>CM055093.1:59913351-62498351 GCA_029204225.1 Diphasiastrum complanatum
TCAAAGTAGACCACCAAAAGTTAACATTTCAGAACATGAGCAATGTAGTCTTGACTTTAAATCGGGGAGCTTCGAAACTCTAACATCCCAAGTCTCCAACTCTGCACTTGAAGCTAAATATACCTTATATCTATGATCACTAGCTTCAGTTTCCAGGTCCGAGTTTTTGCATACAACAAGAATTAATGAAATTATGAGCTGAACCACTATCTACAAAAATATTGACTTCATGTCTCTTAACTGAGCCTTTTAAATGAACTAATTCATCAGGCAAGAATGAACAGTACTGAATGAACATTCACACTCACAATCAATTATGTTAATTTTCAATTTTAGATTCTCTTTTATCTGGCATCTCGATGACTTGAGCTGTGGTTTCTTTCGCTCCGAGCAGAACTTCATAACATGTCTAGGCTTGTTGCAGACAAAACACACATTTGCCTCCTTAGCCTTCTTTTGGGACATCTGCTTCTTTTGCTTATATTACGATGCCATTTGTCAAGTTCGTCAAAAAACTTGACTTAGTAGGAGGAGGCCGCAATTCCCCACCGCGGGATTTTATCAAAATTTCAACTCTAGCCCACATGCATTTTTATTAGAGGTTACTTCTAAGGTTTATTAGAGAGGCATAGAAGCTTCTAACGTCCAGCAAGCAATCATAGGCCCAAATCAAGCAAAACTAGCTTCTATGGAGGGGCCATCAAGCAAAAGTTCAGGAGATAGGTGCCTAAGCCCTCCACCACCAAATTGGGTGCATGAGAGCCTCAAATCAAAGGAAATACTAAGGTTTGATAATGGGGGAGAGTACATCTCAACCAAATTGAAGAAGTTTGTTAATGCATTGAGCAACAATTTATTACCTCCTATTTGTCTCAGTCTAATGACTTGTTAAGAGAGAGAATTGAACCTTAGTCGAAGTGGCTAGTTCATGCGACACTTTCAGAAATTTCTTCCACTACAACTTATATCCAAAATATATGTTAGACGTAAAGTCCTTCAAAAAAAAACACCTTATGAAGTTTGGACAGGCTCCAAACCATCACTATCAAATTATGTATGTTTGCAAGAAAACGATCAACCTCATTTATCTCCTAAAAGATTGTCAAAAGAGTGCAGACCACCTATAAGGTAATCGAAGAATCAACAACTTATCTTATTCGAGAGCATAACTACTATCAAAAGAAGCACTCAATCAATCTGATTTCGCTCTATGAGAGAGACCATGGATAGAGAGTATTTATCTCTCAACAAAAACTTAGATTTACATGTTCATTTCAATAAAGCAAATGGAACCTCTTATGGATTGAGATCCGATTTCCTTGCTATTCTTCTTATCTTCATCTCTCATATTTTTTATTTGGATCTTTATGTTGTTGGATTTGATGATTGTCAAGATTGATCTTTATTAAACTTTTTGAGAGAGAGAGAGAGAGAGAGAGAGAGAGAGAGAGAGAGAGAGAGAGAGAGAGAGAGAGAGAGAGAGAGAGAGAGAGAGAGAGAGAGAGAGAGAGAGAGAGAGAGAGAGAGAGAGAAGTTTTACCTTCACATGAGTAGTGGTTAGATGGATGTAGTGTTTAGTTCTTAGTGTAGATGTGGAATCATAAGCATGTGCTTGATTATGAACTATGATACACTCTCATGAGAACGAATCTCCACATGACAACATGTTAATCCTCTTCGTCTGATGTTTGATAAGCCTAAGCTTATCATTAGAGGAAAGATATAGAAATACAGAGAGATAGAATAGAAAAGGGAAAACATAGTTTCTACTTGAATATTGCTAGCAATGCTACTACTTATCAACAGAAGTGCATCAGATAGAATTATCAGTTATTCAGAGATAGTTTAGAGTACGCGGCTTTATCCGCTATTGTTTTGTACTCACATCATTTGATTTGTACATGCTACTTTCAGCAAATATATTCTAAGTTTCAATATCAAGAAATCCTAGATGGAAAGCACTAGACGAAAGGTCCATGGTCTTGGATTTCCACAAGCACTAGCTTTATATGCCCCTCTAGATCAACAAGCTCCTCTTAGAAATATGACAGAAACCAGAACCTTTAGGTGGTCTTGAACATTGGAATTATAATATAGATCAAGACATTGGTCCTTTAGGCGATATGCCATCTATGTTGCTGCGTAAGAACAACAGTTTAGACAGTGGACTCGTGCACCTCTTGGATGTTTTGGATGTGGAGAAAATCACATGATTGCAGAATGTCCAAATAAAGAAAAATTTAATCCCTTCTATCGAGAATGTGGATATGGACATTGTTACAAAGACTGTCCAACTAGACCAAAACCACCACTTGTGTTTGCTCCTTTGAATCTAATTAAGATCAAGCAAAGACTAGTAGTTCATCTTGATGAATCATGTGTACCAGTTATGGTTGTCACGAGAGCTCAGAAACAGAAAGGAGTTACTCTTGAACCAACACCTGCAAAATTTGTGTCAACTACTGATTTACCTACCGCATCAAGGTTGTATCCAAATGTTAACTCTAACAAGAAGAAATACCATAATATGAGGCAGTGGATTAAAGATTTACAAGAAGAAGAGGCCTTGGAAACTACCAGAGCTGCAGCAGAGATTCATTCCACACGGGTACCGCCATCGGATGTTCAAGATCCCTTGCAAAGATCACATCAACGCACGGATGTTAACACTCAATTACATCATCGTGAAGAACCCTTTAATATGACTGAACTAGAGGCACCACAAACGGAACTTATTGTGAATATTCTTTCAAGTAAGATGAATATTACTTTAGGAGAATTCCTAAAGAAGTACTAGCCGAGAGATTGACCAAGATAGAACCAAAAGTCCAGTAGGAACTACTATTTTTTGCCAAATTTGAAGATCAAACAAAGTACTCAATGTAGGGGCATCATGGGAGAGTGAGCAGAGAAATATCACCTTGTTGTACAACATAAATATTTCAATCAAGAGGCAGTCGTGATAGATGGAGGTTCATGAGTCAATCTCATCTCAACAAAGTTATGTGTCAAATGGTGTCTTACAAAGATGAAGCCTACTAATTTTTCTATTAAGTTGTCATTACTTTCGTAGTGATGGACTTACCGGAGGCACCATCAGTTTACCGCATTTTACTAGGACGCCCATGGTTACGAATTGCACAAGTAATTCATAATTGGGGTACAGGAAAAATCACATCCCAAAATTGTGAACGTGCAGTCAAAGGTGATCTATTGAAATGAACAATTAAGCCAACAGTTCAAAAAGAAGATGATGATTCGTCAACCACAGATCATTCTTATGATTGAGTACATAAAGCCTCCGGAGTATATTATGACAAACAGATAATGTTAATTGGAATCAAGCTCTTGCAACCGTGGATTGTATAACATGCTATATGTGCAAAAGGGATGACAAGTCAGAACTAAGCGATATTCATGTAGTTGATCATACACTTGATACACCTATAACATTTCCAGTCAACATGATGAATGTGGCATGGATATCGACTGATCTGATTTCAAATCCTATTGAAGATGAACTCATTCATGTCATTCATGCCTTGCCATATAATGAAAATGTGGAACTCACTAATGATCAAATTCTAAACCATATGGATCCTGCACGATACGGAGTTCGCAATATTATGGATGAGCCACCAATAGAATCGTCGAAAGTAGTTATGCTAGAATAAGGGAATACTACCGAACCAATGACGAAGAAGAAAGCTAAGCAGCATTATAATACAGTCCTTAAGTGGAAGACTCCACCAAATGAAGTTATTTCGACGATTGATTCAAAAATTAGTGTCCATGAGGACATACCACCTTTATTGGATAAAGAGAAATGAAAGAATAAAAATGATTCTTCGAGTCAGAGTTCTAGAAAGTCAACACCTTCTCGCAAGACTTCAGCTAAGAAATCTAAGCATAAAACAAAGGTTAGTCCTTGAACAGGAGAAAGAAGATTGAATTCATCAAGACGTGTCGGATCATTTCAAATGTTACACTCTTAATGATGTTGTGATCATGTTAGCTAAAGTTCAATGTGAATCTGAAGACCAAGTGCAGAAACACAAGAGGTCTGTGATGGACATGCAAGGATGCAACCTATGAATCTAGCTGAACAGGAGAAGATGAGAAGATTGTTCAAGTTGGAGCACAACTTACCTCAGAACAGTTTCAAGCATTGAGAAACTTATTAATCAAATATCAAGATTGTTTCGCTTGGACATATAAAGATTTGAAGGGATCTCCTACTTCTGTAGTCGAGCATACCATCCCTCTTATACTGGATGCAGTGCCAAAGGTGACAAGATTTTATCGTTGTAATCCGAATGTCACAAATCTTATAAAGAAGGAGTTGTAGAGATTATTGGAAGTAGATTTCATTTATGAAATTGAGCATATTGAGTGGGTTTTACCAATTGTTGTCGTTCCCAATAAAACTAGAAAGATGAGAATTTGTGTGAACCTAAAGGCATTGAATAAAATAACGATCACTTTCCATTGCCTTTTACGGAAAGCATATTGGATCGCCTTGCTGGAGCGGAAGCATATAGTTTTTTGGATGGATTTAGTGGATATAATCAAGTTAAATTCGCACATGCAGATCGACATAAAACAACTTTTGCAATAAAATGGGGAACTTGTGCTTATAAAGTTATGTCGTTTGGACTTTGTAACGCACCGAGTTCTTTTCAACGAGTTATGCAGTTTGCTTTTTAAAAGTATTTGCAAAAATTTATTGAAATTTATTTGGATGATCTCGGAGTCCATAGTTTTGATACAGACCATCTGGAACATTTGGAAAAAGTGTTTGAACGATGTTGTAAGTACCAGATTTTCTTAAATTCAGAAAAATGCCAAACATGGTTTACTCATGCAGTTGTTCTTGGCCATGTGAGGCATGGAATTGCTACATATTATTCCAAAATCAAGGTTATTGTGGAATTACCTCCACCAAGAACAATCCGAGGAGTCTATGTATTAATAGGTCATGCAAATCTATTGAATATTTATCCTATTCTTTGCGGATCTAGCACGACCTACATATGATTGTACCCATTTGGACAATTGAGGCCTTGGAAGCATTTGAAAAATTGAAGAAAGCCTTAGCTTCTGCACCAATCTTAAGAGCTCCAAATTGGACAATTGAGTTTCATGTGCATACTGATGTGTCAAAATATGCGATTGGATCTATATTGACACAACCGGGGGAGTATAAAAAAAATTCTGATTAGATTTGCTAGCCGACAATTGAGTGATGAGGAAATGAACTATATTCATAGAACGAGAAGTGTTGGCTATGGTGTTTTCAGTGAAAAAGTTTCAACATTATTTAATGGTGACACATTTTGCTTTCTATACCGATCATTAGCCTTTGTTGTACTTGGTACACAAGACATGCAATACGGGCTGCATTGACTGAATTTGATTTTAGAGTAGTGGTTCGGAAAAGTAAACAACATTATCTTGTAGATCACGTTTATAGAATACAAACGGTACTAGTCAATACTGACGTGGATGATGAACTAGCAGATGTTGTGTCATTCTATGTTAAAGCAGTACCTAAATGGGCAACAGATATTGTTGAATATCTAATGTTAGGTCAACCGAATGTTGGTTGTCAACTTAATGATGAATTATTGAATTGCTTTAAATTGAAAAAAAATTCAACATTAGCATAAGTTAGTAACTCTACACTACTATTTATTTATTCAAATTCTCCAAATACGTCTAGAAGTTTTCATGTCAAAAAATGAGTATCTATGAATTACACATAATTTAGATTAACAAAAGATTGTGGGTATTGAATTTCAATACTAATGTATGTGGATGTACTCATATTTGGATTTAAAACAATCCATGAGGTAGGAAAATTTTATAGGAAGCACACTTATCACTTAATCAAGTGTTTCCCTCGACATCTACAATTTGGGATAAGCTCATTGCCCCCTCTCCGAGTTTTCCTTTCCTTGCTTTATGGATTCTTGGTGATTTTGAGGACAACAAAGTAGCTATTGAGTTAAAACGCTCTAGATGGCACCTAGAACTATACACACAATTTTGGATTTTTTTTCTGATTCCAATCAAGCAGAGGTCATTTTTTTTCATTGGGACATGTCTTTTTTCTTTTTCTTGTATGGTTCCTTGGAAGGTCTAATAATTTAAGGTATGGTATACCTTGTGAGTCCCTTACGTTGTAAGTCATAGGCTCGTCAAGAGTGAATCAAGAGCCTCCTCAAAAGGAATCATGTAGTCAAGTTTTGTGAAAGAGTGACCTCTTGTAGACGACCTTTATTGCAACTAGCTGTGGGGATCCCTCCACAATAAAAAAAAAAATTTGCAAATTTTTTTGTGATCTGGGACAAAGTTTCTGGTCCCGGATCGCTGGCGATCCGAATTGCACGATCCGGATCGTTTTTCCAGCGGATCGTGATCCGACAACTCGGATTCCAGGGAGAGAGGAGTGAATTGCAATTTATAAATAACAGTCATCCAATCAGTACTCAATTAACTCCAAAGACAAATACCAGTTGAGCCATCCTATATCACAAGGATTCAAACAAGCAAATCAAGTTGTCTAAGAAATTATGTAAATCACACTCAATGTTTAAATCATTCAATAGTTAACATCTACACCAACATTAAAGGCATTTCAAAAGAACTAAAAGCCCAAGGTATAACACTCTACTTTTAGGAAGGCATATCACAATGAATGAAAGATATGCGCATACAAAGTTCAGAAATTATCAAACCACATACCTTCTCGTTCGGTGGGACACCTCCTCGCCCAACCTGCTCAAAAATCAAGGATCGTGGCCATAAAATTTCTTCACCTCGTCACAGTACCTTTGATTATAATCTCCTTTTATACCTCGCAAACTGGAACAACCAGTGGTGGAATGCCTCATGATGCGCACAGATGGTAGCTTTTCAACGATGGGACAACTGCATGAGTAATGAATGGCTCAAGGATGGGACTCCTGGCTCAGCTATGGCAGCAGAATATTCCATAGATACACATTATGATTTCAGAACATCATCTTATTCACCACAGTCAGCGCTCTCTTGATGTGCTTGCTTGAATAGCATAGTCAATAGAGGCAAATACTCGTGCTCAGAAACAAGCATGACAAGTTCTGAGAATCTGTGAAGCAAATTAGCTATAAGTTTACTCCTTTTTTGGATTCTTTATCTCTGAAATTCGGGTGTTTCTACATGTTCTAGGCGGTTGGCTCTTTAGATGTTATCTTCTTAGTTCAAGCCAAATTAGGCAGAAAGATTGGGGTTCGTTGTAGTATATTTTGCAGCCTGTCAGTGGGATGCTTGGGTAACATTCACTCCAGTTGCAAGCACACAATCAAACATGCAACTAAAACCATTCATCTACGGATCTGCATGCAACACTAATGAATCCCAATCGGTTCTTGCTACTAAAATGTTAGAAAACAAACACGATGCTCAGTTTAATCTACAGATCAACAGAACTGAAAGCAAGAAACAAGAAACTAATTATTAAATAGCATATTGAAAGTCCAAGGATCAAGAAACACTCATTTCTTGATTCTTGGACAGCCCAAGAATAATAGCAACAGAAATATTGAAGCAGATACAAATGAAATGATTAGCCAATGTTATATCTGCAAATCCATATATCTACAAAAACAATTTGCTTCAGTATCTGATTGAAGTGACTAGTAGATATTGGGGATTAACTATCTGAAATCAAGCAATAGAACTGCTCATTTGAAATCCTTTCACATGATACCCATATTGGCAGGTTTGAAAAAAAAAACAACAAAAAAAATTTGCGTTCCAGGAAACCCTAATGGGAAACCCTGGATCACATTCCGGAACGCGATCTGGAACACATTTCGGATCGCGTTCCGGATCGTGGCCTGCATCTTTGCCTGGAATACAGGAGAAGGATTATACCTACAGTGGTTGGAATACACCATTGTAGGCTAAAAATAAACCCCTCGTCAATTTCATATAGACTCATTGTGGCCAGGATACCCCGTTGGAATATACGGTTCTTGGCCACCCACTATCAATCATCTGGGAACCGAGATGATTTGGGGTTATGCACTACAGTAGAATCAAGCATATGATCAGTTAATTGAAGATTAAACTTGTGTGTGGAAAAACCTTTATGATCTGTAAGAATGAGCAATTATTTTGAGTTGAGAACGTATATTACCTTTGAGACAATATATAGATCTAGCCCCACATGAAACATCCTATCACACTGCTAGAAGTATGATTAGGATAGATCTTCTAGGGACCTGATCATTGTTGATAACCAAAGTGGAACATATTTCTTTCGAACAAGGAAAAACAAGATATTAGATCCCAGATTGTCCTAGTGATCTTGTATAATGCCAACTCATCGGTACGAATGAGTGGAAAAATTACATTCCTTTGATTGAGTTTGCTTATAACAATAGGAAACATTCTGCTACTGGTTATAGTCTGTTTATGCTGATGTACGGTTTTCAACCTAGATCTCCGGTAAATGTGGAGACAAAGCCTGTTAAGATCCAAAAAGTTGTGAATTTCTTGCATGATATGCATGAAATGTTGCAAGTGGCCCGTGATTGTATTCGGAGTGCTCAGGATAGAGCTAAGCACTATGCCGATCTTAAGAGGTCTCCCAGAGATTTTGAAGTTGATTACTGGGTATATCTTAGAATACCTAAGGATTCTAAGACTATGCGTACAGGGAAGCATTATAAATTGTTTACGAGATATTGTGGACCATTTCGGATTATAAAGAAAATTGGTTATTTAGCTTACGAACTAGATCTTCAGAACAAGTCTGTAGCTCACCCTGTGTTTCATATAAGCCATCTAAAATTAACTTTGCATGAAGGTGACGTAGTTGGTCCAGAGGAAGATCTTACCCATTTAGAGGAGCAAATCAGTTTTGTCATAATAGTTTTTAAACCGTCAATTCCGTCTAGAGGAATATTTTTGTAGCATTTGGAGAAATTATTGCTTTCGTCATATATATATGTTTGGGTAATTTAAGATAGCATACGAAGAGCACCTGTCAGGAATTTAGCAATTCTAGAAAAATAGCAATCATTCGTGATCCATCAGAATGTCTCTTTATGTGCCTTATAGGTGCATAGTAAGTAAGGTAATTCCCTTGAATATATAAAGTCATCAGGTAGTAACTCACTCATAAAAGTGCTAACATATTTCAAAGAATTGAGACGAGATTATTTGTAAGATCAGGGAAAGGGGTAAAATCTGGGCTATCAAGTCTTTCTATCACAAGTTTACATACAAGATATATGCACATAAAACAAGGGTTATGTTGAGCTTTGTGATTCCATTGATGTAGCTTGGTAAGTTATTTTTGTTCATTGTTGGCATTTTATTTTTTAGGTAGTGGGACAGTGTTCCCTTGAATCCATTTTTTGTTCAATATATCTACACTTGAATACATAGGTAAAAGTTTCATGAGTTTCAACCATCCATCATGTAATTCAGTAGCAATACTCTGGATATTAGTATATTGCAGAACAATATGATTAAGTCCTTTTTTCGAGCGTTTAAGGAGCTTACTATTGATTAAGCTGCAATCTGTAGTCAAAACATGACCAAACTTATTTGAAATACAGCCTTTAAAATGTTTCAGAGTAGTACAAGAACAAACTTATCGATTTTCAATTTGAAAATTGCAGAAGACTTCATATGGAAAATATGAATCCATTTTAACATTTGGCATGTATGACCAACCAAAACCAATGTCGTCAAAAGAGTCATGTATAAAGCTGAATAACTGTAATAAAATACAAGCATAAAACTACTTCACATGAATGGTCTCAAACATCCTATTGTGGTAAAGTAAATGTAGAAAGAGTTTTCCCTTGGTATCATGCGTAATGAGCTACATGCGATCCATCGCGTTCATGATTACTTCTCTCCTTTCCAATACCTCTTCGTCCTGCAAGCATATCAATCCCTACAGAAATTCAGCTTCTTGACTGGCAACTCGTTCTTTGTACCACTTTTTTGCCCTTCTTTCCCTTTGTATCCAGTGCATTTCCTTCTTTTATCTTGGCCAATGGGTTGTTGATGTTGAAGGTGCCTGTACATTTATTAGAGTTTTGGAAGAATTTGTCTTGCAGTGTAGAGAAGCTAGGCCTTTTAAGCAAGTGTTCAATCTCTCTAATATTTTTGGCATCGCCTAGATTTGCAAGGAGTTTGGCGGAAGGATTTGCGATGAGCTCAATGGATGCGTCTATCATGTATTGGCGTGAATAGAGAGAAGTAAGGTGTGCTTTGACAATTTCCCTAGCAAACTTGTGTAGCTAAAGAAAAAAGACATTGAGTTGGTTTTGTGGAGAAGCATCAGGGAAGAAAATGCTCAAGCTATTCATCATGTACCAGATGCCATGGTCAAACCAGATAATGGAGGACTGATTTTTACATTTGTCACCACATCTACATTTGAAAAGAGGTCTTTTCCAGTTTCAAATTTTGGCTTGGTGGAGATTTATTCTATTGAAACCAGTGTCAAAATGTCCATGAATTCATGCCAGATTTGCTCAGAAGGGCAACATGAAGGCTCAAATTTGTTCATGCGAATGACATTATCAAAGGCTATAGGAGTCTCAAAAATAGTGTTTTTGTTGAGCAGCAAGTTTGCAGGTCTGAACCTCTTTTTCAGTAAGATATGCAAGAATGATCCAAAGCTCGATAGGTAGGGGAGCAAGAAAATTGACAGTAGGTAAGCTCCAAAGTTTGTAAGAAGTGCGGGCGTTTGAGTTCAATAGTTCGTGCAGGTACAAAAAGGACTTCGCAATTTTTGGATTGGCAAAATTCAAATGTGGATTGATCACCAATGTCACAGATGTCTTGAGAGAAAGTTTCAAGCTGCGAGGCGCTATCTTCATCCAATTCATCTAAAAAGACGGAGGATGTGGAGATGGAGGTGATTCAGGTAAAGCAGGATGGGTTCAGCCTAAAGAGGGTCATTTTCTTTTTCAAGGCAAGAAAAAACTTTTCTAATATGAGAATTATAAAATTTCTCTTTCCTCTCATATTTTTCAAGAAGCCCAGCCAAGTTTGCCGCAAAATTTTCAATGGTACCCAAGGGATCAATCTTGCTTTTGCCAAACTCCAAGTAAATCTTAACCCAATGTAATGTATCCAAAAGGTCAGTAATAATACATAGCACCTTATGTTCAGGTCGAACAACGTCACATGTAGCACGATTTGTTCCATTAATAAAACTATGCAACATGACAACTTTTTTCATGAAAATAATCAAAGTTTGAATGAATAGATTAGGGGGGAGGAAGGGGCTCCCCATAACCCAGGTTTACAGTGCCCTGACCATCCTGAGGACTAAACATAAAAGAAACCTATGTTAGCTTATGAATCCAAGAGAGGTAAAGGTTTTGATACTATCCCGGCCAAAGGATAGTCGGATTTACACCTCAAGGATGCATAGAGAGAGACTAACATATCAAAGCTCCTCTTGACAAGCCAAGACCAAAACCTTTTAAAACCCTTTATTCATAACCAACAAGGAAAGACATAGCTGAACAACATACAGTACTAGTAAAGCATTGTAAAGCAAAACATATTTCAAGACATCCAGCTGGTACCTACCACCGTCCCACCACACATGAAACCGCGCAAGTTAGCACAGTGAGGAAGACAGGTGTCAATGATAAATGTCAGTTGTTATCCAAGTTCAAAATATGTTTGACTTAACTAATCGGCTTGCAATGTACATAAAATTTTGTAGTCCGATCTCTTTTTACTATAAGTTGCTTATAGCGATAGGCCAAACCATATTGATACCCTATCAGGGTGAGTGCCATGCTGATCAGTTTGATGGTTTTGGTCCTTATCTTTTAATTATAAATACAACATTATGCATTAGAAAATAAGGTGTATAAGATATGTAGCGAATTGCAAACAAATAAGTAGCTTGGACCAGTACATGAAGTTTGGAGCAAGTCCATGCCATACCAACATTCGTGCCTATAAACAGATAATGTACAGTTCACGTAACTTCTTGAGCAAATCCATGGTATACAAGAGTCCACAAGCTATCTTACCGTTTTATGATTTAAAACCATGATTGTGGCTTAGAAAGCAGCAAAAGCACAATACCTGTACGAAAGAAAAAAATGAAAGAGTTTGTAACCATTCATTCGTAGTAGGATCATGACAAATCCATGTTGTTTCGATCCCTAGAAATGTGAAAGCCCTTTGCACAATTCCATGTATTTTAAAGAACTTAAATAGGTTAACAACCTCTTGATATGCTAGGAATATGATTACAACAAAAGAGGGTTACCATTGACTTTGTATGCTATGGCACTGTATGATGGAGAAGGAGATGTATCTATAAAAAGACCGTTAAGAATCATTCTGCTTCTTATAAAGGTAACATTAATAGTAATCTCTTACACTGTCACCATACTCTTAATGATTTTATCAAAAAAGACTGAAGTATACGCGAGGCCCAACATGAATAGTAGACGCTAACGATTCTTATGAGGTGATCATGTTTGCATTTGATTGTACTGGAGAAACGTTTACTTCCGTATCCATTTCTATGTTTAGTATTGCAAAGTCATACACACAAGAGAAGTGTTATTATTACAGTTTGTTACCCAAACTATTATAGTTGTATAGCAAAACATAGCTCTTCCATGGCTTAAAGCGGAAAGATTAAGGGTGATATGCGTACCTTATTCTCGTTGTCTATCGGAACTCAACAGTATGATTATAAACTTCGTGCTACTTTGTTGCTAAACTGTGAGAGACAAAGATAATAGCAAATATTATCAACAATCATACGTTTGTAGAGAGCTCTTCATGTTGAGAGATTAAAAATAGTATGTTAGACAGTATCCACTACAAAGCTTTTGGCATTCCATCGCTAGAAAGTAGCGATGTTGTTCATTAGGTAGTTTTGCATAAATAGCACATATAGTAACCAGATCAGAAAGTGAAAGCATCGCTGATATAGTAGCGATGCACTACCTTACATATACACAAGTGTGATTATCAATAGCAAATGCCACAAAAAGTATGTCATAATCCATTAGTTCTGGCAACAATGGATTGCTCAATGGTATTTTCGCAGCGCTGGATTGCTCAATGATATTTGAGCAGTGATGATATCTGAGCACGATAGTGTCTGGTCTGTGATAGAGCTAATTTATGCAGCGATGGATAGCTAGCATGCATTGAGCTATATCATGCGCTCAATCATTCAACACTTAATAATAGCGCCATTCTATCATATTAGCAATTCTGGCGAGTGGTCTGCACAGACAATAGTAGCGATGGATAGCAATGATGCTAGCAGCGATGGTTTGCATGCTTTCTTCACGCATAAATCCAACAAACATGGTATAATAGCAGTGATGCAGAATAGCGCAATTAGTGCTATCATTCCTTTGATAGTAGCATATCAACAACAAGAATAGATAGGTTGAAAAGTGACTTACCGTTGATATTGTAGGTATGTCTCCAATCGTTGGAATGTAGGCATTGGTATTCATGTTCTGCTAGAAAGAGAAGGAGAGAAGAGAGATAGAGCGTGGGGAGCAGAGAAGAATCGTGTCACCTTCATATAGGTGAGACCCATCTAAACTAGTGTAGAAGAAGCAACTGATCATGGCCATAGGATGGAATGCAGGCGATCTTGGCAGTAATAAATGCACTTGGAGGTTTTAAAATTTTCCCACCACAAACCATAAAGGGTCATATGGCTTGTAAGGCTATGAATACAAGTGAAGTAAAATAACATTGGGTACCATTTATGAGAGAGAGAGAGAGAGAGAGAGAGAGAGAGAGAGAGAGAGAGAGAGAGAGAGAGAGAGAGAGAGAGAGAGAGAGAGAGAGAGAGAGAGAGAGAGAGAGATTAACATAACATAGCTCCTCTTGAGAAGTCAAGACCAAATATTTAAAAACCCTTTATTCATAAACCAACAAGGAAAAACGTAAATGAAAAGTATACAATACTCATAAAGCACCATAAAGCAAAACCTATTTCAAGACATCCAGCTAGTACCTACCACCATCCCACCACACAAAACCGCGCAAATTAGCACAATGAGAAAGACAGGTGTCAACGTTGAATGTCAGTTGTTATCCATGTACAAATTAAGTTTACCAACTTGATAGCTTGCAGTATTAATGAAATTATATAGTCCAATCTTCCCTACATAATGTGACTTATAGCGATAGGCCAAACTAT
Organism: Diphasiastrum complanatum; assembly: GCA_029204225.1. NCBI lineage: Eukaryota > Viridiplantae > Streptophyta > Lycopodiopsida > Lycopodiales > Lycopodiaceae > Diphasiastrum > Diphasiastrum complanatum. Next base: position 59,927,576 of record CM055093.1, read on the forward strand.
ATCCTCACTGTATCAGGGCCTTCCGCCATTCGGATCAGTCTTTTCGTATTGGTCTATATCCTTATGTGACTTTATTCATTATGTACTGAAAACTAGCTGTGCTAAATAGATTGCAACTCACAAACAAGGGATAACATGGATTAGTACACAAGTATAGGGAGAATTCCATGCAATATTGATACTTGTACCTATCATATAGAGTGCAGGTGATGTACTATTTTCGTAACCCTTGAGCATATCCATGCTTTTCAAGAGCACGCTAGCTATTTCTTTGTTTTATATGTTTTAAAGTCTAATCGTGTCCATATCGATAAACTTGCACACAAGTGTATATATCTCTCTCGCTCTAACAAGCTATAGCACTAGTTCGGCAAAATAATTTGTATTCTAAACAAGGATGGATAGACTTTATGGGACAATAATGCAATATTGACTTTTTTTCAAAGAAAACAAATCACTCGAAGAAAAATTATGGTCCTCACAAGAAAACACATCTACAATCATCCATGTATGACTTCTCCCAACAAATCTCAGGTTGTGTATAAATCACCTACGTTTCTAGTCTTGTCAAGGAAATGATACTTTCGTTCTATGGATGTAACAAGCTTTCTATGACTAATGTGAATAAATAAAGACTTTGTATGCTTAAACACCATACTTGTTGTTTTTTATTGTCTACCGTTTACCAACCTATTTAACAATCCGATAATGATGACTTATGAATTGTCCATTGAAAAGGGTTTTGCACATTTGACGAGATAGGAGCTATCCCAGTGCAATTGCTGCTAATATAAAATCTTCAAAATCGGAGATCTATGCATGACGGAAGAATTTTTTTAAAAAGGCAATTTTTTTCATAATTGCCATTTTTCATTTTTAAGGGCAGTTTTGAGCCATTTTGAGACAAAAATCTTCAAATTGGCATAACTTTTTATCCATAGCTTGGATTGGAAGGTGGTCTGAATGTCATTTGTCATTTTTGTAGTGAATTTCCATTTTTATAGTTATTTTTGTGATCCAAACTCATCTAAGTGCAGTAATGACAACTCTAAGCGAGAGCGTCCTCAATGAGTCAAGCAAATTAAAAGGAGCCGACAACTCTACGCAGTTTGGAAATTCCAACTGAAGAACATTTTGATGGAAAAGGAGCTATGGGAGATCATGATAGGTGAAGAGACAAGGCCATTAACTGAAGAAGATCAACGGGCATTTGACAGAAAAAAAATGGAAAGCACAAAATATCATCAACTTATCTGTTTGAGATGCAATTATTCCGTATATTTCGGATTCGACAGGACTGAAAAAAGCTTGGGATACATCAAAGGCATTATTTGAAACCACAAACACATCTTGAGTGCTATTTCTGAAGATGAAGCTGCACACATTACGAATGGATGATGGTGCAACCATTGCCGATCACCTATTGAAGATAAAGAACATCCGTGATCAATTAGTCATCGTTGGAGAGCAAGTTTAGGACCATGAGATCATGCAATTGACATTGAACAGCTTGAATGTTACATTGTTGAGCCCTAGAGAACACAGGAGGTCAGATACCAAAGTTAGGGTCATGTCCAGTGTACACGACCAACAGGGCAAGACAATGTGAGTAGTATGCCCCAGCATGGTCCATAGCCATGGCGGGCCTAACACAGCCTCGGGACCTTGTCAATAGGATAGGGCCCCACGTTGGGTCCCGACATGCAGTCAGCCACATGGCCGACACTTGGTAGTATGCATGCTACCAGGCCTCACACTGGGCTAGGAGGGGCTTGCTCCATATAAGGGAGTAGGCAAGGCTGGGAGGATCAGTTAGTTTTTGCCCTACTGTGATGTTAGGATCTCTTACACTAGTATCAGAGCCATCTCCTTTTTTGGGAGTTTAGTAGCAGCAGTAGAGAAAGCTATTAGAGTGTGGGAAAAGATCTGCTTACATTCAGAAAAAGGGAGATAGATCCATCACTATAGAGCCAGCTCTTTGCGTAGATTATAGAGCCCTCAATAAAGTCACAATTAAGAATAAGTACCCTATGCTTCAGACAGACAAGTTGTTTGATCAACTCGACGGGGCTAAGTTTTTCAGTAAAATAGATCTCAGATCGGGATATCATCAAGTCCGTATAAAGTCAAAAGATGTCCCGAAAACAGCTTTTAGGTCTCGTCATGGTCATTACGAGTTTAAGGTGATGCCATTTGGGCTCAAAATGCTCCAGCTACCTTTATGACCTTGATGAACAGTGTCCTCAAACCATACTTGGATAAATTTGTGTCGTACTTTTAGATGACATCCTCGTCTATAGCAAAACGAGGAAGGAGCATCTTAAACACCTTAGAAAGGTGTTTCGACTGCTTAGAAAGCATAAGCTTTATGCTAAAGAATCCAAATGTGAATTGTTTGGTGAAGAAGTAGCTTATTTGGGCCACATTATCTCGACATATGGGATTAAGATGGACCTCAGTAAGGTTAAAGCCATACTTAGTTGGATGAGACCACAGAATATTCTAGAGCTTCAGATTTTCTTGGTTTGGCAGGATATTATAGACGATTTGTCAAGAAATATGCTCAGATAGCAGTTCCCATGACAAATCTTCTTAAGGGAAAGGGAAATAAGTTCATTTGGGAGTCCGCATACCAGGATAGCTTTGATGCTCTCAAAACAGCCTTAGCTACAACACCAGTTTTAAAGGTCGTCAACTCCAATCAACCATTTGTGGTCGAAACAGATGCTAGCGACTTTGTATTTGGTGTTGTACTAACTCAGAGTGGATGATAGTTACATTCAAGAGTAAAAAACTCAAGCCAGTTCAGACTAGGTACAATGCCTATGAAAAGGAACTCTTTTCTATAGTTAATGCTCTTAAGACTTGGAGACATTATTTGTATGGTGCTAACTTTGAGGTTCTGACAGACCATGAAAGTCTCAGATACCTTTGCAACAACCGGAGATTAGAGGTCGGAAAGCTCACTGGGCGGAGTTGATGCAAGAGTTTGATATGTCTATCAGATATAGACGAAAGAAATTCAATACTGTAGCAGATGCCCTTAGTAGAATGCCTATGATAAACGAGCTGAGTTTTACTCAGATGCGTAATGAGTTACTTGAGTCCTTGAGAGGAAAGTGCTAGCATGATGCATTCTTCTCTACTATTTGGAAGTCAGTCTAGAGCAGACAGTTACAGACTCTAGAACTAGTTCCCGGGGCTGTGTTAGTTTATCCAAAATACGGCAGCTTCCGTTGAGGATGATGATGAGTCCGAGTTTACGTCAGATGATGTTGAGGATTCTGAGCTTGTATTACCCAAGCAAACCCCAATGGTTGAGGTTCAGTTGACTCAAGGATTCAAATGAAAATAGTATTCCCCTCAGGATGAGTACTTGCTCTATAGAGATAGAGTATGTGTCCCCAATTCAGAGGTATATAGGCAACAGGTCCTACATGAGTGTCATGACAATCCTTGTGTGGAGCACCCAGGCATTCAGAAGACCTATGAGCTTCTTCGTAGGCAATTTTTCTAGCCCAGCATGAAAAAGGATGTCTAAGTAAGCTATATATGAACTCCTTGTACGATGAAGGTTGAGATAGAACCTGGTTAATTTTACAGCTATTCAAAAGACTGTGGATGGACCATCTGGTAAAGATTGGCATGGTGGTCGTGGAGCTGGGCAGAACATCATTCCTAGTTCAACTGGAGCTGCACCCAGCTGGTAAATGGGAGAGTATCTCCATGGATTTTATAGTAGGCCTGCCTAAAACCCAAAAGGGTAATGACGTTATATGGTTCACAATTGACCGTCAAACCAAAATGGCTCATTTTATTCCAACCAAAACAACCGTTAGAGCTTCCAAGTTAGCACGGTTGTTTGTAGACGAGCTATTTAAATTGTACGGTCTACCTTCCAACATAGTCAGTGACCAAAACAGTAAGTTTAATGGAAATTTTTGGAGGGCAATATTCCATCACTTAATATGAGTACCACCGACCATCCACAGACGGACGGTCAAACAATGAGGGTAAATCAGGTGCTGGAGGATATGCTTCGCGCATACGTCAACAAGAATCAGACAAATTGAGAGGAATATCTCTCGATGTTAGAGTTTGCTTATAATAGTACCACACATTCAGCTATGGGATACGGCCCATTTATGTTTGTTAAAAATTCACAATTCTAGCTTGACTAGTTTTGGTCATATGACTTGTAAATAGTTAGATGGTCATGATGTGGCTTGTCACACGTGCCAAATAGCATAGGATTCCATTCATAATGATGTTCTCAAGTAGACCTAAGTGTTAGAACCTTTGGAATGAGTCCGAATTATGCTTAGATACAAGGGAGAAAAAATAGGAGCTATTTTTGGTAATTTTTGCATTGTTGAGGGATCTCCAAGATTCCAACCCTAACTTGGTAGGGATGAAAGATCCACCAAAATTAGCATTAGGGATAGGTTTAGGGCTACTCATACCTGCCCAAAACCGTGATGGATCATGTATATATAGGTGATGATATCTCACCAAAATCAATCAAGCAATTTCATGTTTTTTCTCTCATAATGGTGCAATTGCTCTCTATGTTCATAATTGTTTGAGTACTTGTGATTACTAATGATTATAGGATTGAATGTAGGTCTGGTGTACAGTACTCAGACTGTGGGAGGCCGTACTTTCACACGTGTGAAGCCTTCTTTAAGGATTTGGGCCATTTAGTGAGGTTCAAGCATAGATTTTTGATGGATTTTGATGGTTCAACTTGTGCTAATCTTATGAAATCATAATCTATTGTTTCCCTCATCATTTCAAGTGTTTTAGGATCCTTATTTGCTGTAATTTTTACAATGTTGACGTATGGTTTTCAACCATGCTCACCCACAACTGTAGGGTTTAAACTAATTTCTCTTTAATGTACAATTGTTGAATGGATAGAAGTGCATAGGAAATGAGAGAACCAATATTTACATTATTGTAAGTATGGTATGGTCTGGTTATTGGATTAGTGGAGCGAAGTATATTATTTGCTTTAACTTCCTCCAAATAATGAGAATAGTTAGTTTCCCAATCTGTGTAGATTTTTCACAGATCAGAAAATAACATTCGATTGGAAAATTTGGAAGGAATTGAATTAGGCCTAGGAACAACTTCTTTAACATCAAAATTGTTAATTGAGTCTAGCTTATTTTGATACTCATCCAGAGCAGGAAAAATATTGTTTTCAAATGTTTTTAGATACTCTAGGATATATATATATATATATATATATATATATATATATATATATATATATATAGACACACACACACACACACACACACACACACACACACACACACACACACACACACACACACACACACACACACACACACACACACACACAAAGATCATGTAACAACATGAATATAGTTAGTTTGCACATTGAACTTATTCTGAACAATGGCAAGAACAAGGATATCCTTTTGGTGTACTGTTAGCTTGGCCCAAAAAGTGTTTAGATTAGAGAAAGTCCAAGGGCTTTCCCATTGTTCGTTAGTATAACCAAAAAGTTTTGGTAAAAGAAGGTAATCTATTCTCCGTTGGAGTTTTGGTCTATAGAAAGGTGGAAGAAAAGAGGTCAGTTCCTGCTGAAATGTCTGAAATTTTGTCCTTAGCAGTGAATACACTACCTTGTTTTTCTTCTCAACAGCTCCACTTTGTGATGCTTCAGCCTGCTGCTGAATGATGACTAAATTTGTTGGTAGGCCTGTAGCAGCTTTGTCAATGGATGATTTCGGCTTCACAACATCCTCGGGGTCAGTTTGGATCTCTTAATCTTTCTGGATTTGCTTAAAAACAATATTCATCTGGATGGCCTTCTCTGACATATCTTTTACTGGCTCATCCATCTGTGTAGACTGGTCCTGGCACTAAACAGGTTCTTCGTCTTTAAAATTTTGGATTTGGCTTGATTGAAACTAGTGGAAACAAAGGAACATGACAAAAACACCTGAACGACCATCTATCACAACTGCTTCCTCAGGAAATTGTCTATGTTATATCGGTAGAGTGATATTCTTTTGTTCACTTTTTCAAGCGGCTCCAACATGGAGTACTTCATTGGATTCTTCAAATCCAGCCTTGGAATCCGCAAACCCTCCAACACCATCCGTTCCATATTTGATCTTATAAATCCATTTGAAAGTGATAGGCGTCCTACCATCAGGGATCTCAACCAAATTCCACGTCCTATTTTTCGAGATGTCTTCCATTTCTGTTTCCATAGCTACACACCACTTACTTCAATTTGTTCACCTTGACCCATCTTGTCAAATGTAACATCCCTAGAAATCACAAGCTTCTGTGCATTCGTGTCATACATTTTGTATGCCCTGGCCTTCTCATCATATCCAGGAAAAATATACTTAATAGCTTTTGCATCCATTTTCTGTCGTTTCTCATCAGGAATATGAGCGTAAGCATCACAACCAAATACTCTCAAATGAGAAATATTAGGTTTCTTTCGAGTAAAAGCTTCATGAGGTGTCTTACCTTCCACAAAATTTTGTAGGACATCGATTTAGGATGTGCGTAGCTGTGCTGCAAGCTTCTGCCCAAGCCCTTGCTTTTGAGCATCGCCCTTGTCATCTCAACAATGGATGTGCTCTTTTGTTCTGCAACTCCATTTTATTATGGTAAATAAGGTGCTCTAGTCTGTCTCTTGATCCCTTGATCTTTGCAAAAATCAATAAATTCTGTCGAAAAGTACTCGTGAGAAATTCAACTAGTTTAATCATATTTGCTACATTTGTTTATTTGGCAAATTGAGGCCAAATTTATATTAGACTTAGAGTTTGACTTTTCAAAGTTAATTAGTCTAAATCTCATTTGAATAAACACTTTTGGAAAGTTTGGAAAAGTTAGAAGTCAAGTTTGAGTAGATTCAAATTTAAATGTTGGGAACATTGAATCTAGTCCCAAAAATAGTAGGATTTACTTATTAGAGAGAAAGCCAAGTGTCCAAATAGGGTTTGGACCTATTATAAAAGGATGTAATTCATGGAGAAGCAGATCTTCTCTCTTCTGTAGATGTTGATTTTTCTACATTGGCAAAATTGTTGGAGTAGCCTGTTTTGTAACCAAAGATCTTTAGACGATTTGGATTTGAATTGGTCCAAAATCTTTCACATGGTATCAGAGCTTGTGTTTCAGGTTATGAAGGAGGAAATCATATCCATCAATGATTTGGTGAAGATATCAAAGCTAGAGCATGCTAAAGAGAATTCTACACCAAAATCGAGTTTCTTGAATTTGTAGATTGGACCTTTTGTAGATCAAAATCCTATATAGGTTTATAAACTTGATCAATTCCAATTTTTGAATTGACATGTTGGATTTAGCCAATTTTTGGATTATTAGATCAGCCTAAGTGGTGGCTAATAGATTGCATATCACATTTGCACGTAGATATTGAAATATTCAATTTTTTGTAATTTTGTCAAAGCCCTAATTTTGATTGGATCTCTAGATAGTGAGATTTCTGGACTTCATTTGAGTGTGTTTCAATCTTAGGAAGTGGCAAGAGTCATTCAAATTGAGGATAGATCATAGTTTGATCAAGATTTCATGATTCTATGTGTTGATTTGCTTGATATAGGTGCTAGAAGAGAATTGAGTAGTTTCAAATCTTTGTGATTTCTCTTTGATAACATTTTTTGTTGTTCAAAGGAGTCCTTTGTGCATTGAAATAGGTTGAAAGATAAGATGAGGTCATTGCTACATGGCAACATTCAGTGGAGTCATGTTGGAAGCCAATGATAGGCTTACCTCAAGTTTCTATTCATTGTGGAAGGTGAGGATAGAATCACTTCTTGAGATGAATGATGTTTTGAGTGTTGTTGTAGGTTTGGAGGAGAGACAAGCAACACAACAAGATTAAATGAGGTATGATAAGAGGGCCAAAAGGGCTCTACACATGATCAAGATGGATGTTACCAATGAGCTTCTCAAAGAGTACTTCATCTAAGGATGCATGAGATTCATTGAAAAAGCTTTCTGAATCCAAGTCTACTTCTAGAGTGTTGACTCTAAAAAAGCAAATCTTTTCTTGTTTGCAAAAGAGTGAGGAAATTTCCAATACTTTTATTTTGAGGAAGAAAGCAATGAATGATGAGTTGGCTTGCATTGATGAGAGCATTAAGGAAGGAGAGCTTGTTCAAGTTATTCTTAGTGGATTGTTAGATACTCATGTGAACATTGTTCAAAGTATTGCTATTCAAAAGACAAGAGATCTTGATCAATGAAGAATATAGGCTTCAAGCAAGAGGTGGATCTACATCAACACTTCAAGAGGAGGCTATGTTCACAAAGGGCAAATTCAAAAACAAAAGCAAAAGCAAGTGGTCTAAAGGGCAAAATCAAGAGGAGGCTTCTTCAAATGGAAAAAAGAATGATAGATCAAAGCTCTAATGCTTCTATTGTGGCATCAAAGGACACTTTGCAAGTGAGTGCTACAAGAAGAAGAGAAATCAAGGAGACAAGCAAGGTAATTTTACTCTTGATGAGTATGGGTTGGATGTTCAAGATGCAAATGATGATGCTTTTGTGATGTCTTCATGTATGCTTGTTAATTATGGAGATCTAGATCCATGGTGGATTGATAGTGGAGCAAGTCCACACATGACTTTTCAAAAAGAGTACTTCACTTCTTTGTTGTCATATGGAGATGATAAGAGGTGATCTACACGGCCAATGATGTGAGTGTGCAATCAAAGGGATTTGAACAATTCCTATTTCTCTCTCTACAAATAGGAACGTTCATTTGGAGGATGTCTTGTTTGATCCATCTATTAACAAGAATTTGCTTAGTGTGAGTCAAATGCTATCAAATGCTAAGTAAAGAACTCAAGTTTGAGTTTGATGAAGATGCTTGTATCATCAAAAGGAAGGATGTCTTGATTGGAAAAGGTAAAAGACAAGGGAAGTTGTTCAAACTAGATGCTTGTGTTATTGCTAACCAAGTTGGATGTGTTGCAAGAGAGCAAATACCTATTCAAGAGGTTTGGCATAAAAGGATGGGTTACAAAACAAGCTACTCTACCAATCTTGCCAATGTAGAAAAATCAGCATCTACACACAAAATAGAATGCAAACTCTAATAGAACTTGATCAAACATGTATCAAAACATAAAGTACTATTGATGTCCGTATAAAACCAGCAAGCTACTGTATTTCACATGTGTGAGCCTAAAAGTAACAAATATAGATTATTCTACACATAGAATTGCAAGCAATCACAAGTATAGTGCACCAATGGATAGTAGAACCCAAGAGAACCATGTATAAGCATGAAATGAGATAGAGAAGAGAGAAGATTTGCTTTTCCATGAGTTACATCCTTTTATAATAGGTCCAAACCCTATTTGGCCACTTGGCTTTCTCTCCAATATGTAAACCCTACTATTTTTGGGACTAGATTCAATGTACCCAATATTTAAATTTGAATCTACTCAAACTCGATTTCTAACTTTCCCACACTCTCCAAAAGTGTTTATTCAAACGAAATTTAGACTAATTAACTTTGATAAGTCAAACCCTCAATTTTCCAAATAAACAAACGTAGCAAATATGATTAAACTAGTTGAATTTCTCACACTCCCTCTTCAACTAGTTTTAGCATAGACTTTGATAACACTCCAAGTGATGTCCTATGCTTCATGAACAAGTCCTTTTCCAATGCTTTGGTGAAGACATCAGCTACACATTCCCTTGAGGACAATGTTGAAGCTCCACCTCCTTTGCAATGACCTACACCTCAATATGCTTGCTCCTAGCATGAAAGATAGGATTGGTTGCCAACCTTTGGACTGATGGATTGTCACAAAAGATAATTGGGCTCTCTGAAAAATCCAGCAAGTGAAGATCCTTGGTCATCCTCTTGATCCATACAATCTCCTTTGTGCAATGTGTAACAACTTTGTACTCGGCCTCACTAGATAACAATGAGATAGTGGCCTATCTCTTCGACATCCATGATGTACCTCCATCACCTATGAGCACTAATGGATTTCCTATCCATTACATCTCTAGCATAGTTGGAATCTAAAAATCCATAAAGATTAGATGATGATCCCTCATAAACTATGCCAAAATCTCAAGTTCCAATGATGTACCTCAAAACTCGTTTTCCTAGCTTCCAATGCTCCTCACTAGGATCTTGCATGAACTCCATGTACACTTCCTTCTCAAGGTCACTATTCAAGAATGCATTTGTAATATCCATTTGCCATAGATCCCATCCATAAAGTGTAGCAAGTGATGATGATTCGAATGCTTACCATCTTTGCCATGGGTGCAAAGGTCTCATCATCGTCAATCTCTTGTTCTTGAGCATATCTTGCATTGTACTTGTTTATAGATCCATCTTGGTTTGTCTTCACCTTGAAGATCCATTTGCATCCAATAGCTTTCTTGTCCTCAGGTAACTCCACCAATCTCCATGTTCCATTCTTTATAAGAGCTTGATACTCAAGATCCATTGCTTGGATCCACTCCTCTTCTTTCCTTGCTTCATCTACACTTGTAGGTTCATCAAAAGAGGTTAGGAAAGCAAAATATTCTCTAGAAACTACTTGCTTATCCTTTTCATCATATGTGAGCCTTGAAGGTACTTGTCTTTCCCTTGATGTTCTGCTTGGCTCTTGACTTGATGAAGGTCCATCATCATCACCATCTACAGTAGGATCCTTTACATCAATATGTCCTTCCATCCAAAATAGCACTCGACAACCTATTGCACAAGAAATTGGCACACAACAAAGCTTGATCCCAAAATGGTTTATCAAGATTAGCACTTAACCTCATGGCTTTAGCACTTTCCTATTCTTCCTTTCAGCCACTCCATTTTGTTGTGGAGTCCTTGGTGTCGTATACTCCCTCTTGATCCCATGCTCATCACAAAAGGCCTTGAACTTGGTAGATATGTACTCACTACCATTGTCACTTCTTAAGCACTTGATCCTTGTGGAAAATTGGTTCTCTAAAATAAATCTCTAAAAGACTAAGCTAGAATGCTCAAGAGAGTTCAAGCTTGAAAGCTTGATAGAGAGCTAACAACAATACTTTCTGATTATGAATGATATACTTGACAAGAGCGCATGAAGCGTCATATAATAACACTCAATCCCTTCACAATTCATACTGTTGAGGCGTTGTTTCAGAACTTGATCATTGAAAAAGACATGTATGAATAGCTGATCTATAATAAGTAATTAGGTCATCAAATGCAATTACTAGTTGGCTGGTGTCCGTTGGCATTCTTGCAATTCCTTCTAATTGATTGTTGATAAGTGAAAATTGGCCGTAAACAGTCTGTCTGCATAAATGAACTAAACCATTGTTGCGAATCGAAGCGAAACAAATCGAATCAGAAATGAAACGAAGCGAAATGCGATGAAGGCCTGATAGAGCTGACTTGGCAGGCGTAGTTACTGCTACTGACTGGGGTCTAATTCTCTTCCAAACCCCAGATCGCTTTTGGATGATCTGTTGTAAAAATTAAACTTGTAAACAGTAGATAATGTTGAGTAAAACAACAACAAAAATGAAGAAACCAAGAGTTTCTTTCTTTCAAAGCCTTAGTACTTTTCATTAGTTTTTCCTTTGCTGTTTTTCATAGCTATGCATTTTGAACTAGTTTCACACAGTCTGCATTTTTGAACTTTTGTCACACAGTTCGTATTTTTGGATCATGAAGAAAATTCATCCGTAGGACTAAAACACTTAGAAAATAATTTTGAGAACTTTTCCCGACACTGTCGCATTTTTCTCATTTTGAGAAAAAGGAAACATTGTCTATGAAATGTCTTGGAAAGGTTTAGAACCTTAGAAAAAGTGACACTTACCCTTTAAAAACGATGTTTGCCTTAGAACTGGTTTTTACCCTAAAGTCGACTTTTTCACCCTTCGGCTTTTTCGCCCTTCGAAAAAAAAAAGCGACACCTGCCCTTAGAAAAGAGACATTGTCCTACTATAGCATTTTTTGCCTCCTTAGAAAAAGGGACACTACCCTTAGAAAAGATTTATGCCATACTGTCACGATTTTTGTCTTTAAATAAAAATCAACAATGTCATAAAATGCCTTAAAATTATTTTCAGACCTACCTTCGCATTTTTCTCCTTTTTCTCCTTTTTTGAAAAAAGCGAAGTGCCCTTGAAAAGCAAAGGTGTCCTAAAAAATAAAAGGTGATACTGCCTCTAAAACTTAAAAGGGTCTTTAAGCAAAAAGCGAAGGCCTGCAGTGTGAAGGCACAGCGCAACGGGTAGAAGGCGGATGACTCATAGAGGACAACGACAGAATACTGGAATCAGTTTTGGTTAAGGCTAATGCATTTCTTTTGATTACTGCCATTCATCTGACAAAGAATCTAGTGTTTCATTCCACATTCAATTAGGGCAACTAATAAGTGTTGGAATTAAGCATCGTTCCAACTCACCAGAATTCGAATCGCCATAATTTGTGTCATCAGAACATGAATCATTCAAGTTCGTCTTGATGAGCACCAGTACATTATGTAAATACTCTCTCTCTCTCTCTCTCTCTCTCTCTCTCTCTCTCTCTCTCTCTCTCTCTCTCTCTCTCTCTCTCTCTCTCTCTCTCTCTCTCTCTCTCTCTCTCTCTCTATGACAACTTTGTAGTCTTACTCGCTGAAGTAGAACGTCTGGGCAATAATCCACTAGAGCAATGTCATCCATCTAGTTAGTGCTTCTTGGAAATTCACTTGCAAACCAAATTGGGTAAGTCATTATAGTCATAACAAATGAAAACAGAAATTGTCAACCTTGGACACATTCAATAGTTCCTCATTGTCGAATCCACCTCTGAAGCGATTGTAGTAGGTATTTCTTATCCACCTTCAACCCTAGATCCAAGCACAGAACAAAACACATTGCTATTAGATATCATCTGACGAGATCTAGTTGAGAAAGATAGGCTAAAGACCGAGTTTATTCCAACGAAGCAGATGGTGGCCAATATCTTCACGAAGTCTCTTGACAAGGCAATTTTTGAAAAACAATGCGCAAGCTTAGGAATCAGAAAAATACTAGCTTTGAGAGGGAGCTGAAAAACCAAGAGTTTCTATCTTTCAAAGGCTTAGCATTTTTCCTTAGTTTTTTCTTTGCTATTTTTCGTGATTGTGCATTTTGAATTAGGTTTACACAGTCTGCATTTTTAAACTGTTTCGTCACACAGTTCGCATTTTTGGGTCAAAAGCAAAGGTGTCCTCAAAAACAAAAGGCGACATTGTCCCTAAAACTTAAAAGGGTCTTTAAGCAATAAGCGAAGGCCTGCAGCGTGAAGGCACAACGTAACGGGTAGAAGGTGGATGACTCACAGAGGACAATGACATAAAACTGGAATCAGTTTTGGTTAAGGCTAATGTATTTCTTTTGATTAGATCTTCTAACTTAATCAGTCCCCTAGATTGATCACATAAAGGAATCAACAAACGATGCAAAATATGAATGTAGAAGACACACACAGTCACGGACAACATACAAGCAGACAGTCTGAGATAGCTCCAGAGCGAGTTTACAAATTAGGAGTAGCTAGTCATACTATTCGTGAGAAGAGAGCATCTCTCTCGCGCCAACGTGCTGATCTGGAAAACAGACATGGCTCAAGAATTGTTTTGCAAATTCAGTTCCAATATAGAAGCAATTTTCTCAATGGTCTGTTCAATGATGTGTATGATCTATAATAGTTGAATGCATGCTAGCATTATCTGCTGTTTACAAGTTTAAATTTCACAACAAATCTATAGTAGAAAATCTGAGGCCTGGAAGAGAATTAGACCGCAGTGAGAAGCAGTAGCTACTCTTGCTAAGTCGGCTCTATCCGGCCTTTCATTCTGCATCAGTGATCTCTGAACATGATTGTCATCCCTAGGCAGTCAGGTCAGAGCCCCACGGATTGGGATTGCTCAATTCCCATCAGGAAATTTTTCTACTGCTAGCATGCATTCCAATATTGTAGACCATACACATTATTGTCGGAAATAGGATAGATAATAGTAGCGGAAACTTCCTAATTCCAATGCATGACTATGCCTATCAAAATTGAACAAAACAGTAGTGATGGAAAATACGTTCAATCTTTAGCAACTAACTTTGAAATCGCTAGATACTAATGATTATGTAGCCAAACATAAAGTATTGAATTCTCAGACAATTTATATCAGTTACAAAGAAAATACAGAGATGCATGCATTCTGACATATACTGAACGCAATAAAGGATAGTATTGATTCAGAAAAAAAAACCAAATAGATGCTAATGAGCACAAAACAACCCTCTTGGAGCGCGTGCACAAGTACACCCTTTCCAGCATGCTATCTGAGGCTACTTCGGGATTGCATCGAGCTCGGCTTCTTTCTTGTGCGGGTCCTGGTGTCGGGGCTTGGCTGTCAGCTCAACTTGTTATCCCTTCCTTCTGGTTGTCTTCGGCCATCTTCACCACTGCTCTTCGTCTTCGCTTGGGGCTTCCTCATCCTTCGGTCTTGGATCTCTCCAGGTGTGTTTATGGTCACCCTATTGATGCTCTTGCTATTCACCTCCTCTGTTGTCCATCTGGGAGTGAGCGCACAGCTACGCATGATTTTGTCAGAGATGCAGCGACCGCTATAGCCAGAGATGGAGGATTCCATGTCCTCAGAGAGCAGTCTCATGTCCTTCCTTCTTCCGCGTCCCACTCTTCCCACAGGCGTGTTGGCATTGTTCTCTCTCAGGATGGGCTTCGTACTTTGGTAGATGTCGTTGCTGATCCCACGCGTGGTGACCTATTGCCTCGCTCTGCTTTCACACCAGGAGAAGCGGCAGACGTCGCAGCGCAAGAGAAGGAAAAAAACTACTCCGACAGACACCCCACTAATGCTTTCCTTCCTTTGGCTATTGAGACTTATGGCACCTTGCATCGACACTTTGAGGATTTTCTTTGCATGTGTTCTCATCAGGCGGCAGAGCATCAAGGTATTCCTGGTCCTATTCTCGTGGCTTCTTTCAAACAACGTGTTTCCATTGCCCTGCAACGTGCTTAGGCCCTATCTATTCTGCAACGGGTGACAGTGGCTGGGTCTGCTACATCTCATCTCCCTTCATTAGCTGACTCACCACCTCGTCACTTTTCCGATCAACTGCAGTCAGTTGGCAGACTCCCACAGACATCATCATAGTTTATGCACTGTTATTTTTAATGCCAGGATTTGGATTAATCTTAGCTTTACTGCAAGCTTCGCCCTTGTTTGAGCCTACTTTTGTTTAAACTTCCCCTTTGGAGTGTATATATCTTTTTCATCAATGTACCTACTACTTTTTCCTATGAATAAATGCACTAGGGTGTTCTCTCTAATGATGACAGCTATGCACATGTGAGTGCACTCTTCCAAAAAAATTGTGACAACTAGCACATGTGAGTGCAATTTCCAAAAAACTTATGTCTTTGTAACATGGACATCTCATTGAAATTGAAATTAACATGCAATTATAGTCATCCATGCAAATTATTTTGCCCCAAAAGGATCTTTCTTTAGATCCTTGAAGTATAGTTAGAGAGAAGGATAATTTGCCATCAATGAGATAACAAGCTAGTTAAGTTTTGACTCGTCTATGACTAGGAGTTTATCTACAATTTTGGAGTCTTTTGGCTTTTTGCATTGTGAGGGAATTTTTCGCTCCTTCGCTCTTCTTGGTGAACATGAGCTTTAGTATGTTCACATGAATGTAAATCATTATCGATATACGTGAAAAAATTGTGTACTTTTCTATTCATTTTCCAAAAAGATCAAGAAGTATTTTGTTTGAATTCAAATATTGTGTCATTGATATGAATGCCCTTTGTTCCTCTCTATTTCTAACATGATTTTAATAATTTTGTGATCAATCTCAAGTTTGTGGTATCATAAATATTTGCTACACTTGCAATCGACATTAATCTCAGTTTCTTTAAAATTGTACTTATTTATTAATTTATACTGAAATCTTTTTAAGGTTCTTTTATGTGACATTCTATATTAATAACGCATTGAAAGACACAAATTTTGAGCCATATTTGACTCTATTTTCCCAAGAAGCAAGAAAAGTTATGTCAAAAAATGTGATACATGCAGTGTCTCTTGTTTTATTATTAATTTCATCTATTGCTCCTCTATACTTTGTGACAGGTCTTTGGTTAGGATTCTCAAATACACTTCTGGCCTAAGGGAATCATATAGATATTTAGTTTCACGACGAAGAGCGAGGGGAATATGAAAGTAGAGCCTTGGACGAGGGAAGCCCAAGTGAAAATCTCCGAGGACGTCAAGGGAAGAAATCCATGACCAAGCTGAAGCGGGAGAATGAGATCCAGAAAGAGGAGGGCGATCTTGAGACGACTGAAGCAGCGTAGGACAAGAATGCTGGTGACGAGCAAGACTTCCTCTAGGAGAGAAGAAATGACCACAAGCATGGCAAGGAATTTGTTCAGGGAATTGAGAAGGCAATGCAATAAGGGTCAAAGGAGGTTCACAACCAAGCGAGGGGGCAACAATGCCATGGGAAGAGGTGGGCAAAGGAGGAACAGAGGGTGCTGTGGCAAGCAAGGAACCCAGCACAGCTTGATGCGAATGAGGAGGGGAGTCAGGAGGGGGAGATACAGTTGAAGCAGGTCGTTTGAGACTGAGAGGACGAAGTAGGGAGATGTCCAAAGCCATGAGAACAATTTGTTTGAAAGATTGCACTCACATGTGCATAGTCGTCACAACCATGAGCATCCTACTAAAAATAAAATCTGACCGTATACTAATGATGATGGCATTTTAATTTTAATTTTTTTTTGCAAAATCGTTAAGTTACTATTAGATATCAACAACGTGTACAAGAGGAGCTTAGAACAGATAGTTCAGAGCAGTTCTCCCCAAACAGAAGTCTATCCAATTATCACAGGACCAAAAGCACGCCACGCAGGGAGGTAGTCCGTAAAAGAAACAAATGTACATCTAACAACTGTAGCAGATGCATGGCAAACTGAAAGGACATAGCAGCCGATGGTGGTGATGAAGAGCTGTCAAAAATCAACTAGTTCCATGAAGTCCACAATTTCCAGAGCAGAGAGAGGCTGTAGGAATGTGCTATGAGTCACATAAAAAGATTGTAGCCATCGAGAGTGGAGTTAAGTAAGGGGGAAGGCCTAGGGCAGGGGCCTTCCGCCTTTTGAGGTGCCCGAGGGAAGTCTATCCAATCAACAAAGGACCAAAAGCACACCACGCAGGGAGGTAGTTCGTAAAAGAAACAAAATGTACATCTAACAACTATAGCAGATGCATGGCAAACTGAAAGGACATAGCAGCTGATGGTGGTGATGAAGAGCCGTAAAAAATCAACTAGTTCCATGAAGTCCACAATTTCCAGAGCAGAGAGAGGCTGTAGGAATGTGCTATGAGTCACATAACAAGATTGTAGCCATCGAGAGTGGAGTTAAGTAAGTGTTGTAAAGCTGACTCAGGTGCACCCAACGTGCCCTGTAAGACTCTAAGGGGTGACGCTCCCTAAGGTCCCAGAGCAAGTTAGAACGTCAAGGACTGAGCCTCCGACCTGTGGTGAGCCAGACAAGTAGTCACAAGTCATGAGCTAGCTCTGGAGCTCGAGTCATGGCCTAGTCAGGAAGCAAGTTGATTATGCCGTCGGGACAGCTTTTGGGATCCATGTTCGAGAGCCAGACTGATTCTGCCAGGCTTGTCAGGCTTAATCAGCAAAATAAAAACTAAGTCCTAAAAAGCATGCTTTACCAGAAAGCACTATGTTTCAGAACAGAGCGGGTGCGCCGAATCACAGCAAAACTATAGGGGGAGTCCGACAAACAGAAACTTGGGCAGCTCAACCAGCGCCAGAAATCCAATCGCCAGGTCTTAGCTCCCTCTACCGGCACGAGCCAGACACAATGCCCAGCACATGTTGGTGGCCCCGAGACCGGTCAGTCTATGTATGAATGTAACCTCTTCCAAATCTAATAAAGTTGATCCTTGGGGATGATTACCATTTCGGTTTCGCCTCCGGGACTGGTCCAAGTGGAAGGACCCTTACTACAACCTTTTTGCGTTGCCGGCGCCTAAGGGTCCAACGTGTGGCCTACTGCTATGCCAATTAGTCAGTTTGGCGACCACTATGCCTTGGGTTTCATGTGTGGCTTGTCTTTGCCTTTGGTTGCCTTTTGGGGATGGATTCTGAGTTGGCTTTCAGGTTGGTTGGGATTCCAGTTTTCTTAAGTCTGAATGGTTAAGCTTGTTACGTTTCTGAATTGGCTTTTACGTAAGTGCATAATGGATGAATGTTAGACTTAAGCGCGTGTTGGGAAAACCGCTCAAGTCCTAGTGCCCTTTGAGACGCCGGTGCAGCATGTAGTATCAGATCCAACTAGCCGGTCAGCTACGCAAGTCTCACAGGGATGGCCACACTTTTGGGATTTGTTAGGACAACCGTTGCGCAAGGTGTTGCCCACAATGTAAGCACGGGTGCGTCCACGGTCAAGGTGGTCGGCAGAACAGGGGACTTGATGAGACAAGGTGCTGCCCTTGAGGTGTAAGCACGGTCAGTTCCCTCGGTTCGGGCCGGCACCGTCTGCACGTAGGACAGATGAGACAATGTGCTATCATTAGATTGGTGAAAGCATGGTGTGTGTCTTGTGGGGTGCAGAGTGACATATTCGAACTGTACGGGTTAACCATTGATACAGAGATGTTGCTCGAATTCGGGTGTAAAGCACGGGTGGTTAGCTGCCGGTGCGGGATAGCTACCGATCGTTTAGCTATAAGGGCTTTCGACCAAAAAGTGGTGGGGCGTGACTGAGGCAATGTGCTGCTTAATGGTGAAAGCATGGATGGTTGGATGGATGTTTTCCTGTGGGCTAATTCTGTGATAGATTTGAGTGGGCGCGGCTAGGCAAAGGTCCTACGTCCGGTCTCAAGGGGAATGTGGCTTGAGAGAGATCCTCTGTGTTTGCTTTGGTTGGTATGTTCATTTGTGGTGTGCTTGTTTGGACCTGAATAACCCCTGGTTGCTTAACTTCTTCCAGGTGATCTGATCTAGTTGGGAGTTGAAGGAGGAATTTACATTTGTGGGTGGACGACATACAAGTATGGAAAGGAGCTTCCATGGGGCAGCCCCCAAGATTGGTTCAAGATTATTATTCCTATCTGGAAAGATTGCGGGGAGGAAGTCAGATTTCATGATTGACTCCGGAGCTTCACATAACTATATCTCAAGGAGTGTAGTGAAACAGTTCAGCTTGTCAACCAGAAATGTAACATCAACGCTCAAGGTAGAAATAGCAAAGGGAGTACTGGATGCAGACAAAGCAACATTGAACATCCCGGTGCAAATTGGGAGATGGAAGGCTGAACTTAGCTTTTTGATTTAAGAGATGGATGCCTTCGATGTAATTTTGGGCCTTCCCTGGCTAAATGAACATTGTATTGTAGTTTTGGGTAGGAGCTCAAACTTGGTTCTCTTGGATTACAAGGGACAAATCTGTATGACAAAAACTCTGTCTGGAGGGAATGCTTAGGGCACCGATATTGAACAAAATCTGGTTGCTGCATCTGTGATTAAAAGCTTGGCGAAAGAAAAGGTCAAAGTGCTTTCTTTGTATCTGTAGAGTGGTTCTAGAAGGGAAAAATGCACAACAGAAAACTTTGCCAAAGGAGGTGGCAGATTTGCTAGAGGAATGTAACGATGTATTTCCGGAAGAACTCCTAGCTAAGTTACCTCCTCGAAGACCAGTGGACCATAAAATTGAGTTGGTACTAGGAATAGAACCAACTTCACGAGCACCCTATAGGATGTACCAAGAAGAGTTGGTGGAGCTGAAACGACAACTTGGTGAATTGATAGACAAAGGATTTATTAGACCCAGTGCTTCGCCTTTTGGAGCCCCAGTATTATTCATGGAAAAGGCGGACAATACACTGCGGATGTGTGTGGAATACCGCATGCTCAACAAAGGTACCATCAAGAACAAGTATCCCATGCCTAGAATTGATGACCTATTCGACCAGCTCAAACATGCCAGATATTTTAGCCGAATAGATCTCAGATCTGGATATCACCAAATTCGAATAGCTAAAGGCGATGAGCACAAAATGGCTTTTCGAACACGGTATGGGAGCCACGAATTCAGGGTGATGTCGTTCGGTCTAACAAACGCACCAGCCACTTTTTGCACGTTGATGAACAACATTTTTCAAGATTGCTTGGATGAATTTGTCATTGTGTACATCGATGACATCTTGGTGTTTAGTTGTAGCCTCAAAGATCACATTAAACATTTAAGGACGGTCCTCCAACGACTGAGGAAGAACAGCTTGTTCGCGAAAAGAGAAAAATGTGAATTTGTGGTAGAGGAAGTTGATTTCCTTGGACATGTTATAGGCTACGGACGAATTTGGATGGATCCTAAGAAGATCAAGACTATCTTGGATTGGCTGGCTCCTAAAACTGTTCACGGCATCAAATTCTTTGTGGACTTATGTAACTTTTATAGGAGATTCATTGAGGCATTTAGCAAAATTGTGGCACCACTGTTGGAGCATACCAAGACTCATCTGAAGATGACATGGACACCGGAATGTGAAACAGCGTTCCAAGAACTAAATTGATGGATCACTCAAGAACCCATCCTTGTCTTACCGAACTTTAGCAAACCTTTTGAGATACATAAAGACGCGTCGAACTTTGCTATTGGGGCCGTGCTGATGCAAGACGGAAAACCTGTTGCATATTTTTCAGAAAAATTGAGTGACGTAGAGCGACGATGGCCAACTCATGAAAAAGAAATGGTCGCAGTAGTTCAAGCAGTGGAGCATTGGAGACATTATGTGGAAAAACAAACCCTTTAAGGCATTCACTGATAATGTATCACTCAAGTACCTCTCATCCCAAGGTATGCTCACGCCAAAGCAAATGCGATGGCAAAACTTTCTCTCAAAATTCAATATAGACATTGTACACACGGCGGGAAAGAACAATGTTGTGGAGGACTCACTAAGTAGACAGGAACACTTGATGGCAACGGTGACAACTCAGGTGACTGGCCTACTCCAAGAAATCAGGAAAAATTATGGTGCAGATGCGTTGGCGAAGGACTTAATGATTGAATTCCAGCTGGGAAAGCCTCATAAACATTTCACTTGGAAAGATAAAATGGTTGTTTATAAACAACGCAGAGTATATGTCCCAGACAACATCAACCTGAGGAAAAAAGTCTTGCGAGAACATCATGACGTACTAGCCGCCGGACATCCAGGGGTGAATCGCATGTATGAACTTCTCAAAAGAGGCTTCTATTGGCCAGCTATGTGGGCAGATGTTGAATCCTATGTGCAAACATGTCCGACATGTCAACAAGTGAAGGTGGAACCGCTAGCTCCAACAGGACTACTCCAACCATTACCAGTGCCAGCATACCCATGGGATTCGGTGAGCATGGATTTTATTGTTCAACTACCACGGTGCCAAGGCTTCGACTCAATTTGTGTGGTGGTTGACCGCTTTTCAAAGCAAGTTCATTGGGTGCCAACTAAAAGTTCAGTGACAGTTGAAGAAGTGGCAAGGTTATTTTTCAAACGTGTCTTCAAATACCACGGCCTACCTAGAACGATTATTTCTGACCGAGACACCAAGTTCGTCGGAAAGTTTTGGACTTGTCTATTTCACCTCGTGGGAACTGGACTGAATTTCAGTATAGTTACGAATAGAGCCACAGCTGATCTAGAATTAAACTATGAAAGCATCACATAAGCAAGACTTAACCCTAGAAAGCAGGAAAGAGAGAGATTAACGAGGCTAAAGAGAGAGATCAATATCATCAGCTGCATGACAAATGACACAGTTTCCCTACTTATAGCCAAGAGGAAGCCCTAAAAGGAAGCTTCCAGTGGCTAGGGCCCAACTGGGAGGGATAATAGTGCGCCCTCCAAAAAGGCCCCCACTCTCCAGTAATATGTCCAAATGGCCTAATAATGACAAAGGCCAACCATATAGTCTGAATGTCACTAATGAATAAAAAAGGGCCCAAGGCCTGCTTATGCATAAAGTAAAGTAACTGTAAATGTAAATGAACGCGGCGAATGTAATGAGCCGAGTCCATAACTCTCCCCGACACAAAAAAAAGACCCAACTGCCAAAAAGATAACCGGATCAAGTAGCAGCAAGCCCTGGTGCATCAACAGCTAGAGGAACATCTGATGTAGAGGAATCAACAAGTGCAGCAAGAGCACGAGCCTGATCCACAAGTAATGGTGTATGATAAAACACATCAATAGGCTCCCATGTAGCCTCCTCAATAGGACAACCATCCCACTGGACCAAAAACTGAATCTGTCGGCGGCGTCGACTATGGTATAGACGGACCTGTAATATAGCAGCAGGTAAAAATGGAAATAACTCTGGAGCAGTAGGAAACTCAGCATCACAAGGAGCGTCATCCTCAATAGCAGCACGTAATAAACTGACATGGAATACATCACAGGCGCGTGTGGAAGCAGGAAGCTGTAAGCGAAATGTAACTGGACTAAGAACCTCCACAATGCGATAAGGCCCATAATAACGTGGTGCAAGCTTCTCAGTAGAAGCATGGCCCTGGACAAAATGATGACGTGCAAACCGTAAGCGTAGATAAACCATATCTCCAAGCTGAAACTCAACATGGCGGCGGTGACGATCAACTGAGGTCTGATAACGTTGCTGAACATGCTGTAAATGAGAACTGGCCCGAGTAATAAGCTCTGGAGCACCTGATAGAAAAGATGCAAGTGTAACAGGTGTATTCTCAGGAGGAAGAGGAATGCCAGGTAAAAGAGGTGCATAGCCATGAGATAATAAAAATGAAGAGACACCTGTGCTGGTACTAACAGAGCTATTATAGCTGTACTCTGCTAAACATAAATGTTGATCCCAATCCTTCTTTGAAGGAGTAACAAAATGGTGTAAATAATCCTCAAGAATCCTGTTAAGGACCTCAGACTGCCCATCAGAAATAGAATGATAAGCAGAACCCATAAAAAGCTGAACATCCAAAATACGCATAAGCTCTGTCCGGAATATAGATGTAAACTTACTATCCCGATCCGAAAGGATAGTACGAGGAAATCCATGCAGGCGGAAAATCTCTGATAGGAACAAACGTGCACACTGCTCTGCTGTGATAGTACTGCGAACTGGGATAAAATGTGTCTATTTCGAGAACTTGTCAACTACCACCATACATGAATCGTGACCACGTTGTGTATGGGGAAGGCCAAGGATAACGTCCATAGATATATCAGTCCACTGGCGATGAGGAATAGGCCAACTCTGGAGCAAACCAGCAGATTTAGAACGGGAGTACTTATTACAAAGACAGAAAGGGCAGGTACGAATAAGTATAGCAAGCTCAGATCGAAGAGAGGGCCAATAGAAATGGTCTTTGAGACGAGCATAAGACTTCTGAAAACCAAAGTGACTCCCAACATGAGAGGAATGAGCATCCGACAACAACTGGGAACGGATACCCAAAGAACTAGGGATACAAAGAGAATCATAATGATAAAGACGATTGTCAATAATGGAGTAAACCTGACGAGGACTGGATGAAACAGGTGGGGCAGAACTATAAACATTACGAAAATCAGAACATGTAAGGTATGTTGCAGGTAGAGCATCAAACCATGGAGAAATAGTATAAACGAGTGTATTTAACAAAGCTGGAAGACAAGATAATGCATCAGCAGCAGTGTTAGCACGACCAGGACGATACAATATGGAGAAATTAAAAGACTGTAAAAACTGCAACCAACGAAATTGACGATCACTAAGGTCACGTTGAGAAAACAGACAACGTAAAGACTGGTGATCAGTAATAATGTCAAATGGGACTCGATACAGATAATGATGCCACTTCTTAAGAGCATAGATAATAGCAAGAAGCACTTTCTCATGCACAGAATAACGTTGTTCATAAGAGCGAAGACGACGCGACTCATAAGCAATAATACATTGTGACTGGCGAAGTAAAGCACCCAAACCAACATTACTAGCATCAGTCTCAACAAGAAACTTCTGATCAAACTGTGGTAAACACATAACTGCAGCATCAACAACAGCACGACGAAGAGTATCAAACGCTGTCTGACAATCAAGAGTCCACAGAAAAGTACTAGACTTCTTCAAAAGTGCATGAAGAGGAGCTGCGATAGTGGCAAAATGAGGAACTGGATGACGAAGGTGAGTGACTAACCCAAGAAACATACGAACATGATGAATATCAGTAGGTATAGGCCAATCCTGGATGGCCTGAACCTTATGAGGGTCTAGACGAATGTGACCATTACAAATAAGAAAACCAAGAAAATCGATCTCAGAAATAGCAAAAGAACATTTAGACAACTTAGCAAATAACTGGTGGTGTACAAGTAACTGAAAAACCGAGGAAAGATGGGCAACATGCTCAGCAAGAGACTGACTAAAAGTAAGAATATCATCAAAATAAACCAAGACACAATGACCAAGAAGCGGACGTAAAACGTTATTCATCACATTCTGGAACGTAGAAGGGCCATTAGTAACACCAAAAGGAAGCACACGAAATTCATATAAACCAAGATGAGTATGAAAAGCAGTCTTATGTTCGTCAGAAGGGTGCATCCTGATTTGGTAATATCCAAAACAAAGGTCTATCTTGGAAAAGATTTTAGAGGTATCGAGCTGGTCAAAGAGGTCATCCATGTGTGGAATAGGAACCTGATAACGAATAGTCAACTTATTTAAAGCACGGTAATCAATACAAAGGCATTTGGTACCATCTTTCTTATTAATAAGGAGAACAGGAGCAGCAAAAGGGCTGTGACTAGGAACAATGAGACCCTGATCTAACAAGGCAGTAATATGGAGCTCAAGCTCATCACGCTCAGATCGAGACATACGATAAGGGGGACGGGAGGGAGGAGCAGAACCAGGACGCAAATCAATATGATGGTTCACGTCACATAATGGTGGTAGCGTCGTAGGTTCTAAAAAGACAAAAGCATACTGATGTAATAAGTCAAAAATCACCTGAGGAACAGCTGTTGGTGTAGAAATTGGAGGAACTGGTACTGCCCACTGAACACATAATAAGGCAGCACAATGAGCCTTTGGCATGCTGCAAATAGACTGCTTCCTTGTAATCAACTGGAAGTTTCCCTGAGAATCAATGCCCACAAGTGAGTGTGTAACTGCATCATGTACAAATGTCAATGTCTGCTGTGTCAAGTCCAGTGTAAGGGCTCCCAGAGATGCAAACCTCTAAGATCATAACGCTCCATAGGGATAATGTAAATATCTGCCTGTCCAGAGAAATCTCCAATGCGGTATGGTAAACGCTGAAACATCTGAGAACTAGGAAAAGAATGAGAACTGGCAACCTCAACTGTGAGAGGCTGGGAAGCAGGAACAGGTGAAGCATAGATCCGACTAATGATATAACTGCTAATAAAAGAATGAGTGCTACCAGTATCAACTAAAGCAATATACTCTCGACCCGTAATACGCACACGTAACCGAATGGAACGAGGACCAGGACGCCCTGTCCAAGTAGCATAGGCAAGCTGAGCATGGCAAGTAGCAGGAAGTAAATCAGGGGAAGGCTCAGAGGATAAGTCAGGCTCATCAGAAATATGAATGTAGATATCGGAATCATCTAGAGTAGTGCCCTCATGGTAAAAAACAGCAGTAGTAGTAGGGAGAGACTGGCGGCAATCACGGGCAAGATGGTCAGGACTCTTACAACGAAAGCAAAGATGCTTCTGCTGAAGATCAGCGAACTCTGCAGACGTGTAACGTCGGACAAAAGCAGGTCGAGGAGTCGGAGGACGAGGAGGCGAAGGGGCAATGGAGAGAGCTAGAACAGAAGGGGCCGCTGTAGGGGTGAACGTAGCGGAAAAAGATGAAGCATAAGGACGGGGTCGGGAGAAGCGGGAAGGAAGGGTGTCAGAGTACTTATGCTGTAAAGTACTGGCAAGAGACATTGCCTCAACAAGTGTGGTAGGACGGAAGGAAGAAACATCATAACGTAAAGCACCATGAAGCCCAGCAATGTAACGAGAAATAAGCTCAGTGGACTGTAGATCTGTGAAAAGATAAGAAAGCTCCATAAACTGATCTGTATAAGAAGCAAGATCACTGGTCTGAGTGAGACTACGGAATGTATCACGTTGGTGGTCAAGCCATTGAGAATCAATCATAGCATGGCAGAGGTCACGGCGAAAAGTATGCCAGACATGGAGCCCTTCCCGATCAAGATCAACTCTATAAACTCGCCACCACGTGGCGGCACGTCCATCTAAATGTAAAGCAGCCAACTGGATCTTCTGAGGATCAGTCTTGGGATAAATCTGAAAATATGTGTCAAGCTTAGCAAACCAATTCTCTAATAAGTTCCCGTCGGAGGAACCAGAATAGGTAGCAAGTTGTACCCTATCACGAAAGTCTTGAGCAAAGTGTGGCTCAGGAAGGGGGGGACGAGGAAAGAAACCAGGAGGTGGGTTAGATGGAATGAACGGTCCACCACCAGGCTGACTAGCAGAAGAAGATGGAAATCCAAATGGAGGGGGAGTCCCAAATGTAGGAAAAACAGGAGCTTTACCAGGACCATGAGGCTGTAAAGAATCAATTTGTGACTGCATAGTAGCAAAGCCGGTCATAACTAAATCGAAGCGAAGAAGGAGGCCAGAAAGGGTCTCATCCATGCGACGAAACTGATCGGATAAGGTTTCCTGAGTAGTCTCACTTGGGGTAGGTGAATGTGCCATAATGATAGTGGAAGGAATAGACAAAAACTTAAGGGAGCGGACTCTTGTCGTCACCCCAAATTAGCCTATTACAACCAATATTATCACAACTGAAAATACAGACAACAATGAACAATGGAGAAGCTGTAAAAATGCGTTGGACAGCCAGGGATACAATGTGAATTTGAAAGAGTAAACGAAGTCAAAATTCCTGAAAATGTGGTGGAGAATGAGCGTGCGACAACCTTTCGATAAGCTATAAAAGATGGCTGGAATTGGAGAAGAAAAAAGACAAAAGTGACAAGTTGGGAGTGCTGAGGCAGCGATTTACAAGTTGAAGAATTTTAGCTGTTTGGAATAGCAAATGATGTCGAAATTGGGTAGTTTTTGGATGAGGATGAGCGCTGGACACTCAGGGAACTAACTGTGGAAGATGGCTGCAAACTGGAAAAATATCAGACGAAAGTGATAGGTCGGAAGGCAGGGACAGCGATGGAAAGGAAGAGGAAGAGCGTTGGGCAGCAAAGAAACGAGGGGACAAAACAGGGGGAACGCTGGGTAGGAAGGAGTGGAAGGAGCAGCGATGGAACAGGGCTGTCAAAACGGTAATGGAGCTGTAGGAACAACGATGGAGAAGCAAGGCAAGGCAGCAAAGAAAAAATTCCAGATTGTGCTCAGAAAAGTGCTCTGATACCAAGTTACGAATAGAGCCACAGCTGATCTAGAATTAAACTATGAAAGCATCACATAAGCAAGACTTAACCCTAGAAAGCAGGAAAGAGAGAGATTAAGGAGGCTAAAGAGAGAGATCAATATCATCAGCTGCATGACAAATGACACAGTTTCCCTACTTATAGCCAAGAGGAAGCCCTAAAAGGAAGCTTCCAGTGGCTAGGGCCCAACTGGGAGGGATAATAGCGCGCCCTCCAAGAAGGCCCCCCTCTCCAGTAATATGTCCAAATGGCCTAATAATGAATAATAAGGCCAAAGGCCAACCATATAGTCTGAATGTCACTAATGAATAAAAAAGGGCCCAAGGCCTGCTTATGCATAAAGTAAAGTAGCTGTAAATATAAATGGACGCGGCGAATGTAATGAGCCGAGTTCATAACTAGCACTGCATATCACCCTCAGACAGATGGGAAAACGAAATTAGTCAATCGACAGATTGAACAATATTTACGAAATTATGTCGCTTGGGACCAATCCGATTGGGTCAACTACTTGGATATTCTCGAGTTTGCACATAACAACCAAGTGAACAGATCTACTGGAAGGGCACCTTTTGAGATAAGCAATGGTCGGCTACCGATTCTTCCAAGCTCTTTTCTTACAGATGTGCAAGAAACTCCAGTACCCATTGTGGAGAAATTCATCAATGACTGGCACACAAAGCTGACAGAGGTGAAGTCATTTTTAGAGCAGTCCCAAAGAAGTATGGCAGCTGACGTAAACCCACATAGACAAGAACTGGAATTTGAGGAAGGTGATCAAGTGTGGCTGAACACAAAGAACGTTGCGTTACCAAAAGGTTTCTCTCATAAGTTCGTTCGACCTTATGAGGGGCCACATTATGTCACCAGGAAGATCAACCCAGTGGCTTACCGATTGGCGCTGCCATCCAGCTTGGATATACACAATGTGTTTCATATCTCATTACTCAAACTATACAAACCAGATGAGCGATTTGATAGGCAACACGAACTCCGTCACCCACCGACGACACTTGATGATACGAAGAGGCAGCTTGTACCAGAACAAATATTGACACATAGAAAGCGAACTGGCGTTCAACGTGAATATCTAGTGAAGTGGCTACGGGCTCCACTCATTGAGGCTTCTTGGGAGTACAAAGACAAACTTAAGGAGGGAGCCCCTGAAGTACTGGCAGATTATATGTAGAAGAACCAGCGCAATAGCCGTTTTCCTAAATCGGCACACAAAGCACTACCTGGCAGCATGCCTCCTACATAAACATTCATGGCCATTCTGAAGTTCAAGGAACTTCCAGATATCTTTCTTAAGTTTGTCAATAAATCACTTGCAGCTTTACACAGGTTTTACGTAAGTGAACTTTATCTACACTTTTTTTGTGCTACTGCCAATGTATTTTTAATTCAAAGTTGTTAAGGCCGGTGAATTAAGCCCGTGCCATATGTCCTAGGTCTAGTTTGGCCCTGATGAGGACATCAGCTTTTTCAAACGAGGGGAGGATGTTGTAAAGCTGACTCAGATACACCCAGCGTGCCTTGTAAGACTCTAAGGGGTGACGTTCCCTAAGGTCCCAGAGCAAGTTAGAACGTCAAGGACTGAGCCTCCGACCTGTGGTGAGCCAGTCAAGTAGTCACAAGTCATGAGCTAGCTCTGGAGCTCGACTCATGACCTAGTGAGGAAGCAAGTTGATTCTGCCGCTGGGACGGCTCCCAAGACCCATGTCCGGGAGCCAGACTGATTCTGCCAGGCTTGCCAGACGTAATCAGCAAAATAAAAACTAAGTCCTAAAAAGCGTGCTTTACCAGAAAGCACTATGTTTCAGAACAGAGGGGGTGCACCGAATCACAGCAAAACCATAGGAGGAGTCCGGCAGACAGAAACTTGGGCAGCTCAACCAGCGCCAGAAATCCAGTTGCCAGGTCTCAGCTCCCTCTACCAGCACGAGCCAGGCACAATGCCTAGCACGTGTTGGTGGCCCTGAGACCGGTCAGTCTATGTATGAATGTAACCTGTTCCAAATCTAATAAAGTTGATCCTTGGGCCGAAAACCACGACTTAGCTTCCCAGCCTTCAACTCTTGCCATCCAAACCCACTTGACATACAAGCAGCCAACTCGCCAACAACGATCAGACTTAACCAACTTGAAGTTCCGAAAACCAACATTGAGATCCAAACTGGCGCCATGCCAAATCGGGGGTCCTGATGTGGGTGACTTCCCTCCAAGCAAGCCGCCCAACATACATAAAACTTAACCAACTCGAAGCTTCGTTACAAATGAGTAACATTCATTCCAAGCAAGCGGTCTGACTTACATCAGACTTAACCAACTGAAAGCTTCGTCATGAGTGCTGGAAGCCAACCTGGCGCCACGCCAGACTTGACAGCCATAAACAGGTATCTTCCACCCAAGCAAGCCATCCAACTCGGCCGACAGGTTAGAGTCTGTTCCCAAGAGCTTACCGCTGGTGCCACGGACCGAATGGTCCCGACGACATACCGCTGGCGTCCCGGGATACGAGCCTCAACTATGTGCCAACTTAAAAATTTTGAAGCAGCCTTACAACTGGCGCTTTTACCGAACACTGAAACCCAGAAGGTAATCAGAGTCAGTTTGAGAAAAATCTCACTTTATTGATAAATCTAAGAAGGTTATATTTCAAGTGGCGAGAGCCATGACAACATTCCAGCAAGGGAGGCTGAGACTTGGTTGGAGCTCGCTCTGAGTCGCAACCTGCACTCCCCTATAGTATTGGTGGGATTCGGCACCCCCCCCCCTCATACCAAGCATTCTACCCAGGCTGGTAAAGCACTTTTTTTCCCCTCCTAAAGCAAGTTTTTTCTCTCTTTATAATTTCATTTTCTCTCTCTAGATTTTATTGATCCCCAAGCTTTCTTTAATCATGCATAGATCGTGTGAGGTGATTGCACATCGATCTGAGCTATTTGGACTTCGCTAGAACCGATCAAAGATTTTCAGCCATAGGAACTTGGCGCCAACTGGATTCTGGTCACAGTGGAGCCGGGAGTAGCAGGGGCGTTGCTGGCGCCAGTGGCGCCGAAAGTAAAGCTTGTAAAGGTAGCTTTACAACATTCACCCCACCTTTATAAAATCTGATGTCCTCATCAGATGTCAAATTAAAGTAAAAGTGTCTCCCAATTAAAAATAACTCTACATTTAAGCTACTTGGCATAGTACTCAATTTACTGGCCACTTTTTATTAACATTGAAGCTGGCACACCACAAGTCGGAGGCTCAGCTCTTTGTACTAAAAAATTACATAACTTAAAATATCTCTTTGTCTGAGAAAAGCGTAGATTTTATATCGCTTTCATAAAACCCAAGAACCTTATTAACTGGTGACAGAGGCCTTTCTTTAAAATGTTCACCCCTGTCGCTTCTGATTTTTGACTTTGGAACTCCTTTGAGCTCCTGATTTGTCCTTGATGCACTTTGTGTTGAGCTCCCTGAGCTCCAGATTTGATCAGTTCCGCACAGGTATCAAGGCTCCTTGAGCAAAAGGATTTATCGTTTGATTGCCCACTTTATGGTCCACACCGTGCCTTGTTGCTTCTGCACCTTGATTTCTCTCCTTGTCCCAGCCTGATCTTGATACATTTCCTTCTTGGCTCTTTAAGGTAGGCAAAGATTGAGTACTCCGCAATGCACCTCTCACTTAGCTTGAAGTAGCTCTTTGAATAAGCCCAAATGTAACCATTGACCTCGTGGAAAGCCAAAGGGTCGCACCAGTTTGATCCGCATACGAACTATCACTTCGCGTTTGTTTGAAGCACCATGTCCGTCGCGCAAAACTTGACTTTCACAATTCCATCACTGGTCAGTTGCCTCACAGTCAAAAGAAGAAGTGTACATCGAGCTTGGCTTCAAGTAGCTCTCTTTGAATCAGACACATGCACCCAGAGTTTGCACTAGTCCGATCTCAACGCGAACTGTCCCTTAGCGTCCGTTCGAAATACCAAGTCTCCCATGCAAGACTCAACTTTCACAGTTCCTTCATTGATCAGCTACCCTAAACGTAACACAAGCCAGCATACTCATATGTCTCCTCATCATTGTTGGTCCAGAGAAAGCCTATAACAAGCTTTCCTTTCCACAACAAAATTTGTCAACTTATTAGGTCCAAAGTTTGCCAGTCTCCTCGTGTGAGTATGGCTAGGTCACCTTGAATTTGCTCCTGTTTTGATCAACTTTCATTCAAAATTGCCCCAAGAGAGAGGTATGTGTGATAGTTCCCCTCCACTTATAAAATCAGCTGATCGGACTTAGAGTAGAGTTCTTTGGACAAAAAGCCTTTCCAACACTTTGCTTCCCATATGCTAGGATTATGGCTCAATCCAACTTGTTGCCAATCTCTGAAGAGGATCCTAGTCTTTCCCCTTTGAGGAAAAACCCAACTGATACTAGATATCACCCATGCTCAGTGAGTTTCAGTTCTGAAGGTGGCCGTCCCAAAATGAAGACCAACTGCTCCATAGAAGATCTCCCCTGAAATTGCCCTTTCCAACTTTTGACTTTCTGCTTGTGTCTTGGTGGGCGTTGTCGCAAATGAAACTAACCCAAGAAACAGGCTAGCCATCCATCATTTGCAAACATTGAGTCGTTTCGTTGCCGTTCACGTGCGAGTACTTGAATTGCAAATCCGCCCCACAGATTTTGTGGTCCTCTTTGTTTGATGGTATCAACCTTCAAAAGAAAGGTTCCTTCTCGAGCCATCAGCTCCTTGTGTCACAAGCAATCATGCAAACTAGGCAAAGCATGAGTACTAAGACTCACCATGAATACATACAAGTAAGACACTCAGGCAAGTTTACTAACAAGTAACAAAGACAAGGTCCCCCTTTGAGATGGTCCTGCCAACGGACCTTTGTCTGGTCGCGCCCATACAAATCGATCACAGATCAGCCCACATAGGACACCCCTCCAACTATTCGTGCTTTCACCATTAAGCAGCATATTGTCTCAGTCATGCCCCACCACTTTTTGGTCGATAGCCCTTATAACTAAACGATCGGCAGCTATCCCGCACCGGCAGCTAACCACCCGTGCTTTACACCCGAATTCGAGCAGCATCTCTGTATCAATGGTTAACCCGTACAGTTCGAATATGTCGTCCCGCACCCCACAAGGCACAGACCGTGCTTACACCAACCTAATGGCAGCACACTGCCTCATCTGTCCT
The DNA here is from genome assembly GCA_029204225.1 of Diphasiastrum complanatum. Lineage (NCBI taxonomy): Eukaryota > Viridiplantae > Streptophyta > Lycopodiopsida > Lycopodiales > Lycopodiaceae > Diphasiastrum > Diphasiastrum complanatum. The sequence goes on from CM055093.1 coordinate 59,960,287, forward strand.
ACGTGCAGACAGCGCTAGGCCCGAACCGCGAGAACTGACCGTGCTTACACCTCAAGGGCAGCACCTTGACTCATCAAGTCCCCCGTTCTGTCGACCACCCCGATCGTGGACGCACCCGTGCTTACACTGTGGGCAGCACCTTGCACAACAGTTGTCTTGATGAACCCCAAACAGTGGCCATTTCCGTGAGATCCGCATAGCTGACCGGCCAGTCGGCTCTGATACCACATGTAGCACAAGCATCCCAAAGGGAGCCGAGAACCACGACTTAGCTTCCCACCCTTCAACTCTTGCCATCCAAACCCACTTGACATACAAGCAGCCAACTCGCCAACAACGATCAGACTTAACCAACTTGAAGTTCCGAAAACCAACATTGAGATCCAAACTGGAGCCATGCCAGATCGGGGGTCCCGATGTGAGTGACTTCCCTCCAATCAAGCCGCCCGACATACATCAAATTTAACCAACTCGAAGCTTCGTTACAAACAAGTAACATCCATTCCAAGCAAGCGGTCTGACTTACATCAGACTTAACCAACTGAAAGCTTCGTCACGAGCGTTGGAAGCCAACCTGGCGCCACGCCAGACTGGACAGCCATAAACAGGCCCTCACACAATCTAGTCATGATTAAAGGAAGCCTGGGGATCAATAAAATTTAGAGAGAGAAAATGACTTTCTAGAAAGAGAAAAAATGTGCTTTACTAGCCTGGGTAGAGTGCTTGGTATGAGGTGGGTGCCGAATCCCACCAATACTATAGGGGAGTGCAGGTTGCGACTCAGGACAAGCTCCAACCAAGTCTCAGCCTCCCTTACTAGAATGTTATCATGGCTCTCGCCTTGGCATGCTAGCTCCCCGAAGACTAGGGTCGGTCACACACTTGAAATGTTACCTTCTCAAATTTATCAATAAAGTGGGATTTTACTCAAACTGACTCTAATTACCTTCTGGGTTTCAGTGTTCAATAAAAGCACCCATTCAAAATTTTTAAGTTGGCACATAGATGAGGGTCATATCCCGGGACGCCAGCGGTGTGCCGTCGGGACCATTCGGTCCGTGGCACCAGCGGTATGCTATCGGGACCATTTGGTCCAGGAACTGGTTGTCTCCATATCTGTTGTGGCTTGTGGTTCTGAGTGTTCCTTGCATGAACGTGAATGGGTTAAGCTCTTGGAGAACGGGCTCTAACCTATCGGCTGAGTTGGATGGCTTGCTTGGGTGGAAGTTGTGATTGCACATCGATCTGAGCTCTCTGGACTTCGCTAGAACCGATCAAAGATTTTCAGCCATAGGAACTTGGCGCCGGCTGGATCTAATAAAGTTGATCCTTGGGGATGATTACCATTTCAGTTTTGCCTCCGGAACTGGTCCAAGTGGAAGGACCCTTACTACAACCTTTTTGTGTCGCCTCCACCTAAGGTCCCACATCACCGACGTGTGGCTTGCCACTATGCCAATTGATCAGTTTGGCGACCACTATGCCTTGGGTTTCATGTGTGGCTTGTCTTTGCCTTTGGTAACCTTTTGGGGATGGTTTCTGAGTTGGCTTTCGGGTTGGTTGGGATTCTAGTTTTCTTAAGTCTGAATGGTTAAGCTTGTTACGTTTCTGAGTTGGCTTTTACGTAAGTGCATGATGGATGAATGTTAGACTTAAGCGCATGTTGGAAAAACCGCTCAAGTCCCAGCGCCCTTTGAGGCGCCGGCGCAACATGTGGTATCAGAGCCGACTAGCCGGTCAGCTATACAAGTCTCACATGGATGGCCACGTTTTGGGATTTGTCAAGACAACCGTTGCGCAAGGTGCTGCTTACAATGTAAGCACGGGTGTGTCCACGGTCGGGGTGGTCGGCAAAACGAGGGACTTGATGAGGCAAGGTGTTGCCCTTGAGGTGTAAGCACGATCAGTTCCCGCGGTTCGGGCCTGGCGCCATCTGCACGTAGGACAGATGAGGCAATGTGCTGCCATTAGGTTGGTGAAAGCACCTGTGTGTGACTTGTGGGGTGCGAGGTGACATATTCGAACCGTACGGGTTAACCATTGATACAGAGATGCTGCTCGAATTTGGCTGTAAAGCACGGGTGGTTAGCTGTCGGTGCGGGATAGCTGCCGATCGTGTAGCTATAAGGGGTTTCGACCAAAAAGTGGAGGGGCGTGACTGAGGCAATGTGCTGCTTAATGGTGAAAGCACGGATGGTTGGATGGATGTTTCCCCGTGGGCTAATTCTGTGATAGATTTGAGTGGGCACGGCTAGGCAAAGGTCCTACGTCCGGTCTCAAGGAAAATGTGGCTTGAGAGGGATCCCCTGTGTTTACTTTGGTTGGTATGTTCGTCTGTGGTGTGCTTGTTTGGACCTGAATAACCCCTAGTTGCTTAACTTCTTCCAGGTGATCTGATCAATGGGGTGTGACTGAGGCAATGTGCTGCTTAATGGTGAAAGCACGAATGGTTGGATGGATGTTTCCCCATGGGCTAATTTTGTGATAGATTTGAGTGGGCACGACTAGGCAAAGGTCCTACGTCCGGTATCAAGGGGAATGTGGCTTGAGAGAGATCCTCTGTGTTTGATTTGGTTGGTATGTTCGTTTGTGGTGTGCTTGTTTGGACCTGAATAACCCCTGGTCACTTAACTTCTTCCAGGAGTTTACATTTGTGGGTGGACAACATACAAGTATGGAAAGGAGCTTCCATGGGGCAACCCCCAAGATTGGTTCAAGATTATTATTCCTATCTGGAAAGATCGCGGGGAGGAAGTCAGATTTCATGATCGACTCCAAACCTTCACATAACTATATTTCAAGGAGTGTAGTGGAACAGTTCAGCTTGTCGACCAGAAATGTAACATCAACCCTCAAGGTAGAAATAGCACAGGGAGTACTGGACGCAGACAAAGCAACATTGAACATCCCGGTGCAAATTGGGAGATGAAAGGCTAAACTTAGCTTTTTGATTTTGGAGATGGATGCCTTCGATGTAATTTTGGGCCTTCCCTGGCTGAATGAACATTGTATTGTAGTTTTGGGTAGGATCTCAAACTTGGTTCTCTTGGATTACAAGGGACAGATCTGTATGACAAAAGCTCTGCCTGGAGGGAACGCTAAGGGCACCGATATTGAACAAAATCTGGTTGCTACATCTGTGATTAAAAGCATGGCGAAAGGGAAAAGGTCAAAGTGTTTTCTTTGTATCTGCAAAGATGTTCCAGAAGGGAAAAACGCACAACAGAAAAACTTGCCAAAGGAGGTGGCAGATTTGCTAGAGCAATTTAGCGATGTGTTTCCGGAATAACTCCCAGCTAAGTTACCTCCTCGAAGACCAGTGGACCATAAGATTGAGTTGGTACCAGGAACAGAACCAACTTCACGAGCACCCTATAGGATGTCCCAAGAAGAGTTGGTGGAACTGAAATGACAACTTGGTGAATTGATAGACAAAGGATTCATTAGACCTAGTGCTTCGCCTTTTGGAGCCCCAGTGTTATTCGTGGAAAAGGCGGACAAGACACTGCGGATGTGTATGGAATACCGCATGCTCAACAAAGGTACCATCAAGAACAAGTATCCCATGCCTAGAATTGATGACCTGTTCGACCAGCTCAAACATGCCAGATATTTTAGCCGAATAGATCTCAGATCTGGATATCACCAAATTCGAATAGCTAAAGGCGATGAGCACAAAATGGCTTTTCGAACACGGTATGGGAGCCACAAATTCAGGGTGATGTCGTTCGGTCTAACAAACGCACCAGCCACTTTTTGCACGTTGATGAACAACATTTTTCAAGATTGCTTGGATGAATTTGTCATTGTGTACATCGATGACATCTTGGTGTTTAGTTGTAGCCTCAAAGATCACATTAAACATTTAAGGACGGTCCTCCAACGACTGAGGAAGAACAGCTTGTTCGCGAAAAGAGAAAAATGTGAATTTGTGGTAGAGGAAGTTGATTTCCTTGGACATGTTATAGGCTACGGACGAATTTGGATGGATCCTAAGAAGATCAAGACTATCTTGGATTGGCTGGCTCCTAAAACTGTTCACGGCATCAAATCCTTTGTGGACTTATGTAACTTTTATAGGAGATTCATTGAGGCATTTAGCAAAATTGTAAAACCACTGTTGGAGCATACCAAGACTCATCTGAAGATGACATGGACACCGGAATGTGAAACAGCGTTCCAAGAACTAAATTGATGGATCACTCAAGAACCCATCCTTGTCTTACCGAACTTTAGCAAACCTTTTGAGATACATAAAGACGCGTCGAACTTTGCTATTGGGGCCGTGCTAATGCAAGACGGAAAACCTGTTGCATATTTTTCAAAGAAATTGAGTGACGTAGAGCGACGATGGCCAACTCATGAAAAAGAAATGGTCGTAGTAGTTCAAGTAGTGGAGCATTGGAGACATTATGTGGCAGGAAAACCCTTTAAGGCGTTCACTAATAATGTATCACTCAAGTACTTCTCATCCCAAGGTATGCTCACGCCAAAGCAAATGCGATGGCAAAACTTTCTCTCAAATTTCAATATAGATATTGTACACATGGTGGGAAAGAACAATGTGGTGGCGGACGCACTAAGTAGACAGGAACACTTGATGGCAACGGTGACAACTCAGATGACTGGCCTACTCCAAGAAATCAGAGAGAATTATGGTGCAGATGCGTTGACAAAGGACTTAATGATCGAATTCCAGCTGGGAAAGCCTCATAAACATTTCACTTGGAAAGATCAAATGGTTGTTTATAAACAACGTAGAGTATATGTCCCAGACAACATCAACCTGAGGAAGAAAGTCTTGCGAGAACATCATGACGTACTAGCCGCCGGACATCCAGGGGGGTGAATCGCATGCATGAACTTCTCAAAAGAGGCTTCTATTCGCCAAGTATGTGGGCAGACGTTGAATCCTATGTGCAAACATGCCCGACATGTCAACAAGTGAAGGTGGAACCGCTAGCTCCAGCAGGACTACTCCAACCATTACCGGTACTAGCATACCCATGGGATTCAGTGAGCATGGATTTTATTGTTCAACTACCACGGTGCCAAGGCTTCGACTCAATTTATTTGGTGGTTGACCGTTTTTCAGAGCAAGTTCACCTAGTACCAACTAAAAGTTCAGTGACAGCTGAAGAAGTGACAAGATTATTTTTCAAATGTGTGTTCAAATACCATGGCCTACCTAGAACGATTATTTCTGACCGAGACATCAAGTTCGTCGGAAAGTTTTGGACTTGTCTATTTCATCTCATGGGAACTGGACTGAATTTCGGCACTACATATCACCCTCAGACAGATGGGCAAACGGAACGAGTCAATCGACAGATTGAACAATATTTACGAAATTATGTCGCTTGGGACCAATCCGATTGGGTCAACTACTTGGATATTCTCGAGTTTGCACATAACAACCAAGTGAACAAATCTACTGGAAGGGCTCCCTTCGAGATAAGCAATGGTCGGCTACCGATTGTTCCAAGCTCTTTTCTTACAGGCGTGCAAGAAACTCCAGTACCCACTGTGGAGAAATTCATCAATGAATGGCACACAAAGCTGACAGAGGTGAAGTCATTTTTAGAGCAGTCCCAAAGAAGTATGGCAGCTGACGTAAACCCACATCGACGAGAACTAGAATTTGAGGAAGGTGATCAATTGTGGCTGAACACAAAGAACATTGCGTTATCAAAAGGTTTCTCTCATAAGTTCGTTCAACCTTATGCGGGGCCATATTATGTCACCAAGAAGATCAACCCAGTGGCTTACCGATTGGCGCTGCCATCCAGCTTGGATCTTACACAATATGTTTCATATCTCATTACTCAAACGGTACAAACCAAATGAGCCATTTGATCGGCAACACGAACTCCGTGATGATACAAAGAGGCAGCTTGTACCATAACAAATATTGACACATAGAAAGCGAACTGGCGTGCAACGTGAATATCTAATGAAGTGGCTACGGGCTCCACTCATTGAGGCTTCTTGGGAGTACGAAGACAAACTTAAGGAGGGAGCCCATGAAGTACTGGCAGATTATCTGCAGAAGAATTAATGCAATAGCCATTTTCCTAGATCGGTACACAAAGCACTACCTGGCGGCATGCCTCCTGCATAAACACTCACGGCCATTTCTGAAGTTCAAGTAACTTCCAGGTATCTTTCTTAAGTTTGTCAATAAATCACTTGCAGCTTTATACAGGTTTTACGTAAGTGAACTTTATCTACACTTTTTCTGTGCTACTGCCAATTTATTTATTTTATTTCAAAGTTGTTAAGGCCAAGCAATTAAGCTCGTGCCATACGTCCTAGGTCTAGTTTGGCTCTGATGAGGACATCAGCTTTTTCAAACGAGGGGAGGATGTTGTAAAGCTGACTCAGGTGCACCCAGCGTGCCCTGTAAGACTCTAAGGGGTGACGCTCCCTAAGGTCCCAGAGCAAGTTAGAACGTCAAGGACTGAGCCTCCGACCTGTGGTGAGCCAGTCAAGTAGTCACAAGTCATGAGCTAGCTCTGGAGCTCAAGTCATGGCCTAGTCAGGAAGCAAGTTGATTCTGAAGCCGGGACGGCTCCCAGGACCCATGTCCGAGAGCCAGACTGATTCTGTCAGACTTGCCAAGCTTAATCAGCAAAATAAGAACTAAGTCCTAAAAAGCGTGCTTTACCAGAAAGCACTATATTTCAAGACAGAGGGGGTGCGCCAAATCACAACAGAACTATAGGGGGAGTTCGGCAGACAGAAACTTGGACAGCTCAACCAGCGCCAGGAATCCAGTCGCCAGGTCTCAGCTCCGTCTACCAACACGAGCCAGGCACAATGCCCAACACGTGTTGATGGCCCCGAGACCGGTCAGTCTATGTATGAACGTAACCTCTTCCAGATCTAATAAAGTTGATCCTTGGGTTACCATTTCGGTTTCGCCTCCGGGACTAGTCCAAGTGGAAGGACCCTTACTACAACCTTTTTGCGTCGTTGGCGCCTAAGGGTCCACGTCACCGATGTGTGGCTTGCCGCTATGCCAATTGGTCAGTTTGGCGACCACTATGCCTTGGGTTTCATGTGTGGCTTGTCTTTGCCTTTGGTTACCTTTTGGGGACGGTTTCTGAGTTGACTTTCGGGTTGGTTGGGATTCCAATTTTCTTAAGTTTGAATGGTTAAGCTTGTTACGTTTCTGAGTTAGCTTTTACGTAAGTGCATAATGGATGAATGTTAGACTTAAGCGTGTGTTGGGAAAACCGCTCAAGTCTCAACACCCTTTGAGACGCCAGCGCAACAAACATACACCAAGTTGCCACATAAGAGATAAGGACCGTTAGCCAATACAATCCCAACCTCCTGAGAGGTAGCAAGTTTGAATATAAAGACACCCTTGCCCCAAGGCCTGGGGAACCCTGTGCAGCCGACGATAGCAGTCCTTCAAGCAGTTGTGAGTACAATCCAGAGTGAACACTGGAGGAGCAGACATGAGAGTAGAAGGCCGGCCTCTCTTTCTTCCAAAACTCCCCTTGTGAGAGGGCTTCAGCAGCTGGGAAGGTCGGTATTGGAACAGAAGCGGCTTTCTGAGACGAGCATCACGAGAAGGTAGCACACGACATACCTCCTAACACACAACTTTGACCCTGCGCTTCCTTGCCAGAGCAGGAGTTGATGGCAGCTCCAGAGAATTCTAAGATAGTAGAGGTGTCAGCGTGCAGACAACGCCTGAGAGATATGTGTTTGGCCCATGATAAGGACGTAGAAACTGCAAATCAAGAGTGGAATGGTGGAGCCCACCTGTAGAAAGGAGCTCAAGGCAAACTGTAGAAGAGGGTGCTTTACCAGAAAGCACTATGTTTTAAACTAGAGGGGGTGCGCCGAATCACAGCAGAACTATGAAGGGAGTCCGGCAGACAGAAACTTGGGCAGCTCAACCAGCGCCAGAAATCCAGTCGCCAGGTCTCAGCTCCCTCTACCAGCACGAGCTAGGCACAATGCCCAGCACGTGTTGGTGGCCTCGAGATCGATCAGTCTATGTATGAATGTAACCTCTTCCGAATCTAATAAAGTTGATCATTGGGGATGATTACCATTTCGGTTTCGCCTCCGGGACTGGTCCAAGTCGAAGGACTCTTACTACAACCTTTTTGCATCGCCGGCGCCTAAGGGTCCTCGTCATCGACGTGTGGCTTGCCGCTATGCCAATTGGTCAGTTTGGCGACCACTATGCCTTGGGTTTCATGTGTGGCTTGTCTTTGTCTTTGCTTACCTTTTGGGGACGGTTTCTGAGTTGGCTTTTGGGTTGGTTGGGATTCCAGTTTTCTTAAGTCTGAATGATTAAGCTTGTTACGTTTCTGAGTTGGCTTTTAAGTAAGTGCATGATGGATGAATGGTAGACTTAAGCGCGTGTTGGGGAAACCACTCAAGTCCCAGTGCCCTTTGAGGCGCTGGCGCAACATGTGGTATCAGAGCCGACTAGCCGGTCAGCTACGCAAGTCTCATAGGGATGGCCACGTTTTGGGATTTGTCAGGACAACTGTTGCGCAAGGTGCTGCCCACAGTGTAAGCATGGGTGCATCCACGGTCGGGGTGGTCGGCAGAACGGGAGACTTGATGAGTCAATGTGCTACCCTTGAGGTGTAAGCACGGTCAGTTCTCGCGGTTCGGGCCTGGCGCTGTCTGCACGTAGGACAGATGAGGCAAAGTGCTTCCTAGGTAGGTGAAAGCATGGTCTGTGACTTGTGGAGTGCGTGGTGACATATTCGAACTGTACGGGTTAACCATTGATACAGAGATGTTTCTCGAAGTCGGGTGTAAAGCACAGGAGGTTAGCTGCTGGTGCGGGATAGCTGCCGATTGTTTAGCTATAAGGGCTATCGACCAAAAAGTGGTGGGGCGTGACTGAGGCAATGTGCTGCTTAATGGTGAAAGCATGGATGGTTGGACGGATGTTTCCTCGTGGGCTAATTCTGTGATAGATTTGTGTGGGCACGGCTAGGCAAAGGTCCTACGTCCGGTCTCAGGGGGGTTCATGGCTTGAGAGGGATTCTCTATGTTTGCTTTGGTTGGTATGTTCCGTTTGTTGTGTGCTTGCTTGGACACAAATGACCTGGTTCCTACTTGGCTCTCAGGTGATGTGAGCGTGCTAAGTTTGAGGAGGGGATATCTTCATTGAAGTTGATTTAATAAAGAAGAAAAGAGAGCTGTGGGGTCCGACCGACAGAAGGGAGAGTTTAAAAAATAAAAAGGATTGAGGCGATAATCTGTTGGAAGTACACCTCTTACTATAATGGAGGACCACCTTGATGAGTTACGAGCATTGACGGACGGAGATGAGCTGGCTTGAGAATACGGCTCCCGCATGCATCGAGATGGCACCAGGTCCAAGTCAAGAAAGAAAGAGCGTATGCAGTCCACAGTGGCGCCTCTCCAAGAAGAGATGGGTGGCCCTTCTGAACCTACACCAAGAGACGAACCCTTGCCAGAGGCGCAACAAGACCTCTTTGAAGTGAAGATGCGGCAATACTTATCAAGCGCAATGACGGCTATGCTTAGCGAGGTGAAGAAGGACAGAGAAACAAAAAGGAAAGAATGGCAAACATCCATGCGAACCATAAACCTTACTCAATTTAACCTTGCTAGAGAAATGAGAGACGAGCTAACACTGCTCGAAGCCAGGTTTGAAGAGTTGGAGGCAACTAGAGGGAATGCAGTGGCGCCTCCTCCACAATTACCAAGAGAACCATGAGCGCGAAACACAGAAGGCCCAAAGAAAACTACCAAAGTAAAAGCACCACCTACTTTCAAAGGAGAGCGTGATATTCGAATTGTCGAAGATTGGTTGTTTCACATGGACCATTACTTCCATCTGATGAACACTCCTGAGGAAGAAAGAACGGACTTGGCATTAGCATATTTTGAGGGCTACACTACAAATTGGTACCGGATGGCAGGAATGCATTTCCAGACATGGGACGCATTCAAAACCGCGAAGGAGCTCAACTTGTGTGACCAAGCGAAAGCTCACCTCTTTAACGAAGGACATCCAGTAGTGACAAACCAGCTGACGCGAGGTCAAATGGAGCCAACATTGCCTGCAGCTTCTACATCAGAGGTGAATCTAAGTGCCGATGCAGAGCTCAAGGAGCTCAACCTGGACGACCAAACGAAAAATCTAGAGTCCTAGGGGACTCATCTAGACGTGCGACGAAAACGACATATTTGAGGCTTAAGGGAGCCGTAAGTATCTTTTTCTTTCATGTTAATAAAGTAAGCCGCATTTCTCATCGAGGAGTGAGCTTCAGCCTAATGTCTAGGTGCAGCAGCTTTACACAGGTTTTACGTAAGTGAACTAGATCCATACTTTTTCTGTGCTGGGTGCAAACACAATATCTTTACTTCTCTTTACAGTTGGTCTCCTTTGGCCGGTGAATCAAGCCCGTGCCCTTGTATATATGAATAAAGTCTAGCCGGTGAATTAAGCCCTTGCCATGAGTCTTAGGTTCTAGTTTGGCCCTAATGAGGACATCAGCTTTCTCAAACGAAGGGAGGATGTTGTAAAGCTGACTCAGGTGCACCCAACATGCCCCGTAAGACTCTAATGACACTCTCTAAGGTCCCAGAGCAAGTTAGAACGTCAAGGACTGAGCCTCCGACCTGTGGTGAGCCAGTCAAGTAGTCACAAGTCATGAGCTAGTCAGGAAAGCAAGTTGATTCGGCCGCCGAGATGGCTCCCGGGACCCATGTCCGGGAGCCAAACTGATTCTGCCAGGCTTGCCAGGCTTAATCAGCAAAATAAAAACTAAGTCCTAAAAAGCGTGCTTTACCAGAAAGCACTATGTTTCAAACCAGAGGGGGTGTGCCGAATCACAGCAGAACTATAGGGGGAGTTCGGCAGACAGAAACTTGGGCAGCTCAACCAGTGAATGTAACCTCTTCCAAATCTAATAAAGTTGATCCTTGGGGATGATTACCATTTCGGTTTCGCCTCCGGGACTGGTCCAAGTGGAAGGACCCTTACTACAACCTTTTTGCGTCGTTGGCGCCTAAGGGTCCTCGTCATCGACGTGGGGCTTGCCGCTATGCCAATTGGTCAGTTTGACGACCACTATGCCTTGGGTTTCATGTGTGGCTTGTCTTTGCCTTCGGTTACCTTTTGGGGACGGATTCTGAGTTGGCTTTCGGGTTGGTTGGGATTCCAGTTTTCTTAAGTCTGAATGGTTAAGCTTGTTACGTTTCTGAATTGACTTTTACGCAAGTGCATGATGGATGAATGTTAGACTTAAGCGCGTGTTGGGGAAACCGCTCAAGTCCCAGCGCCCTTTGAGGCGCCGGCGCAACACACACCCAAGCGTGCGAGATGATGGCAGCGGGAGAGGGCGAGCAAGTGCCATATCTGGCCAGATCCTCCACATTATAAGAAAATTTTCAATGCATTTTAAGTTTTGAAATAAATGCAAATCTTTTGGGTAAATGATAAAATAACGAAAATAAATTTGTATAAATTTCACAAATAGAACTTCAAAACAAACTTCACATTAAGCCATTTTCTATCTACTATAGTAATCATATAGGGCACAATATCTCTACCAAATTGCAACATTACCTCTAATCCTCCATGCCCACTTCCAATGTAACTTGACCCAATCATTCTTTGACACGTGGTGAACATATTATCCCCTTAATTGCATGTGCCAAATGCCCTACTAATGTTATGGTCTCCATGCTTGCTTGCACACAAAGGGAGATGCATACTTACTCCTTATATGAATATGATTTCTAACATAATGTTTAGTTACTCAATAGATCCAAACTCCCACCACAAATGTCACTTTGACGAAACTTCTATATTTTAAGCAACTTGGTTAACCCTCTATTTTGGTTCCAACTAACGTATTTATTCTACTGGGATGAGTTAAAACATACCATAACAACTAATAAATTTTTTTCACAATCAATGTATGGTATTTGAGCTATAACATAAGTCCAATCCTAAAAGATGGGCATAGATACGGATAACAATACTTAAAAATGATGTGTATATTTTCCTTGAGATCTGAAAACCAAACTTTTTTTAGAATTGCAAATGTAAGATTTAGTAATACTGGCATTCATACAATAGATAACAATCAAAATTGCTTGCATGCCCGCTTTCGGGCCCTCCATTCTATTCCGGTCAGAAAACTTCACTATTTGGCTTACCGCATTCTTTCCAAGTCCCTCCCTCTCCGTGCCAAGTGGCCTTTTCTCACTACCCGTCTTTGCCCGGTTTGCCAACTGGAAGATGCAACTGCTGAGCACTTGTTTTTCCACTGTTACTGCTCCCTGTGGATGGATTTCACTCGCCTGCTTGGTCAATGGGGAGTTCCTCCTATGCTCACTATGTGTGTTGTCTTGCTTGGTGATTCTCTGATTCAAAATTGTGCAACACTTACTATTTGGCATGTCTACAGGCTCTTTGTTCTATGGCAGGTTTGGACTTCTCGAAATCATGTGGTTTTTGATGGTGCAGTTGCTTCTCCTACGGCGGATCTCTGTCTTCGACAAGCTTTACACTTCTTGGCCTTTACCTAATTGTTAGCTATATATTTTGTGTATTTATGGACATCCTCCCCACGTGGTGTGCTTGTAGTCCATTTTGTCCTTTTGTTTGTATATTCCCCCTACTTGGGGTCTGACATTCATGGCCTTGGACTACTGACTTTATTTTGTACTTGTCCATTTGAGAAAATTATACTAGTAATTTTACGTTATGCAAAAAAAAAAAATTTGCCTACAGGGCATTGAAATTTTTACCAATGAGAAATCTCACTTATTGGAATTCAACGCTTATAAATGGCCTTAAAAAGCCATTAACTGGAATTGGTAGATTTAAAAAAAAGCAATATACTTCTTGTCCAACATTGGTCTATATGTGAAGTTCCTTTCAAATAAATACATACATTGCTTGTGAAATTTACCTAGGTATCCCTTGTATACATCAACATGAATTCGAGCGTATGATTTCAAGGAGCCAACCACCAACTCCGAGCCTCTGATTTTTACCTACCATCTTCACAAATGTTTTCAGATGTAAAACGTTTTCAATGTCAATCGCAGCGGGATGTGCGGGTAGAGTTGTTAACTGCGGCCGCCCAGGCACAGGTTCGATTCCCAACTGCTGTGAAGTGCCATCTTTGGGGCTCTCCCCTTCCTTGGCATTGCCTAACTAGCATTGCTATGTTGTATATAAGCGACCACTAGTAACTTAACATGCTGCAAAAAAAAATGTTTTCAACTCATCCACAACAATGTTGTCAAACAATCCATTCGACTACATTGGCACTATGTTACACTGGCAAACACCATTGTTTTGAAGCACATTTCTATAACTATCTATCGTCCTTCAAAAATACTAGCAATGAACACATCTATGACAATCCAACGATTCACCAGGCTTATTCTTAAAAATTCTTGAAAAATTTGCCAATATAACAAAGAATGGTAAAGAATGAATTCCTTCATGCCACCTACCATTAACGCACTCTTGACATTGGCAGAAAAACATTAAGTATAAGATACCTTTGAAGTGTGCCCTTGTATTTATGAAGTGCACTAATTTTGAGAGAGAGAGAGAGAGAGAGAGAGAGAGAGAGAGAGAGAGAGAGAGAGACCCCTTTTGTGAGGTGGAAGGCCCTAGTTTGAAAGCATTCGGTGCAAGGAGGGCCCTTAGGCCTTTCGCGACATAATGCTCGTGTGAAGAGAAAATGCACATTTCCAAGGGTCATATTCCAGAGGAGAGAGAAAAGTGGATGCATATTTTAGAAAGAGAATTTCAAATTCCGGAGGAGAGAGAAAGGAGGCATATTTTGGGTTTAAAGGTGCCCTTGGGATACAAAGGAAACCAAAGAACCTGGCATTACGAGAGAGAGGTGGAGTGGGTCATAGGTGATCCCCATGTAGAGAAAGATTAAGTGTAATCATTTTGGGTAGCATCACTCATCCTTTACATATATGTGTGAATTTTTTGAAGACCTTTGCATTGAATCATCTTGCCATAAAAGATGGTGAGAGCTTCCAACTTTTAGGTCACTAAAAAATCAGTTCCCCCATGCATAAGAATACCTAATATCAAGATCACTTCTGAATACAGCTCTATGTTATACTTTTCATCTTGCTCATTTGGAAAATGGATCTAGTCTTGTGAAAGACACTTTAGGTGGAAAGCCATTGCTAATCCGCGTCTAAATATATTATTAAACATTCACCATGTCTCAAGTCAAATTTCCTCAGGACAATGAAGCATCCATGACAATGGTCCCATGACAGTGAAGTGGTACTTTAAGTGTTAGCACTCGTGGAAAATCATGAAATAAGAAACCAGAGTGATTGTCAAAGAACCATCGATGGCTTCTGAAGCTGTTAAGAGCAAACTACTAGATAAATAGGAAATAGATTTATAGCTCAAGCATTTGACATGGCAGAAAAGATGTGGCATGTACAATCCTAGCCACAATATGAAGAGATGAACACCACTGTGCTCTGAAGCAAAAGAAAGAGCTACACAACATGGCATCATAAACCGTTTTCTTGAGTGTTTGCTTAAAAGGACAGGAAAGACCTCATTGAAGTGAATAATCTTTGCCCGTCAGTCGTGAGAAAATGCATTGCTAAAGGCACACACTTAAAAAGTTTCTGCTGCTTAACGAATACAGACACAACAGAAGCAAACACCGAGAAACTCTGATCTTAGCATGCACGCAGAGGTCCTACGAAGAGCTCAAATTTTAATAGACGTACAACAGTTTTATCCTGTGGAATCCTTTGGGCAAGAACATACCTGGCTAAAGCCGCTTAAGCCTGGTGGTTAATAACAGTGAGATTTTAATCAAATTTGGTCTGGGGCTGAGATATCAGGGACAGCAAGAAAACACAGCAATGAGTATGAATTGTTCTAGAACAGCTGTAAAACCAATGCATCAAGCCTTTCCCTGCAGCCTGCACATTGGAAGTCGTCTATACTTGATTTGGTTAGGCTGGTTAAAGTGTAGCAAAATTCCATTTGAGATGGCCCCTTCCAGAAATCAAAGCAGCTCAATATGCATAAAGCAACCGAAAGGGTCAGTTGCTAGGGTTTTTTAGCTGTAAGGAAACCTCCATGCAGAAGCTTCTGGAAACCCACAAGTTATTCCTATATAACAGACAAGTTACAACAAACGCCAAATTATATAAAAGATGGATATCTTTGTTCTCATAAGCTAGAATTTTACCGAATGAGCTCTTCTGTGGCCCTCGTTGCTATCTGAAATACACTCGATCGGTCGATTCTAGATTGAGCAGATTACTTAGTCTCAATACTAGTGTGCCATAAAGTCAACTTCATAATTATTCTATATGACTTTTCATTGCAATTCTCAAAATTCCTGCCAAAATCCAAAACAAATTCGTTCTAAACAAGTACGTGGACAACTAACTTTCAAAAGCTCAGATTCCACGTATTCTTTGTGTCATTAATTTACATTGAAAAGCTTTGGCCAAGATAAGTTGGCACAAAGGCTAATTGAGCAAGCGAGCTAACCTGAGAGTAGCTAATCAACAAATGTAGTACAAGCGCGGGCAACAGTCCCAAGACTCAAGAGTATCATATTGGATTTCTTCGTATATAAAGTCCCCTAAGTTATCTCGCAAAAATGAATCCACCTGTATGCAGGCACTGGTGCCTCTGACATCCAGTGCACACTGCATTTTTGCCAGACTCTCCAAATTAACTGCTTCTCGAGCACAGTCGTGTTTTTCACGTTTTCTATCAGCCCAAACAGTGAACGTTGCTTTTGACAAGTGGATCCTAAGAAAAGGTTCTGGATATATCTGCATATAGCACTATACTTAAATTTACATAAAGAAAGGGACTGGGGGTATATCTGCATATAGCACTATACTTAAATGAAATGATTCTCTGCAACCACTAATCCAAACCTAGATATTTCGCTTACTCTGTTCCTATTTGAACTTCAAAAGCTTCCCCCCACCTCGTAAGAGGTCAGGAATTATCTCAAAAATCATTGCGTTCCACTGTTTGCTGTCACATCCGCTCTGCTCTAGCTGCAATGCCCTTCGCATGCCTCCCTTTCGAAAAAAGTTAAAAGCTAAGAGTTTCATATGAGTGTCAGAAAATCTGTCTGAGAAGGCAGCAGCTATTCGAATTAAAGATGCTTATTAGAATGTAGAAGTTCTCTTGAGAATACGACACAGAACAGGTATGGAACACCTCACTTGAAGGGGAAAATTTCAGCCTTGAGTCGCAGTGAAAGATAGAACCCTTCACTTGGACAGTAGCGGCCGTGCTTCAAAATCAAAGCTTACCTGTTCCATATTCGGCTTGTTAGTCCACCACTCATGAGGCCCGGCTTCATATTCTCCATCTTGATCTCCACTACCACTTCCCGAGGATACGTCTGCATCGGTTGCAGAATCTCCAGAGTCTAACTTTCCACCTAAAAACTGTTCCCAGAAACTATCATTCATACCAACTCCATTATGAAGGCTGCCGCTTGCCCCACGTTCATGTGAAAATCTTTCAACTTCGCCGCTAAACCCCCTCTCAAAAAAAGAGATATCCCCACCTCCTAGACCATGATCTGCTGAGCTCCTAATATCTCCAACTATTGGGATCGATGGGGTAGACGGAAACGCTTGAACTTGGGAGCGATTAAACATTTTGCGCTCAGAAGCAATCTGAGAGCGTTGCGAAATGCCAGTAGTTGACGCATGACTTTCGGTGATATTAAACTCAGTTTGACTGCCTGGGGAGCTATATTCGTCTTCTTCACCATCGGCTGTTCTTTCTTCCAGCTCGCCCGGTCTATCGACCAAATTGGATGATTGATTCACCTTCTTTGATACACCTGAAGAATTCAAGAATTCAAAAAGCATGGAGTTCGGATGCTCGCTTCCTGAAGCGAGCTGGTACTTCACAACTGGCCCTTCTGAAGTCGATGTTTCAAAAACACCTGCAACACCTTCGTTTCCCTGCTTTGGCAATCTTCTTCTCTTCTTGACCGTACTAAGCCGTTCACTGGCATCATATTGCTGCATCAATTGCGTAAAAAATGAAGGATTCTGCACGGCTTTTGCCAGAAAGGACATCATCTGCCCTTGTCTCTGTTCTGTGACGTGTAAGCGTTGTCCCATCACACGCAAGTTTTGCTCTGTAGCTTGCTGTTGTGTTCTCATCCTTACCAGTTCAAACATGAGCACATGTTTGTCTCGCTTCAATCTATCAAGTTCCCCCTCTATTCCCCCAAACTTCCCGACCTCCAATAGAGGTCCTTGGCCTTGTTGCTGAGATTGACTCTGAGCTGGTTTTCGACGATGTATAGACTTTAGTAACTGTCTCTGGCCTCTCAAAAATCCTTCATTAGCAAATTCCCACCGATCAGGACCAACCTTACGAAACCCCTGCAAACAACCAGTTGTAGGATACCATCAATTATAAACATTTGAACTGCCTTTTGAGCAAACAAACAGCTCTAGCTGTTCAAGATCTTACTTGCTATAACACTAACAAATATAAGCCACGTCTCATGATAAATGATTTTCCAAAAGAAATAGACTATGAACGCTGCAGCTACTTACGTAAGTGTTGAGTTGCCTAACGAAACTTGAAAAGTTATTGTGCTTGAAAAACTTTGGAAGCAAATCCCGTGAAAAGTCGGCAAAATTCCAAACAACAAAACTATTATTGGTGCTGCTCCATGAGACAATTTCGTCTGTAGCAGGATCATCAACCATGTCATATGTTTTCGTAAGAAATGGAGGCGGAGCAGAGCTCTGTAATGTGTCCATTGGTTGAGGCACGGTGGGCAGCTGGTGAGGCACGGGGGGCTTCTCAATAGTCGAGCCAGAGAGTCCGTAATGTTTCTGAAACAGGTCGTCCTTAGCGTCTATATGCCGATAACTTGCAAAGGTATGTAAAGGAAAATCCATCAAATAAATGCCAGCAACCTTGACTGTAGCGTTTTGGAGAGAAGAACTTTGCGCAAAGACTGAAACAACAGTTGACGAAGCTTTTAAAATTAATAGGAAAATTTGAAATGAGGCCAGCTTAAGAAATCAGTAAAAATCTTCTTATAATTCAGTCCAGAGCACGTTGTAACTCAGAATAACAACCTGCTTTTTCTTTACTCCTTGGATTGAAAATGAAAAGAGATGGAAAAAAGCGAAGCACAGAGACGTCACACAGAAATCCAAAAAGGAAATACAAACCGATTGAAAATCAAATGCAATTAGCGCGAGCAGAATCAGATCGTTTATTCCGATTCAGTAAACAAACTTTCAACTGAAGGAACAAAGATTTCGAAGTAAGCAAAAAGGCAGCTCATTGCTATAATGTACAATCCGCAACCAATAAAACGGTCAATCATACCCGAGATCAATCAAGCAACACCGACACCTCTTCCTCACAACAACGACACCTCTTCGTCACAGCTTCATCAAATGATATTATCATAATGCAACTTTCCAGATTCAACACCTCTTTCATGAAATAACATTCCAGATTCAGCACCTCTGATTCCTCACAACCTTAGGCAGATACATTTTCACGATGGACCGTTCCAGATTCAACACCTCTTCGTGGCGACCTTAAGTAGCTGACATTTCAGTGAAGCATTTTTCCCGAATAAACATCTCTACCTCCTAAGCAGATTTATCTTCACAACTCACAAACTTAAGCAGCTGACATTTTAATGAAGCATTTTTCCAGATTAAACATCTCTAACTCCTAAGCACACATTATCTTCACAACTCTTTCCAGATTCAACACCTCCAAATCCTCACAAACTTAAGCAACTGACATTTCAATGAAGCATTTCATCAGATTAAACATCTCTACCTCCTAAGCACACATTATCTTCACAACTCTTTCCAGATTCAACACCTCCAAATCCTCACAAACTTAAGTAGCTGAAGTTTCCATGATTCAACTTCCCATATTCAACTGCACAAGATGATTCATAAGTCAGAATGCAATATTATGCACAAAGAAAACAGATAATATGCACAAGACACAAGCAATTCATGATCGGACAAATTATTATCAGGCAATTAAGCTGGGAGCTCTCCGGAAGGCTGCAAAAAGCTTTGCAAACATCTAGAAAGTTCTAATCCTCCTTTCCTGACATAGATAACACAAACCTTTTGCCAGATATACATTATATAAAGATTGATCGAACGCATTACCAAAAACTTATGGATCGCGAGAAAACAAAACTCGTCGATCAACAACGATCTCCATCGCCATCGCCATCGCCATCGCCATCGCCAATTTTCCTTCAATCTTAATGGCACACGATATTTTGAACCCCTCCACCGTTGGATTTGCACTCAGCCTATGCCACGTTTCGAAGATCAGCCGTTGGATAGCGTCCGCTGGTGACAAGACCACGTGGCAGAAATCTAAGTGGGCGCGCGTGGAACACCTCCTGCCATCAACCACCCAGTAATTTCCTGCTCTCGAATAAGAAACTCGAACGAGGAGCGAAGCCGGGGTAGGCGGATCTGATCCCTTCCGGTTATGGATGGGCGGACCCAAATTATAGATCCGGGACACGTGGCAACATCGCATCGTGTACCAGTATCGCAAAAAGTAATATTATTTTTCTCGGCCCCGAATAACTGCTCCAGCCGCCAATGGTCCCCGTGGCGCTGAGTCTCTACATCAGCCCACTCCGATGCCAGCCACGTGTTCCAATGACCACTTGAAATCAATCTAATGGTTAGAGTTTAAACACGTGGCAAGATTTGAATCCTTTAGATGAGATCTAACGGTGGCGGCCTAAAACCTACCCGTGTCAATAAAGACAAAAATAAAGCCGTGTACCATCTCAAAAAAAGAGAGGTGACGTGGCGTTGGGCCCACCGACAACTTTCCAAGTCAGTGTTTTGCTTCCTTGCCACGTGTCGGCTAAAAAAGCAGCACTCTCTATTTAGAATGTCACCCAAGGGCCATAGAAGTGCGCACGTCAATATGACGTGTGCACGCCCTTTCTTGCTCTTCACGAAAGGTATCTCGCTAAGAGCAGTCCCTCCTCAACCCTGTCCTCCCAGCGCCCGTCATCCCTGGCCCATGCATTCATTTTGAACCCTTCCGCCCAAGTTGCCCTTCATATAAAATGTTTCCATTTAGTCATATTAATAAATAAATAAATAAATAAATAAAAAGGGCAGTGCGAAAAATATTATCAATTTTCTTTTTATCTTGTAATTTTTAAAATTGCAAATTCAATTTTGTAATTTTTTAACAATTTAAAAGTTTTTTTTTTTTCTAGTGTACAAGGACCTCCACAAAGCTTCTCTTGATGTTTTAGTTATTTTTGCTCCCTTTTTTTTTTTGGGTCATTTTCTAAATTGCAAATTATTTTTGCATTTCTTAACAATTTCAATGCTTTTTTAAAGTCAATGTAAGTGTACAAGTAGCTCAGACTTAGTGTTTATTCTTTGTTGCCATATAAATATATGTGATGACCTTTTTGCCTTGCAAAGTATTGTTATCATTTGTGGCTCGAAATAGGTGTAGCGTGTCCATGATATATATTTTGATATGAAAGAATTTTTTACTTTTAATGCGTTGACATTGTGTTTGAACTTTTTTTAAAAGTTTTCTAATTTATTGGTTTGAGAATATATGTCTCTCTCTCTTTCTCTCTCTCTCTCTTTTATGAATGAACATTTCCAAATGCTTCACACTTTAGGCTTTCAAAGAAAACCTTGATTGGTGATGTGGCACCCCTTAGCATCTAAGAATCAAGTTTTGTCCATTATTGTGTGTGTGTGTGTGTGTGTTAGTGAGAGAGAGAGAGAGAGAAAGAGAGCTATAGTTTGTGTGTAGGTGTGTGTGTGTGTGTGTGTGTGTGTGCACAATTAGCATTGGGGTGTGAGAGAAGAACATATAGCAAGATAAATTATAATGGAACTTCTGAGGCTGGAGGTACTGTCGGTTTTGGTTTGGCTTGTAGAAAAGTGGTGTCCAGAAGATAGGTCTAGCTCGAAAAGAAACGAACTCGAATGAAAATAATTCGAGTGTCTAGAAAGAAAACTTTTCGTGCATGGCGGAATAAACTATCTTCTTCTTTCACAATGCATGACTATGCCTATCAATTTCAAACAAAACAATAGTGATAGAAATCACGTTTGTTCATGATTTTTGCTTGTTTTTTTTATGAAATTAGATGGTAGGAGGTTGTTGAACATCAATTAAAACTGGAAAAAGATGAATCTTAGTCTTTTGAAGCTGTCCAGAAGTCAGAGCCAAGAATTCCAGCAATTGGGTTTGTAGGAAGTCAAAAAGTGTAAAAAATTGACCATTTTTGGTGATTTTTGGGGGGTGGATTTATCTAAATCCAAAGGGTATCATTCTGGATTTTTTATAGCATGATTTGTATTCCTTTTATCTTTCCAGCAAGCTATCAGACCTGTAAATTGATGGGTAAAGGCATGTTTCAATTCAATCAAGTTTGTAGCAATTTTGACTTCTAGAAATCAAGAATTCATGGTTCTCAGCTCATACTGCTTCTTAGGATTTGTATGAAGGCTTCATGGAACTCTTAGAAACCATTTAAGACTGTTTGAATCATCACTTGTAGGCTTGGTTGAGTGTTTGCAAGTTTTTAGGCTGATTGGGCTTGAAAAAGTGTGCCCTCCTACAGGTTTTTGGCTATTCTGAACTCGCATGTGTGAATACTAGGTGGCAGGCTGACATGGCAAGTGTCTTTTTCATTAGGTCTCCCTCTGTACTGAGCTTTACAGCACCCAATTTGGTGTCATGTATCCAAAGATATGATCATCTGAAGTTTTGCAATTTTGTGAGCAAAATTGGTAGAATTTCGAATTGTTCTGATTGCATGCATGTCAATTTCCTATTTTGATGTATTGTACTTGCATGGAATGTCTGCATGTTGATTTTCAAAGTGATTCTGACATGCATGAGTGGTTTAGATATGTTTTGCGTGGTTATACGCATGTACACTGATTGATAGATATAAAATTGGGTTGTCTGGACATGTTCAAAATAGATGCATGATTCACGTGTCCTAAGTGATGATGCCATAGTAATGCTTTATTGACTAGAACAGAGGTTTTCAAGACTTGACTAGATCATAATAGCAATGTGCCAATCTATATAAGTAACTTTGCCTCTTGCCGAGTGCAAGGATCTTTTTACTCCTATCAATAATTTTGCATTGATCAAATTCGAATTCTACCTTATGACCTAAATCTGTAATTCTACTTACTGATAACAGATCTGTAGAGAGTTTAGGAACATATAAGACTTTTGATAGTAATTTGAATTGACCATGTTGAAATCGCAATCTTATAGTACCTTCACCTTCAATAGTGTGAGTACTATTGTCACCAAGATGAACAAATTTATTCATGTTGTAAGGCATGTAGTAGTTGAAGATCTCACATTGATTGGTCATATTTTGAGTTGCTCCAGACTTAAAAAAACCACGAATCATCCAAAAATGTGCTTTGATCTTTGACCATAAATGCGTCTTCATCCACTTCGACCTAGGGAGATGATAAGACTTTATTTGCTTATTGATCAGGTTGCTTGATTGCGTTCTTCGCTTGGAGAATTCAGAAATCCTTGATCTCATGGTTATTGCACTTGCAATACCTACAAAACATCTTCTTCTTTGACTGCGGATTCGATGATTGTTCTTGACTTTGAGTCGGCTTCTAATTCGTTGCAGCCTTCTTGGAGCTTTTCTGCTTCTGTCGCTTAGAGCCTTTGTTGACATATAGAGCCTAAGAGGAGGAAGCAGACGATGTGTCTTGACTTCTTCTATTGTCTTCTTGCAACAATATAGTGATAACTTAATGTAAAAATTACAGCAAATAAGGATCCTAAAACACTTGAAATGATGAGGGAAACAATAGATTATGATTTCATAAGATTAGCACAAGTTGAACCATCAAAATCCATCAAAAATCTATGCTTGAACCTCACTAAATGGCCCAAATCCTTGAAGAAGGCTTCACACGTGTGAAAGTACGGCCTCCCACAGTCTGAGTACTGTACACCAGACCTACATTCAATCCTATAATCATTAGTAATCACAAGTACTCAAACAATTATGAACATAGAGAGCAATTGCACCATTATGAGAGAAAAAACATGAAATTGCTTGATTGATTTTGGTGAGATATCATCACCTATATATACATGATCCATCACGGTTTTGGGCAGGTATGAGTAGCCCTAAACCTATCCCTAATGCTAATTTTGGTG
The DNA here is from genome assembly GCA_029204225.1 of Diphasiastrum complanatum. Classification (NCBI taxonomy): domain Eukaryota; kingdom Viridiplantae; phylum Streptophyta; class Lycopodiopsida; order Lycopodiales; family Lycopodiaceae; genus Diphasiastrum; species Diphasiastrum complanatum. Next base: position 59,983,538 of record CM055093.1, read on the forward strand.
GATCTTTCATCCCTACCAAGTTAGGGTTGGAATCTTGGAGATTCCTCAACAATGCAAAAATTACCAAAAATAGCTCCTATTTTTTCTCCCTTGTATCTAAGCATAATTTGGACTCATTCCAAAGGTTCTAACACTTAGGTCTACTTGAGAACATCCTTATGAATGGAATCCTATGCTATTTGGCACGTGTGACAAGCCACATCATGACCATCTAACTATTTACAAGTCATATGACCAAAACTAGTCAAGCTAGAATTGTGAATTTTTAACACTTAAGTCTGAGTGTGTCGATATGATCATCACCCAGTTCTCATATGTAGAAGGCAAGCTTGAAAGCAATGTCATGATTGCGTCTTGATCATTTATGACTGATCCCACAACGGCCATATGTTTCAAGAGATTCTTAAACTGGTTAATGTGAATCTAAAGAGAATCACCAACAGACATCTTGAATGTGAAGAATTTTCTTTGTAGATGTAACTTAGTAGTTACATCCCTCACGTTATATAGTGAGTGCAAGATGTCCCAAACGACTCTTGACGTTTTAGCTTCAGCTATGTGTCCAATCTGTGTATCCAGTATATTGAGAATAATAAGCGCAAAAGCTTTACCGTCCTTCGATTTTCACTTTGAGTCGTCATCTTCAGGTTTTACTTCTATACCTGTGACAACATCCCATAATTTGCTGGCGATTAACAAGGTCTTCATCTTAAATTTCCACAAATGATAATTGGATCCATTCAGCTTGTCTGCAATGAGACCGGCTTTACTTTGAGAATCCATCTGGAACTTAGTCTGTCGATTGTATTGATGACGCTAAGATGTAGTAATCCCAACAATAGAAAACCAATTCTTTGATACTGCAAGGTTGGAAAGAACTGAAAAGTTTGATATCAATTTGATACCCGCGAAAAATATCAAGTATTAGAGCTTTCGCTCTGATATCATGTAGGAATCAGATAAAGATAGTGAAATTGCTCTGATAACATGTAGGAAAGTGGTGTGTAGAAGATAACTAGCTCAAAAAGAAAACGAACTCGAATGAAAATAATTCGAGTGCTTAGAAAGAAAACTTTTTGTGCATGGCAAAATAAACTATCTTCCTCTTTCACGATGCATGAGTATGTCTATCAATTTCAAACAAAACAATAGTGATAGAAATTACTTTTGAACTTATAGTAACTAATTTTGAAATCACCAATACTACAGTCATTACGTAGCCAAACAATTAAGCATCGAAAATTATCAGACAAATAATAAGTCGCGAATTAGTCGCGAAGAAATATAGAAACGCATACATTCTGAGACGAAAACCGAACGCAATGAAGGATAGTATTGATTCAGTATGAAAACATGACAGAAGTAAATGAGTACAATAAGTTGCGGATCGAAGCAGCGTACTCTATGCTATCTCCGAGCAATAAAAATGAAAGTCTAAATTAAGCGTAATGCTAATAAGCAGTAGCACAATAGCAATCTCTAAAGCAACTCTAAGAAGTGCGCTAGAATGCTCAGGAGTGTTCAAGCTCGCAGGCTTGAGAGAGAGAGAGAGAGGGAGCTAACTATTCAAAATGCTTCTGATAATCTTCAACTTCTGATGATGAAAATGTATGAATATGAACAACTATTTATACTAAGAAATTAGGTCGTCAATTGTGATTGCCAGTTGGTTGGTATCCTCTGCCATCCATCCGGTTCCTTGTCATTGATTGCTAATAAGCGGTGAAATTGGCCATAAACTTTCTGTTTGCATAAATAAACCAAACTGTCACTTCTATAGAAATGAACTAAAACAGCCAAAGGCGACACAGTCGCAACAATGCGACAGTGTCGAAATTTTGCGAAAAATGCGACAATGCCTTAAAAATTGATTTAGGGTTGCCCTACACTTTGCCAGTGTCATTTCCTTAGCATTTGAGGCACTTTGGAGAAAGCAAAAAAATGCGACATTCCGTCAAGTGAAAATGTGACTGCATATTTGCTCGCAAATCCTAACAAGCGAAAAATGCGAAAAGCGACACTACATTTTTACACGAGATTCCTGACAGGCGATAGCTTCACAAAAAGAAAAAACCGAAGTGAGAGAGAAAAGTGTCACTGTGGTAAAACTCCATGTAATTCTACAGACTGTGTGAAAACACTTGAAAAACTACAGATTGGAAAAACACAGGGAAAATCCACAGAAGTGGATAAACAAGGGATGAACATTAAAACTGATTATTCGATTAGTAAGAAGGAGAACAATCCAATGTGGCTTGTGCAGCTTCCTCTGCCTATGCTTCCTATATCCAATGGCGGATTATCTGATATTGTCATCCTTCTTCCTTGGCATTTGGATATGGTCCTCTCGTAGAAGGTTAATCTTCACCCATTGATACTAATGGTGGTGGTGATGGTGCCACCTCTTTCCGCTTTTGTGCTCTCATAACTACTAGCACATGAATGTGTGGAGTAGTGGAATTTAGTGGTAATCTCCTTGGAGTGGATGTGGATTGTAGTGTAATCAAGTTCAATGGTGCACTGGCCCCAGGTCTCAATGGGCATGGTAATTTTTGTAGCAATGCCCATAACCACACTCTCGGCAGAAGTGTGTACACGCCCTTGTGGGGACATTTCGCAATTTTGTGTCGTTCTCCGCATCCATAGCAACCGTAAATTCTTCCACCTTGGTGTTGGGGTTGGGCAACGTATGTAGCATAATACTCATTAATGGCGGGATCGACTTACGGCTCATCAGGACCATACCACTATTGTTGCTTAGGTTGGGGTGGAAACGTCATGCTCTACTGCTATCAAGTTCACTTGGGCCACTTGATTATTAGCTAGCCCTGGTAGTGCCGGTAATGCCATGCGTTGCTAGTTCAGTGGTGCTCCAAACCGTGGTGTCGCATTAGGTGCCCCTTGATGATAATGATAAGAATTCTAGAATTGAGCCCTCTTTTTCTGCATGATCCCAGGGTTAAATGGACAAAACGCAATTTCATGTGATGATGCATTACACACTGTGGCAATACTGATGTGTTAGTTTGAGATTTTGCTTCAACATTGGAAACTCATTGGCTGTATGGTTATGAGTACAAACCGGACACCATACATTTTTTCTTTGTGGGTACTGTGCCTAATTTTGATTTGGCATTGTAGAGAAAGTCGAGACAACACTCTACAAAGCCTTCAGTTTCTGATCAAACTGGATTGTAAGCTATTGCATCTACATCAGCAAATCGTTTGATATATTGGAAGCATTGGAGGTTGATGTAACCAAGGGGCTGGGAAGATGTATTTTTGGATAGTTATGGCTCGAATAATCTTCTGATCCTTCATCTTCCTCTTTGATAACATCATCCATAGCTTCTTGCAACGTAGCATACTGATCCCAGCGTTTAAGTTCTCTTATGATGCTCCATGGTAATCTGGCTAAGAACGACATGATCACCGCATGATCGGGGGTCAAGAGCCGTATCCTCCAACTGGATAAGATCTAATGTAACACCTCTATGTAAACATAATTTCAACCATCTTACATGAAACACTGGATTAGCAATAGATTTGTCATGAAGATCAAGTTCGTAAGCTAAAGAACCAAATTTGTTTTTTTAGCCCATCATCTCTTAGAATACAAACTTTCTCATTTCAACATAGTAGCCCACCTCGAATGGTGAAACGTTTCACAATTTTTTATCTTTCTTAGACAACTGAGATCCTTGCTCTCAATGAAAGATATAAATCTGTAGAAATTTGGGTGAATGAAAGCTCATTTAATTGTTAGATTTACCTTTGACATATTGGATCACATGATCAAATTCTTGCATAAGCTTAGCCCATAAAGCCTTGCGACCCCTTAGATCGTATTGATTGCCAAAAGTGCTTCAGAGGCTAGTGACCTATATACACTATAAATTCATTATCATAAAGATATTGCCTCCAGGTTTTAAGTGCATGTATCACAACAACTAAGTGTTAGAATAAGTAAGCTCAAGTTTCTCTTACAGTTCCATGAATATTTCTTGTTTTAGCAATGTGTTCGAGTTTTTATTGTTTATGTAACAGTCCGCATGTGTGCCAATTTGACGATACATACTGAATAGAGTTGAGACATGTGTCCTGTAACTAGGACAGTAACACCATGCAGCAGTACCCCCCAAAATAATATTGTATATATATACTCTTTAGTCTTTTTGTGAATACAATTCAAAAAGGGTTCTCGTAAGTTGAGGCGTGATCTCCTTGTCAGATTATTTGTGTGACTGTTGATTGCTTGAAAATTAGCTAATTATACTGCTAGTAAGATCCTTGACATGGTATCAAAGCCTGGGAGTGGAGCAGTCCGATGTTAGCTTGAAGCCGAATTCTTGGAGAATTCGAAGACACGGTGACAATTGACTTGGCAATCATTCAACTCGATTGGTGTAGTAGCAAATTTTGGCTTGCAAAACTGTTAGCAACTGTGCTAACACAGAGAAAATTAAAAAGAAAAGAAAAGAAATAAATAAAACTTTGTGGCATGTGTTTTGTAAGACCACGTATGAGTATCTGTCAATAAACTTCAAGCCATGGCATGTGTTTTGTAAGTCCATGAGTAGAAGCTTAAATAATAATAAAATAGCTTAAACTTAGATTTAGAACTTAGACTTAGGAAACTTAAGATTAGAAATATTTTATCTTAAGTATTCCTAAGTTAAGAGATTTGAAGTTCTAAATCCTAAATTAGAAGTTCTTGAAAGGCTAGAAACAGATTAGTCCCATAAGTAAGTAGACACTTATGGAAGACCTCCTTGCCATAAAAGGAGACACTTTTGAGATTAAGCTATCTTGCTCTCTATTTTGGAGAATTATCATTCTATTTCATTTGTGTTCCCTTTGGAAAGGTGCATAGCTTGAGGGAAGGTGCTCGGACCTCCTCTTGCCTCCTTTTCATCGGTTTCATTGTGGCATGTCCATTATTGCTTATTTGCTTAGTATTTGTCGCAATCTCATTTTATTACCCTTTGGGTGTTAATCTAGGATTTAGTCTAATCACCTTGCTAGTTGGGTAAGCCTTAGTAAGGTTTTGTATTTTGTCATCTCAATTAATTTCATTTCTATTTCGGGCACTAGTTGGGCAAGCCTTAGTGCTTCATCATTGTTTTATTTTCGTGCTCCGTCTAAAGCTTGGTAAAAAACTTAGAAAGCAGACGATCCTCTCTATACTACACCACATCGTGAGTAGATCTAGCCAAACATTGACAAACCAGATTTACTTCCAACAAAAACTGTGATTCGATACTCTTGCAATCAAGCGCTGCCTCGAGGAGCAGTAGTGGGCTTTTTTACAGGTATTTTCTATACCTCTGTTGATCTATAGTTGGCGCTGGACAGGGATCCAGATGTTGGCAATAAATATCACTTGTTATGATGAATAATCGTTGGACAGTGTTTTTTTTGTAGCGGAATTGGCCATTGGCCAGCAGTAGTTTTTGCCTAAAAACTTCACTATGCGCAAGGCCTTGCATGCATGCACAACTCCATGCATTTTGCAATATGGAATGATAGCAAAAGTGTGATGGACCGTTGTCTTTCCATATAGTTTCCAATGATACCAATGATGATTGCTTATATGTGGTTGATAAGAGTACTCTTGCTATACTCCATTGGCTATAACTTGCTACGATTGATTGCTCCGGATGATTGCTCTGGTAGAAGGATAGAAACTATGATGATAGCTACCTCTGATAAAAAGTATAATGGCTTCTAAAGAATATAGCATGAAGAAAGCTTGGCTTGATAGTATCTTCCTGAGAAGACGTGTGCACAAAATATGATAATCTGTATATTGTGAATATTGCGGGGAATGAAATGCTCCTGAAAAGTTGAATGATAAGTTAATAACTTGCGGGAAGACAATGGATTAGCTATTGTTAAAGACTATGAGATTGGTAGAAGTACTCTATGTCTAACACTATACTTTTGGTTTGATTCTTCTAGCACGTAGGTGATTTGTTAAAACAGCTAAAGATGGATAGTTCACAAGAGATGACTTCGCCTATCATTTAGGTACGATGCTATATGGAACTTCACCAATACGGTGAATAGCCCTACTCGTTACTACGGGAAATCTTATCCATGCATGATAGTAATGCAAATGCTTCCTATAATGGTAGTAACTAATAAATTTAGAAAAGTCTGATCTTATGTACGTTAAAGTAGACATGAGCTTGTGGTTTTTGCTAAATAAAGTTCTCTTGCATCCTGAGTCCCGATATTATATGTAAAGTCACGTACTCATATAGGGCTCGACCATGGTACACTTGAATGACATGGATTTGCCCAAGTTGCTCGATGCTTGGACTCTCGAAAAATGGTTACGGGATATCCATGGGGGCTAGCATAGCACGGAGGTGCTCTAGTACCTAGCGTTGTGACCATAGTCATGTCTCTGTCCATCAGTATAGTGAAGGAGATCCACAAGAGTGATTGGATGCTTGCTTAACAATCTATCAAAAAACTAGACAAAAAAAAGTTGATCTAGATTGGCAATTTGACAAACAACAAGCATTAACAATCAAAAGCATTGATCAACATTGAAATCCGAGCCCACACGTGTGTACTACAGGCTGTGGTATGGCCTTCAACCTAAGAAACAAGTAGAAATTGATTTGGTTTCATTTGGATCACAAAAACTCAAAGTACATAGTGAACTAAGTGACTCCTATTGATACCCATGTCCTTCTACTGCTCCTACTTCACCTCACCCTCTGATTTATACCGAAGACCTTGATGAAGATAGTGCTTCTCAGTTAGAGTCTTTCTCACAAGACATCTGTGATGTGGGAAATCTATCTGCCTTTGAATTTTGTCAAGTCAATAGTTGCCAAGTACCATTGGTACCAAGTCATATTATTGAGTTTAAGCTTGCAAAAACTACTTATAAACTTTGGAGCCTTCCCTCTGTCAACTTCCTAGCACCTATCTCTATTGAGCTTTGGATCGCTCTTGCTCATCTCATTGATGTAGAAGTCCAAGCATGCAAGCTTGCTACTTTGCATAAGAATCTTTCTTTTGATACTCCTATTGCCTTTGATATTGTTATCAAGATGAGCAAATTTGAACCTTTAAGATGTCCTTTTGAGCAGACCTGGGCTAGAACTAGAGGCCATTTTGACACTGGCTTTAACAGAATGGACCTTCATCAAGCTAGAATCTGGAACTGAAAAAGACCCGTCTTTAAGTGCAGATGCAATGATAAATGCAAAAACAATTCTTCTATTATATGATTTGATCACTCTATTTGGTATATAATGAATAATCTTTCCATTTTCTTTCTTGGTGCGTCTCTGCAAAATCAGCTTAATGCCTTCTTCCTTTGGTTGCATAAACCTGCTAGAGAGGTTGCCAAGTCCCACCTTGTCTTTCTGTATATCCGACATTACATGATTGATGCTGCCATCGAACTTTCCATAAACCCTACTGCTAAGCTCTTTGCACACCTTGGCGATGTTGAAAACGTTCGAGAAATTGAATGCCTGTTGAAAAAACCTAGCTTCTCTACCTTGCAAGACAAATACTTCTAGAATACTAGCAAAAAAACGGGTTCCTTCAATCTAAACAATCCAAGCTCAGTCATATCAAGCAGTGGCAATAACAAGAAGAGGAAGTACTTTCCAAACAAAGGCAAAGAAGGGCAAAGCAGTGGTGGTAAGGGGGATCTTCCTATTAGAAAGCTAAACTTTTACCGTGATTGATCCATGTGCAGGAAGACATAGAAGAAACAAGGATATTGGAGGTCAGCAATACTGGTAGACGACGACTAGTGGTCAGAAGAGACAGAGGGAAGTTTTTTTTTGCATTTACGTTATTATAACAGATGCTTTGAGAGGATTGATGTTAAACAACTATATGCTGAAACCTTACTTCAGATTTTTGGTCATATTGATGAGACTTTTGAGCTTATCGTGTTTGGTTGGTCTTACTTTCCACATTTGAAGCATGAATGGTATAAACCCTTTCAAGTTTTTTGTGATTTCGATGTTGACAACATTCCACCTTGTACTTGCGCTTACAATAAACGTTTTAAAGAGTTCATTTCTGAGATTTTTGGGCATGTTGTCTCGATGGATACTGGAATTATTAGAAGCAAAGTTTTAAAGAATCACTTGAACAAAGGACTTAATCACATTTCATTGCGCCAGTCTAATATAAGTGAGATATCTTTAGAACTTTATTGTGGATGGTTTGAATTGGCAAGTTTTCTATCTAGTTATCAAAAGATTGATCATGAGACTGTTATGGAACATGCCTTGATTTGCAAAGATGTTGTAACAAACTTTTTGAAAAATACCAAGTGGCTACATGGAAAAAGGATTATGAATAACAAACTTACAAATGCCATTGATGAACGTAATTGGATTACTACCAATTTATATGTAAATAGTGTGGATAAGGTGCAACATAACCAGTGTTTTATGTGCATCTATATTTTTTCTCAATTTTTTCTTACACATGGACCAATCAAAACACTCAAATTTGAAATCTACGTAACGTAACTTTTTGAGTTCACATTTTGATTCCACACTTAAAATGGCATAACTTTTTAGTGGTAAGTCCAAATTTAGCGGAGTTTGGTGCATTGGAAAGCGCTTGACAAGGGCTTTCCAATGATATGTTACATGACATAGTTTTGAGCTACGATTAAAAAGTTATGGCAAGTCAAAAGTTTTAGTGTTATAATATTTTAATATTATAAACTACATCTTGCATGGATTCTTAAAGGGTCTTTTTGGAGCTCAAAACTCCTCTAATGTGAGGTCGGAAACATTGTTCTTGCTTTTCAAAATAATGGCTTCAATACGGTCTCTTTTATTGGTTCTCACTTTCATTTGCCAGTAACTAACAAAGACCTAATCGGTTAAATTCACGTACATGATCATGCATGTATTTGGTAATTTATAGGGCCATTAACTTTATGTTGATGGTAAGTAGGTCACAAATTCTTATGGGTACAAAGCCATGGTACTAAACAAAATACAATACTTTGAATGTGGTTGTTGGATACCATACACACATTTAATTTTAAGGGTATGTATCTTAGAAAAATCTTACATGCTAATGAAATCTCTATTCAAGAAAGTTTCAATTTGGAGTTATGTAGCAATAAAGTGACGATTCGAGAATAAATGTCTCTTCTCCAACATCAGTTTCATGAAAATGTCAAAAAAACCTATTAAATACTAGGACATGAATTTGATGGTATTTGAATTGAATAAGCTACTCCACTGCTATAGAGATTTGATAGGGCCTATGTGCACATGCACACAAGAGTGTTCATGTTACAAGTTGAGTTTTTTTTTAAAAAAACCTCTATAATAATAGTATTATGTCCAATAGGAAAAAGGTTCACTGTTGTATAGAGATGGATCTTATCATTATAAGTTGAATGCCAATCTTTAAAAAAACATGAACCACATTAAGATTTCTTATGTCGACTTGACCTACCGATTGAATCGACATTTAAAGCAATGTGTGGATCATATAGTGAATTCTTATGTCAACCTGACCTGTCGATTGAGATAACAGTTTTTGCAAACCCTCTTAGTGACTAGTGCAAAGAAAAAGCTTATTTATATCAAACTGATATTTGCCAAATCAAATATGCCTCGACCCAATAAATGCACAGGAGTTCAACGTACATTTGTGGACTAACGCACAAACTGCTCATGTTACAACTCTCATGTTCAAAGAGGGCGGGGCTATCCTGAAATCTAGTCATGTGTGAAAACTCCCTTGAAACTTCTTGTCTAATGCTAAAAAAAGAGACAAAATTGCTCTTATTTGAAAATATGTACCTACTCACCCACATTTTATGGATACTTGATATCAAATTGATTCTCTACAAGAGCTTTGAACTTCAAGAAAGTTTCAAACACCATAGCTTTTAAGATAAGAGGTAAATCCAAGTGAATCTAGAGTAGTCATCCATGAAGGAGACAAACATAGTAGCACCACCATTGCTCCTAGTTGATGAAAAATGAACACCTGAGTGCACAAGTTGAAAAGGATGTGGATGAAGTAGTAAACATTGGGAATGGAGAATTGTGTGCTTTTTCCAAAGCACATGCTTCACAAGGCTTACCATCATTTGCCTAAGATTTAGGCAAACCAATTGCCTTCTCCTCCTTAATCATGGATTGCATGGATTTGAAGTTGGAATTGCCCAAACCTTTTATGCCAAAGCTCGTCCTTGGACATCACAAACTCAGCCATCAAACCACAAAGGTTAGCTCCATCATTTGCATCCAATTTTTAGATTCTTCCAAATCTTGTCCCTCTTGCTACCACTTTTTCATCCTTTTTTATCATACAAGCATCCACACAAAAATCAATTTGAAGGCCATCATCAAGCAGTTGACCAACACTAAAAAGATTCTTGGTGATATTAGGCACAAAGAGCACATCATCTAGCTTTAAGATCTTGGTGGATCCTAGATGTATTGGCACCTTACCAATTCCTTCAATTTTGCACTCATTATCATTTGCAGTGTAAATATATTTTCTAATGCCATCATAGGATGCAAGATGGAGAAAGATCCTCTTTGACTAGTCATGTGAGAACTAGCACCACTATCTATCCGCCAAAGATTTTCACCTTTGAAGCTAGAAGAAGAGTAAATTGACATCATAAGTCACTTTTCCTTTTCACTCTCCTATCCCTCATTAGTGAGATTATTTTGCTTACCAAAAGCCTTTTTCTTCTTGAAGAATTCTGAAGCAAAATGGCCCTTCTTACCACAATAACACTTCATCTTGGATTTGTCTTTCTTGCCACTTTTGTTGAAGATTGTGAGGCATCTTCACTCTCCTCCTTGACCTTGTCCTTCCTCTTTGAATGTCCCTTCCCCATAGCTTTGCCTTTGCCTTCGATGATGAGTGCCTTCTCTTTCTATTATGATCGGCCTAGTGAAGATCTCCTTAGATCCTATTACATGCAACCAAAAGGACACCTGTGGAGCTAAAACCACCCAACCAACAGAAAATGGCTAGTCGAAATCCTAACCACTTCACTCCCAAGCCAAGGTCTTGTTCCTGGGATTTTGATAACAGTCTACTGCTGCATGACCCCATTTATGACAATGAATACAATCAATCTTTGGATTCAACCAACACTTGTCTTCTGTATGACCTGATCTTTTGCATCTGTTGCAAATCTTCCTATCACCAAGATCTTTTTGTTGTTTTTCTGATTGTCGATCATTTGTCTTGGATTCGTTTGAATTATTTCCATTCTTCTTAGACGACTTCCTCTTAGACTTAAACTTCTTCGAAGATTTATTCTTCTGAGTAAATAGAGCTTTTTTAGAATCACCATTATCGTCATAATGTTCGCGAGCTCCTACTTCCTCTTTGACTCCATCTATCGCCTTCTAAAGTGTCATAAACAAATCTTCCGCCAGTAAAGTTTGAGTTGTGTGGAATGACCTCGGTAGGGGTCGAAGAAAATAGCTAAGCTATTTTTCCTTTGAGATTGCATTTTTGATACTGGAATTCTGCAAAGAAATAAATAGATCCTTTATCTTTCGTACGAAAGTGGTCAGATCTTTGTCGTACCATTGTAGGTAAGTCAATTGGTCTTCCAAAAACATGATTTGATTACAAGATCAAGTCTCATTCTTGGTTTGCAATTCTTCCCACAATTCTTTCGCGTTCGAAGTTGATGAAAGATCTAGCATTATGTTGTCATTCACTGAAGATATAGCTTTGTCATTTTTCTCCCTCCATTCACGAAGTTCTTTGCCAAGAGTAATTGGCTTCTCTTTTGTTGGTTCTACCCATTGCCAAAGACCTTCGCCCTTCAGTATGAGTGAAGTCTTTAACTTCCAGATTAAATAATTCGAACCTTCTTTATCTAAGATCGTACTGATCTTAGACTGAATGCTACTGATCGAAGACATCTTCTAATCTTCCGAATTTTCAGATACGGCTGCTGATGGATGTGAGATGCTTTGATACCATTGTAGAAAAAAATACTAGGAATTCTCCTTCAAAGAACACGATCAAAGCTTGAATAAATCAATCTAATATCAGTGTCTTCAATCATGTCTGATTCTAGTCTTGTACTAATAGAACAGTTTCTACTTTGATTGAATAAAGCATGCAAATTTAGGAGATATATGTGTGAGTGTGATAGACAATCTTAGATAATCAGAAACAACTGATAAAATCATCTGTTGAGAAATTTTGATCAATCAAATTTTTATAATTTTGATTCTGATTCTTCTGTATACATCTCTTGCTGCCTTGTTTTTACAATGAGTAAGTGCACATATATTTATACTGTCACAGGATAGGTCTTTTGGCCTTTTTCCTTCTGTAACAATCGATCCAACCATTAAGACAATTGATATTCAACAACGTTCTATTTCCAGACTTGAAAGTTTTTGTTCGAGATAGTTTATCTGTCGAGTTTGTTTCAAGTTCGAGTTTCGAGTTTAAACAAGAATAAAAATGTTTCAAGTCCGGTTTTGAATTCGAGTTCGAGTTTCTCAGCCTTTGTCAATTGAATTGTGCACTTTGTTGGTAGATCCAAGATTTGTATGTTGAGGTGTTCTACAAATACTATGACCTGCCAACCACGATAGAGGGAGCACAACCCGGACACTCAAATGAAGATGTTCGAGCTCCATATCAGCTAAACGACGAATCAGAAGAGAAAAGGATCACAAGTCTACCAATTGCTAGAACACTTCTAAACCGAGATGATTTTGGACTGGCCGAAGAGACAAAGGCAAGAGCATTGCAGTACCTAACGAATATCCAAGGAGATCAATGAGAGAGCAAAGAGCGCCAACAAGATTTGTGCCAGGCAGCTCGGCTTCAACATCTGAAGAGTTTTGCGGATTCAATGGCGAACCACAAATATTCAAGAAAGCCATCGTCAGTTCAAACAAGGACAACAGACAAGGACAAATGGATCCAAGCCATGAATGAAGAAATGGAGTCCATGAAGAAGAATGAGGTATGGACACTACAACCAGTGCTAGACAAACGAATGACAATGCAATGCAAGTGGCTTTACAAACTCAAGTATGGATCGAATGGAGATGTTTCAAGATACAAGGCCAGACTTGTAGCGGAGGGATTCTCTCAGAAGTACGACATCGACTACACTGAGACCTTTTCTCCAGTGGTGAAACATGCATCATTACGCCTACTATTTGCATATGCAGCTGCATACGACCTCAAGATTCACATTGTTGATGAGAAGACATCATTCTTACATGGTGAACTAGATGGAGAAGTCTACATGGATCAACCTCCAGGTTATATCTCCGAATCACTTCCTACCTATGCATGCCGAATGCACAGAAGTATCTACGGTCTGAAGCAATTAGCATGACAATGGTATAAGAAGAAAGATCATGCCCTAAGATCTTTGGGATTGGAGCCTCTGATGGCCGACTCAAATGTTTATGTAAAGATTACAGATAAGGAGATCATCATTGTTGCCATATATGTGGACGACACTCTGATACTGTGTAGGAGCGAAGAGCTAATTGCCGAGTTGAAGAATGAGATCTCAAAATATTTCAAGATAACAGACCTAGGAGAAGTCGGATGTTATCTAGGCTTACAGATCGACCATGACTATGACGAAGGAAAGCTAGAAAACAGACGAAGAGCAAGAGATCATGCAACACACACCATACAGGAAGCTGATCGGATCACTAATGTGTCTTGCAGATAACACACACCTTGACATTGCTTATGTTGTGTTCAGGATGAGCCAGTTCAGCACGAACCCAGGCTCAACTCATTGGAAGACCGCGAAGCGAATCCTACAGTATCTTCAATAAACGAAAGATTTTGGATTGTGTTTCTCTCGTGATGCAGGGTTCCAAATGCACTCCTACAGTGATGCTAGCTAGGCATCTCTCAAAGATGACTGTATGAGTGTCTCAAGAGAGTGCACCATTGTAGCAGGCGTAACAATTCTCTGGGTTAGCAAGAAATAGAACATCATTGCTTAGTCTTCTTGCGAAGCGAAATACGTTGCAGCCGCGAAGATGGCCAATGAAATCACATGGCTTAGACAGTTTCTCGACGGACTGGGTAAAACCAACCAAGAGCCATTGACTCTATATGGACAATACTTCTACAATTCACCTGACGAACGACCTTGTGTTTCACTCAAGGATGAAACACATTGCAATCAAGTATCACTTGATAAGGGACCTGGTCATGGGGAAGGAATTGAAGACCAGTTTCATTAGCATGAAACAGATGGTGGTGGACATCTTCACCAAAGACCTAGACAAGGATTTGTTCGAGAGGTAGAGGAAGAGTCTAGGAGTCGTAAAGCTGCCACGCTTTGAGAGAGAGCTGAAGAAACAATTTGTTTTGACACAAAGCTTTGCTAACTTTCGAGCTCAAGTCCGCAGAAACACAAGGGAGCTGCCCAAACACAAACACCAGAGCTTCGAGGATTGAGGACCCGAAGACGACAACCAAACGTTCGTTGACTGGAGGCCATGCGAACTCGAAGGTAAAATGTTTGTGGACCCAAAGTGACTCATTGGAAAGGCCAAAGAGGGAGAAGAAGACATGAAGACCCAAGGGGTGGTGGATCTCCTCGTGTCAAAGTACAAAGGAGATCGTGAAAGTACAAGGAGAACGTCATCCTCCAGAGAATGACAAGGTTTGTTGGAACGTGTCTAATCAAAAGTTCTTGTAATCCTCTGATCAGCTAATCGTGTCCTCCTCTCTATATACATGGAGATCATAATTATTAATTAGAGGAAGCAAGGAAATAGATTGGTAGTATACCAATGTAAGCTGAGCACCGTGTAGCCAATTAATGTTCAAGCAGTCCGCTAGTAAGCACGGCAAGTTTTGATTCACGAGAGACAGAGTTTCTTTTGAGTCGACGCGCTGTGTGGTCTGTCACAACAACGCTTAAGGAATTCTCTGATAATGCAGTAGCCCGTTTATGTAGATGAGTTTCTTGTCTTGAACATGATCGAATGATTTATTGTTTGATAATTGTATGTTTGTAATCAGTTGGCTCAATCTTATTTTGCACACTCGTTTGCATAAGCAAATTATACATAGGTCAGCAGTGTCTATCTATACCTTGGAGAATTGTAGATCCTGTCAAAAAAGGTAGTAGATCCGAGGACAAAATCAAATTCCATCTAGGTTTGTTTTTGTGGGATTTTCCAACAGTGGTCTCAGAGCAAAATAATTCGTGTTTGAATCACATACAATATATTCCAGCAAGCTTTATGACCTCTTAGATTGTGTTGATTGCAAAAGTACTTTAAGGGTTGGTGACCTGTATACACTAACTACCATAAAGGTAATGCTTCCAAGTTTTAAATGAATGTATCACAACAAATTACTCCTTCTCCTGAGTTGTATAATGCAACTGAGGCTTGGTAAGTTTCTTGCTTTCAAACGCCATCGACCAATCATTTTGTAAAAGAGCCAAATCACTTGCGTCAGTTTGTACAACGTAAGGTAAATATAGATTCTCGATCTGAAAAACATTGAATCAATTCTTCATTCCACTCAATAGGTGGACTAGGTTGACCTCTGTTCTTTTTCTTATTAACTCTGTCTTTAGTCATATTATTAAGAGGCACTGCTACCTTTGCATAATCCTCAATTGACTTATGCAAGAAAATAGTAAAACCAAAAAATGATTTAACTTCTCTAATTGTCTTCGGTATCGGCCACTCAAGCATTGTCTTGACCTTACTCTCGTCTATCTTCAATTCTCCAGGGGTGATCTCATAATTGAGGTACACCGACTCATGCTTAAAGAACTCACATTTAAACTCTTTAGCAAATAATTTTTCTCTTCTGAGAATTCTCAAGATAGTCTTAAGATGATTCAAATGCTCCTTAAGAGTTCTACTGTAGATGAGAATATCGTCTATAAATACAATTGCGAATTGACCCATATATGGACGAAAAATATCGTTCATCATCTGTTGACATGTCGCAAGTGCATTCGTCAACCCAAAAGGAAGCACAAGGAATTCATAATGACCGAATCTCATCTGGAAATCAGTCTTTTGCACATCATTCGGATGAATTCTAATATAATGATACCTGGTTCTGAGGTCTATTTTTGTGAAGTATTTAGCTCCACCTAATCGATCCACCAAATCATCCATTTGAGCAATGGATACTTATTCTTAATAGTTAGTTTATTCAACTCCTTGAAATCCACACACATCCAGAAGCCTCCATCTTTCTTTGCTTTTAGAAGAACATGAGCATTCCATGGTGACTTACTAGGTTGAATGTGAACCATCTTAAGATAATTTTCAATTTGATTAGTAATCTCTATCTCTTCTTTTGGAAAAATGGTATGGTTGTCTAGAGATAGGGTGATTACCTAGAATTAACTCAATTATGTGGTCTACCAACCTAGATGGTGGTTTTCCACGAGGTAATTCAATCTAAAAACATCTTTGAATTTAGCAAGATCTTATTCTTCTTTATTTACTCCTGATCTAACTCCACTAAGTTAAGACTTTTAGACAATTCACAACTACTTGGATGCATTTCAGAAAAATCTAAAATGGGTTTGGCGAACAAAGAATAAGTTTCATACTGTGAATCAAAAATTTCCATTACATTAGAAAACGAAATCATCCCAGATGGATGTACATATTGTCTCCAAACAAAGTAACTACTTCATTACCCTCCTAAAATGAGAGGCTGAGAGCACATGCATCTCAAAATCAATGTCAGGATATTTATTGAATAACCATTCATACCCTAAAATTATATCTGTACATACTAAATCTAAAACATAAAAATCAATCAACTCTTCATAGTTTTGAATCCAAATTGGAAGTTTCGAAACTCTCACATCACAAGTATCCAACTCCACATGTGAAGCTAGATATGCCTTACTTATATCTATGATCACTGGCTTCAGTTTCCAGACCGAGTTCCTACACAAGACAAGTGAATAAAATTATGAGTTGAATCACTATCCACCAATATGCTAACTTGATGTCCTTTAACTGTGCCTTTCAAACGAAATAAGAGCTAGGGTATTTACAAAGTTGGAGAGACTAAGGAAGGCTGCATTAATCTTTCCAGTGGAAAATAATGAATGGTGCTCAACAATAGTGCCACGTCCTGAGAAGAAGTCCACCTAAATTCGCATATGCGTAGACTAGAAGAAGCTGAATCAACACACCAAGAAGGAGATTATTACCCCCTACCATTTATCAATTAGGATGCATCACGTATCTATCCCATGACTAGTTTGCTCCGAGAAGATACAAAGTGGAATTGGACCAATGAATGTCAACAAGCATTTAAAGACTTAAAAAAAGCACTGGCTGAGGCACCAATTCTGAAACCACCCATGTACGACAGACCATTTCACGTATTCGCTAGCACCATTGTTACTTGTATTAACCGCTGTTTATCCCATGTATGGGACAAAGTTTATCACCCCATAGTGTTCACAGGAAGGAAATTGAAAGCAGCCGAACTAAACTATTCCAAAGCCGAAAGAATATGCTTAGGAGTGGCCTATGCCACTACGAAATTTAGACACTATGTACTACATAGAAAAGTAACATTCTATACCAAAAGCGAGGCTACGACCATGACGATGAATAAATTGGAACCGCAAATTGATTGTCGTTTCTCCCAGAGGAGAAAAATCAACACCATCACAATACGGGCCAATTTGTGTGCTAATTAGATTGATTCAAACCCTCCCCCTCGCACGTGTGGAAATAATGTTTTACCAACAAGTACAGCACTGGCATTTCTACTCGCTATGGCTGCATCAACTCAACCAATGTTATGTCAAGTGCAAAAACAACTTCTTACAATCTTCACGCAAAAACCCCAAAAACTTACTGCTATGATCCAAAAATTCATGTGAGTTGATTGCCTATCTTGTCATTGCACCACTAATTAAACAAGGTTGATAATACAAAGAAGATGATAGATGTGGCATGCTGGCGAAGGTCTCCTTTACTCTCCTTTAAGTCGGGAGGTAGGCTCCCCCTCAAAAAAAAGGTAACAGAGATGGTCCACACAATTGGAAAGCAATGCATAGTTTACAATGTATAAAGCATGTTGTTTAGTACATTAATGCACTAGCGTGATTGGTACATTCTTCTCAAATTCCTAGCAAATATTGGATATATGTGTCACTAATGTATTGCTGAGGTATTCCCATTCGCGTCATCGCACAATGGTATTGTAGACCCACACCTTTTGAAACCACAACAATAGCACAATGGTATTGCAGACCCACACCTTTTGAAACATAAATCGAGCTTTCATTGCATCTGCAAAAAATAAAATATACAATTCTATATACTTAGCATGCAAATGCAATTTTCTAAAAATGATGTTTTGGTTCCTCCTAGAAAACTTCTGTGGAGTAAAAACTAATCAACCCCACATAGGTCCTGGGGACCTTTTTTACACAATGAAGAGTGGACCCACAGCCATGACAGCTAGCTATCTGAAGATGCCATACTGAATCTGCCAACAATCGGACAACAATAAAGGCACCACTATGTTGGTTAACCCCAAGAAGCAAAAGCAATGCATCAGCCTGCGAACCTATAACTGTAAGTTTCCACAATTGCACACTATATTCTGACTGCGTACCTTCTAACTGTAAGCTTCCACAATTGTACTTCAAATGAACCTAACTGTAGCTCAGTGATATTGGTCTATCTATTCATCATCCTCTTTAAAGCTCAACATAGATAAAAATTCTACAAAGCAAAATCTTCTAGAACTCACTATAAGGCATCTGTAAATATCAATCACTTTCCTGCCTGATTGCAAATTATGATCCCAATAAATGCCACATCTTCTTATATGTTTCAGGAATGCATGATCGTTAGCCCATCTGCCCGGGCATTGAAAACAATAACACAAACACAGCACATCTTTTAAAAGTCTGTATAGAATATGCCAAAACACAAATCACCTGATCTTTACAACAAGATTATTATTGAATAGCAGGATTGCATAGCTATTAAGCCTCTAGCAGGACCATAAACACATGTGACAGAGTTTGTTATCACTGAAGACCATAATGAATACCAGGAAAGATATTTTAACGACCTTCATCTTGACCCATGAATCAAAAGCAATGCTCAAGAACAAACCTAAAATGCACTCATTCCATATACAGCAAATGAAACATAAACTTGCCCCTGTTCTCCCAATGCGCATTCAGTACTTGCAAAAGAGAACATGATGCATAAAAAACGTAAATAATCAGTAAATGTCATTAGGAGGGGAATGCAATGTATTAAAATGAATGCTTATGAAATAGCTGCATTAACTTGATTTCAAAATCATGTAATCTACAAAATCCTTGTAAAAGCTTATTAGAAACAATCAGCCAAACTATCAGAATTGTACTGCTAATGATGAATCACCAAATGAGCAAGTTTGGAATCTAGATGAATCTTATGACAGTACACAATAGGCCTTGTTTTTGTGCACAGGTGATAACTACAAAACTCTCCATCCTCGTGGTAGATAGCCCCAACAACTAAAATAGGCAGAAATAACATCTCTGGGAAAATCGTGCCCTATGCTGAGCAGCATCCAACTTTCTTCGTGGCTGTCACATCCTCCTTGCTACCAACATTGATAGTTTGACCTTTACCGGGCACTGCTGATGTATCTTCTCCAACATCAAGAGCCTTTTTGCTCACCACTCTGTATATCTGAGTCAAAATCTGCTTGAATGCATTCTCAACATTGGTCGACTCCAGTGCAGAAGTTTCCATGAAGTAGAGACCCTCACGCTCAGAAAAAGATTGTCCATCTTCCACTGAGACTGCTCTAAGATGTCGCAAATCGGACTTGTTTCCTACCAGCATAACCACAATGTTGGAGTCAGTGTGGTCTTTCAACTCTTTCAGCCAACGCTCTACATTTTCAAAAGTGACATGGCGCGTGATATCGTACACCAGCAGCGCGCCCACTGCACCTCTATAGTATGCACTTGTTATGGCCCTGTACCTGCGAAAAATTCGAAGCTGCAAATAGATCAATGCATTTGCCCATAACTAAACAAGATCCTACTTCCTGAATGACTGAGCAGGTACTAGATATTCTTGCAAAATAGAGTGAGTGCATGTGCCCCATCCAACGATCTGCATATGTTGGAATATGCATACTTGGCTTTGAAGAGAATGTGGAAGATCTAGCTCGCATAAACCTTTGTCAGCTGACTCCTTTAACTCACTTACAGGAAATCCGGTGAAGCTAAATCTCATGAACAGAGCTTTTCTTCCAAGGATATTAACGGTAATGGGAAACAATAGCTGGAAAAATAATATCTCGAGAAAGGACGACGTGTTCCGAGCAGTTAAAAATATAGGCATATGATAGCTGACAATGCAAACGCATTCTGTAGTGTTATTTAATAAACTATCTCTCAGCCATTTATGCTCTAACAAGTTCCTGAGTACAATTTGCACTATACGTCGCGCTTTGCAAACTGACAGGGAAAAACTTGAGCAGCTGTTCAATCCGTCAATGCCTCACGATATTCTTGTTCATTAAATAAAATCTGCAGAAAAATGATTATACGTGTAGGAAATAATAATAGACAAAGATCGCATACAGGTACCTCTCTTGCCCAGCCGTATCCCAGATCTGCGCCTTTATAAGCTTTCCATCAACGTTGATGCTACGAGTTGCAAACTCAACGCCGATTGTAGATTTGGACTCCAAGCTGAACTCATTACGGGTAAACCTGGACAGCAAATTTGACTTACCCACGCCTGAGTCTCCAATTAGCACTACCTTAAACAGATAGTCGTAATCCTCATCAGATCTGTACGCCATCACCTCCTCTTCGACCACCAAACCCTTACCAGGCCAAACACAAACAAATCACACAAATATCCACCGCAGTTCCTCAAGACTTCCACCAAGGCATTCAGACGTCTTCACAGCACAAGATAACGCGGAGCCAGCACCCCGAGGCTTGGATCTCTTCAATATCAGCCTCAAAGGTGAAGCCCGCAGATCTTTCCTTCGATCACCAACCCCTAAATAAACACCGCACAACAAAACAAAACACCTAGATCTGGATCGATTGACAATGCGCACGAACCTAATAATGCTAGATCCTTCCTTCGATCACCAAACCCTGGTTTCAACTCTGAACAGGAACTAGATCTGGATCGTGAGGAAGAAGAACCCGATAGCAATAATAACAATTTTCAAGGCTTCTTTGGATCAAAAAAACCCGGATTCAGCTCAAAACAGAACCAGATCTGGATTGCCAACGACGATGATGATGATGCAGAAGCAGCAGCAGCAGAAAAACCCAACCAGCTGATCATAATATTGCAGAGCAGAGAGAGAGATGGCTTCCTCTTTGTATTTAGAGCAAAGAAAAAGGCGAAGCCGGCTGGCAAAAGCATAGAGAGACAGAAAAGAGAGAGAGAGAGAGAGAGAGAGAGAGAGAGAGACACAGAGGGGGAGTGAGTAAATGCATTAGGGCAAGGGCACGTTCCTGGAATCCGTAGCAAAATAAATTAAGAATAATAGGGTTTAAGCAAGAGTTGCAAGAACCAATCATCTTGTGCCACATAAGCCACAAAATCTTCAAATTACTCCCTAAGCGCATTGCCTTCTTGGCCAATGTCTCTTACCGCCCATTTTTCAACTCGGATGTACCTAGACCATTGTCGGCAAAGAAACTCGCCTCGTTTCTAACTTGGGTGGTAGGTAGAAATGGAAGGTCGAAAGAAAAGACGAGACGATTGGTTAGTTTTTCTTGGGTTTTTCTTCTCATGTCGCCCTTGTTCCTCTTATGTTGCCCTTGGCCAATGTCTCTTACCGCCCATTTTTCTCTCTCCCAACTCAGAACCATACCCAAAGAAACACGCATGGTCTCAGACTTGAGTGGTAGGTAGAAATGGAAAGTCTAAAAGACGAGACAATTGGTCATTTTTTCTTGGGTTTTTTTTTCTTATGTTGCCCTTGTTCTTCTTATGTTGCCCTTGGCCAATGTCTCTTACCGCCCATTTTTCTCTCTTCCCAACTCAGATGTACTTAGACCATACCCACAAAAACACGCCTGGTCTCAGACTTAGTGGTAGGTAGAACTGGAAAGTCGAAAAGACGAGACGATTGGTCACTTTATCTTGGGTTTTTCTTCTCATGTTGCCCTTGTTCTTCTTATGTCCCTTGGCCAATGTCCCTTAATGCCCATTTTTCTCTCTTCCCAACTCAGATGTACTTAGACCAAAGCCAAAGAAACACGCCTGGCCTCAAACTTAGGGGTAGGTAGAAATGGAAAGTTGTACAAACAAGAGGGTTGGTCAATTTTTCTTGGGTTTTTCTTCTTATTGTTGCCCTTGGCAACTTAACTTGTAAAGCAAGGTGGAAAACCGGAGTGGTAGGTAGAAAGGGAAAGTCGAAAGACAATTGGCCCATTCTTTTAATGTTACCCTTGGCAAATCTAACATATAGAGCAATGTTCCCATGTCCCAAAAACTTGGCTTAATTTTTCCCCTTCATGGAAAGGACCCTTGCCACCTCAAGTTCTCCATCTCAAATTCAAATACAAACACACTAATGGTGAGCACACTAGTTGAGTCAAACATTAAGAAGAAAACAAAGTCATCCCTTGTCATAGTGTACTTAGATTAGAGTGTTATTGTGGGAATGTACACCCAGCTCAAATCCTAGTTTGTGCGTGCAAGGGACAACTTTTGGAGCGCACAAGCTCCAAAACATGGGAGCTTTGTGCTTCATATTGTAATTCTAATTGAGAGCCTTCATGCTCCAACTTGGCCGATGTACACTGTAAACATTGTGCATAATCATGTTAGTGCAATTTAACGATCACAAAAAAACATAACAGAAGCCAAAACATTCAAGTGATGTTATCACATTATGTCTTTAGTTCTTGCCTTTTTATGAAAAGAATAGACTAAATCATATATATGCTCTTAAATTAGATCTATTTTGCATTCCTAGATTATATAATCATGAGTATTTGTTGAAGCGTGAGTATCGAGGCTATATTGTTGTTCCTTGTCTTTGTCTAGACCATTTCACATTGGATCATGCATGGATTTTTCTTGAGAGACTTATAGACACCATAAAAAAAGTAGTTGATGATCCAATTGTGCACTTACTACATGTAAAGACATGTCATTGGCGTTTACATAAATTTGTGGATAGCTAAAGTATCCATTCAATATACAGCCTATTTTACAAACATATCTACATTTTTATGAATCTATTTCAAATAGTTGTATTGCAAAAATTCAAAGACCTTTCTAGTTCACTATGAAGTTGTTATGAAACAGAGTAGTGCTCAACTATCATTCGAAATCTACCATGTATGAACGTATCACCACGTCTCTTAATATTATGTGGGCAAGTTGGAGGAATGTTCCTCATGGCATCCAAATTGTCATGCAGCTCCTCTCTGCAAAGAAAATCCACAAAACTTGCACACACACAAAAAGGGACACCATGAAATTAAATTCTCAAGGCCATTCAACTCAATTATGATATGAAGTATAGCATATCAAATGCTAGTAAAATTTAATGACAAAACATGATCAACAAAATCAAGAATTGATCACAATTTTGAGCAAATAATCTAGAAATACATATTGCTCCTTGCAAACGCAAAATTGCTTACAAAGTAATTTCAAAGAAATATTTAAACAAGAAAAAAACTTCAATGGCATCAAATGATTATATCAAAAATCTGTTAAAAAAATAGAAAAAGTGATCTAAATTAGAAGGGCATGGCCTCTTGGATCCACCTCCTCAATAATTGAGTTTGACATTACACTAAAATGAAGCTTGTCTTTATGACTAGAAGCTAATTTTCTAAAGGAATCATGACACAAAGCTTTGGCAAAAGCAAAGAGCCCATAGACCCTTGAAGCATCATGTCAAGCCCAAGTACAAAAACCCATTTTTTTTAACTTAATAAAATATAGAACATAAACAAAAAAAAAAAATCCAATGTGTATGCTCATGTTTGTTTGTCAACAAGGTAGAGTTAGAAATCAGCTTGTGATCTGATTCATTAGTATAAGCTCTAAATGTGATGATGTAATTAGTGTACATTTTATTTGGTTTACTGTATATGGTTGTGATCGGGACGTGACCCATTAGGATATATTGATCGGGCACTGATCCCGTAGCCGGCTACTTGGGTTAGCCGAGTAGCCACACATAGGCAGAATTAGCTTGTACAGAGTTATTTACAGTACTTGCTATACTTGGGGGCATGTCCCAAGTTTGTCAGTCGAATTTGGCCATATTGGGCCCGACCTTAGTTTGACAGGTGGTAGGCCAATTTTTGGACACCTGCCTTTTCATGCAGTTTGTGAATACTCTATATGTACAATGTTTTTTTGTAATCTATTAACTTTTGTTGTGCCATCTTTGAGATCTTGTGAGGAGTGGCTATGGTGATTGTGTGATGTGATCTGCATACTATACTAGATCCTAACAAAATTTGAACTTGGTATCAAAGCGTTAGGGTGATGCAGGTATGCACGATCCGGTGGAGCTATGGGATAACGTCTTTCACCAGGAAAAATAGCACTCGAAGCGTCTCAAGAGAGAGGAATCCATACGGGGTATCGGCAGTCCGGATGGCTAGAGACAGCAAAGTTTCTTCGATCAGAGCTTCGGGGAAATTCGGAACAATCGTCGTAAGTGGATTCCGGAGAAAAATCTTGCAGTTTCGGTAGTTTCGGGGAAATCATCGGTGATGGCTTCATAATTCACTATGTGGGCAGTCATTTGGTGCAATGGGGCTTGCATGAGAATGCAAAGAGCAGTGATGGAGAGCCATGACAATTTACAGGGTCAAATCTAGTTGAAAATGGAGGAAATTTGGGAAATTTCCAGTTTTGTGGGGTGTTGACAGATTTCTAAGAAAATCAACTTGTTTGCAGTCAATACTGCATCAATTAGAAAACTAAAAAATTGCATTACTGAGGCAGAGGTAGGGCAACCTCTATGGAGTTGTGAACTACAAGAGAAACCACAAGGAATTGTGGTGTAAATGCCCAAGAAGTCTCTTTTCCTTCACAACTAGGGTTTAAGTAGGAAAAATCGATGATCTTTCACTGTACAAGATCATTTTCAGAGTTGTAAAATGGTGTAGAGGGGCGCCCTGGTGAGGAAGACAAGATGCTTTGACAGCCGTTGACAGCCATGAGATCAGAATGAAGCTAGGCAGATTGTTAGTGTGGCCCAAAACCCTTTTTCTTGGCAAAGCTATTGTGAAGGAGACATGGAAGAGATGAGAGAAAGGGCACGACTTGGTAGGGATAGCACTGCAGGATGACATGGGATGATCATCAGGGGGCAACTATTTCATATTGGACTAGAAGAATTGGCATGGACAAGACTTACAGGGGGATTCATGATGGAATCATGAAGCTGCAAATGCAAATGGGCAAAGCTTGAAGCTTTGAGAGCTAGCTCTAGATTGGAGAGTTGATGGAGATCGCACGGGGTGTGATCAGAGGGCAAACACTGTGGTGAGTGTTTTGCTAGCGCTACTAGAGGGGACACTGATGGTGAGGACTTCATGGTGTGCTCATTTGGGAGTACATGATGGCATTACAGCAGCGGCTCAGTTTTGGACATTGGCATCGATGGGGAGGCACCTACCATCACGGGCGTGGATAAGCTACCTATAGCTTTCATGCATTTGGTTGTATTTGCAAGAGTCTAGGCTTGGCACATGTGTTGGAATTTCCATGGTGTAGATTCTCAGGTGGTGAGATCATGGATAAGCCTAGAGGGAGTCACTCAGAGCCATATACCTCAGTACAATCAGGGAGACAACAGTCTCGGGATCCCGTGAACGGCAACTCAGGGATATGCTTGCGTTGGCATGGTGTTAGGTGGCACATAGCCAGGGAGAGCGAGCAGATGCTAGGAGCCAAGTGGAGTAGGTGATGCTTTTGAGTTCGGCTTGTCTAGCAGGATGGTGACCAGGATCGAAGACATCATATGAGCATAGTATGTGGATGACAAGTCCATTGGGGTGGCACTCAGAGAGATGCTATAGTTTCTCAGATATGACATGTCATTTGATGTATGGACGATGTTCTTCAGTTGGTGCATCATGTGTGATGACCTAGGGATGGGTCATGCCTACTTGGAGGTATGTGGCATGGAGTGTACCTGGAGGTGGTACATATCATGAGGGCATGGAGTACATTATGGGGTGATGTGGATTCAGCATGCCCATGGTTGTGAGCCGACAGAGATGGAGATGGTTGCTCAGGGAGTGACAGCTGATACTTTGGCGAGTAATCAGGTGAGGTGCATGGTTATATGCACAGTGATCTCCAGGTTGGAATCACATGTTGTTTCTATCCATCATCTTTTGGTAAGCAAGATGCAGTTTTTGGTTAGATCCAGTTGGAGTCTAGTTGCACTATAGGTGGACAGATTCTTGGAGAGCTATCAGTAAGTAATGGATACTTGGTGATCAGATGGTACATGGTACAGGGTTCTGGAGCTATCCTACCTGATATGCTATGGATCGTGGGTGAGTTATTCATCACGATAGTGGATCTAGTTGCATTTGCTTTGGCTTGGACGCTATGATGGATACAGTGTTGGTGGGATAGGCTCCTTGGTGGGAGGCCTATGTACTGGTCAAATCAGAGTTTCCACTTGGCACACAATTACAGTAGCCTTGGCATCCAATTACACTTCATAATGCCACAAAGCCCACCTACTTTCCAAGACCCTACTAATGGAGAAAGATTCAATCAGTTTGCCAATTTTGAGAAGCAACAAGCTGAAGAAGCAGTAGTACAATTGGAAATTCCACAATCCAGTCCACAAGCACTAGAGACATTGATGATGTCGTCTGAAGCACGATCACCAAAGAGACATGAAGCTACTATTCTGGAGGGCTTTGAAGGCCCTAATAGCTTCAAAGAGGGGATCAAATACTTTCTCAATCAACATGATCTGAGGGGTCATAAAGCTCAATGGGTTGAGCTTATGCAAGAATTTGATCATGAGATATGATATATCAAAAAAAGCTCTAACTAGTTTGCAAATGTTCTTAGCAGAGATTGTCAAGATTCTCTCCTATCGTGTATTCAATCATCGTGGCTTGGGGGTAAAGCTGATTGGGTTTTGAATCTTAATTTCCAATTGGTTGGGTAGTTTGGCTCCACAATAGTCCTTTTGGCACATGCAATAAAATCTAGAGGATCTTGAAGAAACAAAACGTTTCTATCACCAAAGCTTTGCTAGCCTTCAACCATATGCTTGACGAAAATGTTCGCGAACACAAAAGTCAAAAGACACGAAGCAGGAATATTTGCGAACACCCTGATGAAAAGACACGAACTAGAAAAATTTGCAAAAGAGAATTTTTCGTGGTACAGGGGAGAAAGTCAGACGACACGAGGGTCAAAAGACACGAAGCGACACAAAAATCATCGCGACACCCTTTTCTGCCCTCACACTCCAAAAATGACCAGCAATATCATGCAAGTACCCAAAAGTACAGATATATGATCTGATAGCATGACGTCAGCAGATACACTCTAGGTCATGGCTAATCTGCCACTCTTGTAATTCGTGATTAGTTGTAGATGTTTAATCACTCTAATCTAGAAGTTACACGACGTCACTATATACTTTATGGATGATACTTGATACACACACATGAAGTAGTCTAATGCTAGTAAGCAAGAAGACGAAAACACAATATACGAGTCCGTCTGTGTGTGAGACAATTCTGCATAGGATCTGTAGATCCACAAGTCCGCTAGTAAGCGAGACATTACTCGTGAAGGGCTGTATTTCTCTCACGCCAACGCACTGCATGGATTTGCATGCAATGCTTGAAGAATCAGAAGAATCAATAGATCATTTTGTAGCCGTTGCGCACACATCACTCTTATCATGTCCGATCTTGAATGCAAATTAGTCTACTATTATTCGTGTGTTTGGTTCACTTGTACATTTAATTCCGCACCTTGGTTTGAATTTTGTTGAATGTAATATTAATCCGTTAATGTAGTACAACAGTGTCTGTCTACATTCTGGAGGACTGTAGGAATGATACAACTAGCAATGACCAGCAATCATATCTGAAATCCATCTAAATTGCTTTGTTTCGCGTTTCTTTTCACATCAGTGGTATCAGAGCCTACTCTATCATAGTTTGACATAGCCAAAGGCTATCAGATCTAGGAGGCCAAGCATTCAAACAAACAATCATCAATAAGAGAACACACTTCAGAAGCAATGGCTTCAATCAACAACATACAGAGCAAGATCTGTACAATTCTTGATTCTTCAGGATCTAACTTTCTAGTCTAGAAAGTTAAGACATCGCTGATACTCAAGGGTAAAGGTTTATTCCCCTGGGTGAATGGCACAGAGGAGATGTCTATGACATCAGGCAAAGAGCTGCGCGAGTGGAGGGAGAAAAATGGCAAGGTAGTAGCCTTGCTATATTCATCCATCGAAGATAGTCTCACACTTGACCTGGCTACACTCTCCAAAGCTAAGGAGATGTGGGATGCACTGCTCACGAGATTCCAAACAAAATCAAGAAGTCAAATAATGATTCTGGAAGATCAGCCAACAAATCTACAGTGAGATGAGAAAGACCTCACTTCTTTTGTAAGGAAGATGAAGGATCTATTTCTATCACTACATAACTCTGGAGCAGAGAATACAGTGTCAGCTAAGAAGCAACTCACTTACCTGTTGAGAGCCTTACCCAGATCTTTCCAGACATCGGAAGCCTGCTCGCGAAAGATCCTACAATGACCCTCAAAAAGACAATTGTCGAGATTTGAGAGAAAGTCCAGGCTAGATAACACCTTGATCACAAGGATGGTTCTGACCAAGCCCTCTACGACAACAAAGAAAAATCCAAGAAACAATTCAAACCTAAGAAGAGTCGAATCAAAGGCAGGATCATGATCAGCAAGCAGAGGGGACTAGCAAAGGCAACTGGAAGAGCAATGGAAGATCGAAGTCACTAATAATCACTTCAACAAGGGCTGAAAAGATAGTTTACAAAGTTAGGGACAGCCCAGAAAAATAAGTAGAAAACATTTTAATTAAATAATTGGCCTTGATGGGGCAGAAGGGTCTGTCATATAAGGGAGCAGCAAGTTTGGACAACCTAGATCAAGGGCAGAGCAAGCATCATTGGCCATGGAACTAGCCTCCACGTGGGACTGTCGTTGCCTAATGGCAAATTGAGTTTCATCAACAACGATAGTAGTTAAGAAACACAGTTAAAAACACCCGACCGGATCAATCGCCACAACACAACATCAAGTGCAACAAGACAAGACAACAAAATAGCTCACCTCAAACTGTATATTCAACTAATTAGTAAGTCAAAGATAAAGTTGCTTAAAAGCACTCAAAGGGCTCGTAAAAGAAAGATGGCCTGATAATTCTAGAACTAAGCACATGTGGTGTCGTCGAAAGAAGAAAGCAATGTATAAGTCGATCATTGTTATTTTAACTCTCTCCCTAAATGATCAACGTCTCTCTTTATTTTAGAGTTTACTCTATTCATGGAACATACCTCCATGATAGTATTACAAGTAAAGGCTTTTTACATAACCAGATCTAAGCCAAGTTTGGCTCTAAAAGTCTCAAACTTTTCTTTACTTAAAGCTTTCGTAAATATATCAGCAACTTGTAACAACGTAGAACAATGTACAATACTTATATCTTCAGATTGTAGCTTCTCACGCACAAAGTGATATTTTACCTCAATATGTTTTGTCCTTGCATGAAAGACAAGATTCTTAGCCAATTGTATTCCACTTTGACTGTCACAGAAAATAACAGTAGGATTTACCTGCTTCATGCCAATTTCACATAACAACTTACGTAGCCAAATAGCTTCCTGAGTAGCAGAAATTAACGCTTTATATTCGACTTCTGTAGAAGAAAAAAAAATAGTATCTCGATTCTTGCTAGACCATGAAAAACAACGCTACCAAAATTGAAGGCATAACTTGTTGTTGACTTTCTATCATCTATACTTCCTACCCAATCAACGTCAACATAACACTACAACTTAGGTAAAACACTTTGTCTTTTGTAAATTAGGCCAAGGTTAGGTGTACCCTTCACATACCTCAAAATCCTTTTCGCAGCTTTCCAATGGTCCATAGTGGGTGATGACATGAATTGACTAATCAAACTTACAGCATTGCAGATATCAGGATGTGTAGTCATATAAGATATATCAAACTCCCAACTAGCTGATGAAATAGAGTAGCGTCAACATATGCGCTATCATCAATACGAGATAATTTCTTACCAGCTTCGCAAGGGGTGATGGAAGGTTTTCACTCTGTCATGTGAAATCTTTCCAATACCTCGCCCACATACTTGGTTTGACATAACTTGATATCACTGTCAGTTTGCCATACTTCGACACCCAAGCAGTAGTGCATAAGATCTAAATTTGTTATCTCAAACTGCTTGCATAAGTTGTCTTTGATAGAACGAGTGAGGTTCTCATCATTGCCCGTGATAATGATATCATCAACATAAAGTACAATCAAGGCAATGTTGTCATCGTTTATAAGAACATAAATATTTGGATCTGAATTTGTTCTTACAAACCCATGAGAAAGAAAGTAATTGTCAATGCATCCATACCATGCGTGTGGCGCTTGCTTAAGGCCATAAAGTGATTTGTGTAGTTTACATACCTTCTGTTCTTGCCCTTCCATGAGAAAGAAAGTAATTGTCAATGCGTCCATACCATGCGTGTGGCGCTTGCTTAAGGCCATAAAGTGATTTGTGTAGTTTACATACCTTCTGTTCTTGCCCTTTTGCCATGAAGCCCTGTGGTTGGACCATGTAAACTTCTTCTTCTAACTCACCATTCAAAAATGTGGACTTCACATCCATTTGATGGAACTTCCACCCAAAATGAGATGCTAGGGCAATGATAAGGTGTAGCGTAGTCCACTTAGCCATTGGAGCAAATGTCTCTTCATAGTCAATTCCTTTGCTTTGCTCATAACCCTTCACTACTAGGCATGCCTTATGCTTTGCTATTGTGCCATCCGCATGAAACTTTGTTCTAAACACCCATTTATTGTCAATGGGTTTCTTTCCAAGTGGTAGATCAACTAACTCCCATGTATCATACATGTGGATGGATTCCATCTCCTCTTCCATTGCCCTTTGCCACTCTTTGTGATCTTTTGCCTCATCAAAGATTGATGGCTCTCGACACTTCAAAATGTCACTCATTAGGGCATAGTTCATATGATAACGATCGGGAGACTTCCTTTCCCGTGTTGATCTTCTCACTTCTCCTTGTGTGCTAGATCTTGGTTGATTTAGCTTTGCGTCCTTAATGATCTTCTCATACCATTTTGGTATCTTAGATTCAGGTGATACACTATGTGGAGAGTATGTATCCCAAGGAGTGTCTAAGTAATGTCTCTTACTTCCAACCGGTTTCTCCTTTATTGCTCCTATTGGCAAGTACCTCCCCCTAGGCTCTTGAATAGGTGGTGTTCTTTCATACTCGCCCTCTTGACTCTCATTTTCATGTGCATCATCTTGTGGAGCGTCTTCTTCATTTTCTTCTTCTAAAATTGTGGGAAGTCTTTTGATGCTTTCACCACTTGCATGGTCTTCATTTTCATACCTATGCGTCTCATCAAAGATCACATCTTTGCTAATGTGAATCTTGTTCATTACAGGATCAAAACACCTGTATGCCTTCGTCCTCTCGTCATAACCGACGAAGATACACTTGATTGCTTTGGCATCAAGTTTCTTTCACTCCTCCTTTGGCACATATACATAGGCCTTACATCCAATGACACAAAATTTGTCGATTTTTGGATCTATTCCTATAAATGCTTCTTCGGGAGTCACATTTGGAACCACAACTGTAGGGCTCCTGTTTTGCAAGAACGTTGCCGCCCTGCACGCTTCCGACCAAAGTGAATCGGTCAAGCCCATTTGCTTCATCATGGAGTGTGCACTCTCCATAATAGTCCTGCTTTTCCTTTCAACTACACCATTACTATGCGGCATATGTGACCGTGTGAATTGTCTTTTGATAAAAGTCCTCAAAATCATCAAAATTTGTATTCGCCCCCTCTATCAGATCTTAGCACTTTGATGCGTTCATCCAGTTGGTTCTCTACCAAAGTCTTGAACTCCTTGAAGCAGACAAAAGTGTCACATTTCTTCTTCAAAAACTAAATCCATGTCCTCCTAGAGTAATCATCTATGAAAGTCATAAAATAATATGCTTTTTCCAATGACATGGTCTTCATTGGGCCTCACAAGTCGCTATGAATGAGTTCCAACGGTTTCTTAGCTCTTGCAGCTCCACCTTTCTTGAATGTCTCCCTGTGATGCTTTCCCATGATGCATCCTTCACATATTGCATGATGATCATCCTGCAATGTCGGTAACCCTATTACCATCTTCAGCTTCGTCATCAATCTCAAGCTCCCATAGTTCAAATGACCAAGTGCCACAACTCAGATTGAGATGCTGTTGAGATAGTCAAACCATATTCTCTTGGTTTTGCAGCATCCAATTTATAAAGGCCACAATTACTATCTCTATGACCTTTCCCCACCACTTTATGATTGTGGTTCATATCCCTCATAAGGCATCCATCCTTGACAAATTCAACCTTAAGATGTTGATTAGCCATTACTCCAACAGAAAGCAAACTCTTTTTGAGTCCAGGAACATAAAGCACGTTAGGAATGTTCTTGATTTTACCATCAAAAAACTGCATAGGCACATTGCCCACACCCTGTCTTTGGCATTCCTCTCCATTGGCTTGAGTGACCTTATCCCCATCATGGATTGGTGAGAATTTCTCAAACCAATCACGTTTCCCGGTCATATGCCTTGTGGTGCCTGAATCTATGAACCATCTGGCACCATTATCAACCTGAGATGCCAATGCTGATGAGAAGACACTTGTCTCGTCATCTTCTCCATCATCTTTGGCAATGTTGCCTTGTTGAGTCACTTTTCCTGCCTTTATGTCTGCTTTCTTCTTGTAACACTCACGTGCCCAATGACCCGGTTTGTGGCAATAGTAACATTTGTCTTTCTTCTTCTTTTTGTCTTTTGATGATAACTCTCCCTTGTCATCATCATCCTTGGATTTCTTGGGAATCCTTTTCCATCCTTTCTGCTTGCCTTTAGCAAGCAAGGCTTGATCCTCTTGTGGGGTTTGCCTTGACTTCACCACTTCACGATGCTGCTCTTCCTGCAACATGATTTCGTGGAAATCTTCAAAAGTAGGCAATCTCTCCCTTGAAGCAATGCCGCTCACAAACATCTGTAGCCCTTCCGAGACACCAGTCATTGTGGTATGTACCAATTCAACGTCCCTAATTGGTTCTCCAATTGCCACAAGTTGATCTCTCGGCTCCTTTATCCTGGTGAAGAAAGATCTCACTGATTCACTTTCTTCCATCCTTACTGCGTTCAATCTCGACTTTAAGAACATGGCCCGAGCTGGATTGCAAGTTTGAAATTGCATTCTAAGAGCTTCCCAAGCTCCCCTAGCCATTGTGGCATCACTTATATGAGTGATCACATGGTCTTTCAATGAAATATTGATTAAGGACAATGCTCTCTGTGCCTTTTTATCAAAGGCCCTCATGTCACCTGAAGTGGTATTTGGCCGGACTTCAATACCTGCCACAATCTCTCATAACTCTTTCTCCATAAAAATGCTCTTCATTTTGAATTTCCAGATTTTGTAGTTAGACACCCCATCAAGTTTGCTTGCATCGCCCAAAATTGCCTCATTGATGTTTGCCATTCCCAAACTGCTTGAAACTCCACCTGTAGGCTATAAAGTGTATGTCAAAGCCAACCGTGATGTCAGAAATAAAAAATAATGACCTCCAATTTTTGGCTTACTAGGCCACCCACTGCTCTTTTGCCAAATTGAAAGCCAAACTGGTGTCACTTTCCAAAATGCTTCTCGTCACCAACTCCCAGCTACCTGCCTAGTGGAATGGTGAAATCACTTTTGGCGCACTTCGAACACTTTCTTCGAGGAAATCACTCTATTTTGGTGTACCGTACTTGTAGGTACAATCAAAGTGCCCTTTGTTTGGAGGCTATAGTCTTTCGTCTGGCCAAAATAGGCTAAAGGAGGTGAAAATAATGGCAATTTGGGTTTTTGAACTGTTTCTTCAGTGTGAAGAAACTTCACCTTTCACAAAACTTGGGACCCAACAATTTTTTCACTTTGAAAATTTTTAATGAAAAGAAGGGTGCCTTTGCCCTTTAGATCTTCAGGACCCTTTCAAAGCCCATCTAAGGGTGATCCACCATCCTGTGGCCCACGTTTCTCCCTGAGAACTTCATCTTGGCCATTGATCTTGGCCATTGATCTTATCTGATGGTTGCTAACAATCTCGAGCCCCGAAGTTAGCTCTTCCAGACGCTAAACACTTCCACGCACTATGGTCTCTCTCTGGTTCACCGCCCGCGAGCCTCCACGTGACCTCTCTCTCTCCACAACTATGGAGCTTACACAAGGTTTTGGAAAAAAGCCCACGTTTCTTCACAAGCTTTCCTCCAACTCTCCACGGCAGTCAGCGGCTGTCTACAGCTTGATCACTCCTGCTGAAACGCCCCTCTCCAAGCTTTTACAGCACTGAAAAACCTTGTAAATGGAGAAAGATCTTCAATTTTCCTTCTGAAACCCTAGCCATGAAAGAAGAAAGATTTCTTGAGCTATGCTCAGGTTTTCTCTGTGCCACTTTTTGCAGCCCTCTACTGCACTCAAGTCGCCCTACACTCAGCCATCACCCGCTTCAAACAGATCTTCAATTAGCTTCAAATTGAATCCACAATAGGTAGCCTATCTACGGAGTTCTTTGCTTCCGTTTAGCTTCTCGTTTTAGCCTCTAAATCTTCTTATAGTTTTGAGCTATCCCACGAATCTCCACAGACTCGGTTTTGTGCTTCCTAGCCAACAAACCGTCGTGAATTCGTAGCTCTTTGTTCTTGTCCAATGATTCAAGCCACCAAGGGCTCTGATACCAAGTTAAGAAACACAGTTTAAAACACCCGACTGGATCAATCACCACAGCACAACATCAAGTGCAAAAAGACAAGACAACATAATAGCTCACCTCAAACTATATATTCAACTAATCAGTAAGTACAAAGATAAAGCTGTTTAAAAGCACTCAAAGGGCTCGTAAAAGAAAGATGACCCGATAATTCTAGAACTAAGCACACGGGGTGCCGTCAAAATAAGAAAAGCACTATATAAGTCGAACATTGCTATTTTAACTATAGTTAGGGCACCAGTGGGGTAGGCAGCAGGCAGCTGGGATAGCACCATCAGCAAGGTGGAGAAAAGAAGACTTGTGTGAGATGCAGAAGAGATGGGCACACAGTTGATACATGCTGGCTCAATCAAAAAATTGAGTGTACCCACTGTCACAAGACCGAAATCAGACATGATTGAAGACACTGATATTAGTTTGATTTATTCAAACTTTGATCGTGTTCTCTAAAGGAGAATTCCTAGTATTTTTTTCTATAGTGGTATCAGAGCATCTCACATCCATCAGCAGCCGTATCTGAAAATTCGGAAGACTAGAAGATGTCTTCGATCAGTAGCATTCAGTCTAAGATCAGTACGATCCTGGATATAGAAGGTTTGAATTATTTAATCTGGAAGTTAAAGACTTCACTCATACTAAAGGGCGAAGGTCTTTGGCAATGGGTAGAACCAACAAAAGAGAAGCCAATTAATCCTGGCAAAGAACTTTGTGAATGGAGGGAGAAAAATGACAAAGCTATAGCAATTATTGCGTCTTCCATGAATGACAACATAATGCTAGGTCTTTCATCAACTTTGAACGCAAAAGAATTGTGAGAAGAATTGCAAACCAAGAATGAGACTCGATCTTGTAATCAAATCATGTTCTTGGAAGACCAATTGACTTACCTACAATGGGATGACAAAGATCTGACCACTTTCGTATGAAAGATAAAAGATCTATTTATTTCTTTGCAGAATTCCGGTACCAAAAATGCAATCTCAAAGGAAAAACAGCTTAGCTATTTTCTTCGAGCCCTACCCAGGTATTCTACACAACTCGAACTTTACTAGCGAAATATTTGTTTATGACACTTTAGAAGGCGATAGATGGAGTCAAAGAGAAAGTAGAAGCTCGCGAACATTATGACGATAATGGTGATTTGGAAAAAGCTCTATTTACTTAGAAGAATAGATCTTCGAAGAAGTTTAAGTCTAAGAGGAAGTCATCTAAGAAGAATGGAAATCATTTAGACGAATCCAAGACAAATGATCGACAATCAGAAAAACAACAAAAAGGTCCTGGTGATAGGAAGATTTGCAATAGATGCAAAAGATCAGGTCATACAGAAGACAAGTGTTGGTTGAATCCAAAGATTGATTGTATTCATTGTCATAAACGGGGTCATGCAACAGTAGACTGTTATCAAAATCCCATGAACAAGACCTTGGCTTGGAAGTGAAGTGGTTAGGATTTTGATTAGCCATTTTCTGTTGGTTGGGTGGTTTTAGCTCCACAGGTGTCCTTTTGGTTGCATGTAACAAGATCTAAGGAGATCTTCACTAGGCCGATCGTAATAGCAAGAGAAGGCACTCATCATCGAAGGCAAAGACAAAGCTAAGGGGAAGGGACATTCAAAGAGGAAGGACAAGGTCAAGGAGGAGAGTGAAGATGCCTCACAATCTTCAACAAAAGTGGCAAGAAAGACAAATCCAAGATGAAGTGTTATTGTGGTAAGAAGGGGCATTTTGCTTCATAATTCTTCAAGAAGAAAAAGGCTTTTGGTAAGCAAGATAATCTCACTAATGAGGGATAGGAGAGTGAAAAGGAAAAGTGACTTATGATGTCAATTTACTCTTCTTCTAGCTTTAAAGGTGAAAATCCTTGGTCGATAGATAGTGGTGCTAGTTCTCACATGACTAGTCAAAGAGGATCTTTCTCCATCTTGCATCCTATGATGGCACTAGAAAGTATATTTACACTGCAAATGATAATGAGTGCAAAATTGAAGGAATTGGTAGTGTGCCAATACATCTAGGATCCACCAAGATCTTAAAGCTAGATGATGTGCTCTTTGTGCCTAATATCACCAAGAATCTTCTTAGTGTTGGTCAACTGCTTGATGATGGCCTTCAAATTGATTTTTGTGTGGATGCTTGTATGATCAAAAAGGATGAAAAAGTGGTAGCAAGAGGGACAAGATTTGGAAGAATCTTAAAATTGGATGCAAATGATGGAGCTAACCTTTGTGGTTTGATGGCTGAGTTTGTGATGTCCAAGGATGCACTTTGGCACAAAAGGTTTGGGCCATTCCAACTTCAAATCCATGCAATCCATGATTGAGAATAGTGTCAATTTGAATATCTTTAGATAGTGTCAATTTGAATATCTTCGATATCGAGGAAAAAAAAACCTTCATATCTCCTTATTACGTGTCGCTATGGTGATTCATTGATATTGAAAAAAATAGGCAACTATACAAAATGCTACTATAATTCAAAGAATCGCATATTGATATATCGATTTTCATATAGCCCTTGAAAATAGAAACATTTGTGATTGTATGCAGATTGCTGGCACCCTTTTTTTTTGAGTAAATGTATTTTATGAACTTTTTGTGAAATAATTTGCTTACATTTTTGGTATTCAATGAGATATAAAGTTTAAATGCTAGTTGAAAATGTACACAAATGTGCAATTTTCTGTGTTAATGTAGACCATAAAAATATAGTAGTATTCATGCTATCACACATTCCCCACGTTTGAAAATATAATCATTTACTTCCTCCACTTGTTTGAGGCATAACTTACATTTACTTTGAAAGTAATGGCTCATTCATTTGATTTAGTGAATGCGTGTGTAATTCCTATTTGTAAAAATTACTTGCAAATATTTTTTGGAGTTAGTGAGATGTGATGAAGAGAGCCAATAAAAAAGCCCCAAGGGGTCTTTCAAACCGAAGTTGGAGTTGTGCCCGTACAGGAACATCCTCAAGATGTTGCATGAGTGGACATTTAGAGCCTTTTACTCTATGTTTGCTTGGCTTTATCATGTGATGTTTGAAGCGTACTTTAGTAAATTAAGAGGAAAATATAATTAGCCACCATAATAAAAGAAAATGTTTTTTGTGCTATTGATAGAATATGATCTATCACTTGATATAGAAAGATTTGATGGTCATATGTCTCTCTAAGTTTTTTTTATGGGGCACTTTTTGATTCACATTGATATTCACACTGGTATGGCTACATACAAAAGTATTTGAAATTAAACACCACCATAAAAAGAGTATTGCAAATAAATGACAGATATCCCTCTCAATTTTTCATCCATTGGTTTTTTAATTCTTTTCATGGTATTGCCTTTCCACATCTAAGTATACCAATTTTACTAGGCATACTACGTATTTTTAATACATAATAACTTATCTAGTTTTCTTTTCTTTTGCAAGGGAAACTTGACACGAGGTATTAGATACAAATGTATAATACAAGTAAAATATTTAAGAATTTTTTTATTTAATTAGGGAGAAAGCCTTCAGTTCACATGTGCTAATCATTAGTGCTATGGGCCTACTTGAAAGGGGCTAGCAGTCTTATTACTTCACTTCACCGGACTCTACGTGACCATCATAGGATTCGATACTATGGTACGTGGCCTTCGAACTGTAGACTTAGCAATTGAAGTTGATAACCAGGGATTTCGGGTAAGGGCCACACTATACATCAAAATAAACTAGCAATGGATATTAGTGACCACGCGGACCTTACAATTGCAACCTGTTGAGCAAGCATTGACCCCGATAGACTTCCCATGACAAGTACGACACTAAGTGACCTTCCCATACCAGGAGACTTCTGTCAGGCAGTATGACAAGGGGCAACTTATTACTACTTATATAGACCTTATGTCCAGCGTTTTCTCATCCCAAGCGATCGATTGTTTTGAGTTAGACATAGAGCAGATGAAAGTACTTTAAGCATGTATGAGCTAGCAACAAATCTAAACTAGGTATGTGTAGGCCTAACAACCATCCGTTATACTAAGTTAGTAATACCCCGTCGGCCTCTCCCACCAGCTCCTACTGAGTCCCCTCAAGTGCTCTTTGCCTTCCTTAGTCTTAAACCGTTCATAACGTTATTGTTAGCCTTTTTGAAAGCGAAAGTAAGTACTTTACGGAGAGCCTAGCATTCACTGCTTATACAAATCTGAAGCGAATGGTTTAATGTGCATACATGTGCAAACGCTTATAGCTTTATGGCTCGAGGCCGAACCTAACCGAAAATGAAGATAGTAGTAATATTCGATGCTACAGAGAGCACAAGTTTCATTTGTTAGTGCTAATACATAGTAGCATTCCCTTTGAAAGAGTGGTCATTCACAAGTATGATAACAAAACTGGTTATAGCATGAGGTATACTAATCATAATTAGAATGCCCCAGCAACTGAGTTGTATGTTTTGATAAAAGTACGAAACAACAATAGCTTTGTTTTTGGAGTACGTATGTAACCCTTAGTTTCTTAAGGAACAACCACATATTCGTGCTGTCCATTGAAGGATAGTAACGTATAATGTAAACTGTAGTTATCACACCGAGATATCATCCATTCATATCCGTGATAAGGAGCTTGAAACCAAACAACCATTCACGAGAAAGGAAGTGCTTCATCACTGGTCATTATGAAGCTTCTGTCTCAGCTTATCACATATGATGTAAAACTATCATTAACATGCATTATGAAGTATGTGGAAGGTAATATTGGTTCATCGCTGGTCCATCGCTGGACATCCTACCACATTAGAGGAGTTCTAAATCCAAAAAAGACCCTTTGTAAAAATTCTTTTTATATTTTTTCGTAAATTTTTCTTACACATGGACCAATCAAAACACTCAAATTTGAAATCTACGTAACATAACTTTTTGAGTCCACACTAAAAATGGCATAACTTTTTAGTGGTAGGTCCAAATTTAAGGAAGTTTGGTTCATTGGAAAGCGCTCAACAAGGACTTTCCAATGATATATTAGATGACATACTTTTGAGCTATGATTAAAAAGTTATGGCAAGTCAAAGGTATTAGTGTTATAATATTTTAATAATATAAAAGACATCTTGCACGAATTCTTAAAGGGTCTTTTTGGAG
The DNA here is from genome assembly GCA_029204225.1 of Diphasiastrum complanatum. NCBI lineage: Eukaryota > Viridiplantae > Streptophyta > Lycopodiopsida > Lycopodiales > Lycopodiaceae > Diphasiastrum > Diphasiastrum complanatum. Next base: position 60,023,768 of record CM055093.1, read on the forward strand.
CTCAAAACTCCCCTAACGTATATATGAACATTTTGATTCTCTTGCTCATGATAGATCGTTGTAGGTCCATCGCTGGACAGCAACATATCTATCTTCAACAAGCCACTCCAAAACTGAGTAAGCTTCATCGCTGGTCCATCGCTGGATAGCGGATAGTATTTGAAGTAAATATTATGTTAAACACAAGTTGTATGAACCCTCATTGACCCATCACTAGACAATGGGTTCATACATTCCCATTCATCATCTAGAACAACTGATAACCATCATACGTATACACGAGATGAATGCACATATATGAAACGAGCAAAAACACATACCGTAGAGTTAAAGCAGATAACTTCAAGCCAGGGAGGGCGCCATCTCTTCCATCCTTCTTCTCACCATATAGTAGAAGAAACTCCTTCAAGAACATGCTACATATAGTGGTTTCATAGGAAGTATCATCGAAGCCCCTTTTAGCCAAAAATGGTGGGAAAATATTTTTGAAAAGTACGAAGAAAAGCTGGGTTGGCAAAAAAGTTTTAGGACCCTTAAACCATATATGTTTGTTTATAGCATGATCAAGGGTGGTAATTTTCGATAAAGAAGAGTCCATGAGAGAGAGAGAGAGAGAGAGAGAGAGAGAGAGAGAGAGAGAGAGAGAGAGAGAGAGAGAGAGAGAGAGAGAGAGAGAGAGAGAGAGAGAGAGAGAGAGAGAGAGAGACCATATGTGGTCCCCACTTTTCTAGAGTGCATCATAGGTGATCACCACATAGATAGAGGTCGAGTTAAACTTGTAATTTTGAGTAGCATCACTTACTCTTTACATAAGTGAATAAATTTCTCAATCACCTTTTAATGGGCACCATCAAAATGGTTCAGTCTAATAGCCTCCCTATCTTTTATGGCATGATTCCCTAGTGGAAATGATAGTTAAAAATGCATTTTCCCATATATTAACTTTGTTCTAGCTTTAGGACTCAACTGGACAAATTGTAAGTGCTAGAAACTTAGAAATTTTCATGTTTTATGGTAGAAAACTAGATGGAATAAAATAAATAGGCCATTGCGATATCATTTGTTAGTTCATATCATTTTTTGTTTATCTTGAAGTCCACAGTATTTGATTATTCTTGGATCAATCTGTATTGACTTTTTTAGCCCAAATGGAGTAGCATAAATTGAATATAATAATAAATTAACTAGCTTGAGTATCTATTTCTCATATGGATAAATATAGTGCACTCATTAACAGACAATGATTCAACAAAGAAAAGGACTGGCTCTACCCATCAATCACTTGTTTTTGTATTAGTGAATGGTCATTTAGTGACCCTTTTACCTGGTAAAATAGGCATAAGATTATGGCAAGGCCATTAGGTCGAGCCATAATTGAATGGCCATTGAACTAGATGTAAAGGGCCACTAAACAAACTACCATGCGTAAAGGATTGTCTTAGCACCTTACATCATGGCTAGAAATATATCCTTTTTGGCCCATATATTTGACTTTTTACGAGGCGTCATGTGTTGTCCGAAATTCTTTATGGACATTTTACTAGTTCTACACTGCTTTTGAGAAATTTTATAGACTTCAATATTTCATATGTCACTTTCACAAATCATAATCCACTTTACATTTTAGTTTATGCTCCTTTTCCATTAAAAAAAATCTTCTGCACAAAGTTGAAACCATAATTTCCAAAAGAATAAAGTCCTTTGTATGATTTAATGCACTTCAAACTTATGAAGTAAAGTGCTAACACAAGTCTTAGATCAAGTTGTCTATCGAGGTTGAATAGTGCATGAATGAGTTTGGAGATTCCATATGAAAGGTACAAGAAACTTATAGCTTTGAATTCCACGAACATTGTAGCCTGCTCCCGTCTTGTTGGCTTTCAATATTTTGGCAGGATACATTGGATCAAAACCAAGGGCATGTTTGTCCATGCAAGCTCCTACAGCTTCCACGGCTGCAGATGCATCTCCTTGATAATACGCATTTTGGAAAGGATTGGTAACAACGCCTACTAGTACATTTGCTAGAGTGAAGATCAACCCGTCCATGCCTATGCCATTAGGAGCTTTAAGTGGCTTTGTAGAAAACCCATACTTAGACTTTGCATAGGGCCAGGCACAAAAAGTAGGACACTGAGACTCCACATTACCAACCCAAGCGTATGGGAGCATCTTCCAATTTGTTTTTGCTGTTGGGTAGGTGTAAAGGTGCTGTCCACAAACATATTGGCAAAAGCCTTCAACGGAAACATCTGCAGCAGTAACAACCAAGTGCAGTGAGTTTGAACTAGCAGTAGAATTTTGTACATATTGCAATACCAAAGAAGTTAAATTGGTTGTTGTGAGAGATTTTCCTAAATGATAGTGGACATCGTGCTCTCTCCACTAATCTCTATATTTTGAGCCACCATTGAACCTGATAGATCAACATATCCTCTAGTGAGAGACCACCATTTTTTGACAGTGGGACCATCCTTGGCCTTGGTAGGAGTAGAAATAGATGAAAGAAAAGCCCTTACAATTGCTTTTTGAGAATGTGAAACTGATCCATAGAACAAAATGTGCACTTTGAGGAATTGAACCATTATGATAGGAAAGATTGAAAGAAAGTTGAGTTACAAGTATTGCAAAAGCCAAACCATTGAAAAAAAAGAAAAGAAGTACAATAAGAAGTACTTGCTTCATCCCAATCGTTGAGGATGAACTTATTATCTTATCCAAAAGTGATATAAACTTAAGTAAAGGATTGAATAACTACAAGAAATACAATTGAAATAGCAAGTTTTTATGTGTGTGGGAAGATAACATCCTAGATCCAATGAACAAATTCAGAGCGTCAAATCACCATAGGATCTAAAGATTTCAACCAAGCCAATTGTTAAACTACTTCACAATTTTGTGTAGAAGTAGATTCTAGAACACGTGTAAGACCAATTGTTGATCCAAAGAGAGTGAAATAGTTTCTTTTTGGCTACAATAGTTTGTAGAGCTCAACTAAAACTTGAAAATGCATCTTGCTCAAAGCACAATATAGAAACAAGCAAGCCACATGTATTATAAACAAATCAAAGCTCAATATGAAGAAGTAATTGGAGGAGAGAAGATTCAATGAGAGAAGACAAGAGAGAAGATTCAAGAACAAGGAGATAAGAGTGTGGACATACTTGGGATTTGCAAGTTGGAATCCATGTCATAGGCCTATTGACCATTCAAGAAGAACAAAATCCAAAAATTATTTTTATGATTGAAAGTTGAATTCAAAAAGCTATACATCATATATGGTCAAACTTCAAATTTTTGCTTAAAAAATACATAAGAATGTGTTTAAAAATGTCATGCTTCTTACACTTTTAGATTTTCAAAGGTAACTTTCATATTTATAAAAAGAACCCTTCAATCTGAAAGTTGGGTGGCACATACATTATTTAAAAATTCTTGAAATTTGAAGCTCATGTACCACCCAAAAAGGTTCCTCAAATTGTTTTTTGCTTCTTAATATTATCAACCCATGGGACCACAAAGAATCAAAGATGGGTGGCTAAGCCAAAATCAAGCACGATACACCACGTGTAGCATACTTTTGAAAGGCAACCTTGGCATTTGCAAGCTGTCCCCATCGTTGGGTAAGCTCCTTAGCTTTGGTGGCTCTTTCTATCTAAAGGGACCCTTTGTCCTGAAGAACCTCGGCTACTTCTCAAACTCTTTTCCCTCTTCCATTGGTTGCCTGGGGCTTCTCTTCTTGTCAATGAATCTTTCTCGAGCTCTTTCCTTTTCTTTGGTAATTTTCCTTCTTGGGTTTTGTCTCACCTGAGGTTGTGCTTAACTTTGGTTGGTAAGGGCCTCAAGATTCTTCGCCAGCTTGTGCATGTCCACTCTTGCCAACTCTTGTGTAATCTCCATCTATCCGCTAATAGTTGATCTCGACTCACCTCCATTCTTCGCCAGCTTGTGCATGTCCACTCTTGTCCACTCTTGCCAACTCTTGTGTAATGTCTTGGCAAGTTTGAGCACATCAACTTTATTTTTGCAATTAAATTAATGAAAGAGTTCTTTTCAAGACCTTAAAACTGAAAGCTCGTAGATACGCATGATATATTTTGAAACATGTAATGACAAAAGAACTTCACTGCAAACTAAAAAATTAACAAACTTGATCATTATATTCTTGATTTTGATTCAAGTTGGGTGCAATTTGGATCATATAGATGACAAGACAATGCTTTATGCTGTCAATAATTAGATAAGCGATATCAATCATTCACCATAAGCAATAACCTAGGAGTTGACTAATAGACTAGCCTACAACTAATTACAGCTGGTAACAATTGTCAACAATAAAGTACATCGTAAACATCTTCCACATCAAAATCCACTTCTTTCCTGACCTATACTTTTTCTTCCTCATCAAAAGGCTCATTGATTGCTTCAATTTGTTCACCTTGACTCATCTCGTCAAATGTAGCATCCCTAGAAGCTTCTGTGCATTCATGTCATACATCATGTATGCCTTGGCCTTCTCATCATATCTAAGGAAAATGCACCTGATAGCTTTTGCATCCAATTTCCTTCATTTCTCATCAGGAATATGAGCGTAAGCATCACAACCAAATACTCTCAAATGAGAAATATCAGGTTTCTTTTGAGTAAAAGCTTCATGCAGTGTCTTACCTTCCATGGATTTTGTAGGACACCAATTTAGGATGTGCGTAGCTGTGCTCCAAGATTTTGCTTAGAAGGCGTTCGGCAAACCCTTGCTTTTGAGCAATGCCCTTGTCATCTCTACAATGGATCTGTTCTTTCATTTTGCAACTCCGTTTTGATGTGGTGAATAAGGTGCTCAAGTCTGTCTTTTGATCCCTTGATCTTTGCAAAAATCAACAAATTTTGTCAACAAGTACTCACCACCTCCATCACATCTCAAAGTCTTGATGCAACTGTTCATAAATTCACTGAATCTGTGAACACGTTTTTCTCTTTTTTGTGGCTTATCTCTCTTGGATTACTTCTGTTGTTATGGTTCTTTGTGATTACTCTTCTTATTAGAACGGCTATAGAGCAGAAGCAATATTCAAGGATGCATTACGTATTTCCCATTCTGTTAGTGGGTAACTCAAATTTGATACTCAGCTACATGCATACACTAGCCATGCAACCATCTATAGCTCAAGCAGATCAACATTCAGCACAGAGAGCGATCCTACTACTAACTACTGAAGCAAAGAACAATCAAGAACTAGATTAGCTACTAAAACTAAAACAAGATTCAAGAAACAAGAAACAAGATTCCTAGCAACATTTAACAATCTAAAAATCAAGAAACACACATTACTTGATGCCTAGATTATCCAAGAACATCAAGAACTAGAATGTCAAGACTGTGCAAGATTTACACCACATTTCTAGCCTCTATAGTTTACTTGAATGCTGATTTCTACAAGATTCCACAAGCAAGAACTGAAGCTAATCCACAACTAAGCAAGAAAAAAAACAAGAACCTAGTCAATCCACAAGCAAGGAATCAAGCATGCCCATAGAAATATCACTCAAGATCATTGCCATGAACAAGGAGCTTAGTGATCTTCAAGAAATCGTGGAGGATCCTCTTTATTAGCTCAAGAGGACTTGAAAATACAATCAAAAGCTCCCTCACAAGAGAGGGGGGCCCTTAAATAAGCAAGAAGGCTGCCCATGTGGAGCCCATGTGGCAATTCCACTAAATTAGAAACTACATGTGGAATTCGCCCTTACACTAGAGGTCACCATCAAAAGGTGGCTCACTCTTACTATTTTAAGGGGGGTCTACATTTACTACAACTATTCAAGAAAATGTTACTAGCTCCTACATGGTCATTCCTTCTTTGGGATACTCTCAGCTTCTTCTGCTCTCTTCCTTCTGAGACCTCCTCAATCATGGGTGAGAGATAACTTATGTCTTCAGCTTGGCTCGGCACTAGAGAATTAGCTAACATTATCCACCCCTAATCTGTTGCAGGACCCACTACAACACCGGTGATGTCTTTCGTTTGGCACTTGGAAAAGCGTGGATTTTTGTTCGCTTCCGTAAAACCAGGTGCTTATTATCCGTAGAATTTATTCTCCAAAATTGGAAGTCCCTCAATTGGCCGCTACATACCAGCCCTCTTGAGCACTTCTTGTGAATCCTGTTCGCCTCATCGTCGCGCCGTCTGCTTTCACTCGCTCATCTTCCGGCCCAGGGCCTCAAAAACTTGGAAGCAGAGCTTACTTCTGAAATTAAGAGGCCCCAGATATTCTCTTATTTTTGCCATGTGAAACTGATCCCACCGGTGATGTGCTCCTAGCTGGAAGCTTCTCTTGTCTTTGTTGTTGCCGTCTACCTAGCAACTGAGCCCTTGAGGTATCTGCATGTTAAGCTCCGGAGGTTGCAACTGCTTGTGGATTCTAGGGTGGGCCTCTTGGCTTGTGTACCAGAGAGAGGATACTAGTGTTGACTCATTTGGCCTGGGACCCCGATGGTGAAGTTGTCCTTGCACGCTTGGGCTTCTTGTGTTCAATGGGAATATCCCATGCCTTGTCCGCAAGCTGCAGTTGTTGTTGGAGCTTTGGCCCATTTTGTACTTGATGTAGAGTGATATCTGTCATCAGATATCCTAATATCGTGATAGGTTGCTTGTGCTTAATGCACTCATGAAGACAATTCGAAGAAAACTGTGCCCAATCATAGAGGTTTTGGGCATGCAGTCATGAATCTGCCATCATGTGAAACATGGTACCCTCAGCACCTTCATTCGAGGCTTCTGTGTGCATCTGGTGAGATATGCACATGCTGCTTGAAGTTGTTTGTCGTTGATTGCTTCCAGCCTATACCCATCCTTGTTCTTCCACTTGGTCACAGAGGGCGAATACGTATAAACTCCTTCTTGGTACACCCTGGCTCCAGATGGCAGGTGTTGTCCAAGACTGGAAGAACAACAAAATTACCTTTGGCAACCACGATAAATGAGTCACGGTTGACTCAAATGGCCATGTCAAGCCCACCAAGGTATACGATGATTGGTCATCTACAACATATGACGAATCAAATAGTGTTCCGATCCAACCAAAAGGCCACTATACACGAACCACAGACATAATCAATTGGGGTCATGCACTAGCTACCGTGGACTGTGTGGATTCCAATCGATGTCATATCGAAACGGCTGCAGAAGATGTGGATATTCTTTCATCTTCTATGGACATTAACACACCCATCATCCCCCTTATGATGATAGACCCCATTCCTATACTTGGTGCCCAGGAGAATCTAGTGTCTCTACTGTCCATGTTTTGGAAGAAGGTATTCTTTCCATGAATGATGTCGAAATGAAGGATGATCATGTACTCCTCTATCTAGATGCTCAACGTTATTCGTCCAAAGTCATTCCTAAGGAGATCAAGTCACCAGGACCGTTGGCTCATGTCCAACTAACATCCAAAGTACCAAACACACAATTATATAGGCCCAAAACCAAAGTATATACTTGGGACGTGTATCCCGATGAAATCTGGAATACAATCGACGACGATATGGTAAGTGAGGCCACAACACCACCCATTCAAACACCACAAAAACCTCGGTTACAAAAAAATAACATTATTAATACAAAATTAATCGAACGACAAAAACAGATGCGTGCGAACCTTAAACAGCCAATCAAGCCCTTGTCAGAGGGGACAAACAACAAACACTCCGACAAAGCTTCCACGTCTGGTAAAGAATCCCCTCAAATGATTCCTAAAGTCCCAGAACATTTTGTGGACCCACCTTTTGATCTTCCACAGAAGTTCAAAGACTTTACACTGGATGACATTGTTATCCAGTTACCGCAGCCACATCGGGAGCCTACACCAAGTTCCAATTCCTTTGAAGGACCCTCTAAGACAATTCCACTAAACCTTAAAGATCCTGACGAGGACATAGATCGAATAGTTCATGTTGGTGCACATTTGTTATCAACCCAATTGTCTGATCTCGAGACCTTATTACGCAAATACAGGGATGTATTTGCATGGAATTATACCGAGATGAAAGGAATCCCCCCTGAAATAGTAGTACATCGGATTCCTCTAGAACACAATGCTAAGCCTATAAGGGCTAAACCTTACCGCAGTTACCCAGTCTATTGTGAGAGGATCGACGAAGATATTAAGAAATTGCTGGATGTTGGCTTCATTCATGAAGTCCAACATACTAATTGGGTATCACCCATTGTGGTTGTACCCAAGAAAAATGGCAAGCTTTGTATCTGTGTTGACCTCAAGAACCTTAATGCGGTTACGAAGAAAGACCATTTTCCCTTGCCCCTAACGACCCAAATATTAGAAAAAATGGCAGGAGTTGAAGCTTTCAGCTTCTTGGATGGGTTCAGCGGCTATTTCCTTGTTCAAATAGCCCCTGAAGATAAACATAAAACGACTTTTGCCACGGAGAGTGGCGTTTACACTTATAACGTTATGCCTTTTGGCTTATGTAACGCCCCCTCAACATTCCAACGGGTCATGCAACTGGCCTTTCAAGATCTATTACATCGGGTCGTGGAGATTTATCTCAATGATCTAGGTGTACATTCTTCCACTGCTATGCATCTAGACGCCTTGGAGAAAATCTTCATTCGCTATCGTAGGTTTAGCATCTCACTAAACCCTGATAAATGCCAAATATGGGTCACCCACGGGGTTGTACTCAGGCATATAATATCAAAGGACGGTATTTCTACTGACCCGTCAAAAATCAAGGTTATCGTGGACATGCCCCTACCTGCAACAGTGAAGGAAGTATATGTCTTCCTTGGTCATACCAACTACTATCGCATCTTCATAGTCGACTATGTCGGCAAGGCACGTCTCGTTTATTTAGTTGTGGTAGATCCTCGCTGGACCGAAGAACAAATTAAGGCCTTTGAGGAGTTGAAGACAGCACTCACAACGGCTCCCATACTCCGCTCGCCAGATTACACGAAAGAATTCCATGTGCATACTGGCGCAAGTATGCCATTGGGGGTCTTCTTGCACAACCGGACGAGTATGGCAAGGACTTTCCCATATGTTTCTTAAGCAGGCAACTGGTGCCTGCTGAAGTAAACTATACCACGACCGAGAGAGAGACATTGGCAATGGTCTATGCGGTACAACAACTACGACATTATTTATTAGGCCAGACCTTTGCTTTCTACACAGACCATCAAGCACTCCTATATATCGTTAATAAGTTCTGTAAGACGGGACGAATAGCTCAATGGCTACTAAATTTGGAGGAATTTAATTTTCGTATAGTCGTTCGGAAAGGGTTCCAACATTTCATGGCGGATCACCTTTCTAGACTACCAAGTGCTGAAAAAGCAACTGTACCAGTCAATGATGATCTTCCTGATGCATGCCTTTTTCAGATCGATGCCACACCCCTATGGGCTGAGGAGATCACTCAGTTCCTCACAACAGGCCGACTAAAAGAAGGCCTGAGTACAACGGAAAAAAGAAAATTTTTAATAAAAGCAGTGCCCTTTCAGTTAATTGCGGGACAACTTTACAAAAGGGGTGTTGACAGTATTATTCGACGATGTGCTTATGAATATGAGATACGACCGATAATATCTCAGGCTCATGAGGGCATTGGAGGTGGCCTCTTTTTTGCTGAAGCCACAGTGAAGATTATCCTTAGAGCAGGATTGTGGTGGCCATCTTTGTTTAAAGACACGTTTGCTGTCATTAAAACATGTGATGTTTGTCAAAGAGCAAAGAAAAATACCAAAGCAGACTTCACACCATTGACTCCCATTATAGAAGGCGAAGCCTTCCATAGGTGGGGGATTGACTTTGTTGGACCCATCAGTCTAGCAGCGAAACATACCCAAGCTCGATACATCCTCATAGCCACAGATTACGCCACTAAGTGGGTAGAGGCCCGAGCAACGAATGATGCCAACGCAAAAACAGTTGCACGTTTTCTTTACAAAAATATTATTACCCATTTTGGCTGTCCCATTGAGCTTGTTAGTGATCGCGGCACACATTTTTTAAATGCTGTCATTGATAACCTCCAACGCCATTAGCTTGTCGTTCACAGAAAAAGTACATCGTACTATCCTAGGTGTAATGGCCAGGCTGAATCAACTAACAAGACGATCTGTAAAATTCTAACCAAGATAGTTGAAACCAGTCGCTCTGATTGGGAAACAACTTTTCTCAGCTATCTGGGCTTACCGCACTGGGAACCCCTTTTCACTTAGTATATGGTCAAGAAGCGATAATGTCCGTAGAATTCTTAGTACCTTCGGTAAGAGTTACAGAGGCTTTTTCAACAGGTCTCTGTGAAAAAGTTTCAATCAAACAACAAGTCAAAACCAGGCTATTTACGTTAGCCCAGTTATGCGAGACAAGACTAATATCTTATCATGCACAACTAGTTAACAAACGACGCCAAAAAGCTTGGCATGACCGTCACCTGCGCAATAAAGATCTACATTTAGGTGACCAGGTACTTCTTTATACATCAAAGAAGCACCCCGGCAAGTTAAAATTCAGAAGTGAAGGGCCATACGTTATTAACAAAATATTTCCTAATGGTGCAGTCCAATTACAAACACTTGATGGGACACTCCTAGACACTGTCGTAAACGGTGGTCGTCTACGACGGTACTACGAAGAGTTGTTCTTTGTTGACCCAATTTAGGATCTTTTCCCTTGATAAAAACAAAAAGAAAAAAAAAGGTGTTTTTAATATTATTTTATTCCTTTCCTTATACATCTCGCCTATTGTTCACCTTGTTCCTTGTTTATATACTTCATATCATTACTTATGTACATTCTATGCATTTTTTTTTTCTTCTGTTCATACTCATGGGTCATGGGTGTTCTAGATCGACAACTGATAGGCTACACCTTAGGAAATCATTCTCACACTTCGGCCACCTCATCTCTGTCTCACTGGTATCTCAGGGTAACCAACATTCTTGGAGATACACCTCTTTTATAAGAACTTCTACTTTGAGCTACAGTCCTATTTTCCTTGGAGTTCTTCACTTGCATCAAACAGATCCATTTATGCATCATGAGATTTTTCTCAAATCTCAACCGAAGTGCCTCAGTTCAAACTTGACCAGAGCACTGCCATCAGATCTCGACTGAAGCTTTCCTTCAGATCTCGACCGAAGCGGTTCTACCAGATCTCGACCGAAGCAATTCCTTCAGATCTCGACCGGAGCCTTCCTTCGAATCTTGACCGGAGTACATACATTCAAATTTCACGAACCGAAACGTCCCATCTCCCTTGCAACCAGACGACGGCGGCAATAAATGCCCTCTCACCGAAGCCATTCGCACCTCAGTGACGTGCAAAGCTAAAGCATTTTCTGGTGACGATCTGCGGCGATCTTTCTGCTCTTGACACCGATCCTTGCGCTCAACTGTTCAATCCATCTGTCATCATCTTCACACCATCTCACCATCGTTATCACTCCCTTATGAGCGCCATCACCAAAACCTTCAACACAAACGTCGCCGACAGAATACCTTATATCTCAAGTTTCGCATGCTGAGGGGTAGTGTCACACGAGCACTTATCACGCTCATATCACACTATTGAACATCCTACAATCGCAATCACAAACCATACACCTTCAACCTGCTTTATCCTTGAAAGATACACATCCATAACATTAAAACCATTATCAAATACCTCCACTTCCTCCTATTCCACTCACCATCTTCTTAACTCGACCTCACTATGTTCACCCACCTTTACTTCATCACCCACACCGCTCTACCCAACACAGCCATCTTCCACATAACTCCCTTTCCAAACATGTTCATACATTCCTCCCCCCACACTTTTCGAACCATTCTGCACCGCCACTTCCCATCTCAATCGGAGCCCCCTCCTTCAACACTTGACCGAAGTCCTCCTTTCACATCTCAACCAAAGCCACTCCATCAGCTCTCAAACGGAGCCCAACCCTTCAGATCTCAACCGAAGCCACTTCATCAGGTCTCAACCGGAGCCCAACCCTTCAGATCTCAATCGAAGCCACTCCATCAAATCTCAACCGGAGCCCAACCCTTCACATGTCAACCGAAGCCACTTCATTAGATCTCAACTGGAGCCCAACCCTTCACATCTCACCCGAAGCCACTCCATTAGCTCTCAACCGGAGCCCAACCCTTCACATCTCAACTGACACCCTTTCCACTATCTCAGCTCTCAACCGAAGCAGTTTTTTCCAAAACCCTCATTCTTCCATTTTCCAACCATGTCATCCAACCCCAGTTCAAGTTCAGATGATCCCGAAGCAAGCAGGCTCGACATCCAACTATGCAAGCTTGACCTTACAAAGATGCAGACTTGGTACCTGCAGGCGGAGTCCTTCTTCAAGGAAATCAAATTTCAGATCCCTATTTTGACAGGTTATCAAATCCCCTATCTGGTACACATGGCATATGCCAATTATCATACCACGACAAGATCATGTCAGATCATAGTTCCCCCTATCAGGAATGATGTCTATAACGTATCCTTTGCGGTAGCTAACTTGCAACCTTATGGTTTCCCACGAGGGCCAAACATTGTCACACGGACACTCCAGAAGACAGAGCAAATGGCATATTTCAAAGATAAACTTGACACCTGCTATTCGAACTTTTATATTTGATAAATGACCAGCAGGGTCGGTAACTCATTGATCAGCCATACAGAGTTTATATCATGGTTGATCGAGGGTATTGAAGCCCCATGACTTTGCCAATGACAAAGCCATTATATTGATGTCTGATCTGCTATTGAGGATAGGAGATACTGCGGGATAATCTTTATAAGACAAGGGTAGTGTGATGCTATTCCCCTTAGCAACACCTATATTCATCAGATTCATAGGAATCTGAGAAATTTCAGAAATCGCTTCTGGTTTTCGTTGTTCATCAGGAATAGGAGGCAGCTGAAAACTATGATGGATATAACGTTGAAGTCCAGTGAAGGATTTGATAGCAATATGGAATGACATTGTGAGTTGAGCTTGCAAGAGGTCAGAAAATACTTCAAGTCCCTGGCAGGATTGCTCCTTTTCGGGGATATGAGCTGATAATAGACTGTCCGTATGTTCTTCCTCTCGCAAAAATTCATCTCGAAATTTGTTGTATTGCCTTTGTTCCACTTTTGGGTCTGAATAATCTTTTGGTTATGTGGAGGCCGTCAAATGGCTTCCATGTGGGTCAGCTAATTGTCCATGGTTTTGCTGCTGTTTTTGTTGTTGGCGTTGTGCTCTAGTAAGAACTCTAACAGGTTCGGATGTGATATGACATGCTGGAAGGATCCTGTTAGGTTGTTTAGGACAGTCTTTGAAGCTGTGTTTGCAAATACAGTCGGGACATTTTGCATGGTATTGGTTTTTAACTTTACAGTTAGCCATGAAATGTCCTGTTTGGCCACAGATAAAGTAGCAATTGCTCATGGGTCCAGTGGCAATAGTGTAACCATCTTGGATGGCTAGCTAAGTTGGGTTTTCTTGTGGTGTGGAATACTCAGCTTGTTTGCACGAGCATGAGTTGTCGGTTTGATACTGGTGATGGCTAGATGATGGAATTGATGTATCATGATGATATGATTGATCGTAGGAGTTTTCTACCAGGTGTGTGTGCAGACTCTCGAGGATGTCTATTTTTTTGTGCTCCTAGATCCTGTTGTCCTCGTGGTGGTGGTCCTAAGAGTGCCAGCTGTTGTTGAGGTTGATGTCTAGGTTGTCTGGGCAACTCTTGTATATGGATCTGGTTGTTTCGTGGTGGATAGGACCTGTGTTGTTGCTGTGAAGCAAATGGTTGTCAAGGAGGTTGATAATTCCTCCTGTCTGGTTGTGAGGCTGATTCCTCAGGTTATAGGAATAAAGGGAGGTACGTCCCATAAAGTCGCAGATTTCATATTTGATCAAGGAGGTATCTAGGACTGGTTGGTATGAGGGGCACCCATTGCCAGTGTGTGTACCTCGGCAGTGAGGGCACCTCGTGTTCTCTCATCTATGATGGATTTGGCCAATGGATAACTGACCTGGCATCGAACTTTGGATAGACTTAAGAGTGTTTTGAAACTCTTTTGTGAGTTTTTCCATCTGTATTTGGTGTTGCTGATTAAGCAACTCCATCTGTGTTTTTCATAACTGTTCTCATGTGTCATCGGTTGGTCGAGCTTCTTGGACAGCACGATGTTCTCTCTGTTCTTCTGGTTTCTCAACATCTGAGCCCTCATCTTCTTCTCGAATAGCATCAGGAATGGCTTGTTTCAATGATGTATATTCATCATTGGAACAAAGTTCACGTCTGATCCATCGGGGAAGTCCAACGAGGAACCAAATGATGAGCATGGACTCGGTAGGTTGCTCTTGTACCTGACTTTTTAATCGTTTAAATCGTTCGATATAGTCACGTACTTTTTCGTCTTTTGTCATTTTGATATTACTTAGTTTGACAAAAGAACTTTCTATCAAGCAAAAAGGCTTGAACCATTTGATAAATGCCTCTTTCAAGAGTAACCGGTCACATTTATCATCACGATCAAGGTTAAAAAACCACTCTCGTGCACAATCGATCATGGTCATCGAGAAGGGCTGTACCATGGCCTCTGGTGATATCTCGCCGTAGACGTCACAGGCATTCTCAAAGACTTGGAGAAATCTCCGAGGATCAGTGTTACCATCGTACTTAGGTAATTCTAGCTTTGGGGTCCTTTTTTCAGTACGTGGAACATTATTTGCGAAAGCTCCGTTTAAGTGAGCTCTTGCGTGAAATGATTCGGCAGCATGGAATTGTAGTCGTTCGTATGGAGCTTCATAATGCGTAGGTTCCCATCTGTCGAATGGGTTTGTGGATGGCTCTTGGACTTGGGATTTCATCCTGGAATACCTGTTAAGTCGAGCTTGTTTGGTAGATGGGGAGACCATCTCTAGTGGATAGTCCTCCGTAGTATGCGGATCGTTAGGACGATCCATGACAACTCATAGAGTGTCATAGGATTGTGGAAATAAACTTGTGCACTCTGGTTACAGTGGATACGATTGTCGTAATGCGGTTGTTGTGGTCTGTTACGGGTTGATTTTGGTTTGGGATGGTTGATGGAGGTCGTTGAAGGTCGTAAACCATAATATTGCAGTCTACTGCGGTTTGTGATTGTCAAGGACGGATGTGCATCGGTCGGAACTTGAGTGAGGCTCCGGCTCTGGTTGAGATTGGAAGTAGGCCGTCGGTTGAGAGGTGATTGTGGCCTTCGGTTGAGGTTCAAGAGCAGTGTTTCAGTTGAGATTTGAGCAGAGTACTCCGATTGAGATTTGAGAAGAGTGTTTCGGTCGAGATCTGAACAGAGTGCTCCGGTCGAGATCTGAGGAGAGTTCTTTGGTTGAGATATGAGAAAAATGCTTTGATCGAGAGTTGACAGAAGTGCTTCGGTCGAGATTTGAGCAGAGTGCTTCGGTCGAGATTGGACTGAACACTCCGGTTGAGATGTGAGTGAAATGCTCCAGTTGAGATGTGAGGCAGTGCTCCGGTCGAGTTTTTTACTGAGCACTCCGGTTGAGATGTGAGCAAAATGCTCCGGTTGAGAAGTGATGGCAGTGCTTCGGTCGAGTTTTTTACTGAGCACTCCGGTTGAGGTGCGAAAGAAATACTTCGGTTGAGAATTGATGGCAGTGCTCCAGTCGAGTTTGGACTAAGCACTCCGGTTGAAATTTGGACTGAAGGGTCCGGTTGAGATGTGACGGTTTCCTTCGGTCGAGATGTCAAAGAGATGTTTGTTCTAAATGTTGAGTTATGACTCCATTCGAGTTTTGAACGATTAGCGGTGGTTGAGGTGTAACTCAGGACATGTTAGGATCATGAAGTTGTGATTCGGTCGAGAGGTATGAGGTAGTGGTCCGGTCCAGACTTAGTTGTGGAGCTCGTCATGGTGAGGATCGTGAGACTCCAGTTGAGAAACGAGCAGGACTTCGGTCAAGACCGAAGTGATGAGCTCGGCAATGAATGTGTAGGAGCTCTCAGACGACGGTCACAACACATGAGATTGAGATATGGCTTGGTTGAGCATGTGTGTGGCTGTGGAACGGCGCCAAATGTTCACAGATTCACTGAATCTGTGAACACGTTTTTCTCTTTTTTGTGGCTTATCTCTCTTGGATTACTTCTGTTGTTATGGTTCTTTGTGATTACTCTTCTTATTAGAACGGCTATAGAGCAGAAGCAATATTCAAGGATGCATTACGTATTTCCCATTCTGTCAGTGGGTAACTCAAATTTGATACTTAGCTACATGCATACACTAGCCACGCAACCATCTATAGCTCAAGCAGATCAACGTTCAGCACAGAGAGCGATCCTACTACTAACTACTGAAGCAAAGAACAATCAAGAACTAGATTAGCTACTAAAACTAAAACAAGATTCAAGAAACAAGAAACAAGATTCCTAGCAACATTTAACAATCTAAGAATCAAGAAACACACATTACTTGATGCCTAGATTATCCAAGAACATCAAGAACTAGAATGTCAAGATTGTGCAAGATTTACACCACATTTCTAGCCTCTATAGTTTACTTGAATGCTGATTTCTACAAGATTCCACAAGCAAGAACTGAAGCTAATCCACAACTAAGCAAGAACAAGAAACAAGAACCTAGTTAATCCACAAGCAAGGAATGAAGCATGCTCATAGAAATATCACTCAAGGTCATTGCCATGAACAAGGAGCTTAGTGATCTTCAAGAACTCGTGGAGGAGCCTCTTTATTAGCTCAAGAGAACTTGAAAATACAATCAAAAGCTCCCTCACAAGAGAGGGGGGCCCTTAAATAAGCGAGAAGGCTGCCCATGTGGAGCCCATGTGGCAATTCCACTAAATTAGAAATTACATGTGGAATTTGCCCTTCCACTAGAGGTCGCCATCAAAAGGTGGCTCACTCTTACTATTTTAAGGGGGGTCTACATTTATTAAAACTATTCAAGGAAATGTTACTAGCTCCTACATGGTCATTCCTTCTTTGGGATACACCATGTAGGCTCACATAGTTAATCACTATCTTCCTAGCTAGTATTTCCTCGGCTCTCATGCTCGGCTCTCAGCTTCTTCTGCTCTCTTCCTTCTGAGACCTCCTCGGTCATGGGTGAGAGATAACGTATGTCTTCAGCTTGGCTTGGCACTAGAGAATCGGCTAACAACAACATCATGTTTGCTTTTCAACTAATGCCTTGAATTCCTTGAACTTAGCAAAAGCATTTGATTTCTTGCTTATGAAATAAATCAAAATGCATCTGGTATAATCATCAATGAAGGTAATAAAGTAATAGCAGCCACTAAGAGATCTAGTCTTCATTGGTCCACATAAATCACTGTGGACAAGATTGAGGATGCCACTGGCTCTCCTAGCTCCACATTTGGGAAATCTCTCTATGTTGCTTTACACCTAGTTCAATGGCCATTCAATAATGGCTCGACCTAATGGCCTTGCCATAATCTTATGACTATTTTACCATGTACAAGGGTCAGTAAGTGACCATTCTCTTATACAAAAACAACTAATTGACGGGTAGAGTCAGTGCTTTTATATGTTGGAGCCTTGCCTTACAAATGACTGCACTATATTTATCCATATGAGAAATAGCTACTCAAGCTAGTTAATTCATTACTAAATTCAAAAAATACTGCTCTACTTGGGCTAAAAAGTCAATAGAGATTGATCCAAGAAGAATCAAATATTGTGGACTTCAAGATAAACAAAAAATGATATGAACTAACAAATGATATCACAATGGTCTATTTATTTTATTCCATCTAGTTTTCTACCATAAAACATGAAAATTTCTAAGTTTCTAGCACTTACAATTTATCTAGTTGAGTCCTAAAGCTAGAACAAAGTTAATATATGGGAGAATGCATTTTTAAGTGTCATTTCCACTAAGGAATCATGCCATAAAAGATGGGGAGGCTGTTAGACTAAACCATCTTGATGTGCCCTTTAAAAGGTGATTGAGAAATTCATTCACTTATGTAAAGAATAAGTGATGCTACTCAAAATCACGTTAAAAAGCAGATTTCCTAGTTCCTAGACAATTTACGAAAAACTTTTCAATGTTTCAAAAAAAATCAATGCATGTCAAGTCTAATGCATGCTTGATGTTTTGAAATCAGTTCGAAATGAAATAAAACCTGTGAAACTGAATGATCGATGTTTTAATCGATTTTCTCAGTTTGTTCCATAACGAACGAAATTCGAAAGACTCCCAATTTTATAATTTTTTTAATGATCTATGAAAGTTCGACATTGTTCTAAATCAATCTGATATTGATTAAATGGAAGAAGCTTAAAAAATTTAAATGACCTATGTCTCGAAAGAAGACTAAGAAGGCAAATGTGTGTTTTGTCTGCAATAACTCTATACATGTTATGAAATTCTGCTCGAAGTGAAAGAAACTCACAGCTCAAGTAATTGAGATGCCAGGTAAAGAAAATCTAAAATTGGAAATTAATAAGGTTCATTGTGAGTGTGATTGTTCATTCAGTACTACTTCATTCTTGCCTAATGAATTATTTCGTCTGAAAGACATAGTAAAAGGACATGAGGTTAGTATATTGGTGGAGTAGTGATTCAAAGCAAAATTTCATTCACTCTTGTCCTGTGTACAAACTCAGCCTGAAAACTGAAGCCAATGATTATAGATATAAGGTATATCTAGCTTCAGGTGTGGAGTTGGATACTTTGGATGTCAAATTCCAAAACTTCCAATTTGGATTCAAGACTATAGAGAGTTGATTGATTTTCATGTTTTAGATTTAGCATGTATGGATATAATTCTAGGGTATGAATGGTTATTCAATAAATCTCCTGATATTGATATTGAGAAGCATGTGCTCTCATTTCAAGAGGGTAATAAAGTAGTTACTTTGTTTGGAGATAGATATGTACATCCATCTGGAATGATTTCATTTGTTTATGTAATGGAAATTTTTTATTCACAGTATGAAGCTTATTCTTTGTTTGACAAACCCATTTTGGATTTTTCTGAAATGCATCTAAGTAGTTGTGAATTGTCTAAAAGTATTAACTTAGTGGAGTTAGATTAGGAGTAAATAGAGAAGAATAAGATATTGCTAAATTCAAAGATGTTTTTCAAGTTGAATTAACTTTGGAATACCACCATCTAGGTTGGTAAACCACATAATTGAGTTAATTCTAGGTAATCACCCTATCTCCAGACAACCATACTAGTTTTTTCAAAAAGAAGACATAGAGATTACTAATCAAATTGAAAATTATCTTAAGACGGGTCACATTCCACCTAGTAAGTCACCATGGAATGCTCATGTTCTTCTAAAAGCTAGAAAAGATGGAGGCTTCTGGATGTGTGTGGAATGCAAGGAGTTGAATAAAGTAGCTATTAAGAATAAGTATTCATTGCTCAAATGGATGATTGTTGGATAGCTATGGCTAGAATCATCTTCTGATCCTTCATCTTTCTCTATGATAGCATCCTCCATAGCTTCCTACAACGTAGCATACTGTTCCCGACATTTAAGTTCTCTTCTCATCAAGCTAGGAACCACATGATCACAGCATGATCGACAGTCAGAGTCGTATCCTCCAATTGAATAAGATCATCATCAGATCTAATGTAACACCTTCAACCGTCTTACATGAAACACTGGATTAGCAATAGATTTGTCATGAAGATCAAGTTTGAAAGCCAAAGAATCAATTTTCTTTATAATTCAAAATGGCCCACAATATCTGATAGACAACTTGTAATACTTTTTTATACGCATAGTCCTTTTGAAATTTTAAGATATACCTAGCCATCAACTTTATAATCTCTTGAAAATCTCTTAAGATCAACAAAGTGCTTAGCTCTGTTGTCATGAACACTATAAATACTATCATATACCACTTGCAACATTTTCTGTATATCATGCAAGAATTCAGCAACTTTTTTATCTTGAGAGATTTTGTCTCTACATTAACAAAAGATCTAGGTTGAAAATGGTACATAAGCATAAATGAAGCAGAATGTTTTCTACTATTATATTGAGTTCAATTAAGAAATGTAATTCTCCAACTAAGTCTACATGTTAAACATATGTTCTCAATACCATCTATTATTATTGCATGTTTATCAAACAACTTACATTTGATAGCATGTGTAATGTCGCGCCTCTATAGTATGCTTAGTTCTTTCAATCTGTCCATCTAATTCAAGATGATCAGTAGAACTAAAAATAAGCGAGGTTTCAAGTTTATGGAATATAGCTGACAAGAAGTGAGCTATAAATTTAGGATCTCTATCATTGACAATATCACTTGGTAGTCCATACAACCTAAATAAATTTTTCATGAAGATATGTGCTAATTCCAAAGCCTTTGTAGTTGATTTAACCTGTATAAAAGTAGCTAACTTAGTTAACTTTTTCACTACAACCCAAATAGAATCATTTTGTTATTGGATCTTAGGAACTCCAACTACAAAATCCATAGATATGTTTTTCCATCTCTTTTAGAGATATCGAAAGGGTGTAACAATCCTCCAGTCTCAAGCATTCGACTTTGGCTAGTTGATAGGGTTTACACTTTACGACCTATGACTTGACATATGTCTTGAATTTTGGCCAATAAAACTCTCGTATAACCAAGTCTAAATTCATATGTGTATTTGGATGACCTGCACAGGGTACATCATGACATTCAAAAAGAATTTGCGTTTTTAGCCCATCATCTCTTAGAATACAAACTTTATCATTTCAACATAGTAGCCCACTCGAATGGTGAAATGTTCCACAAATTTTTTTTTCTTAGATAAGCAAGATCCTTGCTCTCAATGAAAGATATAAATCTGTAGACAGTTAGTCGAATGAAAGCTCATTTAATTGTTAGATCTACCTTTGACCAATCGGATCACATGATCAAATTCTTGCATAAGCATAGCCCATAAAGCTTTACGATTGTATTGATTGCCAAAAGTGTTTCAGAGGCTAGTGACCTATATACACTATAAACTCATTATCATAAAGATAAGGCCTCTAGGTTATAAGTGCATGTATCACAACAACTAAGTTGTATAACGCAACTGAGTGTTAGAATGAGTGAGCCTGAGTTTCTCTTATAGTTCCATGACTATTTCCTGTTTTCGAGTTTTTATTTGTTTATGTATCAGTCCACATGTGTGCCAATTTGACGGTACATACTAAGTAGAGTCGGGACATGTGTCCCGTAACAGGGACCGTAACACCATGCAGCGGTACCGCCCAAAATAATATTGTATATACTCTTTAGTCTTTTTGTGAATACAATTCAAAAATTGTTCTCGTGGGTTGAGGCGTGATCTCTCTTTTAGATTATCTGTGTGATTGTTGATTGCTTGGAAATTAGCTAGCTATACTGCTAGTAAGATCCTTGACATGGTATCAGAGCTTGGGTGTGGAGCAGTCTGATGTTAGCTTGAAGTCACATTCTTGGAGAATTCAAAGACATGGTGATGATTGTATAATCATTCAACTCGGTTGGTAGGAGATAAAATTTTTATCAAGCAGGATCAAATTCTCTCTGTTCTCATCAAAGTTAAGCTTGTAGAGGTGTGAAGCCGTTGCACTTTGAGCTTTCTTGTGAAGAACAAGCTTTTCAAAGAAATTGGCTTGTTTATACTCGTTACCAAGTCGTTTTTCAAACTGTTTGAATCAGTTGAGTGTCAGTAGTAGGACGACCTATAGTGACTCCAATTCTATCTCAAAATATCATAGATTTGTATGGAATCATTTAAGGAAGATGAAATAACCATGAGCTGGTTTCCTTTACAAAAGTTGAAGATATCTCTCAATTCTAAATGGATTTTGTACGTGTAAATAGCTACAAGGAGGAGCCCTAGCAACGCAATCTAGACTATGAATGGTCATGGCTAGCCATGGAGCCAATAAGAGGGATTTGGCACCCTACATGTGTAAGTCCAACCTAGTGATCACATTGTTATTTGATCAAATAGATAGCAATAAAGAGACTTTTAGGCTATTTACACAAGTAAATACGTATAGAGGCCTAAAAGTCAAGTTAGTTATTGGAGGGTCCTTTCCCACCAAATATTTGAATTAGGTCTACCTCTCAACTATAAAAGGAGACCATTTCCATTGTATTGTAAATCCAATTTTGCTGATCTAAAGAAATTCTCCTAATTGGGTCTCTCTGTTGGAGGGTTTGCGGATCCTAAGGCAACCCTAACCCTAGTTAATAAGTGAGAGGGATTGGGCGTGTGTAAGTCCAACCCAATGATCACATAGTTGTTTGATTAATTAGGGAGTTAATAAAAGGACTTTAGGCCTTCTTGCGGGACTTTTAATGTCGCAGGGCCTAAATGTCAAGTTAGTGAATAAAGTTGGGTTTCCCTCCAATTTTGATGGTTCTCACACTTTTTTAAATTTGAATAAAAAGAGAGGCAAGACTGGACCAATAGGATTCAGAGGCCAGGGTCCTCCTCTCTACTATAAAAAGGGACCAATTTGAGTTGTTCCTGATGTTCATTTCCTCATTTCAATAAAGCAGATTGGTTCTCTTTAGAAATGGATTGATGAATGTCCTTGCTCTTCCCTTCTCCTCCATTTCTCATGCTTTCTTTGGATTTTGCTAATTGTTGGATTTGATCATTATTGGGATTGCTATTTCTTATGCTTTTTGTGAGAGAGAAAGGGAGAGAGAGAAGAGTAAGTTTCTATCATTGTTGTGGATTTAGGGTTAATGGAAGTAGGGTTAATGGATGTAGTGTTAATGCTTAGTGTTAATGGATGTAAGTGTTAGATCCTCCATTCATGTTGAAATCTCAACTATACTATCGCTCTCATGGGAATGAACCTACACGTGACAACTAACTCCATCTCTTTGATGCTAGATTGACTAGATCTTGGATTCAGATTAGGCAAGGAAAGAAACCCACTACTCTCTCTCTCTCTCTCTCTCTCTCTCTCTCTCTCTCTCTCTCTCTCTCTCTCTCTCTCTCTCTCTCTCTCTCTCTCTCTCTCTCTCTCTCTCTCTCTCTCTCTCTCTCTCTCTCTCTCTCATGGGCAGTATCTAATCTAATAATACTCCCTCTTGCTTTAAATGGTTTAAAGTTGGTGACGTACCCCAAAAATGATGTTAACTTTTTTTTTTTAAAAAGCACGAAAGGTTATTTTTAAAATGATGTCCTCTTCAATGAAAGTCCCTTCTATGAAGCTTTAGGTGGTCGCACCAAATTTGCTATACATTGTTTTGAGGTGTTTCATACCTCTTCTCCTCCCCCCTCTTGCGCTCTTCTCTTGCAAAGTGTTTTGGTAGAACGGACAACACCCATCCTCAGTGCATACTGGTGCTTCATTGGAGTGCACTTTGAGGTTTGTAATTGAGCCGCGTCTCATATGTGGACACACTGACAACCAGCGCTCTCTTCATCTTGTTCATCTACTACTATATGAGTTTTACTTCAAACGGTTTTTCCTTTTAAAGTCATGCTCGTTTCTCCACCAGAGTCTCACGATCCTCACCACGACGAGCTCCGCAATCTCAACCAGAGCCGGCCCAATTCTCAACCGGAGTGCTCGATAAAAAACTTGATCGGAGCACTGCCATCAATTCTCAACTGGAGCATTTCGCTTGCATCTCAACCGGAGTGCTCAGTAAAAAGTCGACCGGAGCACTACCATCACAACCAGAGTGCTCAGTAAAAAACTCAACCGGAGCAATGCCATCAATTCTCAACCGGAGCATTTCGTTCGAATCTCAACCGGAGTGCTTAGTAAAAAAAAAACTCGACCCGAGCACTGCCATCACATCTCAACCGGAGTGTTCAGTCCAATCTCGACCGAAGCACTCTGTTCAGATATCGACCGCAACACTTCTATCAGCTCTCGACATAAGCATTCCGCTCACATCTCAACTAAAGAACTCTCTTCAGATCTCGACCGGGACACTCTGTTCAGATCTCGACCGGAGCACTCTTCTCAAATCTCAACCGAAGCACTCTGCTCAAATATCAATCGAAACACTGCTCTTGAATCTCAACCGGAGGACATAGTCCCCTCTAAACCGATGGCCTACTTCCAATCTCAACCAGAGCCGGACCCCTGTCAAATTTCAACCGGAGCCGGAACCTCACTCAAGGTCCGACCGATGCACATCTGTCCTTGACCATCACAAGCTGCAGTAGACCACAATATTACGATTTACGGCCTCCATCGACCATCCCAAACCGAAATCAACCCGTAACAGACCACAACACCCGCATTCTGACAACCGTATCCACCGTACCCAGAGTGCATGAGTTTCTTTCCACCATCCTACGACACTCTACGAGTTGTCATGGATCGCCCTAATGATCCGAATACTACAGAGGACTATCCACCAGAGATGGTCTCCCCATCTATCGAACAGGCTCAATTTAACAGGTATTCCAGGATGAAATCCCAAGTTTAAGAGCCATCCACAAACCCATTCAACAGATGGGAACCTACGTGTTATGAAGCTCCATACGAACGACCACAATTCCATGCAGACGAATCATCCCATGCAAGATCTCACTTAAACGGAGCTTTCGCAAATAATGTTCCACGTACTGAAAAAAGGACCCCAAAGCTAGAATTACCTAAGTATGATGGTAACACTGATCCTCAAAGATTTCTCCAAGTCTTTGAGAATGCTTGTGACGTCTACGGCGAGACATCACCAGAGGCCATGGTACAGCCCTTCTCGATGACCATGATCGATTGCACACGAGAGTGGTCTTTTAACCTTGATCGTGATGATAAATGTGACCGGTTACTCTTGAAAGAGGCATTTATCAAACGGTTCAAGCCTTTTTGCTTAATAGAAAGTCCTTTTGTCAAACTAAGTAATATCAAAATGACAAAAGATGAAAAAATACATGACTATATCGAACAATTTAAACGATTAAAAAGTCAGGTACAAGAGCAACCTATCGCGTCCATGCTCATCATTTGGTTCCTCGTTGGACTTCCCCGATGAATCAAACGTGAACTTCGTTCCAATGATGAATATACATCATTGAAACAAGCCATGTCTGCTGCCATTCGAGAAGAAGACGAGGGCTCAGATGTTGAGGAACCACGAGAATGGAGAGCACATCGTGCTGTCCAAGAAGCTTGACCAAACGATGACACACGAGAACAGTTATGGAAAACACAGATGGAGTTGCTTAATCAGCAACACCAACAATAGATGGAGAAACTCACCAAAGAGTTTCAAAACACTCTTAAGTCTATCCAAAGTTCGATGCCAGGTCAGTTACCCATTGGCCAAATCCATCATAGACGAGAGAACACGTGGTGCCCTCACTGCCGAGGTACACACACTGGCAATGAGTGCCCTTCATACCAACCGGTCCCAGACACCTCCTTGATCAAATGTAAAATCTGTGACTTTATGGGGCATACCTCTCTTTATTGCTATTATAACCTGAGGAATCAGCCTCACAACCAGTCAGGAGGACATTATCAACCTCCTCGACAACCATTTGTTTCTCAGCAACAACACACGCCCTATCCACCACGAAACAACTAGATCCATATACAAGAGTTGCCCAGACCACCTAGACATCAACCTCAACAATAGCTAGCACTCTTAGGACCACCACCACGAGGACAACAGGATCTACGAGCACAAAAAAATAGACATCCTCGAGAGTCTGCACACACACACCTAGTAGAAAACTCCTACGATCATTCATATCATTCTGATACATCAATTCCATCATCTAGCAATCACCAGTATCAAACTGACAACTCATGCTCGTGCAAACAAGCTGAGTATTCCACACAACAAGACAACCCAACTCAGCTAGCCATCCAAGATGGTTACGCTATCGCCACCGGACCCATGAGCAACCGTTGCTTTATCTGTGGCGAAACATGACATTTCATGGCTGACTGTAAAGTTAAAAACCAATACCATGCAGAATGTCCCGACTGTGTTCGCAAACACAGCTTCAAAGACTATCCTAAACAACCTAACAGGATCCTTCCAGCATGTCATATCACATCCGAACCTGTTAGAGTTCTTACTAGAGCACAACGCCAACAACAAGAACAACAGCAAAACCATGGACAATCAGCTGACCCACATGGAAGCCATTTGACGACCTCCACAGCACCAAAAGATTACCCAAACCCAAAAGTGGAACAAAGACAATACAACGAATTTCGAGATGAATTTTTGCGAGAGGAAAAACATACAAACAGTCCGTTATCAGCTCATATCCCCGAAAAGGAACAATCCCTCCATGGACTTGAAGTATTTTCTGACCTCCTGCAAGCTCAACTCACCATGCCATTCCATAGTGCTATCAAATCCTTCACCGGACTTCAACGTTATATCCATCGTAGTTTTCAGCTGCCTCCTATTCCTGATGAACAACTAAAATCAGAAGCGATTCCTGAAATTACTCAGATTCCTATGAATCTGATGAATTTAGGTGTTGCTAAGGGGAATAGCATCACACTACCCTTGTCCTATAAAGATTATCCCAAAGTATCAACTATCCTCGATAGCGGATCAGACGTCAATATAATTACTTTGTCATCGGCAAAGTCATGGGGCTTCAATACCCTCGATCAACCACGATATAGACTTCGTATGGCTGATCAACGAGTTTCCGACCCTGCTGGTCATTTATCAAATATAAAAGTTCGAATAGCAGGTGTCAAGTTTATCATCGATTGTGGCATCTTAGATTTACCAGAAGATGCCAATACGTATAAACTCCTTCTTGGTACACCCTGGCTCCAGATGGCAAGTGTCGTCCAAGACTGGAAGAACAGCAAAATTACCTTTGGCAACCATGATAAACGAGTCATGGTTGACTCAAATGGCCATGTCAAGCCCGCCAAGGTATACGATGATTGGTCATCCACAACATATGATGAATCAGATAGTGTCTCAATCCCACCAAAATGACACTATCCACGAACCACGGACATAATCAATTGGGGTCATGCACTAGCTACTGTGGACTGTGTAGATTCCAATCGATGTCGTATCGAAACGGCTACAGAAGATGTGGATATTCTTCCATCTTCTACGGATATTGACACACCCATCATTCCCCTCGTGATGATAGACCCCATTCCTATAGCTTGGTGCCCAGGAGAACCTAGTGTCTCTACTGCCCATGTTTCGGAAGAAGGTATTCTTTCCATGGATGATGTCGAAATGACAGATGATCATGTACTCCTCTATCTAGATGCTAAACGTTATCCGTCCAAAGTCATTCCTAAGGAGATCAAGTCACCAGGACCATTGGCTCATGTCCCACTAACATCCAAAGTACCAAACACACAAGCATATAGGCCCAAAACCAAAGTATATACTTGGGACGTGTATCCCGATGAAGTCTGGGATACAATCGACGATGATATGGTAAGTGAGGCCACAACACCACCCATTCAAAAACGATTACAAGAAAATACCATTATTGCTACAAAATTAACCGAGCGACAAAAACAGATGCGTGCGAAGCTTAAAAGCCAATCAAGCCCTTGTCAGAGGGGAGAAACAACAAACACTCCGACAAAGCTTCCACGTCTGATAAAGAATCAACTCAAATGATTCCTAAAGTCCCAGAACATTTTGTGGACCCACCTTTTGATCTTCCACAGAAGTTCAAAGACTTTACACTGGATGACGTTGTTATCCAGTTACCGCAGCCACATCGGGAACCTACACCGAGTTTCAATTCCTTTGAAGGACCCGCTAAGACAATTCCACTAAAGCTTATAAATCCTGACGAGGACATAGATCGAATAGTTCATGTTGGTGCACATTTGTCATCAACCCAACTGTCTGATCTAGAGACTTTGTTACACAAATATAGGGATGTATTTGCATGGAATTATACCGAGATGAAAGGAATCCCCCCTGAAATAGTAGTACTCTTCTGTTGTGCACTGAAAGACAGCTTCTTACTTGTATCTTATTAATGTGAACTTAATATATTCTTTTTGCTCTTGCACTGATCAGTATGGCATCTGCCTTGATACGGTTACGTTAAAAGGGCGAAATGTATCGCTATTTATGGAATGCATGTTTGGGAAGATTGGACGTCTTATTTTTAATCGCAATCAAGCTGATAAGGCAGTGAATCTTGTTTCGGACATGGATAACAACTGATGCTCAACTATGACACCTGTCTTCCTCACGTAACTAACTTGTGCGATTTTGTTGTGTAGGATGGTGGCAGGTAACAGATGGGCATCCTAAAACTTGCTTCGCTTTATGATACTCTGACCTGTTAAACTTTATACAGCTGTATTTTTACCTGTTATGCTATAAATTGAAGGGTTCAAAGGGTTTGGTCTTGACTTGTCAAGAGGGAATATGTGAAATCTTGTTACTCTCTATCTTGTTAAAATTGAAAAACAATCCATATTGATTTCTTGGCTTGCTACAAATGTTGTACCATGCAAGTATGTAGCTCATTAATGCAAAATGCCAAGTTTGGCCTACATAGAACTCAAGCTACATGGTTATGTATTATCTAGTTTGATAAATGCAACTTGTATGTAGTTTTTAGACATAGAATTAGCATGATTATGCTTGTAGAAACTCGTGGCAGCTCACATGCATTAATTGTAAGTGATCCATAGTGACATGCAAGGCATGCACAAAGTTTAATGGACACATGCATGATGATTTGGACATTTTTAGTTAGAACTAGTACACTTGTAGAAAGTTGGTAGAATTTCATGCATGACAAGTGACAAATGTCGCATAGACTCTAGATGTCACTTTAGATGTCATTTTGGAATGGATAGATATGGTTCTACCTTGAGCTACCTCAATCTCAATAAATATGTGTAGCTCTCTCCACACAATCAATGATGAAGAACCAAAGCTTTGTAGCTATCTCATGTCATTTTGGATCTAAACAAATATTGCTTGTTATCTCTCTAGCTCTCTCTCTAACTCGTGTTGAGGCTAATGCTCATACATTGAAATCTTGTATTTTTTATTCATTATTTGATCATTGCTATTATATTCTGTTGATTAGCATGCTAGATTGTGGATTAGCCATTTCTTCTGAACTAAATTTTGCTGATCAATCTAGAATCAGGTTATAGTGCCAATCACAAAGCTTAATAAAGATCAGTCACTCTTGTGGACATTCCCCACACGTGTGAATTCTGGAAATTTTGTCATGGTATCAGAGCCACATTAAGCTTTGCATGCTAACAACTCTGATCGTACAAGAAACTGAGAGCTAAATCAAGCAAAAAAACAGTTTTGCACTTTTTCTAACCCTTCTCTGAAGTGTATTTGGATCAAATCGGACTTGAATTGAATTTTTAAACCTGAATTGAAGAAGTACGGAATTCTGGAATTTCGCACGTGTGGAAATCAGAGTTTTTCAGTCCCTTTGTTCTCATTACTTATAGATGCTTATAGATCCAAAGATAGCAGTGTTATAGCTTGATGGAAAGCATTTGATCTGTTCTTTTTATAAAAACTAAAATCAAATCAATCTGATGTGTCTAGCAAGAGTTATAAGCTCTTAAAGAGGATAGTGATAGGTCCAAAATCCGAGTGACAGCATTTTGATTTAGTTGAACTATACTTTGTTCTGAATCCATTGTTTCGAGCATCCAACACAAGAAACTGTAGATCAAGACTAAATTTGAAGTATTTGAACACTCTTTGAGCCTTCTGAGTGTCAATAGTATTTTCTTGTGAAGCATTTCACACGTGCCAAAAGTAGAATTCAAACTAGCCAAAGTGTCTCAAACCACTTTTTGTGTCTGATCTAGAAAACTTGTCTTGTGGAATATTTGAGATTCATCTCAAATATAGTTGCAAGTGTTTGACATAGGAAGGTAGTTCAACCTTGAAAATAACTATAGTGAAGAGAGCAGCAACTGTAAGTCTGATAGGAACAAGCTCAAATATATCTCAATCCAATAACTAAGAAGTCTTCATTATAATGGCATCTCAGGGAGGATATCTTCTAGAAGCCAGTGAAAGACTAAACACTTCTAATTACTCAATTTGGAAGTTAAGAATGGAGTCTGTTTTGATTCTCCAGGATGTTATGGATATTGTGCTTGGTGTTGAGGAGGAGCCTCAAGCACAGGTTGAAATTTCTAAATATAAGAAGGGAGCTAGAATGGCTCTACATTTCATTAAGATGAATGTATCTAATGAAATTTTGAGAGAGATAGGATCTTGCACTACAGCCAAAGAAGCTTGGGATGCACTAAAGACCATCTATGAAGCAAAGAATACTTCTAGAATACTCACTCTTAGGAATCAAATTTTCCAAAGTTTTCAAAGAAGTGAAGAGAGTGCATCTAAGTATGTTATGAGAGTTAAAGATTTACATAGAGAGCTTTCCTGTGTTGGTGTTACCATTAACCAAGTTGAGCTAGTTCAAGTCATACTGAATGGCTTGAGAGATGACTATGATAATCTTGTTCAGTCTTTTGCTATTAAGGAGGAGTTACCTAATCTAGAAACTCTCCAAGGAATTCTTATTTCTGAAGAATCTGGACAAAGCTATAAACTCTCCAGGATGAACAAACTTGAACATGGTGGAAGTGACAAAGCCCTCTTTGTCAAAGGCAAGCAGAAAGGAAGGAGTAAGAACCAATTCTCTCAAGCATACAACAAAGACAAAGCCAAAGATCGAGATCAAGATGGTGAAGAGGATGAAACATCTCATCCCTCTAACTCAAAAACCAAGAAGAAGAAACTGAAGTGCCTCTTCTGTGGCAAAAAGGGGCACTATGCCTCTAATTGCTTTAAGAAGAAAAACAAACTCAAGCAAGCTAATCTCTCCAAAGAGATTGAAGAAGATTCTGTTGCAAGTGATGGAGAAGGATCACTTATGGTGTCCAATTTATCTTCATCACCTTTCAAGAAAGATGGAGCTTGATACATAGACAGTGGAGCCTCTTCACATATGTGCTATTCAAAGGAGTCATTTGACTCAATTTTACCTTTCAAAGGACTCAAGAGATCTATTTACACAGCTAATGATCATGAGTGTCCAATAGAAGGAATTGGCAACATTCCATTGAAACTTGCTTCTTCAAAAGTTCTTGCACTTTCTAATGTTCTTTTCATTCTAAAACTTACAAAGAACTTAATTAGTGTGGAAAAGTTGCTTGATAATGGTTGTGATGTAAAGTTCAACTCCAATACTTGTTTTATCAAGAGAAAATATGAGATCCTTGCTGATGGAACTAGATGTGGTGGAATTTTTAAGTTGAATTCTTATGAGAATGCAAACCTTTGTGAAGTTATTTTGTTATCTAAGGAGGAGCTGTGGCATAGAAGGTTGGGACATCCTAACTTTACATCTATGTCTTCTATGGTTAAGAAGGAGAAGGCTATTGGACTTCCAAAATTTCTTTCTAAAGATCTCAAGCCTTGTGAGGCTTGTGCCATTGCAAAGTCACACAGAAAGCCATATCAGAAGTCTTTTATAAAGACTACTTTTCCATTGGAACTCATACATTCAGATGTACATTTTTCCTCTTCTAAAAGTATTGGTGGTGCAACATGTTTTGTCACCTTTATTGATGACTTTACTAGATACACTTGGTTGTATCTACTTTCTTCAAAGGCTATGGTTTTTGATCACTTTCTTATCTTCAAAGCTTATGTAGAAAAACAGTTTTCTTACAAAGTTAAAGCTTTAAGATGCGATGGAGGAGGTGAATATATCTCCAACAAGTTTCATAATTATTGTGAAGGTGAAGGAATAAAGAGAGGATTTTCTTGTGCCTCTTCTCCATCCCAAAATGGAGTAGCTGAGAGGAAAAACAGATCTTTATGTGAATGTGCTAAAGCAATTCGAGTAGCAGCTTCTTTACCTATTGAATATTGGGGTGAAGCTATAAATTGTGCAAACTATTTGTGCAATAGATTACCTCACAATGCTCTTGCTGGAAAAACACCTTTTGAAGTCTTGTTTCAGGAAAAACCTAAGGTAGATCACGTTAGAGTTTTTGGTTGTACTTGCTTTGTTAATATGCCCTTGGAAACAAGGAAAAGAGATGGTCCTAATTCTGTTAAAGAGATCATGGTTGGATATGCATCCAACAAAAAGCTTACAGGATCTATGTTCCCTCTACCTCAACTACAATTGAGAGTAGAGATGTGATATTCCATGAGGATAAAAAATACATTCTTGAGAAGGCCGAGTTCAAAGATTCTCACAAAGATACTCCAATCATCACCCTTGAAGATCATCATGGAGAGATGGGGCCAAGATTTGAGGAGTCACCTCGAACTTTTTCACCAAGGAGATCTCAAAGAGAAAGATCCGAGCCTAGAAGACTTACCTATGAAGATAGAGGAAAGCAAGTGGAAATCAACTCCACTAATTGTGCCTATTTTATTTCTCATGAGGAGCCAAAGGATGTATATGATGCTATCAACTCAAAAGAATGGTACCTTGCCATGAAGGAAGAATATGATGCTTTGATGGCCAATAATACATGGGAGCTTGTGGATCTTCCATCCAACAAGCATACCATTGGTTGCAAATGGGTTTTTGAGTCAAGTATAATCAAGATGGCACAATCAACAAGTACAAGGCTAGGCTTTGTGCTAAAGGCTTTGCTCAAGTATATGGACTTGATTATGAGGAGACCTTTGCCCTTGTTGCAAAGATGGTGTCAATTAGAATCATAATTTCTCTTGCTTGTTTTTCGAATTGGCAAATTCTTCAACTAGATGTTTCTAATGCATTTCTAAATGGCTATCTAGAAGAAGAGATTTATATGGATCAACCTATTGGGTTCACCCATGATGAGGGAAAAGATTGCTTGCTCTTCAAAAGTTTATATGGATTAAAGCAAACCCCAAGGTCATGGTATTCTCGACTTAACACCTTTCTTGAGTCACTAGGATTTAATCTTAGTAACTATGATCCTTCCTTATATGTCAAGTTTTTTGATATAGATATTGTCATCCTTCTTATTTATGTTGATGATATCATTCTGACAGGAAGTTGTATCAAGTTAGTTGAGGAACCAAGAATGCACTTGGAAAAGAATTCAAGATGCAAGATCTTGGAAAAATTCACTATATTCTAGGATTAGAGATTGACTTTCTTAAAGATAAAGCTTTCATATGTCAATCTAAGTATGGTCTTTCAATGTTAAAAAAGTTCAATATGTTGAATTGTAAGAGTATAGAAACACCTATGGAGCAAAATGTAAAGAACTCTAACAAAGGTGATGAAAGATCCTTCGAGGACATCACACTTTTTAGAAGTCTTATAGGCTCCTTAATTTGGCTCACAATAACTAGACCTGACATAAGCTTTAGTGTTCATAAGTTGAGCCAGGCTATGCAAAATCCTTCAATTTATCATTGGAAAAAGGCCAAGAGAGTGCTTAGATATATATCTTCAACTTTTGATTTTGGTTTATTGTACAAAAGTGAAGATCTTTCTATTTTTGGTTATTCTGACTCGAATTTTGCAAGTGATAGAGCAGATCGAAAATCTACAAGTGCTTATGTCATATATCTTGGAGGAAACTTGATATCTTGGCTTTCCAAAAAGCAAGATACTGTATCACTCTCATCATGTGAAGCTGAGTACAAGGCGCTCACTACAACAACAAAGGAAGTGCTTTGGATTGAAAGGTTACTAGTGGAGCTAAAGATAATTATGGAAGAAAATATACCCATGATCATGTGTGACAACATTTCAGCTCAAGTCCTTGCCAACAACCCAATATTCCATGCAAGGAGCAAACATATCGAAGTTGCACATCACTTTGTGATTGGAGGTGAAATCAAATTGGAGCACATCGACACATCATCTTGCATTGCAGATATGCTCACCAAACCTTTGAGCAAAAGTTCCTTCAACAAGCATAGAGCCAACCTTGGAGTTATACCAAGATCCATGTTCAAATCAATATCTTTTTTAGGAGGAGTGTTTAAATTCGAAAAACAATCCATATTGATTTCTTGGCTTGCTACAAATGTTGTACCATGCAAGTATGTAGCTCATTAATGCAAAATGCCAAGTTTGGCCTACATAGAACTCGAGCTACATGGTTTTGTATCATCTAGTTTGATAAATGCAACTTGCATATAGTTTGTAGACATAGAATTAGCATGATTATGCTTGTAGAAACTCGTGGCAACTCACATGCATTAATTGTAAGTTATCCATAGTGACATGCAAGGCATGCACAAAGTTTAATGGACACATGCATGATGATTTGGACATTTTTAGTTAGAACTAGTACACTTGTAAAAAGTTGGTAAAATTTCATGCATGACAAGTGACAAATGTCACATAGACTCTAGATGTCACTTAAGATGTCATTTTGGAATGGATAGATATGGTTCTACCTCCAGCTACCTCCATCTCAATAAATATGTGCAGCTCTCCACATAATCAATGATGAAGAACCAAAGCTTTGTAGCTATCTCATGTCATTTTGAATCTAAACAAATATTGCTTGTTATCTCTCTAGCTCTCTCTCTCTCTAACTGGTGTTGAGGCTAATGCTCATACATTGAAATCTTGTATTTTTACTCATCATTTGATCATTGCTATTATATTATGTTGATTAGCATGCTAGATTGTGGATTAGCCATTTCTTCTAAACTAGATTTTGTTGATCAACCTAGATTCATGTTATAGTGCCAATCACAAAGCTTAATTAAGATCAGTCACTCTTGTGGACATTCCCCACACGTGTGAATTCTGGAAATTTTGGCATCTCTCTCTCTCTCTCTCTCTCTCTCTCTCTCTCTCTCTCTCTCTCTCTCTCTCTCTCTCTCTCTCTCTCTCTCTCTCTCTCTCTCTCTCTCTCTCTCTCTCTCTCTCTCTCTCTCTCTCTCTCTCTCTCTCTCTCTCTCTCTCTCTCTCCCCCCCCTCCCCTTTGCCCTCATGTAAGGTCTTGGCTATGGTGGAGGGTAATAGGTCATGCTTCTTAGATGGACTATTCTCCCTGTAAGCTATACGACTGCACACAATGCCCTAGTATCAGGTTCATCCTACTAATGTGCCCACTGCCACACTTTTATAGTTCCAAAAATGCACATGTATTGCGAAAGATCTAGGCTTATACCTATAGAAACCCTATTTGGTAAAGAAACAATCTATAAAGCTTTCCTTCTCGTTACTTTGGGATTCAACCACAAGAGTTCTTTTACTTTGAGGTCACCTTGCTGCTAACCATAGGATGCAATTGAACAATTGAGAGTTAACCACAAATAGTCTAGTAATCTTAAAAACCCATTTTTCACAAAACTCTTTTGGTTTTCTCCACCTTTTGATGCTTCACAACTTTGAATTGATCAAAAATAGGAAAATTGATAGCTTTGCCATCAACTTTTTTTGTTCTTTAAATTATCCCAAAATTTGGCTTTTGAAAGTTGCAAAATTGCACACCCAACCTCGTTCTAATATCTCATAAATGACCAATTATGTAATTTTAAACATCACAAATCCATTCAAGAAGCTAATGCAGCATTTCATTAGCAAAACTACTTTGAGTCCATCTGGTTCGGCTTGCGCAAAGTTCTCTTGTCATTGACAGTCTTCTCAAGATAACTAATGATAGCATATGTTGTTATTTTGATGTGTCTGAGAACATCTTTTTGAGCCAAATACAACTCAGCTAAGGTGATTTCCTCCTTTGGCTTCCATTCCACTCTCATGTGACCGGTATCCTAGAATATTATGTGTACACAAGATTGGTCCGTCTCAACCCTCATGTGCTCCTCAGTCCACTTTCCCTTAGCTGTTCTCTAGACCATCCACCCCTCTATGTAGGATTCTGTAGAGGAGCCTTCGTCCATACCCTCATTCCTTGCTTCTACTCCTAAGTCTTGTTCTAATCGTCTATTGGTACTACCAACTGATCCAAGTGACTGTACTGCTTGCTCGAATGGTAGGATTGGTTGGATGACTCCTATCATATGTGATAAGCTGAGACAGAAGCTTCATAATGACGAGTGATGAAGCACTTCCTTTCTCATGAATGGTTGTTTGGTTTCAAGCTCCTTATCATGGATATGAATGGATGATATCTCGGTGTGATAACTACAGTTTACATTATATGTTACTATCCTTCAATGGACAGCATGAATACGTGGTTGTTCCTTAAGTAACTAAGGGTTACATACGTACTCCAGAAACGAAGCTATTGTTGTTTCATACTTTTATCAAAACATACAACTCAGTTGTTGGCGCATTCTGATTATGATTAGTATACCTCATGCTATAACCAGTTTCGTTATCATATAACATTATGAACGGTTTAAGACTTAGGAAGGCAAAGAGCACTCGAGGGGACTCAGTAGGAGAGGCCGATGAGGTATTACTAACTTAGGATAACGGATGGTTGTTAGGCCTACACATACCCAGTTTAGATTTACCGCTAGCTCATACACGCTTAAAGTACTTTCATCAGCTCTATGTTTGACTCGAAACAATCGATCGCCTGGGATGAGAAAACGCTAGACATAAGGGCTATAGAAGTAGTAATAAGCTGCCCCTTGTCATACTGCCTGACAGAAGTCTCCTGGTAGGGGAAGGTCACTTAGTGTCGTACTTGTCATGGGAAGTCTATCGGGGTCAATGCTTGCTCAACAGGTTGCAATTGTAAGGTCCGCGTGGTCACTAATATCCATTGCTGATATATTTCGATGTAGAGTGTGGCCCTTACCCAAAATCCCTGGTTATCAACTTCAAGTGCTAAGTCTACAGTTCGAAGGCCACGTACCATAGTATCGAGTCCTATGATGGTCACGTGGAGTCCGGTGAAGTGAAGTATTAACACTGCTAGCCCCTTTCAAGTAGGCCCATAGCACTAATTATTAGCACATGTGAACTGAAGGCTTTCTCCCTGAATAAATAAAAAAAATCTTAAACTTTTTTATTTGTATTTAATACCTCGTGTTGAGTTTCCCTTGCAAAAGAAAAGAAAACTAGATAAGTTATTATGTATTAAAAATACATAGTGTGCCTAGTAAAATTGGTATACTTAGATGTGGAAAGGCAATACCATGAAAAGAAATAAAAAACTAATGGACGAAAGATTGAGAGGGATATCTATCATTTATTTGCAATACTCTTTTTATGGTGGTGTTTAATCTCAAATACTTTTGTATGTAGCCATACAAGTGTGAATACCAATGTGAATCATGAAGTGCCCCATAAAAAAAACTTAGAGAGACATATGACCATCAAATCTTTCTATATCAAGTGATAGATCATATTCTATCGATAGCACAAAAAACATTTCTTTTATTATGGTGGCTAATTATATTTAGTTCATGAAATACATTAACTAAAACAATTTCTCTTGTGCAGGTAAGAGTAAGGTAGGAAGAGCATATAAAATACAAAGATATTGGAACATCCATCAAAATTGAAGATCCATAGATTATGAATTATGGAATTTTGTATTATGTAATGCAATTTTTTGTATACATCATTTTTGAGAATATATGAACTACTTTTTCTATTAGGCTCTTTCATTTCTATAATCTCCATTTTCATGGTGCAAAACACAATGTAATTGCAACTGGATAATATGAGTTTTCGATAACAAGATTCATTGTCTCCTACAGGAAATGCATTATCTCCATTGGGGAGATCTTCAGTCACTTGAACTCCAGTGACCACTACAATCAGATATCGAATCGACGCTTGCCCTTGTTGAAGTCTTGTATATATCGGTTGTATTTTTGGTCTTCATTGCCTTGGTCTATATTGTCCTTGTCTTGGCATATTTGGATATGTTCAGAAGATGATCTGAGCAAAGCTTTGCTGCAATAAATCTACAGTGAACTAATGTCGCATGTTTGGATTGGTTGTGGCAAATGTTCGATCAAATCATCTTTCTGAACTTATCCAAAAAAAACCATGGTAAAGGCAAGGCAGACCAAGGCTATGAAAAACAAACATGTCGGAAAACCGTAGAAATTGAAGATGAATGAATCATAACCTGAATTAATAACATAAAAACAAACAAGTAAGAACAACCATAGAAAACTGTAAATATATTTCTATAAAAATTTTCTGTACATGTGTCTCATCCACATCAAGTGAGATGAATTTTTTATCAGTATCAATTATCTATGATCTCTAAATCTATTTTTCCAGATGGAAGTAGCTTGGTTGGAGAACACTCTGCCACTGCAACTGGATATGAATTTTCGATCACAAGCTTTATGGTCTCCTGCCTGAAGTGCATTATCTCCATTGGGGAGACCTTCGGACATTTAAACTGAAAAAAACATAAACACAGTTAAATGTTATTAATCAAAGATTAGTTATTAGGAATTTGATTATGAAAAAAATACAAAAACACAATTAAATGTTATTAATCGAAGATTACCTCTTCCAGATTAGGAAGTCCAAATCAATTGAAAAAGTGTTTGGCGTTGCATACCATATACCAACCACAGCTTACAGAATCAACCTGTTGGGAGGATTGCAGTATCAAAATTTTAACACTATGAGATATCGGATCAACGCGCATGATGTTATAATAAAATCAACAACGTAAACAAGCACGCGTTGAACTGATATCCAAAAATAATTGTTTGAATATAGAATCAGCACACATGATTTGAAAAGAGACCAAACAATAACTACAAGGGCGCATCGAACCGATATTGATAAATTTTTACCTCTGCATCAGCAATTTTCAGTTTCGTATATGGTATTGCATTTGGTACTGGAAAGAGTTCCAGTATTTTCTGGATATGGCTCCTGGCAATTGTGTGTGTGTGTGTGTGTAATAGAGTTCATTTTTAAACAAACTGGATTACACACACCCTCATCATTGACGTATTAGGACAACACATACAAGCTCCAATGATCACTGTAATCAGAAAACAATAAATTTATGAGAATCAATGTGAAATCAAAATTCATATGAAAAATTCAACTTAATAGAATCTGAAAAAAAAAATGCACTTACTTTGTTATGTATGGGAGCACGAGAATTGGAGTCCCCAGTCTGACGTATTGGAGCATATCATTGTGCAGACTTTTGAAATCAGGGAAAGCAAATGCAGCCATGAATTGAAGGGGAAACAATGCTACATCTATAAACAATGGGGTCTGGAAAAACTCCATCCAGTACTGAATTGCCCCACCTCCTACATTGTCACCTAACATTTTATCCCTACTTTCTAATTCACCTGTATCTAATTTAGAAAGGGGAAGACCAGCATTGGTCTTCGACATCTTACAATTGTATCTAGGACCTAAAACTTTAAGATATGTATTCAACAATTGGTTATATTGTACATATTGAGGATTATTTAAAAGGCAAGTGCAGGGGGTGACAGAAGTAATACAAATAAACCACAAAAAAAATTGTCATTCAAAATTGATTCTACCTTTACATTTACAAAATCATCTAAATCATTTCCTAGAACAAGAGGTGGGGAACTAATATTCATGGGGGTAGGAGGAGACATAGATTTTGAAGGAGGAAGAGATTTATTAGGAGAGGAAGATCTAGCAGGAGAAGCTAATAATGGAGTTCTGGGAGGAGAAGAAGGAGACTTAGGAGGAGACTTGGGAGGAGATTGCCTAGCAGATAGAATCTCATCCAGAGGAGATGGCTTTGAAAAATTATTCGTTTTATTAGGAGGGTCATGAGACCTCCTCTTCTTTGAAATACTCCCGCTCTGTATACGAAAAACAAGCCGAGATGATTGAGATTGCTTTCGTTTTCTCCTCTCTGAATCTTATTTTGGAGGAGAGGAAGCAACAGGTCTAAAGTACTCTGCAAATTTGTCATATGTGTCCCGTAGCCTGAAAACAGTGTTGAAATCCTTGGGCATGATGGTCACCCTCTCGGCATGGACAACTGCAACAATAGTATCTAAAATTTTTTTTACTTGAAAATCCTCATATGTAGTGTGCAATGCCTCTATTGCCGTTACACTCCATCTCACATCTACAGATAGATTTCTTGTAACCTGTCTGATGGATCTCTGTATGTGAGCTTTCGGAATCAGAAGATTATTGGTCTTCTGTAGCTTCTGAATATCCTTGAGCCAGGGTGGGTCTCTTCTTCTGCCCCTTGGCCTAGGAGGAGGTGGTGCTGGATGAGGCAGTGGTGGTGCGTTTCCCTGACCCCCTCTTGTGATTGGGATTCCACCAGGGTGGACTCGTGTTGTCTGCTTATTCTGCGCCATTAGTAAGTATCCAATATCGGATCAACGCGTGATGAAGGATAACTCAGGTTTAGAGGTCAGGTTGAGCGCGTCAAACCGATACCTGAAAGAAACCTAATCGATAGCTGG
Organism: Diphasiastrum complanatum; assembly: GCA_029204225.1. Lineage (NCBI taxonomy): Eukaryota > Viridiplantae > Streptophyta > Lycopodiopsida > Lycopodiales > Lycopodiaceae > Diphasiastrum > Diphasiastrum complanatum. The sequence goes on from CM055093.1 coordinate 60,064,074, forward strand.
TAGCGAATGGACGCGTGTGAGTAAAAGCCGATGGAAGGAAATTTGTTTTGAGCTTCCTAAATCGATATTGTATGGATATAGAGAATGACATTAAATTTAAGTAAACAATTTTCAGTGTCGTCTGTATGTTTATATAGAGAAAATCCCAAATGATTGCAAACGCGGTGATTTGGATGTCTGAGACTCGGATTACGCTGATGATTACTTCGAGATATTCAGAGGCTTGTCAATCAAATCAAATTAAATATCCATCTTTCATCAAAATAATTAGTCAATAATAACGACCACAATTAATTTCAACAAAAGTATATTCACATCTACAATTAATTCTACAAAAGTATGGTCACATCTATAATTTATTGCTGAAATTGACAAGGTGAAGCTATAAATATCTGACCTTTTTTATATCCAATCATTATAATCTCGGAAAATTCCAACGGCCATTATTTCACCCAATAGCAAATCGACGCGCATATACTGAATGTAAAAACCAGAGACAACAAAAGAAGGATCTTCGTTCCGGAGATCTGGTCCTGATGTATAAAACCAAGGCGATCAAGAAAAATTAAAATTCACAGACGAAAATCCTTATCGAATCAAGAAAATTCTTAATCATGGAGCCACGAATTTAGAGAATCACCAAAACTCTACAAATATATAAAAAGAACCTTCGTCCGATTCACTGTGCTTAGGTGTGATTTAGATCTATCTATTGCCAGGTCAACGAAGAATAATACCAAAAATAGAAAGTTTTTCAGAGGATCAGTTGTCATATTGTCATATTTTTGTCAAAAAAGTCACTTTTTTGCAAAAATACCAGTATTACTCTTGATCCTTTGCCAAAACCTTTGTCGAGTTTCCAAAACACTCTATTTATAGTAAAATACTATTTCTGAGTTCGGCAAAGATTCTTCTTGATCAGATCATAGAAAATCTTGAATTTTTCCATCGCCAAACTATAGAAATTGTATTTTTTTGTGTCAGAAACTTTCGTCCGGTTTTCCATAGTTTTATTTGTGTCAGATCTTTCATCTGAAAAGTCGGCGAAGATTATTTTCCAAGAAATTGTCAGAAAAGTTGTTCAGAGAGTTTTTTTTTTTTCTTTTCAAAATAGCACTGTTGATCCTTCACCTAGTGAACCTTTGCCAGTCCTATTTTTAGTTTTTGATTTTTCAGATCAAGTTTTTGTCAAAATTTGGATCAAATCTGATATATTCTGATTTGGATTCTGAGAGATTTATCCTTTTTGAGAAGTATCGATTGATTGAATCTCAAAATCTTTTTCATGATATAGAATCAGATTTTTGAAAAGAAGAATAGATCTAGCAAATCTGATCTGAGATAATTTTTTGATTGAAAAATCTAGATCCAATCTCATTGTCTGCTTGATTTGAAGTTGTAAAGATGGCTGTCCCTGGAGGTGCTCCACAAGAAGTCGATCCAATCATTGTTAGAAGAGCACCCCATTTGGATCTACCCAAATATAATGGATTAACAGATCCAGTTAGATTTCTTCATATCTATGTTGAATCCTGTGAAGTCTATAGCGAGATTTATCCTCAAGATAAACTTAAGCTGTTTCCTATGGCCTTAACAGGCTCAACACAAGATTGGTACTATAATCAAGATGAAACTGAGCGTATAGATTGGGAGGTTGTTAAACAAGCCCTCATCACATGGATCAAACCGCGAAAATTTATGGAAGTCCCTTTTCTACTTCTAAGTAAAATTAAAATAGAAAAGCAAGAAATGGTTCGAGATTACATTGAACGAGTGAAACGTCTCATATCTGAATGTGAACCTGAGCTGATTAACAAAAATGCCATGATTATATGATTTTTGTCAGGTCTACCTAAACGGATCAGACATGAGCTGAAACGCCATAATGAGTATGCACTCTTGCAAAATGCTATGGACGATGCAATTCGGGAGGAGAATGAAGATTCAGATGATGAGCCGAATATCAGTATGTTGCCTTATACAGTAGGGCAGACTACTACGACATCCACCACTATTGCATCAACAAATGCCAATGCTACTGCAGAAATGATGCTCAATGAGTTTGAGAAACTTAGGAAGAACCAGCAGAAACAGATGGAAAAGTTGCAGTCACAATTTGATGAGAAGATCAAAGCATTGGAAAATTTCCACGGACAAGTGAACAAGGAACTTGAAAAGTTTGCAAAGACTTTTCCTACCAGGGAAAATGTCTAGTGTTCTATTTGTACAAGAAATCAAACAGTGAACGAGTGTCCTCAATTGAAAAAACAAATGAAAATCAATGTTTGCCATATGTGTAATTCACCTGACCATGAGACTGCTTTTTGCAACTTCAACCCTTGGATAATTCAGCAACAGTATGCACAAATGAGATATTGAGAACCACAGTATGGAGGAAATCCAACAACAAGACCGCAACTATCTGCTCTTGGATACCAGGAACATTTAGTTTTACCTGTCCCACCAAAGCACTCTGTTCCTCTTGCCAATTTGATGGAACCAGAACCATACATAAGTGCTGAGCAATGGAACTATGGTAATGATCAAGAAGGTGGATCTTCAAAACAATATGCTATTTATGCTGCCACTCAACAACAAGCCTCAAGAAATTGGACCAGAGCACCACTTGGATGCTTTGCATGTGGAGAAAATCACAGAGTTGCAGAATGTCCAAATAAAGAAAAATGTGTAGCAGTCGTGATTGTGGTTATGGGCATTGCTATAAAGACTATCCAGCAAGACCGAAGCCACCACCAGCTACAGCACCTGTAAATTTGATAACAATCAAGCAAAGACTAGTAGTTCAGAATAAACCAAGTGCACCCTTCATGGTGGTCACCAGAGCACAGAAGCAGAAAGAGCCGGTAGCGGATCCAGTACTTGCTGATTCTATACCATTGAATGATACACCAACAGCATCGGGAGTCTATCCAAATCTTAATGGTTTTGTTGTGTGGGATGGTGGCAGGTAACAACTGGGCATCTTAAAACTAGCTTTGCTTTATGGTACTCTGTTTTGTTAAACTTTATACAGTTGTATTTCTACCTGTTATGCTATAAATTGAAGGGTTCAAAGAGTTTGGTCTTGACTTGTCAAGAGGGACTATGTGAAATTTTGTTACTCTCTCTCTAGCATCTTTGATGCCACCCTGGCTACCCTTTGGTCGGGGTAGCACCAAACATTTAACTTTACTTGTATTATATGGCTAACAAGGTCTGTTGTATGGTGTAGTCCACATGATGGTTTCATGATGCAGTGACTCTTGACTATGGGGAGCCCCTTCCTCCTCCTAGTCCTTTTGTTCAGACTATTATATGTTGCATGAAGAAAGTTGTTGAAGTTCACAATTTGATTACTGCTTATGATATGACTACTTGTAATGCTGTTGGCCCGGATGATAGAATTCTTTGCCTTGTTGATTTGATGTGCATCATGGATTGGATCAAAATTTATACGGATTTTATTAAAAAGAAGGAGACCCTTAGCATGGTTGAAAAAAATTATATGGTCCTCTCAAACTATGCTGAATGAATTGTTGCTGACAAAAAGTTCTATAATACGCATATTCAAAAAGTATTTGCTTGCCTGAAAAAAGAAAATGGTGACTCCTCTTTTGATACCCCTGTCCCTACTACTACTCCTACTTCACCTCACCCTTTGATTTTTACTGAAGATCTTGATGAAGATAGTGCTTCTCAGTTAGAGTCCTTCTCACAAGAAATCTGTGATGTGGGAAATCAATCTGCCTTGAATTTTGTCAAGCCAATAGTTGCCAAGTACCATTGGTACCAAGTCGTATCATTGAGTTTAAATATGCAAAAACTGCTTGTAAACTTTGGAGCCTTCCCTCTGTCAACTTCTAACACCTATTTCTATTGAGCTCTGGATCACTCTTGCTCATCTCACTGATGTAGAAGTCCAAGCATGCAAGCTTGCTGCCTTGTATAAGAATCCTTCTTTTGACACTCCTATTGCCTTTGATATTGTCATCAAGATGAGCATATTTGAACCTTCAAGATGTCCTTTTGAGCAAACATGGCCTAGAACTAGAGGCCATTTTGACACTGGCTTTAACAGAATGACCCTTCATCAAGCTAGAATCTAAAACTTGAAAAGACTTTTTTTTTTAATGCAGATGCGATGATAAATACAAAAACAATTCTTCTATCATATGGTTTGATCACTCTATCTGGTACATAATGAATAATCTTTCCATTTTCTTTCCTGGTGCGTCTCTGCAAAATCAACTTAATGCCTTCTTCCTTTGGTTGCATAAACCTGCTAGAGGGGTTGTCAAGTCCCACCTTGTCTTTCTGTATATCCGACAATACATGATTGATGCTGTCATTGAACTTTCAATAAACCATACTGCTAAGCTCCTTGCACACCTTGGCGATGCTAAAAACATTTGAGAAATTAAACGCCTTTTGAAAAAACCCAGCTTCTCTACCTTGCAAGACAAATACTTCCAAAATACTAGCAAAAAAACGGGTTCCTTCAATATGAACAATCCTAGTTCAGTCATATCAGGCAATGGCAATAATAGGAAGAGAAAGTACTTTCCGAACAAAGTCAAAGAAGGGCAAAGCAGTGGTGGTACAGGTTATCTTCCTATCAGAAAGCTGAACTTTTACCGTGATTGATCCATGTGCAGGAGGACATAGAAGAAACAAGGATATTGGAGGTCAACAATACTGGTACACGACAACTGGTTAGAAGAGACATAGGAAAGTTTTTTTTGCATTTACATTATTATAATAGATGCTTTGAGAGGATTGATGTTAACCGACTATATGCTGAAACCTTAGTTCATATTTTTGGGCATATTGATGAGGCTTTTGAGCTTATTGTGCTTGGTTGGTCTTACTTTCCACATTTGAAGCATGAATGGTATAAACCCTTTCAAGTTTTTTGTGATTTCGATGTTGATAACATTCCACCTTGTACTTTTGCTGATAATAAACATTTTAAAGAGTTCATTTTCGGGTTTTTTGGGCATGTTGTTGTCTCGATGGATACTGGAATTATTAGAAGCAAAGAATGACTTGAACAAAAGACTTAATCACATCCCGTTGCACCAGTCTAATATAAATGAGGTAGCTTTAGAACTTTATCGTGGATGGCCTGAATTGGCAAGTTTTTGACCTACTTATCAAAATATTGATCATGGGACTGTTATGGAACATGCCGTGATTTGCAAAGATGCTGTAATAGACTTTTTGAAAAATACCAAGTGGCTGCATGGAAAAAGTATAATGAATAACAAACTTACAAATGCCATTGATGAGCGTAATTGGATTGCTACCAATCTGTATGTGAATGGTGCGGATAAGGTTCAACATCACTCGTGTTTTATGTGCATCTACTTTGTAAGAAATCTGGCTTTGATTAGACTGTCTAGTCCAGATTTTTGTCTCGTTTCCGAAAGAAAATGATAATACACTGGACATGGCTATGGTTAAGATCCAAGATACGTTTGCTAATAAAATACCTGATTTTCTAATAGGGAAAGAAGAATTACCTTTCTTTCTCTGTACTTTCAAAGCACATAAAAGTGCGTTCAGATGGATTACAAATGCACATGACTACTACTTTTCAAAGGTGGCCATGTTTATTTCTGGAGCTCTTGGTATACTGACTCCTCTCCTTATGGAGGGGGCAGGCCTTAAGGCAACTTCATACTGGAGTATCCTAAATGGCAGTGCGATTCATCCACTGAATTTTATCTTAATGTGCCTAACAAAATCACTTCGATGTGGTCTACTGACATCGCAAAATGCTATGAGAATATTTCTCTTAATGGTCCTGATGGGCTAAAAATAATAATACGGAGATGATCAGGTATGCATTCAAGTCTTGTAAAAACAAAAAGCTTGCCTATCAATGGAAACTAAGCCTTAAGCAATTTGATTGGAAATGGGTTACCAATCAAACTGAGAATTGGACTGTGATTGACATGGAACCTCTTTGCCAATATAATAATATACTGATTGACAATTGCATTGTAGGATTATGAAACAGGACTTGAAAATAGGTCTATCGTATTCCGATGGGTTTTGCCTGTTCCCCTACATGGTGTATTTGGTATCTGTCATTCTTTGAATTACATTTTATGAAAAGACTCGCCAAACTTGGAAAGGTGGAATACCTACGTGCCTTCAAGCATACTTTCCATTATATTGATGATATTTGTTTCATAAACAACATAGATGCTCTTTTATTTCTGGACAAGGAGCAACCTCGTGTCAATGATAATGTCTTATGGATCTATCCCTTGGAATACCTCACCATAGAAAATCAAGATGCTTTAGATAATAAGGTCAATTTTTTGAATATTACCACTACCTTTGATTCTTTATCAAGTAAGTTTCATATGAAAAAATTTGATGCCATTCAAGTGTACCATAGCCGAGTCTTGTAAGAGTATGTGACTTAACTTATAATAACTAACTTGAGATGTCGAGAAAAAAAATTCTTTCAATAACTCACGCATATGTTAACCAATACACATGCATGATTATCAGTTATCAGATATAATACCCGAAACCCATTCCAAGCAAGATTTATAGTATCATGACCAATGCATGAATCATAATGAGTAAGGCTGCTAACCATATCAGTGATATTCCATACTGCATCATACCTAAATGTGAGTTGAAGTAATCTCTTGCAAACTATCCATCTTCAGCTGCTTACTCAAATCACCTACGTGCTAAAAGCATTCAAACCGAAAGCACATTTACCCATAATGTGCTTTCTTAAGCTTCATAGTGTGATCAACATAAGTGCTTGCTTTTCTGAAAATTAGTGATGCGACTTTTGGATTGTGTGTATTCCCCACCGCATACAGATTGTCAACGATCATAACCATTCATCTCAATTGAGCTCATATAATCATACAAAGCATACTGTGTGCTGCTACCTTTTTCATACTCACAGATACTATCACAAACGTTCTCACAGGTGGATAACCTCATGGTTACTATCACATCAAGAGAGCATTAGCAAAAGCAATACTACGTGAAAGGTTACAACCAATCAAGTTTTATGAGAGCATTCTAAACAACCATGTTTATGCTATAGCTTATGATATCTCCCTAAAACCATTGAAAGGACAGCGTTCAAATCGCATTATCAGTAGCATAGCCTGATGAAAAATGCATGCAATATGGCTCATACCACGAGCTACAACAAATTGCACTAAATGAATATATTTATGAGTAATTTTTCAGCGCTAGCCAGCGCTCAAATCCGCCTCAATGAGGGCGCTGACCAGCGGCCATCCATTCCATATAAAGTGTGCTACTAATGATGAACAATAAGCTTGTTGTATAGCGCTTATTACAAGCCAAAAGAGTTGATAGCATACCTAAAATTTGCGCACTTTTGCTCTTTGGAACAGCGTCTGATCATGAGAGTATCGAATGACAGTATGCAGGTTGATTGTCTATTATTACACAAAGATATTCATGGTAAACTGCAAGCATTCATCATAAGGTTTCACTTACACCTTTCCTTATTAGCGAGTTATAATAACTTGAACCAAACTCACCTTTGTTTGCAGTATTACACGACCAATGCTTTTCCACTAGAAATCACGAGCATTCTCTTCGATCACAATCCCAGTATGGTAAAGCACCATGAGAGCAAGACAGAGGGAGAGAGAGAGCGCAAGAAAGCATGAGGGAGAGTGAATAGGATTGTGTGATTTCCCTCTTTATAGAACCAGAGGACACTTATGTGTACTAAGTGCAAATTGCTGCCCACCGTTAGATTAACTATCCATAATGTGCACAGATGCTGGCCATTGAAAGATTCACAACTTTTCCATCATTTTTTTTAAAAACATGTTTTCTATTATGTGGGTTTTTTATCATAGTAAGGCATTTTTTTGCGCCCGCTAGTAAATAAGGTTAATACATGACAATTACCTTCCAAAGAGGCTTGCGAAGCGAATAAAGCGATATATTTATGTAACAGAGCCCATGAGAGAGAGAGAGAGAGAGAGAGAGAGAGAGAGAGAGAGAGAGAGAGAGAGAGAGAGAGAGAGAGAGAGAGAGAGAGAGAGAGAGAGAGAGAGAGAGAGAGAGAGAGAGAGAGAGAGAGAGCCCACCAACCATACCCACACCTAGCAAAGTCTCTCAGGGGGCAATTAGCACCCTTGAGATAGAGTGCTAACTACCCACCAAAAGAAATTTAGCATTTTTTGGTAGAGTAAACTTGAGTCCAGGAAACAAATTGTGTAGGAATAGGTTGTTTATAATCTCATACAGTCTTCTTCTCACGAAGCCATTACAGTGAAAAGCAAGAACGATGTTTCCAACCTCATTCATAAAAGTATCATGTTCGCTACAATAGTACATGAGTAGTTCGGTGCTTGGATTCCCGGTTAAAGTGATACGGGGAATCCATGGGGCCAGTATAGCACGGAGGTGCTCTAGTACCTAGCATTGTGACCAACATCAAGTCATTGTCCATCTGTGTAATGAAAAAACAGTTGCTTACAAATAGAATGCACTTGTAGACCTAATATGTTCCTTTTTGCTCTTTTACTGATCAGTATGGCTTCTGCCTTGATACGGCTTTGTTAAATAGTGAAACATGTTGCTAAATGTGAACAATTGGGAAGATTAAACGTACTTGTTGATAATGCAATCTAGTTGATAAAGTAGTGAATATTGTTTCGGACATGGATAATAACTGATGCTCATCTATGACACTTGTATTTCTCACGCTAGTAACTTGTGCAGTTTTGTTGTGTGGGATGGTGGCAGGTAACATTTGGGCATCTTAAAACTAGTTTCGCTTTATGGTACTCTATACTGTTAAACTTTATATAGTTGTATCTTTACCTGTTATGCTATAAATTGAAGGATTCAAAGGGTTTGGTCTTGACTTGTCAAGAGGAACTATGTGAAATCTTGTTACTCTCTCTCTCTCTCTCTCTCTCTCTCTCTCTCTCTCTCTCTCTCTCTCTCTCTCTCTCTCTCTCTCTCTCTCTCTCTCTCTCTCTCTCTCTCTCTCTCTCTCTCTCTCATGTGCTTTACTATATGGTTACTACACTTTATTCGCTTTCTGAAACGATATGAAATGGTTTTTTCCTTATGGTACTAAACCAACACAAAATGCCTTACCTTGCTAAATTTAATAACATGGCCCCTAAGGAGTTTTTTTAAAATTTCTAGCCCTTTGGTGAGAAACTTGGTTTTCATCGAACAGTTGTGATCATTGCACACTATAGGGATTTGATCTAACGGTGGGCATCTTTAATCATGTAGTGCACTAAGAGGCACTGAAAATTCTATAAAAAGAAAAATGACCATAACCCTAAGTTTCACTCTTCCTATTCTCTCCCTCCCTCTCTTGTTGTAGCCCTCTTGGTTTGCTTCTCTACTGCTACCATCTTTGCTTGGATGAGAGGAAACCTATGAAGGCATTTGGAAGAGTATTCAACTAGAAGATACTACAAGCTGAGGTAAGAAAGCTAACGATTGTTTGACTAAATGCATTTGCTTGCTTTGTTGGAAAGGTTATTAGCTCACACAATACTATGATTATTATAGATCAAGATTACCTTCTTGCTTCCAAATAACACGATTGGAAGTTTTTACGTGTGGGCGCTGGCTCAAGAGCATCTGTGAACAATATTACAGGTATGATACCCTTCTCATCACATATTATGTTGTTTTTGGACAGCGAACAACCAACTGAGGGTTCATTGCATTAATGCATGCTTGATTCATACTTATGTGTAAGGTTGATGGGCCGCTCTGCCCACAGCGGAATATGTCTAGCCAGATTGTCGCGCTTCATCATGAGGATGTACTTTTGTTTTGAACCATTATCATAATGTGTGATGGCCGCCATCAGAAGTGCGATGGACCATCTCTGCTCTCTGTTGTCTGAGTGATCTATCATAAATGGTCTCCATCTGAAATGCGATGGTCCTCTTCTCCTACTATTGTTTTTTTTGAGAATAAAAAATAGACGTGGCTACTGATGATGCTCAATATAGTCTCTACGAATAGCTTTTTATAGCTAGCCACCCAACTCTTTACATGCTTTTTGATACCATCTTTGATAGTAATGGGAAGCTTGAAATGTATGAGCTCACGAAACTAGTAATGCAAATGGGGTGCACTGGTCTTTACTATGATACATTTTATGAGGCTTTGATAACAATTTTTACTTGAATGCAACAACTACTTATGCACTTTTTTGCTTTCCAGATAATGCTTATGACTCTATTACATTTGGATACATTAGCATTGGCTTTGGACTATGATTCTATATGATTGATATTAACACCATTGATGGGTAGCTAGCAGGAAATGATCTCACCTCGCATTCAGGTATAAAGCTTTGTGTTTAGTGGGTTTCTTTCCTTGCCTAACCTGAATCCAAGATCTAGTCAATCTAGCATCAAAGAGATGAGATTAGTTGTCACGCGTAGGTTCGTTCCCATGAGAGCGATAGTTTAGTTCAGATTTCAGCATGAATGGAAGATCCAAATCTAACTCTACATCCATTAACCCTATCCATTAACACTACGATCCACAACAAAGATAGCTTACTCTCTCTCTCTCTCTCTCTCTCTCTCTCTCTCTCTCTCTCTCTCTCTCTCTCTCTCTCTCTCTCTCTCTCTCTCTCTCTCTCTCTCTCTCTCTCTCTCTCTCTCTCTCTCTCTCTCTCATAAAAAGTATAATAACATACAATACCAATAACATTCAGATCCAACAATTAGCAAAATCCAAAGAAAGCATGAGAGATGAAGAAGGAAAGAAGAAGAGCAAAGACATTCATGAATCCATTTCTAAAGAGAACCAATCTGCTTTATTGAAATGAGAAAATGAACATGTGTAGGAGCTCGAGTTGGTCTCTTTTAATAGTAGAGAGGAGGACCTTGGCCTCTGAATCCTATTGGTCCATTTCTACCTCTCTAATTATTCAAAATTTAAAAAAGTGTGGGAACCATCAAAATTGGAGGAAAACCCAACTTTATTCACTAACTTGACATTTAGGCCCTGTGACATTAAAAGTCCCGCAAAAAGGCCTAAAGTCCTTTTATTGACTTTCTAATTAATCAATCAAATAACTATGTGATTATCGGGTTGGACTTACACATGCAGGGTGCCAAATCCCTCTCACTTATTAACTAGGATTAGGGTTGCCTTGGGATCCGCAAACCCTCCAACAGTATCCCCCACCAAAACTGGTGGCGGTCCCACGACACCTACAATATGCAATTATTGGGGACTTTTATTGGCTTCACGACGAATTTTTATTAAATGGTACTGCACCTTCTCCACAAAGTTGAGACGGGCAGTATTAAAATCCAAGTTGTGTGGTAGAAAACAATGGTGAGCTCCGGCAATCCACTTTGAGATTATACATGATGTGAAGCGTGATTCCCAGGAGTCTCCCATCATTGTTGCTCGAAAGTATAAACGAGCAACTGGCAGCTGATCTTTGATTTGCTTTGAGGCCATCAGCTTATTTGGATCAAATGCCAAAGGAGGGAGGCATTTGTCCCATCAAGTTGCCACTGACGCCAACAGAGTTAGATCTTTAGCAAACATTGCCGATTGTCGCACCGTTGGATCTGGAGAGTGGATATACTATCCCTGATAGGCTTGTAAGGCTCGGTGAAAATCCACTGAGATTGTCCAACTGTAGGGCTGATGGATGATTGGCCAATTGGGCATATGGATGGTGATCTTGTCCATAGCCAATCCCAAATCTTTCCATTTATTCCTTTGTGGCATTGGCACATAATAGGGATCAACTCACAATTGGCGAGGGCTAGCGACGTAACTCCTAATTGATTCTGGAGTTTTCTCAAAAACAATGATTCTCCATGCCGGCTGCTCTCCCAATGCAAGTATTTTGTCCAACTCTTTGCCGGCCTCTATCTTGGAGGTCTTAAACTTCATAACCCATCCACCATGCAAGAACTCATGCAGATGTTGCTTTAAGAAGGTTTGGATCTGGTCCTCGATGCTGATGGGCCTTCTGAATAGAGGTGTGGTCCTTGAGGAGGATGGACCTGCTTGTACTGCCGATAAGATTGGCGGTTGTTCTGCTATATCTGGAGCTCCCCCCTGGTCCATGTTCAAATCTACCCCTGTACCCATTGGTACAGCTTCTTGGCACAGAGGGGAGAATTGCGGCATGACCGGTACAGGAATTTGTGGTCCGACTTCCAACACCTGAGCGACTGCTTTTTCATAGGCAGTGATGGTCTCTTTAGCCTTTGCCAACAAGTTAGTCGCGTGAGGAAGACAGGTGTCATAGCTGAGCATTAGTTGTTATCCATGTCCGAAACAATATTCACTACTTTATCAGCTAGATTGCATTATCAACAAGTATGTCCAATCTTCCCAATCGTTCACATTCTAAATTAGCAACATGTTCCACTCTTTAACGAAGCCGTATCAGGGCAGAAGCCATACTGATCAGTAAAAGAGCAAAAAGAAATATATTACGTTTACGTGCATTCTATATGTAAGCAACTGTTTTTTCATTACACAGATGGACAATGACTTGATGTTGGTCACAGTGCTAGGTACTGGAGCACCTCCGTGCTATACTAGCCCCATGGATTCCCCGTATCACTTTATCCGATAATCCAAGCACCAAAATACTTGGGCAATTCCATGCCATTCAAGTGTACCATAGTCGAGTCCTGTAAGAGTACATGACTTAACTTATAATAACTGGACTTGAGATGCCAAGAAAAAAAAATTCTTTCAATAACTTATGCATATTTTACCCAATACGCATGCACGACTATCAGTTATCAGATATAATACGCGAAATCCATTCCAAGCAAGATTCATAGTATCATGACCAATGCATGAATAATAATGAGTAAGGCTGATCACCGTATCAGAGAAATTTCATACTGCATCGTACCTGAATGTGAGTTGAAGTAATCTCATGCGAACTATCCATCTTCAGTTGCTTAGTCAAATCACCTACGTGCTAAAAGCATTCAAACCGAAAGTATGGGGTTAACCATAATGTGTTTTTTTAAGCTTCATAGTGTCATCACCCATAATCGCTTGCTTTTCTGAAAATTAGTAACGTGACTTTTGGGTTGTGTGCATTCCCCGGGACAAGTGCCATGCTGATCAGCTTACGAGCAGTTGGTCCATAGCAGTTCGTTTTTAGTTTTAAAAGGACTATGAAAAGTTTTAATCGTTTACTTTTTGCTTAGCCAAAAGACTTCTATGGACACGTGTGCTTGTATTAGAGCAAATCCATGCTATGCTAACCCAAGTGACCCTTACAGAGCAAGGTGTGTCATGCACTAAATCATATGAAAACCATGGTATGGGGACATTGCTTCAGATAGACATGATTAGTTATTTAGTAAGTGATTTCTAGTGTCTTTACTAGGTATTAGGACAGATCCGTGCCATTCTAACCCTTTCGTAAAAACAACGTATCTTACACATTTCTATGTTGTCTAAGATGTGGAAAAAGTACAAAAAGGACCAAGAGTGGATTCTAGTCTGATCCTCAAGAGGGATTGGTTGTCAGATTACTTGATCTATCAATCTACTTGAGATTAAGATCAATCTAGATCAATTCCAGATACAAAATCCTAACAAGAACAATCATTAATTGAAGGTAGGTGTACCTTCTGGTTTCACACGTGTGAAACATTGTCTGAGTACATACTCCAACCTGAAAATCAAATACACATTGATAGCACCTCAAAACAATCAAAACAAATGTAGACAAATGGAGAGAATCACTCAAAATTGCTTCCAAATCCAAGACTGGTGTCTCACGTTGATTATGGCCAAATGTGGCTCTATGTATATAATAAGTGGGAGTTCGTGGTACTGATCATCCCTCTAATCCCACATGTGTGAAGGTGCTTTGTCATATGATGATTCATCATGCAAAACTGGCACTTGGACAAAACCTTCTATTTTGAGCACTTGCATTTTTCACACTCCTCAAAAATCTAGCTTGGTAAATCTAGCTTGATGGAAGACATGATGATCTTGAACTTGACTCCATGGGCTGAATTGGTTTTTGCTGGTTCAAAAGGTGTGAAGATTAGCCAATGAGCTTGATGTTGATCTGTAATCACCATATCCATGATAGTGCTTCTTTGATGTTGACATCTTTGATGAACTTAGAGCTTTGCTCCATCCTAGCACCTCCAAAATTGATTCCTTCCAATTTTCATGTAGATGCTTGACCTTGAGGCTTGCTCCTTCTCCATATGCATGCTCCTCCATGAGAAAATAAAGATTTCTTTTTGATCTATTAGGATCACAAAGATCTATCATCATGTTACCACGATCTAGAGAATTAGTCTCATCCAAATTGGCAAGACTATGCATGCTATATGAACAAAGTGTTTGCAATATATCTTCATGCCTGTTTACCATGCTAATCTCAGATCCAATGAGGTTAAATACTTCATTATGGAGATAAGTGTCTTTAGAAGATGATTCACTTAGTCTCATAAAGAGTTTACAATTTGCCTCAATACAAATTTTCAAACTATGAGTGAAGAAATCACTTTTGCTCTTGCATGACTCAAGAGCATACATTTGATGAAATAACCATTTGCTTTCTAATTGATTTAAAATCAATTTCAACCTTTCAAGAACATCATCTATGTTCTCAAGAGAGACTTCATACTCAACTAGTATGGCTTTACTCCAATTTTGAGATGCAATGATCTCACTAAAGCAAATTGATTTATCAAATGACATAAGAGAAGTAAGTATGTGATGTATAGCACATGAGATATGCTCCTCTTTCCCTTGAAATGTGAGCCACATGGACTCAACCATATTTCTTGAGTTTCTTTTTGGAATCACAATTTGAGAAGGTCTCTCCTCCTCAATCCTTGGCAAACTTGAACCTTGTAAAGGATTCTCCTCCTCAATCCTTGGCACATTTGAACCTTGAGATGACTCCTTAAGATCCTCTTCATGGTGCTCCTTTTTTATGGAAATCCGAGACCTCCATGTCTCATAATGATCACAACAAGTATGACCATTCAATATGCACTTCCTATGATTATCAAGATTACTTATGCTAGAAACATAAGTCCAAAAATCACCACAACTTGGCTTGATTTTTCCAATATTGAAATCAAAGGGTATTTCCATCTCAATAAGGCTAACTACTTGCTTGTGGATATAAGTGTCCACTTTGGATGCTTCACTTATTCTCATAAGAATTTTACAACTTGTCTTTAAGATTGAAAACTTACAATTTTCATCTTTATGAATGAACACATCATTCATGATCTTATTGAAACCAAAAAATCCTACATTATGAAGACATTTCCATTTCCTTGACTTCATAACTAATGTAAGCTTACAAGGAAAACATATGTTGCTATCTTTTAAGGCATCACACTCAACTAGTATTGCCTTAATCCAACTTTGAGATACAAAAATCTCTTCAAAGCAAAATGGTTCTTCATAAGTTGACATGATAGCATAAATGAAGCTATTTTTATTTTGTGATTGATGCTCCTTATTTTTTGATTGATTTCTCTTGGATCATAACAATAAGTTTGAGCTTATCTAAAGTTCCAAGCAAAATACTTTCCAAGGACATAAATTAAATCCAAGTTACTTTCATGAAAGTGACATCTATCTTTGCATCTTGAACGAAACAATGCACTTCCAAATGAAAAATTTCAAAAGATTTGACATGTGTTGTGATGGACTCTTGAAGACAAATCTTGCAAGTCCTTGTGAGACTCCAAGCCTCATTCACCTTTCCACAAAGGAAACACCTTTCCTTGGACTTGCCCTTCTTGTATTTGCATTTCAAACTTGAAGCTCCATCCTTCTCCTCGGCCCCCTTGCTTTGGTTCTTCTTGGATGGATTGGTCTTCTTTTTTTAGCTTCTTGAAGAAAAATATCCTTCCTTGCCACAAAGGTTGCACTTAGGATCCTTTCTTTCCTTCAATAGGATGTCACCTATTGATGCTATGTGAATAAAAACCTGGGATATGATTCTACAAATGTAATTTGTGACTCTCAAGAGACTAGATTTGAACATCTTCAACAATCTAGTAGGATCTACAAAAGATCTAACTCACAAACCTAAGAATCAATTTTCACACTAATGACTAGTCACTTGGAAACTTTGCCTTGATCACTAAGACAAAATCACATAATCTTTGAATCAAATCACAAAAGAAATCAGATCCAATCTCCTAATGAACTCATCAAACCAATGACTCTTTTTTAAAAAGTTGAAATGGATATAAAAATTTGACACCTAGATTTTCCTTTTCACTTGACTAGTTCTCTCAACACTTGAGATTCTTGAACAAAAGATGGGTTTTGTCTCAAAAACATGAAAATCAAACTTAATCACTTCTTTTGGACTCACTCTTGAGCCAAATAGTCTCACTCTTGAGATTTAGAATGAATTTGATTTGATTTGAAAACAAATTATACCACCAAGTTTCCACAAAGCTTAGAAATTTAGACAACTAGAGATTCACAAAGATCTCAACCATGCATGAATACTCAAATATGGACTCCTCATTCTAGACATCCAATGGGATCACAAATTGAGCCTCACACTCTCACAAAGAAAGTTGAATAGAACTAATTTGAGTTTCATACATACTATGTCAATTTTTGCTCAACAAATTGAATTCAATCACTCCTATTATATTCCACCAATTACTCTACCTTTTAAGACTTGGATTGAAATTCAAAATTAAAAGTTGTGATTTTTCTCACTAAGATATTGTGCTTCAAAGATCTAATGCCACTTAGAAAGATTTGATCACTTAGGAAGAGACAAACTCTCCACCAATAACAACACAAAATGACCTTCTACATCTTGCCCTCTACAAAGGAAGGAACTCCTAGAAAATTGGATCTCTCTCTACACATTTGCCATAGAAACCTTAATGACTCTTTTCAAACCTTACTACTCAAACGAATTGATTAGGGTTGAACAATGTGACTTGGATCTCAATCTCTTTTCTAGAAATCTCAATTTAAGCCAATCTAGGTCAAATTCTACAAAAGATTTGCATAGATGCTCTATATGCACTAGAAACTCCCAAAGGTTTCACTTGGAGGACAGATCCAAAGATGTTTTCTAGCAAATTGATGCTTCTAAACTTGACCCTATCACTCTTGAACAAATCTAGAGTGATGGTACAATGGATTTCAACCTCTCACCTTGCATATCACTCAATCTATGATTTTTGGCAAAATCACTCTCAATTTCAACATGCACTCAAAAAATCAGAGAAGATCAATTAAAGCACCTACTAATGCTTGATTTTGCACTAAAAATCTCTCAAATTGGGTGTGTGAGTCAAATTGTACAGGTTTTTGAAATTTCTCGGCCAAAACCGGAGCTGTACGGACTCACACGTGTGAAAAGGGTTCCTACACTCCACAGCAAGTTCTGGACCAGAAAATTTTGAGGATAGCTATCAAATCCAACTCGCTACACAAAATTTGACTAGTTTCTGAAAAACTGGTAAGTTTGGCTTTGATTTGGATCAACCCTATCGATTTCAACAAAACCTCTTGTACTTGGCTTTGATACCATGTGGAAAAAGTACAAAAAGGACCAAGAGTGGATTCTAGTCTGATCCTCAAGAGGGATTGGTTGTCAGATTACTTGATCTAACAATCTACTTGAGATTAAGATCAATCTAGATCAATTCTAGATACAAAATCCTAACAAGAACAATCATTAATTGAAGGTAGGTGTACTTTCTGGTTTCACACGTGTGAAACATTGTCTGAGTACGGACTCCAACCTGAAAATCAAGTACACATTGATAGCACCTCAAAACAATCAAAACAAATGTAGACAAATGGAGAGAATCACTCAAATTGCTTCCAAAACCAAGATTGGTGTCTCACGTTGATTATGGCCAAATGTGGCTCTATATATACAATAAGTGGGAGCTCGTGTTACTGTTCATCCCTCTGATCCCACACGTTTGGTCCATTTTCCTTCCATATGGAGATCTACTTGGAAATCTTCTAGAAGTCAAAATTCGCCTACTTCAGCTTATTCCACACGTGTGAGCTGTCCTCTACACATGGGATATGACACCTAACCAAAGGATGTGGCTCATGCAATCAATAGATTGATGCCATGTGTCATATGTCTAGAAAACTAGTTTTTGGCCATTTTAGCCACTAGAACTTGAATTAAATTATATGTACAACATATATGATTATGGTACATGACAAGTACACTATTTTCACACGTGGGAACAGGCTCCACACATGTGTAATCATCCTATATACATGATTTTTGGCCTCTACCAAGCTTATTTTTGCATTTTTCACATAAGATCATCCTTTTGGAGTCCTTACTGTAAGGTTCTTTGACAAGGGTTTCTTTGAGAATTTGTTAGTGAATTTTACTTTATGGAAAATACTATCTTTTCTCAAGTCGTTTCATTAGCAAAAAGGAGGAGGTATTTTGAAGAAACATAAAACAAGGTTTCTGTCAAAAACTACTTATCCCATTCTTGTTTGTATATTGCAGAATTCGCATTTGAATTGATAACGAGAAGTCATACTTGAATGTTTGTAGACGAGGCTTCTTGAGAGGCTGCCATGGTTGTTTTTTTTGTAAAAGTATTATCTTTATATCACAACAACATAAAAAATGGTCTTTTTAGTCTAAGACTACATTTAAGAAAAGCGTTTAGCTAGAGTAAACAGAGTACATAAGATTTGTGCTTTGTAAAGTTTCAGTTGAAAGCATACCTTCGCTTTGTAGTATGACAATGCTTGGTTCGAGTAAGAACCAAAGCATAGAAGAGAAAAGGCCGTAGTGAAGGATGTCACTACATTATCACTTGCACCGATAGTAGTTTAGTATTGTATGATGAGACATTGAAATGTGAACTCATGCATCTGCTGCTTTTCATGAATTGTTTGGGGACACTGGTTCTTTGACAATTTGAGACCTGGTTCTATTGGTGAGAGATCTAACTTGCAATTAATTAGATTATATCTGACTAACATGTTGTAGATGTACCTCTGTTGTGTAATGTAGACCAACTTCTGTTTTTTGTCTCTGTGGATTTGTATAACAAGGCGAAAATGAGCTTTGCCCAGATCGGTTATGTCAAATTCGGAAGATAGCATTGTCCTAGCCTCTTTTATCAGATTGGTACTGTTGTTGAAAAGCAATGTAGTTTTTTTATTTTATTTCTCTCACTTTTTTTATGTCAAATTTAGTTCATACTAATGCCACAGTCTCCACGCATGTCTCGTGGTCTCATTTCCTATGTGTTGTTACCTTAGAATAAGAACACAACATACATCTATAGCTCAAACATATGAATATGCAATCTCCAAAGCTTTAGTGTTAAAACATACTAATTGGTAGAAAGGGAAAAATGATATAGAGATATACACACTTTCTTTATAGTATCAAAGAAAAAGCAAATAAGAAAATAAAGAATTGTGACATTAGTTTTCATGCTATGACATCATGAAAGTTGACCACAACCATTAAGATTCTCATCAATGATTGAACGGTGCAAGGTAAATATGCTAGACTAATAAGAAAAGCCATCTGCACTTCTTATGCGGATAAAGAGTTGACTTGATATTGATGTTTCTAGTGTGAGGTACCAAAACTAGATGAGCCTACATCATCAAAATTCTTGTAGCTCATGCCTCCAAGAGTAATGATGGCATGAAAAAGCTATTTACTTGATTTTATGGCATCGTAAGCAATCATGTTGCCATTATAAGATGTTAATGTGTGTCAAAGTTTAGCAGCATGAAGCAGCACAACTGGTCCTGTAGACTACAACATGCACAAAATACACTAGTGGGCTTCTCGTGGGATCCCATGACCCAAAAAGGGTTGGTACCGGGGGACAAGGGAATTTTGTCTAGTATGAGCTGATATGGAAGTGATTCTTCAGCCCTAATTGCTTATGGGACAATGCACTCTTCTAGTGCCTTCACGCCTTCAATTGCATTGTGTGTGGTTTGAATCCTCCAACACCCCCACTAGAGCGAGTACAAGGCAAAGGACCCCCAATTGGCTCTGATACCATGTCAAAGTTTGGCAACACAAAGCAACACAACTAGTCTAGTAGACTACAACACACATAAAGTGCACTTGTGGGCCGAATGGGATCCAATCCCCATTGCCTAGCCACCTACCATCCCTTTGATCCCAAATTGAGGGCTGGTACCAAGGGACAAGAGAATGTTGTCTACTATGAGCTTATATGGATTTGACTTTTCAAGCCCCAATTGCTTCTGGGACAACACACGTACACTCTTTTGGTGCCTTGACTATATGTGGCTTGAATCATCCAATAGCCAACCATTTCATTCTATAATGTTTCGAGGTTTATACCGAGGGACTTTTTTTCATCAATCATGCATGGTATTACCCTCGATTAACAGAGTATTTTGGAATGCCTCTGGCCTCTTGATAACCCTCCCTATAACCCTCCTTATAACCCTTCTTATAGTCGTCGGTTAGCAGGCATTTTTGAAATGTCATGGTCCTCCCTATAACCCTCCTTATAAGTCTTTGAAAAACATGTTCAAATTTGCAAGGCTTACACCGAGGCCACCCTACAGACCCAACGCTCAGGCATCTTGCTTCCCCCACACCACTTTTTTTATTCTATTTCTCAAAAAAAAAAAAAACGCTCAAAAAAAGCTTTGGAAAATGTTCGTCTTGTTGTAGCACCCATGCTCTCATTCATAAGTGATTGATATGGTCATTTATAGAATGATGAATGATAACTAGTAAATGATAATGAATCATAAAGTGTGTATAAAGGATAAAGGATAATGAATACCCCTTTCACATTTTGAAAATTGTTGTTTATAAATACATTGAATTTCATTTTCTATCAAAATTAGGAGCCATATACACAAGTGAAAATAGAAAATTATGTATCATAACAATATCATGACCACAATTTGTGTACTCACATGCGTCAACTTTTTGTTTGATGTCGACTAATCAAATAATAAAGTGCAATTGCATCTGTGAGCAATGTGATTACTATAACAATAAGCTGCAATACATCTTACTGTCTCAATTATTCATTTGCTAATTTCTTGTTATAATTTGGTGCATCATCATGCAACAAATCCACCAAACCAAATGAGTCTATCTCTGATTCTATCCAACTATCTCCTATAGCTCTCCTAGAGATTGTTTAATTAACTACTCATAGTTTAGAATTAATATGTCCGTGTGTGCTAAATCTAAGACATAAAAATCAACTAATAACATATAGTTTTTGAATTAAAACTGGGATATTCATTACTTTGACTTTTCAAGTCTCCAACTCCTCCCTTGAATCTAGATATCCTTTATATTTATAATTATTGGCTTCAGTTTTTAGGCCAAGTTTGTGCACAAGATGAGAATTAATGAAATTATGAGTTGAACCACTATCTAATAAATTAAGTCTAACTTCTTTCACTATGTCTTTCAAATGAAATGAACCATTTGGACAAAAAGTAGTACTCAAGGAACATTCACACTCACAACCAATCAAGGCAACTTTCAGTTTTAGAATTTCATTACCTGGCATCTCATTCACTTGAGCTATGGGTTCCTTTCACTCTGAGTTGAATTTCATAACATGTCCCAACTTATTACAAATAAAACAAATATTCACTTTCTTGGCCTTCTTCTAGCAAATGTTACCAATCAATACTTTATTGATTGATGATGCACCTTACAAAGCTTGCATGAATCCACTTGGCAATGGGATTTTTCTTGATTCTTTTGATGCCTCTTCTAAAGATGAC
The DNA here is from genome assembly GCA_029204225.1 of Diphasiastrum complanatum. NCBI lineage: Eukaryota > Viridiplantae > Streptophyta > Lycopodiopsida > Lycopodiales > Lycopodiaceae > Diphasiastrum > Diphasiastrum complanatum. The sequence continues at coordinate 60,085,869 of CM055093.1, forward strand.
TTTTTGAATATGATTTTGTGGCCATATCTGCTACATGTCAAAGTTGTCCCAAATATTCCATATTACATCAAAAGAAATTGATTGGGCCAAGAACCGTTGAAGTAAGCAAGAGATTTTAAACATTTGATTGAACATCGTTATTCTTTATTTCCACCTTATAAGCTAGCCATTGCTCCTTTGATCATATCCACATGAAGAACTATTGTTTCAAAAGATGCACCATCTAAAAAATTGGCAGAATGTATCAAGACAATAGAGTATGTGAATGATCATCAAAAAGACCTTTTATGTGAGTATCACAAATTGAAAAAAGAGAGTAGAGGAGTTGTATTGATGAGTTTTAGTAGACTTGTCAACTTGTTTCCTTCAAACAAGTATCAAACTTTGGTGAACAAGAAATGCGATTTTTGTTAGACGCTTTGGTACAAAAGTTTTGTGTAGCTTCTCTTAAGTAACACATCATATGTGATAGTGGAGACTCAGTTTGATTCTTGGTTGTTATTAATAAATTGATGACATGCACAATTCAATGAATAGTTTTGGTTTTATGTGCACATGCTATCATGTTGTTATTTTCTTTCTCCCGAATTGTTATTACGTATATTGTAATAGCACATGATTGTATTCTTTCATTACCTTAAAATAGTATGTGCACTTATGCAAGAGATATTTGTTATTGAAATGGATAAAAAACAATTGAGCGATTCATTGGTGATATATAGAATAGCTATGACATGGTGGTTTTGTCTTCTCAATATTTCATGATATCGCACACTTGCAATTTATGAAATTACTTAATTCAGCTAAGATATAGACTCTTATAATTTGGTGCTAACTCAAAAGTAGCCCAAGATCATGTGATAACTATACAAAATTGAAATCCATTGTCATGATACACCTGCCCAATTAGAAGTCCAATAATCAATTTGTAGTTTTTTGACATAACAAATAAACAATTAGAAGAAGGCCAATAAATTATTATGAAATGCTAGTATGTGGTACAAGCGAAGTGCCATTTTATACATGAAGTACCTTTTACTCTGAAGTTATTATGAAATATAGACAAATGTTAGTACATGTTACAAGTGATATTGATGTGTTATTTTTTAAAAAAAATTTGCAACCACTCTTGATATATCAACTATTGAATAAAGTTCTTGTGAAAGTTAATTACTTTATATACCTGTATTGCAATAACATTGGATCGAGTTGAGGTCTCAACCATATTTGAATTGTTGATATGTATATTATAGTGACATGGTTTTTTTGCATCATTTTATTCTCTTAATCACTATAGAATAATATGTGACAACATACAAGAGAAAATTGACATAAATGAAAAACAATTCAACAACTCACTTGGCGGTACATAAATTAACTATAACGTAGTGCTTTTATCCTCTCAATATCTCCATGCTACCACAATTGCAATCCATTGAATTACGTGATATCAGTTAATTTACAAGGTTTTTACAATAACATCTTCAAATTACATGGAATACCAAAGAAAATAGTGAGCAACAAAGATGGCAAATTTATTTTCCCCTTACTGAAAAGTTTTAATATACAAGTTGGACACTAAACTGTGCTTAAGTACATCATTTCATCCAGAAACTGATGGACAAACAAAAAGGGTCAACCAATAGTTGGAATGCTATCTGTGACATTTTGTTTTAGATCATTAGACAAGGTGGATAGAGTGGTTGTACTTAGCTAAATTTTGTTATAACAAAACTCCACATGTGTCAACTGGTATGACACCCTTCTTTTCATTACATGGCCATGAACCATTACAACCCATTAGTGTGGATTTGTGAACATTGGTCAATGAACTCCAACATTATATGGACCTTTCAAGATTTTGAAGAAGATTGGGGAGTTGAATTATGAATTGATATCCAGTGTAAACTTTGATAGGCCCAAGAGGAGCTATTAGCCTTAAGAATAAGGCAGTTCCCTCTTTAGGCCCTTTGAAGTAACTTAATAAGGATAATAGGCCAATGAGTGCCCAAATACATCCAATAAGACTTAACTATTGGATTTCAATGCTCAAATCCATTTACAAATGAGCATCCTGAAAGGTGTACAAAAGGTCGTATTTTTCCGACCCTTGTTCGGATTGGATCGGTTCTAACTTTTCGGAACATGTTCGGTTCAGATTGTGAAAGTACTGTACTTTATGACCATAAATGGATCTACAAAAGATCCACAAGAGTAATTGGATGCTTGCTTAACAATCTATGAAAAAAACTAGACACAAAAAAGTTCATCTAGATTGGCAACTTGACAAACAACAAGCATTAACAATCAAAAGCATTGATCAACATTGAAATCCGAGCCCACACGTGTGTACTACAGGTTGTAGTATGGCCTCAACTTGAGAAACAAGTAGAAATTGATTTGGTTTCATTTGGATCACAAAAAGTCAATGTACATAGTGAACTAGCTTGAGATTGCCAATGAGCTCCAGAAATATTCTATCTTCTCACTATGAGAGCTTGGAATACATAGCAAATTCGACTTCCTTCTTGAAGTTAGGTGGATTTCCAGCATGTAATAAGGAACTTAACTCACTCTTCTTGCCCTAAATTGAAACCCTAGCCTAGGTCCTAGAGTCAAATTTTCACCTTAAACTTAGGTGTAGGTCCTATAAAGTAGGGATGACCACCAAATAGACATGACCAACTCTCTTTAATTGACCTAACCTACGTTAGGAGTGGGTTTCCACGTGTCATCTTGGGCTTCCATGTTTGGAACCCAATTATACACAATATTTACAAAGATCTACATGGCTAGATTTGCCAAAATAAGCTATTTTTCACACTCCTCCTCAAATCTAGCCTTGGAAACAATAATGTATCTATATACAATTCTAAGACCTGATCTTAACATCAGAAATGAATCATATTCAGGTTTAGAAGATGAGTAATGAGCCCCTAAAGATGATGACATGATCTATCACCATATCCAAGATAGAGCTTCTTTGATCTTGATCTCCTCCAAGATGAATTGAAGAGTCTTGATTCTTCCTTGCACCTTTTCACTTGATTTCTTCCATGTTGAGTGAAGATGCATAAACTTGAAACTTGCTCCTCCTTGATGATGATGATGGACCTTCATCAAGTCAAAAGCCAAGGAGAACATCAAGGGAAAGACCTTCAAGGCTCACATATGATGAGAAAGGTAAGCAAGTTGTTGGAGGTCACACTTTGCTTTCCTAACCTCTTTTGATGAGCCTACTTGTGTAGATTAAGCAAGAAAGAAAGAGGAGTGGATCCAAGCAATGGATCTTGAGTATCAAGCTCTTATTAAGAATGGAACATGGAGATTGGTGGAGTTACCTAAAAACAAGAACGCTATTGGATTCAAATGGATCTTCAAGGTGAAGACAAACCAAGATGGATCTATCAACAAGTACAAGGCAAGGTTGGTGGAAAAAGAATATGCTCAAGAACATGGTATCGACTATGATGAAACCTTTGCACCCGTGGCAACGATGGTAAGCATTCGGGTCATCATCTTTCTTGCTACTCTTTATGGATGGGATCTATGGCAATTGGACATCACAAATGCATTTTTGAATGGTGATCTTGAGGAGTAACTGTACATGGAGCAACTCGAGAGCAAAATTTCATCTACAGAACCAAATCATGTGTGTCTACTACAAAAGAGTTTGTATGGCCTTAAACAAATACCAAGGAGTTGGTATGCTAAGCGTAACACTTTTTTACTCTCTAAAGGGTTTTTTATGAGTGAGTATGATCATTCACTTCATTATAGGTTTGTTGGAAATGATGTTACCATCTTGCTAATCTGTGTGGATGATATCATCTTGAGTGATGGAGACAATCAAGATGTGGAGGATATCAAGAGTGCTCTTAAGAAGGAAGTTAAGGTGCATGATCTTGGTCATTTACATTACATTTTTGGAATAGAAGTGATTAGATCTTCTCAAACTAGGAAGAAACTTCACTCTTCACTTGTGAAGGGACCCAACTCAGCTTTCACTTTGAAAATTTTTAATGAAGTTGAAGACTAAAATGCACTTCACTCCTTCAAGGCCTACTTCAGTTAAATCCAACGATGGATTTCAATCCTGTAGTCCAGATTGTAATTAATCCTGTCCGTTGATCATTGTGGAGAAAGATCTGATGGACTTCGTTGCATTGGCGCATTGTACTGCACTTCTGAAGCCGCTATCCTCTTGCAAACACTACGAGGTCATCATGGTTCCTTGCACGCGACTTGTCCGCGACCTCTCCTCTTCTTTCATCCAAGGTTTTTGGATATGGCTACCACGTTCAAATTTATCACGTTCTCTTTCCAGCTCGCGGCTGCACACGACCACTTCAGACTTGATTCGCACTGCTAGGGCACCCTCCTCTGAGTTTTTACAGCTTGCAAAATGGATCAGTATAGAGAGAAATCTCTGATTTTGTGCTCCCAAACCCCAGACCAGGGTTTTTCACACAAATCTGTTCTTGGCTTCCAATTCACAGTGTTATGACAGGCCTATCCTCTTGCTCTAAGGTCTCCCTACTGCTAGAACTCTGATGCTTCAATCCGTTTGTCAAATGGTGTCCAATTGAATGCACACTGACTGCAAACACCAAATAGCCTGCTTCGAAATTTCAAAATTCCGTTTGCTGAGGTTCTGATTCAGCCGACAACCCTTGTCTCTGAATCCTCACACAGTCTGAAGCTCACCAAGATTTCGTGTGATAAACTCTCTGCACCAGTGTTTCTCCTTCCATCTTCCGTAAACCCCAAACTCTCAGAAGACAGTTCTCCCGAAGCTCTCTTCAATGACGATGTTGTCCTATGTACACTCCCTGTACGGCTCTGATACCAACTTAGAATCTGCTTTGCACAGGAACACAGATCATGATACACAGTAACACAAACAAAAAACACTCTCACCAGCAAGCTCACAAAGCAACTGTATTTCTCAAAATGAAATTACACTGTACATATAGTTGTTCACTCAAGCAACCCATGCATGACCCAGGTTGCCGTTGGCGGGACACGTGTCCCGTCGACTTGCCTCGTGGCGAGGCCAACTGATCCTTATCAACTGATAGGACCCATAGTACAGTAGCACAGTGATTCTACTTTAATTCTAATTGCTGTATCATGGATGTCAAAGAAACAAGCCACTATCTCATTGTCATCTAGTGAGGTTGAGTACAAAGCACTTACTCATTGCACAAAGGAGATGGTATGAATCAAGAGGATGATCAAGGATCTTCACTTGTTGGATTTTTCAGAGAGCCCAATCATCTTTTGTGACAATCTATCAGCCCAAAGGTTGGCAACCAATCTTTCATGCTAGGAGCAAGCATATTGAGGTGGCATATCACTTTGTGAGGGAACAAGTCATGTCAAAGGAGGTGGAGCTTCAACATGTTTCTTCAAGGGAATGTGTAGTTGATATATTCACCAAATCATTGGGAAAGAACTTGTTTATGAATCATAGGACATCACTTGAAGTGTTATCAAAGTCCATGCTAAAACTAGTTGAAGAGAGAGTGTGAGAAATATTTCATATTAGACTTAGAGTTTGACTTTTCAAAGTAATATTAGTGTAAAAGAATTTTAATAAACGCTTTTGGAAAGTGTGGGAAATCATATTACACGAGTTTTAGTAGATTCAAATTTGAGTAGTAGAGACATTGAGTCTAGTCACAATAACAGTAGGGTTTTCTATTATGGAGGGAAACCAAAGTTTGAATTTAGGTTTGGACCTGTTATAAAAGGATGTAACTCATGGGAAGAGATACAATTCTCTCTCTCTCTCTCTCTCTCTCTCTCATTCTCTCTCTCTCTCTCTCTCTCTCTCTCTCTCTCTCTCTCTCTCTCTCTCTCTCTCTCTCTCTCTCTCTCTCTCTCTCTCTCTCTCTCTCTCTCTCTCTCTCTCTCTCTCTCTCTCTCTCTCTCTCTCATTCATGCTTATACATGGTTCTCTTGGGTTCTACTATCCATTGGTGCACTATACTTGTGATATCTTGCAATTTTGTGTGTAGAATGTTCATTAAAAGCTATATTCGGATCCACATGTGTGAAATACAGTAGCTTATTGTTTTTGTACAGCAACAACTTCATTTCATGTTTTGATTGATGTTTCATCAAGATCTATGAAAGTTTGCATCTCATTCATAGTGTAGATGTTGATTTTTCTACATTGTCAAGGTCGGTGTTTCGCTTGTCTTTCTAACCAAAGATCAAAGGGATATTTTGGATCTTAATGATCTGAAATTTTTCACAATTCCTATTCTGTGCTTCCCCCTAAAGGTGTCATTTTAGAAGCTAAGAATGAATTCTTGGATCTACTACTGGGCGAGTATCTATTGTAGTACGTGTTTTGATCCAATGAGGAGAGGAAAAACTCAATGTAGAAGTGAGAATCTAGGCAAATAAGATTGTCAACGACCTTGGCGTAGGATTGAAAGTTGGAATGGTGCCTAAACCATGGAGGTAAGACATTCTTTGATTTCTCATCCTTCTTTTTTCTCTCATTTGGTTTATCTAGGCATCAATGGATCTAGTTCTTCTCCTCATGAGGTTGATCTTCTAAAGGGATGCGAACAATGTATTAAAAATTCCTACCAATAGCTCTTGACTCTGTGTCGGCTTCCGATTCGACATTGCGGACTGTGTAGAGCTTTTCTTCTTTTGTCGCTTAGAACCTTTGTTGACATATAGAGCGTGAGATGATGAAGTCAAAGAGGTGTCTTGACTTCTTCAATAATCTTCCTCCATCAACACAGTGATAACTCTGGTGAGAGTTAAATCTGAGTGTGTCGATATGATCATCACCCAATTTTCATATGTAGAAGGCAAGCTTGATAACAATGTCATACTTGCATCTTGATTGTCGATGGATGATCCGATAGTTGCCATCTGCTGCAAGAGATTCTTAAATTGGTTAATGTGATTATGAAGTGAATCACCATTCGACATCTTGAGTGTGAAGAATTTTTTTCTAAGATGCAACTTGGAAGTCATGTCCCTCACATTATATAGTGAGCTCAGCATGTCCCATCTTCATCTTAAATTTTCACAAATCATAATTGGATCCATTAAGCTTGTCTGCAATGAGACCGAATTTGTTTTGAGAATCCATCTGGAAGTTAGTTTGTCAATAGATCAATGACTTAAGAATGATACCACGTGACGCTAAAATTAGAAATCAATTATATGATACTGAAATTTGATTCCACTTGTTGAAGAATAGATATGGCTCTGATACTATGAAGAGTATAGGGCTCTGATACCATGAAAAGTATCTATTGATATCGCTCTGATACCATTTTGGAAGAAGAAAATAGGAATTTATAGTGATTAAGTCAAAATTAAAGACAAACTATCGAGCGCAGCGAAATGATCCTTCTACCGATGCATGGCTATGCCTATCGTAAATCAAACAAAGCTATTATGGCAATCATCACATTTGCTCTTTTAGCAGCTAACTTTGAAATCATCAACATAAAAGTGATTTCATAGCCAAACAATTACAAAGTGAAGAATGTTCCAACATCATACAAAATGATAAGAGATTTATCAGTTACTGATAACTACAGAGAAGAATGCATACATTTTGACATAATACTGAATGCAATAAGAAGATAGATTCATTCAGTAAGTAGCATGTACAAATTCATATGATGATGAGCAGAAAACAACCACGTACTCTAAACTATCTCTGAGTAACTAGTAACTCTCTTTGATGCACTTCCGATGATAAGCAGTAAGTGCTAATAACAATACTCAAATAGAACAGTAATAGAACTCTATGAGTCCTTCTTCTCTGATTTACTTTGTATTTTTTTTTCTTCTATAAGTTAGCCAGAGTGCGTTGTCATCCATTCAGTAAGGCCTTCCCGAAAATTTACTTGCAAAGCGGTTAGGCAAGTCGTAAGCTTCATAACAAGTGGAAACAATAATTGTCTTCCTTCGACGTCTTCGACTTCTCCAATAGTTCATCGAAGTTGTCCGATATGTCAGTGTCGTCGAAGTCACTTTGATATGTCGGTGCCACTTGTTGAGCGATTCCTGAGTATTTTTGCAGATTATGTAGAAACATGTATAAAACATCATAATTGAATAAATGAATGGATGTAGATTAAAGATCAATTATTCAACTGAATCAATCTCGATAGTAGAATAAGGATTCATAGAGTAGGAAAAGTGATCTCTCTCTCTCTCTCTCTCTCTCTCTCTCTCTCTCTCTCTCTCTCTCTCTCTCTCTCTCTCTCTCTCTCTCTCTCTCTCTCTCTCTCTCTCTCTCTCTCTCTCTCTCTCTCTCTCTCTCTCTCTCTCTCTCAAAATAATACAAAGGTTTTCAAAAAGTCGTGTCACAAGCCCTTAAATAGGCAAAACTGGGGTCAAGGTTGAGTGACCCTTTCCCAAATGCCATACCAAAATCCATATGTCATAGTAGCTCAAGTTGCACAAAGTTTTTAGATTAAATTCATTTTAAAGTAATTGGGTAGCATTTTAACATTTGGGCGCATTGAGAGCTAGTCTACCATTACTTCTTGCACCTTTAGAATGTGAGTACATTTTTCATTTTCGATGTTTGGCTTTATAAAACTCGTAGTCCTATTTGCAATTGTGTGCACTTTTTTAGACGCGACCATGCTTTTATGTCAATTTTCATAAAATCCAATTGTTAGGCGTTGACTTGTTATTCGTCTATTGGTTGGTGTCGACTTTCTGGTAATGGCTACTCCCAATAGATATAGATTCTTAAACTATGTTGTTGCTATTCTTTTGTCGACACTCTTAGTAGTTCAGAAAAGATTAAAAAATGATAATGGCATTCTTGGCATGCACTTCTCATACCCATTTCTTTATGCATCTAAAATTGTCTTCTTCAACTGTTGGTTTGGGGTATTCTTCGACATTAGTAACCCAAATGAGCAACTAGCAACACCTACAATAGCGAATTTGGTTGGCTCTTTGTTTTGGCATTTTTGTGCTCTTGTCTGGATAAACACCAGTTTAGTTGATGTTTTGGGCATTCCTACCACACTCACCAATTGTGGTAGCCTCAGCTTGCTTATATTTTCATATTGGGCATGCTAGATATGAGTGACCATAACCACAATCTCAACAAAGTGGTATAAAATTGTCGCTTGTTAGGGTACTCAGCTATCTTGTAATTCTCTCCACATTTGTTACATATTTGGTAAGTTATAGCATGAGTAATCATTTTAACTCACCAAGGTGTTTTCGAACAGTTGTCAATGAGTACTTTGTATGAAGAAAGGAATGAATAAGAAGAAAAAGTGGAAATGACAACATTTAAATAGGCAAACATTGGCGAGAGGACAAAAAAATTAACTCACCAACGGGTGAACTTTCAATACAAAGCTTTTGTTCATTGGTGAAGTGGTGAGTACAATTTTTTTACAAAAAATACCAAAAAATAGGTAGGGTGAGTAAAAGGCTTGTTGTAGCATGTGGATGCAACCTAGCGTGAGATTATAGTTGGACTATAATTATGTCCATTATATAGAGCTTGAAAGGGCAATGTGCTTTAGCTCATTGTAAATGAAAGACTTTGACAAACTAGCGATGATGGTCCTTAGGTTTATTTTGATGTTAAAAACTCCAAATGCAAAAGAAGAATTGAGATGGGTTTGCGCTTTTCTAGGCTTGTACATAATGTATCACTTCTTGTGCTTGCAGTTTCCAAGGCTTGTACATGATGTATTGCTTCTTGTGCTTTTGCTTTCCTAAGCTCGTAGATGATTTATAATCCTTGTGCTCGTGCTTTCCTAGGTTTTAACCTGCTCATTACATCGTCTATAACAACACCACAACCAGTCTAGATCAGCATAAGAGATAACATTATAAGTAAAAGCTTTGAAAGAGACACAACAATAATACTAATAGCCTTGAAACTACATAAAGCATGGCTGAATTGGATAAGAGGTGCCAAGTAGGAGTAGGCTTGAATCCAGACTACATAGATTTGGAACCTTATGCTCCTTTATCTTATAAACTTGAAGAAAGTGTATGTAGTATACATATAATGAACCTAGCCGAATTAGCTACCTTTGTTAAAAGAAATCTGCATACATTGTCAATCCTTATTGCAATGAATTATATACTACGTTGCAGCTAACAGTGCATAGTTCAAAGACCACTGTTGGTGAAGCGACAGTTATTACGGATTTCTCCTTTCTTGCCGGTCAGTGGCTTGATACTTCCCATTTTGATCATTGATTTTCTGAAGCTGTCAAAAAATTCCTCTTTATCACAGCCATATTTTCTCACATACTTTTTAGTAAATCCTGGCGTTGTATAAAGAACCTCATCAGAGTTGAGGAGTCCTTTGCCAGCCTGCAAGTTGAGGTAGTATCGGTTGTCAAAGTGGGTGGGAGTCCGCAAGTCGAGTGGAGCCAGGAAATTTGAATTTCCAGCTGCAGCAGCTTGTGGACAGAGCTGCTGTAGTGATTGCAGGAAGCCTTTGTTGATTGTGGGATCAGGTTTTCCAGTTCCACTCTGGTTGTAGAGGCGCTGGCTGAAGGCAGTGCACCTTGCTTGCCCAATTGTATGAGCACCTGCATCCCAAAACCAAAAAGTCCACACAATGTTAAAATATAAATTCAGATCTGGTCTCCAAGATTGGTTAATCTCTTGCAAGAAGACTTCGGTTTCTTCTATCAAAATCAGACCGTGAATCTGACATTCCTACGAGTTTCCAGGAGCAAGCATAAGAGAGATCAAGGATGTGAAAATCAACGAAAGAGCTCACTACATCATAGCCTTTACTGATACAAATATACAGTAATGATTGGGTAAGTTGAAGAGCTAACAGCAAGACGAGACTCATCAAAGTAAATAAGCAGTAAACCTGAAAGAGTGACCATATCCTTTGCAGAGAGCCCCACAGCCTTGAATTTGGCGATGAGTGTCGTGACATTTGAAGTGGGAGCTGGGATAAACTGATTAGACGCGGTTCTATTCGCAGTTAAGCTGTCCCGCCGGCCAAGCTGCACCTTCCACGGCTTCCCACCACTCTTCAGAACAGCACTTCAGGATAAGTGTGAGTACCTTATACTAATAAAAGTTGAGCTATAAAAATTTCAGAAACTGTGATCAGAAAATTGGCCTGTGATCTTGAGCAAAAAAAATGCATTACCAGAACAACAGCATCGCGTGCAATGATGGCCAAAATATCTGCACAAGAGACAACTCCTCTGCACCTTCTTTCCATCTCTGCCTTTATCTGATCGATTACTTCGAATCCTCTGGCTGAGCCATTGTTTGGGTTTGAAGTCTTTTCTCCTGTGAAATTAGCTGCATCGTCTAGCAATACGGATGCATCGCAACCCTGCATTACAGCAACATATAAGCTATTTAGACTCTCTCTCTCTCTCTCTCTCTCTCTCTCTCTCTCTCTCTCTCTCTCTCTCTCTCTCTCTCTCTCTCTCTCTCTCTCTCTCGATGAATCAATACCTGGACAAAGCAATCGTGGAAATGAAGCCTTAATAGTGAGGCTGGCAGTCTAGCTTCCTGCTGCTGTGCTTTTTTCACACCTGCTAGCACAATTGATTCTGCATTCGGACAAGTCTTCTCATAGAAATGATGTTTGAGCTTGTGGCCATGAAGCAAATTGCAGCGAGATAGCAGCATGCAGCATATCAAACTGATAGTGATGATAGACTTCATTTAACAAGCTCTACAAGAGCTGCTCTTTTTTAATGTGCTACTCGGATCCTAGCAGCTTTTGAGAAACGATCCTCCTTCTGTCTATTGGAAATATAGCTGCAAATGACTGCTCTCTTTCTATCACACACACATGCAGGCACACACTCTACCCTGTGCTCCTTGATCAGATTAATCAAGCACCCTTCTATGGATATGCATTCGTATTCCTTGGCATTTAAAAATGGAGCCCCATGTGTCGTTTTACCAATGACTGACATGCATGTCCAAGTTTATACATAAGCAACGTCCCTCCGATTACTAAGGTTGACTACTCAATCTCAACTGGAGAACACTTTTTCTCCAGCTCTTTCATGGACTAAGTACCTTTCTTTTTAATCTACTGCTGATAAATCTAATGGTTCCTGCTGATACGCTCGAAAAGACTATAATTACAAACAAAGCAATTAACAGGAGAGTGTTGTCCACCAACAAGCTGTCATTTGAAGCAGCTACTAACAGTCTATATCCTTTGGCTAGAAAATCATATAATTTTCTTTCAAATACGAGATAAAGTTACTTTTTCTCACTGAAGATCTTTTGTATGTCTGATATCTGAACCTTTCTGATCACCTCTCATTAAATAAAATCTTGGCTTGTAGCATTTCAGCCTTAAGGGATCTCTCAGAGCTGGAATTTATTGGTTACAAGAAGCTGCAACAAACGCAAACCTTGGCCGCTAGATCATGTGGGCCAAGGTTTGTTTTTTTAATGTAGCGCTGTTGATTTCCAGAAGAAAGGCACGGTGTAGTAAAAATGACGTTTGCTACTTCGGCTGATCTTTGAAGGAAGCTATCTAGAAAATCAAGCATAGAGGTAGCCACTTTTAGTGTACTAGACAGCTATAGCATAACCTTTGATTACTGCAGACTCCAGACTGATAGCTGTAGCCGGGGGGACAAGCAAGAAAGCAGTTTCTGGGTTGTATTGCTGTGCATTGAATGTGGGTCTTTTGCATTGACAGCCTTTCAGCTGATTTTCATCTGTAATTGAGAAAACTTGCATAGCAATAACTGTAGCTAGAGCTAAGATGACTTGTGTCTGAATCTCCCGCATCAAATTAGGCAAGCCTCCTACTCATGATGGATACCTAGCTTGCCATTTCCTCATGCTAATGTTAGTCAGTTACGAAAAGCCTCTTGAGTCTTCTGTTAGACTTTGTATGTGGACGACTACAAAGACGGTTCTGCAACTTTTGCATTCTCCAAGCTTCAAGCTTTTTAAAGGTTAAAGGAAGATGCTTTAGCCTGTCAGAGTAATAAGATTGAGTATCAAGTTTTGGAAACTGGGGATTCTTTCCCAAGCATCAAGAAAATGATCTCTCCTTTGAAAAGAAAACACATTAACATGATGAGATAATAATGTTGGCTGGGTTGTCATCATCATCCCATTTCTCCATAAAAAGTTGTAAAACAAACCACAACTTTACTGGCCTGTAGAGCTCTTTGGCACTTTGGCCAAGACACTTTGCCAGCATAAAAGATCATAAAGATATGCTTTAAAAAGTAAAAATAATTGGAAAATCTTGCAATTTTTTAGCACCTGGTTTTATTTCACACTATCACCCATCTTCTTCTTTTGGATATTGGGACTAAAAAGCCACAATCTATCTCATTATTGTAGCTCAATAAAATTTTCTATTTTACCATTAGATTTTACGTGTCCTTATGATCTATGGAGCATGGACAACAAATAAGACAAGCAAAAGTTGACTCCGGGGCTTATGAATGGATGATTTTTTAGCTCAATGGTTTTATGCAGCTTGATTGAGGTAGAACTCACCTAAATTTCCTAAGATGAGGTATGTATCCTATACATATTAATTCCTTCCGAGATAGGATTCAACTTGCAAAAATGTTCTCAAGTATTTAAAACTCTTTCAACAATTCTTTTATTTTTTTTCTCTTGAAAATACATCGACTAGATACTATTTACAAGGTACAATGCAAACGTTGAAGCTTAAAGAAGAGCAAGCTTGTCAGCCTCAATGAAGAGGAGCGAGGGGGAGATGAAATAATCTCCATGCCCCAATCCTCTATTGTTCCTATCTAGCAAAATATTCCATAGTGTGATTACTCTATTGTGTTGCCATAAAGAGTTTATAGCAGTGTCCTCAAAAAATATATCATTTAGGATCAAATTTTTCAACAATTCTTATCATCCCTTATAAACAGAAGTAGATAGATACTCCATTCCATACTAAATTTTCGTTCTATAGGAGGTTTTGAAACAAAAGGTATTTGATAAATGATGTGAGTATGCCATGTTTGTTTGAATATTTGCTTGTGGGAAAAATCACAAGTCCACTTGTCAAGTCTTATTCAACTAGCAATCCTTGAATTTAGGGTTTTTAGTTAAAAAAAGTAGCAATGTAGACCAATCAACATCCATAAAATGCATTTTGTCTAGCACTACCCACATTCTATCACCACTCAAATTTATGGTCCCTTCCCATTTTTGTGAAGTTATGGTTTGTGAGCACTTATAATATGATCTTAATTTCTCAACGCTACTCCTCTAGCCATGTGAAAAGAACATGGTTGCATTTAACTTCTTGTTTATGAGACAATTACGTAGTCCACATGGCATATCTTCTACATATAACCACCGGGCCAATTGCCACCCCACTTTTAGTGTGATGGCCAAAATCCTAAACCTAGATTGGCTTTTCCAGTGTCCCCAATAGATACTTCAAACCACCATAGTCAACATCCTTGCTCTTGATTCAAAGTTTTTTCCTAGTTCGTTTATTTCTCAAACTTAAAAATCCTAATTTATACTTAGGTCTTTGACTAGAATGCACATATAGGTTAAAATAACCAATTTCCACCCAACTATCTACATTAACATGGTAGTTCAATTTCAATGATGTACTTCTGAGACAAACACATATATATATCGGCCCATGAGGCATATTGGTCAATAACTACTCTACTTAACACTTCTCATTTAGTACTATTTAAACAAAAAAAATCAACAAAAAAACATTTTAATATAATTTTGATAACTTGTTTATGCTTTAATATTTGTAATTTAACAGTCAAGTAAACATTACAAATGTAAAATTTAAAAATATATGCTTAATTTCTAACAAATATTATTCAACAATAAACCCAAAAAAAAAAAATGATGATTATTTGAAGATTATTCATAATATGAAATGGATCAAAATATCTAACATGCAATTCTTTGAACAATGCAACCAATACCACCAATTAAAGAGAAAAAATTCCTATATGAGAAAGAAAAAGAAAAGACACTAATCTAAATCAATCAAAAGTAAAGGAATCAAAAGCATAAGAAAAGATATACCTCTATTGATGCACCTTCGAATGGGATCCTTGCTACATGCTACTTTAAAGAGTTGTCATTTTGAGTATTTTCAACATAATAGCAATAAAAAATAGCAAGGTTTTTAATGAACATAAAAAAAAACTCCTTAGAATCACAAATGGCTCAATATGCAATATATTCTTGAATAGTAACTAGAAAATGATTTATGATTCCTAAAAGTTTTGTTTGCAATGAACCAAGACGTGAAGAAGAGAAATATATATTTTTAAATGCACCTCCATATGACATCTGTGTTCAGTGTATGCAATTGTGACATCACTTGTTTGTGTTAGTAGCCATTGGCTTACAACCAACGAGATGTGGCAATTTATCTCTCAGAGTTAAAAGCTGGAAATTATATCTCTCTCTTGTAATGGACAATTTTTTGTCAATGATATATGATGATAGATGATAAATGACAAAGGATAATGAACAATATATTTTAAAGACTAGGTTGGTATATACTCACTTGAATAGTAGTTCTTTTAAAATAGAACACTATTCAAAGGCATATTAGCTCAAATGACATCTATTGAAGGCTAAATTGCATAGTAACAAATGGAGGAAAATGATAGTTGCTATAGCTATAAGTAGTTTAAAAGATGGATCAAGCTTTACCATATTATTTCTTGTACTATGAATCAAACCATATTCGAAGTCAATATGGTTCAAATTTCTCTAAGAAAATGGGGGCAGTTGAATTTTTTTAGCTTTATAAAGAGCTAAAAGAACTAACTTTGTTAAATCACAATTTTGAGAACTAACTTTCTTATGTAGTTGAAAGATTTGAGTTGCCCATGCTCTCATTAACAAATGATTTCATGTATAAAATGATGAATGATAACTAGTAAATGATAATTTGAATGATAAAGCGTGTATAAAGGATAAAGGACAATGAACCTTTCACATTGTTGGATGATTCAAGCCACGGATAGTGAAGGCACCAAAAGAGTGCATTGTCTCATAAGCAATTGGGGCTTGAAAAATCACCTCCATGTAAGCATGGTAGACAACATTCCCTTGTCTAATGGCATACAATGCCATAAAATCAAGTAAATAGCTTTTTTATGCCACCATTACTCTTGGAGACATGAGCTTATACAAGAATTTTGATGATGTAGGCTCACCTAGTTTTGGTACCTCACACTAGAAAGAGCAATATTGGTTCAACTCTTTATCCCCATCATAAGTATAAATTGCTTTTCTTATCAGTCTAGCATATTTACCTTGCATCATTCAATCATTGATGAGAATTTCAATGGTTATGGTCAACTTTCATGATGTCTTAGCATGAAAACTAATGGTCGACACAATTCTTTTTTTTCTTATTTGCTTCTTCTTGACTACTAAGGAGAAAGTGTGTTACATATCTCTATATCATTTTTCCCTTTCTACTAGTTAGTATGTTTTAACACTAAAGCTTTGGAGATTGCATATTCATATGTTTGAGATGTTGTGTTCTTATGCTAGAAAGGTAAAAACACATATTTTTGAATTCCAGCACAATTCTAATTTGCAATCAAAATTAGGTTGATCAATAGGGGAGGGTCAATTGAGTACCCTACTTAGGCCGAAGAGACCTGAGGATGAAGTTACATTTGAGTTAGAAAAAGGGAGAGAAGAGTTTCCCATCAAAAATTTAGAGAAGAAAGGTGGCTATATAAAATTTTCTTAGGCTTGGACTTTATCCACTTATGCAGATAGAAATAGACTTCACTTGAAAGAGTCAGGGAAAGAACAATATTTTTTTGTAAGAGGAAATAGACAAGATCAGTGAATGTTGAAGATCGATAGGAGCTTGCAGCTAGCTTCAGACAACCGGTGTGCAAAGGCTTTCTTCCTCTTTTGAAAGTTTGTTGGCAATCATCTTGCATATTGGACCACTATTTCAGGGAGAGCATTAGATACAATGGGTCATTGGATGCTTGTGGTTGGGTTGTGAGAAAGTTAAGTTTGCTCCTATTATTGTGATTCTTATACTCTATCCTTTATTATCTCGATGGAAAACCAGTTAGTGCATGCAGAGAGACATGCATGGAGACTGTGGCATTAGCATAAACTAAAGTTGACATAAAAAAAGTGAATGAAATAAAATAAAAAATTCAAAATCAAAATGAGAACTCATTGAATGTCAATCTTTCTATAAGTGCAACGGCAACTAGTGTACCTCAACATAAAGGATAGTTGCTGGTTCAAACTTCAGACTGCTTAAAAAGCAGACCCACCATTTTCAAGGGTGATTATGTTTTGCAATGCAAATTCTGCTTCCTAATGGTCCTGTGAAAAAAGCTCAGTTTTGAAAACGTTGATTAGGATTTTGAAATGCTGATCTACTGCATAATGGTCATGTGAAAAGCAGCCACATGCAATGGAATGAGCCAGGCAGATTACATTCTGCCCAGTAAAGGATCATACTCTCAATTACTCCAGGTCTCGCATATGAATCTTTACCAAGCACAATGTCATCTCCCTGGCTCATTCCATAATGTTCCATAATGCATAAGAGATCCATCAATATTAAAAGTTTTGAAAGATACACAATCACAATATCTGTGAAACTACTTGGTTGAGTTAAATACGTTGGAGTAGGCTGCAATATCATAAACCCAGCTGAATTATCGACCTTCGTACAAAATAAACTGCATATAATCCTTATTGCAGTGAGGTAGGATTGAAGTTGAACAATAAATAGTCTAAAGACCACTGTTGGTGAAGCGACAGTTATTACGGATTTCTCCTTTCTTGCCAGTCAGTGGCTTGATATTCCCCATCTTGATCATTGATCTTCTGAATCTGTTTAGAAACTCCTCCTGATCATCTCCATATTTTCTCACATATCGGTTTGTAAATCCTGTTGTTGTATAAAGAACCTCATCGGAGTTGAGGAGTCCTTTGCCAGCCTGCAAGTTAAGGTAGTATCGGTTGTCAAAGTGGGTAGGAGTCCGGAAGTCAAGTGGGGCCAGGAAATTTGAACTTCCAGCTGCAGCAGCCTGAGGACAGAGCTGCTGAAGTGATTGCAGGAAGTCTTTCTTGATTGTGGGATCAGGTTTTCCAGTCCCACTCTGGTTGTAGAGGCGCTGGCTGAAGGTAATGCACCTTGCTTGCCCAATTGTATGGGCACCTGCAATATGCAAAACCCAAAAAGTACACACAGTAAAATGTAAACTCAGATCTGCTTCTAAGATTGTTAAATCCCTTGCAAGAAGACTTCGGTTTCTCTTATAAAAAAAGACCGTGCATTTCAAATTCATAAAAGTTTGGAGGGGCAGGCGCAAGAGATGAAGGATGTGAAAATCAACGACAGAAATCAGTAGGTTATCATTAGCCTTGATTGATACAAAGATACGGTCATGAGAAATAGGTAAGTGAAAGAGCTACCAGCAACACGAGTCTTATCAAAGTACAGAAGCAATAAACCTGAAAGCGTGACCATATCCTTTGCAGAGAGCCCCACAGCTTTAAATTTGGCGATGACGGCAGTAACATTTGAAGTGGGAGGTGGGATAAATAAATTTGACGCGGTTTTGTTTGCAGTTAAGCTGTCCCGCCGGCCCAATCGCACCTTCCATGCCTTCCCACCACTCTTCAGAATAACAATTTAAAATAAGTGTGAGCAGGTGTTAACAATACTGAGCTCAAAAATTTTCAGCAACTGTGATCAGAAATCGGCTTGCGATTTTGAGCAAAAAAGATGCATTACCAGAACAACAGCATCGCGTGCAATAATTGACAAGATATCTGCACAAGAAACAACTCCACTGCACGTTTTTTCCAGTTCTGTCTTTATCTGATCGATTACTTCAAATCCTCTGGCGGAGCCATTGTTTGGGCCTGAAGTCTTTTCTCCTGTGAAAGTAGATGTATCATCTAGCAATATTGATGCGTCGCAACCCTGCAATACATTAGCTACTTAAAGTCTCTTTCTTTCTGTCTCTCTCTCTCTCTCTCTCTCTCTCTCTCTCTCTCTCTCTCTCTCTCTCTCTCTCTCTCTCTCTCTCTCTCTCTCTCTCGATGAACCAATACCTGGACAAAGCAATCGTGGAAATGAAGCCTTAATAGTGAGGCTGGTAGTCTAGCTTCCTGCTGCTGTGCCTTTTTCACACCTGCTAGCACAATTGATTCTACATTAGGGCAAGTCTTCCTATAGAAATTATGTTTTAGCCTGTTGCCCTCAAGCAAACTGCAGCTAGATAGGAGCATGCAGCATATCAAACAGATAGTGTTAATAGACTTCATTTTAAGAGCTCCCAAAGAGCTGCTCCTGTGTAATGTGGTACTCGGATCCTAGCAGCTTTTGAAAAAATAGATTCTTTTTCTGTCTAAATAGACATATAGCTACAGATGACTGCTCTTTTTCTCTCGGACGCACATACACACAAAGACTCTGCCCTGGGATCTTCGATGAGGCGAATCCAGCACATTTCTATGGCTATTCACTTTTTTAGAAATACATCCCCATGTGTGTTTTATCAATGATTTTGACATCCATGTCCAAGTTTATAAATAAGCAACTCTTCGAGGACTAAGGATGACTAATTCTCAATCTCAACTATAGAGTACCTTTTCTCCAGCTCTTTCATAGACTCAATTCTTTTCTTACAATTTACTGCTTATAAATGTAGAGGCTCCTTTTCAAGGAGACTGTAAATCACAAATAAAGCAATTGACAGGACAGTACTGTCCATTAATAAGTCGTTTTAATCAGATACTAACAATTTGTATCCTTTGGCTAGCAAATCATACGGTTTCCTTAGAAAGACAAGATAGTCACTTCACTGAAATTCTTTAGTGTTTCGTAATTTCTGAACCTCTCTGATCACTTCTCATCAAAGAAAATCGTCTTTTATATTATTCCTTCTAGCACGACCATAAAAAGCTGAACTCAAAGCGCTCGTCCAGAAGAATTTCTTGAAACTAGATTGTCAGGGTTCTTTCAGAGCATATTGTACGGAAAAGCCATTGTTCCTGAGATGGATTATTTGGCAGATTAGCTCCAGCCTTCAGCCTTAACGGGTCTGTCAGAGCCGAAAGTTATTGCCCACAAAAACCTGCAACAAACACAAACCTTGGCCACTACATCATGTGGGGGCTCCCGTGGGGTACCCATGCTTTCTTGTTTGTTAGAATCTTAAGTTTAAGATCTCCGACAACTCCTGGAACAGCTCTAGCATCTTGATTTCTGTACGCTCCTGTTTTATCCTCAACATTGTCATATTCTTAAATGTAACTGGTAAATTCCAGCAGAAAGGCAGAAAAGGAGTAAAATCATGTTTGTAAATTATTACTTAACCTGAATTGATGGCAGCTAGTAGCTATGAAGAAAATCAAACGTACGTACAGATAGCTACTCCTAGTGTACTACACTATAGCATACACTGGCTTTTAATTTCTGCAGACTGATTGCTTAACCGGGGGACAAACAACAACCAGTGTGTGGGCTGATATGCTGTGGTTTGTAATCTCGATGTGGGTCTTCTGCAACAACCATATATCAGGTAATTTTCATCTGTAATGGACAAAACTTGTATCTGACTACTTGTAGCCACAGATAAAATGGGTTGCTTCCTTATCTCCCCCATCAAATTAGGCAAGCCTCCTCCTCCTCGATACGTGGCTTGCCAGTCGATCATGATAATGTTTGGCCGTAGTTATGTGAACAACAAGGAATTGGTTATAAAGTGCACGGCATGCACTCCCCCCTCCCAGCGGAGCTCCCTCCCAGCGAAGCTCCCTCTCCCTCCCTCCCCTCCGTTGGGTGCCTGCGCCCGCTGGGGCGTTCAAGCACACGGGGCAGCACCTGATTGCGGTTTGGCCCTGGTGGCCCCCCGGGCTAGTTTTCGCAGGCAACACTTAGGCCACGGTCCCAGACACAACACCCCCAACACCCCGACAGTGGGGCTGAGCAGCCACAAGCAAGGGGTCGGGCAGGGCGCAGGTGGCGCAGGGCACTGCCACACCCACCCACACACATGCAAGTAACTGGGGGAGTTTAGTTATATATGCTCTCTCGAGAATATGCCAATAATGCTTATGGGATAAAAATCGGCTGCCTGGACACGTGGCACCCGGGCAGCCAATTAAAAAAAAAAACGTGTGGTGCAAATCGCACCGGGGCCATAGCCTCACGTGCTCGCAAGATGCAAGGCTCCCCTACGTTCATGTCCGGCCACCAGCGCGCACCCCGAGCTCCCGAGACCTCCCATCTTGCGTGGCGAGAGAGAGAGAGAGAGAGAGAGAGAGAGAGAGAGAGAGAGAATGTATAAGTTTTTTTAGATTTAACATTTTATTTTACAATGCATTGCTCATCCTCCCATCAAAACCACAATCTAGTTTTTTTTGGCATGACATAAATATACTAGTATATTTTCACAAATGTACAGGTACAAAAAGTAAAGTAGGCAACACGAGGTCGGTTCAGATCATTGCCCAAAAAGGTAGAATATACAAGTGTCGCCCTCTGTGCTGGGAGGCAATTCTAAAGATACTAAGTAGTGTGCATAAGAAAAGTAGCAATGGAAACATGAAGAAGCCGTAACTGAGGGAGCTGAACCCTCAAAAACCTACTAATTTTGGGCTGTCCAGATCTTCCATAAAACCGCTAACTTGTAGACATGCCAAAAGGTGAGATCGGAGTGTCCAATGAGTGCGGTGTTGCTCAACATAATGGTGTCAATCCCAATAGAAAGGGGGAAGCCCCAATGACAAAGGTGATGCTGAACTCCAACCAGAGAGCTCTGCAACAATGAAAGAACAGGTGCTCTATAAGAGGGGAGAGTCCAAAGGAGGTGTCCAACCACCCATATCGGCCAGAGGTGGTGGGGCAATGTGCAGACCAACAGCCGAAGAGAAAGCAGAAGAAATAAGCAGGCGCTCATTTCGGGAGAGATGAAGGTGCGGCAAGATTTGACAAGGGGGGACATGAATTCGGATGACTTAAAGAGGTGAGACCCTTAGAGGCCAAAGAAGAGGCAAGGATAAAAAAAGAGGAGAGGGAGGAGGAGGGAAAAGGGTAGAAGTCCAGATAGACTCATCAGAAGGTAGAGTAGAGTTGTCAGACCAGGATAGGAAGGAGTCGAGGAAGGCCTTGAAAACGAAGGGTGCTTTGAATCGGAAGTGACAGCCAAAAGAGAGAAGCTTTGAAAAAAGAGGAAGGGGTTTGAGCAAAGAAGGGACCAAAGCAGAGGAAGCAATATACACGAGGAGAAGAGAGTGCCAATGTTGTGAAGGGTGCAAGAGGCCAAGAAGATGACGAAGCACCAAAGACTTATTCTTAAGAGAGGGGTTTGGGATACTTGCCCTCCATCAATGATAGTGGCAGTGCAAACAGCCCAATGATGCAGAGGGCATTTCCCAGCCCAAAGGAAATGACGAAGGATTCTGGCAAGAGAGTCATGAAGAGAGTGGGTGGCTATGAACAAAGAGGAAAAATAAACAGGGTAGGCTGAAGGATGTGCTTAGCAACGAGAACCCTGGAAGCAAAAGACATGTAGGCGGGATTCCATGAAGCAAGCTTTTTAGCGAAACTTTGAAGAAACTAGTTAGTACGCTGTGAGGGAATTATGAAGGTGCCAAAGGGAATGCCAAGAAGACGAGTGACCAAGCCATGAGGAACAACCCGAATACCCAGAGTAAGTATCCACGGAGGGGTGTCAGTGACAATAACATGGTGTTGAGACTTCTCTTTATTAAGGAGAGAGGAGAAGCAATAGCAGAATTCTGCAAAAAGAAAAAGAAGATGAGGAACATGGCTCTCGGAGACGAGCGAGAGTAGGGTGACGTCGTCGACAAAGAGCTAGTAAGAAAGGGGGCCATTGGAGAAAAGACTGGAGCAATATAACGCATAGAAGTGGCGTAGTGAGTTGAGTGGAGCTTTGTCAATGAAAAGGGGGAATCCAACAATGAATCGTCATGTGGAGAAAGAGATCAATCAGTCCTACAAAAGTCAGTAAGACGATCAGCAGTAGGAGAAGAAGAGGGGCATAAGTCTTGAAGTAGAAAAACAAAAGGCCTGTACCATGGAAAAGGAATCAATCAAGACAGCACCAGGGATGGAAAGAGTGAGAACAAACGCAGAGGAACGCTTGATATGAAGCATGTGAAAAGAGAAGGAAGAGGGAAGAACGCCATTACGGAGCTTGGAGTTGAGCATCAGGCCCATGGCAACATGGTAATCTAGACGATGGGGAATGACTTGGCATTGAAGCTAAAGGTCAGAATAAAGAGAAGAGTCATGGGCCAAATCTTGAGCGAAAACAATGCCTCTTAGAAGAGTCAAGGCTAAAGTCTTGGCTTTTCCCCTGGAGCGGCAAGCCGACTGGCCAGATTGATAAAGGAGAAGGACACTAATGGGGCAAGGGAGATAGGAAGAACGAGAACGGAGAAGAGAGTAGGAATATTGCGGAACAGCTCTCCCGTTCTAATCAGCTGCTAGGTGCAAAAACAGTCTAATAGACAGCTTATGCTAAAGATAATCACAACTTTATGCAATCCGATTGCCCAACAAGATCTTAAAAATTAATTCATACTCTAAAACAAGAGTACAGTCCACCGAAAAGATTGGAGGTTTGTGTGTGGTACTACTAAAATCAGATATAACGAGAAGTATAGTTCTTGAATGTTTGTCACCTAATTGGGAAAGCCGTTGTACTTGGAAGTATATGGCTTCTGTGACAACTGTACATAGTGTATGCCGTCAACAAATTAGGATCGTTGATGTGGACGAGGAAGTAATGTTTAGAACAGTTACTTGCAGGTTAATGATTCATTCTTTGGAAAAGATAATTCATTAACTTAGTAATGGTTTAGAAGAGGATCTAACTATGGTGTTGTTTTGAAATAAGTTCCAAGATATACGAATTTGGCACCTAGACATTTGAGATTTTTGAATCATTAGTAGTTGACTTGAGTAGTTGGATTACTCCTGATTAAAAGTAAATTGGTTGAATAAGCAGTGTGAAGAGAATTCACTGGAATATATTGTTTATAAGAGACATGATTTGTGAGTCATCAAGATTAATCAGGAAAAGTTGTATGCATAGAATATAGGAAATTCTTGGTATAGCAGGTTTTTGGTGCAAAAAGCTAGTATTGGAAGGGTGAGTTGGTATCCTGGAATTGGTGAGGGGATTTGATTCCAAACTTTTTGTGGATCAAAATTTGTACTGTTCACACATGTGGGCAACTCTGAACCAGCATTTAAAACCCCAAATTCATTGGATCACTGTAATTTCATCTAGTGTCAG
The DNA here is from genome assembly GCA_029204225.1 of Diphasiastrum complanatum. NCBI lineage: Eukaryota > Viridiplantae > Streptophyta > Lycopodiopsida > Lycopodiales > Lycopodiaceae > Diphasiastrum > Diphasiastrum complanatum. Next base: position 60,110,162 of record CM055093.1, read on the forward strand.
TTTGATGTAATTTCTAGTGCAAATCCTAGGATAAGCTACCAAGATTACTGACCATTAATTAGTTTTGAGTTTGTTTCATGATAACTAATTAATCTAGGCTGATTTCAGACCTTCTTAAAGTGGAAACTAGGTCTAGAAAGTACATCAAAGTGAAAGAGAGAGATAGAGTCATTCTATTGTCCAGAAATAGCCAAGATTGGCAAGATTTGCTTGAGAGTAGTTTTCACTTCATCTTATCTTCATTCCAGCTTTGTGAGGGAGTGATAGAACTGTGATTACAAGTCCATCTGTTGGATTAAAAGTTAACATTTGAGTGAAACACTGCAAGTTAGAAACCTTTGTGAGTTTCAAGTTCAAACAAATCTATATCTTGTGTGTAGAATTTCACTAGTAAGATGGAATCTGCTGGAGCATACCTTCTAGAAGCTAGTGAGAAGTTAAATTCTACCAATTATGCTATTTTGAAAGTGAGGATGGAGTCACTCATGGTGCTCCAGGATCTCTATGAGTTTCTGATTGATGATGAAGATGAACCTCTAGGTGGACAGGAGTTAGCTAAATACAAGAGAAGATCTAGGCTTGCACTTCACTGTGTGAAGATGAATGTAAGCGATGATTTGTTGCAATCCAAGACACTTTGCCCACTATAGAAAAGCTTCACATTGTATTAGTGGCTGAAGAGTGTAGGATGATGCATACCAATGCAAGAATGAATGCTATTTCTCTGCACAGGATGGTGATGAGAAAGCTAATTTTTCATTTAAAGGCAAAAAGAAGACCAATGGCAAGAAGAAGCACTTCAAGGAGACCAAGGAGGAGGATGAGGCTTCAAGCTCAAAGGGCAAGATCAAAGACAAGTCCAAGTACAAATGTTTTGTTTGTGGAAAGAAAGGACATTTTGCATCAGAATGTCTCAAGAAGAAGAAGGCACAAGAGAGCAAATAGAGCAACATTGATCAGGAGGAGGAGGACGAAGAAGAGTCATCCTTGATGGTTTCCAACAAACCACCATCATCCAAGAGCAACACCAATGATTCTTGGTGGATTGATAGTGGGGCTAGTTCTCACATGACATATCAAAAGGACATATTCTCCACTTTACTTTCTTACAATGGTTTACATAGATCAATCTATACTGCAAGTAGTCAAGAATGTAAGATAAGTGGAATAGGTACCATTCCATTGTATGTAGGATCATCCAAAAGGATGAATCTTGAGAATGTTCTTTATGCTCCTAAGTTAACTAAGAATTTGCTTTGTGTTGGCCAATTAATGGATAATGGCCTTGATGTACAATTTAAGCATGGAGTTTTTTCCATCCTTAGAAATGACGAATTTATAGCCAAAGGCTTTAAGCAAGGTAGATTGTTTAAGCTTGATGCTAATATTGTCGTGGAGAGTGTTATCTTGGCAAAGGTGGAGTTATCAAAGGTGGAACTATGGCACAAAAGGTTGGGCCACTCCAACTTCAAAGCCATGGAATCTATGGCTGCAAAGGAGCTTGCAGTCGGACTCCCCAACCATTTGTCAAAGAGATGTGAAGCATGCAGCCTCTCAAAGGCTCACAAACTACCCTTCTCAAGATCTACATCAAGATCAAGCTCTCCTCTTGAACTCATCCATTCGGATGTTCATAGCATTTCACATGAGTCTAATGGTGGTGCCAAATATTATGTAATGTTCATTGATGACTATTCTAGATATTGTTGGCTGTACCTCTTGTCTAGCAAATCAATGGTGTTTGATTCTTTTGTAAAGCTCAAGACTTTGGTAGAAAATCAACTTAGTACCAAGATTAAGGTATCAAGGAGTGATAATGGAGGTGAATATATCTCCAATAAGTTGACTGACTTTTGTAGTTCTAATGGCATAAAGAGAGAGTCGTCATGTCCATACACCCCTCAACAAAATGGAGTGAGTGAGAGAAGAAATAGAGATCTTTGTGAGTGTGCTAAGGCCTTAAGTCTAGATGCTTCTCTATCCAAACTATTTGGGGTGAAGCAATAACTTGTGCTAATTATTTGTGCAATAGATTGCCAAACCAAGCCATTGGAGGAATCACACCATTTGAAGCTCTATTTGGAGAGAAGCCCAATCTCAAGGATCTCAAAGTTTTTGGATCCACTTGCTATGTACACCAATCCTTGGATAAGAGGAAGAAGGATGATGCAACATCCATCAAAGGCATCTTTGTGAGATATGGTGAGAATAACAAAGGATATAGAGTCTTCAATCCCATCACTAGCAAGGTGATAATGAGTAGGGATGTTATTTTTTATGAAGGACATGCTTGTGATTTGGATGATAATGCTACTAATCATCTAGGATGGAGGAGGAGCTTCCAAGTGAAGAAGAACTTGAGGATCCACCTCAAGATGCAAGAACTCCAAGAACTCCAAGAAGATCTAGAAGGGCAAGGTCCGAGCCATTGAGGCTCACCTATGATGGTCAAGGTGATCAAAGGGAAGGCTCATCATCTTTCACATCTTACACCTTTCTTACTTCAATGTTAGATGAGCCAACATGCTATGAAGATGCTTGTAAATCTAAAAGTTGGATGGATGCTATGCAAGTAGAGTATGATGCTCTCATTGGGAATCATACTTGGGATCTTGTGGATCTTCCTCAAGGGAAGAAACCTCTTGATTGCAAGTGGGTATTTAGATTGAAGTATAATCAAGATGGATCAATAAGTAAGAATAAAGCTAGGCTTGTAGCCAAAGGTTTTTTACAAACCAAAGGCATTGATTATGATGAGACTTTTGCTCTTGTGGCTAAGATTGTCACTATCAGGTTGATTATTAGTCTTGCTACAACCTTCAATTGGGAGCTATTCCAACTTGATTTCACAAATCCATTCCTCAATGGTTATTTAGAGGAAGAGATCTACATGAGGCAGCCCGAGGGCTTCATCAAGACAAAGCATGAAGGAAAGGTGTGTTTCTTGAAGAGCTCAAGCAAGCACCTAGAGCATGGTACTCAAGGCTAAACTATTTTCTCATGTCCATCAATTTTGTAATGAGTGCCTATGATCCATCATTGTACATAAGATTTCATGATGCCATCATCATTATTCTTGTTTTGTATGTAGATGACATTATCTTGAGTGGTAATGATCTAGATGGAATTAGAGATGTAAAAATTGCTTTAGCAAAAGAGTTTAAGATGGTAGATCTCGGCCTATTAAGCTTCATTCTTGGAATAGAGGTTATTAGAGGATGTGATTTTAGCTTTATTTGTCAATCTAAATATGCTACATCCATCCTAGATAGATTTGGAATGAAAAATTGTAAAGGCATTGAGACACCAATGGAGCAACATGTAAAGGCATCTATTGGTTGTGATGAAGCATCCTTTGAGGACATCACATTATATAGAAGGTTTATTGGCTCCTTGATCTATTTAACTATAACTAGACCCGATCTTAGTTATAGTGTTGGAAAGTTAAGCCAATTCATACAAAGTCCTCTAGTTTCACATTGGAAGATGGCCAAAAGAGTTCTTAGATACATTTCATCTACTAAGAATTTTGGCATTTTGTGTAGAGGGACTAATCTTGGCTTAAGAGCCTATGGTGACTCAGATTTTGCAGGTGAAAAAGTGGATAGAAGATCAACAAGTGCTTTTGCCACCTTTCTATGTGATGGAGTAGTATCACGGCTTTCCAAAAAGCAAGATACCATCTCCTTATCTTCCACAGAATTCGAATACAAGGCCTTGACATCAACATGCAAGGAGGTCTTGTGGCTCAAAAGGCTATTGGTGGAGCTTCATGTCATGGAGGAGGAGATCCCTATCATCTATTGTGACAACCAATCAGCCCAATCACTTGCAATTAATCCTACATTCCATGCAAGGAGCAAACACATCGAGATTGCTCATCATTTTGTGAGGGAGAAACTGCAAGCCAAAGAAATCAAGCTCCAACATGTGTCATCATCAAGTTGCTTGGCTGATTTGTTTACTAAATCTTTACCTAAAGATTCATTTGTCAAGCTTAGATCTTCAATTGGAGTGATTGATAAAAGTATTGTGATACCACGAGTCCATTTGGTAGTGATTCCTACTTTGTAGGATCTAGACCATGATTTATGATGAGATTTGTACCTACCATGCACCTACCAATCATGACTCTTGAATTTTCACCTAACTTGGCAAAGGAAGTGTCTTTTACTATGTATTCCCATTCTCCATATGAGAAGATAGAAACTTTTTGGAGCCTCAAGGAAAAACTCAAGTTTTCTCTGTATGTGTTGTGATTGCTTTTGATCCCAATGAAACTCAGCTTTGGCACACTCTAAACTCTGTCTACAGGCCGTACTACAGCCTCATTTTCACACGTGTGAAGTCAGATTATAGTTTTTGATCAATGCTTTGATTGTCTCTACTTGTTTTCTATCAAGCTGCTAAACTAGATCTTGTTTTCTATTGGTCAAAGTCTTTGATTCTTAAGTGATTAGTAAACGCCAAAGGCTTGTAATCAGCTCTTTTTTATTGTGACAACAAAAAGACATATTGATCTTCCTTTGATAACCAAAATAATCTATTACTCCAAGCACCAAGTGAAAATACTATTCTCTATAGCTTTGATATGGTTTTCAAAATAGACTAAGAGCTATTGGAGGGTAAAGCTTACCCACTCATTTGGATTGTTAAGAAACCAAAGACATATGATGATTTGTTTATATAGGAATTTGTGCTCCTTGAAGTGCGAAGTGAAAGGGCCAAAAGTGCTAGAAAACCTCTCATCCATTGTAACATGTATGATTTTCACCCTACATTGGCTACTTGTTCATCTACATAGTCAAAGTCATGTTTCTTAAAGCATTGAGTTAACAAAACTACTATATAGTTTGCTTTCATATGTTTTTCAAGCTTCAATAAAGGGCCAAATACAAATGAAAATCACCCAATTGTAGGATCCAAAAAAATAAGTAATTGTATGTCTCCTTTCAAATTTGGACCTTTCTAATTACTGAAAAACCAGAAACTTTTCATGATTTGTGTGACAACAGAAACTTATGTTGGTTTAAACACTAACTAAGCCCACTACTTTCACCTTTTGTTGGCACTTTTTTTGTTGGTGAAAAACCAATGAATTTTGATGGTCAAGTGCTTGAAGAATTAAATAAACACACTACTTTCTAGTACACATTGAAATGTTTTCTGAGTTTAAAAAATGAAAAGGAAGCCATTTTAAATACAACAAAGAAAAATATTCCTAATGAGTTGTTGATAGAATGTGTTCCTTCAAGCTATAAGAAGACACATTGATTCCTAGTACTCTTCACTATCTTTTTACATACTAAAGGGAGGGCAAGTGGAGGGAGAAAATGACCCTTTTCAAGTGGAGTGGTCCTTTTTTATGTCGTATAAGGTAATAGTAGGTCATTGATGGTACAACATGGTTGAAAGAATCCAACGAGTATAAACTAGATATATTGTTCGATCTCATCTCCAAATCAATCATAACTAGAGGTACTTTATGATTGGGATTGGGACATGAGCTAGAAGAAGAAGATAGAGTTTAGGATCCCATTATCTAACATGTGTTTTTTGAGAACCTACTCTCTCTTTTTTGGCCATTATTAAATGTCAAAACCTAGTTCAAACACCATTGTGACCAAATTGATCAATACTTTTAATGACCCAAAAAAATATAGACCTTACCATTTACTCCTTTCTTTGGGAATAATATCTTTGAAACTACATCTTGACATTATGAACCCTAGTTCTGTTGCTACATGTTAGGACCTCTATCCTTTCTAGAGCCTAAGATGTGAAATGAAATTAGGGACGATCTTGATGTTTGTCTTTTGGACATATTTTCATGATGTAAAGTTCCTCTAGTAGTGCAATTTCAATAAATAAAAAAGAACAAAATATAGAGGGCATGTTGGTTAATAATTGGGTTTTAATCACAAAAACAAACAAAGCCACAAGGCACCATCATAAAATCTTATGAAGGCATGTTGCAATATTGGTTTTCTAGCAAATCCATTTTTTGATCTATCAACAAATTGCACAATTTGAAATAGTCATTACAACACATGTGCAACCTATGGTTATGACCACCAAAATAATAGCTCAAAGCTTTATTGTTTGAAGATGTGGATAGCTATATTTCCTAGTGTGTACCTCGTTCTCTCAAGTAGATTTAATGACCATTACTACTTGGAGTGACTTGAATAACTATTTCTTGAATCAATCTAAAAAAATTGGATTTTCCACTAGATTATTGGCCCATGTAAACTTCAATAAAGTTAATGCCAAAATTTATGTATGTGATATACTCATCAAGTAAAAAGCTTATTCACAATTTTGTTTAGAAATTATTGGATCCGTATGAAATCTACTAATACTTGGGAGACTTACTTATTGAAATCAGAGCATGTAGTTGATTCAATCCATACTAAGAGAGAGATGGAGAGAGAACAAACTACTTGATTTTAATAAGCTTGCAAGGGTGAAGAGAGAACATGAGAGAGATACGGAGGAGGTTGTGACTCATCACATCTAACCAGTTAATTGGTGATCCTATTCACATTGTGAAGACCATCTAGTTGACTTAGAACCATTAAGCCATATTGGCCTATTTTCTTGGTAACTTAAAGGCATGTAGGCCCGATATTATTACTAGCCAATAAAGTTGGCATTACCTTGTACTATTTCTAACACCTTCCCTTAATGACAACTTTATTGGGCCATTAATATCATATTTTTAAATGAAGAAATGTTAGAGCACAATTTCTCTACACGCTTTTGATACATGATTTATACCTCCTCATCTTGAGCATATCATGATCTATGCATTTTCATGATTACATACAATGAAAAAGTAAATTGTTCTAGCATGTAGAAGTTCTAAAAACCTCACTAAAGTTCAGATTCAAGTAGGAAGTCTAACATTCAAAACTCTTCACTGTAAAAGTTGTGTTTTTCAAGACAACTAAAAATTAAATTGGCCTTTTCACAACTTTGAATGCTATTTGAACTATGTATTACATTTTTAAAACAGTATTTTTAGCAATTCGCACATGTTTATACCCGGGTTGATAACCGATTAATATTATTCTTGTGATACCAGCTTGGTTTATAGCAGTCTACAACTCGTATACCTCATATTAATACTCGACTGGTATTAAATTTTTTAAAAAAACTGCAATACCTAGACCTGGTTGGTATCAGCCACAATGGTAGAGTCCTACACCTAAAAGACCATCATGTCCCCTCTCTCTCTCTCTCTCTCTCTCTCTCTCTCTCTCTCTCTCTCTCTCTCTCTCTCTCTCTCTCTCTCTCTCTCTCTTCAAGAAGAGCTAAGGCTTCTGCTCAAAATGTAACTATTCATGCCCTTATCATTAAGCCATCAATTTGATTTCTCATTGACGAGACTTAGATTAGAAACAGAACTTCAAGGCTATAAATTTGCTTCTTCAAAAAAGTAAACTTATCTGATTGTTGGGCTGATTGTCCACCATGGCATATAATGTTATGTCAAACAACTAAACTATGAAATTGGCTTGGAATCCACAGTGGACTATCATGGTGCAATACGACTGATCTTGCTTGCTCCATCATTGCAAATGTAGACTCAGTGTCTCATTTGCTGACAAAATATCATTGAATCGTAGTGGTGGGTCAAGTAGGTTTCAGATATGTTATCCTGAATTTTTCAAGCATTGTGCCTTGTACAATAATCTGGACTATCAACAAGATCGCTGCAAGAAATTTGATGGTTTTCGCTAAGTAGCCCACCAACTCACTCCTCCAAGTTTGCACAAACAAGACTTTACATGCTGCAATGTCTCGAGGTAAGTAGGATTATACTCTTCCTCATGTTGAACTGACTGCCATTTGTCAACAATACTTCTTCAATGGTTCCAGGCACCATTTCCATTGTGCCTCGGCAAGAACAAGGCAACAACTGATCAAGTCACATTCACATTCAAAAGGTCTTCATCTTTCAACCAAGGCTAAGGAAATGATCTTTCAAATGCCATTCTCAAGGAATTTAGCAAACAAGGTAACCTCTCTTTCAAAAAACTTACTGATTAATCCTGACATTCAATGTGCATCCATCACATAACTCTGCAAGCAATTTAGACTGTCTCGCACACTTTGTGCATTTACTACAAATCACTAGACATTGATGCACCTCTGTCTTCTATTCATTTTGCATAAAATAGGCACAAGAAAACAAAGAGACATAGCTATGTTTCTTAACTTAACACAAATTGTAATCTCTCTATATAAAAGCAAAAACTAATGCATGCCCAAATTGATAGCGAGGTTAACCATATCATGCTCTAATACCATGTTGAAATCAAAGCATGCAGTAGATTCAATCCATAGGAGAGAGAGATGGATAGAGAACAAAGTGCTTGTATTCAATAAGCTTGCACATTACAATAATCAGGAAGAAGAGAGTATGTGAGAGAGATAGGAGGTAAAGATCATCTAAATGATAAAGCATACTAGCCTATTTTTCAAATAACTTTCAAGGCACGTAGGCCCATTACTATTATTCACTAGTAAAGTTAGCATTACAATGTATTATTTCTAAGTTCTAACATTATCAACATAGATGGACTAATATTTTTAACAAGATCCAACAAAAATTTGTTGGAAGATTTTGTCGCTACTATTAAAACCTCTAGGATTTCAAAATGGAAAAGATCAATTGAAGAATTTAAAATAAAAAAGAGTGTCGAGTTACAGAAAAGCAATATAAATTCATTGCATGATTGCATTTACAAACAAAACATTAGCATAAACAAGTCATATCTGTTGCTCTCCACTAGTCATAACATTTCTTTGAGGTATAAAGATGAGGTCTCTTCTAGGCCCATTTCTTGTTGATCTAGATAGAATATAAACTTGATACATAATCAAGTCGACTCTCACATCAAATGTCCAAAACTAATTTTTTGACACATCTATCCCCAGTTATTTTGTAACATGTGAGGATGGGTTTGACGCACATCTTTGTACCAATGTACACATATCGAGTATTATGAAAAATCAAGTCGACTCTCACATCAAATGTCCAAAACTAATTTTTTGACACATCTATCCCCAATTATTTTGTAACATGTGAGGATGGGTTTGACGCACATCTTTGTACCAATGCACACATATCGAGTATTATGAAAATAATCGTAATGTTAAGAGTAGCTATTTTTTTTGGTCAAATTAGCCATTCTTCTCCATTCTTTCTTCAAAGAATCTTTAACTAATTTGTTTTTTCATTGTTTATCTTTAATTTTAGTTTTAGTTTTTTTGGATCAAGAGGGTTCAAACAAGAAGCTTAAATATGAATCTAATGTATGATCTGTTGGCCCTATACCTTGACTTAGTGTCAAACTAACTACTTCATTATAAATTGGTTATTTTGACATAGACACACATGTACTAAATTTTTGTGTTTTTAAAATTATAAATGATGCTTCTACCTTTGATGATTCCAATAGTACATTTCAACATTTCATGTAAAAAACTTTATTGCCTATATCTATTTAAATATCTCTCCAAATTGAATTTCACACACACACACACACACACACACACACACACACACACACACACCTATCTCCAACTAAACCTCCACTTATTCACTAACATTCACACAAAAGAAAGCTCGCCTAGATACATCTTGCTCTAAAAAGCTCGCCAAAAAAGTGCACTTGCATTGGACAGCCACTTCACGGTGAAATTTTCACAACCATACGAAATCCTCCTAAAGTCAGTCATGAATTTCAAACCCTTCTTGCCTCTAGAATGGTTTCTAAATAGATTCTGAGGAGCAAAGAAGTGGGCAACAAAAGCCCTGGTCCCTCTAAAAAAGAAAAAAAATTCTATTCAAAGAGTGCTTATGAGAGGAAACAAATAAAAAGAGTAAGGTGGGAAGGTGCCCAAGCTCAAACAACATTATAAGCCCTAATAATCACTTTTCCATTTTGTAACAAGGTCTTTAGTTCATCCTAAATGCCATAGACTTTCCCAAACCTATATATACTCCTTTAACTTTATTTTGAAATCAAGAACTCAAATGTAAAAGAATATACATGCCATTGTGAGGCTTGTCTATAAAGTCCTCAATCCTACACTAACAAAGCCAATAACAAGCAACACAAGGGAAACGGATGGTGGATAAAGCAACCCAACCAAACCTAGATCTTACGGATCTAGCCCCCAAGCTATGGATCAATCTTCACAAGAGGAGGAATCACAGCAACAACATGTAGCTATTAATCACACAATCAAGCATACACTAGAGCTTACTAATCACACAATCAAGCATACACTAGTGAGAGCCCAGTGGGTATACTTATACCCTCCAAGGCCCATGCACCACTAGTAGTGCATTGTGACACCTCACTGGACACCTATGCAGCCTATCTGGGCCACATCGTCCAGTTCCCCTGTGACTCAGTAATATACCCATATAAATCCACCATCATGAGTATAGGCCTACAACCATTAATCATGACCATATGCACATAAGGGCCCCAAACCCCTTACAATCATAATTAACTTACGGGTATACTGATCTCTAGCGTGGACATGCTACCCAAGACCAGGTGTGGGCATGACATTGTCCATTTCTTGTGTTTGTGGTTTCCAAGGCTTGTACATGATGTATCATTATTTGTGCTTGTGCTATCCTAAGGCTGTAGATGATGTATCAATCCTTGTGCTTGTGCTTTACTAAGTTTTACCTGCTCATTACACCATCTATCAGGAAACCAAAACCAGTTTAGAACAACATAAGAGATAGATTTGTGAAAAAGCTTTGAACGAGATACAATAATAATACTAGTAACTGTTGGTGTAAAACTACATACAATCATGGTGGAGTTGGATAAGAGATGCCAAGTAGGAGTAGGCTCAAATCCAGACTAGGAGGTTTGGAGCCTTGTTCTCCTATATGTGATTATGTCATGGAAAGTGTATGCAGTGTACATAATGAACACCCAGCTGAAATTTGATCTGCCTTTGTACGAAATAAACTGCATACAATCCTTATTGCAATGAGATAGGATTGAAGTTTAACAATAAATAGTCTAAAGACCACTGTTGGTGAAGCGACAGTTATTACGGATTTCTCCTTTCTTTCCAGTCAGTGGATTGATATTCCCCATCTTGATCATTGATTTTCTGAAACTGTTTAGAAACTCCTCTTGATCATCTGCATATTTTCCCACATGTTGGTTTGTAAATCCTGTTGTTGTATAAAGAACCTCATCGGAGTTGAGGAGTCCTTTGCCAGCCTGCAAGTTAAGGTAGTATTGGTTGTCAAAGTGGGTAGGAGTCCGCAAGTCGAGTGGGGCCAGGAAATTTGAACTTCCAGTTGCAGCAGCCTGAGGACAGAGCTGCTGAAGTGATTGCAGGAAGTCTTTGTTGATTGCGGGATCAGGTTTTCCAGTCCCACTCTGGTTGTAGAGGCGCTGGCTGAAGGTAGTGCACCTTGCTTGCCCAATTGTATGAGCACCTGCATCCCAAAGCCAAAAAGTACACAGTAAAATTTAAACTTAGACCTGGCCTCCAAGATTGTTAAATCTTTTGCTTCGGTTTCTCCTATCAAAATAAGACCGTGCATTTGACATTCATAAACACTTGGAAGAGCAGGCACAAGAGATCAAGGGTGTGAAAATCAACGTCAGAGCTCAGGAGGTTACGGATACAAATTAGATAGAGTCATGAGAAATGGGTAAGTTGAAGAGCTACCAGCAGGGCAAGAATCATCAAAGTAAATAACCAACAAACCTGAAAGCGTGACCATATCCTTTGCAGAGAGCCCCACAGCTTTGAATTTGGCGATGAGGGTAGTGACATCTGAAGTGGGAGTTGGGATAAACTGATTAGACGCGGTTTTGTTTGCAGTTAAGCTGTCCCGCCGGCCCAACCACACCTTCCATGCCTTCCCACCGCTCTTCAGAAGAACAATTTAGGATAAGTGTGATAGGTGCTGAAATACTTGAGCTCAATTCTTTTCAAAAACTGTGATCAGAAATTCGATTTGTTATTCTGAGCAAAGAAAATGCATTACCAGAACAACAGCATCGCGTGCAATAATGGCCAAAATATCTGCACAAGAGACAACTCCACTGCACGTTCTTTCCAGTTCTGACTTTATTTGATCAATTACTTCGAATCCTCTGGCGGAGCCATTGTTTGGGCCTGAAGTCTTTTCTCCTGTGAAATTAGATGTATCATCTAGCAATACGGACGCGTCGCAACCCTGCATTACAGCAATAGGACAGCTATTTATATTTTAGAGAATCTCTCTCTCTCTCTCTCTCTCTCTCTCTCTCTCTCTCTCTCTCTCTCTCTCTCTCTCTCTCTCTCTCTCTCTCTCGATGAACCAATAAACTAATACCTGGACAAAGCAATCGTGGAAATGAAGCCTTAATAGTGAAGCTGGTAGTCTAGCTTCCTGCTGCTGTGCTTTTTTCACACCTTCTAGCACAATTGATTCTGCATTCGGACAAGTCTTCTCGTAGAAATTATGTTCTAGCTTGTTAGCATGAAACAAATTGCAGCTAGATAGCAGCATGCAGCATATCAAACAAATACCGCTGAGAGACTTCATTTTACAAGCCCCCGAGAGTTTAATGTGGTACTTGGATTTTTGAGAAAGTAGATTCTTCTTCAGCTTAAATAGAAATATAGCTGTAATTCTTTCTCTCGCACACACTCTGCATGCCCTGGGATCCTTGATGAGAGGAGTCCAGCACACTTTTGTTGCTATGCATCTATGTTCCTCGGCATTTAGATATTGAGCCAATAATTGAGATCCGTGTCCATGTTTACAAATAAGCAACAACCCTCCGAGGACTCCAGCTCTTTCATAGACTCACTTCCTTTCTTTACAATCTATTGCTGGTAAAAGTAGAGGTTCCTGTTGATACGCTCAAGGAGATTGTAGATTACGAGCAAATGGCCAGAAGATTAGTGCTGTCCACTAATAAGTAATTTGAAGCAGATAGAGATAAAGCTACTTCGTTCATTTTGTGTCTGATTTCTGGATCTATCTGATCACGTCTCATCAAAGAAAATCGTAGTTTGTAGTATTCCTTCTGAGCACGACCATAAAAAGCTGAACTAAAGCGCTTGTCCAGAAAAATTTCTTGGATCTAGAATGTAAGATTTCTCAAACCACATCATTTTCCTTTTGTACAAAAAAGCCATCGTTCCTGAGATGGATATTTTGGCAGATAAGCTCCAGCCTTCAGCCTAAAAGGTCTGTCAGAGCTGAAAATTATTGCTCACAAAAAGCTGCAACAAACGCAAACGTTGACCACTAGATCATGTGGTCCAACCATGTTCTCTTGCTTGTTAGAGTCTCAAGTTTCAGCTCTGGTAGAACTCCTGGAACAGCTCTAGTTTTTTCTAACTAGCTCACAATATGCCTCGACAGTCATATCCATTAATGTAACTGGTGATTTCCAGCAGATAGGCAGAGAAAATTCACGGTTGTTACTTAAGGCTTAAGCTGAGCTTTGATGGCGGCTATCTAGAAAATTAAGCATACAGGTGGCTACTCTTAGTATACTATACTAAAGCATACGTAGTAATGTTTGAGTACTGCAGACTGATTGCTTTAGCCGGGGGACAAACAGGCAAGCACTGTGTGGGTTGTATTTCTGTGGTTTGGAGGTGGGCCTTTTGCAACAACCATCTTTCAGGTGATTTTCATCTGTAGTTGAGAAAATTTGTGTCTCAAGAACTGTAGCTACAGTTAAAGTAGCCTGCTTCTTTATCTCCACCCATCAAATTGATCAAATTAGGCAAAGCCTCCTCCTATTCCTGGATATGCCATTTGCTCATGCTAATGCTTGGCCGTACTAAAGTCAGGGTCAAGCCTCTTTTGTGGTGGAATGAATGCAAAGACTGTTTTGGACTCTCCAAGCTTTAAGCTTTCTTTAATATTAAAGTAGGATTCTTCAACCTTTAAAAGCCAGATTTGAGATCAGGTTCTGGAAACTGGGAAGATTCTTTTCTAGCCCAGCCCAAGTTCCAAGGTCCAAGAAAATGACCTTCCCTTTGAAAAGACAACACTAACATAATGAGATCAATTGGGAATGATGATAGATAGCCCCAGCCCAATTGATCTCATTATGTTACTAATGTCTTTCCAAGGTCCAAGAAAGTGCTCTTTCCTTTCCTCATTCATTATATTAACATGATGATCAGATCAGGTTGGTTGGGGCTCCTGTCATTGCATTTTTGCACATAAAATCCTAAATGAAGTTATGATTCGTGGACCACAATTTTACTTGGTTTTGAAGCTCTTTGGCCCAAGACACTTTGCGATGGCAAAAGGTTGGTTGGAGAAGACTACATGGAGCAAATCGAGAGGCAATTTCTTCAAGGCAAGGAGATCTCATTGGTGAGCTTATTGAGGTTCGTTATGGACTCAAGAGGGCTGGATTTATCAGGTTTGATACTCATCTTCACCTACTCTACTTCATGTTGGATGGAAAGTTTGGAATCTATCTTTTGATTTATGATGGTGACATTGGTGACATTGTTTTCACTAACCTTTGTGGAATTCGAGATCAAGCATTGATGAGATCTTGTTGGATCTACATCATATGTTTGAGAGGGAGTATTTCCAGAGGTTCAGGTCTGAAGATATTCATATCTTTGATGATCAAGAGAAAGGTAAGCAAGTGGAAGCAACTCACTTTGCTTTACTCACATGTTTTGGAGAATCTTCTTGTGTAGATGATGCTATGCAAGTAGATGGATGTCTTCATGATTTTACAGCAAGTAATGGATCTAGAAAACAAAGTTTGTTCAATGACTTTGATGGTCAAGAGGAAGATCAAGAGGTTGGTCTCAAAGGGCTTCAACATGTGAAGAATAAAAAGTTATACTGAGGCAAATAGGAGGTAATAAATTCTGCTCAATGCCGTTGTTAAAGCAATACTTCTTGAATTCGATAGAGATATACTCTCCCCCATTTTCGGACCTCAGTGCTTTAATTCTTCTACCAGTTTCCATTTCTACATGCTCTTTGAATTGTCGAAAGATTTTTGATCAACTCCCAAGACCCAAAGGGGATGATAATGTGAAAATTGAGATGACGCCCCATGCTAATAAGCTACAATTTTTCCAAACATCAAAGCAAATCTTCTATAAGTGATCAATTCACAATCATAGAATCTTTTGAGTTGATGAAGAGATGTGAGATCCATGCCTTGGATCTTCCATTGATCTTTCCTTCATAAGACTCCCTCTTAATGATTGCATCATAAGAAGTAGAAACCTCAAAAACATTAGAAGCCATGAAAAAAATGATTAGTACCTTCAACATAAGGATGATTGAAGTACTCTCTTTTTTCATACAAGAACTTCTACTAAATGATTTAGGTTATGATAATGATTCTTCCTCACTATCATTCACAATGACATCATTCAAAGTACATCCTACTTTGAACTCTTCACATACTTCTCTTCTTCTTGACTCGTGACTATCTCCCTCACCAAGTCTCTTGATAGAACCATTTGATCTACTCTCTTTATGAAGACATGTGAATCCACTACAAAAATGACTTTCTTGGACTCATCACAAAAGAATGTAGAAGAACCACCTCCTTTATGAATGCATCTAGCAACATCTTTTTCCATATGATCAAAGAAATCATTAACAACAATCTTTTCCTAGGAAGAACCTTCACCTCCATTAGCTCTTTTCTTACATTTTGCATGCTTGCACTTGCCATGTTGAAACACCATCATTATCCTCATGACTAGCTAACTTAGCACAAAGATGAACATCTCCAAGAACCATATTAGATCTTGACCTAGATCTAGCATAAGGAAGCTTTTTAGACTTTGCATAAGATCCACCAATCTTATTGATGCTAAAAGGGAACTTTGGAAAGTTGAGACCAATCTCCTTTTCCATTCCATCGTTTTTGTTAGCCAGAACAAAAGCATCAAGCTTGAAAAGTCTACCTTGTCTATTGCCCCTAGCAACCAAGATTTCTTCCTTTGTAATGAAACAAGCATCACTCCCAAACTTTACCATGTATCCTTTCTCTATCATTTGACCAACACTTAGCAAATTCTTTGAAAGTGAAGGAATATAAAGAACACCATCAAGTCTTGCTTTCCTATTAGTAGAGAGACAAATAGGAATTGAACCAATACCTTCAATCACACACTCACCACCATTGGCCATGTGAATTGCTTTCTTGGCTCCATCATAAGTGACAAAAGAAGTAAAGAACTCCTTGTGACTAGTCATGTGTGAACTAGCTTCACTATCAATCCACCATGAATCTTTGTCACCTTCACTTGATATTGGACTTGAAGAACACATCAAAAGAGAATCACCACCACCTAGATCCTCATCATTAGTAGTAAAGTTGATTTGCTTGCTACCTTCATCTCCTTGCTTCTTCAAACATTCATTTGCAAAATGCCCTTTGATTCCACAATAGAAGTATTTTAACTTAGACTTATCTTTCTTTTTGCCAAAAGAAGAAGTCTCACCTTGATCTTGCCCTTTAGACCACTTGCCTTTGCCTTTGCCCTTGAACTTGCCTTTGATGAACATAGCCTCCTCTTCATAATGAGATGTTGATGTAGATCCACCTCCTCTTGATTGAAGCCTATACTCCTCATTCACCAAGATCTCTTGCAATTCCACAATACTTGGCAAAGTCATTTGAATAGAAAAACTTTGAACAAGATTAGCATGATTATCCAACAAGCCATGAAGTATAACTTGAACAAGTTCTACCTCCTTAATGCTTTCATTAATACATGCTAACTCATCATTGAATGCTTTAACCCTCAAAACAAAAGCATAAGTACTCTCTTCCTTCTTTTGCAAAGTTTGAAAGATTTGCCTCCTAAGAGTAAGCACTCTTGATGTAGACTTGGATTCATAAACCTTCTTCAAAGCTTCCCAAGCCTCCAAAAATGATGTGCACTTACCAACTTCCTTGAGAAGCTCATTGGTAACATTCATCTTAATCATGTGTAGAGCCTTCTTTGCTCTCTTGTCATACCTCAATTGATCTTGTTGAGTTTCTGGTCTCTCCTCCAAACCTACAACAATATCCATCAATTCATTCATCTCCAATAAGGACTCCATCCTCACCTTCCAAGTAGAATAGTTGATTGAGGTATGCCTATCATTGCTCTCCAACATAAAGTCTCCACTTGTAGCCATGTTGAAGTGACCTGATCTTATCTTTCAACCTGTTCCAATGCACAAAGCACTTCTTGAATGTCAACAAATGAACTCAAGAAGAAATCACAAAGATATGGAACCTCTCAAATCTCTTTTAGCACTTCTAACTAGAAAATCAACACATAGAATAGTGAAATCTTGATCAACCTATGATCTATCCTTAATCTAATGATTCTTTCCACTTCCTAAGATTGAAAAACACTCAAATGAAGTTTAGTAACATCACACACTAGAGATCCAATCAGAATTAGGATTTTGACAAAATCACAAAAAATTGAATATCTCAAATTCTACATGCAATTTCTAGAAATTGATATATCTTCTTGTAGACTCCAATGAGACCTTCCTAATGCACCAAAACTCATCTAAATCCAGTAAGCCAAGTATAAAATCGGAATTGATTAAGTATATAACCCTATATTGAGTTTTGGCCTACAAAAGATCAATTCTACACATGCAAAAATGTTGATTTTTGAGTAGAGATCAATCTAGCATGCTGTAGCATTGGTAACTCCTCCAAATCCTTGCTAAACATGGCTGATCCTTTCATAAACTGAAACACAACAGATCTGATACCATGTGAAGGATTTCAGATAATTCAAGATGCAATCCATGTCCCTGATCTTTGATTACAATAAGGAGCAAACCAACAATCCTGCCAATGTAGAAAAATCAGCATCTACATACAAAATGAGATGCAAACTCTAAGAGATACTGATCAAACATGAAAAAAAACATAAAATATGTTTGTTGTCCATACAATTACAGTATCCTACTGTATTTCACAGGTGTGGAACCAAAAATAGCAATAAATGATCATTCTACGCATAGAATTGCAAGATAACATCAAGATAGTGCACCAATGAGAAGTAGAACCCAAAGAGAACCATGTATAATGATGAAATGAGAGAGAGAAGAGAGAAGATGTGTCTCTCCACGACTTACATCCTTTTATAGATTTTTCAAACCCTATTTGGCCACTTGGCTTTCCCTCCAAAATGTAAACCCTATTATTTTTGGGTCTAGATTCAATGTACCCAAAGTTCAAATTTGAATCTCTCTCAAACTCGACTACCAACTTTTTCACGTTTTCAAAAAGCGTTTATTGACTGTATTTTAAACTAATATAACTTCAAAAAGTTTATCTCTAAGTCTAAAATGAGTTTTGGCCTCATATTGACAATTTACCAAAATATGACCTAACTAGACTAAACTAGTTGAAATCTCTCACATTTGTCAAGTGTCATTCAGAGAGTATATAGTCGCTCTGTGTAACTTCTAGAATGGCTAATTAGCCATGACCTAGAGTGTATCTGCTGGCGTCATGCTATCATATCAGATATTTGTACTTCTGGGTACTTGCTTGATCTTGCTGGTCCTTTTTGGAGCATGAGGGCAGAAAAGGTTTCGTGACGATTTTTTGTGTCACGTCGTTTGACTTTCTCGTCGTCTGACTTTCTCCTAATGTATCGCAAAAGATTCTCTTTCATGAATCTTTCGTGTTCGTGTCTTCTCGTCAAGATGTTCGCAAACATTTTCGCTTCGTGTCATTTGACTTTTGTGTTCGCGAACATTTTCGTCAGGCATATGGCTGAAAGCTAGCAAAGCTTTGTAAATAGAAACGTTTTGTTTCTTCAGCTCCCTCTCAAAGCATGATAGCTTTACGATCCCAAGATTTCTCCCCTGTCTCTCAATAAGTCCTTTGTCCAAATTGCTTCTTGGATTTTTCTTTTTTGCCATAGAGGGCTTGGTCAGAACCATCCTTGTGATCAAGGTGTTTTCTAGCCTCGACTTCCTCTCGAGTCTCGACAATTGCCTTTCCGAGAGTCATGGTAGGATCTTTCGTGAGCAGGGTTCTCATTGTCTGGAAAGATCTGGGTAAGGCTCTCAACAGGTAAGTGAGCTGCTTCTCAACTAACACTACATTCTTTGCTCCAGGGTTGTGTAGTGATAGAAATAGATCCTTCATCTTCCTTACAAAAGAAGTGAGATATTTTCCATCCCACTGTAGGTTTGTCAGTTGATCTTCCAACATCATTATTTGACTTCTTGATTTCATCTGAAATCTTGTGAGTAGTGCATCCACATCTCCTTTGCTTTGGGGAGTGTGTCCAAGTCAAGTGTGAGACTATCTTTGATGGATGAAGATAACAAGGCTACTACCTTGTCATTTTCCTCCCTCCACTTGCGTAGCTCTTTGCCTGATGTCTTAGGCATCTCTTATGTGCCATCCACCCAAGGGAATAAACCTTCGCCCTTGAGTATCAATGATGTCTTAACTTTCTAGGCTAGAAAGTTAGATCCTGAAGAATCAAGATTTGTACAGATCTTGCATTGTATGCTACTGATTGAAGCCATTGCTTCTGAAGTCTGTTCCCTTGTTGATGGTTGTTCGTCTGAGTGTTTGGCCTCCTAGATCTGATAGCTTCCTTGGATATGTCAGATTATGACAAGGTAGGCAGACTCTGATACCACTGATGCGAACAAAATTTGGATGGAGTTCGAATCTAATTGCTGGTCACTCCAACTGTATCATTCCTACAGTCCTCCAGAATGTAGTCAGGCACTGCTGACCTACGTTTAGAAATTAACATAGCATTCAACAAGAATTCAACCAATGTGTGAAATTAAATGAACAAGAGTGAATCAGACATATGAATAACAACAGACTAATTTGCATTCAAGATCAGACACGAGTGATATGTGCACAACGGCTACAAGATCATCTATTGATTCTTCTCTGATTCTTCAAGCACTGCATGTAAATCCACATAGTGCGTTGGCATGAGAGAAATATAGTTCTCTCACGAGTAATGTCTCGCTTACTAGCGGACTTGTGGATCTTTGTGAATCCTGCTTAAATAAACTTGTCTCGCACGCAGGCGGACTTCTATTCTGTATCTTTGTCTTGATTGCTTACTAGCATCAGACTACTTCATGTATATGTCTGTCAAGTATCATTCAAAGAGTATATAGTCGCTCTGTGTAACTTCTAGATTAGAGTAATTAAGCATCTACAACTAATCAGGAACTACAAAAATGGCAGATTAGCCACGATCTGCTATCAAATCAGATATTTGTACTTCTGGGTACTTGCTTGATCTTGTTGGTCCTTTTTGGAGCGTGAGGGTAGAAAAAGTTTCGTGACGATTTTTTGTGTCGCGTCGTTTGGCTTTCTCGTCGTCTGACTTTCTCCTATTGTACCGTGAAAGATTCTCTTTCATGAATCTTTCGTGTTCGTGTCTTCTCTTTAGGATGTTCGCAAACATTTTTGCTTCTTGTCATTTGACTTTCGTGTTCGCAAACATCTTCGTTAGGCAGAGGGCTAAAAGCTAGCAGAGCTTTGTAAATAGAAACATTTTGTTTCTTCAGGAGCAAATATGCAGTCATATTTTTCGCTTTTTCAAAAGTGTCTCAGATGTTAAGGAAATGACTATGGCAATGTGTGGGGCTACCCTAAATGAGATTTAAGGACACTGTTGGGTTTTCGCTTTTTCGCAAAAAGTCGACAGTGTCGCCTATGGCTGTTTTGGTTCATTTCTACATAAGTGACAGCTTGGTTCATTTATGCAGATAGACTGTTTACGACCAATTCTCACCGCTTATCAACAATCAATGACAATGAACCGGATGAATGCCAACGGACACTAGCCAACTGGCAATCACATTTGACGATCTAATTGCTTAGTATAAATATGCTATTTATACATCTTTTTTTCAATCATCAAGACAATCAATCAACAAGTATTGTAGTTAGCTCTCTATCAAGCTTTCAAGCTTGAACTCTCTTGAGCATTCTAGCTCAATCTTTTAGAGATTCATTCTAGAGTTGCTATTGCGTTACTACTTATCAACAGAGCTGCTTATAATCAAACTTATTCTCAGTTACTCAGAGATAGCTTAGAGTGCGCGGTTTCTATCCGCTATTGTCTTACGCTCCTTAGCATCTGATTTTGTTTTTTCTGAATCGATACTATCTTCTTATTGCGTTCAGTATATGTCATAATGCATGCATCTACGGTATTACTTTTGTAATTGATAGAAATTGTTTGAGAATTCAATACTTCATGTTTGGCTATGTAATCACTTAGTATCTAGCAATTTCAAAGTTAGTTGCTAAAGATTGAACGTAATTTTCATCACTACTCTTTGTTCAATTTTTTATAGGCATAGTCATGCACTTGAAATAGAAAGTTTCCGCTGCTATTATCTATCCTATTTTCGACATGGTATCAAAGCATTATATCATGGTATCAGAGTATACCTACATAATATCAAAGTGTTGATTCTTCTTCAGAACCTAATACTATTTTGATATCAGAGCGAAAGCTCTAATACTTGATATCTTTCACGATATCAAATTGATATCAAACTCTTCAGTTCCTTTCAGCCTTTCAGTATCAAAGAATTGATTTCCTGTTGTTGGCGTTACTACATCTTAGCGACATCGTTATAATCGACAGAATAAGTTTCAAATGGATTCTCAAAGTAAAGCTGGTCTCATAGCAGACAAGCTGAATGGATCCAATTACCATTTGTGGAAATTTAACATGAAGACCTTGCTAATCGCCAGCGAGTTATGGGATGCATGTAGAAGTAGAATATGAAGACGACGACTCAAAGTGGAAATCGAAGGATGGTAAAGCTTTTGCGCTTATTATCATCAATATATCAGATACACAGATTGGACACATAGCTAAAGCTAAAACGTCAAAAGACGTTTGGGACATCCTGAACTCACTATATGACGTGAGGGACGTAACTACTAGGTTACATCCACGAAAGAAATTCTTCAGATTCAAGATGTCTACTTGTGATTCTCTTCAGAGTCACATTAACCAGTTTAAGAATCTCTTGCAACAAATGGCGGCTATCGGAACAGTCATAGATGATCAACATGTTGGATTTATTTTCTCTACTCTCCTAAATCCCATTTTAATCTGCCTCCATTCATGCTACATTTTTACTCACGTTGTCGCGCAGTCTGCATATTTACATGTAAATTCTCATAGGCGAAGAAAAGACGAAAGAATCGCGACACTGTGTTTTTACACGTGATTTGGTGACGGGCGAAAAAGACAACATTGTCTTACAGAATGCCGAAGGTGCCCTAGAAAGCAAAGGCACTCTATAAATTAAATCCTACGGCATTTCATCTGAGTGACGCATTTTTTGCATCTTCACCAACGTTCATGTCAGCGAAGGCTAACGTCGCGGCCTCTTCACGCTCACCCCATGCAATTGCGCTAACAGACTTGACAACGATTGTAGCCACCCACGATCTCCTCTAGACAACACATCCACTTTGTATCTTCCCCATCTGCACACCTGTAACATTATGTATATATACTGAATACCATTTGCGTATTCAGATGGATCGTTGATTAAGAGATTGAAGATCAAGTGTGTGAAAATTTAGCATCAGAAGCTCATCAGAGATAGACGAAGTAGATGCCTTGTGAATTAATTCTTTATTGTCAGTAATAAGGTTTCATTCCTTTACATATTGAATTAGCTTTGTAGAGCACGCAGTTTTGCCCGCTATTGTCCTGTGCTCTACCGCGTTATTGACATGTATATTTGATATACTTAATCTGATAACAGCTCTTTTGTTCTACGTTCAGATCAGTGTCAATATTGCTATGCTTGTTCTTCATTCTGTGTCACTGATAGTTTCTCCTATCACTTAGACTAATTCTTTCACATGGATTCCCAAGGGAAAGCCAGTCCTATCATGGACAAGCTTGATGGAGCCAACTACCATCTGTGAAAATTTAAGATGAAAATTGTACTAATGGCTAAAGAATTGTATGACGTTGTTACAGGTGCAGAAGAGAAACCCGAAGCAGACGATGCAGCAATCGCCAGATGGAAGCTGAACAATGGAAAGGCTTTCGCGCTAATCATTCTCAACATCACGAATACCCAGATCGGCCATGTATCTGAGGCTCAGACATCGAAAGAAGTCTGGGACATCTTGAGCACACTATACGAAGTGCGAAATATAGTTTCCAAGCTACATATCAGTAAGAGATTTTACTCCCTCAAGCTTGATGGAGTAATTACCATCTGTGAAAATTTAAGATGAAAATTGTACTAATGGATAAAGAATTGTATGACGTTGTTGCAGGTGCAGAAGGAAAACCCGAAGTAGATGACACAACAATCGCCAGATGGAAGCTGAACAATGGAAAGGCTTTCGCGTTGATCACTCTCAACATCACGGATATCCAGATTGGCAATGTATCTAAGACTCAAACATCGAAAGAAGTCTGGGACATCTTAAGCACACTATACAAAGTGTGAGATATAGTTTCCAAGATACATATCAGGAAGAAATTTTACTCCCTCAAGATGACGAATGGTGATTCTCTACAGAATCACATTAATCAATTCAAGAACTTGCTAAGGTGAATGGTCGTTGTTGGATCTGTCATAGACGATCAAGATGCAGTGATGCAACTGCTTACAAGCTTGCCAAGCTCATACGACAGTTGGGTGATGATCATCACGACTCATCCGAGTCATTACTATGTTGTTGTAGCAAGACACGCGGAGGAATGTAGCCTCAAGTTCTTCAACTGATTCTCATGCCTTATACACCAACAAGAGCATGACTAAGTAGAAGAAGAAGAAAGGTCCGAAGCAATCAAAGCCAGACTAGAAACCAGCACAACACAAAGAATAGTCGAATTGGCAGACAAAGAACAAGTTGTTCTGCAGATACTACAAGTGAAACAACCACGAAATTCAAGACTGTCGGATACTACAAGCAAAGCGAAATTCAAGACTGTCGGATACTACAAGCGAAGAACAACAGCAAGAGGCAGTTGAATCAAGTGCAAAATGCAGCTGCAGAAGCTCCACAACCTATTCAAGAAGCGGACCATGATGCCTTCATGACCAGCCATCAAGGAGCATCCGGCGACAGTTCTTGGTTCCTGGATTCCGGAGCCACTAAGCACATGACTAGCCTCATTGGCTGTTTCGAGTCCTATACACCTTATAGTACCCAGAAATATGTTCACCTTGGTGAAAATAGCATACAAGCTATTAAAGGTGAAGGCACTGTAAGATTGAGCTTTGCAATTGATCACTCTAGGCTACTCTCTAAAGTCTTGTATGTACCAAATGTGAAAAATGCAAAAATAAGCTTGGTAGAGGCCAAAAATCTTGTATATAGATAAACACACATGTGTGGAGCCTGTTCCCACTTGTGAAACTAGTGTACTTGTCATGTAACATAATCATATAGGATGTACATATGATTTAATTCAAGTTCTAGTGGCTAAAAAGGCCAAAAACTAGTTTTCTAGACATATGACACATGGCATCAATCTATTGATTGCATGAGCCACATCCTTTGGATAGGTGTCATATCACATGTGTATAAGACAGCTCACATGTGTGGAATAAGCTGAAGTAGACGAATTTTGACTTCTAGAAGATTTCAAGTAGATCTCCATATAGAAGGAAAATGGACCAAAAGTGCTCAAAATAGAAGGTTTTGTCCAAGTGTCAGTTTTGCATGATGAATCATCATATGACAAAGCAACTTCACACATGTGGGATCAGAGGGATGATCAGTACCACGAGATCCCACTTATTGTATATATAGAGCCACATTTGGCCATAATCAATGTGAGACACCAATCTTGGTTTTGGAAGCAATTTTGAGTGATTCTCTCCATTTGTCTACATTTGTTTTGATTGTTTTGAGGTGCTATCAATGTGTACTTGATTTTCAGGTTGGATTCCGTACTCAGATAGTGTTTCACATGTGTGAAACCATAAAGTACACTTACCTTCAATTAATGATTGTTCTTGTTAGAATTTTGTGTCTAGAATTGATCTAGATTGATCTTAATCTAAAGTAGATTGATAGATCAAGTAATCTGGCAACCAATCCCTCTTGAGGATCAGATTAGGATCCACTCTTGGTCCTTTTTGTACTTTTTCCACATGGTATCAGAGCCTAGTACAAGAGGTTTTGTTGAAATTGATAGGGTTAATCCAAATCAAAGCCAAAATTAGCAATTTTTTGGAAACTAGTCAAATTTTGTGTGGTGAGTTGGATTTGATAGCTATCCTTAAAAGTTTTGGTCCAGATCTTGTTGTGGGCTGTAGGAATCCTTTTCACACATGTGTGGCCGTAGAGCTCCAGTTTTGACTGAGAAATTTCAAAAATTTGTAGAATTTGACTCACATACTCAATTTGAGTGATTTTTGGTGCAAAATCAAGCATTTTCTATAGAGAATCTAATCCCTTGATTAGTTCTTGGATTAGATCAGCCAAGAAATTAAATTTTAAGCTTGAACTAGGTGCATTAATTGATTCTCTCTGATTTTTTGAGTGCATGTTAAAGTTGAGAGAGATTTTGCTAAAAATCATAGATTGAGGAGTGATATGCAAGGTGAGAGGTTGAAATCCATTGTACCATCACTCTAGATTTGTTCAAGAGTGATAGGGTCAAGTTTAGAAGCATCAATTTGCTAGAAAACATCTTTTGGATCTGTCCTCCAAGTGAAACCTTTGAGAGTTTCTAGTGCATATAGAACATCTATGCAAATCTTTTGTAGAATTTGACATAGATTGGCTTATGAGAGTTCTAGAAAAGAGATTGAGATCCAAGTCACATTGTTCAACCCTACTCAATTTTTTTGAGTGATTGTAAGGTTTGAAAAGAGTCCTTAAGGTGTCTATGACAAATGTGTAGAGAGAGATCCAATTTTCTAAGAGTTCCTTCCTTTGTAGAGGGCAAGATCTAGAAGCTCATTTTGTGTTGTTATTGGTGAGAGTTTGTCTTCTCCTAAGTGATCAAATCTTTCTAAGTGGCATTAGCTCTTTGAAGCACAATATCTTAGTGAGAAAAATCACAAATTTTGATTTTGAAATCCATTCCAAGTCTTAAAAGGTAGAGTAATTGGTGGACTCCAATAGGAGTGATTGAATTCAATTTGTTGAGCAAAAATTGACATAGAATGTATGAAACTCAAATTAGTTCTATTCAACTTTCTTTGTGAGAGTGTGAGGGTCAATGTGTGATCCCATTGGATGTCTAGAATGAGGAGTCCATATTTGAGTATTCATGAATGGTTAAGATCTTTGTGAATCTCTAGTTGTCTAAATTTTTTAAGCTTTGTGAAAAATTGATGGTATAGTTTGTTGTCAAATCAAATCAAATTCATTCTAAATCTCAAGAGTGAGATTATTTGGGTCAAGAGTGAGTCCAAAAGAAGTGATTAAGTTTGATTTTCATGTGTTTGAAACAAAACCCATCTTTTGTTCAAGAAACTCAAGTGTTGAGAGAACTAGTCAAGTGAAAAGGAAATTTAGGTGTCAAATCTTTTCATATCCATTTCAACTTTCAAAAGAAAGAGTCATTGGTATTTGATGAGGCCAATAGGAGATTGGATCTGATTTCTTTTGTGATTTGATTCAAAGATTGTGTGCTTTTGTTTTAGTGATCAAAGCAAAGTTTCCAAGTGACTAGTCACTAGTGTGAAGATTGATTCTTAGGTTTGTGAGCTAGATCTTTTGTAGATCATTCTAGATTATTGAAGATGTTCAAATCTAGTCTCTTGAAAGTCACAAATTACAGTTGTAGAATCATATCACAAGTTTTTATTCACATGGCATGAATAGGTGGCATCCTATTGAAGGAAAGAAAGGATCCTAAGTGCAACCTTTGTGGAAAGGGAGGATATATTTTCTCAAGATGCTACAAAAAGAAGACCAATCAAAGCAAGGGGGCCGAGGTGAAGGATGGAGCTTCACATTCAAAATGCAAATACAAGAAGGACAAGTCCAAGGAAAGGTGTTTCCTTTGTGGAAAGGTGAATGAGGCTTGGAGTCTCACAAGGACTTGCAAGATTTGTCTTCAAGAGTCCATCACAACACATGTTGAATCTTTTGAAATTTCTCATTTGGAAGTGCATTGTTTGGTTCAAGATGCAAAGATAGATGTCACTTTCATGAAAGTAACTTGGATTTATTTTATGTCCTTGAAAAGTATTTCGATTGGAACTTTAGATAAGTTCAAACTTATTGTTATGATCCAAGAGAAATCAATCAAGAATAAGGAGCATCAATCACAAAATGAAAATAGTTTCATTTATGCTCTCATGTCAACTTATGAAGATCTATTTTGCTTTGAAGGGATTTTTGTATCTCAAAGGTGGCTTAAGGAATGTTAGTTGAGTGTGATGCCTTAAAAGATAGCAAAATATGTTTTCCTTGTATGCTTACATTAGTTATGAAGTCAAGGAAATGGAAATACCTTCATAATGTAGGATCTTTTGGTTTCAATAAGATCATGAATGATGTGTTCATTCATAAAGATAAAAATTGGTTTTCAATCTTAAAGGCAAGTTGTAAAAATCTTATGAGAATAAGTGAAGCAACCAAAGTGGAAACTTATATCCATAAGCAAGTAGTTAGCCTTATTGAGATGGAAATACCTTTTGATTTCAATATTGGAAAGATCATGCCAAGTTGTGGTGATTTTTGGACTTATGTTTGTAGCATAAGTAATTTTGATAATCATAGAAAGTGCATATTGAATGGTCATGATTGTTGTGATCATTATGAGACATGGAGGTCTTGGATTTCCATCAAGAAGGAGCACCATGAAGAGGATCTTAAAGAATCATCTCAAGGTTCAAGTGTGCCAAGGATTGAGGAGGAGAGTCCTTCTCAAGGTTCAAGTGTGCCAAGGATTGAGGAGGAGAGACCTTCTCAAGTTGTGATTCCAAAAAGAAACTCAAGAAATATGGTTGATTCCATGTGGCTCACATTTCAAGGGAAAGAGGGGCATATCTCATGTGGTATACATCTCATACTTACTTCTCTTATGTCATTTGATAAATCAATTTGCTTTAGTGAGATCATTGCATCTCAAAATTGGAGTAAAGCCATACTAGTTGAATATGAAGTCTCACTTGAGAACATAGATGATGTTCTTAAAAGGTTGAAATTGATTTTAAATCAATTAGAAAGCAAATGGTTATTTCATCAAATGTATGCTCTTGAGTCATGTAAGAGCAAAAGTGATTTGTTCACTCATAGTTTGAAAATTTGTATTGAGGCAAATTGTAAACTCTTTATGAGAGTAATTGAGTCATCTTCTAAAGACACTTATCTCCATAATGAAGTATTTAGCCTCATTGGATCTGAGATTAGCATGGTAAACAAGCATGAAGATATGATGCAAACACTTTGTTATCATAGCATGCATAGTCTTCCCAATTTGGATAAGTCTAATTCTCTAGATCATGGTAACATGATGTTAGATCTTTGTGATCCTAATAAGTCGAGAAGAAATCTTTATTTTCTCATGGAGGAGCATGCACATGAAGAAGGGTCAAGCCTCAAAGTCAAGCATCTACATAAAATTTGGAAGGAATCAATTTTGAAGATGCTAGGATGGTGCAAAGCTCTCAAGTTCATCAAAGATGTCAACATCAAAGAAGCACTATCATGGATATGGTGATTTCAGATCAATATCAAGCTCATTGGCTAATCTTCACACCTTTTGAACCAGCAAAGACCAATTCAGCCCATGTTCAAGATCATCATATTTTCCATCAAGCTAAATTTACCAAGCTAGATTTTTGAGGAGGAGTGTGAAAAATGCAAAAATAAGCTTGGTAGAGGCCAAAAATCTTGTATATAGATAAACACACATGTGTGGAGCCTGTTCTCACTTGTGAAACTAGTGTACTTGTCATGTATCATAATCATATAGGATGTACATATGATTTAATTCAAGTTCTAGTGGCTAAAAAGGCCAAAAACTAGTTTTCTAGACATATGACACATGGCATCAATCTATTGATTGCATGAGCCACATCCTTTGGATAGGTGTCATATCACATGTGTAGAGGACAGCTCACATGTGTGGAATAATCTGAAGTAGGCAAATTTTGACTTCTAGAATATTTTCAAGTAGATCTCCATATAGAAGGAAAATGGACCAAAAGTGCTCAAAATAGAAGGTTTTGTCCAAGTGTCAGTTTTGCATGATGAATCATCATATGACAAAGCACCTTCACACATGTGGGATCAGAGGGATGATCAGTACCATGAGCTCTCACTTATTGTATATATAGAGCCACATTTGGCCATAATCAATGTGAGACAACAATCTTGGTTTTGGAAGCAATTTTGAGTGATTCTCTCCATTTGTCTACTTTTGTTTTGATTGTTTTGAGGTGCTATCAATGTGTAATTGATTTTTAGGTTGGAGTCCGTACTCAGACAGTGTTTCACATGTGTAAAACCATAAAGTACACTTACCTTCAATTAATGATTGTTCTTGTTAGGATTTTGTGTCTAGAATTGATCTAGATTGATCTTAATCTGAAGTAGATTGATAGATCAAGTAATCTGGCAACCAATCTCTCTTGAGGATCAGATTAGGATCCACTCTTGGTCCTTTTTGTACTTTTTCCACACCAAATTTATCTACGAATCTGCTCTCTGTAAGCGAAATCACAATCGAATTCGAATGTGATCAATGTAAATTAGTTGATAGGACAGGCAAGATCCTAGCACTCGGAAAGAGGCATGGATACTTGTATAAGTTGAGTCATTGCTTTTCTACCTCTAGTCAGACACTCAGTACTTCTATTCATTTAAATAAATGTTTACTTTGGCATTATAGACTTGGTCATTTGAATCATGCTGCTGTACAACAAATGTCTAGACAATCTATTGTTCTTGATCTCAACTATCCTTGCAAAAAAGTCGAGTTACCTATCTGTCAAGACTGTCTAGTTGGTAAACAGACTAGGAAACCATTTAGATCAAGCCATCAACATATTGCTAGAGAATTTCTAGACGTTTTGCATTCAGACATTTGTGGCCCAATGAAAAATTCATCGCTGAAGGATGCCAAGTATTTTATAACTTTTATTGATGAATTTTCCTGAAGGACTATGGTGTATTTTATAGAGAAGAAATTAGAATAAATCCTACAACATTTCATCTGAGTGACGCATTTTCGCATCTTCACAAACGTTCATATCAGCGAATGCTAACATCACAGCCTCTTCACGCTCACCCCATGCAACTGCGCTAACAGACTTGACAACGATTACAGCCACCCACGATCTCCTACAGACATCACACCCACTTTGTACCTTCTTCATCTGCACACCTGTAACATTATGTATATATACTGAATACCATTTGTGTATTCAGATGGATCGTTGACGCGGTTTCGTCCGCTATTGTCTTGTGCTCTACCACATTATTGACATGTATATTTGATATACTTAATCTGATAATAGCTCTTTTGTTCTGCGTTCAGATCTGTGTCAATATTGCTATGCTTGTTCTTCATTCTGTCTGACTTTCTAGTTGCTCAATTTGATAATCTGTTTTAGCATGACTTATATTTAGTCTTGTCTTTCGCGAATCATTCGCGACTGATTATCAGTCGAGCTCAGTCTCTCTCTTCATGAATCATTCACAACAAATAATTTGTCTAGTTGTTCATGAAAGGTTATTCTTCTGGTGTTCAATTAACGTTTGGCTACGTAATTAGAACGACCATGATTTCTTATCGTTCTAATAGGCGCAGTCATGCTTAGGAAAAGAGTCATATAGCTCATTCTGCTGCGCACGAACACTTTTCCTTCGAGTTTCGTTTCTCGTTTGTGTTCGTCTTTCCTTTCGAGCTATTTTCGTTTCTCGCACACGACTGATTCTCTTGTCCCTCTTTTCCCAACACAAGATGCAATTATGACATTACTTTCAAGCTTGCCCTCTACATATGAGAACTGGGTGATGATCATTTTGACACACTCAGATTTAACTCTTACTAGAGTTATCACTATGTTGTTGCAAGAAGACAATAGAGGAAGTCAAGACACTTCGTCTACTTTCTCTTCTCAGGCTCTATATGTCAACAAAGGCTCTAAGCGACAGAAGTAGAAAAGCTCCAAGAAGGCTGCAATGAATCAGAAGCTGATTCAAAGTCAAGAACAATCATCAAATCCACAATCGAAGAAGAAGATGTTTTGCAGGTATTGCAAGCGCAATAACCATGAGATCAAGGATTGTCGAATTCTCCAAGCAAAGAATGCAGCCAAATAACTTGATCAACAAGCAAACACAGTTTCATCATCTCCCCAGGTCGAAGTGGACGAAGGCGCATTCATAGTCAAAGATCAAAGTGCATTTTTGAATGATTCATGGTTTCTTGATTCTGGAGCAACTCAACACATGACCAATCAACGTGAGATCTTCAACTCCTATACGCCTTATAGCACGAAGAAATTTATTCATGTTGGTGACAATAGTACTCACACTATTGAAGGTGAAGGTACTGTAAGATAGCGATTCCAGCATGATCAATTTAAATTACTATGAAAGGTCTTATATGTTCCTAAACTCTCTACAAATCTGTTATCGGTAAGTAGAATTACAGATTTAGGTCATAAGGTAGAATTCGAATCTGATCAATGCAAAATTATTGATAGAAGTAATAAGATCCTTGCACTTGGCAAGAGGCAGGGTTACTTATATAGATTGACATACTGTTATTCTGAGTCTAGTCAAGCCTTGAAAACCTCTATTCTAGTCAATAAAGCATTATTATGGCATCATCTCTTAGGACATTTGAATCATGCATCTATTCTGAACATGTCCAGATAATCCATGGTTCTTAATTTCGACTATCCTTCTCGTAAGGTCGATCTCCATGTTTTTCATAGCTGTATCTTTGGAAAGCAGGCTAGGATTTCGTTTAGATCAAACCATATGCATGCAGCAAAAGGTCTGTTAGATGTTGTTCATACAAATATATGTAGACCTATGCAAACTCCTTCATTGCTAGATGCAAAGTATTTCATTACTTTTATTGATGAATTCTCTAGAAGAGCATCTTGATTCAGACCGATATCTGAGAATAAGTTCCTCAACCAAATTGCTTCCTTTGTAGCTTGAGAGGCTGCGATATACTCTAATTGAGTGGAAGATAGAGCTATCGAAGATTGCTTGCGACTGTTCCAAGATTTTGGACCATTGTTGAGGAAGAATGTAAATCCAAAAGTAGATTTATGAGTGTCTACATCTCCTGCCCAACTCGCATCTGTGTAACCACTGAGAAAATTGAGTTTGTCATTGCCGACTGCTCCATAACAAATGCAAAAGTCCATAGTAGCTCGAAGATATCTCATGAATCTTATAAGAGACTTCCAATGTGTTATACCAGGATTAGCCATAAATTGACTGAGAGAGCTGACTTCGAAAGCTATGTCTGGCCTGATACAGATCATGGCATACATAAGAGATCCTATAATAGAATGGTAAGAATACTCACACATCTGCTGCTTCTCGTGAATTGCAATTTGAGTCCTGGTTTTATTGAGAGAGCTACTTTGTAATTGATCAGATTATATCTGACTAAAATGTTGTAGATGTACCTCTGTTGTGTTCTATAGATCAACTTTTGTTTTCTGTCTCTGTGGATTTGTATACCAAGGCAGAAATGAGCTTCGTCCAGATCAGTCATATCGAATTCGAAAGATAGCATCATCTTCGCTTCTTTCATCAGATCAATACTGTTGCTGAAAAGCAATGTGTCATCCACATATAAAAGTCGAATAGAAGAATGCTTGACTACTGGACTGAAAGTTTCAGTGTAATCGACGTTGTATACCTGAGAAAATCCTTTGGCGACAAGTCATGCCTTTCTTCTACTGATGCTTCCATCTACGTTATACTTGACTTTGAAAATCCATTTGCAATCAACTACATTTCTGCTAGCAAGTAATTCGACAATAGTCCATGTCTAGTTCTTGATAAGAGATGAATACTCTTTATCCATAGCTTCTTTCCAGAACTGAGTGTCTCTTCGACAGACGTCGGTTCCTGAACAAGGTTGGTTGCAGACTTGTTGATATACCAGTTGGGTGGTCTGCTGGTTCTTGAAGATGATGCGAAAAAGAAAGAAACGCGAAACAAAACAATTCGAATGGATTTCAGATATGATTGCTGGTCACTACTAGCTGTATCATTCCTACAGTCCTCCAGAATGTAGACAGGCACTGTTGATCTACGTTTTAGACTAACACAACATTCAAAAAAATTCAAACCAAAGTGTGAAATTAAATGAACAAGTGAATCAGACACACGAATAGCAGCAAACTAATTTACATCCAAAATTAGACACGTCGATATGTGTGCAACGGCTACAAAATCATCTATTGATTTTTTTGATTCTTCAAGCACTGCATGCAAATCCACACAGTGCGTTGGCGTGACAGAAATACAATTCTCTCACGAATTTGTGTCTTGCTTACTAGCAGACTTGTGGATCTACAGATCCTATGCAAAAATTGTCTCGCACGCAGGTGGACTCGTATTTTGTATTTTTGTCTTCTTGCTTACTAGCATTAGACTTCTTCATCTTCTTGTATCATACATCAATTAGAAGGTATATAATCACGTCATGTAACTTCTATATTAGAGTGATTAAACATCTACAACTAATCACGAATTACAAGAGTGGCATATTAGCCACGACCTAGAGTGTATCTGCTGATGTCATGATATCAGATCATATATCTGTACTTTTGGTACTTGCATGATCTTGCTGGTCCTTTTTGGAGCGTGAGGGCAGAAAAGGGCGTCACGACGATTTTTGTGTCGTTTCGTGTCTTTTGACTTTCGCGTCGTCTGACTTTTCTCCCCCTGTACCGCAAATAGTTCCCTTTCGCGAATTTTTCTCGTTTGTTTCTTTTCGTCAAGGTGTTCACAAACATTTTTGCTTTTTGTCTTTTGTCTTTTGCGTTCGCGAATATTTTCGTCAGGCAGAGGGCTGAAAGCTAGCAAAGCTTTCGTAATAGAAACATTTTGTTTCTTCAGAAGATCTTCTGGGTAATAGAGGAAGTTGATCGTTTCTATCATACTGTAGTTGTTGAACCACATCATCATCATCTTTTGACCCGCCGTTGATTTGTTGTTCGTTGGAAGTAGAAGAGCTCGGACCTTCAATGGGAATAGTCACCTGCAAAACTGGAAAGTTCAAAGCGTTAGGAGAATCTGATAGGTCGGCTACATGGGAACCGCCCTTTCCTTTGAGGTCTTGAAATTGATCTTTGATGAAGATGACATCCCAGCTAGTGAATACCTATGACTCAATGGAATTGAACAACTTGTATGTTGAGGCAGTACTCCTTGAATTCGTTGGAGATGTATTCTCCCCCGTTATCTGACCTCAACGCTTTGATTCGTTTGTCAGTTTGATTCTCAGCATGCTCTTTGAATTGTCTAAATTTAATGAAAGCCTCTAACTTCTATTTAATAACATAAACAACTGTTCTTCTAGAAAACTCGTCAATAAAGATAATGAAATACTTTGCATCTAACAATGAAGGAGTTGCATAGGTCCACATATATATGTGTGAACAACATCTAGCAAACCTTTTGCTGCATGCATATGGTTTGATCTAAAGGGAATCCTAGCCTGCTTTAGAAAAATGCAGCTATGACAGATAGGGAGATCGACCTTACCAGAAGGATAGTCGAGATCAAGAACCATGGATTGTCTAGACATGTTCAAAATAGATGCATGATTCACGTGTCTTAAGCGATGATGTCATAGTAATGCTTTATTGACTAAAATAGAGATTTTCAAGGCTTGACTAGACTATGAATAACAGTGTGCCAATCTATATAAGTAACTCTGTCTCTTTTCGAGTGCAAGGATCTTATTACTCTTATCAATAATTTTGCATTGATCAAATTTGAATTCTACCTTATGACCTAAATCTGTAATTCTACTCACTGATAACAAATTTATAGAGAGTTTAGAAACATATAAAACTCTTGATAGTAATTTGAATTGATCGTGCTAGAATCACAATCTTATAGTACCTTCACCTTCAATAGTGTGAGTACTATTGTCACCAAGATGAACAAATTTCTTCGTGTTGTAAGGTGTGTAGGAGTTAAAGATCTCGCGTTGATTGGTCATATGTTGAGTTGCTTCATAATCCAGAAACCATGAATCATCCAATAACACGCTTTGATCTTTGACCATTAATGCGCCTTCATCCAGTTCAACCTGGGGAGATGATGAGGCTGTGTTTGCTTGTTGATCTTGTTGTTTGGCTGCATTCTTTGCTTGGAGAATTCGGCAATCCTTGATCTCATGGTTATTGCACTTGCAATACCTGCAAAACATCTTCTTCTTCAACTGTGGATTCGATGATTGTTCTTGACTTTGAGTCGGCTTCTGATTCGTTGCAGCCTTCTTGGAGCTTTTCTGCTTCTGTCGCTTAGAGCCTTTGTTGACATATAGAGCCTGAGAGGAGAAAGTAGATGATGTGTCTTGACTTCTTCTATTGTCTTCTTGTAGCAACATAGTGATAACTCTAGTAAGAGTTAAGTTTGAGTGTGTCGATATGATCATCACCCAGTTCTCGTATGTAGAGGGCCAGCTTGAAAGCAATGTCATAATTGCATCTTGATTGTCTGTGACTGATCCAACAACGGCCATTTGTTGTAAGAGATTCTTAAACTGGTTAATGTGACTCTGAAGAGAATCACCAACAGACATCTTGAATGTGAAAAATTTTCTTCGTAGATGTAACTTAGTAGTTATGTCCCTCACGTCATATAGTGAGTTCAGGATGTCCCAAACGTCTCTTGACATTTTAGCTTCAGCTATGTGTACGATCTGTGTATCTGATATGTTGAGGATAATAAGCGCAAAAGCTTTACCGTCCTTCAATTTCCACTTTCAGTCATCGTCTTTAGGTTTTACTTCTGTACCTGTGACAACATCCCATAAATGTTGGTGATTAGCAAGGCCTTCATCTTAAATTTCCACAAATGATTATTGGATCCATTCAGCTTGTCTATGATAAGACCGGCTTTACTTTGAGAATCCATTTGGATCTTAGTCTATCGATTGTATCGATGATGCTAAGATGAAGTAATCCCAACAATAGGAAACCAATTCTCTGATACTGAAAGGTTGGAAAGAAGTGAAGAGTTTGATATCAATTTGATATCACGAAAGATATCAAGTATTAGAGCATTTGCTTTGATATCATGTAGGAATTAAATAAAGATAATGAAATTGCTCTGATACCATGTCGGAAATAGGATGGATAAATTGCAACGGAAACTCCTACTTCCAATGCACGACTACGCCTATCAAAAAATTGAACGAAGCAGTAGTGATGGGAATCACATCCAATCTTTAACAACTAAATCTGAAATTGCTAGATACTAAGTGATTATGTGGCCAAACATGAAGTATTGAATTCTCAGACAATTCTATCAGTTACAAAAGCAATACAAAGATGCATGCATTTTGGCATATACTAAGCGCAATAAGAAGATTGTATTGATTCAGGAAAAATAAAATCAGATGCCAATGAGCGCAAAAAAATGGTGGATAGAAACCGCGCACTCTAAGCTGTCTCTGAGTACTGAGAATAAGTCTGAATTAAGCACAATGCTGATAAGCAATGGCGCAATAGCAATCTCTAAAACAACTCTAAGAAGTGAGCTAGAATGCTCAGGAGTGTTCAAGCTCGTAGGATTGAGAGAGAGCTAACTATTCAAATGCTTCTTCTGATAATTTTGATAATTATTGAAAATTGTATGAATATGAACATCTATTTATACTAAGAAATTAGGTCATCAATTGTGATCGCTAGTTGGCTAGTGATCCGCTGGCATCCATCCAATTCCTTGTCATTGATTGTTGATAAGCGATGAAATTGGCCGTAAACGTTCTATCTGCATAAATAAACCATACTGTTAGTTTTGTAGAAATGAACTAAAACAGCCACATGCGACATTGTCGCAAAAAACAAGTGTCGGGATTTTACGAAAAACGTGAAAAAGGAGATAGTGCCTTTAAATCCCATTTAAGGTTGCTCTACATTGTCCTTAGTATTTTGAGGCACTTTGGAGAAAGCGAAGAATGCGACATTCTATCAAGTGAAGATGCGACTCTGCATATTTGCTCACAAAACCTGACAGGCAAAAAATGCGAAAAGTGACACTACATTTTTACACAAGATTCCTAATAGGCGACAGCTTCGCAAAAAGCAAAAAAACCGAAGTGAGAGAGAAAAGTGACACTGTGGTAAAATTCCGTGTATTTCTACAGACTGTGTAAAAACACTTGAAAAATTGCAGACTGTAAAAACACGAGAAAATTCGCAGAACTGGATAAACAACGAATGAAGATTAAAACGAATTAATCGATTGGTAAGGAGATTAATCCAACACAATTCCCATGTAACTGACCTGTCAGATTCTCCTCACACATTGAACTTTCCAGTTCCTCAGTCGACTATTCCTATTGAAGGTCCAAGCTCTTCTACTTTTGATGAACAACGAATCAGAAGATGATGATGTTGCAGTTCAGCAACTACAGTATGATAATCAACTTTCTCTATTATCCAGAAGATCTTCAAGAACTAGCAGACCACTTAACCGGTATTTCGACGAGTTTGCAACCTACCTTGTACAGGAACCGTCTGTCCAAGAGACACTCAGTCAGCCTGATTTCGATCTCTGGAAAGAAGCTATGGATAAAGAATATCCATTTCTTATCAAGAACTATACATGGACAATTGTTGAATTACCTACCAACAAAAACGTAGCTGATTGCAAATGGATTTTCAAAGTCAAATACAATGCAGATGGAAGCATCAATAGGAGAAAGGCACGACTTGTCGCCAGATGATTTTCTCAGGTATACAACATCGATTACACTGAGACCTTCAATCCAGTAGTCAAGCATTCTTCTATTCGACTTTTGCTATCATTTGTTGTTGCTACAGATTTGGAAATACATCAAATGGATGTACAAACAACATATCTTAATGGAGTTATCGAAGAAGACATTTACATGGTGCAACCCGAAGCTAATATTATCGAAGGTAAACACAATCATGTGTGTAAACTCCATAAGGCACTTTATGGCTTGAAGCAATCTGCTCGAGAATGGTTTCAAAGAATCAATACTTTCTTTATTGATCAAGGCTACACACCTAGCTCTACATCTACAACATGTTAGTCAGATATAATCTGATCAATTGCAAATTAGCTCTCTCACCAATGGAACCAGGTCTCAAATTGTCAAAGGACCAGTGTCCCCAAACAATTCATGAGAAGCAGCAGATGCGTGAGTATCCTAAACATTCTATTATAGGATCTCTTATGTATGCCATGATCTATACCAGGCCGAACATAGCTTTTGCGACACCCAAACCCCCCACCCCCCCCACCCCCCTTTTTTGTTTGGAACCCTTGCTACATAGGCAATAAAAACAAATTCCCTTGTGCTAGCAAGGAGCGTAGGCCAAGAAAAACAAAGAAAAACAAAAAAAAAAACAAACAAAACAAAACAACAAAAACAAAAACAAAAAACAAAAAAGCAAACCCCTTGGCACACAAGTGGCGCCCACTCATGCACGAAGGGAAAGGGGGGGTATAGAGAGGGCGAGGGGGGCCAAAACTGTATAGAGAGGGGGAGGGGGCCAGAACAATATTATCACTCAAAACAATCTATATCCCTCTTATTAGAATTGGCTGTCCCAAGGGAAAGGTGTCATAAATATATTCATCATTGTAATGTCAACCTCTTATCATAGATAACATATGGAGGTGATAAAGATCTTCCTAGGCATGTTTGTAATAACATACTCTTGATAGTAGATTCATGCAAGAGCTCAAGATTAGAAAACTCAAATGGTGCGAAACCTCACTTTGGATACATGCTACTAAAGGGTGCTCTAGAAATGATATTCTCTAGGAGTTTAAGTAACATGATTCTCAATTAAGTTGATTACAAACACAAATTGTGTGAGATTTGTGGAGATATGCTATGTGCTGAATCATTGTTGAATCAAGAATTTTTTTTGTGTAATGATTTTATAGATTTTGTGGACCCCCTCTATTCTTTCTTATTGAGTTTATTTTGCATGCATAAACCTCATGGGAAAAAAGGGGGCATAGGCGTATCGATGAGTATTGTCTAGAAAGTACAATTACTCGTAAGTTAATTAGGTATATCTATTAGAAGTTTGACTTATTAACTTAGAAAGATTTAGAATTGCATTGAATGTGGTGTTACGTGTGTAAAGGCCTACACCTCAACATTCAAGGTTTTCTAAATTAGGCCCAACTAATTGAGTCATGAGCAACGCTTTTGAGTTAGTTTGGCGATCATATAGTATGAAATTATTCACCAATATTGTTGATCATTTGTATCGCTTACAAGTCACAACCATGGTGAATCTATTTTAGTTGGATTTGTGCTTACAATACACGAGAACTTTTGGTCTGATTTATTTCCCGATTGGAAATAAGGTTGAATTGCTAGGAAAATATTCCATAAACTTACATGAAATTGGAATTCTAGCCTAGACCAAAAGTCAAAGACTCATGTCATGAAGTCTTATGGGACCTTAAGTTATTCTAGATGTGAACTTAAGGGTGATTTTATCTAGATAGATTTCAAAACAGACTCGATGTATATTGAGTAAGAATAAGGATTGTATAATAACCTTTGATATGTTATCCTCTTATCATGTGTGATTGAAAATTGTATGAATTATGATTAACAAATCATGATCAAAATTCTAAACATTGCGATTGACGAATCACAAATGGGCACTTGATCGTTAGGGGACTAAAACATGAATCATAGACACAAATTTGAGTCCACACGTGCGAAGAGCAGCCTGCTGTATGAATTTAGAATAGTGTTTGAAGTACTTGAAGTCTTGGTTTCATTTGGATAAAAAAAAATCAATGTACATGGAGAGCAAACTCGAGATTGCCAATGAGCTCCAAAAATAATCTATCTTCTCACTATGGGAGCTTGGAATGCCTAGCAAAACTCACTTACTTTGGAAAGTTAGGTGAATTTCTAGCATGTAATAAGAAAATTTACTCATCACTTTTGCCCCAAAATGAAACCCTAGTCTATTTCCTAGAGTCATGCTTGGTAGATGCATGGTTGGTCAAAATCTCATCACAAATCAAGGTCTAGATCCTATAAAGTAGGGATCTCTACCAAATGGACACAACCACTCCTGTTGACTCAAGCTAACCTACATTAGGTGTAGATTTCCATGTGGCACGTTGGCCATACAAGTGTAGAATCAAAATTATAGACAAAATGCACTATATTCTACATGGCCATACAAGTGTAGAATCAAAATTATAGACAAAATGCACAATATTCTACATGGCTTGATTTGCCAATGTTGGCAATTTTTCACATTTCATATGTAGCCATAGGCAAGACTCTGCAGTTTACTTTGGTTTCTTTCGTAAGTAACCGTTTGCAGAAATATATGGTTGCCTACGGTGCCTTTGGTAAAACCGTTTGCAGGAGTCTACGATTGCCTTCGGTGGCCTTCGTTGAAATCATATGCAAGAGCATTGCGGTTGTTTGCAGTTTTTGTCTGTTGGCAGTTTTCGTGTATTTCTATAGACTGTCAAAAAGGTAGACCACTTACGTAGATGCTTGAGAGAGTATTCACTGATTCCCTATCAGCGTGTTGATTCTTCAGATCTATTACAGTTGGACACCTTTTCTTTGGTTTCTTACTGTCTATTACCAAACTCTACAGATGGGTCTTGGCAATCACAATCTTGGTTAACGTTTAGCCATGAAGCAAGATTGGGCATTGTAGTATAGTGTTTTATCCTACCTATCACAGGATACTCAGATAGCGTTCAGTCTTGAAAATGCACTCACATTGCTTGAAGACATGCTAGTCATGATGCTCATCGATGGATCAGAATGCAACTCAGATGAACATCCACAAATTCCTACTTCTAAATGCTATAGAAATCAAACACAATAGATCCTTATGAACTAAATTACTCTACATGCATCAAAACAGAAATCAAAAACAAGAAACAAGAAAATAATTAGAAATCATAAGAAGTGCAAGAATCAAGAAACACTCATCTCTTGATTCTTGGACTTCCCAAGAATATCAAGAATTGAAATGTAAATGGATATGCAAGATCCAAACCACAATTTTAGCCTATTTAGTTTACTTGAATGCTTGATTCTACCTTAATCCACAAACAAGAAAGCTAATCCACTCTAATCCACAATGCATAAGGAAATAAAGCAAGAAACTAAGTTAATTCCACAACCACACACAAAGGGATGGAAGGGCATGATCATAAAAGCATCACTCAAGAAAACTAGGATGATCAAGGAGCTCAAGATTGCCAAAACTCGTGGAGGATCTTCTATTCAATAAGAAGAGTAGATACAATACATGTAAGAGCTCCCTCACAAGAGAGGGGATCTCTTAAATAAGCAAGAGAGTTTCTTAGGTGGAGCCCAAGTGGCAATTCCACAATTTCATAAATTACAAGTGGAATTAGTTCCTCCATTAGAGGTCATCATCAAAAGGTGGCAACCCTAGAGCTCTGTATACTATCTGAACTCAGTCTACACATTACCAACAACAGACACATAACATGTCGTCCCATGCCTCTTCTGGTTCTGATAATCCAAATTCAGATAAAATTGAGATCAACATGGGCAATTCTTGACACAAATAGAGTTCCAGATCCCTCCTTTGAGTGGATACTAGAGCTCGTTTCTATTGCATATTGCCTATGCCTCTTACAACCACAGTGATAGACCTTTTTTATGTTGATTATGACGATTTTTTCAATCATTAAGATTCAAATCATCTATTGATCTTTGGTTTGAAAGACAACACAATTTACACCATTTGCAATGTAGAAAATCAACACCTACTTAATGAAAGAGATTCAAACTCAATAAGATATTGATCAAACATCAAAATCAAGATAATATGAAGTTGCTATCTGTACAATAACAGTAACCTACTATATTTCACACGTGTGGATCTGAATATAGCAAAATATGAGCATTCTACACACAAGATTGCAAGATATCATCAAGATAGTGCACCAATGGATAGATCAACCCAAGAGAACTCATGTATA
Organism: Diphasiastrum complanatum; assembly: GCA_029204225.1. Taxonomy (NCBI): domain Eukaryota; kingdom Viridiplantae; phylum Streptophyta; class Lycopodiopsida; order Lycopodiales; family Lycopodiaceae; genus Diphasiastrum; species Diphasiastrum complanatum. The sequence continues at coordinate 60,152,365 of CM055093.1, forward strand.
AGCATGAAATGAGATGAGAGAGAGAAGAATAATTTCTTCCATGAGTTTACATCCTTTTATAACAGAATCATACACCATTAATGAGCTTGGTTTTGTGAAAATTACAGCAAAAAGAAATTTAAAACACTTGAAATGATTAGGAAAACAATAGATTATGATTCCATAATGTTAGCACAAGTTGCACCATCAAAAATCTATGCTTGAACCTCATTAAATGGCCCAAATCCTTGAAGAAGCCTTCACATGTGTGAATGTACTTTTTCTCAAAGTCTGAGCACTATACACCAAACCCACATTCAATCCTATAATTATTAGAAATCACAAGAACTCAAGATATATGAACATAGAGAGCAATTGCACCAATATGAGAGAAAAATGATGAATTTGCTTGATTGATTTTGGTGAGAGATCATCACCTATATATACATGATCCATCATGGTTCTGGGTAGGTATGAGTAGCCCTAAACCTATCCCTGATGCTAATTTTGGTGGATCTTTCATCCCTACCAAGTTAAAGTTGGAATCTTGGAGACCCCTCAGCAAAGTTAAAATTACCAAATAGCTCCTACTCATTCCAAAGGTTCTATCACATAGGTCAACTTGAGAACATCTTTACGAATGGAATCCTATGCTATTTGGCACGCGTGACAAGCCACATCATGACCATCTAACTATTTACAAGTCATATGACCAAAACTAGTCAAGCTAGAATTGTGAATTTTTAACATTCCTCCTCACTATCTAGCTTGGTTCAATCATTGATTTACCAATCACTCCAAGTGATGATATGAACTTCATAAAATGTGTCTTTTGAAGTGGTTTAGTAAGTAGATCAGCTACACATTCATTTCTTGGAACATGCTCCAAAGCAATCTCTTTGGCTTGCACCATTTCTCTCACAAAGTGCATATCTCAATGTGCTTAGATCTTGCATGGAAGATTGGGTTAGATTCAAGGTGTTGGGCTAATATATTGTCATTGTAGATGATTGGTGCCTCCTCTGAATCCATTATCTTTCTCTTGATCCTAGCTACCTCCCTTATAGTGGTTGTCAAAGCTATGTACTCAGCCTCGGTTGAAGATAGAGATATAGTTTCTTGCTTTTTGGAAAGCCATGAAACCACACCTCTAACTCTACCGCAAACCCACATTAACATCATACATCATCCCTGATAGTGGTGAAAGGAGGTAAGAGAGAGAGAGATTAGAGGGAGACACTCATTAGCTATTGCATGCATCAAATGGAGAAACTATCATAAACAATGAATAACAAAACAAAGAGGAATGTCAACTACAAGCAAAAGAGCATAAGACACAAAGCAATAGGATGCTTGATTCACCAAAATGGTAGAGTTTCCTCCTCTCTATCAGCATGTGAAATGGGTTACAAGACCTGTGTCTTTGTGTCTTTTTATCTTTGGGGAGGCCCTTGCCCCTTGGTTTCTATTGGCTACTTCAAGAAGGTAGGATTGAAATTCTAGACCTTCAAAAGAAACACACTCTAATCTATGGTGCACAAAGAAGCACACCCCACCTATCACCATTTTGACTTTGACTACTTAACAACACTTAACAAACTTAGTTGACTTAAACTTTGGGCCTTTTTAATATTATTTTAATTACATGGCCCAAATTCTAATTTATATAAAATACATTATTTAACAAGTGCTCATTGGGCTATGGGCTTACGCTCGCAGGATGCCACGACCCGGCTATTTTATTTATGTATAAGGTATACCCACAATAGGGCCTCCGACCTGAAGTAGTGTCGGCCCCTCAGCACTAGAATTTTTCAGTCCACTGAAAATCTTTCAGCTAAGGTATAATGAAGAACTAAAGACATTAGTAAATGTAAAAAATGAATTACTGTAGGAAAAAAATTTGAAAAAGTTTCATTTCTATCCTATACCTGGGTAGAACTATCGACATACAAACCACCATAGGATTTTAACTGGAGATGAAATTAGTTTTATACTTTTGATTGGTTCCTATCAATTACAAATTCTCCAATAAAATTAGACTATTTTTTTTTTCATTACACTAGCTTAAGCATTACTTCGTTAAAGTTGCCTGTAATTAAGAGAAAATACAAAAAATTTGGATTCAGATACTTCTTTTCCTATATTCCACACAATTTTTGTCGAAGTATAAAGAACTACCTCCAAATATTTTCCATTTTATTCCAAATAATTACTTTAACAAATGTCTCAAAAGCTTTTCTCATCCTTTCACTAATAATCAATTTCAATTAGAAAGAAGAAACAAAACCATCAGTATCTTACCGATCAGAAAGGAAAAAACAAACACCATTTAACTCAATTTATAGAGAGTACCGATACTCTGGAGTTAAGTGAATCAATAACATAATACCAAGGAATAAAATCCTTTTACCGGGTACATGCCTGAGAACCATACAATTACCATCGTTTTCTCATGAGGTAGGGATTCTCCCGTCAACATATTGGATTTAGGTTACCAGTTTCTCTCTTCTCCTCTTGCTTCACATGGCATGGCTTGGGGGCTAGATCCAGGTTTTTGATTGGGAGGTTTGGCTCCATAGTCTCTCTTATTGTGTTCTCCTATTATCATCTTAGGGGTTATCTCTTAGGGTCTTTACACTGGTATCAGAGCTAGGCTAAGTTGTGGTCTTGGATAGGATGAGACAAGCCTACATCAATTTGGAAGTTGAAGTGCTTGGATTTACATCCTGGAAGGAGTGCTGTTTTTTCTCAAGGGAATTATGGAGTTGGATTCACAAATTCCGGAGAAATAGCATACTTTTTGAAATTATGGTAGAGTGCACTTCTACATGGGTTTTTTGATAAATGATGCTGCAAATTTGTAGGAATCTAGATGCAATTTCATGATTTCTTGGAAAAACTTTCAAATGGTGTTGAGTGATCTACAATGGTTGATATAGTTACTTATTACATTGCTGGATTTCGCTCAGCTAAAGTTGTGAATAGCATGCATCAGTCCACAATGTGCTGAGTCTGATTGTTTTGTTCAAGTTCATAGATAATTGACTGTAAATCAATATGTTCAGGTTGTATGGACTGTTGGAAACATAAGCGCATGATTCCAATTATAACAAGCTGAGAATTTGTGAATTTTGTTCCAAATCCTCTTGTAAATCTGCATGTTAGGAACATAAGGTGGAGTTGCAGCTGCTTATACTTTAATTTGGTAGAGGAAACTAAAGCTATAATTGTAATTAGAGACAAATCCCCACCTTGGAACTATTGTTCCCTACAAGCTTGATCTCCTCTTAGTTTTTGTAAACCTGGAATTTACAGGAGGAAGCTTTAGAGTCTGTGTAAGAGTAGAGATTGTAAGAAGATGTAACCTTGTGTTATGAACTCCGACATGCATTTAAACCTTTTCCCTAACTCTTCTTGAGTTATGAAAACTCTGGGATGGTAGTTGAAAGCATGTGATGGTCGTTTCATTGCATAGATGTGTTGAAAAAAAGAAACGATGGTGGCCTTGGAAGTAACCTGTTAGTGAAGGAGTAGAATAAAGTTCTTGTAACTTGGTTCTACCTCACATTACTTTTCTAACCTCAGAGATAGTGGTTTTATAAATAAGAGACGTTGATTTCTGGAATCTCAAAAATCCAGATCCATTGTTGGCGCAGATATTGTGTCAGCTATAATTGAGGTCAGCTTTAGCTGCAGACCATGGATCCTGTTGGAGAGAGGGAGATGAACGAGTTGAGAAAGGTGTCGTATGTTAGAAACAAAAAATTAGCTCAAAGGGGTAAGACGAACACGAACAAAAAACAAAACACGAACGAGAAATGAACTCGAACAAGAAAGTGTTCATGCGTAGTGAAACGAGCTATATTGTTACATACCTATGTAACTAGCAGTACTCCCCTATTAGTCAATTTAGTGTTGGGGGCTAAATGGCAAGGTACCCTTAGGATTAAGCATATGGGCCCTTAGATAAGGGCAGGCAAGTGACTATACCTTAGTTGGAGGTATGGAGTCACATGACCCTTGGATAAGGGGTACCCTTAGTATTAAGGGTAGGTGTCTTAGATTAAGGTACTAGTGTCCTTGGTTAAGGACAGGTAGGTGTCTATACCTTGGATGGAGGTATGGAACCTAGAGAGGTGTTAGAAACTCATTCGATGACTATTTTTCTAAACCTTGGGCCTCAACCTTGAACCATATCACTTCATTGGTCTAGGACCAAAGTATACTTGCACAACTTGGACAATGGGACCTAGTAGGAGGGCGCCCTTCTAAAGTGTCCATTGAGTTCCCAACTCCCACAAGAAAGACATTCAAAGAGTCATAGGTTATGGAAGGAGTCTCTTGACATTCCATAAGCCTATGGAGGCTCTTGGAGATTCTTTAACTCCCCTAGGGTTCTCTCTCTCTCATTGGATGAGCATGGAACTCCATAGTGCATTGGAGGGGTCCATGTGCCATCTATATGAGGGTAGTAGGGCGCCCATTGGGAGGGGGAGGTCTCTCTTGTTTGCTTTGCTTATGCTCTAGTGTTGCTACTGATGTGTAGAGTGCTTTCTTGTGGTAGTATGCTTGTGGTTTGGATCTTGCTTATGGTATGGGACATAAGTAGGGTTTGGATCTTGAGTATGCTATGGAGTGCTGTGGTATGCTTGTGATTTGTTTATGGTTAGCAAGGGGGTGCTAGATAGGTCTTGCTTGGAGCTTGGATCTAGCTATGGTTGGGTGGTGAATACTTGAGGCCATCTTGTTATCTATCTTTGTGTTTAAAGAGTAGGGACATAGGTGGAAGAGAGATCCTTGGAGGCTTGCAGATCCTTACTTGCAGGTGGAGGCATCCTAGCTTGGAGTTGGGGAGCATCTTGAAGCTTGCAGGTTGCTTGGAGGACATTTGGAGGCTCTACCTTGGATTTGGAGGTCTTTCTCACCTCTACTTGTAAAAGTGGTATCAGAGCTAGACAAAGGATGGTAACCTTTCTAACCTTCTTCAAGTTCTATTAAGATCACCAACTAATTTTTTTTTGGGAGAAGATTATAAGCTTTTCTAGTTGTAGGAAGCTTGTAGTTGAAGTACCCAATGAATCTAGTTCCCTTTGGAAGAGCGTAGTGATGCTTATAGAATTGTTAAGGGGCTGATATTTTATCATGTTAGAGAAGTTTTAAAGTGGGCTTTGGGTTTTTAAAAGTTCTGAAAAAAGTTTTGTGGGATGGGTAGAGGAAGTCTTCCTCTACATACACAAACTTTTTTTTGGCAAAAAGATTGATTCTAGCTTTGTGTTTTGATCAAAACTAGTGTTTTTTTTGCATAAATGAAGAGTTTGAAGTTCTGATTTTCATTTTGAAGTTCTATTTTACAGACCTGTAAATCTGAAAATCAGATCTGGAAAGTGAAGTTTTCATTCAAACTTCATTAGTTACACCTTTCTATCTCCTAGTTTCATGAAGATGGCAATGTAGGAAGGGAATGGTAGTGTAACTTTGTGCATAAAACAGGTGTTAAAATTCTGGTTTTTTATCATTTTGAAGTTCTGATTTTCAGACTTTTAAATCTGAAAATCAGATTTGAAAAAGTTTTCATAAAGCTTCATTAGTTATCCATTTCTAGACACTAGTTTCTTGGTTTTGGAAATCTAGAATAGTGAGGAATGTGAAAACTTTGGTTGCTTTTGAAATGACAAATGGAATTGGAATTGAAATGGGAACTTTATGTAAACATTAGCTTGGATTAGTTAATTGAAGTTTACATAAAGATTTGGCTTTCATTTTCGCTTTTGATTAAGGCAAATGTAGCTTGTTGTTGTTTTTTCCTCTTAAGCTTGGATTGAGCTTGCAAATAGTAGGCTTGGATTGAGCTTATAAACAATAAGATTGAATGAGTAAAAGCAAATGCTTTTTATTTGCATTGGCTGTAAGAATAAAAGCATTTTGATCGTTCTTATTTGAGCACTTGTTGTTGTATTTGCATAATAGGAAAACACACAAGCAACCCCAATGGATCAAACCAATGAAAACCCAACATTTGATCTATCAAACCCATCCAATGTGGCACAAGCTCTTGAACTTTTATACCAACAAATTCAAGCCACTAATAAGCAGCTTCTTGAAACTAATCAAAGAGACCAAGACTTAGAGTCTAGGTTAGCCAATCAGAAAAAGCATGTAGTTCCACCTCCTGTAAAAGTGTCTAAGGGGGAGAAGATAGATAGGAACTTACAAGTGATAAGTTCTTGGCTAAATGTTTGGAACAAATACTTTGCCATGAACCAATTCCCTGAATCTGAGAAGTTATCCACTGTCACCATGTTCCTTGAAGGCAGAGCCTTAGTCTGGTGGGATGACTTAGTTGCAAAGGGCAATCAACCTTGTACATGGGATGATTTTTGCAAGCTTTTTAGGGATTATGTCTACCACTTTTAGATGACTATGAACACTTTCAAAAGTTGAGTCATTATTTAATGAATAAAGGTTTGGAACAATTTATTCAAGATTTTCATGAGTACCTGAATCCACTTTATAGTGACATTCCACCTAAGGTACAAATGTTAATGTTTATTGATGGGTTACCAAAAGATTATCAAGTGGATGTTCGTAGGAACCATCCAAAAACACTAAAAGATGCTATTAGGGTTGCAAAATACTTTGATGACACACCTAAGCCACCTAGGGTCAACAGCCTAATGAGCAGAAAAAAGGTTTTTAATTAAGAGGGGGGATAGGGAAGCTGTTAGTAAAACACATCCCAATTCCAACAATCTTAAGAAAACCAAGAAAAACTTTTAAAACCATCAAGGTGGCATTGATAAAGCTGAAGCTTGTAAGAAGAACCTGTGCTTCAAGTGCAATGGCGAGGGTCACCTTGCTCACCTTGCACGAGATTGCGTCAAATAACCAGCTTCTACCTCAGGTAATCTATCTCGAAGTAATGAGATGGATGTATTTTGTCCTTAGTTCTTTAGTCTTTGGACCTAATGACCTCAAGTGCATTAAAAGTAAAGAAATTAAACAAGGTAACCGTTAAGAATAGATATTCACTGCCGCGGATGGATGACCTAATACATTATCTTGGTGGTGCTGGGTACTTTACCAAGATAGATATAAGGTCGGGATTCCATCAAATACGCATTAAGGCAAAAGATATACCAAAAATGAGTTTTGAACTCGCTTTGGTCACTACGAATTTTTGGTATTGCCTTTTGGTTTGACCAATGCACCGGCAACTTTCCAATAGATGATGAACGATTTGTTCAGGCCATATTTGGAAAGATTCGTAGTGGTATTCTTACATGATATCCTGGTGTTCAGTAAGACTTTGGCGGAACATAAAGAGCATCTTAGGATTGTCTAGGACATCCTAAGAAGGGAAAAGCTCTTTGCCAAAGAGTCTATGTATGACTTTTTTTGCGAAGAAATTGTCCTACTTGGGGCATAAGATTTTCGAACGGGGAGTGGAGATTGAGGCCGGTCGTATCTAGAGGGTTATTGATTGGCCTATTCTCACCACAATTCGAAAAATCAAGTCTTTCTTGGGGTTTGTAAGATTTTTCCGTCGGCATATTCCCCAATTTGCTAGACTGACATTTCCCCTTACCCAGGCCTTGAAAGGCTATAAGAAGCTAAGCCGGAGGGCTAAGAGTCCATTGGTCGTGTGGACGAAGGATATGAATAATTGTTTTGAGTTGCTTAAGAAAATTGTCACTTCGGCACCAATACTAATCATTGGCGATCCTAATAAGGCTTTTGTGGTTAGGACCGATGCTAGTGATTATGCTATTGGAGTTGTTTTGATGCAGGATGGACATCATGTGGCCTACGAAAGCAAGAAACTCAATCTTGTTCAATCTAGGTATTGTACCTATGAGAAGGAACTGTTTGCAATTGTTCATTCCTTGAAAATTTGGCGACATTATTTGTATGGAGCCAGATATGAAGTTTTGACGGATCATCAGACTCTTCGATATTTCAGTGATGCTACAGATTTAAAGGGGAGGCAAGCTAGATGGGCTGCGCTGATGCAAATCTTTGACTTTTCTATACGTTATTGTAAAGGAAGTCAAAATACTCTAGAGGATGCTTTGAGTCGGTTACTGGTTATTAATCAGTTGTGCTTTACTGTTATAGAACCGGAGTTGTTTCAGTCTCTTCAAGGACTATATGAGTCCGATCCTTTTTTTGGAAAGTATTGGCAACAAGTACTATCGGGGGTCGATTCAGGTTTGCAAGATTCCTCGAATCAGGGAAAGACTGAAACGAATTTCCTAATTCGAAACGGGATTTTGTTTTGTAAAAGAAAGGTGTGTGTACTAGAGAATGACATTGTAAGGGCCCAAATCTTGCATGAGTGTCATGATAGTCCATGCGTAGGACATCCGGGTATACAAAGAACACTGGACTTAGTTCGAAGGCAATTTTGGTGGCCTAAGATGAAAAGTCAGGTAGAGGCCTATGTACTTAAATGTACTAAGTGCCAGTTAAATAAAGCAGAGAGACTAAAAGCTAGTGGCCTAATACATCCTTTAGATATTCCTACCGGAAAGTGGAAAAGTATATCTATGGATTTTGTGGTCGGACTAGCTCAACTGTTTGTTGAGAAGAGTTTTCGATTGTACGGGCTGCCTTGCGATATTGTCAATGACCCTGACCCAAAATTCACTTTAACTTTGAGTTCTACAGATCACCCAGAATCAGACGGTCAAAAGAAAAGGACCAATCAAACGATGGAGGTTATGCTTCGAGCATATGTGGGCCATCGGCAGTCTGATTGGAAACAGTACCTTCCACTGGTGAAATTTTCATATAACAGTGCAAAACATTCAGCGACCAGATTCAGCCCTTTCATGCTTATCTATGGTTTTCAACCTCGATCACCAATTAGTGTTGGCATGAAAAACCTACGGTTTTAAGCCGCAGCTAATTTCCTTGCGGATATGCAAGAAATGTTACAGCTGGCTAAAGATAGCATAAGTAGTGCCTAAGACAGGGCAAGGCACTATGCTGATCTATTTCGAAAGCACAAGGTATTCATGGTCAATGACTGGGTGTTTTTGAGGGTCCCTAATCACTCTAGGGGCTGGAAAATTGGTAAGTGTGCAAAGTTGACGCCTAGGTATTGCGGTCCTTTTAAGATTATCCAAGTGAAAAACAAGGTCGCATACAAACTAGACCTTCCAACTAATGTTGGAATTCATCCTATTTTCCACGTTAGTAAGTTGAAACCCTCATTGGGGGTTGGGGAGACCTGGTCCCTGTGGAAGATCTAGTGGAACTTCTTTGTGATGAGTCCGTGAGTGGACCACCTGAACCCGAGGCGATTGTTAATAGTCGGTAGAGGACTCTACGGAGTAGAGTGCTTCGAGAATTTTTAGTCAAGTGAAGGGGCAAATCAGAAGAGGAGGATACCTGGGAAAAGGAGGTTGATCTCCAGAAGAATTTTCCAAATTTTTTCCTACAAGGAAAAATTTAAGTTTAGGGGGAAGGAATGTTACATACCTATGTAACTAGTAGTACTTCAGATCCCTATTAGTCCATTTAGTGTTGGGGCTAAATGGAAAGGTACCCTTAGGATTAAGGGTATGGGCCCTTAGATAAGGGCAGGCAGCTTGTGGTAGTATGCTTGTGGTTTGGATCTTGTTTATGGTATGGGACATAAGTAGGGTTTGGATCTTGAGTATGCTATGGAGTGTTATGGTATGCTTGTGATTTGTTTATGGTTAGCAAGGGGGTGCTAGATAGGTCTTGCTTGGAGCTTGGATCTAGCTATGGTTGGGTGGTGAATACTTGAGGCCAGCTTGTTATCTATCTTTGTGTTTAAAGAGTAGGGACATAGGTGGAAGAGAGATCCTTGGAGGCTTGCAGATCCTTACTTGCAGGTGGAGGCATCCTAGCTTGGAGTTGGGGAGCATCTTGAAGCTTGCAGGTTGCTTGGAGGACATTTGGAGGCTCTACCTTGGATTTGGAGGTCTTCCTCACCTCTACTTGTAAAATATATGACTCTCTCCGTAAGCATGACTACGCCTATCAAAATGAACAAGACTTTAGTGATGGAAATCACGGTCATTCTAGATTATGCAGCCAAACATTAATAAATAAATGAAGCGCCAGAAGCATAGTTAGTCGCGAATAGCAAGACAAATTATATGTCGCAAATTATTTGCGACAAGTTAGATTGTGCTCGACTGATAATTAGTCGCGATAGATTCACGAAAGACAAGACTAAATGTTAGTCGTCTATTACCAGAAAAACAACTAGAAAGATCGGACAGAATGAATGATAAACATAGCAATATTAACATAGATTTGAACGCAGAACAAAGAACTGTATCAGATTAAGTATATCATGTATACATGTCAATATTGTGGTAGAGCACAAGACAATAGCGGACAAAACCGCATGCCCTACAAAGCTTATACAATCTATAAAGAAATAAAATCTTATTGCTGACAATTAAGAATCCATGCACAAGGCATCTACGTCGTCTATCTCGCTGATAAGCTTCTAAAGCTAATTTACATACACTTCATCTTCTCATCGCTTTCTTCATCATCTCATTCATCAACTAAATACACAAATGGTATCCAATATATATACATAATATTATAGGTGTGCAGATGTAGAAAGTACAGAGTGGATGTGTTGTTTGTAAGAGATCATGGGTGGCTGTAGTCGTTGTCTGATCTGTTAGCGCAGCTGCATGGAGTGAGCGTGAAAAGGGTGTGACGTCAGTCAGTGCTAAAGTGACCGTTGGTGATGACGATGCAAAAAGTGCGTCACTCTTACAAGTAGCCTAACGATTAGATTTACAAGGTGCCTTTGCTTTTAGGGCACCTTTAGCATTCTGTAAGATAGTGTCCTCTTTTTGCTTGTCACCATAACATGTGTAAAAACACAGTGCCGTGATTCTTTCATCTTTTTTTCGTCTGTGCGAATTTGTGTGTAAATATGCAGACTACGTGACAACGTTAGTAAATATGCAGCATGAATGGAGGTAGATTAAAATGGGATTTAGGAGAGTAGAGAAAATAAATCCAACACCCCCCCCTTAATCTGGGTCCGTGAATGCCTTGATCTTCAGACTGAGCAATGCACAAAATTTTTTGTGTGCATTTACACTGAGTGCTTTTGTGAAAATGTCTGCAACCATGTCCTACGTTCTGCAATACGTTAAGCTTACCTCTCTGTCGAGAACCTTGTCCGTGATGTAGTGATATCTGATCTCAATGTGCTTACTCCTAGAATGAAATCTAGGATTGGTCGATAAGGCAATAGCACTTTGGTTATCACAAAATAAAATTGTAGGGCTGTACTGATACAGATTGATGTTTGACAGCAAATTTCTCAACCAAAACGCTTCCTTAATAGATTGAGAAGCAACAATGTTTTTAGCTTCACTAGAAGAAAGTGCGATAGAGGTTTGCTTACAACTGTTCCACAAAATAGGACCGTCATTGAAGAAGAATGTAAATCCAGATGTGGACTTATGATTGTCTGCATCTCCTCCCTATTGGATTTACTCCTCCTACTCTCCTAAATCCCAATTTTAATCTGCCTCCATTCATGCTGTATGTTTTCTAACATTGTCACGTAGTCTGAATTTTTACACGCAAATTTGCACAAACGAAGAAAAGCAAATGAATTGCGCCATTGTGTTCTTACATAGGTCATGGTGACAGGCGGAAAGAAGACACTACCTTATTGAGTGCCAAAAGTGTCCTAACAAATAAGGCACCCTGTTAATCTTATCCTAAGGCCATTCATAAAAGTGACGCACTTTTGCGTCATCACGAACATTCACTTCAGTATTGGCTGACGTCGCACCCTTTTCACCCTCACCCCATGCAGTTGTGCTAACAGATTTGACAACAATTGTAGCCACCCACGATCTCCTACAGACAGCACATTCACTCTGTACTTTTGCATCTGCACACCTGTAATATTATGTATATATATTGGATACCATCTGCGTATTCGATGATGATGATGATTATCAGATGATCAAGTGAGTGAAGAAGAGACTAAGAGCAGAGGTTTCATTCCTCATTACAGACAGAAATAAGCTTTGTAAGGCACGCGGTTTCGTCCGCTACAGTCTTGTGCTCTATCGCATAATTGACTTGTATACTTGATATACTAAATCTGACACATTCATTTGTTCTGCGTTTTAGATCTGTCAATATTGCAATGCTTATTCTTCATTCTGTCTGATCTTTCTTGTGGCTCTTTCTAGTAATAGACGATCAGTAATTAGTCTTGTCCTTCGCAAATAATTTGCGACTAATTATCAGTCGAGCACAGTCTAGCTCTTCGCGAATCATTCGCGACATATAAATTGTCTTGCAATTCACGACAAATTATTCATCTAGCGCTTCATCCATTTAAATGTTTGGCTACCTAATCAGAATGACTGTGATTTCTATCACTAAAGTTCTGTTCATTTTGATAGGCATAGTCATGCTTAGAAAGACAGTCATTTAACTCATTTCGCTGCGCACGAACATTTTCTATTCGAATTCGCTTCTTGTTCGTTTCCTGTTCGAGTTCGTATTTGTCATTTATTCTTCCTCCCTCTCTCCCAACATGGTATCAGAGCAAACTCTATAGCTTGATTAGATCCCACAGTACAAGACTCTACTAGCCAATAGTAATTGTTTTCTTGTTCTGTATTTTTCAGTATCAGATTTTCATTCTTAAGTCACTGATAGTTTTTCCTATCACTTAGACTAATTCTTCCACATGGATTCCCAAGGGAAAGCCAGTCCTTTCATGGACAAGCTTGATGGAGCCAATTACCATCTGTGAAAATTTAAGATGAAGACTATACTAATGGCAAAAGAATTCTACGACGTTGTTACAGGTGCAGAAGGGAAACCACAGATCTAGAACACCGAGTAGAATTCGAATGTGATCAATGTAAAGTAGTTGATAGGACAGGCAAGATCCTAGCACTCGGAAAGATGCATGGATACTTGTATAACTTAAGTCATTGTTTTTCTGTCTCTAGTCAGGCTCTCAGTACTTCAGTTCAATCAAATAAATGTTTACTTTGGCATTATAGACTTGGTCATTTAAATTATGCTGCTGTACAACGAATGTCTAGACAATCTATTGTTCTTGATCTCGATTATCCTCATGAAACAGTCGAGCTACTTGTCTGTCAAGACTGTCTAGTTGGAAAATAGACTAGGAAGCCATTTAAGTCAAGCCATCAGCATGTTGCTAGAGGATTGCCTTATGTTGTACATTCAAATATTTGTGGCCCGATGAAAAATCCTTTGTTGAAGGATGCCAAGTATTTTATAACCTTTATTGACGAATTCTCCATAAGGACTATGGTGTACTTCATAAAGAAGAAATCAAAAGCCTTCAACTACTTTAGAATCTTCAAGGAGCGTGTAGAAAAGGAGACTGGAAGGACAATCAAGGTCCTAAGGTCAGACAATGGTGGAGAATATATCTCTGTCAAGTTTAAGGAGTACTACCAAAGCCAAGGCATTGAGCAGCAATTCATCACTCCTTACAGTCCTCAATCTAATGGCTTAGTTGAGAGGAAGAACCATACTCTGGTTGAATCTACCAAATGCATGTTATCGCATGCATCGTTGCCCAAGAGATTCTGGGCTGAAGCTATCTCCACTGCAGCTTACATCCAGAACAGATGTTTGACCAAGGCCCTCTCAGACAAGACACCCCACGAGGTGTGAACAAGCTCTAAGCCTTCTTTGAAAAACCTAAGAATGTTTGCGTGCATTGCCTACGCATAGATCCCAAAGGACACAAGGACGAAATTGGACTTCCAAGGTCTCAAGACCATCCTAATCGAATATACTTCATCTGATAACACTTACAAGTTGTATGATCCTAGTATCCAGCAAATCTTGTATAGCTGGGATATAGTCTTTATCGATGGTCAGTTCGTTGATCTCAAAGGCAAGGATATTGCTCAAGAAGAACCTTCATCACCTACCATTGACACGACAATCCAAGCTTCTGGTTCAAGAATGTCTATCGTCGACCTACTTCGAGATAGTGAATCAGACGAAGATATTGCTGCTACCCAACAACATATCCCAGGAGCGGTTCATTAGTCGAATCCTCCCAGAAGATCAAGCCGGGTGCACACACAACCCATAAGGTATACTCCTGAGTCTGCTTCTCTTTTAATTTCGGAACCGAAGATAGTCGAAGAGGCACTTAGCCAACCAAACTCTGATATCTGGAGAGAAGATATGGACAGAGAGTATTCCTCTCTGATAAAAAATCAGAGATGGTCATTAGTCAAAGCTCCTATTGGTTGCAATATTATTGATTGTAAATGGATCTTTAAGATCAAATATAACGCCAACAGAGCGATTGATCGAAGAAAGGCTAGATTGGTAGCACGAGGACTCACCCAGATTCCGAATGTCAACTACAGTGAGACTTTTAGTCCAGTCATCAAACATTCGTCGATCCGAATACTCTTGTCTTATGATGTAGCTGCCGACCTCGAAGTACATCAACTCGATGTACAAACAGCCTATCTGAATGGAGTTATACAAGAAGATATCTACATGATCCAGCCCAAAAAATATGTTTTGAAAGGCATGAATAATCATATTTGTAAACTCCATAAAGCACTGTACGGCCTTAAATAGTCTGTCAGAGCTTGGTTTTAGAGGATCAACACATTCCTCATTGAACAAGGATTTAAACCAAGCATTGTTGATTGCAACGTTTATTCAAAGTCAGTGCAGCAATCCTTCATTATTTCTTGTTCGAGTTCATTTCTCGTTCGTGTTTGTCATTTATTCTTCCTCCCTCTCTCCCAACAATCCCCAGCTTGCATCAGAATAACCACTGAGCTGATGAAGATTGTCGTTGTTGACATCTCCATAGCAGATGCACTAGTCCGTGGTAGCTCGAATATACCTCATGACTCAAATAAGAACCTTCCAATAGGTAATGCCAGGATTAGCCATGTATTGACTGAGTGAGCTAACAGCAAAAGAGATATCTGGTCTTGTACAGACCATTGCGTACATGAGAGATCCTAGTATCAATCGATACGAATACTCTCTCATCTGCTCCTCTTCCTGCTTGGTCTGAGGACATTGGTCCTTCGACAAATGCAGGTCTGGATCCATTGGTGAGTGAGCTAATTTACAATTCATCAAATTGTATCTGTTAAGAACGTTGTGAAAATACCTTTGTTGAGTGATGTAAACAGTCGATTTGCTCTGTCTTTGTGGATTTGAATTCCTAGACAGAAGTGAGCTTCGTCCAGATCAGTCATGTCGAATTCTAAGAACAACATATGTTTCGAATCCTTAACCATATTGGTATTGTTGCTGAAAAGCAACGTATCATCCATATACAAGGTGATGATAATGAAGGATTGCTGCACTAACTTCGAATAAACGTTGCAATCAACAGTGCTTGATTTGAGTCCTTGTTCAATGAGAAATGTGTTGATCCTCTAAAACCAAGCCTTGGCAGACTGTTTCGAGCCGTACAGTGCTTTGTGGAGTTTACAAACATACTTCTTCATTCCTTCCAGAATGTATCCTTTGGGCTAGATCATGTAGATATCTTCTTGTATAACTCCATTCAGATAGGCTGTTTGTACATTAAGTTGATGTACTTCAAGGTCGGCAGCTGCAGCATAAGACGAGAATTCGGATCGACGAATGTTTGATGACTGGACTAAAAGTCTCACTGTAGTCGACATTTGCGATCTGGATGAATCCTTGTGCTACCAATCTAGTCTTCCTTCGATCAATTGCTCTGTTGGCATTAAATTTGATCTTAAAGATCCATTTGCAATCAATGATATTGTAGCCAATAGGAGTTTGACTAATGACCATGTCTGATTCTTGATCAAAGAGGAATACTCTCTGTCCATGTCTTCTCTCCAGAGATCAGAGTCTGGTTGGCTAAGTGCCTCTTCGACTGTCGTCGGTTTTTGCATCAAGAGACAGACAGACTCAAGAGTATATCTTGTGGGTTGTGTGCGCACTTGGATTGATCTTATGGGAGGATTCGACTGATGAACCACTGTTGGGACTTGTTGCTGGGTAGCAGCACCATCTTCGTCTGATTCGCTATCTCAAGGTGGGTCGACAATACATATACCTGAGCCAGAAGCTCGGACTGTCGTGTCAACGGCAGGTGATGAAGGTTCTTCTTGAGCAATATCCTTGTCTTTGAGATCGACGAACTGATCATCGATAAAGACATATTGTACAGCTTGTAAGTGTTATCAGATGAAGTATATCCGATCAAGATGGTCCTGAGACCTTGGAAGTCCAATTTATTCCTTGTGTCCTTTGGGATCTACGCATAGGCAATGCACGCAAACATTCTTAGGTTTTTCAAAGAAGGCTTAGAGCTTGTTCACACCTCGTGGGGTGTCTTGTCTGAGAGGGCCTTGGTCGAACATTTGTTCTGGATGTAAGCTGCAGTGGAGACAGCTTCAGCCCAGAATCTCTTGGGCAACGATGCATGTGATAGCATACATTTGGCAGATTCAACCAGAGTACGGTTCTTCCTCTCAGCTAAGCCATTAAACTGAGGACTGTAAGGAGTGATGAATTGCTGTTCAATGCCTTGGCTTTGGCAGTACTCCTTAAACTTGACAGAGATATATTCTCCACCGTTGTCTAACCTTAGGACCTTGATTGTCCTTCCAATCTCCTTTTCTACACGCTCCTTGAAGATTCTGAAGTAGTTGAAGGCTTCTGATTTCTTCTTTATGAAGTACACCATAGTCTTTCTAGAGAATTTGTCAATAAAGGTTATAAAATACTTGGCATCCTTCAACGAAGGATTTTTCATCAGGCCACAAATATCTGAATGTACAACATCTAGCAATCCTCTAGCAACATGCTGATGGCTTGACTTAAATGGTTTCCTAGTCTGTTTACCAACTAGACAGTCTTGACAGACAGGTAACTCGACTTTTTCATGAGGATAGTCGAGATAAAAAACAATAGATTGTCTAGACATTCATTGTACAACAACATGATTTAAATGACCAAGTCTATAATGCCAAAGTAAACATTTATTTGAATGAATTGAAGTACTGAGAGCCTGACTATAGGTTGTGGAGCTTCTGCAACTAATTTGCCACTTGATTCAACTGCCCTTTGTTGTTGTTCTTCGCTTGAAGTATTCGGCAGTCTTGTATTTCGTGGTTGTTTCGTTTGCAATATCTGCAGAACAGCTTCTTCTTTGTTTGCGGATTCAACTATTCCTTGTGCTGAGCTAGTTCCTGGTCTGGCTTTGATTGCTTTGGGCCTTTCTTCTTCTTCTACTTTGTCATGCTCTTGTTGGTGTACAAGGCGTGAGAATCAGCTGAGAAACTCAAGGCTTCGTTCCTTTGCATGTCTTCCTGCAACAACATTGTAATGACTCTCGAAAGAGTCAATTCTGGATGAGTCGTGATGATCATCACCCAGCTGTCATAAGAACTTGGCAAGCTTGTAAGCAGTTACATCACTACGTCTTGATCGTCTATGACAGATCTGATAGCGGCCATTTGTTTGAACTGATTAATGTGATTCTGCAGAGAATCGCCATTCGTCATCTTGAGGGAGTAGAATTTCTTCCTGAAATGTAGCTTGGAAGCTATATCTCGCACTTCGTATAGTGTGCTCAAGATGTCCCACACTTCTTTTGATGTCTGAGCCTCGGATACATGGCCAATCTGGGTATCCGTGATGTTGAGGATGATCAGTGTGAAAGCTTTTCCATCTTCCAACTTCCATCTGGCGATTGTTGCGTCGTCCGCTTCGGGTTTCCCTTCTGCACCTGTAACAACGTCGTACAATTCTTTTGCCATTAGTATAGTTTTCATCTTAAATTTCCACAGATGGTAATTGGCTCCATCAAGCTTGTCCATGATAGGACTGGCTTTCCCTTGGGAATCCATGTGGAAGAATTAGTCTAAGTGATAGGAGAAACTATCAGTGACTTAAGTATGAAAATCTGATACTGAAAATACAGAACAAGAAAACAATTACTGTATCGGCTAGTAGAGTCTTGTATTGTGGAAGCTTATCAAGCTATGAAAATAGCTCTGATACCATGTTAGAGAGAGGGAGATGAACGAGTTGAGAAAGGTGTCGTAAAATGCCAAGTTTGGCCTATATAGAACTTGAGCTACATGGTTATGTAATGTCTAGTTTGAAGAATACAACTTGCATATAGTCTGTAGACATAGAATTGGCAAAGTCATGCTTGTAGAAACTCGTGGCAATTCACATGCATTAATTGTAAGTGATCCATAGTGACATGCAAGACATGCACAAAGTATAATGGACACATGCATGATGATTTGTACTTTGTTAGTTAGAACTAGTACACTTGTAAAAAGTTGGTAGAATTTCATGCATGGCAAGTGACAAATGTCACATAGACTCTAGATGTCACTTTAGTTGTCATTTTGGAATGGATAGATGTGGTTCTACCTTGAGCTACCTCAAACTCCATAAATATGTGTAACTCTCCTCACAATCAATGATGAAGAACCAAAGTTTTGTAGCTACCTCATTTTATTTTGGATCTAAACTATTTTGCTTGATATCTCTCTAGCTTTCTCTCTCTAACTCATGTTGAAGCTAATGCTAATACACTAAAATCTTGTACTTTTGTTCATTCTTTGATTCATTGCTATCATAATCTGATGCTTAGCATGCTAGATTGTGGTTAATCCATTTCTTCTGAACTAGATCTTGCTAAACAATCTAGAATCAGATTACTGTGCTAATCACAAAGCTTAATCAAGATCAATCATACTTGTGGACATTCCCCACACATGTGAATTCTGGAAATTTTGTCATTGAAGACTATTGTAAGTTCAATTTCCTTTTGCAATGCATTGAAATTTAAGTATTGGTTTGCTCTTTATGCTTATCATGGGTATGGGTTTTTAAAATGACTACTATGGTTGTTTTCAGACATTGAAAGTTGAAGTAGTAATGGCCACTGAAGCCCTACAGAAAAAGAGGACCCTGCACTTAACAAATCTATGAAATCATTATCCTCTTGCAAGAGCTTGGCTTCCTCTTTGCAAAAAACACCCAAACACCTGATTCAAGTACTAGAATAGGGCTAATGTCAACTCCAAAAAGAAAACATAGTGCTTTGAAGAAAACCCAAGATGCCTCCTCCCCACCAAAACCAAGATGCAACAAATCCATGACTCCCAAGGGCGTACATCCTAGCTCTTTGAAAAGACCTCAGCCCCAGACTTCTAACTTAAATCTACTTGGGGCAAGAATCAACCTAGAGCCAGCAAGTAAAGATGTAGCAAAAATGTGAGCATTGATTCATGAGACCAAAAAAATTCAAGCCACAACATTTATTCTTGATATTGAACAATCTGACAAGCCCCCCATTGACCCAGCCACCAGTGACAGGTTCATGGAGGTGAGGGAGTCCAACTCCTCCCATGTACATAATTTAAAGATAAAATTCAAGGACCGCACCCAAGCCATAGTTACTCCATTCATTGTCCTCGTTGACCCTGCTGACTGTCCGATAGTGGCATATTTTGATATTCAATATATAGATAGCTATTTTTTTGTTTTGGGCGAAATTCATAGTTTGCAAGCCAGAAAGGAGCTCTCTATTGAGTATCCTCATGTACAGTCTTTTAGAGAAGTTAGTACTATAGTATTTGCCGAGCTGACAGTTGAGGAAGCCAAGCTCCTTACTTGGGATCATAATATCGACCAGGATTACAGGTTAAAGATGACCGGTATACAACGAGTCAGATTTCTCCATGAGGAGTACCTGAGGCTTCACAAAGAATGGTGTCATGGCCATATTTGGTTAAGGACCTGGAATAGTCCTAATATGGTAGGCCATCCCTCTAGTAATCGAGATTGTTGGTCACACCATGATTTAATTCCATGTCAAGGCCAGTTTGTGACTAATTACCTAAACCCTAAACCCAGACAATCTAATTGAGACATATGGAGTATTGCATGTTCGTGTAATGGATACAGGTAGGAGGAGTGCATGAAGAGATGTGATCTATTTATAGTTAACCTGCATGGGGGTTGCATGGTTTCATGCACATGACTCTACTCTCTATATAATGAGGTAGAGATTCTCCCGTCGACATATTGGGTTTAGGTTACCAGTTTCTCAAGGTCGGTTTAGAATGATTTCTTAAAAAATAAACCCGATTAGAACAGCTTGATTTCGAAAACTGAGATACTAAGGTTTCACACAAATTTTGGGCTTACTGGTAGATGTCGATGTAAGCTAATTATCCAACAAATAAGATCTAATACATGCATATTGTTCCTAGGGAAATCCCTATTTGAGAAGCAATATCCAAACCAAGGTTAGATTTTGAAAACTAAGCACCAGGAACCAAAATTCCACTAATAGGGTGCTAGTAACTTGAGTTCGAAAATCTCATTTCGAACAAACATCAAAGTTTTGACTGTCAAAACTTTAAAACCCAATGCTCATCTGGCATGTATGTAGAATCCTATCAGTTGACAACCATTCAATTTGTAAAATTACACAATACTCAACATTCACCTCAGCCCATGAAAAACATGCATTCCAATAGCCCTAAAAGAATGTGGCCCAATCCCTTCAACCAAAAAAACAAAGGTTTTAGGGCCGGCTCCCCCTCACAACCTCCATAGACAGCTTGGGCTTCCTTCAAATGAGAGAAAGAGAGAGGTGCCCCCCAGCCGCAACCATCCAGAGAGAACTCTGAAGCGGGATCGCAAGAGGACAGAGAATTGAAAGAAAATAGGTCGCACTCCTCATCTCCAATGCAAGCGAGGTTCATCTTGAATCCATCCAACCATCACCATGCATGAAGCTACCATGGTTGCATGCCAGGAAGGAAATGGCCTAATCACTCTCCTTGGATCTATTGGATTTATTCCCTCTACTCTCCTAAATCCCATTTTAATCTGCCTCCATTCATGTTGCATATTTACTAATGTTGCTACGCAGTCTGCATATTTACACGCAAATTAGCACAGACAAAGAAAAAGCGAAAGAATCGTGACACTGTGTTTTTACACACGTTATGGTGACAGGCAAAAAGAGGACACTATCTTACAGAATGCAAAAGGTGCCCTAAAAGCAAAGACACCTTGTAAATCTAATCCTAAGGCTACTCGTAAGAGTGATGCATTTTCGCATCGTCATCACCAACGGTCACTTCAACACTGACTGACGTCACACCCTTTTCACGCTCAACCCATGCAGCTGCGCTTACAGATTGGACAACGACTACAGCCACCCACGATCTCTTACAGACAACACATCCACTCTATATTTTTTACATCTACACACTTGTAATATTATGTATATATATTGGATACCATTTGTGTATTCAGTTGATGAATGAGACGATGAGAAGATGAAGCATATGTAAATTAGCTTCAGAAGCTTATCAGCAAGATAGACGAAGTAGATGCCTTGCGCATTGATTCTTGATTGTCAACAATAAGGTTTTATTTCTTTACAGAATGTATAAGCTTTGTAGGGCATGCAGTTTCGTCCGCTATTGTCCTGTGCTCTACCGCATTAGACATGTATACATGATATACTTAATCTGATACAATTACTTTGTTCTGCGTTTAGGTCTATGTGAATATTGCTATGCTTATTATTCATTCTGTTTGATCTTTCTAGTTGTTCTTTCTGGTAATAGATGACTAACATTTAGTCTTGTCTTTGGCGAATCTATCATGACAAATTATCAATCGAGCACAGTCTAACTTGTTGGGAATAATTCGCGACATATAATTTGTCTTGCTATTCGCGACTAACTATGCTTCTGGCACTTCATTCATTTATTATTGTTTGGCTGCATAAATTAGAATGACCGTGATTTCCATCACTAAAGTTTTGTTCATTCTGATAGGCGTAGTCATGCTTACATAGAGAGTCATATAGCTCGTTCCGCTGCGCATGAACACTTTCTTGTTCGAGTTCATTTCTCGTTCGTATTTCGTTTCTCATTCGAGTTCGTTTCTGGTTCGTGTTCGTCTTACCCCTTTGAGCTAATTTTTCGTTTCTAATTTATGAGCTACATACTTGCATGGTACAACATTTGTAGCAAGCCAAGAAATCAATATGATTTGTTTTTCCAATTTTAACACTCCTCCTAAAAATAATCTATATTGATTTGAGCATGGATCTTGGTATAACTCCAAGATTGGCTCTATGCTTGATGAAAGAACTTTTGCTCAAAGGTTTGGTGAGCATATCAGCAATGCAAGATGATGTGTCGATGTGCTCCAATTTGATTTCCCCTCCAATGAGCTTCTCTCTCACGAAGTGATGTGTAACTTCGATATGCTTGTTCCTTGCATGGAACATCGGGTTGTTGGCAAGGGCTTGGGCTGAAATGTTGTCACACATGATCATAGGTATATCCTCTTCCAAGATTATCTTTAGTTCCACTAGTAACCTCTTGATCCAAAGCACTTCCTTTGTTGTTGTAGTGAGTGCCTTGTACTCAGCTTCACATGATGAGAGTGATACAGTATCTTGCTTTTTGGAAAGCCAGGATGTCAAGTTTCCTCCAAGATATATGACATAAGCACTTGTAGATTTTCAATCTGCTCTATCACTTGCAAAATCTGAGTTAGAATAACCAATAATAGAAAGATCTTCACTTTTATACAATAAACCAAAATCAAAAGTTGAAGATATATATCTAAGCACTCTCTTGGCCATTTTCCAATGATAGATAGTAGGATTTTGCATAGCCTGACTCAACTTATGAACACTAAAGCTTATGTCAGGTCTAGTTATTGTGAGCCAAATCAAGGAGCCTATAAGACTTCTAAAAAGTGTGATGTCCACGAAGGATCTTTCATCACCTTTGTTAGAATCTTTTACATTTTGCTCCATAGGTGTTTCTATACTCTTACAATTCAACATATTGAACTTCTTTAACATTGAAAGAGCATACTTGGATTGACATACAAAAGTTTTATCTTTAAGAAAGTCAATCTCTAATCCTAGAATATAGTGAATTTTTCCAAGATGTTGCATCTTGGACTCTTTTCCAAGTGCAATCTTGGTTTCCTCAACTAACTTGATACAACTTCCTATCAGAATGATATCATCAACATAAATAAGAAGAATGAGAATATCTTTATCAAAAAACTTGACATATAAGGAAGGATCATAGTTACTAAGATTAAATCGTAGTGACTCAAGAAAGGTGTTAAGTCGAGAATACCATGACCTTGGAGCTTGCTTCAATCCATATAAACTTTTGAAGAGCAAGCAAACTTTTTCTTTATCATGGATGACCCCAATAGGCTGATCCATATAAATCTCTTCTTCTAGATACCCATTTAGAACTGCATTAGAGACATCTAGTTGAAGAACTTGCCAATTGAAAAAACAAGCAAGAAAAATTATGATTCTAATTGATACCATCTTTGTAGCTAGGACAAAGGTATCCTCATAATCAGGTCCACAAACTTGAGCAAAAATTTTAGCACAAAGCCTAGCCTTGTACTTGTTGATTGTGCCATCTTGATTATACTCTACTCGAAAAACCCACTTGCAACCAATGATGTGCTTGTTGGATGGAAGATCCACAAGCTCTCATGTCTTATTGGCCATCAAAGCTTCATATTCCTCCTTCATGGCAAGGTACCATTCCTTCGAGTTGAGTGCATCATATACATCCTTCGGCTCCTCATGAGAAATAAAATAAGTATAATTAGTGGAGCTAATTTCCACTTGCTTGCCTCTATCTTCATAGGTAAGCCTTCTAGGCTTGGATCTTTCTCTTTGAGATCTCCTTGGTGAAAATATTCGAGGTGACTCCTCCTCAATTCTCGGCCCCATCTCTCCATGATAATCTTCAAGGGTGACGATTGGAGTATCTTTGTGAGAATCTCTGAACTCGGCCTCCTCAAGAATGTATTTTTGATCTTCATGGAATATAACATCCCTACTCTCAATTGTAGTTGAGGTAGAGAGAACATAGATTCTGTAAGCTTTCTTGTTGGATGCATATCCAACCATGATCCCTTTAGTAGAATTAGGATTATCTCTTTTCCTTGTTTCCAAGGGCATATTAACAAAGCAAGCACAACCAAAAACTCCAAGGTGATCTACCTTAGGTTTCTTCTTAAACAAGACTTCAAAAGGTGATTTTCCTACAAGTGCATTGTGAGGTAATCTATTGCACATATAGTTTGCACAATTTATAGCTTCACCCCAATAATCAATAGGCAAAGAAGCTGCTACTCGAATTGCTTTAGCACATTCACATAAAGATCTGTTTTTCCTCTTAGCTACTCCATTTTGAGATGGAGAATAAGCACAAGAAAACTCTCTCTTTATTCCTTCACCTTCACAGTATTCATGAAACTTGTTGGAGATGTATTCACCTCCTCCATCACATCTTAAGCTTTAACTTTAAAAGAAAACTGTTTCTCAACATAAGCCTTGAAGATTAGGAAGTGATAAAAAACCATTGCCTTTGAAGAAAGTAGATACATCTAGGTATATCTAGTAAAGTCATCAATGAAGGTGACAAAACATGTTGCACCACCAATACTTTTAGAAGAGAAAAAATGTATATCTGAGTTTATAAGCTCCAAAGGATGAGTAGTCTTAATAAAAGACTTCTGATATGGCTTTATGTGTGACTTTGCAATGGCACAAGCCTCACAAGGCTTGAAATCTTTAGAAAGAGATTTTGAAAGACCAATAGCCTTCACCTTCTTAACCATAGAAGACATAGATTCAAAGTTAGGATGACCCAACCTTCTATGCCACAGCTCCTCCTTAGATAACAAAGCAACTTCACAAAGGTTTGCATTCTCATAAGAATTCGACTTAAAAATCCCCCACATCTAGATCCATCAACAATGATCTCATCTTTTCTCTTGATAAAAAGTATTGGAGTTGAACTTTACATCACAACCATTATCAAGCAACTTTCTCACTAGTTAAGTTCTTTATGAGTTTTGGAATGAAAAGAACATTAGAAAGTGCAAGAACTTTTGAAGAAGCAAGTTTCAATGGAATGTTGCCAATTCCTTCTATTGGGCACTCATGATCATTACCAGTATAAATAGATCTCTTGAGTCCTTTGAGAGGTAAGATTGAGTCAAATGACTCATTTGAACGGCACATATGTGAAGAGACTCCACTATCTATGTACCAAGCTCCATCTTTCTTGAAAGGTGATGAAGAAAAACTGGACACCATAAGTGATCCTTCTCCATCACTTGCAACAAAATCATCTTCAATCTCTTTAGAGAGATTAGCTTGCTTGAGTTGGTTTTTCTTCTTAAAGCAATAAGAGGCATAGTGCCCCTTCTTGCCACAGAAGAAACACTTCACTTTCTTCTTCTTGGTCTTTGAGTTAGAAGGATGAGATATATCATCCTCTTCATCATCTTTGTCTTGATCTTTGGCTTTGTCTTTGTTGGATGCTTGAGAGAACTGATTCTTACTCCTTCCTTTCTGCTTGCCTTTGACAAAGAGGGCTTTGTCAATTCCACCACGCTCAAATTTGTTCATCTTGGAGAGTTTAAAGCTTTGTCTAGATTCTTTAGAAATAAGAATCCCTTGGAGAGTTTCTAGATAAGACAACTCCTCTTTAATAGAAAAAGACTGAACAAGATTATCATAGTCATCTCTCAAGCCATTCAGTATGACTTGAACTAGCTCATCTTGGTTAATAGTAACACCAACACAAGAAAGCTCTCTATGTAAATCTTTAACTCTCAGAACATAGTTAGATGCACTCTCTTCACTTCTTTGGAAACTTTGGAAAATCTGATTCCTAAGAGTGAGTATTCTAGAAGTATTCTTTGCTTCATAGATGGTATTTAGTGCATTCCAAGCTTCTTTAACTGTAGTGCAAGACCCTATCTCTCTCAAAATTTCATTAGATACATTCATCTTAATGAAATGTAGAGCCATTCTAGCTCTTTTCTTGTACTTAAGAATTTCAGCCTATGCTTGAGGCTCCTCCTCAACACCAAGCACAATATCCATAACATCCTAGAGTATCAAGATAGACTCCATTCTGAATTTCCAAATTGAGTAATTAGAAGTGTTTAGTCTTTCACTGGCTTCTAGAAGATATCCTCCTTGACATGCCATTTTAATGAAGACTTCTTAGTTATTGGACTGAGATATATTTGAGCTTGTTCCAATTAGACTTAAAGTTTTTGCTCTCTTTCACTATAGGTATTTTCAAGGATGTACTACCTTCCTATGTGAAACACTTGCAACTGTATTTGAGATGACTCTCAAATATTCCACAAAACAAGTTATCTAGATCAGACACACAAAGTGGATTGAGACACTTTGGCTAGTTTGAATCCTACTTTTGGCACGTGTGTAATGCATCAAAAGAAAACACAATTGACTTCAGAAGACTCAAAAGGTATTCATTACTTCAAACTCAGTCTTGATCTTCAGTTTCTTGTGTAGGATGCTCAAAACAATGGATTCAGAACAAAGCAAGATTGAATCAAATCAAAATGTTGTCACTCGGATTTTGGACCTATCCCTATCCTCTTTAAGAGCTTATAACTCTTGCTAGACACATCAGATTGATTTGGTTTCAATTTCTATGGAAAGTACAGATCATATTTATCTATAACATTGCTATCTTTGGATCTATTAGCAAGGAGAACACAAGGACTAAAAATCTCTGATTTTCACACGTGCGGAATTTCAGAATTCCGTACTACCACTTTTCAGGTCTGAAAATTCAGTTTCAATCCGATTTGTTCCAAATACACTTTAGAGAAAGCTGAGAAAAAGTGAAAAACTACTTTTTTTGCTTGATTTAGCTCTCAATTTCTTGTACAATCAGAGATGTTAGCTTGCAAAGCTTAATTTGGCTCTGACACCATGACAAAATTTCTAGAATTCACATTGTGGGGAATGTCCACAAGTATGATTGATCTTGATTAAGCTTTGTGATTAGCACAGTAACCTGATTCTAGATTGTTTAGCAAGATCTAGTTCAGAAGAAATGGCTTAATCACAATCTAGCATGCTAAGCATCAAATTATGATAGCAATGACTCAAAGAATGAGCAAAAGTACAAGATTTTAGTGTATTAGCATTAGCTTCAATACGAGTTAGAGAGAGAAAGCTAGAGAGATAACAAGCAAAATAGTTTAGATCCAAAATAAAATGAGGTAGCTACAAAACTTTGGTTCTTCATCATTGATTGTGAGGAGAGCTACACATAGAGTTTGACGTAGCTCGAGGTAGAATCACATCTATCCATTCCAAAATGACAACTAAAGTGACATCTAGAGTCTATGTGACATTTGTCACTTGCCATGCATGAAATTCTACCAACTTTTTACAAGTGTACTAGTTCTAACTAACAAAGTACAAATCATCATGCATGTGTCCATTATACTTTGTGCATGCCTTGCATGTCACTATGGATCACTTACAGTTAATGCATGTGAATTGCCACGAGTTTCTACAAGCATGACTTTGCCAATTCTATGTCTACAAACTATATGCAAGTTGTATTCTTCAAACTAGACATTACATAACCATGTAGCTCAAGTTCTATGTAGGCCAAACTTGGCATTTTGCATTTATGAGCTACATACTTGCATGGTACAACATTTGTAGCAAGCCAAGAAATCAATATGATTTGTTTTTCCAATTTTAACATTCAAGGCATCATCGAAGAAATTTCAAACTATGGCGTGCTCACAAAGTCGGATTTTCATTAATCCATTTTCCAGAATGTACAAGAAAACTTTCTTGTCAATTGCTCTAACCACAATGTTAGTAAAGCCATCATCCTTGTTTGCAACCACTACCTTCCAAAGCACGTGTCCTTGTGCTTTGAAGGTAGATGGCCCTTTGCCAGAAGTATCAGCAGTCCAGTGTGAAAATTGTCAACATTTCCTAGCTAGTTTGAGACCTAAATTGGCTAAAATTGTAAATAGTTTTGGTTCTGGAGTTTTGCACGTGTGAACCAGGCCACAATGTTTTTATTTACTGTATTTTTTCAGTATGATGAAGTGTCAAACTTCATACCCTTCAAAATGAGACCATTTTGATGTATTTTGGTCATATAAGCCATTTTTAGCTATTTTTCCTATATAGGGAATATCTAGGGTCAAGTACCTTCTAGAGAGAGGAGAGAGAGTCATCTTCCTCATCCATAAATAGTAGGGAAGTCGTGGAGAACAGGTTGGAGAAACCTTTTGTATGCTTCATTGAGATCAATAGATCATTGTCATTGTTTCTTCCTCCATTGAGAGCATTGTTGTGTGTATTGTCTTCAAGCTATTGTGTATGATCTTAGGTGCTTTCCAAAAGTGATAGGCTGATGTATTATGGACTGTATAATGCTATTTTGGGCCGCACTTGATGTTTATGGAAGTTTCCATTTGTGATAAATGCTTTTTGATCAAGTTCTTTGCATTATAGGTAGCATAGAATGTGTTGCCAATTCCTAGCTTATGTAGTTTGGAGTGCAAGCATTCAAGCCAATGATCTTGGAGTTTAGATCCACTTAGGATCTGTATTTTTCACATGGTATCAGAGCTGGTTGGCTTCTATTTACAGTAAGTATTCCATTTTTGGTGATATTTGGATGTTTGATCAAGTTCTAGCATGATTTTGCATTGCTTTGTTGATCAAATCTTACTAACCTTTGTTTTGTGAGTTGAACTTGTGGATCAAAAGCATATTTCAGGTCTATTGAAGATCAGAGGCTGAAAAGAAACTATTTTGGATCAGATCATAACACCTAATCATTTGTGATTGTGAGGCTTGTGCATATTCAATACTAACAATGTTCTTTTCAATCCTATTGTTGACAATCTCCATTCTTGGATGAACACTCTCCTTAAGTGGATGAAACTTCTCCTTAAGTGGATGACAAATGCTCTTTTGAGTGAGTTGTAATTCTCCTAAAGGCTGAGCAAAGCTCCCATTTGGATGAAAGATCCCCTTTTTTGGGTGAACATATTGTAAGCTCCATTGTGAAGAGCATATTGTAAAGATTGTCATCAATTTTGGCATAAATTTTGGTGTACTTTGTTGAGCATGTAAGTAACTCTCCTTATGTAATTTGATTGGAGCATTTGCTGGAAGGTGTTAACCATTATGCAAGTGTGTTTTCAGGTTCTTAACA
Source organism: Diphasiastrum complanatum (assembly GCA_029204225.1). Taxonomy (NCBI): domain Eukaryota; kingdom Viridiplantae; phylum Streptophyta; class Lycopodiopsida; order Lycopodiales; family Lycopodiaceae; genus Diphasiastrum; species Diphasiastrum complanatum. The sequence goes on from CM055093.1 coordinate 60,181,473, forward strand.
GGTTGAGGAACATTCTCATGTGAAGTGATCTTAGATCTACATCTAAACACCAAGATTTGACAAGATAGTGAAGCTAGTCTTGTGATTCACTAAGTGTGCTCATTCATTCACCTCTAAATCTTGTATTTATCACTTGCTGGAGTTTATAAACTTTTAGAAGTGTGGTTTACATGTGGTTTTACAGGTTGAATCAATATCTTAGTGTGTTGATCATATGTTGATCAAGTTTGTTCATTACTAGGTAATCTTGGCATCCTAGTTTTGGGTATTTTCTAAGAATGCAAGTAACTCTTCACACCATAACTTGATTTGGTCACTTGCTGGAAAGTTTGAGAGCTTAAGCAAGAGTGTGTTCAGGTTGGTTTGATTTTGTAATCCATTCTTAGTGTGTGCAAAGTGTTGCATGTGTTTCAATCTTCCTTTCTATGCTTGGAAACCATCTAGGTTCAAGATAGAAGTGTTTTAGGGTCCTAAATCTTCATAGATCTCTTTATCTATCATTTGTTGAGAGAAAAGTGAGTGCTAAGTGCTTTAGGACAAAACCTAAAAGTTGAAGAAACATTAGAATCATGGCTTCCAATGGTGGGATCATGCTAGAGTCTAGTGAAAGGTTGAGTTCATCAAACTACTCTACTTGGAAAGTGAGGATGGAGTCCTTACTTGAGTTGAATGAACTCATGGACATAGTTGCAGAAATTGAAGAGAGACCTCTCACACTTCAAGAGCAACAAAGGTTTGATAAGAAGGCCAAAAGGGCTCTTCATATCATTAAAATGAATGTTACAAATGAACTTCTCAAGGAAGTTGGAAAGTGTCAAAGTGCAAGTGAGGCATGGAATGCCTTAAAGAAGCTCTTTGAATCAAAGTCCACATCTAGGGTATTGACCCTAAGGAGACAAATATTTTCTAGTAGGCAAAGAGAGGGTGAAAGTGCTCATGCATTTATCTTGAGAGTTAAGTCCCTAAGTGATGATTTAGCATGCATTGATGAGAACATAAAAGATGGTGAAATAGTCCAAGTTATGTTGAATGGTTTGCTAAATGAACATGCTAACCTTGTGCAAAGTTTTGCCATTCAAAGAGTCTTGCCAAGTGTGGTTGACTTGCAAGAAATCTTATTGGCTGAAGAACATAGGTTGCAATCAAAGCTTGATGGTGCATCCTTGCAAGGTGGAGGTGAAGAGGCTTTCTTCACAAAAGGCAAATTCAAGGGCAAAGGTAAAGGCAAAGGGAAATGGTCCAAAGGTGGTAACTTTGATCATGATGATCACTCTTCCTCTTCCTCTTCTACTAAGAACAATAAGTCAAAGTTCAAGTGCTTTTATTGTGGGATAAAAGGTCATTTTGCAAATGAATGTTATAAGAAGAAAAGAGAGCAAGGAGAGAGGCAAGGAAATCTTACAATAGATGAGGAAGAACATAACACATGTGAATCACTTGTTATGACTTCAAGTTTGTTAGCCAACATAGATGATAATGATCCTTGGTGGATTGATAGTGGAGCCTCATCTCACATGACAAGACATAAGGAATACTTTACATCCTTATTGTCTTATGAGGGAGAAGGTAACATCATCTACACTGCAAATGATGGTCAATGTGACATCAAAGGCATAGGCACTATTCCTATTTCCCTTTCAACAAATAGGAAAGCAAATCTTGAAAATGTTTTGTACATTCCTTCAATCACTAAGAATTTGCTTAGTGTAAGTCAAATGATTGACAAAGGACTTGATGTGGAGTTCATTGGAGATGCATGTTTGATAAGTAAATGTGGATCCTTGATTGCTCAAGGTAGGAGGCATGGTAAACTTTTCAAGCTTGATGCATGTGTGATCTCTAATCATGAAGGATGTATGGCTAGGGAGCAATTGACAAACCAAGAAGTTTGGCACAAGAGGTTGGGCCATCCCAACTTCAAATCTTTGGAGGTAATGGCAAAGAAAGAGCTTGTTCTTGGTCTCCCTAAAAGTCTTGTTGCAAACAATAGTGTTTGTGAACATTGTGCCTTGTCCAAATCTCATAGACTTGCTTATTCTAGATCTACTTCTAGATCTAAAGAAGCTTTTCAACTTGTGCATTCTGATATTCATTCTTCTAGTACAACTAGCAATGGTGGGGCAAAGATGTATGCAACTTTCATTGATGACTTTAGTAGGTATACTTGGATCTATCTTCTTAAAAGTAAGGATGAAATGTTTGCTGCATTTGTCAAGTTCAAGAATGAAATGGAAAACCAATTCAATACAAAGATCAAATGCTTAAGATCTGATAATGGAGGGGAATACACCTCAAAGAGGTTCAAAGACTTTTGTATAGCACATGGGATTAAGAGGGAGATGTCTAGTCCTAGGACTCCACAACAGAATGGAGTGGCCGAGAGGAAGAATAGAACCCTTTGTGAATGTGCCAAGGCAATGAGACTACATGCTAATCTTGCTAAGTCTTTTTGGGGGGAAGCTTTAGCATGTGCTAACTATCTATGTAATAGATGGACAAGTGCTTCCTTGGATGGTAAAACTCCTCATGAGGTTCTTTATGGTAGAAGGCCGAGTGTCAAGCATTGTAGGATCTTTGGATGTACATGTTTTGTCAATATCACACTTGATGATAGAACTAAAGAAGATCCTTCATCAAAGAAGGGTGTGTTTGTTGGCTATAGTGAAGTAAGCAAGGCTTACAAAGTGTACATTCCTTCTACAAAGAAAGTTGTCATAAGTAGGGATGTCATCTTTCATGAAGAGAATGTTTCCAATGTTGTTGATGTTGATGTTGATGTGCCTACTAATCATCATGATGTGCAAGATGTCTTGGATGAAGATGGAGATGCCACTCCAAAGCAAACTTCAAGGAAGACTCAAAGGCAAAGGGCTAAGCCATCAAGGCTAACCTATGATGAAAAAGGAAAGCAAGTGGTGGACAACTCTAACTTTGCTTTTCTTACCTCTTTTGATGAACCAACTTGTGTAGGTGAAGCAATTCAAAAGAAGGAATGGATCCAAGCCATGGATCATGAGCATCAAGCACTCATCAAAAGCAACACATGGAGGTTGGTAAAGCTTCCAAAGGACAAGAAGACAATTGGTTGTAAGTGGATCTTCAAGATCAAGACAAATCAAGATGGATCAATCAACAAGTACAAGGCAAGGTTGGTGGCAAAGGGGTATGCTCAAGAATATGGTATTGACTATGATGAGACCTTTGCACCCGTGGCAAAGATGGTAACTATTCGAATCCTAATCTCTCTTGCAACTCTTTATGATTGGGATATGTGGCAAATGGATGTTACTAATGCCTTCTTGAATGGTGATCTTGAAGAAGATATTTACATGGAGCAACCCGAGGGCTATGTTTCACATGATGAGCCTAATCATGTGTGCTATCTCCAAAAGAGTTTGTATGGGCTAAAGCAAGCACCAAGGAGTTGGTATGCTAAGCTCAATTCCTTCTTACTTTCTCAAAACTTTGTTATGAGTGAGTATGATCATTCTCTCTACTTTAGATTGAATGAAAATGATATCACTTTACTTTTGATCTATGTTGATGACATTATCTTAAGTGGTGGTAACAATCTAGATATAGATGAAATCAAGATGGCACTCAAAAGAGAGTTTGAAATTCAAGATCTTGGTAAACTTCATTATATCTTAGGAATAGAGATTATTAGAACTTCTAAATCTACATTCATATGTCAAGAAAAGTATGTTAACTCTATTCTAAAAAGGTTTCATATGGAAGATTGTAAAGTTGTTTCTACTCCTATGGAATCAAATGTAAAGCTAACTACAAGAAGTAATGAAAGATCCTTCAAGGACATTACTCTCTATAGAAAGCTAATAGGATCTCTTATATGGTTAACCATCACAAGACCTGATCTAAGCTTTGTGGTTGGTAAACTAAGTCAATTTATGCAAGATCCTAGTGAGGCTCATTGGAAGCTAGGAAAGAGAGTACTTAGATACATCTCGGGATCTAGAGATTTTGGCATCTTGTACTACACCTAACCTTTGTGGATTTTCAGATTCGGATTTTGCAGGTGATCAAATGGATAGGAAGTCAACAAGTGCCTTTGCAATCTATCTTGGAGATGGAGTGGTCTCATGGCTATCAAAGAAGCAACCAACTATCTCTCTATCTTCCACCGAAGCCGAGTACAAGGCATTAACAACATGCACCAAGGAGATTCTTTGGATCAAGAGGATGTTATTGGATCTTCACTTGCTGGAACCAGAGAAGACTCCAATCATACTTTGTGATAACCTTTCAGCCCAAAGCTTGGCAAGCAATCCTGTTTTTCATGCAAGGAGCAAGCACATTGAGATTGCTCACCATTTTGTGAGAGATCAAGTCATTGCCAAAGAGGTGGAGCTTCAACATGTCTCTTCAAAGGAGTGTGTGGCTGATATCTTCACCAAACCATTGGGAAAGGACCTATATTTAATGCATAGATCTAATCTTGGAATGTGCTCAAAGACTATGTTGAAACTAGCATCCAATGTTGAAGAGGGAGTGTGAAAATTGTCAACATTTCCTAGCTAGTTTGAGACCTAAATTGGCTAAAATTGTAAATAGTTTTGGTTCTGGAGTTTTGCACGTGTGAACCAGGCCACAATGTTTTTATTTACTGTATTTTTTCAGTATGATGAAGTGTCAAACTTCATACCCTTCAAAATGAGACCATTTTGATGTATTTTGGTCATATAAGCCATTTTTAGCTATTTTTCCTATATAGGGAATATCTAGGGTCAAGTACCTTCTAGAGAGAGGAGAGAGAGTCATCTTCCTCATCCATAAATAGTAGGGAAGTCGTGGAGAACAGGTTGGAGAAACCTTTTGTATGCTTCATTGAGATCAATAGATCATTGTCATTGTTTCTTCCTCCATTGAGAGCATTGTTGTGTGTATTGTCTTCAAGCTATTGTGTATGATCTTAGGTGCTTTCCAAAAGTGATAGGCTGATGTATTATGGACTGTATAATGCTATTTTGGGCCGCACTTGATGTTTATGGAAGTTTCCATTTGTGATAAATGCTTTTTGATCAAGTTCTTTGCATTCTAGGTAGCATAGAATGTGTTGCCAATTCCTAGCTTATGTAGTTTGGAGTGCAAGCATTCAAGCCAATGATCTTGGAGTTTAGATCCACTTAGGATCTGTATTTTTCACATCCAGAGGAAGAGGTCAGCGAGTTTTTGGCCCTCACAACCCTTGGTAAAGTAAAACATGTGCTTAGTCATGTCTACTTTCTGAAGATTCAAAGGGTTTATAGGCGGACGAACTTTGAGCTGGGCCATTTGAATGTCTGAAAGAAAATAAGCAAGGATGTATGATAAGAGACACAAAACTTACAATGAAACATCTCAAATGATATCCTCTCACCTGTTAGACTGTCACCTAATGGGGACCTATGCTTAGCATAGGTCCACTCTCGACCTATGCTCAACATAAGTCGAGAGCTGACCTATGCTCAACATAAGTTTTGCTACTCTCGATTTGTATTGTGCAGAGGTTAAGAGCGAACCCATGCTGAGCATAGGTCAGCTCTCGACTTATGTTGAGCATAAGTCGAGAGTGTCGGGACCTATGCTCAGCATGGGTCCGCTCTCGACCTATGTTGAGCATAGGTCAAGAGCGGTAGGTCGAGTGCGTGGACCCATGCTGAGCATAGGCCGCTCTCGACTTATGCCTAGCATAGGTCGAGAGCGAACCTATGCTGAGCATAGGTCTGCTCTCGACTTATGATCAGCATGGGTTTGCTCTCGACTTATGTTGAGAATAAGTTGAGAGCGGACCTATGCTCAGCATAAGTCGAGAGTGCGGACCAATGCTGAGCATAGGTCATCTCTCGACTTATCCTCAACATAAGTCCAAAGCAAACTCATGTTGAGCATAGGTCTGCTCTTGACGTATGCTCAACATAAGTCGAGAGTGGATCAATGCTCAGCATAGGTCATCTCTCGACTTATGCTCAACATAGGTCGAGAGAGGACCTATCTGAGCCAGAGACCCAAAAAGCCTATGCTTAGCATAAGTTAGTGCCTACTACACAAAGACCCGAAATCAAACCTAAACTGGCAAGCTATAAAATATGCTGAATGTTTTTTTAAGACAATGAAATTTGATTTAAAATTTGCTTATCTTACTGGAATCTCGAAATGTTGTCGTCCGTCAACGTGTCCTGAGATTAGCAATCTTGTGAGGCTTATGCTTTCGCTAATAGAACAATCAGATAGCTAAACAAAGAGCTAGAGAGTGCAAAACGAGCAAATGAAATGGCAAAGGTGAGGTATGCCATGTTCGTCCTCCTTAAATACTCTAGGGGGACTAGGTGAATACTTTGTAGCATTGCATGAATGTTGAAATGGTTATTTCTTGTGGATTAATAAGAGAGCAAGAGTTGTTAACATTTGCTGAACATGCTTTTTCTTTTCTTTTTTTGTTTCCAATCCACAGAATTTTGAACATGTTGCCACCAATATTTGACAGATTTTGTAAAGTACGATGTCACAAAAGTAACTTTGTTGAGATTGGAACTTGCATGATGGCAAATATAATAGTCCATAAAACTCAACCATTCTCTTACTTCTATTGAATGATTTTGACCATAAAAATAGGGCTAGTCAAAATGTCTTGCAATTCTAAAAACTTCCACCACCCCCTCTGATATGCAAGCAACTCTTGTATAGGAGTACCAAGTGCCCTTGGATGGCCCATAACTGGCCACTCCCACCCAAGCAGCACATGTCAAGCATCTGGAGCCCCTCATTGTCTTTTTCTCCCTTCAACTCCAAGATGCATTTCAACAACTCCTCAAGCGTCAATCTGAGCCCCACATCTTCATCTCCTGACACATTGCTACAATGTAGACGTAGCACATTGTCTTGTCAAAACCATACACTTGCCACCCATTGTTGGATTATTCTGCTAATTGTTGAATAATTGATCTTTTAATCTTCATCCACTTATTATCCAGTTCTGTAGTTTTATGCATGTTTCTAGACAGTCTACAGAAATACTCGGGAATCGCTCACATGTGGCTCCGACATATCAGACATCATTTGACGAATCTTATCATGTGAAAGACAATTCATTGTTTCACTTGAATTAAAGCTACAGACTTGCCCTAACTATTTAGCAAGTAAATTTTTAGGAAGCATGAACTGGATGGATGCCAGCTCACTATGGCCAATTGGCCATTAAGATCTATGACCTAATTAGCTGTCCTACTAGACATGCATCAAATGCTTAGTATAAATAGCTGATCATACTATTATTATTTCAATTCATTGAATTGTATTGAAGTCATTGTGGCAGTTCTCTCAAGCTTTCAAGCTTGAACACTCTTGAGCATTCTAGTTTAGTTCTTTAAAATTCATTTAGAGTTTTGCTATTAGTGCTTACTGCTTATTAACGAAAGTGCAAATTTAGATAGAGATTTTCAGTTACTTAGAGATAGCTTAGAGTACGTTGTTTCTATCTGCAATTGACTTGTGCTCATCATCATCTGTTTCATGCTGAATCAATCTATCCTTTATTGCGTTCAGTATTATATCAGAATGTATGCATCTCTGTGATTGTTTTGTAGCTGATAAATCTCATATTGCTTTTGTCTGATAATTTAATACATTATTGTTTGGCTACATAATTAATGTAGTACCGACAATTTCAAAGTTAGTTACTATAAGATTGAACGTGTTTCTTTCATTATATTTTGTTCAATATTGATAGGCGTAGTCATGCATTAGGAAAGCAGGCTCCACTTTGTTGTGTTTGATAAGTTGTCATTGCCTTTGACTTGTCATTATTGCTATCACCTCTTTCCAACATGGTATCAAAGCTCTAATATATAATATCATAGTGTACCTTCATGATATCAAAGTGATCTGTTATACCAGGGCTCTAATACTTGATATCTTTCGCTATATCAAATCAATATCATTTGATACTTTTCATAGTATCATATTTTTTAATTTGTGGTATCAAATTTCAGTATTAGATATTTGATTCCCAATAGCACAGCACGATATCTATCTCTTAACGTCATTGATATATCGACAAACTAGAGTTTCAGATGGATTCTCAGAGTAAAGCCAGTATTATCACAGACAAGTTGATCCAATTACTGCTTGTGGAAATTTAAGATGAAGACCTTGCTAATCGCCAATGAGTCGTGGGATGTTGTCACAGGTACAGAAGTGAAGCCTGAAGATGACACAACCAACTCAAAATGGAAGTCGAAGGATGGTAAAGCTTTCGCGCTTATTATTCTCAATATATCAGACACTCAAGTTGGCCACATAGCTGAAGCTCAAACTTCGAAAGAAGTATGGGACATCCTGAGCTCACTATATGATGTGAGGGACATAACTTCTAAGTTACGTCTATGAAAAAAATTCCTCACTCTCAAGATCTCTCTAAGGAAGATCCTATGTGTTGGAAGAAGAAAATAATGCTCAACAAAGAAAAGATTGCATTCAATAGATGCACTATTGGGCTCTACTGAATAATCCTTCTCTTGATGCATGACTACATTGAACACAATCTTACGACTAAGTGATTCTAACTTTCAAATCATCAGAATCGGTTACATTGATTTCATAGACAAACATAACAAAATAAACATTGTTGTATTGAATATTTACAATATTAAAGTATTCGACAACCTAGACAAAACTAAAAGAGACAATAATCAGATTACAATAGAACAGAGAAGCATTCGATCATTCTAACATAATACTGAATGTGATAAAACTGTACGGTCAATTCAATAAGTAGCATGTACAAATCGGAAGAATCATGAGCACAAAACCATAGCGGATGCAACTGCGTACTCAAAACTATCTCTAAGTATCTGATTGACTTTGTCTGACACTTTTGCTAATAAGTAGCAAGTGTTTCTAGCAATGTGATATATTAATCTCCAAGATCAATATGCATAAAACACAAAATCTTTTGAAACAAAGCAATATCCTAAAAATGGGTAACTATTTTTTTATTTTTGCCAAAAACATGTTTTTTAATGAAAAAATTTCGAAAACCACAAATTCTTTTTGCAAACAATATGCTCTTTAGCGAAAAAAAAAAAAAAAAAAAAAAAAAAAAAAAAAAAAAAAACCTTGTAAAATGTCAAACAAAATAGAATTTTTTTTCAGAAAATTAAAAAATAAAAAAATAAAAAAAAGCAAAATATACAAACATTAATGGTGTTTTGATAGTCTAAATCGACTTTCATGAAAATAACTCACAGAATACATTTGAGGCCAGTTACAATAAATCCACAAATTTTGAAAACACTGAAAATAAATTTATATATATATATATATATATAGATATATATATACATATATATATATATATATATATATATATATATATACATATATATATATATATATATACATATATATATATATATATATACATATATATATATATATAAACTTATGTACACTTTTGCGCATGGGTATGGGTGCACCATGCATGCTCCTCCCCTCACCCATGCATGAGCTTTTTCGAACTAAAAAACTTGAGAAGGATAATGCATGTATGGGGAAAAGGATGCATGGCCCTCCTCCCCATGCATGCATCTAAGGGGCCCACTCCAAATTCAAATTATCCTTTACCAACACACGTAGTGGTTTGAAGTGCATGTACTTACTTTCATGGTGAAAGGTGTTAAACAAATGAGACTTTCATTATCAAAAATTTGAAGGGTGCTCTAAGGATTTTTTAAATTCTCTCTCTCTCTCTCTCTCTCTCTCTCTCTCTCTCTCTCTCTCTCTCTCTCTCTCTCTCTCTCTCTCTCTCTCTCTCTCTCTCTCTCTCTCTCTCTCTCTCTCTCTCTCTCTCTCTCTCTCTCTCTCTCAACACCGTTCTCACAGTTGCCCCTCCCTTCGGCCCTCACGGTTCTCACGGTTATCCATCCCTTCAGTTCTCATGGTTCTCATGGTTGTCCCTCCTCACGGTTCTCATGGTTCTCTCTCTCTCTCTCTCTCTCTCTCTCTCTCTCTCTCTCTCTCTCTCTCTCTCTCTCTCTCTCTCTCTCTCTCTCTCTCTCTCTCTCTCTCTCTCTCTCTCTCTCTCTCTCTCTCTCTCATGGTTCTCACGATTGCCCCTCCCTTCGGTGGTTCTCACGGTTACTCCTTTATTTGGCCCTCCCTGAAAAATGCAACCGTTTAGGACCGCAATGGACCTCCCTTTGGCCTTCCCTTGAACCCTCCCAAATGCCCACATAGGAGATTGTTTGCATTCATACTCGCGATCCCTTTGCGGTCCTATGCGACCTCTCTCTGTCTCTCTCTCTCTCTCTCTCTCTCTCTCTCTCTCTCTCTCTCTCTCTCTCTCTCTCTCTCTCTCTCTCTCTCTCTCTCTCTCTCTCTCTCTCTCTCTCTCTCCAGCACGGTTTTCAGGGTTGCCCCTCTCTTCAACCCTCACAGTTCTCATGGTTACCCCTCCCTTCGGTTCTCACGGTTGCCTCTCTCTCTCTCTCTCTCTCTCTCTCTCTCTCTCTCTCTCTCTCTCTCTCTCTCTCTCTCTCTCTCTCTCTCTCTCTCTCTCTCTCTCTCTCTCTCTCTCTCTCTCTCTCTCTCTCTCTCTCCAACACCATTCTCATGGTTGTCCCTCGCTTCAGCCCTCCCCTCCGCAAAGGACCGAAAGTCAACAATTGCAGTCACATACGAAGAGCGTCACTTACAGTTGTTTACGGACCACATCTAGGCCGCATTGAGACTGCATTTCTCTCAGATTGCTGGATCGCTCTCTCTCTCTCTCTCTTGCTTGCTCGATCTAGAGCTCTCTCTCTTTCAAATTATCTCTGCTCCAGAGCTCTCTCTCTCTCTCTCTCTCTCTCTCTCTCTCTCTCTCTCTCTCTCTCTCTCTCTCTCTCTCTCTCTCTCTCTCTCTCTCTCTCTCTCTCTCTCTCTCTCTCTCTCTCTCTCTCTCTCTCTCTCTCTCTCTCTCTCTCTCAGTTTTCAGGGTTTGTAGTGGGTTTCTTTCCTTGCCTAACCTGAATCCAAGATCTAGTCAATTTAGCATCAAAGAAACGGAGTAAGTTGTCACACGGAGGTTCGTTCCCATGAGAGCGATAGTATAGTTCAGATTTCAACATGAATGGTGACACAGATAAAATTATGGACAATCGGACGAAGGTTCCTGACACAAGAAAATACAGTTTTTGTAATCTGGCGAGGGTAAAAATCAAGATTTTTTGTGATCTGATCAAGACAAGTCTTCGCCGAACTCAAAAATAGTAGTTTACTATGAATTCAATATTCTGGAAACTCGGCGAAGGTTCTGGCGAAGGATCAAGAGTGATACTGGTAATTTTGCAAAAAAGTGACTTTTTTGTCAAAAATATGACAATATGACAGCTGATCCTCTGGAAACCTTTCTATTTTTGGTATTATTCTTCGCTGACCTGGCAGTAGATAGATCTGAATCACATCTAAGCACAATGAATTGGGCGAAGGTTCTTTTTCTGTATTGTTTAGGGTTTTAATAGTTTTTGGTGGTTTTTCTAATGTTTCTGGAAATCTGCTAAGAATTAATCTTTGCCCTTCAAACTGAAGGTTTTGTAAACAAAATCGAAGGTGTCTGCAACTCGGCAAAGGTTTCCTAAAAGAGGATAAAAAGTTCTGAGCTCTGATGACGCTTTTGGCCTCTTTTTGACCAAATTTGACAGATTTGACCAATTTTTGTTATTTTCTCTGATATCTCAGATCCAAATGGATCTTAAGATTGGTGATTAGAATAGCTTTTCCTGTTTAATAATGAAATTATATTTCAAACAAGCAAATCCACTCAAATCTAGCAAAATCAATCTCAAACTAACCCTACAATGCAGTTTTAACAAGATGCCTAATACAAGCTAACCATCAACCAAAACATGTTGCAAATTGAAAAATTGGCATAGCTCCCCGGCAACGGCGCCAAAATTGTAGTGGATTTCTTTCGTTGCCTAACCTGAATCCAAGATCTAGTCAATCTAGCATCAAAGAGACGGAGTTAGTTGTCACGCGGAGGTTCGTTCCCATGAGAGCGATAGTATAGTTCAAATTTTAACATGAATGGAGGATCTAACACTAACATCCATTAACACTACATCCATTAACCCTACTTCCATTAACCCTAAATCCACAACAATGATAGAAACTTACTCTTCTCTCTCTCCCTTTTTCTCTCACAAAAAGCATAAGAAATAGCAATCCCAATAATGATCAAATCCAACAATTAGCAAAATCCAAAGAAAGCATGAGGAATGGAAGAAAAGAGAGGAAGAGCAAGGACATTCATCAATCCATTTCTAAAGAGAACCAATCTGCTTTATTGAAATGAGAAAATGAACATGAGGAACAACTTGAGTTGGTCCCTTCTTATAGTAGAGAGGAGGACCCTGGCCTCTAAATCCTATTGGTCCAATCTTGCCTCTCTTTTTATTCAAATTTAAAAATGTGTGGGAACCATCAAAATTGGAGGGAAACCCAACTTTATTCACTAACTTGACATTTAGGCCCTGCGACATTAAAGGTCCCGCAAAAAGGCCTAAAGTCCTTTTATTGACTTTTAACTAATCAATCAAATAACTATGTGGTCATCGGGTTGGACTTACACACGCAGGGTGCCAAATCTCTCTCACTTATTAACTAGGGTTAGGCTTGCCTTGGGATCCACAAACCCTCCAACAAGGTTGCCCCTCCCTTTGGCTCTCACGGTTCTCATGGTTGCCCCTCCCTTTGGCCCTCACGGTTACCCCTCCCTTCAGTTCTCACGGTTACTCCTCTCTTTGGCCCTCCTCAAAAATGCGACCGTGAGAACTGTAATGGACCTCCCTTTGGCCCTCCCTTGAACCCTCCCAAATGATCGCATACTAGGTCGTTTGCAGTTGTTTGCGGTTCTTTTGTGGTCCGATGCGGCCTCTCTCTCTCTCTCTCTCTCTCTCTCTCTCTCTCTCTCTCTCTCTCTCTCTCTCTCTCTCTCTCTCTCTCTCTCTCTCTCTCTCTCTCTCTCTCTCTCTCTCTCTCTCTCTCTCTCTCTCTCTCTCTCTCTCTCTCTCTCTCTCTCTCCCTCTCCCTCTCCCTCTCCCTCTCCCTCTCCCTCCCCCCCCCCCTCTCTCTCTCTCTCTCTCTCTCTCTCTCTCTCTCTCTCTCTCTCTCTCTCTCTCTCTCTCTCTCTCTCTCTCTCTCTCTCTCTCTCTCTCTCTCTCTCTCTCTCTCTCTCTCTCTCTCTCTCTCTCTCTCTCTCTCTCTCTCTCTCTCTCTCTCTCGCGATCTGCAACAGTGGATCTAAAGTGACCGTAAGGTCTCGCAAGTGCGTTAATTGCAGTCGCTTACAATAATCGATTCTGAACCAAAACAGAAGCACTTACGGTCATTCACGGTGATGGAACGGACGGCAAAGGAACCAAAAAAACGTCACTTATAGTCGTTTGTAGTCCCTTTGTGATCCTATGCAACCCCTCCCAATGCGCTCTCTCTCTCTCTCTCTCTCTCTCTCTCTCTCTCTCTCTCTCTCTCTCTCTCTCTCTCTCTCTCTCTCTCTCTCTCTCTCTCTCTCTCTCTCTCTCTCTCTCTCTCTCTCCAGCATGGTTTTCACGATTGCCCCTTCGGCCTTCACGGTTCTCACAGTTGCCCGTTCCTTCGATTCTCACAATTACTCTTCTCTTTGGCCCTCCCCGAAAAAGGCGACCGTTTAGAACCGCAATGGACCACCCTTTGGCCCTCCCTTGAACCCTCCCAAATGACCGCAAATGAGGTCGTTTGCGGTCTCTTTGTGGTCCTATGTGGCTCCTCCCTATGATCTCTCTCTCTCTCTCTCTCTCTCTCTCTCTCTCTCTCTCTCTCTCTCTCTCTCTCTCTCTCTCTCTCTCTCTCTCTCTCTCTCTCTCTCTCTCTCTCTCTCTCTCTCTCTCTCTCTCTCTCTCTCTCTCTCTCTCTCTGTGCAGTAGTGGATTTAAAGTGACCGTAAGGTCCCGCAAGTGCGTTAATTACGGTCGCTTACGATAACCGGTTCCGAAACATAACCATAAGCGAACCGAAAGAGAATCACTTACGGTCATTCACGGTGATGGAACGGACTGTAAAGGAACCAAAAAAGCGTCACTTAGAGTCGTTTACGGACCGCATTTAGGCCGCATAGGGACCGCATTTAGGCCATTTGTGGTCCTTTAGGCCACACATTTCACTAGATCATCAGAAAATCAACGTCTGTCAACGACATACTAAATTTCAAAATCATCGGCCGCCATTGCCCGTCAACGACGGGCACTCTCTACTAGTATATATATATATAAGCTTATGTACAGTTTTGTGCATGTGTATGGGTGCACCATGCATGCTCCTCCCCTCACCCATGCATGAGCTTTTTCTAACTAAAAAACTTGAGGAGGAGAATGCATGTATGGGGAAAAGGATGCATGGCCCTCCTCCCCATGCATGCATCTAAGGGGCCCACTCCAAATTCAAATTATCCTTTACCAACACACATAGTATTTTGAAGTGCATGTACATACTTTCATGGTGAAAGGTGTTAAACAAATGAGACTTTCATTATCAAAAATTTGAAAGGTGCTCTAAGGATTTTTTAAGTTATCATACTTTCCACGGGAAAGGTTAAGATAAAAATGCATTTTTATGAAGATCGGCCTCCATTGTTCGTCAACGACGGGCACTCTTTACTAGTGTGTGTGTGTGTGTGTGTGTATATATATATATATATATATATATATATATATATATATATTTATTTATTTATTTATTACAATTCAAATTCCAAAGAGTTCTCACTAATTCCTCTCAACTCAGTGCTTGAAATATTGTCAAGACTTTCTTTTTCAGCTGAAGAAGTTGATGATCCATCTTCATGATTAGAGTCTACTGGCTAATTCTCATCCGAATCGGCCTCCAATGTTGAGAGAAAATTTGAAATGTGGCTTTGCTACGTTGAAGCCCGAGTTGAAGATGATGGTTGCGCACTTAATCCAAGACGTTCTTGCAAAATAGATATCGTTGACTTTTGTAAATGATTTGTCATTGTCAACTCGAAATTAAATGCAAGTACATCCACATCTTAGAGATTTACATTATCGACTCTTGGCTGATAATTTGTTGTACGCTTCCACTTGTCTTTTGAATCTAATTGCAACATTTCTAGCTCGTACCTTCCCAAGAAAGCATTTGTTGAAATGGTACGCATCCAGTGCACACGTACAATCTTGGTGTCGTCGTTCTAAATGAAGCCAATCACTTTAGCAATCCAAAATGGATGACTTTTGTTATTTTCCAATGCCAAAAGTGCAATGGGACTCCCGACTTTTAATTCATTGAGGTTATCAAATCATTTAGCCTTGGCAGCTTTTACAATTTGTCGACTTTTTCTAGGATCCAAATAAATCTCATGTTCTTCATTCTACACAAGGGTCAAATACTCAGTCTGTTGGGCAAGAACAGAGGAATCAACTGTCATTGTTGAAATTGAAAATCTAAACAGCCAGTGAAACTCCTCAAACGAGTTTGCATCTCCCAAGTCAAACAAACTTAACTTTTGCTCTTCAAAAAAATTTACCCACCAACGCCTACAATTAGCTGTCAAACTCATCAAAAAATTGGTATGCTGCTTGAATGGTCATTTCCAAAAAGTTTAAAGCTGCAAATGGATCAACTAGATGACGTTCTCTTTGAGCCTTTTGCTCTTCCATGGTAGAGGTTAGATGACACAAAGGTGCAAGCTTAACTTGAGAAGAGGGCACACTTTGTAAGAAACGAACTCCTTCAGATGTAACCATTCCGTAGAGTTTGAAAATTGCTCTTCCCACAATAGTGTGATGCCACCATGTCATTTTCAATTTTGAACTGATGTTGAAAACTAACATCATTTATTGGTGTAGTGTAATGTTCCTCTGACATTTTGATGTAGTCTCTAAGATCAAATGTGCGTCGTAGTAAAACCACATTTGATCCAGGGGTGTATGACTCCTCGATAATACTCTGTAGTAATTGCAAGGAAAAAGTTTTTTTGTGTCTTAGCTTTTTGGAAAAGCATCTAAACATTTGGTCGATTTGATCGTGAGTATGATCCACCAGTAAAAATCCTATTTTGATTTTTTTGAAAATTTTTAAAGAAACCAATATGGACAAATATGCCAGACTATTATTTTGTGGATTATGGTAATGATCAAGTTTGGATCATTTCGAACATTGGGATAATTGAAATACACTTTAGACTGCAAGATGTCGTTGAATATAAGAGCTCCAACCAAATGAACTTGGATAAAATCCACTTCGTTTAGATTTTTTGGCACCCTGGCAGTAGCGTTTTCTTTTTCCATTGATTAAGAGATCCAAATATTTTTGAGAAAACTCCAAACACTTTTTCCAGTGTTTGGCAAGCTTTTGTCTTTCTGTTGTTTGTTGCTCTCTGTGAATTTGAAGTGACTTTGTATTGTTGCCTAAAAAATCACATACAAAAATGACTTAGTGTCATGTGCCAATCTTAGCATTCAAACATCTAATCTATTCATTAACATCAAATCATAATGGAAATGCAAGAAATCAAAAAAATACTCAAGAAATCAAGAAACTAGATAAAAGTACCAAAACTTCACCAAATTAGGCAAAGTAAGTGTCCATTATTAATGAATGGAGATCATTCAAAGGATAGGGGCATGATTCTAGAGCATGATCATAGCTCTCATGTGATTTTAGGCACATGAACCGCTTTCTCCATCAAGAAAGCTCTCAAAAGAGAAGCTCCAAGATCTCATAAAACTCAAATTTACAAAAATGAAATATAGCCCCCAAATTTAGTACGACCTTAGCTATTTATAGTGGTCATTTGTGCGTATACTATAAGTTTGGGGTCTTATTTAGCTAAATTGGGCCTTACAACCATTATTACAATTCTGCTATTCACAATTATAGCGAGGTTGTTCGAGCCACTTTATTAACTATCCTATTGACTAGTTCTAATCTAATTTAACTCCATGGCTATATTTGGCAATTCATTAGTAAGCTCATGGGCTAATTACATGCAACACATGACACTCCCCCTACTTTAAGCATTTTTGCCCTAAAAATTGAAGGTCATGTAGTCCTTTGTTGAGTGCCATGTTTCGTGAATCCTTTGGCAGAAGTCGAGAAATATTTGGGCCACCTTGAGTGAGAACCATCTTTCCATGTATTATTCCCATAAATGGCCATCTTCTGGTACCACTTCGGTTGACGTTTTATATGCAGACTGTTTGAAAACAGTTCATTTTCTGCAGGTTGCATTTGAGAGAGTAAAAATCAAAGAAGGAAAAAGGGCTGTTGGGATGAGTAGGAGTTAGATTAAATTCCAACATCAAAGTGTCTTAAATAAGGATAACAAGCAAAAAAAGGCTTAGTAGATTTAATAAGAGCTAATTGGACTTAAAGATAGTCAAATTTAGTTCAGACATGGGCCTTGTCTATAAGTAGACACTAAACATCAGTTTTGGAAATCTTTTGGCTCATTAACAATTGAGTGAACTTGGAGTTATTCCTCCTCTATCTCTTCTGAATGCGAGCCAACAAGATTTTTCGTCATGTTCATTTGCCCCAACACATACTTGTACGATAGTCTGGTTTAAATGTGGAGATCAACATGAGCACTTTTGCATACTCCTTTATTCTTGTTGCATTCTCATCTCTGATGTGCTATGGTGGTTTGGAATAGAACAAATGCATTCGTGGTATTGAAGCAGTATTTCTAGACGACTTATGTTTATGTTCTATTATTCCTTGTTTGGTGGTGGCATATGCAAAGGACATGACAATGACATTGAGAACTTCAAGTTTGTAGATTTTAAATACACCATAGAGGTTGAGGGTCATAATTCTCAAGTATAAAAAAAAAAAAGCTCTTGTGAATATGAGATTCTGATATTCAGTTGCCAAAAACCTCTTCTCTCCTATTCGGTCTCCGTGGCTCAAGGGTGAAGTTGATTGGGGTTTTCTACTTGGTTGGGTAATTTGGCTCCACAACATTCCTTTTGGAACATGCAACATGATCTTAATGATCTACACATGGTGATCTTTACACCTTTTCACTTACTAATTGATATTTCTAAAAGCTATAGTAACCATACCCTTATTGCCTCTAGAATGGTTCACATTTGTAGATAGATTTTATGGAGTGAAACAATCAAGTGATGAAAGCCTTGGTCTCTCTCGAAAAGGAAATAAAATTTTATTCAAAAGTGCTTATAAGAGGAAGAAAACATAAAGAATAAGTGAATAACATGTCGTAGAACATCATAAGCCATGATAACTACATGTCCATTATCAATGAGTTTAAAAGGTATTGTTCTATAGCTCACCCTAACAATGATCCTAAAGATTTTATTGAACTTAATATACATCATGAGTTTGTGCTTTCCAAGGCTTGTGCATGATGTAGCATCATTGGTCCTTGTGCTTGTGGTTTCCAAGGCTTGTACATGATGTATTGCTTACTGTGCTTGTGCTTTACTAAGCTAGTAGATGATGTAGTAATCCTTGTTCCTATATTCTAACCTGCTCATTACATCATGTATAACAATATAATGAGAGTAGATCATCTTAAGAGATGCATCAAAAGTAAAAGCTTTGAAAGAGATAGAATAAAATTAATAATAGCTCTGAAACTGCATACAATCAGGTTGAGTTGGACAAGAGGAGGTGTCCAAATAGGAGTGGGCTTGAATCCGGACTACATAGGTTTGGAGCTTTATGCTTCTTTATGTGATTATGTGATGCACAGTGTGGTGGTATACATGATGAACCCAGCTGAATTAACTACTTATGTAAAAACTAAACTGCATACAATGATCAATCCTTATTGCAATGAATAATATCCTAGTTTGAAATTCAGCAATACATAGTTCAAAGACCACTGTTAGTGAAGCGACAGTTATGACGAATTTCTCCTTTCTTGCCAGTCAGTGGCTTGATATTCCCCATCTTGATCATTGATTTTCTGAAGCTGTCTAGAAATTCCTCTTGATCACAGCCATATTTTGTCACGTATTTTCTAGTGAATCCTGGTGTTGTATAAAGAACCTCATCGGAGTTTAGGAGTCCTTTGCCAGCCTGCAAGTTCAGGTAGTATCGGTTGTCAAAGTGGGTGGGAGTCCGGAGGTCGAGTGGAGCCAGGAAATTTGAACTTCCAGCTGAAGCAGCCTGCGGACAGAGCTGCTGCAATGATTGCAGGAAGCCTTTGTTGATTGTGGGGTCAGGTTTTGCTGTTCCACTTTGGTTGTAGAGGCGCTGACTGAAGCTAGTGCACCTTGCTTGCCCAATTGTATGAGCACCTGCATCCCAAAACCAAATAGTACACACAGTATAATGTAATGCAGTCCTGTTCTCTAAGATTGCTTAATCTCTTGAAAGAAGACTTTGGTTTCTCCTCTCAAAATCAGACTGCATGTGGCATTCATAAAAACTTGGAAGAGCAGGCACAAGAGATCAAAGATGTGAGAATCAACGTAAGAGCTCAGCCTTTACTGATACAAAGATACGCTAATGAGAAATGGGTAAGTTGAAGATGAGAAAGTAAATAAGCAAATAAACCTGAAAGCGTGACCATATCCTTTGCAGAGAGCCCCACAGCTTTGAATTTGGCGATGAGGGTAGTGACATTTGAAGTGGGAGGTGGGATAAACTGATTAGACGCGGTTCTGTTCGCAGTTAAGCTGTCACGCCGACCCAACAACACCTTCCATGCCTTCCCACCACTCTTCAGAACGATAATTCAGGATAAGTGTGAGCAGGCACTAACAATAGTTAGGCTCAAAAATTCTGTAAACTGTGATCAGAAAATCGGCTTGTAATTTTGAGCAAAGAAAATCATGCATACCAGAACAACAGCATCGCGTGCAATAATGGCCAAAATGTCTGCACAAGAGACAACTCCACTGCACGTTTTTTCCAATTCTGACTTTATCTGATCAATCACTTCGAATCCTCTGACGGAGCCGTTGTTTGGGACTGAAGTCTTTTCTCCTTTGAAATTAGTTGTATCATCTAGCAAAATGGATGCGTCGCAACCCTGCATTACAGTTATAATACAAAAGCGATTTAGAATCTCTCTCTCTCTCTCTCTCTCTCTCTCTCTCTCTCTCTCTCTCTCTCTCTCTCTCTCTCTCTCTCTCTCTCATGGTGAACCAGTACCTGGACAAAGCAATCGTGGAAATGAAGCCTTAACAGTGAGGCTGGTAGTCTAGCTTCCTGATGCTGTGCTTTCTTCACACCTGCTAGCACAATTGATTCTGCATTCGGACAAGTCTCCTCGTAGAAATTATGTTTTAGCTTGTTGCAGCCATGAATCAAATTGCAGCTAGACAGCAGCATGCAGCATAACAAACAGATAGCGCTGATGGATTTCATTCTAAAAACTCCCGAAAATTCGATTAGATCTTCGGCAAAGAGCTGCTGTTGTTTGATATGCTACTCGGATCCTAGCAGCTTGTGAAAAAATAAATCCTTCTTCAATCTAAATGGATATATGGCTACAAATGACTGCTCTCTTCAAATTAGCAACCCTCCAAGGATTAAAGCTAACTACTTCTCAATCCCAACTACGTTCAACCCCTTTTCCTGCAGCACTTTCATAGACTCAATTCCTTTCTTGACAACTCACCAAATACTTGAAACGTACTAACTAGGCGCTTACTGAAGGAAATCGTTGTTTGTATTTTCTTTCTGATTACGACCATGCAAAGCTGAACACAAGCGCTTGTCCAGAAGAATTAATTTTTGAAACTAGACTGTCAGACTTCCTCTTGCAAACCATAGCATTGTTCTTTTGTACGGAAAAGCAACAGCAAGATGGAATTCAAAATTGCCGGAAACAAGGATAGAGTAATAGTTGTAGATATTGTTTCTGGCAAACACAGAAGTCGTGATAACTTGAAGATTCAAAAAGAATAATCCTATTCACTTCAGGAATCTTGTTTAGTCACAAGCTAACGCCATTAATGCTCAGTCGGAGCTGAAAATTATTGCTTACAAGAAGCAGCAACAAACACAAACCTTGGCCGCTAGATCAAGTGGGCCAACAATATTTTCTCGTTCTTTAGAGTCTAAAATCTCAACTCTGGGACTGGGACAAATCTAGCGAACTCTTTCTGTTTTATTCCTCAACATTGTCATATTCTTTAATGGAGCTGGTGATTTCCAGCAAAAAGGCACAAAGGAGTAGGACTCACGTTTGCTACTTGAGCTGACCTTTGAAGGCAGCTATCTAGAAAATTAAGCATACAGGTAGTCTTAGTGTACTAGACTACAGCATATGTACTGATTTTTCAGTACTGCAGACTGATTGCTTTAGCCTGGGGACAAGCAATCAAGCAGTTTGTGGGTAGTAGTGCTGTGGATTGGATGTGGGTCTTTTTGCAACTGCCACCTTTCAGCTGATTTTCATCTGTAGTTGAGAAAACTTGTATCCCAATAGCTGTAGCTGGAGGTAACTTGCTTCCTTATCTGCTGCTTTTCATCTGCAGTTGAGAAAACTTATATCTCAATAACTGTAGCTAGAATTAACTTGCTTATCTGCCCAAGGCAAACGTAGCTTGTCATTTGCTGATGCTAATGTTTGGCCGTATTAAAGTCTCGGTCATCACTAAAAATTACTAAAAGCCTCTTTTATTGTTATACTTTGTATGAGGAATACAAAGATGGTTTTGCACTCCCCCATATTTTTTAAGGTTAAAGTAAGATTTGGTATAAGTCTTGGAAACCCAGGGATTTCTTTCCCACCCACACCCAAGCTCTATAAAGTGAGATTCCTTTAGAAAGACAACATTAACATATTAAGATCGTGTTGGTTAGGCTATCATCATTCCATTTTGTCATAAAATATTACTATAATAGACCTCAACTTTGCTTCAAAGCTCTTTGGCCAAGGCACCTTGGCAAGCACAAAAGAGTTGCTATGGTCACTAAGAATCATTGGAAAATTTTCTAGCTTATTAGCACGGGGCTTTATACCACATAATCATTCCCCTTTTTCTTTTGGGTTTAGGGACTTAAAAGCCACAATCTCATTATTTTGGCCCAATAAATCGTCTACCTTTATTGTAATACTTTACACGTCATTATGATCTATGGAGCATTGGACAACAAAAAGACAAGCAACATTTGATTGCATGGTTTATGAATAATTAATGATTATTTGCTCCATGGTTTTATGCTTGGATGAAGTTATGCTCACATGGTATTGTGTGTAGTTAAATCTGGACATGAGGTCCTCAAATGCAAAACGTCCTAAGATGAGGAATGTATCCTACACAAAGTATGTCGAGTTTGTAAATAAGTTTCCAACTCACAAAAATGTAAACAAAACTTGTGATATTATAGGATCCAAACTATTTCATTCAACTCTTTCTACAATTCCTCGTTGTCTATAAATAGAACTATAATATCCTCCATTCCATCCTAAAAGTGTTATTCCTTATGTCCAATGATCCTTTACTATGAGATGCAAAACAAAAGGTCTTTGATATATGATGTGAAGACGCAGGGTCCATTTCAATATTTGCTGATAGGACAAATTACAAGACTGCTTGTCAATTCTCAGTCGGCCAACTAGTACTTCCTAGTCCTCGATTTCAAGGTTTTTACAAGAATCCTAAATAGTAATGTAGGCCAATCATTATCTAGAAAATGCATTTTGTCTATCAATTATATCCACATTCTCGCTACTCTTTAGCTTTATGGTTTCTTCCCATTTTTGCAAATTTGGGGTTTATGAGCACTTGTATTACATTCATTTCATCAACATTATTTTCTCTAGCCAAGTTCAAAACGTATGTTGGTTGCATTTGACAAATTGTTTATGACACAAATGCATAGCCAACATGGAATATCTTTGATAAACAACCCAAGTGACAACTCTACATGTCACCAAACTTTTTTCATTTTGGTCGAAATCCCAAGTACAAATATGGCCTCACCAACATCCAAAAGTGGTCCTTCAAACCATCATTTTTAGCATCCTCACTATTCGATTCTTAGACTTGACAAATCACAATCTATATCTAGATCTTTGGAGAATGTACAGCATAAATTGAGTTATCTTACTTCAATCTTTCCAAGATATGAACATGGCAATTCAATTTTATGATTTAATTTTGAAAAAAAATGCTTATAGGGCCCATGTGGCATATCAATTTTTAACTGATCCATTTAGTGTTATTCAATCATCAAATATCAAAGGGTTTTGCCCAAACCTTAAAGAACAAAGTGGCTTCACGAGCAGAGCGTTTAGTACGTCTCTTCTTTGCATGACTCTCTCTCTCTCTCTCTCTCTCTCTCTCTCTCTCTCTCATGGACTCTATTTTAATGTTATTACACTTTATTCACTTTTCGAAACTAGGCTTTTCCCTTATGAGTACTAAACTAACAAAATTACCTTACCTTGAGAAACTTTGCAATATGACCAACTTAAGAAGTTTTTTTAAAGAAAAATAGGTGGGAAACTTGAATGGTTGTGATCTGTGCACATTATAGGGATGAGATCAAACAAAAGAATTTTTCTTCAAAAAATGTGAGAAAAGCCTTGGAATGACCTAAAATGATATTTTTAATTATTACATTACTATTTTAAAGGTGATTTCCCAAAAAAATTATATTTATAGACTTGCCAAATAAAACAACCATAGCTCAAGTAGCCACACATATACCTACACAAGTCAGAACAAATTTACAAGTCAATAACTAGCTAGTTTGGAACATGCAACATGGCATCCATTGTGGTACATCGCGTGTCCAACCTCTTCATACATAAAGGTGATTATTATAAGGTATTTGAAATCCATTCACATGCTCAAGAAGTAGTTGAGCTGAGCCCCAAAACTATGTCCTAAATTATAGGCTAAATTTGAGAGATTTCAATGACAATGCACATGACTTTTCTAATCCAACCACCAAGTGGATGTGAATCCTAGATTAGGGGCTTAGATGCTAGGTTTAGGTCATTACCTAATGATGGAAAAACCTAATGCTCAAATTAAAGGTGATCCATTATTACTTTGATGAGGATCATTTGTACTTTCAACTTTTGAGATGCAATTTTGAGTGTTAGAGACATTGTTTTCCAAGGCCAAGTAGAAGCATCAATCTATGCACTTAATTTTGATGCTGTAAATGCTTCATTGAATGCATTGTGCTTGATGATCATAGTAATTTAAGGAGCGATTGCCAAATTAACGATCTAGAAAAGATTGCAGAGCAAATTATAGGCTAGTTCTCATTGATTTGACCTTTTTGAAAACTAAAATGCTTGAATGAAGGTTTTGAATGATAAAACACATTAAATCCTTTACTTTTCACATGATATCAAAGCTATAACTGATCATTTCAATTCCTATGATTAGACTTAGCAAGTTTATGCGGTGCAAATCTAGGAATTAAAGAGCAAGAATGCTCTCAACGAGATTATGGCTTCAGAATCATTTATGGAATTCATACTAAAGTGTTTTTAATAAAAAGAGGTGTCATACTATTGTTTGTAAAATTCAGAAATAAAGAAGCATCCAAAATGTTGGGCTATCCCAAGTACAAATCGAATGGATTAATGTGCAAAGAGGAGAAAGTTCCTGGTATGCCAAAAACATTGTCAAAGTGTGGTAAGGCATTTGAAGTAGACATGTGAATCACGTGCTTTGGAAAATGCACACAAAATGCTTTTTTCAAGATCTCTTACTAAACATCATATTTTGTGGCTCATTCACTCAAATGTGCATTTTTCAAGTAGCAAGAGTAATGGAGGAGCTATTAGTATGTTCGTCCTTTTTATAGATGATCATAGTAGATTTACTTGGATCTATCTCGTCTTCAAAAGCAATGGTTTTTGAAACTTTTTGAAGTTGTAAAGCTCTACTTGAGAAACAATTTGGTACTCACATCAAGGTGCTAAGGTCGGATGGAGGTGGAGAATACATCCCCAAAAGCTTCAAAGAGTATTGTGAGAAAGATGTCATCAAGGAGGAGTACTCATGCCCCTTTACCCCTCAAAAAAATGGGATGGCCTAGAGGAAGAACCATACCCTTTGTGAAAGTGCAAAAGCCTTGAGATTTGATGCTTCCCTTCCCAAATAATTTTGAGGTGAAGTAATTGTTGGATTCATTCCTTCCCTCCCTAAATCCCCATTATTAATCTAGATTCATTCATGTTGTTGAATATTTACTCACATTGCTACATAGTTTGCAAAAATACACAAGAATCTAAGATAGGTATCGAAGGCAATCAAACTATCAAGGAAGGTCCAATTATTGAAGGAGTATCGGTCTGTTGACTATCGACAGGTACTCGAATGTTTGATTCGACCAACTATTGATTCACACATTTGAAGATCCAAATGGAGGTGATGAAGAATCCTTCAAGGACATCAGATTCTTTAGGAGTCTCATAGGCTCCTTGATTTGGCTCAGTGTTACTAGACGAAATCTCATAAGCTTCATAACAAGTGGAAACAATAACTGTCCGACTTCGACGTCTCCGATAAGTCGTCTAAGTCGTCCGATATGTCGATGTCGTCGAAGTCACTCTAACATGTTGGAGCTACCTATTGAGCAATTCCTGAGTATTCCTGTAGATAGTTTAGAAACACACATTAAATTGCAGAACTGAAAAAGGAAAAAAGATAAATTTACTGGGATGAACCAATTTCCCTTGTACTAGCTATGATTGATCCATTGTTTCTCACTACAATCAATCGAGTGGGCCAACGGCCAATGTGGGTTGTGGTAGTGAATTTCAATTTAATGCATTCTCATCCAAAGGTTTCCTCACACACACAAGATCAACAACAATAAAGCAATGAGTGCAACAAGACATATACTAGTAAGCAAAAGAAATACATTTCATTCATTTAAGTTCATTCATCTCGTATAAAATGTTAGGCACATGCAAAGAAGTGTGCGCCCATCTTGATATTTAAAAACATAAAGCCTATATCCAACGTGGGCTAGTGTCCCACGACTTGATAACAATGAACTACTTGAGCTGAAACTCCCTTCTTATGTGTTGACAGAAAGCTCACAACATCACTGTAATCACCACTTGACCTTATTTTGCATCAAACAAATGAAAATAGGGAACTTGCCATCATAGAGGCTAGAGTAGTGGTCGTGGCCCAATGTTGTGGACTAATTAGATTGCTTGCCCAAGTCGATTTGCCCTTCAAATGATGACTATCTTTTTTTACTTGTATTTGTCAAGGCAACAATTTTTTTTTTGTTGTTGTTGTGTTTAGTCATTTTGAAGAAGCAAAAGAAACCTTCCATAGATGTGATTTTTGCATCGCTCAACAGGTGGCACCGACATATCGAAGCACCTTCGACGACACCGACATATCAGACAACTTCGACGACTTATTGGAGAAGTCGGAGGAAGATAGTTATTGTTTCCACTTGTTATGACGACTTGCCCTAATAGCTTTGCAAGTAAATTTTCGGGAAGGCCTTACTGAATGAATGACAACGCATTATGTCTAGCTGTCAATTGTGACCTACGACCTAATTAAGCTGACCTAACTAAATAAGCTTAAATTGCTTTAATATAAATAGCTAATCATTATTAGCGTAAAAATAACAGAGGAAATCTTATACTTTTCTAGTATTAGAGCTCTATACTCTTCATAGTATCAGAGCCATATCTATTCTTCAACAAGTGCTATCAAATTTTAGTACAAGATAATTGATTTCCAATTGTAGTGTCACATGATATTTCATTCTCAAGTCATCGATTTATCAACAGATTAACTTCCAGATGGATTCTCAAAACAAAGCCAGTCTTGTCACATACAAGCTTAATGGATCCAATTATTATTTGTGGAAATTTAAGATGAAGACCTTGCTAATCACCAACGAGTTGTGGGATATTGTCATAGGTAACGAACTGATGCTTGAAGATGACACAGCCGACTCAAAGTCGAAATCAAAGGATGGTAAAGTTAAGCACGCAGTTTCATCCGATATTGCTTTGTGATCTCATCATCTGTTTTTGTACATGCTACTTAGTGAATCAATCTATCCTCTTATTGCGTTAAGTATCATGTCAGGATGTATGCTTCTATGTAGTTATCAGTAACTGATAGATCTCTTATTGTTTTGTCTGATCTATTGAATATTTCAATACTACAATATTCTATACATCACTTCCACTTTGTAATTGTTTGGCTACGAAATCACTTTAGTACTAATGATTTCAAAGTTAGTTGCTAAAAGATCAAACGTGATGATTGTCATGATAGCTTTGTTTGATTATTGATAGATGTGGTCATGCATATGGAAGAAGGATCATTCCGCTGAGCTCGATAGTTCGTTCATAGACTTATCGACTCTTTCTCCCTCCTTTCTTTCAACATTAAGGTGGTTTCAGATTACCAGCAAGTCCCTTTGCCTGCCCTTTCACTTGCCCCCCATTTTTTTGAAGCTTGGCAAGGGTTGATGGGCAATTGAGCACCCCCATTTCACATTTGGTTGATAACTGTTAAATGCAAGACTATAATATGATTGGCCCATTTGGATCTTGACATACATTTGGTCCATTTTATTTAAGTTGTTGTGTTTTGAAATGCAACTATGAAACTTTTCATATTAAAAGGTTGAAGGGTGCTCTAAGTGTTTTTTTTCAAGCAATCACCTTTCAATTGGAAGGTCAAAATTGAAATACATTTCATTAAAAAAAATATTGGCATTGAAGGATTAAAAAAACTTCAAAATGTAGGCCAACATGCCAGGGCAGGGCAGCTCAACATGCCGAGGGGACACATTGGCTGGCCCAAAAAATGGATTTCACTTTGCCCATATGTGGCAGTGGGCTCTTGCCATGTCATCTGCCACATAGTGGCAAGTGGATGTTTATGTGAAAGGGTGGGAGTCCCATTTTTTCTCAAGGACCAATAGGAGAGCTCTATTTTAAATTTTGACTTTACTAGGCATGTAGTGTAAAATGGACCTTAAACAATTTCTTTCAAAGCTTGAAAGGCTCGATTGGAGCCAATACCTCATGAGAACTTTACCATCCACTTCAATTCTAATATAATCTATTCAAGTGAATGAAAAAGGGTACTGTTCAATCAATGCTCTCTAGAAACCTATTTTGAGTTATACAAAAAAAACCACATTCTTTTAAGCTTATGCTTCTTGGTTTCCAAGGGAAGGCTCAAACCTGAGACCAAAGAAATTTTGGATGTCAAGCTAACCAACTGAGCCAACCCCTCATGATTTTAAGCTTATGGAGACTATTACTCATAAAAGGGGAATACATGAATATGTGACAAATCGACAAATTTTTTTTTTTTCTATTTTTGAGAAATTATGGTCATTCCATTTTTATACTTTGCCGACACTCCAGAGCACTCCATTCAATGCATAACACTAGAGCCCCACAGCCCATATTTCTGCCCTAACACTAGAGCCATAGCCTTCACTTCTGCCCTAACCCTAATTATGAATAGGTGGCAGCGTGAGCTTTAGACATCTCTCTGTCTCGCTCTCTCTCTCTCTCTCGTTCTCTCCAGCTTGCTCGCTCTCTCAAGTATATAGTGATTATACAATAGATTTTTAGTGAATGTAGCATTCGTTGGGAGCGAGAGCAAAGTGACATGTGGCAGCTTGGAGCCTGCGACTATGGACTGGCTTCACGCATACACAATTTGCCAATTTGGCATCCGCTTTGTGAGTAATTACGTGTGCTCCTGATCCACTTCTGTGCTATTTCTCATGCGATCTTAATGCATAAAGATTGAAAAATGATTTGCAATTGACTTTGAGATATCAAACTTTGAGCGACAGTTAAATGCTTTGCTGGCTAATTCAACAGCTACAAGACCTTAGAGGTTAACTTGCATTTCTATGTAAATGGCGGTTGATCTCTATATAATTGTACTTGATTGGAACAAGGAATTCAAGAGGTAGATTTAGGGTTAGAGCAGTTGAATTGTAGGCAGTGTGTTTAAACACATATGAACCTTCAATGGCAGGTGGATTGCATTTGAGAAACAAGCAAAATTAGTTGCGGCTTTGGTTTTTTTGGGGAAGAGAGCAAGGCAGACTATCCACATTGGTCAACTATGCGGCTATTGCAGGAGACTGAACAATGAACTCTGAAAAGCGCATCCGGACTTGAGCTCCATGTAGATTCAGACTGGGCTGTTTAGCTGGCAAAAGCTTGTCTTGGCACTTGTTTACATGGTTTGTGGCCTCAACCCATATTTTTGCCCACCATTTTCAATACGTTAATCTTCCGCAGATGATGTCCTCTTCTTGGCATCATATCTTTTGTGGGAGTTTTTGTTATTATGGCTCTATGATCTCGAGCTGCAGAAGGATACTTGATTTTTAGGGTATTAAAATCTGAAGTTGATGCTAAGGTTCAAAAAAAATTATATGTGCAACATTGGTCCTGGAGGAGGTAGTTGCTGAAAATAACTTGGGAGTTTTAATTTTACAGAACCCTTTTGCCCATGATCAGAGAGAGAGAGTATTTTCTTGCTGCATACTTGAGCAGCTACTTGCCATATCAGTCATTGTTTTGGCCCCTATTAATGGCAAATAAGTTTGTTTCTTTGGTAGGGTTTTGCGTTTTTACATTACTGAAAGATGACAGTCCACCAGATTGGATAAATTCTGAATCTAACCATAGTCCAAGTGGTGCATGCTACCCACCCATTACCTTTTGCTTGCCTATAATAAGATTTCAAGCAAGTTGAAACGACGATATGCAGTATTTCTTACAATTGTTTTAGATCAAGGAATCCGGGATCGTTGATTTTTTGCCTTTGCTCTTTAATGTTAGCTTTGTGATAGCTAATTTCCCTTCACAGCTTTGGGAAGTAATCTAAGCTCAGCATGGCGACTTTGTATGGATGTAACCTGTACTTATTGTCGGGTGCTCATCAGGTGGACTGAATGTCAACTGTGGCTGAGTTGACGGTCTACGTTGGTGTCTTGTCCTGAAGTTTGATTGAAAAAAGACTAGAGGAATGAGTACATGACTGTGAGTATTGAGTTTTTGTACTCCAATTGTAGTTGTAAAATTCACTTGGTATAGGTAAGAACATCTACACAAAAGATCATACATACATAAGTAAAATAGAACAGTAAACTGTTGACCACGAAACACCAATTAAGAATCGTGAATCATTAGAAGGGTTGATTAGATTCATCCAGATTGGGCCCAAGAGATTTGGAGAACTCTCATTGCGTAGATAAGTTACCCAACAGTAGATAAGTCATTTCTTGTCTTCATGTGTTCTTGCTTCGAGTAGATAATCACAAGGTTTATTTCCTCTGGTTTTCTCCTTTGGCTTTTGCGAGATCTTCTCCATAACTTTGTGTTGGACAAGTGCCTCTATTTTGTCTTTCCCCTATAGGAGACATTTGTCATCTGTTTTCCACCTATCCACCCAAAGTCATGTCTTCTTTAAACAATCCTTTCTCCAAAGTAGCTTGTCTCACCTTGTAGGGAAGTGCTTAGAAATGACAATTTCTAATTAACATTCTTTTTTTCATTTATGAAGAAACATTCAAGACATTGTCAAGGTGGGTAATGTAATATTGGTGGGGGCTTTAAACGCAAGGATGGGCTCCAAGTCGGCACCATTGATGTTTGAAGGTATAGGTGTACGACCTTCTTTGAATGGAAGAGATAGATGAGGACAAAAAGTTTTTCAGAGGGTTGGATTAGAATATCCAAGTATCCAAACATCGTAAAAACTCCACATGCTCATAACCCTCGTGAACGGTGGTATGATGATGTATGTAAAAAACTCCATCTACAACTTATTCATGCACAATCTTCTTCTCCCACATTCTTCTTAACATTAGACACTTATACAATTACACTTGTCGTTACAAAAAGTGTTTGTATGAGGCTTTTGAAAGGAAGAGATTGATGGATCTTCTTTATAGTTCCACCTCTAGTGCTTTCTGCCGTAAATTTATTTCTAGGGCCCCACCTCCATTATCGATCGGCGTCACTGCACCGAGTATGCCACATCACTATATACCTTTCCCACAGATCCAATTGTGATATCTTCTCGTCCCACCACTTTTTCATTTTTCAGAACATATATGGTTTCTCTGGCTATTGAGAAGTTGAAATCTCGTCGTGCAAGAGATGTCGATGACTTAGAGGCCAAATTCTTGATTCATGCCACCGATATACTTGCTCCCATGTTGGACTCACTCTTGATTTTCGGTTTTCCTCCATCATGGTGTACTAATATCATCCACCCCATTCATAAGAGTGGTGACCCCATGAACCCTGATATTTATTGTACCGTTATGATTGGTTCATTTTTCAAAACATATATGGTTTCTCTGGCTATTGAGAAGTTGAAATCCCGTCGTGCAAGAGATGTCGATGACTTAGAGGCCAAACTCTTGATTCATGCCACTAATATACTTGCACCCATGTTGGACTCACTCCTGATTTTTGGTTTTCCTCCATCATGGTGCACTAATATCATCCACCCCATTCATACGAGTGGTGACCCCATGAACCCTGATATTTATTGTACCATTATGATTGGCACATTGTGGCTAAGCTTTATGGCACCATCCTTCAAAGTTCAAGAAGTGATTAGCAGTGAGGCATAGACGCTTCACATTTAAGTGGGGGAGAAACATGTTGTGCATTTTTCTGGTCAGAATTTGAAAATTTCAGCAACTACAATCATTGATGCTGATTTCCTAGAAGAAAATGTGCTATATGTATCTCATATGCGCGAAATCTGCTATTATGCCACTTTTTACTATCCTTATTTGGGAACATCCTTTACTGGTCCAGCTTCCAGTATGAGATACGTAGCCACGGCTAGACTACGGAATGGTCACGCCTCCTTGGTTAGTCTTGAGCCGTTCTACTTCAGGAAACATACCTTGATGCCCCGAGTAAATGTAGATTGTTTGGTACCATTGTTTCACCCACAATATGAATTCAACTAAATAAATTCATGTTTAATGAATTCTCCATAACTGGTATTATGCAGATCTCCTTCAAAGATAACAAAAGATCCAGATTACATAATTCAAACACATTTACTAACTCGGATGTCCATTTCTCTTCCTTCGTTAGATTTTTTGGTTTCCCCAAAAAAACTTCATCAGCTAAGGTACAAGAAGGGACTTTCTTAGACATATAGTAAATTCTAGTGCTAAGTCAATTTTCCTTTTCATTTCACTGGCTTTAGCATTGCTCCGTTAAGATCTATTAATTTAATGCAACTAATGAAAGTACATAAATGGAAAATCCACAAAATCTGGATTCCAATACTTCTCTTATTGCATTAAAAAAAAAAGCTTTAGCTTGCCAATTCCTAATGACCAAAATCATTCAGAATTTAACAACAAAACCATCGGTGTCTTAGCGACTGAAAAGGAAAAATGTATGGATTTTAAAAACATCCACGAGCATATTTTAACTCTATTGACAGGGAGTACTCTTACTCCAGAGTTAAATTGTTAACTAGCACAGTGCCAAGAAATCAAATTTCCATTTACCGGGTACATGCCTGGGAACATTCCATGAAGAATTATTTACCGTTAATCCCAAATTTATGAACCTAGTTTGTAAACTTGCAGTTAGGATTCACACACATGCAAAATTATTCCTTCAACCAATTCCTCGGTTACAAATCGGGGAATTGACAATTTCATTCACATAGTTTAGTAGATTTTCTTGAAAATCCCCCTAATGAACCGACCATCGCTTTCACCAAAGCTATAACTGTGCAAAGATTCTCGGAGTCTTGGGCTATTGGTATGTTACAACCATTACCACCGCAGATAGCCAGGCACCCCTCAAATTGGTCGACTTTTTTATGCATGACGGCCAAAGCCTGATCTCTTATGTATCAAAAGAGTTATGCAAAAAGGTAAAGGCCATGCAAAAACAAGGCTTTCCAAACCCTAACCAAGGTTTTCTAAGTAAAGCATGAACAAAGGATGAGGCTCATTCAGCACTCCTCACGGCCGCAACAGCTTCTCACGAAGATCGGCTCCTACAGCTCCCCTTCCTTCCATACGCCTGCCATCGCTGGATCAAAGCAGGCTCCCAGATTCCTTTCCAGCCTGACGGCCATCCATACTAACTGCAAAAATGGCAGAGAGAGGGCGATGGTGGCCTACAGTGAACTGTCACAGCAGCTGCGCCTGCTGTCAACTGGTAATGGAGTCATGCCTTTACATGCTTTCATGCCTCCATGCTGAATATGCTACCACAGTCGACTCTTGCAATCAAAATAACTGGCTGTTTGATCCACAGGTGACGTAGCAGGACATCTATTCATTCCTCAAGTTGAAAAGCAGGTGGATAAACATAACCCAGAACCCGTTTTCCTGTCATGCCTACAAAGAATGAAGAGGACATCCTATCCCCACTTTACACTCGAGTTGCTGGATCTTAGCTGAAGTAGCGGCTTGGGCTTCACCTTTGACAGATGTAATCTCCTTTTGATATTTTCAAAAAGGAGATTACATCTGGTGTGCACCGATTGGATCATTGTTTGATGGGAGTCCATCTCCTTCCAGTGAGAAGCAAGGAGTTGGAAAATACTTTTGTTATCCTCATGAAGAGAATGTGTTAGCCCCTTTTTTTCTTGGCATAGAGGAGGATTGATGGATCACCAGGTGCTAGCAGCAGAGCTGCAGCAAATGATGGGTAGGTGCGAGCTGCAGCAGCACGCTGCAGGCAAGAGAGAGAGAGAGAGAGAGAGAGAGAGAGAGAGAGAGAGAGAGAGAGAGAGATGTTAAATATACATTGAAAGGGTGTCCCCCTTCGTAACTACTTTAAACTAACAAGACCTAACTTAAAGTAAATGCGCGCCTTAGGTCCAAGCTAAGTAAACTACCGATGAATAAATAAAGTGTAAGGCGGGAGGCGTAAACTTGGTCATTAGTCCTCCTCCGGAGTCCGCACACACTTTGGAAAATGAATTTGCAAAAACTCTCATGATTTGCATGTTGGATGTCTTTTGCGTCATTGAGGTCTTAAATGTGTTATTCACTCTTAGTATAGGTTTAGGTATTTGTTGCTTTAGCTTTTGCAGCAATTGGAGGTATAAGCATTGTTCGTACATAAGAATTTTTATAAGCATGGATATTTCCTAATAAAATGGAGGCATCATCTCACACAAACAAACTCATTGTGCGAGATTTTACCTTCTTATGGGTTGAATAACAAATCATGAAACCTATACTATGCTATATTTGAATTGGAAAGAATGGAGCCCTTTAGTGAATTGATGGGTGGTCTATTAATACCTTGTCTTTCCTCTATTTAAGAACGTACTTTTATTGCATCATACAATTTCCATTGTTTGTTAAAAGTATCATGATTCATATGCTAGAAAATTACACTTTGCTCTACTTCAAGCATGCAATGATAAAATGGATGAGTTTTTCTTAGTATCAGCACTTTTTCTACTCATAACACATGGTCTTAACTTGAATAACACAGGGTGGTCAAGTGGCTCAAAAATTTGAACATGGAACTACTGACAATGATGAGGATGAAGATGATGACGATGATGATGATCAATTGCTTCTTTCCATACAAAAGAAGCTGGAAAATCTACCTTCCCAAGGGGCACAAGCTCGAACTCAATCAGATAGTGAAGAGGAGGATGATGACCAAATTTTGCGTTCGGTGGAGAAAATGTACAATCGCTCATTGGAAACTACACCTTTCATTCGAAAAGAATTGCAAGTCTCAAGTGCAGATAAGATTGCAAATACAGAAAAGGAAGCCTTTCTTTCAGGTATTTCTGATGTTTATGCATGAGTTTCCTACATGTTTTTCAAAGTAGCATCCTAGAGGAAGATGCTTGTTTAGTCAAAGTTAGGCTTGAAATAATGTAAGATAGAAATGTTGTATGTAGTTCATTGAACCTATTGGATTTCAAACACACTTTAGATCTTCCTTTTGGGCATCAAACTTGGACATGTGGAGGTGACTCATAAACAACATGTGTGTCCTAATTAATAGACATGCACCCACATAAGCTAGACTTCGTCTTCTGCTATGTTGTGTTTATTTTTGCCTATGATCACAAATACGAATACTTTCTCCCCCAAGACAATTCTGTTGATAGAAGATTTCCTTGAGGGTTTCCAATAAAAGTCCTGTCTTTCTTTCCTTTAGCTAGAAGTGATCTTGTCAAAAGTGAATGATTTATCTTTTTTTGTTATTTGCTACTTGGGCATATGGGAGATTTTTTTCAATTATAAGGTTCAAGTGTAAATTTATCCAATGGCAAACTTCTTGAACATGCAAAGAAAAATACTAGTTAATCTGCTTTCAGAACATTGAAGGGTATGATAAATTTTTATGTGATAATATTCCATTCTATGAAGTGTTCTCAACCTACATGTTGGAGGACAGGATCAACTTGGTAAGTGGAATACTAGTCTGATTGGTAGTCACAATCTATGCAGATTTTATTAGATCACCATGTGCGATGGAATCTTAAGAAATCTTCAAAATCAGTTTAATCGGTGAGGGGGAGACATTGATTAATGAAAGCAGTCTTTCAACCTTTACAAAAAATATAGAGAGCTTATTAAATTTGTCTTTTACAATCAGATGAAGAGTCACTATAGTGATTTAGTTATTAGACGTGCTGTCTATTTATAGCCTATTTGTGTGGCTAATAATAGTAATGGTTGATGTAAAAGGGCTAAAAGAGAACTTAAAGCCTCAAGAGAGCTTTCATAGTCAGTTTTATAGGCTGAAGGAGTCCTATTATGACTAATAACGTTCAAACAGGACTTAACAAGCTGGTTAAGCTCTAGTTAATTGTGGACCCACATTTAACCAACTATAAGAAGCTTTGGGTGCTATATTTGGAGAGTATCGTTCATTTGTCTATTGTGTGAGTTTTTGAAGTGTTTTGAGCTCCTCTTTGAGAGTTTTCTCGGTGTCCTTGGTTCATGCACCATTGTTTCTGCATGAGAGAGTGTTGCCATACTTAAGTTCAAGGCTAGATTTATTGAGTGACATCAATTATGCCTTAATTAACTCCATTTCATGATGTTTTGATGTTTTCTCGTCATATATGTTTCTTGAATGTTCTAGCACTTTCTTTCAAGTTTCTTGAATATGAATCAATTTCTTCATGTTTTGATTCCAATATGGATGATAATAGCTTTGAAAATAATGATGGGGGCACATGACAATCGATGTTAAAGGATTAGATCCATAAGTAATCAGATTTGGAGTGGTCCGGTTAAGGATTCATTGAGTTTTACCATGTTTTTTGCTTTTTCGATTTGTAATGCTGTTTGATCTAAGTTGTCTTGTTTTTCATCTGTTTTTGGTGATTGTGATACATCAAAGTTGTAGAGCTCGATGCTGTCTTGTATGAGGTGTAATTTTTCGTGAGTTTTGCCAAGAATTGATCAAGTTATGATACAGAATGTTCATGCCACTCTTAAAGGGAGGTTTCATGCATCCAAAAAAAATTCGAAAAACTTCGCATGTGCGCCACCTTTTTCTTTGTACTTTTACTTGATTTATTAGTACATGTACTTTTGTCACTTATAATAGACCCTCAGTAGTACCAATTGTGTACATCTTTTACCATTTATTGAAGTAAAAGAAAAGAACTACCTAGTATAGAGAGGTGGGATGTGGTACATTGTCATTAATCGCAATGTCAATCTCTCATAGGAATAGGAGTATCCACATCATCTGATTCGTGAGTCTTTGAATAAGTAGTCAAATCAACCACGTATCTCATAGTAGGCATGACATCTGAAAATGAAATGCTCCTCAGTCTCAACCTCACCCAATGAACAAATCCGACATATCTTATCCTCACAAGGTGTACCTTAGAAGCATCTTGTCTCAACCTCAAGTTGATGCGAGGTGTTAGAAACCAATGATAAACTTGTTACTGTTTACGATTTACTGTTGACAGCTGTTACCAGCTGTAAGTAGCTGTAGGCTAGTCTATAGTCAACTACTAGTTTTCTCTCTCTCTCTCTATATATATATATATATATATATATATGTATATATTCAGGGTTTATTGTACTCTCTTTCATTCGGTGTGATACAGTGTGATGATGTGTTCTTCCTCTTTCGCTTGGTGATTGCTTATGGTGATTGATTGATAGTGCTCATCAGATTATTGACATGGTATCAGAGCCCGATAGTCCTGCGTGCCTGATCAGTGGATACAGCTTGTCACAAGCTCCGCAATGAAGTGAGAAAGTCCTTCACAGGAGGTGAAAGCTTGGAGAGGCAAAAGTTGGAAGAAATCCTTCCTTGGTGCATCTTGCAGGTTTTGGAGCTCAGAATCATCAGTGGGGAACGAAGACACAGTCCCGAAGGCATCAGAAAGGCCAGAGTAGCATCAGACAAATTGAAAATCTGTTGAGTTGGGAGATTTTTACAATACTTCCAAGTTTTGTGTGAAAAGTGCCATTTGTGAGAGTGTTTTGCCAAGAAATCCCTCCTTTGTTTGTTTGGGGAACTGCAAATCACACTAGACTGTGTCTAGTACTGCCATTCACACTATGAAGCATTTAGGAACTGAGAAACTGTGAATTTTTAGCCTACTTTTGTGATTTTGTGTGAAACTTGTGCAAGCAAGTAGGATAGGTTTGGAAAACTCAGTATCCGGTATCATTTTCGGTGAGAGTAGTGTTGGGAGGTAGCCAACTGCAAGGAGAGTTGGATTTGTAACTCATTGCATCAAAAATCACGGATTTTGGTGGAGATTTGAGTGAAAAACAGAGTTTTTTGGTTGGAAAACAGTGTTTTGCAGGTTTGCTGGCTGCATTCTGTTACTGGAAAGGTGTTGAACAGGTCTGAAACGCGGCACACAGGCCCGAAACGCCAGTTCAGGGGCCCGAAACGCCATCCAAGAGGCCCGAAACGTCCTGCAGGTGTTCGAAACGTCGCACAAACTGTCCGAAACGCGACTTCTCTAACCTGAAACGCCGGATTTAAGGGCGAAACGCCAGTCCTGCAGCCCGAAACGCGCGAGGGGAGGGTCCACTGGTCGCGCGCCGAACTGTTTTAAAACACCTAGCATCTCCAGGGGTGGGTCCCCTTGCAAACGCAGATGAGTAAGAGCGCATAATCAGATGAATGCCACGTGGCAAAGAAAAAGGAAAAACTGATCTGCACCACAGATCTTTCACAGATCCGACGGCCAGGAATTTTCTGAAGTTTTCCTTTACTATTCTTCAACTTCAAATGAAATCCTGAAATGGCCCTTAACTTTGGTGCTGGGCCACTTTTGTTTAAGGCCTGTCCATTGGTGGTTTTTTGCAGGTAAGCAGAAAACAGAGTGATGTTTTGACCTAGCTAGAGAGACTGTTTTTGGGATTTGATTAGACAGGAGATATGCTGGTACAAAGGGCTATGCGCTGATATAAAAATCTCTGAAATCGGAGATCTGTGCGAGATGGAGAAAATTTCCAAAAATGGCAGTTTGGCAATAATTGCCAATTTTCAGGCTTAAGGGCAGTTGTGAGCCATTTTAAGGCCAAAATCTTCAATTTGGCATAACTTTCAATCCATAGCTCGGATTGGAAAGTGGTCGGAAACGTCATTTGTCAATTTTGCAGCAAATTTTCCATTTTTGCAATGATTTTTGCAATCCGGAGTCATCTAATTGCAGATCTGGCAACCCTAAGCAAAAGCGTTCTCAATGAGTCAAGCAAGTTGGAAGGAGCCGGCAACTATGCAGTTTGGAAATTCAAACTGAAGAACATTCTAATGGAAAAGGAGCTATGGGAGATCGTGACAGGTGACGAGACAAGGCTAGTGATTGAAGAAGATCAGCGGGCATTTGATAGGAGGAAACGGAAAGCATAGAATGTCATCAACTTGTCAGTCAGAGATGCTATCATTCCCTACATTTCGGATTCGGAAGGACCAAAAGAAGCGTGGGATACGTTGAAGGCATTGTTTGAGACCACAAACACATCTCGAGTGCTATTCCTGAAGACGAAGCTGCACACATTACGGATGGATGATGGTGCAACTATTGCCGATCACCTATTGAAGGTAAAGGAGATCCGTGATCAACTAGCTGCCGTTGGAGAGCGAGTACAGGATCGCGAGATCGTTCAATTGACATTGAACAGCTTGAGTGAGTCACATCAGATGTTTGTGACAAGCATTGGCACACGGGAGAATCTTCCAACCTTATGAAGAGCTAGGTGGATTACTTTTGCAGGAAGAGCAACGTCAAGAGAACTTGAATCATCGTAACAGGGGCTATGATCAAGCTCTTGCAGTTAGAGGACGAGGCGGAAGATTTGGCCTTGGTAGGTATCAATCGACAGGAGGAAACTCAAGCCGGGGATCATTTCAACAATTTCATGAGCAAGCCAATGATTGCCCGAATCGAGGCAATTGGAATCAAGGCCGAGGTCAAGGACGTGGCTATTCCAGGCAAAATAAACCTGGAAATTGCAGGTACTGCAACAAACCTGGCCATTGGGAGCGTGAATGCTTCAAGAAACAAAAGGAGGTAGCACAACGAAAAGGCAAATGGCAGGTGGGCAATTATGCTGATCAACATCAATTTGATGATGATCATTATGAAGACAATTATGTTAATCAACATCAATTTGATGATGATCAATATGAAGATGATACAGGTGAAAGCTCAAACTTGTTCATTACGGCGCTAATGACAAGTGACGAAGCAAAGGATACCTGGTACATTGACAGTGGAGTGTCCAAGCACATGACTTCGAGGAAGGAGTGGTTTTCAGAATTCAAGGAAATCCACAATGGCGATGAAGTTGGACAAGCTGATGGCCAATTGCGACCTGTGAAAGGATTTGGAGTGGTACCAGTGATGCTAGCCAGCGGAATGATAAAGCGGATAAGCAATGTGCAATATGTTCCTGGTTTAGCCAACAATTTCCTATCAGTTGGGACAATGGCTGATCAACAACTCAAGGTTGAGTTTGATAGCGACAAATGTCTCGTCAAGGACATCAAGAATCACTACAAAGTGATTGCTACAGGAGCTAGAGTCAACGGAAATCAACTCTACAAACTGAATGCGAGATCTTTTACTCAAGCTATGGTAAGCACTGTTGATAGTCGAAGTGATCTTTGGCATCAACGATTTGGTCATATCAGTGCTCAAAGTTTACAGATTCTGAAAAGAGGTAATCTAGTTATTGGATTGCCTGATATTTCTTTTGAAGGAAAAATCTGTGAAGGTTGCATTTTGGGAAAACAACACAAAGAGAGGTTTCCCAAAAGTGGAGCAAGGAGAGCCTGTGGCATCCTAGATCTTGTCCACAGTGATCTATGTGGACCAATGCAGACTAGATCTCTTAGTGGCTGCTATTACTTTATTACCTTTATTGATGATTATAGCAGATGCATTTGGATTTATTTCATAAGCAAGAAATCAGACGCTTTTGCTAAGTTCAGGGAATTCAAGGCATTAGTTGAAAAGCAATCAGGAAGTTACATTAAGACTTTGAGATCTGATGGAGGTGGTGAGTATTTTTCGACAGAATTTATTGATTTTTGCAAAGATCAAGGGATCAAGAGGCAGACTACAACACCTTATTCACCGCAGCAAAACGGAGTTGTAGAGCGAAAGAATAGATCCATTGTTGAGATGGCCAGGGCAATGCTCAAAAGCAAGGGTATGCCAAACACCTTTTGGGCAGAAGCTTGCAGCACAACTACGCACATCCTGAATCGGTGTCTTACGAAATCTGTGGAAGGAAGACACCTCATGAAGCTTTTACTGGAAAGAAACCTAATATTTCTCATTTGAGAGTATTTGGTTGTGATGCTTATGCTCATATTCTTGATGAGAAACGAAGGAAATTGTCTTTTCCTTGGATATGATGATAAGGCCAAGGCATATAGGATGTATGATACAAATGCACAGAAGCTTGTGATTTCTAGGGATGCTAAATTTGACGAGATGGGTCAGGTGAACAATCTGAAGAAATCACTAAACCTTTTGATGAGGGAGCGGAAGTACAGGTCAAGAAAGAAGTGGATTTTGATGCAGAAGATCCAATGGAAAAAGATAAGTTTGAAGCTGAAATCCCTAAGAGAGTACCTAAATGGTACTTATCAGTCACAGGTGATGCTAAGAAGGGAGATACTCCCGAATCTAGTGAACAGGGAGAGCTTAGAAGCAGAAATCGGAAACCTCCTGCAAGGTTAGAAATGAATCTAGTCCTAATGGGTTCCGTGCTAAACGCTCAAGAACCAAAAACCTTTCATGAAGCAAAGGAGCACAAGGAGTGGCATGCATCAATGGAAACAGAAATGGAGGCCATATCAAAAAATAGGACCTGGAACTTGGTTGAGCTACTTGAGGGTAAGACGCCTATCACTTGCAAATGGATTTATAAGATCAAATATGGAGCAGATGGGCAACTCAACAAGTACAAAGCACAGTTGTTTGCGAGAAGATTTGAGCAGCAGGAAGGCATTGATTTTGAGGAAACCTTCGCACCCGTAGCTAAGATGGTAACTATACGTTCTATCATTGCTATTTCTACTTTCCATGGTTGAAAGATCCAGCAAATGGATGATAAATCTGCATTTCTTAATGGAGTGCTGGATGAAGAGGTGTATTTATTACAACCTCAAGGATTTGTTGAGCCAGGGAAAGAGCATCTTGTTTGTAAGCTCAACAGAGCTATCTATGGATTGAAGCAAGCACCACGGGCGTGGTACTCTTGCATTGATGAACACTTCAAGCGAAGGGGAATGGTAAAGAGTAAGGCTGATCCTTTGAAGAACGACGGGCAGCCCTTAGACTATGAGCCAAGCTTAGAGGTACATCGAATAATGCCATACAACTTCATGATAACGTGCCCAATCATAAGAGTTCGATAGTTACTGGAATTCATGGGATCGCCATTTTTTTGTATGGGATGGATGATGTTGGTGCACCAAGAAGAAGGAAAACTGGAGACAACGGCTTGATTGAGTAGAGTGGCTAGGATTAAAAGCTCGGATTCAAGGTCATCAATATCCCTGGCTTTACTGGTGTTCAGTTTCTTGATGGCATTGTGGACCATATTAGTAGTGAAGAAGGTAAACTCAGAAGGTCTAGGGGAGATGGAAATAGGTGTGTCAGTATCAATGGTATATAAGGCAGTGGCATAATTAGTCCAAATGTGCATATTATCAAGGAGCGGAGGTGGAGCATGGGGAATGAACTCAAGCCAGAATGCACCTGTGGAAGAACTATAGAGGAGACCAATAACTCGTCGCCCTTCCAAGCTATCATATGCCCATTTCTTACGACGACGTAAGCGGGTAAAGAGATGACGTGTGGATTGCAAGAGATGAAGTGTGTGTATGCGAGCATGTGTGACAAGGTGGTGGTGGGAACGACACTCATCGTCATACCAAGGTGGGCGCACCGATCTAGGCTTCGTGTTTTGTTTTTGTTTTTTATGATGGGGTTGGAACCAGTGGTAGCCGTATGGGGTGTTGTGGTAAGGAAGGAAGCTTGCGCTTCAAGCGAGCTACAATGTGGGAAAATGTGGAGCAGCGAGGTAAGCGAATGCTGATAGGTAGGTGCGAGTGAGTGGTCAAAAATGTATTTGGGTGCACGAGACAATGGTGGGGGTGAGAACTGTCGAGGCAAAGAAATAGTACCAAGGCTAAAGAAAAGGGAGGAATGATAGTATGCTGCCAATACTGGGCACCCCAATTCCCTATTTTTCAGCATCCTTAGACACATTGTCAATGTATCGGATTCGACCATCCCTGTAGATAACACGTCTACCTGTCCTTTTAGCTTCTTGGAAGGCTTTACGCCTTTCCTCAACCTGTATGTACGTAAGATCATCGTCCATATATATTTGAGAACCACGTAGCTTGGCTCTCCAAGGATGTAAAACGGATGATGAGGGTGGCATCATCTCTGGTTGTTCTCCATGCTGAATCTATATCTCTATTGTGATGCCCAAGTGTAGTTTCAAGGAGACCTTTTGCTTCTTCAAGAGCATTTTGGGTGTTTGTGATGCCCCTTACTCGAACATTGTATGCTTTTTGCTCCCTAGATATCTCTTCTAAAAGAGTAGCTGAAATGACCGAAGAAATAGGGGCACTTGGTTTGTTACCCTTTTTGATAATTGCTGCCCAAGAAAGGGTTTCCTCCTTCTGCTTCTCGATTTTGTCCTCCAATTCTTTTAGTTTGTGCGATGGTGGTGTAGCAAGAAGAGGCTGGGACTTGAATTCTTTCCTCAGAAGATCTATTTCTTGTTGCAGCTCCTTGTCCTACCAAACGCTCAAGTTAGAGAAGGTGCAAGTTTAATGAACCTATTCACTTAATGGCCTTCGGCCCTTAATTTGAAATTCACATGGTTTGCTAATTTTTATTACATAGGTTGTTAATGGTCCTAGTCCTTAGCCCATAATCAGACCTTGGTGGAAGCTTGAACTGCCTTTCCTTCATGTATTGCCTGACCATTCTTGTAGCCCTCTTGAATCGCCTCTCGGCTCACAAAAGCCTCACACTATCTAGCTGGCCTCTTTCAGTCTATGTACATAGCTCACCAAATGCAGATGGTGGTGTGTGATTTTTCTTAGTGGAACCATGGCATGCAGAGGGGGCCACCCTATGTACTTGGCCAAGTCTCACTAGACTAGGATTTCCCCGGGCGAGGACAATTGTACCTCCTATTCAACAATAAATTAGCAACATGATTGCTTGTATCTGAAAGCCTTTCATAAGTGCATCAACACAACTATTTTGTGTAGTACAATAGGCATGTTGGACTTCACTACTATAAATCTTTTCTCTAGTAAAGAGGTAGCGAACCTCAACATGTTTAATCTTAGTATGAGATGTCATTAACTAATGCTTTGTAGCTATGATTATTAGAATAAATAGTAGTGGGCTCATGTTGTTGTTAATCCTTTTCTTTGAGTGGTACATGTCACAAACCGCAGAAGTTACCACTTGAGACTCGGCTGCACTAGAAGATGATGCAACGGTAGGCGGCCGGTTACTACCTAAGATATCGAACAAAAATCAAGAGAAAAGGAAAAACCTGTGGTAGATTTTTTAGTATCATCATCTCCGACACAATCAGAGTCATAATGATCATAAAAATTCAATTCCCTTGTCCCTCCATATGCCCCTTTTATGTATCTCAAGCATATCTTAGCTGTTTTCTATTGTGTATCTTGAGCACTTGCCATGATTTGAATAACCATTCTCACAATATAGTTAATGTCAAGTCTTGCAGAGACTTTCATCAAGTTGATGACATAAAGTGGGTCCACATTCTCAGAATTATCTTCACTACCCTGTATCTGTGGAGGGTGGATATAGCTTTTACAATTCCCCATTTGAATATTTTAACAATTTCTTGGCAAGTTTAATTCGTTGTTTGTTTTTATTCTTGATTCTGCTTTCAACTCTTAGCTTGTTTATGATGCTTGTGATTTACTTCTCAGTCAGCAATGAGTCTATTTAAGAGAATCCATTTTCTCATGGAGCGTATATAGTAACTTTTGCTAGTCTACTGATGAGATCATAAGAGGTACTTACCTAATAAGATATTGTCCTTTCTATGTTTGAGGTTTCATAGGGAATTTTTGACTATTTTATAGCATTAACATTTTTTCCTAAGCATTACCTAATGGCACTTCTAACCTTTGA
This sequence comes from Diphasiastrum complanatum, assembly GCA_029204225.1. Lineage (NCBI taxonomy): Eukaryota > Viridiplantae > Streptophyta > Lycopodiopsida > Lycopodiales > Lycopodiaceae > Diphasiastrum > Diphasiastrum complanatum. The sequence goes on from CM055093.1 coordinate 60,226,109, forward strand.
ACTCAAAATTTGTATATATCATCCTACTTCACACAGATTCAACATATGAAACAAAAATGAGACACCTACAAGGAAATACATAGCTTTTGGTTTGATACTTTTACTCTTATAAGGTAGTGCCTTTTGGATGTCACTTAGTGGCTACTGTTACCAACAGAGAGTGACAACTTTTTTGTAAATGATGGAATGCCAACTTTACTCTGAGATAAGCTTGATGAGTAGTTTCTTAGTGCGGACACAATAAATGTATGGATACATTAAGTTCTAGCTTTTTCATACTGTTATGCTATCGTGTGAGGCAACAGCTGATTTTCTGTCCACCATTGCTGTTAATTTATTGTAACTCACATTCTCTTTTGAATTGCTAACAATTTTTCCTACATTTCTTATGGCTATTAAAGGAAGTGAAGCTGCTAGTGCTTGCGAAAGTTTGTCATCTTTTGAAATTATGGATCAAGTGGATAGCTGCATCTGTCCAACTGATCCAGGGAAAGGGCATATTGATATTGGCAAAGGGCCTATCAACATTGGCAGTGACTTGGCAAACACAGAGGATGATTTGTCATGTCCCAGGACTTTATTGCCAGGTTTGGGTGACGACATTACGCATGTAGAGGATCACTTTGAAAATATTGCTTCAGAACATGATGGCAATGCTGAGAGCATTGAAAGCTTTGGTCATGAATCAAAATGTGACGAAGAGGAGGATTTTACGATTTCCATCTTGTCAGGACTGCCTGGCCAGTTTGATGTTGAACAGGAAACTTGTTCTCTGGAGCTTGGAGAGTTGTCTAAGTTACGAGCCCAAAATAATGTCAAAGGGAGCACTGAGAAGGCCTTGAATAGCTCAAAAGAAGCAGCAGCGGTTGCAATTAAAGCTTCTCCAGGCTTATTTGGACTGCCTGGTCAATTTGAGGATGGTATTGACGAAAATTATGTATCAGAATTTGCAGAGCTAACTTCCATTTCTGGTTCTCCTGAAAACAATATCAAAGTTCAAGTAGCATTAAAAAAGAATAGGCAATGCCAAAATGTGCTCCAAAAGTTACTACTCCAGGTTGAGCAGAAGCAAAAAGAGAACAAAGAGTTGCAAAGGAGAATGCGAACACTTATTGACTTTGAAAAGTGTTGCAAAAGGCGCTTTGCTGGTTTGTTATGTAATCACACAAACCTTTTCATAAGGCTTATTAAGAGTCCAGACTCTAAGCTTGTCAAATGTGGGATAGCTCAGGTACATTTGAATCATGATCATGTGAAGACTTGATATCTTGATCCAATATTGTGTTACATCTTTGGAGAACTCTGACGTTAGACAATGCACGTACCTGTACTTCATAAAAGTTTAGTCTTTTGTGCACTTCATGTCTTTAATCTGTATACTGTTGTGGAAATATAAGCACTGTTTGTGGGGGGTCGATTCAAGCAATTTCTTCATCACATGCTATTTTAAAGGTTTCTTTTTGCTTGCCTTTTTCTGGAATCTGAGGAGGAACAAAATGGCATAAGATGCTTCCAGCAGACCAGTAACTTTTGTTCCTTGACATGTAATTTGGTGCAGGCAACAGAGACCAAAGTTTCTTTTGGACCTCCATGTAACAAGGATGTTGAAACCTTTCAAAAATTGCAGAGAGAGTTTCCATCAGCTTTTGATTTGAGGAAATGGTCCAAGCAGGAAAGTGTGGAATTGAAGAAGGGAGTGACACAGCAGCTGCAAGAAAACTTAGTTCGTGAAACTATGGAAGCCTTAATGTATGTGCTGTAGTGTGAATTTGTGTCGAAAAGGTTTCCATTTCATAAGATAGGATAAAGCTTTGATGATCAAGGCAAGTTCATCATGCTTTATGATAACCTAGTTCTTTTCCTATGTCTAACAGCATGGACCAAAATCCAAACGATGAACCAAACAACTTGGATGATTTGCTGAAAGAAGTCACAGAGAAAACTTTTACTGCTGAAGAAATTAGGAAATACTTCCCCAATATTAACTGGGATCATGTAGCACGTAGGTATGTTGCAGGCCGATCAGCTGCAGAATGCAAGATCAGGTGAAGTCTCTTTGTTTTTTCCATTTACTTTGCAATTTTTTTTAATAATTTCAGTTAACTTTGTAGTTGATCATAGTGGAAAGTGCGATAACATACTTAGGATATAGATTAATCTGTCGTATATATTGAAGTCAATCAAAATTCTATGCTTGCATCTTAAATTGTGTGCATCGTTTGGTGCATCAGAGATTCATTTTATTCTTAAAGTGTCTTAATAATGCTTCATCATGCCAGCAAGACAATAAGGATAGATAGAGTTAATACATGTCGAACATGAAGTGTAGTACTGAATATTTTTCTCTTTTACTGAAAGGCAATGTGAACATCAATGATCACTGTGCAACTGTATTTGACACAATCGAGAAATGGATAGTGAGAGTCACATTATGTTGGACAAGAAGTATATTTTATCAACTTCGGTTCTTATACCTAAATCAGTAATGCACCGGGACGCATTCTGGTGCAACCCCCCTGAACGCTTGTTCTAGAATGGGGGGAGTTCTGGACAGTGGGACGCTGTCCAGAATGTAGTCATTTTTTTAAAAAAGAAATATGTATTTTCTAACAAAGGAAAAAAGTAATTGAAGAATATCGCTCTTCCTGCCATCAAATCCGCCATTCTCTACCTTGCTCAGCTCTGATTGAATCTGCTTGCTTATGAACAGCATTATGCATGTCCTGAACAAACCTAGTGATCGTTCAATTGATATGTTTATTCCATTCTTTGGTGCTGTGCACTGCAAAGAGAAATGAATATTTTTGGAAGAATTTATACATGTAACATGTTTATTCTGTGTTTTGATGCTGTGCACGCTGCAAAGGGAAATCAACATTTTTGGATGCAATGTGCACACGCATCTAGTTTTACATGTAATGTGCACATGCTTCTAGTTTCATATTGCGCATGTGAAGTGTTTGTGTGCTGACCTCCCAGTTAAGCTACTACAAACAGTTACGTTCTCCTGGTTAGTTCGAGCTTCCGATTAGCTTGAATAATTTATATTGATTTCCCTTTCATTCTCTATGGCTCACCCGTCCCTGGAATTGACTTGAATTTTCCACAGGTAGCCGCAGTTGTAATAGACGTTCAGAACAACAACAAAAAAAAACGCTCCGACCCAGTACGTTCCGGAACGTACTGTACGGAATGTAAAGTACGTTCCAACGAAAAAGGGTAGGAACGGGTTTCTAAGATTCATTACTGTGATGACTGGAAGATCAGTTCGTCTGTCTGCTAGAAATCAGTTGCACTCCACTATGGTAAGTGATTGCTCACTGCTTTCTTTGATTGCAGTAGTATCTCTACATTCTTATGTTGAGATTTGGAGCCTAACTACGGATTATCTTTCTTTCCTTATTGCATTATTGCTCTTCACTGTTGAGGGAGGAAACATCCTTTTCTGTTGGAAAATTTGTCAATTCTCATTGATGCTATCTGGATCCCTCCATGCACGGGTCATAGCCACATGAAAGGGGAGGTCGCACAAGTAAAAGCACCTCCTAACAACATTAGTAGCTGCATCCCTGCCACATAAACATCCCTGCCTCTCTCACATGTCCTCGACCCCGTCCCCTAACACCTCCAGCCCTACCAATAGCACTACTACCTGCCCCACCTACTAGCACTGTAAGAGTCTCTTCAGAAGAATTAGGTGGAATGGATGCTGCAGCAGAGCTAGTGTCGGCTACAGGTGACGGCTGTGATGGGGAATCTCGGCTCTCTGTCGCACTTGTAACAATAATGGTGTTAGCTAATAAATTGTGGGCACTAATTATTCATTAGTAATCAAACTATAGACTAAACTTTGAAGTTTTAGCTCTAGATCAATCATCAAACAAGAATCACCTGTGGCTAAAGTAGTAGCAGAAGAGTCGTCCCCGATATATTTGAGCTACTATGAACCTATGCATTTGTTATGGAGCAGTCGACAACGACAAACTCAATATTCTCAATGGTTATTCAGATGCAAGTTGGACAGGAGATGTAGACACTCGTAAATCCACATTTGGATTTACATTCTTCCTCAACAACGGTTCTATTTCATGGAACAGTCACAAGCAAATTTTGATAGCTCTATCATCTACCGAATCAGAGTATATCGTAGCCTCTCAAGTTCCGAAGGTGTGGTTGAGAATTTTACTTTCGAACGTTTGTCTGAAACAATATGCTCCGACAATTTTATTTTGTGATATTCAAATTGCTTTATCGGCCAACCCCAGGTTTCATTCCAGGAGTAAGCACATTGAAATTAAGTATCACTGTCAAAAGCAAAGTTCTCGACAAAGAGGTAAACTTGCAGTACTGTCGAACACGAGACATGACAACTGATATTTTTACTAAGGCACTAAGCTTGTGCAGAACTAAGTTTGAAGGTTAAGGCATTCATGGATTCAGATTAAGGGGGAGTGTTGGATTATTCTCCCATAATCCTATAGTTAATCTACATCCATTCATTTATTTAGCTCTGCAGTTCTATTCGTGTTTCTACACAGTTTTCCAGAACTACACGAGAATTGTTTAACAAGTGGCTTTGATAGCGACGAACTATGGAAGGTGTCAAAGGCTGTTTTCGTCTGTTATGAATATAACGATTTGCCCAAGTTGGTCAGCAAGTGAATTTCCAAGAAGTCCTCACTGGATGGATGACAGCGCATTGTGGCTAAGATCCAATTGCGACCTACGACTTAATCAGTTGCCCTAATTAGATAAGCCTAAGCGACATTCCTCATTAGTATAAATAGTTGACCATTAGAAGATATTCATATGATATAATAGAGTTTTTATGACAGAGTTTCTACTTTGAATATTGCTAGCATCCCTTATCACTTAACAGTGGAAGTGTATCAGACAAAGTTATCAGTTACTCAGAGATAGTTATACTATGTCGGAATGTATGCAAGCTTTTTTTAAGTTATTTGTATATGTTAAATCTCTTATTGATTAGTTTGAATTGTCGAATGATTTGATACTGCATTATTCTATATCTATCAATCACACTCTGTAATTGTTTGTCTATGAAATCACTTTAGTACTAATGATTTCAAAGTTAGTTACTAAAGAACGAACGTGATGATTGTCGCGATAGCTTTGTTCGTTTTTGATAGGTGTAGTCATACATAGAAGAAGGATTATTCCGCAGAGCCCGATAGTTCGTTGTTATAGTCCGACTTCATTACTATCGTATCATCTTTCGTTCTTCCAACAATGTGTACTTGAGTTCTATTCATTTGAGAATGAATTTGTTTGCAAACTATGCATCATATCTGTTGCCGATGCGCTAATTAGACATGCACTGATTGGAAGCCATATTGAACCATCTAAAATCATAACAAACTGTACTGAACCATAGCAACTCACAACAAAGCATCTAAAGGAACTGTGCTCATCAAACCATCAGAAGGCCTGTGCTCATCAAACTGTCATGATCGTGTTATGCGGAGGCCTTTTGCAAACGTCAGAGTTGTGGATATCTAGACCCAGAACACCCTATGCATCATATCTGTTGCCGATGCACTGATTGGGAGCCATAATGGTGGTACCGCGGACCAGTATATAATATTTTTTATTATTATTTTTATTAATTTTCTAATAAAAATTGCTTTTTAATGTAAATTAGGCCCAAAAAATGTGAAAAAAAAGGGTTTAGGGTTTAGAAAAAAGGGGGGACTGTATAGGGGGCACTGTGGGGGAGCAGACCTTGGGGCCAATGGGAGTGCAGCATGTGGGGGAGCAACAAATCGGGGCAGGTACAACGTCACATGGGCACTGTGGGCGAGCAGACCACTGGCCTAATCGGAGTGCAGCACGGTGGGGAGCAACACATGGGGGCAGGTACAGTAGCACATGGGCACTGTGGGGGAGCAGGCCATGGGGCCAATGGGAGCGCAGCACGTGGGGGAGCAACAAATGGGGGCCGGTACAACGACACATGGAGGGATCATCAACAACTGCACATGGAGAAATAGGCTGTGGTGTTAAATAGGCACTCACAAGGCCATTGTGAGAGGTATTTTCAGAGGCTGTGAGAGAGCCAGTGAGAGGCTGTGAGAGGCATTGTGAGAGGCTGTGAGAGAGCCAGTGAGAGGCTGTGAGAGGCTGTGAGAGCCAGTTTGAGAAACAGGGTGTCATGAGATGGCGGAGCGCATACCACCGAAGCCCGAGGGCGAAGCTAGGAGGAAGCTCGAGGAAATTGTCCAAAAGCACAACGAAAGGCATCGGAAGCAAGTGGCAGACATTGCAGAGATGCTGCAACAGACTCGGCAGAGAAATTCGGAACCGGAGCCACCCGCCCCCGCTGTGGCCCCTGCCCCCACCGTCGAGCTGGATTTGGATGAGCAGATTGGAATGAACTTCACTCGACGGCAACTCATCATGGTCAGGGAAAGGGCGGCCCGCCGTCGGGCTAACCAGAAGGCAGAGCGAGAGCGACAGAACAATGCACCTAACGAGGGCGAGGAGTCAGTGGAGGATCCGTAGGAATGTTTAGAATAGATAGGGTCTAGCCATATGTGGCTGACTGTTGTTATGTAATTTTCGGCAGTAGATGAGGCAACATTTAGTGTCTAACATAGTGTAAAGAACAGCCCCAGCCGTATATGGTGGGATACGTATTGTTATTTTGATACAGCTGTTGAATTAATGTACAGTGTGTTTTTTTGCAATGTGTGCCTTGTGTAATGCAATGTAATGTATGTGTTTATGAAATGCTATCACGGGGGGTGTATTTTTGTGAAGTGCATCTGCTATCAATCTCTGCAGTTGAAACTAATTGAAAATACGATTCACACATGCACATACAATTCGAAATAAAATTGAAAACAGAGCATCACATTTACAAATCGACAAATACACAATGTGCAGCAAATAAAGTACGTCCAACACTGGATATAATATGTAAAATGGTCTGAATACAATGTTCGACCATCTGGCCGCCAAACATGGAACATGATATCAAACTGCTAAAAATAAATAACAGAGCCACAATCAATGCTCTGGATTAGACTCAGACGAATGCTCCGAAGACAACTTTGGGCCCCGAGCTGACTCTCCCAACCGATATCTATGCCTGTCTAGAACTGGCATGGGTTGTGTATCCGAGGAGGAGGACTCGTCATCCACAGCCTCCCAATCTGCCTCCGCATCAGCCCCCAAGCAAGCCAAACCAACTAGACCTGCTCCAGCTGAATTTGACTGTGTATCTCTAGCTGTACCTGGAGCCCTGCGAGGTCGTCCTCTCTTCCCTGGCTGTTTCTGTGCTCTGCCTTTTTTGTTCGGTGCACCCTTGGGCCTTCCTGGTCTCTTGTGGACGAGGGGAGCTGTCAATGCCTCATCACCCCCATGCAAATCACTTGGTTGGCTAGGCTGGGCCCAAGCTGACGCCGGCTGGGATAGAGAAGCCAGAGAGGGGTATCCCTGTGCAGCTGAGTGGGGAGGATGAGCCCGTGGAGTGTGTGCCCGTGGGGCTGCTGCAGGTGGAGGAACTGGCTGTGCAGGAGGCAAGTTGTAATAGATCCTAACACCACAGTAGGGCAAACACTAACTGATCCACCCAACCTTGCCTACTCCCTGATATAGAGTAACCCCCTCCTAGCCTAGTGTGAGGACTGGTAGCATGCAACTGCCAAGTGTCGGCCACGTGGCACTGACATGGCCGACTGCACGTCGGGACCCAACTGGGGGCCCTATCCTGCTGACAGGGTCCCTAGGTTGTGTTAAGCCCGCCATGGCTATGGACCGTGTTGGGGCACACTACTCACACTGTCTTGCCCTGTTGGTCATGTACGCTAGACACGACCCTGACTGTGGTATCTGACCTATCTGTGTTCTCTAGGGTTCGGCACTGGTTACGAGCTTGTAACACTCCCTCCCCCTTAAGAACCGTCTTGGTCCTCTAAGACAAAGTCTGGAAAAATCTTGCGAAGGACGCTGCCTCTTTCCCAAGTGGCATTCTCAACAGGCTGATCATTCCACTTAACCAGATATTCTCGGTATAGAGTATGATGAGTCTGCGTCTCTCTACTATCAAGAATCTCCTCTGGTTCATGTGGAGGTTGCTGAGGATCCAATGAGAGAACTAGAACACTGTCCCCTACCAGATTGTCTGATCTGGTTAAGGCTTTTCGTAACTGACTTACATGAAAGACTGGAAAAACCTTACTGCTGTGTGGGAGTTCTAGTTTATAGGTGACCTCGCCTAGTCTCCTACTGATGGTAAAGGGACCACAATACCTTGGAGACAGCTTAGCACACACTCCTGATTTGAGGGTTTTAGAGTCGACTGGGACTCTTTAAGTAGACTTTCTCACCAGTGGAGAACTGCACATCCCGTCTGTGCGGATCTGCATAATGCCTGGCTCGATCCTGGGACTGCCTGATGCTACGCTTAGCATGTTCTATCATCTGGTTTAGGTCCTCTAAAAAGTTTCTAGCTGCTTCAACTTTTTCTTGTTTAAACCCTACAACTATGGGTGAGCGTGGCTGAAAACCGTACATCAGCATAAATGGGCTGTATCCCGTAGCTGAATGTTTGGTACTGTTGTAAGCAAACTCTAATATCGAGAGATACTCCTCCCAATTAGTCTGCTTCTTGCTAACGTATGCATGAAGTATATCCTCCAACACCTGATTTACCCTCTCTGTTTGACCGTCCGTCTGTGGATGGTCAGTGGTACTCATATTAAGTTTAGTATGGAGATGATGGAATACTGCCCTCCAAAAATTTCCAGTAAACTTACTGTCCCGATCGCTGACTATGCCGGAAGGTAGACCGTACAATTTAAATAGCCCGTCTACAAACAACCTCGCTAACTCTGGAGCTCTAACGGTTGTTTTGGTTGGAATGAAATGAGCCATTTTGGTCAGACGGTCAACTGTGACCCATATAGCGTCATTACCCTTTTGGGTTCTAGGTATGCCTACTATAAAATCCATGGAGATACTCTCCCATTTACCAGCTGGTATTTCTAAGGGCTGCAACAACCCTCCTGCCTTTAAACGCTCTGCTTTGTTTACTTGACATTTCTGGCAACTGGTTACATACTGTTGGACGTCCTTTTTCATACTGGGCGAGAAAAATTGCCTACGAAGAAGCTCATAGGTCTTCTGTATGCCTGGGTGTCCTGCACTAGGATTGTCATGACATTCATATAGGACCTGCTGCCTATAATCGTCTGAATTGGGGACACATACTCTATCTCTATAGAGCAAGTACTCATCCTGAATGGAATACTGTTTCCATTTGAATCCTCGAGTCAACTGACCCTCAACCACTGGGGTTTGCTTGGGTAATACAGGCTCAGAATCCTCAACGTCATCTGACGACGTATACTCGGACTCATCATCATCCTCAACGGAAGCTGCCGTATTCTTGGATGAACTGGCACCAGCCCCGGGAACTGGTTCTGAAGTCTGTAACTGTCTGCTCTGGACTGAGTTCCAGATAGTAGAGAAGAATGCATCATGCTGGCATTTCCCTCTCAAGGACTCGAGTAACTCATTACGAATCTGAGTAAAACTCAGCTCGTTTATCATAGGCATTCTGCTAAGGGCATTTGCTACTGTATTGAATTTTCCACGTCTATATCTGATAGACATGTCAAACTCTTGCATCAACTCTGCCCAACGAGCTTTCCGACCTCTAAGCTCAGGTTGATTGCAAAGGTATCTGAGACTCTCATGGTCTGTCAGGACCTCAAAGTTGGCACCATACAAATAATGCCTCCAAAGGGCATGGACTATAGAAAAGAGTTCCTTTTCATAGGCACTGTACCTAGTCTGAGCTGGCTCGAGTTTTTTACTCTCGAACGCAACTGGTCGTCCACTCTGAGTTAGCACAGCACCAACTGCAAAGTCGCTAACATTTGTTTCGACCACAAATGGCTGATTGGGGTCGACGACCTTTAAAACTGGTGCTGTAGCTAAGGCTGTTTTGAGAGCATCAAAGCTCTCCTGCTGTGCGGACTCCCAAATGAACTCCTTTCCCTTCCCCTTAAGAAGATTTGTCAGGGGAACTGCTATCTGAGCACATTCCTTGACAAATCGTCTGTAATATCCCGCCAAACCAAGAAAGATTTGAAGTTCTAAAATATTTTGAGGTCTCAGCCAACTGAGTATGGCTTTAACCTTATTCGGGTCCATCTTAATCCCATCTGACGAGATAATGTGACCCAAATATGCTACTTCTTCAACGAAGAATTCACACTTGGATTGTTTAGCATAAAGCTTATGCTTTCTGAGCAGTCGAAACACCTTTCTGAGGTGTTTTAGATGCTCCTTCCTCGTTTTGCTGTATACGAGGATGTCATCTTAAAATACGACTACAAACTTACCCAAGTATGGTCTGAGGACACTGTTCATCAAGGTCATAAATGTAGCTGGAGCATTTGTGAGCCCAAATGGCATCACCTTAAACTCATAATGACCGTGACGAGTCCTAAAAGCTGTTTTCGAGACATCTTCCGATTTAATACGGACTCGATGATATCCCGATCTGAGGTCTATTTTACTGAAAAACTTAGCCCCGTCGAGTTGATCAAACAACTCGTCTGCTTGAGGCATAGGGTATTTATTCTTAATTGTGACTTTATTGAGGGCTCTATAATCTACGCAAAGACGCATAGACCCCTCTTTCTTTTTCACCAATAGGATTGGTGAGGCCCATGGTGAACTACTGGTCCGAATTTGGCCTTTCCCAAGATAGGTTGTTAACTGCCTAGTGATTTCTTCATCCTCTGTTCGGCTGACCCGATACGGAGGTTTAGAAACAAGTGCTGTACCTGGTACTAGGTTTATTACATGATCTACCTCTCTGCTAGGTGGTAGACCATGTGGCAAATCTTCAGGAAAAACATCTTTAAATTTAGACAATAAAGTTTCTAATTTACTGATTTTTTGCTGTATAGAACTGGAAATAGAAACTTCAGGAATAAACTGAAAGTCACATAAGAATACCTGATGGTCTTCGTCTCCGATTAGCTGACAGAGCTCTGAACTACAGACCGTAGGACTGTTGGGAACATCATGCTCCCCATGCAGCTGGATCTCTCGGCCTTTATGCTGAAAGCTGAGGGTGTTCTCCTGATAGTTTCTGTGGAGGGCAGGTCCTAAACTGTAGAGCCAATCTCTCTCGAGAACAATGTCTGTACAATCCAGGTGCATAATCTGAAAGTTTATTTCATCTTGGTACCCCTGAATACCAAGATTTAAGTTACTTACCATAGTTTCCCATATTTTTTTATCTTCACCCTTAGCTAATGAAACTATGTACCTATGCTGACTAGGTACTTTTGGTAGTTTAAGCTCTTTAACCAGGGCGTAGTTGATGAAATTATGGGTTGCCCCATCATCAACCATAACTCTTACTGACTGGTTACCAACTTTCCCATGCATACGTACTAGGTCATGCGGCCCAAAGCTGAAGGGTCTCGCTAGCATTGCAGAGGTCAGCTGGCAACAGTGTTCATGATCTTCATGATACACTTTGATCTCGGAAGCTACCGAGTCACTGGGGAAACATACAATCTGAACAAGGTGAACTTGTTTCTTATCTTTCTTATCTTTTTTAGTGAAAGGCCCCTTGGGACACTGTCTGACTGTGTGTCCCTTGCCCATACACACCTAGCACAAACGTTCTTATTTGGCTTTCTCAAAATCATCTGGTTTTAAGGGCTGTATGAGTGAAGGGCGTTTTTGAGGAGCTTCACTTTTAAATTTATCTTGATTCTTTCTTTTTAAAAATTTCTTTTTAGATTGAAAGTCTTTTGGAGGAGGCTGCTCAGAAAGTGGCTGCTGTCTCGCCCTCTTCCTACCCACTGAATCATCATAGATTTGAGCATATTTGAGAGCTTGCTCAAGGGTAGTAGGCGAGTTTCTCTGGACCTCTACTTTATGTTCATCTTTGAGGCCACGGACAAATCCCCTGATTTTCTGATAATCATCCATATTTTTAATCTTTAAAATTGCTTCTCGATACTGCGAGATATATCGGATGAGGGACTTGTCCATTACTGTTCTTTCCCAGGCTTCCCAGGCTCTATCAAGTTCATTTTCTGGTAGAAATTCTCTTAGGAAAGCTACTTCACAAGCTTTCCATGACCGGGGAGTCTGCCCAATCTCCTGGAGATTTAACCACCACTTATAGGCCATAGGCCCTAAGGAAAGACTGGCCTCAATAGCTTGCAAATGGTCAAGGGTCTGTTTAAGAGCATGAATGTTCTTCCATTTGCTGAGGAAGGTTTGTAGAATATCTGCATTTCTATCCTTCTCTTCCCCATTAAAAGTAGGAGGGTTTAAATCTTTAAAAACACTGGGGTGAGACCGTAAAGTTTCACCCGAAACTGATGGAAGTGGAGAAGGGGATAACTGAGAAGTGGAGGAAAGGCTTCCTTTCGCGGAACTCAAAATCAAGCTTTTGAGTTCAGCGAACGAGTCGTCCACACTGGACTTGAAATTGGTTAATGCCAACTTCAGTTCATCCACTTCTGTTACCAACTGGAGAAACTGCTTCTTGGTAACCAGTTCGTCGAGTTCTTCGGCGAACTGTTCCTGTTCTTCCAATTCCATGGGTTCCTTCCCTTTACTGTAAGCCAAGGCTTCTGTTTCAAGTTCGTCGAAGCGTCTCTCCGGGGGTTGATCAGGTCCCTGAGGAGTGGTCATCTTTGGAACTGAAAGAGAGCTACCTTAACTTCTGAAGGAAAAAAAGTCTAAAAGACTAATTTACAACTGTACAAGGGAAAGGAAAGATGACTTAGCTGTTTCTGAGGACTGTACTTCCAAAGAAATTACGAAGAGGAACCCTCTCAGCTCTTTTACCCAAGATTTCAGATCTGCTGTCCCGGAAAATCCCAGTTTGAAGCTTCAAATTTGTGTCAAATTTCCCGGTTCTTGAGTTGAGTAGCTGACTGATCTGATTTCAGGTGTGGGGCTCCAACAAACTGAGTAAAAACCGGAAATATGCAAGAAAAATCTGGAATTTTTGAAGTCCCTGCCCTCGCTGTCTGGACAGCAACCTGTCTGGCCCAATTTGTTCAATTTATAACTCAAAAATCCGCTTGAATCTCTGAGTTGACCTCAGCTGGTAGGTCGCTGGTCTGTGGCAATCAAGTTTGAAGTTCAAACTTCTGAGAAATCTCGAAAAATAGGGATGAAATTCCACCTTTTCACCTCCTTGTCCAGCGCTGGCCCTGCTAGGAAACTTTGCTTGAAAACCCCTCAAACTTCCTTGGATTTCTCTGAAATTTCAGAGGTAGATGTCTGATCCTACAGCGATGGACCTGCTCGCTGGTTTATACTCTAAATCCTTTCTAAAATCTCCTATCAGATGTCTGAAATCTGATATAGATTGCTGCCTTTCCAACGATTTACCTACAGAAGGAATTCTACTTCCTATAACTGTAAATTCTCAGTGAATCTCAAGGGTTTGAAGGCTGCACCTACAGCGATTCTCCTCCTCTAATCTTTTCTGAGAAACTGAGAAACATTTCCTATCTTCTGATAGCTTTCTCTACTGCTGCTCCTGAACTCCCTAGGATGGAGATGGCTCTGATACCAGTGTAATAGATCCTAACACCACAATAGGGCAAACACTAACTGATCCACCCAACCTTGCCTACTCCCTGATATAGAGTAAGCCCCTCCTAGCCCAGTGTGAGGACTAGTAGCATGCAACTGCCAAGTGTCGGCCACGTGGCACTGACGTGGCCGACTGCACGTCGGGACCCAACTGGGGGCCCTATCCTGCTGACAGGGTCCCTAGGCTGTGTTAGGCCCGCCATGGCTATGGACCGTGCTGGGGCACACTACTCACACTGTCTTGCCCTATTGGTCATGTACGCTGGACAGGACCCTGACTGTGGTATCTGACCTATCTGTGTTCTCTAGGGTTCGGCACTGGTTACGAGCTCATAACACAAGTACAACAATGATATGTACTGAAAGGGGCGCTGTGGTTGCCGGTACTAGTACATCCTAGGTGCTGCCAAAGGAGGAGGATGTGAAGTGGATGCTGCCACTGGAGGAGCCACTGTGGATGTGGGCCCTGCAAGAGAAAACCTGGGCACAGATGGTGCCTGCCATGGAGACTTGGTGCTGCAGAAGTGGACGGCGATGGAGGGGTTGCAGACCTCAATGGCATCGATGGCACTGGAGGTGTTGTGCGGCGCACATATACCCTCTGAGGAACTGGAGGCACCTCATGTAGCTGCTCTGGTTGGGACTCTGCGTATGGCATGCTGGCAAGAGATGATGGGGGTGCCTTGACACTTGGCATCTGTTGGGCCTCTGAATCCAATATGGCAATCAAGTCGTCTAGTTGGGCATCTAAATACAAATGCTCTGGGCTCTGGGCCTCATCCTGTGCACCATCCCCTGAATCATCCGATGCCTCATCATGTGCACCCTGTAGACCCTGAATGGCCTCCCAATCGGTGCAACTACTAAAAAGATAAAGACCAATTACATTACTATACTGCTTACCTCTCTGACTGCAAGATGGGCAGCTGTAGGAACTGTCCAATCTGATCCATGAGCTCATACACCAGTCCAAGTGTGGACCTCTCGCTGTCAGCCATGCGGAGTAGAATGTAGAGTGGTCGAAGGAGTCCTGACAATGTTTGTGCATCCCTCCAGAACTGGTCTCCCCTCACCGTGGAAGAAAAGTGCTCCCATCCTCTGTGCGCTGAAACGTACTGGCACGCCAAAGATCACAGGCAACCATCTATAGAAGCTGTGCCCTGCACCTGATCAAACGGTCGATGACCACCAAGTCGAATGCAAAGCGTGTGGGGGGGTTGACTTACAGAGGTCCAAATGGCACTCCCGGAACATGGCAAGAACACGCCTCTTTTTGGTGACAAAAGTCACCAGGAAGAGGGCCTCACGGACGATGGCTCTAACCCAGGGAAGTGCACCTATGTCCCCATCAGAAGGTCTATGTCGTGCGCTGCACAGGGGGTATGAACAATGTGAGGGAACTTGGCCTCTAGCAGGACACCCATCTGAATGCAGTTGGTGGCATTGTCCGTCACCACCGTGGCGACAAGCAGGGGGCCTATGGACAGGATGGAAGACCTGATGACATCAAATATGAACTCTGCAGATATGACTCTCCCCCCCCTGTTGCAATCCACGCCCCTCAAAAACTGTGCCCATGCAGCTGGAGACCAAGATGTTGAGGATCGGCCTCCTCCTGACATCAGTCTAGCCATCGGACATGATGCTGCAACCGTATGTGGCCCAGTGGCAGCGTAGAGGCTCCATCTCTCTAGACAAGGACTCGACCCTATCTCTCAGCATGTGTGTGCGAACAACCTCTGAACTAGGGACTCTCCAGCTAGGGTTGACAGACTGTGCAAGGCGGAAGGCCCTTCTGAAGGGCTCAGAGTCGGTGATGGCAAATGGAAGGTTCAACTCATAGATCAGACTGCCACGGCCTGTGTGGCCTCTCTGTCCACTCCCCTTGCTGGGCGACGGGTAGCGGACCTCCAGCATGGTGCACCAACCGTGACGGAAATGGATGATGACGCGACAGGCTGGGCACTAGTGGATGCATCTGCTGTAGACATGGAATGGGGAGAGTGGGATGCACTGGCAGGGATGGGTGCAGCAGCATAAGTGGGGTGCACTGGTGGAGGGGCAACATCTGGCATGGGATATGAAAACTGCTGGCTAGGGAGGTCATCTGGATGGGAAGGGAGGGAGGAAGGGATCTCCTCAACATCCTCGAAGGCCTCGTCACTGGCATCCTGGGCCTGCTCGGGTGGTGGAGAGTTCACGCGAAAGTCTTAAACTGGGGGAGTGCGAGCAACAGTAGGTGGTGGTGGAACCGCAGTGGCAACTGGCGGACGCGAGGGGACGGTTTTCACCGGAATGGGTGCAGATGGGGGTGCGTGTGGCGGAACTGTCTGAGGGGGATGAGGGGCAGTGGGACTTGACGAGGATGCACTCCCTCTCCTCGTGCGTGCCAGCCAAGTAGGCAACAACTCGGGGTCAGCCACGTAAGGAGTGGTGCAAAACCGGAGAACACCCTCCAAAATGATGTTCTCCCCCGCCACAAGACGTGGCCCGTAGGTGTCCAGAAGTCGCTGCCTGATGGGGACGAACATGCTGGCACAAGGGGCAGCATTCAGTGTGCCACCATTTTTGGTGCATGCACCGAGCAGGTGGCCTTTAAGGCGAGTGAGGGTGGCAACGAACTCAACCAGGCAATATCGGCATCACACGATCTTTGCACCGGACTTGCTGGACTTGTCGGGAACCCGCCTGACAACGTCCACCTCGTCCCACAAATCGGCAAGGTTGGAATGCACCATTTCTATAGAAGGAACTGGGGAAAAAAAGCAGAGATGATCGTGAATGCAATAGGAGGCGGAAGGCTAGAAAAACTACAGCAATGGCGGAAATAGCAATAGCAGGGGCGGAAGCGCTCTGTCGTACGCAAAGACAGTGTGATGGCGAGGAGGGCGCGGACAGCCACACAGTGGAGGTGTAAACGATCCTCTCTGGATCACAACGATGTAAGAAGAAAAGGAGAAAAAGAAGAGAGATAGAGAATACAGAGATCTGTAAGAAACAGAGAGAGACTTAGCGAATGGAGTAAGAAAGCAAAATACCAAAGCTGTGCATGAAAGTCTGCCAACGAGCAGAACACAACGAAAGAGCAGAGAGTCAATCCGCCAACGAGCGAGACACTGACGATCTCGCTCCAAAACCAAACTGACAATATAGTCGCTCTATTTTGTGTATCTCTTGTCCTTGTGCTGTGTCTCTTGATTGCTAGAATAAAATATGTTCTGTGATGCGTAATCGAGTGTCTGGGATCCCGTAAGAGCTTCCGCACGAAAAGAAAATTCAAAGACAAAAAATTGTTCGCGAATCAGAATAGAGGACGAACGCGAAACAAGAAAGAAAGAGCTTTCGCGACATGGTATCAGAGCCAACAGGTTATCACTACTGATATCCCAGCAGTGATTCTTCCAGACAACACAATATGGCTACGACAATCCAGACCAGAGTAGCAATCAGTCTTGATGGTGCAAATTACAGAATCTGGAAATTCAAAATCAAAACACTCCTGAAGGGCAAAGGCATTTGGTCGGTGACCGAGCTCTCAGAGGTGCAGCCTTTAGAGGGAGACTCGAGGAGAGCTAAATGGATCAGAAAGGATGAGCGCGCAATGACGATCATCGTTTCGTCCATAAATGAAGATCTACTCATGCAGGTTGAAGACTGCAAAAGCAGCCATGCAGCGTGGGAAAGATTAAAGCAGAAGTATGAAGTGAGGACTGCAACTTTAGTCATGCACCTTCACAATCAGCTGCAATCCATTCGGTGGGATGGCAACCAGTTAGATCAACACGTTGAGAAGATCAGAACGATCTTCGCTCAACTCGTTGCATCAGGACAGGAGCATCAGGTCCCAGCACCACAACAGCTGATGTACTTCATGAAATCTCTACTGACGTCCTATCAGCCGTTGAGAATGCTCATATTGAGTCTACCAGATATGACATTCGACAAAGCAGTCAGTCTTGTTGCTGATGAGAGACGAAGGAGAGGAAAGCAATGATCAAGAGAAGGCTCTCTTCACGAAAGGAAGGAAGAAGAACAAAAACAAGCCAAGATTCGAGAAGACGAAGTCCTCGAATCAACAATCTTCTTCCTGCGATCATTGCCACAAACCAGGCCATACGGTCAACAAATGCTGGTTCAATCCAGCAATACCTTGCATGCACTGCAAGAAGAAAGGGCATTCTGCATACAACTGCAGATTCAACCCAAAAAGGAAAAACAAAGCTGAAAAGGCAAACGTTGCAGAGTCATCAAAGGATGCTGAAAGAGGTGATGAAGCTTTCACGATACTCGACGAAGCTTCGACAAGCTACTCTGAACACGACTACGATGTAGTCATCGATTCAGGAGCAACATCTCACATAACCTGCAACAAGAAGATCTTGATCAACTTTTGCGAACTTGAAAATGACAAAGCAGTGATTCTAGGCGATGGAAGCATACACGATGTCAAAGGCATCGGCTCTCTACAGCTACGAACATTGTTAGGCCAAGTAGAGCTGCCAGGAGCACTCTATGTGCCCTCACTCAGAAAGGATCTGCTATTTGTATCCAAGATGGCAGATCTAGGCATTCGAGTTTTGTTCGACGGCAACACTTGCCGTATGATCGAGAAGACGACAAACAAGTTGCTGACGATCGGATGCAGAGAAGGACATCTCTACCAGGCCAAAATAATCAGCAACTCTGAAAGCATATTAAATGTTTCAGAAAACGAAGATCAGCTCTGGCATAGTAGAATGTATCATCTGAACATGCGGAGCCTATATGACATGAGCAGAAAGGACATTGTCATAGGTCTCAAGATTTCAAGGCCAGAGGCTGAGTTCTGCGAAGCTTGTAAGAAAGGCAAGCAACATCGGAATCCATTCACACACGAGGGAAGAAGAGCCTAAGAAGTTCTTGAGCTCGTCCACTCTGATGTGTGTGGACCGATGAAAACAGATTCGCTCTCAGGTTCGAGATATTTTCTAACGTTCATAGATGATTATAGCCGAATGACCACGATCTACTACTTGAAGAAGAAATCCGAAGTATTTGATTCTTTCAAGAAGTTCGTGGCATTCACTCCTGCATACACATTAGAATACAACGGTGTGGCAGAAAGAAGAAACAGAACGCTATTCGAAGGAGCCAGATGCATGATGGCACAGGCTCAATTGCCAAGTCAATTCTGGGCCGAGGCAATAGCTGCAGCTGTACACCTGCAGAACAGATCTACAACGACAACGCTGGAGAACAAAACACCATACGAAATGTGGACAGGCAGAAAGCCTAATCTGTCATACGTACGAGTGTTTGGATGTGCAGCATACAAGCACATTCCAAAGGAAAAGAGAAGCAAGCTCGATGACAAATCCGAGCAAACAATCATGGTCGGCTACTCGAACTGAACACATGTGTACAGACTCTACAATCCAACCACGAAGAAGGTTGTTTCGAGCAGAGATGTGAAGTTCGACGAGTCGAAATTCCCTGGACTGAAAGACGAAAGAGGCCATGAGATCTTCACACTGTTGCCTATTCAAGAGGGAGATCGAGGACATACATCAAATCAGAATGCAGAGCCCCAGACTCCAGAGCAGCAGGAAGCAGAGGATCGACCCCACGAACAAGAAATGTTCGAACAACGACGAAACGAACCTCGAAGGTCAACAAGACAAAGAAGACCTCCAGACCACTATTCTGACAATCTTCAATGGAGCGAAGACACGCAGTTTGAGTACTGCAGCTTCACAGAAGAGCCAATAACATACCAAGAAGCTATCCAGAGTATAGAGGGAGAATTCTGGAAGTAGGCAATGTCAGAGGAGATCGAATCAATGAGGCAAAACGAGGCATGGACATTAGAGCCACTGCCAGAAAATAGAAAAATAGTCGACTGCAAGTGGGTGTACAAGAAAAAGCTAAAATCAGATGGCACTATTGGCCGCTACAAGGCAAGGCTTGTCGCAAAGGGCTACACGCAGAGATATGGAGTCGACTATTTCAACACATATTCGCCCATGGTGAAGATGACAAGCATAAGGCTACTCCTTCCATACGCCACACAGTACAATCTGGAGATTCACCAGATTGACGTGAAAACAGCCTTTCTCCACGGAGATCTAGAGGAGGAAATCTTCATGAAGCAACCTGAAGGCTATGAAGACCCCGACAACAGACAATATGTCTGTCGATTGCAGAGATGCATCTACGGTCTAAAACAGGCATCACGGGCCTGGTACAAAAAGCTTGATGGTCTTCTGAAGTCTCTAGACTTTAACCCTACTCAACCAGACTGTAATGTCTACATCAAAAGAGTAGGAAAGGATTATGTGATACTGACCATTTTCGTGGATGATTCGCTGATGATAGGAAATTCCTTGATGCTAATCAAAGACACGAAGAGTCAGATTTCTGAAAGCTACAAAATCACAGATCTTGGAGAAGCAACAAAATGCCTAGGGCTGGAGATCAGAAGAGATCGAACAAATGGCGAAATGCACTTGAGTCAGTCAGAATACTCCAGAAAAGTGCTGAAGCAGTACCACATGATGGACTGCAAAGCAAAAGCCACACCAATGATAGCAAGAGCCAAGCTCACGAAACAGGATTGCCCTTAAATAGAAGAGGAAGAACAGAAGATGGCAGGTATACCTTACCAGAACTTGATCGGGAGTCTGATGTACTTGACAATTTGTACCAGACCGGATCTAGCCTTCTCTGTTTACGTATTGAGCCAATTCTGTTGCAATCCTGGTCTAGCACATTGGCAAATGGCCAAACGAATCCTACAGTATCTGAAGGGTACCCAGAATATTGGATTAACCTACAGAGCTAGAAACGAGGAAAAAGGATTCGAGCTGCATCACTATAGTGATGCGAGCTGGGCGAGTTGCAAGGATGACAACAAGTCCATTATTGGAGGATGTACAATAGCGTGCGGAGCTACAATCAGCTGGATATGCAAAAAGCAAACCCTGGTAGCTCAATCCTCTTGCGAAGCTGAGTATGTCGCAGCCTCGAAAGTGGCAAATGAGGTAGTGTGGCTACGGATGATGTTGGAGGCAATCGGGATACCACAAGAGGGGCCAAGCACGATGATGATGGACTCCCAGAGTGCCATCTATCTGTCCCAGGATCCTGTCTTCCATACAAAGATGAAGCACATTCCTCTGAAGTACCATCACATTCGAGATTTGATCTCGAAAGGAGAGCTCCAGGTCTAGGTCATAAAATCAGAAAGTTTGATTGCAAATCTCCTCACGAAACCGCTCGACAAGCCACTCTTTACCAAGCAAAGAGAGGCAATTGGATTAAACGAACAAAGCTGCAAGGTTCAAGAGGGAGTGTCAGAAATGGTGAACTCCTGCAACTTTGTCGCAGCACGAACATTACACGAAGGTCGAACGAGAACAATTCGCGACAGTTAACGTGTCTATGACTCGAAGCACGAACGATTCGCGAATCAATCGCGAATTGTAAATACACCTTCATGACCGCGAAACGAAAAGAACGAAACAAACGAAGAGAAATCCTTTGAGCTGCCAGCTGGCAGCTCAACGGGCTTCATGCCTAGCTGAAACGAATAGCAACGACGGAGACTAACTCACTAGCTGATTAGTGTTAACTAGTCTTGTGATTCTACGTTTAGCTATCTTGTAAATTCCACACAGTGGAGGTATAAACAATCCTCTCTGGATCACAACGATGTAAGAAGAAAAAGAGAAAAATAAGAGAGATAGAGAATACAGAGATCTGTAAGAAACAGAGAGAGACTTAGCGAATAGAGTAAGAAAGCAAAATACCAAAGTTGTGCATGAAAGTCTGCCAACGAGCAGAACACAACGAAAGAGCAGAGAGTCAATCCGCCAACGAGCGAGACACTGACGATCTCGCTCCAAAACCAAACTGACAATATAGTCGCTCTATTTCGTGTATCTCTTGGCCTTGTGCTGTGTCTCTTGATTACTAGAATAAAATATGTTCTGTGATGCGTAGTCGAGTGTCTGGGATCCCGTAAGAGCTTCCGCACGAAAAAAAAATTCAAAGACAAAAAATTGTTCGCGAGAGGACGAACACGAAACAAGAAAGAAAAAGCTTCCGCGACAAGATGGTGGTTCCAATGTTGAAAAAATAATCATAAAAGAGAGAGTGCAATGTCATAGTGTGTCTTCTCCCTCAACGTCAGCTCTCTAATAATGAAATGCTAATCGCCAAGAGTCCTAGTGTTCTCCAAGCTCATCCCTTGAAAATTATGTCCTAGAGTGGTTTTCAAAAATCTTGTCGCTTCTTGAGTGGTGTCTTGTGTATTCACAATGCCTCTTACCCTCACATTAAGAGCTTTTTGTTTCCTCATTCTTTCTTCCAAAATAGTGGCTGAAGTAAAAGTAGACATTTGAGGGTTACCATCAACTTTTTGGAAAAGAGTTGCCCAAGTTTTGGTGGATTCCTGTGTTGGACTATATTTTGTTCCAATGCTTGGATTTTTGTCACCATATGGCTCACCATATGTCTAGACTTTATCTTTGTATGCTGACACTTCCAATCGTAGATGCCCATTCTCTTCCCAAAGCAACTTGACTTCATCTCCCAAGGCTTGTACTTTTGTCTGTGTAGTATCTTCATCTCATAAGCCAAAAAATATTCAACTGCTTTAGGAGTGTAGGGAACAAAAAGGTCAGGTACCTCCACAAAAACCCCAATAGAAGAAGTAGATGATGAAGGGGCATTAGGAGAAAGTTGTATAAGATGAGGGGAGGCAGAAACAAGCTATTGTTGCGTAGAAACAACAAAGCAACAACTTCACCAAGTGTATCATGCTTTCATGTTAGCACTGTATAATGTACTCATATTTTGTTGAGCACGTTGAGTTCATTCATGTTTTGGTAACAAGCTCTGAGATGGGTGCTTATTGTTCATAACAATTGTTGTGCAATATGGTTCCATATGATTTCATTTCACATTATGGTTCCATCACTTAATGGCCCCCAAAGAACTGCACTAGTCTTGAAACTCCTAGTAAGTTGGGTAAGTGGACTGCTCTTGAAAGAACCTCTAATCTGATACCCATATTGGCAACCAAAAAAAAAGAATTTCAGGAAACTCTAAAGGAATTCCTGGATCGCGATCTGGATCTGGATCCAAAAATGTGTTATTGATCACCTTTTGGAACGTGGCTTGCAACTATGGCCATGGACCATAGCATACAATTCCTTGATATGAGTTGTACATTTTCTTTGTGTACGGTTTGTTTCTTGTTGTCAAAGGCTGTTTGCCTCTACCCTTGCATCAATACAACCCCTATTTTGATATCATTCACATATATATCTAGGGAAAATGTCTTTAAGGGTCAACAATTTTTTCAACAACATATTTTGATACAACTTTGTTAATGCATTGTAGCTTTGGTATTGAACTTCAACACAATTCTCCATTTAATTCTTTTGCAACATATTAGCCACAAATTTTGCTTTACAATAAAATATTTTCTTCAAATAACAACTATACAAACCTCCAGGATGTAATGCCAGTTGCTACAAACTAAGAGAGAATAGTGATGACTTTCTTTTGGTATGGTCTAACTTCATCCATTGACCTAGATATTTAATTTCTTTTTAACTAATTCATTGTTTTCCTTATCATCAAACAATGTTTTTTTCCTTTTAAGTTGACAATAAAGTTCTAAGATGAGTCAATGTTAGGTATTTTTAGCAATGCTTCTACATGGTTGTCCACATATTCTTGAACCGTAGAGTTACCTTGCTCTAAAACTACTACATTGTTGCAGTCCTTGATTTTTCTCATCCATCAACGCCCAATTTAGAAAACATCTTCTCAGGTCCATCCTAATTGGAAGGAGAGAATGATCCTTTTCCAACTCTCTACCACCGTTGTGTGAATTCCTTAATAGATACCTAGCGTTGGAAATTTTTGTGGATCATCAACAATGCCACGAATATGAAAACAAATCTCTACTTTTGTAACCAATTCTCTACCTCATCAATTCTCTACATCACAATTATTGTCCTTTTGTACTTTCGCATTCTCAAATATTTTTACCGTGGGAGAGCTTTTTGTTATCTTCCAACAACTTTATCTTTCTTTCACTTGATACCACTTCATGACCTCTTTAAGCATGCCCTTCATAGCTCTTTCTTGTTGAAACTTCAACTAACCACTCATGGCTAGATTCTTTTGACTTGTGAGGGTTTCTTGTGAGTATTCACACTTAGAAGTTGGAGACACAAATCTCATTGCTAATTGGATTGATGCACTTTTTGGCAAGGAAAATGAAAAATAGGCTAGTGTTATGAAATCTCTCTCTCTCTCTCTCTCTCTCTCTCTCTCTCTCTCTCTCTCTCTCTCTCTCTGGTGACTATACTTGCCACCCTCCTAGTGGTGGCCATAGTGTCGTGGACTATTTCATGCATCTCTCATACCCTTTCTATCCGATTTCATTTCACGTATTCTTTTTAGAGGCTTTCATTGGGACTGATGACAATGTATTGCTTTGAAACTAGTGAAATCCGTTCCTAAGGTTTTCCCTTGGGAACAAATATTGTTTCGTTCCATAGGAACGCCTTTTAAGAACGTATTTACAACCACATTATGAAGAATCGTTCTTTATAATTGTTTTCAAAATCGTTCAGAATTCTCAAAATTGTTCAGAACTCATTTTTTTGAATCGTTTTCACTTTCAAAAGCGTTTTCCAAATGTGTTTTTTTGAATCGTTTAGAATCAAAGAAGTTGAAATGCGTTTTTCTGGATCATTTTCACTTTCAAAAGCATTGTCTGAATTGTTTTCTTCAGAACTCGTTTTCAGAACGGTTTTTCTAATGGAATTTTTTTTGGAGACATTTATATGCTCCTTAAGAATTTATCATACCTGAGATGTGCTATTTGGTCTTATGTGCCTTTTGACCTTTAAAGGCATTAATTAAACTCTCTTTCTTTCTCTATGTTCACATGTATGAGCTGAATCTACCTAAAATTTTATCTTTTTTGGATGGTAAGCCTATTTCAAGCAGGAATCAACTCCCATACCTCTATTGGGGTCACAAATTTATTTCTTCAACACCCCCTAGCCCTAACTCTCCTAAGCTGGTGTGTGGTGCATGCATATCATCCATTATGCATGCGACTTTGCAATGCTAGGACACAGGCATGACATGCAACCAAAACCATTTGACCCCCTATCTCTCATTTGGTCTACAAAATGTAAGACAACATAGAACTTGTGTTCCTTAGATTCCTCTATCTCCTAACTTGTAGAAGTTCAGCTGAACAAATTCCAAATGAGACCCAACAGCTCTATATAATTCACAAGCATGTCACCATAGATCGATGGCCTAGACAATAGTTGATCAAACGGTAGGTGATTTCAAATGCTATTAGGCTTAATCTAAGATGCTAACAATCAAGAACATCGAACACTTTCAAATCTGGAAAATAGTCGACAGCCATAGAACGACAATTCTCAAGAAAGAGGAAGCTAAAATTGAGAGAAAAAACTCAAAGCTTGTATTGCACAAATGAATGCCAGTTCTCCTCATGTGGAGAGATACAAATAGATGAGACATGGTAGATGTAAAGGCTCAAGAATGGAGAGCCAAACACCAACAGCCCATGGAATTGAATAGCCAACAAATGTAACTCCTCATAGGAGTGAATATGAGTCAAACTCGTATGGACTCTAAAGGCCAGTTTTAAAACGGGCCCCATGAACTTACAAGGTGAATTAACATTAAATAGGTATACAACATTGGTAGGGTCTAAGTTTAACATTAAACTTGACATTAGACCATAGAAAATTGATATAGAGGTGCAAGTTTCTAGTTTTGACACTCTCCCTTAATGGCAAGTTTGTTTTCTTTGACCCCAAGCCAATGCCGAAGTTTTTACTTGGTTTTCCATACGTATGCTATTTATTTCCTCTAAAAATTCTGTAAAAAAATGGAAAAGATTTTATGCTTAAAAATCTGGTTTCAAATGTGAAAAAAAAGTTCTAAGCACCTTGCTTTAAGAAGTTTTAAGTGTCACCTGCCTGTAGTACTGCATAAAGTTGGATTTAGATGGTTATCTTTTTATGGAAGTAGTGTACATAAAAAAAATGATCTACAGAGATTTATCTTGGGACAAGATATCAAAGGAAGAGAAAATAAACTTATAGGTTAAATGAGAAAGATGTGTCCGAGGATAGTTCTATTTAATATAGTAACTTATTTATGAATCTGATCAGAAGGATAAGTAGCAAGTAATCAAGAAAGTTCTACTATACAAAATCATGAGTGTCATAGATTTGATCCATCTATAACATGCAGAATATAGGTAAAACATGAGAGTGACTTAAGCAAAATTCAGAACAATGCAATCTAAGGCAGCTGCGGTGTACCATGAGGAAACTGGGTTTTGATTGAAATTCTCTTAAGAGACATAGAGATTGTGAATGAGAAGAAAATTGATTGTTCCTTTCATAGATACTCTTGCTCAAGCTCTTGAAACCAATTCAAAGAACATTCGGCCGAGTCTAGTTGGAAGAAATGTCCGTTTTGATAATGCACCTGAGACACATGAAACGATGGAAAAACGTCCGTAGTGCTATCCAATTGAGGGTGGCCAGTTGTATAAATTAATTCATGGGAATTTTACCAAGTTCTAGCTGTTGCTCCAAGCATTGATGGGTTTTAGTGGGTATCTATGCATATTAGAGAGTATCACCATGATAATGGTATTAATTGACTCACTCAATTTTTTCCCTTTCTCATTACAGATGGTTAAATCATGAAGATCGTCTCATGAACAATAATCCGTGGACGAAAGTAGAGGATAAAAGGTTATTGCACATTGCTCAGCAGCATGACTTGTGTGATTGGGAAGCTATTGCAGAACAATTAAACACCGATCGAACTGCTGCTCAGTGCTTGATGCGCTATCAACGAAGCTTAAATGCAACTATAGTGAGAAGTTCCTGGACTCCTGAAGAAGATGAGCAACTTCGTGTGGCAGTCCAAATCTATGGAGAGAAAAATTGGCAGGCTGTTGCTGCAAATATTGAAGGTCGGACTGGCCCTCAATGCAGTAATAGGTGGACTACTAACTTTTAGGTCCTTGTGTTATAGATATTCATCTTCTGCAGAATTTGCTTTGCATTTTATATAATTTTGACTTTCTTGAATGATGAAGTTCCAGCCTCCATTTTATCATACTATGGTATGAACTTTTTTGCTTATGCTTGCATAATTTCCATGCTTATGCTTATGAGAGTCCCTCTTTTTTTTGTGTCTCTTCAGATGGCATAAAGTTGTACATCCTGGAAGGCGTAGTGGAAGGTGGGATGTGGAGGAAGACAAACGGTTAACATGGGCTGTCTCTCTCTATGATTCAAAGCAATGGAATAGGATTGCTTCTCATGTTCCTGGTCGTACTGATGTTCAATGCCGAGAAAGGTGGAAATTGCTTCCTTTGAGAAATTTGTGACAACATGGCTACCCCACTCACCTATGCTGTGTTCTGGCCTTTGACCTCCTTTTGGGGTCTTGATGCTTCAAAAGATCTATGCTTGAAATGCTAAGGCTTCAAATGAGTGTGGATCAGCATTCTAATGAGTTTAAATCAACTGTTGAACGAGTTTGAATGCTACTATGACCATGTCTTTAGTCATCTTCTTGTAGTGTTTGATTGAATCATCAAATGTGGTTGTAAACATCCCTCATTGGCTGTCTTATTTATTTGCATGCCTTAATAGATTGATCATGGCTTTTGCCTAAATCACATTGATAGATTGCTCGATCTGAATTTGGTGAATATTCAACTTGTTATAGACGTAACAAAATAGAATGTGCTGAATGCATGTTCTACAGGTTTAAGCTGATTTGGTCCTCTCCCTAATTTTATTGCTGACTCCATTTTTAATCAATCCCCCTTTGTCTCCAAACATGATTAATAGTAATGAATTTGGGTTTTACAGGTGAATATTCAACTTGTTATAGACGTAACAAAATAAAATGTGCTCAATTCATGTTCTACAGGTTTAAGCTGATTTGGTCCTCTCCTTAATTTTATTGCTGACTCCATTTTTGATCAATCTCATTATTATTAGTGTTGGCATTGTGCTTTGTTGAAATATGAGCTTTGAAGTTATTAAAATGCTGATCTAGCCCAGGATATGAAATTGTTTACAGATGGTGTAATGTCCTTGATCCTTCGTTAAAACGTGAAGATTGGTCAGAAAAGGAAGATAAACGACTTGAGGAAGCTGTCAAAAAACATGGAGCGCATCATTGGGCGGCTGTTGCGAATGAATTGAAACCTCGCACTGATAATCAATGCTGGCGGTTGGATGCTAACTTTGACTTGGACTTTGTATCTGGAGTGTTTGTATTTTAAAATTCTAGCCCTAGCATTAGCTTCAATATTGTGGTCTGTGGAGGTTATTCAACTTTCTCTGGGTAGAAATTCTTTGTTGTTGACTTAAAGGCCTTGTTTGTCTATGTGATATGGTGTGTGTGTGTGTATGAGAGAGAGAGAGAGAGAGAGAGAGAGAGAGAGAGAGAGAGAGAGAGAGAGAGAGAAGCATATAAGATAGAGTAGTACATCTCAAGTGTGTATAGCAACTAAGGGAGCATATAAATGTCTCCGAATATTGAAAAAGCAGAATTACATAGTCTAAAATAACAACTTTGTATAAATATATATGGCATAGGAACCGTGTACAACAAGTGATGTATATGTGCTCTCAGCTAAGCAACTAAAGAAAGCCATGATAGGGGATTCATTGTAGTAGAGGTGTGTTGGTGATGAGAGTGTCTCTGAATCTGACTATGGCGGGTACGGGAACTTCGAATGCTCGCGATACGTCTGGAGGCTCTAGCAACAGGAAGGTGATGTGTTGTACACTGTCTTTGATCTTGATGGCAGTCTCTCATAGAATAATTGTGTATCCTCATCCTCTATCTTTGAGTTTATCCGTGTTCTTCTTCTGGAGAAGAAATCTGTGATTTGCAATTGTGCATCTTGATAGTCTGATTGATCGTACTGACCCAAGTCCCTCTCTAACAAGGACATCTAATGTTTTTGTGCTAGGGTAAATACCACTATATGTATCACTCCTTAGAACATCTCTCGTATCATCATGCTACACATCTCTAATCAACATAGGATTCCAATGAGTGAAGCATAACCAATTGGTCATGAAAGAGATAGTGGTACCTCAAGGTATCGAGGACATGTAAAGACAAAATGCTCCTTTTTGTTGACCTCGCCTAAATCACACATGGAAAATTTTGTCTTTTGGGGAATAAACCAGCTAGTCTCAACATGTAGCTGGTGTGAGGAAACCCAGAGTTGCCCAAAGTGACCTGAGGCTATGCGATAATCCCAAGTAAAAATAATGAGGTAAGATCAGGATTCCCCAACTGCATCTCTCCATAAAGTGAGTCCTTTAGAAGTGTAGTTTGACCCCCTCTAGTGGAACCGACCAAAAGTTCACCGATGTTGGTAGAAAACTGAAGCTTGAAACCATATTACAATTCAGTGTTCACAGTATCACAACTGAACACGACAATGTTGAATGGACACATTTCAAACTTCGCAAACTAGATTGCATGCTCCAACTTCCACTAAACATTGTAATTTATGATTTATCCATGATAAGTATCAAAAAACCATTTTTTTATCTTAGTTATTTTCAGGCATATTCTTTCAGATTCAAATCCGACCCGATCGATTCATTGACGAATTGCAGCTCATTTGCCAACAAACCGCGATTCGTGGAAACACTAATCTTGAATAATAGCTGCAATAGCATGAACCTGATCAGCAGATAAGGAAGTGTGGGAAAAAACATCAATGGAATCCCAAGTAACCTCCAATTACATTATGGGCCACATCTCAGGAAAGTGAGCAACCAAAGCTTGATTGAAGGTGGTAAAAACAATGGCCTCTTTCCCCATTTTGAAAAATCGAACTTTGTATTCCTTGGAATTTCTTGTGCTTTGCCGTTAGAAGAGACTGTTTATCCCATTTTCCAGCTCTTGGTAAAGAATCTCATAAACTCATGACTGCAAGATGGCTTTCGGTTCAAAGTTGCTAGCAGATCAGTTTCACCCTGTAATGTGTGACTAGTAACACATATTCAGCCTGGGATACAAAGACTTTCAGTTGTCTAATATGGATAACCAGATAGATTTCAACATCACTAGGTAATTGCAATCCATAGCAGATATGAATGGTTCTCTCAAAAATATGGATCATAGCTATGGTGAGTCAACTTTCGTTTCCTTCATCCCACCAAAGGTATGACAACACTTGTTCTCAATGAGTAGGAAAAGTTACGCTCAGTTAGACACATTGTCCTTAAAAAATTGGAGGCCTTCTCTTACTAGTGGCATAGTGAACCATCCGATCCTAGGCCCTTTGTAAATTGTTTTGACAATCAGACAAAAGGAGCCAAAATTTCAATTGTTGCATTCTTCAACGTAGATGCTACAATGGATTACAAGTTTGACGATTTCTTCTTATAAAAGGTGATGACACAACTGGCATGCCGGCTTTTGTCATATCCAGAGCTCACCATAGGAATTTTTTCTGCTACTGAGCATGCTATTGAGCCACATAAGGTCGTAACATTAGCCTCCATTCAGATAACCCTCTCAATCTGTCTGTCTATGTTCGGGCGGTCCCACTACTGAGCTTCAATTCAGTAGGATGAGTACTATGTGTATATATTTCAAATTAGCTATCTGGACTATCGAAAGATCATATGTACAAACAGCCTCTTGTGTCTTTCTACATGTGCAGGAGATGGAGGTTCTTAAATCCAGAACATCAAGCTGCGTTTCAGAAGGATGTCCGTATACGACGAGTTGCTCTTGTCCCTAACTTTGTTGGTCGCAAAAAAGAACGTCCAAGCCTGGGCATAGGTGACTTCGTCTCAGAAGCCTATCCAGCTGAGATCAAATGTCACCAAAAGTAAGTATAAGTGCAGTGACAAGTCTAATTTTGTTCATGACTTGCCCACCTTTTGAAATTCGTTTCTTGTTTCTTTCCAAGTTTGTTGCCGTTGTTTTGTGCCTGAGGATTGACGTTTATTTTTTAGAAACAAGCCAAAGAAAGCAAAGCGAAAGGATGAGGATCCTGAAGGAAAAGACAAAATTCAAATTTCAGTGCCTCTGGGACCTGATGGTCACAATGGCACGTATGCCAAAGCATGCCGTCAAGCGAGGATGGAAAAAATGAGACTCTCTCGTGCAGAAGGAAAGCTAAAAAGATTTGCAAGGACAGAGGGGGTGGATGAAGGAGCATTGAGTAGGCTTGTTTCTTCCAGTTTGATTGTAGAGCCATCTCAAGTTGCTCTTGATGCCAGCAGAATCTGTCATGAGACTGCCATGATTCCAAGTACTCAGGGAACTCTTCCTTTTGTCAGTATGGTACGTTCCATTGCTGGTTTATGTAAGCTTCACAGTGATCCCTCTGTTTCATCCAAAAATCATGCAGAAAAAGCCAGGTCTACTGATACTCGAGACCAAGCAGTGAGCTGCAAGAACATATCCGTGCATACGAATAAAAAACTGAGAGACCGTCAGGAGAATAGTAGTGAAAGAAACAAAATGCCATCGTCAAAACAGGCAAAAGAGGAAGAAGTTGCCGCTGCTACTCGGGCCATCTTGTCTTGGCCATTTTTTATAGGACTTCAAAGCTTTTGGAACCCAGGTTGGGAGAGTCCAATTCATCAGGATTATGAAAAGCCAAAAAAGGGAAGATCTCAAGAATTGCATAATTTTTTGACCTCATTGCATTTTGTAAAGAAAAGAAAACGGACTACCCGCAACAGGCCAAGACAGAAGCTAGAGGCACCTGAGAAATTGGTGAAGGATGGGGGAATTTTCAACCAAGGTCCTACAGAAGCCACCATAATGCCTTTTCGAAAGTCTAAAAGGCATTCCAAACTCAAGAGGGGAGCTTTGACTGAGCAAACATTGTCATGTAAGGACAAAAATGAGAGCTGTTCTGGACAGGAACATGACCCCATCCAAGCATTACATTCTGAGGCCCGTGTTA
This sequence comes from Diphasiastrum complanatum, assembly GCA_029204225.1. NCBI lineage: Eukaryota > Viridiplantae > Streptophyta > Lycopodiopsida > Lycopodiales > Lycopodiaceae > Diphasiastrum > Diphasiastrum complanatum. The sequence continues at coordinate 60,257,763 of CM055093.1, forward strand.
ATCATGAAAATGCTCCTGGTAGTCTAGCTCAATCCCGGATACAATGTACAGAAGATCATTGTATAGTATTAAAAACATCTAGGAAGAGGAAGACATTTGGTTTGATAGATAATAGCACTGCAAGTAAAATGAGCAAGAAATTTTAAACTCTTCTTACTCAGCATAGCAAAAAAAGAATCTCTACTTTTTTATTATTTTGCAGTTCCTACAATCAGGAATATGGTTTCTGCAAGTTTTGATAAAGTTTATGGATATTTAATCTTTTTTCATGATTCTTTTTACTACATCGGTATAATAGTTCCTTTCAAGTGAGCCTTCAACATATAGTGCATGGTACCGTAAGGTACTTTCAACTTTATGGTAATTAGCCGTGGTTTATGCAAGGGGCATTTGTAGCTCAATCTTCATGTATACGAAGCAAAATTATTTGGAAATCAGAACATGGATACTGCAGCTTATTGCTTGTCAGCCAAGAATAACTACTGTTTTGATTGATGTGAATATGGCAGATTGGCATGACTCGAGTAGATTGTTTAATTTCTGCTAAATTTCTTCTTGATGTGCTTGTTTTTGAGGCTTTAAGGTGGTCAAGGTCAAGTTTCTCAGTCTACTAAATTAGGTCTCAGAAAAGTTTGTTTTATGCAAATGACTGATGGATAATGTATTGTGACTACATAGCTAATGTATCTATGCATCTGAGAGAGAGCTGTGACTACTTGGAAGGGAATGAATAAGGCACAGATTGGCATGACCTCTCACATTATGTCTCTTAGATCCAACAAACCAATAAAAAATGCTGAATCTTGAATAAAAACCACGCTGAATTTTCTGAACCATACTGCATCGTCTTGAACTGTACTGAAACATTTTTCAACCATACTCTCTCTCTCTCTCTCTCTCTCTCTCTCTCTCTCTCTCTCTCTCTCTCTCTCTCTCTCTCTCTCTCTCTCACACACACACACACACACACACACACACACACACATAAAGAACAGTACTGAATCATTACACTGTTGTGAATAGGATCATCATAATATATAATATCGGGCCACATGGCACCAAAATGGGGTACAATGATGTTCCATGAACGTAATAAAAACTACACAACTAAGACTCGTCAGAGTCATGGTAGGAATCATCATCTGAATCAATGTCTGACTGCAGATCCCAAGGGTCTGTAGATGAATCGGAACTGGAGGGAGCCATATGTCGGGGTGTGGCCCTGGCTCTGCTATGTGCTCCGGCGCTCTGCTGCAAGCTTTGGCTCTGGATCCTCCCCCTGCCTCTACCTCTGCCTCTGTCTCTCTCCCCTCCTTTTGCCCCCCTCTACCTGCCCCCACCCCTGTGTCTACCCCTGTGTGTCTGTGTGTCAGGTGGCTGTGATCCTACGCCCTAGGATGTGATGATGCCTGGCCGACGGCTGTTTGTGATGCTCCACTCCTGTCTACAAAAAGCGAACTCAGCCCCCCCCCCCCCCCCCCCCCCCCTACCAGAATCTCTAGGTCTCCCTCTAGGCCTACGTGCAAGAATGACTAGCTCTTCCTCTATCTCCACATCAGGGTCCACCAACAGGTCAGCCAGGTCATCTCCCTGTGAGCCCTGCCTACCTGTGAGCCATGTCTGTGAACCTGCAGCTGCTCCTACTCCCTGTCCCTATGTCTGTTCGAAAACTTGTGATGCACCATCGGGCTCGTACACAATACACAACCTCTACCTCTCCTCATCAAAAATCCTGGGGCAATCAGATATGCCCAATGCCCGCCCACCCGGCCCTCTGACCCTCAGTAAGTGAGCCCTAACCCTGGTAAGTGATCTTGTGAAGAGACCACCACAATGCAAGCATCTCTATCTGCGCACTCCTGTGCCATGGTGTGTAGCCACATCCCGCTCGGTAAGCTCAACCTCGCCACAAAGGCCTCAGACTCGCATCGGCATCGTGTCGACACGAGATCAAACCTACAAACAAAAAAAAACAGGCAACCATTCAGTAAAAGAAAACACACTGCATTGAAAAACATTACCAGCCTAAAACAGAGCTCAACACATCCGAGCACACGTCACATTGATTCTAGTAAAATCATAGCAAGTGCCAAACGAAATTAGGGCGAGGGATAGAATCATTTCAGTTTGAGCAAAAACGAGCGACTGATGCTAGTGTGGGAGTCCTTGTAGGCGTAAAGGAGTGTAGTGCAGGCCTAAACCATGCTATCGGCATATGCTTGCACGATGTTTCACGCCTAAACCCTAAAAAACATGGAATTAGGGCATGGAAATTGAAATTTGTGATACGGATGTAGACGGGCGGAACGGAGGTCATAGGAGTCTCTGCAGACATGTGGAAATGCATTCTAGGCTCAGACATCACCTGAATCAGTTGCCCACAAGTCATTTTGTCAAAATGGCAAAAAAACACAAGCATTTGGAATGTGGTGTTCAAATCTCGCTAGGCGTGCCGTAACGGCTGAAACTGACGCCATAGAAATCACCGTGGGCATGAAGAAAGGTGGTCTAGAGCCAAACTATGCTCGATTTGGTTGCCTACAATTCAATGTCAACACTCGCAAAAAATCAAGCCTATACTCACCGAATATCGAAATCTGATCATTTCGCTCTCCACAAAGCTCAGATCCCCCTGGCACTAGCACATGACCTCCGTATCGCCTGCCAACTATGCACACGCCTCGATCGGACACCTGTAGCTCAATATAAAAAAATTTACCTCCTCCACTGTTGGCGCGATTCTGGCCGTGAGGAGCAAAAAAAAATTTATATACTTTTTTTTTGGTGCAATTCTGGGAGCAGAATCGCGTTTCTCATAAACGCATTTTCAGAAACACGTGCCCTTAGAAACGCATTTCTGTGCATCTATGGTTTGAATTGTTTTGTTCAACTAGCCAACCTTCAATTTCCGGCATGAAATATAGCATGCACTTGAAGGATATTCCAGCGTGATGTTAATGGGTACTCATTCAATGAGTGTTGGGCTGACTGTTTTGGATCATTCCTTACTACAAGGAGCTACTATGACTATTGTTGCAAACGAACAACAAATGCAATTTTTTTCCAAATGTTTGTATCAATTTGCCATTGAACAAAAAGGGCTAGCCTAAAATGTTGTGGTGATTTTTCTGTAAATATGATGCCTTAATCTTTATACAATTTTGAAGAATGTCAAATTACACCATTCATCAGACTTTAACATTCTTGAATTGTATCAAAGTTGAGTTGGAACATGTCAAAATTTGCTTCGGAATATGAAACATGTCAGAGTCATTGTTGCAGTCAAATGCCCGTGAATCATCGAATCAAACATATTTGAAACTTGGGACATTTGAGACATGTTTGAATCATCCTCATTTTGAAACAAATTTGCCAGCCAAAGGTGCCCAAAAGGGTGCCTTTCATGCCCAAATTCCTAAAATGAGTCCATTTATGTGTTTATTAGTGTAACCAATTGTGCAATGGGCACGTCTTTTTGCATCTAGAGATTTCTTATCTAGTATTTGGTGCATGTTTGTTGGTGGCACTATGACAAATGTTCATTAAGTATGCATCATAATGAGATAATTACAAGGCTTTTTGCGTAAGAAAAGATGTTTCATGCTACTCATGTCAATTTTCTATTGGTCAACCAAAAAAACACCTTAAATGCTAGAAACATTCAAATGTTTGCAACATTTGAAAGTTTCAACGTTTGATTGTTGCTATGGTTGAATCTATGTTGTGCATATGTTGCTTCTTTTGAGTTGCTTTAATGATTGACATCAATCGCATGCACAAGTTGATGTTAGTAGTTCCATGCCTTGAAAGTTCCCATGATGACTTGAACTTTTGACAGTCATTCTCAAATGATGATATTACAAAGTGGTTTGTAATGTGCCAATTTAAGAAAGTAGGACTATATATCACAACTAGCTCGTTGTTTTGATATGAGATGAAAATGTGAACTTTGATTTTAGGACAAGCAAGAGAGTTTGGACACTATAAAAGATAGCTTGCTAGAACTTGGATTTTCCAATGCTACAGAACTAGCTTTTGATCTAGGCAATCATCTATCAAAGACAAGTCACAAAAGAAAATGTGTGTGAAAAAACTAAGGCATTTATTAGCTTCATGCATTCACCAAAATACAAGTGAAAAAATACACTAGATTTTTGCCTTGCTCTGCCTCCCACAAGATGAGCTCCAAAAATTCTCTCTAAAAATTACTTACAATGAACTCAAAGTAAGTCGCTAAGCCTAATTTGACACGTGTGAGCGACCTCTCATCATGCTAACTTGCTACTTTACCTCTACCACTTTTGGTCCAATCATAGCGTACTTCCTACAAAGCCTCCAAAAGACCTAGAAATGTGATTGGTTGACTTAACAAATGATGACAAATGGGCATCTTGAAACTAAGCCTACTATTCACATGTGGGAACAAGCTCCACACATGGTTTTGATTTATGTACATGATTTTGAGGCCTGATCAAACTAATATTTTGCATTTTTCACACGTCTCAAAAACTTGGCCTGATAAAAGTGTGCTAGATCTATCCATAACTTTAAGAGCTAATCGTAGATTCTTAAATGGATCCTTTGGCATGGATTAGTGAGAAAACCAGCCAATAAACTTGAAGTTGATCTAGGATTACCACAACCAAGATTTCCTTGATGGAAATCCATTCCCAAACACCATGGTGAGCATTCCATCATCCTAGATTCCTTCCCATGCTTGAAAAGGTCCTTAATTCCAAAGTTCCTTCTCCTTGAAAATAGTTGCTCCTCCTTGAGAAAAACATTAGCACAAAGATTTTTCATGTTATCAAGATCACATGGATTAGGCATACGAAGATTGCCAAGACTATGCATGCTAAAATAGCAAATATTTTGCATCATTTCTCTAAACTTGTATTTAATGTTAAATGTAGAGATCCACTGAGGCTTAACACTTTATATTATGGATATGTAGGTGATTTTAGAGGGTATTTCACTTATTCTCATAACAAATTTACAGAATGCCTCAAAACATGAAAAAACATAATCATCCGACTCATGGATGGCGTAATCAATCTTACTGGCATAAAATTTGAGAGCAAGTAGATGGATATACCGAACATATACTAATGACATGCTATCCAATGAAAACCCGCAAAACACCAAAGTTTTGTACTCCATCAAAGCACACATGAGGTTGCTTTATCAACAAAAGATGTAGATTGGAAAGCATTCAACTTCATTGCCTTGTCATATCTACATAGTATATTATATATCATGAATGTTGAAGATAATAGATAGGTCACATCTTGTCTACTAACACTATCTATGAAAGATTCAAAGATAGTAGAATCACCATTGTTTCTTACACTTGAAAAGTGCACTCTTGAGTGATGGCTTTGTGATAGACCTTGAGAAAGACAAGTGATCTAGCCAAAGCACATGCCTCCCATGCATTGCCACCTCTTGACAAGGACATAGCCAGCCCAAGAGTAGGATACTCCTTGCACATAACCTCCATGAAATTGTCAGATTGGTGTTATCCAATCTCTTGTAACATGGATTTACTTGTGGTGTCTTCTCCTCAACCATCAATTCATAATGGTTAGCTTTTACACAAACATCCAATTTAAAAACCTCCCAAATCTTGTCCCTCTTGCTATAACATTTTCACTCTTCATAATAAAACAAACGTTTGCTTCAATTCATTCAAAGAAGCCTTTTTCCAAAAGTTGTCCAAACCTTCAACTTTAACTTTCTTGAAGCTTGTTGATAGGAAGTTGGACACCATTAGAGACTCCTCCTCATTGTAAGAATGATAACCTTCTTCTTTATTGAAGCTTGCTTGCTAATCTTGTCCATCTTTCTTCTTGAAGCATTTGGATGCAAAATGGCTCTTCTTGCCACAAAAATGACACTTGAATCTTGGGTTATCATTCCTTCCACTTGATGATGGTGATGAATCTCCATCACCTTCCTCCTTGAGTTTGTCCTTCTTCTTGGAATCTGCCTTTGCCTTTGCCTTGTGTGGTGAGTGCCTTATGTTCACCTCTTTCTTTTGTTCCTCAACTCGAATGCTAATGTGATGTCACCCTTCATGTGCTTAAAGTGCATCTCAATTGTGTTTTATAGAAATCATCTTCTTGGTGATTCACACCATTGAAATACCCTCACCTAATCACAACATGTCATTAATAGAAAGTTTTCAAAGAACAATATAAGTGTAATCACAATGTTGACAATATAAATGTATTTCTATCCACATAGATATATGCTCTTGCATAACTACTAATAAAAAAATTCACAACTCCATGGCCAAAAAATTAAATATTGTGCTTTGATTTTTTGCTTGGAAAGCTCGGATGCATTTTAGCCTCACTAAAAAACTGTCTAATTAAACATGTTCTACAAAGTTTTCAACAAGAAATACATGTGTATCTTGCTTCAATATCCATAACAATCTACTAAATTCATTCAAAATGAGAATAGAAATATTAAAATCAATGTAGTGTTAATCCAAATTATCAACTTGTCTCATCTCCCTTGTGCAAGATGGCTTCCACACATTGGTTTTGACAAGGCAAGTCAAGTATTCTTTGGTGTTGTCAAGCATTCTTTGGTGTCTCTCCCTTGTGCAAGATGGCTTTCACACATTGGTTTTGACAAGACAAGTCAAGCATTCTTTGGTGACGTTATCTCATTGCAAAACACCCTTACAACTTGAAAGTGCTTTTTTTCTAAGGATCTATGAGCTACATCAAGGTTCAATTGTTTGGAATCTAAGAAGACTAAGGATAGGATTCGTACAAGTACCTCGTCCAATTCTTGCATACCATATGATCAAGAGTAGATGTATTAATAGCAAAAGCTAGATTCAATGTAGACATACAACAATCTAGTTATAGATGTACTAACATGATGAAAGCATATTTAATAAGGGCACATACTAGCCAATCTATAGTAAAGGTCCAATATTTCATGGAAACCAATTTTTTTTTGTTAAGGCCCTATTCTAAGTTGCAATAAATTACATTTTGTTTTCGGTATCTTTGCCTATAACTTTTTCATATGATCTAAGATTCTAGTATTGTAAGAACAAAAAGCACACAGTTCGTCGAGCTTAGTACAATATATGTACTTCCATAATCATTACTTAATTTCTACTTAAAAAAAATTAGGCCTTATCAAAAGCAGTTGACCTCCTATTCTTGCACAAAAGTTGTCAATCACCATGCAAAAGCTGCATAGGTCCAATTAGAGCACAAGGTTATTAATTGCCTTTTTGGCCTAGTCCGGAATGATGTGGTGTAACTATTAATCTCATACATTCCGAATCCTATATATAAGACATGGACGTAATATTCTTCTCCCCTTAAATAGGTTCTATCCTTAAAACGGGAAATTGGATCCACTCCTCTTTTTGCCTTGCTTCATCTACTACGCAAGTAGGTTTATCAAAAGAGGTTAGGAAAGAAAAATTGGTACTATGAACAATTTGCTTACCCTTTTCATCATATGTTAGCCTTGATAGCTTTTGCCTTTGCCTTGATGTCCTCCTTGGGTTTTGACTTGTAGATGCCTCTCCATCACCACCATCCAAAGAATCACCAACATCATGAAGAATGTTATATCCATCGACAACACCACCATCAACATCATGATCATACTTTGAAATATTTCCTTCATAAAAATGCCATTCCTACTTATGACCACTTTCTTTGTTGAAGGTATGTACACTTTGTAAGCCTTGCTTACCTCACTATAGCCAACAAAAATACCCTTTTTTGGAGAAGAATCTTCTTTTGTCCTATCATCAATTGTAATGTTGACATAGCAAGTGCATCCAAATATTTTACCATAAGCAATTTCCTAATGAAGCAGCCATGATAGATGGCGGTTCGGGAGTTAATCTGATTTCTACAAAGTTATGTGCAAAATGGGTCCTTACAAAGATGAAGCCTACGACTTTTGCCATTAAGCTGGCTGATCAAACGACAGTTTGTCCAAGAGGAATGGTTGAAGACATACCTGTCAGAATTGCCGAAGTATAGTTTGTCATAACTTTTATAGTAATGGACTTACCATAAGCACCAAATGTCTATCAAGTCCTATTGGGATGCCCATGGTTACGAGTTGTGCAAGTAATTCATAACTGGGTCACCGAAAAAATCACTTTTGAAAATCGTGAATGTGCAATCAAGGTTGATTCTGTAACTTGGACTATCAAACCAGTGGTCCAAAAAGAAGAGGATGATTCATCAACAATGGATCATACTTGTGACCGACCAGTAAAAAATTTGGGAGCCCATTACGACTCTCAAGCCAATACTGTCAACTGGAATCAAGATCTTGCAACGATTGACTGTACAACAGGTTATATGTGTCAACAAGATAATCAATCAGTTTTGAGCGAGATTTCATTATTGGATCAAACCTTGGATACACCGATCACTTTTTCTTTGAATGTGCTAAATGTAGCTTGGATATCAACGGAGCCTATAACAGATCCGATTGAAGAAACAAGTCACCTCATGTCTACTAATACTTTCCAAAAAGTATTCAAAGATAGTAGACTCTCCAATGCTCACCACCCTTGCAAGATGCACACTTGAATGGACAATTTGCATGCAATTTGATGACTCGGCCATTATCATTGAGGACTCCCTTGGAACTCTCATGCTTTGAGGCTGATCCTCAAGATCTTCCTCCTTTTGATGCTCCTCCTCAATGCAAGCAAGATCACACTTTGCCAAGATCTCCTCTTGAGTGATCTCCTCCTTCGCCAAGCTCATTCTTTCAAAAGAAACACTAGCTTCCAACTTAAACAATCTTCCATGTTTAAATCCCTTTGCAATGCAAACATCATTCTTCAAGATGAAGCAAACACCATGCTTAAAGTGGACATCCAAACCATCCATGCATTTTGAGGATTCTAGACACAAAGAGATGGTGCCAACACCATCTATCCTACACTCTTCATCATTTGCGGTAAAGACAAACTTTTTAGCATCATTGAATGAGTGTAAGGTTGAGAAAAAGTCCTTTTCACAAGACATGTGGGAGCTAGCCCCACTGTCAATCCACCAATTGTCTCTTGAATTGCTATTGCTTGTTGGTGAGGATGTAGATGCCATCAAGAATACATCTACTTCATCCTCCTCCTCCTCCTTTGCAAGGTTTCCTTGTTTGTCCTCCTCCACTTGTGCTCTTAGCCTCTTGTAGCATTTAGATGCATAATGCCCCTTCTTTCCACAAAAGAAGCATTTTTGCTTTGACTTGTCCTTTGAACTTGATGCATCATCCTCTTCTTTGGCCTCCTTTGGATGCTTCTTCTTTCCATTGGTCTTCTTTTTGCCCTTGAATGAGAAATTGGCTTTCTCATCACCAACCTGCAAAGACAAGGAACTCATCCTAGATTTTGCATGGAGCATCCTACACTCTTCAGCCACTAATACACTGTGAAGTTTTTCTATAGTTGGCAAAGTGTCTTGGATGGCAAAACTTTGGACCAGATTTGCAAAGTCATCTCCTAGACCATAAAGGACAATTTGTACAAGCTCTCCATCATGAATCTTCTCTCCAATGGAAGCCAACTCCCTATTTAGAGACTTGATTCTGAGTACATAATCCTGTGCACTCTCCTCACTTCTCCTCATGCTTTGCAAAATGTGATTTCTAAGCATAAGAACTCTAGAAGTGTTGCTAGACTCATAGATTGATTTTAAAGACTCCCAAGCCTCTTTAGCATTAGTACAAGTTGATACTTTTCTCAACAAATCATTGCTCACATTCATCTTCACACAATGAAGTGCAAGCCTAGATCTCTTCTTGTATCTAGCTAACTCCTGTGCACCTAGAGGTTCATCTTCATCTTCAATCAAGAACTCATAAAGGTCTTGGAGCACTAAGAGTGACTCCATTCTAACCTTCCAAATAGCATAATTTGTAGAATTCAATCTCTCACTAGCTTCTAGAAGGTATGCTCCAGCAGATCCCATCTTACTAGTGACTTCTACAAACAAGAAATAGATTTGATTGACTTGAAACTCACAAAGGTCTCACACTTGCAGTGTTTCACTCAAATTTGATTTCTAATCCAACAAATGGACTTATAATCACAATTCTATCACTCCCTCACAAAGCTGGAATGAAGATAAGATGAAGTGAAAACTACTTTCAAACAAATCTTGCCAAGAAATGGATTTGATTGTCTCTAGAAACTCACTAAGGTCTCTCTCTTGTAGTTTTTCACTCAAATTTAGATTTCTAATCCAACAAATGGACTTATAATCTCAGTTCTAGCACTCCCTCACAAAGTTGGAATGAAGATAAGATGATGTGAAATCTACTTACAATCAAATCTTGCCAAATTTGGCTATTTTTGGACAAAAAAATGACTTAATCTCTTTCTTCCTTCTTGGTGTACTTTCAAGACCTGTTTTTAACCTTAATAGGACTTGAACTCAGCCTAGATTAATTAGATTCCATGAAACAAATTCAAATCTAATCAATGGCAAATGATCTTGGTAGATTATCCTAGGATCTCCGCCAAAAATTACACCAATAGCTCACAAATTGAATTTTTTTGGATCAAATGAATACCATGCATTAAATGCAGGTTCAGAGGTGCCCACACATGTGGACAGTACGGATTTGAACCCCTACCAAGTTTGGGATCAAATCTCCTCACCAAAATCAAGATTCTAGCTTGCCCTCTCAATACTAGCTTTTAGCACCAAAACTTGCTAAAAATGGATTTGCATTAAATCAATGGCTTATGCTCTTGTACTTGGCTCTGATACCATGTGAAAGTACTGTACTTTAGTACCATAAATGGATCTACAAAAGATCCACAAGAGTGATTGGATGCTTGCTTAACAATCTATCAAAAAACTAGACACAAAAAAGTTGATCTAGATTGGCAATTTGACAAACAACAAGCATTAACAATCAAATGCATTGATAAACATTGAAATCCGAGCCCACACGTGTGTACTACAGGCTGTAGTACGGCCTTCAACCTGAGAAACAAGTAGAAATTGATTTGGTTTCATTTGGATCACAAAAACTCAATGTACATAGTGAACTAGCTTGAGATTGCCAATGAGCTCCAAAAATTTTCTGTCTTCTCACTATGGAGAGAGGGAATACATAGCAAATTTGACTTCCTTCTTGAAATTAGGTGGATTTCCAGCATGTAATAAGGAAGTTAACTCACTCTCCTTGACCTAAAATGAAACCCTAGTTTATTTCCTAGAGTTATGCTTGGTAGGTAGCTAGTTGGTCAAATTTTTTCATAAGACTCCCTCTTAATGATTGCATCATAAGAAGTAGAAACCTCAAAAACATTAGAAGCCATGAAAAATATGATTAGTACCTTCAACATAAGGATGATTGAAGTACTCTCTTTTTTCAAACAAGAAATTCTACTCAATGTTTTAGGTAATGAATCATATGATAATGATTCTTCCTCACTATCATTCACAATGACATCATTCAAAGTACATCCTACTTTGAACTCTTCGCATACTTCTCTTCTTCTTGCCTTGTGACTATCTCCCTCACTAAGTCTCTTGATAGAACCATTTCATCTACTCTCTTTATGAAGACATGTGACTCCACTTGCTGGAAAAATGACTTTCTTGGACTCATCACAAAATAATTTAGAAGAACCACCTCCTTCATGCATGCACCTAGCAACATCTTTTGACATATGATCAAAGAAATCATTAACAACAATCTTTTCCAAGGAAGAACCTTCACCTCCATTGATGAAGTTAGCTCTCTCCTTACCTTTTGCATGCTTGCACTTGCCATGAAGAACCATTGAAACACCATCATTATCCTCAGCCAAGTTAGCACAAAGATGAACATCTCCAAGAAGCATATTAGATCTTGACCTAGATCTAGCATAACGAAGCTTGTTAGACTTTGCATAAGATTTACCAATCTTATTGATGCTAAAAGGGAACTTTGGAAAGTTGAGACCAATCTCCTTTTCCATTCCATCCTTTTTGTTAGCCATAACAAAAGCATCAAGCTTGAAAAGTATACCTTGTTTATTGCCCCTAGCAACCAAGATTTCTTCCTTCGTAATGAAACAAGCATCACCACCAAACTTTACCATGTATCCTTTCTTTATCATTTGACCAACACTTAGCAAATTCTTTGAAAGTGAAGGAATGTAAAGAACACCTTCAAGTCTTGCTTTCCTATTAGTAGAGATACAAATAGGAATTGAACCAATACCTTCAATCACACACTCACCACCATTGGCCATGTGAATTGCTTTCTTGGCTCCATCATAAGTGACCAAAGAAGTAAAGAACTCCTTGTAACTAGTCATGTGTGAGCTAGCTCTACTATCAATCCACCATGAATCTTTGTCACCTTCACTTGATATTGGACTTGATGAACACATCAAAAGAGAATCACCACCACCTAGACCCTCATCATTAGTAGTAAAGTTGATTTGCTTGCTACCTTCATCTCTTTGCTTCTTCAAACATTCATTTGCAAAATGCCCTTTGATTCCACAATAAAAGCATTTCAACTTAGACTTATCTTTCTTTTTGCCAAAAAAATAAGTCTCACCTTGATCTTGCCCTTTAGACCACTTGCCTTTGCCTTTGCCCTTGAACTTGCCTTTCGTTGAACATAGCATCCTCTTCATAATGAGATGTCGATGTAGATCCACATCTTGCTTGAAGCCTATATTCCTCATTGATCAAGATCTCTTGAAGATCCATCAAACTTGGCAAAGTCTTTTGAATAGCAATACTTTGAACAATGTTAGCATGAGCATCCAACAAGCCATTAAGAATCACTTGAATAAGTTCTCCTTCCTTAATGCTTTCATCTATGCAAGCTAACTCATCATTCAATGCTTTCATTCTCAAAACAAAAGTACTTGGACTTTCTTCATTCTTTTGCAAACAGGAAAAGATTTGCCTTCTTAGAGTCAACACTCTAGAAGTAGACTTGGATTCATAAAGCTTCTTCAATGAATTCCAAGCTTCCAAAGATGATGTGCACTTACCAACTTCCTTGAGAAGTTCATTGATAACATTCATCTTTATCATGCGTAGAGCCTTCTTGGCCCTCTTGTCATACCTCAATTGATCTTGTTGTGTTGCTGGTCTCTCCTCCAAACCTACAACAATATCCAAAACATCATTCATCTCAAGAAGTGACTCCATCCTCACTTTCCATAATGAATAGTTACTTGAGGTAAGCCTATCATTGGCTTCCAACATGACTCCAATTGAGGTTGCCATGTAGCAATGACCTGATCTTCTCTTTCAACCTGCTTCAATGCACAAAGCACTCCTTTGAACAACAACAAATGCTTTCAAAAGAAATCACCAAGATTTGAAACTATCTCACAAATTCTCTTCTAGCACTTATCCAAGCAAATCAACACATAGAATCATGGAATCTTGATCAACCTATGATCTATCCTCAATCTAATGATTTTTGCCACTTCCTAAGATTGAAACACACTCAAATGAAGTCCAGCAACCTCACTATCTAGATATCCAATCAAAATTAGGGTTTTGACAAAATCACAAAAAATTGACTATTCCAAATCTACATGCAAATGCTGAAAATTTGATATGCAATCTATAAGCCACCACTTAGGCTGAACCAATGATCCAAAAATCGGCCAAATCCAGCATGTAAATTCAAAAAACGGAATTGAACAATTATATTGACCTATTTAGTGTTTTGATCTACAAAAGATCCAACCTACAAAAGCAAAAAATCCGATTTTGGTGTAGAATCCTCTCTAGCATGCTCTAGACTTGATATCTTCACCAAATCATTTATAGATCTGATTTCCTCCTTCATAATCTGAAACACAAGCTCTGATACCATGTGAAAGATTTCAGATCCTTAAAATCCAATCTACTTGAATGATCTTTGGTTAGAAAGAGAAATACACTATCAATTTCACCAATGTAGAAAAATCAGCATCTACACACAATTTGAGATGCAAACGCTAATAGAACTTGATCAAACTTGAATGAAATGATTATGTACTGTTGCTGTCCGTACAAAACCAACAAGCTACTTATTTCACACGTGTGGATCCAAAAATAACAAATATAGATCATTCTACACATAGAATTGCAAGCTATCACCAAGATAGTGCACCAATGGATAGTAGAACCCAAGAGAACCATGTATAAGCATGAAATGAGATAGAGAAGAGAGAATATGTGTCTCTCCACGAGTTACATCCTTTTATAGAGTTTTCAAACCCTATTTGGCCACTTGGCTTTCCCTCCAAAATGTAAACCCTACTATTTTGGGGTCTAGATTCAATGTACCCAAAGTTCAAATTTGAATCTCTCTCAAACTTGACTACCAACTTTTCCACACTTTCCAAAAGTGTTTATTGAATGTATTTTAAACCAATATAACTTCAAAAAGTTTATCTCTAAGCCTAAAATGAGTTTTGGCCTCTTATTGACAATTTACCAAAATGTGACTAAACTAGACTAAACTAGTTGAAATCTCTCACAGAGGGCAACTCACATGTGTGGAATAAGCTGAAGTAGGCAAATTTTGACTTCTAGAAGATTTCCAAGTAGATCTCCATATAGAAGGAAAATGGACCAAAAGTGCTCAAAATAGAAGGTTTTGTCCAAGTGTTAGTTTTGCATGATGAATCATCATATGACAAAGCACCTTCACACATGTGGGATCATAGGGATGATCAGTACCACGAGCTCTCACTTATTGTATATATAGAGCCACATTTGGCCATAATCAATGTGAGACACCAATCTTGGTTTTGGAAGCAATTTTGAGTGATTCTCTTCATTTGTCTGCATTTGTTTTGATTGTTTTGAGGTTCTATCAATGTGTACTTGATTTTTAGGTTGGAGTCCATACTTAGACAGTGTTTCACACATGTGAAACCAGCAAGTACATTTACCTTCAATAATTGATTGTTCTTGTTTGGATTTTATGTCTAGAATTGATCTAGATTGATCTTAATCTTATGTAGATTGATAGATCAAGTAAATGTAACATCCAATCTCTCTTGAGGATCAGATTAGGATCCACTCTTGGTCCATTTTGTACTTTTTCCACATGGTATCAGAGCCAAGTACAAGAGGTTTTGTTGAAATTGATAGGGTTAATCCAAATCAAACCCAAAATTAGCAGGTTTTTGGAAACTAGCCAATTTTGGGTAGCGAGTTGGATTTGATAGATATCCTCAAAATTTTTGGTCCAGAACTTGTTGTGGGTTGTAGGAACCCTTTTCACACGTACCCCTTTTCTCCGGTTTTGACTGAGAAATTTCAAAAATTTGTACAATTTGACTCACATACCCAATTTAAGTGATTTTTGGTGCAAAATCAAGCATTTTCTATAGAGAATCTAATCTCTTGATTAGTTCTTAGATTAGATCAGCCAAAAAATTAGAAGCTTGAATGAGGTGCATTAATTGATCTACTCTGATTTTTTGATTGTATGTTGAAGTTGAAGAGAGAAATTGCCAAAAATCATAGATTAAGGAGTGATATGCAAGGTGAGAGGTTGAAATCCATTGTACCATCACTCTAGATTTGTTCAAGAGTGATAGGGTCAAGTTTAGAAGCATCAATTTTCTAGAAAACATCCTTGGATCTGTCCTCCAAGTGAAACCTTTGAGAGTTTATAGTGCATATAGAGCATCTATGCAAATCTTTTGTAGAATTTGACATAGATTGGCTTCAATTGAGAGTTCTAGAAAAGAGATTGAGATCCAAGTCACATTGTTCAGTCCTACTCAATTTCTTTGAGTGATTTTAAGGTTTGAAAAGAGTCATTAAGGTGTCTATGGCAGATGTGTAGAGAGAGATTCAATTTTCTAAGAGTTCCTTCCTTTGTAGAGGGCAAGATTTAGAAGCTCATTTTGAGTTGTTATTGGTGGAGAATTTGTCTTCTCCTAAGTGATCAAATCTTTCTAAGTGGCATTAGCTCTTTGAAGCACAATATCTTAGTGAGAAGAATCACAACTTTTGATTTTGAATTTCATTCCAAGTCTTAAAAGGTAGAGTAATTGGTAGAATCCAATAGGAGTGATTGAATTCAATTTGTTAGCAAAAATTGACATAGTATGTATGAAACTCAAATTAGTTCTATTCAACTTTCTTTGTGAAAGTGTGAGGGTCAATTTGTGATCCCATTGGATGTCTAGAATGAGGAGTCATCCATACTTGAGTATTCATGCATGGTTGAGATCTTTGTGAATCTCTAGTTGTCTAAATTTTTTAAGCTTTGTGAAAAATTGATGGTATAGTTTGTTGTCAAATCAAATCAAATTCATTCTAAATCTCAAGAGTGAGATTATTTGGATCAAGAGTGAGTCCAAAAGAAGTGATTAAGTTTGATTTTCATGTGTATGAAACAAAACCCATCTTTTGTTCAAGAATCTCAAGTGTTGAGAGAACTAGTCAAGTGAAAAGGAAAATCTAGGTGTCAAATCTTTTCATATCCATTTCAACTTTCAAAAGAAAGAGTCTTTGGAATTTGTTGAGTCCACTAGGAGTTTGGATCTGATTTCCTTTGTGATTTGATTTAAAGATTGTGTGCTTTTGTCTTAATGATCAAAGCAAAGTTTCCAAGTAACTAGTTATTACTGTGTGAAGATTGATTCTTAGGTTTGTGAGCTAGATATTTTGTAGATCATTCTAGATTATTGAAGATGTTCAAATCTAGTCTCTTGAAAGTCACAAATTACATTTGTAGAATCATATCACAGGTCTTTATTCACATGGCATCAATAGGTGGCATCCTATTGAAGGAAAGAAAGGATCCTAAGTACAACCTTTGTGGAAAGGGAGGATATATTTTCTCAAGATGCTATAAAAAGAAGACCAATCCATCCAAGGAGAACCAAAGCAAGGGGGCTGAGGTGAAGGATGGAGCTTCAAGTTTGAAATGCAAATACAAGAAGGACAAGTCCAAGGGAAGGTGTTTCCTTTGTGGAAAGGTGAATGAGGCTTGGAGTCTCACAAGGACTTGCAAGATTTGTTTTCAAGAGTCCATCACAACACATGTCAAATCTTTTGAAATTTTTCATTTGGAAGTGCATTCTTTAGTTCAAGATGCAAAGATAGATGTCACTTTCATAAAAGTAACTTGGATTTATTTCATGTCCTTGGAGAGTAGTTTGCTTGGAACTTTAGATAAGTTCAAACTTACTGTTATTATCCAAGAGAAATCAATCAAGAATAAGGAGCAGTCTCAAAATGAAAATAGTTTCATTTATGCTATCATGTCAACTTATGAAGAACCATTTTGCTTTGAAGAGATTTTTTATCTCAAAGGTGGATTAAGGCAATACTAGTTGAGTGTGATGCCTTAAAAGATAGCAAAATATGTTGTCCTTGTAAGCTTACATTAGTTATGAAGTCAAGGAAATGGAAATATCTTCATAATGTAGGATCTTTTGGTTTCAATAAGATCATGAATGATGTGTTCATTCATAAAGATGAAAATTGTAAGTTTTCAATATTAAAGGCAAGTTGTAAACTTTTTATGAGAATAAGTGAAGCATCCAAAGTGGACACTTATATCCATAAGCAAGTAGTTAGCCTTATTGAGATGGAAATGCCTTTTGATTTCAATATTAGAAAAATCATGCCAAGTTGTGGTGATTTTTGGACTTATGTTTCTAGCATAATAATTTTGATAATCATAGGAAGTGCATATTGTGTGGTCATAGTTGTTGTGATCATTATGAGACATGGAGGTCTCGGATTCCATCAAGAAGGAGCACCATGAAGAGGATCTTAAAGATTCTCAAGGTTCAAGTGTGCCAAGGATTGAGGAGGAGAGACCTTCTCAAGTTGTGATTCAAACAATATGGTTGATTCCATGTGGCTCACATTTCAAGGGAAAGAGGAGCATATCTCATGTGGTATACATCTCATACTTACTTCTCTTATGTCATTTGATAAATCAATTTTTTTTAGTGAGATCATTGCATCTCAAAATTGGAGTAAAGCCATACTAGTTGAGTACGAAGTCTCTCTTGAGAACATAGATGATGTTCTTAAAAGGTTGAAATTGATTTTAAATCAATTAGAAAGCAAATGGTTATTTCATCAAATGTATGCTTTTGAGTCATGTAAGAGCAAAAGTGATTTGTTCACTCATAGTTTGAAAATTTGTATTCAAGCAAATTGTAAACTCTTTATGAGAGTAAGTGAACCATCTTCTAAAGACGCTTATCTCCATAATGAAGTATTTAGCCTCATTGGATTTGAGATTAGCATGGTAAACAAGTATGAAGATATGATGCAAACACTTTGTTATTATAGCATGCATAGTCTTGCCAATTTGGATGAGTCTAATTCTCTAGATCATGGTAACATGATGTTAGATCATTGTGATCCTAATAAATCAAAAAGAAATCTTTATTTTCTCATGGAGGAGCATGCACATGAAGAAGGAGCAAGCCTCAAGGTCAATCATCTACATGAAATTTGGAAGGGATCAATTTTGGAGGTGCTAGGATGGTACATAGCTCTCAAGCTCATCAAAATTGTCAACATCAAAGAAACACTATCATGGATATGGTGATTTCGGATCAACATCAAGCTCATTGGCTGATCGTCACACCTTTTGAACTAGAAAAGACCAATTCAGCCCATGGATTCAAGCTCAAGATCATCATGTTTTCCATCAAGCTAGATCTACCAAGCCAGATTTTTGAGGAGTGTGAAAAATGCAAAAATAAGCTTGGTAGAGGCCAAAAATCTTGTATATAGGATGATTACACATGTGTGCAGCCTGTTCCCACATGTGAAAATAGTGTACTTTTCATGTACCATGATCATATGGGTTGTACATATGATTTAATTCAAGTTCTAGTGGCTAAAAAGGCCGAAAACTAGTTTTCTAGACATATGACACATGGCAACAATCTATTGATTGCATGAGCCACATCCTTTGGTTAGGTGTCATATCCCATGTGTAGAGGACAGCTCACATGTGTGGAATAAGTTGAAGTAGGCGCATTTTGACTTCTAGAAGATTTCCAAGTAGATCTCCATATAGAAGGAAAATGGACCAAAAGTGCTTAAAATAGAAGGTTTTGTCCAAGTGTTAGTTTTGCATGATGAATCATCATATGACAAAGAACCTTCACACATGTGGGATCATAGGGATGATCAGTACCACGAGCTCCCACTTATTGTATATATAGAGCCACATTTGGCCATAATCAATGTGAGACACCAATCTTGGTTTTGGAAGCAATTTTGAGTGATTCTCTCCATTTGTCTACATTTGTTTTGATTGTTTTGAGGTTCTATCAATGTGTACTTGATTTTCAGGTTGAAGTCCATACTCAAATAGTGTTTCACACATGTGAAACCAGCAAGTACATTTACCTTCAATAAATGATTGTTCTTGTTTAGATTTTATGTCTAGAATTGATTTAGATTGATCTTAATCTTATGTAGATTGATAGATCAAGTAAATCGAACATCCAATCCCTCTTGAGGACCACTCTTGGTCCATTTTGTACTTTTTCCACATTGTGTAGTAGTGAGATTTGATCCAATGGGGAGGCAATTAAGCTATGGATTTTAACGGGATCTGAGCCTACCAAGGTTGTCAAACTTGGTCTTGGATGGAATGGCTTAGATGAGGGGTGAGGCTTCTTCCTATCTTCTTGGTTCTTTTTGAATTTTTGGTTTATCTTTGATCCTCTTCTTGGATCTTGGCTTTTTGGGATATCTAGACATCTTGAGCTCTAGATCTTATCCTATTGAGGCTTATCTTCTCAAGGGAGGGGAGAAATGGAAGGAAATCCTACCTAATGGATCTTAATGATCTCTCCAAATAGATTTCTGAGGCGTGGGGAAGACTCCAAAATGAACTAAAGATGAAGTGGAGTGGATGGGTGAGGTGTATAAGTTTGTGAGAGTGAATGGGTGAGGTGTATTAGTTTGTAAGAGTTGTGAGGATGATTTGGAAGGTGAAGTAAGAGTGTAGGAGGGTGCCCAATTCTAGGTGTATAATAGCCTTGAAGCCATGTGGCAGGTCGGTGGAGGTAGTTGGCTCAAGTTTTAGACTTGGCCTCTTTTTTTACATATGGATTTTCATTGTCACAACTTGGGAACTCACCCCAAGTGCAATTTTAATAGGGAAAAAGCCAAGTATATGCCCATATTATCTTGCATACTAATCATTTATTCATTGGCACTTTTTTCTATAGGTTTCTCATCCTCAATCATGGAAAATGGTCAATAGGGTGATCAGTCCCTTGGCCTAGTCCCGATCTTTATAGATTCCTTTGAGCCTTCATTATAGACTTAGAAATAAGCCTTCTTTATAGACTTGCCAAAAGCCTTCTTTGGTACCAGCCTTAAGCTTAGAAAGCTTCTTGCTCTTGTTCTTGTTCTTCAGGCACTTTCATGAGTACCTGCACATACCTTCAAAGAAATGTTAGTTTTATTACCATCAGACATGGCTCATAACTTTTTTTTAGTTCTACAGATAGTAATACTTGCACGCTCAAATCATTAAAGCAATAAGTTCATACAATATAGAATAATGGTCATTGGAAGTTTCATGTCATCAAAGTCTATGTGAAGATGGAAGATGAGAAAAGCCTTTATTTCCTTGGTACTAAACCAATCTCTTTTACAGCTTTGAAATATTTGTCTTCTTAGAGTCAACACTCTAGATGTAGACTTGGATTCATAAAGCTACTTCAAAGCTTCCCAAGCCTCTCAAGATGAATTGGACTTACCAATCTCCTTGAGTAGCTCATTGGTAACATTCATCTTGATCATGTGTAGAGCTTTCTTAGCTCTCTTGTCATACCTTAATTGATCTTGTCAAACCAAGGGTCTCTTCTCCAACCCTACAACAATATCCATCAACTCACGCATTTCAAGAAGTGATTCCATCCTCACCTTCCATGTAGAGTAGTTGGATGAGGTAAGCTTGTCATTGCCTTCCAACATGAATCCACTCA
Organism: Diphasiastrum complanatum; assembly: GCA_029204225.1. Classification (NCBI taxonomy): domain Eukaryota; kingdom Viridiplantae; phylum Streptophyta; class Lycopodiopsida; order Lycopodiales; family Lycopodiaceae; genus Diphasiastrum; species Diphasiastrum complanatum. The sequence continues at coordinate 60,278,734 of CM055093.1, forward strand.
TTGTAGCCATGTTGCAATGACCTGATCTTTCTCTGTTCCAATGCACAAAGCACTCTTTTGAAATACAACAAATGTTTCCAAAAAGAAATCACTTAGATATGGAACCTCTCAATTCTCTTCTTGCACTTATAACTAGCAAATCAACACATAGAATGTAGAAATCTTGATCAACCTATGATCTACCAACAATCTAATGAATCTTGCCACTTTCTAAGATTGAAACACACTCTATTGAAGTCCAAAAACCTCATAAAATAGAGATCCAATCAAAATTAGGATTTTGACAAAATCACAAAAAAATGATATTCAAATTCTACATGAAATTGCCTAAAACTTGATATAGAATCTTGTAGCCTCCAATGAAGCCTTCCAAATGCATAAAAAATTGGCCAATTCTAGTAAGCCAAGTGTGAAATTGGAATTCCTCAAGTTCTAAACCTAAATTGAGTTTTTATCTACAAAAGATCAATTCTACATATGCAAAATTCTTGATTTTTGAGTAGAAATTCTTCTAGCATGCTCTAAAGATAGAAACTCCTCCAAATCTTTGATAAATGTGAATGATCCTTTCATAACCTGCAACACAAGCTCTGATACCATGTGAAGGAATATGAATCACTTAGATCCAAATTCATCCTCTTGATCTTTGGTATGCAAGTCAACACAATCTACACATTTGCATCATAGAAGAATCAGCATCTACTTAATGAAAGAGATAAAAACTCACTAGAAACTTGATCAAACATCAAACATCAAACATAATATGAAATGAAGTTGATGTCCATACAAAAACCTATTGTATTTCACACGTGTGGATCCGAATATGGCATAATATAAGCATTCTACGCACACAAGATTGCAAGATATCACCAATATAATGCACCATGTATAAGCATGAAATGAAATGAGAGAGAGAGAAAGCTTCTCTTCCCACATGTGTACAGCTATATATAGCAGATCGATGTCTCATTAATGATCTTGGTTTCCCTCCATATCAAAAACCCTACGAATAATGTGGACTAGATTCAAAGTCTCCAACATTCAAATTTGAATCTACCAAACTCGACCTTCTACTATTTTACTCACTTTCTAAAAGTGTAAATTCAAATACATTTGAACTAAAATAACTTTGAAATGACAATCTCTAAGTCTAATATGAAAATTGGCCTCAATTGCCAAATAATCAAATATGACCAAATTTGACTAAACTAGATGAAAATCTCTCACATGACGGGGGGTGGAACTGGGGTGGTGATGGAGATGGTGGTAGTAGGTGGAACAACGGTGGTGGAGATGGCGGCGACAACATGGGTGATGATGGAAGTGGTTAGAGCAGTGCCGGTGGAAATGACTGTGGGATGAATGGGAGACGAGGTTAGTGGAACAATGAAAATGAGGGGGATGACGTGGTGATGGTGAGAGTAGTGATGGGATGGGAGTGGAATGGATGGGGCTACTGTGCATATGAGTAGATGATGTAGGTGATGAGTTGAAGGAGGGCGACTGTTGGCCAGCCAAAAATTGCGCTAGTGTGTCCTTGGGAGAGGAGCTGGCTGATGTGGAGGAGTGTGTAGGCATCCAAACACTATGTTTTCCAGATGAGTGAAGGCGATGATGGTAATCAAACCACCACAGGTGATCCCAGTGGGGCGTTTGAAAGCAGCCTACAACTCCTTAGTGAGAAGCGAGGCTCTCTGTGAGTAGCGAAAGGATGGTAAACTACGAGGGCACATGAGTGCCATGGACAGGGGTTTGACGGGTAGATCGGGAGGAAGTTTCTCCCTCTTCTTGGCTAGGGGAAGTTTCTCCCTCCTCTCAGCTAGGCGAAGTTGACATGGATGGGGATGAAGATCTGGTCTGCTGGGACATGGATGGAGAAGTAATGGTGTGGGATGACGTGGTTGGGCTGGCAAATTGGCTGGGAATTGATGGTGGAGCTACACTCTTGGTGAGTCGGGATCTTTGTCCAGAAGGAGCAGTAGCATTTGAAAGACAATGTTTTGGTGCCATGAGGTTGGTTTTGGAGGTACGGGGTACACAGGAGAAAATGGGATCGGTATGGGAATGAGGGCTCTGATGGTGAGTCAAGATAGGGCTGGCGAGTCAAGAAGTTCGGCAAGTTAATGGTGGGTTAGGAAGAATGGTAAAAAATTGTCGTGTGGAGGCATGGATCTGATGGCGAGTCAGGACTAGGTTGAAATCACAAAGAAAATTGAGAGTGCGAGTCAGCAAGTCGGCGAGTCAAGACGCGAATTAGAAAAGTAACAATATGTCCTGACTCACGTCTATATATCTCGCCCACTATTATTTTTGGAGGTTGGTTCTATCAATGTCAATTTATCAACGTTTACTTTGTGCACAGTTTGTTTTCTGGTCAATTGTCAAACTTATGAGGTTTTCTAATCAAAACCTCTTGTTGTTTACTAAAAATGGCAGATTTGTCAAAAATCGAGTCTAACTTGCGTTTGGGCTAGAATTTTTCTAGACAGACCTGACCATGCATTTAATTGCAAAAGAGGACAATCTTGGTAGGGGCAAGGACTGCTAAAAATAACAATAATGCTCTTTTCAGGCTATGCAAGACATTTTTAGGATATTTTCAAACAGAGAAAAGAGAGATAGGTTGAGATTTTTACATGGGATTTATGCATGGATGAGGACATTTGTACAAGGTGAGATTTTCTACGTGCAAGGTTCCATTGAAACTTTTCCTAACCTACCTAACTAGATCTACCTATCTTCTTGTTTATCCTAAAACTACAACAAAGCTATGGTAAAGGGGCAGCAACACAGTCTAATTGGGTCAATCTAAAAGCAAGCCTATTTTATCTAGCTTTGAACTTAATTACATGCTTCTTCTAGCCTATTTTGCTGGCTTACCTATGTCTAACTAATCTGCCTAACTATCTAATTTACTAATAATGTAATTTTCCTAACTATCTATGCTTCCTAACTATAAGGAGATACTCTAACCTATGGGTTGCGGTCAGACATTACCATAATCTATGGGTCACGATCTGCTATTCCAATCCCTACTGATCTTAAGCCTACTATCCTAGCTAACCTAAAATACCTAGATCTAATTGGTCTTTTTAGATTAATCCTAGCTACTAGATTTGGATCATCTAACTTGAATTTACCTAGGCTAGCTAACTACCTAATTGATCTATTTAGTTTATATCTACCTAGTCGACAACTAATCCACCTAGTTGTGTACGTCTAATCTAACTTAACTATCTCATCTACCTATTTGACCTTGGTGATCTACAAAGAAGATGAATGGATTGGCTAACAGGTAATGGCAGAATTTCTTCATGCGTGGCAAAAATCCGGTCAACAACAAGGTCTTGTACGAGGCTGCCTATTGAAAGAATGGGTTCCAAACTACGATGGACCATAGGATGTAGAAGTCGATATTGTGATCTTTGCATGGAAATCAAAGGCCAAGAAGATGACAAAAAAACACGAAATTGTTGTGGAGAAAGTAATATCTATCCCAGAAATAGTTGTTGCACACGTCAAGGACCATTTGTCCAAAGCAACCGAAGAATGTGTAGCTCATATTGATTCAGAGTAGGAAGTAGATACAATTCTAAGACTCTAAGAGTCCTGGTTACAATTGCTAGTAACCATTATTGTAATTACAGGACTTGTAATCATGTACTTGATACATACTTTTGTTATATTTTGTAGTTATTACAATGACCATCATGATCAATCATGATGCTTTTGATCCTAGAAGCAATCTTCATCAATGTACAAATGCGCGTTCAATTCAATAAAGTATGTATAATAATGTTGTAGTCTCATTGTATGTTGTTGTCGGATTATTCAAAGTTTGGCTGTGATTTGAATAATTATTGTAGTTGTTGAGGCATATCTTATTGCAATGTGGAATTTATAAATTTTCGCAATATCAACTAGATTTATTATATTGATTGTATGTTATCAACTGGATTTATTATATTGATTGTATGTTATCTCAACTGGATATATTATGCTGATTGTATGTTATCTCAACTAGATTTATTATATTGATTGTATGTTATCTCAACTAGATTTATTATGCTGATTGTATGTTATCTCAACTAGATTTATTATATTGATTGTGTGTTATCTATGTTATCTAGAACGTAGGTAGGTAGGTAGTGTGACACAAGGCTTCGTAGATAGTCTCTCTCTGAAATATTTTTAACTTTGTGTTGTTGATATCAAATTATTTTGAGTTCGGTCGTGACCTAAACAATTATTATTACAATTGTTAATTTAGCAAATCTTTTTGCAAACAATGTAAATGTATATGAACTTGGTGGAACAATGTTTGGATTCAATGTAATTGTATATTAGCTCAATTATATATTAGTTGTTGCACAAAAAAAGGTCATTAATCAATTTCAAAATGATCATAGTTATTTTGAAACATTTGTTTGTTTAATGATTAATATCAGCTTGCACTATAACCGAAGAAAAACTTTGAGGCCTTTTGATGACATTTTGGAAAGGAACCAGCTGTGGTATAGAAATGAGATTTTTTCTAGAAGTAATTTTGGATAGATTCAGAGTAAGATGCCTAATTGGAACTTTTTGAATAAGAGGAATTCTCTAGGGATTGTGTGGACAATCTGGAACAAGTTTGGAATTTGAATCATTATCTATAAGTAGTACAGTAAAAGGTCAAAGGCTACTAATTCCATTTTGATTGGAATAGAAGTAAGTTTGATCAGAATTTAAGTCTTGAGAGTTTTGTATTGAAACAACCTAATCTTAGTTTTAGTACTAGGATCAGAGAGGGGTTGTTTGAGTGGAAGAAATTATGCTATTAAAAGAAATTGGATTGGAAAACTATTGAGAGTGAATTTTATTCATCTTAGAGATTTTCCGGATATGTTATTTACTCATGAGAAATAGAAAATAATTTGTAGCTAAGTTACAAGATCTCAGTAAGATATGTGAGTAACATATGTGGGTTCTGGAGGAATCTGTCAGGTAAAGAATGTGTTTATGTACTGGATCATAGTGAGATTATTCTCATATGTGCACGATTAATCTTGTATGAATCTACTGTGTAATCCTAGTTACTAGGGTTATCTGGTGCACTTAACCTAGTCGGCGAACATAAGCATATGATCAAGTATTTTTTGACAGATACTTGCAGAGTTAACAAATCTTTGTATGGAAGATTTATGGATTAACTTATAAATGATTTGGGTAAGGATCTAAATGTGGTATTATACTAGTTCTTCACCTAGACATTTGAGATTTCTGAATCATTGGCAATTAACTTGAGTAGTTGATTACTCCAGGAATCATTTGGATTTATATGTTGAAATTATGTGCATTGGATATACAGTAGTCTTGGGATAGAGTATTCCTTAGTTAAGAAATAGACTCAGCTCATTAGTGATTGTATCCCAAAGCGCTCAATTGGATAACAAATTATACTGAATCCAAGAATAATATTTGAATTGATATTTAGCAAGACTTTGGGTATCTAGATTTGATTCTAGATTGTAATCTAAAGCTTTGTAGTTAAAGATGATTATCATTTTGTTATTAATGATAATCACCAGTCTTTAATTACCAGTTGTTTATAGAACTTGAATCTTGCATTTTAGTTAATGAATCATGTTTTGGAAGTATTCCTAAATCTAGTATTTTTTTAATAGAAAAATTTTGGAGTGACTCTTACTTTTCCTGAGTTATGTTGGACATATACTCCAGTATACTGTAAATAATTAAGTATGATTTTGGATTCTAGAAAATTATGATTGACGAATCATATGAATCTAAATGTTTATGGTTGACGGATCATAAATAGATACTTAATTATTGTCAGAGGATTATAAGAAATGGTGATGATTCTTCAGTGTGCTGATTAATTCTTGATCTATTATTTGAGTAAGAATTCAGATCAGTGTTTTGAATCTCTCTACTCCAGTATTTTATTTGAGAACCTATGGATCTCACAGACATTCTCACAAGATAAGTATTTTATTTGTGAAAAATTTAATTTATCTAGTGGATGTTATTCTACTACAATTTATGGTCTGCAGATGGTTGAGTATAGTCCTTCATTTTAAAATTGGATCTCCAGTTATCAAAGGAGATAGACAAGTCTATTAAGATGAATGAATGTTATTGTCTTGTATTTGGTGCTAGAAACAGGAGCATTTAACTCAAAAGAGTATCTGAGATACTCAGAGTTGAGTTTTAATCATTCTATATCTTAATGATTCTCCTAGAGATTCTAATTAAATGAATTATCATATCTTAGAATTTAGATTCTAAGGATATTTGTACTTGAAAGCTTATGAATTGTTTGTCAGAGTTGTGGATAATTTCAGACTATTATTATAATTATTTTATTATTTCTTTAACTTTAATCTCTTAAGTTTGGTTATTTCAACCAGTGTTTCATGTAAGTGCTTTACATGAAGGTGATGTTACTAACTTGTGGTGAATGTAAACCAGATGGAAAATTTATCGCTTAGTGTTCTTTTTAAACCTGAGTTGTACTTCAGTGCAAAGATTATCACTTGAAAAATAGGATTATCTCTGAGTACTTGTTTGATGAAAAAGTTAAACTATGGATAATGATTTTTCTAGGTTGATATTTAAAGTTAAAAGAACTGTTCCTATTATTTTTTCCTATTCAGAGAGCTTCTAGGGATAGAAGTATTTTAAGGAGAGAATAATGTTATGTCCATGGCCAGTAAGTAGGATTCAGTATACTCCTAGTCTTGGATACACTATACTCTAGTAAATCAAGCTGTTAGTTATTCCATGTCATACTAGATGTGACCCGAGAGTAACTAATATCCTTGTGAGGCCCAGAACACACTAAATGGAGCTTAGACAAGGTATGAGACAATGTACACATGTGTAGAGTTATCAATAGCAATTCTATGAATAGTTTGTCCATGCTTAGGACTCTATTCTAGGTGAATCTATGTATAGGAAACTTAGGGCTATGCATGGCTATGTGCCCAGGTTGCTTTTGGCTCTATGTATTGAGGCCAAACTCGTCCTACTTCTCATTGTGGTCATTGATTCATTGTCAGGGTTTCACTCTACCTTCATGCTTCTTATTCCTTGGCTTGGGGGTGAAGCTTCTAGAGTTGATTGGTTGCTTCTACTTGGTTGGGAAAGGGTAAGCTATCTTCATTGTGGATCTTAGTGATAATGCTTAGTGTTAATGGATGTTAGAGCTAGATCTGGATCTTCCATTCATACTGAAACTTGAATTATGCTATCACTCTCATGGGAACGAATCTATGCATGGGAACGAATCTACGCATGACAACTAACTTCATCTCTTTGATGCTAGATTGACTACATCTTGGGTTGAGGATAGGCAAAGAAAGAAATCCACTATAATTTTGGCGCCGTTGCCGGGGAGCTACGCCAAATTTTCAACTTGCAACATGGTTGTTGGATGGATAGCTTGCATTAGGCATCTTGTCGTGGCATGAATAGTGTTAAATCTGCATTTAGGGTTAGTTGGGAGTGATTTTGCCTGATTTGAGTGGATTTGTGTGTTTGAAATCTAATCTGATTGTAGAACAGGAAAAGCTATTCAGATTACCAATCTTAAGATCCATTTGGATCTGAGATCTAAGACACCGGAAGTGCTGCAAACAAAACTGCTCATGAATATTTTGTCTAGTAAGATCAATATTTCGTTGGAAAAGTTCCTGAAATTGGTGCCAAAAGCAAAAGCAGTATTAGCACAAAAGTTACCATAACCATTTTAACACTTGTCTTTATTAATATAAACTTTAAACAATCACCTAGAACAACTTGGCTGAATTTTGGCTGAATTGAGTGGTTATCCTTGATATTATTAAACTCTGTAATTTAATATGAGCTCACTGGGATACAGTCAATAACATAGAGTCTATTTCCCATTCAAAAAATATTCTATACCAAGAATTTCCTATACTCTATGCACACAACTTTCACTAGTGAATCTTAATGATTCAGAAATCATGTGTCTTATAAGCAATATAGATCAAAATAAATAGTTCGTGGTAAATTCTCTTCACACTGCTTATTTAGCCAATTAATTATTAACCAGGAGTAATCCAACTACTCAAGTCAATTGCAAATGATTCAAAAATAAAAAATTTCTAGGTGCTAAATTCTTATATCCCAAAACAACACCACATTTAGATCATATTCTAAACCATCACTAAGTTAATGAATTACCCTTTCCACAGAAAGAGTCATTAATCTGTAGTAATTGTTCCGAATATTACTTTTTCTTATGTCTATGATCTCTGACTAGTTTAAGTATACGATATAAACTCAGGACATAGGAAACACATAGTATATCCACAAGATTAGGATGTACGTATCCAACATATCCAACTATGTTCCAATACATAAACATAGACTATAAAGTGGCAGATTCATCCATAATCCACATACGTTACTCACATAGCTCATTGAAAATCTTATAACTCAGCTACAAAAGAATTCTATTCATCATGAGTAAATAACATATCTGGGAAATCTCTAAAGTGAATAATTTCACATCACAAGTTTTCCAACCATCATACTTTAACTAACAAAATTCCTTCAACCAATCAACCTACATCAGATCTTAGTATTCAAACCAAGATTAGACTGACTTATTCAGACATCTAAGATTAAAGCTTTATTCCACCTGATCCAATCCATAATAAAATAGTACCTGGCAAAACCGATCAGTGAAACCTTAATTTAATCTGTACCATCTCTATCCATATTCATAAATATCTCATAGCTCATTACCTCTCTCTCTCTCTCTCTCTCTCTCTCTCTCTCTCTCTCTCTCTCTCTCTCTCTCTCTCTCTCTCTCTCTCTCTCTCTCTCTCTCTCTCTCTCTCTCTCTCTCTCTCTCTCTCTCTCTCTCTCTCTCTCTCTCTCTCTCTCTCTCTCGTTCTAGATTATTCAAAACAATCCCTAGAGAGTTCCTCTATTTCACCTTGATAGTTCAACCTTTGCACACATACTAAATTTTTCACAAAAAATCTATGCAACTGGTTGATCCCATTGAAAGTCTTATTCCTATCTCTTCATCTCCCCCTTTTAAAAGAAATTTTCAAATTTTCCTTTAAAAAAAGTCCTCAAGAGACAATGTATATAATGTCAAAGATTTGAAAAAGTCAGTAATGAGTATCGAATACTATTACAAACCGGACTTTCTCCAAAATCTTAAAAATTCTTATCTCATGTAATAGAAATATTAACTCTCAACGATTAAATAGAGATAATCATTTGGGTCTAGGAAGTTAAATTCCATTGAATCAATTGAAAACATCAATAGATTATGAGCCATATTCACAATTGTATGGAAGTACAATTTCATATAGCTATAATCAGTCCTTCAGAACATAGTTCCACTCTGGAAGGAGTTATTGAATCTCAATCCAATTGTCTTGTATTTAAGAAATTTTTAAAAAGTATGGGTTCAAAGAAAAGAGAAATAGATTTAAAGGTCTCCAGATTTTGTAAATAATAAGATACCATTTGGGATCCAAATCTATATCTCATAATTTCTCAAAATACCCTAAGAAATTAACCAATGGATTTCTCTGTTAGTAGTACCATTACAGTAATTACTAACCATCGACTAGCACAAGAAATGTCCTTAAAATCATTGATGTCCCATACCATTAGTTTTCCTTCAAAAAATTCTCTACTTCTAAATTTGTTTACCAAAATGTCAAAAAGATTGTCTGGCTATCCTTTATCAAAATATAGGATCAGATTCACAACAAATTTCAGGAGATACTTCTAGCCATTGAATTCTCTCATGCCCCTTAAGCATTACACAAAGAATACCTCTCCGCATACACCCACTATTTAGACAAAAAGTATTGTTCAGTGACTGTTTGAAATGCCTCAAGTGTATTCACTGAACCAAAAGGATTATTAAGAATCTCAACATAACCAAAAACAATACAATCATAGATATCCGATATCTATTTCAAAATTGATAAAAAGATTTTATTCTTTTATAAGTTAGAAGAAACACTCTATAATAGGAAAGAATCCAAACTAGATTTTTGTATGAAACACATTCCATCTGATTCCATTTGCAAAATCCTGAGATTTAATCCAGATTCAATTGCAAAATAGAGATGATTTCATAAATGGATTATTTGATTGCCAATCTCTTTTTCCTTAGCATTTTTTATTTCTCAAAATTCTAAATAACATTGGGAAAATGATTCCAAATTCTCAAAGGCAAATTTAAAATTAATTCAAATAGCCTAAATTCCCAATTTTATTCTCACTTGTTATCACTTATCCTTCAAAAATGAAAAGTAAATTAAAATAATTGGATCTTTTGGTCAAACAATCATCTAACCCTCAGGCTTCATCTCCTTCCTCCCTTCTCAAATGTGGTTCAGGCTAAAAGCATTAGAGAAACTTAGAGCCTGACGAGGGCCTTTGAAAAAGATTTTTTTTATTTTTTTTTCTCATTTTTGTAGCCATGTGGACCAATAGAAACCTTGATATCAAGCTTCTACATAACATAGCCTTTCTACAATATAAATAAAATAATAACTTTTTACATATATTACATGTCTCGTTGGGCAGCATGTGGAAATGCTATTGGATGTTGAAACCTGCTCTTCCAACTCATCATTGTCTGAAGAGGTTAAAAAATATTGAAAATGAATATGATAGATGATTGAAATAAGAAAATTGATGTAGCTTTAATGTAAATGCATTGTCAAATCATGGTTTACAGGGCTAACTAGAGTTAACTTGAAGCGCCAAATAGTTCAGTGTTTCAAATTTTTGCCTACACATATTTTCATATTCATGGCTTTTTGCCTACACATATTTCAAATTCATAGTTCAGTGTTTCAAATTTTTGCCTGCACATAACGAATGGTGTCATCAAGAAAGCCGTTCTCCTCAATAGACTCTATGCTTCTCTTCAATGAGAATGATGACAATGGACTATGGGTGCCAAGAAAATATTCAAAAATCTCTTGGGTTCTGATGCATCCATCATCAAGATGAGCATTTCGAAAAAGAAAAAGGTCAAAACTATCATTTTGATCTTATTGGAAGGCCAGAATTTTGGATTTCAAAATATCATCAGGAGAAAAATCTATTTCTGAAATTTTAGTCCAACATGTATATATGCATTCAAAGATGAATGTGCAAGGATTCAACCATTAGGATCACAAAAAAAACAACTGTGAGTATTGATATATTACCATACTTTAATTTTTTTCATTCATAATCATCTATTATTAAACTTGGCAATCTTGATCATTTTTTTCTTGCAAATTTATATTTATTGAATGAGAGCCAAGTAAATCTCTTGTAGGTGTGTTAGATGCAGTGTACACACTGATATTGGATAGTTGCAATATAGAGGTAGAACTGCAAAAAATCTTGCTGATTGCGAATTTTTCTTGTATGAATCTATGTACATTCCTGATGTAAAAGAAGATTTTGGAAAAATATTTTCAATTCCATTACCTAGTTTTGGAAGTGATAAACAGGTTGCTTCAGATGCTGCAATTTTATAATCATTTCGTTGCCAGCTATATAATGATGTAAAAAATTCATTAAAGATGAGCACGGGATCAAAAACAGTCTGATTAAGTTGGTTTATTTCTTTGAATATATTTGTGGATTTCTTTTCAAGTGTCAATGTACACAATCTTTGCCTTTGAAGTCGATGAATTGATCCTCAATAAAGATTGTATCCCTGCTGAATAAAATCTATTGGGTATCGAGGTTGTACATCTTGTAAGCTATATCCAATAAGGATTGTCTTGAGACCTTGGAAGTCAAACTTCTTTCTTGTCTCCTTTGGGATCTATGCATAGGTACATCCGAATACTCGAAGGTTCTTCAATAATAGCTTACATCTTGCCCAAACCTCATGTGGTGTTCTGCCTGAGAGGGCCTTGGTCAAACATCTATTTTGGATGTAAGCTGCAATGGAGACAGATTTGGCCCAGAAGCTCTTCACAATTATGTGTGTGCTAGCATGCATTTGGTTGACTCGACCAAGGTACGATTATTCCTCTTCACTAAGCCATTCGACTAAGGTGAATAAGGAGTGATAAACTATTGTTCAATGCCTTGGCTCTGGCAGTATTCCTTGAATTCGGTAGAGATGTATTCTCCACCATTGTCGGAGACCTCAGGGCTTTGATTTTTTTTCTAGTTTCTTTCTCTGCACACTCCTTGAAGATTCTGAAGCAATTGAAAGCTTCTAATTTCTTCTTAATAAAGTACACCATAGTCCTTCTGAAAAATTCATCAATAAAAGTGATGAAATAATTTGCATCCTTTAGAGAAGGATTGTGCATTGGGCCACAAATGTCTGTATATACAACATCTAGTAATCCTCTAGCAATATATTGATGGCACAACTACATATATGTGTGTTTTGCCATGCGACACTGCCATGCGAACCCGATACTTAGCCAAAATTTTGACATTTTCTTTATGCGTGGCACTGCCACGCATGGCATATCCACGCTAAAACTTTTTTGAGGACCCTGCCAATGAAATCCAAGCTGGAGGAGAGGTCCGGCAAAAAAAATTTAGCAGGGCACAAATTTTTTTTAAACTGAAACTTGAAATTTGAGCGCCAAAATATGTCGGCGTGGCACATCCACACGTGGAAGTGCCACGTATGGTTGTTATTTAACCAATTTTTATGTGACATAAATTTTTTTGATTTGCCACGCATGGCAGTGCCAAGCATGGCAAATCTCTAGAGAAAATTCCAAAGTGATGGCTTTTTTTATTGCCACGTGTGACAAAATTTGTCAAAAAAATTGCCACGCGTGGCAATATTAAAACACAATAGAAAAATTTTGTTCTGGAAATTTGCCACGTGTGGCAGTGCCACGCATGACAAAATTAGTTTGCTGTAAAAATTTTTTTAATATCTATTATGAATAATAAGTTAATAAACAACAACTTTATGATTAATTTAAAAGCAAATAAGATTATTTTCTATATTTTGAATAAGTGTATACTTATAATAAAATGTGGACTAAAAATTAAATAATCATTATCTCAAATTATTATGCTTTGACAAAATAAAGTTATTATCAGTTGAATATTACATGTTATCTTATGTATTTATAGACATTATGATGTATTTCTATATTGAGAAAAAAATCTATTCAAAATTTGACAATTTTTTCAATATGGTATTGATGGGTAAAAATATAAGCATGAGCTTAATATGCATGTAAAAGGATGCTAAGTACTATACATTCGAGAGCCGTGTGGTAGCTTGTTAAGCTAATTTGTTGATAAAAAAATTGCAATGTTATACACCTTTGTGTGTTTGCAAAGATCAATGAATAGTTGAACAATATTGTGGCAAAGTGTATTATTATCTCAAAGAAGATGTTTTTTTATTATAATATATAAATAATCAACACATATATCTTTTAATTAATTCACACACCTATTAATATTGATAAATTTTTCTAATTCTAAGTGATTGCGAGATGCGTTTGAAATAAAACTTTTGAAATGCAACATCGTAGAAAAATATAATAATTTTAATTTGAAAACAATATATATTGATCACAATGGATCATTTTATGACAAAATTATTTGTGACATGTACAAACTTTATTCATCATCGCAAGATTCAAATTCATCAGCCAATACATCTTGCAACTCATCTCTGCTAAGATGATTTTCATCATCACTATCGAAATCAAAACCTCTCTCAATATTGTCCTCATGCAAGAATCATTGTTGTCCTCTTCATCATCTGAGTTGTCGGAATCATGAGAATCAATTCTCGGGTTTTCAATATTTATAAAACTCGAAGGTATATGTATATCTTCATCAGATATACTTGTGTTGTCCAAATTTAGATCTTCCATTTCATTCTCAACATATGCATTTTCGAATATATGTCTTGAGCGTGGCTTAATTTGAACAACATATCACCAATCTTTGTTTAGTCGATCTAGTTGAAAACATACCTACACATTTAGCGATGTTAGGATTAGATATTTGTTATGCTCATATTTTAATTCACAATAAATAGATGTAATAAAAGAGTAGTGTAAATGATTAATATAACACTGATCACAATTGACAAAAAAAAAATTGTGAAATTCATGCACACCTGTTCACAATGACGAGGCAACACCAATGTGTCTGAAAAGTCCATGCTTAATGTCTTGGTTGAATCAATAGCAAAAAATCCACTACGATCTTTTTTTACAGTTGCATTTGATCCTCTACAGTTGATTTTGAACCATTTCACGTCAAACAACAAATATTTACCCATTTCACCAAAACACACCTCATTTATGGCTTCTATGGTTCCTACATACCCAAGCTCTCCAAAAATTGAACTTTGATCTCGAGCACTACTTCGACTTTCTTGATGGAAGGATGCCATCACACCACAATCATAAGTTCGTCATTTCATATCAATTGATTCAATGAGATGATGACGACCATATGCCCACATTGCACTATACTTTCAATACTATCACATGTTGATTATAATTAAAACAATAATCAATCATCGTACAAATTAAAACTGTTCACTTAAAAAAAATAGAGTTATAGACAAACCTTCCAATCACATTCTCTTGCAAATTCCCATTCTGTATCATATATGAATTGTCCCTTTGATCTTGCTTGTTGGAGTGTATCAACCATCCAATCTATAGTGCATTGGTTGGGCAATGGCTCAAGATCATGTGAAGGTGTAGCTTGACCTCTACGCCTATTGCGTCGGTGTCGATTTCTAGTCAATACCCTTCTTCTTCTTTTTTCTTCATATAATTCCAACCATTTATCCATTACTCCTGAATTATATAGCATGAAGGTTGAAATTTTTTCTCTCAAACTAGGTGTCATTTTTTTAATACTACCCATACCTTGAGGTTTTTCACCTTTCACCTCATTGCTTTCCTCATCATGTCATAGTCGTGGAGTAGATGGATCTATTTGAAACAAAACTTTGGTAACATAAAATAGAGATTCTTGCACTAACCATCCCTCTGACATGCTTCCCTCTGGCCTTGCCTTCTGACGCACAAAATCTTTCAACACTTTCATGAATCTCTTCAAGAAAAACATCCACCTACAGAAAATTTTAACACATCAATGAGAACATTCTGTTATTTATAATTTGAAAGAATCACACTACATTTATTGAAACTACTAAAATCAAATTCAAGTGTATGTCTTTTTATAAATTAAAAGAATCACACTACATTTATACCTTGAGTGCACAAGACTGGCAATACCAACTTCTTGGACCAAGTGCACAAGCAGATGCACCTGTATATCTAGGATAGAAGTTGGAAAATCCCTCTCAAGCATACATATAGCCTCCACCATATCTTCTTGCTTTGTTTGCATGTCTATCTCACGAATCTCCTTACCACACATCCATCTACATCATGTTTGTAGTATAACTAGATTTTAGTACGTTCATATTATTTTATCAAACTTGTATTAGAAAAAAAAACATGAAATTTCATAAGATATCGATGTAAACAAAAAAAATTAAGTACCTAACAACGGATGCTAATTTGTAAATGGCATCACGAAGTTGATCAGTTAGACAGCCACGAATGCACATTGGAAATATTTACTCGGCCATCTTCAGCCAATCGTGAGATTTTAGACCATGGAGTTTTCCTTCAGCTGTGAATGATGTTCGTAGTGAATGAGCAAAACTCGTTGGTGTTCTCATCTCGCAAATGACTGACCGTACGTACTTATACTCTTCTTTCATAAGAATCCAAGGGGCTCTTGGAATACTATAGGCATTTCCATCAATACATAATTTTGGCCAATACTTTTTTTGTGTTTTTAATTCTTGTAGATCATGTCTGGCAGAAATACTATCTTTGTCGCCCACCAAGTGTTTCCATATTGATTCACCCACATTTTTGAATATGTGCATAGGATCAAGCAAGTGATTGATCAAAAGGTTATTCCAATATGGTAAACAATGAAAGATGGATAGTCTTTCCATATCATTGATTGGCTTAGTCTCGGATTCAATCCAAAGTTTGTGCCAATCTGCCACGGACATTCTCTTTGGAGGCATTCTTGTTTCTGATCTTCCTCCAAAGCCTCTTCTATGAGCATTTCTAAATGGATGATTTTCATCATGCAAGTACTTGAGATGATTTTTATACACAACTTTGTTTAAATGACGTGAGTGGCGAGCACCAATATTTGGTCCACAAATGAGACATGCGTGATATCCAGAAGTTGTAAAACCTAAAAGAATCAAATCCAATTTGATTATAAATAGAATTCTTTTAAAGCATAAATATTGCATGCATAAAAAATAAATATACAAACATTACAAATGATTTCATTTTATAGTCACATGAACAATCGCCCAATCCTGGATAGTCATGCATAGTCCACATTAACATCGCGCGCAACAAAAATGTTGTCTTGAAGTGGACGTGAGATGTCATATGCTTGGACTCCCTTCTATAGTAGTTCTAGTTCCTCAATCAATGGTGCAAAGTAGATATCCATATTTTTTACTTTATGTTTTTCAGGAATTAGAAGTGCTAGCATGAGATGTCCTTTTTTGATGCTTAGCCAAGGTGGAATGTTATAGTTGACCAACACCACTGGCCAAGTAGACCACGTGCTTGACATTTTTCCAAAGGGGTTAGCCCCGTCTGTTGCAAGTCCAAATCTTATATTTCTTGTTTGACTTGCGAAACATGGATATTCTTTGTCAATGTGTTTCCATGCAGGAGAGTCTGAGGGTACTCTCATGATCTCATCCGAAGAACAATGACTAGCATGCCAATTCACAAGTTTTGCAAGAGACTTGCAATGAAACAATCGTTGCAATCGTGGGATTATTGAAAAGTGTCATAACACCTTGCATGACATAGTGGTCCCTTGGAAGTCATCTCGATATCGAGGAGTATCGCATATAGGACAAGCTTTTAACCCTCGATACTCACCACGATATAAGATACAATCTTTTGGACAAGCATGATGCAATGTATAGTCCATTCCCATTGCACTCAACATTTTTTGTGCCTCACCTCTTGTCTCTAACATAGTGTTTCCTTATGGGAGTAGTTTGCGCAATAATCTGTACATAATGAAATGAATTTTCATAATATAAAATAAAAGATCATTTAGCCAACTAAAACATTTGACTTGAACAACACATCTATTAAATTCTTAAAAAAAAATCTCAATCTTATTTACCCTAATAAGGATGTAACACTTGTATCACTCCATTTATATTTTGCTTGGAGGTTCAATATAAGCAACAAAGCGACCAAACGAGATGTCTTTGCTCCAGGATATAATGGTGTGTTTGATTCTTCTCTCAATTTTTTTTCCTCGGCACTAATAAATGATTTGCTATCATGTTCAGTGCATTCTTCCACATCATGATGCTCATAGACGTTATTTATCAAGTTGTTCATGATTTCAACTTCATCTTGAATGCAAAAATCATTTTCAGCACTTGATCTTGATTCTGAAGAAGAAGAAGAAGAAGATTGAGGCTGATTTGCTTTGGCACATTGTTGTTCATCTATTTTATCATGGCTCTCAATCCCATAAGTTCACGACGTGATAGTTGATTTATGTGCGGCCCATTGTATGCCAATCTTGTTTTGGATATGGAGTGACTGTTGTCATCGTCACTAGAGCTAGATGACAATTCATAGTCCTTCAAACATGGGAAACAAACTAACATATTCATCAATTAACATATAAGATTGTCATTCATGAAAATTAAAACTAAAATTAAGACATGCAAATCAAACACCATATCTTAAATTAACGCATGCAATATGAAATATAAAAAAACAATTAATTCACATTCAATATAACTTGCTCTCACTAAATAGATAAAATGTATTTCGATATTCACAAGGTACATGCCTGAGTTTGGCTCAAAGCCTTTTGTACACATCTTGGAAGAGGGCGATTGAAGCTATATTTGATGAATAGCTCTTCACCACATTTAATGGGCCTTATCGCACATACCATTACGTATGTACTTTTTGAGTTCCTAGAAAAGTATTCTTCCTTTCCATTGGTACGTTCCTCGAAATCACAATTAGTTAATGAAGGGTGCCCAATAGAACTATTTTTATATGCAGCAATATTGCCATATTTTTCTGGACGCCCATCAATGTACATACGATGTGATTTTGAAACATTCTCTCCTTGCACACGTCGCTCTTCCAAAGAACAAGCATTGGCATTCAAGCCATAAACCTGCATTCTCCATTGGTAATAACATAGAGCATGCCAATCACCCCAATTGTATTGAGGTCCTGCATAAGGCATTAATGTGACAACACTATTCAAGGGGACATCAATGCTAGTCAAAGAAAATAAACCCAATCCTACATTAGGAAAGTGCTCACTTGGCTTGATCATGTACATATGACCCCAATATGAAAATGATGTTCCACATAATGGTAGTGGTACTCTATCAGACCAACATGAATATTTCTTTCTATCAAATGGCTTAACCAATGCTTCTAGGTAGGGAGGAAGGGGAGACTCATTCAATGAATTTAAACCATTCTTGGATAAGTCAACAGTACGTAAATTTGGTTGTTCATTTTCAAATCTTGTCAAAATGCGTCCAAGTCATGTTCTTTTTCTTAATGGAGTAACTCTAGATGGGATAGGAAGAAGAGGAGATTCTACACAAGGTATGTGAGGTGATGTGAGATGGATAGAATCGATGTGAGGTGTCATGAGATAGATAGAATTGATGTGTGGTGATATCGTGGAATGAATAGAATCCATAGTAGAATTTGCGTGAGGTGTTGTGGGATGGATAGAATCCATGTGAGGTGTTGTGGGATGAATAGAATCTATGTGTGGTGATATCATGGGATGAATAGATTCCATGGAAAGATCTATGTGAGGTGTGGTGGAGTGAGTGACGTGTGAAATGGAAAGATGCATAACTTCCACATCATGAGGTGTGTAGTGACTAGTGACATCATTATGATCATCAACAAGATCTTTGTCTGATGCCAAAGATGATCCAAAATCGATATTTCTTATCTTGTTGATAAGATTGTCAATCGACGTGTTATAAGACATTGACATCAATGTATGATTCTGCAAGAGTGAAACATTACACAAGCATTAGTTTTATTTTTTTCAAAAAAATCATAAATATGTGTATGATAAGAATGGTACTAAATTGTCAAAATGTACCTCCAAATCCACATCGGGCTCCTCAATGTGCTTTCCAAACTTCCACAGATGTTGCACCACTATTCGTCTTTCTCAAATTTTCAATCCTTTGCATTGTTTGCACTCGTAGTATATCTTTTCATTGCACCTCTGTTGATACTAATTTCATTTTACAATTACAAAACTGATTAGCTTAATGCTACAGGCTAGTTTATATGTGCATAAATACAGTCCTGAGTTTTAAACAAATAATTATATGATACCTGCGATTTAGGTCAAGGCTGGGAACCAGAACTTGATGACGATGATGTTCCACTAAGTCTTTGCTCAAGCATTTGTGCTCTTTTTTGTGATTTCATTTTGTAATAATATTGCATCTTCTTTAACTTTTTGCTATCTTGTGGAGGCGTCGTGCTTTAAACAATCATAGAAAAAAAACAAAAAGTTATATTCAACACACGATGCTGCAAATCCAAATGTTAAGTACATAATATCTACTGTACATTTAATAAATATACTTGTTTCGAGACATTTCCTCAGTAGAAGACATATTCGCTAATGAACGATTAAATTTTATTTGCAATTTTTTAACAAGAATGTTAATGATATTGACAAAATACACTTGTTAAAATATACAGTTAAAATTGATATGTCACACAAATTTAACAAGATCCACAAATATCTTTATCACTAAAACATTTAGATACCGTACCAATGTCAAGTTGCTTGAACGAATATGACATTGTCTAATTCATGAAGAAAAGAAGCAGATTCAAGCAAACTATGAAATAGAAATGTGATTTCTTTTAACTACATAGAAAACTAAGCAGTAATTAATACATATTTGTCATTTTTAAAAAATCATCAAAATCTTCAAAATCTCGAGTTTGGAAAAATCAAATAACTTGAATTTGATACTTACATGTGAAACAACTCTATTTTGGTCCCTATCGCTTGACATAGCCCATTGAATAATCATAATTAACCAGCATCACATGAGATAGCTCAAACAGCTTGATGTCTATCAATGTAAAAAGTCTCGTTTTGGCACTTCTCACTTGAGGCTCCTCATAGAGTGATCAACTTTGAGAGATTTCATCCAAATAGATTAAATTTGTTGCCTATCGTTTGGAAATGCCAAAATTTGATGCCCAATGTGTAATTTTTTTTCTTATCACCCAACATGGCTCATCAAGTTATTAGAATCAACTAGTTTCAGATCTAGTATATTTTGTTGCACCAGTTATTGTTGACATTTGATCCCTATCACATCAAATAGCTCAAATTTGCTATCTACCTTTAAAGATAGTTGTATTTTTTGCCTTTATCACTCAAAATTGTCTATTGAGTGACGAAACCAATAGAATAGTGACTTCAAGACATTGAAATAGCTTGAATTTGGTACTTATCACTTGGAATAGTTCAAATTTGATGCCTAACGTGTGGTTTTGATGCTGATCAAGGGATTAGACTCAACTAGTTTCTAATCTACTATGAATGAGATCTAATGACTTAGAAGATCTAGTAGAAGAGTTAGCAAATGGTTGCTTGCGAGCCTTTGAGAATAGCCTCCTTTGCTTAAATTCGTTTACAATGCAAGTATCATAATAGAGCAAACACCTTTCTTGAAAAGCATCTAGACCACTATCCATTAGTTGCCCAACACCAAGCAAGCTCCTAGTAAGATTAGAAACATAGAGTACACTTTCTATGTCCAATCTTTTAGAGGATCCAAGACTTAAAGAGATCCAAGACTAGCCTCACTCTCAATCCACCATGTGTCATTGGAGTAGCTCTTGCTTGTTGGTGTAGATGCCATCAAGGATGAATCAACTTCATCCTCATAATCCTCAATGGTAAGGTCGTCTTGCTTACTCTCATCTTGTGCATTCTTCTTTTTGTAGCACTGGGATGCAAATTGCCTTCCACAAAAGAAGCACTTTTGTTTGGCTTTGTCTTTCTTCTTTCCTTTAGAGCTTAATTCTTGATCATCATCACTTTTGCCATGCTTTGGATTTTATTCTTGGACTTCCATCATGCAATACATTTAGATTGATTGCTTTTTATCGCTTATCAATGGAATTGACCCCTATCATGCGATATACCTCAAAATTATTGTCTATCACTTGAGATAAGGCATTGAGTGATCAAGTTAGAGTAATTTCGAATTTACGACATTCACGTAACTCTGAATGTTGTGCTTACATGTGAGACAACTCAATTTTGGTCCTATTTACTCATCATTGTTCTTTGAGTGATCATAATTGACCAACATCACATTAAATAGCTCAATCTTGGTGTCTATCAATGTAAATAGCCCCATTTTGGTGTCTCTATCACTCGAGAAAGTCAAAATTTGCTACCTAACATATGATTTTGTTGCTTATTACTTGACATGGCTCTATCAAGTGACTAGACTCAACAAGTAATATATTAAGACAACTCAAGTTCAACCCCTTGTCAAACCCCTATTACACGTGATGACTTAAATTTTATGTCTGTGCGCGGTTTTGTTGCTTATCAATCGACACGGCTCATCAAGTGATCAGACTCAACCAATCCCAAGTCTAATATACTAAGATAGCTCATATCACATGACATAACTAAAATTTGATGTGTATATTTTGGAATAACTCACTTTTGGTGCATATCACTAAAGATTTCTCATAAAGTGACCAAATTCAAGAAATTGTGTGCTCATGAAATAGATTAAAGTTGATTCCCATCACTTTAGATAGTTCAAATCTAATGCTAAATACAAGACCTTGGTCCTTATCACTTGACATAGAAGATCGAGTGACTGAACTTGGTCAATCTATGATTTGGAACAATCAATTTTGGCCCCTGATAGATTGAATCTAGTCCTTGGGCAGGATGATTAGTTTGTTGCTTGGAAGGACAAGAGAGCAATAGTTTTATTTCAAGAAGAGATTACAACAACAGAGATCTAATATAAGAGTATGAGCACTTCAACAGATGGACATTGCAAATGCTCAATTTTTTCTTGTCCCCTATCACCATCTCAAGAAAAACCCATTTTATGCTCTCAATGATCTTCTGAAATCAAATTCGACTATGATACAATCAATTAGTCATGGCGATCCTGTTAGTGTCTGTGTAAGATTGAGGTATGCAAGCAGTTGTCTGAGCTAGATCGTCTCTTTGGTTGCATTTGTGGTAGCTATGTTTTTGGATTCTGTTGATGATAATGCAACTGAGGTCTGCTTCTGGCTGTTCCATGAGAGTGGGCCTTGGCTGTATAAAAATACAAATCTAGAAGTTGATTTTCCGGTGTCGACATCTCCTATCCAATCCGCATCTGTGTAGGCTTCAAGGATGTTGGCAGTTTGGCTGCCTTTGTAGTAGATGCTGAGAGTTGTCATTGCTTGGATGTATTTCATGACTTTGTTAGTGTCTTCCAATGAGTTAAGTCCAGATTTGATAGGAACTAGCTGAGTGTATTGACTGAATATGCAAGGTCTGGTCGCATGCAGATCATTTCGTACATTAGTGAGCCGATGATGGATTGGAACAGGTAGCGCTTCATCTCCTCCTTTAATGCCTCAGATTGAGGAGACTGTCCCTTTGATAGCTTTAGTCCAGGGTCGAGTGGAAAGAGATTGGGTTTGTAGTTGGCCATTCCATACTTTTCCAGCACGTTGTTGAGATATCGTTGCTGATTGATAAAGATCAATCTGCTGGGTCGATCTCGTTGAATTTGGATTCCGAGACAATAGTGGGCTGGACCCATGTCAGTCATCTTGTATTCCTGGGCCAGCATGCATTTTGTATCCTTCATCAGATTCAGATTATTACTGAATAAAAGTGTATCATCTATGTAGAGAGTGATGATGATGAAGTAATCTGATACAGACTTGAAATAGACATTCGAGTCTACTGAGTTTGTAATGAAACCATTCTCTATCAGAAATGCGTTGATCTTCTGGAACCAGGCTCTGGGTGACTATTTCAGCCCGTAGAGCGCCTTGTGAATTTTGCATACAAGGTGTTGTTGCTTGCCGTTGAGTTTGTATCCCTCTGGCTACGTCATGTAGATCTCCTCTTTGATGGTTCCATTGAGGAAAGTGGTTTGGACATCCATCTGGTGGAGTTCAAGGTCTGTCACGGCTGCAAAGGAGAGGAGTAGGCGAATCAACGCATGTTTGACGACTGGTGGGCTAAAGGTCTTTGAATAATCCAGGTTTGGAATCTGAAAGAAGCCTTTGGTGACTAGCCTGGCCTTGAAACAATTTAGCTTTCCTTCAACGTCGTATTTTGCCTTGAATATCCATTTGCATGAAATCGATTTTCTATCTTTTGGCAGCTCAGTGAGTGTCCATGTTTGATTCTCCATAAGAGAATCGAATTCGATGTCCATCGCTGCTTTTCATTGGTCAGCATCAGCAGTAGACATTGCCTCAACAATTGTGTTTGGTTCTTGTATGAAGTAGCAGGTCGGATCATCCATAAATCTAGATGGAGGCTGTCTAGACCTATTTGACCTTTTGGGTTGAACTTCGATCCTTTGATGTGGATTGATTTGTTGAGGTTTTGACTCATCGTCTAAGTCAGCATTGAGATTCTGTAGTTGACTCTTTGGATCAAAATTAACTGGTTGCTCGATCCTTGAGTCAAAATTATCAACAGCTTTCCCTTTGTGGTCAATGAGCTAGTCTTCCACGAAGATGACATCTCTACTGGTGAATGCCTTCTCGATATCTAAACTGTAGAGTTTGTATGCCTTGTGGTCTGGGGAATAGCCGATGAAGATCATTTTTCTGCTCTTGTTATCTAGCTTTCTTCTTAGATCCTCCAGAATCTGAGTGAAAGCTATGCATCCAAACACTTGAATATGCTTGAGTGATGGTTTTGATCATGTCCACACCTCATAAGGTGTCTTGCCATTCAGGGCTTTGGTGATGGATCGATTCTACAAGTAGGCGGCTGTAATAATAGCTTCTATCCAGAATTTCTTTGGAGGAGAGGCATGGGCCATCATGCTCTTGACACTTTCGATGAGTGTCCGGTTCTTCCACTCAGCTACACCATTGGACTGAGGTGAGTAGCTGGTTGTGTATTGTTGAAGTATCTCGTTGGCCTTGTAGAACTCCTTGAATTCTGTGGAGATATACTCTCCCTCTCCATCTGTGCATAGAGCCTTGATCTCCCTTTGGGTCTAGTTTTTTGCAGATGCCTTGAACTGCTTGAAGAACTTGAATGCTTCGGATTTGTTCTTCATATAGTAAGTTGTAGTCCTTCGAGAGAAGTCGTCGATGAAGGTTAGGAAATAAAGAGACAACTTGCATGTAAGTCTTCTATGATAACATTGGCTTGATCTTCTTGAGTCTTCTTCTTGAAGTTAGAAGAATGAGTTGAATCATCTTCTACTCCACCTTGGTCTTTGTTCTTTGCTTTGTCCTTGGTGAAGGCTTGAGAAACACGGTTCTTGCTCCTCCCTCTTGACTTTCCTTGGCAAAGTGAGCTTTGCCACCATCCTTTCTTGAAAGTGTGTTGATCTTCAGCAACTTGTTCTTTTGCCTGCATTCTTCAGCAATAAGAAGATCATGCAGATCCTCCAAAGATAGTAGCTCCTCCCTGATAGCATAAGATTGCACAAAATTTGCATACTCTTTCCTAAGTCCATTAAGGACTACTTGAACTAGTTCAATTTTCTCTAGAGTATCACCTATGCATGCTATCTTTCTATGAAGATCTTTAACTCTCATTACAAAATTTGAAGCACTTTCACACTTTCATCAACTCTTTGGAAACTAGGAAAGATTTGATTTCTAAGAATAAAAAGTCTTGAAGTGATCTTTGCTTCATGAATGGACTTAAGGATATTCCAAGCCTCCTTGGTTGAGGTGCATGAACTTATTTCTCTCAACATCTCATCAGAGATATTGATCTTGATGATACAAAGAGCAATTCTTGCTCTCTTCTTGAATCTCTGAGCCTCATCATAAGCTTCAAGTTCAAGTTCAATACAATGTCCATTACTCCATAGAGAATCAACAAGGATTCTATCCTATCCTTCCAAACTGAATAATTGAAGGTATCTAGTCCTTCACTGGCTTCAAAGAGACAATCTCCTACAGATGCCATGAATGTGAATACTCTTGTAATTGGACAACAAAATGGAATTGAATGTGTTGTTTCTCTTTCAATTTGGAATCTAACATGCAAAGTTGATCCAACCTATTAAAATTATGCAACAGAATATGCGAGACCTATCTCACAACAAAGAATCAATCAACTTGAATTTGGATCTAGCCTCTATCTATAGATGAAGCACTTACAATTCTGATGTCAAACTTTTCCACGAGTTTCAAATGAATGAAACACACTCAAGGAACACACCTACAACTCAAAACACAACACATTGTGTTAAATGATGTGTCTATGACAATAGAAATTTGTCTTATCCAATTCTATCTCAGATTGAGTACCAAAACTATGAATGATGAATCATGCATGCAATATATTCAAATCAAAAAATGTCCACTCGGATTTTGGGTCTCTCCCAACCCTCTTTAAGAGCTTATAACTCCTACTAGGAACATCAGAATGAAATGAAACCTATTGCAATGAAAAGATGACTCTTCTAGCTTTCCAACAAGCTATAATGTCAATATTTTTGGATCTAACATAGAGGAGATAGAGTCAAATGATGTATTATGGTTTTCACACGTGTGAAAAGTTAGAATTCCGTACATCCTCTGTTCTGGACTGAAAATATTAGTTCTAACCTCATTCACCAAAAAACTGTTCAAGAAAAGATGGCAAAACACTACTAAACAACTTCCTAGCTTGAATTTACAGAAAAAACTTCATACACCTGATGTTAGTAGCATTCAAAGCATGGTATGGCTTTGATACCATGTGAAAATTCTAGCAAGTTCACACGTGTGGGGATCCAGAAGAAATGTGTGAATGATCTTGACCATGCTTTGTGATGGCACATAGAACACCTGTAGAGCAATTCTGCAATCTACCACAAGATCTGAGGCTAGAGCACAATCTATAATGCTACAGATCAAAGCAATACTAATTCCTCACAAATAGAGCAAATACATAAGCAAAAGAATGTATGAAGAAGACCTTCTACTCGAGTTAGAGAGAGAATATCAAAACAAGCAAAATAGCATGATCCAATTTTGACATTATTACATTACCAAAGCTTGATTTATTATTAGATATGAATGAGAATGATATGTACATATATAGGAGAGCCAAAATTTGTGGTATACAATGGAACAAAGTGAATATGACCATCTAGACACTATGCATGTCATGTAGCGCGAGTTTGTACATGCTAGAAAATGATATTTACAACTTGTAGCTACACAAGCAAGATGATTTTCCACATCAACCCCTATAGACAAGTTGGATAGCTTTTTATTTTTCACAAGCTGAAGGTGCCCTTAAAACAAGTTCAAGCAATACTTAAAAAGTTGGCGAAGTTGTCTTTAACCATTTAACCCTTAAAAATAGAGGACCTTTTGGAATTTTCTCTCTTCTCATTTTTTGAAAAAATGCAAAAAAAACGAACGTGTTGAAAATAGTTAAGCTTGTCAGAAATGGTGAACTCCTGCAACTTTGCCGCAGCATGAACACGAAGTGAAGGTCGAACGAGAACAATTCGCGACAGTCAACGTGCCTTGACTCAAAGCACAAACGATTTGCGAATTGTAAACATACCTTTGCAAACCGCAAACCGCAAAGGGACGCAAAACAAAAGATTATGAAAGAAACGAAAAGAGTGAAAGCAAACGAAGAAAATGAAACAAACGAAGGGGAATCTTTCGTGCTGCCAACTGGCAGCTCAACGGGCTTGCAGTTGTAGACTTCACGCCTAAGTGAAATGAGTGGTAACGACGGAGAGTAACTGATTAGTTTATTAGCATTAACTAGTCTTGTGACTTCTACGTTTAGCCATCTTGTAAACTCCAGATTGTGGAGGTATAAGCTATCCTTTCTGGATCAAAAAAAGAAGAAGGGAAAATTTGAATAGAGAGAGTCACTGTAAGAGACAGTGAGAGACATGGTATCAGAGCACACATGCTTTCAGTACTAATATCCCAGCAGTGATTCTTCTAGACAACTCAATATGGCTACAACAATTCAGACCAGAGTGGCAATCAGTCTTGATGACACAAATTACAGGATTTGGAAATTCAAAATCAAAACACTTCTGAAGGATGAAGTCATCTGGTCGGTGACCGAACTCTCAGAGGTGAAGCCTCTAGAGGGAGACCCGAGGAGAGCTAAATGGATCAGAAAAGAAGAGCGTGCAATGACGATCATCATTTCGTCCATAAATGAAGATCTACTCATGTAGATTAAGACTACAAAAGCAGCCATGTAGCGTGGGAAAGATTAAAACAGAAGTATGAAGTGAGGACTGCAGCTTCAGTCATGCACCTTCACAATCAGCTACAATCCATACGATGGGATGACAACCAGTTGGATCAACACGTTGAGAAGATCAGGACGATCTTCTCTCAGCTTGCTGCATCAGGATAGGAGCACCAGGTCCCAACACCACAGTAGCTGATGTACTTCATGAAATCTCTACCGACATCCTATCAGCCGCTGAGAATGCTCATACTGAGTTTACCAGATATGACATTCGACGAAGCAGTTAGTCTTCTCGCTGATGAGAGACTGATGAGAGATGCAGGAGAGAGAAGCGGTGATCAAGAGAAGGCTCTCTTCATGAAAGAAAAGAAGAAAAACAAGAACAAGCCAAGATTCGAGAAGACGAAGTCCTCGAATCAACAATCTTCTTCCTGCGATCACTGTCACAAACTAGGCCATAGGGCCAACAAATACTGGTTCAATCCAACAATACCTTGCATGCATTGCAAGAAGAAAGGACATTCTGCATATGATTGCAGATTCAACCCAAAAAAAAAAAGCAAGGCTGAAAAAGCTAACATTGTAGAGTCATCAAAGGATGCAAATAGAGGTGACAAAACTTTCACGATACTCGATGAAGCTTCAACGAGCTACACTGAACACGACTGCGATGTAGTCATTCATTCAGGGACAACATCATACATCACCTGCAACAAGAAGATCTTGATTGACTTCAGAGAGCTCGAAAACAACAGAGTAGTGATTCTAGGTGATGAGAGCAGACACGAAGTCAAAGGCATCGACACTCTACAGCTGCAAATGTTTTCAGACCAAGCAGAGCTACCAGGGGCACTCTATGTGCCCTCACTCAGAAAAGATCTGCTATCCGTCTCCAAGATGTCAGGTCTTGGCATTCGAGTTTTGTTCAACGACAACACATGCTGCATGATCGAGAAGTCGACAAACAAGTTGCTGACGGTCGGATGCAGAGAAGCAAACCACTACCAGGCCAATATAATCAACAACTCTAATAACATATTAAATGCTTTAGAAAATGAAGTTCAGTTTTGGCATAGGAGAATGTATCATCTGAACATGCGGAGCCTGTACGACATGAGCAAAAAAGACATAGTCACAGGTCTCAAGATTTTAAAGCCCGAAACTGAGTTCTACAAAGCCTGTCAGAAAGGCAAGCAACATCGGGATCCATTCATGCATGAGGGAAGAAGAGCCAAGGAAGTTCTTGAGCTCGTCCACTCTGATGTCTGTGGACCGATGAAGACGGACTCACTCTCAGGTTTGAGATACTTTCTGATGTTCATAGATGATTACACCCGGATGACCACGATCTACTACTTAAAGAAAAAATCCGAAGTGTTTGATTCCTTCAAGAAGTTTGTGGCATTTGCAGAGCGACACACCTCGAAAAAGATACAAATCCTTATATCTGACAACAGAGGTGAATACAAAAGCAAAGAATTCTCAAGATTCTGCGAAGAACTGGGGATAGAACATCAGTTCACTCCTACATACACACCAGAATACAATGGTGTTGCAGAAAGAAGAAACAAAATGCTAGTCAAAGGAGCCAGATGCATGATGACACAGACTCAATTGCCAGGTCAATTTTGGACTGAGGCAATAGCTGCAGTTGTACACCTGCAGAACAAATCTACAACGACAACGTTGGAAAACAAAACACCATACGAAATGTGGACAGACAGAAAGCATGATCTGTCATACATACGAGTGTTTGGATGTGCAGCATACAAGCACATTCCAAAAGAAAAAAGAAGCAAGCTCGATAACAAATCTGAACAAACAATCATGGTTGGCTACTCGAATGGAACACATGTGTACAGGCTCTACAACCCAACCACGAAGAAGGCTGTTTGAGCAGAGATGTGAAGTCCGATGAGTCCACATTTTCTAGACTGAAAGATGATAGAGGCTATGAGATCTTCACACTGTTGTCTATTTAAGAGAGATTGAGGACAAACATCAAATCAGAATGCAAATCCCTAGACTCCAGAGCAGCAAGAAGCAAAAGATCAACCCCACGAACAAGAAACGTTTGAGCAATGATGAAATGATCCTAGAAGGTCAACAAGACAAAGAAGACCTCCAAACCGCTACACTGACAATCTTCAATGGAGCAAAGACACGTAGTTCGAGTACTGCAGCTTCATTGAAGAGCCAACAACATACCAAGAAACTATCTAGAGTCTAGAGGGAGAATTCTGGAAGCAGGCAATGTTAGAGGAGATTGAGTCAATGAGGCGAAACGAGGCATGAACATTAGAGCCACTACCAGAAAACAGAAAAATAGTCGACTGCAAGTGGGTGTACAAGAAAAAGATGAAATTAGATGGCACCATTGGCCGCTACAAGGCAAGGCTTGTTGCGAAAGACTACACGCAGAGATATGGTGTTGATTATTTCGACACATATTCGCCCATGGTCAAGATGAGAAGCATAAGACTACTCCTTGCATACGCCACACAACACAATCTGGAAATTCACCAGATTGACGTGAAAATAACCTTTCTCCATGGAGATCTAGAGGAGGAAATCTTCATGAAGCAGCTTGAAGGCTATGAAGACCCCGACAATCGACAATATGTCTGTCGGTTGCAGAGATGCATCTATGGTCTAAAATAGGCATCACGAGCCTGATATAAAAAGCTTGATGGTCTTCTAAAGTCTCTAGACTTCAATCCTACTCAACCAGACTACAATGTCTACATTAAAAGAGTAGAAAAGGATTTTGTGATACTGACTATCTTCGTGGATGATTCCCTAATGATAGGAAATTCCTTGATGGACATGTGTAGATCACAGAAACTACTTTGCATGTTGCATGCACTGATTGCATGTGGCTTGCATGCATACAGTAAGACTTTGCATGCTATCAAAACATCTGTATGTCATTACAATTGAACCTATCTAACTCAAATCCGAGCTACACTAGAAGGATATGTGTTCAATTCACACTCCTTATATGTACAACATGAAATCTAGTAGAAATTATCATGGTCATGACCCCAAACTCGAAATAGGAAGATAATATTTTAATAATCTTCACACCCCTCCTTAAAATTTATGTTCCTATCAACATAGATTTCGAAATTAGGCCAAGGTTAGACCTCATCTTTATAAAGACATTCTCGAGTAGAGGCTTGGTGAGAAGATCTGCAACACAATCTGAAGATGAAACATGCTCCAATGAGATCTCTCCTCCAATGACTTTTTCTCTTACAAAATGATGAGCCACTTCAATATGCTTGTTCCTTGCATGAAAGACTAGATTATTTGCAAGAGCCTGAACAAAAATGTTATCATTCTTGATAATTGGTAAATCTTTATCTGCATAACACTTAAGCTCCAAAAGTAGCCTTTTGATCCATAAAACCTCCTTTGTTGTGGTTGTAAGAGATTTGTATTCAGCTTCACAAGATGATAAGGAAATAGTTGCCTGTTTCTTTGACAGCCAAGACACCAAATTTTCTCCAAGAAATATATTGTAAGAACTTGTGGATTTTCTATCCAACCTGTCTCCTGCAAAATCTAAATCTGAAAAAAACAATCAGGTCAGATCTTCTCCTTCATAGTATAGTCCATAATCCAAGGTAGAAGATATATACCTCAAGACTCTTTTAGCCAACTTCCAATGATATAACTTTGGATCTTGCATGTGTGACCAACTTATGAACACAAAAGCTTAGATCAGGCCTAGTCACTATTAACCAAATAAGTGAGCCAATAAGACTCCTATAAAGAGTGATGTCCTCAAAGGATTTTTCATCATCTTTAATAGGAACTTTTACAGTGTGCTCCATAGGTGTATCTATGCCTTAACAGTTCTCCATATGAGATTTACTGAGCATGGAAAGTGCATATCTACTTTGGCTTATAAATGCATGACCTTTCCAAAAATCTATTTCAAGGCCAAGAATATAGTGAAGAACTCCTAAGTCCTGCATTTTGAGCTCAGTACCAAGTGCATGCTTAGTCTCTTCAACTAACTTCTTATTGTTTTCACAAAGAATGATATCATCTACATAGATGAGAAGAATAATTACAAAGTTATCTACAAACTTATAATACGGAGAAGGGTCATATTCACTTAGAAAAAATCCGAGTGATATGAGATAAGAATTGAGCCTTGCATACCAAGACCTTGGTGCCTGTTTCAGTCCATACAGACTTTTAAAAAAAAGACAAACTTTTGATTCATCACCTTCCTTCACAAAACCTGGAGGTTGCTCCATATAAATCTCCTCCTCAAGGTAACCATTGAGAAATGCATTAGAAACATCAAACTGGAACATACTCCATTTGTGAGAACATGCAAGAGAGATGAGTATTTGAATTGTTACCATCTTTGCAACTGGTGCAAAGGTATCTTCATAATCAAGACCTTTAATCTGCGAGTAGCCTTTAGCAGAAAGTCTTGCTTTATACTTATTGATAGATCCATCATGATTATACTTGATTCTGAATACCCACTTACATCCGATCACATGCATGTTGTTTGGTGGCTCCACAAGCTCCCATGTGTTATTTGACATCAAGTCTTCAAATTCTTGGGTCACTGCTTCAACCCATTTCTTGGATTGAAAAGCTTCTTAGACATCCTTAGGCTCTTCATCTGATATAAAAAATGCATGATAGGAGGTTTCACCTTCCACTTGCCTTCCTTCTTCATCATATGTGAGCCTCCTTGGCTCAGATCTTGCTCATGTAGATCTTCTTGGTGTGATAGCTTGAATCTGCTCCTCCTCAAGCCTCGGCCTCACCTCTTCTTGAACAACATCAAGGTTGATGATTGATCTTGCATGAGTCTCTTTGATCCGAACATCATCCAAGTTAAATTTTTGATCTTCATGGAAGACCACATCTGTACTAACAACATTTTTGTCATTAGAGAGCAAATAAATCTTGTATGCTTTTTTAGTAGATGCATAACCTACAAAAATTCCTTTCACTGCACTAGGATCTTCCTTCTTCCTAGTTTCTATAGGTACATGCACAAAGCATACACAGCCAAAAATCCTAAGATGATCCACCTTAGGCTTTCTCTTATACAACATCTCAAATGATGTCTTTCCTCCTATTGCAAGATTTGGAAGCCTATTACAAAGATAGTTTGCATATGCAGCTGCCTCTCCCCAAAATTCTTTAGGCAGAGAAGCTTCCAGCCTAATGGCTTTTGCACATCCACACAAAGTTCTATTTTTTCTCTCAGCAACTCCATTTTGTTGAAGAGTATATGAACAAGAAAACTCTCTTTGAATAACCTCTCTCTCACAAAAGTCTTTAAACTTATTGGAAGTGTATTCCCCTCCACTATCACTTCTTAAAGCTTTTATCTTGAAAGGAAACTGCTTCTCTACATAAGCTTTAAAAGTAAGAAAAACATCATAAACCATGGCTTTTGAAGACAACATATAGATCCAAGAATGTCTTGTATAATCATCTAAAAAAGAGACAAAGCAGTTGGCTCCTCCTTTGCTCTTAGTTGATGAGAAATGAACATCTGAGTGTACAAGTTCAAATGGTTGCTTTGTCTTGATACTTAATCTAGGAAAAGGCCTTCTATGTGACTTTGCCAGCACACAAGCTTCACAAGGTAGAAGCTCCTTTGACAATGTCTTTGGTAGACCAACAACTTTTCCTTCTTTGACCATAGATTGCATGGCTTTGAAATTGGGATGACCCAATCTCTTATGCCACAGATCCTCCTGTAGAACCTTGGTCTCATAAGTAATATCTGAAATGTTAGCACTCTCCCTAGAATCTAGTTTGTATAACTTACCAATTCTAGGTCCTCTAGCAATAACTTCATTTTCTCTTGAGATTATACACTTGTCAACTTGAAACTTGACATCCAATCCACTATCAAACAACTGTCCTACACTAATGAGATTCTTAGTCAATTTAGGCAATCCTACACTCTACATCATTAGTAGTATAGATTGACCTTTTTGCACCTAAATATGGCATGAGATTAGTGAAAGACTTCCTAGAACTAGACATGTGGGAACTAGCCCCACTATCTATCCACCAGACTTCTTCATTCTCAAAAGGAAAAGATGAAAAAGTAGACATCATTAATGAATCCTCTCTTTCACTCTCTACACCCTCACACTCATCCTCATTAGTAAGGTTAGCTTGCTTAGATTGGTTCTTCTTCTTGAAACAGTTTGATGCACAATGTCCTTTCTTTCCACAGAAAAAACACTTGATCTGTGACAACTTCTTGCCACTGGATATTGCACCTTGTGAGGATTGATCCTCACCACCTTCTTTGGCTTTGTCCTTCTTGAAGTGTTGTTGTCCTTTGCCCTTGCCTCTTGACTTGTCTCTGATGAAGAGTGCTTTGTCATCTCCACCATCTTTCAATGAAAGTCTGTTGATCCTCAGCATTTTGTTCTCTTGTCGGCTTTCTTCAGCAATGAGAACACCTTGCAGTGTCTCCAAGGATGGAAGATCCTCTTTGACAACATAAGTCTGCACAATATGTGAGAGATTTTGCGACGTCCTTGTCCGCGTCAACATTCTTGATTTGTTGACCATATATACTATGTATAGTTGTCACAAAAGCCATATACTTCCAAGTACAACGACTTTCCTAATTAGGTGACAAACATTCTCAGCATGCTCTTTGAATTGTCTGAATTTGATGAAATCCTCTAATTTCTGTTTATTAAAATAAACAACTGTTCTTCTGGAAAATTCGTCAATAAAGATAATGAAATACTTTGCATCTAGCAATGAAGGAGTTTGCATAGGTCCACATATATATGTGTGAACAACATCTAGCAGACCTTTTGTCGCATGCATATGGTTTGATCTATAGAGAGAGAGAGAGAGAGAGAGAGAGAGAGAGAGAGAGAGAGAGAGAGAGAGAGAGAGAGAGAGAGAAATGAGAGATTGAAAGCGAGAGAGTGAGAGCTTGAGTGTGAGAGCTTGAGAGCCTCAAGAAATCCACAAGAAAGCGTGGAAAAATATTGAATGAGGGCCTTTATATTCATTTTCTAGATTTCAAGTGTCGCGTGGCCCTGCCACACATTTTTTTGCACGCGTGGCACTGCCACGCAAATTTTTTTGCATGGAAATCCGTGATTACGGCTTGGAATTTGTCATATGGCGAGTGGTTTGTCAAAATGACAAATTATGGAACTAAAAAAATGATTTGACTCTAATTTTATAAATATTTTTTGAGGACAAAAGCATGTGGGTGATATGACATATTTTTAAGCATGAATTTTTATAGACAAAGGCATGTGATTGATATGACATATTTTGGGTACAAGAGGACCATGTTTTGTTTGAAGATTTTGATGATTTTTTGAAAAGGACAACTGAGTATTAATTGTATTTTGATTTGATATAAGACAGGTAGATGATTTGATATGGTTGGTACAAAATGACCATGTGTTTAAGAGAATTTTGTGATTTAAAAAAAATGACATGGTTTGATGGCGCATATAAGTTGTGGACATTATTTACTTTATAAAGTACTAATTAATTTGTTATATACGTGTCTTTTAGAAACCCTTTCCGACCTTTATCTCATGTGATATGAGCTATTTTAGTATACTAGACTTGGGATTGGTTGAGTCTGATCACTTGATGAGCCGTGTCAAGTGATAAGCAACAAAACCACGCATAGACATAAAATTCAAGTCATCACGTGTAATAGGGGTTTGACAAGGGGTTGAACTTGAGTTGTCTTAATATGTTACTTGTTGAGTCTAGTCACTTGATAGAGCCATGTCAAGTAATAAGCAACAAAATCATATGCTAGGTAGCAAATTTTGACTTTCTCGAGTGATAGAGACACCAAAATGGGGCTATTTACATTGATAGACATATTTATATATGTGTCTCTTAGAAACTCTTTTCGAACCTTTTGGGTCAGAACGTACTGGGTCAGAACGTTTTTTAAAAATAAAAATACATGTGTTAAGCTGGCGCAGTCTTCCTTCTTCTTTCTTGTAATACATTGAGGGATGCTAGATATACTGCTACTTCCATGAAGTATGGTACCAATGAGCTAATAGATTTCGAGGAACATGGTTGTGTGCTGTGCGGTTAAGGCCAATTGAAGGAAGATTAAGGATAGAAGAGATCTGAAATCTCTGTGGGTGGAATCCGAGGAGGGATTGGAGGTGTGTTTTTCTCGTGAAGGGATTGTAGATGGATGGAGATGAGAGCAAATGACAAGAGCGTAGGGGAATGTGGTGGGGTGTTTTCGGATTTTGTGTTGAGTGGATGGAAAGGAAATAACTCGGCGGACGTTGTTAGATGATTGCTAGCGTTGATGAATGGATCAAACATCTTTGTTTGTGAAATCCTTGGCTATGGTCTTGTGCGGAGGTGCTACCTTATAGAAATCATGTATCATTACCTTAGAGAGAAAGTGCACAGTAAGGAAGTAGAATTGATCTTCTGCAAAACAAACTACATGGCAGTAGATTAGTTCACAAAAGCTCTATCAAAGGAGCAACATCTCAGATTTAATGATATGTTAAATCTGAAGCTCAAAGTTTTTCAAGATCTACATTAAGGAGGAGTATTAGATTTTTATGCTCAGTCTTAAACAAATCATTCAAGTAATGAGCATCCTGAAAAACCGAAGGCCGACTTTATATTTTCGGACCTTCACATTTTTCCCTTTCTTTTCACCTTAAACAATTTGTTGGCACCTTCGTCTTTTTCACACCTTAGCGAAAAAAGCGACACACTGGCCAAGTGGCCAGAATGCCTTAGAAACCATTCTTAAGGCACCTTTTGCTTCTTCGCCTTTTTTGTGCCTTCACAAAAAAATGCGACACACTGGCCAGAATGACTTAGAAATCATTTCTGGACCACCTTCGTCTTTTTTGCCTCTTTGCGAAAAATGTGACAAAGTATCCATAATGCCTTAAAAACCATTTTAAGGCACCTTAGTCTTTTTCGCTACCTTAAAACTAAGGCACCTCCGTCTTCTTCATTGCTTGTAGTCTAAGGCACCTTCGCCTTCTTCGTTGCCTTCAGTATAAGGCACTTTTCGGCTTATTCTCCTTTTCGGCTTCTTTGATGCCTTAAAACTAAGGGCGCCTTCAAGATTTACACACCTTAAGTCTAAGGGCACCTTCAGGATTTGCATACCTTCAGTCTAACGGGCACCTTTGGGTTTTTCGGGTTTTTTGACAATGGCAGACCGACGTCGCCAACTTATCACCAACCCTAAAAGGCTTGAGAAACAAATATCCTAAGGGTGGTTACCAACTTTTGTATAGATGCAAAACTAGAATAAATGGTAGTTAAGGCATGAGATATTTTTCTCTCAACACTTGTAAATATATATATTAGCTGAATCAAGCTATGTAAGTGTTAATTGAAATTCTCTTTTAATCAGAGTTATCTATAGCCAGCGTTATCATGCTCAACAAATTGAAGTTATTACTTCAAGCTATTGTACTCATTGTTGATATTAATCAGAGTGCAATTTTTGTCTCACTATTGCGTCGTTCATTTGCGCATTATGTGTGAATTCTTCTACTTGAATAATTCTGTTGCTAACTGTTGTGTTTCCGTTCCTACAC
The DNA here is from genome assembly GCA_029204225.1 of Diphasiastrum complanatum. Classification (NCBI taxonomy): domain Eukaryota; kingdom Viridiplantae; phylum Streptophyta; class Lycopodiopsida; order Lycopodiales; family Lycopodiaceae; genus Diphasiastrum; species Diphasiastrum complanatum. The sequence goes on from CM055093.1 coordinate 60,315,879, forward strand.
GCCACGCTCAATACTCGAGCTTCCGCTGTCGCTCACGCCCACACTCAATTCTACGCCAATTCCTGGTTTTGTCAATAATTCTACTGTTCCATCTGAACAAGTACCAGAGATTCCTTAGTGTTATTTTACTCTTGGAGTTACTGAGCCCGAGCAGACTGCTGCTGAAAATACGAGTGGTGAAGACTCTGAGCCGCCTGGTTTAATAAAAACACTAGTGGATATTTGTGATGGGTTATAGCCTCTGGCACGTGAAACACTACAACATTCAAAAGTTGACGTTTCTGGTAAATCAGTGGATGAATTTGGTGATGTGTTGGGGAGCATCCTTAATAAGATACAATCAATACCTAGCAGCCAGATGCTTGATATTGAGTGGGTTGACACATGGATTGAAAGGACTCCACTGTTGAAAGCACAACTGTTGAAAAATTTTACTGGCAGGACTAGGAGAAAGTTGAAATTCTGATAGAATCTAGTGCAGTATGCAGATCACATCACACAATCACCATAGCCACTCCTCACAAGCTCTCAAAGATGGCACAACAAAAGTTCTAGATTACAAAGAAACACTGTACATATAGAGTATTCACAAACTGCATGAAAAGGCATGTGTCCTAAAATTGGCCTACCACCTGTCAAATAAGGTTGGGTCTAGTATGGCCAAATTCGACCGACAAAATTGGGACATGCCCCCAAGTATAGCAACTACTGAAAATAACTCTATATAGGTTAACTTTTCCTATGTGTGGCTACTCGGCTAACCCAAGTAGCCAGCTACGAGACAAGTGCCTGCTGACTGATATAACGATAGTGGATCACGTCTCGGTCACTACTGAAAACAATAAACTGACTAACCGTACATTTATTACTATATCACATTTGAAGCTTATAATAATGAATCAGATCAAAATTGATTTCTAACTCTTCCCCTTAAGCTCAAATGTGATAAGAGTGAAAAACAATTATTTCTAGCAATGTCTGGAGTGTCCAAAAGATGTTATGCATGTCCTGCTATTATATACTTGACTCACACTCAAGCACACCAACAAACCACCAGGTTTGACTCACAAAGTATCATGCAAACACAATGCTCGTATAGAGAGTACCATAATATCGACTAACTGACTCATCCACAAGTGGACCACATGAGCGACATGGCTCAAACTGAGAAAATCCCACTGCCACCATGAGACTTATATTCTTCATCTAGCTAGGCTGACATCCAATCAGACACTTACAAGCACAGACCTGTAAAGCTGACATAAATGAGAGACTGAGGCTCAACCTAAGGAAATCTTGTTGCCACCATAAGATTATACCCTCACTAGATAGATAGCTAGTAGACATAATGACAAGTCAATGAGCATCCAAATGACTACTTTGTTTCTGACATAGCAAATGCACAACCATATACAACTCCGACTCAGATCTAGACCCTCGTGATAAGGCAACATGCAAGCTCACACACACTCATGGCAACATGAATGATAAAGTGTCAAATACATGAGCAAGGCCTACCCATAAGTGGTATCCTGTCGTACCAACACCTGTTCCACCTGTAAATCTGCTGCTAAACCACTGGTCACCAAATCAGATCCTCAACCATGGCCTACACCTGTAACAAGATGCCCTCACGTCCAAGTATATCCAACTGTCCAATAAGTCTTGAAAGCTGATCCCCATCCATCCCCCATGCTCCAAGCACAAGAGTCTGCCAAGGACTCAATGAATGAATGTACACAAACCTCACCATAGGCTATACCTGAGTAGCTCACCATAGGCTATACCTGAGTAACTCGCCTATCTCCCAGAGATACTGATGATAGTTTGCCTCTCCTACATCCCATGTAGGCTCAACTTCCCATGCTTGACGTTGCCAACTATGATTTGACCAGTCTATAGGCCTCCCACCAAGGAGCCTATCTCACCAACACATCCATCATGTCAATCCAAACTAAAGCAAATGCAAACTAGATCCACTATCGTGATGAACAACTCACCCACGATCCATATCATATCAAGTAGGATAGCTCCAGAACCCTGTACCTTGTACCATCTGATCACCAAGTATCCATTACCTGTTGACAGCTCCCCAAGAATTTGTCCACCTGTAGTGCAACTAGACTCCAACTGGATCTAACCAAAAGCTGCATCCTACTTACCAAATAATGATGGATAGAAACAACATGTGACGCCAACCTGGAGATCATTGTGCATATAACCATGTAGCTCACCTAATCACTCACCAAAGTATAAATTGTCACTCCTTGAGCAACCATCTCCATCCCTGCTGGCTCACAACCATGGGCATGTTGGATCCACATCACCCCATAATGCACTCCATGCCCTCGGAATATGTACCACCCCAAGTACACTCCATGCCACCTACTCCAAGTAGGCTTGACCCATTCCTAGGTCACCATCCTGCTATCCAAGTCTATCGCCAAAACATTACCTGCTCCTCCTGGCTCCTAGCAGTGTCGCTCGCTCTGTTGGCTATGTGCCACCTGACACCATGTCAATGCAAGCTCATCCATGAGTCGCCACTCACGGGATCCCAAGACCACTGTCTGTTGGATTATTCTCCTTCTTACCAATCGACTAATCAGTTTTAATCTTCCTTTGTTGTTTATCTAGTTTTGTGGATTTTTCCGTGTCTCTTTACAGTCTGTAGTTTTACAAGTGTTTTCACACAGTCTGCATAAATACATGAAGTTTACAACAATGTCGCCTTTTTCACCTGTCAGAAATTCCGCTGAAAAATGCAGTGTCGCCTTTTTCGCATTTTTCGCTTGACAGAAATCTCGTGTAAAATTACAGTGTCGCATTTTTTGCTTTTTCCAAAGAGCCTCAAATGCTAAGGAAATGACTCTGGCAAAGTGTAGGACAACCCTAAATGAGATTTAAGGGCACTATCATCTTTTTCGTATTTTTAGCGAAAAACCCGACACTGTCGCTTTTTTGACAGTGTTGCCTGTGGCTGTTTTAGTTCATTTTTGCAAAGCTACAGTTTTGGTTCATTTATCTAGACAGAACGTTTACGGCCAATTTCACCGCTTATCAGCAATCAATGACAAAGAATCGGATGGATGCCAGCGGATACCAGCCAACTAGACGACCTAATTTCTTAGTATAAATAGTTGTTCATATTCATACGATTATTAAGTCAAGTTGAAGTTGAAGTTATTAGAAGAAGTTTTTGAATAGTTAGCTCTCTCTCTCTCTCTCTCTCTCTCTCTCTCTCTCTCTCTCTCTCTCTCTCTCTCTCTCTCTCTCTCTCTCTCTCTCTCTCTCTCTCTCTCTCTCTCTCTCTCTCTCTCTCTCTCTCTCTCTCTCTCTCTCAAGCCTGCGAGCTTGAATACTCCTGAGCATTCTAGCTCACTTCTTAGAGTTGCTTTAGAGATTGCTATTGTACTATTGCTTATCAGCATTGCACTTGATTCAGACTTTCATTTTAGCCGCTCAGAGATAGCATAGAGTACGCAGCTTCGATCCGCAACTTATTGTACTCATTTACTTCTATTTCATTTTTAATCAATATTATTCTTTATTGCGTTCAGCTTCGTCTAAGAATGTATTCGTTTCTGTAGTTCTTCGTGATTCTCAGTGGACTCTAAACTAAACCTCTATCGTTTTGGTTGTGATCTGGCTGATCACTAGAACTGAAACAAGGTTCAGTTTATTTCCAACATTGGTGCGGCTGTCGGGAGGATGCGCTATTGTGTCCTTTCGAATTCTTGTCAGTGCAAAAAATTTGCATTTATTTTGTCGATTTGAGTTACAATCCAGTTTAATCGCTCTTCTAATGGTAGAATGTGTTGATGTCTGATCAGCCTGATCCTACAGATAAACCGTCAAGGCCTTTTGAGGAGTTAAGAACAATATTAACACCCATTCTTAGACATAGAGATCCTACAAGGAGCCAGGCTGGTAGCCTGGGTCTGTTAGATTTACAGTTTTAGTTTGACTCTGTTGTTGGACCTAATTCTTACTTAGAATCAATACGACAAGCAACGGACCCTCTGTTTGGCGAATCTTCTATAGGGAGTTTACACGTAGAGGAAACGTCTCTTGTTGATCATAGTCAACTTGACATTGTTAAGTCGGATCTTCCAGATAAACAAGATCTTGACGAGCAGTTTATAGAAGATACTGAAGAGGTCTCTGATAAAGATTCTAAGTAGGCATATGAGGAGGATTTTGATGAATTATCTTAAGCCCTTGATTCTAAATCTGATAGCCTCCCTATACACTCGTTGGGACACCTATATCGATAGGTTTTCTAAACATCATTCTAAGCATTTTTCTGTTAGTTCTAAAAGTTCCCAAATGGTTGATCCTCCTAATGTCGGACATGGGGTAACGTATTGCCTACTGTTACAAAACTAGAATCGTTAACATAGCCTATGTCACAATTCTGGGATATCGTGCAAGAAGACCCTGAGAAGCACATGAATGACTTTTACAGATCCTGTTCTGTTACCAGGATAAATGATAAGGGCCACCAGATGATGAGGGCCACCAGATGCTGTTGTTCAGTGGTACTCTATGCAATGGTGCCAATGATTGGTATTACTGGTTGGAACCTCTCTCTATTGACAATATGGAGAATTTCATCACCAAATTTCTGAGTGAGTTTTAGATACCAAAGTCTCGTGACCACCTGATTTATGTTTTGATTGGTAGTCGTTAGGAGGATTATGAAACCGTCAAGCAATACCCTTGCGTATCAAAGAATTGGTTTCAGTTCGGAACCAACAAACCACCTGATGATTGGGTTGTGTCTCTGTACCTGAAAAAATGTAGATATGCAATCCAAATCGCTATCAGACAATCAAATCCTCATACTCTGGAGGAGGCTACTACCAAAGCATTGGATATTGAAAGTTATATGTTCTCTACACAAAAGGCGGTGGCTATGGCAGAGGGACAACATTCCCAGTAGGCTCTGTTCCTGTTAATAAATTTTTTTCCACAAACAACTATACTGCTGTTGGTAGACCAATGTACAGTTATGCACCGATGGCTCATATTCAACAAGTTATACATCCAATCTTCCACAACGTTGCAATGAAATCACCCTTTATTAGGCCTGACTCAGGAGCGCCTCAATACGCACCTAATCAGAGCCATGCAAATGAATACCAGAAGACAGCTCCTCCCTATCAGGGATGTCCTAATGAAGTTGTTCCTTCTAGTACTGGCGCTATTGACCAAGCTAGTTATGAATCTTTTGCATCAAACATCCATGACATGGTTAAAAACTACATGGATATCTTGAATGAAAACATCAAAACCTTGACAATGGATGTCAATTTTCTGAAGTGGTAGCAAAATATTATTGGAGAGCGAAAACCTGACAAACCGAGTGAAGTATCTTGCAGGTGTTGCAAAGGTGCCCATTTGACTAGAGACTGTCCCAATATCAAATGCACAGTTTGCAGGAAAAACGGACACTCTAGTGACAAGTGCTGGGTGAAAATGAAGGCTGATAGGAAGGCGACTAATCAATTCGGACTTGAAAACCAAAAAATCGTTGGGACTTCTAAAGAACCAGCGGAGCCGGTCAGAATCCTAAAGTGTGGCGACTCCTCTGAAGACAAACCGATTACTTTCTTTGATCAACCTTGCTGGCTCACGGTCAGATCCAACTTGTCTGGTTATGACCAGAGTGAAAGACAGTTGTAGCTGTTGGAAAAAAGCCCATACCTGATGATCAATTACCTGCCGTTCAAGAGTAATCTGAACTAGAGCCTGTACCTATACAAGTAGAAGACCCACAACCTAGTAATCCAAAGAAAATAGTTAAGGTGGTGGATCCTCCACCTAGCAGGCAGACTTGACGGAGAAGGGCAGTTATTGAAGATTATACACCCTTCAAACTTGTCAATCATTTGAATGCTACGAAGGTAGATATAAGTCTGTTGCAGTTGTTTTAGAAATCACTTGCAGTAAAGCGAGAACTGAGAGAGGTTCTACGCAGCAAATGGCTTGACTCACAGAAACTCGTGATGGTGGAAGTGGATAGAGTCACTGATAATAGTATTGAACAAAATTGCCCAAAAGTTAATGTTATAATCAACAGATTGCTGGTCCAGAATGCTATTGTTAATGTTGATCAACTGTGAACGTTATGAGCGCGGATCTGGCAACCAAGTTGAACCTGACTGTTAAAGAAGGAGCTAATACCATGCTTAAACTTGTTGATAACTCTAGGTTGAAGGCAAAAGGTGTTGTGTTCACCCTACTAGGTAACGTTGTAGAAAAAACAGCTCGCATTGATTTTCATATTGTGCGGATGCAGACCGGCAAGGAGGAGTATGAGATGCTGCTTGGCAGGCCATGGATCTGCAAGATAGAGTGTCTGATTGAAAAACCATCTAGATACTTGATATTCGAAAGAGGCAAGAAATGTGTGGTCATAAATGCTTATCCAGATGTACCTGGCAGTGAGAGGGCCTCTGTTTCTGAGAGCAATTTGGAGTCATAGTACTCAATGGACACTACCAGTGTGAAGACTCATCTACAGAGAATCCTCAAGTGTTGATGCTTAAACAATTTCAAGGAAGACAATCTTTGGTGTGTATTCGTGATGCAGACGTCATTAAGATCTACTAAGGGGATATTTTTGCTGAAAGAGAGCTCCTTATTAGAACTCTCTCTAAATCCAATGAGAGATGCTTGATTACAGACTTTATGACACTACTATCGGAATTTTCGCTTGGACTTATGAATATTTCAAAGGGATTCCACCTTCTCTGGTAATGCACCATATTCCTTTGAAAGACGGCACTGTGTCTGTCAGAAAAAGGAAGCGGCGATTGGCCAACCATCTAATGACACCAGTTGCGGAAGAGATCAGAGAAATTCTTGATGGGGGACTAATCTTTCCAATCTATAATACTGAGTGGTGTTCGTCCATTGTGCCAAAAATAAAAGAGCGGCCAAGTTAGGATTTGTGTGGAATTCAAACCCCTTAACAAAGCAACTATCAAGAATTATTTATCCTTTGCCTTTCATTGATCAGATGTTTGACCAGTTGGCGGGTAAGCGGATCTACACCTTTATGGATTGTTTTGCTGATTATTACCAGATCACAATCGCTGTTGAGGACAAGCTCAAGACAACTTTTACTATCTCGTTTGGCATGTATGCATATCATGTTATGCCTTTTGGATTGTGCAATGCTCCAGCAACTTACCAGAGGTTCATGAATTTGGTAATATGATTTCTGATTCCACAAAAATTTTTATGGATGATATCTGCATAGCAACAAACACAATGGAGGAGCATGTGAAAGCATTGAAACTTTGCTTGTCAGTTTAGCAAGGCTAAATCTATAGCTCCGAATCCACGAAAGTGTCTATTTGCGGTACCTTATGGGATCCTTTTGGGTCATGTAATCAGTAAAGACGACATAGCTACAGACCCTGTCAAAATTGAAAAGGTTAGAATGATGCTGCCCCCAATTGATCTGAAAGGGGTTCGTTTCTTTCTGGGCAGCGTTGGTTATTATCGGAGGTTTTTGAAAGATTATAGTAAGATTATGCTACCGATAGTTAAACTGCTAGCTAACGATGCACCTTTCATATGGACAAAAGAGCATCAGAAGATATTTGATGACTTGAAAATTGCCTTAACTAATTCACCTAACTTAAAACCACCTAACTGGACATTGGATTTTCATCTGATTGTAGCAGTAGGACCAGTTGCCATTAATTGTGCTTTGTTCTAAATGGGGAAACCTAAGCTTTGCATCCCATAGCATTTGTTGGAGTCAACTTGAAAGATGCTGAGACGCAATATAGTTATAGTGAACGTGTTTGTTTAGCCATTCGTTTTGGTATTTGTAAGTTTTGCCATTATCTAACACAATGGCATGTGATTATTTATGCTCCAAACACTACTATTAAGCTTATGCTTAATAGGCTACATCCGCTTGATAGATTGATCAAGTGGTTGATGATATTGGAGGAGTTTGATTATTAGTTCCAATCCAAGCCGCCCAAGGCTAGTAACCTACTTGACTGCTTGTGCGAATACTTTACAAGAGCAGGAGTTGAATGATTGCAGATACCAATTTGACAATGGTGCTATTACTAAGGGTGTGTTGTTTAACGAAGAAGTTGATAATAATCTATTTCAACTTGACATTGAAGCGGTTCCTCAGTGGTATCAGATTCTAGCTGAATATTTGACTTCCTTAGAGTGGTTGAAGGGCCTTACAAAAGTAGAGAAGAAGAAGATCAGATTGTAGGCTTTACGTTTCAAAGTCATTGATGGGAGACTCTATCGGAAATGCATTGAAGGCATCTATCAGAGATGTGTCTTGCCAGTCGAGACTCCTTTTATCATGAAGGAATGCCATGATTCTGCATGCAGCGGCCATTTCACTAGTAATACCACTGCTCAAAATTTTTTGAGAGCAAGATACTGGTGGGCTACACTATTCAAACACTGTCACAATTATCATGAGGTGAGATGTCTGCCAGAGGGTTGGCCATGTTGACAAACGAATAAGACCTCTAATAACACTGACAACGTAGTTACCATTCGAAAAATGGGACATTGATTATGTTGGTCCCATTAAGACCTCCTCTATTGGCCTATCATTGTTGCAACAAACTATTTTACCAAGTGGGCGGAAGCAAAGGTAGCGAAACATGATAATGCAGCAGAGACAGCCAAGTTCTTGATGGAGAATATTGTATGTCATTTTGGAACTCCACGTGAATTGGTGTTGGACAAGGGTACTCATTTTTTAGATAAGGTGATACATGATTTGACCAAAAGACTCGCCATCAAGCATAACAAAACAACGCCATACAACCTGCAGGCAACGGCCAGGTTGAGAGCACCAATAAGATGCTGGTGGATATTGTCAAGAAGATAGTCTCCAATAGCAAGCGAGATTGGGACTCAAAAGTGCTAGCGGCTATTTGGGCCTACAACATAGCCTTCAAAACCAGTACCAGACAGTCCCCTTTCTTTTTGGTTTATGGTAATGAAAGTGTCTTACCTATTGAAATTGAACTGGAGACGTTAAGGTTCTTCCAAGATTATGATTTGCCTTTTGAACCGTCCATTGAGCAACGACTTTTGATGCTAAGCAAGTTGGATGAAAAGCATACCAGAGTGCTATTGCAGATAGAAATGAAAAAAAGGCGGACCAAATAGTTGCATGACCTAAAGGCCAAACGGTACCAATTCCGAGTCAGAGAGTTGGTCCTAAATTATGATGCCAGCTGGAGAGAACTTTTTTCTGGTAAGCTAATGCCCATTTGGTTGGGACCATACGTTTTGAAGAAGGTCTCCCGGAACAATACAATTATATTATGTGATATGGAAGGCGGTTATATGGCTACGCCAGTCAACATTAACAAAATCAAACCCTATTATGCATGATGACACAATCAGATCACAAATTAATGCACCCTGTCAGGCATGTGAAATTGTGCTTTGATGGTGGCAGCAGAATGCATGGCACTATTGGAGTGGTGTTGAAAGATGATGCCCGTATGCTGATAGCTCATTTGGGTGTTTGTCTTGGCAAACATTATACTTGCAATTCAGCGGGAGCTAAGGCTTTGATAGCCGGATTGAAGATAGCTGACCAAAAACAAATAATTCACCTATCAGTATTCGATGATTCTGCTCTGATTTGTAATTTGTCTACCCGTTTATGAACTGTTAGGAATCCTATCCTGATAGTTTATGTTAAGGAAATACACAGGTTGATGGACCTATTTACTTCTGTAATAGTGTCTCATGTACAACGACAATATAATAGTGAAGCAGACTGATTGGCTAATCAAGCTTTTGACCAGGACATGTTTTACAATTGTGAGTCGGTGTTGATAGATGTTGATTTCTATGCAAATGATTAGGATGTGTGGAGGACGTTGAAACCCTATGCCCATTTTGGTATTAGATGGTTGAAAGTTGTTGTCCAAAGATTGAACTATCTGAACCACAGAGCTGTTATGAAGACAATTTATGTTGTCAAAAATTATCAAAGACTCACATCGTTTAGTTATTCGGCTGGACCGCTCAAGGAGATCCTATCCCGAATGGTTTGAGGTGCTGAAACGGAGACTCCATAGCCCAACAGATGAGAATTTGTCAAGAAAGAAAATTTGCAAAACTAGAGATTTTGAGTCCGTCGGGCAAGGGACTACCCTCCCCAGTTGAGCCACCACTATTGGAAGAGAAAAAAGCCCTTTTTTCTTAAATATTCTGGGTAAAAATCCAACTGTAAGTCACACTTGACCTTACTCATAAGAATGCCCAACTCTGTGGTATCTCACATTGAAGGTAGATGCCCAAGATTCGTGCTTCGAGATGAGGTGAGGTGGTGCAATGTTGGAGATCTTTCACACGATTGGCATTGCGGCGCTCTTTAACGATTGTTGTCACAGCGAAACATCATCGTTCATCATTATTGAATATGAATGTTTGGATGTTTTGATTGATGTGATGGTGACCCCTTTATGAATCAGAAGATCTTTTACGTTATGCCATTCCACCGAGCTGCTTTCTGTGCTGGTGGAAGAGAAGATGGGTGCTACTATGTCCAAGCGCGATCAAAGTTGGTTTGCAAAATATGTAGCTGGTAAGGGATGGACACGACTCAAATTTGCTGGTCTTATGCCGTTTGCTGTGCAAGCATGGCCTGCTGTCATGCCACAAGTCTTGGAACCTCTTGCAAATGGCTGCGATCAAACAAACTGGATGTTGAAAACAACTGATGGGCAAGTCAGAGTCCTCACTGTCGGTTGGATAGCAGATACTTTGAAGCTCCCCTCTCATGGCAAGTCAATGAAGAAACAACTTGATGATCCAAAGGAGGCCTAAGCATTGAAGGAGTACTTTGGGGGTGAGAAGCCAACCCCAGAATCTGGATTTGCATTGGAGAAGTGCCAGGATACTAATCTAATGTTGTTTATGAATTGGGTGGCTGAGGTACTCACCTGGAGTGTTTATTAGAAGTTTCTGAGCGGAGCACTGGTTCAGGCTACAATTAATGCTTATAACAACGTCATTCTGAACTGGGCTAAGTGGACACTTAAGTGGATCAAGAGAGACATCAGTTGGTTTGCCACAAGAGTAAGGGAAGAGCAAGCGTTTAGAGTTTGCCTTACATTTGAATAAGATGGTTGTTGTTTGCCTAAATCTACCTGTCTTTGAAGTAATTGGGTCTGGCCCAATTGTGGTTAGAGATGATGATTGTTCCCAGGTTGATACCAGAGTGCACACCACAATTCAGATTCAAGATGACTCCCTGCCACGGAAGTCTCGCATGAAGACCATGGCAAAAAGGAAGCTATCGATCTGTTCCAAATCAAAGACTAAACGGAAGACTACTAATGTAGAGGTTACTATTGTCAATGCTGCTGATAAATATTCGGACGTCAATACCCATGTTCATGACTCAGAAGCAGTAGAAGGGCAACAAGAGAATGAAATTTCTACACGCATTCTCGATAGTGTTGTGAACCTAGAGGACGATGCCAATGTGGATGATCTGCTGGTTGAACCTGCTGCCAGCGCAGAGCCAAGGGAGACGATTATTCCTGGTTCTGTTAATATTTCTATTGTTCCATCTGAACAAGTATCAGAGATTCCTCAGTGTCATTTTACCCTTGGAGTTACTGAGCCCGAGCAGACTATTGTTGGAAATACAAGTGCTGAAGACTCCGGGCCGCCTGGTTTTATAAAGACGCTAGTGGATATTTGTGATGGGTTATAGCCTCTGGCACGGAAAACACTACAACATTCAAAAGCTGACGTTTCTGGTAAATCAGTGGATAAATTTGGTGATATGCCAGGGAGCATCCCTAATAAGATACAATCAGTACCTAGTACCCCTAGTGACAAGTAGCGGGTATTCTATGATTCTTATGACACTATGTCGCAGGGTGTCCGATTGGAAACACCAGTGATCGTATCAGTGGGTGATGTTGAACAATGGTTAGCAGCCAGATGCATTGATACTGAGTGGGTCGACACATGGATTGAAAAGACTCCACTGTTGAATGCACAATTGTTGAAGAATCTTATTGGTAGGACTAGGAGAACTGTAGAGGAAAAAATGCTGAAAGGCAACCTAGCGGCCAGTGAAGCTAAGTTGACATTGCTGAAGGCAGATAACATCAACCTGCGGGAGAAGCTATCGGGTGTCAAAGGACATCTGGCAACCACCAAAGCCGAATCATACCGGTTAGAGAGTGAGGTCCCTTACTACCAAGCTGCATATACTGCCATTGCCGCACAAGCAACCCAATTGACAAAGGTAATCAACCAACTTTGATGGAGGAGCTTACCAGATGCCTGGATGACGAGAGACCGAAATGCTGCCACAATGCCTGTGAGCTAATGCCTATGATGAGTTGTCGAAGCTCACAAACGAGAATGTCCATCTTAGGGCTGAATTGAAGACATTAAGAAATCCTTCTGACAATGAGTGACAAAGCTTGGTCACCCCACCAGTAAGAGCATATCCTAAAGCTGAGACTCTCTTTTTGGGGTACCGGCGGACGATGTCCTTAAGTGCGTGATGTGAACTGATGAACACCACAGAGCAGTGCGATTTTATAACCGTTCTGTAACTGATAGCATTTCATATCTTTTGCCTCTCCTATGAGAGGGATTTCAATATAGGCACGTGAGCCTTCTTTTTATATATCCAGTATTAGAGAGATAGAGAGTGAGAGCAAGAGAGTGAGGATCTGTGATGCTATGTATCTTTACTCTTTGTTGATAATACAATGATGGAAATTCAGCTTTTGCCTTACCTCGTAGGCGCCTCTGGTGCCACTTTGCTATTTTTTATTGTGTTGATTAATAGCTCTAATTACCCCATCTCTTCCCTGCATGTGCATGATTAGATTCATAACAGGACTGGTGATATAATTCCATGGATTCATATTGTATGATGATTCTGTCTAACATCAAGGAACTTATTTCTGATGATGACTACAATTCAGATAGTGTGAAAACAGTGTAATCAGTTCTGACACTGGTTCCTAATAGATGAAAATTTGGTAGTCATTAGAATTGCTTTGTTGTTCACTGTCAGAACGGATCACTTGAGATGTTCCGGAATTAGACATCCTGAAGTTGATTCTCTGTGGACTCTGGACTGAACCTTTATCGTTTTGGTTGTGATCTAGCTGATCATTGGAACTGAAACAGGGTTCAGTGTATTTTCAACATCTTTCTCTATTGACACTCACTCAATTCGAAATGTCTAATCTCGAAGGAAACATGGCTGTCTCAGACGTCTAATTATTCGCTCCCTTCATGGTTGTCATTGACACCTGCAAGACATTCCTTCATTCGATCTAAGTCAATATTGATATTGTAGTTTTGGTAAAGATCTTGTAAAGTTCTCTATGTTGAAGCCGCGTTTCTTCTTCCGCACATAATCTATTCGAGAGCATCCCAACACTCTTGCATTGACATTTGACTTAGAATTTGCTCCAAACAAGATTACAGATCATGCAACACAGTAACACAGACAGAAAGCACACTCCACTCCAAGCTCACATAGCAAATGTATTTCTAAAAATCAAAATACAGTGTACATATAGTTTTTCACTATGGCAACCCATGCATGGCCTAGGTTGCTATTGACGGGACGCGTGTCCCGTCGACTCACCTCGTGGTGAGGCCAACTAGTCCTTATCCATTGATATGACCCACAATACAGTAACACAATAGTTCTACTTTAATTCTAACTCTCTCTCTAAAAGTAGAATCTACTTTTTATACATCCATATACATAGCATCAAATTTAACAAACTTTAAGTACATAAAGCTTTGATCTAAACTTATCAAATTTTTCTCTAATGAGTGGCTTAGTGAAAATGTTAGCTAGTTGCTCATCTGTACTACATGAACAACATTAATTCTTCAACTCAGCAACTTCTCACGTATAAAGTGATACTGAATCTTGATGTGTTTGGTTTTCGCATGGAACACCGGATTTTTTGCCAGCTGAATGCCACTCTGACTGTCGCTATGTATAATCGTGGGATTTTTTTGTTTTATGCCAACTTCATCCAAGATTTGCCTCAACCGTATGGCTTCCTGTGCTGCGCTACACATTGTCTTATACTCTGCTTCTGTTGTGGATAGAACAACTGTACTTTGCTTCTTACTAGATCAGGAAAAGCAACTGCCACAAAACTAGAATACATACCCTGCGGTGGATCTACAATCATCACAATCACCTTCCCGATCCGCATCCACATAACCACATAATTCAGATAAAGCTTCATGCTTCCTATACACCAAGCCATAATCGGAAGTGCCTTTGACATGTCGCAAAATGCGTTTGGCTACCTTCCAATGCATTTTTGTAGGTGCTGCCATGAACTGACTTACAATACCAATAACATAGCATATATCTGGTCTAGTTGTGGTAAGGTAAATCAAGCTCCCTACTAACTGCCTATACAGTGTGGCATCAAATGGTTGTGATTTGTCAAGCTTAGAAATCTTTTTATCTGGCTCAATAAGAGTGTTCACTGGCTTGCAATCTTGTAGCCTGAACCTATGCAGCAATTCTCTGACATACTTCACCTGTGTTAAACCCACCTCATGTCCTATTTGCCACACCTCCACTCCAAGACAATAATGCATTAGGTTGAGATCTATCATCTCAAATTGTTCCATGAGATCTTTCTTGATCATGTCTACCATGTCTTGATTATTTTTCGTAATAATCAGGTCATCAACATAAAGAGCAACTAGAGCAATCATACCATCAAAGCATAAGACATAAAAGTTTGGATCAGAGTGTGTCCTCACCATCCCCTTAGAACAAAAGTAGGCATCAATCCTGTTGTGCCTGCTTGAGACCATAAAGTGCTTTCTTCAAGCGCCATGCTTTATTCTCCTATCCTTTCGTTATAAAGCCTTCAGGTTGATCCATAAACACCTCTTCTTCTAACTTACCATTTAGAAAAGCAGATTTCACATCCATCTGATGTAAAGGCCAACCAAAATGTGAAGCTAAAGCAACAAGTAGACGTAGAGTATTCCACTTACATACTGGTGCAAAGGTCTCCCCATAGTCGATGCCTTTACTTTGTGCATAACCTTTGATTACCAATCTTGCTTTGTACTTTGCTATGCTTCCATCTGCATGGTACTTAGTCCTGTATACCCATTTACAACCAATGGGTTTCTTGCCAACTGGTGGTTCTATTAAGTCCCATGTGCTATGCTTAGCAATTGACTCCATCTCTTCTTCCATGGCCTTGACCCAAATGTCATCATCCTTTGCTTCAAAATAAGTCGAAGGTTCTTTGCTTTGAATAATGCTAGATAAGAGAGCATAATTTGCTTCATACCTATCAGGTTGTGTCCTCTCTCTTGTTGACCTTTGTGGCGCTCTCTGGATAGATGACTTAGAAAAGTCATCCATGTCGTGGCTCTCCATCAATCTCTCAAACCACTTAGGGAGCTTTTTGTCAAGTGGTCGGCTTCCTGGTGAAAATGTATCCCATGGTACATCCTTCTCCTTGCGTTTGTCACCTGCAATATCAATCCTCTTAGCACCAAAAGCTTTATCTCTACTTTTCCACGTGGTTCACCTTTGGCTTCTTCTTCGTGAATGCCTTCTCAGGTGTTATCTTTGGTATGGAAATGGTAGGACTTCTATATAAAAGATAGACTGTGGTATTGCATGCCTCTGGTTTCACAGATCTCAAAAAGATCAAAAATCAAAGAAAATACACTAATGTTTTTGCTTCAAACCCTTGCTCAAAAAACAACTTTTGTTCTTGATAGAGTCTCTGGGCTTTTTCTTGTAGTTGCACACCTCCCTAGATTGCCCTACAACTGGGATGATGATTCTTCAATCTGCTTGTCAAATGGTGTCCGTTTGGATGCACACCAATCACAAACACCAAGCAGCCTCTTTACGAAATTTTAGAATTCTATTTTTCTGATTCTTAGATTCAGCCAACAAATCTTGTCTCCAAATCCATCCACAATTCCGAGCTTGGCAAGCCTCCATATGCTAGAAACTGTGCACCAGTGCTTGACTTTTCACTTTCTACCCGTCGTACACCGCGAATTCTCTCTCTAAATCGAGATTGGTGTTTTCTTCTTACATTCTTTTGCTTATGTATTCTCTCTATTTGTGAGGAATTAGTGTTGCTTTGATCTGTAGCATTCTAGATTGTGCTCTAGCCTCAGATCTTGTGGTAGATTGTAGGATTGCTCTACAGGTGTTCTGTGTGCCATCACAAAGCATGGTCAAGATCATTCACACATTTCTTGTGGATTTCCACACGTGTGAACTTTCTGGATTTTTCACATGGTATCAGAGCCATACCATGCTTTGAATGCTACTAATATCAGGTGTATGAAGATTTTTCAGTCAATTCAAGCTAGAAAGCTGTTTATAGTGTTTTGCTATCTTTTCTTGAATAGTTTTTTGGTGAATGAGGTTAGAGCTAATATTTTCAGTCCAAAATAGAGGATGTACAAAATTTTGACTTTTCACATGTGTGAAAACCAGAATGCATCATTTGACTCTATCTCCTCTATGTTAGATCCAAAGATACTGACATTATAGCTTGTTGGAAAGGTAGAAGAGTCTTCTTTCCAATGCAATTGGTTTCAATTCATTCTGATGTTCCTAGTAGGAGTTATAAGCTCTTAAAGAGGGTAGAGAGAGACCCAAAACCCAAGTGAACACTTTTTGATTTGAATATATTGCATGCATGATTCACCATTCACAGTTTTGGTACTGAATCTGAGATAGAATTGGATAAGACAAATTTCTTTTGTCATAGACACATCATCTCACACAAAGTGTTGTGTTCTGAGTTGAATGTGTGTCTCTTGAGCGTGTTTCATTCATTTGAATCTCGTGGAAAAGTTTGACATTAGAATTGTAAGTGCTTCATTTGTAGATAGAGGCTAGATCCAAATTCAAGTTGATTGATTTTCTGTTGTGAGATATGTCTCACATATTTTGTTTCAAAATTTTACATAGGATTTGGTAGTATACCCAATTATTTTGGTTCCTATAGTGAAAGAGAAGCAACACATTCAATTCCATTTTGTTGTCCAATTTATAAGAGTCTTCACATTCATGGCATCTGTAGGAGATTTTCTCTTTGAAACTAGTGAGAGACTAGATACCTTCAACTATTCAGTTTGGAAGGATAGGATAGAAGATTCAAGAAGAGAGCAAGAATTGCTCTTCATATCATCAAATTGAACATCTCTGATGAGATGTTGAGAGAAATAAGTTCACGCACCTCAGCCAAGGAGACTTGGGAAACTCTTAAGAACCTTCATGAAGCAAAGCTCAAGTCAAGAGGGAGGAGCAAGAATAGTTTTTCTCAATCCTTCACCAAGGACAAAGCACAAAACAAAGACCAAGGTGGAGTAGAAGATGATTCAACTCATTCTTCTAACTTCAAGAAGAAGACTCAAGAAGATCAAGCCAATCTTATCACAGAAGACTTACATGCAAGTTGTGGAGAGACATCTCTCATGATGTCTAGTTTCTCTTCTTTACCTTTTAATGATGTATCTTGGTATATTAATAGTGGAGCCACAACTCATATGAGTTGCTCCAAGGATTCTTTTGTTTCTATTGAATCTGTTCTAGATCCTAAGAAATCAATATACACAGCTGTTGGTGATGCATGTGCAATTGAAGGAGTTGGAAATTGTTCCTTGAAACTTGCATCTTCTATGAATTTTACACTTTCCAATGTACTTTATGTTCCTAATCTCACAAAGAGTGTGATTAGTGTAGGAAAGTTGTTAGATGATGGTTATGAAATAAATTTCAATGTCAGTAGTTGTTTCATAAAGAAAGAAGATAAGATCCTTGCATGTGGATCTAGATATGGAGGCATTTTCAAGCTAGATGTGCATGAAAATGCAAGTGCATGTGATGTTGCATTGATGACTTATGTTTCCAAGGAGGAGTTATGGCATAGGAGGTTGCATGTTTCCAATTTCAGATCTATGCCTATTATAGTCAAGGAGATCAAGCCAAGAGTGGCTTATTCTATGGCAAAATCACATATGGATCCATATTTGATGTCTTCTACCAAGACAAAATATCCTATGGAGTTGGAACATTCGGATGTTCATCTTTCTTTATCAGCAAGCAAGAAAGGTGTTTCTTGCTTTGCATGTTCTATTGATGGTTCCACAAGTTACATTTGGCTATGTCTTGTCTCTTCAAGTTTTATGGTGCATGTGTATGTTCCATCATGCAAAACTTTATGGAGTTTTTTTTTTGAAATTTCTCTACAATTGCCCTCCTCAACCGAGTAAAAGCATGGTTGATCATCGACACTTTTGAGAAGGTAGGTCTCTAATGGATCCTCCTCCGCAATGGTCTCACCTCGTGTCAATATCTCCCTATCCCTTTTTTCTGCTTTTGCCTTCAGAATATGCCTTTTGAATTGCTCTGAAAGGACTTTGTTTTTCTTATCTTTGGGAGACTGAAAAAGAAAAAACTATGCTTAGCATGGGAGACACAAAATATAAAGTAGAATGGAAGACTTAAAGTATCAAAAAGAAATAATAAAATAAAGAAAAAGCTATGCTTAGCATAGGAGACATAAAATATAAAAGAGAAACAATTAATAAGCACCTATGCTAAACATGGGTGAAATAAATACCATGTCTCTAAACAAAATAGAAAATAGACTCAAAGATTCATTTTGGTCGCTTAAAGGATAAAGCCTCTGGCACTCTTTGAAATCTTGACAATTTAGCCTTGTCACAAAATATAACATAAAAATAATATTTAGATTATAACTATCACCTTTGAAATTATTTTCCCATTTCTGCCAGAGAAAGTTGACCATCGGCAACTCTAGAAAGAATACTTATTATTAGCTCTGAAGAACTAATCCCTTGCATATTCTTCCACTTTGATATTCCTATTTTTGTAGGGATTGGTTTCAGAGTTTGAGTGTTGACAACTTTTTTCTTTGACTTTGAGGCACCCTGAGCAGGTTGGCCTTTTATTTGAAAAGTTTATCATATATCAAAAATTTTATCAACAAGGGCCCACACCTAAAATAATAATAAAAAAATTATTTGATAAAGAATTTAGGGAGTATTAAAATTGAGTTCAAAATTTTAGTCTGATAAAAACAATTGAAAAAGATTACAACATATATTATCACCAGAGCATTCCATGACGAGCATAGCAAAAAAAATTACCTGGCCACTGCAAAAAACAAGCTAAAAAAAATTATCATATTTTGTAAGGCTCTGCATAGGATTTTTTGAATCAAAAGACAAGCTTGTCTCTTGAGCACAAAGTGCTTTCAACTCTAGTTGATTCACATCTCCTGCTTTGGAGACTCTCACGTATTGTTTGTGAAAAAATCGAATTCTTTGTATCACGGTCATTTTCATCCAGTAGTCCTAATTAATATTATGGTCCCAAGCCAATAATTTGGCTTCTTCCACTATCACGCCAGCAAATGCAATAGCACTCATAGTTCGAAAGGTTGGAATATGAGAATACTCTTGAGATAACTGTTTATGGGTTTGTAAACTGTGTATGCCCTCAAGAACAAAAAAATGATATGAATCTAATAATGAAAAATCAAAATTTGCAATATCATTGTATTTGTTGGGATCAACCAAAACAATAAAAGGAGTAACTATGATTTGTGTATGATCTTTAAATTTTATTTTTAAGTTATGTACATGTGTTTCATTCGCTTTTCTTACTTCCATTGGCCTGTCTCCTGTTATTAGGTCTCCAGGTGGCCTATCACACTGATTTATATCTAAAATCAAAGTTGTTTCTTTAATTTTTTTTATTTTATGAATATCTTCTCTTAATTTGGCAAACTCAGAATTATCTTGTAAGGGACGGATGGATGCACCAGGTAGAGACATCGATGGTTTAGTGGCGGCTTTCTTGCTTTCAGCAGATGGGATGGCCTTATGGCGATGTGTAGCCATGGTCTTTGGGCGTGACTTGGATCTAGTTGGAGAAGACTCAGAAATATTATGAGATCCCTTTTTTTTGGGATGAGGGACAACTACAATATCATCCTCAATGTTTTCAGAGGCCGGCTTTGTGACCTGGGCTGTGGTAAAAACAGGCTTGCGAGGTCTAATAGATACACCTTTCGAACTCCGTAATGAATAGACCAGATCTTTTCCCTCAGCAATAGCAGCTACAACCATTTTAAAGCATTGCTTCATGCTCTAGACAGAAACAAAAATCAAGTTTAAAATATAATGAGTAAAAGCTTTTACCTAAAAGTTCAAAGAATTTTATACTTAGTAACCACTATGCTAAGCATGAAACAAATGTAGACATACTTGAATAAAAATATGTTTTATAATTATACACCAAAGTAACTAGAGCTTTATCAAAATAGGCTTTGATGGCCTCGTCCTAGCAAAGTCGAATCTTTATCATAGTCTCGTTCAGAATGAAAATAGAATGAGACTTATCCGTCTCCTTTACAAGTACGTTCACAAAACCTTCTTCCTCATCCTCATCTGGTTTATCAGCAAGCATTCTTCCTTGAACTTTGAATTATGAGTCCCCTGCCAGGCTTCTCAGCTAAATGAATAAAAAGTTCCGACAGCTTTGTGTTGTTGACCCCTCTGGTGAAGTAGTACATGAATTTCTTCTTATCTTTCAGTGGAATATCTTGAGGTTTACTCGAAATTTTAAAAGAAATCCTCAACATTTCGAAAATTATCAAAGACAATTGAAAATCTACAAAGAAAAAGATTCTTTAGAAAAAATTAAAACACTATTTTAATGAATATACTGAAAACTTTAATAAGACAAGCAATTTTTGTGAAAAATCTCTAAAAATCAAAACTAAAAATTCAACACATTTTCTTACAAAAACATCTCAAAAGTATCACTTTTTTCAGACTAAGCCTTGTAAAACAGAAAAAATACGAGTAGTGACCTATGCTGAGCATAGGTTGCATCTTTAGTCCTCTTCTTACCTATGCTCAGCATAGCTAAGCAAGCAGATTGCGAAGACATCCTATGTTGAGCATAGTTGGGACTAGAGCATGCGAGTGATGACCTATGCTGAGCATAGGTTAGAAGAGGACCAGAGATGCAACCTATGCTTAGCATAGGTCGTCACTCGCGCGCTCTAGTCCCACCTATGCTCAACATAGGATGTCTTTGCAATCTGATTGCTAACCTATGCTGAGCATAGGTTAGAAGAGGACTAGAGATGCAACCTATGTTCAACATAGGTTAGCAAGCAGGTAAGAATAGAAAAATCCCGCCGGCTTTCTATGCTGAGCATAGGTTGTTACTAAGGATCCGAACACAACCTATGCTCAGTATATAGGCTAGAGGAGAGGACTCATGCAACCACCTATGCTGAGCATAGGTCACCCAAGTTTTAAGAAGATGAATACTAATTAAAACATGAATATTTACTAATGCAATAATTTAATACCCATGCTAAGCATAGAACAAAGTTAAAAAATGACAATAACCTTACCGTCAAGAAATCTGTGAGCGAGAACATATGCAATATCCTATAGAAAGCCGTGACTTTGTCATAGCGAGAGCTCTGGCAGCATGTGTGCTTCTGAATTCGCAGATGAGTTGAGTTATGCTTGGACTACGGTCCTTAAATAATTTTTTTTTTCAAGACCCCCGCCTCATGTCAGACCTCCAGCTTGTGTCAGGACCGAGTTGCCGCGACCCACCTCACCTCATGCCGACCTCGAGCCTGAGCCGGGACCGTCCAAACCTAAACCTAACCCTAAACCTCCAGCTTGTGTCAGGACCGAGTTGCTGCGACTCACCTCACCTCAAGCCGACCTCGAGCCTGAGCCGGGACCGTCCAAACCTAAACCTAACCCTAACCCTAAGGATGCTGCCAAACAATATTTAAGACATGGTAGCCGTTGAAAATTTTAATTAACTAGCTACTTTCTAGGCTTGTTGCTCATTTGCATTTAGTTGTTTTTCTTGTATATGTCTATTGAGGTTCGCATAGTTTTTTATTTGTCTTATGACCAACATAGGTTGCAGTTAAGTTTGTGGAGCACATTTAGTTTTGTGTTAACTATTTTAATGGGTCTATGCTTAGCATAAGTACATAGTTAAAATTTCTTTTAAGGTTATGATGTCAAGTAGTTCTACTTCTTCTATTTTAATAGTTGTAACTCAATACGTTGCAACAAGTACATCCTCTTCATCTAATATTCCCAATGAAAGCTTTTTTTATAAAGCCACTCTTGAATCTGGACATATTTTCATAAATGATGTGGCATCATCATCATTCATCCGTTCATCTTCTGAAATTTCTCAAACAAGTACTTTTCAAGAAATGATGTCTGTAACTCAGCTTGTGTCAAATCTTTTGACCTCGTCCTCCTCTTCAGATACAGGCTCTGCACAAATAGAAGATTGCTCTTTTGAACAAGTTAAATTATTGAGTGATGAGTTAAAAGCTTCAATTCACTCAGTTATTGATTCTAGTAAATCAACAGATCCGCGTAAGTCTGTTGATCTGCGATGTTCAAGCTTTCTCATGTTTGTAGGAGACCTTTTCAAAGTGATGTTCGTCGTGTTAAATCTAAAAGGGCTATATTCGTTGAAAATTTAGAACCTTCTGAGGGTCCAGAACATCCTGAGGTTGGAGCCAAAATTTTGAGTCATGAAATTCCAACACCTTCTCAACTAGTTCAAGCACCTACTAGTGTCAGAGGTTCAATTTATAGACCAGACTTCAAACAAAAAGAAAAATACAAGAGAGACTTGAGATCCTCACCTAATTTAACGAATCGTTAAAAACAGTTGATTTCAAAATTTGAGATTCGAAAGGTATGGAATATTATCTGTTGTTCATCCTATTGTTTGCAAAAGCTGAGTATCAGGAAAATTGAAGAATCAAGATCAAACTTCTTTTTACGAAGTAAGGATGAGAGAAATTACTATTGGTGTGCAACAGTGAGGCCGGACAAAAACTCATTTTCGTATTTTTTAAATGCTTTGGAGGTTTGTCGCAAAGCTTACAAAGCAGTTCACGCAATCGGAAACTCACAACTTCAATGAATGCATGCACGACTGCAGAAAGACCCAACATTACGGGGATCCTTACAAGGTCGAACTGTTTCTCCATATGCTTTAAATACGATTGCTTGGCTAAAGCATTTCATAGATGTGCATGGAGAGAAATCGCTTAATTCCTCATATTTTCACTTGCTGGATAATTTTACAAAATTAGAAATATTTTTGAACACAAAGAGTTTGCCAAAACAAAATATGTTTCCTATTTGAGTTATTCATATTTTCTTAGAATTCGGAAAAGAGATTTCGGACTGGTAAAGATTCCCAAAAAATCACGAATGATAGTATGTTCCACTTGCGAGTTGTTAAAGTCTGCAAAACAACTTGCAAAGAAGAATGACGAGAAAGGTAAATATTAATTAAATTTGTCATTCATTTTAATAGTTTCTGTTTTAAAAAAAATTATGTTGCAGTCTTTTTAAATACCATTATGGTATGATCTTTATTCTATTAAATAAGTGAATCATTGTATTTTTAGTGGATGCTGCAAAAGCTCTTCAACTGCACAGAGATCAACAAACAGTTGAAAGACAAAAGTTGGCCAAGCATCAAAAGAAATGTTTGGATCAGAAGAAAACAATGTTGCTTCATTTTGTCAGAGTGCCCAAAAATTTGAACGAGATAGATTTTTGTTCATCTTGTTGAAGCACTTGTGTTTAATGGCACTTTGGAGTCCAAGGTCTTTTTTAATTATCCCAATGTTAGAAATGATCCAAATTTGATGATCACCATTGTACAGAAGATAATTTGCGAATTTGGTAAAAATCTTCCAAAAATACTTTATTTGCAGCTTGACAACAATGCTAGGAAAAATAAAAACCAAACTATTTTGGCATACTTGTCCATGCTAGTGGAGAATTTTTTTAAAAAAAAAAAAAGTAAAAATAGGATTTTTCTTGGTAGGACATACCCACGATCAAATTGATCAAATGTTTAGTTGCTTTTCTAAGAGGTTGAGATGCAAGAAAGCATTTTCATTACCAGTGCTTCAAAGCATTTTTGAGGAATCGTATGTGCCAAAGCCAAACGTGTCATTAATCAGACACACATATGATTTTCGTGATTATGTTAAGACGTCCAACGAAACAGAGCGATGCGTAGCTAATATTAATGATATTAGCTTTCAGCACCAATTTAAAATCAAATGTAACGAATCAGGCATTATATTATTATGGGGCAAACTATTTTCAAATTCAGTTTCGTGGCTACCTCTTGAAGAAGTTCGATTTTTGCTTAACATTCCATCAACTCAAATCAAGCTTGCTGTGCTGTCTCCCTTGAAGTCCTTTTTAGAAGAACAAAAGATGCAAAGAGAACATCGTGAGATTGATCCATTTGGCTCATTAAATTTTTTAAAGTCAAGTATTCAAGCAACTTATCATTTTTTTAATGAGTTTGATCAGCATTGGTGGATGGACTTTTTCAAGGAACAAAAAATCAGTTTGCTCAATTTCGAACATACATCAACAATTGAAGAATTTCATTGGCCTCATAAACTAGGAACATCAACTACAACTGTCGAACCTTCAGATCTTCCTCGAGATAATGATTTCTTGCAGCTTGTGCAAAGTGAGGAACATGAAATTTATGTGGGCTCAAGGAAGAATAGGCAAAGTGTAAAAGCTGCGAAAATGAATGAAATCCAAATTGGTGATTTGAATGAAATCCAAATTGGAAGCCTTGTTGCACTTCTAGCTTTGAAAAACAATGAAGGACATCCATTTTGGATGGCCAAAGTACTTGGTTTTAATCAAAATAACAATCAAACAAAAGTACTACGTGTCCATTAATTGCATACCACTTCAACGAATGCTTTTTTGGGAAGGTACGAACTCGAAATGTTGCAAGTAGATCCAAAGGGCAAGAGAAACAGATTGTCAAAAATCAACCAAGAGTCGACAATTTGAATCTACAGGATGTAGATGTTTTGGCATTTAATTTTGAATTAACAATGACTAATCATCTATGAAAGTCAACAATATCTATATTGAAAGAACGATTTGGATTACTGGAAAACCCATCATCCTCCACTCGTCATCAACAGAGAAAAGCTGATTTACAAGGTTTTTTTACGTTAGATGCGGATTCTGAGGAAGATATGCCAGTTGACTCTGATGAAGAAGACGGGTCTTCCACTTCATTAGTTGAAAACGAGTGTTGAGAATATGTCAAGTTCTGAATTGAGAGGCATCAGTGAAAATTCCTTAGAAAATGTACTTTAAAAAAAAGAATGTGCAAATATAATTTAAGTTGTTTTGTATTTCAATGGGATTTTGAGTTTCAAAAATCATTTGCTCTCTTGATTTATTATTTCATTTGTAATTATGATGGTTTTATGAAATTTGCAATAAAAAACTTGTAGTTCTTTATTTGAAATATGCATTTTTTTGGCTTTTTTCAAAAACAAAATTTGGAGATTTATTAAAAAAATCCATGAATTTTGGCCTAAAACTAGGACCATTAAAAAACACCAAAAAAGATTACTCTTTTTTAGGTCAAAGTCCCAAAACAAATGTCATCGTGTTGATGGATCATAAACTTTATAAGCTTTATGTTCATCAAGATAGCCAATGAAAATACATTTATTTGTCCTATGATCCAACTTCTTCCTAAGCTGTTTAGGAATGTGAACAAAACATATACAACCAAAGATTTTTAAATGGCTGATACTAGGCTTGTGCCCATGCCAAACTTCATAAGGAGTTTTGTTGTTGACGACTTTGGTGCTGGATCCGTTCTGCACGGAATAGGTTGTGGCAGTAGCTTCTGTCCAGAACTTCGTAGGTAGGTGTGCTTGATGTAGCATGGATCTGGCTGAGTTGAGAAGAGTTCAATTCTTCCTTTTGGCAATCCCGTTCTATTGAGGTGAATAGGAAGTAGTGAACTGTCTTCTACTACCATGTTCAGCCAAGTAGTTGGACATCTCGTTAGAGATGTATTCGCCGCCACCATCAGTTCGAAGTGCCTTCACTTTTTTAGACATTTGTGTCTCAGCCATGGCCTTGAATCTCTTGAAGAATTTAAAGGCTTCAGATTTGTGCTAAATGAATATGACTGTAGACCATCTAGAATAATTATCTTTGAAAGTGATAAAATAGATTGCATTTCCTGAGGACGGAGTTGGCATTGGACCACAAAAGATCGCTATGTACAAATTCAATACATGCTTTGTTTTGATGGAATGTGATTTTGGAAACTTGCTTCTAGAGTGCTTCCCATAGATGCATAATTCACAAAAGAAAGATTTTTTTATCTAATGAAGAAGGGAAATTCAGTCCATCAACTAAATTATTACAACGCATATAAGAAAGTGATCTTGTATTCACGTGTCCAAATCGACTATGCCATAGGAAAATACTGTTGTTTAGATTTTTATTAGAGACTAGCTAATGCAACTGAATTAAAGAGTATGTAAAGATTTTCGACTCTAGTGCATGTAGTCAGAGTAGTATATTCCTCGAGTATTGTACACTGCTTAGATGATAAAGTAACAGTGTAGCCCTCATCAGTTATCTTAGAGACTGATAACAGGCTCTTTGATAACTAAAGAACATGAAGGACGTTTGCACTTGATTCTTATCGTGGAATAGTCTTTCTTCTTGGTGTATAGAGCCATGGATTTGTCTTTGATGGACAGGCTGCTAGTCTTTCTCCGTATTTCTTTTTGAAGAAGATGACCAATCACCTTTTGAAGAGTGAGGTTAGGTTGTGTGAAGATCATCAGCACAAAGTGTTCATATGACTTTGAAAGAGAAGAAATCAAGGTCATAACGACATCATCATCTTGAATAGAACATCCTACAGCTGATAACTGATCCAATAAAGATTTGAAGATGTTGATGTGAGAAGTGATGGCAGTAGAATCAGACATGCTAAGAGTAAAGAACCTCCTTCTAAGATGTAATCTAGTGGTTACATCATGAGTCTCATAGTGATTTGATAACAAATCTAATGCATCCTTAGAGGTTTTGCATGTGGTAACATGGGATATTTGAGAGTCGGCTAGATTGAGTGTGATACATCCTAAGGTCTTCTGATCTTTGATTCTCCATGTCTTTGCTTGATCACCATCTTATGGTTTCAGGTTAGCACCTTCTACTACATCCCAAAGATCTATCTCTATCCACATCATCCGAAGTTTTAACTCCCAGATGTAGAGGTTAGAACCATTGAACTTGTCAATGATTCTAGAGTTCAACTCTCTCAGACTTTTTGGGAAAATGCAAAAAAGCTGTGTGAAAAATCCAGCAAGTTCACACGTGTGGGTATCCACAAGAAATGTGTGAGTGATCTTGACCATGCTTTGTGATGGCACACAGAACACCTGTGGAGCAATCCTGCAATCTACCACAAGATCTGAGGCTAGAGCACAATCTAGAATGCTACAGATCAAAGCAATACTAATTCCTCACAAATAGAGAGAATACATAAGAAAAAGAATGTATGAAGAAGACCCTCTACTCGAGTTAGAGAGAGAATATCAAAACAAGCAAAATAGCATGAGATCCAATTTTGACATTATGACATTACCAAAGCTTGATTTATCATTGGATATGAATGAGAATGATATGTACATATATAGGAGAGCCAAAATTCGTGGTACTCCTTGCATTCAGTGCATTCCATACATCTAATCAAGTATAAACTATTACCATATTGACACCAAACAACTTGCATGCTGAATTTGCACCTAACTCCTACCTACTTTGCCAAATGTCAATTTCTCAACTATGAACCTACAAAACTACATGCATGTGTCAAATAGTACTTGCATGTAACTTCCCTAGATGACTTGGACATGTGTAGAACATTTGTACTGACTTGCATGTTGCATGCATGCACACTAACTAATTTTGCATGTCATCTAGTTTTATGCATGTCATCAAATCTAGATCTACCTAACTCAAACTCGCCTAGATCTACAAGGTCATGTGCTCAATTCACATACCTTTGATATATACAATGGAACAAAGTGAATATGACCATCTAGACACTATGCATGTCATGTAGCTCGAGTTTGTACATGCTAGAAAATGATATTTACAACTTGTAGCTACACAAGCAAGATGATTTTCCACATCAACCCCTATAGACAAGTTGGATAGCTTTTTATTCTTCACACTCCTCCTAAAAAGTTATCAACTTGGCTTGATCACTTGAACTTGAAAATCCTCCAAGGTTGGTCAAATTGTTGATGAAGAAACTTTTTGTGTGTGGATTTTTTGCTTTGGGTTTGAATTGAAGATGATCAAAGAATCCATCATAGCAGCACCCTTACCATAGCCATGATAAGATCTCTTTGACAGAAATCTTTTCCAAATGCCTTTGAAAAATATTCCACCAAACTGCCACTATGCCAATGTACCTCCTACATGTCTGATGTCGATCCTGGGATTGCAAAGTCCACATGCATGAAGTTGGCTACACCAAAATCTGAAAAATCCGAGGCCTCCAAGCCCCATAATGACCACAAAGATCATATAGATCAAGATTGTACCTTGAGCAATATTCAAGATTAAGCACACTAGCTTCACTAGTCGAAACACTATGAACTCTATCCAAAATGGATCTAATCTTGAAAACATACTCAAACTTGACCAAATTGACGCTAAATACTTTCTTAAGGATGTAAGTGTCCTCATTGGATATTTCACTTACTCTCAAAAGAAATTCACAAAATGCCTCAAAACATGAAAAAACTCCTTTTTTCAAACTATGAGTACTAAACTCATAGTTGCTCTTACTCAATTTAAGAGCATACAAATGATGATACAATATCTTGCTTTTTAGATTTTTTGGAAACACAATCAAGTCACAAATGACAAGAATTAATTCCAAACTAAAGACTTCATTCAAAACTAGAATAGTCTTACTTGATCTTTGAGACAAGCAAATCTCAACTAAGCAAGGTACATCATCAAACAAAGAAAGAGAACCATAGTTGAGTAGAATAGAATGAATACCACCTTCACTTATCCTTTCTTTTCCATGAAATAAGATTAATAAGAACTCGGCCTTGTACAGTAATGAAGATCTTCTTGGACATGCATGTTGAGGATACTCCTCCTCAAACCTCGACCCCATCACAACTTGATTACTCACCATAGCAATGACTTGTGATGCACTTAGAGACACTATGCTCTCGGCCACTTCCAAGATAGAAAATAGATCTTCAAAGTCAAGTAGATCTCCATGCTCAAACACCTTCGAGATAGAGAGTGTAAAGGATACATAGCCTTCCTTGGTGGATAAGCATCCAACCATGATCCATAAGCTCGGATCTCCATCCTTCTTTCCTTCCAAGAAACCACATGCAAAGCAATAGTCTTCAAGAACACTAAGGTATACAACCTTAGGCTTATAACTGAACAAGACTCCATATAGTGCACTCCTTCCATTAGCTCCATAACTCCATAAAGTTTTGCATGATGGAACATACACATGCACCATAAAACTTGAAGAGACAAGACTTAGCCAAATGTAACTTGTGGAACCATCAATAGTATATGAAAAGCAAGAAACACCTTCCTTGCTTACTGATAAAGAAATATGAACATCCAAATGTTCCAACTCCATAGGATGTTTTGTCTTGGTAGAAGACATCAAATATGGATCCATATGTGATTTTGCCATAGAATAAGCCACTCTTGGCTTGATCTCCTTGACTATAATAGGCATAGATCTGAAATTGGAAACATGCAACCTCCTATGCCATAGCTCCTCCTTGGAAACATAAGTCATCAATGCAACATCACATGCACTTGAATTTTCATGCACATCTAGCTTGAAAATACCTCCATATCTAGATCCACATGCAAGGATCTTATCTTCTTTCTTTATGAGACAACTATTGATACTGAAATCCACTTCATAACCATCAACTAACAACTTTCCTACACTAATCACACTCTTTGTGAGATTAAGAACATAAAGTACACTGGAAAGTGTGAAATTCATAGAAGATGCAAGTTTCAAGGAACAACTTCCAACTCCTTCAATTGCACATGCATCACCAACAACTGTGTATACTGATTTCTTAGGATCTAGAACAGATTCAATAGAAACAAAAGAATCCTTGGAGAAACTCATATGAGTTGTGGCTCCACTATCAATATACCAAGATACATCATTAAAAGGTAAAGAGGAGAAACTAGACATCATGAGAGATGCCTTGTGGAAGCAGTCTACATTGGGCCACAAATGTCGTTGTGTACAAGGTCAAGCAAGCCTTTGGATGTATGAACTGAGTTTGAATTGAAGGGACTCTTAGCATGCCTGTTGATAATATAGCTTTCGCATGGAGAAGTTGGCTTGCTAACTGTCGGCAGATCTTGTACTAGACTCTGAGTTGACATTTGCTGAATATTGTTGTAGTTAAGGTGGCCAAGTCTGGAATGCCACAACATATCAATTGATTCAGAAGTGGCTGTGTGAAGAGCTTGACTGTTAGAAAAATAGCAATGGCT
Organism: Diphasiastrum complanatum; assembly: GCA_029204225.1. Lineage (NCBI taxonomy): Eukaryota > Viridiplantae > Streptophyta > Lycopodiopsida > Lycopodiales > Lycopodiaceae > Diphasiastrum > Diphasiastrum complanatum. The sequence goes on from CM055093.1 coordinate 60,346,428, forward strand.
GAGTTTGTAAAGATAGCCGCTTCTTCTTCCGTAGGCTAGCACCTTTCGAGATTTTTCAAGGATTGTGCAACCATCCATATCGAATTCGACCCACCGACCTGAATCGGTGATTCCGCTAACTAAGAGCAGATTCTTGGTCTGATTTGGAACGTGGAGAATGTTGGACAGCAACTTGACTTCACCTCTTTTGAATTCAACTCTGACTATTCCTTCACCTCCGATTGTATGTGATGAGTTGTCTCCAAGTTGCACAACTCGAGAGTGGGTGAATAACTTATAGTCCTTGAACCAGTCACGATGGTGAGCCATGTGTTGAGTTGCTCCAGAATCTAGGTACCAAGAGTCAAATATTATGTTGTTCTCCTTCTTTGGTCATAAAAGCTACTTCATCTTCTTCTTTTTCTTGCTGATTTGAGTGACTGGTCGTAGTGCTTGTTGTTGGAATTATTTCTTCTTTTTGTTGGTGTACTTCAAAGTTTGACAATCCTTGATTTCATGGTCAGTCCTCTTACAATATCTACAGAAAAGTTTATGCACTGGTTGGAATGATGAAGATCTTGAATTCGATCCTGAACCATAATTTGGTCCAGATTGTCTCTTGCCGAGTGCAAAGATCTTATTACTCCTATCAATAATTTTGCATTGATCAGATTCGAATTCTACCTTGTGACCTAAATCTGTAATTCTACTCACTGATAACAGATTTGCAGAAAGTTTAGGAACATATAAGACCCTTGATAGTAATTTGAACTGATCATGCTAAAATCGCAATCTTACAATACCTTCACCTTCAATAGTGTGAGTATTATTGTCACCAAGATGAACAAATTTCTTCATGTTGTAAGGCGAGTAGGATTTGAAGATCTCACATTGATTAATCATATGTTGAGTTGCTCTAGAATCCAAAAATCATGATCATCCAAAAATGCCCTTTGATCTTTGACCATAAATGTGCCTTCATCCACTTCGACCTGGGGAGATGATGAGACTGTGTTTGCTTGTTGATCAGGTTGGTTGGCTGCATTCTTCGCTTGGAGAATTCGACAATCCTTGATATCATGGTTATTGCGCTTGCAATACCTACAAAACATCTTCTTTTTCAACTGTGGATTTGATAATTGTTCTTGACTTTGAGTCAACTTCTGATTCATCATCTACTTGTTGCTTTAGCTTCACATTTTGGTTGGCCTTTGCGTTAGATGGATGTGAAATCTGCTTTTCTAAATGGTGAGTTAGAAGAAGAAGTGTTCATGGATCAACCTGAAGGCTTTGTAGCGAAGGGACAGGAAAATAAAGTATGTCGCTTGAATAAAGCGCTTTATGGTCTTAAACAGGCACCACGTGCGTGGTATAGCAGGATTGATGCCTACTTTCGTTCAAAGGGGATGGTGAGAACACATTCTGATCCAATTCTATATGTCTTATGCTTTGATGGTATGGTTGCTTTGATTGCTCTTTATGTTGATGACTTGATTATTACGAAAAATAATCAAGAGATGATAGACATGATCAAGAAAGATCTCATGGAACAATTTGAGATGACAAATCTCAACCTGATGCATTACTGCGTTGGAGTAGAGGTGTGGCAAAAAGGACATGAAGTGGGTTTAACACAGGTGAAGTATGTCAAAGATTTGCTGCAAAGGTTTAGGTTGCAGGATTGCAAACCAGTAAATACTCCTATTGAACCAGGTAAAAAGCTTGCTAAGCTTGATGAGTCACAATCATTTGATGCTACACTGTATAGACAGTTAGTAGGGAGCTTGATTTACCTTACCACAACTAGACCAGATATATGCTATGTTGTTGGCATTGTAAGTCAATTTCTGGCAGCACCTACGGAAACACATTGGAAGGCAGCTAAACGCATTTTGCGTTATGTGAAAGGCACTTCAAAGTATGGCTTGATTTACAGGAAGCATGATGGTTTGCCTGAGTTGTGTGGCTATGTGGATGCGGATTGGGGAGGTGACTATGATGATCGTAGATACAAATCTTGGAAGAAGTTGGCATGAAGTAGAAAAATCCCACGACATTACATAGCGACAGTCAGACTGACATTCAGCTAGCAAAGAATCCAGTGTTCCATGCGAGAACTAAACACATTGAGATTCAGTATCACTTTATACATGAGAGGCTGCTGAGTCGTGAAATTCATGTTGTTCATTGTAGCACAGAAGAACAACTAGCTGATATTTTCACTAAGCCACTTGCTGGAGAAAAGTTTGATAAGTTTAGATCAAAGCTTTCTATACTTAAAGTTTTTTTACTTTAAAACTATGTATATGACTGTATAAAAAGTAGACTCTACTCTAAGGGAGAGAGTTAGAATTATAGTAGAATCATTGTGTTACTATATTGTGGGTCCTATTAGTGGATAAGGATCAGTTGGCCTCGCCACGAGGCAAGTCGACAGGACACGTGTCCCGCCAATGGCAACCTGGGTCATGCATGGGTTGCCTGAGTGAACAACTATATGTACAGTGTAATTTCATTTTGAGAAATACAGTTGCTATGTGAGCTTGCTGTGGAGAGTGTTTTATGTCTATGTTACTGTGTAGCATGATCTGTGTTCCTGTGCAAAGCAAATTCCAAGTATTAGAACACTTAAAGCTGTAATTACATTTAGCATAAGCTTTCTATTAGACTATTTTTGCATCTAGCAATTCATTGTAATGGGAGAGCTGTTCCGCAACATTCCTGCTCTCTTCTCCGTTCGCGTTCTTCTATCTCCCTTGCCCCATCAGATGGAAGGCCATGCGAATTTGGAAAGATAGCAGGATACATTAATAGTTCTTATGGTTTTCCTAGTTTAGCAAATTGTATTTTTGATGAGCATAACAATGGCATGGAAGATTGTTTTACTAGATTCATTAAAGGTACTTATGTGAGGGTTTGTGTTTGTAAATCATTGCAAGTTGGAGGTAATTTTTTATGACTATAAAAAACTTATTTTTAGGTGTAACGATATGGTCCTTTATTTTCTAGTTGGGACTTCAACCTGAAGCTTTTTATTTTTCATTGGTAGCTACAATAATTCTTGTGATATGTAGATTGATATGTAATAAGAACCATGGGCAAAGAGAATATTATTCCATGATGAATGTCCACAATTTGTGCAGGGGTCCTTTAGATTTTTTTTTAAGTTGAGTCTATTAAAATTTCATTAATATGCTTACATGTGTAAATGAACCTCTAACCTATAGGAGAGTAAAGAGATTGTCAATCATTGCATTTGGAATCTTGTCTTTACATCTCAAGGCAATTTTATAGTAGGACCAATTTAAGATACAAGGAGACTAAGTGCACTTTCAAAAAGAGACTCACCTTCCACACCTACCACCAATGCTAATAGGAGCATAAGGCTTTCATACAAGGCCATTTGTCAAAGGGAAGTGCAAGTTTTCTCAATGTGAATTTGGATGATGCATTGCTTCATTTCATTGGATATATGATTTTGGTCCCACCACTTACTGGAGGTAACTAAACATCGTTGGGGACTCGCTCCGCAAATGAGCTTATATTCCGTGTTGGTTATGCATCCTTGTCACATAGGATGCCACTTAAGGTTAAGTTGCACCTTATGTGAAAGGAGGGGAGGCCACTAAAATTGGTGGGACAAGAGTGTTTTGGGCCCTATCCACTTATTTGGCTCTTATGTACAACCATCTAAGCTACTTTATCAAACAAAATATTATTCAATCTTAGTAACACAAAACAAAATCATTGCTCTTTTCCAAACATTCAAATTTCCCAATTGGAAATTTAGTCAAGCAATGTGGTTCACTATAATCAATGTTATTGTTTTTTTGAGATAAACCTATTGGTGCATTCAAAATCAACAAAACCGACCTTAGCTCAGTTGGTAGAGCGGAGGACTGTAGTACTTTCAGAAATCCTTAGGTCGCTGGTTCGAATCCGGCAGGTCGGATTTTTTTGGAATTTTGGAATCACACCTTGGATCAATCAACACATATTGAGTAAGCTTAATTTATGTTTGCATCATATCTAAATTCCAATAAAAGTTATGACTTTTAGAACTTGATGTTAGCTTCACTTTTGACAGATTATGTGTTGTTCACAAAATTATTGTATCAATTAAATTAAGTTGATTGAAGTCTATATAAAAAGAAAAACATGACCGTGCGATGTTATTGTGTAGCTTGAGAATAATTATTGTTTGTTGCATCTCATCATTGACAAAGTATAACCATGCTATACTTAAAAGGCTTGTGAATAAAGTTCAACTTGCTTGTGAGGCCCCACCTTATTGAAATTGTAGTAAAAAAACACATTCAAAATATGCTATTTGATGTATTAACATATTAAATTTCATACACAAACTTCATCTGTTAATTGGCTTAAACATCTCGAAATGTATATTAAGCACATCACCTACTTCTATGATATTTATATGGTTTCCTTTTATTTTCCTTTTTGTGTATTTGTTTTAATTCAAAAGATTAGTTGCAGCTCATGTTTTGAGGATATGCCAACCTTATCTTTTATGGTTATCATATGCAACCAATTCTACAATATGAATAATTCAAATAGACACTTTGATTCTTCTTTAATTTGAGCCATTGCTATAAGTTTTGACGGTCAAGGCTTGGTACAAAGGAAATGTCATGCAAAGATATTCTTACTTCAAATAAAATGTACTAATCTAGCTCATCAATGACCTAGAAAAATTGTAATCTTCAATCTAATCCAATGACCTTGTGTTGATCAATTCTTCACTTAAGATTAGTGGAGCTATTGTATGGTGCTTTGTTAGTATGGAAGAAAGACACAGTCAACATAAATACATAGGTTTTCATGTTATAAACCTAATCATTAGTAATTTGATGTATTTGAGGTATTAGTATTAGTTCCTCTTGATGACAAAATACTCAAAATTTATATTATTACATCTCGGTGATGAATGAATTACAATTTTTTTTTTATATTTTAAACGGTCACCTTGATATCTAAGAGACCTTTTCAACTTAAAGATGGACATGTCGTAGCCAACATATGTTTTTATTGTCAATGGCATCTCCTTTTTAGGTGTAATTAGCTAAATGGAGGAGTTCAAGTGTTTGAGTACCTTAGTGCTCATTCAACCAAACTTCGAGTTTATTACGAGGATAGGCCACCTTTAGAACAATGTTACTTTAATGCCAAACACGGGGGGGAGGGTCATGTCATCAACTCCTTATAAGCTTCGTTAAGTAGAGCCTAAACTGTTAAGTGTCACCAATATAAATATTTATGAGGCTGCTCCTAGACATTTATCTACACTTACTAGCACACACACGAGATAGTAAGTGGGAGAGGGCCCAAATTCTCTCCTCCCCTTGGTTTAAGCCTCCCAACCTTTCACACGCGGTGGGATTTATCCCTAGGTAGCAAGAATAGATGCCGATATGGGCAGGGTAAGTTTACTTGTTAGGGAATATCCTTTTGTATATGCATTTGCCTCCCACTAAGTGATTGGACTAGGGTCCCATTTCCAATAGTATTATATACTACTACATCATCCAAAACCATTTGCACTTACCTACATCAAGTGGCCTTGTGTAAAAGCCTTGTCCTCCATTAATGTAGAGGTAAGTTTGAGGGTGACCCAATTTCGTAAAACGCACTTAGCCTCCCATGTGTTGAGACCCACGTAAAAGAAATTTCACAATGTTGTATAGATTAAGTTTTCCAAGTTCACAATATAGTGTGTGAGATAGATAGAGAATATATTTGCTAGCTTGGTATTATGTTTGCTCTACTTCTTTTTATCGAAGATAGGTCATGGGTGATGTGTTCAAAGTCAGTGTACCCACATTTATCGGGTATACAAGTTGGATAATGGTGGTTGTAGTGTCCATGAAGCTATAGGCTTGACTCCAAAATAGTTAAAAAAAACTACGTTTGAGAGCCTATGATGGCTTAATATTGAGAGCATGGCAAGTGTAACAATAACAACCCTTGCCATTCATGTGACTCTGAAAAGAAGCTACAACGATAGTGACATCCCCATTTCAAACTAAGTGTCTTACTTTCTCTTGTGAGATTCTCTCCACATTTCATCTCTTCTCCATTTGGTTGGTTGAATTCTAAAATGTGTTTTGATTGGCACATTGAAGTTGAGTTGCCACTTGTAAATCAACTTTTTGGGCAATGTCGCTAGGTAGATGAAGCAGTCTCATTTGCACTTACGTGCCATATGGCCCTTGCCACTTCATGTGCCACATGGTGACAATGCAAACTCAATCTCAAAGGGAAATATGCCATTTTTTAAATCTTGGATCAATGGAAGCCCCCCACTCTCATTAAGCACCTTGTTAGGTTCCCGGTTGAAACCACCCTTAGGGAAAGACAAATCGATCTGTAAAAAGCATGTAGTGGCAATTGGGTCACAACACATATATCGACCAATGACCTTTTGGCACATGGCATCGAATAGCTTTCAAAGATGAATTCCTTAACCAAGTTTTAAGTGGGGTTACATATGCTAACCACAATTTCACAAGACCAACCAACCATATGAGAATATATATAGTGATTCTTTGAAACTATACTCAAACTTTCACCTTTTATGATTGATTAACTTTGAATTTTTTTTACCATAAAAATTTTAATACAATCAAAACACAACGTAATTCAATGGTTGAAAATAGGAAATTGATTGCTCCCAAATTTTTATCGTCACGTCTGTCATTAACAATTACGTGTATCATTAACAGGTTAACTACTTTGCAGCTTGGATTGCGTCGGCCCATGCCTCCCCGCTAACTCAGGTTATTGATGGGCCTCTGCTACTATAGTAGAGATCCAAATTATTAATAACATATACGTAGGCACTTAGGCACCTCCCAAGCTTTGCCATAAAAGCTCGAGCAGCTTTCTTGGGCAGAGTGTTATGCCCATAAAAGCGAAGCAAGAAGTTGGTGCTTATGAGCATTATGCCCATAAAAGTGAAGCAAAAAGTTGGTGCTTATGCTGGGTCAATTTCTCGGTGGGAAGGGGAGGGAGGCGGGGGGTTGTGGGTCATCATGGCCATGTCAATGTGGCCTCCCATTATTTCCAGTCCTCTTTACATCAAAAGTACCAATTTATCTGCCCGTGTGTGCGGTGTGGTGGTAACGGGTTCTTGGTGTGCATCGATCACCAAATTTTAAACCCCGTGCGGCCACACACGGGGGATGTTCGGGAAAAAAAAAAAAAGGTACCTACCTTTGAGCAGGCAGGCAGGCAGGCTTTTACATCCTTGCATAAAAAGGACCTGACCCTACAGCAGGGGGCCAGCCCCTCCCATGGCTCCCTTTTGATGTAAATAGCACGCAATAATTTAAACCGCGCGAACGTTGGATTCTCTCATGGACGCTCCGATTTTGCCACGTTTTTTAGATTCTACCGTTACAAGCTATCCACGTGGTAAAAGTTCCACGTGGCAAAAATCCAGCTCGGAGAATCTAAAATGCACCGTGTCGTTAAGATCCCTTCTCTCTCCCTCATATTTTGCTTTGCTTTCGTTTTCCTTTCCTCGAGGAGGAGGAGGAGGAGGAGGAGGAGGAGCGAGGAAGAAGAAGAAGAAGAAAGCAGGCACCGTCTCCTTCCGATCGTGTTTCTGATATGGCTGCAGGATCGTCTTCCCGGCTTCAGGTCGATCAGCCACAGATCCATCGCCAGTGCTCGGGTTGGATCCAGCACTCATGTAGCAAATCTTTATGCTAGGATTCTGGTTTTTGTTTGCAATAGGCCGATAATAGATCCGGATGAAGTTTTACTGCTCTTGGATCTGGTCGTGTTGGAAACATTCGTAATATCCTGTGAGAATGGAAGATTTTGCCAATATTCTGCAGCGGGACTATGGCATCAAGCCTCAGGGGAAATCCGCACCAATGGCCACATCTAGGGCTCCTTCGGGGTTTGTTCCTGCCAGGGGAGGTAGCAGCCACGGTGGATCCACTGGCAGAGGCTCGTCTGGCCTCTCCAGAGGCTTAAATCAATCTGCGGATGATGGATTAGGGAATGATCTGTTCTTTGGATCCGCGAATACATCTAAAACATCGGGCAGGAATTCTTTTAATAATAGTTATGGAGCATCCAAAGGTTCTTTTGATGATGTCTTCGGGGATTCTTTATCGTTTGGCGCTTCAAAACAAGCGCCTAAGCCTTCCACCCCCATCCCTTCTGTACCTTCGTATGATGATATCTTTAGCACTCCATTGCAAGCATCCTCAACATCATCTGCTCCAAGGAGCAATTCCTTTCCCGTATACGACATGCCTAAATATGATGATGACATATTTGGTGGAGTTCCAGGGGTACGAAGCAATTCCACAAGCGCAGCTTATGAGGATGTGTTTGGCATGGGAGGGGTTGCAAGCTCCAAGACCGAAGAATCTGATGATTTGCTGGGAGGATTTGGAGTGGCAGAGCCTAGCAGATCCAAGCCTCAGGCTGATGCATCACCTTCAGTGGTTGAGGAATCACCATTTGACGAATTGATCCCTGGATTTGGTTCTTCGGAGCCTGCCAAGAAGACGTATGTGCCCTAGGCTTATTTTCTCATGGACCTTAAATATCTGCTGACTGTAGTGTTTCAGATAGCTTTGTGCTACGATTGTCTTCTATTGTATCATTGCACTAGTTTCAAGGTAAACGAAAATGCACAAGGATGCCGCACATATGATAACTGGCAGCATCAAAGATGTAGTCGTTGGGAGGCTAGCCTGGCCTGATAGCCAACTTAAGAACAATTTTATTGATAGAAAGGTGAATGTTTACCGTAGCAAAGAAAGACTGCTCTTTTGACTTTTTTTGGGGTACTTCGTCGCATTGTTTATTGAAGATTTGGATTAGGTCGCATACCACAATGCCTTTTTTTTTTGGTTCAAGATGACGTAATATTTAAATTTTGGGGTGCATGGATTAAATTCTATTGTTGAGAACATGCATTTTTGTGTTATTATGTGTGCTTGAAAGTTCACAAGGCTTGATGATGTATGCGGTAGTTTGTTGGGATGTGTCTTAGAATCCTCCTCTCAGGGAAATGCCAATAGGGTTTTAATTGCTTTGAATAAACGCTGTGAGTTTGATCTCAGCCGTACCCAAGGAGACAATGACATCAAAATGTTACTGACAAACCAACAAATATCAAGTTATTTGAAGCTCAACACCAAAATATAAGCAGAACTAGTTTAGGCTAGAGGAAATGCCATCGTACTCTGGTTCGTGATACTGGGCCAGTGACCCAGATGATAGCATCCATAAAACCCTTGATCCTCTGTGCAATTGTGTTTGTTTAGTTCCAATCTTATGAGACTATGTGTCGGTTTTTCACGACCTCATTCTAGTCCTCGTCGTGTCAAAGTTTCTTTGACGTTGCCTGGACTTCCTGTAAAACCTTCATGTGATTGTATCTAGAACTTTGTTCCCTCTCCTTATTTATTAGCTTACAAGTCAGGCAAAGTCTGAAATGTTGCCTAGCTTATTTTAAATCTGCTAAGGATTTAGAAATGGTTGGTTTAACCCGTTACCAACTAATGGTGTGTTTTGAAACTAGGAACAAGAGATATTGCTTCTGACTTGTTCTCTTCATGAACACATGCAAGAGCTTTCATTGTTTTCTGACAGATCAACATGAAGAGACTCTTACGAGTTTTAGAGCACCAGTGTTACTTGAAATTCTTGTGTGTGCAGGTCAATTGGAGATGGAAAACCATCACAGACCTCAAGGAATATTTCTCGTTCTTCTGTTGGTGAGTCGACGTTGAGATCTACAGAGATGGATCCATTTAGTGGACTTAGCTCTGATCCGATTGGTTTGAATAGCAGCTATACTGCTGCATCAACATTTGTGGATCCTCTGGACCCCTTTGAGATGCAACTCCCTCGTGAGCGTGCCAAAATAGATTCCAGTCTCAATTCTAAAGTGAATGGAAACAATGTAAGTGTAAGCGATGTATTTGATGGGTTTTCTCAGGCTCAACCTTCAGAACCTGCTGATGTTCATCCTCAGCTGTCAAAAGCTATCAAAAAAGATGAGGATATAACTCCACCACTTGTGCCTGCTACCAAAACAGACCTCCCTGAAGAAAACTATGCATACAGTAGTTCAACCAATGAAAAGGTTGAGCATTTCCCAATATCTCCTCCAAGAAAAGAGGCAAATGATTATTTCAGTAATACTGCACCTGTTTCAAATACTTTGAGGAAGAGAACGGTAAGATTTGATGAGCCTGCATTGAAAAAAGAATCTCCAGAATTATCGCGAAGTTTTACCCCGGATGCAGTACAGAAGACTACCGAAGAGGTGTGGGTGACAATTGATAATGTGAGACTTGTCACAATGCCCACAACATCTCTTCCTCCATCTCGTCCAGCTCCTCGTCTTGATTTTGACAGGAAAAATAGCACTGCAACTAGAAAGTCAGAGCCTATACGTGAAGACGATAGCACTGATGGTCCAGAAATTGCACACGATTATCTAAAAGATCAGAGTAACTTTGAAACAGCCTCAAGAGTGCCTACTAATTTCACTTCTTCCATTGAAGATTTAGAACAGTTTGCATCTGGTGGGTTCCAGCCTCCTCCGGAAGGTATTACTGATTTTCTGGATGATGAAGAACAAGCACCGGCAACAAAGATGAAAGAAGCTTCCGAGAGGGTGGATGCAAAGTTGAGGGCTGCAAAAGAAGGAAGAGAAAGGGACCAAGAGGAAAAAGACACAGAAGCAAAGACAGCCAAGTCAAAAGATGAGAGAGAAGAGAGGGAGAAAGAAGCAAGAATAAACCAGGATAGAGAAGTCAAAGAGAGGGAGGCAAAAGTAGAAAGGGAGAGGGAAAGGCAGCGGAGAGAGAGAGAAAGAGAGAGGGAGAAGGATAGAGCAGCAGTTGAGAGGGCCACACAGGAGGCTCGAGAAAGGGCTGCTGAGAAAGCTGCTGCAGAGGCACGGGAGAGGGCAGAGAAAGCTGCTGCAGATGCACGACAAAGAGCAGAAAGAGTAGCAGTTGAACGGGTTACTGCAGAGGCCAGAGAACGTGCAGCTGGAGAGGCAAGAGAACGTGCAGCTGCAGATGCAAGGGAGAAGGCTGCTGCAGAGGCAAGGGAACGAGCAGCTGCTGAAGCAAAAGAACGTGCAGCTGCAGAGAGAGCTGCTGTTGAAAGAGCTACAGCAGAAGCTCGTGCACGGGCAGAGCGTGCTGCAGTAGAAAGAGCAACTGCTGAGGCCCGTGAAAGAGCTGCAGAAAGAGCCGCTGTTGAAAGGGCTGCTGCTGAAGCACGTGAGAGGGCAGAAAAAGCATCCGAAAGAGCTGCTGTTCAAAGAGCTGCTGCTGAAGCTCGTATGCGAGCCGAGAAAGCGGCAGCAGAGAGAGCTGCAGCGGCGGCGGCGGCTGAAAGGGAGAAACAACAACGAAGAAATGATAATGACCTTGAAAGTTTTTTTAACATGTCAAGTTCTCGTGCAGCCAGTGCTCCAAAACAGAGACCTGCAACTTCGGTTAGAACCTTATTCTCATAGTGGTTTTTATTTTTCTATGCACAATTTAACATGTGCTTTCCTAGCCATGAATTCTGTGCTTTTGCAACAGTTTTTCAAACATTAACCATTCTCAGAAATTTGAGTTGGATGCATCATAATCTTTGATGCAGGACTTTGTACCTGATCAGAAGGTATCTTCTACTGATGGACAAAGAAGAAGTCCCTCTACAGCACCAACTGTTAGAAAAGTATCATCAACAACACACATAGCTGATGATTGGACTTCTCTTTTTGGTTAGTTCAATGGGATCTTTCTGATTTTGATTCTACACATCCCTTTATAGAATCTACCAAAAACCAGAATAGCATTGGATTAGTTATTGCGAACTTGTTAACATTTTCATGTGATCAATTATTACCACAAAAATGCAACTTGAGAAACATAATATGTGCATGTCAAATTTGACAAGAACTTGATATAGATTAGTCGTGTTAAAATGACAAACAAGAAAGCTTTTGCTTGAAAATTTGACTTCTTTTTTGGGATTGTTTTTGAGCTGAATTGAACCTTAAACCAGGATATTGAAATTTAAGTTGACATAAACGTTCATATTATTCTGAACAAACTGTCAAAAACATGTGCAGAGTTCGGTCCTAGTCACTGTTTTTCTCCTTCAGTTGACTGAACCAGAAGAATTGTCATGACTTGTACTTTTATAGTTCCTTCATTTGACTTCAACCATAGGCACTGGCATAACTTTACCTATATACTTTTATAGCTAAACTTTTATATGCCCTCTTTGTGTGGCGAACTGTAGTTGAACCCTTATTGACCCTATGGAGAAGAAAGGAAAAACCCTAACCAAGTCTTCTCTTTGTATGATAGTCAATAGAATGGTTTAGTCGAGGTTCTTTTAGATTATCAAAGTGGTCATGATCATGTGAAGGGTGCTATTTTACATTTGATATGGTCTGTACTCTTCTAGATGTTTCAGTATGACAGAGCTGTACTAGACAAGTTGCCCTGATTTCGTTCAGCTTTTGATGATGGCTTCTTTGTTCCAAAGCCACTCCTGCCACGGCTGATTTTCAAGAGATTGATGGGGAGGCTCCTGAGCGTAGAAGAGCAAGGTGGGAGCGTCATCAACGAACCCAAGAGCGTGCTGTATGTCTCTATCTTTTGCTGATTACTTGATCGATCTAATCACAAACACTTCACAGTGGAAACCAGATTTTGCTACATTTTGTTTTCATTCTGGATGATGTTGCTTATTGTTGTTACTTCATGAATTCTTACCTTCATGAGAATTTAGTTTTTTTGCTGGTTTATGAGCTTGGAGAAGCCAAGATTACCTTTTTGTGCAAGCTCATGGTGCACATATTGTCAGATTGGGGAAATTCTAGTTAGTCAGCATGGTTATACGTTGTTGAATCTTCGCATAGTATCTTTCTGAATGTTCAAATAATTGCAGGCTAAAGCTTTGGCAGAAAAGAACCAACGAGATTTGGATGTACAACGGGAGCAAGCAGAAAAGCATGTAAATCTTTTTTTCCCCTGTTTTTGATTTGATTGGTAGGATCTTGTATAGATTGCCATATCTGAAGGTTCATACATAAAGGACAAGAAAGTTCTCTGTTTATAGTCTTCCCTTTCTACTCACTGCTATGTATATGTTGTTCTGAGCATCACCCAGGGAGATAATCTCTCTTATTGATCTTGTGAATTTGGATATATTCCAATTTTGCAAAGAGATATACTTTTAGATACTATCTGAGGCTTGTTCATATAGTTTGCACCGCATTATTCACATGCATTTCTTGTTCGAGATTTTTGTCAAAAGTTGCAGTGAGCTATTTTATGCGAATTATATCTATCATTTCTTTCTACTTTCACTCTAGTTTTGAGCAAACTTAAGCATTGATATGCAAGTCTGCTCTTCACTTTTAGAAAAAAGATAGATGTATAAATGCATGAAGGTTATCATTCTGCATTGGATATGCATCTATTATTGGCTGGTAATGAAGTGAGTAGGAGTGTCAGCGTTTTGTCCATGTTATGCAGAATGGGATTGCCAATAACAATTGTTTGGGCAGACTTCATAAAGTTGAAGATTGTATGTCTTTTTTCATATTCGTCAAACCTGAAGAGGAGCTCCCTTGTTTCGACCACTGTATCCATGATCTCAAGCTTTACGATGATGGCTTCTAAAAGAAATTCTGAACAACTTGCTACATTTTGGGATAAACATTAGGGAGAAAAGAAATTATTTGATATTGATTCTGTTCACCTTATGACATGATTAACTGTTCATAATGAATAATCTGAATTGAAGATAAATTCCAATTTTTATCACACTTTGTTTGAAATTAGAAGAGCCTTTAACCTGTGAAGGGCCATTCAGTTTATTTGACCTTGGTAGTACTGGCTCAACAAAGCTGAATGCAATACAGATCCTTAACTGCTCCATCCTGCTTGAAGATTCTAGATATTTATTGTGTGTTTCAGCTGGTGCTCGAGCATTATTTCTTTCAAGAAAATTTTCTTTTGAGGAATATCAGTTGACCTTAGTATCTCATTTCTTGCTATTTTACCTTCAAATGTAACAGCATGAGTGCTTATGAACATTATTTGGTCTTTCTTGGAACCTTGGACATTCTTATTCTTTAGAGGGCTGCTGAGACGTTGGATGCTGAGATTAGACGCTGGGCAGCAGGGAAAGAGGGAAATTTGCGTGCATTGCTTTCAACTTTACAATATGTAAGTTCTTGTGCTTTCAACTTTACATTATGTAAGTTCTTGCAACTGTAAATTTTCGTTTACATGATTGTATGGCTTCTACAACCTGAATGCAACTCATCATACGCTAGTGCTGGTTGTTGCCTTTGAATTAAGCAATCGCATTGGTTGTGTCTTATGGTACACACTACTCAAAGTTTAGTCTCTTCTAGGGATTTGTAGAGATGCCTGGCTTGAGCTGCAATCAGCTGTTGGTAGTGCAAGTTGAGATTTCCAGCAATTCGAAACTCTACTTATGTCTACAACCTATAAAAAAGTAATAACTTTGAAATGCAAGAGCAAGAAGAGAAATTACAGAAACCGACATAACTGGAAACTTGGCAATTTACCTCTTTAGTGCTTTTACCAGGGTTAGCGAAAGTCTTAGGTTCATACCCTAAGAGAAGGATAAGGAGAAACTACTAACCCTTTGGGAAACTACGCAGAAACTACTCAGAATTCTCTCGTTGTCAATTTCTTTCTGTTGCAATTTTGTGTTTTGGTCTCAAATTGTTACATAATGGTAGATAACCTAGAATCAGTGCTCCTGTTAACAAGCTTTTTTGAAATGCAGGTTTTGTGGCCAGAATGTGGATGGCAACCTGTTTCATTGACTGATCTTATTACTGCGGCAGCTGTGAAGAAAGTTTATCGGAAAGCTACCCTTTATGTGCATCCAGATAAGGTTCAGCAGAAAGGTGCTACAGTGCAACAAAAGTACGTGGCCGAGAAAGTATTTGACCTCCTGAAGGTATATAACACAGATCATGCTTAAGCCGTGCAAATTCACCTAATGGAAAAAATTTTAAGATGAAATCTGAATACCTCATCGTACCTTTTTCTTAATGTAAAGCCAGATTGTTTTTAGAGCATTGATGCTACCTGTTCATACTTGCTTTTGTTTCTTCTATTTTGTTTCACTATCTGCACTCGGTGCCCTGATGTGCACCATCTCCTTAAAAGAACCAGACATGGAGGAAGATTTGCCGATTTCTTTAGAGCTGAAAGACCATCAATGAACACATAGCCAACATTCACTAAGCCAAATGTGTGGTACAGGACTCTGGCTATGATCATTCTTTTGGGAAGAGAAACATGTAGCTTTTACAATATTGATGACTGGTTCTGCTTGGCCTTTTAGATCACCCGTATACCAAATTTTGGTGTTTCCTGATACCTATGACTTTGTAATGCGTGAAGAATGAATCTTTGGCTCTTTGGGTATTCTAGAGATTCAATCTCTATGCAAGCACGTTGTTGCTATGTTTTGGTGATAACTTATTTTAATGTTTTGAGGGCTATCTCGTGTGATCTGGTCACATTGGTGTAGGAAGCGTGGAACAAGTTCAACTCGGAGGAGCTGTTTTGATGCGGTTTCCCTTACTGAAAGTTACTTTGGAGATGGTATTAAGTCGCCTGTGCAATGATAAGTGTGAAAATTGAAAGTAGTTGATGGCATACCATTCCAAATACCTGGATGTTGTGATTCAGTTTAACAAATGCCAGGTCTGGAATAAAGTTTCAGTAGCATCGCTTCCATCAATCGACACCATGTGATAATCATTTTGCTGGGGGAACTCCTTACTTTGGAATTCTTCATTCCAGCAGGTTTACCAATACCATTTCAGGCTTTTTCTATATCTCTTGTTACTTCCGTCCTTTTAAGTAAGTTATGGGCATATTGTATGATCATTTTTCTTGATGGTATTTTGACCACCTGGCATTCAAGTGGTAGAAGACGGAATCAATCTTTGCCACAAGAGACCTTCATTGTGACTTATCAATAAGGTCCAGTCCAGCTCTGAAACTCATATTGCATAAAGTTTGTAATGATTGGTATTCACGTGAAGCAGCACTGAAAGTGAATGTTAAAAGATTCTTAAGAACATGATGAGATGGCAGTCTTTCTTTTCTGTACTTGTCATTAAGGCAATCCTTTTTCTGGCATCCATCAACATTGTATGGTGAGTATTTTCATCCAGTACATTTTTTCAAACAAGAATATCCATGCCTTATATTATGTGCTTCTGAATGCAGTTTCTTAAAAGATTATTAACTTCAGAAGATAATTCACTGCTGGATATTGTTATTTGCCCTTCCTAGTACAAGTTTCCTTAATGAAACCATACTTAAATACACTGTGCAGCTATGCAACATCTGCATCTGCTCCAAGTGTCTTTTTGAACGACTCAACTGTCATAATGAGATGTTAGATGATTGTAATATGTTGGGCTACTTCATTGCAGACAACCATGGAGACTAATTATGACATTCATTACGTTTATTCTCTTCAGTTCAGCTATAGTATTTGTGTTCTTGGGCTCGTTTGTGCCTTCAAGTCAGTAGATTAGAAATGGGCATTGAATACGTTGTTCAAAGAATTCATATGACTGTGTTGATGATGGTAGATGGGAAGCAAGAGAAATGTGGGAGGCTTCTCTCAAGTAGAATCAACAAAGTTTGTAGTGGAGATGATGCATGTTGACCAATCATATTATGTTTGTGGGGCTTTCATGGGGCAGTTTGTGGCGTAAACCTTTAGCAAGAGTTAGTATATCTGTTGTACGACCAAAAAGCACCTGCATTTTTTGTTCAGCCACAGCCATGCTCACTTTTCATAAGTGCATAACCAAGTTTCAAGTGTGTGCTCATTTTATGACCATACGCAATCAATGAAGGATATTTATGCATACATTGGGAGATTTGAGTTATTTAAGATGGCCTTGGTGCTCAATGCAAATTCTAGGCTCCAGATGAAAGCTACTTATGAAGGGGTTTTTTTTATGCCTCACATTCTTATCTAATTTCTTAAGCAATGCAGTCAATGCAATGACACTTGAAACAGTTTAACTTTATAAATTTGAGAACTTGTACCTAACATTATGTATCCATTTGATCCACCTCCATCTTAGAAAGTCAATTTAGCTTACATGCATGGACTAATAGAGTTATCTGTAGATAGCAGAAGAATACTGTGGGCACATTCAATGAATATAATATCAAGGTTAATTATTAGTTTTGAATAGATAGGATGTTTGTGTTACATAAGAAAACTTTACCCTTTACATTTTGTGAAGCTAATGGGGGCGAGAGAGAGAGAGAGAGAGAGAGAGAGAGAGAGAGAGAGAGAGGGGAAGATGTTATGCTTCTCATTTTTTCTAGTCTTTTTTATTGTATCTTGGGCATGACATGGTTGATTTTGCTTTTGCTTTGGATTCCAAAAAAGTGGCGAGTGTGATGGTCAAAATTATTCATGTGGCTCAGCTGGTGGATGCCTCACTAATGCTTTTTAGTTTCTTTTGATGTGTGATTCCTTAGCATCTAAGTAAGTGACAAGCACATCATTTGCTATTCCTACAAGATTAGATAATGGTGATTATGTAGGCTTGAAATATGTAACCTTTTTCTAAACTTATTTCTCTCCTTTTTAACTCTCTACCTCTCAACTCTTTTGGTGTTATTTCAAGGAGAGGGCACTAAGTTCCAGCCACTAAATTTTTTTTTGATAAAGATTTGGATTAGTGTAAATATTAGTATTTTTTTGGATAGTAGCTTTTCCAATGTCAACTTGTTAAGAATTCTTTTATCATGACATGATGCATGGCCATTTAGATGAAATGAGCCATGGCACTAATCTCCACTCTTGATAGTGTCCATTTGATCTTTTTCTTTTTTGAATCTCATTTTTTTCATTGGATTGATCTCGTATTACATCCTCTTGTATTCACATAGATCCTTTTTTAAATCTTTCTTGCTTCTAGAATAATCCAAATTTGTAAATGGATTTTAGGGAGATAAATAATTGGCGACATCTTGTCATCATTGTTGGAGAGAGAGTCTTATAAAATTCCATCATTTTTGTAGAGATTGTGTTATTACTAGTTTTTTTGTTTATATTTGCCAAAATGTTGCTATTGCTCGTGTTTCTTGTTTAAATAGTTAGGCCAAAATGTGCAATTTTGGTAAATTTTGCATTTTAAACAAGTCTAACTACAAGTAATAAGATTAGTCACATGTTCGACTTTGTTAGATTATTAATACTTTTAAATTTTCTAATAACTTTTTAGTGATTCTAAAAGGTTTGGAGCTTGGGAAGGTAACGGACTTAGCTTTTTGTTGATACAAAAGCTTGGACCTTTTAGTCACTTGCATTCACGTGTGGGTGCAAGAAGACCACATTTATTGTACATTGTATCCATTTAAAGTAGAAGGAAAGTTAGACCGAGTTGATTCAAGAGAGGATGTTTAAATGAAAAGTCAAAATAGTTGGTGCAGGCTAGGATGGGAATATTTGGGTTCAATTCATCTAGAAACTCATGACGGTTCTTTAAGAAAGAAAGGGAGCATGAATTCTTGTATTTTTGTGTTTATATATAAGTAAATGTTTGATCAGGACTAATAAGTGGTGGATGGAGTGCTATGAGGGCTTTAAGCTGAAGTGTGAGAAATTGGACTATTTGTATCTTAGTTTTCGTATTAGATATGGCTTAGGCCTATTGTTGACATAGCATAGCTAACTGTAAAATCTTCTCAAAGACATGGAACTTCTCAAAATTCCATAAGTAAAAATACAACAAATTGGAGTTACTCACATGAGCTAGATGTTGCAAGTAATTTGACGACTTGCACTTCCATTATTTGCAATTGAGACTTTTGAGGGAAAGAGATTCACAAGGACATGTAGTTCATTTTTATCAAGAAACTCATTTTGGTCAAATTCACATTCCAAGGATACTTCTCACAGTTGGGTGATCAAGTACTCACATATTGGTGAACGATATTGAATTTTTACCAAATTCTATGCACTAGACATGAACACTACTCACATTACAAGGATACTTCTCACAGTTTGGCCATTAAGTACTCACATATTGGTGAACGATATTGAATTTTTACCAAATATTATGCACTAGACATGAACACTACTCTACATGATCATTTTCGAGTCCTGGAACTTGAGAGTTATGGTGTCAATTTTTTATCTACCATTAGAAAAATCGACTATATCATTGCTCTTAACGTTTTTTTGTTTTCTACGTGATTCTTGGCTCATATTAGTTTAAAAGTGTTAGTTTAGTTTTGAGATTAATAAATCATCAAGCGATTTGAGATGCAATTAAAATACATCTCTCTTTTGTGGTGAATTATTTCTCACATCAAGCATTTCTGACAATGGCTTGATCTAAGTTACCTTCTCATTCTAATTGATCCAATTCGTAAAAACTTCATAAATTTAAAATATTCAAAATATTTATAGAAATTAGAAATTAGAAATTGACCAAACATTCAGAAAACATTTGGTAAGGTCATAAAAATTATAGGTGTCTCAATTTGTTTTGTTTGTTTTTGGGAATGCAATAACAATGATATCTAGACTTAATAAATTTGAGATGTTTTGCCAATGGTTGAAGGCATCCTAATAGGAGTATGCCCATCAGTCTGGTAGATCCTCTGTCCAAGAATATCTTCATTGCATTGATCATTGCTTCAAATATACTAGAGACAAACCTATACAAAATTCCTAAAAAGCAAAAATATAAAGAGAAATAAAAATAAATAAATATTGTTATAAAATCATTAAAAAAAACCCTCACTATGAACCCTAATCAAGTAACTCTAATCAAAATGCACCTTATATCCAAACCATAGTTGCAGCAAATTGCGATTCTCAAGCAATCACGATTTCTAAATCAGGAATATTGATTTTCGGCAAAGAATCGTTGTGCAAATTTTTTTTTAGATTTTCTTTTGAGTTGGTTTTTGGCACATTGTTTTAGCTATATATCTACCATGAAATGGACCATACTGTACCTAAAACTACTAGCAACCTGCATAAATGCACTCCTCTCATCAAGAGCTTCAAGCTGATACCCATATTGCCCACCAAATAAGGGGGGGAGTGGGGGGGGGGGAGCTAACGATTTTCAAAACCCTGACAAAAATCCGTGAATTGCGGTTGCAAATCACGGTTTGAACCGGGATTCTCGATTTGCCAATGCAACTGTGATTCAAACAAATAGTCAATGGACCTCAAGTCTTGAATTCAAATCAATTTCACGGATCATGATTTCTAGAAATTATAGATGTTGTTGAGCCTTTACGTTGGTTGATATTCCTATCACGGTGGGAAGGGGTGAACACATTCATGTTGTAGATGAGCCTAGCATCAAGATTTTTCCAAGGTGAAATGTTCCAAATTCAATGGTAAGGTGATTCTAATGAACTTCTTGCAAAACTATAAAAAAGCTTGTATTGCTTGTGGAGGGTTGGAGTGCTCAATGTTATATCAGTATTTTGAGTTTTTCATCATAGTATTGTTGTCCTCTCTAACCATCCTAACACTCATGAACTTGAAGACATCAATACACTCATGTTAGGATAAGAGCTTTGATTAGGCTTTGATACCATTTGAAAATTTAGAGGGACCTCAATCGATTCAATTCTAATCAACAAAGCATTGAAGATTGCACTTGATTACATTCTTTGAGTGACTAGCACTTGAAAATGAGCTAGAATGCATCTAAATTGGCAAGAGCTTCTAAAATACCTCAACAAAATAGCAAAAAAACAATTGTACAACCTGTCACACGTGTGAAAAGTGCAATAGGCTCGTCAAGTTCACATCAACTCAAAACATCCAAAGACTGCTAAGATCAAGCACCAAACTTCCTAGAACTCAAAGATTGTCAAAATTACATCTCTCAAATAATGTACAATTGAGCTTTCTTTAAAGGATGATAGAGGCTCGGATTTCAACATAGGATTCCTTCAAGAAGTGACCTAAATCAAGGTATCCAATGTTTTTGACAACCTTGACCCATTTGACACTGGATTCTAGTGACTCACTTGGTAGATGGCCAATATTGCCAAAAATCTGTATTTTCTTGGATCTATGAACAAGAAATTGAGGAATTTGGCTATCCATAATGATGCCAAATGTCAAAAATCGATAAGCTAGTTTTAGCATTTTTAACACTCCTTAGAATTAGTTGGATTCTAGCATGGATTCACTTATAGCTTCAAGGGCTGATCTAAACTTGATATATGATGTTTTCAACAGGGATTTAGTAAGAAAATCAGCCACACAATTTAAAGTATCCACATGCTCCAACTCGGTCTCTTTGGCTTGAACCTTTTCCCTCAAAATGTGATGAGTAATTGTGACCCACAATGGTAAATGCAATTGTGACAATTGACATGTGTCAATAATTTGAATGTGTTGGTGAAGACGACCTCACCACTATGTATATAGAGATGGTTCTCCATGGAATGGGTGATTCATTCTATTGGAGGGTGGATGGTTCATCATTAGGCCATAAGGTTTGCTACTCTAGCCCCAAATGTAGGTATGTGATTGTTGAAGGTAGGTTACAATGATATGGGACAACGTGATCAATTTGAGACATGTGCATTCTTGACTTAGTGTCTACAGATCCAACACATGGGGGTGAGATGGAAGTGTCTCTAGTTGGGGGTTTATTGAGCTTTTGTCACCAATATTATGTTACCCTTTGGTCAACTTTGATGGGAATTCATAACGATATCACTCTCTTTGTCTCCTTTCTAAGAGCCTGGTGAAACACCTGAGAGCTCACCTTTGGCCTTACAAGCAGAAGATCACTTTCCTGGACAACTTCTCTCCCAAACTTGTTAGATGGGTCATGTCTCCCTTAGCTTTGCCACTAGAGTCCTTATGATAAAGCACGGGATCTCCTCCTATCTTGTCTTCTTTCTCTCATTCCATCTTTGGTTCAAAAGAAATTCCAACATCATTATCAGCACCTTTTAGATAGTTCCTATGGAAAGGGAGCAAGAGCCTCCTCGAATGGTCTACTAACTCAACTCTGTCTAAATTTGGAGGTCTTGGGATCCACAAACGTTTCCTAAAAGATCAGCTCTTATCAAGCAAAGATCCACCCTACAAAGCATTTTGTCTCTCTATGATGGCTCTTTCAAATTAATAAGTTGCTCCCTCTCAAAATTTTCTCTACCCTTTCTACCCTCAAGTGGCCCCCTCTACCCTCAAGTTGCCCTCTCTCAAAACCTTCTGTACCCTTTCCATCCTCAAGTGCCCCCATTGTCTCTGACGAGTGTATTTGCTTCTCATGTGTTATGCTCTTCCGTGATAAGCCCCTCTTCTCTATTAGACTGAGAATAGACTCGTCCCCCATCCAAAAAGATTTCCTCCTCAATTCCCACTTCTCCCCTTCCCCTTCCCCTTCCCCCTCCCTCCTCACCACTAATGAGGACTCTCTATTTACACACGCGTGCGCGTGCACACACACACACACACACACACACACCAATCCACCCCCGACAATTGACTCCCATGGGAACCCACCTCAGCTTTAATATCTCCTCCAAACCCCTCTTATTCCACTTTCTTAACACCAAATGGAGCTAAGATTATCTCAAAGTCGTCCGTCGTCTGAAAGAAGACGCTGAAGTCCATCTGCAAGATTATCTTTGCCAAGCATAGGACTTCTATCCATCGTTTGTTCTTTCGTGCCCTCTCCCAAAAAACCAAGTGGCCTTGTCTCCAAGATCAACTTTGTCATCTATGCGTCTCTCACACTAAATGCACCTCTATCTCTTCTTCAATTGTCCCTCTGCCTCTCGGGGTTTTTTTAAGAACTTCCAAGTTCGAACCCAGCATCACCGTGGAGCCCTTCCATTTTTGGAGATCATTTCCTAACCAAAGTCGATGACTCTCTCCCTTGGCTAGTTTGCAAGGTCTTTAAAACATTAGAAATCAGACCCATCTTCAATGGTGAGGGATCCACAATTGACGTTATGTGTGGTTTAGCTATGTCAATCAAAACTTTGATGTCCCAAATTCAATATTTTGGCTAGTGTTCTCTACTATATAACATTTATTAGCTAGGGATGGCCTCTTAACATATACGAGTCCCTCACTACAAATGGGCAATCCTCTGGTACAATGCATTTTTTGTTCGTACTGTTCTAGTCCCACTACCTTTTTGCAAACAAAAAATAAATAAATTTGTTGGTAGTAAAATCTAAATCTAGAATGATAATATGGTGTGATGGCATGAGGTACATGTGCTAATAATGAGAGCCTAAAGTTCCGTAGAGGAATTTATGTTGTTGCAAGCCTAATGTTAGATTTTGAGGTTGAAATCTTGAAGTTTGCATAATGAGCATTTCATCGAGTTTCTACACACTTTTTGATTTTGTAATTGAAATGAACATCTAGTGAGGCTTTTAGTTAACATATCACACATGTGGCGCTATGTGGCTTGTAAGACAGCTTAGACAACAAATACTAATTTCACCAAAAGTCTATAGACACGAGTCTCATGGTCAACTCTAAACTCTTGATACCTCCGTGTCATAAAGGTGCCACATAGGATTAACTAGCACTAAACTAATTGTGATGAACAAACTTGTCTACACAAAAAAAAGGGCCCTTCTTAGTCCAAAGAGACCCCAATAAATATAACTACTGTTGCTACATTAGCAAAAGAAGCTAAGTATCGTAGACCTCAAAAATGACATATAAAATGCAAGTGCAAATTCTTGCAACTTTGTCATTCATAGATGTGGAGTCATCTATAATGAATTTAGTTTCATTATAGAGGAAAGGAGCTAGAAACCATGTAATTGAAGGTCATTGTTTTGTTATTTGAGCTTGAGTTCAAAGTGGATTGATTTTCTACAAGCACAAGCATTGTAAATATTTTCACTTGCAAATACTTCTCTTGACTTACAAATGCTTGTAATAAGTCAACTTCATGTTTTTACTCCATATTATTTATGTCAACGAGATCGATATATGTGCTTTGTCCAATGGTCTAGAATTCTTGAGTTGTATGTCTTTTCTTGCCTATGTTCAAGTGCGTTCACGGACATTATTAACTCATTTTCCTTTGTTTGTAATAGGGATTTTTTTGTAGTTCATAAAAAACTGTTCCGAACCAAAATGTTTTTCAAAAGGGCATCCCAGGCATGTTGCAGTTCGAAGTGTGAATACTTTTCTTAATTTTCAAAACACCTTTTCTGTTTTGTCATGCATGCGTGAATCTACCTTCACAATTAGCCATTTTCACTTTCTGTAATGGGAAAGGAAAGTACATTCTTATTCCCCTCACCCTCTCGCCCCCTCTGCGGGCGTCGGCGGAGTGCAGCTGGCCGTCCACGACGCGTCGACTCAGCACCAGCGGTCGGCAGAAATACAGGGTGCACATGGGAGAGGCTCCCTAGAAGCCGCAGCCAGGTGGTCCGTCCCTCTCGGGGCGGAGTCTCCTGTCGGTCAGAGCTATGGGCTCCCGGCTGCAACACAGCAGCTCGGCGCATGGTCCGTGTCCCAGGACCTCCGCGGTCCTGGAACCCAGCCTTGTGCCCCAAGGTTGGACCTCAGATCAGGCAAGGCTAGGTCTCGCGGGCGGTTGGCCCTTCTTACTATGAGGTGTCTGACACTCAATTGAGACAATATCAATTGAAATCCCATGGTGCTATGCACTAGAATGGTGTATAGACTAATGGTTACTTCATATTGGGACAGGATCTAGCATGCGTGAATCTACCTTAACAATTAGCCATTTTCACTTAGTCCCGACTTCTGTAATAGGAAAGGAAAGTAAATTCTTATTACAACTGGGTGCATTTTGATAGACAAGCTGGTGTAAACCCACTGAACCATTGCACCTTTTATAGGCTTCCATTCATACTCGGCACAAAACAGGACAATTTCTAATTGCAAATATCCATACTGCAAGTGTAGCTTGCTAATGACTTAGAAAACTTTGGCCAACATCCATACCAATACCCTCTGTATTAATAAATTAGCAGTCGAAACCATGATACAAATGGAGCAGGAATGTTGTTTGATGAAAGGTCAAAATTTTAGCAGGAGAGGTGTAGATCACAAGAGAGTACAGTTCATAGAATTTCATAATTCTCCAAAATCAAATGAAATTCTGTATTCAGGTCAAAAATTCAAAACATTCAGGAAGTGATATTCCTCCATCTTAGAATTTGAGCTTTCAGGCTGAGTAATAGCTGCAACATCTTGCTTTGTAACAAAGCAAAACAATAATGATCACTACCTGATAAAGATTCATGACATATTAGGGATAGTAGATTAAATACATGCTTGGCATTAGCTACATGATTGTTGGAGGCTACAAAGCACTGCTTCAATAAAAAGATCTCTTTCTCAATTACTTCCAAGTGACCAGCTGCTTTTGGTAAACCTATCTTGTTCTCCAACACACCTTCAACTTGATTCCTCTAGAAGGTTCTGTTATGAAGTTCTCAACGGTGGGGACACCAAAATGACACCATCTCCTCGGACAAAGAGGTACGGAATAAGCCTTTTTGCCGTCTGGACACAATATCAGAGTACTTACGTTACCAACATAAAGTAATCCACATGGGTCCTCCAATAAGACAGAACAGTTTTACACTTATCAGAGCATAATCAGAAAAATTGATCAGTACACAAGCCCAAAAGCTCTATTTCCTCTCTTCTTTAGTAGCTACTACAAATTCTCAAGAATAAGCATAATGATTCTTGCATAAAAATTATATCGACCATTACAAATTCCAGTCCTGACAATGCTGGTTAAAGTAAACACTCACAAGGTAAAGAAAAAATTTTATTTGACCCTGTTGCCATTACATATTCTCTGAATAAAGATTACCAAGAGCTCTGTTCTTGCATAATAAACATCCAGAACAACTTTGGTGTTAAGTTCTTATTAGCAAATTCTTAGGTCCACATATCAGTGTGTGCATGTCTTCCAGAGACATGAAAGCCAGATAAAAATAGGAGGAAGAGAAACCAAGAAATGAATATCTTGTTTAGAAATAATAATTGATCAAGAAAAAAACTTAAAAACTGAAAACCGTTCAAGAGTTTGATTGCTCCTATCACTGGTAGGGAGTACACTGTCTAACTGTTTGTGTCGAGATGTACGCTCTAACCCTATTTGAGACCTTCTAAGAGCCCTAACAGTCCCCAATCGCATGAGGTGTTCCAAAAATCATTCCGCAGGTGATGTTTTGAAGTTCTTTACATTCTCTATAGGAACTCATATTGCTATTCCTTAA
Organism: Diphasiastrum complanatum; assembly: GCA_029204225.1. Classification (NCBI taxonomy): domain Eukaryota; kingdom Viridiplantae; phylum Streptophyta; class Lycopodiopsida; order Lycopodiales; family Lycopodiaceae; genus Diphasiastrum; species Diphasiastrum complanatum. The sequence goes on from CM055093.1 coordinate 60,372,743, forward strand.
AAGGGGTTGCCATCTACTTCGGGATTAGCCTATTGATGTCTATGCAGTTACCTCAGTGTAATGTTCCTTTCGCTGGCCACTATTGCTCTATGAGATGATTTACAAATTTATGTGCCTTGTGTTTTAAGTCATTCAGAAAGCACAAGCCCCACCCAAAAACCAGCATTAAGGAAAAAGAAAATGATTCATTGTCATCAAGTAGGTTTGCATAAGACCATTACGGTAGAGCATGAGGGAGAGGGGGATAGTATGAAGGGGAATAATCTGTAAAATGCAAGGGAAACAACACATGATGAGAATCTTCAAAATAACATATTCCCACATGGGGGGCATGTATCTTCTCCCATAAAATCTCCTCAGAGGCATTTTCCCTGAGCAAATACACTCGAAAAATGTATTTCCACATGAAAAATAGTGAAAATGCAATTCCTTATAACTAGGAAGACAAGGTAACGCGGGTGAAATTTCAAGAATTTTAACCAGAAAGGACATAACCTTATCTGAAGGATAGAACACCTTTCAATATGATACAAAATCCTTTAGGGGGTGCCTTCATGAATGAACGTTGGACAAATCTTTGAATCTTTGCTTGGTCTAGCAGGAGGCTTTTGAAAAGACACCACAGAGTAATACCTTCCAAAGAGAGATTTGGACAAGAAGCTGTCAGAAAGTATGCAGCCGATCAACAAACAGCTAATCCATGGTTTTTTGAAATTGAAAATCCTAGAAAAGCCTGTAACTTGATGGAAGAACAGGAAAAGTTTTTAAAACAATCTACTACAATAGGAAAGGCTTCTATTCTGGGATTAATTCATCAAGTTGATGATAAACTTCATGTACGGTCAAGTGGCCGTTTTTCACTTACTATGCAACAACCCCTTCATTACAGATCTAGAGTGTGAGGATTGCAAGTAGGAGAGATGGAAGTTTGGGCTCTAGTAGGTTTTACATTTTACAAAAAATGCTCGCAATGCCAAATCCAAGCCCTTCAGAGAAGAATCAATACCATCGTGGCTCAAGAGCCAAACCGGAAACTAACCCAGAACCTTTTTGATTGCTTGCTTGAGAATTACATTGTTGAACCCCAAATTTAGACCACATAATGATAAATTATGAAGAATTGATGACCATCAAGTACATGATTTACCAGAATAAGCATCAATTATTTATATTGGATTGGCTTGTCTTGAATAGATTTGTGCCTGGGCTCAAAGGATTCTACCTACTGGAGAAAGGTAGTTCTACCAAGCACTTTCGCTTATGCGAAAATAGACCAGAAAGAGAAGGAATATTTTCCAAAAAACATAGTTGGACCCACTCAATCCGAATTCTGTGCTTGTGAAAAATACCAAAATATTGGAGATGAAAAAGAAGACTCGAGTTTTTGTAAAGAATGTGGAGTTGAACTCGTGAAATCTAGAGTTCAAAGATATCGAAGGAGATAGTATTTAAGAAACATTCATAAATATTTTTGCAACAATTCTATCTAAAACTCTTGAGGAATTGGAAAGTGTAGCATACTGTGAGTGTGACTCGATCCTAGGTTCTGCTTATATGGATCAAAATAAGAACTGTCATCTCATCCAATTTTTTGAATGAATGGCGATGGCTCTGACATGTCACTGATAAGGAATAGCACAAAGTAATAAGCAATCACAAGAAATATTAAGTATAGAACAAAAAGGATGTGTTTCAAAGCATTTCCTTGGCCACTCACTGAACTTGAAAGTCAAATGCTCACCCTTACGATCTCCTCATAGGTTTCATCATCAATCTCAACTGTTGTGACAACCTCCTCCACATCCCCAAGTATCATGTTCAGATGCTGGTCATATGCCTGTTCACCCATGGTTAGAAAATCTCTCTCTCTCTCTCTCTCTCTCTCTCTCTCTCTCTCTCTCTCTCTCTCTCTCTCTCTCTCTCTCTCTCTCGTACTCTGTCAATGGGCTGTGCTCAACTAGTACTCTATATCATTGGGCTGTAGTGGGAAGCAAGGAGGTTGTTTGCGACGCGAGGAACCATCAACAGGCATAGCCATCTTCCTACAAAATATCCAACTGTCTTAACAAATTGGTCACATCCAACACGCAAATAGAGCATGTTACTCCACAAGACATGTTTCCTAGAAAATGGAAAAAGACATTACTCATTTGATATGTGTCTCTGAGAATGATACCTGCAAAACTTTAAGCGGCATGATCTATCTCAAAGGAGAACACAATTGTACCTTTTCACAAATCAGCTTGCGTGTGAGACAACTTTCAAAATTGTGTCCCACCACGTGTGACGTATTGAAACTTTAAAATATCTAACAAATTTCATCTATTCTATAATGCCCACTTAGAAAGAGAGGGCTGTATCATAAGAGAGACAAAATTTCTGTATTAGGTGAGTTATGCCTAGAAATGCAGGAATGGCATTTAAGGATTATGTTTTGTGTGTTTGCATGGTACAAAATAAATCCTAAACAGTTTGGCTACAAGCTTTGACCTTAATTTTAAATGCCAAAATGACCTTCACTGGGGAGTCATAGTGTCATTCAACATCCCCTTACAGCTACACAGGGGATCATTCATTTTAAATGAGGATCTCATAGAACCAAAGAGCACTAATTTTGGATGTCTATCAAATTTTATGGGCCACCAAAAAGGGCAAACTTGTTCCATACTTTGATTGAATTGGATGTGCTTCGTAAATGTTAAAACATTCATTACTAAGGGCCTTGGAATTCACGCCATTGGAAAAAACATAAGCGAATAGATGAGGGTAGAGTAAAGAAAAAAAGTGATAGTTATAACTTACTTAAGAAAATTAGAAAAGACGTGCCTTTGAAGGGTCTAGAAATAGGGAAGAGAAATGAGACACAAAAGGGCAAGGGAAAGTGTTTTTGTTGGCAAACTGTTTGCTTAATTTGCTTGCAAAGTTTTTTGACAAATTCTTGCTAAGGAAAAGTTGTGAAAGGAATCCTCTCTTAGCAAACTTGACTTTTCTTCAGGGAAATACATTCGGGCCAACTTTGTGACATCTTTCACAAGCTGCGGGCAATAGGAAAGTTCTAGCATGAGTGGGCATCTTGATTGGGGCAACGTTCGCAAATTGTCGTTGATCAGATTTCAGAATCACTACACCAAGCACTTATGAAACAAATTACTATGTGTTGAAAAGTGACACGGTAGTAGACTTAGCAATTGGTGCAAAAATTTCTTCACAGTCAATCCCTTCCTGTTGAGCATAACCTTTTGCCACCAATCTTCCCTTATGTTTATCTACATAACCATCTGATTTGTACTTAGTTCTATAGAACCACTTGCATCCAATGGTCTTTTTACATGTAGGTAACCGAACAAGTCTCCAAGACTTGTTCTTCATGATTGAGTCGTACTCCTCATCCATGTACGCGATACATGTGTCGATTCAGGCTCCTGTAATAACTCGTCACACAATCAAGGTTGCATCGAACCGCCTCTCACGGTTCAAACCATCGAATCATTCGGACCCAGGTTCAAACCGTTCGAACCTTCGAACGGGAGCCGGGTCTGTTCGCGCGCGCGCGCGAGAGAGAGAGAGAGAGAGAGAGAGAGAGAGAGAGAGAGAGAGAGAGAGAGAGAGAGAGAGAGAGAGAGAGAGAGAGAGAGAGCCGGGGGGTGTGACATGTGTGTGTGTGCATTTGCCATTGAGATTGTGTGTGCACTGTGTGTGTGTGTGTGAGAGAGAGAGAAAGAAAATGGTGTGATATTGTGTGTGTGTGAGTCTTGAGATTTTGTGTGTGTGTGTGTGTCTTTGGATGTGTGTGAGTGAATTAGTGATTGTGTGTGAGAGAGTGTGTGTGTGTGTGTGTGTGTGTGTGTGTGATATTATGATATTGTGTGTAGTGATTGTGAGTGTGTGTGAGTCTTGAGAGTGTGTGTGCATTGTGTGCACTGTAAGTCTGTGTGAGATTGTGTGTGTGTGCATTGTGTGTGTGTGTGTGTGTGTGTGTGATATTTTGTGTGTGTGTTGAATCTTGATGGGGTTCAGTGTGGGGCCTGGGCATTGTGAGAGGGGTGTGCACTGTGGGACCTAGGTAGCTACTTAGTTAAAAGTTAGAACTTAGGAGTTAGTCCGAGTTAGTAGTTACTAGAGTCTAGTAACTAGTTAGAACTTAGGAGTTAAAAGTTAGCGGTTAGGGTTAGAAACTAGATTAGAATTTAGAATTTAGGGTACACGGGGGCCGGTACACTACATAGATATTAGAGACCTCAGACTCGTCACTCGAGAGTTGAGAGAGAGATCTGAGAGAGAGAGAGAGAGAGATATCTGAAAGAGGGCCCCCTTGTCGAGGGATAGGGATCCCTTGTGGGATCATGTCACCATCGCTGCGGCCTATGGCACATCGGGCACAAAGAGATGGACTTGCAGATATTGTCACCAGTCTTACACTGGAGGGCCCACACGCATCAGGGCACATTTGTTACGTTTGAGGGGGTACGAGATTGCCCCTTGCATGCATGCTCCTGACACGCTACTCACTCCTGTTGCACCGGAGGAGAAGTTTTAAGTTTTAACTCACATGATACATCAAGTTTGAAGTTTCAAGTTCAACGACCATTGATCATCTAATTTCTAAATTGTATTGTGATTTGTCTTTTTTGGCATATCAAGATGCAGTCACGGCGACACAGGCACCACATCACGCCCCCCAGTTGCCATCCGCTCACTCCTCGCTTCCCATGGCTCAGAGGACAGAGTTGCAGATGAGGCAGGGCCAGTACTCGGCCTGACCCGCCATACCCGGCCTAACCCGCCTTCTGGTGCGGGATCCTCGACACCACCTCCAGCTGTGACCATACCGACACCACATCAGACATTTGAGAGAGGGAGAGGGAGAGGGAGAGGTAGACGGGGCCGCACTACCCAGCTGGGGGGTAGTGTTGTAAAGCTATCTTCATAAGCTTTACTTCCGGCGCCACTGGCGCCAGCATTGTCCCCAGCGCCAGCAGCGCCCCTACTGCTCCCGGCGCCAACGGCGCAGGCGCCACTGTGACCAGAATCCAGCCGGCGCCAAGTTCCTATGGCTGAAAATCTTTGATCGGTTCTAGCGAAGTCCAAAGAGCTCAGATCGATGTGCAATCACCTCACACGATCTAGGCATGATTAAAGGAAGCCTGGGGATCAATAAAATCTAGAGAGAAAATGACTTTCTAGAAAGAGAAAATCCTACAGAGAGAAAAACGTGCTTTACCAGCCTGGGTAGAGTGCTTGGTATGAGGGAGGGGTGCCGAATCCCACCATTACTATAGGGGAGTGCGGGTTGCGACTCAGGGCGAGCTCCAACCAAGTCTCAGCCTCCCTTGCTGGAATGTTGTCACGGCTCTCGTCTTGGCATGCTAGCGCCCCGGAGACTAGGGTCGGTCACACACTTGAAATGTAACCTTCTCAGATTTATCAATAAAGTGGGATTTTCCTCAAACTGACTCTGATTACCTTCTGGGTTTCAGTGTTCGGTAAAAGCGCCAGTTGTAAGGCTGCTTCAAAATTTTTAAGTTGGCACATAGCTGAGGGTCGTATCCCGGGACGCTAGCGGTATGCCGTCGGGACCATTCGGTCCGTGGCGCCAGCGGTATGCTGTCGGGACCATTTGGTCCAGGAACTGGTTGTCTCCATATCTGTCGCGGCTTGTGGTTCTGAGTGTTCCTTGCATGAACGTGAATGGGTTAAGCTCTTGGGGAACGGGCTCTAACCTGTCGGCTGAGTTGGATGGCTTGCTTGGGTGGAAGTTACCTGTTTATGGCTGTCCAGTCTGGCGTGGCGCCAGGTTGGCTTCCAACGCTCGTGACGAAGCTTTCAGTTGGTTAAGTCTGATGTAAGTCAAACCGCTTGCTTGGAATGGATGTTACTTGTTTGTAACGAAGCTTCGAGTTGGTTAAGTTTGATGTATGTCGGGCGGCTTGCTTGGAGGGAAGTCACCCACATCGGGACCCCCGATCCGGCATGGCGCCAGGTTGGATCTCAATGTTGGTTTTCGGAACTTCAAGTTGGTTAAGTCTGATCGTTGTTGACGAGTTGGCTGCTTGTATGTCAAGTGGGTTTTGATGGCAAGAGTTGAAGGCTGGGAAGCTAAGTCGTGGTTCCCAGCTCCCTTTGGGATGCCTGCGCTACAGGTAGGGACCACTATGTGTCCACCTTTGCTCCCATAGCCATTGCAGAGGCAGAGGTTGCAGTTCGTCGACAGTTGTTCTACACCTGCAATCTGCCATTTCATCTGGCTAGGACCCCGACATGGACGACGACGATGAGTGCAGTGAGTGCGCTTGGGGAGGTGTGGCAGGGGCCGACACCTCTGGGGAGGCAATCACGGGCGAGTACATGTTCTCACACATTTGAGCTGCCATTGAGGAGGTGGGACCACAGTACGTTGTACAAGTATATATATTATACTTAGGCTAACCTGTTGGATGAGCTCCAGATTTTCAGGCAGGAGACCTTGGAATTCTCCACTGGCCCAGCACTTTTGAGAGATGGTAATAAACTTTTAACTGACCATGGTCCACCGTCCATTTAAGTTTTTAACATTACAGTTTAAACTTAAAACTTCACATTTTACAACACAATTACTCAATCATATTGTTGGAACTTGGTTGCAACTTTCTACTACTAACTGCCCCTTGAACTGTGATTCAGGCCAGCTGCGTCCCGTGTCATGGTGGTCGAAGTTTGGGGTTGATGTCCCCAAATTGCGTCGCCTTGCCATCTGGATTCTCTCACAGGACTGCACTGCAGTTGCTTGTGAGAGAAACTGGAGTGTCCATTCCCTAATTCACACAAAGAAGAGGAATCGACTCTCCTCTGCACATTGGAGAGGTTGGTGTACGTACACGCCAACCTAAGACTTTTGGGTAGACTCCAGACCACCCCAGAGCCTATCCAGGTAAGCCATAATTATAATTTCTAACATGTTATCCCAGTTGGCAGTTACTGAGTTAGTAGATACTAAATAGATCAATCATCATAGTAGACTGTAGCTAAATTTTAACTTTTGTCAGCCCTTGTAATTTTGTCTTGACTCTTGATTTCAATGTGCATTGTGACATGTGTGTAGGTTAATCCCGATAAGAGGATTTGAGCTGCACCACTAGAGTGATGCAAGCTGGGCGAGCTGCAAAGATGACAGCAAGTCCGTAACTAAGGGATGGTCAATAGCGTGGGGAGCAGCAATCAGCTAGACATGCAAAAAGCAAACCTTGGTAGCTCAATCTTCTTGCGAAGCTGAATACGTCGCAGCTTCAAAGGTAGCGAACGAGGTAGTGTGGTTGCAGATGATGCTGGAGGCAATTGGGATACCACAAGGAAGACCATGCACGATGATGATGGACTCTCAGAGTGCCATTTATCTATCCCAGAATCTTGTCTTCCATTCAAAGACAAAACACATACCTCTGAAGTACCATCACATTCGAGATTTGATCTCGAAAGGAGAGCTCCAGGTCGACTACATGAAGTCTGAAGACATGATTGCAGATCTGCTCACGAAGCCACTCTTCGCAAAGCAAAGAAAGGCAATTGGACTAAACGTGCAAAGCCGCAAGGTTCAAGAGGGAGTGTCAGAAATGGTGAACTCCTGCAACTTTGCCGCGACACGAAATGAAGCGACACGAAGCGAAGGTCGAATGGCGAACAATTCGCAAAAGTCAACGTACCTCGAAAACCCTAAGACACGAAGCGAAGCGAAACTCAAAGGTCGAATGATTCGTGAAAGTCAAACATGCCTCCGGGACCAAAAAGACACAACACGACACGAAACGAAAAGAAACGAAAGAAAATCTTTCGCGTTGCCAACTGGCAGCTCAACGGGCGTGGAGCCTTAAACTTCACGCCCAGCTGAAACAGTTAGCAATAACGGAGAATAACTGATTAGTTGATTAGCGTTAACTACTCTTGTAATTCTCGGTTTAGCTATCTTGTAAACTCCACACAGTGGAGATATAAACCTTTTTCTGGATCAAAAAGAAAAGATAGAGATACAGAGAGTGTGCGTGAGAAGAGCAGAAAAGAAAAAGAATAAAAATGAAATAGATGTGCATGAAAGTCTGCCAACGAGCAGAACACAGCAAAAGAGCAGAGCGCCAAACCGCCAACGAGCGAGACACTGACCATCTCGCTCTAAAAATTAAACTGATAATATAGTTGCTCTATCTTGAGCACTTCCGCTGTCTTGATTGCTAGAATGATATCTCTTCTGTGATCTCTAGTCGCGTGTCTAGGGTCCTGCAGGCTTCTGCACAAGAAAATTAAAAGAAACAAATCTGTTCACGACAAACCAAACCAGTGGTCACTATTATAATTTATTAGAATTCAGCTCTGAGCTCAAGCCTCAAATTTCAGTTATACTCCTAATTTCTAAACCCTAAGTTCCAAGTTTGAAGTGGCAAGTTCCAACTTCACAGTCCAAACTCCACAGTCTCCTTAGCAAGCAGATCCTTGTACCCAGGATATGGTTACAACTTACAACTTACTGCAGTTCTCTTAAGACTTAAACTTGGGTCATTATGTTTTGATACGACAGGTCACAGGTCACAAGTCGCAAGAGATCTGATTATCCTGATTCCTAATATCTGTAAATTTAGAGGCGAAAAATACACTAGCACAAGTTAGCACAAACAGAATCAGTTTGCTTTACTAACTACAAGTGGCACACCACCACTCTCGGTTAGCACAAGTTAGCATTGACCGATGTTGCTAACCTGTAGTTGGGGCAGACCCCGTCCTTATCCATCTAAACCATTGGACAAAAGAGCAGTAAACTGATAGCCGAAAATAAAGTTCTTAAAAGCTTATTCCAATCAACTAAAAACCCTAATTTGAAACTGATAAGATGACTAAACTTGATCAGCTGAAAAATAAAAAATGACGGTCCCCCAAACAATCAGCCTATGCAATGATTTGGCACAACTGTGGCAATGGCAGTTACAGGGACGATATAATTTATGCCTGACCACAAACAGGCCATTTGAACTTTTGTAATGGTTGAAGACAGTCAAGTGTTCAGCTACCACTAAAGGTCGATGATGAAAGAGTGGAAAAATCTAAATGTTTGTGGGAAAATCCGATCGTGGTAGCATCAGAACCCTAAACCCATTAAGAGACTGAACGACTGTTTTTATCATCGGAGTTGCACTTTGTTCAAGAATCATACACAATAACATGAGGGAGGGAAGAAGAAAGAATCTACCAATAAAAACGATGACCAACTCCCTGAATAAACTATTCTTACTCACATCCTTCAATTTTACTGTTAGAAACCCTAGTAAAGCAGGAAAATGAAAAGCTTGCAATACATGGAGCTTGCCGCGGAGCTCTCTATCGGACCGCAGCTTGACATAGATGCGCTCGTCCAAACTGAGCCTGATCAAGTCTAGCGGCTCCTTCACCGCGCTCTCCTCCTCTGTCGCCATAATTTCTCTCTCTCCCCCTCTCTCTTTTCTTACTTTCTTTCTTTCTTGCTTGCAAATCGAACTATAATGAATGTTGTGCTTTTTGGAGCCTTTTGTCTCATTTGATTTTTTTTTTCCTTTTACTTTTTTTTTATACACAACATACACAGCCTGGCAACGTTGCCAAATGAGGAGCAAGCTCCTGAGATGCACTACGCAGCGGCTGGGATTCGAGTCTGCACCTTGCTGGTCACAGTCAACAACTCTACTCATACACCGCGCTACAATGGACTTCTTTTATCTTTGAAATCATACTTCATTACAATGTAATATTTCGCGTTGCCGCAATAGCAATAAGGAAATCGCCGCTTTTATTATTGATAGTTTATTGTGATGATTTGTTAAAAGATGAACAATATTTTTTAAGGTGACTCTAAGCATTACAACGAGTTTTTCTTTTTACTTTTTATTATTTTGGTTTACAATTATCTTTTTTTTTCACTTTTGAAAAATTTGAATGTATCTTATGTTAAAATATGAAGTTTGAAGTTTTAAATTTATCAGACTCTTCAGCTCGGCATACTATAAATAGTAATTTTTGAAGTTTTTTACATGCTATTATATTGTATGTCGATTCGCAAGTTTTGTAAGTCAAGACAGTTACGACAACTACGTGCCATGCAATGGTACCCTAAAAAAATGACATACGCTACTCTTCTGTAGTTCATTTTATTTATGCTCTTTTAGAGTTATATGTGTAAGTGATGCTCCTTGTTAGCTCTTTAATCTATAGCATGTTTGTGTACACAATTTGTGATATGGTATTAAAGCCTCTTTGAGGTGCAGAGGAATGGTTAGCTACAACTGAATTTGTGTCAAAGTAGTTGGTAAATGAGCTATTGAATTTGCTAATTTTTAAGCATATAGTAGTGATACTCGATGATAATTGGATTTGAATTGTCCGTTACAAAGCTTGCATGTCTTTAACTGTAAGCTTTACATACAATTCGGCTCTTCTCTGTCCCATTGATTTCAACTTATATTTGAATAATAAATTCTCTCGAATGGCATTAATATAGTCTTGTGATGCAGTGAAGCCTCCTTTTCTTATTATGTGTAAGGTCATCTGTTCTTTCGGGGGTCATCCAGAGTCAATGGGCTGGATGATTTTCTCTTTTATGGATACTTGCCTACTTTCTAGGGCAAAGTCGCCTTCAGAGTGATTTGATTAGTCAATGAGGCTACAATAGCTTGAGATTAGAGCTTTGGAAAGCAAAATTTCATATTTAGTATTTTAAGATGCAAAGTAGACTCAATTTGCAAATAATCATGGTCGGTCGTGGAGCAAATAAGCTATAATAATCAAAAACTCACTTCTTGAGTCTTTTGAGCTCAGATTTTGAGACAAAAAAGTTGGTGGATCTTGCTTAGTACAAGGTCATTTTGTAATATGTGAAACATTGAAAGTGGGCACCCTAGGCATGCAAGATAACTGCTAAGAGGCCATAGGTGGTTCTGGCTCAACAAGGGAGCATTCCAAGTTTGAATAAAGGCTGCCATACCCAAGAAATCTTGGAGGAAATTGAGATACCTAACAAGAGAGGAGATTATGTGTGTTTAATCTAATTGAACCTATGGCATCTGAAAGGGGGTACTTGTTGGATTTATTCCTTCTATCCCTAAATCCCAAAATTACTCTAGATTCATTCATGTTGTTGCATATATACTCGCATTGTCGCATAGTCTACAAAAATACACGGGAATTGCAAACAGGTATCTATACAACAGCCAAACTATCAAAGGAAGTCAAACGGTAAGGATCGCCCAGTGAAGATCCACCTAGATCCTGTTGCTTGCAACCAAAAGGACACTTGTGGAGCCAAACCACCTAACCAACAGGAAACGGATAGTCAAATCTCTAACCGCTTCATCCCCGAGCCATGGGGATTGAATGCAAGAGAGGAGAGGATCATGGCTTCATGAATCAAAAAATCCAATAGGGAGATGGGCGAGTTCCACAAGTATATATAATCTCCATTAGAGAGATAATATTCCTTCTAGGATTCCATACAACCCAATTATAAGCATTTTTCTTCCTATTCCTGCATAATAGCAGTCAAACACCGTGCAAGTGTTCCATAGTCCAAATATAGGTCTGGATTATTAATTACATTACCGACCAAGTCCGGAATGATGAGGCATACCTAATAACCTTATACATTGGAGTATCGGCTATTCATGTCATGAATTATTCTGAATCCCACATACTGGACATGGACGTAACATTATTCCTCCCTTAAATTACTTTTGTCCTGAGAAGTGGAAACTAGGGAAGATCTTCTTTATGCTTTTAACTTTTTCCCACAAATCATCATCCTCAATCTGATCCAGCTACCTAATCAAGTTGTTGGAGGGTTTGCGGATCCCAAGACAACCCTAACCCTAGCTAATAAGTGAGAGGGATTTGGCACCTTGCGTGTGTAAGTCCTACCCGATGATCACATAGAGATTTGATTAATTAGAACGTCAATAAAAGGACTTTAGGCCTATTATGCGGGACTTTTAATGTCGCAGGGCCTAAAAGTCAAGTTAGTGAATAAAGTAGGGGTTCCCAAAAATTCATTCTTAAATTAGGTCTTCCAATTAATGAATGGGTTCTCTCTACTTTTTGAATACTTGGGTGATTAGCCAGTAGGAATTCGGGCGCTGATCTCCTCAATTCACTATATAAGCAGCAATTTCGAATCATTGTACATGTTCTCTCTTCATTTCAATACAAGCAAGTTGGCCCTCTTATGGAATGGATGTGGAATGTCCTTGCTCTCTATCTCTTTTCCTCCATCTCTCATGCTTTCTTTGTGGCTGCTAATTGCTGGATGTGATTATTATATGATTTGCTAATTCTTATGCTTTTTGTGAGAAAAAGGGAGAGCGAGAAGGATAAGCTATCATCATTGTGAATTTAGTAGTAATGATTGTAGTGTTAATTGATAACGGATCTTAGTGCTAATTATGGATCATCAATGCATGCTGGATTTTGATCTATGCTATCGCTCTCATGGGATCAAACCTCCGCATTGTGAAAAATACAGATCCTAAGTGGATCTAAACTCCAAGATCATTGGCTTGAATGCTTGCACTCCAAACTACATAAGCTAGGAATTGGCAACACATTCTATGCTACCTAGAATGCAAAGAACTTGATCAAAAAGCATTTATCACAAATGGAAACTTCCATAAACATCAAGTGCAACCCAAAATAGCATTATACAGTCCATAATACATCAGCCTATCACTTTTGGAAAGCACCTAAGATCATACACAATAGCTTGAAGACAATACACACAACAATGCTCTCAATGGAGGAAGAAACAATGACAATGATCTATTGATCTCAATGAAGCATACAAAAGGTTTCTCCAACCTGTTCTCCACGACTTCCCTACTATTTATGGATGAGGAAGATGACTCTCTCTCCTCTCTCTAGAAGGTACTTGACCCTAGATATTCCCTATATAGGAAAAATAGCTAAAAATGGCTTATATGACCAAAATACATCAAAATGGTCTCATTTTGAAGGGTATGAAGTTTGACACTTCATCATACTGAAAAAATACAGTAAATAAAAACATTGTGGCCTGGTTCACACGTGCAAAACTCCAGAACCAAAACTATTTACAATTTTAGCCAATTTAGGCCTCAAACTAGCTAGGAAATGTTGACAATTTTCACACTCCCTCTTCAACATTGGATGCTAGTTTCAACATAGTCTTTGAGCACATTCCAAGATTAGATCTATGCATTAAATATAGGTCCTTTCCCAATGGTTTGGTGAAGATATCAGCCACACACTCCTTTGAAGAGACATGTTGAAGCTCCACCTCTTTGGCAATGACTTGATCTCTCACAAAATGGTGAGCAATCTCAATGTGCTTGCTCCTTGCATGAAAAACAGGATTGCTTGCCAAGCTTTGGGCTGAAAGGTTATCACAAAGTATGATTGGAGTCTTCTCTGGTTCCAGCAAGTGAAGATCCAATAACATCCTCTTGATCCAAAGAATCTCCTTGGTGCATGTTGTTAATGCCTTGTACTCGGCTTCGGTGGAAGATAGAGAGATAGTTGGTTGCTTCTTTGATAGCCATGAGACCACTCCATCTCCAAGATAGATTGCAAAGGCACTTGTTGACTTCCTATCCATTTGATCACCTGCAAAATCTGAATCTGAAAATCCACAAAGGTTAGGTGTAGTACCTCCATACAAGATGCCAAAATCTCTAGATCCCGAGATGTATCTAAGTACTCTCTTTCCTAGCTTCCAATGAGCCTCACTAGGATCTTGCATAAATTGACTTAGTTTACCAACCACAAAGCTTAGATCAGGTCTTGTGATGGTTAACCATATAAGAGATCCTATTAGCTTTCTATAGAGAGTAATGTCCTTGAAGGATCTTTCATTACTTCTTGTAGTTAGCTTTACATTTGATTCCATAGGAGTAGAAACAACTTTACAATCTTCCATATGAAACCTTTTTAGAATAGAGTTAACATACTTTTCTTGACATATGAATGTAGATTTAGAAGTTCTAATAATCTCTATTCCTAAGATATAATGAAGTTTACCAAGATCTTGAATTTCAAACTCTCTTTTGAGTGCCATCTTGATTTCATCTATATCTAGATTGTTACCACCACTTAAGATAATGTCATCAACATAGATCAAAAGTAAAGTGATATCATTTTCATTCAATCTAAAGTAGAGAGAATGATCATACTCACTCATAACAAAGTTTTGAGAAAGTAAGAAGGAATTGAGCTTAGCATACCAACTCCTTGGTGCTTGCTTTAGCCCATACAAACTCTTTTGGAGATAGCACACATGATTAGGCTCATCATGTGAAACATAGCCCTCGGGTTGCTCCATGTAAATATCTTCTTCAAGATCACCATTCAAGAAGGCATTAGTAACATCCACTTGCCACATATCCCAATCATAAAGAGTTGCAAGAGAGATTAGGATTCGAATAGTTACCATCTTTGCCACGGGTGCAAAGGTCTCATCATAGTCAATACCATATTCTTGAGCATACCCCTTTGCCACCAACCTTGCCTTGTACTTGTTGATTGATCCATCTTGATTTGTCTTGATCTTGAAGATCCACTTACAACCAATTGCCTTCTTGTCCTTTGGAAGCTTTACCAACCTCCATGTGTTGCTTTTGATGAGTGCTTGATGCTCATGATCCATGGCTTGGATCCATTCCTTCTTTTGAATTGCTTCATCTACACAAGTTGGTTCATCAAAAGAGGTAAGAAAAGCAAAGTTAGAGTTGTCCACCACTTGCTTTCCTTTTTCATCATAGGTTAGCCTTGATGGCTTAGCCCTTTGCCTTTGAGTCTTCCTTGAAGTTTGCTTTGGAGTGGCATCTCCATCTTCATCCAAGACATCTTGCACATCATGATGATTAGTAGGCACATCAACATCAACATCAACAACATTGGAAACATTCTCTTCATGAAAGATGACATCCCTACTTATGACAACTTTCTTTGTAGAAGGAATGTACACTTTGTAAGCCTTGCTTACTTCACTATAGCCAACAAACACACCCTTCTTTGATGAAGGATCTTCTTTAGTTCTATCATCAAGTGTGATATTGACAAAACATGTACATCCAAAGATCCTACAATGCTTGACACTCGGCCTTCTACCATAAAGAACCTCATGAGGAGTTTTACCGTCCAAGGAAGCACTTGTCCATCTATTACATAGATAGTTAGCACATGCTAAAGCTTCCCCCCAAAAAGACTTAGCAAGATTAGCATGTAGTCTCATTGCCTTGGCACATTCACAAAGGGTTCTATTCTTCCTCTCGGCCACTCCATTCTGTTGTGGAGTCCTAGGACTAGACATCTCCCTCTTAATCCCATGTGCTATACAAAAGTCTTTGAACCTATTTGAGGTGTATTCCCCTCCATTATCAGATCTTAAGCATTTGATCTTTGTATTGAATTGGTTTTCCATTTCATTCTTGAACTTGACAAATGCAGCAAACACTTCATCCTTACTTTTAAGAGGATAGATCCAAGTATACCTACTAAAGTCATCAATGAAAGTTGCATACATCTTTGCCCCACCATTGCTAGTTGTACTAGAAGAATGAATATCAGAATGCACAAGTTGAAAAGCTTCTTTAGATCTAGAAGTAGATCTAGAATAAGCAAGTCTATGAGATTTGGACAAGGCACAATGTTCACAAACACTATTGTTTGCAACAAGACTTTTAGGGAGACCAAGAACAAGCTCTTTCTTTGCCATTACCTCCAAAGATTTGAAGTTGGGATGGCCCAACCTCTTGTGCCAAACTTCTTGGTTTGTCAATTGCTCCCTAGCCATACATCCTTCATGATTAGAGATCACACATGCATCAAGCTTGAAAAGTTTACCATGCCTCCTACCTTGAGCAATCAAGGATCCACATTTACTTATCAAACATGCATCTCCAATGAACTCCACATCAAGTCCTTTGTCAATCATTTGACTTACACTAAGCAAATTCTTAGTGATTGAAGGAATGTACAAAACATTTTCAAGATTTGCTTTCCTATTTGTTGAAAGGGAAATAGGAATAGTGCCTATGCCTTTGATGTCACATTGACCATCATTTGCAGTGTAGATGATGTTACCTTCTCCCTCATAAGACAATAAGGATGTAAAGTATTCCTTATGTCTTGTCATGTGAGATGAGGCTCCACTATCAATCCACCAAGGATCATTATCATCTATGTTGGCTAACAAACTTGAAGTCATAACAAGTGATTCACATGTGTTATGTTCTTCCTCATCTATTGTAAGATTTCCTTGCCTCTCTCCTTGCTCTCTTTTCTTCTTATAACATTCATTTGCAAAATGACCTTTTATCCCACAATAAAAGCACTTGAACTTTGACTTATTGTTCTTAGTAGAAGAGGAAGAGGAAGAGTGATCATCATGATCAAAGTTACCACCTTTGGACCATTTCCCTTTGCCTTTACCTTTGCCCTTGAATTTGCCTTTTGTGAAGAAAGCCTCTTCACCTCCACCTTGCAAGGATGCACCATCAAGCTTTGATTGCAACCTATGTTCTTCAGCCAATAAGATTTCTTGCAAGTCAACCACACTTGGCAAGACTCTTTGAATGGCAAAACTTTGCACAAGGTTAGCATGTTCATTTAGCAAACCATTCAACATAACTTGGACTATTTCACCATCTTTTATGTTCTCATCAATGCATGCTAAATCATCACTTAGGGACTTAACTCTCAAGATAAATGCATGAGCACTTTCACCCTCTCTTTGCCTACTAGAAAATATTTGTCTCCTTAGGGTCAATACCCTAGATGTGGACTTTGATTCAAAGAGCTTCTTTAAGGCATTCCATGCCTCACTTGCACTTTGACACTTTCCAACTTCCTTGAGAAGTTCATTTGTAACATTCATTTTAATGATATGAAGAGCCCTTTTGGCCTTCTTATCAAACCTTTGTTGCTCTTGAAGTGTGAGAGGTCTCTCTTCAATTTCTGCAACTATGTCCATGAGTTCATTCAACTCAAGTAAGGACTCCATCCTCACTTTCCAAGTAGAGTAGTTTGATGAACTCAACCTTTCACTAGACTCTAGCATGATCCCACCATTGGAAGCCATGATTCTAATGTTTCTTCAACTTTTAGGTTTTGTCCTAAAGCACTTAGCACTCACTTTTCTCTCAACAAATGATAGATAAAGAGATCTATGAAGATTTAGGACCCTAAAACACTTCTATCTTGAACCTAGATGGTTTCCAAGCATAGAAAGGAAGATTGAAACACATGCAACACTTTGCACACACTAAGAATGGATTACAAAATCAAACCAACCTGAACACACTCTTGCTTAAGCTCTCAAACTTTCCAGCAAGTGACCAAATCAAGTTATGGTGTGAAGAGTTACTTGCATTCTTAGAAAATACCCAAAACTAGGATGCCAAGATTACCTAGTAATGAACAAACTTGATCAACATATGATCAACACACTAAGATATTGATTCAACCTGTAAAACCACATGTAAACCACACTTCTAAAAGTTTATAAACTCCAGCAAGTGATAAATACAAGATTTAGAGGTGAATGAATGAGCACACTTAGTGAATCACAAGACTAGCTTCACTATCTTGTCAAATCTTGGTGTTTAGATGTAGATCTAAGATCACTTCACATGAGAATGTTCCTCAACCTGTTAAGAACCTGAAAACACACTTGCATAATGGTTAACACCTTCCAGCAAATGCTCCAATCAAATTACATAAGGAGAGTTACTTACATGCTCAACAAAGTACACCAAAATTTATGCCAAAATTGATGACAATCTTTACAATATGCTCTTCACAATGGAGCTTACAATATGTTCACCCAAAAAAGGGGATCTTTCATCCAAATGGGAGCTTTGCTCAGCCTTTAGGAGAATTACAACTCACTCAAAAGAGCATTTGTCATCCACTTAAGGAGAAGTTTCATCCACTTAAGGAGAGTGTTCATCCAAGAATGGAGATTGTCAACAATAGGATTGAAAAGAACATTGTTAGTATTGAATATGCACAAGCCTCACAATCACAAATGATTAGGTGTTATGATCTGATCCAAAATAGTTTCTTTTCAGCCTCTGATCTTCAATAGACCTGAAATATGCTTTTGATCCACAAGTTCAACTCACAAAACAAAGGTTAGTAAGATTTGATCAACAAAGCAATGCAAAATCATGCTAGAACTTGATCAAACATCCAAATATCACCAAAAATGGAATACTTACTGTAAATAGAAGCCAACCAGCTCTGATACCATGTGAAAAATACAGATCCTAAGTGGATCTAAACTCCAAGATCATTGGCTTGAATGCTTGCACTCCAAACTACATAAGCTAGGAATTGGCAACACATTCTATGCTACCTAGAATGCAAAGAACTTGATCAAAAAGCATTTATCACAAATGGAAACTTCCATAAACATCAAGTGCGGCCCAAAATAGCATTATACAGTCCATAATACATCAGCCTATCACTTTTGGAAAGCACCTAAGATCATACACAATAGCTTGAAGACAATACACACAACAATGCTCTCAATGGAGGAAGAAACAATGACAATGATCTATTGATCTCAATGAAGCATACAAAAGGTTTCTCCAACCTGTTCTCCACGACTTCCCTACTATTTATGGATGAGGAAGATGACTCTCTCTCCTCTCTCTAGAAGGTACTTGACCCTAGATATTCCCTATATAGGAAAAATAGCTAAAAATGGCTTATATGACCAAAATACATCAAAATGGTCTCATTTTGAAGGGTATGAAGTTTGACACTTCATCATACTGAAAAAATACAGTAAATAAAAACATTGTGGCCTGGTTCACACGTGCAAAACTCCAGAACCAAAACTATTTACAATTTTAGCCAATTTAGGCCTCAAACTAGCTAGGAAATGTTGACAATTTTCACACGCATGACATCTAACCTCGTCGCCTTGATGTTTGTGTGCTTGGATCTTGGGTTGAGGCTAGTGATGAGGTTTCGTGTATCGCGATTTGGATTTCGCAGTCGCGAAGCTTTCACGAAGGAACCACAATCCTCTTTGGATTCGAATGGAGTTCAGATGCAATCGCTGGACACTGCCAACTGAATCACTCCTACAATCTTCCAAAATGTAGTCAGGCTCTGTTGATCTACGTTTATAAAAATTAATGCAGCATTCAACATAGTTTCAACCAAGGTGCGGAATTAAAATGAACAAGAAAAACTCATACACATGATTAACAACAGAAGCATTTGCATACGAGATCAGCAGACACAGCAAGAGAAATTATCTATATTGAACTTCCTCTGTTTTCTTCAAGCACTACATGCAAATCTACGCAATGCGTTGGCGTGGGAGAAACACGGTTCTCTCACGAGTAATCGTCTCGCTTTACTAGCGGGCAGTTGGATCTCTATGGATCCTGATCACAAAGCTCGTCTCGCACGCAGGTGGACTTGTTGTTTGTATTTCATCTTGATTGCTTATTAGCATCAGACTAATACCTTACACTGTATGTGTATTCTGTTAATCTATATGTCAAGTATCATCCAGTAAGTATTGTCACTCTATGTGAATCTAAGATTAGAGTGATTAATCATCTACAACTAATCAGGGAATCACAAGAGTGGCAGATTAGCCATGACCTAAAATGTATCTGCTGACGTCATATCATCAGATCAGATATCTGTACTTCTGGGTATTTGCATGATCTTGTTGGTACTCTTTTGAGCGTGCAGGTAGGAGAAGATTTCGTTTCTGTCATTGGTTTCGTTTTGGTAGTTTGTCTTCTCTCATATTGGACCGCAAAAGATTCTCGTTCGTGAATCTTTTGTGTTCGCAAATCGTTCTTCTTCGTCTGCTTTGACTTTCATGCGGACCGTTCGTCTTCATTTCCTTTGACTTTCATGTTCGCAAAACTTTTCGCGCTTCGTGTCTCCAGATCTTCGAGTTTGTGAATGCCTTCGTCGGGCTGAGGGCTGAAAGCTAGCAAGGCTTTGCAATTAGAAACGTTTTGTTTCTTCAGATCCCTCTCAAAGCATGATAGCTTTACGATCCCAAGACTGCTCCTTTGTCTCTCAAAGAGTCCTTTAGTGAAGATGTCAGCAACCATGTCTCTCGTTCCGATGAAGGTGGTCTGTAGCATCTTCTTCTCAATTAGATCCATGATCAAGTGGTACTTGATCGCAATGTGTTTCGTTCTGGAATGGAACATGGGATCTTTCGTCAGGTGTATTGCAGAGGTGTTGTCCATCTGCAAGACCAGGGGCTCGTTCCTTGTTTCGCCCAATTCGTCCAAGAACTACCTTAGCCAGATTATTTCGTTGGCCATCTTTGCTGCTGCAACATATTCTGCTTCGCAGGATGATTGGGCTACAACGGTCTGCTTCTTGCTGACCCAGAGAACTGCTGCTCCTGATGCGATGGTGCATCCTCCCAAGAATCTTTTACAGTCGTCCTTGAGAGATGCCCAACTAGCGTCGCTGTAGGAAAATATCCTTAAACCTGCACCACGACAATAACACAAGCCATGATCCCTCGTTAATTGAAGATATTGCAAAATTTGTTTTGCAATCTTCAATGTGTCGAGCCTGGATTCGTGCAGAATTGGCTCATCCCGAATACTGCATAAGAAATATCAGGACGTGTGTTGTCAACAAGGTACATCAGTGATCCTATCAGCTTTCTGTAACGTGTGAGCTGCATCTGCTCTCTCTCTTCCTCAGTCTTTGGACAGTCATCATTCGTCAGCACCGTCCGTATGAGCATTGGAGTGTTCGCTCCTTTGCAGTTCAATTGAAGATTGCGATAGCAGCCATTGTTGGCTGATTCTGACGAATCACCAAGATACTCGGACAGAGCAACTCAAGATCACCTCTCACCTTAGACTAAGGAGGTGTCTGAGAAGATGAGACGAACGAAGACTGAGAGCTGAGAAATACTAGTAGTAATGACAAGCAAGAACTGTGTAAGCCTCATGGTGAATCCCGAAAGATGCAATGACCATGTAGGAACTAGTATTTCTAGGCAAATGTAATAAATGCACGTAGACCCCTCTTAAAGAAAGTAGAGCGAGCCACCTTTTGATGGTGACCTCTAGAGCATTATTCCACTTGTAATTTGTGACATGTGGAAATTCCACTAGGATGCCACCTAAGGAGCTCTCTTGCTTATTTAAGAGACTCCCTCTTTGTGAAGATGAGCTTTTTGTGTATTGTATCAATTCCATGCTGAAATGAGAAGAGCCTCCATGAGTTAGATGCATCCATTGAGCTCCTTGATCATGATGGTTTTCTTGAGTGAAGCCCCTATGATCATGCCCTTCCATTCATGTTGTGTGTGGTTATGGATTTAGAGTGGATTAGTTTTCTTGTTTTCCTAGTTGTGGATTAGTTTTCATTTCTTGTTGTGAATTAATGTAGGAATCAGCATTCAAGTAAACTAAATAGGCTAGAAATGTGGCATAAATCTTGCATATCCTCTAACATTCTAATTCTTGATGTTCTTGGGATGTCCAAGAATCAAAAGACTGGTTGGTTTCTTGATTTTTGGACTTCTAAAATGCTATTTAGTTTGGTTTCTTGTTTCTTGTCTATGCTTTTCAATCATATTTAGAGTAGTTCTGGTTTTGCAAGTAGATTAGCTTCCTTAAATTTGGTTACAACCTTAGGATCTTGAAAACTGAGCAATTGTGCTGCATTGCAAATCTGACTTTGTTCACCATGGCTTGCTTCGTAACGGAGTTAATTGTTCCATTGGCAAGTTCTTATTCATAAACAACAAAGTGTCGAGACCCTGCAGTCATCCTCTGACAGGCTGGATGATTATACTACAACGTTTGTGCCCGTAGACATGCAAATCTGAATCTGTGTGCAGGTTCAAACCCGTTAGATCTGTGTATGTCTGAAAAGGAAAAGGAAGTTAGTATTTATATTCTTCTTAGGATCAAAAGCTAGGCTGCATGGTAAAGCATCGAGGCTGAGGAGAATCTGTAAACAACCATGAACCGTGGGAGAAACTAAAGCAAAGGTACGAAGTGAGAACAGTCACAATGGTCATGCACCTCAGCTACATAGCGTGTCTTTAGCTGTATAACAAGTGGTAACATGATCTGCTAACCTTCGGCAGATTTTTGTCAGACCCCTTTGATAGTCTCTCGCTAGTTGTCGTTCTTGATTCACCTGTTGGCAATTTTTGTGTATTTCTGCAGACTGTGCGATAACATGCTAGAGGATCCCCCACTAATCTCTTAATGGGATTGTAGGGGTGGTTCTCATGCCTTTCATCTCTAGGCTTGACTCGTGATAGAAAAGAGGGATTCTAGTGTAATTATCCCTGGATTCCACACTTAACAAATTAATTGGCATTGGTCTACCTTTAGAATCTATCTCCTTCTTGACAGAATAGCCTACACAAGGATAAGCAATGTTACAACCACTGTAGAACAACACATAATCTTGCCCTTGCCTCTTGTTAGGCATTCAACCTTACGATGATTGCCTCTACAACCATAACATTTGATATGGGATTTACCTATTGATCTCCAAACTTGGTTAGCAAAACTTGGTACCAATTCACCTTTGTACCCATCTATGAAATATACATGAGGTTTCTCTCTAGAATGATGGATCTTAAAGTTGTTTCAAAATTTAAAGTTTGGGCATTGGTTGGTGGTACAAGACGTTTGGCTATCATTCCTCGAGGGTTATATCTACACTAGAAGGTAACTAGACATGTTGCACAATGGATCATAAAGTGGTAACTTTAAGATTTAAAGTTTGGACATCAAGACAACTACATTGGTTGGTGGTCCAACATGTTTGGGTGCACCTAGGGACATTCATTTGCAGTATCCGAGTTTATGCATAGATTGGACACCAAGTGGCCTCTCACATGGATATGTTAGCAGTTGTGGTTCCCTTAGCACCCACTGCATGCCTTTGAGCTTTGGTCCATGGTTCCAAATAGCTCATTAATGAATTTCTCATTTGTTTGCTTTGCTAGATCTATAATTGCTCTAAAGTCTTGTTAGATTATTCTATTATCGGGAGTGATTCATCTAACAAATTGATTTTTCATCTACATGCATTCACTATCAAATTCTACAGTTTTATTCGTGTTTTTACACAGTTTGTAGAAATACTCGAGAATTGCTCAATAGGTGGCTCTGACATATCAGACAACCGACATATCGGATGACTCCGATGAAAGTCAAAGATTCGAACACATCGAAGGATGACAATTATTGTTCCGCCTGATATGAAGCCAAAGAGTTGCCCTAACTGCTTTGCAAGTAAAATTTCAAGAAGTCCTAACTAGATGGATGACAGCACATTACGGCTAAAATATTGATAGTGACTTTTGTCATTATAGCTTTGTTCAATTATTGATAGGCGTAGTCATGCATAGGAAAGAAGGTTCATTCCGCTGCGCTCGATAGTTTGTTCATAGTATGCGACTTATCGAATCGTCATTCCTTCTTCCAACAAGTCTTGGTAAAGCCATTAGCTTGGGATGTACTAGAAGATATTGAGGCCAACTCTTTGTCTCTTCCTGCGGCAACATAACGATAACTCTTGATAGAGTTAAATCTGAGTATATCATGATGATCATCACCCAATTCTCATATGTGGATGGCAAGCTTGATAGCAGTGTCATTATTGCGTCTTGATCATCTATGACTGATTCGACAATGACCATCTATTGTAGGATGTTCTTGAACTAGTTAATGCGATTCTGTAGTGAATCACCATTGGTCATCATGAGGGAGAAGAATCTTTTTCTGAGATGTAATTTAGAGGTTATGTCTCTTACGTCGTACCAAGTGCTCTAGATATCTTAAACTTCTTTCGATGTCTGAGCTTCAAATACGTGTCCAATTTTTTGTATCCGAGATGTTGAGGATGATCAACGCAAAGCCTTTTTTAAATTTTCACAGATGGTAGTTGGATCTATCGAGCTTGTCTATGATGAGACTAGCCTTGCTTTGGGAATCCATGTGGAACTTCAGTCTAAGTAATAGTGATAACTATCAATGACTTAAGAAAAGAAAATCTAATACTATTATCAGAGCAAAAACTATTATTCTATCGGCTGATAAAATTAGGTGATGTGGGAAGTTTCTAATATCAAATAGTTGAGTTCAGATATAGGAATCAAATAGTTGTTGGCTTTGATAGCATGTTGAAAATTTCGAGTGAAATCTGATAGGATCGATTATGTAGACAAACACAAAGTCTATTGACTGTTAGTTGCGGAAGTAACAGACAATTCAGAAAAGTAAGAGAGCAGCATCAGACAGAATGATAAAGCAGAGTAGCATAACATACAGACTGACATAATTTTATACATAGTAAGACAATGAATTGATTTAGAAAGTAAAGAATACAAGTCAGGTGTATGACGATCACAAGACAATTGTAATAATAATCGCGTACTTGAAACTAGCTCTTAGTTCTGTAATGGCTACGATGATTCAAAGATCATTTGATAGCCTATTCTGACTCTTTGTTTGAACCTAATCGATGTGATAGCATCTACTGTGTCTGTTGACTAATTACAATGATCATACGATTTCAAAATGCTTGGTTGCTTGATACAATCGACATATTGATTATTTGATCATTATAGACATATACACAAATGCATAAATACTTTGAGCTTATGTTGTTTGTGGTGGATCTTGGTGACGATCATGGTTGTCGCTATTTGGACATCTGGTAATCATGGCTGTTGTCATCGTCAATACAGTTGCATAGTGTAATAACTAGCTAGTTTAGGTCACTAGCTTTATTTAGAGTGGCACCACGTCAACAAGACAATCAAAAGTTTTTCAATTCAAGTGGGAGGGAGCAAGGGTTTGAAAGTTCCAATAGATAGTACTTGTTCGAATCGAATATTTGAGCACCTGTTGATGGTCGGTAGACTCAATACTTCTTCGATAGCTTGACTGCCTTTGATAGTTTGACCGAGATGTAGGTACATGTGTCCGATTCTCTTGTATTTCTACAAACTGTGTGACATTGTGAGTAAATATGTATCTAGATTAACAATGGGATTTAGGAAGAGAACAAATAAATCCAACACGTTTCATTATGCATTTTTCTTAGGATCAAACTTTATAATAAGGATTGCATATGAATGGCCTTAGTCCCTTGTGGAACACTAAAGAAAAGCTTATATCTTCTTTTCCTTTGCCTAAGTTCAAACACTTTCATCAATGTATTGCTACACAATCTTTGACTTTCCTATTGTAGTTTTCTCAATGTCACATTATCAATTTTTTTATTATAAGCGACTAAATTTGAATGATCCTAACACCTTGCAAAACACTTGATGGAAAAGACCATATGCATTATCCTTTTGCCTAACTTCAAACATTTTCTTACTATATTTCTACATAATTTTGACCTTTAAAAGAAAAAGTCCATTCTTATAAGAGACATTGTGGCCTCTCTGTATGTCTATTGATGAGAGGCATCTCCACCAACTACGTCATTGCGAAATAGAACTTTGATACTCTATGGTCACATTTTCCTCCTCTTATACCTCTTCCTAGCCTATTTGTCCAAGGCTAACCTACTTGGTGATCTTCATAATGTGCATAATTTTTTTTTTTATTTAAAAGGGCACATGTGCAAGATGCATGTACTTTGGAGTATTTGCTTTAAGAGAAACCAAGAAATCTTATGCAGACATATTGACAAAATTGGTGCAAGCCTTACGAGGGATGCTCAAGTGACTCCTTTTGGATTGTTGCTTTGTTAGTTTTGTATAAGAAGGCACGATTGTTGCAAGAAGAAACAAGGGGATTTGAAATATCACAAGAAGCTATGCCATACACATGTGAGTGTTAAGAAGCCTTCAAATCACTGGAAACTGGAAAAATAAAAGATCAATTTTGAATAAATTTGAAAACAAAAAATGACGCGTTTTGTGCTCAAACTCACTTGGGAGCGACTGCTTGAAGTAAACACAATAGCTATTGCTATCGCAAGAAAGCTAAAAAATAGGGTTGTAGTGTGCTTTGTTTGGCTCACCCAACCATGCTAGATTTTTTGTCCACACGTGCCGATATTTTGGCCAATTGTTCTTTAAGAGTAAAAAAATATTGAGGAGCATCCATGTACAAGTGTTTTTTCATGCAACATGTGAAGCGGGTGGGGGTGTGTGTGTGAATGGGTCTACAAGAAATTTAGAGACGGGCTCCTTAGTCAAGTATGGGTTGCATGGGTGGGTGGGGGGGGGGGGGGGGGGGAACAATGGACGATTCAGATCGACAATGATGGAGAATAATGACGATGTTTGTGAAATCATTTCAACTTGACATATTGTTTTTGCAATTGAGTTGCTATTATAGTACTATGGAATGGGCTGGACACAAGCCATTCTACCCGGTAAGGCTTTCCAAAAAATTTTGCGAGGTCAGGAGGGGCCGAGCCTAAATTTTTTTGGAAAGCTGAATCGGGCAAAATGGCCTGTGCTCGGTCCATTCCATTGCGTAATGGATTCTTTGACTTTTCCACATGCCATTTATAAAGCATAATCAACACTTACACTTTTTTTTGGACCAGTCAAAAAGTGCCACGTGGCAGGACAACGCGTCAGGCTGATGCGGACAGGCGCATGTTTGGAATGGGCGTCAGATTTTATTTATTTATTTTAAAAACAGTGACATATTCTACTTTTTAAAGAGCCCAAAAAATGGGCAGAATACTCACAAAGAATCCATTACGGGTGACGGAACAGTTTAATATTTGGTCGTCATTCACTCGTGGATCCCAGAAGGGGGAACCCGGGGTAGAGGCAACATCGTCTCCGGGTGAAGGGGCCACATGGAAAGACGCCCTAAGGGCATTTATAAGGCATGTCCTAAACTACGAGGGTGGATCCAGACTTGAATGCTCTTAGATTGAAAGGCAATTAGGGTTTAGGCAATGCGATCAGACAGCAACAAGTTACAACCATTTCCATGAGGTATTATGCCAAATCTATCACAATGCCTGCAAATCTTTTCTGGTTTCGTTGGTTAGATCATGACAGGATCTATGCCCGCAAATCTTTTCTGGTTTCGTTGGTTAGATCATGACATGATCTATTTGTAGATATAACTTTTACCAGCAAGCTCTCTAGATTTCTTTTTTTTCTTGTTTTTGTTACAATTAGTTGATTAAAAGGTATGCGGTTGTGGTTCTTTGGTCAGGCTGTTTGGTGGAAGAGGCGCATTTGGAGTATAAGATCCAGAAGTTTGGTTGCTTCAACAAACACGAAGATCCTTAATGGATATTTGAGATTCATGCAGATCTGATGTAGATCTGTTTCAGCGGAGTTTTTAAGTTGCCACACTTGCTGTGCTCAAGGTGAGATGTTCCGCTAGTACTGTCAGTTTTGTTACTCCTTTGTTTTTATGCAAGTCAATATAAACAATGCTTCAGAAGATAACGTTTGTCAGCATTTGCAGCTCTATTATCTGGAACACGCATCAGTTTTTGAGTTGTAAGGGGTAGTTCTTTGCAAGGGCTTCATCATGATCTTCAAGTTTGCATTGCTCATTTTCATCATTACTTGAGGTTTTGTCAGAATGCATTTGGCAATCAACCAAGTACAATATCGTTATAAGTGCAATATTCAGGCTGCAAGGATTGAGAAACCCTAGCTGTTGAAGTTATGGCGGTTTCCTCATCTCATCGGACTTTGAAGTCTACGCTGGGACAACTTTCTAGGAGGAGTTCCGCTTATCATGACGGTCATCTTCTTGCTTTGTACCGTGCCATACATTGTCCCTTCGTTCACATAATCGACCCAGAGATTATGGAAAACCATACGGTTGCACCTCTAAAACTGTGGCAAGGGTCTAAGGAGCAGTATGATTGTCGTTCAGACACTCCAACGTGCCGAGTGGTCGGAACAGGAAACTTCACGTTCAAATCGAATAGCATTATTGGATTCTTATCAAAAAATAGTGAAGATTTGAGGCGATTTAATTCATCTGCTTTTAGTGCCTCTGCACGAAACATAAGTAATTGGAGCCCTCTTTCTTCTACGTTTTCTTCGGAAGCAACAAAAGATGACAGTGCCGGAAACCTTACTTCAATCGCAAATGAGATATGCATTATTCTTAAAGGCTCACCATGGGGACCCGATGTCGAAAAAGCTCTTGAGAGATTTATCATTCAGATAAATCCAAACATTGTTGTAGAGATTCTGAGAAAACGCTGTACCCGTGCCAGTCGTTTGTACAGTTTCTTTAGATGGTTAGAAAATCAACCAGACTACAAACATAACAGTGCCGTATACCACACCATGGTTATGGTTTTGGCAGAGAAGCAAAAGTTCAAAGCTGCTCAGCATGTGATTGAGGACATGCACAAGCAAGGTCTGCAGGTTTGTACTGCTTCATCCATTCTAATCAGAAACTATGGCAAGAGATGTAAAGTGCAGAAATCCTTCAAAGTTCTGGATGACCTAAGAACTGTAAAAGGTTGTTCTCCAAATGGTGAAGTTTATAATGCGCTTGTTGGGGTCTTGATGAAAGTGAAAGATTATCCAAAGGTTCTTTCAACATTTGAGGAAATGCTTGGTGCAGGAGTGAAGCCAAGTGCTCTTCATGTAGATACTGTTCTTTACTACTATGAGAATGCTGAGAGCCCTGGGGATGTTCTTACCCTCTTCAAGCAGTTGATTGAGAAGGGGCTTATTCCAGTGGATACTGCTTACAGCACATTAATTGATAGTTGCAGTAGGACCGGCAGACTACTTGATGCCTACAGCCTCCTTTTAGAGATTATTCAAAGTGGTGTTATTCCTGATAACAGTACATATGCTAGGCTAGTTGCTGCAATCCAAAAAGCCGGAGAATCACACAAGGTTGATATTTGTGATTATGCTTCTCTCCGAATTATTCAAGAAAATGCAAAGACCCCAAATGCCGGTGATGATGAGCCAAGTATGGCCTTAAAGGGCAACCGTCAGCCCGTTGTTGTGGATATTAGTAACATCCTTGGTCAGTCTTCCTGGGGACCTGACAAAGAAGCAGCACTACAAGGTTTACTTGGGGATTTGCATCCTTCTCATGTTTCAGAGGTGCTACATAATAATTTGATTGATTTCAAAGAAGCTTTCATGTTCTTTAAGTGGTTGGGACAGCAGAGTGGGTTCAAGCATACCGTTTCCACATACCATGCCATGATAGGACGTCTGTCTAAAGAAAATCAGTTTGATTCAGCGCATGAGCTCTTAGATACTATGCACAATGATGGTCTCGAAGTAATGACTGCTATGGCTATCATCATCAGGGCCTGTGGCCGGTCTGGAATGGTTGAGGAAGCAATACAAGCATTTGAGCGGTTGAAGACATTGAATTGTGGGGCAAATGTTCAAGTATACAATGCTCTGATTGGTGTTTATTTGAGAGCTGGAAATTATGAAAAGGTCCTCTCGATCTACAAAGACATGTCGGATCTCGGCCAGATACCTGACATCAGCAATCTGCGAAACCTTTTATATTTCTACCAGACAGCTGAAACACCAGAGGAAGTTTATAAGGTTTTTGAAGAGTTAAAGGAGAAGACTCTTATACCACTTGCCATCGGATACAATGTATTTATTGATGGACTTAGCAAGACAGGTAAGCTTCAAGAAGCTTTTAGACTTTTTGAAGAGATGCTTAGCACTAATCATCTCGACATTAAAAGCAAGCTGCTTAGAACGTACAACACCTTAAAATGCCAGATCAAGAAAATGGGAGATCTGGATAAGGCTCAATCATATCATGATATGATGGTAGAAAAAGGTTTTGAAAATAAATTTCTTGTATAAAAAAGTGCAAACTTTTGGTTGCTCTTTGGATCTGGGAATAAAGTCGCTGGTGAGATCAAGATGGTTACTTATTTTGGCCACTGGAAATTCTTGGGAGTTTGTAAGGATTGCGAACATAGCTGGCCTGCCATTGCAGTTACCAGACACCTTAAAGTTGTTTCTGGACTGCTAGGAAGCATTGTGCACTAGAATTGTGGCATCCATTTAGGAGTTTAGAACATCCAGGTGAAGCTCCATTTTTGAAACCATTGAGCTCTTTATAATATTACATCTTTTTTGTGTATTCTAGCTCAATAGTATGGTTTAAGGCAGACGTGAGTCCGGCGTCCGGACCCGGACGCGTCCGACCCACAGACGCGACCGCGTCCGCGTCCACGTCCTTTTATTTATTTATTTATTTAGTTTTAGCTATTTTACACTAAAAACATTTAAAAAAACAGTGTGTCCAGGTAGACGCGTCCGCTTCCGGGTCCCGCTACCTTTTAAGGTAAGTTTTTTCTTGACCAGTTAAATAGATATTATTTTAAGAAGCCGTTTAAATTAGTCTATATGTTAGAAAACTGGTCTTCTCAAGATGTTGGACTCTCTCAACATAAAATTCTTTTAGAATTTAAAAAAAAATCCGCCAATGTTATTATGAACCTTTGTTATGTTGGGTATCATACCAGACATAACATCGCTATACTACAAGTCTACAATAAACCTTTGTATGCCTGGGAGAGATTTTCTCATCAAGATTTCTACTTTACCTGATCTTGTCAAGATCAGTTTGAGTTCTATTCTAAGACAACATGAAGTTATGAATGCTATTCTTTCTTTTGTGAGGTTGCTTGGAAACATGTCAAAACCATAGATCAACAAGCCTCTACCCACGTGGGTATAGGTCAGAACGTTTCAGAAAGGAATAACCTTTCAGTTCTGATCAGGTTCTGTTCCTTCAGTGACTCCATTCTAAGTTTTGTATTGCTTCTTTGGGTTGTATTGTTATTGCGAATACTTTTATCTTTTCCTCCTCTTTTTATTAAGGTATTTGTTAAGGCACTGAATTTTGTCCTCCACCTTCAATAGACATTCTTGTTAAAAGCTAAAAGAGTATTTTAGGAGTCCATGATTTGTTATTGGAATATGAAGTTGCAAGTCTTGAATAATATGGCTCCAGATTTGAAGCCGTCCTCTCTTTTCTCTGCCAATCCTTATACATTATCATTGTTGAGGAAGATCCTCAGAAGTTTCATAGAAGTTTTGGAATTATGTATGTGGGTGAAGTGTTGGAAGCTATACGTGCATGTACTCTATAAAATTTAAATTCAGGTACAACCATCACATCACAGTAAATGCAAAAGAGAGGAGAAAATTTCGTTGCATAGCAAGTAAAAAGTTAAAAAGAAAATAACATAACTTAATGATGGAGGTCCTCAATGTGATCCTCACGATAGTACTCAAGAGATCAGATTGTGAATAGCTGGTCTTGTGGGGAGCATATTGCACTCATAAGATATTCTATGTTAGATGCATTGTATGACCAACAAACATATATTGACCTTGATGTTAGTCATAAGAGGTATAATCTTGAGCAATTTTATACTAATAAGAAATCATATGAGCAAGATCAACATCCATCTGCTTACCATCCATATATATCACTTCTATTAAATCCACCTCCATCTGTTACCTGTTATCTGTCATCTGTCATCTGAACAAGGACAACCCTAATTAACTTGCATGCTTTTGCATTCGAGAAGAAGTACATGATAATTGTGAATTTTCTCTATATGATACTAATAATGTTCCACATGAACGCTCTCATTATTGTATGTTGAGATTTATTATTATCTAGTATAATGGCTCCTCCATCCCTCAAACTTGCAATTTGACCAGTAAGTTGAGCTACCTTAACCTTTTCTAAGTTTAATCCATGATTCAAGGGCAAGATCATCATCAAGCCAAAAACATTTCTCCTTAATAAATCAATCTGGTGTGCATAACTCGATCACATGATTTTGTATCTTTGAACTCTACCAAAATAGATAGAAATTTAGACTCTTTCTTCTTGATTTAGGATACATGTATAAAAATCTGCATTGTTGAGATTCATATAATTTTTAAGAAGGTGTCAACCACCTCTTTCATAATGTCATCCTCAGCTTCATTTGTCTTACCATTTTGATGTTATTAGGTCTCTTCAAACAATCACGTTGTTCTGTATCTCTATTGTCTAGCTTTGACTTGACATTCTTTGCAACTTTAGTCTCCAAGCCTCCCACTACTTGTGCAAATACCAAAATTTTCCCCAAGGGCCATTGCGTGCTATATTATCAGCTTCATCCTTAGCCATGTCAATATCGTCATTTGATTCATCATATTGTTTGCCTTATGTACCCACTTATAGGGTACAAGTTGAATGAAATTTAGTTGTGAATACATTTTTCCAAAGTAGAATACTAGAGCTTGAAAAGTAGAAGAGACAAGGTAGTTCACATTTTGCAATAATGCTCGAAGTAAAGTAACCAACAAAAATGGCATGACAACAAAAACCATTAAGGAATGCAAGATATGTTCTAAAAATAAAAAAAATAAATCCAACACGTGGAATTAAATCTAGGCGTGACCAATAATCTTGAATACTGGAGGGCTGGTCTACCATATTAGGACTATTCCATGTCCTTAGCTGAATATGGCCGTAACATTCTTCCTCCCTTAAATAGGTTCTGTCCTCAAAATGGAAAAAAGAAAACATGAAACTATTTCTTAAGCTTTCAAGTACCATAATCATTAGAAAAATACTGGAGTATATGCACAACATACAACTCAGGAAATATAAGAATAATTCTATCTTTTCCACAAGGAAAAATACTGGATTCCAAAAATATTCTTCCAAACCGATTCTTAATCAGAGTATGAGTTTCAAATTATACAATCAACCAAGTAATTAAAGACCATTTTATACACATGCCTTTAACAGGTTAAACTTTATACAATCACCTGGAACAATATCTAGAGATTACAAAATTCTGCTGAATTTCAAAAATTCAGTTTACTATTCTTGGAACCATTAGAATCCGGTATCCAGTTGAGCTCACATGGATACTATCACTAATGAATCAAGTCTATTCCTCAATTGAGAAATACTCACTCAAGAATTCAGTATCCTATGCACATTTCTTAATGAATCCAAATGACTCACACATTATGTGTCTTACAAGCAATACCCACAAAACAAACAGTTTTCGGTGAATTCTCTGCACACTATTTGTTTTACCAATTAACTTACACAGGAGTGGATCAACTACTCAAGTTAATTGCCCATGATTTTGAAATCTTAAATGTCTAGGTGTGTATCCTAATTGTATTGTACACCACCACATTTAGATCCATATCCAAATCTCTTTCAAGTTAACCTGTAGATCTATTAGAATAGATATGTTAACTCTGCAAGTTATTGACAAACACAATACTTGATCATATGACTATGTTCATTGATTACGTTAAATACACCAGATAACCTTAGTAACTAGGAATACATAGTAGATCCAAACAAGATCAATCGTGCACATATGAGAATAATCTCACAATGACCCAGTATATAAACATGTACGTCATTATCTGGCAAATTCCTCCAAAAAGAGGAGAGCAGCTTGTTTTTACTTAGAATACTTTTGGAACACTTCCCACACGTGTGAGTGAGAGTTGGAAGTGATTGAATGCATGTAGTAGTGTGTTTTTGCCATAGAATCAAAGATAGAGCTTGAATCTCAATCTAGTCTTGATCTTGGTGCATCTACACACCTTAGGATATCACAAGTACATGTAGTGGACAATCCACACATGTGAAATTCAACTTGGTATCAGAGCCTACCTAAGGTTACCATGCATTTTGATCCATTTGAGTGAAAACTATTCATCAATCTTGAGCTAGAAATTGTCAAGGCCCATTTTCTTAGCTATCTTGTTCAATTTTGGATCAAAAGAGATCAAAAGGACATTGATTGGGTCTGACCTGGTACTATACGGAATCAGGTGCTCAGACACGTGTGAGGAACATCCAATTTCAGTTTGGGAGTTCTCTTTCATGTTTGATCCAAAAATCTTGCTAGATAGCTTGTTTTGAAGCTATTTTGTCTAGTTTTTGATGCAATCAGTTTCATTCCATTTGGTTGAGCCAATCAAAATTTATAAGCTTTTGAAGAGGGTTAGGTAGGGCACCTAGACCTGGGTGGACACATTTGGTTTGGTCAAGAGATTGCTTGTTTGATCCAAAATCACAGTTGAATGCTTACCAATCTCATCTATATGTGATCTAGGCACTGTTTTGAGATCTTAGCCATTTTGTTTCATGCAATATCATTGTATTTGAGTCAAATTTGGTTTCTTAGTGTATTTCACACGTGCTAAGAGTGTTTGATCCTAACTTTGCCCATACTCCATCATTTGATGTGAAGTAGATCTAGTTTTGGAGAGATTGAGATAGCTAGTGAGAATTATCTCACAGTTTGTTGCAAGATCTTGCATAGGAGATGGTAGCACACCATTATTGGATCCTATAGTGAGAGAGAAGCAACATTTTTTGTTCATCACTTTTATTTATCTCCACTTTACATGACTTCAATGAGTTCATACTTGTTGCAACCAAGTGAGAGATTGTCTAATTCCAATTATTCAATATGGAAGTTGAGGATGGAGTCCATCTTGATACTCCAAGATGTGATGGACATTGTACTTGGGATTGAGGAGGAGCCTCAAGTCCTTCAAGAAGTACAAAAATACAAGAAGAGATCCAGGATGGCTCTCCACTACATTAAGATGAATGTCTCTAATGAGATATTGAGGGAGATTGGTGATTGTTCTACATCCAAGGAAGCTTGGGATTGTCTCAAGTCCATCTATGAGGCTAAGAACACCTCTAGGCTCCTCACTCTTAGAAATCAAATCTTCCAAAGTAGTCAAAAGAGTGATGACAGTGCATCTAATTATGTTTTGAGAGTCAAGGATATTCATAGGGAGCTTGCATGTATTGGTGACTCAATCAATCAAAGTGAGCTAGTCCAAGTCATTCTCAATGGCTTGAGAGATGAATATGACAACCTTGTCCAATCCTATGCCATTAAGGAGGAGCTACCAAGTTTGGAGGCCCTTCAAAGTGTGCTTATTTCTGAAGAATCAAGACAAGAGTACAAACTCTTGAGGATGGACAAGCTATCACTCAATCATGATGATGGCAAAGTTCTATTTGCCAAGCACAAAGAGAGGAGTAAGAAGCAACACCATCACTTCTCTAATGACAAAGCTAAAGACCAAGATGAAGAGGAGGAGGAGGATACCTATCATGCTTCTACTTCAAATCTCAAGAAGAAGAAGGTCAAGTGCTTTTATTGTGGCAAGAAAGGCCATTATGCCACCAATTGTTTCAAGAAGAAGAATCAACTCAATCAAGTCAACATCACCAATGAGAAAGAAGACTATATTGCAAGTGATGGAGAAGGCTCTCTTATGGCATCAAGCTTCTCCTCTTCCACCTTCAACAAGGATGACTCATGGTATATTGATAGTGGAGCATCTTCACATATGTGTGGCTCCAAGCACTTTTTTTCATCTATTTTGCCTTATGATGGAGTCAAGAAGACCATATACTTTGCAAGTAACCATGAGTGCAATATTGAAGGAGTAGGGATTATTCCCTTGAAGCTTGCATCTTCTAAAGATCTCTTTCTCAACAATGTTCTTTTTGTCCCAAAGCTTACAAAGAACATCTTAAGTGTTGGCCAACTTCTTGATAGTGGCTTTGATGTCAATTTCAATATTGACAATTGTGTGATCAAGAAGGATGGTGAGATCCTTGCATATGGATCAAGATTTGAAGGCATCTACAAATTGGATCCAAGTGAGAGTGCAAACTCTCTTGATGTTTCTTATATGTCCAATATTTCAAAGGAGGATGATCACACAAGATGCACATATCTTCTCTCTTCAAGTATTATGGTGTATGATTATTCCTTATTATTCAAAGCATATGTTGAGAAGAAATTCTCATTGAAGATCAAAGCTTTGAGGAGTATTGGAGCTCTTGAAGGAATAGCACCATATGAAGTTTTATTCAAGATGAAGCCTAAGGTTGATCACCTTAGTGAACTTGGTAGTGCTTGCTTTGCACATATTCCCTTGGAAACAAGAAGGAAGGATGATCCAAGCTCATGGATCATGATTGGATACTCATCCATCAAGGAGACCTTTAGTGTCTTTACACTCTCTATTCCAAAAGTGATTGTGAATAGAGATGTCACATTGCATGAAGATTCAATCTTGGAAGTGGCCGAGATCAAGGCTTCTCAAGAAGCATCACGAGTTATCTTTTTTGAAGGTATTCAAGTTATGATGGGGCCAAAGTGTGAGGAGGAGTTTCTTCTTCATATGATTTCAAGAAGATCTTCAAGATGCATGGCCGAGTCTTTATGGCTCACCTTACATGGCAAAGAGGGGCATCTTTCATGTTGTATCTACTACAACACATTCATATATGCTTCTCTTCCTTTGCTTGAAATGCTATCTTGCTTCATTGAATTTTTTGGATCTCAAAGTTCAAGAAAAGCTATACTAGTTTTGTATGATGCTTATGGTTGGGATGGACATGTTTCTTGTCATTATTGACTTAGATATGTTTCCAATACTTTTTGAAAGCAAGATATTGTATTGTCAAAATTATGCTCTTGGTTCTAGTAAGAACAAGTTTGAGCTTGGTACTCACTTTTTTGAAAATCATGTTTTCACATGTTTTGAGACAAATTGTAAACTCCTCTTGAGATTAAGTGAAGCATCCAAAGTGGACACTTACATCCTTGAGAGAGTAACTAGCCTAAAAAAGATCAAGATAGTCTTTGATATCAAGATTAGATCCATCATGGATATAGTTCATTGTATGTGGACTAGTCAAGCTAGAAAGCATAATCTTGATAATCATCATTGTTTCACATCTTGTGATCTTGATCTCCATGATCCTTATGAGGCTTGGAAGCCTCAGATTTCTCTATTTATGGTGCATCCATCATGCAAGTGGAACTTTCAAAGCAAAGATCATTATCAAGCATGGAGGAAGCCCATGATCATAGTGGCATATTGGTGGAGCACTCTTCAAAGGCATTGGCAAGACATCTCTACCAAAGAGATCTTATCATAATTATGGTGAGGGTGCTGCTATGATGGATCCCTTGGCTGATCTTCACTTCTTATGCATACCAAAGGATCCACTCAAAGAGATTTACAAACTTCTCAAGTGATCTAGTACCTTTCCAAGCTATTTTTTGAGGAGGAGTGTGAGAAATTGGCAAAAATCTAGCTTGGTATTTTTTATGATAGAAGTTTGTAAGTGAATCTCACATGTGTGGAGGATGTTCCCACGTGTGGAGAATTGTAAAGTAAATCAAAATGTTTGATATAGGGGTCTCATAGAATTTCATAGTCAAGCATTTATGTGTAGGATGTTGATAGGGTCAAATTTGGCATAGATGGCAAATTATCCATTTCCACTTGTAATGCCACTATTGAGCCAAAATAGAGTACGAGGCCAAACTTGTGCCAATTAGAGTGTAGACAAGTGTAATGCTTTTGTTTGATGAAGTTTAAGAGGTCCAATAGGATTTAGAGGTGGACCCATGTGTGGTCCAATAGAAATTTGAGGTGTGCTTGAATATAGTCCAATAGAATTTAGAGATGCATGGATCAATGGTCCAATAGGATTAAGAGGTGGCAAAGTGTGATCCAATCATAGTTAAGCATAGTGGTAGCCCATGAATCTACTAGTATCATTGTACTCCTCATTTGGATCTAATTGATTTTGAGATTGAGTGGATTTTTTAGTGTCATCGAATTTCTAGCTTTCTCTCTCTACCCGAGAGCTCATGATGGTTTTTCTCTCTCTACTCAAGGAGAGCAGCTTGTTTTTACTTAGAATACTTTTGGAACACTTCCCACACGTGTGAGTGAGAGTTGGAAGTGATTGAATGCATGTAGTAGTGTGTTTTTGCCATAGAATCAAAGATAGATCTTGAATCTCAATCTAGTCTTGATCTTGGTGAATCTACACACCTTAGGAGATCACAAGTACATGTAGTGGACAATCCACACATGTGAAATTCAACATGTGGGAAGTATACTTGAACTTTACACACTCATTTGAACTTCGAATCTTCAAGTAAACCATTGGTTAGAGTTGCCCACCTTCAAATTGATTTTAGCAGCAATGCTTTGTGCAAAATGAAGAGATTTGGATCGTTATCAAAGCTCTTAGACTTGGCTCTGATACCATGTAAAATTTTAGAGTAATGGACTCAATTTGATCTACAAATCATCAATAAGAGTGATTGGAAACTTGGAATCTTGATCTATATCAAAACTATCATCCAAACCTAGCTTCTACTTGACAATTTCTATATATCCAAAAAGAACAACAAAAAATAATGATCCAAAGGCTTCACACATGTGAAGTATAGCCACTGTACAACTTGATAACAACAAATAAGTTTACTTAGGAAATCCTAAGCATTCATCCACAAAGAACTGCCTTAAGAGAGTGAAAACACCAAGATTGCTCCCAAATCAATGTTTCTCATCATTAGCCTTCAAATGGATCTCACATGGATGATATACAAAATCTTCATAATCTCTCTCTAAGCCATATCCAGCATGTGTGAAACAACATAGTGCTTATCCATATACACTTTGGCTAAGATTCCACTAATTTGCCACATCATCATTGGTGGCTAGTGTTGACCTTCTAGATTCCTACAATCTAGGAGATATCCTACAATTTAGGAGATTTGACATTAAACTCAAATGAAATCTATATACAATGGATTTGAACTTTATGCTTGAAATTTTGCATGTGGGAGACCACTCCTACCCATGTGATATAGCATTTTCTACCACTAGAATGGTGCCAAGAGGCATAATACTACTAAACTAGTTTTTGACCAATTTAAACACTAGTTTCCAAATCAAATGAGATGTACAACCTATATGATCTATCTAAATGACTTAGGCATAGATTTCACAAGTGGGAACAGGCTCCACACATGTCTACTGATGATAGGTACATGTCATTATGGTATTCACAAGATTTGATCAAGTTAGCTTTTGCCAATTCTAACAAATAAGACATTGAAAACTTGCACATGGGAAAAGAGCAACCAAGTATGGGGGATGAGAATGTTTATAACAACAAGATTTCTATAGAGGTTTTAAGATTCCAACCTAAATGCTTGGAAACAGAAGAGGGAGAGATACTATATTTACATACAAATGCACACGCTCGCGTGCGCGCGCGCGCACACACACACACACACACACACAAAGGAAAAAGAAATTTTTTCATTAAATATGCAAAGAAAAGACAAATGTAATTATAAGCTATGCAAGCTTTTCAATGAAGTTGATGGGATAGATTGTGAGCATAAATGAGTAATCAGTTATTGTGTACTAATTTATGTTTTCACTCGAGTAAGGCATGATTTTCTTTTCTAATTGATTGTCTAAATAAATCTCAAGATCCAACTATGTGTTGGGATGTTCTAGAAAGAATATAAGATCCTACTACAATTTGAATAATACAAGTCTGTAATTATGAGATGATAACATGAATGAAATATGCATTGAATGTGTCCATAAAATAATAGTAGCAAAAGGTTGACTTATAGTTCTTTATGTTTCATCTATAAGAAATGACATAATATGATAGCTATATTGTAACAGGTTTATTCAAATGATTCCTTCATGTTCTTGGACATGATCAAATCTTGCAAAGGTTGTCCTTTCTCAAGAAATTATGTGTTGATATTGCGGTTGTGAACTCATAAAACATTGATCCTCTCATTATGAACTTTGAAAGTGACCTAAACTTGCTTTTTTTATAGATATTATGGAATTTGATAGTGAGCTCACCTATTTTTTTGGCATATCATAAAATCTAAAGTTCATAATTTTTTTACTTTATGGTTTGGAAAGATATTTTTAGAGACCTTTACACCCGGGCCATTCAATTATGGCTTGGCCTAAAAGGTCACTAAAAGTTTCATTCCCCACGATATGGAGCTTTTCAATTATGGCTTGGCCTAAAAGGTCACTAAAAGTTTCATTCCCCAAGATATGGAGCTTTCTATTATGATTATTGTGATGGTATTTAATCTATTGTGCTCCAAAATTGTTACTCATTTCTACACATCAAACAATAGCAACAAAGACGCATATATTATGACTTTTATTTCTAACAAAGCAAATTAGCAAGTTTGCATGAATGGAATCTTGAAATTACTTAACCCTCATGGATGGAATCTTGAAAATATGTAAGCCTCACAAATGCAATCTTGAAAATATATAGCCATAATGGATGAAATCATCATTAAAATTTTGAAAATATGTTTTTTCAGCTATTGTTTTTTATAATTTTTGCATGTTTGTCCACGCATAATAATGGTATAATGGCTATTACTGTAGTCTTGTCTCGTCTTGCCCCTATAGTGGCTCCAACACTTGTCTAGTAGAGTACTCTTTTAACAACCATTTCCTCCTCTCTAATTCTAATTTGTAATCAATACCAATGCAACAAAAGTAATCTAGAACAACAGACAAGAAGCTCAAAATACAATATATTAGAGATTAACACTTTCATCTGAAAAGCCTCAATTCTTATTCAATCAAAATGTAACAATCATGAAAGAGTTGGTTTAAAACACCTGATTCACTTATTTCTCGAGGACAATTTCTAGATTTCACTGTTCATAAACACTGCTGCTATTTTCTGAATCTAACATGCAGACAAAATTGATTGGAAACCCATAGCCAGGATTCAAGATCGCATCAAAACTTAAATTACTCTTCCGCATCATTCTTGAGCAGCTGGGGTAGAATCTAGGCTATGTTAATTCCGCCGAGACCTAATCGAATTTGTTCTTTAAGTAATATAATTTCTAAAACGTCACTATACATATAAAACGCTGGTATTCTCCGAATTTATCAAGCTAACAGAAAAGAAAACCTACGACACCAAAATTCCCATTGCTCTTCCGCAACATTCTTCAGCCGCTGGTGTAGATGCTCGATTGTATTACGTCTCGTTTAGATGCATAGATGATTTGCGTTGCAACGGTTACAGTGTGATATTTTTCCAACCTGCACATTTTTTCACCAACATCTGATGTAAAATTGCAGACATAATTTCCAATTTTCTGAATCCTGATAGTAAGAATGAATTCATTAGTAAGAATGAAATATGTTGTTATATATTTCCATGCATGAGCATGTTAAGCCAACCACGGTAGGTCCTTAAGGGAGCGAGTAAAACCTGTCACCTATCCACCAATCCGGGTGCAAACATCTGCCACACCGTAGAAAGCAGCTGCACCTTCCAAGTCATAGAAAGGGAGAAAGCGAGGCTGCCGATTGAAATCTTGACGATCCCTGCTCACACATTGGCACATCTCCTGCAACGGAATCCTTATCAAACTTGCACAGGCCGAAAGCCTAGGATTATCTTGTGATTGTGGAGGAGAGCCGGTGGACGATGAAATTGCAGGCCGTTCTGGGGAAGAGGATGGAGCAGACGACAAATGACTAGATGAAGGAGTCAAAGCATCTTCCGCACTAGCATCCATGGTATGACGAGGAATTATCGTACCTAACGAAGACTCGGAAAGTACACCGCGAGTTGAAGTCAAATCTGGAAACAAAAATGGGGAAGATGTCTCAAGGAAGGAATGACCAGCAATCGGAAGAGGAATGGTGTTTTCCTGATGAGAATGGGAGGATGCAAACACTCGGGGAGATGTGATGTCTGTAGTAAAAGGTGACGGAGGGGATATTACGGCGGGAGGTGTGATGTCTGTAGTAAAAGGTGACGTAGGGGATATTATGGCGGGAGGTGTGATGTCTGTAGTAAAAGGTGACGTAGGGGATATTATGGAGGGGGGTGTGAGGTTTGTAGTAAAAGGTGACGGAGGGGATATGGAGGGAGATGGAGTTACAGCACCAGTAAGTCCCGCAGGTCCCGAGCTAACTGAAGAATGACGACCAGATTTTATGTGATGAGAATGCTTCTTTGTAGAAGGAGCCGGAGCCCTGATTCTGGAGTTTACAGAAGAATCATGATGATGAGCGGATTTCAGGTGCTGAGAATGCTTCTTTGCAGAAGGGGAGGGAGCCGACACTGAAGAACGTGTAGGTGCGGATTGTCCCAGAAAAGGAGGTTGTACTACAGAAGGTGAGGGAGCTTGCACTGCAGCCGCTGATAATGGATGAGAAGGCTTCCGCGAAAGCAGTAAGCGACGTGCGGATTCTCTATAACGCGACACCTTCTCAGCAGCATCTGATGAAGCAGAAAGCAACGGAGGTTGGGAAGCAGGCGCAGGCGAATCCGAAACAGGTTCAAATAGCTTAACTGCTGGTAAGGATGAGTCTGTTTCCACAAAACGAGAAGAATCCACCCAAGCTGCATAGCCAGAAACTGGATAGTTATCTTTTTCACCGAAGCACGATTCAAATAGGCTGATCACCTCTTCGCAAGGAGAAGAGCTCACCTGCGCTTGCGCTGAATTAACGATCAACACGCCAATGAAGCCTGTGAGTAGAAGAAACAGCAACCTCTTGCTGCAATCCATTGTTGTGAAAGAGAGGCAACGGACGAGGGAGAAACAGAATCAAAGCAGATCGGCTAGAACTCCCTTCAGCGGCGATGGCGATGGCGATGGAAAAGAGCAGCGATGCTTTGTGAACGATGAAAGGGAGGAAGCGATGGTGGAGTGTAAATAGCTTTGGCCCTCGGCTAAATATGGCTCTAGATCTAACCGTCGCCAATTGGTGACTAATAATAGGGAGGCTTTTGAGTCCAAAAGAAAAGCAGTCCAATCTAAGTTTGGCAGTGACTGCCCTTAATTATAGAGTCTCTATCTATAAACCGTTAAGAGGAACTGAAGGCAATGCATGGTGCAAAGAGAGAGCGAATGGCTCGTAATTATAGAGTATCTCCATCTAGCCTTTACATAAAATGAAGGCAATGCATGATTCCAAAAGAGAATGAATGCTTATAATAATAGAGTCTCTATCGATAGCCTTTAGAGAAAATGAAGGCAATGCATGATGCAAAAAAGAGAATGGAATGATTGATAATAAAAAAGCAAATCTGCTTTTACTATTTAAGGATGAGAAAACCCATAAATGTACAAAACGATGAAAGTACATAGAATCATAATGCCAAATGGCAAAGAGTAATTAACCTAAAAAGCTTAATAAAACCTGAAATATCAAAATAATTAATCAAACTACTTGATGTCATTAACTAGAATAGTGTCGCTAATAGGTAATGCAGGAGGCTTTGAAGCACCCAAATTGAGCTCGTTGAAAAAATGAAAGCGCTTGCAAATGTTACAATGCAATACGTTGATGATAGAAAGATACAATAATAGATGATAACATAACATTTTGTCCCTGGCGTTTCACAACAAGGCTCTGCACATAATGAGAAAAAATCGTTAAATTTCTTGTGAATACATCCATATGTTTCCAAAGCAAAGGGGATGAAATCTTCAGCAGATGCACAACCATTATAATTTTGCTCCTCTTGAGCTACGTGAGATGCAACAACTATGTGTGGTGGAAGAACAACGAAGGTCATGTCGAGAGGGATCAACTATAAAAACCTCATGCGAGAGAACAAGGTTGACACGTCGATGAGATGATTGCGAAGATGGCCTAAAAAGAACTTGGTGTGGACTGTGAACATTTGAACAAAAAAACCCAAGAAAATTACTATCATCTTCCACTCATAGACCAAATTCTAGAAGAATTATTAGAACGAGAGTTGTACTCATTTATGGACTCTTTTGCTAGTCCAACTAGATAGTTGTTAGACAAGAAGATAAGTTGAAAACCACATTCATGACAACATTAAGAGTATTTGCCTATCATGTGACGTCTTTCGAACTAGGCAA
Source organism: Diphasiastrum complanatum (assembly GCA_029204225.1). Classification (NCBI taxonomy): domain Eukaryota; kingdom Viridiplantae; phylum Streptophyta; class Lycopodiopsida; order Lycopodiales; family Lycopodiaceae; genus Diphasiastrum; species Diphasiastrum complanatum. The sequence continues at coordinate 60,416,519 of CM055093.1, forward strand.
TGTTCTTGCCAAACATCAGTGATTCATGAATGAGAGCTTTATTGAATATCTTGCATGATAACTTAATCGACATGAATGACCTATGTGGAGCATTCAACCCAAAGGTTGTCAATGTATTGTTCTGGAGGTCTTCTTTGTCTTGTCGACCTTCTGGATTCGATTCGTCGCTGCTCGAATGTCTCTTCTTCGTCAGGTTGATCTTCGGCTTCCTGCTGCTCTGGGTATGAGGCTCGACATTCTGATTTGATGTTTGCCCTTGATCTCCCTCTTCAATCGGCAGCAGTGTGAAGATCTCATGCTCCTTTCCTTTAATCCAGGGAATGTGGACTCGTCGAACTTCACATCTCTACTCGACACGACTTTCTTCGTGGTTGGGTTGTAGAGTTTGTAGACTTGTGATCCGTCCGAGTATCCAACCATGATTGTCTGCTCCGACTTTTCGTTGAGCTTGCTTCTTTGTTCCTTTGGTATGTGCTTGTATGCTGCACATTTGAATACACGCACGTATGACAGATCAGGCTTTCTACCTATCCACATTTCATACGATGTTTTGTTTTCCAGGGTTGTCTTTGTTGATCTATTCTGTAGGTGTACCGCTACAGCTATTGCCTTAGCCCAAAATTGACTTGGCAATTGAGCCTGTGCCATCATGCATCTGGCTCCTTTTTCTTATGTCCTTTTTTCTCATGTCTTAGAGGCTCCTCATGTTCAGATGATACATTCTTCTATGCTAGAGTTGATATTTGTTTTCTGATGCATTTTGTATGCTATTAGAATTGCTGATTATCTTGGCTTGGTAGAGATTGCCTTCTCTGCATCCAACTGTCAGCAACTTGTTCGTTGTTCTCTCGATCCTCCGGCGTACATTGCCATCAAATAGAACTGTAATTTCAAGATTTGCCATCTTGGAGACTGATAGTAGGTCTTTTCTTAATGAGGGTACGTAGAGTGCCCCTGGCAGCTCTGCTTGTTCCGACAGTGTTCGTAGTTGTAGAGTTCCGATGCCCTTGACATCGTGTCGGCTCCCATCGCCTAGAATCACTGCTCTATTGTTTTCGAGTTCTCTGTAGTCGATCAAGATTCTTTTGCTGCAAGTGATGTGTGAGGTTGCTCCTGAGTCAATGACTATGTCATCGTCTTGTTCAGTGTAGCTTGTCGAGGCTTCATCGAATATTGTGAAGGCCTCATCACTTTTATCTGCATCCTTCGACGACTCTGCTACATTTGCCTTGTTAGCTTTGTTTTTTCTTTTCGGGTTGAATCTGCAATCGTATGTAGAGTGTCCCTTCTTCTTGCAGTGCATGCAAGGTATTGTCAAGTTAAACCAACATTTGTTGGCTGCGTGTCCCGGCTTGTGACAATGATCACAGGAGGATGTTTGTTGGTTGTCGTTGCCTCTGCTCAAAGACTTTGTATTCGCCTTGTCGAATCTGGGTCTGGGTTTGTTTTTCTTTTTTCCCTTCGTAAAAAGGGCCTTCTCCTGGTCATTGGTTCCTTCTGCTTCATCCCTCATCAGTCTCTCATCATCGACAAGATTGATTGCTCTTTCGAATGTCATATCTGGTAGGCTCAGTATGAGCATTCTCAACGGCTGATAGGATGCATGTAGGAATTTCATGAAGTACATCAGCTGTTGTGGTGCTAGGACATGGTGTTCCTGTCTTGATGTAGCGAGTTGAGCGAAGATCGTTCTGATCTTCTCAACATGCTGATCCAACTGGTTGCCATCTCATCACATAGATTGCAGCTGATTGTGAAGATGCATCACCGAAGCAGTAGTCCTCACTTCATACTTCTGCTTTAGTCTTTCCCATGCTTCATGGCTGCTCTCACAATCTTCAATTTGCATGAGTATTTTTTCGTTAATGGACGAAACGACGATTGCCATTGCAGGTTCATCTTTTCTGATCCACTCAACTCTCCTTGGGTCTCCCTCTGGAGGCTGCACCTCTGTGAGTTCGGTCACCGACCAGATGCCTTCACCCTTCAAAAGTATTTTGATTTTGAATTTCCATACTCTGTAGTTTTCGCCATCAAGATTGATTGCCATTCTCATCTGGATCATTGTAGCCATATTGTGTTGTCTTAGAGAATCGCTGCTCGGATATTACGTAGCGATAACTTGCTGATACCATGTAACAGATTTGGATTTTTGTTCGTTTCTGTTTTGTTTCCAGGATCCTAAGCAAGCGACTACAGATCACAGATCATGACAAAATCAATCGAAAAGACGACGCGAACAATGAGGTGGAGAAGAGAACAACTGTATTTTCTGTTTTACTTTTTCAGGTGAGTCGTTCAGTGTCTCGCTCGTTGGAGGCCTGACGCTCACCTCAATCACTATGTTTTGCTCATTGGCAGACTTTCATGCACAACTCTCTCCTCTATCTATTCTTTTCGTTCTCTATCGTCCCCTATTTCTTGTTGATAAAAAAATGCATATTTACCAGATAATTACAAGACAGGTTAATGCTAGTCAACTAGTTAGTTATTCTTTGTTATCGTTGTCTCTTTCAGCTGAGCGTGAAGTACATTACACCACGCTCGTCAAGTTGCCAGTTGGCAGCGCAAATTGTTCTCTTTCGTTTCATGTCTTCTTCTGGTGTCTTTCGTCATGTGCTCGTCAGGCCGAATCTCGAACACTTTTCTTTCAATCTTCGGGGTATGTTCGCTCTTCGCTTCGTTTTACTTTGTCACCTTTGTGACAAAGTTGCAGGAGTTCACAATTTCTGACACTTATAAAGGCCGCCTTCAAAAGGAGAAGCTCAGTGGATCTCTAATATTTCTTAATCTCAAAGATCCAATGGCTCCTCCTGAGGGGTCGTAGGAAAGGCACAGGTTCTAGTCTGAAAGGTCTCTGGAAGAAATCTATACATGTCTATTTGACATGCTCCATATCGTACTTGTGTGACTCTATCTATGGAGGTGGCAATTGAAAAAGATACTGCGCACAAATCTAATAAGAGGGGGTTCGAATATCGCTTATGTGTGTGGGGAGTGGTTGTGGAACAAAATTCACAGTACTAGGTGCACACATAATCGATATGTATGGTCAAATATCGGTTTTGTGTGTGGCGTTATGAGGAGGGCGTTGTTGGGGTATGAAGAACATAGAAGCGATATCGCACAAAATGGGCAAAATAAATGGGAGAGATGGCCTCAGAACGGGATTTATTCATTTTTTCGCTTACACGTGCGAAGAAAAAATGGCTCACACGTGCAAAAAATCGGCCGACCAATCGCATTATGCCATGTGTCATTGACCATTGACTCCCACGTGCAAGAGAATTCTACCAATGATATTTTGCCATGTGGCATTGACTCACACGTGTGGGTGAGGCCATCAAATAGGATTCTAAGATGTGTCATTGACTGTTTGATTGGCATGTGTGAACAATACGCACAAATAGAATCATGACAGGTGTCTCGGAGATCGCATGTACGAATACAAGGGTATCAAAGTTGACCATTTTTCACGTTTTTTTTTTTTTTTTTGATTTTTGCAATATTGGTTCTGTGCGCGGCTTGTTCATTCCGTTTCAAGTGGAATACGCCCCCTTACACAGAAGCGATATTTGCAAATGTAGCCTAATACTGATTCTATGTGCGTCGTTTGTTGCCATTTTGAGCGCTCATTGTCAGTCGTCGCCCAAAAGTGATATTGCACAAAATGGGCGAAATGGCCTCGAATTTTTTTTTAAAAAACATTTTTCTCTCGCATGCCGCCATGTGTCACTGACCATTGACTCCCACTTGTAAAAGAATTCGACAAATGAAATGTTTCCACGTGTTGTTGACTCACACGTGTGGATATACAACTGAAGCTTTTGTATTCATTCTTAGTTATGACTAAAACATCCTATTGACATTATGTACAAGAAATACATCTCCGATATTACATATCATCCTTAAATACTATTTCTCGATGCATTGGTCTCCATAATTATCCTTAACCAATTTCTATGTCTGTCTTGCTTATGTTTGTTTCTAAACTTACACATTTGTGTGAATTCAAGATGGTAGATCTAGGACTTCTTAAGTTCATACTTGGAATAGAAGTTGCTAGAGGTAGTGATTTAACTTTTATAAGTCAATCATTGTATGCTACTTCCATTCTTGAAAGGTTTGGCATGAAAGATTGTAAAGGGATTGACACCCCTATGGAACAAGTTTGTAAAGTTTCTAGTGATGGCGATGAAAGATCCTTTGAGGACATCACACTCTTTATAAATCTTATAGGCTCATTAATCTATTTGACAATCACTAGACCAAATTCGAGTTATAGTGTAAGCAATCTAAGTCAATATATGCAAGGTCCCTTGATGCATCATTGGAAAAATGCCAAGAGAGTACTTAGATATGTCTCTTCTACTAGATATTTTGGCATTCTCTATCAAGGATGTAACTTGTACTTGAGGGCATATTCGGATTCAGATTTTGTAGAATACAAGATGGATAGAAGATCCATAAGTGCATTTTCCACTTTCCTTTGTGGAGGAGTGATATCTTGGCTTTCCAAAAAGCAAGAGACAATCTCTCTTTCCTCTTGCGAAGCTGAGTACAAGGCATTGACTTCAACAACCAAAGAACTCCTATGGCTAAGAAGACTTTTGGTGGAACTACAAGTGCTAAAGTCCGAGGAGATCCCTTGAATCTATTGTGACAATCGAGCTTCTCAAAAAATTGCTACCAATCCGATCTTCCATGCTAGAACAAAGCATATTGAAATAGCTCAATGTCACTTTGTGAGGGAGAAGGCGCAATCCAAGGAGGTACAACTTCATCATGTGCCATCATCCGAGTGCATACCTGATATCTTAACCAAGACATTTTCTAAAGATCCATTTTTTAAGCTAAGATGTGCTCTTGGAATTGTAGATAGATGTACATTAGATTTACCAAGGTAGAAGTGAGGAAGAGTGTTAAAAATGTCACTTCCAACTTGATCTACTTAGTTAATCTTGCAATATCCTATAATAGAATGGTAAGGAAAACGAAACTTTGAGAATATCGATATACTGGAAGAGTTAGAATTAAAGTAGAACTACTATGTTACTGTATTGTGGGTCCTATCAGTGGATAAGGATCAATTGGCCTCGCCACGAGGCGAGTTGACGAGACACGCATCCTGTCAACGGAAACCTGGGCCATGCATGGGTTGCCTTAGTGAAGGACAATATGTACAGTGTATTTTTGTTTTTGAGAAATACAGTTGCTATGTGAGCTTGGTGTGGAGAGTGCTTTCAGTCTGTGTTACTGTGTAACATGATCTATGTTCCTATTTGAAGCAAATTCTAAGTTGGCATCAGAGCCGTACAGGTAGTGTACACAGTACAACGTCGTCGTTGAAGAGAGCTTCAAGAGAAGAGAAGTCCTATGAGAGTTCGGGGTATACGGCAGGTTGAAGGCGAAAAGTGAAGCACTGGTGCACAGCTTCTAGCATACAGAAGCTTGCCAAGCTTGAAACTGCGAGAAGATTCAGAGACAGGACTTGTTGGTTGAATCCAACAAGCGGAGAGGCGGAATTCTAGAAATTTCGTAAAGAAGCTGCTTGGTGTTTGCAGTTGGTGTGCATTCAATTGGACACTGTTTGACAAATGGATGGAAGCATCAGATTCCTAGCAGTAGGGCTATCTCAGAGCAAGAGAATTTGTCTGTTGAAGAACTGTATAAAGGCTACTAAGTGCCAAGAAGGTAGCAAAAACCCTGGCCAAGGGTTTGGAAGCACAAAAGCTTGGATTTTGAGTTGTAGGAAATCTTTTTTGAAGCTGTAAAAAGCTACAGCTAGGCGCCCTAGCAGCATGACCCTGCCTGCAAGAGGCCGTGGACTGCCATTCTCTGGTTTGTGCGTTAGATCTATGTGAGCTGAGTGGTCAAAACCCTGAAAACCATAGCTTGGAGCTTGGTGAAGAAGATGGGAGAGAGAGTCGTGGACAGACCTCGCGCGCCCTCACCATAATGCTTGCCTAGTGCCTCTAAGTGAGTCGTATATACAGGCTTGAGGATCAGCGTGCCACAGAGATCCAAACCATTAGATTCGACTTCATGATAATCAATGGTGATGATGAATAGATTGGAGAGCACATTCAGAATGTGCTCTCCTTGTCCGAATGGAGCAAGGAGAGCACATTCAGACTTATATGACCATAATCAAGACAATGAGGGATGAGCTGCATTCTATTGGTGAGTGCATATGTGATGTTGAGTTGGTGCACAATGTATTGTGTGGCATTGCAGAACCTTATTAGATGTTTGTGGGCGGGATAACATCAAGAGAAAGATTGCCAACCTTTGACGAGCTCATAGGAATCTTGATGCAAGAGGAGCAACGATGAGAAATGGTGAAAGCTAGACGTCAAAATACTAACGATCAAGCACTTGTGACACACCAAAAACAAGGCAAAGGCAAGGGCAAGAAAAAGTCTAAGCAACAATTCGCCAAGACTCAGGAGGATGAGAGATCATCCAGCAAGACCAAGAAGAAGGGCACAATACATCTTTCTCCTTGCGTTTGAACCCTGCAACTTCAATCCTTCTTGCACCAAAACATTAATCTCTACCTCTCGGACCTATCTCTTGAGGTTGAGTAGTAGTATCATGAGGTGTATCCTCATGTCCATCACTAGGAAAGTCAATAAAAGGATCATCATCATGAGGTATCCTCACTGTACCATCTTTTTCACTGGATGTGTCCATCTTCTCAGCATCCTCATCTTCATACGTCTTAGATTCATAAAAGATAACGTCATGGCTGACATGTATTTTGTTCTCCACTAGATCAAAACATCTTTACACGATCATCATATCCTAGGAATATGCACTTTATAGCTTTCACATCAAGCTTACGTCTTTCTTCCTTAGGAATGTGTACAAAGGCCCTACGTCCAAAGATTTGCAAGTGATTCACCTTTGGCTTCTTCTTCGTGAATGCCTCCTCAGGTGTTATCTTTGGTATGGAAATGGTAAGACTTCTACTTTTGAAGATAGACTGCAGTACTCTGCACGCTTCTGACCAAAAATCTTTTGGTAGCTTCATCTCAACTAGCATAGATCTGGCACTTTCCACAATCATACGATTCTTACGCTCAGCTACACCATTGAGTTCAGGAGTATGAGCTTGTGTAAATTGTCTTTTGATTCCACATTGATCGCAAAGATCATTGAAGTCAGTAGACTTGTACTCACCTCTACTATCTGATCTTAGAACTTTGATCTTCCTGCCTGTTTGATTTTTGACCAGTGCTTTGAAGCTCTTGAAAGAAAAGCATTTGATTTCTTCTTTAAAAAGTAAATCCACATCTTACGCGACATATCATCTATGAAGGTCATGAAATAAAAAGCTCCACCCATGGACATATTCCTCATAGGCCCGCACAGATCTGTGTGGATCAAGTCCAAGATGTTCTTCACCCTTGCAACACCACCTTTGTTGAACTTCTCTCGATGTTGCTTCCCATACACACATGATTCGCACATCGTCTTCAAGTGGTCTTCCATCATAGGCAATCCTCTCACCATTTCCAATTTCCTCATCAAGCTAAGGCTTCCAAGCCTTTTATGCCACAATTCAGTTTACGATGGAATGGACGAGACAAGTCCATGTTGCCCCTTAATTTTGGCATTCAACTTGTACAATTTAGTGTTGGGCTCCCCTGTGCCATCTGCAATAACTTTGAACTTTTGGTTCACATCCTTCACAAAGCAACAATCATGGGCAAATTCTACTTTCAACTTTTGATCAGTATTAACACCAACGGAAAGTAGATTTTTCTTCAAACCTGGTACATAAAGTACCTCCTTGATCGTCCTGCTTTTGCTATCAGATAGTTGGATGGAAACTGTGCCTATCCCCTTGACCTTGCACACATCACCATCTGCTTGTGAAACAGACATTCCATTATCCAACTCTCTATTGAACCAATCTTTGTTACGTGTCATGTGGGGATACATTTTCACCAGGAAGCCGTTCACATGACATGAAGCTTCCTAAGTGGTTTGAGAGATTGATGGAGAGCCACGACATGGATGACTTTCCAAGATCATCTATCTAGGGAGAGCTACGAAAATCAACAAGAGAGAAGACACAACCTGATAGGTATGAAGCAAACTATGCTCTCTTATCCAGCATTATTCAAAGCAAAGAACCTTCGACTTATGTTGAAGCGAAGGATGATGACATTTGGGTCAAGGCCATGGTAAAAGAGATGGAGTCAATTGCTAAGCATAGCACATGGGACTTAGTAGAACCACCAGTTGGCAAGAAACCCATTGGTTGTAAATGGGTGTACAAGACTAAGTACCATGCAGATGGAAGTATAGCAAGGCACAAAGCAAGATTGGTGATCAAAGGGTATGCTCAAAGTAAAGGCATCAACTAGACCTTTGTGCTAGTATGTAAGTGAATACTCTACGTCTACTTGTTGCTTTAGCTTCATATTTTGGTTGGCCTTTACATCAGATGGATGTGAAATCTGCTTTTCTAAATGGTGAGTTAGAAGAAGAGGTGTTCATGGATCAACCTGTTAACATGGGTTAAGTAAACATGCCAAGCACTACCATTGACATCATAGTAGGACCCCTATTTCTCATGAGACATTTAGATTTGAATTTTTTAGGCAGAAGAACATCATGTAGGTTGAGGAGAGAGAATGACAGGTTCATTGTGCACCTTTGTGTGTGAAATTTAAATGAGAAAACATAAAAAGACGAGACCTATGAGGGGATAAGTGTGACTCAACGTCACTACTGGGCCCTCTCTATGTGGGAAATTGTTGTGATATTGCATTTGGGCAATCACTACAAAAGGTGCTTGAGGTGCCCAGATCATGTGACACTAGAGAGAATAACACATTTCACATAGTCTCCCTTGAACAAGCAAGATCGGATCTTTTGAAACCTTTGTCTTATACCATAACCGATTATTAAAAAGTTGCATGAAATTTTACAATACAAAGTACAATAAAATGAGACAAGTTTTAAGACATTTAGCTATCACCCACCATCCCACAACACAACACCACACAAGCTAGTATGTGAGGGAGACATGTGTCATAATTGAGCATCAGTTACCAAAACAAGACTCACTACATGACAGCTTGGATAGCAAAGTACAAAATTTGGTCCAATCTTTCCTACCAACAATATCGAGATAACAATACGTACTGCCCTAATGCAACCGTATCATGGCATACAACATATTGATCAGTATGAGGGCCATAAATTGTGTCATACATGCTAATATATATTAGAGTGCAAGAAAAAATTGTAATCATACATCAATAGCAGAATGGGTATATTTTTTTCATAGTCACCAAGTATGAGGGAAGATCCATGCCATAATGACCTTTTAGACCTCATGTGTACTCATGAGCGTCTACGAACTAAGCTAAGTACTTAGGGAAAGTCCATGCCATACAAACTACCCAAAATTACCAACCCATGTCTAAGAATATTATTTACATTGCTAGCAACAATGCTTTGTCTCTTTCATTGTAATAACCAAAAGTTAAAAGTATGTATAAGATGGTTTGTTAGCAAAGTTGATGGACTGTGTTAATTTAATACTCCTATATTCATGCATTCTTTAAGTGATAGATCTCTATGTCTTTTGAATAATCATTGAAAAGCTCTCTCAAATCTACTTTCTCATATATAAGATATAACATATAAACCTATCATCGTTCCTAGAATGTACGTCTAAATCTGAAACAGTATGTAATAGAGTGTGATTCAACATACAAGAGAATGTGCTTAGTATAATACTTGAATTCGTGGTGAAGCCATATCTTGAGTATTAGCCATCTCTACTTGCCCTTGTTAGGTATGTACTTACTTTTATGATTACCACTTCCTGACATGATTGAACTATAGTTATTCAAGTTCAGTGAAGAAAAATGATTCAAGCTTTTAAATAAGCTTTTGTTTGAATTGTTTTTTTGGTTTGTATTTGGAGTTGCACAATTATTATGTAAATTTTTGAGTTTGATAATTTTTCATCATCCTTTTGTGTAATTGTTTTGACAATGACAACAACCACGATCACCACCTATTTAGCCACGACTGCCGCCTACTTATATTGTGACAATTATCATCACCGCCAAGATACATATCAAACAACATAGCTCAACATGTCTATACATTTGTATATATATATCTGAATAAATGTAAAACTTAACATTGAAGCATTAGAATTGAAATCTATACAATAGATGTTATTACATCGATTAGATTCAGACAGAGAGTCATAACAAGCTATAGAACGATCTTCAAATCATCGAAGCTGTTATAAAACCAGAGTTAGTTTCAAGTATGCGGTTATTACCACAATTGCTTTGTGCTTGCTATTTTAGCCGACTTGTACTTGTTACTTTTTGAATCAATCAATTATCTTATTGCGTGCATATTTATGTCCATGTGAATGTATTATACTCTCCTTTATTGTTCTATCTGATGCTGCTCTTGCATAGAATCGTCTGAACAGTCTGTCGCTTCCGCAATCAACAATCTAACGACTTTGTGTTTGTCTATGTAACCAACCTTACCGATTCTCAGGACTTCGAAGTTAGAATCAAGTACAATAAGCTGATTTCGCAAATTCGACATTCTGATTTGAATTTGATACGCATAGCTCATGCACCGAGGGGAAAGGCTCATTTTGTAGAGCCTATTCGAGTCCGACCTTTCGGATCTCATTCAACCTTATTCCATTTCCCGCAACACAATCGAGGTGCCAAGATCGTGGCGCTAGAGAGAGAGAGAGAGAGAGAGAGAGAGAGAGAGAGAGAGAGAGAGAGAGAGAGAGAGAGAGAGAGAGAGAGAGAGAGAGAGAGAGAGAGAGAGAGAGCGTTAACATTGATAGACAAAATGCATTTTTTAAAAATCTTATTGGTTCACGTGCATTTTAGGGTTTAGACAACATTGGTCAACATAGTTTCATTGATGGACATGTGCACTTTATGTTAATCTCATGAGCAACATAGTTTCATTGATGGGCATGTGCACTTTATTGATGGACATGTGCACTTTATGTTTATCTCATGAGCAACATAGTTTCATTGATGGACATGTGCACTTCATGTTTATCTCATGAGCAACCTTTGTTTCAACTAAAGCTTATAAATATTACACTTATGTTTATCCCGTGATTAATGTCTTATTTAAACTAAAGGCTTATAAATATCACATCTGTTCCAAACTCTTTCAAAAGATGTGTAAATGCGATCTTCAAAATGCAAAGCATGATAGTTAGGAATTTTTTGAAATTAGGGTTTCGGGGATTACAAATAGATATAGTAAGAGAGAGAGAAAAGAGGGAGAATGCCAACAAGCAATGTTAGAAACACCTTCTATGTCTTTTATGCATTTGGATTGGGCCATGTGCAATTTAGGATTTTGACCAATGTTGGTCAATCAAATTTTTTGGATGGACACGTGCGTGGACACGTGTGCTTCACTATATCCCATAACACATATTTTGAATTAACTAACAATTCATATGTAGGGCGGTTGTTTGAGCTTCTTGTAAAATGTTTGAATAGTTGAATGAAAAGCGTGAAAAATTAAGGTTTAAGGGAGGAAAATAGCGAGAAGAATGTCAACAATGATAGACAAAACGTGTCTTGTGCATTTTGATTGGTCCACGATTTTGACCAACCCAAGTGAACTAGCTCTCTATGCGAGGACATGTGCGTTTCACTTTATCTCATAACATAGATGCAATTTTGAATAAAAGCTTATATATATGGTCCGTGTTCACAACTTTCTCAATAAATGAGTTTGTGTGACCTTCAAAACAAAAACCTGAAAACCTAGGATTATGCTGAAATTAGGGTTTTGGGGAGGAAAAATAGCAATATACATACCGAGGTGAAGAGAGAGAGAGAAACAAAAGCCAAGAGTGATAGAGAAAAGGTGCTTTAATTGGGGCCCGTGTCTTCTAGTGTTTTGATCAGCTCCATCAACTAAGTTGTGTGATGGACACGTGTGTGTTCCAATATATACCATAAAACATATTTTGTTTGATGTGATGTAAATATATATCTTGGGCTGTCTAGACTTTTTGAAAATTTGTATGAAATAGAGAGAGAGATGTAAATTTGAGTTGAACCCACTTCTGTGAATCCCGTGCGCTTTCTTCTTCTGCACACAACATTTGATAAAAACTGAGGAGAGATAGAGATGGCATCCAGCCAATGCGAGGGCGAGGCAAAAGCCCATGGATCTGTCAAGCAACATTTTTATTCACCTGGGTTGTTGCAGTCAGTTCACTTGCTCAGTGCTGTGACAGTCGTTTTCGGGGTTTGGATTTTGCCTGCCTTGTTTGGGTTTCACCTCATCACGCATCCTCTTCAAACCATCAGATGCACCGTGGTACTCTTACGTCTTTCACACCTTGTGATACACATGGGTTGATCCTTCCAAGTAACATTTTTTTTTATTCTTGCAACTTTACTAGTTAAAGTGTGAAAATTTTTAAAAGCTTTGATCTGTGATGATTGTACAGTATTTAAGGTTCTAAAGCACATAGCTGAAGCCATAACTGCTTTGAGAGGATAACTATGTTACTGACTCCAAACCAAATCAGAATGGTGGTGCTCTGCTATGGAACTCAGATTAGGAAGCACATCATACAATATTGCACCTAATTTATATGTCTATTTAGATTGATCTGGAAAGTCTTGCTTCTTCTATGTAATTCAAGATAATTAATAAAAAATATTCATGTATCTGCAGGGAATCACTTTGCCTGTGGTGCTTTTGGCTTACAGTCCTTTGCAGTTGCGAAAAAGAACTTGTTCAGTAAGTTACAGTTTTAAGTTTTGTTGCTTATAGACGTCGAGAGTGTGAAGGGTTAGAAGGCAACTTTAACGTTTATTCTTTTCTTGGTCTAGGTTTGGTGGGTGATTGGACATGCTTTCTTGAGCGTTCCCATTGGTGGTTCTCGCACTTGTAAACCTTCACAATACTATCATGTCAAAAAATTGAGCTGAATATCATTGCAAGTTGATTTCCACATTATGTTTGCTAAAAATGCTAAAAATTGTTTTTTGTTTTGCACGTTCAAGCTGAGTGTAAGAATATTTTTTCTACAAGCCTAAATTTTTTTCAAAAGAACTTGTGTAACTTGGATGGGGGGAAAGCTTTTGTAGGAGTCCTTCATCATCATTAACATAGTGGACATATTGTCTTAGCAAATAATCACACATTCTCACTTGAGCCTGTCACATTGACCAACTTACTAGTTCCTTACAAGATGTGCATGTATAATTGAAATTATGCTATTTTGGCATGTTATTATTGACAATTAAAAAATCATGTAGAGCTGAATATAGAAAGTAGAAAAGAAATGATAAGTTAGGGTGCTCAAAGCCTTCCAATCGAAATCATTCACTTTGATAATAACTTTTTACAAGGAAATTTTTCTTAGAAAGCGTATTGTTTACACTCTTTTTGAAGGATAAAACAAGGTTCCTTGCTTGGATAAGGAGATGATTCATTTTTTTTCAACAAGAAAGTTTCCTTCACCACAAATGATGTATTGTACTAGGAGAGAGAATATTATTGCAAACTAACTAGCGTTAGGTTAGCCAACGTCTAGCCTTGTGTTAAGGGAAGCTTGGGAGGTTAGGCTTTAATTAATGGTTAATGTTGTGTTTCATTTATAGTTGACCACAAGTAGATTGATAACCAACAATCAGTGGACACTTAAGACTACATGTATAGAGTAATGTTGCTCATAAGAGTGAAGACATCGCGACTCATTAGCAATAACACATTGAGATTGATGAAGTAAGGTGCGTAAACTAACAGAACTAGCATCAGTCTCGACAATGAACTTTTGATCAAATTGAGGTAAACACATAACAACAACATCAACAACAGTTCGACCAAGGGTATCAAAGGCTATTTGACAATCATGACTCCATAAAAAAGAACGAGATTTTTTCAAGAGTGCATGAAGAGGAGCGGCCACAGTGGCAAAATGTGGAACGGGACGACGAAGATGAGTGGCTAAACTGAGAAACATACGAACATTATGAACATCAGTAGGCACATGCCAATCCTGGATAGCTTGGACCTTACGAGGGTCAAGGCGACCATCACAAATAAGAAAACCCAAAAATTCAATCTCAGAAACAACAAAAGAACATGTAGACAACTTAGCAAACGATTGATGGTGAACAAGTAACTTAAAAATAGAGGATAGATGGGAAATATGCTGACAAAGAAGCACCAAAAATGAGAATATTATCAAAATGAACTAAAACACATCGTCTAAGAAGGGGATGCATTTCATTATTCATAACATTCTAAAACGTGGGTGGACCATTTTATTACACCAATACGATAGTCCAATCCCTGAAACATCTGAGAACTGGTAAAAGAATGAGAACTGGCAATCTCAACACTAAGAGTCCCAAACAGGTGAAGCACGAATCCGACTGGAGATATAACTGTTGATAAGAGAATGAGTATTGCCCGTGTCGACCAAGGCAATATACTTTGACCCCGTAATGCGCACACATAACCAAAAAGTGCGAGGACCAAGACGCCCAGCCCAAGCAGTATAGGCAAACTGAGCACGGCAGGTAGCGGTAAGTGTCTCAGTAGGAGTCTCAAAAACAGGGTCAGGCTCATCAAGGATCTGGATGTAAATATCCTCATGATAGAAAATAGCACTAGGAGCAGGAGACTGATGACAATCATGGGCAAGGTGATCAGGACTCTTACAATGAAAAGAGAGATGCTTTTGCTAAATCTCAGCAAACTCTGCAGCAATGTAACGACGGACAAAAGCAGGTCGAGGGATAGAAGGGGCATGAAGAAGAGAAGGTATAACAAAAGAAGAGGTAGGTGAAGAAACAATAGAAGTAGAAGGGGCAAGTATGCTAGTAGGACGAGGACAGGAAAAACGAGAAGAAAAAGAAGTCTCAGGATACTTCTGCTGTAATGTAGTAGCAAGTGATATAGCATCAGAAAGTGAGAGATGTCAAAAAGACGCAACATCATAGCTAGCGATATAGTGGGAAATAAGCTCAGTAGGTTGTAAATCCGTAATTAGATAGGATAACTCGGTAACTGATCTGTGTAGAGAGCTAAATCACTAGTCTGAGTAAGGCTACGAAAAGTATCGCGCTAATGACTCGGGATACATCAGAAAGTATGTTTTCAACTTAGCAAACCAATTTTCTAACAAATTCCCATCAGAGGAACCATAATAGGTAGTAAGTTGGATCCTATCACGAAAGTCACGAGCAAACCCGGAGCACCTAAAATGGGAAAAACCCAGGAGGTGGAGTAGCAAAAAGAGGCTGCAAGGAATCAATCTGTGACTGTAGGGAGACGAAGCCAGTCATGACAACATCTAGACGGGAACAAATCCTGGAAATACCACTCTCAATGGCCTGCTAAATGTGATCCTGTAATGCTTCCTGAGGAAGCTCATTAGTAGATGGAGAGGTAGTAGCCATCAAGTTATGAATGAAGCCACAATTGATCTAGAGCTAAGCTATGAAAGCATCACATAAGCAAGACTTAACCCTAGAAAGCAGGAAAGAGAGATTAAGGAGACTAAAGAGAGAGATCAATATCATCAGCTGAATAACAAATGACACAGATTCCCTACTTATAGCCTAAAGGAAGCCCTAAAAAGGAAGCTTTCAGTGGCAAGGGCCCAACTGGGAGGGATAATAGTGCGCCCTCCAAGAAGGCCCCCACTCTCCAGTAATATGTCCAAATGTCCAAATAATGAATAATAAGGCCCAAGGCCAACCATAAAGTCTAAGTGTCAGTAATGAATAAAAAAGGGCCCAAGGCCTGCTTATGCATAAAGTAAAGTAAATGTAAATGGACCGAGTCCATAACTCTCCCCGACACAAAAATAAGACCCAACTACCGAAAAGAAAGTGGATCATATAGCAGCAAGTCAACATTTAGAACAACATCTGATGTAGAGGAATCAACAAGTGCAGCAAGAGCACGAGCCTGATCCGCAAGTGATGGTGTATGATAAAAGACATCAATAGGCTCCCATGTGGCCTCCTCAACAACACGACCATCCCACTGAACCAAAAATTGTATCTGCCGGTGGCGTCGACTATGGTATAGACGAACCTGTAATATAGCAGCAGGTAAAAATGGAAACAACTCAGGAGCGTCATCCTCAATAGCAGCACGTAATAAACTGACATCACAAAGAGCGTCATCCTCAATAGCAGCACGTAATAAACTGACATGGAATACATCACAGGCACGTGTGGAAGCAGGAAACTGCGATATGTAACTGGACTAAGAACCTCCAAAATGCGATAAGACCCATAATAACGTGGTGCAAGCTTCTCAGTAGAAGCATGGCTTTAGACAAAATGATGACGTGCAAACTGTAGGCGTAGATAAACCATATCTCCAAGCTGAAACTCAACATGGCGGCGGTGACGATCAACTGAGGTTTGATAATGCTGTTGAACATGCTGTAAATGAGAACTGGCTCGGGTAATAAGCTCACAGGCACCTGATAGAAAGGATGCAAGTGTCACAAGTGTATCCTCAGGAGGAAGAGGAATGCCAGGTAAAAGAGGTGCATAGCCATGAGATAATAAAAATGGTGAGACGCCTGTGTTGCTACTAACAGAGTTGTTATAGCTATACTTTGATAAACATAGATGCTGATCCCAATCCTTCCCAGAAGGAGTAACAAAATGGCGTAAAGAATCCTCAAGGATCTTGTTAAGGACCTCAGACTGCCCATTAGAAGTAGAGTGATAAGCAAAACCCATAAAAAGCTGTACATCCAAGATACGCATAAGCTCTGTCCAGAATATGGATGTAAACTTACTATCCCGATCAGAAAGGATAGTACGAGGAAACCCATATAGGCGGAAAATCACTGATGGGAACAAACGTGCACACTGCTCTGCTGTGATAGTACTGCGAACTGGTATAAAATGTGCCTGTTTCGAGAACCTGTCAACTACCGCCATACATGAATCGTGACCACGTTGGGTACGGGGAAGGCCAAGGATAAAAGTCCATAGATATATCAGTCCGCTGGCGATGAGGAATAGGCCAACTCTGGAGCAAACCAGCAGACTTAGCAAGGGAGTACTTATTTCGAAGACAGAAAGGGCATGTATGAATAAGTACAGCAAGCTCAGATTGAAGAGAGGGCCAATAGAAATGGTCCTTGAGACAAGCATAAGACTTCTGAAAACCAAAGTGACCCCCAACAAGGGACGAATGAGCATCCGACAACAATTGGGAATGGATACCCAAGGAACTAGGAATACAAAGAGAACCATAACGATAGAGACGGTGGTCAACAATGGAGTAAATCTAATGAGGATGGGACGAAACAGGTGGGGCAGAACTATAAACATCACGAAAATCAGAACGTGTAAGGTATGCAGCAGGTAGATCATCAAACCATGTAGGAACAGTAGCCACAAGTGTATTCAACAAAGCTGGAAGATGAGACAATGCATCAGCAGCAGTGTTAGCACAACCAGGATGATACAATATAGAAAAATCAAAAGACTGCAAAAACTGCAACCAATGAAACTGACGATCACTAAGATCACGCTGAGAAAAGAGATAACGTAAAGACTGCTGATCAGTAACAATGTCAAACGGAACTCGATAAAGATAATGGCGCCACATCTTAAGAGCATAGATAATAGCAAGAAGCTCTTTCTCATGCACAAAATAACGTTGCTCATAAGAGCGAAGACGACGCGACTCATAAGCAATAATGCACCGTGACTGGCGAAGCAAAGCACCCGAACCAACATTACTAGTATCAGTCTCAACCATAAACTTATGATCAAACTGGGGTAAACACATAACGACAACATCAACAACAACACGACGAAGAGTATCAAACGCTGACTGACAATCAGAAGTCCGAAGAAAAGTACGAGACTTCTTCAGAAGTGCATGAAGAGGAGCGGCAACAGTGGCAAAATGAGGAATGGGACGACGAAGGTGAGTGGCTAACCCAAGGAACATACGAACATGATGAACATCAGTCGGAATAGGCCAACCCTAGATGGCCTGAACTTTATGAGGATCCAGACGAATGTGCCCATCACAAACAAGAAAACCAAGAAACTCGATCGCAGCAACAACAAAAGAACATTTAGACAACTTAGCAAATTACTGGTGATGAACAAGTAACTAAAAAATTGAGGAAAGGTGGGAAACATGCTCAACAAGAGATTGGCTAAAAATAAGAATATCATCAAAATAAACCAAGACACAACGACCAAGAAGCGGACGCATGATGTTATTCATCACATTTTGGAACGTAGGAGGGCCATTAGTAACACCAAAAGGAAAGCACACGAAATTCATACAAACCAAGATGAGTACGAAAAGCAGTCTTATGTTCGTCAGAGGGGTGCATCCTAATTTGGTAATATCCAGAACGAAGATCTATCTTAGAAAAAATCTTAGAGGTACCGAGCTGGTCAAAGAGGTCATTCATGTGCGGAATAGGGTACTCATTACGGATAGTCAACTTATTTAAAGCATGGGTAATCAATACAAAGACGTTTGGTACCATCTTTCTTACTAACAAGGAGAACAGGGGCACAAAAGGGCTGTGACTAGGAACAATAAGACCCTGATCTAACAAGGCAGTAATGTGGAGCTCAAGCTCATCACGCTCAGATCGAGACATATGATAAGGGGGACGGGAAGGAGAAGCAGAACCAGGACGCAAGTCAATATGGTGGTTCACGTCACATAATGGTGGTGGTGTCGTAGGTTTATACTGATGTAATAAGTCAGAGATCACCTGAGGAACAGTTGCTGGAGTAGAAACTGGAAGAACTGGTACTGCCCGCTGAACACATATTAAGACTGCACAATGAGCCTTCGGCAGTCTACGAATAAACTGCTTCTCAGTAATCAACTAGAAGTCTCCCTGAGAATCAATGCCAACAAGTGAGTGTGTAACTGCACCATGAACAAATGTCAATGTATGCTGTGTCAAGTCCAGTGTAACGGCCCCAAGAGATGCAAACCAATCAGCACCAAGGATAAGATCATAACGCTCCATAGGAATAATATAAAGATCTGCCAGTCCAGAAAAATCTCCAATGCGGTATGGTAAACCCTGAAACATCTAAGAACTAGGAAAAGAGTGTGAACTGGCAACCTCAACTATGAGAGGCTGTGGAGCAGGAACAGGTGAAGCACGGATCCGACTAGTGATGTAATTGCTGATAAAAGAATGAGTGCTGCATGTATCAACTAAAGCAATATTCTCACGACCAGTAATGCGTACACGTAACCGAATGGAGCGCGGACCAGGACGCCCTGTCCAAGTAGCATAGGCAAGCTGAGCATGGCAAGTAGCAGGAAGTAAATCAGTGGAAGGCTCAGGAGATAGGTCAGGCTCATCAGAAGTATGAATGTAGATATCGGAATCATCTGCCCTCATGGTAAAAAACAACAGTAGTAGTAGGGAGGGGTTGACGGCAATCACGGGCAAAATGGTTAGGACTCTTACAACGAAAGCAAAGACGCTTCTGCTAAAAGTCAGCGAACTCTGCGGACATGTAACGTCAGACAAAAGCAGGACGAGGGGTCGGAGGACGAGGAGACGAAGGGACAATGGAAGGAGCCGGAACAGAAGGGGAAGGTGTAGAGGTGGACGAAGCAGGAAAAGATGAAGCAGAAGGATGGGGTTGGGAGAAGCGGGAAGGATGTTAGAGTACTTGTGCTGTAAAGTACTGGCAAGAGACATCGCCTCAACAAGTGTGGAGGGACGGAAGGAAGAAACATCATAACGTAAGGCACCACGAAGTCCAACAATGTAACGAGAAATAAGCTCAGTGGGCTGTAGATTTGTGAAAAGATAAGAAAACCCCATAAACTGATCTGTATAAGAAGCAAGATCGCTGGTCTGAGTGAGCCAGATATGGAGCCCTTCCCGATCAGGATCAGCTCGATAGACCCGCCACCACATGGCAGCGCATCCATCTAAGTGTAAAGCAGCCAACTGGATCTTCTGAGGATCAGTCTTAGTGTAAATCTGAAAATAAGTGTCAAGCTTAGCAAACCAATTCTCTAATAAGTTCCCGTCAGAGGAACCGGAATAGGTAGCAAGTTGTACCCTATCACGAAAATCTTGAGCAAAGTGTGGCTCAGGAACTGGGGGACGTGGAAAGAAACTAGGAGGTGGGGTAGGAGGAATGAACTGTCCACCACCAGGCTGACTAACAGTAGAAGATGGAAATCCAAATGGAGGGGGAGTCCCAAATGAAGGATAAATAGGAGCTTTACCAGGACCATGAGGCTGTAAAGAATCAATCTGTGACTGCATAGTGGCAAAGCCGGTCATAACCGTATCTAGGCGAAGAACGAGGCTAGAAAGGGTATCATCCATGCGACGAAACTGATCGGATAGGTTCTCCTGAACAGTCTCACTCGGGGTAGGTGAATGTGCCATAATGAGGAAACTACTAAATGCGAGACAAGACACTAATCAAGTGGACGAACTGAAGGAGAGGACATAAGTCGTCACGATAGGTACGCCAATGAAAAGACGTAACAAATAGTGTAAGTAATACCTCGCAATTGCAAACATGCCAATTATGGAAAGCAATTTGAGCACTGAACAGCCACCAAGTAATGCTGCAATATTTGCTAGAAAATGCGTCGAAAAGGTTGGGAAACAGCGAATATGAGGGCTGTAAAAATGCGCTGGACAGCCTGCAATCAAATGTGGATTTGGGGTAGCAAACGGAGGCGGAACGAAGTAAAAATTGGAGGGGGGTGGGCGCTAGACAGCCTGAAAACAAGGTGTGAAAAATGGCTACAAAGGGACACAAAAGATGAGGGAATTGGGCGCTGGAGAGCCTGCAAACAAGCTGGAAATGGGTAATGGAGGGTTGGAACTTGGGCGCCGGAAATAATCTGCTATTATTTTTTATTTTTTTTTCTGGTCGCCAAATTTAGCGGAAGTACTTCCGCTAAAGCTTCGCCAAGGAAAATGCTCTGATGGGTGCTGGTCCTCCTCCAAACTGTGCTGAATGTTGCTAAAGCAAAGAGATGAAAGCCCTCAGCAAAGAGAGAAAAAATCAGCAAGGAAAATGGGTGCCCAATCAGAAAATTAGATTTGAATCAGCAATAAGGAAAGTGCTCTGATACCAAGTTACGAATGAAGCCACAATTGATCTAGAGCTAAGCTATGAAAGTATCACATAAGCAAGACTTAACCCTAGAAAGCAGGAAAGAGAGATTAAGGAGACTAAAGAGAGAGATCAATATCATCAGCTGAAAAACAAGTGACACAGATCACAAAAAAATGGAGTGGCCAAAAGGAAGAATAGGACTTTATGTGAAAGTGCTAAAGCCATGAGATTAAGTGCTAACCTACTTATAGCCTAAAGGAAGCCCTAAAAAGAAAGCTTCCGGTGGCAAGGGCCCAACTGGGTGATAAGGTAAAAAGAGTCTATTTGAAGAATTAGAAACTCAACCAGGATAGACAACCAAGAAAGAGAAGAAAATGCATATACTCATAAGAAAGGAGACACAGTGCCTGAACAAATGGACATACTGAAGGAGAGGACATAAGTCGTCACAACAGGTAAGCCAAAAGAACACACAAAGGACTCACTCAAGACATGAATATGAGGTGAAAAAGAAACCTGGAAAATATGGCATAAACCATAGAAAGAAATAATGTCGTAAACAGCGATAACACAATGCTGGAAAAATACCTCCGAATGTGTGAGTAAGCACGATAATGATGGCTGAATAGAAGTGTCCACGCTGCCAATAAAAAAGCCTACAAATGCTGAAAACTATCACTGAAGTAGAAGAGGTACAGGGTTTGGAAAATATGGCTAGAAGTAGGCGCCAACAGAAGATGTAGTTGGGCGCTGGAAATGGCTGTAGATGGGCGCTGGAAATTTTCGCATGATCAACATACATGAGCTAAAAGTGTTGGTGAGATGTAATATCCTTGCTTCACTTGAGTAGCACTTTGTGTCATTTTAGAGATCAATGCAAAATATGAAATGACCGATTATAATGCCTATCATTGCCATTACTGCCAACAATTCTTTGGCGATTCACTTCCAACAGGTTTGATTTGGAATTAGAATGTCAACTATGTGAAGCCTCCTTAATCTAAGCCAAAAAAAAAAGCTTGATAGATGCTCAAATTTAGCATTTTTCTCTCCACCATATCTATTGATCCATTGAAATTCGATGCCCATAGAGAAAGATTTTTTGATTATCATATTAACTAGCACTCACTTTCAATGCTCTTATAGCACCAAACTTGCACATAAAGGTTAGAGCTAGTGGAAAAATAGACCTTGGCTTGCAAATGTAGACCCAAGTTTTATAATTGTAAAAAGATAACATTGTGTAAATAGCACTTTGCTTGTAAATGGCCTAGTCAATGGTTTCCATCATTGTGCTTCAATTATTATTATGTGAGTATCAATTCTCATAAAGGTCAACTTTCTATGGTGTGCGTGTCATATGATGGACATGTTAGTAGGGGGACTCTGAGAATACTTGCATGCCTTGCCGACATTTGAAGATGTTGTCAAATGGCATGAGTAGGTGGTTGGTTTATGTCCATATTAGGAGGGATAGGAATTGTAGGATGCTAGGAGAAGAATGCTCATACCTTGGAGGGAGTGCCTCATTCTTCCTACTTATTAGTTTCTTGGCTGGAGAAATCAACAACACACTTATGTGTTGACTGTTTTGATGTACTTGTTTAGAGGCCGGTAAAGTTAAAATTGACCCAATGTGAGAATGTTTTGTAAATATATCAATGACATTCATGCATGCATCCTACCATGTGTACAAATTATCAATGACATTCATGCATGCATCCTACCATATGTTGGCACTAGAAGTTATGGAAATCTTAGAGATTTGTCCTTATTGATTCTAGCATTGGAATTTGCTATACATGTGCATGGGTGTTTGAATGTCTTCAACCACCCACATGGTAATAATTGGTGCTTTGAGCATTTTTCTTGTGAAGGCTAAAATAAACTTTAAATCTCTTTAGAGCAACCAATGATCTCTTTGACATTTTGTAATAGGGCATGTTGTACAAGTTTGCACTCTTAACACCTTGCTTTTTTCATCCTTTCTAGGAGCTATGGCTGTAGCTTTCCTTGCGATTGCTTGTGGTGCACCCATTGCGGTAGAGTAAGTAGCTCGAGAAATATAAACTTTGACTTATACTTGATTTTATTTGTTCTACATAGTAGAGATACCTCTTTTGATTTATATATATAAATTTCTCAAGTGCAGATGCTGATAATACGATGACATCAAAATGTGATTTGAATATCGTGATTAAAAGAAGGGAAAAAATAGTTCTCCTCCTTATCTCCCATGTTTAGAACATGCAATTTACAACAAATTGACAAAAAAAGGAGAAGAAAAAACTTGCAGCACATTAGCCTTTTTAGTTCTTGTGCTCTTTAAGAAAAGCAATTTATTTGAAGGTTTAAGGATGAAAGGTTACTCTTTTTGACTGTCCTTCCACTCTTGCTTTTTTATTTTCCATCTTGCAAAGTCGAATGCTGTTTTTCTATCTATATTTTTTCTTGGATAAAGATATTATGGTAAACAAACACTTAGAATGAAGCAATTATGTGGACTACAAGTAGTATGTTGAGGTAGCTTGCAGGACTCGTTGTGGCCACTCTTCTTTCCTCCAAACGCAATTTTTCATCTTCCTTCACCCACTCCCTCTCCCATCCACTTCCTCTCTTGCGCTTTTGTCCTTCTTGGTTACTTCCTCTCCTATTCTTCTCTCGATAGCCTCTTTGTGCCATTATTTTATTGTTGAGTGCTTTTCTTTTCCAAAATAAAGATATTTTGGTAAACAAACACTTAGAATAAAGCAATTATCTAGGACTACAAGTAATATGTTGAGGTAGCTTTCACATGATTTTATTTTTTTATTTTCATTGGAACTTGGGTGTTTTTGTTATTTTTGGTAGGTTACTTCTTGGCAATGATTCTTCATTCTTTTGTTTATTATTCTTGTTAAGTTCTCTTTGCTAATAACTTTTGGTGCATAGTAAATTATAAGTGCTATGTTGGTACTGTTATACCTCCCAAATGTTTTGAGGAGTTTATATCTCGGGATAACCTCATAAGGATAGTCACATGCAAGAGGCTGTGAATTGCAAACTATGCATGAGCATGAGGAAGGTGGTACTAGCAATAGTGTTTCCATGAATCACGATTCGTTTGCTAATGAATTGCAATTCTTCAAAGAATTGATTGGTCTTGATTCGAAACGAAAAGAATCGGGACTATAAATTTGTTTTGAATTGCTCAGGTCCCGATTTCCAATGTAGTTGTGTAGGGAAGTTTTTGCACCAGTTTTTCAAAGGAGAGATAATAAGAGAAAGGAGAAAGCTTGTTAAGGAGGAGAGGAGAAAGTAGAGGAGAGAGGAGAGAGGAAAGAGAAAAGGTAATAGGAGAGATTAGGTAAAAGAAAAAGAGAGGAAGAAACTTGGAACGGGAGTTATAGACAGCTAGAAGTTAGAGGTGAAAATCTAGTGTTAGGGGTGTTAGGAGTGTTAGAAGCTAGGAGTGAGGAGTTACAAGAGATACTAGGAGAGGAGGTAAGGTAAAAGTAGAAAGAGATGAAGATTCAAGAAAGGGGAATTAGAAGTCAGGAGTGTGTGAACTTAGTGTTAGGTGTGTTAGATATTATGAGGGTTTAGAGCTAGGAGAGAAAATTAGGAGAGGCTAGAGCTAGAAATTGGTAGCTTTAGGAAATATAGGAGTTAGAACATAGGTAGTAGGGAGTTGGAACTTACATTTTAGAAGTAGAGACTTTAAAGTTAGGTTAGAACTTAGATTCTAGATACTTAGAAGTTAGAGGAGACCATGGCGAGATCTAGAGATCTTGTATGGGATCATGTGACAGTTTCTTTGACATACAATAGCTTGCGCACAAAATGATGGACATAGGCACCACCAAAGCTCTCAACCACGATTGCGAGACTAGGAGTTGTTTCGAAAGAGGCGAATTTTTCTCTAATTGCAGGTGAGCATCATACGCTTTTGACTTGACTCTTTTGTTATTAAAATTTGAATTTTGAATGATTAACTTGTATTGTCACTTGTAGCTATCAAATGTTGGGATCATCTGCTTCATCTAGGCATGCATCCACCTCAGCTTAGTGTGAGATAGCCAAAGGCTGGCACATCTATAGCACGTGCAGATGTAGTCAGCCCCTTGACTTCTAGGGCTTGCAAGGCTGATGTTAGGGTTAGAGATTATAGTGTGCATTCATTTCAAGATGATAACAAGAATAAGGTTGATGTGGCTATTAGGAGATTGTTCTACGTTTGAGATCTCCCCTTCCATCTAGCAAAAACTCCTGATTGGAGGGATATGGTAGAGAGTGTTGCTTTGATAGGGGCCACCTAACATGGAGTCATCAGCTGCAACACGTGCTGAGGGAGATTTAGAGTGTAGGCAAGGGATTGGAGCCCGTTTGTGAATCATTGAAACAACTCAGGTGCACATGATGGTTGGAGTGACAATAGGAGGCGGCATGCATTAATGTCTTCGTGTCTTTCTGTGTGGGCACCATATTCTTGAGAGCCATTGCCAGGTCGACACCTGACACCATTGCTTCAGGTGAGTTCATGACATGTGTTGGATTTCAATGCTTATTGCTCATTGCTAATCAATGTTTTTAATCATTTTGACGCTCGTTGCTCAAGCTCCTTGATAAGAAAGATGGATTACAACAAGTGAATAATCAATTAGTGAGAGGGTGTGAACCCCTCATGATCCAAAGGATCCTGGGTGCCACGTGTCATAGATGCTTTGTAGGTATGCATGAGGTGTCTCATACTGAATTCAATTCTAGGCCCTTTGTGGCCCACGTGTCCTACATGTCCTACATGTTGAATATGGGTGGGACTCGCGAGTTCTGACTATCGAGTCAAGATTGATCGTTGATTAAATATAATTTACCTATTCTACACACTAAAGAAGCACTTTTTTCTTTGCCATAATAAGGCTAGAAATAACCCCCTCTCCAAAAAGAAATAAATTTCTAAATCAGTTTTGCCAAGTCTTTCTTGTTCCAAACCATCAATGTATGTACTATGTAGTATGGATCACGACAAAAGATATTAGGTGGGACTTGAGAGTTGAAATTTATGATTTTGAAGGAGTCAAGATTGATCAT
Organism: Diphasiastrum complanatum; assembly: GCA_029204225.1. Classification (NCBI taxonomy): domain Eukaryota; kingdom Viridiplantae; phylum Streptophyta; class Lycopodiopsida; order Lycopodiales; family Lycopodiaceae; genus Diphasiastrum; species Diphasiastrum complanatum. Next base: position 60,442,726 of record CM055093.1, read on the forward strand.
GGATTAATTTTAATCTGCATTGCCGAAACACTAAAAAAACACTTGTTTTTGGCGTAGGCTAAAATTAAACTTTTCCACCCCCCCCCCCCCCCCAAAAAAAAAACAAAAACCCTAAAACCATTTCGTTGTTTCTTTCTCGGGGGGGTTGTTTCAAACGTGTTTCGAAAAGGTCCACAAAACATTGGAGTGATTTGCGAAAACCTGTAGATCATCCTATCTAGCATCATAACTATGATACATGACAAGAAACACATCAATTGCATATTAAAAATCATTCAGATACATGGAGAATAAAGTTAGCAAACACCAAAGCTCAAACTCCTTGACAAGAGAGATGGATTCCAACAAGCAAATTGTTGATTAGTCATATTAAATTCAGCCCTGGTGGACCATGTGTGCTACTTGACCTACTTGTTAAAATTGCATAAGAGAGGATCACAATGTACTCAATCAATACTACCATGGTATGTTCACAACTTACAAGTTACAAATAGTCAAAGCCCAGAAGGGGTAACATAGGCATTTATTTTAACAGCCCCCTTAATCACTATTTTATTTACAATACCTAGCATCCACTGAAATCTCTCGAATTTCTCTTCTCTAAGAGCTTTATTAAAGATGTCTGTTGCTTGGTCATTAGTGTCGCAATAAATCAGCTGAATTTCACCACTTTGCACCATCTTGTATGAAGTGTCGATTGACCTCTATGTGCTTTGTACGAACACATCATACACGGGGGTTTTGGCCAGTTAAATACAACTTTGGCTTTCGCAATGTAGAATGGTAGGATCTAGCTAAGTGATTTGACATAGCCTCACAAGCAGCTTTTGTAGCACCCCTGTATTAAGCTTTTGTCAATCATAAAGCTATGGTGGGCTGCTTTTTGCATGCAAGAAATTGCCCTTGAACCAAGGTTAAAAGCATAGCCTGAAGTAGACCTTCAATCTTCTCTATCAGGCACCCAATCTATCATGTAGCCTTCAAGTTGGCTTGCAAGCTGAAGCTCACCTGCATCCATGTATCCAATCCCGTAGCTGATAGTCCCCTTAACATGCCTGAACACCCTCTTTGTCGCTTTCCAACGGGCTGCAGTTGGGTTGCTCATAAACTGGCATGCCACTCCAACCGCAGGGTCTATATCTGGCATAGTAGTCTTTAGATAAATCAGGCTTCCCACAAATTATCTATGAAGAGTTTCATCCACAAAAGGAATGCCATCCTCCTTGGAAGGCTTGCAACTATGATCAATGGGGGTGTAGAAGGATTTGTTATGCTACATGTTCAACCTGTGTAAAACTTCACATCCATAGTTTGCTTGGGTAATGAAAATATGTAGGCGGTAGTGAATCAAACCCAAATCTTTCATATTAAACTTATTAGTCAAATGAGCTTTCACTTTTGCAATAAGCTTTCCATTGTTACTTTGTGTTGACAAGTTCATGTAGAGAACAATGAATATGTTCTCTTCTTCCTCCTTTACACAAGATTGCAATCTGACTTGCTTTTTATAACATGATGTTTTGCAAAACAATTGTCAATATGACTTTACCATGCCTTGGGTGTCAGTTTTAAACCGTACAATGCCTTCTTAAGCTTGTATACTAGATATTCCTTACCTTTTGCCTCAAAGCCGTGCGGCTGGTCCATGTAGATCTCTGCCAACTGCCTATTTAGAAATGCCTTCTTCATGTCCATTTGATGGACCTCCCAATCAAACAGTGCAACCAATGCTAAGACTGGATCGAAGAATGCCATCTTCGCCACATGTGCAAAATTCTTGTTGTAATCCAACCCTTTTTGTCGTGCATAACCCTTTGCAACCAAACTTCCCCTCCCATCCGCCGAGTATTTGGTCCTATAGACCCATTTACACGGAATGCGACGCTTCCTCCTAGCAACTCCACAAGATCCCAAGTATCATTCTTGAGAATAGAGTCACGCTCTTCTTGTGTGGCTTGATGCCATACCTTCTCCTTTACTGCCTCAACGAATGAATGTGGTTTGTGTGAATCCAAGATAGCAGTCATAATTGCAAAGTTTGTCTCTTGACTCTCACATTGCACATGTTCCCTATAAGACCTTCTCGCACCTTATTGCTGCACTCACCTTCTTTTACCATCTCTCCTCACTATTTTCCAATACCTTCAAGCTAGACTCTTTGAGGGATGTGATGTAGTTTTTTGAATCTGTAAGTGTACGCATGCCGTATGTGTGTTTGGAGGCCAAGGCATAGAGGAAGAGATTTGTAGTTTATGATTGTACAATGCTAGAAAGTGAGCTCTAAGCCAAGGATGCTTGCAAATTGTGGCTTGGTTGGCAATAAGTTTCAAGCTCACCACTGAATTGTGTTGACGACATACCAAGCTAGGTTAAGGCAGATGATAGTTGCATGGAGGATCGATGTTCATTTAGTTAGTCTTTTGCTTGATTAGTATTGCATGATTGTGTTTTTCACCCTTACTTTGTCATGATATAGCTTGGGGGTGATGCATGTAGTCATGCACGTGTATGCATGGCTGTGCACGTAGCGTGAATATGGTAGCTTGTTTATGGCTTGCATGCATCTATGATTGCATGAAGAGTGGGTGTCATGATTCGTTTTGTGATTTAGTAATAATATTACCTGTATTTATGGGTACTTGTTTTGTTGAGTTCTTACGTAATGCGATAAAACAAGTGAATGTGGTCCAAGTGCACTTTATAACCTCTTAAAAATACAGATATTGCATTCATACTCAGTTGTTGGATCATGCATGCTCAACATATATCATATGTAGCTCCATATTGTGGTGCTTCTTTAGACTTAAACATAGTGGATCTCCAACTTTTTGTCAAGATCCAATATTACCAATACAATGCACAAGATGGATGACTTATAAAAGCTGCACAAAATGCATAGGTAGTTGAAGTTCATCTTTTTATATGGTTTTAAAAGTCCTTCATATGATATATGAACTCATTTATGAGGCCCAAGGGCCAAGGTGTTCCCTTGTCGATCAACTAGGCATAAAATATAGTAGATTGGTCTTGAGATCTTATCAAGGTACTCAAGTACGCGTGTTGAAGTTCTCTCTAAACACCATGCCCTTGACTTTCAATTTTGTTGTCTCTTAGCTATGACTCCATTACTAGGACTTTGTGCTAGCAGACATCCTATGTAACTCATCATGACACAAATGCACTAATTAGAAAAATGCTTGTCTTATGTGGTCAGTGTTGGTTACTTGCCCTTTGTGTTTTTGTTGTGTTTTGGTTAATTTTGACTTTGGATCATCACTTTCAACCTTGCAAGAGATTTTTTTGGTCCAAGTTGGTACAAGTTTTGGTGAGCGTTGTTCTCATGTGATTACTTTGTGATGTAGATATGCATCAAGGACTTTGCATTGGAGTATCTTCATGTCAATACTTTTGGTAAGTTAATGTCATGTGACTATGCGTAATGGATTTGTTAATTGAACAAGGCACAGAGAGAGAGAGAGAGAGAGAGAGAGAGAGAGAGAGAGAGAGAGAGAGAGAGAGAGAGAGAGAGAGAGAGAGAGAGAGAGCTTTATTAATGTCTTTTCCATGCCAAAAGGCATATAAGACTAGTAAATGTACATGTCAAGTATGGTAATAGTGGGAGCGTATGAAATGTCTTTGAAACAATAACGAAATAACATATCTAATTATTGTGAACTGAAATAAATGCGATGAAATATGAAATACACAAGCCATTATTTATGGCCACTACTGCAACGAGATTTAAGGGAGTACGTCCAATGTTGCATGATTTGTCAATTGAACAAGGCCGAGAGAGTGAGTCCTTCAACCTTGCTGCATCCATTTTAGATACATAAGGAAGGTGGGAAAGCATCTCTATGGCTTTTATTGCTGGTCTACGTAGGACCCAAGTTGGATTTAACTCCATTATGGTAGTGGTAGACAGATTTTCCAAGATGGCCCATTTAATTGCAATGACCAAGAAGATCACAACTTCGAAAGTAGCCGAGTTGTTCAACTAGAATGTAGATTGCATGGACTTCTAAAGTCTATTGTATTGACAAGGATCCGAAGTTTACGGGAAACTTCTGGACATAGGAGTTCGCCAAGCCGGGAACATGATTGCGGATGAGAAGTATTGAGCACCCTTAGATGAATGGCCAGACAGAGAGGGTTAATTAGATTTGGAAGACATGCGTCATGCTATGTTAGTGGTATGCAAATAGATTGGGTAAAGCATTTACCCATAGCAAATTTTGCATATAGCAATAAGTGACACGTGTTCACCCAATTGAGCCCTTTTAGCTCAACTATGGTTATAGGCCATTTAGCCCAACTACCAAAGGTGCCTAGTGTTGTAGAGGGGATAGCATTCCAAGAAGCCGTGAATTAGGATAGCCATTTATAGGGATGGGCAATCTACCTCTCACCCTTCCTCACCTGCTAATTGGGCACCAAAATACAAGTTCAATTAGGCCTAAGTCCTTTTGTACCAAGAATGTCGTCCACAATGGTATATCTTCACACAGTGCCACCAGCCCCATTTTTAAGTAAGGACTATAAATGGTCTTTTTTTCCCAATTAATGGTACAGATTTTTTGATTTGAACACTTAAAGGTAGGAACAATGTTCCAACTGTTTGGAGGATTCTCGTGGAAATATAAAACACGTTTGGACATTTGAAACTTTTGGTTGCAACTATGTAATCATAGCTATGACTTCCAAGGAGCAGAAGGTTGGGGTTTTTGCCTTATGGCCAAGATAAGGTGTAGTTTGCCTCAAGCCCATGCATGCAGAAAGAATATGCTTTTTCACTCTCTCAATTTCAACCTACTTGGTTTTAAGAATGCTCCCGCACCAAATCTTACATCCGTTGAGGTGACTAATGCTTCAAATATTCTTGTCTCTTATGCAATCTTTATAGAGCATATAGCAAGATGATGCTTGAAGCTTTCATATAAAGTAACCTTTCCACCCACCCATTAGTCTTCTCCCTATGCAAGTGCCCTAATGAGGTGATTGGGACATTTTAATCCCCGAATATTTTCAGTACCGTACTACTCCCACTGCACTCCTATCATGGCTAAAGGTACAATGAAGAAGCCTTTTGAGCAGAAAATTTCGAAGTGGTATTGATAGGCCTGACTCTTCACAGAATTTCCAAGAGTGTATAGGTGTTGTTGGAGACTTTGTTAAGTGGTACTGACAATACGATTGGGGTTTTCACTGAGATTTTTTTATCACTGGGCTTTTGTAAGACAATATTCTATTAGTGATTGAAATAAAAGTTTAACTTCAAGTGTAGGCTGAGTGGCAAACATGTAGACAAGTATTAGATTGACAGTTGTGTAAATCGGTAAGACTTGTAATGATTTACCTTCAATGATGTACACATCTCTTGTTTTTGGCTTGACGATGTGACATGAGCTTCTTGCTTGAACAGGTTCTGCCTGCTGCTATGGTGCTAGGCACATCTTGGCCTGATTGGCATCGTATCTTCGCGCTGACAAGGTAGTCTTTGCAATTCTGTCAAAAGAGCTAGTGTCTTATGAACCACTTATGACAGTTTTGGCTAATGCTTTTGTATCCCTCGCATTCACTTGTGAGTGCAGTTGGAACCCCGACTAAATTTTAAGCCTCGAATATATGTTGCCTTGTAAGTTTGCAGGCCTAAGAGGGATGTGGAATTTTTGATCTGTATTCCAGCACATGGAGCAGCAATCGGAGCATGGCTCGGTGCTTGGGTGATGCCGCTTGATTGGGACAGACTGTGGCAGGTAAAAGAAATCACCATGGTAGAGAGGTTAGTTAAGGATGTTTAAGTAAATCCAAAAAGTAAAGTACTTCTATATGATGTAAGATATTCAAGAAAGTTTCCAAAAAATGACAGATTGGAATATTGAGGAGGTTGGATGATTCTCATTTTTCTGTTTAGTCATTAGAAATTGAACGTTTAGTGGTTAAGAGGAGCTGCCACAATATTTGCTATATGTGTGCAACCTGTATATTTTCAAACGGCTCATTTGGATTGTTCTTGAACATGTCCTTGTTGATGCATTTGGAATAAAGAGGTTTTCAGGTTTAGAATCACAAGGACACACAGTGTTTTACAAGCTGAACTTTAGCTATGTTTCTGTTGACTATGCTTGGATATAGGGTTGAAGCTTATCCACTGTGTATTTAGAAGATCTTTTTGTCTCATGTTGCAGGATTGGCCGATCAGCTGCACATATGGAGCTGTGGGAGGTTATTTGAGTGGTCTTTTTGTCTCTTCAATTTTAACCTATTTCCAATCTACCTTCGATTGGCTCAAGGCAGAATGATTTTGAATTTTCATTACTGAGTTTGAAGGTAAAAAAATTGTCCTTTTGGTGAAAAAACATGGATTGGCTTTTTGTTTATGGAGTTTATTCTCAGCTGTGAAGGGAAATCTTTTATATCCTTACAGTATGATGCTAAAGCAATCATCTGAGTCTGAGTCATTATTTTTTGCAACTAACACCTGTTCTTTATGAAAACTTCTTGATCAAAAACCATAGCTTCAGGGAAGTATCACACATTCATATTTATCCTCCAATAGGCAGCAGGGCTTGGAGGGTCCACTTGTATACCTTTGTTGAAAACCAGACAGGGTTATGATATGAAGTTGTTAACTTAACATTAGGCTGCCAACTATTGGCAACCATCCTACTTCTGGGAAGTTGAGTTGATCACTTGTTACTACTGTTGATGCCATACATCGTAAGGATTTCAAAACACAAGTCCCACATATCTTCTTCCGTACTGGTAATCTATACACCAGACATGCGCGTCCGGGGGGTTTTTGGCATTTTTGCGTCCGCATCCGGCGTCCAGACGCGTCCATGTCCGCGTCCAATTTTTTTTTTTATAAAACTACAAATACACGAAAAAATTTTAAAAAAAAGAATTTGCGTCCAGGGTGGGGCGCTGGGGCTAAACTAAGCTACTCCTCCCTAGGATGGCAGCCACATCAATCCCAGCCTTGTATTTATTAAAGTGCTAGCCCAAATGATAACCACTCTCTATTGTACACTTTCAGCCATTGCTACTCTGTTTGACAATGACAACATTGACCACCCTTTAAGAAAAATCAGCATTGTCCAAATCATGAGAAGTCCTCATTGTTCACTCATAAAATCTTCCCCACTGCTGCCTTTCTGTGTGAAGAGCTTGAAAAAAGGCTTGTTGCTTTCTACGCTGTTTTAATGTCACAAAGTCGTCTTTTTTGTTGTTTAATGTCACAAAGTTGTCTTTTTTGTTGTCTCCGATGCTGACCACAGGTCAAGAAGGGGCTGTGAAGGAGTCCCATGCTAATGTGTAGTGCTTGAAGCATTTGCCATAGTCCATGCCTGAAACGCTATCGTTTTCCTGTGCTGGATGGTATTCTTTGCTGCTCCATGCTTGAGGACCTCTTACTGACCGTGCCTAAGAAATGATTACTTCCACGTGCTTGAAGTGCTGCTAGAGCCTATGCTTGGGAATTCATTGCTACCCACATCGTGAAGGATGCCATCACTGCTTTTGTAATTGTCATTTGTGGCTATGGCTATCAGCCACGGAAAGAGATCCTGGCTTGTTCCTGGTGGGGTTGTGCATGCCTTTCTCTGGTCAGCGTTTCTTCCATTGGCAATCAAAATCCATTTTTTAAACACCTAAGAAATCATAAATTGTCATAAATGGTCGTATCCTCTATGCACAATGATGCTATAAGCCTCTAGTTAATCTCAACCAATTCAAAAAGGTAAATGAAAGATATTCAACCAAGAAAATAATGCAGCACACAAAGCTTCTGCAAGCTTCATAACACCTTCATGGCTTAAGAAATCCAGAACCTATCTAATAAATAACACCCACGCTTGATCACCTTCTTTCTTTAAAAGTTACATAGAATAAGTGATAGAAAAGATCTACTTATGTCTTCGTCATTCTTTTCATCTATGCACCAAAAGATTCACCAACTTCCTCACTAACTAAATATTACGCTCATCTGAAATGTAACTAATTTCCAACTAATCCAAAGCCTGTGAGCTAATACTTGTTGAGAGTTGGAAGAATCGATGGTTCAGGCGGTTCAGAATTTGGCCCTCCAGAAAAAAGTTCAAAAGAATTGGCCTGTTAAAAAATGTCAATTCTTTTCAAATAATGTTAAAGAGAGCTAGAAAGTACCAATATGTTTGGGATTTCACACAACCAACTTCTAGTTGTACAGTCTTCTTACATATAAAAAAGTAATTACTATTGTGGCTCCTGAGCCAAAATACCCCCCAACAAGAATAAAGCAGAATTTGGCTTGCTTAAAAAATGCTGAATTTCCTTGCATATAGTGCTAGAGATCCAGGAAAAAGTAATCTTTTTGCACTTCACTACACTTCTAATACAGACCATAGATTCATAGTATAGAATCATCATAGTTGCAGCGATTCACGAATCATAAAATTATTATTATTTTGCTTTTTTTACTTTTCCTTAAATTTTCTTACAAACATAACACGATGACAAAAAAAAAAGAGAAATGACATGGAGACCCATTTTTATCGATTTTTTTAATTTTTTAAAAAAATACCCATATTTAAAATGCTTCAAATAAAGATATTGTAATGCTAAAAAAATGTTGTATTTTGCAAGAAAATTAATCAAGCTACTAAAATTTTGTTAATAGATTTTTATTAATAACTGCAAATTAGCTTATATGAAATAATAATACTACTCAAAATAAAATCATTAGACACACAACCACTAGAATAACTAAAATAAAACTTTTTGCTTATTTAAAACAAAAGTTTTTAATTTTTTTTTCAAATTTTAAATTTTTTTTAAATTACAATTCTTGTATCAAGAAAAATATTTTTTAAATTATGACAAATTTTAATCAGTATTTAAATTTCTACTTATATCTAAACATTAAATGATTGCAAATGAAATTATTTCCAAGAACTTATTATAAAAACACAATGAAAAACTAAAATATTTAAAACTTGACAGTTCGTTGCAATTTTATTTTTGCCAATATTCAAATCATTAAAAAATTGCTAAATCTATCTTTTTAATACAAACAAATTTAAAAACATTAAATTAATAAAAAAGATTTCAATACACAATATTTCAAGAAATATTTATGCAATTGTTTCTTAAAATAAAAGAGAATTTATTATTCCCAAAAATCATCAAAGTCATTTACATCTTTCTCTTTTTCTTGAAAAGCCATTGTCAACTGGCACCTCTTCCACAACTTCCTCGACAACTGTAACCACATTATAGTCCTGAATTAGGGCATTAGCAAACTCTCATGTATCCCCTTTCTCACTAGCAGGAGGTTGGGGTCCTTTGGACAAGGGAATTACTGAGTCCTCGTTGTCTGAACTCTTTCCTACCTCAACCAGTCCATCTGGCGAAACCGAAAGAGATTTCATTCTCATTTTTACAAAATCAACTAAATTGGAATCTAAATCTACTGCAGCAACATGCCTGCCTTTCTGAACAACACATGCGCTCGTAGTGCCGCTATCGCTAAATAAGTCCAAAATCCAATCAACAATATCAATTAAATGATTAATTAATTGTTGTGGCTTTTGGTAGGGACAAGCCACGGAACTTGTCATTGGATTTTTAAGTTTCTTTGTCACGGTTGGATATTGGAACAAGTTGTCAAAACTTGTCAGTCCGGAGGTGTTGTAATGAAGCATCGAGCGCTTGCCGTCCAAAGAATAATAACCAATGGTTATATATTCTATTTCATTGCAAAGTCGCGCTCCTCCCGAGTTTCTGACATTGGGCTTGTACCTGAAAAGGAACATTACAGCTAAAATAAATAAAAAATTTCAAATTGTTTAAGTTAACATTGTTGCTTATATTAAATTTGAAATAAAACTTTGAATTAAAATACAAATTAATAATTCACGAACTTAAAGACTACCACACAACATTTTCTATTCCCGCGTTACAGAAAGTTAATAAAGCTTTATGTATTGAAGCTGATTGCCAAGAGGAATGAAAAATAACAACTCTCCAAATAGGAGATGTTGTGATTTCAAGAAACCCTTGCATGAAACTATGGATTTCAGTGAATTTGAAAGGAGAATTATCATTTAATGATTCCTTCATCTGAAACCCATATGGTATATCGGCAATGCAATGTGTAAGGCCTTTTCTTTAACAATTTTGAAATTTCTCTGTAATCGCCCTCCTCAACTGTGTAAAAGCATGATTGATCATCGACATTTTTGGGAAGGTAGGTCTCTAAAGGATCCTCCTCCACAATGGTCTCACCCTGTGCTAGTCTTCCCTGTCCTTTTTTTCTGCCTTTGCTTTCAAAATGTCTTTTGAATTGCTCTAAAAGGACTTTGTTTTTTTTTTTATCTTCGAGGGACTGAAAAAGAAAAAGCTATGCTTAGCATAGGAGATAATGATAGATTTCTTATGCTCAGCCTTAAACAAATCGTTCAAGTAATGAGCATCCTGAAAAATCGAAGGCCGACAACATATTTTTTAGGCCTTCATATTTTTCCCTTTGAGATTTTCTATGACTTAGAAATCATTTTAAGGCACCTTCGCCTTTTTCGCCTTTTTCGCTCTTTAGCGAAAAATGCGACACACTGGCCAAGTGGCCAGAATAACTTGGAAACAATTTTTAAGGCACCTTCGTCTTTTTCGCCTTTTTAGCTCCTTAGCGAGAAATGCGACACACTGGCCAAGTCGCTAGAATAACTTAGAAATCAATTTTAAGACACCTTCACCTTTTTCGCTCCTTAGCGACACACTGGCCAAGTCGCCAAAATAACTTAGAAATCATTTTTTAAGGCACCTTCGCCTTTTTCGCTCCATAGTGAAAAATGCGACACACTGGCCAAGTGGCCAGAATATCTTAGAAATCATTTTTAAGGCACCTTCGTCTTTTTCGCTTTCTCGCTTTTTGCTGACCGACTTCGCCAATGGAAGAGTAACCCTAAAACAGCTGGACAAACAAATATCCCAAAGGCGGTTGACGGTTACCAACTTTTGTACATATGCAAAGACTGGCATAAATAGCCTTAAAGGCTTGTAAGATATTTTTCCTCTTGTAAATCTCTATATTAGCTGAAACAAGCTATGTAAGTGTTAATTTTTAAATTTCTCTTTCAATCAGAGTTATCTGTAGCCAGCGTTATCATGCTCAGCATGCTGAAGTTATTATTTCAAGACATTGTACTCACTGTTGATATTTATCAGAGTGCAATTTTTGTCTCACTACTACGCCGTTCATTTGCGCAAACTATATGAATTCTTCTACTTGAATATTTTTGCTGCTAATTGTTGTATTTCTGTTCCTACACGCCTACGCTCTGAGCAACCGAGCCTCCGCTGCGCTCACAACCACCGTTTTACGACATGGTATCAGAGCATGCATTTCAGTAATCTACAATTCTACTGCGGATTATCAGTCTTGTTTCTATCAAGACGATGTTTAAGCAAACGCGCAGCCAACAGTATTCAGACAACATTGTTTCTACCAACGATCTAGTCCAACTAGAATGGATTCATCATCCAATTCATCTCTCATTGACAAACTCGATGGAGATAACTACCATGTCTAGAAATTCAAGATGAAGGTTATACTTCTAGCCAAAGAACTGTGGGACATCGTTGATGGCACAAAACTCAAACCAGAAGGCAGCCGTCATCACCAAGTGGAGACTGAGATATGGCAAAGCATTTGCCATGATCATCCTCAACATCAAGGACACTCAGATCAGCCACATATGTGCTGCTCAGACAACTAAGGATGCATGGGACATCCTAGCAACTCTCTACGACATTAGAGAGTTTACAACCAAGCTCCATCTGAGGAAAAAAAATTTCAACTTCAGAATGTTTGAAGCAAATAGTGTTTCGAGTCACCTCAACACTTTAAAAAATCTTATGGAGCAGATGACTACAACAGGCTCAGTCATAGAAGATTTTGATGCACTCATGACTCTATTATCGAGTCTACCTGAAGCCTACGAAAATTGGATAATGACAATTTCTACCCAGGAGCACCTCACTCTATCAAGAGTAATCTCGCTGCTCCTACAAGAGGAGATCAGAAGATCAGCATCCTCTTCTGGCTCAAGATCGGATCCTCAAGCTCTGTATTCAAAAAATCAGAAGTTTAGATCCAAGAGATCTACAAAGTCAGGCTCTACTGACAAAAAGAGCAACATGTAGTCTGGACCAAATTTTGGTTCTGGATCGAATTCAAGCTCTTCATCATTCCAACCGGTGCAAAAACTATTCTGCAGATACTGTAAAAGGACTGGTCATCAAATCAAGGACTGTCGAACTTTTAAGTACAACAACAAAAAGAAGAAGCAGTTCCAACAACAAGCACATTCTGTAGGGAATGGCTCTAGACTTCGGAGCAACTCAACACATGACTCACCATCGCGACTGGTTCAAAGACTACAAGTTGTTCACCCACTCTCGAGTTGTGCAACTTGGAGACAACTCATCGCATTCAATCGAAAGTGAAGGAACACAGTCAGGGTTGAATTCAAAAGGGGTGAAGTCAAGTTGTTGTCCAACGTTCTCCACGTTCCAAATTTGACCGAGAATCTGCTCTCAGTTAGCAGAATCACCGATTCAGGTCGGAGGGTCAAATTCGATACAGAAGGCTGCACAATCCTTGACAAATCCCGGAAGGTTCTAGCCTACGGAAGAAGAAGCGGCTATCTTTACAAACTCAGGCACTGTTACTCTTCTAATAGTCAAGCTCTTCACACAGCCACTTTTGAATCAACTGATATGTTGTGGCGTTTCAGATTTGGCCATCTTAACTACAACAGTATTCAGCAAATGTCAACTTAGAATCTAGTACAAGATCTGCCTTCAGTCAGCAAGCCAACTTCTCTATGCGAAAGTTGTATTATCAGCAAGCATGCTAGAAGTCCCTTCAGTTCAGACTCAGTTCATACATCCAAGAGCTTGCTTGACCTTGTACACAACGACATTTGGCCTGATGCAGACTGCTTCCACAGGGGAAGTTCTATTTCCTAACCTTCATTGACTACTTCTCTCGAAGGACTGCAACCTACTATATGAAGAACAAATTCGAAGCATTCAAGTTCTTCAAGCAGTTCAAGGCATCTACAGAAAACCAAACCCAGAGGAAGATCAAGATTCTATGCACAAATGGAGGGGGAGAGTAGATCTCCACAGAATTCAAGGAGTTCTGCAAGGCCAACGAGATACTTCAACAATACACAACCAGCTACTCATCTAAGTCCAATGGTGTAGCTGAGCGGAAGAACCAGACACTCATCGAAAGTGTTACGGCCCTAATGGGGGGTTTGCACCACTGGGGGCCTGCCTCCATCACCAAAGCCCTGAATGGCAAGACACCTTATGAGGTGTGGACAGGATCAAAACTATCACTCAAACATATTCGAGTGTTTGGATGCATCGCTTTCGTTCAGATCCATGAGGATCTAAGAAGAAAGCTAGATGACAAGAGTAGAAAAATGATTTTCATCGGCTATTTCCAAAATCACAAGGCATACAAGCTCTACAATCTGGATACCGAGAAGGCATTCACCAATATAGATGTCATTTTTGTGGAAGACCAGTTCGACCACAAAGGGAAAGCTGCTAGTAATTCCAACTCATGGATCGAGCAACCAGTCAATCTCGATCTAGAGATTCAACTGTAGGATCTCGACGCTAACTCAAAAGATGAGTCAGAACCTCAACAAGTCAACCCACATTAGAGGACTGAAGCTCAACCCATAAGGTCGAACAGGTCTAGACAGTCTCCATCCAGAGTTATAAATGATCCGGCCTGCTACTTCATGTAGGAACCAAACACAGTTGCTGAGGTGATGTCTACTCCTGATGCTGACCAGTGGAAAGCAGCAATGGACACCGAATTCAATTCTCTGTTGGAGAAACATGGACACTCATTGAGCTGCCAAAGGACCGAAACCCAATTCCATGCAAATGGGTATTCAAGGCGAAGTACGATGCTAAAGGAAGGCTAAATCGTTACAAGGCCAGACTAGTTGCCAAAGGCTTTTTCCAAATTCCAGATCTAGATTATTCAGAAACCTTCAGCCCAGTCATCAAACATGTTTCAATTCGCTTACTCCTCTCCTTTGCAGCTGTAGTAGATCTCGAAGTTCATCAGATGGATGTTCAGACCGCTTTTCTCAATGGAACCATCGAAGAGGAAATATACATGAGGTAGCCAGAGCGATAGTAACTCAATGGCAAGCAACAACACCTTGTATGCAAAATTTACAAGATGCTCTACGGGCTGAAACAGTCACCCAGAGCCTGGTTCCAGAAGATCAATGCATTTCTGATAGAGAATGATTTTATTCCAAACTCAGTAGACTCGAATGTTTACTTCAAATCTGTATCAAAATACTTCTTCATCATCACTCTCTACGTAGATGATACACTCTTATTCAAGAATAATCTGAATCTGATGAAGGATACAAAATGCATGTTGGCCCAAGAATACAAGATGACTGACATGGGTCTAGCCCACTATTGTCTCAGAATCCAAATTAACAAGATCCACCCAGCAGACTGATCTTCATCAGTCAGCAACGATATCTCAACAATATGCTAAAAAAGTATGGAATGGCCAACTGCAAACCCAGTCTCTTTCCACTCGACCCTGGACAAAAACTATCAAAAGAACAATCTCCTCAAACTGAGGCAGAAAAGGAGGAGATGAAGCGCTACCCGTTTCAATCCATCATCGGCTCACTGATGTATGCAATGATTTGCACGCGACCAGACCTTGCATATTCGATCGATACACTCAGCCAGTTCCTGTCAAATCCAGACATAGCTCATCGGAAAGCGCTAACAAAGGTCATGAAGTACATTCAGGCAACGACAACTCTCAGCATCTGCTATGAGGCAGCCAAACTGCCAATATCCTTGAAGGCTACACAGGTGCGGATTGGGCAAGAGATGTCGACACCAGAAAATCAACTTCTGGATTTGTATTTTTATACAACCAAAGCCCAATCTCATGGAACAGCCAGAAGCAGACCTCAGAGGCAATCTGGGTTAGGCAACTGCTCGCAGACCTCAATCTTGCACAACCACTTCCTACAACAATCTATTGTGACAATCAAAGCACAATAGCGCTATCTCTCAATCCGAGATTTCACTCTTGACGCAAACATATAGAAATTAGGTATCACTACCTTAGAGAGAAAGTGCATAGTAAGGAAGTAGTATTGATTTTCTGCAGAACAAATTACATGGTAGTAGATTACCTCACAAAGGCTCTATCAAAGGAGCAACATCTCAGATTTAACGATATATTAAATCTAAAGATCAAAGTTTTTCAGGATCCACATTAAGAGGGAGTGTTACATTTCTTATGCTCAGTCTTAAACAAATCGTTCAAGTAATGAGCATCCTGAAAAACCGAAGGCTGACAACATATTTTTAGGCCTTCACATTTTTCCCTTTGAGATTTTGTATGACTTAGAAATCATTTTAAGACACCTTCGTCTTTTTCGTCTTTTTCGCTCCTTAACGAAAAATGCGACACACTGGCCAAGTGGCCAAAATAACTTAGAAATCATTTTTTAAGGCACCTTCGTCTTTTTCGCTCCTTAGCGAAAAATGCGACACACTGGCCAAGTCGCCAGAATAACTTAGAAATCATTTTTAAAGGCACCTTCGCCTTTTGCGCCTTTTTTCGCTCCATAGCGAAAAATGTGACACATTGGCCAAGTGGCTAAAATACCTTAGAAATCATTTTTAAGGCACCTTCGCCTTTTTCGCTTTTTGCTGATCGAATTCGCCAATGGAAGAGTAACTCTAAAATAGCTGGACAAACAAATATCCCAAAGGCGGTTGACGGTTGCCAACTTTTGTACATATGCAAAGGCTGGCATAAATAGCCTTAAAGGCTTGTAAGATATTTCCTCTCTTGTAAATCTCTATATTAACTGAAACAAGCTATGTAAGTGTTATTCTTTGAATTTCTCTTTCAATCAGAGTTATTTGTAGCCAGCGTTATCATGCTCAGCAAGCTGAAGTTATTACTTCAAGACATTGTACTCACTGTTGATATTTATCAGAGTGCAATTTTTGTCTCACTATTGCGTCGTTCATTTCACAAACTGTATGAATTTTTCTACTTGAATATTTTTGCTGCTAACTATTATGTTTCCGTTCCTACACACCTACGCTCTGAGCAACCGACCCTCCGCTATGCTCACGACCACCGTTTTACAACAGATAAAACATAAAAAGACAAAGAAGAAGCTATGCTTAGCATATGACATAAAACATTAAAAGATAAAGAAGAAGCTATGCTAAGCATAAGAGACAAAACAAAAGGAGATAAAGAAGAAGCAATGCTTAGCATAGGAGATAAAACATAAAGAGATAAAGAAGAAACGATGCTTAGCATGGGTGAAGTAAATATCATGTCTCTAAACAAAATCAAAAATGGACTTAATGCCTCGTTTCGGATGCTTAAAGGATAGAGCCTTTGGCACTCTTCGAAATCCTAACAGTTTAACCCTGTCACAAGGGCTTCTTGAACTTTCATAAACAATTTATGTCTGCATTTAAAAAAATGTAATTGTTAGAAATCCTTCTAAATCTTGAGAATCGTTTTATAAAAAAAAGACTCGAAAATAAATATTTAAATCATGAATATTACCTCTAAAATTCTTTTCCCATTTCTGCAAGGGAGAGTTGACCATCTGCAACTCTAGAAAGAACACTTATTATTAGCTCCGACGAGCTAATCCCTTGCATGTTCTTCCACGATATTTCCACTTCTGTAGGGAATGGCTTTAGAGTTTGAGAGACGACAACTTTCTCTTTTCCTTTCGAGGCACCCTGAGCAGGTTGGTCTTTTATTTGAAAATTCTCCCACTTGTCAAAAATTTTATCAACAAGGGCCCATACCTAGAATCAAAAGAAATTTAAATTATTTAAAAGCAATTAAAGGAATATCAAAATAAATTTCAAAATTTGAATCTAATAACATAAATTTTGAACAGAGCATTCCAAGCCAAGCATAAAAAAAAATTTACCTGGCCACTACAGAAAGCAAGTTGAAAAAAATTGTCGTATTTTGTAAGGCTCTGCGTAGGATTTTCTGAATCAAACGGCAGGCCTGTCTTTTGAGCACAAAGTGCCTTTAGCTCCAATTGATTCACATCTCCAATTTTTGAGACTCTCATTTATTCCTTATGAAAACACCGAATTCTTTGTATTACGGTCATTTTCATGCGGTAGTCCTGATCAATATTATGATCCCAGACGAGCATTTTACTTCTTCCACTGTCAGGCCAGCAAATGCAATGGCACTAACACTTCGGAAAGAGAGAATACGAGAAAATTCTTCGGATAACTGTTTTTGGGCCTGTAAAGTATGTATGCCCCCAAGAACAAAAAAATGATAAGAATCTAAAATAAAAATATCAAAATTTGCAACATCCGTGCATTCCGAGGGGTCAACCAAAACAACAAAAGGCGTTACAATGGCCTGGGTATGATCTTTAAATTTTATTTTAAGATTATGTACATGTGTTTCGTTCCTGCTGATCAAGTTGTGATTCACTAAGTATGCTCTTTCATTCACCTCTAAAGCTTGTATTTATCATTTACTAGAGTTTATAAACTTTTAGAAGTGTGGTTTACATGTGGGTTTATAGGTTGAATCAATATCTTAGTGTGTTGATCATATGTTGATCAAGTTTGTTCAATTCTAGGTATTCTTGGCAGCGTAGTCTTGTGTATTTTCTAAGAATGCAAGTAAGTCTTCACATCATAACTTGATTTGGTCACTTTCTGAAAAGTTTTAGAGCTTAAACAAGAGTGTGTTCAGGTTGGTTTGAGTTCGTAATCCATTCTTAGTGTGTGCAAAGTGTTGCATGTGTTTCAATCTTCCTTTCTATGCTTGGAAACTAGCCAGGTTCAAGATAGAAGTGTTTTAGGGTCCTAGATCTTCTGAGATCTCCTTATCCATCATTTGTTGAGAGGAAAGTGAGTGCTAGGTGCATTAGGACAGAGCCTAAAAGTTGAAGAATCATTATATTCATGGCTTCCAATGGTGGGATCATGTTAGAAACTAATGATAGGTTGAGTTCATCAAACTACTCTACTTGGAAAGTGAGGATGGAGTCCTTACTTGAGTTGAATGAACTCATGGACATAGTTGCAGGAACTGAAGAGAGACCACCCACAGCTCAAGAGCAACAAAGGTTTGATAAGAAGGCTAAAAGGGCTCTTCATATCATTAAAATGAATGTTACCAATGAACTTCTCAAGGAAGTTGGTAAAAGTCAAAGTGCAAGTGAGGCATGGAATGCCTTGAAGAATCTCTTTGAATCAAATTCCACATCTAGGGTATTAACCCTAAGGAGACAAATATTTTCTAGTAGACAAAGAGAGGGAGAAAGTGCTCATGCATTTGTCTTGAGGGTTAAGTCCTTAAGTGATGATCTAGCATGCATTGATGAAAGCATAAAAGATGGTGAAATAGTCCAAGTTATGTTGAATGGTTTGCTAGATGAACATGCTAACCTTGTGCAAAGTTTTGCCATTCAAAGAGTCTTGCCAAGTGTGGTTGACTTGCAAGAAATCTTATTGGCTGAAGAACATAGGTTGCAATCAAAGCTTGATGGTGCATCCTTGCAAGGTGGAGGTGAAGAGGCTTTTTTCACAAAGGCAAAGTCAAAGGCAAAGGTAAAGGCAAAGGGAAATGGTCCAAAGGTGGTAACTTGGATCATGATGATCATTCTTCCTCCTCCTCTTCTACTTCTTTTAGAAAGAAAGATAAGTCAAAGTTCAAGTGCTTTTATTGTGGGATAAAAGGTCATTTTGCAAATGAATGTCATAAGAAGCAAAGTAATGAAGGTAGCAAGCAAAACAACTTTTGTACTTCTAATGAGGATCTAGATTCTTGTGATTCTCTCATGATGTGTTCTTCAAGTCTAATGTCAGTGAAGTGACAAGGATTCATAGTGGATAGATAGTGGATCTAGTTCACACATGACTAGTCACAAGGAGTTCTTTACTTCTTTGATCTCTTATGTTGGAACCAAGAAAGTGGTTCACATGCCAAATGGTGGTGAGTGTATGATCAAAGGTATTGGCTCAATTCCTATTTGCCTTTCTACTAATAGGAATGCAAGGCTTGATGGTGTTCTTTACATTCCTTCACTTTCAAGGAATTTGCTAAGTGTTGGTCAAATGTTAAAGAAAGGGTACAAGACAAAGTTTGTTGGGGATGTTTGCTTCATTACTAAGGGAGATGTCTTGATTGCTAGGGGCAATAGACAAGGTAGACTTTACAATCTTGATGCATTTGTTATGTCTAACAAGAGGAATGAAATGGATGCTGGTGGTTCTCTCAACTTTCAAAAGTCAATTCCTAGCATCAATAAGATTGGTAGATCTTATGCAAAGTCTAAAGAGCTTCCTTATGCTAGATCTAGGTTGAGATCTAATGAGCTTCTTGGATATAAATATTGTTGTGCTAACTTGGCAACTTTTGGTGAATCTATGATCAATGTTTTGGATCCATTGGATCTTGAAGATGGACTAGTGCTACCTACTAGTCAAATGGAGTCATGTGGTGCTAAATTAGTATCATGTTTGAACTCTTCTACTCATAGATTTCCAAGTCTTGGTGGCTCTTCAATGGAACTACATGGCAAGTGCAAAAATGAAAAAGGTAAGAAGAGAGCTAACTTCATCAATGGAGGTGATGAAAACTCTTTTTTGCAAATGGTTGTTGCTAATGACTTATTTACTCATTTGGAAAGAGATGGTGCTTTGAGCATGATTGAAGAAAAAGTTTCTTTTGTATCTTTATGTGATGAGTCCAAGAAAGTCATTTGTGAAACAAGTGGTGTCACATGTATTCATAGAGAAAGTAGATTAAAAGGTTCTATCGTGAGACTTGGTGAGGAAGATCTCAAGTCAAAAGGGAGAGATGAATGTGAAGTGTTCAAAGTAGGATGTACTTTGAATGATGCTTTTGTGAATGATAGTGAGGGCTCATTATCATTACCTATATCATTGATTAGAAGTCCAAGTTTGTCAAGAAAAAGTACTTCAATCATTCTTATGTTGAAGGAACTATGTATTATTTTCATGGCTTCTAATGTTCGAGATTCTTCCATTTCCTATGATGCAACTATCAAGAGGGAGATTGCTAACTTTTGTGGTGTGATCATTAAGAGGGAGTCTTGTGAAGGAAAGGGCAAAGGAAGAGTGACTCTTGGAAAGATCCAAGGCATGGATCTTACATCTCTTCATCAACTCAAAGGTTGCTATGATTGTGGTGGAGTGTTAATGCATGATCAAGATGGCAAAAGGGTGGATGAAGAAGACTACATGGAGCAACTCAAGTGACAATTTTTTCAAGGCAAGGAAGATCTCATTGGTGAGCTCATTGAGGTTTGGTTTGAACTCAAATGGGCTGGTTTGATTAGGTTTGATACTCAACTTCATCTACTCTACTTCATGTTGGATAGAATTGTAGAAATCCATCTTTTGGTTTATAATGGTGACATTGTTTTCACTAACTATAGTGAAAGGGTTAAATCAAGCAATGATAAGATCTTGTGGGATGTTAATCATGTGTTTCAGAGGGAGTATCTTCAGAGGTTCAGATCTAAATATGTTTATAAATGCAAAGTCCTTGATGTTTTATTGGAAGATCAAGATGTTGATCATTAGAGAAAATATGGGCCAAAAGAGGGCCCTATAAGAAATGCCATGTAGGAGAGAGAAAAATAACTATAAAGTTATTATAATATCATTTTCTAACTTCTTTACGCATCGGCCCGCACTACTTTCCATGTAAATGAATGCGCCTTAGTTTAGTCACATCAAACTTCACTGGTGTTTAACCACAGTTAAAATATAATTTTTCAAAATGCTGAAATATTCCCTCCCAATAGTTGGGAACACTCAAAAATTCGAATTAGAAGTGACATTTCTGAAGAAAGCCTACGCCATCTCTATCTCCAGCAAAGTCGTTAGCGCCATCTCCAGCTTTGTTATTGTCATTGTGTTGTTTGTTACTATACTACTGTACTGATGACAAAGTTTATCATCTTCATGTGGATCTGTCACCAGAATATGCTCCGCTCAGGACGACCCAAATTGTCAACTTCTGATATGGTTCGATACATGGAGGAAAAGCTAAAACATGTAGATTTATGGTCATCAGGAACATTGTATCCTATTGATCCATGTTCATTGCAACATCCAGATTTTCATTCGGTGAGTCAGTTAATAATCTATATGTGTCATGGTAAAAATGGCCTTTTGGGTTATTGTGAGAATTTGATGCTCTATGGGAATGCACATTCAATGCAAAGAATACATTATTTCGAAGAGGAATCAAGAAAAATATCAAA
Organism: Diphasiastrum complanatum; assembly: GCA_029204225.1. Taxonomy (NCBI): domain Eukaryota; kingdom Viridiplantae; phylum Streptophyta; class Lycopodiopsida; order Lycopodiales; family Lycopodiaceae; genus Diphasiastrum; species Diphasiastrum complanatum. The sequence continues at coordinate 60,464,103 of CM055093.1, forward strand.
GGAGTGCGAAGAAAAATCTACAAAGATAAAAACTTGTTTGGATAAAAATGAGATACGCAAAGAGGAGATCCAAAGGTTGAAATCTCCTTTGCATCATTATACAACTAGTAATGATGAGATAAAAATTGTATTTCAATCCATGCGTATCTCATATTTGTCTCTTGTTAAACCTATGGATGTGCTCAACAGAAAGGTCCGAAGCAACAAGAGGAAAAGACTGGTAAACAAGGATATATGTGATCTATCATCCAGAGGAGGTCATAGAAAAAGACGAATCCGTGCATTCAAGTAAGTTATAGCTTATTTGGTACTTAAAATCGCTTGAACTTTTTGATTTATTCATAATCACTAATTTTGTTATTTATTCATTTCAACTTTCTGTTGATTTGCTTATTATATATTGTTGTGAATACTATGGGTGTCCTAATTTCTACTGACATTTTCATGAACATTATGTTTGCAATGCAAATCAGCATTGGTTGTTGAAGACCATTTGGCCGATAAGATTTCAATTGGAAACTCACTAGGCTCTATCTTGACTTCTAAATCTATGAAATCAATGTTAAATAATAACAAAGTGAAAAAGATTAAGGCTTTAGTTACTGATAGCATTCTAGATGAAGTTGGAAAAATATTAGACACTACATTGCTTCAGGGGGCATGTGAATTTTCTAGCATCAGTAGAGAACCATATGCAACAATGTTTAAGATGATAAAGGAGGCATTTGCATAGATAAATATTAAAAATTTCCAATCCCACAACCATTTCATCTTTTAAAAAAAAAGGACATGTTAAACCATAGTATGCAGACAATAGTTGGTAATCCATCTCATATCAATGAAATGTATTGCTCAAAAGGAGAAAGTCTAGCATATAATAATTCCAACAATTTATTTATTGACATTAATCAGTTATTAACATTCATCATAGATTTTTACGGTATTACAAATGAGAATGTCAATAATAAGTTGATAGTTGTTCTCAAGTTAGATGAGTCTGAAATTATAAAAGGACAAAAAATGAAAAGAGTCAGTCTCACAATCATGAATAGAGCACTTTCAAATTCAGAGAACTCATAAGGCCTCAATTTCAGTGTTCAATCAGAAAATGATATCTGGTGGTTGGCAGCATTTCAGGTATAGCAGTTCCTTCGCATAATAAATAGGGATAATCATTTGAATATGGATTTCATATCTAAAATCTTCTCTGTGTTAATATTATGAGGCTAATCACGTATTCTCTTATAGGTGCTGAAAGAAGACCATAACATTCTCTCATGGATATTTAATAGAACATCATATCCTGCCACCATAAAATATCACATGGAGGGAGTTCCACTCAATATTCCTGGAATTGACACTTTCAACATTGAATGGCATTTAGCAGGAGATCTGAAGACATTAAAATGTATGTTCAATGTATCTCATGGCGCCAACTCTAAACACCCTTGTTTGTACTACATGAAAACAGCAAAAGACATGACAAGGAGTACATGAATATCAAGAGATCGAGAAGATCCTAATTGGAAACATGTACTACCGATTCCTCTACGAAATGTTCATATCTGTACATTGCATGTGGAGGTGCGTATTATAGAAAAAATAATATATCTTCACATCTTGTTTGCATGGAATTTCGAGCCAGAGGCCTCTGCAAAGGAAGCTATTTCCATATTAGAGGATGTGTTGTCCAAAGCAGGCTTACATAAAGGCCACGTTAAAATAAAAAAAGATGACAAGTTATCAGGTAAAACATGAAATATTCCATGCAAGCCGAGCATTGGAGGATCTAAAACTCGAAGATTTTTATCAAATTATTCTGGCAAACAATCTAAGGTTCAATACACGGTTTGGAAAGAAATTATTGCAGCAACTCAAGATTTTGAAGAAGAAGGTTCTACTCGTATACACAAAGTAGAAGTTTGGAAAAAGTTAGACAACATGGTGAAATACTTGAGAAAAGATAAATTTTCAAATACTGATGTTCAAATGATACAGAAACAACCAATGAGTTTGTGGATACAGTTCAGAGTGCATGGGGTGTTGATCATATAACACATTATATGGTAAGATTTTGATTTTACACTACCATAGACAAATATGTGCAATTAAATTAGATACTTTTGGTATTGATTTAGATTGTGTTTTTATGACATGCAGCACATATTACGACATCATTCGACATTCTTTGCAAGAAATAGTGGAAGTCTTAGCATATGGTCATCGCAAGGAATGGAAAAATTTCATTGGCAAGCAAGAGCGGCATTTCATAAAAGTACACAACATGGCAGAACTAGCACAAAAACCAGCTATATATTGCAACTTTTCCAAGGGTTTTACGGAAGAATCCAAATTCGTCATAATACAAAATCGGCGGATTATAAAAAATTTCAAAAAGCATGCAAATTTATACAAGCTAGTAGGCTATAGACACACAATAAGATTTTATGTATTAAATAAAAATATTTACAAAGTACAATTAAGCAGTATCTAATCTGCTTCTGATATTTTTTCCAATGAAAGTTGCAACTTAGAATCATGCAACAATTTTTTTCTTTTGTATGGATCCAATAGCTCATAGTTTTCATGCTTACTAAGATCAACGTAAGCAGCATACACTGCAAAATGAAATGATCTGAGCATGGAATTCACTGGTTCATATCCTAAAATTTTAACCGCAATAGTTTTCTTTACGAAAATTATTTTATGCACCTTATTAAAATTATGTCCTCCAAGAAAATGAGATAGTGTCTTGATTGTCATAATCATAGTTTCATCATGCTGATGAAACTTTGAATGGGCAACACTTATCTCATTATTCTTGAAGGACTTTAGATAGTGCCCGAGTGCATGATCTCTTGAAAATTCTCCCGTATTAGATCTTTGCCCTCCTCGACGAATTGCGAAATCATCAAGGAAAATTGTTTCCTGAAATGATAAAAAAAAAAGTAAGCTCCAGTATATAGTTCGACATAAAAAATCTACTAGTACTTGATAAGAGACAAAAACTTATGCATTCGGCTTTGTCTTATCTGATTACTGTCTCACCATCAATATTATGTCCACCTTTCGATGTCAATATTGTTGGTGAATAGACAGTTGGCTGTGGAAATCCAAGTTGACTTTGGATTCTAAGAAACTCCTCCTTAGAAGGCAAATCATCTTCTTTGTTGCGCATTTCCTCCACAGCCATTTTCAAACAATCTTTCCCTGAATAAAATTTATCATTATGTACATCGACAACACCAGAGAGAATATCATCAGCATCAAAATCAATAATATCCAAAAATTCATCAAGCTCTTTGCTCAAAATGCAAAGAGTCTCAGCTTCAGTGAAGTCAAAAAGATCCAATATATCTGATATTGTCAAAAAGGAATTATTATCTATATTATAAGTAGGCAAAGTGATCAAACATTTATTAGAAGGAGAAAGGGTGGTGGGTGTTCTAGGGCCTATAAAGGTAGACCTATTTCGAGCAGGAGCAAAATCAGAACAATCATCTAAATTAACACTCGTATCAATAAAAAAGATTTTTATATCTACAATCTTTGACTTTTCAGACTTTGTACCACTAGAAGAAGTTGCTTCAGAAGTGGAGGGCACAGAGTCTAAATCGTCAAAAATATTTAACAAAAGAAAAAAAAATAAAAGCAGACCAAAAATCAACAAATCTACATTTTTTATTATGAATTGGGCACTCATCTACAGACTTGAAATCATTATGTAACTTGGTAAACATTCTGTCAAACTTAGCTTTATAGATATGCTTGTCGAGTGCCACCAAGTCCTGATAATAAATCATGTCTTTATTCTGAGACTTGAATAACAGAGTACTGAGCAGAGATTTTGAAACATATTTCAGAAAATGCCTCCACACCAGGGCCCTCAATTATAGAAGGTAGAATAAAAAAAGGAGAAAAAAGGTATTTGAAATAGTCCGACCTATCAGTAATACCAAATTCATTAAAAAAAAAACCAAAAGGGATACGAAACGCGCTTGAATGCGATACCGGAGGATGCAGTATCGGATCCAGGCGCATAATAGTCAATGAGACGTAATGAGAGCAAGCGGCGCGCTTAAAATCGATATCCGGCAAAGCAATCGTAAATTTGTGTAAAAATCCAAGCCGAAAAATACCTATTTATATAAAAATTTGCGCACGTGTGGAGAAGTGGCGAAGGAACACGTGTCGAGATGTGATTGGCCCAAATAAATGCACAGTACCTTGAATGATTGATCTGACATCTGTCACGTGCGAGAATGACATGCGTCGTCAAGGGATTCGCGCACGTGTCACAGCCCACGTGTCCTTATAATTTGGTCATCATTGTCAGTACGGACATTCCACGTGGACTAATCATCAGATGACACATGTCTCAAAAATTCATTTAAAAAAAAAAGAAAGCAAACTGGATTCAAAATTAGACATTTTAAACAAAGATATCGCTCTCAGGCGCAAACCCCTGGTCCGACAAGCACGTCCAATCAACGAGCGCTCGAGAGAGATTTTTGAAGTTCGAGTATCGGATCCGAGTGCAAGAACAACGACTAGAAAAGAAAAGGTATGCAAGACGCGCTTGAATGCGATACCATACGATGCAGTATCGGATCCAAGCGCATAATAGCCAACGAGTTGTAATGAGAGCAAGCGGCGTGCTTGAAATCGATATCTGGCAAAGCAATCGTGAATTTGTGTGAGAATTCATGCCCAAAAAGATCTATTTACAAAAATTATTTCGCACGTGTGGAAAAGTGGTGAAGGAACACGTGTCGACTTTTGATTGGCAAAATAAATGCGCGGTACCTAAAAGGATAGATCTGACATCTGTCACGTGCGAGAATGACACACGTCGATCAGGGATTCGTGCACATGTCTCAGCCCACGTGGCCTCATAATTGGTATATCATAATCAAAATGGACATTCCACGTGGTCTAATCATCTGACGACACGTGTCTCAGCCGTCTTTTCACACTTGCAAAAATTTTGTATATATAAGCCCTCAAAATTTTCATTTTTTTTCGCAAAATTCTTGCTTTTAGCTCTCGATATCGCTCTCAAGCGCGCTCTTTCATCCTTCAGGCTTTCGCTCTCTCACAGTGCGCTTGAGTCCGATACCGCCTGTTGTGCAATATCGCTTTCGAGCGCACATCTCTTTTCTACATATAATCTCTGCATATCGATATTCAGTGCTGGTATCGATCTCAAACTCCCTTTCGTCGCAAATTTTTTTGTTTTGGTCCACTTTTGTTTATTTCAAACTTCTTTTTGTTAATTTTCTTCTTCCGAGAATGATGGCTAGGACTAAATCCACCGCCCTACCATCACCACTGTACAGCCATCCATTCCCGTGTTCCCCCTAGTACTGGCCGTAGGCGTGATAGGAAGCAGGTCTGGCTTACGGAGATCAGAAAACTCTAGAGATCAACTGAATTGTTGATCCCTAGGGCTCCTTTCGATCGATCTGTCTGAAATGTCACTCTGTCACTTGGGCTTGATGTTCATTTTGTCGTGACAGCCATGCAGGCTTTGCAAGGTACTGTAGAAAATTTTTTGTCCCAGTCTTTTGAGGATACTTGTCTTTTGGCAGTGCATGGTAAGCGTGTCACCATCATGCCAAAGGATTTCGTCATTCTCAAAAGGCTTCGGGACAGATATTTTGGTCTGCATGTAGATAATGCCAGCACCTCCAGAAACCTGCCTCTGGATAGAACCGATGTGCCTACTATCTCTAGGAGGAAGAGAAAGCAGGTTGTCCCCAAGAAGGCTGGATCTCGAAGGCCAGCTGCTTCCCTTCCTCCTAGACGTATCCCTGCCAAAAGACCCCGTGTCATCCTGAGCTCTGAGTCAGATGCTGGAGATCTGACTCAGATCGAAAATCTTCACCCATTTTTCTTCCTGTTATTCGTCCAGCTCCTCAGCAGGTTTCATCACCAAAATTGTTGATTACCCAAGAGGAGCTAGACAAAATAATAGAGAAATCTGTAAATATTGTTTCCACTTCTCTTTATGCCCCTCATGTACATAATCTTTTTGTGAGAATTCCATACAATCCAGCCCAACTTTTTTTTTTATTCTGACCATTATAATCAATATGAGGCCTACCTAGCTAACAAAATTGATCTTCTCGGCAACTTTTTTGATTTTTTTCTTCCGGATACCACGTAGAAGCTTTAGATTAGGTCCTAAATTTTGTGTCGAGCTTAAAAATAAGACCTCAGAAATTTCAGATGCAATAGTAGAGGCCGGTGCTTCATTTTTGCAAAATAGTATTAGTTTCGATTCCCATGGTACAGTTTTTGTAGTTAGTCCATTTTTCATGGGAGCGGTAAAGACGAAAGAAGCCAATTTTGAGAAGACTGTCTATTTTATCGAGTGCAGTCCTATGGCGAAATTCTATTTGATTCCATATGAAAAAAAGTAAGGATTGCTCTTTTGTTTTGTTGCTTTATTCTGGATTGTTGCGTGCCTCATCGTTGGGGTTTTGTGAACATTGACACTTGAAAAGAAATCCACAAATATATTCAAGGAAATAAGCCAACTCAATCTGACTGTTTTTTATCGCGTGCTCATTTTTAATGAATTTTTTACATCATTATATATCTTGCAAAGAAATGATTCTGAAACTGTAGCAGCTGGTGCAATCCATTCATCACTTTCAAAACTAGGTAATGGAATTGGTACTATTTGTCCAAAATTTCCTTTTGTATCAAGAATGTACATTGATTCATAAAAAAGATTCCACTATCAGCTAGATCTTTTGCAGTTGTACCTCAATATTGCAGCTGTCCAATATCAGTGTGAATAATATCTAGCACACCTGCTAAAAATCCACTCGGCTCCCATTCATTTATGTTGGATGGATATAGATCTGCAAGAGAAAAATGATCAGATTGGCAAGTTTACTATTAGATATTTATGAATGACAAAAATCAAAGTATCAAAAATATCAATACTCACAGTTGTTTTTTTTGTGATCTTGACGGTTGAATCCTTGCACATTTATCTCTGAATGCATATATACATGTTGGACTAGAATTTCAGAAATAGATTTTTCTCCTGATGATATTTTGAAATCCAAAATTCTGGCCTTCCAATAAGATCAAAATGATAGTTTTGACCTTTTTCTTTTTCGAAATGCTCATCTTGATGATGGATGCATCAAAATCCAAGAGTTTTTTGAATATTTTCTTGGCACCCATAATCCATTATCATCTGTCTCGTTGAATAGAAGCACAAAGTCGATTGAGGAGCACGGCTTCCTTGATGGCGCCATTTGTAATCTGCATGCAAAAATCTGAAACAATGAACTATGAATCTGAAAATTTGCGTAGACAAAAAGCCATGAATCTGAGAAAAAATGTTGGCAAAAATTTGAAACACTGATCTATTTGCCGCCACAAATTAACTCTGGTTATCTCTGTTACCCATGGTTTGACAATGCATATACATTAATGGTACATCGATTTTATCTTTTCAACCATCTGTCATAATCATTTTCAATATTTTTGGGTCTCTTCGGGCAGTGATGAGCTGGAAGGGCAGGCCTCATCAACCAATAGCATTTCCACATGCTGCCCGACGAAACAGCAATATATTTAAAAAGTTTTTATTTTATTTATATTTGGAAAATTCTACGTTACATAGAACCCCGAAGCTAAGGTTTCAATTGGTCCACATGGCAACAAAAATAAGAAAAAATAAATAAAAAAGCATCTTTTTCAAAGGCCCTCGTCGGGCTCTAAGTTTCTCTAATGCTTGAATTGCTTCATCAACACCAAGAGGCAAGTAGCAATTGGAAGCTAGTCAAAAGCATCAAAGGGGAGCCACATGGGAAAATGCTTTCAATTGAAAGGCCCAAACGAATATGGGTTTGAACTTCTCCTATCTGATCCAATAAAAATCTGCCACCTGTCCACTATGAGCCCAAATGACAATTACGAACTACCACCATTGCATCTGTGTAGTTGGAAGTTTTGGGGAAAAAAGAAATAGGTTGAAAGTCTATTAATTACCACCTAAGACCTTGAGCCATGCATTTTGTTTCCAGATTTCATGAAAAGCACACTTATTATGTGCTTTGATCTAAACTAGGTACCGTGGTGATATTTGAACTGTAAACTGGCATGTTCGGAAATTATGTTCGGAAATGTATTCCATGTGTTTCACCAGAGGCATAAACACTCTGGATATGTCATACTTCTTTTAGAGCTGATTGCAAAAACTTCTGCCCTGTATTCTAACACGAATGATCCCCTCAGAGCTATGTAAACTAATCTCACTCATACTAGGCAGAAAACATCTGGATATATGACCTTCCTTCTGTCGTACTATAGCAAGCTCCATCGTGAATAGAGGAGGGAGAAAATACAAGCATATGAGATATTCGCTTTAGACGTGTGTTGTAGCAACTCGTTGCACATAGGCATTCCTGTCAAACGCATCACATATTCTGAGTTTTTTTCCCACCCTCAAGCCTTTGTAGATCACGCTCATGGCTTCAGCTTTGAATTAGTTGCATAGATACACGTGATCCCTATGCAAAGATATTCACTATATTCACTTTCCAAGACATAGACAAATTGTAGCCTTAAAGGAAGGCCCAAAGTACACCTCTTGAGACGGCTCGACCATCCCCGAACTTCATAGAGGTACAAATCTTTATATCTCATTTTGGTTCCAAGAATTGGTGCTCACTTGATTGAGATGAGACGTACGGTGCATGATATTGTTCATGAGTGTCCTAATTATCGTTTACTTTTGTTGACATAGATTCGCTAAGTGATGAGGACGTAAAATGGTAATGATCAAGCTTGTGTGTTTAGTTTCTTCGTAATTTCGTAGCAATAGCTTCCAAAGGGGAAAATTGTATATGATTCATATACTTTGTGACAATAGCTAGAATGTAATACTCGAGAAAAACTGCACTAGCCACATTCATGCGGGTTGGGACCTATTTCTACATGGACCGACATTTTTCGCTCAGTCTTACATAAACTTTTATATATCAACTATTTTCGACGGTCCTTATGACCGTTTATAAAGATCTATTGCCTATTAATAATTAAATTGTCTAGCCACTTTAAGGGCGGGCTGGGACACCCTTCTGGTCCAATATTTTGTATCAAATTTTGTAGCATTCACTATCGTTTCGGTGTAATTCGTCAACTGATTTTGTAACCGATTGCCCTTCAAATTAGTCCGATTTTTTATGTCAAAAATCTAGCTAGCATTGGCGACCTCCAATGGGTAGTATGGTCCCCATATGACAGACCCAATATCTCTGGTTTCTTCATTATGTAACGATTTCCTTTTTGGGATCAGCACCCTTAAGTGGGGTGATGCTAATCATCCGTATTTTGTTGTATTGGTGATAGCAGGTGCATCAATGTTGCTGGATGTTCTTTACGGTTTCATTTTTTGCTCTCGATTCATTTGTTCCAACAAAACACCCATCTAATGCTCCTAAGTTTTCATGAGTCTTTCTAAGAAAAGCATCCAACGGCTATGGACAATGTCTGTATTAAAAATGTGGAAACCACAATATCAATATTCTAGGATGGACTGAGAATAGACAATTGATGAAAGTAGGTGATGTACCTGCAATGGCCACCTCATCTACCAAATGCACAATGAGATGCATTTGAGTGGTGAGAATGGATGTGGGAAAGTGCTTCTCGATCAAACACATTGCCTCGATGGAGCTTTGTCTTGCCCCCTCAATGGATGCTAGCGATATCTCCTTGGATGAAATGTATCTTCATAAGAAAAGTAAACAACAATAATACATGCATTAGTTAGATCGTGAGTCTTAAATCATCTCAAGAAAAAATAATGTGATTCAAATTTCCGTTGATCGTACCTCACCAAACCATTGATTTTATAGATTGCACTCCTTAACTCACTCCTCCGTCAGAAACCCTCTCAGCCCCAAGGAAAGCACAAACTGCATGCGCAAAAACAATCTAGTCATTGAGATACATATATGTGCAATGAGATCATGAAATAAGGCATGCCACTTAGCTTCATGTTGTTCCTTGTGAAAGCACCCTTTAGGCATCACATGTGTCTTGTCGGAGTTCGAAATGAGGCTATTACCTTCTTTACAATCGTCTCTTCTCTTCTCGAGAAGACCCATGGAGCCTTTGGGAGGACAATTGAATTCCCCACTGTTTGTGGCCATATATCGGCCATCTTTTCCACTTCTTTAAAGTCATCTTGTGCATCTATTATTATTTTTTGCACTGGTCAAGTGCTCCCAAATTGTGCTCCCTACATTCTTGAATATATGCATCGGGTCCAAAAGATGGTTTATCAACAATTCCCTCCAATATGGAAGTTCATGAAATATTAATAACCTCTTCATGTCAGGAGGGAGTCGCCCTAGATCTTGATTGGATCTCCAGATTTGAAGCCAATTACTTGCCTACAATATTAACAAACAAGCACACACATTTAATTGACATTGTCGTTAGAATAGATCTAGAGAGAATAACTGTTAAAAAAATAAATGACATTAATTGGCCCAAACATGTATTGCACTTTCATGGCGTGAGGACGTTGACCCAACAAGCCCATCACGCATAGGGTGATCGGATGGAAGGTATCGAGTGTGGCCCCCATAAACCATCTTTCATAGATGTTGTGAGTCGCTTGCAAATACTCGCCACAAATAGGACATGCATTGTAGTCCCTCGTTAAGAGCCCTGCATTGTAATAAAACAACCAACTTAATGGTGAGTGTAATGTTTGAATCAAAAGAAAATTTGTGAATACACATTAGATTTAATACCTTGAATCAAACCAATAGCAACAATTTCTCACTGGAACATTCTCCATGTCCAGGAAAGTCGTGCATCATCCACATCAAGATTATCTTTACCACAAAATCTCTGTGTGCGCGTGGTCTTGATATATCGGTCACTTGAACTTCTTGCCATGAAATCTTAAGCTCGGTTCGGGTGGGTTCATGAAAAATGCATCCATTATGTCATCCATGTCATCTCTTGGGCCAAGGTACATTCTCCTACTTCCTTTAGGAGTTCATTGGCTACATTCAGTTTAATACAATGAAGGGCTAGTTTTCACCTTCTTCTTGTATCTAGTGGATTCTTGAGGGTGGATAGGCTCTTCCTAATCCCCACTCACTATATCCATCAAGTCTTGCATTACAAGGATTGATTCCATTCTTAGTTTCCAAATCTAAGAATGGATACGCAATAGAAAAGATGCAAGTACTAGCTATCCCACTATCTAGGGACCTGAGAATGATCAACAAATGAATTCTCAACAAGATGCTACTTGATCTTGAGCTCAATCAATTCTATTGAAATAATATACAAATAGTAACTAGCTTGCTTGATGTAGAAAATTGACCCAAATTGACGACTCCTTGATCTAAACTTTGCAAGGCTTTTAAAGATCCAATCAACTTGAGAAAAGATGATCTAATTGCACATAAATGCCACTCTAAATCGCTCTTATAAAATCAGGTTGAACATGTATGCAAGAATCAAAACAATCTACTTTCCAAGCACAAGCTAAAAAAATTACAATTCTGACAAAAAATTGATCTTAATGATGAGTAAGTACAAAATGCTTTGGACTGAACCTAAATGACTCTTAGGAGGTCTCTTATACACCTGAGAATGACCTAAATTAGCTCCAAAAAGTTTTATCCTTCTACCTCTCCCACGCTTGAATGCTACTCCTTGAGATTATCTCCAAAACTCGCTTTTTTTTAATCAAATGTAAGGAAGCAAGCAAAACTTGCTAACTTGATCTTGTAGATAAGAAATGACTTGAACTTGGTTTAGAAGCCTAAACACCTGTGGATCAGATCCTACAAGAGTCCTCTTCACTTAATTTGATCAATAATGGAGATACAAATCATAGATAATCACAAAGAATCAATCAATGCCTGAATTGATCCAAAATCTATGATGCTAGTGAATCAAATTGTAAGAATCTAGCTCATTTCATGACAAAACCCTGATACCATGTTAATAAAGCAGCAAAAAGACTCCAATAAACTTTTGAAATGATGGAGGAAGCACCTTGAATAGATCCAATTGAGATCCAATAAAACACCATCCAAGTTATTGTTTACTAGCTTTTCCTTGGCTTTAACTCCACTATAAGGCTCCAATTCTTGCAATTCCCTTCACACGTGTGTATGGCCTGCCACAGGCAGAGGACAGTACCTCACCTCTCTAATCAATCCCACAAATGCAAAGAATCAAATGCAAATGGCAAATATCAAGCATAGACATGACCAACACCAATGATAGAAGGAAAACCAAATTTTTACATTGATAGAGAAACCATCACATATTTATACATAAGTAGCTCGGATCTGATCATTTAGGTCTTTTTTGAACTCATCATGACCTAACCCTAACATCCAACCTAATAGATCACTTGATCCCCCTAATTGGCGATAAAAAATAGTGTAATATTTGCTATTTTTTACTCCTGCTTTTTCTCTAGCCTATATATGCACATTTTGGCCTCATTTCAAAGGTGCCATCACAATGTAGGATGAAGAATAAAATTCTTGAAAAGCATCCTATGCTATTTGGCACGTGTGACATCCCACAACATGGCCATCTTACCAATTACAAGTCATATGACCAAAATTGGCCCAAACTAGCTTGTGCATTTTTAACAATCTGACTCTTTCTCTCCTAAGTCATGAGCCATGGCAAATCACATTAGAGAAAATATGGGCCCAAAGAGGGCCCTATCAAAATAATTGCCGAGCATATCAATCTTATTGGCTAAGTAGGACTCATACTCATTGTAATGCTCGGAATCAAAATAAATTTGCCTTGGATCGTATGAGTTATAACAAAAAGATTATGTATAGGGTTTTGAATGGATTTGGAAATAGTATCTACAGATGTCTCTGTTATTTGATCAAGCTCCTCTTGGATTATCTTGACATTCGAAGAAGAAACATTCTAAGGAGGTTGCTAAGCAACAGGAGGAGGAGAAGCTTATCCTTAGTCTGATTCCGAGTCAGAAGATGCTGAACTAGTGGTCAGGACGATGCGAGGCCGCTTTTTAGGGATGACTCTCGGAGGAAGGAAAGCAGCTAGCCTGTGAGATCCCGATTTTGTACTCGTGACCAGAGCCGAACCACATATAGGTCAGATACCACAATCAAGGTCGTGGCTAGTGTACACTTTCATTCTACCAGTCCTCACACTAGGCTAGGAGGGGCTTACTCTATATCAGGGAGTAGGCAAGGTTGGGTGGAGCAATTAGTGTTTGCCCTACTGTGGTGTTAGGATCTATTACGCTGGTATCAGAGCCATCTCCATCTTTGGGAGCTTAGTAGCAGCAGTAGAGAAAGCTATCAAAGGATAGAGAAAATCTCTCAGATTCTCAGAGAGGAATAGAGGAGGAGGACCGCTGTAGATGCAGCCTTCAAACCTTTGAAATTCACTGAGAAATTACAGTTGTAGGAAGTAGAATTCCTTGTGGAGGAAACTCGCAGGAAAGGAAATTGTTCTACACTGATTTCAAAGAGTTTTGTATAGATTTTCCAGCGGAATCAGAGTGGGAATAAGCAAGCACCTCCATTGCTATAAATTCCGAGACTTGCACCTGGTTTCCAGAGGAAAATTTAGTAGTTTTCAGCGATTTTGAAGCCAAAAGGAAAGAGCAGGGTCAGCGCTGCCAGTACTTCTGAAAATCCAGATTTTAGATAAAGTTTTGGGCCCCAACTTCAGAGATTTGGAGCAATAATACTTCTGCTAGATCAGCGAGCATGGGGTTTCTGAAATTTTAGAATTCAGAAGTGTCTTTGGACTTCAAATTTGGCTTTTTGTGGACAGATTGAGGTGATGTTAGATCAGCGACGGGGGATAGCAAAATTTCAGATCTTTTTACATTTTTTTCATCTTCTATTCAAATTTCTCAGAGCCACAGGTCTGAAAGCAGTTGAGGAAGAGCTAAGAGGGCTTTTCTTGATTCTCTTTGTGGAAGTACAGTTCTCAGAAAGAGCTAAGTTCTTTTCCTTTCTTTGTACAGTTGTAAATTAGTCTTTCTGACTTTTTTCTTCAGAAGTTAAGGTACCTCTCTTTCAGTTCTGAAAATGACCACTCCTCAGGGACCTGATCAACCCCCTGAGAGAGCCATCGACGAACTTGAAACAGAAGCCTTGACTTTCAGTAAAGGGAAAGAACCAATGGAAATGGAAGAACATGAACAGTTTGTCAAAGAACTCGACGAACTGGTTACCAAGGAGCAGTTTCTTCACTTGGTAACAAAAGTGGATGAAATGAAGTTGGCATTAGCCAATTTCAAGTCCAATATGGATGACTCGTTCGCTGAACTCAAAGGATTGATTTTGGATTCCGTGAAAGGAAGCCTTCCCTCCACTTCTCAGTTGTCCCCTTCTCCACTTCCATCAGTTTCGGGTGAGACTTTACGGTCTCACCCTAGTGTTTTTAAAGATTTAAAGCCTCCTACTTTTAATGGGGAAGAGAAGGATAGAAATGTAGATATTCTACAAACCTCTCTCAGCAAATGGAAGAACATTCATGCTCTTAAACAGACCCCTTACCATTTGCAAGCAATTGAGGCCAGTCTTTCCTTAGGGCCCATGGCCTATAAGTGGTGGTTAAATCTCCAGGAGACTGGGCAGACTCCCCGGTCATGGAAGGCTTTTGAAGAAGCCTTCCTAAGAGAATTCCTGCCAGAGAATGAACTGGATAGAGCCTGGGAAGCCTGGGAAAGAACAGTAATGGATAAATCCCTCATCCAATATATCTCGCAGTATCGAGAAGCAATTTTAAAGATTAAAAATATGGATGACTATCAGAAAATCAGGGGATTTGTCCGTGGCCTCAAAGATGAATATAAAGTAGAGGTCCAGAGAAACTCGCCTACTACCCTTGAGCAAGCTCTCAGATATGCTCAAATCTATGATGATTCAGTGGGTAGGAAGAGAGCGAGACAGCAACCACTTTCTGAGCAGCTTCCTCAGAAAGACTTTCAATTTAAAAAGAAATTTTTAAAAAGAAAGAAAGAAGATAAATTTAAAGGTGAAGCTCCTCAGAAACGCCCTTCACTCATACAGCCCTTAAAACCAGATGATTTTGAGAAAGCCAAACAAGAACGTTTGTGCTTTGTGTGTATGGGCAAGGGACACACAGTCAGACAGTGTCCCAAGGGGCCTTTCACTAAAAAAGATAAGAAAGATAAAAAACAAGTTCATCTTGTTCAGACTGTATGTTTCCCTAGTGACTCGGCAGCTTCCGAGATCAAAGTGTATCATGAAGATCATGAACACTGTTGCCAGCTGACCTCTGCAATGCTAGCGAGACCCTTCAGCTTTGGGCCGCATGACCTAGTACGTATGCATGGGAAAGTTGGTAACCAGTTAGTAAGAGTCATGGTTGATGATGGGGCAACCCATAATTTCATCAACCACACCCTGGTTAAAAAAGCTTAAACTACCAGAAGTACCTAGTCAGCATAGGTACATAGTTTCATTAGCTAAGGGTGAAGATAAAAAAATATGGGAAACTATGGTAAGTAAGTTAAATCTTGGTATTCAGGGGTACCAAGATGAAATAAACTTTTAGATAATGCACCTGGATCGAACAGACATTGTTCTCGGGAGAGACTGGCTCTACAGTTTAGGACCTTCCCTCCACAGAAACTATCAGGAGAACACCCTCAGCTTTCAGCACAAAGGCCGAGAGATCCAGTTGCATGGGGAGCATGATGTTCCCAACAGCCCTATGGTCTGCAGTTCAGAGCTCTATCAGCTAATCGGAGACGACGACCATCAGGTATTCTTATAAGACTTTCAGTTTATTCCTGAAGTTTCTATTTCTAGTTCTATACAGCAGAAAATTGGTAAATTAGAAACTTTATTGTCTAAATTTAAAGATGTTTTTCCTGAAGATTTGCCACATGGTTTGCCACCTAGCAGAGAGGTAGATTATGTAATAAACCTAGTACCAGATACAACACCTGTTTCTAAACCTCTGTATCGGGTCAACCGAACAGAGGATGAAGAAATAACTAGGCAGTTAACAGATTATCTTGGGAAAGGCCAAATTCATACCATTAGTTCACCATGGGCCTCACCAGTCCTATTGGTGAAAAAGAAAGAGGGGTCTATTCGACTTTGTGTAGATTACAGAGCCCTCAATAAAGTCATAATAAAGAATAAATATCAGACGAGTTATTTGATCAACTCGACGGGGTTAAATTTTTCAGTAAAATAGACCTCGGATCGGGATATCATCAAGTCCGTATAAAGCCGGAAGATGTCTCGAAAACAACTTTTAGGACTCGTCACGATCATTATGAGTTTAAAGTGATGCCATTTGGGCTCACAAATGCTCCAGCTACCTTTATGACCTTGATGAACAGTGTCCTCAGACCATACTTGGGTAAATTTGTAGTCGTGTTTTTAGATGACATCCTCGTGTACAACAAAACGAGGAAGGAGCATCTAAAACACCTCAGAAAGGTGTTTCGACTGCTCAGAAAGCATAAGCTTTATGCTAAACAATCCAAGTGTGAATTCTTCGTTGAAGAAGTAGCATATTTGAGTCACATTATCTCGTCAGATGGGATTAAAATGGACCCGAATAAGGTTAAAGCCATATTCAGTTGGCTAAGACCTCAAAATATTTTGGAACTTCAGATTTTTCTTGGTTTGGCGGGATATTACAGATGATTTGTCAAGGAATATGCTCAGATAGCAGTTCCCATGACAAATCTTCTTAAGGGGAAGAGAAAGGAGTTCATTTGGGAGTCCGCACAGCAGGAGAGCTTTGACGCTCTCAAAACAGCCTTAGCTACAGCACAAGTTTTAAAGGTCGTCGACCCCAATCAGCCATTTGTGGTCGAAACAGATGCTAGCGACTTTGCAGTTGGTGTTGTGCTAACTCAGGGTGGACGACCAGTTGCATTCGAGAGTAAAAAACTCGAGCCAGTTCAAACCAAGTACAATGCCTATGAAAAGGAACTCTTTTCTATAATCCATGCCCTTAAGGCATTATTTGTATGGTGCCAACTTTGAGGTCCTGACAGACTATGAAAGTCTCACATACCTTTGCAATCAACCTGAGCTTAGAGGTCGGAAAGCTCGTTGGACAGAGTTGATGCAAGAATTTGATATGTTTATCTAGTGCCGTCCCTAAGCTCACACCTCGTCAAATCGGGGGAGACCCCATTCTTGAAGCCCTCCAAGGCTCTCCCTTGTGTGTGAAAACATTGTAACTAAAAACCCAAAGGTGATGAATCCAAAGAAGGGCCCATGAATCGTTTGAAGTATGGCAGCTTAAATTTGAAAATAATTGTCGTTTCCCAAAGACTCAAACTCGATATTTGAAACTGGCTCTAGCGCTTTACTGTGTTCGAAAAATAGCAGAACAAAAGAAAATACAGAAAGCAGCAGTAGACTCTCCAACGGAAACAAAAAGTACAAAGACAAAAGAGCGAGAGGGAGGGGGAGAGCGAGAGCGAGCGATGGATCTTCTTCTTCTTCGCTTTTGGTGAAGCAGAGAGAGGGAGGGGGAGTGAAAGCGAAGCAGTGTGGTTGGGGGCAATGAAGGCTGTGGTTCTGGGGATGGAGGTGAGAGAGGGCATGAATGGGGTGTGGGCAAGGGATGAGGTTAGAAGGTGAAGAGTGAGCAGCATTTGGATATGGAAAGCGTGCCCAATCTTACCTCACCCACAAACTCTGCTCAAGGCTCCTCTCCAGATTGCAAAAATGGAAGAAGGCTTTCTTCCAAGGATTTTGCTCAGCTGCGCCCACCGCTCTGCCCCATACAATTGTGCGCTGAAACCCAATCTATGAACAGCACTTCCTGGGAAGATCCCCGTGTTAAAGCAGGAAGGAATGACGATCCTGTCACTCCTCGAGAAAAACTGGCATCACTTGAAGCTTGTAATAATAAGAGTTTTTCTGATGCAGAGAACACGGAGAATGCTACCCCTGAGAAGCATGTTCTCTCACTTTCGTCTGCTGGGCTCTCACTTTCCTCCGTTGATGAAGCACCCTCTGTTAATTCAAGGAGTAGATACCTCTGGTTTCGGCATCAGAATCGACAGCGATTGGCTCGTGCAGCCGCTGTTCCAACTACTGGCAAATCAAAGTGCTCCTTGGTACAATTTGAAGCAGAGAGTGTCCAAAGCATGTACAATACTCCAAATGCGCAGGGGAATGAAGTGAACGTCCTTCATATAAGCTCAGAAAGCAGGGACATTTCTACTCCATTTCCGAGCATTACCCCTAAAACGAATATTTCTCGATCTAGCAAGCATGGATTAGCGTCTGGTAGTGCTCCTTCTGGTCCTGGAAACTCTCGCACAGTGATGGGCTCTGTACCAGCCAAGGGGATCAATCCTAACATCCTCCTTCATCCCATCCCACAAACCCATTTTGATCTGGAGGAGGACTTGTCTTTTTGGAACGACCATAATGTGCAGGTAGCTCTGTTCTGCTTTGAATGTTCTACCATAAACCTGCCGGGAAATAGCAATTTTTGCTTAACGTGTTTAACCAAACGTTGGTTTTGTCAGCATTTGTATCGATCGTTGTAGTCCAGCATTTTTTTTCTTTTGAAAAGCTAAGACATTCACGGTTGACGTAACCTAACGGACCTAGTAACCTTTCTACAAATTTCTGTTTCGATGAATAATTGCTTTGCTCAGAAATGAAATTTTCAACTTACATGTTTGTCCTTCTCTGCTTTACACAATAAATGTTACATCCTTTAGAGTCAAAAATATTTGTGCCGAAATTGAGTAAGGCTTGCTTATATTTCACACAGGTACTAATCAGAATTCGCCCAATCAACAGCTCAGAAATTGCTATCCAAGGCTATAACAGATGCCTTAGACAAGAAAGTGCTCACAGTGTTACATGGACCGGGCAACCAGAGACCCTATTTACATTTGATCATGTGGCTTGCGAAACTACAACCCAAGTACGAAAAATTCTCAGTAAAAACTCATTACCTATTGCACTAATAGTTGGTCAAGTTTAAATTAAGCATTATTTTAAATTATATAAGTTTAACTTTATCACCGTGTTCCCAGGAAAAGCTCTTCCATGTCGCAGGCTTGCCAATAGTAGAGAATTGCATGTCTGGGTACAACAGCTGCATTTTTGCTTATGGACAGGTCAGTTTCAAATCTGTTTCTCTATTCTAGCTTCTCTCAATAGATTTTGCAGGTCCAAAGCTCAGAACTTCATGTTGTTATTCTGAGTCTGACTAGTAGAAACATTTGTGAGGGTTAGTGTATGTTTTTTTAATTCACTATGATTCTTGGGAGAATGTGTGCGAGGAATTCTATGCTACCATTTTGTTGAAGAAAAAGGACATATCATGATGAATATGTTAGCATCGACGATCATTCTCATCTGACCTTTTTTCGACCACAAGGAAACTTTGTTGTTGTTTTATGTTGATTGTTTCACTTGTTACACTTGTTATGTTCATTCCAATTGCGCTTCCAATAATTTCATAGACAGGGAGTGGGAAAACATACACAATGCTTGGAGACATTGAAGCCCCTGGTCGGCTGCCCAGCAAAGAGAGAGGAATGACATCTAGGGTTTTTGAGTACTTGTTCGTCAGAATCAAAATGGTAAATAGAAGGTTGCAGCTGCGATGATTTTCACTATTCCCAACTTAAGTTTCTCAAAGTATTCTAACTACTAGCTTTAAGTAGCAATATCCTCCAAACTAGGATGAGCACGTTTAAAGTTGGTTTGAGCACTTATTTCATGAAGAACACCAAGAAATTGACAAATGGTGCATTACACAGGAAGAAGAAGCTCACCAAAATGAGAGGTTAAAATACAGATGTAGGTGTTCTTTCTTGGAGATCTATAATGAGCAAATCACCGATCTTTTAGAGCCATCGTCAACTAACCTTCAAGTAAGGAAAACAATCTAGAATAGCCTTGTTTTCTTGTTGGTGATAGCCATGATGGTTCTGGGATATCAAATGGAATAAATCGCCTTAACTTTAGAAAAGGTTGACTCATCAAGTTCACCTTGTTGGATGACTTGTGGTAGGTCCAAGATTTCAACAATTTTTTGTGTTTTCATCAGATACGAGAGGATTCCAAGAGGGGAGTCTATGTTGACAATTTATTGGAGGTCGAGGTCAACAATGTACAAGATGTTATTCAGCTTCTTGTTCAGGTAGTGATTTAGCTTCAAACGCTAAAAGAGCAAAGTTTCTATCAGAAATGGAGTTTTTTTTGCATCTCAGTTTGAATGCTTAAAATTGTGTTTGATATTTTTTCAATGTAGTGCAAGATTTCAAATCATTGTTAGACTCCTAACTTAGGTTATAGTATTTCAAATGTAGCATCAATGTAGCTATGGGAATTTGAGACTGTGGGCAAAATCATATAAGCAACAATCTCATTCATGATTTTCCAATGATGAAAATTGATTGATGCGTGTAACTATTTTAATAATGCTAGCAATCTAGAATCACCATTGCAAACAACTGATTGATTCATTTACGTTAGTTTTATTAATGATGTAAATAAACATTTGGTAGACTATTCTCCTTGCAAAGAACAAAAAATTGGTAGATTACTCCTTACTAATCGCTTACAAAAACCTCTGATCGTTTCCTGCTTCCTTGTCCTTATATCCATGAACCATAGGCTATAACCACATCATTCCTTTTGGTGGAGCACCTTCCGATTGCAGTAGATATCCTTCAAAGGTGGCTATCGAGTGTTGATGCCAATTTCACGGCCGCTCGACATCTACCTTGACATAGGCCTAACCTAGCTCTAGTAGAGCTACATAAAATGGACTTACAACCCAATGGTAGAGTACAATCCACGCACACTTTAGCCTTGGGAGTCTCAAGCGACATCCTATCAGTCTCCTAGACAATAACATTGGTGTCCCATATCACCACAAAGCTATTTGAATCAAACCCAAAGCACTTTAAAGTAACGTCCACTTTATTGATTTTGTTTCCAAGTACATATGAAGTTACTAGCCTAAGCACACAAGAGCACTGCAGCTAAGTCTCCTCCCAACCACCTTTTGCATAGTAGAAAGATGAGGCATACTCAAGAGGCTCTCCCTCCTTAAGCTCCCACGCCCTCCTACCTCAAGCACCCACTTGAGCATGACTTGTCCTATCGTCAACACATGGCATGCTCCATGCACATCCAACACTCGCCACTTGGCAGTACCCTGATACATAGGCAAGTGAGTAGGAGGACCGTCCGACATGTCTGACTTATACACTAGACCAATTGTCCCAGTGAGCATGTGACACGTGTCTCGTTGATTGGTCCACTCCTACTTTTTAGGAGGTCAATCCAACAACTTTAAATTAAGACCCAATACCTTGTACCAGATACAAGCAAGTCAACAAGTTAACCAAAACCTGCTATTTACATTTTCTAACAAAACACCACAGGTTGGTGTGATCCATTTCAATATTTATAATTTACAATTTACAAGTCCAACGTGTTCACATTGAGGCAAGAATATAAGTACATGACATTCAATTGAACCAGGCTCACCACCCAAATTCCCTGTACCACAGCTCTTTCCGGTGCATGGCTAGGCTTCAATTGCTCTAAGATCAGCATCCGCTTGTTAGCGGAATTGGAGCACCCTGGCCTTGTATCACACACAGAAGAGGAACAGGCTATCCATCGAGCAGTGCAGGCGGTTGGTGTATGTGAACACCGACGACCGTATGCTGAGGCACACATGCGCAGAGGGCCAGATGATCGAGGTGAGTCACATTATTACCCCATGCTCCAGCTATGCTTTGACGAATTGCATTGTTTTCGGAATATGCAATGAATTGCAAAATACCTTTTTGACAACAATGTTTGTTTGTCTTGACTCTTGCTTGGTGGACTCGGCAGCAGCAGCTCCTCAGGGACCACGCACGCAGGACGAGCTGGATGATGAGATCTACAGAGAGTTCTACAGACAGGCAGAGGCAGAGGATGAGGGCGCGGAGGGTTGAGATGAGCTCAGGGCTGATTATAAGGAGGAGGAGTGGGTTGAATTTATGCTTTGGATGCTCTAGGATGGTCCAGTTCAGGTGTATGAATGGCTACTGGATTTAGGGTTTGGGTCCTTTAAAATAAAAATAGAATGGCCTGTTGTGTTCAGGAGGAATCTCTCTCTCTCTCTCTCTCTCTCTCTCTCTCTCTCTCTCTCTCTCTCTCTCTCTCCATATGAAATCACAACAAACTGCACGGAAACCACAAGGAACCCTATTGAATCATGCTGAACCATACTGAACTATATTGCATCGTATGAACCATACTGAATTATTGTTTCAACCATATTGAAGAGAAGAGACACATGTTCCCCCCCTCCCCCCCCCCTTCTCTCTCTCTCTCTCTCTCTCTCTCTCTCTCTCTCTCTCTCTCTCTCTCTCTCTCTCTCCATCTGAGATCACAACCAAACGAAATGAAATCACAAAGAACCATACTGACGCGTTGCAGAATCATACAGAACCATAGCAATACTTATTCATGGGTAGTTTAATCACAGGGTGTAGGATCACAACCACCTGACACAAACATGCGGGCGTAGACAAAGGGGTGGGGGCAGCCAGAGGGGGGCCAGAGGAAGGGAGAGGCAAGGGGAGAAAGAGCACAGGCAGCAAAGCTAGGGTTTCGCCACAATGTATGGTTCCCTCTTATTCTTCTGCAAACCCCTGGGATCAGTGACTGGCACAGACTTGGAGGATTCTGATTACCATGAGTCTGACGAGTCTTAGTTGTATAGTGTTCATTATGTTCATCGAACATTATTGTACCCCATTTTGGTGCCATGTGCCCCGATATCATATATTATGATGATCTTATTCACAGTAGTGCCATGATTCAATATGGTTCCTTAGAATTTCAGATGGGTTTTATGGTTTATGGTTGAAGGAGGTCTGACATGGTTTATTTGTAGATTAAATAATTCTTGGATCTCAAACCGAGTGAGTAGTTGTCTGTAGTAACGTGCTTCGATCCATTGGGGAGAGGGTAAACGACGAAATAGGAGTGGGAATCTAGGCTCACTAAGGTTGTCAATCTGAACTCAGGATCTAATCGTGGAATAGTCTAGATTTGTGCGTTGTTCATGTCTGATGTTTCTTCTCTTTTTGGTCTTTTTCTTGGTTTGATTTGTTTGTGCTTATCTAGGCATCCTTGGCTCTAGATCTTCTCTTCAAGAGGTTGTTTTTCTCAAGGGAGCAAAGAATGCTAATACATGAAATGACAATATCCTCAAGAATGCAGGAATGCAAGAAAAACGTACTTGGTTGGTGATCTCAAGGTTCATGATCTGGCCGATGTGATCCATGAACTCATACAATTAGCACTAGTTGCTTAAAAACTTGCAAAAAAATAAAATAAAAAAGATAGGATCTGTTTCAAACGTTTGAAACTTTCTTTCAAACGTGGATGTTTGATACGTTTGAATGCAACTATGCCTAGAGGTTCTTTGGGGGGGGGGGGGGGGGGGGTCATTTTTTGTAGATAGGAGTGGAGTCACAAGCAGCCGTTGGCCAGGTATCATCTCTCTCTCTCTCTCTCTCTCTAAGAACATCATGGAGTGATCAGTAAGATCTGTAGGTAGATTTCCTTTCAGCCTATCTTAACATTTCACATTTACTTAGCATGTAAAATCCTGTGACATGGGGCTGATTCATCCAACAGGATGAAGGAGCTCAAGGACTTTTGGCAAAGTAGATGGGACTACTAGCACAAGCCCATCCATGCTGTGGCAAATCTGCTTCATCCTCTTTGGCTTCGACCCAATATGATTGACAATGAGTTGCACATGGGTTGGCTATGGTACATTCAGAATGTGGCATCCAGGTCTTGAATAGGGATGCTATACAGTCACAGTGGGTCGCGTTTATTCACAGGCCCCTGCAGATGTTCATGATGATGATGCAGATCAGACCCGCCGTGTTCGCCAGGGGAACATGTCAGACCTCCTTCGTTATGGACAAGGTGAGGATGACATCGATGATCTGGCGTACTCAGCCACATCCAACACCATCAGCTGCTACACATACGATTGCCACTCGTACGACTCCTACTCATACAGCTCCCAGCCATTCAGCGCCCACACATACGGTACCTCCTGCTCAGCCACCCACTCCGGTTGTTGCATCCACTTATACAGCTGCCCCCCACATTCCACCACCGACACCTGCACGTCGCCTCCCTGGGCCAGTTCATGTACAGCCTTGGCCTCATCTTACAACAGCTGCACCACGGCCTACTCCTGCCATGCCAAAGGGTTCCACTCATAGACCCCTTCTTCCAGCAAGTTACTATCCACGAGGAGCTGTCCCTCCCCAGCTTGCAGTACAGCCATATGGGTGCTTGCATGTCGTGCCACACCCATTCCTGCATCAGCTGTACCTCCTACTACATCTGCTTCCACAGCACCAGCTCGGAGGTGTCCAGGAAGGCCTCTAGGATTTGGCAGGGGGTCTTCCCAGGCGTTTCTGAGAAAGGTTTTTTTTTGGTTTGTTGTTTTGTTTTTTGTCCTCCCAACTAAGCATGTTTTCAGATCACAACAAAATCAAATCATAGTCATCTGTTCTCACTTACCTGATTTTGCCCATCAGCAATCATGATCACTTACACTTGGTACTCTAGAGCAAAGTTGCAGCCCACGATCCGGAACGCGTTTCAGATCGCTTTTCTAATCATGTTACAGATCGCCTTCCTGGAATTCCCATTAGGATTTCCCGGAATGCTGTTTTTTTTTTTGGAAATTTTTTTAGTGCCAATACGGGTATGAAATGGAAGGGTTTTTTGAGAGCAGTTCCATCAATCTCTCCACCTCTGCATCGGATATGCAAGGGCAAATGGATATGCCCATCCCCCCGCCCATCTGGCCTGACGAGTCGTAGCAAATGGGCCCTAACCATGGTAAGAGAACCAGTAAAGATGCCGCGACAATGTAGGCATCTCCATCTGCGGGAACCAGATCCCTGGTGTGTAGCCACACCCCCCTCTATCAACTCTATCTCTGACCAAATGCCTCTACCAAGGACCGACATCATGTGAATCAGCCAATGTATCAGAGCTGTAAAAGAGGAAGCAAACAATCACATGTTAGTACTCCGTTGGTAGCAACAACATTCGGATTCCACGTGCATTCACAGCCATCAATTGCTTACAACAACCCTAAACCCAACATTGAAAAAAAATTGCTTACTAAACCCTAAACCCAACAACCCTAAACGCATCAACATCTTTCGCGATACGTTCACACGATCAGTTCACAGCTTGGAAACACATTGCAATCAATCGGAAACTACGCAAAACTATTGTATCAACATTAAGCAGTAAATGACCAAGCAACTAATGAAAGAAGATTATGCCTGGACAACACGCTGTGGCCCGACCTCCTCTATCGCTGCGCGAATGATGCCGTAAATGTACTCGGCCGAATGCACTCTCCCTGCCTCGGAGGCGCCGATGCTGCGCAAGAACATGGAACCGTAACAACTAGAAACAATCACGTTGATGAGTGGACGTCTGCAACGATCAGTCCACCCATCAGCCATGATGGAACAGCCGTATCTATCCCAAGCCTCATGCAGTGCGGCCAGTCTCTCTCTAACTGATGCAACCTGGTCCTAGAGCAAAGGGCCGCGTAGTGCGTCGGCTGTGGGTGGTGTGTAGCCGGGCCCACAGACTGCAACTTTCGAGATAGCCTCTCGAGAGATGTGGGATGATGCCATGATAAAGGGGAGGTCCAGGTCATAGAACATCTGTGCTATGGTCCTGGTGGCCTCTCTATGCTGCCCCTCTCTAAAAGATCCCGGCATGGACATCTGTCTGGTGCCTCGGGATGTGGATGGCTGGGAGGATGTGGATGGACGATGCGGATTTGGAGGTGGTGGCATAGGTGCAGGTGTGGAAGCGGAGGATGTGGACGGGCCGTGCAGATCTGACGGTGATGGCACAGGCGTATGTGCAGCAGTGGAGGCTGTGGATCCATGGAGAGTATTACCGGAGGGGGTACGGGCGGTGGCGGTGGCGGGTGCGGATGCGACGGTGGGGGTGGGGGCGGTGATGCTGGGTGTACCAGTGGCAGGGTCGGTGGTAGAGTCTGCGACAACTGTGGACGGCTTGCCGGGCTCAACAACTGGCTCAGAATATGCGTCGAGAATGCGAGCCCCCTCCGCAACGGGGATGACCATACAAATGCTGATCCCGTAGCGTCCCCCCGTGGGTCGGACTCGCTATCCCGCCAAATGTGCTCGAACCCGAGAGGCGTTCTCTGTGAACTGCTTTCGATAAAAAGGGCAACGCCACTTTTTGTCGGGCATCAACTCCACCTCATCCCAAATGGGACGAGCGGCCATCTCTCTTTTCTCTCTCTCTCTCTCTCTCTCACGCACACACACACAGAAGCACGCAAATCTAATATCTCTCACAGGCGTACGTGTAGCAGTGGAGGCTGTGGATCCATGGGGAGTATTGGCGGAGGGGGTACGGGTGGTTGTGGCGGAGGCGGTGGCAGTGGCGGGTGCGGATGCGACGGTGGGGGTGGGGGCGGTGGTGCTGGGTGTACCAGTGGCAGGGTCGGTGGCAGTGGGTGCACCAATGGAAACAGAGTCCGCGGCAACTGTGGACGGCTCTCCGGGCTCAGCAATTGGCTCAGAATATGCCTCGAGAATGCGAGCCCCCTCTGCAACGGGGATGACCATACAAATGGTGATCCCGTAGCGTCCCCCTGTGGGTCGGACTCGCAATCCCGCCAAATGTGCTCGAACCGGAGAGGCGTTCCATGTGAACTGCTTTTGATAAAAAGGGCAACGCCACTTTTTGTTGGGCATCAACTCCACCTCATCCCAAATGGGATGAGCGGCCATATCTCTCTCTCTCTCTCTCTCTCTCTCTCTCACGCACACACACACAAAAGCACGCAAATCTAATATCTCTCTCCCAACCTAAACCCAAGCACCCTAAACCCTAAATCCTAAACTCACACACACACACCATGTCTCGTACACGCGTGCACACACACAAATCCTCTCTCTCTCCGTCCCTCACACTCTCTGTCTCTTCCTCTCTCTCTCTCTCACACACAAATCACTATACACACACATCTATATGCACACAAATCAACAATATGCACACACACACACACACACACACACACATAAATTATCACACACACAATCATCACACACACACACACACACAACTTATCACACACACACACAAACACCATAGCACTCTCTCTCTCTCTCTCTCTCTCTCACTCTATGCCTCTCCTTCACTCACTCTCTCTCTCCCTCTCCCGCCCTCTCTCTCCTCTCCGGCTTCAGGCTTCTGTGGAACAGTCTGCTGCCCAGGCCCTTTTTTTTTTTTTTTTTTTTTTTTGAAAAAACGGGCGTCCGCGTCCGGACGCTGGACGTGTCCAGCCAAAAAAAATAAAAAAAAAGGACGCGTCCGACCCCGCGTCCGGGTCCGGGCGTCGGACGCGGACGCGGACGCGGGCATTCCGGCCCGGACCCTCATGTCTGATATATATATATATATATATATATATATATATATAGAGAGAGAGAGAGAGAGAGAGAGAGAGAGAGAGAGAGAGAGAGAGAGAGAGAGAGAGAGAGAGAGAGAGAGAGAGAGAGAGAGAGAGAGAGAGAGAGATCTCACAATCATTTGTCTTGTACAGGGAGCATCAAATAGAAAAGTTGCAGCAACTAATATGAATAGAGAGAGTAGTCGCTCGCATAGTGTATTCACTTGTGTGATTGAAAGTAAGGTGCGCTCATTGATTTATTGAGTGTGGTAATAACGATAATTCAGTGTAACTATAGACTCATTTCTATCAGAGTTCAAATTTCCTGTGAGTTTGTATATCTGTGTCTAACATTGCACTGTTCTGGCAACAGTGGCAAAGTGATTCTGTTACAAATAAAAGATTGAGCTGCCTTCATTTGGTTGATCTCGCAGGATCAGAAAGGTTATTCTAGCCCCCCGCCCCACTTTCTTTTTCTTCTTGTTTGTGTCCCTCTACAGGGAGTGAGCCTGACATTTAGTCCTTATCAGCATAATTTGGGAAACAGCATTTTTGTGTTAATTCTGAAAAATTCACATAAATGGTCCAAATCATTAAATGACAGACAAAAAGGTTCCGGAGCAGAGGGTGAACGGCTAAAAGAGGCTGTAAACATCAACAAGTCACTGTCGACATTGGGGTAGGATCAAGCTACAAAATCTTTGAAAGAGTTGGATGGCTTTTTACAGCACATCATCAGTTTCTTGAGATACCCTTTTAAGATAATGCTTGCATTTCTGAATGGTGTTAAACTGACCATGAAGTAACATTAATATATTTTCCTTTTGCAGTTTTGTCATCATGATTCTTGTAGATATCGCCAATGGCAAACAGCGACATGTACCATATCGTGATTCAAAGTTAACCTTTCTCCTTCAGGTGACCATCTTTGTTCTGTTGTTGTTTCTTAAAAAGAAAGTATGCTAATCATATCTCATTTAAGAGTCTGAAGTGAACTTTCAGGATTCTCTTGGCGGCAATTCCAAAACCCTGATAATCGCAACTGCCAGTCCCTCAAATTGGTAAATGCTCATGCTTCTCATCTTGATGTTATGATCTGTCTCTGTTCAAGTACTAGAATATCACAGTAAAAAATGACAGAAGTGACATATGGAATTGTTTGTTTTTGTGAATTTTGTCTGAACGCTTTTCACTGAGTCAAATGTCAGAGTGATGATAATAAAGGTCATGAATGCGTGATGTTTCTCTGTGACCGTTGCAAATGAGGAAATCTAAACCTCTGTATCGCAATTGCAGCTGCTCCTTGGAGACTTTAAGCACGTTCAAGTTTGCACAACGAGCAAAATTCATACAAAATAATGTACGCCCCAGAAGTCCTATATTATGAGCTAGTGTTTGCACTCTTCATTGTTTTGGTGAGATGCTTAAACATTTATATTCTATGTATAGCAAGCATAGGTGGCTGGTATTGTGCTGCAATAACTGGTGAGTTGGTTAGGACTTTTGGTCTGCTCGAGGTCATGAGTTCGATTTCAACCATGCCCATGCCCAAATCTCAGGACATTCAATAAAAAAAACAAGCATAGGTTGTTGATTATGTTGTCATCTTCAACGAATGCAGGCTGTTGTGAATGAAGACACTTCTGCAGATCTGCTGTTTTTGCGTCAGCAAGTGCAAATGCTGAAGGTAGAGAAGTTGTCGAGTTTAGAGAAGATTTAACATTTTTTTCTATATAATCGACAGTAGTAGCATTGTCATTATTCTGATGCTTTAGGAGAGATTGTTGGGGACAGGAGGAAGTGAACCGTCTCCGCTTATTGCAAGATAGTTCTGTGGCTTCGGATAACATATCTCTAGAAACACCTGGTGCTGAAGCTGAAGATAGAGAATATCCTGCTATGCTTGTGACCAAGCAATGCCAGGTCAAAAATTGTTATTGTGACTCTGAAAAATATGCCAGTACTCATGAAGAGATGCTCAAAAAGGTTTGTAGTAACGATGTCTCATAATCTAGCTGCAGATAATTAAAACCAATAACTGCTCATCTGTTTGTTGATTGTGTGGGCTTGGGATTTGACTTTTGTATAAAATGGAGCATGTTATGACAGCATTTTATTGTGTGCCAAGTGGACCAATGACTTTTGAGTACAGTCTCTCCTGACAGAGCACAATTGTTGCGTTGGCACAGTTAAAGTCCTTTGAGGCTGTGCTAAGAGGCTCTCTTAGAAGGGAGCAAATTGCAGAAGATAGAGAAAAGTATCTGAAGGTGGAAATTGAACACCTAAACCGTTTAGTAAGCATTCTTACACTGTCGATTGATCGATTTTGGCTGAAGCTTTCTGGAAGCATGACTGTAGTGCCTTCCCATCAAGGAATTTGCACCAATTTATGTGAAACAAAGCAAAGTAGACTGTAGATGAATGCTTTCAATTTTCTGTCACTGAATGCTCCAAGACAATATCAATATAAGCAGACGTGAGGCAGATTGAATTAGCTCGTCTCATTTAGTGACATCAGAGTATAGGGAGGACATGTTTGTTCAGGAAAGATTCACTTACTAAAACAAAGAATGGATGTAGGTTCGACAACGCGAGGATGAAGCGCAATGTGGAAAGATGATGCTTCGATTTCGTGAAGATAAAATTCGAAGGCTGGAGTGTCTTACAGATGGTTTGATAAGTGCTGATAAATGTTTGGCTGAAGAGAGGAATGCTCTTACGGAGGAACTACATCTTGTTAGCACTCGAATTGACCGCAACCCAGAAGTCACCCGTTTTGCGATGGAAAACATTCGCTTGATGGAGCAATTAAGAAGGTTTGGTTTGTTGAGGCTTAGCTGCTTTTTGTTGGAGGTTGGAGTGATTATTCTGATGTATGTAGGTGGATTCTCCACAACTTGTCCAGGTTCCAAGATTTCTATGAGGAAGGAGAGCGAGATATGATGTTTGAAGAGATCTCAATCCTCAGAAATCAGGTTTGTATGGCTGATTAAATTATATAAAATGAAAATATGTGTCTATAGATATACAAGATATCAACAGCAAACAGCAGTCATCTTACAGAGCTTAGTGTCTATTGTATCTGTTGTGTAGTTTCAAGAGTTGCTTACAGAAAGCTATTTGAAAGATGAGGAAAAAATCATGATGGCATCTCAGGTGATTCACAAATACACTTCTTACTGGTTATCAATAGAATCTTCTGTGGAATTTCTGAACATTCGGCTTCTTACACCATGGAAGGACAAAATAAAGTATGAACAGAATGCTGATATTTTGCTTTCAATGCTTGCTAATCAATCTATCATGTTCTTTTTGATGCTCTTTTACATGAGACATTCAGGAAGTGTTCCTTTTGTAGTCTCATTGTTTTATACCTCAAAATGTTGATTTTCCTTCCCTTCCTAAGACCACTTAGTGTTTCTTAGTTCCCTTGGACCCTTTGATTTGGTTGTGCAGATAGACAACTATCGCAAGGACCTAGAGAAATGTCACAGGAATTTGAATGCATACATGGAGGAAAATGCAAATTATTCAAGGTCTTTTGAGACTCTCATTCAGCCATTATCATGATAATACACTTTTTTCAGCATGAGATCGATAATAGGGGCTCAGAGTCTTATTCCTTGTTGATAATGCAGGCAAATCATGGAGCTGGAGATGAAAATTTCTTTGCTGGAAGTGAACCAAAACCATCAGCATCATGAACTTGAATTTCTGAAGGTATGCGGATTGAAATTAGCTTATTGCAAATTTCAAATAGCATTTTTGATCAGCAGAATTGTCAAAATAAACTCCTTGCTTGAATTCTCGTGAGTGGTTCTTCTGACAAGGTTTTGCATGGTTGGCCACTTGAACTTAAAGCTGAACCTCAAAAGCCTGTCATCCTTTCTGTCTCTCTGATGACTTGCCCTTTCTTTGGGCAATTTAAATCAAAAGCAGATTCGAATCGGCATCTTTTCTGGACTTGTTCACTGAACAAAGAAAGCCCAAACGGGTGGAAATTTCACAATATTTTATTAAACTTAGTGTTGGTGTTTTTCAACGCTGAAAAATTGGTTAAAGTCGAGAAACTTTTTTTTACTTTTTATGTGAGCTCAAATACGTTGACATCTTTTGCAACATTCTATATTAGCTTTTGTACTCCCTAGTCTGCATCTATAAATTTCTATTTTGTTTGGCAAATAGAATCACATCCACGGACTCACAGTTCAACATATGATGCCTCAAATAGTGTGGGAATCTGTATTAGGGACAACTTTTAAAAGTTCTTGATGGAGTTGAGCCTGAGTTTGTTGATTCAAAGTACTTTTACTGTCAGTGCTTTCGTTAGATGTTGGGGCTATGTGCACAATTTCTGATCTCGAAGTACATGCATGCAGTTCTACACTCTACACCAATCACTAGAAGATCATGAAGCAATAGTGAGCACAGAAGTGGTTTGAAGCCACAAACTCAGGCTCGACCCCATTGTTAAATGCTATTCATAACCTCACTCTATTTTGGGGATTGAAGGATGAACAATGAGTCAATGATGCCACATTCTGTTTTGAGCATTGAAGCCACATCGTAACATGGATTTGGGATTCAAACTTCATGACCTAGGTAACTGTAATTGCAATATGATGATTTCCCCTAAACCCTAAGACAGCAATGGTTTGTCTCTGCTGTAGCACTTATCCAGCACAAACTTGTCATTCTCAAAAACCTAAATCTGATTTGCTGATTCGTTAATTATAAACCATGATGTGAATCGTTTTAAATTGGAAAAATCTGCCAGGAATCAGCTTTGGGCTGCTATTACTTGCTTACTGCCCATAGCCAGTATTTTACTCATACTCAGGAGTATAGATTCAGTATAGCTCTGTTGGCTAGAACCAAAAACATGAGAAGAAAGAGCCTCTTGTGAAGCAAGAAAATCTGGAAATGAAAAGCTCTCAAAGCTGTATATATCAATCCCAGGTAAAGATAATAGCCAGGAGATAATTTTGAGTTGTCAAAGTGTGTTCTGTTTGAAGACTGTTTATGGTTGGATAGACTTCAGGAACTATGTTTGTGTGCAGTTGTAATTTGGACGGGTATTTGATATGTAGCTTCTAGAATAGATTCTGTTCATCAGCCTCTCTTCTTTTCTTGGATCTGAATTCAGAGCTACGTTTCCTGTTGCATGGCATCGTGTGTGTATATATATATATCTATATAGTATAAAAATGTCATGCTTTTGCGAAGGAAAAAGCTAAAATATGTTTTAACAAAAATGGTAAAAAAAACATAGCCTCCAAAATTATATAAACACTTTTTTGTGGGTAAGTGCCCATTGCCCGTCATCGACGGGCACAAGCAACTAGTCTATATAGTATAAAACTATTTGTGTGACCTTGTGTGTGTGCCGGCAAAAATGTCACGCTTTGGAGGCATAAAACTTTACACACACACAGGGAAAAAGCTCTATCTATCTATATAGTATAAAACTATTTTAGATAGAGAATGTGTGAGGTGTCGTAAAAAATGTCATGCTTTTGCTGGCAAAAATGTCACGCTTTGCCGGCAAAAAATGTCACCCATTTGCAAAAGGAAAAGCTAAATAGGTTTTAAAAAAATGATAAAAGAAACACAACCTCCAAAAATATATAAACACTTTTTGTGGGTAAGTGCCCGTTGCCCGTCATCGACGGGCACAAGCAACTAGTATAGTATAAAACTATTTGTGTGACCTTGTGTGTGTGTCGGCAAAAATGTCACGCTTTGTCGGCATAAAACTTTACACACACACAGGGAAAAAGCTAATACGTTTGAGGATTTTTTTGTCAAATGGGTTTATTTGTGTGTGACATTTGTGCCTATGCATGGGGTAGGAGGATGCACCCATGGTGGCATGGGTGCATCCTCCCACATGAACATATTTTAGTTCAAAAATGTGGAACGAAATCTTTTATGCGTGGAGTAGGATGCATGACATAGTATGCATCCATTTGGTAGGGGCCCCCAAAACTTTCATGGTGAAAGGTGTTAAACAAAAGGGTAAGTACATAGTTTCATGGTGAAAGGAGTTAAACAGAAGGGACTTTCATTATCAAAGATTTCACTAAATTTGAAGGGCACTCTAAAGTTTTTTTAGATTAAACATACTTCCACTAAAAAGGTTAAAATAAAAATGCATTTCTATGAATGGAAAATCGGGTGAAAAGGGCTGGGAAGGCTTCAAAATGCAGGCCTGCTCACCACTTTCCTCTCTTTCCTTCCTTCTGTCACTCCTACTTCCCCCATATGGCACACCTACTCTCTCTCTCTCTCTCTCTCTCTCTCTCTCTCTCTCTCTCTCTCTCTCTCTCTCTCTCTCTCTCTCTCTCGGGAGGGCGTGCGGGGAGGCCGCGCCGGGAGGGCGTAGCAAGGGCGCAAGGAGGGTAAAGGGAGGGTGCGAGGGGAGGGCACGTCGGGAGAGCGCGCTGAGAGCATGGGGAGGGGGTGCAGGGAGGGCAAAGGGAGCGAGCGCATGCGGGGAGGACGCAAGGGCGGGGGCATGGCGAGGGTCCAGGGAGACGTGCAAGGGAGGCAACCTCTCACTCTCTCTCTCTCTGCGTCGTATGCCCCCCCGTGCACACACACACACACACACACCGTCGACGGGCACAGTTCTCTAGTATATATTTAAAAATATGTATATACTACCTACCTAACCAGTGTCCCACTACCTACCTAACTTGTCACACTAGCCCCCGGCTACCTAACCTGGCACACTACCCCCCGGGTAGAGTTTCCCACTACCTACCTGACCTGTGACAAGTGCGCCCTCCATCCCCTCCATCCTCCTTCCTCCACATAGGGCTGCTCCCTCCATCGGCCTCCTTCTTCCACATAGGGATGCACTTACATAGCACGCAATGAGGCAAGAGTTTAACGATGTGTTTCCTGAACAGCTTCTTGAGGGTCTTTGCCCCTCTAGGGGTGTTGACCATGGTATTAAATTGTTTCCTAGTAGTTCTCCTATATCATTGTATCCATATAGGATGAGTAATACTGAAGAGGATGAGGTTTATAGGCAACTTTAAAATTACCTTAAGATGGGCCCATGTCTAAGCCTAGTAAATCTCCCTGGGGGGCACCAATGCTCCTTGTTGATAAAAAAGACGGAGGCACTCGTCTTTGTGTGGAATTTAGAAAGTTAAATAAACTAACGATTAAAAACCGTTATCCTTTGCCGTGAATGGATGAGCTGGTTGATCGATTGCATGGTGCAAAGTACTTCACCGAAATCGATCTGAGATCAGGGTATCATCAGATTCGCATAAAGACTGAGGATGTTCAAAAAAACCGGGTTTAGAACTAGGTGCGGCCATTATGAGTTTTCGGTTTTACCATTTGGCTTGACAAATGCTCCAGTGACTTTCCAGGAGATGATGAACGATGTTCTTTGTCCATATCTGGGAAAGTTCGTAATAGTCTACTTGGATGATATTCTCATCTATAGTAAGACCTTGGAGGAGCATGAAGAGCATCTCAGGACTGTCTTAAAGTTACTTAGACAGGAGAAGCTTTTTGCCAAGGAGTCCAAATGTGTGTTCTTCCAGAAAAGGTTATTATACCTTGGTCACATTATTTCGGACCATGGGTTGGAAATTGACCCAAATAAAGTCCGACAAGTATGTGAATGGCCTATCCCTAAAACCATCCGGGAGATTAAGTCCTTTTTGGGCTTTACGGGGTTTTTTCATAGATTCATCTTGAACTATGCATTAATTGCATTGGCCTTGACGAATGTCCTCAGATTGGCTAAAAGAGTTAGCTGGCACAGTAAGTTCAGTCCTCCGGTTACCTGGACTGAAGAGTTGAATTAGAGTTTTGAGAACCTCAAATATTGTGTGACTACAACGCCTATTCTACACATAGTGGATCCTAACAAGCCTTATGTACTTGAAACGGATGCTAGTGACTATGCTATAGGCGCAGTCCTATATCAGGATGGTAGACCGGTTACTTTTGAGAGCAAGAAGTTGGACCCTGCTCAAAGGTGGTATTCCACCTATGACAAGGAACTTTTTGTTGTTATTCATGCCCTGAAAATTTGGAGACATTATTTGTATGGCTCCCAGTTTACCATAATTACTGACCATCAAGCGTTAAAGTATATTAACGATGCGGTCGACGTTAGGGAAAGTAAGGCTAGATGGTCAGAGATGCTCCAAGAATTTCACTATGACATTGAGTACCGGAAAGGTACTTCTAGTAGTGTTGCGGATGCCTTAAGCTGGATTGGAGAGGTTAATCAGTTAAGCTTTTCTGAGATCCAATCTGAGTTGCATTTGTATTTCGGTCGTATTTGGCTAGACGTCCTGGCAGGTTCTTCTAGATCTAGTGATGAGCTTGGAATGCAGGATTCCAAAATTTCTCCTCAGGACAAGATACAGAGAGACTATTCCATTAGGAATGGGTTGCTTTTCCGGAATGGAAAGGTTTGTGTGTCAGAAAATGATGATATAAGGGCCCAAATCTTACATGAATGTCATGACAGTCCGTGTGCAGGGCACCCTGGCTCACAAAGGACACTTGGCTTAGTAAAAAGGAACTTTTACTAGCCAAACTTAAAAAGTCAAGTGGAGGCATAATTTCGCAAGTGTGCAGAATGCCAAGTTAATAAAGCTGAAAGACTTAAGGCAGTTGGTTTACTAATGCCCTTGGAAATTCCCGAAAGAAAGTGGGAAAGCATTTCCATCGACTTTGTGGTTGGGCTACCTCGGACAGGGAGGCAAAATGATGCCATTTGGGTAATAGTTGACAGGTTAACTGAAATGGCGCAAGTCATACCAACCAAGCAAACTGTCAGAGCTTCTGAACTCGCTCAACTTTTTGTTGAAAAGTTGTTCAGGTTGTCTGGTTTGCCGAATGACATTGTTAGTGATCGAGATCCAAAGTTCACTGGCAAATTCTGGCAAGCGATCTTTGAGAAATTAGAGACCACTTTAAGTTTGGGGTCATCAGATCATCCTGAATCAGATTGTCAGACAGAGAGGACGAACCAGTCTATGGAAGATATGCTTCGGGCATATGTTTCCAGAAGACAGTCGGATTGGGAAAGGTACCTTCCAATGATTGAGTTTGCGTATAACAGCGCAAAGCACTCAACGACGGGTTTTAGTCCATTTTCTCTGATGTATGGTTTCCAGCCTAGGGCTCCCATTTCAGTGGGCCTCAAAGGCCTCAAGGTTAAAGCAGCAGTAGATTTCCTGCATGACATGCAAGAAATGTTGCTTGTTACTCGCGAGAACGTAAAAACGGCTCAAGATAGAGCCCAGTTTTACGCTAATCAAAAGCGACAACCTAGGGTCTTTGAGGAGGGAGCATGGGTATATCTTAGAATACCTAAGGTCCTAAAGACTGGAAAGTGTCCTAAGTTATCACCTCGCTATGCAGGGCCATTCCATATAGTAAGGAAACTTCATCGGAATGCCTATCAGCTAGAGCTACCTCAAAGTGTGAAAGTTCATCCAGTATTTCACATTAGTCGTTTAAAGGAACGACTTGGTGGAAAGGATGACTTGATACTTCAGGAGGACTTAGTTCGGTGGGAGGACCTGACATCCTTTGTACCTACTGAACCACATGCCATTGTTGATGTACGTCAACGTGGGCTCAGAAACCGGCAGGTAACTGAGTACTTGGTTCGTTGGAAAGGAAGTTTTGAGGATGATGATACCTGGGAAAAGGAACATGACCTTAAACTGAGGTTCCCTAGTTTTCTTCCTTAGATAAGGAATTTTTTAAGGAAGAGGGAATGTTAGGGACCCAACTCCCTTGGGTCCCAAACCCAGACTTGAGACTGGACGATGAATGGGCCTGTAGACTTGACCGGTGACTCGTGAACCTGCATGGTTGCCACGTGTCATGATCTAGGTGTGCACCTGGCTTGGAGTGTCTCTCCTTGGAGGTATACAAGGGGTGGAGGGCTCATTTGCCATCCATTCTATCTACCTAGGAGGAGGTGGATGGAGAGCGTGTGCATGGCCAGGATGTTTGCTAGTGTGAGGCAGGAGATGGCTGAGAGCCTAGGCGGTGGTATGGGACGCCGTCTAGGATAGAAGTCGGATCCAGCTTGATACGGTCACAGGCCAGGGCACGGTGGGTGGACCCGGATTAGGTCCTACGGTGGGGTGGAACGTGAATCGTTCGGTCTCTTGTGGTTAACCGGCACCTGGAGGTTTGCAGTAAGTAGGGATTGTAACACCAGATGTAGTCGCCACTTGCCTCCATCAGGGCCCACTATACACTCCACTCAGCGGACACTTCACACTTACTTTCGCTGATATGTACTTATTCTCCACCTGGACCGGGTTGTGGGCTTATTTCACTTCTGCTTTGTTCTACTTTCATTTGTAGCTAGTTTATAGCATTTTACGGCCACGTCCTTGCATGGATGATGCTCCCATTGTTGCTTGTACATATTTTTTTTAAGGTCTTATGCACCCTCGGGTGCCGAAAAGACGTTAATAAAGCTTTCTCTCTCTCTCTCTCTCTCTCTCTCTCTCTTTACCCCTCTCCATTTTTCTAAACTCTAAAGACTTACACACCCACCCCCCACCCACCCTCCCTCTACCCCTCGAGCCATTTGCTAAATATTCTGTCCCCAACCCTAAACTCTAAACACACAGCTCGCTCTCTCTCTCTCTCTCTCTCTCTCTCTCTCTCTCTCTCTCTCTCTCTCTCTCTCTCTCTCTCTCTCTCCTTAAACTTTAAACACACTCTCTCCATCTCTCTCTTTCTCACACACATTCTCTCTCTCTCGATCTCTTTTAAAATTTTCCTCCAAAACCTTGAATTTCAAGAGGCTTCCTGGTTTTGTATAAGGGGTATCTTTAATGCATGCTGAATTTACTCTCGAAATTGAACTAAAAAATCTGTTGGACTTTTTCACATGGATGTTCTTACGGGAAGTTTTTGGTTTCCACTTTCCACCTTTCTCTCTCTCTCTCTCTCTCTATATATATATATATATATAGAGAGAGAGAGAGAGAGAGAGAGAGAGAGAGAGAGAGAGAGAGAGAGAGAGAGAGAGAGAGAGAGAGAGAGAGAGCTTTATTAATGTCTTTTCCATGCCAAAAGGCATATAAGACTAAAAAGTACATGTCAAGTGTGTGGTAACCATGGGAGCATATAAAACATCTCCAATATGTAATAAAGAAAAACATCTAGTACAAACTAAAATAGACACGTATGCGGTGTGTGTGCATACTGATCATATGTATCTATGTCAAGATGTCAAGACTGAGAAGCCTGTGCTGCTGCTGCTGCTGTACTAATACTATAAAAAGATGTAATGCGAGCCACAACATGAGAAAGCGCTGGAGCCTGCTGGCGTCGTCTGTGGGCATGAGCGTGTGTAGCAGTGGCACGCCTCTGTGTATGATGTCTGGTGATCCTGGTAGTAACGTGATGGTGGGAAGTACACTGTCTCTGGTCTCTATGAGCATGTGAGCGGCTATCATCCTCGTCATCGTCGTAATCCTCCTCCGGCACTAGATCACGTGATCTCCGCCTAGTAAAGAATGATGTGATCAATGGCTGTGAGGTAGAATGCTGTGGTGTCCCGTATAAAGCTCTCTGTAGTATGAACATCTCACGTATCATCAGGGCGACACATCGTGGGTCCTCATAGGCCACGAGAAAGTGTAGACTGGTTGGTAGGCATGTCTCGAAACAGGCGGTGATACCGCCCTCTGATCTTGTAGTATACAGGGCATCGGAAGATAAAGCGCTCCTCAGACTCCACCTCACCTAGAGAGCATAACTGGCAAATCCGCTCCTCTTTGGGAATACCATGAAATCTCCCAGTCTCAATAGCTAGCTGAGAGAGAGAGAGAGAGAGAGAGAGAGAGAGAGAGAGAGAGAGAGAGAGAGAGAGAGAGAGAGAGAGAGAGAGAGAGATGCATTTATGTCTTTTCATGCCAAGAGGCATATAAG
Source organism: Diphasiastrum complanatum (assembly GCA_029204225.1). Taxonomy (NCBI): domain Eukaryota; kingdom Viridiplantae; phylum Streptophyta; class Lycopodiopsida; order Lycopodiales; family Lycopodiaceae; genus Diphasiastrum; species Diphasiastrum complanatum. The sequence continues at coordinate 60,503,604 of CM055093.1, forward strand.
ATGAAAGAAGTACATCAAGGTGTGATGGAAACTAGATGGACAATGCCGTTGCCAGGATTATATGGTACTTAGACCATGTACATATTCAGCTGGACAACTCTGCATTTCTCTAACTCTGCTCTAACTCAATCAAATCTAGTCCCTCAATATTACCTTTTTGCTTGATCTCAGAAAAATGAATGTTACCTTCTGTGTTAATGATGCGTCTAGATGTCTCCTTTGCTTCCTGAGGGGTTTTCTTTGCGGTTCCACAACTTGTACATAGGTAAGATCTTCATCCAAAAATATCTTAGTTTCCTGGAGTTTAAATCGGCGTCGTAGGACATCTCGCCTAGACTCCAGTGAAGTGAGTGTAAGATGAGAGAATTAACATCCTTTCTGGTGCGCCAAGTTGTGTCCACCAACCCTTTGCTATGGTGTTGCATGTTTTTGTCCAAATACTTTTTGGCTTTTCTCCAAGAGCATCTTGGGTGTCAAGAATGCCTCTTACACGAACATTTGAGGGCCTTTTCTCGCAACCGGCTCTCGGTGAATGTAGTGGAGATGAAAGATACTGGATGCACTAGCATTGACATGCGCGTTGAAGGACGTCTGCCCATGAAACCTCTTTGTGTTTCTGTTCCTTGTTTTCCTAGACTGTTTGAAACCTTGTTGATATTCTGTCTTTAGCCTCTGTGACCTCTTTCTTAACATCTTCTATGGAGGATTCAAGTTGCTGAAGACGTGAAAGCAGCTGCTGAATAGTCGCCTGCTGAGCATCGATCACCGTCTTATGACATTGTATTATTGTGTATATCTTATTTGTGTCTTCACACAGTAGACGGATCAGATGAGTCAGATCTTTCGTTGAAGTCGATAGAAACGTCGATTTTTGATAGGGGGTTAAGGGAAGAGCAATACTGGGCTCATTATTAGACATAAAAGGAGATATAGGGATGGCATGAGGCAGGTCAGATCGAGACACTAGAGCAGGCATAGCTGAAGAAGCTGACGTGATGGAATCTGAAAAAGATGGTGCAGTTGGAGGTGTTGTGTTACCTGCGATTCTGCAAGCGAGCAGGGAGAGAGAGAGAGAGAGAGAGAGAGAGAGAGAGAGAGAGAGAGAGAGAGAGAGAGAGAGAGAGAGATGCTTATTTATGTGTTATCTTATTTGTATTACAGGATGAAGCCTTTGAACCCGTATTGCAAGTGCCCAGTGGAAAATGCACACTGGAAAAGGAGCTCCATGAGAACTTTTGCCTATCTTGCATGCAAAGCGAATCTAAAGTTTCACATTTCAAAGAGCTGCAGACTAGGCATGATTCTGAAATCAGGCAACTTCAAGCACAACTTGAAAGAGTTGAAAACACTTTCAGAGAAGAGGAGACCATATGCAGGCATTTGGAAAAGAGGAATTTTCAGTTAAGCATGCAACTTGAGGAATCAAAGTCAGGTGTAAAAGAAAACATGACTGCTGATGTTGACAAGTTATCCTCTCTGTACGAATTTGATGCTCTCCTTAAACAGTATAGACAGGTATTTTCTTGTGTAAGCAGCTCAGAGGAAAGAGAACAGATTTTGAAGGATCATATACAGCAAATTAAATGGAAGCTGCCAGAGCATGACTTTCACAGAGCAGAAAGGGATATTAATTCCAGCAATGCAGATGAAGAAGGAAAGGGGCTCACAGATATCACGAAGATGGCAGTTTTTGAGACCATAAAGAAAACATCAATAGTCGAACTGGAGGAAACCGGAACTTTAAACATTTCGGATGAGAAAGAAAAGTATTCTGCTTTGGCAGTTGATGCAACAATTGATACATTGATGCCAGGAGTTGTCACAAAAATAGCCGATGCTCCCACTGCCATGCTTTTGGAGCTTTCTGCAGTGACAGGGGAGTATGATGCATTGGATGAGCTACAGCAGAAATCTCAGGGGCAAGTAGCTTTCCTGCTGAAGGAACTTGGAGATCTGAAGATCAAATGTACAGAATTATCAGATGAAAATAAAAATTTGACCATTTTGTATGAAAGACTCCTTCATCAAAAAGATGCTGAGACGAAACAACTTTGCAAGGAGTGGGAAGACTCTTTAACTGCCAAGTTGATAAACTTTCTCTCTGAGGGCGATCAAGCTCTCAATGCTGCAGCAAAAGAGATTGAGGAGATGATTGAGGAATCCTATTCCGATTCCCGTGCATATACAAGAGACAAAGAGATTTCTTTCAGAATAGCAAACAAGCAAATAGCGGTAGAGTTGCTTCAATTGAAATTGGAAGAAGCCTATAGTTCATCCAAAAACATGGAAAAAGAAATGAGAGCATTCATGTCTAATTTGAAGAATGAAGGTGAGACAGTCTCTGAGGTGACGTTATATAATCTCCAGCCCATGCAACAGTTGACTGATAAAAGTTTGAAGGTTTTACCAGAGGTTCTTAGAAAGCATTCTGAATTACCAGCTGCTGATGAGAGACTTATAGAGTCAAAAGCTGAGACTTCAAGGTCTATCCGAAAAGAAATAACAGATGAGGAGCTAGCAAAAGGTGGTGGCCAGCAAAACAATCTCCGATTCAAACTTAAAGATGCACATGTAAGCTGTGCACAAGAAGGTAGAGCTGTGAGAGATCTAGAGTTTGACCTAAAGAGATGTGAAGAACTGATACAGGAAAGAGAAGAGCAAATGTACCAGGAAAAATGTGATTGGAAAAAAGAGAAGGATCAACTTTTATTGGAGTTAAGCAAGGCGAAGCTAGAGGCAGCTGAGAAAACCAGTGAAGCTGCAATGGTGTTGAGAAGATTTGAAGCTTGTCAGAACACCTTAAGTGAAGCAGAATTTCTTCTGAATGCTCTTGTGAAAGCAAATGAGAGTGCAAAAAGTGAGGCTAAATGCTGGAAGGATGCGTTTTGCAGTCTTACACAAAAGCAGACAGAACCTCTGAAAGATTTGTTAGACCCCCTGGACTATGGGTCAATAACCTCCGAACAAGGAAAGGAAAAAGCAATACAATCTATGGAAACAAGTCTACTCCAAGACCCAAAAATGCAGCACCGTTGTTTGGAGGAGACAAACCTGATCGTAGATCATCCATGCATAATGGAACCAGATGATAAAGAGGTAAGTGCCACTTCAAAGCAGGTTGATGGAGTACTAATAGACACCCTGGCCGATATGATTCATGATGTTTTAAGTGCAGTAAATGAGATGTGTGAGCAAATCAATCTCATGTTTTCAGAGATGTCATTTACAAAAATTGGCATTGAAAGCACTCTGCAAAATCTAGCAAATTCGTGGCTACTCTTGAAAGAGGACATGGAGCTGAAGCAGGAAAATGAGTCTTCCAAAACTTTACTTGAGGATCTGGAGCATCAACGTCAAAAGATTGAAGACCTTGAAGCGGATACAAGTGCTTACTGTCAACAAGCTTGTTCTGCGGAAAGCAAACTAGTGCAAATGGAGGAGTTATTGGCACAGATGAATCGTGTGGAGGAGGAGAATTGTAGAAAAGACGAGCTTGTTGAGTGCCTGGAGTTGGATCTAGCTTTGATTCAGGAATGTACAGCTGAGTGGAAGGAGGAAGCTCAGCAAGCAAAAGCTACTATAAAGTTTTTGCAGCAGGAAGTAGATGCAAAGGCCAAAGATATGACTAAGATGGAGATGAAGGTAGTTGATGCCGAAGTTGAACATGAAAAAATATGTACAGCGTTTCAGGGTATGATGGAGGAACTGCAATTGTTAAGGGAAAAAGCTTCAGTTGTGTCCAATGAATGCGAAGATAATACGGAAATGCTAGAGCTGAAACAAAAGTGCCATTGTCTGGAAGAAGAGTTGGCAAATAAGCATCATGCAGTTGAGACATTGGCTGCTGAGCTGCTAGAAGTGACCTCACATTCAGAGATGAAAATGGCACTGTGTCTGGAAAGCTCGAAACAGCAAGTGGATGCCATCAGCAAAGATAGAGATCACTTAAAGAAAGAACTGATGTTCCTGGGCGAAAAGCTTGAGGTCTCGAGACAACTTCTTTATGAGCATGAGATAGTTGCTGCAGAAGCTCATCAGGTAGAATGACGTTTATGAAGCCAATCTAGTATCACTGTACCATGCTTTTATTTGGAAAATAGAACAGGGTGAATAAACTAGTGTGACATAGTATGGATGCATTCTGATCCATTGTTTTAGGAAGGCGTTAGAACTTGGTGCAAATTACATAAATGCAAGCCTGTTTTGAATGATGGCTTGAGTTATTCTTTTCAACGACTTCTCAGGCTGCTGATGCTAGCAAGAGGCGTGCTGAAGAGAAGGAAAGTGAAATCAACCTTCTGCAGGGAATTGTTTTGGAACTAAAGAGGACTCTGCATTCATTAGAGGGCCAAGTAAGGGCGGAAAAAACGTGTGTACAAGAATTTATTATCCATTGTCTTAGACATCTCAAAGTTTATTAGAAAGTAGATATTGAATTTATCATTATCTCTTCTTCCGACCCACTTCTATGTGCCTCTCAATCTTGTGAGCTCTTTGCAGGTTAGCATCCTGAAACGAGAGACAGAAATGCAGCACTTGCTGAGAGAAGATCGTGAATTAGAGATACAAGCTTTGAAGCATCGGATGTCAAAAGCGATCCCAGTCGTTGACTGGAACACTGATGACTGCAATCGCCAGATTGCCCAGATTGATAACAAAGAGTAAGAAGAAGTGCTTGTTTTACATATACTTGGCACAATTGCTGTGTGGGTTCATGCTCATCTATTCAAGCAAAAGTAGAAAAAGGGAGTTATTGCCTCCTGAAAACATTGCAATATTGTAGTTTCTATAGCTACTTCCATGTGGCTCGCAGATCTATTAGTGCAGTTAGTGCAGTTATGGGATTCTTAGCTTCTGAAATCCCATCTCTAGTATGATAATGGGTGGACATACAATACACTGATAAGACATCTAGAGGTCTGTAGTTACTTTGGCCTATCTTATTAGCTACTTTTTGTGGTTTTAGGAAAACCCCAAATGAAATGGACATGCATTTGATGGAACTTCAGGATCAGATAGAACTCCTTCACACAGAACTTACTGACAAAGATGAACAGGTGTAGTAGCTTCTGCCCATATTTGTACTTCATATTCTGTGACTATGTTTCTTTGAAGTCCGTCACATTGGATGTAGTATCTCGTTAATACCGATCAACTGATCTGTGTGCATAACCAGATAAAAAACTGCAAGTCTTATATCATAGAGCTAGTAGCTGCAGCTGAGCTCCAAGCAGATGAACATCAAAAGCAGGTGTGTTATACTTCTCTCACTTTGATTAACCTGCTTGAATCACCAAAGCAATTGGCTGTTGAGGTAAAGGTTTGTAGCTGTAGCCTTTGTGTGGTGAAGGAAGCTTTTCAGGAGTTTTCTAAGTGTGATTACCTGACAGATAAAAGCTTTGAACTACATTGTTGAGCAAATCAAGGTTGACCAAGTAAGGGCAACTTCGTTTTCTTCAACTCTAAGCAGAGGTGCAGAAAGATTAGCTGCGAAAACTAGGCGTTCAAGCTCACCTTTCAAATGTGTAAAGTTGGGAATCTCTCAGCAGATTACTTATGAAACAGAAAAGGAGCTTTTTGTAAACCGACTTCAAATTGGTGAACTTCAACAGGTTGCACTAGCAAGGGACAAAGAGGTACATGTTTGTCAGACAAGGAGTTTACTCTACCTATTTCGTTCGCCACTCAGATCTGTAATATAACTATTGTAGGTGCTAAGGAGTTGTGCTAATTGTCAAGCCCGTTCTTATGCAAGGACTTCAAATCTTGAAATTTGCATGTTTTGTAGATTTTCACGCTCAAGGCAAGGTTGGCTGAAGCTGAAAGCATGACTCATGATGTTCTGAGAGACTTGCTGTGCGTTAAAATGGACATTACTAGCTATGCTGTAAGTTTGACTTAGGCAAGGTGAAATACACAAATGCCCATGATTTATATTTGCCAAACAAACTCTAAGTAATTTGAAACTTCATGCAATGCAGTCATCTTTGAGTCAACAAACATTGCAGCGTTATGCGGAAAACAGTCATTCTGAAATAAATAATGCAGAAGAAAAGGTTAGTTCTTGCTCTACTGTGTTTAGCATGTAAACTTGGTTTCATAACTTTTTTGTGGTATTAAGAGTTGATGGATTATTAAATCAAATGCAGGCTGAGATATGCAGGTTAAGAACAGAGCTGGATGAGCTAATCACGGAAAGAGAAAGGTTCTAAAATTTTGGAGTTTCCACTACTTGTTGTTCAGTCTCCCTTGGCTTGAGTTGTACATGTTGCTCAGTGCCGATGGATCTGAGTGAAGCTCTGTGGAGTTTTGGTCAATAGGAGGAATAAGGTCATTTTTTAAAATCATGTTTTCCTACGTTGCAGCTGGTTGGAGGACATAAATTGCAAGCAGAGAGAACTAAAGGCTGCAGTAATAGCAGCTGAAAAGTTACAGCTCCGTGACCAGAGGCTGACCAAAGATTATGAAAGGCTTAAGGTTTTCTTATTTTTTAACAATTTTGTTTATGAGACTGCTTTGCTGCCAAATACATAAAAAACTAAAAATGAGGATGTGTTCTATTGATGTTTCTGACATATTGAACAGAATAAGGTCCTGTTTTGTCATTTATTTCTGGAACGGCTCATTTCAAGGTCTTAATACAAACTGGCAAGCTTGCAAGCTTTTTATGGCTTTTCTAATAATTGTGGAAAGGATGGATTTTTTATGGCTTATTAAAGATCTTGATACTAAGCATGAAGCTTACAACCTTTTTCTATGGCTGCTATAATTATTTGCAGGATGAATATGATAGACAGAAGAAACTCGTTTCTGATCTTGGAAAAGTGAGGAAGTTTTCTGACTCCAATACACTCTCCATGTGTGTTTATTTAATGGATTACTAATTCCAGATTATTGCAAGGGCAAATGGTAGATCAGTGAATAGTTATTATAAATTAATCCTTCTGTCTTTTCGCGCGCGCGCGCGCGCACACACACACACACACACACACAACTAATTGGAACTTGTACAGACTCGGGTGCTTCTGGGGAATGTGAAAGACACTCTTGCTTATTCAGGGATAGATGCAGAAGAAGCACTAGATCCTGAATTTGACTATGAGCAGTTAAGGAGTACAGTACACAAAACTAGTCAGGTATATCTGTTTGCTCTCTACAAGCTGGTTAGCAAACAACTTCATCAGTTTTGACATTTGTAAGGTCATTCTCTGAAAGACCAAAAATGTATTGCAACATGGATACTGAGTGGTGTATTTGCTTTGGTATTAAACAAAGGTGAGACCTGTGCAGGAAATTGAGAGCGATCACCTTCAATTGGCTCAAAACCTTTCTAGTTTATGCAAAAGCATAATGCAGGTTAGTAGGCTTGATTAGTTTCATTATAGATATTAGACTCTTGTTTGTCACAGTGTTTTGAAATGAATAGTGGCATCTGGAAGTCATCCTTTTAAATTTGTTGCAGGTGGCGGGTATTTCTTCTGGAAGGGATCCTGAGCCCTCCACAGCCATGGAAGTGTTACAGCAGCTCAGCAATAGGCTGCAGTCTACTGAACAAGAGCTGGAATATATTAGATTGAAGGTAAAAATTACTTATGACTGCACATCTGAGCCGGTCCATATCATCTAGTTGTTACAAATTTCAACAGGAGATCATCTTAGTTGGCATCAAGTAAGTATTCTCCTGACATTCTATATGGGATTATGCTGCACAACAGGGCAGGATCGAAGGAGAAAAGAAAAGGCTTAGTGAACTCCGAGGTATGAAGTCGTCACTTAAATTAACAGGGATTACTCCCATCGAGACTGAAGCCACAGTTTAATTTCAGGCACACCTGTCAGTCGAAAGCAGAGAGCAGCTTGCTCTCATTTGTGGAGGCAAAACACTGCAGTAGTTTTACCTCTGTTATCTGTAAGCCTGGAACAAAGTTCCAGCTTCACTGTCCAGTGAATGTAGAACAGCCTCAAAGTGAGCAATCATGATTCAGTTAGAATGTGACAAGCTTCACTTGATGCCTTGAAATTCTGTTGCGTCTTTGTATATTGATAATAGTGTTGTAGTCCAAAGCAACAGAATGTAACTCTAATTAACATGTGCAGTGGAAGATCATTTAGCTAGTGGAGGCTCAAGTTCCTTGAGACTTGTGTATAGACACATGCTTCTATGTTGGAGATATTTCATAGACGTAAGCGTATACTCAGATTGTTACTTTAAGCGGGATGTCTGGAGGGACCTGTTATCATCTGTCTTCAAACAAGCATTGAAGAAATGTCATGAACGTTTATTTATTCAAATTACGATCAAAATTCCAAAAGATAATGAAGTGTGCATGGTTGGTGTAGATCGCTTTTTTAGATGTCTAAGATAGAAGCATGAGAGTATCAGCTTGTAAGAATCCATACATCCCAGATGAAATGATTGATTTAATTGGGGACTGATAACATACCTTGCCTATATGATTCAAAGCATACACCGAGTACTTATTTACGACGCTCATGAGAATAATGATATCAATACATGAGCCAACTGTGGAACAAATGTTGGCAAAAGATGTGATTATGTAATTGTATAATGGATAATTGTATCAATTTCCAGTTTGTGAGTAGTTTTATGTCATTTGGACTAGAGGTATTGAAATCCAAACGAGGTTTGAAATGGAAATGTATGAGGAGCTTGATTAAGTTTGATACCTGTTTGAGCAAGGCTGTCTTTTAAAAATTCCTACACCCTCCAGTTCCTTAAAGTTTGCACTTATGAGCTTTTAAAAATGCTGCACCTAGAAGCATAAGCTCTTGTTCAGTTCAAATTTAAGGACATTGATTTTGAAATCTTGAGCTGAACTCTAGAAGCACATATTAATCGTTGCTAGCTGTCGGGAGTTTTTGTAGTTATTAGGAAGGAGAATAAATCAAGATCTATATTTGAACTCTTTAAATTGAGCGACAAGAATTTCTATTTTCAGATTCTAAATGGATTGGATGCTCATAGATGTGCTTTGGAGAATTCATTTGTCTTTCCCATCCATAGATATGTGAGATTCGAAAGATTTTCGCACATTGTTGGATGCCCTAGATGCATATGTGAATGTAATGATAATATGCATGAACCATAAACTGTTGTTTTATGAAATTATCATTAATACCATAAACTTTTTGTTGTCCAAATCTTGAGATCTTTTATATTTATGTAAAATCATTTCATATGTTCATGAAATTATACAAGAATGGATTTAGTTACAATGGTAATGAATAAAAGATGCTATATGTTTGTTTGTTGTGTTGTTTGCTACTACACTTCTGTATTGATGACGAAGCTTTATCATCTTCATGTGGATCTTTCACAAGAATATGTTCCGCTTAGGACAAGAAATTCAAAAGAATCCAAAATATCTTAGGTTATGATCCGTTATAGGGAGGAAAGACTAAAGCATGTAGATTTATGGTCATCATGAACATTGTATCCTATTGATCCATATTCGTCATGATATAAAATCGACGAATTATAAAAAATTTCAAAAAGCATGCAAATTTATACAAGCCAATAGGCAATAGACATACAGAGATATTTTGTATATTAAATAAAAAATATTACAGAGTATTTGATTATCCAAACAAAGTCTACTTTGTTTTCGACACTTTCGTTAATAAAAGTTGCAATTTAGAGTCATGCAACAACTTCTTTCTTTCGTACGGATTCAAGAGCTCATAGTTCTCATACTTACTTAGATCAACATAGGCAGCATACAATGCAAAATGTGATGATCTAAGCATGGAATGTACTAGTTCATATCCTAAAATTTTACGTGCGATAGTTTTTTTAACAAATATTATTTTATGCACTCTCATAAAATTATATCTTGCAAGAAAATGAGAAAGTGCCTTGATTGCCATAATCATTGTTTCACCATGTTGATGAAACTTTGAATGGGCAACACTTATCTCATTATTCTTGAAGAATTTGAGATAATGGCCCAATGCATGGACTCTTTGGAATTCACCAACAGAAAATTGAAACTCCAAAAATCTCTACTTCTTATTGTGTATTTGACATGTATCTACAGACTTGAAATCGTCATGCAACTTGGTGAACGTTCTGTCAAGCTTGGATTTATATTTGATCCTGTAGAGGTTCACCAAGTCCTGATAATGAATCATGTTTTTATTCTGAGATCTGGCCAAGAGGGTACTGAGCAGAGATTTAAATATGAGATAAATATGTGAAAATGCTTCCACACCAAGACCCTATGTGATAGAAAAAACTTACAAAAAGAAAAGGAGAAAAAAGTCTTGAAATAGTCTATATTTTTCGTAATACCAATTTTATACAAAAAAGACAATAGACTAGGATTAAAATTAGACATTGTTGAGGAAATTATTGAACAAAAAAACTGACTAAATAATTAACTCCAAAAGATTGATTTCAAGTGCAAAATGAGATGCCCAAGTGAATTGCAAGTTACTCTGTGCTTAGAATCGATATCAGGTAATCGTGTATTCAAAACTCCATCTGGATAACGCTAGCACCTCTAGGGATCTGCCTCTAGATAGGATTGACCTCCCTACTACCTCTAGCAGGAAGAGAAAGCAGCCTCGTTGTAATAGATCCTAACACCACAGTAGGGCAAACACTAACTGATCCACCCAACCTTGCCTACTCCCTGATATAGAGTAGGTCCCTCCTAGCCCAGTGTGAGGACTGGTAGCATGCAACTGCCAAGTGTCGTCCATGTGGCACTGACGTGGCCGACTGCACGTCGAGACCCAGCTGGGGGTCCTGTCCTGCTGACAGAGTCCCTAGACTGTGTTAGGCCCGCCATGTCTATGGACTGTGCTGGGGACACTACTCACATTGTCTTGTCCTTTTTGGTCGTGTACGCTGGACACGACCCTAACTGTGGTATCTGACCTATCTGTGTTCTCTAGGGTTCGGCTCTGGTCACGAGCTCGTAACACTCCCTCCCCCTTAAGAACCATCTTAGTCCTCTAAGACAAAGTCTGAAAAAATCTTGCAAAGGACGCTGCCTCTTTCCCAAGTGGCATTCTCAACAAGCTGATCATTCCACTTAACCAGATATTCTCGGTATAGAGTATGAGGGGTCTGCGTCTCTCTACTACCAAGAATCTCTTCTAATTCATGTGGAGGTTGCTGAGGGTCCAATGGGAGAACTAGAACACTGTCCCCTTAAGGCTTTTCGTAACTGACTTACATGAAAGACTGGAAAAACCTTACTACTGTGTGGGAGTTCTAGTTCAAAGGTGACCTCGCCTAGTCTCCTACTGATGGTAAAGGGACCACAATACCTAGGAGACAACTTAGCACACACTCCTGATTTGAGGGTTTTAGAGTCAACTGGGACTCTCAAGTAAACTTTCTCACCAGTGGAGAACTGCACATCCCGTTTGTGTGGATCTGCATAATGCCTGGCTCGATCCTGGGACTGCCTAATGCTACGCTTAGCATGTTCTATCATCTGGTTTCGGTCCTCTAAAACATTTCTGACTGCTTCAACTTTTTCTTGTTTAAACCCTACAACTGTGGGTGAGCGTGGCTGAAAACCGTACATCAGCATAAATGGGCTATATCCCATAGCTGAATGTTTGGTACTGTTGTAAGCAAACTCTAATATCGAGAGATACTCCTCCCAATTAGTTTGCTTCTTGCTGACGTATGCACGAAGCATATCCTCCAACACCTGATTTACCCTCTCTGTATGACCGTCCGTCTGTGGATGGTCGGTGGTACTCATATTAAGTTTAGTATGGAGATGATGGAATACTGCCCCTCCAAAAATTTCCACTAATCTTATTGTCCCGGTCGCGGACTATGCCGGAAGGTAGACCGTACAATTTAAATAGCCCCTCTCCGAACAACCTTGCTAACTCTGGAGCTCTAACGGTTGTTTTGGTCGGAATAAAATGAGCCATTTTGGTCAGACGATCAACTGTGACCCATATAGCATCATTACCCTTTTGGGTTTTAGGCAAGCCTACTATAAAATCCATGGAGATACTCTCCCATTTACCAGCTGGTATTTCTAAGGGCTGCAACAACCCTCCTGTCTTTAAACGCTTTGCTTTATTACTTGACATTTCTGACAACTAGTTACATACTGTTGGATGTCCTTTTTCATACTGGGCCAGAAAAATTGCCTACGAAGAAGCTCATAGGTCTTCTGTATGCCTGGGTGTCCCGGAGTAGGGTTGTCATGACATTCATATAGAGCCTTCTACCTATAATCCTCTGAATTTGGGACACATACCTTATCTCTATAGAGCAAGTACTCATCCTGAATGAAATATTGTTTCCATTTGAAACCTTGAGTCAACTGACCCTCAACCACTGGGGTTTGCTTGGGTAATACAGGCTCAGAATCCTCAACGTCATCTAACGTATACTCGGACTCATCATCATCCTCAATGGAAGCTGCCGTATTCTTGGATGAACTGGCACCAGCCCCGGGAACTGGTTCTGGAGTCTGTAACTGTCTGCTCTGGACTGAGTTCCAGATAGAAGAATGCATCATGCTGGCACTTCCCTCTCAAGGACTCGAGTAGCTCATTACAAATCCGAGTAAAACTCAGCTCGTCTATCATAGGCATTCTGCTAAGGGCATTTGCTACTGTATTGAATTTCCCCCATCTAGGGGAGAGGGGAGACCCCCAACTGAAGCCTCAAAGTGCGTATATTCCTAGCCATTATTTTTACTTTACGTTCCTATGCGTGTTCCCCACGTTTACTTTGTTATCATAAGTTTTAACTAAAAAGTAACAATTAAAGGGGGAGGGATCTTTCATGCCTGCAAATTCTTGGCCATTATTTTTACTTTACGTTCTCATGCTTGTCCCCCCCCCTTGTTCTCATGCGTTCTAACTAAAAAGTAACAATTAAAGGGGGAGGGATCTTTCGGGCCACTGATGATCACCTATCTCAAAACATGGATCTCCTGGCTGGGGAGGTAGAAACATTTCCAAACAAAAATAATGGCCAAGGATTTACATGCTTACCTCTCTCCACCAAGCCCTTTTAGTGCCCTCTATTTCACACACAAATTTGTCATAGAGATCTTTGTTCTTTTTCTTTTATCCTATGTGAGGAATAGTACATTAAGCCTAGATCTATCATATCAAACTTTCTCTAAGAAATAATTTGATTTCTTTAAGAAACATATATCACTTTCAATTATACTTTAACATAGAGTATAATGAAAAGATAATTTCACCTTGATGCTTAACAGCATAAATTTTTGGATATCCTTCACTCCTCACAATGTTTTTCCTCCCAAGGTATTCATTGATACATGCATTCCAAACTTGCGGTGGTTGTTTCAATCCATAAACAACTTTCTTCAACCTACACACTAGACGTTCTTTGTCTTCTTGTGCAAATACCTCAAATTGTTCTTGATGGGGGCGATGAATTATGGAGAACACGAACGAAGAAGAGATTATAAATATTTGCGGAATAGCTCTCCCGTTACAATGGGCTGCTAGATGCAAAAACAGTCTAATAGAATGGAGAAATGTGAGAAAGCCGAAGTTGTTGAAAACATAGTTCATTTCTGCAGACTGTTGCGACACTTAGTGTATTTTTATAGAGTTGTTCTAAATGCTAATTCGTGGAAGTTCTTGAAGATGGCCAAGTCTTCAATGATCTTCAAATTATTGAGCTTAACATCAAAACTTAAAATATATTGGTTACCCTTTGCTGGAGATCAGCCGGAAGCTCGTTGTAGACGTTCTTCAAATAATTTGTTTGTCTAAGTTATGATTCCTGCAAGTATCAGATGAGCAGACTTTGAACCCAAAAGAGGTTTCACCTAATCCTAGATCAACGATCAATAAACGTGCATGAAGAATCTTGCAATAAAAATTAATCATTCACCAAGGAGACAATTGTGGGCTTAATTTCCAACAGTCCCCCTTAAGGTCATGGTTGGTGTCTTGGTATGTTTGTCAGGTTCAGCATATTGAAGAACTTCTGATGCTTGATCCTAGAAAACACTTTGGTGAAGATGTTTGCGACCATTTCTGTTGTGGAGCAGTATTGAAGGATCACTTGCCCTGAGAAAACTTTCTCTCGAATGAAATGATACTGAATTTCTATGTGCTTGGATTTGCCATGAAATCTGGGATTCAGTGACAATGAAATACAGCTCAAGTTGTCACACAAAATGGTGGTAGCATTGAACTGAGTGTGAAGCAAGTCGTTAAGTAATAACCTGATCTATACATCTTCATTTGAAGCTTGACATGTTACGATGTACTTTGTCTCGATCGAAGAAAGCGCGATTGATTTCTGCTTCCTTGAGTTCTACGAAATCGGTCCCCCTGGCAGATAAAAACAGACCTCGGAGGTAGATTTTTTGGTAGAGATTGTTCCTCCCCAATCTAAGTCAGAGTAGCCTCGCAGGACGAGTGAGTCGATAGCATTTCCATCAGAACATAAAATGTGATCTAAACTTTCCTGAATATATCTCATCACTCTCTTTAATGCTTTTCAATGAGATATCTTAGGATTAGACATGAATTGACTTAACGTGCTAACAGTGTATGCTAAATCTAGTCTAGTACACAACATTGCATACATCAAAGATCCTATGAGTGAATGATAAGAGTATTTCGCTAAGTCGAGTATTTCACTATCAGAGTCAGCACAAATAGGTTTAGTCAATACTATACTTAGATCCATTGGAGTATCAATTGGTTTGCAATCAGACATATGAAATTTTTCTAAAATGCCTTTTAGATATGTGTGCTGGCTAAAATAGATCTTCTTATGAAGTCTATTTCTAGTAATGTGAATTCCTAGCAAAGAATGAAAAACTCCTAAATCAATCATGTCAAATTCCTTTGACAGATCACACTCTTAGTAGTGTGCAGAAGAGAAGTGTCGTTAGACAAGATAAATGCATCATCTACGTAAAGAGCTATGTGAACTGAATGGATACCTATATGCTTGGAATAAACATTACAGTGAACTGAATTGTTTGCAAAACCCAATGGAATGAGATAAGAGTTGATTCTATCGAACCATGCTCTTGCAACCTGTTTCAGACCGTAGATTTCTTTGTGCAGCCTGCACACTTTGCGCTCTTGGTCTTTGACTTTGAATCCTTTCGGTTGGAAGGTACACAGCTCTTCCTCGACGTCGTCGTTGAGAAACGTTGTCTTGAGATTCATTTGGTGCATCTCGAGGTCGTCTGCGGCTGCTAACGCAATCAAAGTCATGATTGATTGCATCTTGATGACAAGACTGAAAATTTATTGATAATCCACTCCTTGGACTTGAGTGAATTCTCTAGCCACCAGCTGTGCTTTCCATTTAGCAATTGAACCATCAGAGTTGATCTTCTTCTTGAAGATCCACTTGTTGTCGATAACTCTCTTGTGAGTGGGAAAGTCGACTAGTGTCCAGGTCTGCTTCATCAAGAGTGAGTTGTACTTGCTTTCCATAGCTTCTTGCCACTTCATAGCATCTTGGAGTTAATCGCTTCCACTAGGCTCTCTGGTTCTTCTGATGAAGTCCAGAATTATTAAGGTGCGTACCTCTCAGGAACTGTCCGAGTCCGTGAGGATCTGCGGACATTTGATTGATGAGGATACGATGATGCTTCTTCTTGAATTTCTCCAGATCTGCTCGAGCTAGCTTGGTCTAGTCTGGTGACAGGAACTGTCGGCTGCTCGGCTTCTATAGCTGTAGTTGTAGGTTCTGTAGAAGAAGCATTGTCGTTGAAAGATTCCATGCTATGTAAAATAGGATGAAATGACATAGCATCATTTATCGACGGTTGTTTGAAATCATAGTATGTATGTTCTTGAAATATTACATCCCTAGAAACAAATACTACATTGGTGGATGGATCATAAACTTTGTAAGCTTTATGTTCATTATGATAGCAATGAAAATACATTTATTTGTCCTATGATCAAGCTTCTTCCTAAGCTGTTTAGGAATGTGAACAAAACATATACAACCACAGATTTTAAAATGGCTGACACTAGGCTTGTGTCCGTGCCAAACTTCATAAGGATCTTTGTTGTTGACGACTTTGGTGCTGGATTTGTTCTGTAAGTAATAGGCTGTGGTAGTAGCTTCTGTCCAAAACTTCGTAGGTAGATGTGATTGATATAGCATGGGGGTTGGTTGAAAAGAGTTCGATTCTTCCTTTCTGCAATCTCGTTCTATTGAGGTGAATAGAAAGTGGTGAACTGTCTTCTAATACCATGTTCAGCCATGTAGTCGGATATCTCGTTAGAGAGGTATTCGCCGCCACCATCAGTTCGGAATGCTTTCACTTTTGTAGACATTTGTGTCTCAACCATGGCCTTGAATCTCTTAAAGCATTCAAAGGCTTCAGGTTTGTGCTTAATGCTGACGCGGACGAGGACATCGCAAAGTCTCTCACTTCACATTTTAGGGGAAGTGGTTTTGTCTCACTTTGCAAATTTCGGGAAGTGGCTAGGAATGCTCCTTGTTCAAAATAGACGACCTTTGGCATTCTCTCTCTTCGGGATTTTGCGAAAAAGTCAAAGGTGCCCTAAAACAGTTCAACTCTTGGAAGTAGATGACCTTTGAGAATTTTCTCTCTCTTCACATTTTGCGGAAAGGCCGAAGGTGTTGAAAATAGTTGAACCTGTGAACTGTGCATAAGTGTCGCATTTCGGGGAAATGCGACAAAGTCGAAGCTGTTGGCAAATAGTTTAAACTATTGAACTATGCTAGTGTCGCATTTTGAGAAAATGCGAAAAAGCCGAAGCTGTTGAAAATATAGTTCATTTCTGCAGACTATTGCGACACTTAGTGTATTTTCGCATAGTTGTTTTAAATGCTAATTCATGGAAGTTTTTGAAGATCGCCAAGTCTTCAATGATTTTCAAATTATTGAACTTAACATCTGAACTTGAAATATGATAGGATTGGTTACCCTTTACTGAGATCAGCCGGAAGCCTGTTGTAGACGTTCTTCAAATAATTTGGCTTTCTAAGTTATGATTCTTGGAGGTATCAGATGAGCAGACTTTGAACCCAAAATAGGTTTCACCTAACCCTAGATCAACGATCAATAAACGTGTAGGAAGAGTCTTGAAATAAAAATTAATCATTTACCAAGGAGAAAACTGTACGCTTGATTTCCAACAATTCCATATAAATCTCTTCCATTAGCTTACCATTCAAGAATGTTGACTTCACATCATATTGTTGTATTGTCCAACCATGAAAAGCTTCAATTGTTATCAATGATCGAATAATATCCATTTTGACGATTGGCACCAAAGTTTTTTCAAAGTCAATTCCTTCCTGTTTCTCAAAGTTGTAATGTGCCAACACCAATCAAATAGCTATGGTAATGATACTGAAGCCAAAATAAAAAGAGGAACAAAACATTCATATTGATATAGCCATAAAATAAAAACTACAAATAGAGCTCCACGGATTCACCATTAAAATTGAAGGAATAGAAGGAAATCAATACAAAATGGAGGTGGACTTCCTGTGGATTGGGCACATGAGATCTAGCAAGCTTTATTCACAAGGCTCACATTAACAAAGAGGAAGCTAAGCTCTCTCATTTGTAAATGAGCCAAAAGATTCTTCAGAATGATGTCTCTTGCCTACTTGTAGACAAACCCTTAACTTAACTAAACATAACTATCTTGAAGGATAGCTAGCGCTTGTTAAGTCTTATTAAGTATATTTTGGACCCTTGTTGGCCTATTATATTTATTTAAGTACTTGGAGGACCTAAGAGAGAACCGCCTTGTTTTTAAGGCTGATAGCTCCTTTTGGGCCTAACATGTTGGGTTTATGTAACGGAATATTGTTCAGGAATAATTTATTTATCAACTCTGATACATCCGTGCTGAATACAATATCCAGTTTAGAGAAAAACTCAACGTTAAATTATGACAGGATCTTTACCAACTGTTCACTCGGACTATTACTTAGATTGACTAGGGAATAATATCTTTGTAGGTGTCAAAGACGACCATGAAGGGAGCGAAACAGTCAGGCGTCTATGATAACCATGTTTCCTTCGAGTGAGATATTCCGAATAAGTCGTGGAACGAGTATTGGATAAAAGAATTATCTAAAAACATTCGTCAATGCAAACACACATACATAAAATAGAGAATATGTGTTAAGATATTGTAAATACAATGATCAGATCATGATCCTGTGTTTAAGAATGGTTCACAATAGTAGCGCACTATGTGTTGTGATCTTACTATGCTAATTATACATTGAATACTATCTCTACTTCTTAATTACTTTCACTCTCTCTGAAGATCTCTGATTCTATGGAAAAAGATAGTCTAATACAAAGGAGTTCACAGAGGAACTATGGTTCATGCTACCACTAATTATTGATCACCTATTGTATATGGATTGATTATGAGTGTCTCTATCTCGCTACTGATCTATTGTATGTACATACACATTAGTTGTGGTGGTCGTGAAGATTACAACTATGCAGGTAACATTCGTGAAGTGATGCAGTTACTGAGAGCGCAGGGTTTTGTGTTTTCGACCAGTTTGTGTCTCAACAAATTGCTTGGATTTTTTGAAATAGTTGAATGCCTCAGACTTGTTCTTAATGAACATAATACTAGTGAATCTTGAATAGTCATCGATAAAAATTAATAAAATATAGTACTGAATCCAGAGAGAGAGTAGTAATCATAGGGTCACATAGATCACTAAGTATCAATTCTAAAATGGACTTAGCTCTGAAGGCTTGTCCCTTTGAAAATCTTGATCTAGGTTGTTTGCCTAATAAGCACATCTCACAAATATGTCGAATGTCAGTGGAGGCGGCAACTTAAATCCTTAACCATACTCTTATGATGCATGTACAAGATAGATCTCATATTTAAATGTCCTAATCTTTGATGCCATAACTGGGCATTTGAAGTACTCACATTGGTAGAAAGTGCATACTCATGACTCAAAATGTACAAATTACCTTCTCTGTTTGCAGAATAGATTTCATTACGATCATTATCCAAAATAGTATATTTCTTTAAATTGAACAAGGCTCTACAGCCCTGGACAAGATAATCAGCCTACACTACCTCCAAGAAGATCAATCAGAATATGCACACATCCTACAAGGTATATTGACGAGTTTACCTGCTATCTAATTTGGAAACCGACTACTGTCAACTTAGTACTCTATCAAACAGACTATGATATGTGGAAAAAAGTGACTAAGAGCATGTATAATCCACATCTGGATTCACAGTTTTTCTCAACTGCAGGCCTATCTCTTAGAATAGTTGCAAGAACATCTCTATTGCTCTTTTTTCTATAGAGTCAGAATATATCACTACTTTCCAAGCTACTAAAAAAGTAGTATGGTTGAGAAATCTGCTATCAGACATTCGTTTGAAGCAATATGCCCGAACAATTGTCTTATGTGATAATCAAAGTGCCATTGCCTTATCGGCCAACCCTAGAATTCATTCTAGGAGTAAGCACATTGAAATTAAATATTATTATGTCAAGAGTATGTTTTTCAGCAAAGTGGTAAGCTTAGAGTATTGTCAAACGCACAATAAATATATTCAGAAAGGCTATGAGCATTGATACACACAATAGATTTTGTGCATCGCTTAGTCTGAAGGTCAATGTATTCATGAATGCAGATCAAAGAGAGATGTTGGATTTATTCCTCTCTCTCTCTCTCTCTCTCTAAATCTCATTATTAATCTAGATTTATTCATTTTGCTACATATTTATTTGCATTGTCGCAGTCTGCAAAAATACATGAGAATAAAAAATAGTCAAACTATCGAGAAATGTCCGACTATCAAAGGAGTTTCAACTATCGACTACTATCGATGGACGCTCGAATGTTTGATTCGATCAATAGTCAAATTTAACATTCGAACAAGGTTCACCCTCGATTCCAGTGAATCCAACTCTGACTTAAATCAACAAACTATCAACTGTCTTGCTGACATGGTATCACTCAAAACAAAGCTAGTCACCTATGCTGACTAGTTTGAACACTGTGCAACTGATTTGGCAATGATAGCAGTCACGCCACCACCTATTCATGTTGGATTATTCTACTCTTGGAGTGACTCAACTGAATAATCGATCTTTAATCTTCATCCACTTATTATCCAGTTATGCAGTTCTCTTCGTGTTTTTACACAGTCTGTGAAAATACTCGGAATCGCTCTACAGGTGGCTCTGACATATCTGTTGGCTGATTTTGACGAATCCCCAAGATACTCGGATAGAGCTACCCAAGAGAACCTCTCACTTTAGACCGAGGAGGTCTCTGAGAATATGAGATGAACGAAGACTGAGAGCCGAGGAATACTAGTAGTAATGACAAGCAAGAATTGTGTAAGCCTCATGGTGAATCCCGAAAGATGGAATGACCATGTAGGAACTAGTATTTCTAAGCAAAGTAATAAATGCAAGTAGATCCCTCTTAAAGAAAGTAGAGTGAGCCACCTTTTGATGGTGACCTCTAGTGGAGAGCATAATTTCGCTTGTAAATTGTAAAATGTAGAAACTCCACTAGGATGCCACCTAAGGAGCTCTCTTGCTTATCTAAGAGACTCCCTCTTTGAGAAGAGGAGCCTTTTGTGAAATGTACCTACTCCATGCTGAAATGAGAAGAGCCTCCGCGAGTTTTGGTGCATCCATTGAGCTCCTTGACCATGCTTGTTTCTTGAGTGAATGCATCAATGATCTTGCCCTTCCCTCCTTTGTGTGTGGTGATTGTAGAGCGGATTAGATTTAATTTCTTGTTTGTGGATTAACGTAGGAATCGGCATTCAAGGAAACTAAATAGACTGGGTTTGTGGTGTAGCTCTTGAATATCTCCTTACATCCATGTTCTTGATGTTCTTGGGATGTCCAAGAATCAAAAGACTGGTTGGTTTCTTGATTCTTGGACTTCTAAAATGTTGTAGATTAGTTTTTGTTTCTTGTTCTGTGGATTACTGCAAGAGTAGCTTAATTTTAGTAATGTGTAGGATCTGATTCAGTTCGTTTTAGAGTAGGTAGTTGTAGAAACTATTGAATGTTCATTTGGGCTGCATGCTGATCTGTAAATGAATGTTTATGGCTTGCATCTCTGTTTGAATTTGAGTGCTTTCAAGAGAGAACGACTTTGAGTTGTCCTCTAACAGGCAGGACACAATACTATATCGATATCAGCCCGTTTCTGCCTGGCCTGGGCATTGTAACAAATAAGAAAATAGCCAAGTAATGCCCAAACGAGCCTGGTAATAGGCATGAAACAGTTCTTGTAAACAAAAAATGAGAAAGAACCTAGTAAACAAATCCTCTGGAGTAGGGGATCTACCAACAATATCGGACATCATTCGACTTATTGACGATGACGATGAAAGTCGAAGACGTCGGCCATGTCGATGAAAGACAATTATTGTTCCACTTGTTGTGAAGCTAAAGACTTCATGCCCTATTGGCTTTCCAAGTAAATTTTCGAGAAGTCCTAACTGGATGGATGCCAACGCATTATGGCCAACTAGCTATTGTGATTTGGGACCTGATTAGTTGTCCTACTAGATACGTGTCAATTGCTTTAGTATAAATAGTTGATCACCAATAACAACAATAACTCTCTTTCTCTTCAAGCTTCTTTCAGAGTTCTATTATAGTACTATTTTTCGCGCTTACTGCTTATCAGCGGAAGTGCATCAGACAATGTTTCAAACTTTAGTTACTCAGAGATAGCTTAGAGTGTTAGATTTTAGCAATTTTCACATGGTTTTTGATGTATTTTGACATCTATGTGGATATACACATGTGAGGACTTGTCCACACATGTGAAATGACACTTGTAATATTCAGATCCATTTTGATTAGCTTTCATTTGAGTCAAATATGACATCTTGTAAATTATAGGAGTTAGGTCCTAGATTGTAGGAATCTAGAAGGCCAACACAAACTACCAATGGATGAGGTGGCAAACTTGATAGATCTTATTCAAAGTGGATGTGGATAAGTACAATGAGCTATCCCACACGTGCTGGATGCAGCTTAGAGAGATATTATGGTGATTATGTACTTGATCCATGATGGATCCATTGTGAACCTAATGATGAGAAACATTTTGGTTTGTGAAGCAATCTTGGTGTTTTCACTCTCTTAAGCACTTTCTTTGTGGATGAATGCTTAGTAAATCATAAGTAAACTATTTCTCTATTTTCAGGCCCGTACATTAGGCTATACTTCACATGTGTGAAGTCGTGGATCATCATTTCTTGATTGTTCTTGCTTGGAATAACAAAGATTGTCAAGTAGAAGCTAGATTTGGAAGCTAGTCTTGATATAGATCAAGATCCCAAGCTACTAATCACTCTTCGTGATCATTTGTAGATCAAATTCAGTCCTTAAATTCTAATATTTGACATGGTATCAGAGCCAAGTCAAAGAGCTTAGTTGATGATCCAAATATCTTCATTTTGGTGAAAGCATTAGTGCTAGATTCATTTTGAAGGAGGGCGACCTTTACTAATAGTTTACTTGTGATGTTAAGGTTCATATTAGTGTGTGAAGTTCAGATGTACTTCTCACACGTGTGAGAGGTTGCTGGAGTTGTACTTTCACCAAAACTTTGTGTTTTTTCAATATTTGAGCTTCAAAACAAGTTGTGAAGAGTGAAACTAGTGATGTGCTTGTAAAAATCCATTGTTTCTATTATAGATTTGATGTTGAATGGTGTTAGAAGTTTATTAAACCTCCAAATCATTGAGAGTGAGTTTGAGGCTTATGTTTTTAGTTCAAGAGTGAAGCTGAAACCCATTCTAAACACCATAGGAAAGGCATTGGCACTTCCAAGAGTCAAATCCAAGCTCCTAAATTGAATAGATTGTGAAGAATTCATTTTACGAAGTCTTTTTGAGATTAAGATCATTATAGATCTTGCTTCTTGAGTCTTGTGAGATTAAAGAGAGTAGCATTGTAGCTAAATTCTAAGAAAGAGAGAAGGGGGAGCCTTTGAATAGTACATTTGTTGTACTTGTTACCAGTTAGAATGGGTTCAATTGGAGGCTATCTTCTTGAGGCTAGTGAAAGGCTCATTTTAATAATTATTCAACTTGGAAAGTAAGAATGGAGTCACTACTAGTGCTCCAAGATATGTATGATCTTGTCACAGGAGAGGAAGAAGAACCTCAAGGAGGTCAAGATCTAGTGAGGTACAAAAAGAGAGCTAGACTAGCATTACATTGCCTAAAAATGAATGTTAGTAATGAACTTCTAAGAGAAGTGGCATCTTGTACCTCGGCCAAAGAGACATGGGACTATCTAAAAGATATTTATGAATCCAAAAATATCTCTAGAGTTCTTATGTTAAGAAATAAAGTTCTTCAAAGCATTAGAGGGAGTGATGAGAGTGCTCAAGAGTATGTCTTGAGAATAAAGTCTCTCAATAAAGAACTTTCCATCATAAGTGAGGGTATTCATGATGATGAACTTGTTCAAATCATTTTGAATGGTCTTGGAGATGAGTTCTCCAATCTTGTACAAAGCTTTGCTATTCAAGATGCTCTACCTTCTATTGACAAGCTCCATAGTGTGCTTGTGGCCGAGGAGAGTAGAATCCTTCATGTCAAGCAAAGGATTGGTTCCTTAAAGTTGCATGATGATGATGAGAAGGCCAACTTTTCAAGCAAAGGAAAGGCAAAGTCCAAGAAGAAAATCCAACAAAAGGAGACCAAGAGTGATGATCAACCATCATGCTCTAAAGGTGGAAAGAAGAACAAAGCCAAACTCAAGTGCTTCTTTTGTGGAAAGAAGGGACACTTTGTAGCCGAGTGTTACAAGAAAAAGAATGCACAAGGAGAGAGAAAACAAGACAACCTCACCGGCCTTGAGGAAGATGAGGATGAAGTGGATTCATCCTTGATGGCATCTACATCAACATCCAAGAGCTACTCTAATGACACGTGGTGGATTGATAGTGGGGCTAGTTCCCACATGACATTCCAAAAGGATTTTTTCTCAACTCTTGTACCTTTTGTAGGTTGTAAAAAGTCTATTCTAACAGCAAGTGATCAAGAATGTAGAATAGATGGAGTGGAAGTTATTCCCTTGAGTCTTGGATCCTCTAAAAGAGTAGATCTTGATAATGTACTCTATGTTCCTACACTCACTAAGAATTTGTTAAGTGTAGGACAATTGATGGATGATGGTTTAGATGTCCAGTTCAAGCAAGGTGTTTGCTACATAATGATGAATGATACTTGCATTGTAAAGGAATTCTAGTAAGGAAGGCTTTTCAAGCTAGATGCTAATGTTTTTTTTTGGAAGTGTGAACATGGTGAAGGGAGAACTCAATCAAGTGGAGCTTTGGCATAAGAGGTTGGGCCATCCCAACTTCAAATCAATGGTGATGCTATGCACCAAGGATCTTGCCCTCGGCCTTCTAAAGACACTCTCAAAGTGTGGAAAAAGATGTGAAGCTTGTAGCCTCTCAAAGACACACAAGCTATCTTTTGTTTATTCTTCCACTAAGGTATTGAGGAGTGATAATGGTGGAGAGTGTATCTCCACCAAGATGATAGAATTTTGTAAATCCAATGGCATTAAAAGAGAGCTTACATGTACTTATAGTCCTCAACAAAATGGTATAGCCGAGAGAATGAATAGAACACTTTGTGAGTGTGCAAAGGCTTTAAGACTAGATTCATCTCTACCTAAGTCTTTTTGGGGAGAGGCTATTATTTGTGCAACTTATGCATGACATCTTATGAGGCTCTATTTTGTAAGAAGCCGAATCTTAAAGATCTAAGAATTTTCGGATCTACTTGCTATGTTTTTCAAGCATTAGATACAAGAAAAAAAGATGATCCTACCTCTATAAAAGGGATCTTTATTGGTTATACTGAAAATAGCAAAGGATATAGAGTCTATAATCCAATCACTAAAAAGATTTTAGTGAGTAGAGATGTTACTTTTGATGAAGGTAATTACTACAAGTTGAATGAAAAAGCTTCTAATCCATCTTATGTCAAGGATCTTGCAAGATTTGAAGAGGAGCCTACATGTGATCAAGATCTTGAGGATCCATCTCAAGGCCCGAGGACTCCAAGGAGGTCTACAAGAAGGAAGGCCAAGCCTTCAAGGCTCACCTATGTTGACAAAGGTGAACAAAGGGAAGATCTTCATTCACTTACCTCCTCCACTTTTCTAACATCTATGTTTGATGAGCCAAATTGCTTTGAAGAGGCTATGGAGTCACAAGAATGGACAGATGCCATGCAATAGGAGTATGATGCTCTTATGGAGAATCATACATGGAAGCTTGTGGATCTTACTCATGGAAGAAAACCACTTGAGTGCAAATGGATCTATAGATTGAAGTACAATCAAGATGGAAGCATCAACAAACACAAGGCAAGGCTAGTGGCAAAGGGGTTCTTGCAAACCAAGGGAGTAGATTTTGATGAAACTTTTGCTCCTGTTGCTAAACTAGTTTCCATAAGGTTGATCATTTCTCTTGCAACTACTTTCAATTGGCCTCTATTTCAACTTGATGTGACTAATGCATTTCTCAATGGTTATTTATAAGATGAGATCTTCATGAGGCAACCCGAGGGCTTCATCAAAGAAGATCAAGAAGAAAAAGTGCATTTTTGCTAAGAAGCCTTTATGGGCTTAATCAAGCACCTAGAGCTTGGTACTCTAGGTTGAATGCTTTCTTGAACTCTATAAAATTTGTTGTAAGTGCTTATGATCCTTCTCTGTACTTAAGATTCAATGATGGCAAAATCATCATTCTCATTTTGTATGTAGATGACATTATCCTTAGTGGAAATGATCATGATGGTATACAAGAAGTGAAAGTAGCATTGTCTAAAGAGTTTAAGATGGTGGATCTTGGTAATCTTCATTTCATATAGGAATAGAAGTTTCAAGAGGCAAAGATTTGAGTTTTATTTGTCAATCCAAATATGCTTCTTCTATTTTAGAAAAGTTTGAAATTGTAAAGGAGTAGAAACTCCTATGGAGCAAAATGTAAAAGTTTCTAATAGTTTTGATGAAGCATCCTTTGAGGACACCACACTATATAGAAGACTTGTAGGCTCCTTGATCTATCTTACTATAACTAGGCTTGATCTAAGTTATAGTGTGGGTAAACTAAGCCAATCTATGCAAAATCCATTGGTTTGTCATTGGAAAAATGCAAAAAGGGTGTTGAGGTACATCTCGGCCACCAAGAACTTTGGCATTTTATATGATGGATCTAAACTTGCCCTGAGGGCATATTCAGATGCTGATTTTGTAGGTGATAAAGTGGATAGGAGGTTCACAAGTGCTTTTGTTATCTTTCTGTGCAATGGCATAGTGTCTTGGCTTTCCAAAAAGCAAGATACTATTTCTCTATCTTCAACCGAGTCGGAATACAAGGCACTAACATCAACAACAAAGGAGACCTTATGGTTGAAGAGGCTTTTGGTGGAGTTGCAAGTCATGGAGGCCCATGAGCAGCCAATAATATATTGTGACAACCAATCAAGCCAAGCATTAGCAGCCAATCCCACATTCCATGCAAGGAGCAAGCACATAGAGATTGCTCACCATTTTGTGAGGGAAAAGGTTCAAGCCAAGGAGATCAAGCTACTTCACGTGTCTTCTTCAGATTGCCTTGCTGATATACTCACTAAAGCCTTGCCAAAAGCTTCATTTATCAAGTTAAGATCAGCTTTAGGAGTTGTAGATAGATGTACTATACTTGATTCATGTAAAAATTGAGGAGGAGTGTTAGAATTAAGCAATTTTCACATGGTTTTTGATGTATTTTGACATCTATGTGGATCCACATATGTGAGAACCTGTCCACACGTGTGAAATGACACTTGTAATATTCAGATCCATTTTGATTAGCTTTCATTTGAGTCAAATATGACATCTCCTAAATTATAGGAGTTAGGTCCTAGATTGTAGGAATCTAGAAGGTCAATACAAACCACCAATGGATGATGTGGCAAACTTGATAGATCTTATCAAAAGTGGATATGGATAAGTACAATGAGTTGTCCCACATGTGCTGGATGCAACTTAGAGAGAGATTATGGTGATTATCTACTTGATCCATGATGGATCCATTGTGAACCTAATGATGAGAAACATTGGTTTGTCAAGCAATCTTGGTGTTTTCACTCTCTTAAGCACTTTCTTTGTGGATGAATGCTTAGTAAATCATAATTAAATTATTTCTCTGTTATCAGGCTGTACAATAGCTGTACTTCACACGTGTGAAGCCATGGATCATCATTTCTTGATTGTTCTTGCTTGGAATCACAAAGATTGTCAAGTAGAAGCTAGATTTGGAAGCTATCTTGATATAGATCAAGATCCCAAGCTACCAATCACTCTTTGTGATCATTTGTAGATTAAAATTCAGTCCGTAACCTTTGAAATTTGACATAGAGTATGCAATTTTTATCCACAATTGTTTTGTGCCCTCATCATTTGATTTGTACATGCTACTTACTGAATCAATCTATCTTCTTATTGCGTTCATTATCATGTCAGAATGTATGCTTCTCTGTGATTGTTTATAACTGATAAATCTCTTTTCGTGTTGTTTGTTCATTGTAATACATTATTGTTTGCTACGAAATAACTATAGTGCTAACGATTTCAAATTTGGTTGCTATAAGATTGAACGTGACTTATGTTGTAGTGGGTTTATTTCCTGGCCTATCCTCAACCCAAGATCCAAGCACTTGAAGAAACAAAACATTTCTATTTACAAAGCTTTGCTAGCTTTCAGCCCTCTACCTGACGAAGATGTTCGCGAACACGAAAGTCAAGAGACACGAAGCATGAAAGTTTTGCGAACACCTGACGGGAAGACACAAACGCGAAAGATTCGCGAACGAGAATCTTTTGCGGTCAAACATGAGAACGATGCGACATGAAAAATGTAGCGAAAGGCTTTTTGCTTTCACGTTCCAAAGAGTACCGGCAAAGATCATGCAAGTACCCAGAAGTATAGAGATATGATCTGATGGCATGACGTCAGCAGATACACTCTAGGTCATGTGCCGCTCTTGTAGTTTTCTGATTAGTTGTAGATGTTTAGTCACTCTAATCTTAAAAGGTTACATAGAACGACTATATACTTGCTGGATGAAACTTGTGACAAGATAGAATACAGAACAAAATAGATGTAGTAGTCTGATGCTAGTAACCAATCAAGACGAAATACAAACAAGAAGTCCGCCTGCATGCGAGACGTGTTCTGTGATCATGATCCATAGAGATCTACAAGTCCGCTAGTAAGCAAGACATCCACTCGTGAGAGAACTATATTTCTCTCACGCCAACGCATTGTGTGGATCTGCACGTAGTGCCTGAAGAATCAGAGAAAATCAATAGATGATTTTGTAGCCATTGTGCACATGTCTTCTTTTATGTTGTATGATCTCGAACGCAAATGTGTCTGCTGTTATTCGTGTGTCTGATTTTCCTACTCATTTTGATTTCACATATTTGTTGAAATCTTGTTGAATGCTACATTAATTTATAAACGTAGATCAGCAGTGCCTGACTACATTCTGGAGGACTGTAGGAGTGATTCAGTTGGCAGTGACTAGCGATCGCATTTGAACTCCATCCAAATCACAAGAGAATCACGGTTGCTTTGCATTCATGACTGTTTCGTGAGAGATTCGTGATTTATTCTTATCATCAGTGGTATCAGAGCATATCACCGATTCTCAATAGTGGTATCAGATCATATCACTGATTTTCAACAGTGGTATTAGAGCCTACCTATCTTGTCATAATCTGACATAGCCAAGAAGCTATCAGATCCAGGAGGCCAATCATTCAGACAAACAACCATCAACAAGAGAACAGACTCCAGAAGCAATGGCTTTAATCAGTAGCATGCAGAGCAAGATCTGCACAGTTCTTGATTCTTCATGATCTAACTTTCTCGTCTGGAAAGTTAAGACATCGCTGATACTCAAGGGCGAAAGTTTATTCCCCTGGGTGGATGGCACAGAAGAGATGCCTACAACATCAGACAAGGAGCTACGCGAATGGAGGGAGAAAAATGACAAGGCAGTAGCCTTGCTATCATCTTCCATCGAAGATAGTCTCACACTTGACCTGGCTACACTCTCCAAAGCTAAGGAGATGTGGGATGCATTGCTCCCCAGATTTCAGATGAAATCAAGAAGTCAAATCATGATACTGGAAGATCAGCTGACGAATGTATAGTGGGATGGAAAGGACCTCACTTCTTTTGTAAGGAAGATGAAGGATCTGTTTCTATCACTACATAACTCTGGAACAGAGAATGCAGTGTCAGCCGAGAAGTAGCTCACGTACCTACCGAGAGCCTTACCCAGATCATTCCAAATGGCAAGAATCCTGCTCGCGAAAGATCCTACCATGAACCTCGAAAAGGCAATTGTCAAGATTCGGGAGGAAGTTGAGGCCAGAGAACAACTTGATCACAAAGATGGCTCTGAACAGGCCCTCTACGACAACAAAGAAAAATCCAAGAAACAATTCAAGCCTAAGAGGTAGTCGAATTAGAGGCAGGATCGTGACCAGCAAGCAGAGGAAACCAGTAAGGGCAATTGGAAGAGCAAAGGGAGGTCGAAGCAACAAGGTGCAGACAAGAAGACTTGTGTGAGATGCAGAAGAGACAAACATACAGTAGATACTTGCTAGCTCAATCCCAAGATTGAGTGTATTCACGGCCATAAGAAGGGTCACGCAACCATGGATTGCCGCCAAAGCCCGAGAAATAAATCAGCACAGAACAGACAGGAGAATAGCAACAGTTCATCCTATGTCGAGGAGCCCGAGAGCTCAAAGATGGGCAAAGAAAGAACAAACAGAAACTGTTCGACCGCCTACATTTGTGAAGATGTGTGTACAACGTCAACATCTGACACACAAGAGGTAATCCTAGACTCAGGAGCCACCTCACACTTCATGACATCAAGACGAATAATGTCTGATTTCAGAAGTGCAGATCCTTCAAGATTCATAGTTCTTGGAGATGGATCTAGACATCAAGTGAATGGTATTGGTTCACTATGGCTCAACACCAACGGTAGAGACAGACGACTCGAAGATGTTTTGTTCGTGCCTACTCTACAACAAGACTTGCTGTCTGTAGCAAGAATAGCTGATGCATGGATGCGTGTGACATTTTTTGACAAAGCATGCAACGTGGTTGATGCCAGTATCAGTACATTGATCGCTCAAGGCAGAAGGAAAGAAAATCTATATCATCTGAAGGTACGCCTACCTGCAAATCAAATGCATCAGACTCATGATGATTCGTCAGATAGTTTGTGGCACAGAAGACTATGCCACATGAACTCGATGGTACTTTACCAAGTAAGCCATCATGGAGCGATAACAGAGGTCAGCATCTCGAATGCAACCAGTTCGACCACATGTGATGCATGTTTAAAGGGCAAGATGTCACGCACTCCATTCATCAAAGACTCCTACAGAACGACCAAGATTCTGGAGCTAGTGCATTCTAACATCTGTGGACCTTTCAATGTGATCTCAGTAGGAGGTTCAAAATATTATATAACCTTCATTGATGATTATAGCAAATTTGTCAGTGTATTTTATTCAGAATAAATCTGAAGCACTTGATAAATTCACAGAATATGTGAATTGGACTGAGAGATGTACAGACAACAAGGTTAAGTAGATCAGAACAGATCGAGGTGGCAAATACATCTCGGATCGCTTCACTGACTTCTGCAATGATCGTGGCATCATTCACAGAAGAACTGCAGCCTATACACCGCAGCACAATGGTGTTGCAGAAAGAAAGAACAAGACCCTGATGGAAGCAGCCAGATGCATGATGGCCTACTCGAAGGCTCCAAGGGTACTGTGGGCTGAAGCAATAGCTACAGTCGCATACATCCAGAACAAGACAGGCAAGTCTGGTGTCCCTCACACGACACCACATGAGCTATGGTGGGGTAAAAAGCCCAACCTGTCTCACGTCAGAATCTTTGGCTGTGCAGCTTATGCACGTATTCAAGATAAGCTTCGAAAGAAGCTTGATGAGAAAGCCGAGCATGGATTTCTGGTAGGTTATGACAACAATTCGTCATACTACAGTGTCTACATGCTAGACACGAACATTGTGAAAACAATGAGAGATGTCAGATTTGATGAGAGCAGGACAATGGTTGTAGTGCATTTTTCTGGTCAAAATTTCAAAATTTCAGCAATTACAATCATTGATGCTGATTTTCTAGAAGAAAATGTGCTAGATGTATCTCATATGTGCAAAATCTGCTATTATGCCACCTTTTACTGATATACGAACGTGGCTATGTTAAAGAGTAGCTATGAAATTCTATGGCATGTTCAAATGTCATAATGAATTTTCAAATAACAGTTATATCATACAAATTAGACCTATTTTTACTATGTTACTATTTCTAGTAAGTCTGTTAAATAGCAATAAGCTATTTTTAGCAACACTCATAAGTGACTTTGATGGATGATAATATCGACAGTTGCTAAGTAGTTTTATTAAATGGCAATTTTTTGCCATATTGTAATGATGAAATGTACTTTATATCATGATTAATAAAAGATGCCCAGGTACCTTTAAGGCACTGACTTAAGTTTCAAGGAAAGGTCCTAAGGTTAAGGGTTCAACGACGATCAGTTGCGGTTTCCAGTGAAGAGCAGTTTGTGACTTAAAAAAATCTTGTTATTGGAAGAAGTGGAATGAAAACGGTAGTTAAAAAAAATTGTTGATGCAAAGTACAGTGCAGACTTACAAATCAAACTTGTTGGGTTGATGTCAGACAAGTTTTCCGAGTTCAAAATATTGATATTCTGGTGATTTCCCTTGGTGGGGATGATGGTTGATTATACTGAGTTTCGGTTTGTACGCGATGCTGAGTTGCCAGTTTCATGATGGTTCGTGTTGAATATGAAGTCACGGGTAACACAGACAAGAATGGAAGGAATGGTGATACCTATGAGACAGTTTGACATTTGGGAAAAAATCGGAGTTTCGAAAACCCGAAACTGGGAAAATGGTTTTGGAGGCCAAAATGTTCAAGATAGGCCTTTAGTGAAAAGTTAGTTAGGAGGCACATCCTCTCTCACGTGAAGAAGGCAGGGAAAGGAAAGAAGAGTGGTTCATTCTACTTAGAGGAGAGAAGAGTTTAGAGGCTGTTCATGCAAGAACTGTGTCAAGAGAGATGATCACAGAGCATTCAGTCCCTCTGATTTCCATTGTGAATGTAACCCCATATGTTTATTGATTCATGTTATAGAAATGGATGTATAATGAATTTTTTGTGAGAAATCTGCCTCTGAAGGGTCTCCAGCGCTGCCTGCTACTGAGGAAATTGGCAGTACTATACTGTTCGCTGACTTTGAAGTTGAATGAATGAAGAAGCAGTCATTTCTGCTGCCTGAGCCATTAAAGCCTCCTCAAATTCTCTGAAATTTGATTGGATTTGATTGGTGAATCGATTTGCTGCTGTTCTGAGAAGAAGCCATCTGTGAAGAAAGCCCACGTTGCTTCTGTGGAAGAAGAATCTGATTTTGAAGAGGACCATCGCTGCCTGCTGTAGTGAAGGAGGCCATTATTACTATCATTGCTGCCTATTACTGAGAACATAGCCTGTGTTCTTGGAGAAGAGTGTCCATCGCTGCTATCTAAACCTTTTCTTGGCTGTAGCGATTCACAGAGGTGAAGAACATGTGAAAGAGGCTGTGGAGAATGTGAGCAGAGTTTGTTTCTTGGCTAAGGAAGAAAGAAAGCCCACTCTGCCCTGAAGCCCACGCTGCCCTGAAGGTCACGCTTCACCATCTGATCTGTGCCCTCGCGATCTGTGTCTGGAGAGAGAGAGAGAGATTTGAAGACTCTGATTGGAAAGAGAATCCACGCTTCACCATCGCGACCTGCTCCATCACGCTGATACATCGCGACCCAGCCAATGCTTATTTCTGGGTTGGGTGAGAGAGACGACCCGGTAAAGATATTGATGGAACCGGCAGTCTGGCAATAAAGTATGTGGGCTACCGAAGAAAAATGCAAGTGACTCCAACTGTTGAAGAAAAGACGTTAACCTATGGAGAGTCTCCTTGAAATTTAAGTCAGAGCATAAGGTTCTGAGGTGAAATCATTTACCTTTTTACTGTATTTTTTTTTTAATCATTTGGTTAAGCATGTAGACTGGTTTTTTTCGGTTATTATGAATACTAAGTATCTGTTTTTTTTTAATCTGAAAAAAAAAATTGGATTCATGTGCTCATATTGAATCTATAATCCAGAGTATACAGTAAATGGTATGTTTTTACAGTCTAATGAATTACAGATTTACCTTCTGCTGTAAAAACACCAGAAAATAAAGAACAATTAGATTCTGTTTTTTATAATGAAATATTATATATGCTTTTCAAGAGTTAAACTTATTAAGGATTTTCAAATGGCTATAACTTCTAATTCGTAACTAGGATCCGAATGATCCAAAAAGGTGAATTGATTCTAAAAACTCATAGAATTCACTAAGATTGAGAAAAATGACTTTTAAGAGAATCTTATCATAAATTTCTCAGTTTGAGTGATCTGTAATGCTTAACAAATATACTTAGCATGATAAATCAGCTATTGCTAATCCATTGAAAAACATGGAGAAGCTATTGCTCAAAGTGGTTGAAAAACACCATTAGAGCTATATATATATTATATATTTCCAAAACCACATACATTATCATGATAAAACCATTGAAAAAGATGGTCAAGCTTTCATAGATAAATCATGGCAATTGCATCAAATTTTGAATCAAATTAAGTTTGCTTGATTGGAGAGAATACAAGAATTAGTAAATGAAAAACATTCATATTATTGAGAAGAATATTTGAGATGGATTACTTATGAGGTGAATGGGTTCGAACTTAAGTTATCTTCTAGTACAACCTATGGCAATATCCGAACTAGAAACCCAATGACTGGCTTCATAATCATACCAAAACCCCGCTATAGTGTTATGAACACTATTAAGCAACACAACAAATGTACCACATGTTTTATGGCGACCACAATGGGATTTAGATCCATGAAAACCAGATACTACAGTGGTATCCTAGTTCATATTGCCATAGAAGTATAGAAAATGCTTAAATGATAATCATTTGGAGTGATTGAAAGAAGAATTCAAAGATGAATAGTTCAATAAGATAAAGATGAATTTTTTTTCTATAAAAGATATTCATGAAGTAAGAGTGTTTCTAGGATTATGTGGTTACTATAGAAGATTTATATGGAATTATGATCGAATATCTACACCCTTATATAATCTTCTTAAGAATTTTAATTGGACATCTATAGAAGAGAAATCCTTTCAAGATCTCAATTACTGTTTGATGTTATTATGAATCAAGACAGATCATAAGATAAAGAAAAAACAAAAAGTCCTTTATGAATAAAAAAGTATCATTTAAACATGGAGGTTCCTTCAGCCCTAACTGTTCATAATTGGAGAGTTAGAGCTGTGGTGGTTATAAAAAATTGGAAGCTTCTAGTACCAACTTAATTCAAGTAGAAGCTATTTCCAATCCTTAGAAGAATGACATTATGGTTGGAGCTATTACTAGAGCACAAGCTATTGCTAATCCTATATCTCCTATGATAAATGAGACCATGAGATTACCGACGATAGAACATAAGAAGAATGTAGATAAGCCACTTATATATGAAGCAATATATCCTAGCAGAGATGTAGATAGAGAAGTTCATGAGGAAGCAATGAATGAGATGGAAAGAGAATCTCCCTTCATGGCATTTCAAAAGCCACCAAATCCAATAATAAATTAGTCAAGAAACAAGGGTAAAAAGATACTAGGTATATCAAAAGGAGTGGAATACTATGATATAATTAAAGTAGGCTCTATGATACCCAACATATCTTTTGCACAGTTAATACAAATATCACCAGAATGCAAAAAAGCTCTTTATAAATCTCTCACAAAGAAAATTCCTTATGAAATCCATTCTCATAATATTACTACAGATCCCCTTAATCCTATGATAGATGCTGATGTGAACGATTATTATATTAAGGGAGTTTTCATAGATAGAGGATCTGGAGTAAATATTATGCCAGAGGAAATCCAAATGAAAGTTGGGATAGACAATCTAGAAAATGCACCTTTTATTATAAGAATGGCAGATCACAGAAAGGTAAAACCTCTAGGTATTGCAAGAAAAGTTGAGACTTGTATAGCAGGAGAGAAGTATGAAGTAGATTATGTGGCTATTAAAATGCATTCTATCAATACTCCATATCCACTTCTCCTAGGAAGGCCATGGTTGAAACAAGCTAAAGTATCTCATGATTGGGATAAAGATACTTTGATAATATGGACAAAAACATGGAAAACTGTTAAGGTAAAAATGACCACTAGTTCTAGCTTAACTGGAAGATCTGGACTAGAATATGATATTTCCTCTGAAAATGAAAATGACGCTACAAACTGAACTTCATCTATAACTACTAGTGATTACCAAACTAGTGATCCTCAAGTTGGCTTTATATTACGAGAAACAAAAGTTAATCAAAACAAAGCAATAAAGGAAGAAGCACCCATAGAAATTGATCCATACGTATTAAATTCATCATTAAAAATTGATGAAGGAGTATGTGAGGAAATAGAGAGTGATATGGAATTAATTGATTGGCTAATATCTAGTACAAATTACACTATTGATGTACAATGTAATATGGTGATGTGTAATGAACTAGATATTAAAGATAAGGAAAGAAGAGTTAAACAGAGAAATGATCAACATCTAGAAAGAGAAATATCTCAATATCCACCTTTCTTTCAAAAGTATGTAGTAGAGGATGTAGAGAAAGCTACAAGACCTGCCCATGTTGGAAGTTATATTCAAAATCCTATGGATCCTCTAGAAGGACAATAGTCCCGAGCTCCAACTACTATTAAAGTTAATTTAGGAAAAGAAGGGGAGGAAAAATTTGTCTCCATTGGTGCTCAATTGTCCTACAATGATAGAATTCAGTTACAAGATTTATTACGGGAATACAGTGACATATTTGCTTGGAATTATAAAGATTTAAAAGGAATACCCCCAAGCATATGTACACATAAAATAGAATTACTACTCGACACGCAACCGATAAGGCAAAGATCTTACAGGCTTAATCCAAAATATTCATTAATTAGTAAAAGAAGAAATACAAAAGCTATTAGATGTGGGTTTCATATATGAAGTACCCACTAGTGAGTGGGTATCCCCTATAGTCATTGTACCCAAGAAGAATGGTAAACTCAGGATATGTGTTGACTATAGAAAAATTAATGCATCCACAAAGAAAGATTATTTTCCACTACCATTTACTGATAGTGTGTTAGATGCAGTTGGTGGACACCAACTGTACTCTTTCATGGACGGTTTTAGTGGCTATAATCAAGTATCAGTACAAGAAAAAGATAAGCCAAAAACTGCTTTCACTATTGATTGGGGGGTATATGCTTATAAAGTCATGCCTTTTGGATTATGTAATGCTCCAGCTACGTTTCAAAGGGTGGTTACACAAGCCTTTAAAGAATATCTAAGAGATTTCATGGAAATTTTCTTAGATGATTTTAGTGTATTTAGTGGTAGTGAACCCCATGTGATTCCACTTAGAAAATGTTTTGAGAAATGTAGAACATATGTTCTAGCTCTAAATCCTGAAAAATGTGTTTTTGGAGTAAAACATGGAATCTTACTGGGTCATATAGTCTCTAGAAATGGGATTATGACTGAACCACAAAAAGTAAAAGTTATAGCTGAATTACCTCCACCAAAGAATATCAGTCAAGTTAGAGGATTTCTTGGACACTGTGGTTATTATAGACGTTTCATAGAAAACTATGCTATATTAGCACTTCCACTCACTAAGCTTCTAAAAAAAGATACAGATTTTGTTTGGAAGGTTGAGTGTCAAAAAGGATTTGATCTTTTGAACTAATTGAAGCACCTATATTAATCGCACCAGACTGGGACAAGGAGTTCCACGTACATACTGATGCTTTAGGATATGCAGTAGGAGTTATGTTAGCTCAAGCTGATGAGAATAAAATAGATCATCCTATTTATTATGCCAGCAAGCAATTAATACAAGTTGAAATGAATTATAGTACTACTGAAAGGGAAGGATTAGCAATGATATTTGCAGTTCAAAAATTTAGACATTATTTATTGGCTAATCCCTTTGTATTTTATGTGGATCATCATGCATTATTATATCTAGTTAATAAAGCTAATGTGACAGGGAGATTGGCTAGATGGTTACTCTTACTACAAGAATATATATTTAAGATAATCCTTAAACCAGGAAGGGTTCATTTGCTAGCTGATTATTTATCTAGGATTACTGACGAAACAAAGAAAGAGGAAGAAGATGCACTTGTGGGCATTTGTAATGAAACACCAGATGCCTTTCTCTTCCAAGTAGATGCAGTTCCTCCGTGGTACTTTGAAATCTCTGAATCAATCGACTTAACCAATTAGAGGAACAAAGAACTAGAGCACTTTTTATCCAAGAAGTGGTTCAAAATAGAAGAAAAGCGTGGCATGATAGACATATAAAAAAAGAGTCTTCGAAGAAAATGATTATGTACTGTTATACGATAGTAAATATCAAAAACATCCTAGTAAGTTGAGAATGAGATGGTTAGGACCATTTAAGGTTTTGGATGTTTATCCTAATGGAACAATCGGACTGGAAAACCTACAAGGAAGAAAATTACTTGTTAGAATAAATGGTGTGAGATTAAAAGAATACTACAAAAGATGATATCACATTATATAGGTTTCAGTGAGATTTACATGTATTATATTTCTTGCTGAGAACATTTATTTTTATGTTAGAATTTTATTCAAACTAATATAGTAATTCGGTTGTTGTGTGTTTTGATTTTTTTTCTTATTCAGAATTGGGAACCGATACTAATCTTTTAGGGCATCTAATGGATTCCAGGAATAATGACCATGAGTATCGTTCGCCTATGGGAATAAGTTTTGCTTCTATTCAAGATCAAGAGATGGATCTTGAAACTGAGGTATTGCCTTGTGATGTAAATAACCATCCAATGAATTCAAATGGAATAGGAAAGGTTGATAATATTCAAGATACATCTATACCAAAACAACCTATTTCAATGAATAGAGAATAAAAAATAATACCAATTATAGATGATGAAAATTGTACTACTATTCCTCTTAAAAAAAATCCTCAAGATATGAGGAAGGATAAGAAGATAGAATTTTTGCTAAGTTATAGAAAAAAAAAGAAGAAATGATATTCAAGAGCTAAAGAATGAGATCAGAAAAATTAAAAATATTATAATACGAAAAGATAATGAAATCAGTAGTCTTACCCTAGAATGTGATAAAGGAAAAAGAGCATATAAGTCAAAGCGTTCTACAAGAGTGCATACTCATTATGGCGTTTCAGCTCACGTCTGCACATAATCATGGCATTTTCGTTAATCAGCTCAAGTTCGCACTTTGATTTGAGGCGTTTCACCCGTTCAATGTAATCTTGAACCATTTTCCTCTTTCCCATTTTAATTTTACTTAAAAGTAGGAAAGGGTCTTCTATAAACATCCGCGGTTTGAATCGTGTGAGAAGGGCTCGTTTAACAACCTCCCAATCTATATGCTCAGTTTCATCTTGATTATAGTACCAATCTTGTTCTGCGCCTGTTAAGGCCATAGGAAACAGCTTAAGTTTATCTTGTATTTTTGCAAAAAAGTTACTTTTTTGGCAAAAATATGGCAATATGACAACTGATCCTCTGTAAACACTTCTATTTTTGGTATTATTCTTCGCCAACCTGGCAGTAGATAGATATGAATCACACCTATGCACAATAAATCGGGCAAAGGTTCTTTTTTTGTATTTTTAGGATTTTGGTGATTTTTTGGTATTTTTTTGCGGTTTTTTTGATGTTTCTGGAAATTTGTTGGGAATTAATCTTCGCCCTTCAAAATGAAGGTTCTGTGATCAAAACCGAAGGTGTCTGCAACTTAGCAAAAATTTCCTGAAAGAGGGAAAAAAGTTATAAGTTTTGATGACGCTTTTTGTCTCATTTTGACCAAAATCTGACAGATTTGACCGATTTTTGTTGTTTTTTTTTATATCTCAGATCCAAATGGATCTTAAGATTGGTGATCTGAATAGCTTTTATTGTTCTACAATCAGATTGGATTTCAAACAAGCAAATCCACTCAAATCAAGCAAAATCACTCCAAAACTAACCCTAAACGCAGATCTAACACTACACACTATTCATGCCACGACAAGATGCCTATGCAAGCTAACCATCCAACAAACATGCTGCAAACTAAAAAATTGGCCTAACTCCCCGGCAACAGTGCCAAAATTGTAGTGGGTTTCTTTCCTTGCCTAATCTCAAACCATGATCTAGTCAATCTAGCATCAAATAGACGAAGTTAGTTGTCATGTGAAAAATACAGATCCTAAGTGGATCTAAACTCCAAGATCATTGGCTTGAATGCTTGCACTCCAAACTACATAAGCTAGGAATTGGCAACACATTCTATGCTACCTAGAATGCAAAGAACTTGATCAAAAAACATTTATCACAAATGGAAACTTCCATAAACATCAAGTGCGGTCCAAAATAGCATTATACAGTCCATAATACATCAGCCTACCACTTTTGGAAAGCACCTAAGATCATACACAATAGCTTGAAGACAATACACACAACAATGCTCTCAATGGAGGAAGAAACAATGACAATGATCTATTGATCTCAATGAAGCATACAAAAGGTTTCTCCAACCTGTTCTCCACGACTTCCCTACTATTTATGGATGAGGAAGATGACTCTCTCTCCTCTCTCTAGAAGGTACTTGACCCTAGATATTCCCTATATAGGAAAAATAGCTAAAAATGGCTTATATGACCAAAATACATCAAAATGGTCTCATTTTGAAGGGTATGAAGTTTGACACTTCATCATACTGAAAAAATACAGTAAATAAAAACATTGTGGCCTGGTTCACACGTGTGAAACTCCAGAACCAAAACTATTTACAATTTTAGCCAATTTAGGCCTCAAACTAGCTAGGAAATGTTGACAATTTTCACAGTCACGCGTAGGTTCGTTCCCATGAGAGCGATAGTATAGTTCAGATTTCA
Source organism: Diphasiastrum complanatum (assembly GCA_029204225.1). Taxonomy (NCBI): domain Eukaryota; kingdom Viridiplantae; phylum Streptophyta; class Lycopodiopsida; order Lycopodiales; family Lycopodiaceae; genus Diphasiastrum; species Diphasiastrum complanatum. Next base: position 60,543,808 of record CM055093.1, read on the forward strand.
ACATAAATGGAGGATTCACATCTAACTCTAACATCCATTAACCCTACAATTCATTAACACTGCAATCCACAACAAAGATAGCTTACTCTTTCTCTCTCCCTCTTTCTCTCTCATAAAAAGTATAATAACACACAATTCCAATAACATTCAATTCCAACAATTAGCAAATCCAAATTAAGCATGAGAGATGGAGGAAAAGTGATAGAGAATAAGGACATTCATCAATCCATTTCTAAAGAGAACCAATCTGCTTTATTGAAATGAGAAAATGAACATGAGCAACAACTCGAGTTGGTCCCTTTTTTATAGTAGAGAGGAGGACCTTGGCCTCTGAATCCTATTGGTCCAATTATGCCTCCCTAATTATTCAAATTTAAAAAAGAGTGGTCGTCAAAAGATTGGCGGTCCCACGCCAATTGCCGCTGCCTGTTGTCTTGTCTGGTCTTCCCGCAGCTCTGCATTGATGGCAACCCTGATTTTATGAACTTCTCTGCCAATCTGTTCCATTCTCTCGAATCAAATTTTACTCAAAAATGGTTGTGGCCGATAGTAATCAAGCATGTTCTGTAGAAATCCGTACACGTACCAGGATTCAACCATGTCAACATGAAGTTCGTTGGTGATTGCCATCTGATAGTAAAGCCTTGCCACATTGATGTGATCCATGGGTATGCTTAGAGGCTTATTTAGATCCAAAACTATTGGCAGCATATCTCTATCCCAGAAACAATTTAAGGTAGAAAGGAATGATATTAGACCGCAATGATCTGCAAAGTACCTAACATGGCGGTCCGGATTTGTATGATGTCTCCAGTAGAAATAGTTGTAATTGGCTACAAAATCGGCCGCTGGATCATCGGTCTAAACTTATTTAGGTAGAATTGGCCAATATATTTTATTAGAAACCCTTTCTGGTGCGAATACTTCTCTGCGCCTTATGGGATAATATGTTGGATTGACACGCATGTAAGTTGGTGCCGCGATATAGCACTCGAAAGCATGTGCATTTTTTAGCATCATAGCACGTCGCCACTGAGGTTGCGGCTCCAATGCTAATACTTTCTGCTTGTGAGATTTACATATCGTGAAATCGAGAAGAGTGTACCTGCCTCGGTCCTCCTAGTTTGGATATGCTTTATTAAACTCCTTTGACATTAACATCTGTCGGCTAGGATTCTTCGGCGTGATTCTGTGTCATACCTCTGTAGTTGTGGTAAGTGTGGGTGGTGGAGGGTTTGGTATGGTTGTGAAAAGCTCACGGGGGAGGGGGAGGGTTGGGTATTTGTGGAGTAGATAAGTAGTGGATGGTGAATGAGGTTGAGTGTCGAGGTGGTGAGGTGATTGTTCATGTGGTGGGGAGAGGGGTGTGTCATCGAGTGAGGGTGATGAGGCTTGATAGGTGGTGTCAGGTCGAGGATTGTGTAGATCTTTGACTGTATGCTACGTATAGATGCCATTGTTGTGAACTGTGCTCTTTAGTTTATTTTTTGGTTTCTTGTTCTGAATGCTCGATCCCATGGATCATATCTTGCCTGTCAGAGGACAATCCAGAGGGGTCTCTTTTTAATTGAATGCACATGCATAAACAACCAATCATACATGCCAAAGTGTTCAACCATAAAATCAGTGTGCATATCCGTTGAACAATGAAATCCTATCTCTAACTACTGCAAATCGGAATGGACAGCTTTCTGAAATCTGAAAACTAAACTAGCATACACATTACAAATGCAAGAACAAGCAAGAAACTAAACCAACTAAACTAGACAAAAATTTTGAGAGCCCAAGGATCAAAAAACACACATTTCTTGATTCTTGGACTGCCAAGAACATGAACGAATGGGCTGTCATAGAATTTGCAAGATTTAAGCCACAAACCCAGCCAAGATGGTTTACCACAATGCTGATTCCTACATTAATCTACAAAAGCAAGAAAGCTAATCCTACTTCAGTTAGAATTAAAGTAGAATCACTGTGCTACTATACTGTGGGTCCTATCAGTTGATAAGAATCAGTTGGCCTCACCACGAGGCAAGTTGATGGGACACGTGTCCCGCCAATGGCAACCTAGGTTATGCATGGGTGGTTGCCTGAGTGAACAACTATATGTACAGTGTAATTTCATTTTGAGAAATACAGTTGCTATGTGAGCTTGTTGAGGAGAGTGTTTTATGTCTGTGTTATTGTGTAGCATGATCTGTGTTCCTGTTCGAAGCAAATTCTAAATTGGTATTAGAGCCGTACAAGGAGTGTACACAATATAGCATCGTCATTGAAGAGAGCTTCGGGAGAACCGTCTTCTGAGAGTTCGAGATTTACGGCGGGTTGAAGACGGAAGAAGAAGCATTGGTGTAGAGAGTTTGGCACACAGAAGCTTGGTGAGCTTGAGACTATGTGAGGATTTAGAGACAAGGGTTGTCGGCTGAATCAGAACCTCAGCAAATGGAATTTTGAAATTTCGAAACAGGCTATTTGGTGTTTGCAGTCAGTGTGCATTCAATCGGACACCGTTTGACAAACGGATTGAAGCATCAGAGTTGCAACAGTAGGGTGCCCCAGTACAAGGATGATGACTATAAAAAATCCATGCTCAGCCTTGTAAGGATGGAGCAGCAATTGGCAACTCTCTCAGATAGCCAAAAACAAGACAAGGGTTTTCAGTTGAAAAAACATGGACCTTGTGATGTAGAATAGCTTTTTCTGATCTGTAAAAATCTGAAGAGGGGCGCGCTGGTAGGGTGAGACAGACTACAGAGGGCCGTGGCTGGCCGTGGAGCCATCAGGCTGCAGGATCGTCTGGCCATCTCCATAAGAGAGAAGGAAGAAACCATAGAAAATGAAGAAGAGGGAGACCGTGGCTGTCGCGCGCGTTGATCCAAGGATTGCCATAGCGATCCTAGGTGCATAGTGGCCATAGGACTTTACTTCAGCATGCGGGTGTAGTGATAACCATTCGATTGAGAGATAAAATGATGAATGGTCGAGATCCAGCTTCAAGGATGAAGCCTGGGCCGTAGGATCCACATCAATGGTTTTTGTTGAAAGTGGCCATGAATAGTTGAAAGAGACATCACCCTTCAACTTCATTAAAAATTTTTAACGTGAAAGTTGAGTTGGGTCCCTTCACAAGTGAAGAGTGAAGTTTCTTCAAGGTGAAGAAACAGCTTAAAGACAAGGAAAATCTCTATTTTTGGGTCCTTTGCTTGTTTTAACCCAAACGAAAGGCTAAAACCTCCAAATGAAGGGCACTCGGACTGTACCTGCAAGTATGGTACAACAAAATAGAGTGATTGCAACGGAGAAAGTGTTCGGAGTGTGCCAAAAGTGATTTCACCATTCCATTGGGCACGTAGTTGGGAGTTGACGACTGAGTGCATTTCGGAAGGCGACATCGATTTAGCTTTCAAATAAAGTGAGGAGCAACACGTGCTCATAGACAAATAGGAAAAAAAACAATAAAATAAAGTTTTTCATGAATGCAAAGATGGTTTTTCTTTTAATAAATGCAAAGAAGATGATTCATGTTAGTGGCGCACACGTCATTGAGTCAACCAAAGACCAAATTTTTGTTTTTACAAGCTACCACGTTTATAACACTAGGGCCACAGATGCTAGTTGGCTCATTGTTGCATATGTCCAACCACCATTGTGAGCCGTGTGCCCAACCTAATTCAAGATTGCTAAAAGCTCGGTGGATAAGGAACAAAAAATGGTGATTCTCCACACCAAGCTCTCATCATTTTTCGATGAGGGCAAAATTGATGGTGACCCTTTGGTAGTGGCTGGAAGTCTGATGGTCAAATCTAAGCCTCTATGTCCTTTGTAGGAAAGGGGGGACATGATAGTGATGTGATTCAAAAGGACTGCTTTTTTCCATAAAGCTTATATTCCATTAACCTTTAAAGAGGTTTTTTTTTTCATGAACCTTATGGTCATAGAAACATTTTTGTTTGCAACTCATTAAAAGTCATGAACGTCTCCTGATTGGCATCCACGGATAAGTGGTGAAATCATGACGAGTGATTTGCCATCTCACACAACCCAATGGTGGACTCAAGACTAGATTCAATGGGAGAATGGGGAGTTTTAACATGAATTCCCTATAATTTCTTGATGGAGGAAAGTAAAGAGGTACACCCACTATCATGAAGCATATAGGTACAATAATCAATTGAGAGTAGACTTTTTGTCTTTTGGTTAGTTACTAAAATTATGATAAAAGAAACTGCACTCAATAAAGTGTTTGCATAGCTTGCGTTATTGTTCTTCTTCCTAAAGCCGTCCTGGCTTTCTGCCTGCCTGTCAGCCAGCCTGAGGCTGTCACTGATCCGGATTTGGCATCCATTCTTCCAGCGCACCAGATCCCATAACGACGTGCTTCCAATTGGGTCCTCGTTGATCCCAAAAAAAAAGGTTTTCTGTGCATCTGGATTTTAACCTGTTCAGACATGGGTATTTGCAGAAAGAAGCCTTTTGCTTGAGAATTTCAGACATCTGTACTTGCAGTAACAAGCCTTTTGCTTGAGAATTGCTGACATCTGTATTTGCAGAAACAAGGCTTTTGCTTGAGAATTGCTGACATGCTCCGACTGCCTGCACGATCATATAAAGTAGCTAATTGTCTTATCTTCCCATTAATGCATGGATTTCTAGCAATGATGGTAATTCTGCTGAGTTGCTGAGGCAGGAGTGGTGTTTCTCTGGCAGAATGCCGCGGTTAATCCAGAAATTCAGGTGACTTAGGCACTGGTGGTTTGTGTTTTCCATGATTTTCGAGTTTGTTTGAACAGTCGAGGTGCTCTTGTGATGCTGAGGCAGTGGTAGGTTTACTCAACACCAGATCGTACGAGATTTGTTGAGATCTGCCTCCTTGCGCTGTGTTAAACGAGCCCCAATTTAATTGTCTGGCTCAGATAGCTGCCTGTTAGGCACAGCTACTCGTGCTTTGCATTTTAGATGGAGATAAGCACAGTTAAGCTAAGCAAATGGCAATACGAGTTTCTTCATCTGCCTCATTTTCATTCTCTTTGATATTTGATTTTGTGGATGAGGCAATCCTCATTACCTTTCAGAAAATTCTCATAGATGATTTCAGCTACACTCCTTTCCATTTTGCATTGTGGCCAAGTTAGTTCTTGATGCGGTCAAATAAATAATCTTTGAGATTCCGAGGCGCTTAGGCTTACAAAAGTAACTACTTCCAAAGTGTAGGATTTGAGTCTTTACAATTAAAGCCTGTTCATTGGTTTTTTCCTTTTATTTTTTTGCTGCTTGAGAAGCAACGAAAGGAAGAAATGGCAAATTACAAAGTTTGTGGATGCTTTTCACGCACCTTCAAAATAGCGGCCGTGACACCGCCGAAAGATGTCGAAGATGTTTTTCAAAAATATGCACAAAACGGATGTATGAACTCATCTCAGTTGCAGCAGTTTCTGATTGACATGCAAGGGCAAACAGAAGCGACTTTGACTGATGCTGAGAACATTTTACGCACACAGCTTCAAAGCAAGATTTTCCCAATATTGCAACCCAATGGTCTTTCATTGGACCTCTTTTTCTGGTATCTGCTGAATACCAACCTCAACCCGCCTTACGATTGCAGAGTAAGTTCCTCCTCTTAATGCCTTTCTCTTGTTGACTGTGTTTGTATACATCTGCCGTACACCTGCAAGTTAGATTTCAGTTCGATTCCTTTGTTTGTTTAATGTGCATATTTTAAAATATCCTATTGTAACCATTCATTTTAACTTCTCCTTAAATTCTTTCCAGTGTCTTGTGCTAGTTCTAAGAAACTATTCACAGTATTTTACCAGAATATTTTAATCCATTGGATGCTCAGTGCCGCAGATGTCCCGACGCCTGCAACAGTTCAGTTCTCATAAAGATTGTGAAGAATATATATATCTGCATAACCCACAAATGACGTTCCAACTTCACAAGAATTAAACTTCTGGATGGAAGCATTAAGGAGCTTTTGCATACGTCTACTTTGTGGTTCATAACCTTTTTTAAAATTGACCTCTCTTAACCTCTTTGACATGTGTTCACTTCTTCTGACTTTTGCTATGAAGTCACGTTAAGTGCCACACATTTGTTACCGTCTGGCTAATAAGCTGGTCAACGTGTGGTGGGTTCAAGGGTTACTGTACTGTCACAAAGGCCCATTTAGCTCTTAGAATATATCGCTTCCTGCTCCTAATACATGACGAGCTTTTTGGGTTTTTAAAAGCATTGAGACAGTATAGAATTTCTGTCAGCTTGAGTGATATCAGCATTATCATGCGACTCCCTTGATTGCATTCTTAAAAGATAGCTGGAAGATAGTATGCTCTGAAAAGATAGCTGGAAGATAGTATGCTGATGCTGTTTGAAACCAATAGAACTCGTAAGAATGGAAGCCGAAGAAAGGATTGTTGAAAACATCTCAAAAGTCTGCCAGTGAGCTGCCTGAAAATTGTCTGACATACCGAGTGTTTGACACTATTACGTACTATATTGCATTGTTTTGTAGGTACATCATGATATGGAAAGTCCTCTTTCACATTATTTCATCTTTACGGGACATAATTCATACCTTACAGGCAATCAGCTAAGCAGCGATTGCAGTGACAAACCCATCGTGAAAGCATTGAGAAAAGGTGTACGAGTTATCGAGCTAGACTTGTGGCCGAATTCGACTAAGGACAAAGTGCACGTTCTTCATGGCAGGTTTTGTCTTTGGACTGTGGTAACATATCTTTAGACTTGACATCATGATACTTTTGTTTCATACACTGAAGTAGAACAATGTAATCACTTATTTTGACAATAGCTGTTGTCCCACTGCATAGTACATCAGGACCCGATGCATTTTGACACAAATTATCACATTCCTACCTGAAAGGCATGTGAACAGTTGAAAGTGTTCATGAACTGTGCGTTTCTTATTTGGGATAATCTTTCTTAGGATTCCTCTTATGGCTAGGCTTTAGATGGCCAATCATTCTGATCTTATTGGCTTAAGAATAAAGTACTTCACATTTAGGTTGGTGCTCAAATTTTGACCTAATTTGCACCTAGTGGGTACATGAGACCTTTACCTTATGTAGTAGCAGATGATAAAAGTATATATGTAATATGTTCAGCATATTGATTCTAATGTAACCCCATTTCTTGTGATGGTGTTTAGGCTCGAGCTACCGCACCTCAGATTGTCAGAAATATATATTATACACTCAACTATACCACGACCACCCTTACCAAGGAGAATATTATATTTAAAAGTCCTTTCCCAAAAGATACCTCCATTATCCAAAGCACAGTTCAAATCCTATGTTTTTAACATCCAGAGCAGCAACAAGTCCAACTAAACTGAAGGCAAAATTTGTTTAGGCAAAAAATGTGAATCTGGTTGACCTGAACCTTGGATAACGAATTGTACAAAATGATAATCCCCTAAACCTGAACCTTGGATAACGAACCTTGGATGAAGGAGGCTTTGTGAACTGGTATAAAGGAGAAGTTCTAGAAAACTTGCTTGGTATTTGTGACTTCGCATTTTTTTTGAAACTTATGCCCGGAACACATAAGGCACTTGGATTACCTGAGAAGACATGTACAAATAATAGAATGAAGCTAGAGGCCTCATTGACAGGGGTATGTATTGATTTTGTGATTGGTAGCTACATGTGCTAGTGTGACTCCTCTTTCCATAGCTCTGATTGTTCCATAGCTTGGGGGCTAGATTCGTACGATCTAGGTTTGGTTGGGTTGGTTTATCCACCACCTGTTCCCTTGTGTTGTTGCTTTGTATGGTATGCTTAGGCTAGAATCCTGTTGTAAGGGCTTCATAGATTCTGTGGCATCCTAGTTATGGGAGCCATGGGCAGTGGCAAATTTTTTTTGGTACCTTTTTCGTTTTTTTAACAGGAGGGGGCAGGTATGTGCTAGACACTCTTTGATACTAAATTCCGGGGAGGGGTAGGGGGAGGACAATTATTTTTATTTGTTTTTGGGCATGTGGGAGCGAGCGGGGAGGGGCTTGTATTTTTTTTTTTTGAATTTTTTTTTTGAAAAATGGCGGACGCATCCACCCCCGGACGCACCCCTGGCGCATCCGCGTTTGGACGCGCGTCCGCGTCCACCATCCACTTCCTTATATATATATACATATAAATCTCTCTCTCTCTCTCTCTCTATCTATCTATCTATCTATCTATCTATCTATCTATCTATCTATATATATATATATATATATATATATATATATATATATATATATAATAACAGGGATGAGGGTCCAGGCCGGATTGCCCGCTTCCGCGTCCTGCGTCTGGACCCGGACGCAGGGTCGGACGCGTCCAATTTTTTTTTTTGTTTTTTAATTATTTTTTAATTTTTTAAACGCTAAGTAACTGTAAATTTTTTTTCAAAAAATTATAAAAAAAATAAAAAAAATTGAACGCGTCCGGGACGCGGACGCCTACGGACGCGCGTCCGTGTCCGCCATCCGCTTCCTTAGATATATATAATAATAATAATAATAATAATAATAATAATATTAGGGATGAGGGTTCGGGCCAAATTGCTCGCTTCCGCGTCCGGCGTTCGGACCCAGACGCGTTCGACTTCCGGACGCGTCCAATTTTTTTTTTTTTTAATTTAATAAAAAAAAAAACAAGATGCGTCCGGGGGTCCGGACGCACGCGTCCGGGGGTCTAGACACCATTTTTTTTAAAAAAAAAATTTTAAATTTAAAAGAAAAAAAACCAGACGAGTCCGGACGCGGACGCACCTCTGACGCGTCCGCGTCCGCGTCCCCGCGGTACTGGGTACCGCGGATCCCGGTACCGCGGTACCATAATATATTATATTATTTATTATCTAATATTTTTTTTAATTTTTTTTAATTTTTTTTAACCTAAACTACCCGCCCCCCTCTCATTTCATCAGAAATTTTTTTGCGCCCTCCTCCGCCCTGCCATCGCTACTGTTCCCGCCTGCTTGCCTTCGATTTCTTGCGTCACCCCCCACGCATTGCCCTGCCTTGCATCTGAGTTGCTTCGCCCTACCTTCGCCCATTTTCAGCGTCTCTCACACCGTGTACCCTATTGTTTTTTTTTTTTTTTCTAGCGTTTTGTCCCTAGTTTTCTCCATCGCAATGGTGCAATCCGACCTTTCCGGTCTGTGGGACGAGGTAGACATTGTCAGGCGGGTTGCCGACAAGGCCAACAAGACCGGTCAGAAGATCGTGCGCTGCCGATACTGTCTCGTCGAGTTTGTTGCATCCCTCACTCGCCTTAAAGGCCATCTGCTCGGTGCACGCGCCAAAAATGGTGCCACCTTGAATGCTGCCCCTTGTGGCAGCATGACCATCCCCGACAGGCAGCGACTACTGGACACCTACGGGCCGCGGCTCGTGGCAGGGGAGAACACCATTTCGGAGGGCATTCTCTGATTTTGCACCGCTCCTTATGTGGCTGACCCAGAGTTGCTGCCTGCTTGGCTGGCACGCACGAGGAGAGGGAGTGCATCCTCCTCCGGTCCCTTTGCCCCTCATCCCCCTCAGACAGTTCTGCCTCACGCACCCCCATCTGCTCAGATTCCAGTGGATCTCGTCCCATCGCGTCCGCCAGTTGCCACTGCGGTTCCACCACCACCCACTGTTGCTCGCACTCCACCAGTCTACGACTTTCTCATGGACTCTCCGCCACCCGAGCAGGCCCAGGATGCTACTGCTGGGGCCTTCGAGGATGTGGAAGAGATCCCTTCTTCCTTCCCTTCCCATCCGGATGACCTCCTCAGCCAGCAGTTTTCGTACCCCATGCCAGATGTTGCCCCTCCACCAGTGCACCCCACCTATGCTGCTGCACCCATCCCTGCCAGTGCATCCCACTCTCCCCATTCCACATTTACAGCCGATGCATCCACTAGTGCCCAGCCTGTCGGCATCGTCCATTACCATCACAGTTGGTGCATCGTGCTGGAGGTCCACCACCCGTCGCCCACCAGGGAGAGCCCTTGTGCAGTAGACCATTCGAGGCGCGCATCAGCCGCACATGGACAGAGAGGCCACACAAGCCGTGGCCAGTCTGATTTACGAGCTGAACCTGCCCTTTGCCATCACCGACTCTGAGCCCTTCAGAAGGGCCTTCCGCCTTGCACAGTCTGTCAGCCCTAGTTGGAGAGTCCCTAGTTCAGAGGTTGTCTGCACCCACATGTTGAGGGATAGGGTTGAGTCCTTGTCTAGAGAGATGGAGCCTCTACGTCGACACTGGGCCACTTACGGTTGCAGCATCATGTCCGATGGCTGGACTGATGTCAGGAGGAGGCCGATCCTCAACATACTGGTCTCCAGCTGCATGGGCACACAGTTTTTGAGGACAGTGGATTGCAGCAGGGGAGGGAGAGTCATATCTGCAGAGTTCATGTTTGATGTCATCAGGTCTTCCATCCTAGCCATAGGCCCACAGCATGTCGTCACGGTGGTGACGGAAAATGCCACGAATTGCATTCAGATGGGTGTACTGCTAGAGGCCGAGTTCCCTCATATTGTTCATACCCCCTGTGCAGCCCACGACATAGACCTTCTGATGGGGGACATTGGAGCACTTCCCTGGGTTAGAGCCATCGTCCGGGAGGCCCTCTTCCTAGTGACTTTTGTCACTAGAAAGAGGCGTGTTCTTGCCATGTTCCGGGTGTTCAGCCATCTGGACCTCCTTAAGCCAGCCCCCACACGCTTTGCATTCGACTTGGTGGTCATCGACCGTTTGATCAGGTGCAGGGCCCAGCTTCTACAGATGGTTGCCAGTGATCTTTGGCGTGCCAGTACGTTTCCGCACACTGAGGATGGGGAGCACTTTTCTTCCACGGTGAGGGGAGACTAGTTCTGGAGGGATGCACAGACATTGTCAGGACTGCTTCGACCACTCTACATTGTGCTCCGCATGGCTGACAGCGAGGGGTCGACACTTGGACTGGTGTATGAGCTCATGGACCGGATTGGACAGTTCCTGCAGCTGCCCATCTTGTAGCCAGAGAGGTAAGCGGTACAGTCTTGTAATTGGCCTTTATCTTTTCAGTACTTGCTAGTTTGTTTTTCTGTCAATGTTAAGTTTTTTCGTAATGCCCTAAACCACATGCCCCTCACCTGCAGGATGACAGAGCTGAAGTTCATATGGGAGACGCGGTGGAACTACTTCCACAGGTGTATCCACAGCGTTGCACACATGCTGCATCCCCTCTTCCTCTCTTTGACACAGATCGCAGACAGGGAGCTCGAGGCCGATTGGCTTCAGTACATTCACAGGGTGGGTCCACACATAGGTTTGGATCCTATCAGGCTCATGGAGGAGCTCGCTGCATTTTGTTTTGGCATGGGCACATTGTAATAGATCCTAACACCACAGTAGGGCAAACACTAACTGATCCACCCAACCTTGCCTACTCCCTGATATAGAGTAAGCCCCTCCTAGCCCAGTGTGAGGACTGGTAGCATGCTACTGCCAAGTGTCGGCCACGTGGCACTGACGTGGCCGACTGCACGTCGGGACCCAACTGGGGGCCCTATCCTGCTGACAGGGTCCCTAGGCTGTGTTAGGCCCGCCATGGCTATGGACCGTGCTGGGGCACACTACTCACACTGTCTTGCCCTGTTGGTCATGTACGCTGGACACGACCCTGACTGTGGTATCTGACCTATCTGTGTTCTCTAGGGTTCGGCACTGGTTACGAGCTCGTAACACTCCCTCCCCCTTAAGAACCGTCTTGGTCCTCTAAGACAAAGTCTGGAAAAATCTTGCGAAGGACGCTGCCTCTTTCCCAAGTGGCATTCTCAACAGGCTGATCATTCCACTTAACCAGATATTCTCGGTATAGAGTATGACGAGTCTGCGTCTCTCTACTATCAAGAATTTCCTCTGGTTCATGTGGAGGTTGTTGAGGATCCAATGGGAGAACTAGAACACTGTCCCCTACCAGATTATCTGATCTGGTTAAGGCTTTTCGTAACTGACTTACATGAAAAACTGGAAAAACCTTACTGCTGGGTGGGAGTTCTAGTTCATAGGTGACCTCGCCTAGTCTCCTACTGATGGTAAAGGGACCACAATACCTTGGAGACAACTTAGCACACACTCCTGATTTGAGGGTTTTACAGTCAACTGGGACTCTCAAGTAGACTTTCTCACCAGTGGAGAACTGCACATCCCGTCTGTGTGGATCTGCATAATGCCTGGCTCGATCCTGGGATTGTCTAATGCTACGCCTAGCATGTTCTATCATCTGGTTTAGGTCTTCTAAAAAGTTTCTGGCTGCTTCAACTTTTTCTTGTTTAAACCCTACAGCTGTGGGTGAGCGTGGCTGAAAACCGTACATCAGCATAAATGGGCTGTATCCCGTAGCTGAATGTTTGGTACTGTTGTAAGCAAACTCTAATATTGAGAGATACTCCTCCCAATTAGTCTGCCTCTTGCTGACGTATGCACGAAGCATATCCTCCAGCACTTGATTTACCCTTTCTGTTTGACCGTCCGTCTGTGGATGGTCAGTGGTACTCATATTAAGTTTAGTATGGAGATGATGGAATACTGCCTTCCAAAAATTTCCAGTAAACTTACTGTCCCGGTCGCTGACTATGCCGGAAGGTAGACCGTACAATTTAAATAGCCCGTCTACAAACAACCTCGCTAACTCTGGAGCTCTAACGGTTGTTTTGGTCGGAATAAAATGAGCCATTTTGGTCAGACGGTCAACTGTGACCCATATAGCGTCATTACCCTTTTGGGTTTTAGGCAGGCCTACTATAAAATCCATGGAGATACTCTCCCATTTACCAGCTGGTATTTCTAAGGGATGCAACAACCCTCCTGCCTTTAAACGCTCTGCTTTATTTACTTGACATTTCTGGCAACTGGTTACATACTGGTGGACGTCCTTTTTCATACTGGGCCAGAAAAATTGCCTACGAAGAAGCTCATAGGTCTTCTGTATGCCTGGGTGTCCCGCGCTAGGATTGTCATGACATTCATATAGGACCTGCTGCCTATAATCCTCTGAATTGGGGACACATACTCTATCTCTATAGAGCAAGTACTCATCCTGAATGGAATACTGTTTCCATTTGAATCCTTGAGTCAACTGACCCTCAACCACTGGGGTTTGCTTGGGTATTACAGGCTCAGAATCCTCAACGTCATCTGACGACGTATACTCGGACTCATCATCATCCTCAACGGAAGCTGCCGTATTCTTGGATGAACTGGCACCAGCCCCGGGAACTGGTTCTGGAGTCTGTAACTGTCTGTTCTGGACTGAGTTCCAGATAATCCCGATGAGTGCCTGGTTGCAGCAGCTGATCATGAGGCAGAGCCAGAGGTTGATCCAGAAGATGTTGTTCTGCGTGCTCTGCGGGGTGATCTCGAGGATGATGCTGATACCGATGAGACCACCCCCCTTCCTGTTGACGTTCCATTGCCCTCCTCTGATGATGAGCCCACATATGATTCAGACGAGACGGTCGACCTTGCAGGGGATGGTCCACGTGCCCCCCCTAGTACTCCCGCATCACGCCCCCTTTCAGATGATGGCTGGTCAGAGTTTGCGAGGGAGACAGAGGCTGCCGCCTAGAGATAGATTGCGCAGAGATGATTCAGAGCATCACAGGCTATTACTTATACAGATTCAAATTACCTATAAGAATAATTACCTGTGAATCTGTAATTACCTATAAGAATCTGTAATCATCTTATCTTAAGATCTGAAATTAACCTGTGAAATCATTTGTAATTAGTTACAGTTTTCACAGATTAATTTCAAAGATTTCACAGATTAATTCAGATCAATTCAAATCACAGATCACAGATTAATTCAGATCACAGATTAATTCATCATTTCACAAATTTTATTGGCATTTTTTTGGGGGTGGGAAACTAAAAATTAATTAATTAATTAACTATACAGTTCACCACGGGTCCAGCCAAAAATATTTGTGAACCGTATGGTTCACTATACGGTTCTCAGAACCGTGTGAACCGTTCATAAATTCTATCATATATATATATATATATATATATATATATATCTAAGGAAGCGGATGCTAAATTTTAAATTTTTTTTATTGTTTTATAGCCTTTAAAATTAAAAAAACAAAATTGGACGCGTTCGACCTTGCGTCCAGGGGTCGAACGCGTCCAAGTCCAGCCGCCAGACGCGCATGTCTGATATACATATATATATATATATATATATATATATATATATATATATATATATATATATATATATATATATATATATATAATTTTAACAGGGGTGAGGGTCCGGGCCAGAATGCCTACGTCCCGCGTCTGGACCCGAACGTGTCCTCCAATTTTTTTTTTTTAACTAAAAAATTCTAAAATAAATTAAAAAAAATTAAAAAAAAAAAACAGATGCGTCCGGGGGTCCGGACGCACCCCTGGTCCATATATATATTTAAATTTTTTTTTTAAGTCTAAATTAAAAAAAAAAAAAAACCGGACGTGTCCGGACGCGGACTTGCCAAGGGTGCGTCCAGGGGTTCGGATGTGTCAGCTTTTTTTTTTTTAATAAATTTTTTTAATGTTTTGTGTTAAAAAATAAAAAAAATGTGGACGCGTATGACCCTGCGTCCGGGGGCGTCCGGACCCGGATGCGGATTGCCCGCGTTTGGCCCGGACGCGCATCCTTAAATAATAATATTATTATTATATATATATCATAGGTGCTCCAGCGATTCACTATCTGTGATTGGGACAACGAACTTAATTGCAACCCCCGAATTGCTGGGGGCTCGCGATTCACAATTCGCTGGATTTATTTATTTATTTTGTACTAAAAAAACCTGCAAATCAGATTTGCAGAACAACGATTGATTCCAGTGAATTGCGATTTGTTACACACACACACACACACACATCATAGTTGCAGCGAATTGCAATTTTTTTTTTTTGCTCAAAAAATCCCTTGTACAGTACTGGTACCCTCTATGTAGTTCGAAACTGCAAAAGAAATTATAGGGCCTCAAAATACAAACCCTAAACTCAAGAAAAAGGGTTAAAAGGTCCATTTTAGGCCATTTAGACTAGCTAAATAAAAAAAATTGCCTTGTGAGGAAACATAAAAAACATTAAAAATCTGTTGTTTTGGGAAACAAAAAAAATTTAAATGTGCGTTCCGAAAGACCCTAAGTATTCTTGACATGAGTTGCGATTCTGCAATTTTTTGGTTCTCGCTCTCTCTCAACGTTTCTGGCGTCCAGGTTTGTCTTACATTGCTTCACTGATCATTATTACATTGCAGATTCAGACAAGCATATTCCAAGAGGATCACAGAAAGTAGATGAAGTGTCTCAGATGCAGTCATATCCCAAAAAACAACTGAAAAAATTATTATCTAAACCCTAAAAAGACTGGCAAATCATGGTTCGGTATATATATAAGTGTGTGTGTGATTAGATTTTACACAGCTTGCAGCCTACTTCTAGATGATAGAGTCAATGTTTGAACTATTGTGCTAGGCATTGTGGATTCAGGTGTACATCTGCTTTGCTGTCATCTGTTTTACCTTATTTTTTAGTTCTTTATGCTTACCATTCTTCTCTATGCTACTTGACAAGAGGCAAGATAGACATGTTGATCTTTTTAGGTTTAAAAACGAAGGATTACCGGTTTTACTGCAGGACATTAACAACACCAGTTCAGCTTGACAAGTGCATAGCAGCAATCAAAGAGCATGCATTTATAGCATCCGAGTTTCCAGTTATTATAACATTGGAAGACCATCTGACTCCACCTTTGCAGGCCTTGGCAGCTAAGGTTTGGGTCATGCTTGAAGCCAATGAAATTCTTCCAGAGCTCTTCAAGAATGTTCCTATGGATAGCCTTTGTGGCTTTAGAAAGAGCCACTTTGGGCCACGGTTTGAAATGATAGGCATTTGAAGTTATTGTTCATAATTCAGAGCTGGCTAATAGTTTGGTATGCATGGACCAGATTATAACAGAGACGCTGGGGGACATACTCTACTATCCAAAGAAAAAAGAAAAATTCAAGGAGTTTCCTTCTCCAGAATCATTAAAAAGGCGAATTTTGATTTCTACCAAACCTCCAAAGGAGTTTGAGTCTGGGAACTTGCATGAGGAAATTACCGATGGAAACAACACCGGGGATTGGGGCAAGGAGATTCCAGATTACTCTGACGAAATAGCAAGTCATGATAATGTAACTAATACAAATCAAGGTCAAATTGTACTGTCACACTGTTACAGTTGTATATACCAAACTCCAGTAAAAATCTGTTAACAATTTTCATGAATTTGAGACTACATTCAACAAGCAAAGGTTACTTGTAGATGACTGGGAATATGGTGTGCGCGATTTTGATTATTGTCTTGGATCTGATTTACAGCATGTGCATTTATCTGTCCAAGAGCTTGAGTCATCTGATGAAGAAAGTGAGACAAAGAAGCTAAAGAATGCTGCACCTGAATATAAGAAAATAATTACCATTCGTGCTGGGAAACCAAAAGGCAGTTCTCTCAAGGATGCTTTGACTGTTGGAGATGAAGACGCCAAACGTGTGAGCTTAAGTGAACCTCAGCTAGAAAAACTAGCTAAGGCTCATCCAAGTCAGATCATACGGTATGCAGTTTCAAGTAGACATTAACACTTTTCTAGTGAATCTGAAGCCAGTGCACTGCAGATTAAATACTTATAGGAATGGCCAGTCTAGACCTTTGACAACACATTGCCAACAGGTTTACGCAGAAGCATATTTTGCGAGTGTATCCTTATGGGTTGCGAGTTGATTCTTCCAATTACAACCCATTAGTATCATGGACACATGGAGCCCAGATGGTAGCCCTAAACATGCAGGTACTTGTGTCTTGTGCGAATTGAGACTACCTTCTGCAATGGTATTATATAAGTGGAAAGCCCTACAAAGTGGCTGAGCTCTGTTCAGGGCATTTTTGTAACTCCTAAGCTAAAATGCCATGTCCACTTGTGCACTCTTTGATAAGGATGAAAACTCTCTGTCACTTATAAATCAATGACTACCTTGAGCTGTAGGTTGGTACTTAACAGTTAGTGAATTCTATACATGGAGCTAAGCTTGAGATGAGATCTACTGAGTTCATTCATTGTGCATTGGCTACATATCTAAATGAGGCAAGTTTGTAAGAGTGCAAAGAGCAGTTGTTAAAGTTATTCTGAAAATTTTCACTAACATGTGAACAGCAGTTAGCACCTTAAGCATGAAATGAAGATGTCATGATGTAGCGGAACACATTCCATTGAATTCCCGTTTTGGACAATTACTATTATCTTTTTAAGGGAGTAATCATCTGCCAATCTAGCCATATCAACCAATATGATCTGCATGTGCCCTACTGCATCAATAACATCTTGTGACCTATCCAATTTTGTAGATACTCATGCCAATGCGTTAGTGGCTGGTACCCTTTGTGAGCTGAATACTAGCATGATCTTGACTAGTAGCGTCGTCTTGATGACTCTCTGTTTCATACGTGTGCTGAATGGCCTTCTGCCTGTGCCTCATCTGCTCACGGTTGTGCATCATGACATATTTGCCCAATCTGTACATTATTTGGAACATCATGGCCCATGACATATATGCTAATCCTCTATCTCATTGAAGTAAGCTCGTCTCATCTGTACATGCCTTTCTTGGATCACGCATGTAGTGGATATGGCTCGTCTAGTCCTTGTATATTTCTACCAGAAACTAGAAGCTGTCTATACTGCCCAAGACTATCTATGTGTCCACCACTAAGTAGCTAGCATCAGCAAAACCCACTTACTGTCATTCCGAGTAAAACTTATACAGGACTTGGTGATAGCTGGTGAAAACACCGTGCACTGTGTAAGCATATGCAATCACTAATATGTACCATGGAGGCCGTGGAACGTGTTCCGCTGCATCCATGTTCCGGATTATGAGCATTCTAGACAGTGGAATGCTATCTTAAATGGAAACATTTTTTTTTCTGAATCCAGGTTCCAGATCATGAGTATTCTCGACAGCAGAATGCTATCTTAAATGCAAACGTTCTTTTTATAAAAAGGGAGGAAGACCATTATTTGTCAGTATTGTTAAGATGCTGATAAACATCATAATCAAAACACCCTAATCTAGTGAAGAGGCCCTTAAGGCAGGACTTCCAGGAAACTGCCAAATAGGGTTATTGGGTCCCAGGAGGGTTTGTCCCATACAGCTTGGCCACTGGCACGGTAAGTCTCAAATGTTGATACAATTGTGTTTGGTCCTCATAGCATTCCCAATTCACTCAGAAACTACTAGTATGGACATGAATATCCATGTTAGTATTACATAATTGTATAAGAATAATAGTAAAACGTTATTCTTTCTGTAGTACAGCTCATTGTTTTGACAATTCCCCTGAAAAAATTCCAAGGAAAAGCAAAAATATTTAAGGAAAAGTAAGTTGTTTTTCTTTTTCAGGAACGTGCATTGCGACTATGATGTAAACAATCTCCGTAATATGGTTAAGGTAATTCTTTTAACAGATCCCTTAAGTAGACCCTAGTCGACATTAAAGGCAGCTGGCTGCAGAATGAAGAAATTGATCAGCTGCTTATATCCATCTCCAGGTTGCTCCAACTATTTGCACAAGTTTGGCTCTTAGCTTTGCAACCAATATGTCCCATTGATGTGATGAAGAACTGGAGCCACATCATATAAATTTGAAGTCATGCTGGCAACTTGTCGCAATTTGGACCTGTATATAAAGTACAATAATGTTTAAAAGCTTATCTAGATGAAAGAGCTCTGAATGACTCTGCTAGGTTCTGGAAAAATTGAAGCCGCAAGAGGCAAACAAGCCAACTTCATGCAAGTAGGAACGTTTTGGAATTTATCAATTTGAAAGGAGAAAATTTTCTGATGCAGTAACACCTTGTAGGCTGCAAAATCAGGTCAAAGTGGCGATAGTAGGGTACAATATAGCTGTGGCTTCAACAACAGCTCGCTTCTTCTTTTTGAGAAAAACAGTTGTTTTACCAGCATGATACAGTAAATTTCTTTAAAAAAAATTGTTCTGGGAAGCAAATCATTAGATTAGCACTTTTCTGACATGTTTCATGTTGTACTTCCTCTCTGGTCATGCATCTTTATCAGGCATAGTTGGCCAATGCATGGAAATTTCTGTGAGAATGACAATTCCTATGAAATGACAATGCTAATCGTAATCTGATAAACCAATTTTATGCTTTTGATTATCAAGGGGTCTTTTTATTGTAGGGCTTAGCTTCATTGTTCCGTAATATAACCTTTTAGTCTTCTCCTTATGGTCATTTTTCCATATTGATGTTTACTTTCAAATTTATGCTATTCAGGGTAACTAATTATCTCAGAACTTGAATCATAAGTTATGAGGAAAACATCTGAATGGAACAAAGGCAGAGGGATGAGAATGAAACTATACTAATAAAGGTTTAAAGAACAATCGTAATCAGCGAAAGGACATTGATCTCCATGAGTATCTGCTTTGCCATAGCCGAACATGTTGATCTATGTAGCTAAGCAAACTGATGCTAAACTGGAGCTAATTTCATGAGGCTTTGAGGCCTACGTATGCCATCCATCGTGCATGGGCCCATGAGCTATGGTTTATGACCCTGTTTGTCTGTAGGGCCTCAGTAATGGCCAAATAATTATCAATATCTCTAGTAAATGACAAATATAGATCAAAGGGCAGAAGTGCCCAAACTATATGGTCCAAATGTGAGGTCCCTTATAATATTTGGCCTATAATTCCTTATCCTTTTGCTTTAGAACTAATGGTAGTACAAACACAATTCGATACCTTGTTCATTATGAACTTATTCCTGATTGAGAAAGAATCATATGGTAGAGTCCCATAGCACGTATGGCTCATTTCACTACCTAATTAATGTGATATAATGACTGACTTGCTTGTTTCATGGTTCAAGGGCTTGAAAGTGTTGTGAATATTTAAATATCTTGATTATGGTGACAACACATTTTGGAGGTTCATGTGCTTATTTGGATGATAACATCATTGATATCTGTATGCTGTTTGCACATTGCATAGCAGGGTTATGGAAGGCCTCTTTGGCTTGTTCAAGGTTTTTTTAGAGCGAATGGAGGTTGTGGGTATGTGAAGAAGCCGGCTTTTCTACTTCCAACTGATGGTGAAAAAGTTTTCAGTCCACGTGACCAACATCCGATCAAAATGACTTTAAGGGTAATCTCTCAAGTAGCTTCAGATGTGATTCTGCCTTGATTTACCATTGGTGTCTGGTTGTGAAATCTTGGATTTCCTTACTGAAGAAATAAATGAGGACTGTACAACAATATCTGCTCCTTCACTCTGTATTGTTAGGTAAATTGCTTGGAATCAAGTGAGTATGTAGTAGTTGTCTCTCGCTTGGCTGCAAGTGACCAATTAAGACTAGCTACCATACAAATCTCCTTTCACGAGTGTCAAAGTGGGTACAGAAGTTCTGTGGAGTACCCCACATACACATTATAAGGCTTCTGTGGTTTTTGATGGCAGAAATACAGTCTTTTTGTTGCAACCTTGCCTCCTATAAGTTGACTAGTGCTGCCTCAACCAGTCACTCGATCTAGCATGAAGAGGAAGATGAAGCTGCCTTTATGACCAAGGTTATAAGAATGAGAATATGTAGAAAGCTGATTAGAGTTTTTGGTAGTTGGGGATTCTTTCAAGGTGTTTAATAAATTTTGAGGTAAAATTGCAAAATATTTTGCAAATATGTGTCTGAGATAATTAGTCGTGCATGAGCCTTTATTGGCTTGACTCCTCTGTGTACAACTTACATGCATCTATAGTTGGGTGATTAAGGATTACCCTTGATTGTATGGCTTCAGGGTATTAGCTTAACTTTAAGATTTTCTGGGAATCATGGAATTATCACATGTAGGATTGTTTTGTACTCGAGAGAGGAGCCCATCTCCTTCTCATTTGACTAATTATGACGTTCCTATACTATTTGGCTTGTTTGATGACAATATGGAGCTTGCCTATTTGAAGGACAGAGCCAAGGGTATATTCATAGCTCAACTTGATCAAAGAGGCATAGCTGGATCACTTGGAAAAACCAATATTTGATAAATTTTGAAAAAAAATATGTCATGAAGATAGGTTTTCAGAAGATCAAGAAGACTTTGGCAGAAAATAGCATCCAATTATACATTGAAGACTGCATCTACAGATGTTTCCCCCTGTTTTGTAGGTACACCAAAGGGGCTTAATTAAGTCTTTGAATTTTTCGTCTTTGCCAGAGTTTCATGGCAAGGTAATTATTAAAGATGCTATATCGTGGTTTGGATACATGGAGGTTGTGAAGAGGAGGAAGAGATCAAATTTTGAATCTAGATAATAGAGAGAGGGAAGAATTTGGAACTCAGGAGAGAGGAGATAAGAGAGGGAGGTTAGAACTTAGGAGACAGTAGATACGGTTCTACTTTTAACTTTTAAACAAGACAAGGTTGCATCGAACCACGATTCGAACAGCCTATCGCGGTTCGAACCTTCGAACCGTTAGGGGCCGATTCGAACCTGAAACCGGTTCAAACTGATTCGAACCGTTTTTTGGCCCCTCAACCAAAAAGACAAAGAACAAAAAGAAAACGGTTTGAACCGTTTCCTGATTCGAACCTAGCTAGCCGGTTCGAATCGGTTCGAATCGGGACGAATCGGCCGATTCGAATAGGCCGATTCGAATCGGCATGTAACCTTGAAACAGGAGGAGGCGGCTGATTACAGTCTACAATGTACATTGCACACTATACAAATTTCAAAGGTGTATTGCCCCTTTCAAACACTACAAAATAACACTTGTTTTTGCCACAACGGAAAGTGAGGAGTATCCTTCCACGCCCCCCCCCCAAAAAAACACGCAAGAAGGAAAAAAAGGAAACTTTGTTTTGAAACGGCAGACATGGTTTTTTCCATTTTGAAAAGGCTGTTTTGAAATGGGACCCTAAATATTGGTTCAAATGGTGGTGCAGTATGTGGTTACAACAAAAAGCAGGAAGCTTATCAATTGTGGATATTTGGGCTTGATCCTACTTCAAGGAGGTATTCTTGAATGAATTTGCACTTAGGCATGATGCAAAGGAGGTGGCTAGGGCCAAGGGCAAGCCCCTCCTAGCCCAGTGTCAGGCCTGGTAGCATGCGTACTGCCAAGTGTCGGCCACGTGGCTCTAACATGGCCGACTGCACGTCGGGACCCAACGTAGGGCCCTATCCTATTGACAGGGTCCCTAAGCTGTGTTGGGCCCGCCATGGCGATGGACCGTGCTGGGGCACACTACTCACATTGTCTTGCCCCGTTGGACGTGTACGCTGGACACGTCCCTGACTGTGGTATCTGACCTTCCTGTGTTCTCTAAGGTTCGGCACTGGTTTCGAGCTCGTAACAATGGGATATTTCCCGGGAGCGCCATCTATGTCTCTTGTGCTCGTTGCAGGAGGTGGAAGATGAAGCCCATTTCCTCCTCAGATGTCCTTTGTATTATGAGATATGGGGGAGGTATTATTGTCTCTTTCACGATGGCCCGCATACACTTCGCAGTTTTGTCTCGTTGCTTGGACTTCTTGTTCATGAGATGCTTACTCTCCGTCAGTCTCATCTGCCTGTACCATATCACTTGGGGTTAGACTCCCAACAGCTGCTTCTCACTGGCTTCTTTTGGACTCGAGCACATGTTGATGACTCCGATGATGAGATTCCTATCCCTGTGCCACTGCGGAAAAAGCCTAGACGTAGTCGCCACTTGCCTCCATTAGGGCCCACTGTACACTCCACTCAGTGGACACTTCACACTTACTTTCGCCGATATGTACATATTCTCCACCTGGCTCGGGTTGTGGGCATTGGTACTTTTTCTGTAGTTCTTCTGGTATGCCTGGCCCGGGTTGTGGGCTTATTTCACTTTTGCTTTGTTCTACTTTCATTCGTAGCTAGTTTATAGCATTTTACGGCCATGTCCTCCTATGGATAATGCTCCCACTGTTGCTTGTATATATTTTCTTTTTGGTCTTATGCACCCACGGGTGCCCAAAAGACGTTAATAAAGCTCTCTCTCTCTCTCTCTCTCTCTCTCTCTCTCTCTCTCTCTCTCTCTCTCTCTCTCTCTCTCTCTCTCTCTCTTTTGGGTGCCATGTGTCAATGTCTTATTGGCGCGCAATGACTCTTTGTTATGGACCCACGTCAATGTGCACAACTGTCGCGTGTTGATGGTCATGCGTGACTCCTATGGTCGGAGATGACCCCACCCGGACAATGTATATAGAGGTGGATCTCCATGAGCTTATTATTCATTCTCTCCTGGAAAATGAAGAGCTCTTCCACTGGTGGTCAGGTCAGGACGTTTATCTAGGCCTCAGGATGTAGGTAGGCGAGGGTCGAGGGTAATGTATGGTGGTATTGTTCACCATAGCTTATCGGAGATTCGAGCTTGCTTGATGGTGGTCTATAGCTCCAGTGCACGGGGGAGAGGTGGCAGTGCCTCTATGGTTGGGTGGTAACGTAGCGTTTGTCACCTGTTTGTGCTTTAGCAATGACCGGGACGATGGAAACCCGCCCCCCTTGGACCCCCCCCCCCCCCCCCCGGCGATAGTAGCAGGGGGGGCGCTGCCCCCCCTGTACCCCCCCGTAGATAAGAATAGGGGTCCAAATGTGCGCCGATAAGGGCCCAATATTTATGCCCCAACCGTGTGCACAATGAACTCACATCTCCAGTGAAATGATTGCAGAAGTGATCATCATCCATAGAGTTGATAGCCCAAACTGTAGCATTAACATTTACTGAGAACCAGAGCAAATAACAACCAAATAGCTACTGAAAATAAGATCTTTTTGTGCCCTATCTACTGCACTTTTGAGAGGCAAAATGTTGGTTTGCCATTGCTCCCCAAAATTTTTTTCAGCCATAAGTTATTTTTCCAATTTTTTTTTTCCACCACATTTCTACATTAGAAATGCGGTTTCAGAAACGTGTTTGCCCAGAAACGCGTTTTTGTGCAACTATGATTCACCTGAAGGAAGAATTTTTAACAAATTTAGGCAGGAGTATCGCGATGTCTTTCCTTATAAACTTTCTGATGGTCTACCTCAAAGGAGTGTTGACCATCAGATAGAGTGGCTTCCTAGAAGCCAACTTGTATCTCTTTTTCCATATAGGGTTAGTATCAAGGAAGAGGATGAAATTTCTAGGCAATTACAAGAACTTCTTAGGATGGGCCATATTTGGCCTAGTAAGTCCCCTTGGGGAGCATCAATCCTTTTGGTTAGTAAAAAGGATGGTGGCACACGTTTGTGTGGTGACTTTAAAAGTTAAATGATTTAACCATCAAGAACAAATATCCCTTCCCTAGGATGGATGATCTTATGGACCATGTGAATGGAGCTAAGTATTTCTCCAAGATTGGCCTTAGATCGGGATACCATCAAATAAAGGATTAGGAACGAAGATGTTCCTACGACTGAAATTTGATCCAGATACGACCATTATGAGTTTTTAGTTACCTTTTGGACTCACGAATGCTCCTGCCACTTTCCAACAGCTGATGAACGATATTCTTCGTCCATATCTGGGAAAGTTTGTGGTGGTGTATTTGGATGATATATTGATTTATAGTCGGATCCTTGAGGAGCATGAAGAGCATCTTCGTATTATCTTGGATCTTCTAAGACAAGAAAATCTCTATGCTAAAGAGTCGAAATGTGAGTTCTTCCAAACTAAACTCAAATACTTGGGCCATGTCATATCTGATAAAGGTCTTGAAATCGATTATGACAAAGTTCGTAAGGTACGAGAATGGCCGCGACCTCAGACAATTCGTGATGTGAAATCTTTTTTGGGTTTCACAGGATTTTTTCACAAGTTCATTTTGGACTATGCCTTAATAGCATTGCCCTTAACGAACGTTCTTAAGGGGGTAGAGAAAAAATGTAGTCGCAAAAAAAGTCCTTTGATAACATGGACTGATGAAATGAATGAGAGTTTTGAGACTCTCAAGCACTGTGTTTCTCCGGCTCCAATATTATACATTGTAGATCCTAACCGACCCTTTGTGGTGGATACAGATGCTAGTGACTTTGCTGTAGGAGCGGTCCTTTATCAGGATGGTAGACCAATTGCTTTTGAAAGCAAGAAGCTGGATCTTGCTCAAACGAGGTATTCTACCTATGAGAAGGAGCTTTTTGCAGTCATTCACGCGTTAAAAATCTGGAGGCATTATCTCTATGGTGCCAGATTTATGGTGATGACCGATCACCAATCCCTTAAGTACATTTGTGATGCCAAGGACCTTTGTGGCCGTAAGGCTAGATGGTCGGAACTCATTCAGGAGTTTGTGTTCGACATTAGGTGTTACGAGCACGTAATCAATGACGAACCCTAGAGAACACAAGAGGTCAGATACCACAGTCAGGGACGTGTCCAGCAGCGTACACGTCCAATAGGGCAAGACAATGTGAGTAGTGTGCCCCGAAACACGGTCTAGGGACCCTGTCAGCAGGATAGGGCCCCACGTTGGGTCCCGACGTGTAGTCGGCCACATCAGAGCCACGTGGCCGACACTTGGCAGTACGCATGCTACCAGGTCTCACACTGGGCTAGGAGGGATTTGCTCCATATCAGGGAGTAGGCAAGGCTGGGTGGATCCTTCTTTGGGAGCTTAGTTTGATGACTGGTTCAGATGGATACCACAATCCACACCTGATCTTGTGGTCTAAACAAAAGAATTAACATGGTTCAATATTACATTCAAATCATAGATGCACTGCATTTCTAAAATGCGTTTCAGAAACGAGGTTCAGAAATGCGTTTTTGAAATTTTAAAAAGGTTCAGAAACGCGTTTTTGAAATTTTAAAAAAAATTCCAGAAACGTTTTTTTGATATATTCTTTTTTGGTTTTTTTATGGGCAATATGGGTATCAGATGAAAGCTCTAATTAAGAGCATAATTACTGTGTAGTTTGTCGACTGTTTCGGGTGCAAGATGGTCCAGTTCAGGTGCATTAATCCATGTTGGGTTCTGTCAAAACTAACCTCTAGCCTGTCTGTGTGATGGTCCTAGTAAGTGTGTTTTCGCTCAGGGAGTTCGAAGGCCAAGTCATGAAGAGGCCTTACCGCCGTTGGGGGGCGTTGGGTTCTGTCAAAACTAACCTCTCGTCTGTGTGATGGTCCTAGTAAGTGTGTTTTCGCTCAGGGAGTTCGAAGGCCAAGTCATGAAGAGGCCTTACCGCCCCCCGAACCCCTTGAGCATTTATTGAAAACCAGAGCAAATAACAACCAAATAGCTATTGAAAATAAGATCTGTTTGTGCCCCATCTACTGCACTTCTGAGAGGCAAAACGGTGGTTTGATCATTGATCCCCTAAAAAAATTTCAGCCGTAAGCTATTTTTTCAAAAAAAAAAATTATTATTATTTTTTTTTTTGCGATTATGGGAGGAGAAATGCGTGCCTTAAAAAACGCGTTTCTGTGCATCTATGATTCAAATCCTTTTCTGGTTTAGGGTTTAGGGTTCGAATCCCCCCTGGATCCAAGAGCACTAGCTCTAGGGATAAGCTTCTATCAATTAACAGATTCAATGTAATCCATGTATCAAAATCTTCTTCTAACATCACAGTTGCCATCCAAAACTGCGGATAACTCGATGGTCACAAAGATATCAGTTATTAATTCAACTAAATGAATTTAATCTAGGAAATTAATATCCGGTATTCAACAATTATTTACAGGGATTACCGAAATCCTAACTGCGAAATACATTTTCCGAATCACACTTACTAACACTGATGTCCACTCTTCTTCCCTCAGAATTTTCAGTTCCCTGAAAATCTATTTCAGCTAAGGTACTAAGAAGACGTAACGACATTAGTAAATGTTTTAAAATTAATTACTGTAGGAAAAAAAATCTGAAACAATTTCATTTCTATCCTATACCTGGGCTGAATTACCGATACACAAAAATCAACTACTAGCTACTAGTCTGATCTTATGAATATAATTCACCATAGTATTTAACCGGAAATGAAATTAGTTTTTTAATTCCTATATTACGATTTTCCCAATAAAATTGGACTGTTATTCCATTTATTGACTGGTCTGGCATTACTCCATATTGACAAAAAACTATCCAAACACAAAATATGAAATCACATGGACGGAATCCTACCAATAGGATTTTAGTAGCTCTTAAATTGTATCCAACAAAATTTTACTGTTCGGATAAAGAGTTCTGTCACCTCCCATCATATCTGGTCATTTCATATTGTTTGAGCTTTTGATTGTCCTATTACCCGCGCTGATTTCAGAAAGTAAGACATGGTTGCTGCTCTTGTTATGGGGCACATTTGATTTCAACAGGCACTGTACAGCTTCCTCCTCAAAATTGACAATTCTTATACTGGGTTTGCAGTAAGAAATGAACTAACTCTCTAGCTAGGAAAACAAAGCATGTAAGTCCTTGGAGCTGTGATATCCTTTTGGAGATGCCTCAATCAGTTAGTGACATGTACTGACGTTATCAGGAATTCCTTTTGACCTCCAAATTTATTACTGCCATAATTAATGTGCCTTACTTTGATTACAGTGGAGCAATGGGATCATGTCCACTTTACATTGATGAAGGTCGATAACCTTTTTGTGGTTTCTTTGGCAGGTGAAAGTGTACATGGGTCTTGGCTGGCTTGAAAGATTTGGAAAGAACTATTTTGATAAATATTCCCCACCTGACTTTTACACAAGGGTAAGATGTTTTGATAATTGTCTTGTGGAAGCTGAAATGCCAAGGCTTGTGTGTTGAGGCTGTTTGATTACTGGATAGGTGCAGAGTATCAAGCTGATTTGAGGCCTTTCAATATGTTTGCAAGTGGTTTCCACTTTGGTGTATCTGCTAAGCATGCACATTTGACTAGTTCTTATGTTCATATTCTGCAGGTTGGCATCGCAGGGGTGCCAGCTGACACAAAGATGAAGAAAACACATACCATTGAAGATGCTTGGAGCCCAAATTGGGGTGTAGAGTTTGAATTTCCTTTGACTGTTCCAGAAATTGCGCTCCTCCGGGTGGAAGTTCATGAGTACGACATGTCCGAAAAGGATGACTTTGGAGGTCAGACATGTTTGCCTGTCATGGAACTGAAGACGGGCTATAGGAGTATTCCCCTCTATGATAAAAGAGGCGATGAATTGGCAGGCGTGAGATTATTGTTTCGAATTCAATTTGTCTAAAAGAGGGCATCAAAGGCTCTTAATGCCCAGATGAGCTTCAGCATCTCTGCAACTATGAAAATCAGCATAAATTAAGCACAACAATATGAAATAAGGACAATGGGATATGTATGTCCTTGATATAGGTTTGATATGAATTTTATTTTTATGTTGATGAGACAACCATTATAGGGTGCAACTAAATTCTGAATCATGGCGAGCATCAACAAGCAATCAGCATGCACTATCAGATTCTTGCCACCTGGTTGACACATTTTCCCTATAGATGTATATCCATTGGAATTGTTGCATGGCATATGCTGATGTTGTTACAAAAATGCGACAGCTTAAAAAATTGTCAATAAGAGATGGCAATCAAGTGACTGAGATAACTTGCAAAGCTGTTTTCTTTTTGTTACCTCTTATGTATCAACTCAACCAGCCAATAAAATGACAGCGTACCAAGTTCCCGTCTTGTGCACCTATTGCTACTATGTCTCGGAACTTCTTGTCGCTTTTTAAATTTTGTTCCTACCTTGATTCAGAACACAAAGGCATAACTGTATGCCATGCAGCATTCGCATGGGTTTTTTGGCCTTGCCTTGCAAAGGCAAAATTAGGTGCTCAAGTTAGTCAAGGTAATCTATGTAAAAGTTAAAATTATATAGAAGAGACTTGCTTTAAGTTTTGGTCTTTAATCATCTTAAAAACGTGCACTATTTTCACCTCATGTATGAAATAGAATACTCATCTCTCATTCTTGACACTCTAAACCATTTTGGGACTTCCATAACCTTTGAGGCTTGAATTGGGCTTAAACTTACAGTTGGCAACTTGCACATGAATAATAAGGCACCACCAAAGATATAGAAGAGATTCAATTCAGATAGTTTTAATTGGTGGTCCTCAATAAAGTTGACTGATCTGTTTGTTTCAAAGATTAGTGGCAACTATGGGTGTGTCTGGCTTATGGTGAGTGTAAGGGCTTTTCACTTCACTACCCTGAAATTGAGCAGAAACTTCACATGATCACAATATGGCTTTTCACTATTATGGAATTGGACAAAAAGTTCACACAACTTTTATATAACATTATGACTAGGCTAAAACTGAGTCTATGAGTTCCAACTATGCAACCAATTGTGGAATGTGGTGTTAGTGTCAACTTTTAGAGCTAGTTGAAAGGTACAAGATAAGCAAATGGCATAATCATGATTGTACGGTTAGCAAGTGTGAACGTGTACAATATGAGCTGATGCGGGTTTTTGACTATCTCAGATTACCCTCTTGTGCTAGTGTTTTGAACGTGCTATAGTGCTTCGTAGATGGATCTTGGCAAGGATTTGACTCTTCAAACCAAGCATTATAAGTCTCAACAATTGGACAGCTAAAATTATCAACATTAGCAAATTTGCATAGGAGACACAAAAAAGATAAGACGCTTTTCACAAAATGAAAATATAGCAGCAAATTTTAATGCACCCATCATGTAAAGGGTCATCGACACCCATAAAGCAAAAGAGTGCACACTATCAAGCACTTTTCACCGATGATTTTGGCTGTATATATGGACATTCTAAGTTATAGAATGAACAATTGGAGAAAGATTTCTCAAAGGTGAGTATTGTGAAAAAAGTCGATCTTGAATGGATCCAAACTTCCAAAATACTTGGCTAAGATCTTTGCAAAACAAGCTACAAAAGCTAGAGATGGCAAAGCATCCTAATGCTATCTTTGATACACATGAACTTGACAAAGCATTCAAGAGACAAAAGAAACTAATAAAAGGTACTGATGGCAGCCAAAATAGCAGCAAATAGGGCACCCAACATCAGCCTACCACTTTTGGAAACCTCTTAAGATCATACAAAAGCTTGAAGACAATACACAAGACAATGCTCTCAATGGAGGAAGAAACAATGACAATGATCTATTAAAACTAGTCAAGGAAATGTTGACAATTTTTACACTCCCTCTTCAACTTTGCTTGCTAGTTTTACAACACTACTTTGATCTAACTTAAAAATGATTTTCATCTTAAGGATAGATCTCCTCTCAATGATCCTAATATGTACAAAACAATAAACTTCATAATTAATATAGATAATAGTGTCCATATTGGATGTTTCACCATTTCTTACATCAATTTTACATTTCAAGATGATACTAGTACGTGAAAAATAACCTAGAATGAAAATGGCATGATTCCTCCATGTTTCCACCTTTGAAATCTCTGTAAAACAGCATTAAACATGTAACAAATGAAAGTGATGAATGCTTGCTTGCATGTCTTCTCCATATTTCACTTCTTGTGAAGTGTATGTGTTAAAATCCACCATAAACGAGCCTCCATTGCCTTCTTGCCATGAAGAACCATCAAGTCTTGAAATCCATGAGTAGAAGAGTACAACAATGATGCTAAGCCAGTTCCACAAGACTCCTCATAGCTAGTAGGTGTTAGAAATTAAGTCCACAGTTGTCTCCATGGTGAATGACAATTTCTATTTCATGATTCTTCCTGCACGTTTAGATCTAGGGTCAGGTGAAACCAACTTTGGTTCTACATCTGCTCATCTGATAACTGCAAGAATCATATCTTAGACAACCAAACTATTTGAAGAACGTCTACAAACGGGCTTATGGCTGATCTCTGATGAATTCACACGTGTGAGACGCCCTACACATGTATTTTTGATCTCCTAAGCCCAATAACACCATAAAGATCAGACTAGCATTGGTTGTCAAAAGGAAAGCTGATCATACAAGCAAGATATGTAAACAAAACATAAGACTAAGCATCATAAATGCCTCTACTCGGCTAGAGAGAGAAAGTAGCAAGTACAAAACTCATGGAGAGAGAGAGAGGGCACAAAGAGCTTGTCTTCAAATTTGCATTACACACAAATTTCATCATTTTCTCAATGAGAGTACATCACATATATATAGATCCATGGACTCTCCTCCTACTTTGAGTTGAATTGGAGTTGTGGATCCACCTCTCAAGCTATCTAGACTTATCCAAGCCACCTCACTATGTTTAATTATGCCACATAGTCTTTTCATGCATTAAATGTGGCATGTAAAGTACAAATGGCAATTCCTATGGTAGCACGAGTTTCTGCTTCTACCTACCTTGAATATACTATTCTAAGATGGGTCTTTACTAAGCCAAGAGCTCAATTCATCTTTGGCATTCTTAGGACCCATACTCATAACCTTAGATAGATTTTTCAATATTTTGACACTCCTCCTAAAAATGTATCTAATGTGGATCAAGCATTGATCTTGAGATAAGACCAAGATTAGACCTATGCTTTGAGAAATCACTTTTGCAAAGTGGCTTTGTGAGAAGATCAACAATACACGAAGATGTGTCGACATGTTCTAAGTTGATTTCACCTCCAATGAGCTTTTCCCTTACAAAATGGTGTGCCACTTCTATATGCTTGCTTCTTGCATGAAAAACTACATCTCTACTATCAACTACTTTAGAGGTAGAGAGCATGTAGATTCGATAGGCTTTCTTGTTGGATGAATATCCAACCATTACTCCTTTGCTTGCACAAGGATCATCCTTCTTTCTCGTTTCCAAGGGAATATGAACAAAGCATATGCATCCAGATACTCTAAGGTGTTCAACCTTAGGTTTCTTCAAATAGAGTGCTTCATATGGTGACTTTCTTCCAAGTGCAACATGAGGGAGTCTATTGCAAAGATAGTTCGAACAATTGATAGCCTCACCCCAAAAGTCTTTTGGCAAGGATGCCTCAATTCTAATGGTTTTGGCACATTCACACAGTGTTCTATTCTTTCTTTCAGCCACCCCATTTTAAGATGGTGTATATGCAAAGAAAACTCCCTTTTAATGCCTTCAAGCTCACAATAGTCATGAAATTTATTGAAAGTGTACTCACCACCTCCATCACTTCTAAGAATCTTGATTTTGTAAGAAAATTGCTTTTCAACTAGAGCTTTGAACTTTAGGAAATAGTCAAACACCATAGATTTTGAAGCTAGAAGATATACGCAAGTAAATCTAGTGAAATTATCAATGAAAGTTACAAAGCAAGTAGCACCACCCTTGCTCTTTGAAGATGAGAAGTGCACATCCGAGTGTATGAGCTCCAATGGATGTGTAGTCTTGATAGATGACTTTGAAAAAGGCTTCTTATGAGACTTAGATATGGCACAAGCCTCAGATGGCTTGAAATTATTGGAGATAAGATTAGGCAAGCCAATAGCTTTGGCTTTCTTGACCATGGACACCATAGAATAATAGTTAGGATGTCTCAGCCTTCTATGCCATCGTTCCTCCAAAGACATATGAGTAGCAAAAGCACTATCACAAGAGTTAGCATACTCTTTGGGATCAAGCTTGAAGATTCCACCATATCTAGACCCAAATGCAAGGATCTCATTATGCTTCTTGATTGTATATGTATCAACATTGAAATTCACATCTAGTCCACTATCAAACAATTGCCCAACACTCATAAGGTTTTTTGTAAACTTGGGAACAAAAAGTACATTAGACAGAGAAAGAACTTTTGATGAAGAAAGCTTAAAGGGAATGGTCCCTATGCCTTCAATAGCACACTCACGATCATTTGTTGTGTAGATGGACTTCTTGGCTCCTTCATAAGGTGACATGGATGAAAAAGAATGCTTGGAGCTACACATTTGTGAGGAAGCTCCACTGTCGATATACCACGAACCATCCTTCTTGAAAGGTGATGAAGAAAAACTCGAGAGCATAAGAGATCCCTCTCCATCACTTGCATGAGCATCTTCCTTCTCTTTATTAGAAATGTTGGCTTGCTTGAATTGACTCTTCTTCTTGAAGCAATTGGTGGCAAAATGCCCTTTCTTGCCACAAAAGAAACACTTGATGTTTTTCTTCTTCTTCTTGGATGTGGAAGCTCGAGAGGACTCATCCTCATCTCCTTTCTCCTTGGAAATAAGATTGTTCTTGTTTTTTTTTAAGAGGATTGGTGTTGATTCTTACTTCTTGTCTTGTGCTTGTCTTTGGTAAAGAGAGCTATACCATCAATGTTGAGAGACAGTCTCTCCATTTTCAAGAGTTTATACTCTTGTCTTGATTCTTCAGAAATGAGCACACTTTAGAGTGCTTCCAAACTTGGTAGCTCCTCCTTAATGGCATAACTCTGAACAAGGTTGTCATATTCCTCCTTTAACCCATTAAGTATGACTTGAAAAAGTTCATTTTGGTTGTAGGAGTCTCCTATGCATGACAATTATCTATGGAGGTCTTTAACTCTCATTACATAAGCTGAAGCACATTCATCACTTCTCTGTACACTTTGAAAAATTTGGTTTCTTAGTGTTAGAAGTCTAGAAGTATTCTTTGCCTCATAGATAGACTTGAGAGTATCCCAAGCATCTTTGGCATTAGTACAAGCACCAATTTCTCTTAAGATGTCATTTGAGACGTTCATCTTAATATAATGTAGAGCCATCCTGGCTCTCTTTTTGTACTTTGGAATTTCTTGAGGAATTTGTGGTTCTTCTTCAATGTCAAGTACAATATCCATCACATCTTGTAGTATTAAGACAAATTCCATTCTAACCTTCCAAATTGAGTAATTGGAGGTTGACAATCTTTCACTTGCTTCTAATAGAAAGACACCCATTGAAGTCATAAAGAATGATGGAGATCAAAAAAGATGGATGAAAGAATTGCTTATCTTCTCACTATAGGGACCAATCAAGGGTACAAAACCAAATCCTATGTAAGACTAAGCAAAAAATTGTGAGATAGATCTCACTAGCTTGACAATCTCTCTAAAACAAGATTTGAATCATCAAAAAAGATGAAGTATAGCCAAAGTTATGGTTCTCTGAATTTCACACATGTGAAATATTCCAAAAATGTCAAATTGACTCAAATACAATCTATTTGTAGGAAACAATTTGCCTAGAACCTATAAATTTTGTCTAAATCACATATAGATGAGATTGTGCAGCCTCTGGATGATTTTTGTGATCATTCAAGCAATAAATGACATGTACACACCATTTGCCACAAGTCTAGGTGCCCTACCTACGACTCTTCAAAAGCTTATAACTTTTGATTGGCTTATCCAACTGTCATGATTCAAATTGCATCAGATTCTACCATTTCTAGCTTTCTAGTGGGCTAATTTGCAGGAAATTTGGATTTAAGGTGAGAGAAAACCACCAATCTGAAAATGGGCGGATTTTACATGTGCCAGCTCCTGAAATTCCGTACAGTACCTGATCTGGCCCATTCAATGTGGTTTGAAACTCTAAATCACCAGAAAACTGCAAACTAGCTAGAAAGTAGAATCTAGACAATTCCTAGCTTGAAATCTGATCCGATCTGCAAACTTTTTGATTAGATTTGCTTGTAAAACTTAGGCAGGCTCTGATACCATGATGAATTCACACATGTGGGATGCCCTACACATGTATTTTTGATCTCCTAAGCCCAATAACACCATAAAGATCAGACTAGCATTGGTTGTCAAAAGGAAAGCTGATCATACAATCAATATTATTGTGTTACAAGCAAGATCTGTCAACAAAACATAAGACTAAGCATCATAAATGTCTCTACTCGGCTAGAGAGAGAAAGAAGCAAGTACAAAACTCGTGGAGAGAGAGAGGGCACAAAGAGCTTGTCTCCAAATTTGCATTACACACAAATTTCATCATTTTCTCAATGAGAGTACATCACATATATATAGATCCATGGACTCTCCTCCTACTTTGAGTTGAATTGGAGTTGTGGATCCACCTCTCAAGCTATCTAGACTTATCCAAGCCACCTCACTATGTTTAATTATGCCACATAGTCTTTTCATGCATTAAATGTGGCATGTAAAGTACAAATGGCAATTCCTATGGTAGCTCGAGTTTCTGCTTCTACCTACCTTGAATATTTTATTCTAAGATGGGTCTTTACTAAGCCAAAAGAGCTCAATTCATCTTTGGCATTCTTAGTACCCATACTCATAGCATTAGATAGATTTTTCAATATTTTGACAATCTCCAGCAAAGGGTAACCAATTCTATCATAATTTCAAGTTCAAATATTAAGTTCAACAATTTGAAGTCATTGAAGACTTGGCCATCTTCAAGGCCACGAATCAACATTTAGTTTTTCTCAGTTCTCTACCAAATTTTGCCTTGTAGATTGCTATGGTCACTATCACTTCTCTGTGCAGCTCCTCTACAAACCCCGTTACTCTAAACGTCTTTCCAAGCAGTGACTTTTCTGCTTTCTCCCCGTCGTAAATCCCAAACTCTCAGAAGACTCTTCTCCAGAAGCTCTCTTCAACGACGACATTGTACTGTGTACACTCCCTGTATGACTCTGATACCAACTTAGAATTTGCTTCGAACAAGAACACAGATCATGCTACACATTAACACACACAGAAAACACTCTCCACTCCAAGCTCACATAGCAACTGTATTTCTCAAAATGAAATTACACAGTACATATAGTTCTTCACTCAAGCAACCCATGCATGACCCAGATTGCCGTTGATGGGACGCTTGTCCCGTCGACTCGCCTCGTGATGAGGCCAACTGATCCT
The DNA here is from genome assembly GCA_029204225.1 of Diphasiastrum complanatum. Classification (NCBI taxonomy): domain Eukaryota; kingdom Viridiplantae; phylum Streptophyta; class Lycopodiopsida; order Lycopodiales; family Lycopodiaceae; genus Diphasiastrum; species Diphasiastrum complanatum. The sequence continues at coordinate 60,579,643 of CM055093.1, forward strand.
TATCGACTGATAGGACCCACAGTACAATAACACAATAATTCTACCTTACTTATAACTGCTACAAGTGATATTGATGTGTTACTTCTGAAATTTTTTTGCAACAACTCTTGATATATCAACTATTGAAAAAAGTTCTTGTAAAAGTTAATTACTTTATATACCTGTATTGCAATAACATTGGATCGAGTTGACATCTCAACCATATTTAAATTGTTGATATGTATATTATAGTGACGTGGTTATTTCGCATCATTTTATTCTCTCAATCACTATAGAATAATATGTGAAAACATACAAGAGAAAATTGAAGTAAATAAAAAACTGTGATGCCATGAATTTGTTAAATATTGAATATCAACATAAATATGACATGATATACTCGAAAATGAAGATATGAGCTGGATAAGTATAAATCATGAAGTACTTAGGAGATATATTTCTCGGAATATATCTCCTAAGTACTTGCCTTGTAGTTAAGGACAAGACCTTTAAAAAGAAAGACATTGCCTTGGATAAGCTTTACTAGGTCATCTACACGAAACGACTAGATATGAAAAGACATGTTAAACTAGAGTAATCTTAACTCTTAGTTAAATATACCTCTTATGGTATAATTGAACGTATATTTAGTCTAATTGTTAACTAGACCTTTTCGCGGGAGCGACGCACCTGTTGTTTTAGAGGTGTGTTTGTTCGCCCCGTAGAACATATATCGATCTCACACTTCAGTCTCGAGCATCGAGAGAGAAGAGTTTATGCATATGTAAGAGGTTGAAGAAGTGAATAGAGTGTTGAGAGTTATTCTCCCTTATCTCTATTCTCCGCACTGTTGAGTGTGAGTGATCTTTAGTCTACTAGCAATCTCTAATGCATTACATGAATTACTCTATGATCAGACAAACTCTCTAGCGCATTACAGTCATTTGCTATGTATCCGTAAAACATGCTCTAAAGATCTGTCTTAAAACCATCTTATTCGTCTGTCACGAATACTTTCTATCCGGCACTCAAATAACGACTATCTTTGGTGTAGTCTAGCACGTTCATTGAATAAAGCTGTATGTATACATATGAGATGACAGTCCCTGTCTGAAGAATTGAGTCTTTGATCTGTGTTCCTGATTGTAATTGAAATAAGTTTCTAACGTGCTCTAAAACTATTTGTGTCCTTTAACCATTAAATTGGACTTAAGTTGTTGAGGACTTCTGTCTAGAAACGAACAGTTCACAAACATGATTGATTAATTGTCTGCACAGTCGCAAATACATCAAACACTTCTCGACTCTCTATTAACATCTTAATCAACCAGAGTGTAGCACTACTGTACTACTCTGATAACATCTCATCTGTAGAACTAGTTTCATTCGATTTGATAGAGGCCATATTGTTTTCTGAAATTATTAACATTACATTCCCCAAACACAAGTAATACTGGTTACTTTTTAATGTTTGTCGACAACCAAAATAACACCTGAAACCACTTATCATGAATTGTACCAAAAACATAACTTTCTAATGCTGTCCTCTGTGGGAACGATACTATTTACTACAAAATCTATATTATAGTACAATATATACCAATTTTTGGTGCCTTTGCCGGGGATAGTCTAGGAAAGTTATAAGAAATCTGACACATCCATCTCCATCTCTAGTGTCTGTCAGATAGAGAATCCAGATTAGAACGATATCGTAAGCTTAGAGAGGAATTTTTACGAAGACAGAGTGAAAGTACTAGTCGAAGAAATCAGACAAAATCACTGCTTAGTTACTTGAACTCCTAATTAGCTTTGGTATGGAGGGTCCTACTGCACGTTTCACTTCTATCTCAAAAAGCACGATTATTATAAAGGGACTTCTTTTGATGATGCAGATAGCTATGTCTCACAATTCGAGTCAATCGCTAATGCAAATAACGAAGGAACTGACGTAGATAAACTATGAATCTTCCCTGGTCTGCTAAGAAAGTAGGCGCGCATATGGTAAAGTCAGACTGAACCAGGCTGTGTAGGAACCTGGTACCTGCTGAAAGATGCATTTCTGAACCAGTTCAGAGAAATTGGTTACAAATCTAGAATTCTCGGACGTCTGGACAATGTTCAGAAGAAGAGTAAAGAATCTCTTCGCAAATATACACGAAAGATTAAAAATCTTATAGGAAAACTGACCGGTGTATATCCTGTTGATATGCAGATCGAATGGTTTTTGGCTCCACCAAAAATTGATCGGTATTGTAGACAAGGAGACATGACCTCCTTAGCAACAGTAATAGCTAGTGCCAAAAATCTCAAGACCTTGAAACTAGCACGAAAGCGACGATCAGCTAAAAGATCTCAAAAGTCTAGAACTGATTCCAATGATAGCGATGATGATTCAATACTAGACAATTTAGTCTTCACAATTTCTTCGTCCCCTTCCTCAAAAGTGACCACCTTCTCTGCAGCAGCTGACTGAAGTTCAGTTTCAATAATTTCCTTCGCTTCTGCTGAGATATCTTTTGCAAATAACTTTGCAGCATCGCGGTCATAGTCGGGGTCACCTTTAAGATCTTCTTTAGTCATAGACTTGTTCGTCGTCTTGCTAGAAGATTTCTTTTTTGAGGATTTTCTATGCTTCGTCGAAGATTTCTGTTCAGGTTTCGAGGAGCCTTTGCTTCTCGTTGTGACTTTGAAAATCTTCTCCACGTCATTTGGCCAGGACTGGTTTTCTCTCTTTACCAATTTTCCTTCAATAATGTCAATTCTCTGCACAACAGCATCAGTCGAAGCTTTCGCTTTCGTGTCTGCAGCAGCTGGTGTTGCTACATACTGATATTTGGGTCGCGGCTTCTGCGGCTGAGGGCAGTCAGGATACTTGTGGCTAGGCTCTCTGCAATTCAAGAATAACAATACATAACCAATCGGCTTTCGTGGTTGAGGGTAGTCAAGGCTGCCTTCCTAAGAACCTTTTTGGAAATATTCATTGATAATTTATGTGTATATAGTGATATCAAGACACACCTGCAGAAGCTGAAATTAACATTGCAATGGTGTCGAGATACTTGTTTATCCCTTCATCTAGAGAAATGGTTTTTTGGTATGAAAGAAGGAATATTACTTGGACACAGGATATCTAACAGAGGAATAGAAGTCGACAAAGGTAAAGTCGAGCTTATAAAGAATCTCCAGATACCAACCAATTTATGTGAACTAAGAGCTTTCTTAGGACATGTTGGCTATTATCGGAGATTTATTCAAAATCATGCTTCTATTACTGCCTCTCTTACACATCTACTGAAGAAACAAGTGGAATACTTGTGGACAAATGAACAACAGAAAGCATTCGAAGAACTTAAGCACAAGTTGATCAATGCTCCTATTCTTAGACCACCCAATTGGGCTATTTTATTTCATAGTTATGTTGATGTTGCTGCAGTTGCTATTGGCGTCTGTCTGAGCCAGAAGGACGACCAGAAGAAGGATCATCCCATTTACTATGCGAGTCAACAACTTAGTGCCTCAGAGAAGAATTATTTGGCTACAGAAAGGGAAGCACTTAGCATGATTTTCACTATTAAGAAATTTCGGCATTATTTGCTAGGATATGCATTTATTTTTCACGTTGATCACTATGCTCTTAAGTATCTTGTAAATAAACCAGATCTATCTGGACGAATTGCTCGATGGGTTCTACTTCTGTAGGAATTCACTTATCAAGTAGAACTTTGTCAAGGAAAGTATCATACAAATGCTGATTATCTTTCGCATCTCAGTACTGGAAAAATTGAAGAACCAATTAATGATGATTTTCCAGACGAACATCTATTTGAAATTTCTTCCACAAATTTGTTATATTCTGATATCATTACTTATCTCAAGGATCAGATATATCTGGATGGTTATGATTTGGAGAAAAAGACAGTTTTTCAATATAAGGTAGCAACTTATATGATTATTAACAATGTTCTGTACAAGCTTGGTGCTGATCATCAGCTACGAAGATGTCTTGTTCAAGCCTTACATTCAAAAGATGCTGGAGGACACTTTGCATTGAAGAATACTGTTAATAAGATATTGACCACCAAATACTGGTGGCCAACCATGTTCAAGGATGTATTAAATTTTATTCGTTCGTGCGATCCATGCCAGAGATTTGGTAAGCCTACCAAAGTAATGAATTGGTCGTTGACACCAATCCTGTCTCTTGCACCATTCGAGAAGTGGGGGATTGACTTTGTCAGTCCAATTAAACCTGTGACTTGACATAGTAAATGTCGTTATATTCTAGTTGCAATGAATTATACTACAAAGAACGTTGAAGCAGAGGTGACGAAACGAAACGATGCGAAACTGTCACGACGTTCTTATTCAAAAGTATAATCACAAGTTATGGTTGTCCCCTTGAACTAGTAAGTGACTGAGGTACACATTTTCTAAATGACACTATATGGTTGCTGACAACATATTTTCTGATCAAACACAGAAAAACTACACCGTATAAATAAAAAGCAAACGGGTTGACAGAGAGAGCTAATGGAATTTTATGTAAGATCCTGAACAAAATTACTATTGCACATGCAACGGATTGGGATCAGAAACTACCATCAGTTCTCTGGGCTTATCATAACATAGAAAAAATTACAACAAAACAGACACCATATTTTCTTACGTATGGTATGCATCCTATTTTGCCTATTGAATTTGAGGTGAAAACTTTTCATATTCAAGCTCAACGAACAGATCAAGACTGTATTAACGAAAGGTTAACCAATATTGAAGAACTAGTTGAAGCTCGTGCAAATTCTCTCGACCTACTTTTTGTATTCATCCATTAAAGATGATGGCCATGTGAACATTATTCACACGTGTGTGCAATCACATATCAAAACGGATATTGTTTCTTATTTATTTATTTCTTTTCTTTTCACAAACGATCTTCCGTCATTAAGATTGATCTGTCAAATCATAGTTTGAAACTCTGAGCCATGCAGGTCCTCCATAAATGGAGATGACAGATGTCATGTCACCATGCCACATCATCATCCCTTCCACACCGCTACTGCATATCATCATTATTTTTCATTTTTCTTCCTTACACTTTCTTCTTGCGATTACATGCTTTCTTGCGCTCACTCTCTCTACGATCAAAGCGATGTTGTACGCCCTATTGCGATCTGCGGAGCTGTCATCAATCACTCAATGCAATGGCTTTTGGATCGAGCTCTAGCTCTACTATCATCTGGAAAGCACGCGCATGAATTCGCCTGACATCCATCCAGTCCTATTTGGATCGATGCAGGTTGGGTGATCTGAAAGTGGATCCTTCCATCATCCTATCTGAAGTTAGTATAGAATCTGTGAACTCCATCCACTCCATCTTTGAGGTAGACTTCAAAGTACATGTGAGAGGCAAATTTTTCACCATTACTGAAGACATGTTCTACACAGCCCTCGGATTACCATTGGATGGGAAGATTGTTGCGACAAACAAAGACTCAGTAGATGAAGCAGCACATTTTTTGAGCAATTGTTTCATACCCACGAAGGGATACAAAATCTCAACGATCAAAGATATGACATTCAAACTGTTCTGTAAATATGCCAATCAAGCAATATTTTTGACGGATGTGGATGCGACAATTTTAGTTCAAAATTTTGGTTATATATTGGACACATTAGCGGGTAATCTAGTTTGCTTCGGAGTTATTACATACAAGGCTTTTTTTGCGATGGATCAAACACCAAAAGTTTTCTGGAGTCAGAGCACATGTTTCTCGATTGTGCACTCATTTCGAAATTTTGACTAAGCAAGAGAAAACCATGCTGACGGGAAGAATGTTGGCTCCAAAGCCAATTGATCTTTCCAGCCTCCTGACCATGCCTATTCCGATTGCAGCAGATGTTGCACCATCGGTCAAAGTAGCAGCTACTATGGAGATAGATACTGCACCTTCACAACAAGCTGCAGTTGATACTAATGCTATGGATACAAATGGAGCTGCTGCTGCTGCTGCTGATTCTTCAAAGCCAGCATCTGCTTCCACATCTCAGAAGCAACCGAGTGCATCTACCTCGGATGATGATGCAACTCAATCCGACACATCTGGAAAGGCTCGAGCAGTTGCTGAAGGCGACACTGGGGCACCTGTGGAAGATGAAGATGAACCAGACAACCAACCCCAGTGGTTTCGAACCATGACAAAGAAAGCCAAGAACTTAGTGGCTGAAATCTATGAATTGGACAAGTACTACCAAAAAATCACCATGGAGTTTATTAACTCAGAAAGGAGATGCCAAGACTCTCTAAATGAGTCCTACGAGAATATTGATTCGCTCGAATCAAACAACTCGAAACTGATTGAACAAAATCGTTCTCTCGAAACACAGCTTCAAACTCTAATAAAAGAACCTGATTCTTTGAAGTGGACAAATAAGGCGATTGAGGCCAAGTCTGACAATTTTCAGATGTGATGCTGAATCCAGATCTTTGAAGTTTGAAGTTTGAAGATCTTTGAAGTTCAGTTAATCTACAAGGTTTTTACAATAACATCTTCAAATTACATGGAATTGCGACAAAGATGTCAAATTTATTTTCACTTTCTGAAAAGTTTTAATGTACAAGTTGGACACTAAATTGTGCTTAAGTACATCATTTCATCCAGAAACTGATGGACAAACAAAAAGGGTTAAGCAATAGTTGGAATTCTATCCATGACATTTTGTTTTAGATCATTAGACAAGGTGGATAGAGTGGTTGTACTTAGCTAAATTTTGTTATAACAACACTCCACGTGTCAACTGGTATGACACCCTTCTTTTCATTACATGGCCATGAACCATTACAACCCGTTAGTGTGGATTTGTCAACATTGGTCAATGAAATCCAACATTATATGGAACTTTCAAGATTTTGAAGAAGATTGGGGAGTTGAATTATGAATTGGATTACCACTAACAACCCGTATGCATCGAGTGTTTCATGTCTCTCTTTTGAAGAAAAGCCTGGGAGAACACTCAACTACAATTGTTACACTACCACCTTTGGATCATAAAGTAATTTGGTTTTGGAACTAGCCAAAGTTGTTGGATATCGGACAAGGTATTGCGAAATGGCAAGATATCAAAGAATATCTAATTCATTGGAAAAACCTCCCTGATGAAGACAATTCTTGGGTCAATAGCTCATTTATTCAACAATGGCCATGACTACTACCATGAAGTTGTTGGATATGATATTCTCAATCAAGACTACTTAATTGGAGCATTCGAGTCTACAAAGCAGATGTCTTCATTCTCGAGGACAAAAATTTAGGAGGAGTGTCATGTTCTTTTAGTACATCTGTGTTAGAAATGCATTATAATATCCAGTGTAAACTTTGATAGGCCCAAAAGGAGCTATTAGCCTTAAGAATAAGGCAGTTTCCTCTTTAGGCCCTTTGAAGTACCTTAATAAGGATAATAGGCCAATGAGTGCCCAAATACATCTAATAAGACTTAACACTAGAGTCATTTCAAAATGCACACAAAAGTGTGCATTTCAAAGACTTATTCAAAAAATCATATCTCATAAACTATGATGAATCACATCAAATCCTTTCACATGTGTGTTCTTCATATATACATACACAAGAGATTGACGAAAGAATTTTTGAATAACATTGCTTGAGATCATTTTCAAAGCACCAAACATATGAAGCAATTCATGAAGGGTAAAGATTTGATGTAGATTGTGGAAAATGAAACGAGTGATTCATTTCGTTTAAAGATTGCAAGAAGACTTGCTACCGGGTTTCAACCGAATCCAAATGTTAGAGAAATAGTTTATGCATGAGATCAAGGAGGTGTGAGTCGAAAAGGATATAGAGCATTGAAAAAATTTATGAAAAAATCTGACCAAAACGGATTGAAACGACATCAAATATTACCTGCTTACAAATTGCTTCAAACTACAAAGCGAGAATCCAATTCATTTATAGAAAATGAATTAGGTGTCTTCCATATTCAGGATACTTTTAAGATATCCAGCAAGCAAAAGGGATCTATTGTTCATTTTCATTATAACCAATACAACAATATATTTTTGGATCTGGAAAAGGTCCAAGCAATGATGATACGACATTACAATGTCAAAAGAGATGGTGAGTTCGTTTCACAACAATATCAATTATTATTTTTCTATTTTTCATAAGCAGCAATTATTGTATGTTATTTACAAGAATTTGGTATTGCAGATATTAGAGGCAAAGCTATATTTGTCATTAAGTTGGATTAAGCGGAGATCGTAGAAGGTCACAAACTAGAACGTGTCACAATCACATTGATGAACCAAGCATTGCAGGAGTCAACTGGAAGTGAGTCCAATAAATTTAGTGTGCAATCCAAAAATCATATATGGTGGATACCTGCATTCAAAGTTCATAAAGAGACCCACGATGTGTTGAAGTGGGTATTTGAACGATGCAATATATCCAAGGTAATACAAGCACAAAATGGAGGACAATTGCTAAGTGTTGATGGCCAAAATTCTACTGTGGAATGGCACTTAGCTGCCGATTTGAAGACCCTAAAATGCATGTTTGGTTGCGGGATCAGTGCGAAATGCCAAACATTTTTGCATATATTGTATGTCTGAAAGTGGCCGAAGTAAAGGTGTGTTGCATTGCAACCAACAAGTTTCACCAAACCGGCACAATCTAGACAAAGCATGGAGTCCCGTATTAGAGATTCCTCTCGAAAGAGTCCATTTTTGCACGATGCATGGTGAATTGCGGATATTGGACAAGTTGTTATATTTGCATTGTTGCTATGCATGGAATATGCAACCCAAATCACGCGCTGATGTTAGCATTCGAAATCTAGAGGTACTGTTATCAGAAATGGGACTTCATGGAAGCCATGTGAATCTTTCCAAGGACGTTGAGTTGAGTGGAAAAACTCAAGACTTGCCGGCAAAAGTTTCCATGGGGGACGCAAAAGGAATGCATTTCTTGTCAATCATACTGGACGAGAAAGTAGTCTTCAATGGGAGTATTGGAAGGGAGTGTGTGAATGAACAACAAATATTGGCTCGGATCCCCGTATGGCTGCCACACGTGCAAAGGTGTGGCAAGCATTTGATGCTTTGTCAATGACTATCAATAAAAAAGATTTAAGGGAGGAAGATTACGATAGATATCAGACAGAAGTACAAGCATTCACTCGATTGATGATTGATGCATGGGGAGAAACACACATCACTCATTATATGGTCAATGTTTTGTCTTTATTTTTTTCTTTGTAAGTTCTATCCAAGTGAAATGTACTAATTAGATTCTTTTGCAAACAACACATTTTGTACGCTCATGGACCTTGGTTTTCAAAGACATATGGATCATTGGTTATTTGGAATACCCAAGGGATGGAGAAGAGTCATTACAGGGCCAAGGCTGCGTATTTCAAAAATTCAAGACACAGTGGAGGTAAAGTTCTTAGCAATGCCTTGGTAGAGATATTTCAATGGTTTTATAGAGGAGTTTTGAGCAGACAAAACATCAAAGAAACACGGGCTCGAGGGTTGACTTCAATGATCTCTTCATCAAATTTAGTCAGAAGAGTCATCCATAGCTAATGCAAGGCATAGGGAATGGAGGATGTCTCGGGTTCGTGTAGGGAAGCGGTGGGTTCCTCGACAAAGAACATCCAAAGAAGAGGATGGCATTTCAGAAATAGCACACAATGAACAAATAGAATCTATTGAGAATATTACATTGTTTTGAAGTATAATGGTATAATTTATTTGATTACTATAAATAGTTTATTTGATACAATATTAAAATCATGCCTATTTTTGAAAAACTTTTCCCTATATAAGACCACTTTATCTCAGAAATCTCACAAAAGTGTAGAATGCAAAAGTCTCATCAATCTTCTTAGCAAAATGATGATCCTTTTATGGATCAAGTACATCCACGAGTCTGGTACAGTCCAGCAGGTCTTCACACGTGTGAAGAGTGCCACATCACTCAGATCTATCCATTTGATCCATCCTTGATCCTTATCCAAAAGTTGACCTTCTAGAATATGGCTAAAATCCAAAAAGCTAGTCTCCTATAATATAGGAATATTCCCTACAAAATAGGATCTAAGAAAAATGGTCAACTCTTATCTTCTAGTACTCTATACACACGTGTGAACATCCACTTGCCATGTGGGAGCATTTACTCATGCACATGCAAGGAAAGGCTAATTTCTAGGTGACTAGTCAACTTGACTAAAAAACTAGTCATATCATGTTCACACTAACTAGATTGATACAAAATCAATTCAGATATATACAAGTATGAAAAGTACATCCTTTCACACGTGGGAACAGGCTCCACACGTGTGAAATCAGATCATCAACATTATTCTAATGTTTGATCAATATTTACAATAACCAATGTCAAGTGATAAGTGACAATTTTCAACAAACTGTTCCAACACCTGGCCAATGCCTAACAAAATACCTATCTTAAAATCAATAACTAGATGCGTACTACCTGGTCAAACACCAATATGTGAATTTAAGCTCACACATAAAAACTAGCTTCTATTGACGTACACAATGAGTCTAAATTAAACTTGGTAAAAACTATTCCAAGACTTGGCCAAAGCCCAACAAATACCTGCTTGAGAATCAATAACCACCTACATACTATGCAGTCAAACACAAAGATGTGACTTTGAGCTCACACATGAAAATTAGCTTCTAAGGATGTACACAACGAGTATGAGTGAAACATAGTAAGAATTGTTTGTTCCAACACCTCATTAAAGCCCAACAAGTACTTGTCTTAAAATCAATAACTAGATGCATATTACCTAGTCAAATTCGATAATACCCGTCCCCAAACCTAGCCAACGCCCGATGAATACATGTTCCAAAATCAATAACTTGGCATTTAGGATTTTAGTACTTCCTTTAACCGTTGGGTCCAAACAACCAAAATTCGTTAATCCCCAAACCTAGAGGGTATCACGATGTGTGAGAAGCATCCCATGGTCCCATGCATGCTGATAATTTTGCATGCCTCATTATTTTTGCTCACCATGCATGCCATATGATCCCATAATACATATCCTAATATTTCCTAGAGGACATCCATGAAAGCCTTGGAATAATGTTCAAATGTGGGCTGTGGGTCACCAGCGTATTCTGGCCCGAAAACCAGAAGGCCAGCCCCTTTTGCCCATTTATTTGTTTACCTTGCTGGTCTTTCAAAATGATTTGTTGATGGGGGATGGGATAGGCAGGTTGAGAGAGGCCCTGAGTTTCATTTCTAACTTCCAAACCCAAAATGCAGGAAGATTTTAATAAGATTTCTATATTATAACTAAAAGCTGTTTCAGAAGATTTTGAGTTTAGATGAAATTTGAGTGTTCAGTTCACATTTTAGATTGAAAGTTACTGTTTAATTTTGTAGGTAATGTTTAGAATTTTGTCTTTGAATTGACACTTTTACTTTCATTCCTTCTGTGAAACGAAAAGCTCTTTTGACATGATGCATTGAAGCTTGCAATATTGTGCGTGAAGCTGGGCAGTATAAAATGCCCAAGTGTCTTAGAAAGCTCAAACAACGTTCCATGATCCATCTCAGGCCCAGTCGGGAGTCAACCCTCCCTCCAGATTCCAACAGTGGCAGCCAGCATCTGAGCACATGCGCATGGACGATAGTGGAGAAGCCTGAAATTGAATACAAATAATTGTCCAGAGGGAGGGCTCAGGGACTTTGAGAAAAGGTGGTACTGAGAAGCTACCAGTTCCAATAAAAAATAACAAATGAACACACCACCCAGTTGGCGTTAGTGTATTAATATTATGTTACATGTACAAGTTTCTGAATTGACTTCACAGTTTTTTGTTATTTTGTTATGATCAACTTTAAGAGATTACTTTGAGCTGTGGCCTTGTATTTTTGAAGTGCACTAATTTGTTAAAAGTGTTCATAATGTTTCATGAATCTTGGAACATTCCATAACCAAAAAAAGGTGGTTTGGAGTCATAAGGGAGAGACAAATCATATGTGGTTCCCGCATTTTTTAGGAGAGAAATATTGGAGTAGGTCCGGATCAGCATATGAGGGTGCATAGATGATCCAAAGGTGGTGGTGTGGTGGTGGGTGCACTACCACCTCCCCCTCTGGAGTCTTGCCCCCATCTCTCCTTGCCCTTCCGTTGTTGGATGGAAGGGCCCTTGCACTGCCATGGCAGTAAGGGTGGGGATTACGCTGCTCCGAGTAGGTCCCCACTTGAAAAGAGAGAGAATGGGTGGTCTCACACTTGGTTAGAGACAAAGCATACGTGGTTGTGGCAATTTTTAGGAGAGAAATAATGGAGTAGGTCCCCACTTAGAGAGAGAGAGAGAGAGAGAGAGAGAGAGAGAGAGAGAGAGAGAGAGAGAGAATATGGGTGATCCCCCACTTGAGTAGAAAGGGTCAACTCATATGTAGTCCCCACTCTTTTAGAGAGAGGAAAGGGGTAATGGTAAATGGTTTCCACCAAGAGAAACATTGAGTTTTACTTGCCAATTTGGTTAGCATCACTCATTTGTCATAAAGATTGCGAGGTCAATGGCTTGAGCCATCTTCTATGTAAGATTCCCCATTGCAAAGCTCACTTGAATATCCATAATTGATGAATAACCAAACTCGGGTGATAGACCTATAGAAAGCGTTGCACCATGGAGGGCCGACACTAGGGACCATCTTACCTTTATAATTGTCAAAGAACTCTATCTTACATATTTACATCTACAACCAAAAGGGTGCCAAGATATATTTTTCCCTTTCATGCATAATTTTGTTGTTTCTAATTTTGATTTACTTTTCAAACATTCATTGCAACATTTGAATGGCAAGCCTCTAAGGTTTACTATCTAAAACCCATAATATTGACTTGTTAATCTAAGAAGGTCAAGAAGAACTAGGATTTCACCCACTCGATTTATTGATGGATCTGCATATTATTTTAATGAAGAACTAGCCCTTGCGAAGTAAGTCTTGAAGATTGAGAATGTAGACCTCTAGAAAGAAACAATGGATAGAGAGTAGCAAATTCTTATGGAGAACAAAATTTGGACTGTTGTGGAGTTGCCAACTAATAAAAATTAGAATTAATAGTAAATGTTAAATTAAGAGGTCATGAACCTTATTTGAATTTCTAATCATGAATCAGGCATCAAACATTGCACTTAGATTGAATTGCTACAAAATCTAGCTATTTTGCATCTAGATTGGGAATTGCCTTTGAACATGACAATCAAACTAGCATTAACTGATCCTCATGCCTCTCACACATGTGGAAAGTAAAGTACTATTTCAGGTTCAGTTCTTCTCAATAGTCCCAAAAAACATCACACTAATCAAGCATGTATTCCACTTGCAAGAGGAAATTGCCAAAATCAACATGAATCTTGATCTCCTTAAAGTATATGTACAAATGAGCTGCAAATCCATATCTAATGAGCTCAGATCTTAGCATTAGAATTATCCTTAGTTGGGTATAGACCTAAAACTACCATCTAATTGTATTAGGTGTGTCACATGCATTGTCACCAAAATCCCTCTAAATTAGCCTACAATTTAGGACGTTGATTTTGGGGCTCAATTCGGCCACCCCTAAGCATGTGAACATATTTAGATCATTTTTACATAAGTATCTAACTATGTACAATAGTGTGTGACATTTGGCCATCCAAAATGGTGCCACTTGGCAATAAATTACTAGCTAAAAGTTTACATATTTTCACAGTATAGACTAAATACAAAGTTGATGGTATTATTGATCGAAGAAAGACAAGACTAGTCGCTCAGGCAAATTTTAAAATGAATCACCAAATGGATGTTCATATAATATTATTGAATGCAGTTATTGAGGAGGACATTTACATGTCTCAACTGGAGGGTTATGAACTCAAAGGTAAAGAGCATATTGTTTGCAGACTCAAGCATTGTATGGACTCAAACAATCACTTAGCTTGGTTTTACAATATTTTATTCATTCTTGATCAAACATAATTTTGTGCCAAGTTCAGTTGATTCAAATGTCTATCAGAATTTAGTTGATGATTCATTTATAATAAGCACATTATGTTGATCATACATTAATTTTTAGTAATAACAACGATTTTAGTGAAAGGATGTCAAAAGAATGCTACTCTAGGAATTTGATATGATTGATTTGGTAAGACACAATACTATATTGAAATCCAAATTTATAGAGCCAAAGAAAAAAAGACGATCTATATTAGTTAGCAGAAGTATATCCAAAATTTATTTTTGAAACATAATATTGTAAATTGCAAGCTGCCAACTCTCTTATGGATCCGATTGAAGTTGTCAAAGGAGCATTTTCCACAAACCAAAGAAGAAAAAGAGCAAATGAAAGGATACTCTTATCATTCCATAATTTGGTATCTTATGTATGTAATAATCTGCACCATATATGACAATGTATTCATTGTCAATACTCTGAGTTAGTTCATGTCCAATCTTAGAATTCTCCATTGAAAAGCCTTTGTGAGGGTTATGAGGTATCTATAAGCTACCAAAGACTAATGTATATGCTATGGAGGAGCAAATATAGAGATTATCCTTGTTTTGCATGGTTACATAGATGTTGACTGGGTAGGTGATGTGGACACATGAAAGTCGGCTTTAAAATTTGTGTTCTTGATCAATCATGATCATATTTCATGGAATAGTTGAAATTAAACCTTGATAGCATTGTCTCCCATTGAATTAGAATATATAGTTACTAGCCATGCTAATAAGGACACAATATGGTTAAGACTTTTATTATTTGACATAACACTCGCTCAAAATAATCCTACTACTTAGTTTGTGACAATCAAAGTAAAATTACATTGTCACTTAATGCTATTCTCATATATTAGGAGAAAGCATATTGAGATAAAATACAATTATATTAGAGACAAAGTCTCAAATAACGAGGTTTGTTTGATTTTCTATAGAACTCAATATATGACTTGCTGATGCTATTGAGTCATGTTTGTAAATTGCTCTAGCATTTTCACATTTAATTTCTTCTCATATGACATGACTCTGATTGTATTACAACTCAATCAAAGTTTTTGGTTGGCTAAGAGTTCCATACTTTAAAATTTAGATTTTTTTCTAATGAATCAATTTGAAGCTATGCATTGTCATTGTACATTTTGTTTGATTTCAACTCTTTGTCCATTCATTGAGAAACTAAGGAACACACACACACACACACACACACCCCAACTAAGGAACACATGCACACACTCACTCCAGAATAATGTTCCAACATCGTTGGTTTCTGATAACCACTTTGTCTTTTCTACATCAAGGCATGTTTTCTTCTACTTTTTTATTTATTTATTATAGCATTAGACAAGCTTGCCCCCTATCTCCTTACATCTTTGCCATTGCCATTGAACCTCTTATTTTCCAGTCCTTTCCCTCTTTCCACCCCTTCATTTTCCATAACATCCATGTGGGCCCTTAATTCTATGTTGATGATCTTATGTGTACCTCAAAACTTTACAAATCCTCGATCTCTCTTTTGATTGAATAAACTTGTTTTTATCAAGTCTTGGCTTTAATTAATCTCAAACAAATCAAATATCCTTGTCCTTTCTCATGATGATTATCCTTCTTGGTGTTTTTCCTAAAGCCCAATATTCTCTCCCACGACATTGTTTTCAGGTACCTCAATTTCTCCTTATTGCCTTTCTTTCTAATCATAATAGATTCAATTGGATCTTAGCGTGTGTTGATTTCAAAATTCCTTATTGAAACTTTGTGGACCTTTCTTTTTCTACTCATCTCATTGTTTTGAAACACATTTTCTCCTCTTATACTCCTTTGGAATAATGGCCCGAACTTTCTCAATTGAGACATCTAAGCTTAGTGGCTTGAATTAATTGAGCCTTTTTTCTTGGATTTTTTAGCCCCTTCACCCTTCTTGACTTCTACTTCTCTTGCCTCTAGTCGAAAGCTCTGTTGCTTTTCTTTGATGCCATTTATAGAGTTATTCTAACCATGGGAGATCTTATTGAGTGGTTAGGGGGCAAGTTTGTCTCTCCTCTTGAACTCATGCAATTTTCCAAAGTTAACACCATCAATTCTCAACCTCTTGAACTCATAAAGAAACAACTATGTCTTAGCCCCTCTCGTGAAGGAGTTTCTTCATGGGTGCATATCATGGAGTTTGTCTACTCTCACAATCTTGGACCAATTCAAGAAAGACTTTAGGTTTTCTGTCCTTGAAGGTATTTTCTTACCTATGCCTTCTCCTATTGTGACTAAGGCAAATTTAACACCTACCCTCGATATATGTAATTCTATATGGTTCCTTAAGGATAGTGAAAAATAAAGTAAAATCACCTATTCAACTGAGTCTTATTTCTTTGCTTCTAAAGAAAAAGACCACTCTCCCTCTCATTAGAAAGCTATATTTTACACTCTTGGCAAGGTCAAGCTTGCAAAATTGAATATTTGTGTCCTTAGATTTATCCAGCAAGCTCTCCTTGTTAGATTCATACGTAGGGGCAACTCACGTATCATGTGCCTCTTTGGAGCTTTATTTATGATCTTTTCATTAATAGATTTCATGTTAAGTTCAAAAGTTTTTGCTACCTAGATATTTTGGTTAACGATATTGTTTTTGACGATTATTGACAATAACTATTGGTATTGTCTCAAAGGTGTCACACTCTAGAATATTTGGTTAGATAGAAATAATAGGGACTTTGGGTTCGGTGATTTTATCATCTTCCTCTTGATTTCTTTTTGAGAGGCTAACACATTTTACTCACTTTAAACAAGTTTCTTCTTCTATTGTTCTTTTGTAGAAAATTCACCATAGACTATGGTGAATTTTAGAGAGAAACAATGCAAAATCACATGCTCATTGCTCACCCTTTCACTCAGAAGGGAGGGTTGCATGAATGCACTTGTCTTTCAAATAAACTTGGATGAGCATTTAGGTGCATAAGTTTCCAGATTTTTTTCAATCAGCCATAGAAAGTTTAATTGATTATAGTAGCAACTTTGTGTCACGTGGCCAAAATTCAAGATATCTCGTGCCATATAAACTCCTCAGCTCCAAAGTTTGTCTCTCCTCCTCAGTTAGCAAGGCTGAAGGAGGGCCCACAATGCACTAGTCCTTAACAGAGAGCCAAAAATATAAGCAAAATACTCTCATCTGAGCTCCCTGTCACTGACTTCCAGTGCCCTGGGCCCTGTAAGTTTGGCTGCTTTTACAGTGATCTAGTTGTCAGTCTAGAATCTGAACCACTGCCAAGCATCACCTGTCGCACTGTCGCACTGCAGAACAGTATGTCAAGAATAGAACTTGGTTAGAAGCTCAAGGAAATTGAACCAATTGGCTATGAGTCAATGTCTAATGAACATTATCTGTTCACAGATTCCCATATACTTTTGTAGCTCCACAATACATGTAACATGATGCGTCTGAATCATGATTCGTCACCTGATCTGGTTGGTAAAGAGGAGTTATTTCTGCCACTCTCCACGTCGCTCACCGGCTAATAAGACAATAAAGATTGAACATGCAAGAAAGCTGAGTTTTTTCTGAACAAATTGATATCTCAGTCGTTTATTTCAGCACGCTTCGGTGGGCTATACAGCCATTTTCAATCTCATGAACAGTCTTCCTTCGTTTGCTGGGCTTCCAGATTCTGCATGCTCCTTACAGCAGCGATAATGTTGCAAATCTTCTGTTCATGAATGCCAATAGCGCGCTGGGTTGCCGATACGGCAGTAAAGCACCTCGGATAATCAGGATTCAACTCTTTTAGAACTTGATCTGCCATCTCTAATCTCCATTATAGATATACTTCAGCATATTGTGTGAATGATAGTCTCTCGAATTTATTCGCTAACTGACGCAACGACAGTGCAATGGCTACTGGGTTGCTTGTAACATCATTTTCTCGTCGAGGTCGAATGACGTAAACTCTATGATATTCCTGTGTTTGTTGTGATAATTCAAGTTCTTGTTATCAGTCAATAACAGCGGAGGCGAAAGTTGCAAGTTGATATGGAGAACCTCGGCTCGTACTGCATCATATTGGCAGCATTGACACTTGTGTCATCCGTGACGAGAATTGATGCAGCTGTTGCTATGTTTGTGTTCGGAGATTCGCTCGTTGATACTGGCAACAACGACTACATTACCTCTATCGCCAGAGCTAACTTCCTTCCCAATGGAATCGACTACCCAACCCGTATCCCAACTGGCCGATTCTGCAATGGTTTAATCATATCTGACTTAATAAGTGCGTGAGTTTTCATATAATGCAGCTTTATTCCGAAAGTGCTCAGTCATTAACCACTGAGAAAGCTTAGGCATGCGTTTAAACGAAGCCCTACAACATTCATTATTTCAGACTTTTAGTGATTTGACTCCACACCACGGCAATGCAGGTGAATACATGGGTACAGAACCTATCCTTCCTATTCTAGATCCCAATGCCAAAGGGCAGAATCTGCTGAGAGGAGCGAATTTTGCATCAGCTGGAGCCGGAATCCTGGACGACACAGGAGTGATCTTCGTGAGCAGACTCTCTCATGTTCAGTAGTATTACCACACTGTTTTTGTCAAATTTTCGTCGGTTTATTGGGGTTCGGAATCTTGCTCAGCTGGTCATTGGCATTTTTTCCATTGCAGATTGAAAGATTGACAATTCCGCAGCAGATTCAGCTCTTCCAAAAGTACCAAAACGATGTGGCAAATCTGATTGGGCCAGCAGCAACTACAACATTGATATCTCAAGCGCTTTTCTCTATAACTATAGGCGGAAACGATTATATCAACAACTACCTTCTCCCTTTATCCGTCAGAGCACAGCAGTATACACCAGCTCAGTATAACCAGCTTTTAATCGCCACATTTCGAAATCAACTCACGGTATGACATTTCAAATGAGCTCACGGTAAGCTATGCAGTGTAAGACGTATTGATCCAATCCAGCATTATCTTGTTTGACTCTTCTCGTTTTATGTGGAATTGAAGCAAATTTACAACTTGGGTGCGCGTAAATTGACGGTGTCGAATATCGGACCTCTCGGATGCATACCTTCTCAGCTGTCAATGAAGGCTATCCGCACAGAGTGCATTCCTGAGTTAAATGAATATGCCTCCAATTTCAATGCAGCTCTGAAGCCTATGCTTCAAGAGCTCAACAGAGAACTCCCGGGAGCAATGTTTGTCTATGGTAACGGCTACGACATGATATTTGGGATTATCAACAACCCAGGGAATTATGGTATATTATTTCTTCCGGAAGCACTTCCTTACGTTCGAACGATCTTGATCTATTGGCAGGTAGGTCTGAAAATACGTTCGGAATTGTATAACCATTTGTTTTGCCATTCAGGATTTGAAGCTTCTACTACAGCTTGTTGCGGCCAAGGATCTTACAATGGAGTTCTCGTATGCACTGTACTTTCCAACATATGTCCAGACAGAAGCAAATATGTATTTTGGGATCCTTTCCATCCCACCGAGGCAGTGAACAGACTCCTCACAGACAGACTACTGAATGGACCTCCGTCTGATATCAGCCCGATCAACATCAAGGAGCTTCTAGCGCTCTAATCTGAAACAAATCATCTTTCATCTGATTGTTTCATCATTATATTCTGCAGCAATAGATTGTCTGCAAGTATATTCATAAGTTAGGTCTTTATGGAAGGCTCTAACTGGCCTGGAAGATAATGTAGTTCATATTCTTCCACAGCAAATAAATTGTTTGCTTCTGGACATTGATTTGTGCTAATTTTTGAGGATGATTCTTATATGCAGTTTGGCAAGGAGATTTCCATCCACTTTGTAATTGTTGATGTGTCTTTTGATTGCAGTCAAGAACAACATTAAGTTTTTGCATCTTTTTCTTTTTGGTTTCCTTTTGTTTTGTTTGTATGCATCCCTAGTAGGCTCTCAACCTGCACCAACATCAGCAGATACAAATCATCCATTTACATTTCAACATTATTTCATCTATGTTTTCTATTGTTGTCAACCTTAAAATCAATTTTTTCTTTTTCATGAACAAAAAGGAGTGCCTCACAAAACAAAATTTTTGCACCTTTCTTATTTCCAAAAATTTTTATGTGCACCTTCCAAGGTGCATGTAAAAAAAATTATGACAAAAAAAAAGAAAAAAGAAAAAGTAAAAAAGGTGTTCATGCCGTCGTGGGAAAGGCCTTCTGCCCTTGGTCGAAGGCCCTTCCCCAGCCGGATGGTGAACCCCCCCCCCCCCAAATGCACACACTTTGAATGAGAGTTAGATCCTTGAGGTAAGAAAAGGAAATGCTAATCATTAGACACATTTCCAAGACAAATAATATTTGAAAATAGCTAATTTACCTTGTATCCAATCTTAAAAACATATTTTAATCAAGAAATTTGTGGCAATGCCTTTGTCGTATACCACAACATTCTTGTTTAATGCTATTATTTTATTAGAAAGTATATCCACAAACATTTACTCTTGTTACAAGAGCATTAGACAAGCTTTTCATACCTCCACTAGAAATGGGACTTTGTTGTTAGTATGTTGTTACTTAACATTTTTCCCACTTCTTTGCATGAATATGTGATATAAGTTTGTTAACTATAATGTATGATATTAAAACGAATTTCCATTATATGTGACATGAGTTTGTATTGGAGAAAGTTATTAGTTATATTGACTAAGAGATCAATGCTTTATACAAAGTTTGCAAATAGAATATCGTTACAATAATAAAGATTAGTGCAATAGGAATTTTATCACCTTATGCTAAAATTCATCAACACAATAATCATTTAAAATAGAGTAACATTCATAAATCATCATAGAACTAGAGACATTCAATGAGTCCACTCCTCTTTATGAAAATGAAGGAGATTGAAATTTGGTTATAGGGGTAGGTTGGGTCATGTGTGTTGACGACTAGAGATTGGAAATTTATATTCATTCCAATTTGAGAAGTCACTCATGTCATAAGGTAGAGCTTAGAAAAACTATAAATCCAAACAAAAAAAACTTAAATGTTCTTAGCCTTGAAACAATGATACAAAGTCTGTTCTCAATCAAGGCCAGAGGTTTTGAATTAATGGTTATGATTTTAGAGAACCACATATTCCAACGGAGAGATAGAATTACCACCAGTCTAGAAATAAGCTTTCTCATAGTAATGACAACTCTGTAGATAGATTTGAACAGTGGAGGGAGAGAGACGGAAAAGGTGAACAAAAAATGGGTGAACTCAAGGAAGTAGGAATGGGGAGAGTTGTTTTGGAAGGCAAGAAGGGGATTGTGATCAAGGTTTGAAAGTATTTGGTGGTAGACCTTGTGTGGACTAAGAAGCAAGTGACAGTAAAAAATAATATAAAACAAAAACAAGGACCATATTACACAAACAAGGGTTACCAAAACATAGACCAGATATAAAATACTAGAAACATTTATAAATGTATGCTGAATTCTATCATTATCTGATGAGTCTTTATTTCTTACAACTTAACTAATGATTGATTTTTTGCACTTCAACACACATGCAATTCTTAATGATTTTTTTCTCCACGTTGTGGCTAATTGTATTTTTCTTATCGGTATATTTTGGGAAAGTGCACATTTCCCTTCAAGTAATCTAATTTTTCACTATTCAAAACTAACACATCTTATTTGATTTCATGACATTAAATTCTTGATTTTTCATGGTGACTTTTGACTTGGTCTAATTTGACCTATTTCCTATGTTTTTAATTTTTTTTTTAAACTCTCTTACATGGCTCTTTTATGGAATTTACTTACATATATATATCTATCTATATATATATATTTAAACTTATGTACACTTAAAAAGAGCGCATGTGTATGGGTGCACCCATGCATCCTCCTTCCCTCACCCATGCATGAGCTTTTTCTAACTAAAAAACTTGGGGAGGAGGATGCATGTATGGGGAAAAGCATGCATGGCCCTCCTCCCCATGCATGCATTCAAGGGGCCCACTCCAAATTCAAATTATCCTTTACCAACACACATAGTATTTTGAAGTGCATGTACATACTTTCATGGTGAAAGGTGTTAAACAAATGAGACTTTCATTATCAAAAATTTGAAGGGTGCTCTAAGGATTTTTTAAATTATCAGACTTTCCACGGGAAAGGTTGAAATAAAAATATATTTCTATGAAGAAAAATCGGCTATGAAGGGCTAGGAAGACTTCAAAACGCAAGCCTGGCGGGCCTCTCTCTCTCTCTCTCTCTCTCTCTCTCTCTCTCTCTCTCTCTCGTTGCACTCAAGCTTGCATGGCAGACCTACGTGGTGCATAGCTTAATTTGCTTGCCACACAAGCCTATGTCAAGCCTATGTGACAGACTGCAACATGCCTGCATGGCAGACATCAAGCCTATGTCATGCCTATATGACCTGCCACACAAGCCTATGATAGGCCTACGTGGCTTGCCACATGGCAAGTCCCAAGCCTGCGTGGTTTGTCTCATGACATGCCTACGTGGCTTGCCACATGGCAACTTGTGAGCCCCAGCTCTCTCTCTCTCTCTCTCTCTCTCTCTCTCTCTCTCTCTCTCTCTCTCTCTCTCTCTCTCTCTCTCTCTCTCTCTCTCTCTCTCTCTCTCTCTCTCTCTAGGTCCATGGCTTGCCACACAAGCCTATGGCAAGCCTATGTGGTAGCTTGCAACATGCTTGCGTGACAGACATTAGACCTATGCCATGCCTATGTAGCCTGCCACGCAAGCCTATGGTAGGCCTACATGGCAACTTTCGAGCCCACCTATATCTCTCTCTCTAGGTCCACTCAAACCTACGTGGCAGAGCCCGGTTTGCTTGCCATACAAGCCTATGGTAGGCCTACATGCTTGCCACATGGCAAACCTCAAGCTTGCATGATTTGCCATGTGGCAGACCTACGTGGCTTGCCCCGTGGTAGTGTGCGATAGGCTTAGCAGATAGCAGACCACGTAGGCAGAGTCTGGTTGGCTTGCCAGCCTATGATGGGCCTACGTGGCTTGCCACATGGCTAACCCCAAGCCTGCATGATTTTCCACATGGCAACCATATGTGATTGCCACTTGGCAGTGCATGACATGCTTGGTAGATAGCAGGCTTATGTGGCCTGTTACACCAACCTATGGTAGGCCATATGGCAAGCCACACAAGCCTATGGAAGGCATACGTGGCTTGCCACGTGGCAGCTTTTGAGCCCCACCTTTTTCTCTCTCTAGGTCCACTCAGGCCTACGTGGCAAAGCCTGGTTGGCTTGCCACACAAGCCTATGTTAAACCTACATGGTTTGCCACATGGCAAACTCTTAGCTTGCAAGACTTGCCACGTGGTAGACCTACGTGGCTTTCCACGTGACAGCCTATGACAAGATTGGCAGATAGTAGATTTATGCCATGCCTATGTGGCTTGCTACACAAGCCTATGGTAGTCCTACATGGCTTACGACATGGGGAAGTATTACCCTCCATGGTTTTCTACGTGGCAGGTCTACGTGGCTTGCCACGTGGTAGCTTGCGAGCCCCACCTCTTTCTCTCTCTATGTCCACTCAAGCCTACGTGGCAGAGCCTGGTTGGCTTGCCACACAAGCCTATGACAAGCATATGTGGCAACCTACAACATGCTTGCATGGCAGACATGAGGCCTATGCCATGCCTATGTGGTCTGCCATGCAAGCCTATGGTAGGCCTACATGACTTGCCATGTGTCAGCTTTCAAGCCCACCTCTCTATATCTCTCTCTGGGTCCACTCAGGCCTATATGGTAGAGCTTTGTTGGCTTGCCGCATAAGCCTATGGTAGGCCAACATGGCTTGCCATGTGGCAAACCCCAAGCTTGCATGATTTGCCATGTGGTAGGCCTACTTGGCTTGCCATGTGGCAACCTATGATAGGCTTGCTAGATAGTAGGCCTATGTGGCCTACAACATAGCCTATGGTAGGCCATGTGACGAACGAAGTCCGTTTTTTAAGGACCCTCTGTTCCGTCCTATGCTGCATGCCGAGACAAACCTGCAGGACTAAACCGGGCTCCAAACGATTCAGTACTCACACAAAAACGTGCGTCCGAACCAGAAATCCTATACGCATTCCTGGGATTCTAGGCCCGTCGAAATTAGTCGGATCCAGTAAAAACGGTCAGAACTTCGGATTTTCTTAAGACTCAAATTTTCCAAAGACACAAATTTTTCCAAGACTCGAAGTATTGGCCAATGACTTGAATTTTTCCAAAGACTCGAATTTTTTCCAAGGATCGAAGGACCCTTTGTATTGTCAAGTCAAATTTTTCAAAAGACTAGAATTTTTCGAAAGACTCAATTTTATCAAAAGACTCGATTTTTTTCCCAAAAACTAGAACTTTTTAGAAGACTAGAATTTTTTCCAAGACTCGAATATTTTTAAAGGGCTCGAATATTTTCAAGGACTCGCATTTTTCCAAAGACTCGAATTTTTTCAAAGACTCGAATGTTAGATATTCGAGATGCAAGATGTGCGAGATTGGCCATGATCCAAATCATCGGCCACCACCTAGATCGGCCTCCATTGCCCTCAACGACGGGCACTCTTTACTAGTATATATATATTTAAACTTACATACACTTGTATGCATGGGTGAGGGACCATGCATCCTCCTCCCCTCACCCATGCATACACATTTTTTTGAACTAAAAAACTTGGGGAGGAAGATGCATGTATGGGGAAAATCATGTATGGCCCTCCTCCCCATGCATGCATCTAATGGGCCCACTCCAAAATTCAAATTATTCTTTGCTAATGACTCTCTCTCTCTCTCTCTCTCTCTCTCTCTCTCTCTCTCTCTCTCTCTCTCTCTCTCTCTCTCTCTCTCTCTCTCTCTCTCTCTCTCTCTCTCTCTCTCTCTCTCGTGACTGGCTTGTGCAGGCACTCTCTCTTTGTGTGGATCGTAATATATTACTTACGATTTGCTGTGCCGAGTCGGAGAGCACGAGAATTATTAGTGCTAGGCTAAACTGTACAGTTGTGAGCCCCATGGTAATTCCCAAAAGATGGATAGCCATGTGAGAGCTAGCAATTTAGACTATCTCAACTTGAGTTATGTTTTTAATAAAGAGGCCTCCTATTATCAAGTAAGAGGTGGAACTCAAATCCTTATAGATTGGGGTTCACTCTGTTGTAAGAGGTGGAATCCAAATTATGTTACAATTGGGTTCACCAGCTCGTGGGTATAGATAGAGGCCTCCTCCATGAGTTCCATAGCATGTGTTATGTACTAAAATGTTGTTGTTCCTAGATTCTATTACCAAACACTATCCTAAATAATATTAACAATCTATTACAAGAAGAACAATATCCAAAACCCTTCTAAATCAATGCAAAATTCAAAATATCTCTCTCTCTCTCTCTCTCTCTCTCTCTCTCTCTCTCTCTCTCTCTCTCTCTCTCTCTCTCTCTCTCTCTCTCTCTCTCTCTCTCTCTCTCTCTCTCTCTCTCTCTCTCTCTCTCTCATATTACAAATCTAAGATTCATTTACCATCAAACACTATCTATTCAAACACTTAAGAATATCTATTCAAACACTTAACACTATCTAATGCAACACTTAACACTATCTATTCAAACACTTAACACGTAACACTATCTATCCAAACACTTATCTTTCCTCTCACTTTCTTTCACAAAAACAAACAAAACAAACTTTATCTTTCAAACAAAAAGCAAAACAAAAACTTCAAAAGCTTTCAATATCTTCAAACACCAACCTCAAAGCATCAAAAGCATGAATTGATCTTTAAGAATCTCAATAATCGCAATAATCGCTCCAAAGATGTCTTCAATCGCTTCAACTTGCACAAAACAAAGTGAGAAAGAAGGCACTGGTATAACTGCTTAGGTATGAGGAGTGTATTTGTAGTGAAATGCTAGCTCTCGTTCTCATGTGTGTTTTTGACAACCGTTATGCATGGGTAGGTGTTTTAAACAGTTTGGATAGAATGGGAGATGTCATTTAACAAAACTGATTTGGTAGTCATGGTTGAATTGTCTTTACTATGTTGTATGGTATTTTATAATTTGAATTCCATACTTGATTATGCCATATTGCATGGAACTTGTCAAAGTACAGCAAAAAGGACCAAGAATGGATCCAAATCAAATCCACAAGTGTGATTGGGTGTTAGATTAGATTGATCTACCAATCTACACAAGATTAGATAGCACTAGATAAAATCTACATCAACAAATCTAACAAGAACAATCAAATATGATCAAAACTTGTACCTGCTGGTTTCACACGTGTGAAGACCTATCAGAGTACGGACTACCAGCAAATAATGAAGTACACTAAGCTTAGAAACCATTAGAAGCATAAAATCACAAGACAAATGGAGAGATTACTCAAGAAATGCACCAAAACCAAGATTTAGCTTTCTTATCAATTATGGCCAAATGAGCCACCATATATACACAAGATCTTATGCTTACTCAGCTGATTTGGAAGGTGTGAGATTGCCTACTCATCAAAGGATCCACCAATAATCATCAATATGGCACATGGACCAAGTTTTCTAACTTATAGCCACCTCCCTTGATTTTAGGCAATTTTCCTAATTTATAGGGACTTGCACAAATATCTACTACAACTTGGATCTCACCTACTACAGATGTTTTCACACATGTGAGGAGTCCTTAGCACGTGTGAGATCACTCATATCCATGTGAAATAGCTTTTCCTACCAATAAAATGATGCCAAGTGGCATATAGCTAGAAAACTAGATTTTGGCCATTTTAGCCACTAGATCTCAAATGAAATGGTATGTACAACCTATATGACTCATATAAATGATAAATGCATTTATTTCACATGTGGGAACAGGCTCCACACATGTCTTATGATGATATGTACTGCTCATAATGGTATCACAAGATATGATCAAGTTAGCTTTTGCCAATTTTAACACTCCTCCTCAAAACTAACTTGATAAAAACATGATGATATTGAGATTGACTCCATGTGATGAATTGGTCTTCTAATATGGATCCTTGCTGGTTCAAAGGTGTGAAGATTAGACAATGAGCTTGATGTCGATCCGAAATCACCATATCCATAATAGTGCCTCTTTGATGTTGACTTTTTTGATGAACTTGAGAGCTTTGCACCATCCTAGCACCTCTTTCATTGATTTGTTCCATCCTTGAAGCATATGGTTGATCCAAAAGCTCCTCCTCCTTGAAAATAGCTACAACTCCATGATAAAATAAAGAGTTCTTCTTGACTCATGAGGATCACAAAGATCCAACATCATGTTACCAAGATCTCGAGGATTAGGCTCATCAACATTGGCAAGACTATGCATGCTATAATAACAAAGAGTTTGTATCATATCTTCATGCTTGGTTGCCATGCTAATCTCAGATCTAATGAGGCTAGATACTTCATTATGGAGATAAGTTTCCTTAGAGGATGATTCACTTTCTCTCATAAAGAGTTTACAATTGGCCTGAATACATGAAAAAAGACAATTTTTCATACTATGAGTGGACAACTCACTCTTGCTCTTGCAAGACTCAAGAACATACATTTGATGAAATAACTATTTGCTTTCTAATTGATCTAAAATCAATTTCATATCATTAAGAACATCAACCATGTTCTCAAGAGAGACACCATACTCAACTAGTATTGCTTTACTCCAACTTTGAGATGCAAAAGTCTCACTAAAGCAAATTGATTCACCAAATGACATAAGAGAAGCAAGCATGAGATGTATACTACTTGAAATGTGCTCCTCTTGCCCTTGAAATGTGAGCCATATGAGCTCAACCATGTCTCTTGATATTCTTCTTGGAATCATAACTTGAGAAGGACTCTCCTCCTCAATCCTTGGCACACTTGAACCTCGAGATGACTCCTCAAGATCAACTTCTTGGTGCTCCTCCTTGATGGAAATCCAAGACCTCCATGTCTCAAAATGATCACAACAACCATGATCATATAATGTGCACTTCATATGATCATCAACATTACTTATGCTAGAAACATAAGTCCAAAAATTACCACAACTTGGCATGATTTTTCTAATATTGAAATCAAGAAGTATTTCCATCTCAATAAGGCTAACTACTTGCTTATGGATATAGGTGTCCACTTTGGATGCTTCACTTATTCTCATAAGAAGTTTACAACTTGCCTTTAAAATTGAAAATTTATAATCTTCAACATTATGAATGAAAACATCATTCATGACCTTATTGAAACCAACAAAAAATACATTATGAAGACATTTCCATTTCCTTGACTTCATATTCAATATAAGTTTACAAGGAAAACATGCTTTGCTATCTATTAAGGCATCACACTCAACTAGTATTGCCTTAATCCACCTTTGAGATACAAAAATCTCTTCAAAGCAAAATATTTCTTCATAAGATTTCATGAGAGCATAAATGAAACTTTTTTCATTTTGTGATTGCTCCTCAATCTTTCTTGGTTTCTCTTGGATCATAACAATAAATTTGAACTTTTCCAAAGTCCTAAGCAAAATGCTTTCCAAGGACATGAAATAAATCCAAGTGACATTAATGAAAGTGACAATTATCTTTGCATCTTGAACCAAAAAATTCACTTCCAAATGCAAAACTTCAAAAGGTTTGAAATGTGTGATGATGGACTTTGGAAGACAAATCTTGTAAGTCCTTGTGAGGCTCCAAGCCTCATGCATCTTTCCACAAAGGAAACACCTTTCCTTGGATTTGTCCTTCTTGCCTTTTCACTTTGAACTTGAAGCTCCATCCTTCACCTTGGCCCCCTTGCTTTAGTTCTCCTTGGATGGATTGGTCTCAACCTAGTCAATTGGAAACTAATCTTTGCTTTGATCACTAAGAAAAAAGTACTCTATCAAATCACAAAAATCAGATCCAAACACCCCTATTGGTCTCAACAAATACCAATGACTCTTCCTCTTGAGAGTTGGAATGGATTTGAAAAGTTTGACACCTAGATTTTCCTTTTCTCTTGACTAGTTCACTCAACTTTTGAGATTCTTGAACAAAGTATGGGTCTTGTTTCAAATACTTGAAAATCAAATTAGTCACTTCTTTTGGACTCACTCTTGACCCAAATAATCTCACTCTTGAGATTTGAATTTGATTTGATTTGACAACAAATTAAGCCACTAATTTTCACAAAAAAAAAAGGATCTACACTAGATCACAAAAACTTGACATGTATACTTGATTCAAACACACAAAGATCAGATCCAATCACCCCTTTTGGAATCCCTCTTGACCCAAAAAATCTCACTCTTGAGATTTGGAATGGACATGAAATGGTTTGATAACAATCTATGTCAATAGTTTTTCACCAAGCTTAAAAATTAGACATCTAGAGATTCACAAAGATCCCAACCATGTATGAACACTCAAATATGGACTCCTCCCTATTCTAGAATCCCAATGGGATCACAACTTGACCCTCACACTCTCACAAAGAAAGTTGAATAGAACTTATTTGAGTTTCATACATATAATGTCAAAATTTTGCTCAAAAAATTGAATTCATTCACCCCTATTGGACTCCACCAAGTACCAATGACTCTACCTCTTTAGAGTTGGAATGAAATTCAAATTTTCAGAAATGTGATACTTCTCTCTCACTAAGATATTTGCTTACAAAGAGCTAATGCCACTTAGCAAGATTTGATCACAATGAAGAAGACAATTTTTCCACCAAAGTCAAGAATTGAGTTACTAGTTCTTGCCCTCTACAAAGGAAGGATCTCTTGAAAATTTTGGATCAACCACAACACATATGCCTCACTCACATTTATGAATTTAATTCAAGCCAAAAAAACACACTCACACACTTGAGTAGGGGTAAACAATGTGACTTGGATATCAAATTTTTCTCCTAGTACTTGCCAACAATTCTTATCACCTTGTATAGGTAGATTTTGCCTTTATGAGTGTTTGTGCTTTAGAAATTCACTAAGATTTCACTTGGAGGACTGATCCAAGAGTGTCTTCTAGCATTTAGATGCTTCTACACTCAGCCCTTTCACTCTTGAACAAATCTAGAATGAAGGTATAATGGATTTCAATCACTCCCCTTGCAAATCACTCCTTAATCTTTGGTTTATAGCACTCTTTCTCTCTCAACTTCAATGTACACTCAAAAAATCAGAGAATCAACTTCAATGTACTGTAAACAAGCTTTAATCCATCTATATGATTGATCTAAACCAAGAACAAATCAATGGAATAGAAACAATGCAAGTGAAAGCTTGAAAAATGCACTAAATTGACTCAACATTGGGTGTATGAAGCTCAAAATGCACCAAACTGAATTTTACTGTCCAAAATAGGTCCTGTATGGCCCCAAACGTGTGTCAACCTCGCTACCTCAATATTAGCTTGTTTCCAAAAACCTGCCAATTTGGGTATAGTTTAGATCAATTCCTTAAATGCACTTGTACTTGGCTCTGATACCATGTCAAAGTACAGCAAAAAGGACCAAGAATGGATCCAAATCAGATCCACAAGTGTGTTTGGGTGTTAGATTAGATTGATCTACCAATCTACACAAGATTAGATAGCACTAGATAAAATCTACATCAACAAATCTAACAAGAACAATCAAATATGATCAAAACTTGTACTTGCTGGTTTCACACGTGTGAATACCTGTCAGATTACGGACTACCAGCAAATAATGAAGTACACTAAGCTTAGAAACCATTAGAAGCATAAAATCACAAGACAAATGGAGAGATTACTCAAGAAATGCACCAAAACCAAGATTTAGCTTTCTTATCAATTATGGCCAAATGAGCCACCATATATACACAAGAGGTGATGCTTACTCAGCTGATTTGGCAGGTGTGAGAGTGCCTACTCATCAAAGGATCCACCAATAATCATCAATATGGCACAAGGACCAAGTTTCCTAATTATAGCCACCTCCCTTGATTTTAGTCAATTTTCCTAATTATAGGGACTTGCACAAATATCTACTACAAGTTGGATCTCACCTACTACTGATGTTTTCACACATGTGATCAGTCCTTAGCACGTGTGAGATCACTCCTATCCATGTGAAATAGCTTTTCCTACCAATAAAATGATGCCAAGTGGCATATAGCTAGAAAACTAGATTTTGGCCATTTTAGCCACTAGATCTCAAATGAAATGGTATGTACAACCTATATGACTCATCTAAATGAGAAATGCATTTATTTCACACGTGGGAACAGGCTCCACACATGTCTTATGATGATATGTACTACTCATAATGGTATTCACAAGATATGATCAAGTTAGCTTTTGCCAATTTTAACAGAACTAACAAACACAAGGGTTGTTAGAATATTTAAAAAAGGTGTATTCTTTTGGTTTCCAGATATGTACTTATCGAAATGATGAATGCTATCTCACTCATGTCGTTGTATGTGCTATAACTTGCATCATGAAATCGATAGAAAAGCAAGTATTCGTTTGGTGCTACTCAATTCCCATTCAATTATTGGTAGCCATTATGATGGGAAGCATAACTGAGCTAGTATGCCATTCCTTCGTTATTTGAAGTTTAAAAGTTGATATCATCTTGTGACTATTGTATGAGCATGTATTGATTCGGCCCGATCTCTTTGAAATACAAGAGCATGTAGTCCACCAAAAGTGGCCGAAATATGCCACCTTGGTCAAGTCTCACACACTTGCCGTTGGAAATGTCTAGTGAAATACCTAGGCCTGACAGTTGGCAAAATACTACCGTTCATCAAACAGAACGGTGTGTGTAACTTGCACCCCACAAGCATGGAATACATGACATAATATGTTTGATGAGCATTGAATTGTTTCTTGTGGAGATATTTTCATGATAAACTTAAGCTATAACTTAGAAAATAAGATCCCCTTTAATTTATTTTCATCCAAATGGAACCAAATTTGGAGTTACTATCTCTAGATTATCAATTAGTAGCAAAGGCAAAACCAATACTCCTCAAAATGTAGGATTAAAGCTTGTAATGCAAACCTAAAGCTCACTTTTGATTAGGCTCTGATACATCATAAAATTTGCAGCAAAATGAATCCCAATAAAAGATAAAAGTGATGGAGTATGCACATTTGATTGATCTAGATCCAAACTCTGGGGTAGAATCAAGATTAGTTATCAAAACTAGCTTATCTTGGCATTTAACTCCACAATCAAACATTCCAAAGAGAGGTGCAACAAGATTCCTAGATCTGTAATCAACTTGAGTACCTTCCTTCCAATCAATGCAATAAAGGCATAAGGTCACTGACATATGATAGTTCTAACTCTCCACACAAAGATAATGTGAAGGAAAGTTGGAAATGTCAATTTTTTCAATATTAATCAACAAGATTTACATTGCTATATATAGATATCCTTCTCACATCTAGGGTTTAGGTTTACCCTTCATCCATATGTGACCTAAACCTAAAGTCAATAACCTAAAATAAGTCATCAACCCTAGAGTTGACCACATGATCTTGAGATCCACCAACAAGGCAAAAATTGCTGAAAATAGTCCTACATTCTCTCTAAAATGCTAATGTAGATTTTGTACATCATTAGTAAAGATGCCACTTGACCTTGTGTGAGGAATTAACATGATTAGGCATAGGGCTAAGCATCTATACATGTGCCATGTGCCACATCACCACTTACAAGTAGAATTACATCAAACTAGACAAGCTAGAATTGTGAAATTTCAATAGCATCCACATTTATGTAAGATATAATTTTAGTCTTCAATATTTAAATTGCATTCATTAAGCATATACATTCCAAAGTAATAATTCACTAGACGTAGTTAAATACTTGTAACTACAATAGAAAAGATTAGCATGATTGGTGCCATAACATAATTGTGGGCCAATTTTGGAGTTGAACAACATTTAATCGATGTGACTTAGCAGCCACTAGATAACTTCTACCGATAGAGCTAAGAATGCCCTACTCTAGGGAGGTGAGTCATAAACGTTAAATCATGACATGGTGTCTTGGCTATATCATGAGCTGCTCTCTCTATAGGTCTACTACCTTGTTCTCACACTAAGACCATGCCTGAGTGGTAAAACACACTTTTTTTAAGAATAGGGAGCTGGATTTGGTGGTGTTGTTGTTGGAATGGTTAGTAAGAGAACTAGATCATTGGAATGTAGACAAACAAAACAAAAGACAATTTAAAGATGGATGACTTGACAACTTGTGACATACAAAGAGGATGCAACAAGTTTAATTGAAGCAGATAAGTATGGAGCTCACATGGGCATTAAACGAATGCTTTTTGGATATCTAGGGAGCAATTTTGGAGCTCCTAGTCATGCAAGGACAAAGTATCCAATTTGACATAATATGACAACTGGTGGTGTTATGTCCATGTCCTGCATGAAGGATTTGTAATAGTCCCTAACATGGGTATCCGGTACTCTAGTGTACAAGATTATTAGTTACACCACTTCATTATGAACTAAGTCAGAAATGTAATTAATAACCTTGTGAGGGCCCAAATGATGTAATTGGACCTATGGAGCTAGTGCATGGTGATTGGCAGCTTTTGGTGCAAGAATAGGAGGTCAAATGTTTTTGGATGGTCTTGGGGGATCCTGTTAGATTTCTTATGCTCAACCTTAACAAATCATTCAAGTAAGGAGCATCTTGAAAAAAAAAAAAACAGCCGAAGGCTGACAACATATTACGGACCTTCGCATCTTTCCAAAACTTAGTTTTTCCCTAAAGCATTTTTTAAGGGCACTGTCGTCTTTTTTGCTGTTTTGCACCTTAGGTATTTTTTGTGCCTTAATTTTTTTTCAGACACCTTTGCCTTTTTTCGAACTATTGTAAAAAATATAACTCTATCAGGAAAAAGCGACACCTTCAGAAAAAATGCGACAGTGTGACCAAACTTCATTATAAGAGCACTGTCGGGTTTTTCGCATTTCTCTACCTTCGGAAAAAATGCGACACTGTGACCAAACTTCATTTTAAGGGCACTGTCAGATTTTTCGCATTTTCTTTGCCTTTGCTTTTCAAAGGCACCTTTGTGTTTTTCAGGTTTCTCCATGTTTGCCGATTCTAGCACATACCAGGATCTGTTTCTCTCCCTCAACCACTCATCTCATCCTATTGTAGTATAGTTCCCTTCCGCCTTCACCCTTCCCACCGAGCTCAAACCTTAAGCTTGCATTAAAGACCCTCAACCCAAAGACCAATCAACAAACCAACTCTTCATGAATCTAGCAGGAAACTAACCAAACAAGAATCCAAAAACATGCAATAAATCAAGAACTCAAGAGCTATTTACAACAAAGAAATGCCAAGAAAGGAAAGAAGACAAAGCCGATCAAAGCTTATCTACAATATTTACATTTTCAAACAAGAACACAAAGAAGTAGATCTTAACTTCTAACCTACCTTGAAACATCAAAACATCATCCATATCTATGCTAAATCAACCATCTACATTAACCAGAGAGAGAGAGAGAGAGAGAGAGAGAGAGAGAGAGAGAGAGAGAGAGAGAGAGAGAGAGAGAGAGAGAGCTTGGATCTTCCAAGAAGAGGAGGGGAAGAGAGTTCAAGAACCAAGAAGTAGAGAGGGGAAGAGAGATGGAGAAGAGGGGAGGAGCCACGAGAGAGGAGAGGCACCAAAATTGAGTAGAGTTTTTCCTATTTAAAATAGTATTGATTAAAATGTTGTACAATAGGTGCCTTTTTATCTTTGAGGTGGCCCTTGCCCCTTGCTTCCTATTGGCTACTTGCAAGGAGGTGGGAATGAAAGCCACACCCTTCACAAGAAACACAAACTAATCTATGGTGTACAAAGAAGCACACCCCACCTAACTACAAAAACTTAGGAACTTACTAAGTTTAACTTCCACTTTGGCCTTTTAGTATTATTTTAATCACATGGCCCAAAGTCTAGTTTATTTCAAAATAGATAATTTATTTGAATATATTGATGGTTGTCGTCAGAATACATCAATTTTATATGTCAATAACCTTTTTTGATTATTTGCTTATTTATGCAATGGATATGTATAAGGATGTTTTCTGCATGAGATGGTCCATTGTTTGCATGCAGGTATAGAGGTTGTATGGTGGGCATCCCACATTTTGGTTTTGCTTGGAGTTCGATTCCCCATTAACCTTGCATGGTCCTTGGATACATACTTTAAAAATGCATTTCTAGTAAGTGAAGCCACGTATTGGTGCATGATACATACTTTGAAAATGCATTTCTAGTAAGTGAAGCCACATATTGGTGCATGTTGTTTTGAACCCTAAATCCAATAATACCATTGTTTGCCGCATGAATCAATTTGATGATGTTGGAACTAGTGATTGCTATTGAGAAACCATTTGGAAGTAGACCAAACGAAAACTTTATAATACTCATCGTCTATAATTTTATGACATGCATTGGTAATTTATTTTTTTTCGTATCATTTTTACCTTTTGCAGTGCACACTATACTTCGATTGTTTTTTGTAATCTTTTGCCAATCTGATGAAGCTACTACAAAGGTTACAAAAATGTCAGTATTGTCACTTTCCACATATGGAAAGAGTGCTACTAAGCCTCGAGAATGTTGCACGCATGAGAATCGAAGTAGCCAAACTTGCCTCATAAAAATGAGATCATATTATATGGGGCATATACCTTTAAAAAGGCAGTTACAAAAAACACAATGGATAGTGAAGCATGCCCCATAATATGGTTAAGGCATGAGATTTATCCCAGCTTCTTTTACAAGGGTAATGTAAAGCTTTTGCAGAGCGAAATATATATTTTGCACGATAACCCTTGCAAAAATTATCAACAATGGTCATACAAGTTGCTTCTACCATGTTTGTAGGATTTTATAGACAATTTATATTAATTGTAGAATTCACAAGGCCTTACCAAAATTCAGAATTCTCCCTATATAAATTTCAAAATAACGATACATAAACTTGTGTATATGGATAATAAATTGATAACGCTAAAGAGTTTTTCCAAACACTGGCTCATACAAATTTTTTACTTTAAATGTGTCGGGTTTACTGTAAAAAATTTTACTTACTGGTTCATAGATTTTATTTCATTGTAGATGTCAATTTTTATAAAACTTATGTTTTGTATATTGTATGTGGTATGTATGTACAATATTATGTTTGATTAATTTTAGACCCCATTTAAATAGACAATTAGTTAAAATCAAATTTGTGGAGTCTAACCCAATGCTTGCCAAAAACCTATAATCCATTGAAAAAAGACTTCCAGATTTTTAAATCACCTAGTAAGAAAATTTTTATAGGTTCTCATAACCTACATGTTTAAGCACTTATAGGTTATGAGCCTATCAAAAACTAAATTATAGGTTTTTATTTTCAAAGAAATTTTTTTTGGTTTAAGGTTTTAGAAATGATTAGTATGGCTCTAGGCTCTAATACATTATTTGAGTGGCCCATAATAAAGTGTTAACAAATGCATTTCATTTTACTTCTTTTAAAATACAAAAATCATACAAGTATTTCTTTGTCATTATTAAAATCAAAATGTAAAAATTAAACATTTTGATATTGATTATTACATCACCCTAATTTCTTGTCGTTTTTTAGAAGCTGTCGATTTTTCAAAAATCTTCTCTTTTGAATCTTGCATCTCAATTTGCTTTCAGCAAAATATTACAAATTTACATTAATAACTGATTCTATTGATAAAGCTATGTAACATAAGGTTTATATGAATCCACCGACTTTATTACACAAAAATTTCTTGCATTTGAAAACATTAAACAAAATTTTGCTTGCATCTAAAAAATGTTGTCTTTTTTATAAAAGTTAATTTCCTATACTTTTTTTACACAGTCGATTTTTGGAAAAAGATGTGAATTCCATTCTTATACTTGCTGACTTTACCGAACAATGAGCCAAACTTTTATCAAAGCCTTTTTGAAAGTTTTTTTTTTTTAAGCCTTCTCCATATAAAATTGTAGGCTTTTGGCCCATGAGTTGTTAAAAAGCCTAAAAAAAAAAATTAATAGGTTTTGTGTTAGGTTAAAAAAAACGTTTTCCGCAAGCACTCATCTAACCTGCCATATTAATGTGTAATTAATTCATAATCAATTATATGCAATTCAATTTTTTAAATCACAACAATCTTCCAAAGTTTGTGCAAAAGTAACTTTAGTTAAAAGCTTGAAAGGCATTTATATTTTGTTTGAAAATCATATGAAAGATGCACGTGAGGTTGAGTGAAGGGCATTTTTGAAGAGTGGAAGAGGATGGCCAGGTGGGGGTGGTACAACAATAGCACCTACCATAATGTCATTAACACATGGCAGATACCTCCTGCAGTCATAATCCATATTGATCCAAGAAGGGTGATTTTTCATTTGTAGGGTTTTTTAGGTTTAGGGTTTTTCTAGGGTTTAGTGGGGGGGGGGGAGGCCTTGCCTGAGGGCCTTCTTTGCTGGGAGGGCCCTTGCCCGAGGGCGGGAGCCCGAGGGCAGGCCCCGACCAGCAAGGAAGGCCCGAGGGCTTCAGGACTTCCCCTACATAATGCCATTGTGCGAAGGTTTTTTTTTTTTTTCGTTTTATGGTCGTACGGTACGACCGTATGGCCGTACGCGTGGACCAGTTTTTTTTTTTTTTCTCGGTTTTTTTGCCGTTTTTTTTCGCAAAGTTTTTTATGTTTGTGGTGGAATGTGGATGTGGACAGCCAATGATGGGCTGCCACATAGCACATGCACATTCCACCGGAGAGAGGAGAGAGAACGTGCATTCCACCAGAGAGAAAACGTGCATTCCATCGAAGAGAGGAGAGAGAGTGAATTCCACCGGAGAGAGGAGAAAGAATGACAGATTCCTAGGAGAGAGAAAATTGGATGGACATTATGCTCCTGGAGGTGGTCCCAAAATACAAAGGACACCTAAGCACAAGGCATTACGAGAAAATAAATAGCCATAAAATGAGGTGTTATAGAGAGAGAGAGAGAGAGAGAATAGCCACATCATCCTTTAGAAAATGTTGGCTTCTTTTAGTTGATGAAAAAACATGAAGCAAGCAGCTCATTTTGATTTATACAAAGTTTTAAGAATCACACATCCATTTATTACATCAACTCTTGCTGCCCCGCAACCGACGTGGGTACTGTAGCAGCTACAAGGGCGCATTTTGGATTTCTGGGATCTACTTTACAGCCTCAATATCCTTAGAAACTGCAATCAATCTGCAGCAAGAGCAGGGGCCATGCCAGAGGCTTAACCTTTTTTTTTCTTGTGTGTGTGTGTGTGTGTGTGTGTGTGTGTGAGAGAGAGAGAGAGAGAGAGAGAGCCTTGAAATTCCTCCATTTGAGATCAAGCATCACAACCCTTGAAATCCCTCCAATTGAGATATAGCAGCCCGGCTTGATAATGGGTGTAGGCGCCAGCAACAACAAGCACATGAAAAAGTTGGTGGCTATGCCCAGCAATATCAAACCATCCTGGCATCCATCGCTCTGGTATTCGGGTTGCATACACCAGAGCACCAATGCCATAGAACAAACCCATGGTAATCTCGTAGCCCGTTGTGGCCAGCACTGCTGGTTCATCATAATGAAGAAAACATTTGTGTAAGACAGGAGCAATTCCTGTTACTCCCATTCCAGCAAATAATGCTGCCCTGAAAGTGCGGTATTCAGGAGTCTGAAAGACAGGTAGTAAGGACACCAAGATAGTTGCGATTCCCATGCAAGTGATAGTGATAAGGTAAATGTTCCTCCACAGTGGATTGCACAAGAAAGCATAATAAACAAGAGGATAAAAAGACGCTGCTATTAGGGAGGCAATCCCTGCATAATCTACTCTCAGCATAATATAAGCCATGCGCTCGGAGACGCACGATAACAGGTGGCAGGTTGTGCTGGAAAGTAGACAGAACATTGCACCTCCCAAAAAAATGAAAAACGGCCAGCGTGATATCGGTTTCGAAAGAAAAGGTGCCATCAGCTTTGCCACATCCTCTTTCATCGTTTGCTGCAAAAAGAAAGCTCTGTGTAAATGCTACACTGAAACTAACGAAGCTCATGCTAATGAAGGTTATGAATTTCCAACACATGACAGCGCAATTTAAGATTAACGACATAAATCTCAGCTCCCAGCTAATAAAATGGAATTTTCACCATAAAAATTAAACAGCAAACATTACATTAGCAAACATCAACACTACCATGCAAGGCATACCAGGACACATTGGTTTGTCTGATTTGACGTCGCAAGAGATTCAGGAAGGCAGTTGGAGAGTATCTCTGGCAAATGCCAGCTCGTCGGAAACGAGGATAGAGCAGGCAGTGATGGAAGGCTTGTCAGTAACTGTGTCTGCAACGTCTGAAAGTCAGATAAGTTCGGTAATGAAGGCAATCGGGGTAGACTGGGCCGCTCCACTGCAGTGTAGATGGTCAAACAGACGAACAATAGGAATCCAACCAAATGCCTGAAAGGATAACACATAACACTCGTCGCAATTAGGTGGATCTCTCTCTCTCTCTCTCTCTCTCTCTCTCTCTCTCTCAACTCACATTATTATCGATATATTTTAGTTTACAATCCTAAATTAGTCCTAACCCTAACCATAAAATAAGCCCTAATCTTCCTTGGTCACAAAAACTAACAGAATTAAAACAGCAGCAACACAGAAACAAATTGTCCCGAATGGCGGAGTTCCTCAACAAAACAGCTATTCCATTGCAACAATCAAGCTCATTCAACTCCCTACAACCTAAAATGTTCTGCTCCTAGCCTCGCACTTCTAGCTATTCTCAGATTGCATCCATCCTAAAATTCTGCGCTGCTAATAATTGCAGGAATTCTGTCAGTCATCATGGCCTACATAATAACAAACAAAAGTATCTCTCTCTCTCTCTCTCTCTCTCTCTCTCTCTCTCTCTCTCTCTCTCTTTCTTGCAGTTTTAGAGTAGTTTTACATTAAGCATACAATTCCAAGCACATATTCAGTAGATCGCAGGCACCATTACAGAAAAAACTTAAAATACAATGCCGCTGCTACAACGGTCTGTTCAAGTTCATCGTTAGCAGCAACTGCCCCATTGGCAGCGAACAAGAAGAACATCGACTCTCTACTCACTCTCACTCTCTCACTCTCTCTCTCTCTCTCTCTCTCTCTCTCTCTCACTCAAGTGCATCCCAATTCACCGTTCATCCTCCGCTCTGAACATTGCTCACGCAACTTTTTTTTTTTGCAAGTCTCTACGTCTCGTGTACTTTCTTAAATCAATTGATTTTTTTCTTTTCCAACCTCCAAGTTCCTACATCTTTCAAGGCTGGCCGGTTTTGCATTCAAGTTCAGAATTGGAATGAAATTCTCTTAGGAAATTAATTTTGTGCAATTTAAAACTTGGTATAAAATCAAAATAGTATACAACCCTCAATAACAAGCATAGATTGAAGTACTTTAACCTAAGTTTGCCAAAAGAAATCCAAAGAGTTAATGCTATTTATTGTTACATGTATATCTACTTTCTAAAAGTCAACACAAAATGTAATTGATGAAAAAAGTTCCTCTTACTTTTGCATCAAGGAGGTAAGTTTCTTGCTACTCATATTTTTAGCCGATTTTTAGACTTTTGGCTTCTTGCTTGTTTCAAGATTAATCGGTAAATTTTAAAACCAATCAGTTGGTTGTAGGACTTTGCCAGTTCTCTGTCAACACTAGCTCTGAAGATCCTCCAATCCCCGTCCATTGGCACCTTGGCAATCCGCTTATGTTGAAACAACTTGATCAATGGAGCTGTGGCTTCAAAGACCATTTGTTCTTGCTCATTCTTTTGATGTATCTAAGATGAAATCCTTGCAACAACTAGGTTGTGCTGACGTCGAGACCACTTCTCCCTCCGCCATCTCTCTCTCTCTCTCTCTCTCTCTCTCTCTCTCTCTCTCTCTCTCTCTCTCTCTCTCTCAAATCACATTATCTCTCTTGAACATTCCAAATATTTCTCTCTTAAACTCTGGAAAATTCTAGAAACAAATTAGATACCAGAAATTTTAGGGTCTTTATAAAGCCCTAAAATCTGGCATGGCCCAATCAAAATGTTTCTAACACTGCACATTTTCTCTCTCACGTATGCACCCACACTCCCACATCCAGAGACATGTATCATTGTCTTAGATAGTCCTTTCTATCCTAGTACCTACTATGAGCTTATGATGAACCTTGGTCTAAGTAATCACTGGGAGAATTGTGTGAGACTAACCCCTTGGAGAGAGTTTTGGAACTTGCATATTCACTTGTCCTCACAAATGATCTTAAATGACACAAGAAATATGGCAAGTGAGCTTGACATACCCATTCTTATTGACCAAACCCTTCTCAAGGGCGAAGGGAGTACCTGTAGCCAAGGGTGTAGCCAGAGGCAAAAAGGGTCAGGAGGTAGATCTTCCTCCACTTGAAAATAATTTTTCATTTTTTTTTGCCATGTGCATAAACTTTTTTTACTTTCTTTTGAAGGCACCCTTTTTTGCCAAACCTTTCGCTTGAAAGGTACCGATGGCAAAAAGAAACTTAAAAATTATTTCACATGACGTAAGGTGCATGCAAAAAAATTACAAAAAAACAAGTGCAGCTCTCCGTTACCAAAAAGTGAAAATTGGTTTTAAACTGAGTTGCAGCGGATCGCGATCCGCTGGAAAAATGATCCGGATCGCCAGCGATCCGGGACCAAAAACTCTATCCCGGATCGCAAAAAAATTTGCAAATTTTTTTTTTATTGTGGAGGGATCCCCACAGGTAGTTGCAATATATGACCAATGAATAGCAGCAAAAATACTGAAGCAGATACAAATGAAATGATTAGCCAATGTTATATCTACAAATCCGTATCTACAAAAACAATTTGCTTCAGTATCTGATTGAAGGGACTAGCTTGGGGATTAACTATCTGAAATCAAGCAATAGAACTGCTCTTTTGAAATCCTTTCACATGATACCCATATTGGCAGGTTTGAAAAAACAAAACAAAAAAAATTTGCGTTCCGGAAAACCCTAATGGGAAATTCCGGATCACATTCCGGAACGCGTTCCGGATCGCGTTCCAGATCGCGGCCAGCATCTTTGGTTTTAAATGATAGAAACAACTTCAAGAAGAGGAGATCTTGCGAACTGTCAATTAATTTCGGCCAACGACATAAGGAAACAATCCAAAATCCGGACAAATTACTTGGATAAACAAATTCCAACTTGCAAAAAATCAGTTAACATGGAAGTGCCACCCAAAACTTTGCAAGCCAAATATGTTGTCGTTATACTGGTGTCAACGAAATGAAAGTTATTTAAACTTTTGAATCACATGTGGTTAATGTGAATCATGGGTTATGAAATTTTTCTAGCCATAGGGCATTTGCAAAAAAAAATATTGGACAAACAAATACAAAGATGAGGTAGGTATGGTAGGGGCTTAAAATCACTAAATAACATTAAAAGAAGAATCATTTTTAGATTGAAATAAAAAATGATAATTGTTCTTTTGTAAGAAAATGCACTTTCCCACTAATGAATCATATTTCTTGAAGAAAATTTACCAAAACCTTTGCATGCAATGTTGAAAAAATGAGGATCATGCAGCGGAGTAGATAAGCACAAGTTGATGAAAGCAATTTATGACAAAGGAATATTGCTGCTAATGTGTGAACTTTTTGAATCACATCAATATTGCCGTAGATCTTCTCGATACAAACAATCAATAACGGAATAAGTCAATTTTAAAAAGGCAAACAAGTTATAGAACATTAATGAAGGAGGACAATGTTCAAACTTTGCACATTTTAATGATTGAAAAACATAGGAAAAACAGTCTAATTAATTGATTAGAAAAAAAGTACATGAAGATCGATCTAATGATCTATATGAACTATTGAAGTATTAGTATGCACTATAGTTGCATTGTGTTTCTAGAAACGCGTTCAAAAATGCGTTTCTGAAATGGGGGAGCGTTTCTGAGAAACATTTGTGTGTGTGTGTGTGTGTGTGTGTGTGTGCAATATGGGTATCAAATTAAAGCATTTATTAAGGGCAATTCATTTATGTAAGTTACCAAATGTTTCGGGTACAATGTGGTCCAGTTTGAGGAAATGTGTTAAAAGTTTTCTATGAAAATGTGTTCCATTTCCTGTCAAATCACTACATCGATAATGAGCAGTTACTATGCCAAGAGAGTTTCTGCATATATCAAATCTTAGTTTTCCCTGAACTTTTTGATAGACCCAAAGGAGTTAACATAACAAATACCCGGAATTTGAATTGGAGAGTCTTTTGAACACAAACAATCTGCATAGTACCTATTCTACTTTTCTAAATATGAAATAGGAGATTCGAACTAAAGAAATGTTAAACTTCAAAGAACCTTTCATGTTGACATGTATCAGGCTGTTCTCTTTCTTTCCAATGCTTAGCTGGTGCTATGAAACATAAAAAAATTAGTGAATCTATTCAAAAATTCTCAGTTGGTTTTGCCTCCACCCTTTAAGATAATGAAGAAGCGTCCCATCATCTTAGCATGTCAGTTCCAGAGTTTAAGTCAAGCTGCCCACCCTCCCCCCATCTA
This sequence comes from Diphasiastrum complanatum, assembly GCA_029204225.1. NCBI lineage: Eukaryota > Viridiplantae > Streptophyta > Lycopodiopsida > Lycopodiales > Lycopodiaceae > Diphasiastrum > Diphasiastrum complanatum. The sequence goes on from CM055093.1 coordinate 60,623,247, forward strand.
TCCTCCTGCATAAGTTTTTAATTTTTAATTTTTAATTTTTTGCGATTCTGGTCCAGAATCGCGTTTTTCTAGGAACATTTTTTCCCATAAACACGTTTATTGCAGCTATGGTATATATCTAATAGTGGATGATCTCATGGGGTGGCTTTATCTGAGGACAAATTGTATCAGTGCACGAGACTCGATGTTCAAGTTTTGCAAGAAGGCTCATTGAGGTTAGGGGATGTTATTTTACAAGAGTGGATCTAAATTTTTGGATAATGATCAATTAACGATTTGTTATCCTTTCACTAATGTAGATAGTCGCTACTTAATTATCATTGTCTAAACATCTGATTCAATATATTGTATAGCCTTGAGTTGGTTGAGCTAAAATATTGAGTTCGTCACCACGGATGACACCACTACAACTCCACTCAAGGTGGATGAAGATTGGACATAATATATTGTATGCAATAGGCAAGATTCAAGAACTTCTATATGAAGTTGCATGTTCCCATTATTTTATGTAGGTCAACACTACTTGCAAAAAATAGTTGAAAAACACAACTCTCTTATTATGGCATAACTCGAATCTACGCATGATGGGTTTGAAATGAAAGTAAATTTCAACTCTCTCATAATTCAGTTCAGAGCACATTTTGCATATTTTTTATTTGAGATGCTAATCTCTTGAATGATGTCACTATTGGCCCAACATCCTTTATTTTGAGTTTGAGAAGATCAAGATTTTGTGCATAACAATGCATTTATTACAATTGTGGGCCCTCCAAGAAAAAAGGGCTAAAATCTTGTGAACTAAGTTGAATACTATTCTAAACTTCATAGCATTTAAGAGAATCCATTAAGAAACGAGGAAACTCACTAAAGAAAGTAGGCTGGGTTCCTTCCTCATTGAAGGGCATTGAAGAGCTCTGAGCTCCACCATGCCCCCTCATGATCATGATCTCTCACCACCCTTGGATGAGGGAGGCACCCTCTCATCTTGGAGGTAGGCAACCATTTGAGCCCAGACACATTTAAAATGTGTGGTCCACAATCTGTTTCATCCCCGGCCCAAAATCACATTTGTAAACTTTTCAAAACCTAATCCCATGATCTAAGTCTGCTTGCTAATTCATAGGAGAAGTAAACTCTCAAAGATCTTGAATGAAGAACTCCCTCGTTTTTGGTCTGTACAACCCCATAAGCTTGTTCGTATTACCCCGGAATACTGGTGTATACAAAGCATTTAGAAATCTTCCACATAAACTGTAATGAAATAAAGCAAAAAAATTCAGAAGTTTCAACACGGTAAGATGAAATTGCTCACGGATTTACTTTCTGCAAAGAACTGCTCATTCATCCATCAATCCAAGCTCTGTGATAAGAAAAGCTTTCTAACTTATCAATCAAGAACAATTATACACCTCCAACCGACATATCGGTCGAACTACTGAGCTGTATTTTAATCATCAACATCTTGTCCGTGACCATCAAAACCAATTAAGATTAATTGTAACAACTCATCAAACAGCACAAACAGAACAACTCAACACAAGTTCATAAACCGTGATATTTTGCTGATTTATCTTATTCGTAAGCGTGTCACCAACAGCGAAAACATTACCAAACGTGAAGAGTACTTACGTCCAGATGTTGAGAGTTTCGTTATGAATCGTAAACATGCTGAGAAGAGTTTCCTTAAGCGGCCAGTCAGCCCTGTAATGTTTCAATATATACTCATTGTCTCTGAGGTAGTCAGGGAGTGCATGATACTCCACCAGGTGATATTTCTCTTTAACCTTCTGCCACAGCCTGCCCGCCTTTGAGGTAGATGGACTCTCTGGGGGACTCCGTTCCTTACTCAATTCCCCCGCCGGACCATCGGTTGTCGCTCCATCGGCCATATTGAGTTCTGACCGATCGCCTGAACTGCAAACCATCTACGCTTTCAATCAGTTACGTCTCCGTCTGCAATCAACCCACAAACTCAAGCAATTCAGATGAATCTGCGTTGTTCTCACTCCACCAACTCCGAAAGCAGTTATTAATTCTTTCCTTCATAAAATTTGCTAAACAAACATGATCAGATCTCTTTTCTGAACTAGCTCAATCCAAAAACGATGCTATTCACTAGATTACTCTGCTTCCAGAGAGAAACAAGGCTTGAACATGATCTGATCTCTTTTCTGAATTAGCTCAATCCAAAAACGATGCTATTCACTAGATTACTCTGCTTCCAGAGAGAAACAAGGCTTAGCAAGCCATACTTAAATCGTTTTGCTCGCCCAATTCCTAAGGAATTCTATGGAGCAGAGAAAGAAAAGAGGGTTCGATCAGCGATCCAATCTGTCAGTCTATTGTCACATACGAAATATCGCCAGCTCTACCGAATATCTCAAATCTACCGAATCTTAGATTCGCCTGCTAGACCTAGAATCCGACTAACCGATACCTACACGCCACGTGTCTAATCGTCCATAACCCTAGCAAGCACCAGCAATGGTTCTTTGACACGTGTGCACAGACCCTTTGCGTGACGGCTCTCGCTTTCTGTCCTGCCTTGTATCTTGTACATGAAAGCAGCAAGCACGCAATGCCAGAAGCCATATAAAGTTTGGTATATTTTATGACACTCTAAAAGTAGACGTCAGCTCGTCAACGAGAATTGGCCAAAATAATGCCAAAGTGGGGCTTGGATTTGAACCCAAAGAAACTTTTTATGTGAAACTAAACAACTGAGCCAACCCAATTGGATACGATTGCATTGGTTCTAGCAATCAACTTGTCAAGCCCAGCGGAACATTCAAAGGAGTTCGACGACCAAGTTACAGTAGTTTTTTGGTATTGCCTTGGAAAAGGCATTTCTATGTGTTCAAGTTGGTCAATGGAGTTTTTGCACAAGTTGACGTTAAAGTCAGGGTCTTAAATGATAAGGATATGTGCGCACAAAAAACTTTGTCACAGTGTTAAACGATTTTATTGCAAGAACTCGATCGCTTAGATGCGCCTCTATATGCAAGTCGTTGATAGCAAAAAATTCTTGCTTTTCTCTTTTTCTTACATTTATTCTTACAACTTAAATGCACCTTAATATGCAAGTCATAATTTTTTTATTTTTTGCATGCATCCCTAGGCTCTCAACATGCATGACAACAATAATCAGATAAACATTATCTATTTGCGTTCACAAAATCATTTCATATATGTTCTTATACAATTATTATATCTCCATTCATGTACACACTTTATATCAAAATTCAATCTAAAAGGAAATACTAACCATTATGCCACAGTTCCAAGACATCCAGGATTTTCAAATAGCTAATTACCTTACATCCAATCTTAGACAATTACATTTAAGAAATTTGTTGCAATGCCTATATGGTATACCACAACGTTCTTGCTTTAAAGTGCTTCTTGGCAAGTAAATAGATGGACTTACTCCCTCATTAATAGACAGCTTTGTTGGTTGTGCCGAAAAAAAAATTCAAATGATAAATAAATTAAGGTGCAAAGAACATTGATCTAAGGCAATTTAATAGAACAAAGTTTAAGTGATCTCAATTTGAATTCGGAGGATGAGAGAAAGAATTTTATTGGCAAGTTAGAGACTTGGCCTACCACTTACTTGAAGTGAGTAAGCATACTTGAGTACTTTCCAACAAGTGCACTTACCTTGCCCTACGTTGGCATTGTTTTTTGCTATGTAATGTGTCACCTAAAGGTAAGTCCATTTTTTGTGAAAGGTAAGTCCCAACTCAACCAAATGGGAGAATGGGAGGAGGGTCTTTGGACACCCTCTCCCACTTAACCTTCCTATGTGAAAAACATCCTTAGTGTGAAGGTTGCCTTTTTGGATGTGAGTGTTCACCTAGTAGGCATGAGGTAAGCACAAAGAAGAAAGATGATGTTGTAAGCACAACAAAGTCACATCATGTAATGTTTGTCATGGTGTATACACTAAGAATGTTGCATTGTCAGTCATAACTTTTATGTAACTTGAAAAAAAAATTAAGATTAATAAGCAATCAAATTTCTTACTACACTATGGAATCAACTCTATTATACATAAGTGATTGGTGTGACATTTTATTGTTTATTCTTGATGTGCATTAAACTGTGGAAAGTATATCATTCATCAAGAATTAAGAGTTGTGGTGAGGTTTGGTGGATTTCCTTAAATAGAAGCACATCACATTATGACCTTTAAAAGAGACACGCTTGTAGGTTATTAATCCTACAGTCCAAATATTTTATTGAAAGTAGACTTTGGCCCATAAAAGGTACATCAACTAGGAGGAGGGTGTTAGAAGACCTACAAGTCAAAAAATGTGGGCCATAGAGTAAAATGTCTTGAATATTTTGAATGAGACTTTTTTTTACTATTTTTACCAAGTTCAAATCGCATTCACATAAAATTGAGATAAGAACATCACACCACAAAGGCCTTGCCATAGTGATCTTAAATATCATGGATTGAAATCGAATGAAAGGCTTTTAGCAGATAACTATTATATTGTGGTAACAAACTAGTACATATTATCATTGATTTTATACAAATGTACATTCTATATTTAGGAATAGTAGAAGCCTAAACATGGAGCACATGGCTCCTATATGATAAGACGCAATGGCCAAAGTTTGAGTTTGCATAGGTCGAACATTAGTGAGCAAATCTACTCAATTCACGTTTTGTTATTTTGTTTCACAATGATCAATTTATATTATTTTGTTTATGTGACTTCTCGACTCCCAAATCTCTTTAGTGTTTAGACTCCCTACCATTGGTGTTCAAGTCCCTATTTTTGGGGTCTCAACCTTTTCTATCACATTTCACACTTGTTATACTCCTCTGAGAGTCCTTACGATCATTGCCTAGCCTATAATGATCGCCACGTGAAGATTATGCAACCAAAAGGATACATGGAGGCCAAATCACCCAACCAATTGGAAACCAATAGTCAAATCCATAACCGCTTCACCCCAGAGCAATAACTTCTCTTCATGCTCGTTCCAAAATTCGGGACTAGAGCTTTAAGACTGAAAATCTTGGTGTGCTCAATGCAAAAACTGAAGCGGGAGTAGCAGAACTTTTGAAATCATTGTATGCTTATAGTGAAATATGAGGTAGGACTATTTTTCGACACAACATAAACATTACAAAAGTAAGGTATGCTAGATCTATTCATGTTGATTTATTGTAGTTTGAAGCATTTACGGATTGTAGCTTTCAACAATGGCAATATTCCATTTGCATGTTGCTCTTCCTATGGAATGCACTCCAATTATTAAGAAAAATTCGAAAGTTATAGAGAATGTTGCTGCAATAGTTAGAGAATTGAGAATGAATAATCATAGGAATATAGATTTGTGGCTGGATGGATCAATTTATCCTAATGATCCAACTACCAATTTGTGTCCAAATTTTAAATCCGTAACTCATCTTCTCAGATTTGTATGTGAAGGAAATAGCGGATTACTTGAATATTGTCAAAGGTTACGTGATATTGGAATGCATAGCATATCTTGTCTTAATCAGCAATTATAGTTTGCTAATCAACAATTGCAACGTGCAAATTAGCAATTGCTTCATTATGTGCAATACACTAGTGCTGAAAACAATGCACTCAAGAATGCTATGTCAGAGTTGAATGCTACAATCACTACTCTTCGGGGATCAAACCAAGAAATGTTAGAATCCATGGAAAAGTTGCGATTCGAGGGTTTAAAATCTGTTGTTGATATAAAAGTTATCAAAAAGGTAATGATGAAGAGAAAAAGAAAGAGAGTATCGATGAAGAATATTGATGACTTATCTACACATAGAGGCAATCAGAAAAAAAGAATTCGAACATTCAAGTATGTTTTCATATAAACTATTTATTTGATTTGTATGTGTCAGACTGTTTTGATTAAGGTTCAATCATACTTGGATGCAAATGTGATTGTGGGTGCATGTGATGTTTCTGGAATTAGCAGAAATGCTTATTCTACTTTTTTTAGAATAGTTAAAGAAGCTTTTCCTCAAGTGATGGTGAAGACAACTTATCTTCCGCATCCATATCGGATAAGATTAGCAAGAAATTATTATAATGATGGAATGTTCAAATTAGTTGGCCAACCACTTCATATAACTGAATTATACAAATCAGAATATGGCGAGCTCAATTACAACGATTGTAATAATATTTTTCTTGATATTGAAAATGCTCTAAAATACATTTCGATTCTATAAACTAGACGAACATCAAGTAAATGGAAAGATCATTATTGTAATAAAATTAGATGAATCTGAAATCATCAATGGTCAAAAGTTGGAACGAGTGAGTGTCACTTTGATGAACAAAATTTCGGATATAGATGATCGATGTTTAGTGTTCAATTGGAAAATCACATATGGTGGTTGGCGGCATTCCAGGTATACATTTCAATTTTCATTTAAAGTATCATTATGAACATTTCATACATTGCCATTTTTTATTGACATGTCATGCATTATATGCTTCTCTACAGGTCTTGAAAGATGACCATAAAATACTTTCATGGATATTTTCAAGAACAAATTATGGCGAGATTATAAAGAGACATTTGGAGGGTGACAAGTTTACAATCGAAAATCATGGAAGTTTTCAAATCCAATGGCACCTTGCAAGGGATTTGAAAACATTAAAATGTATGTATAATGTCTCTCATGGTACAACATCAAAGCATCCATGTCTTTATTGCATGAAGAATTGCTACAATATGAATTTGAGATGATCAAACATTGGCCCAACACAAGAAGCTGAAAATTCAAATATAAAAAGTGCTCTGCCAATTCCATTAAAAAATGTTCACATATGCACGTTGCATGCTGAAGTTCGTATTATTGAAAAACTTATTTACCTGCATATTCTCCTAGCATGGAATCATAAACCGGAGTCTGTGGCTAAAGCAACAATTAGGAGGTTGGAAATAGTTCTGTCAAATGTAGGACTACATTAAGAGAATCTCACGATTGAAAAAAGTGATAGACACTTCGGAAAAAAAAAGAAAACGTTCCTAATAAGCCATCAATTGGAGGTTCTAAAGCAAGAAGATTCTTATCCAATCACACATGCAAAGAATCAAGTGTCACATACGAAATTTGGAGAGAAATTGTTCAATCCACACGAACACTAGAAGGAAGTAATCGAGTGGAAAAGGGGAACCAACTTAGACAAACTCATAGGTGTAATCAGGAAAGAAAACCTATCATCAGAAGATATGAGGACTTTGCAAAATCATTGCACTATATTTGTAAAATCTATACATGATTGTTGGGGAAAAGACAACGTTACACATTACATGGTGTTATTGTGTTCAACAACGTTTGCTCTGCTAATGTCATATCCTCCAATGGCCTCTACATTTCCGGAGGGGATATATCGAGTCCTTGGGGGATATTTTTTTTGGAATTCCAAAAATTCCTCCTCTATAGGCAAAGTTTCTTCATAGGCTTTAGATTTTTCAATCATGGCCTCCAAGGCCTCATTGCCATATTTCCAATTGCCATCTTTATCATACTCTATCTCACTTTCAAGGTCATCATATGTGTAATCAACAATGTTAGAAAATTCTGATAAATTTTGTGCAAAACTTGAGAGAATTTCATCCTCTCTCAAATTCAAAACATCTTCTATATCATTAAATAAAATATAACTCTCATTATTTATAAAATATACGGAAATATCAAGTAGAGTTAATTGATTGACAAGAGATGTAGATGGATGAGAATCAGAGAGGATTATAGAACGAGGGAGAGTTTTGTGATAATATGAAGCCATAGATGCTTCAACTTCAATCCCTATATCAATATCTGCATCATCTACATCAATTGGAACAAATGCAGATGCTTCAATCATTGGAACAGTAGAAGATTCTACAGACTCATCATCTGAAAGTTTAGCAGATATGTAAAAGACAAAAGCCATTTGATTAGAAGGCGAGATATTCTCTTATGGATACCACAATATATATTTCTTTTGAAATGATCATGCAGGTTAGAGTACTTTCTATTGTGTTTATGCTTAAAGGAGGGTTGGGATGCACAAGGTCCTAAAAATGAACGAAACAAAAACTATCTATATCTTGAACAGGAGTACTAATAATCTGAGAAAAATTATCAAGAAGAGAAAGTAAATTATAACGATTCTCATAAACTAGCTTATCGATATCAAAGGGTGCAAAAAAAATACTGGAAAAATACTCTAATTATTTAGATGGAATGTCACTGGCATTAAAAAGTCTAGAAGTTTGTCATCTGAGGACATGGAGGAACTAGCCATATTGAACCAGATATCGGTTCAACGCAAATGAATGATTTTGGTTGAGGAATTCTGATCCTATGTTCTTCTTGTTCGCCCACTGATCCGTTGTTGGATAGTAATGATGCGGACTAAGCAAACAGCACAAATCCACCCTGGTGGAATCCCAATCACAGGAGGAGGTCAGGGAAATCCTCCACCACCGCCTCATCCACCACCACCTCCTCCTAGGCCAAAAGGCAGACGAACAGACCCTCCCTGGCTGAAGGATATTTGGAAGCTACAGAAGACCAATAATCTTCTGAATCCGAAAGCTCACATACAGAGATCCATTAGATAGGTTACGAGAAGTCTATCTGCAGATGTGAGATGGACTATAACGGCAATTGAGACGTTGCACACTGCATATGAGGATTTCCAAGTGAAATTTTTTTTAGATAGTGTTGTTGCTGCTGTCCATGCCAAGAGGGTGACCATCATGCCCAAGGATTTCAACGTTGTGTTCAAGCTACATGACACATATGACAAATTTGCTGAGTACTTCAGACCGGCTCTCTCCTCTCCTCCAAAACAAAATGCAGAGAAAGAAAAAACGAAAGCAATCTCAACCATCCCGGTTTGTTTTTCGAGTACAGAGCGGGAGTGTTTCAAAGGAGAGGAAGTCTCATGAACCTCCTACTAAAGCGAGAGATTTTTCAAAGCCTTATCCTCTGCATGAGATTCTAATTGCTCGAGAATCTCCTCCTAAGTCTCCTTCTTCTCCTCCTAGATCTCAATCTCCATCTTCTCCTCCTAAATCTTTCTCTCCTAATAAATCTCCTCTTCCATCAAAATCTCAGTCTCCTCCCACCCTCACAGACATTAGTTTCCTCCCTCCAGTTTTAGAAAAAGATCTAGCTGATTTTGTAAATTTAAAGGTCGAATCCATTTTGAATGACAATTCTTTGAGTAGCTTGTCTGTATTACTTCCTTCACCCCCTACACTTGCTTTTGTAGATACTCCTAAATATGTACATTATGACCAATTGTTAAACACATATCTTAAAACTCTAGGTCCTCTATACAGTTTTAAGATGCCAAGGACCAATGCTGGTCTTCCCCTTTCTAGAATAGATACAGTTGAATCTGAAAATAGGGATAAAGCAGTAGGCGACAATGTAGGAGAGGGGGCAATTGAGTACTGGATGGAGTTTTTCCAGAGCCCACTGTTTATAGATGTAGCATTGTTTCTGCTTCAATTCATGGAGGCTTTTGATTTCCCTGATTTCAAAAGTCTACACGATGATATGCTTCAATATGTGAGACTGGGGACTCCAATTCTCATGCTCCCATACATAACAAAGTAAGTGTATTTGTATCAGATTTTATTAAGTTGAATTTTTTATATGCATTTTGATTTCACATTTCATTCTCATAAATTTATTGTTTTCTTATTGTAGTGATCATTGGAGCTTATATGTGTTGTCCTTATATGTCAATGATGAGGGTGTGTGTAATCCAGTTTGTTTAAAGATAAACTCTATTACACACACACAAAATTGCCAGGAGCCATATCTAGAAAATGTTGGAACTCTTTCTAATACCACATGAAATAGCATATATGAAGCTGAAAATGGTTGATGCAGAGATAAAAATTTATCAATATTGGTTCGACGCGCTCTTGTATTTATTGCTTGGTTTCTTTTCACATCGTGGGCACTAATCTGAGACTAAACCATTTTTATCAGGACAATAGGTGTGATCATAATAGAAAACTCCTGACTCTAAAAGTGATTTTGGAGAACGACCTTTATATTGTAAAATAACGATATCTGAATGTATGACATCGATTATTCCTGCAATCGATTGAACTGTTTGCCATTCAACGAAATTTGATGGATACAAATCCAACAAAAGTATCACAAGAAAAATTTAATTTAAAGAAAATGCTAACTCTAAAGAAATTAAATCTGAAAACTTACAATCGCATTTTCTTCTATCATTCGGATTCAAATCATGAATGTTGAGCTCATTGTGAAGATAAACATGCTGAACTAAAACTTCTGTGATAGATTGACCAGCAGGTGATACTTTGAAATCCATTATCCTGCCTTTCCAAGAGCTTCTATATATGTTATCCGATCTTTTTCTTTTCCGAAACAAGTCTTTTGCAGAGGGATGCATCAAGATTCATTGATATTCTCAATATGTTCTTGGTATCCATTGATCTTCTGCATTTTTTTCATTCCAAATATTGATTGCATCAATGGTTCCTCTCGGTCTCTGATTATGTATAGCCATTACTCGAAAATACGTGTGCGCAAGCAAAGAACGGAGAGAATGAAGAAATTGAGAGGTAAATCTAAGAATGACAATCCAAAATAAGAGATAGAATGAAGAGAATGGGAGGTATTCCTGTGAATGGCAAGAAGTTCCTAATCTACAAGGATAAGTTAGCTAGAGTTTACGACTATTGACGTCAAATCAACCTCAGGTGTACAAAGACGGACAACATAAGAGTATTTGAGCAGTAACTGTGGTCCAATCACAATTGTTTGTTCTGTCGTACGAGCAAAAATTTGACCGAGAAAGTTAAATACAATTTCCGTCCATCAACCATTGTTACAGTTCGTCACAAAATTAAGATCTGCTTCTTTGTGTTCTTGTTTGGAAATGTAAATATTGTAGATAAGCTTTGATCTGCTTTGTCTTCTTTCCTTTCTTGGCATTTCTTTGCTGTAAATAGCTCTTGAGTTCTTGATTTATTGCATGTTTTTGGGTTCTTGTTTGGTTGGTTTCCTGCTGGATTCATGAAGAGTTGGTTTCTTGATTGGTTTCTGGGTTGAGGGTCTTTAATGCAAGATTGAGATTTGAGCTCGGTGGGAAGGGAACTCTATTACAACATGATGAGATGAGTGGTTGAGGGAGAGAAACAGATTCTGGTATGTGCTAGAATTGGTAAACATTGGCGCCATTGCCGAGGATCGACGAACCTAGGTCTTTCGCGTGACAGGCGAAAATACTCACCACTATACTACAATGACATCTCAAAACAATAAAAAGACAGAGCCATGCAAATTGATGAAATGTGAAGATAGGCCTATCACTCATCACAATACTCCATCTCATAATCAAGCTATTGATCGATTTACAAAACAAGTGATCAATTCTCTACGTAGATTTGGAATCTCTCCATATATGCAACAACAATACTTGCAATGGATAAAAGGAGCTGAAGCAGCACACGATGAAGAATTATTTAAAATATGGTATGATGTCATTGGAAATCAATCCACAATGGATCAGCAAGCAACGACCACGATACAAACAAAAGAATCTACTGAAGTTCTTGATCCAAGAGATCAAGGTCAAGATCAAGAAGAAGTAAGGAATGAAGATCATCGTGGTGAAGGGCTGGCTAGTCAACGCAAAGATGATAATTCCACATCAGATCGGAAGTTTAACATATGTTGGCCATACTATTTATCACGTTTTAACTTGCAACCATCAGATTCGATGAAGGGGCACTACTTCAAATGGCTCAATGAGATGGACTATAAAGATTCAAAATGTTGGAAATTAAGCCCACAATTGTCTCCTTGGTGAATGACTATTTTCTATTTCATGATTCTTCTTGCATGTTTATTGATCATTGATATAGGGTCAGGTGAAACCAACTTTGGTTCTAGGTCTTCTCATCTAATACCTGCAGGAATAACAAACTTAGACAACCAATTATTTGAAGAACGTCTACAACAGGCTTCCGGCTGATCTCCAGCAAAGGGTAACCAATCCTATCATAAATTCAAGTTCAAATGTTAAGTTTAATAACTTGAAGTCATTGAAGACTTGGCCATCTTCAAGGACTTCCACAAACTTGCATTTAGAACAAGTCTGCAAATTTACATTACTTTTTCAACAGTCTGTAGAAATACACTTTAATTTTTGCTGTAATTGCTATTTGATTGTGCTTCAGTGTAATATAGCAGCAACACGCTTTTCTATCTGTGTATAACGTAGATGAATGCTTGTTGTGATTGAATGCACTCTATCGGTATTTGATCACACTTGTTTACTCACTCTAATCATAACTTGGACGTCTACGACTCCTCAATTTCTGATCAGACGATGGCTATCTTTGATGCCTGAGGAATTCGCGATATCATACTGCTCTTCCATCTATTTCAGAACTAAACTTCACATTGAATCCATTTTTCAGTAATACCACACACAAACCATTTCTAATCTCTTCGGTGGACTATACTCTCATTTTTCATGAGTATGAATTGATTTTTAAGATCTTGTTGGGCAATTAGGACACTTAAAGCTATGATTATATTCATCATAAGCTTTCTATTAGATTCTTTTTGCATCTAATAGTTGATTGTAATGGGAGAGATGTTCCGCAATATTCTTGCTCTCTTCTCCGTTCGTGTTCTTCTATCTCCCGTAACCCATCACAAAGAAGATGTTTGGAACAAGAAAAGATGAGGAGTCAAGGGCAAGAGGCAAATCAGATGTTGTTAGATCCTAAGAAGGATGAATTACTGGAAAACCAGCAGCAAGATGATTTCTATGAAGATTCTAAATCAAGTCATAATGTCGCAATCTATTGGCCAGCATATTTGTCAACGTTCACACAATGCTCACCTGATGATTTTATAGAGCCATATTTTTCATGGTTGGAAGACACAGGCTACGCGGATTCAAAGAAAATCTTTAGAAGATGGCAGGGCAGAAAAGAAAAAGATATTGAGGAGTGGAAGGAAAAGCAAAAACTTGATGAATCTGAATGAAAAGAAAAACAAAGGGTAAGAGTGAAGGAGAAAGTACAACAATCTAGAAGTAATGATCGAGATGACAATCTGACTGAAGTTTCATGTTCGAGCATAATGACAAGAACATTCCAGCTAGTGCACAGTGTACAGCAAGAATGCATGACTGAAACTTCACCTCAAGATCTAATCACACGAGCTTCTAACGAAGTTCTAGATTGTTGGCCACTAGATCAATTCAGGAATTCCTACTTTAATTGGTTAAAGCTAACAAAACACGAGTATTCAAAAGCAACTTTTAACCATTGGTGGAGAACAAGAAGGAAAGTCAATGAAAAAAATGACGATGTGGTAAATAGATTGGCAAGACATCAGGGATTTCCACCGAGAACTCTTCATGCCTCCAATGGAACATCTATAAGAGTTTTTCAATTTCATGTCTATAAACAACCACATTGAGCTATCAAAGCAAAATGTTCTCCACTAAATGATGCAAAAGGGGTACACAAGGAAGGATGAGCACTCAACGGCTAAGGAGGACAAAGCCAACAAATCTATATCTCCCAATAAACAAAGTGTAGAGGAACAAGTGTCAAAAAGGCCAGATCAGAATGAAGCTGAATCAAAGGTGAATGGCTCTGGGGGTTGTTTCCAACAAATGTAACTTGTTTAAGAGAATATGAGCTTCAAATACAAATTCCACCAAGCAGTGTATATCTAAACCAAACTACTCCTGCTCTTCAAAATTGAACTACCATGTCCAATGGAGCAGTTGCTACTCAAGCACACCAACCTATGCATCAACATCCAGAGGCACATGCACCTACAATGCAAGAAATGTACTTGAACGCTGCTTCTCAAACAACAAGACCTCTTTATCCTGCAGAAACAAATGAATATTTCCCTCATTCGACACTTCATGATGAATATCAATACCAAGATCACAATGATTCATCAATATCTCCAATCTATCTCGACTACATTTATGCATACAACTCTTATGATGGATATGCAGAGAGTAACCATTCTATACCAAGGGGTCAAGCGCCACCTACATATTTCAAGTGGTTGTCTCGAATACACAATCAAGACACGCCATACAATTACGATTGGTGGTATACAACATGACTTCAACCGAACTGCCATGTTTAACAGCTATTCATATGAAACACCCTCTTATAGACCTGCAATACTTCCAATCAGAAGCGGACAACCATTCCAGCAAGGACTTTTTTCACTTTTTATATCTTTTTTCAGAAAAAAAAAAAACCCTGTAAATTATTATCTCGCAGATTTTACGTATTCTTTAAAATATTCTTTTATGGGCCTCACCACTACATTATTTATTTCAATTTATTCTACCTTACATTTCTCATTGAAGCTTTCTTGAGTGGCCTTTTAAAAAAATGAGTGGAAAAATAAAGGTGAGAAATATAGAGTGACATTTCTATTCCTTACTCTATTTTATTACTTTTACTTCTTCTTTAGTTTCTAGTGTTTTCTGGAATACAAGCCATTTAGGCCAGGTACATTCAAGAATTCTCTATGGATCAATGATCTTGTAAAGCTCATGAAGCATGGTAACGCATCCTTATCCGTGACTTTGTGTATGTTCTACAACGAAGTGGCTATTGGCCTAATCAACCTCAAGCTGCTAATTTTCCAACTGCAACACAACTTTCAAGCAGATGACAAAGATGCTTCTATTTTCAATTAATAAGATTCAAATGGAAATGTGCAATTAAGTCAAAGATTTGAGGCCAAAAGAAAGTTGTTGCTCCTCAACAACATATTCAATTGAATCCAAGGTTTTTTGAAACCCTTTCGTCACAACAAGAAAGAAAGACAATTTTCTAATAAGCTATTGGTTTTACGCAAGCGATAAAATATATATGCTTTTCCAACTGCAAAGTCTTCAAAAGTCACCAATAAAGTCATCTTCAATAAATCTCCTCATCCAATACTGCAGGGGGACCTGCAGTTGTTTGAGAAGGGGCAACGTTGGCAGATTCCTTTAGGCCAACATTAACAATAAGTTGCAAGAGTCGTGGCATCCTGCGTGCGCAAGACCATAGCCCAATGAGCACCTGATATAGCATCATGTTTTTGCATTGATTTCGACCAAGCAATGCGGGTGGCTCTTAAAATCGAGCCTAAATATACTGGTAAGTGGTCGACTAAATCGGGAGCACCCTGATACGAAGTTAATGGGCGGGAAGCTGAGCGGAATTCTGATATTCGTCGACATGTTAAGGAAAGGAGCACAATTTTTGTGATGGCATATATTTGTTAAATAATGTATATTTACTCCAAAATGGCAATATATACTTGGAAATGAGGACATGCACTGGACAAATATATATTATGAGGAGGTCTATATCATTTTTCGGGATATATTTGCTAAGGACCTTTCTTCTATTAAAGGACAAGACCTCTTGAAATGAAACGGCGCCTGGAACATGAACCGACAAGATTCGTATCGTCGCTGTAAACAAGAGTAAATTAAACTCTTAGTAAAAGTTACTTTCAATGATGTAATTTACATTTACTTGTAACTTATTTATTAACTAGAGTTAGTAAATGGAGCGACGCACTAGGAATCTCAAGAGGTGTGTTTGCTCACTCCGTAGGTAATATAAAAGGAAGGCACGCTTCATTCTTGCACCACCGAGAAAGAGAGAGTTTCTGTATTGTGAGATTGAATAAGTGAATAGATCGTCGAAGGTTATCCTTCCTGATTTCTATTCTCCATATAGTTTTATGGATTTGTGCAGATTTGTATCCATCAAGCGTAATCGAATGGCAACCTATACAATCCCTTGTCGGCATCATGGACGTTATTCATTCTGATATTGGTCTTCTGCAATACAAGAACCGCTCCACGAGATCACTTTTGGATTCTTGTATTTTCTTCTATGATTCATTTTACACACTATCCAGTTTAGGTGGAAAAGTAGAGGCGATATCATTACCCTCTTTCTCAAGCGAAGAATGGATTCCTCCAGATTCCACCATAGCAAAGAGCTTCCGATCAAGGTTTTTTATGGACATTCAAAACTGTATGAAATGTAGCACAGGTTCAAAAAACAATAGATTGCACTGGTTTTTGCCTATTGCAATTTTTGTTGATTTTTTTGTTGAATGTAATATTCATAAAATAGTGACAATGTTTATTTGTAGTGATTTAACAAACAATATGTTATCAAGCCTCCTTGATGATCATTGGGATAAAAAGAGTAATGGCAATATTGAGTGCATAGTTAATAGATTGTTAATGAAATTTAGATATCTTATAGAAAAATAAGTGCTTTCTTTAACATTTTATTATAGAAGATGGTCCAAAGTTGGCAACGGATGGAAAGCATTGGATCAGGATTTTATAGTGAATCATCAAGATCAAATAGAAATTCAAGTGAGGAAAAATAATTCTACTCTTACAACAATTGAGGTGGAAGAAGATTGGACACTCGATCACATTCGATCAGAGCTTACATTGCTGCAATATGATATTCCTAAACACTTCTGTTTTCTAGTCAACGAGAGATTGGTAGGTGTATGTGTATTTATTCCAGTCCACATTTGAAATAACTTTCAATGATTTTATTTAAACATGTTTCAGTGTTTTCGGTATTGCAATATTTCATTTGACATAATCTCAATGTTGATATTGTTTAACAAGTTTCTTTGATGTACAAGTAAGACCAAGACAAGAAAGTCGCATAGAGTGCAAGGACTTAAATAGAAGCGTAGAAATTGTTGAAATCGCATAAACATTGGGATGATAGACGGGCAACATCAATGTACTTTTTCAAAAAAAAAAGAATACAAAGAAGTCTCAAATGACTTCAAGATTTCATCAAGCAATTTGTATTTAGTATTTTGAAAAATGTACATTGTTTTTGAAATCAATATAATATATTTGTGGCATGCAGTAATAGCCCACTTTCTATTTGCCTATCTATTGTTCTATGGATCATCATGTGATGATATATTTCTATGTGTCTATCAGAACTATATTTACATTTCAATCAAAGGTGCTTGAGGCATATCCTCGAGCACCGTAACCTCATCCACGGATCCCCTAGCAGGTTCATCCGAGGCACCTTCATGCTTGTAGGGCCTTGCACATGATAGTAAAATTTTTGACATTTCATGCCGATACTGATGAATCGCATTTGTTAATACCTCAGGACATTGGAACTGCAAAAAAAAAAATCGAGTGTATGTATGTATTAGCCAATGTTTTAAAATATATAAATTCACAAAGTTAACAATATGTCATCAGGATACTGGAACATTGAAAAAAATACCTCACGGATACTAGCATCAAGAGGTTGCACCATGTACCAATCCAAGAACGATTTAACATTCCAGATTGAATACCATCCGCAGCTGAAAGCATCGTCTTGTTGCGAAGACTGAGAAATCACAACGAAAAAATGTTAAATTATAATTCAATATAATTCTAAACTACATGCCATCATGCAAATAAAATACGTAAAAAGACTCTTTCTACCTTTGCATCAACAACCTCTATGTTGGTATTTACAACCAACCCATCTGGCCTGGGCAATAGCTCCACCATCCTTTTGTACATGGATTTAATCATGGAATGGGTGGCATGCAAAGAATTCATTGTCATGCACACATGTGTGCAGCTTCCAGTCGAATCCACTTTCATGGATATGACGTGCACACTCCAATGTTTGCTGCCAGAAAGAGACAAGCAATGAATTACTAGAATCTATAAGAGTTTCCAAAAGAAAAATCTTACAGAAAACAGATATTACAAGAAGAAACTATCTTACTTTGAACAGTATGCAATGATGAACATTGATGCCTCTTTGCTGGTGTGCCTGAAGAGCCTTCTGGCTTTCCTCTCTTTATTCAACAGATGCCCAAAAAATGGAGATACAACAAAAATCTCCTTTGTGACTGTATATGTATATTTATGCACATAGTATGCACAAGCAGATTCAACTACTGTGTCTAAGATATATGAGGTCTTCTCTTTTCGCTCCCTACAATGCAGGTCTTTGATATGCATTGCAAAATTAATATCGTCTATACAAAACATACACTCCCCTCCGAGATCATCTATTTTCTTGGCTATATACAGGTCAAACACAATGTACCTCTCAAACTCAAAAAATGTGTCTTTAGGTTCATTCGGAAGTCTGATGTGCAACTCTGTATCAGTTGCATCAACATGAGAAACAATCATGTCTAGCACTGTATTTAGGTCATCCTCATGTATAGAAGGAGAATCGTGCAGCTGAAGATTAGAGGTTACAGGAGGACTCTCAACCAGTGGAATTGCGGACGTACTAGCCAGATCTTTTCTAATGGGAGGAGGTGAGGGTGAAGAGCTGGGAGACCTAGGCTTGGGTTGCGAACGCTTGGGCTGTGCTTGCTTTCTCTTTTTGCGGGGTGGGACAGACTCCCTTTCAAGAGGAACTTTCCTCTGTGTGAATCCAGACTTTAAAATGTTGTCATAGGTGTTTCGAAGCCTCATGACAAGAAGCATGTCCTTGGGCATCAGTGTCACCCTCTTGCCATGAATGGAGCACAACATTGAATCCTCAAACAATTTTGTCTAGAAATCCTCGTATGCAGTATGGAGGGCCTCCAATGTAGTAATATTCCACCTCACTACACTTTTGGCATGGAAAAGACATTAATAAAGCTTTCTCTCTCTCTCTCTCTCTCTCTCTCTCTCTCTCTCTCTCTCTCTCTCTCTCTCTCTCTCTCTCTCTCTCTCTCTCTCTCTCTCTCTCTCTCTCTCTCTCTCTCTCTCTCTCTCTCTCTCTCTCTCTCTCTCTCTCTCTCTCTCTCTCTCTCTCTCTCTCTCTCTCTCTCTATGGCAGATGGGTGGTCATGTCTTGTGTAACCTCTCTCAGAGCCCGGTAGAAGGCTGCTTTCGGGATCAGAGTTTTGGTGCTCCTCTGCACGGCCCTGATGTCCCTCAACCATGGATGGCTAGGTCTACCGCGTCTTTAGGGACGTACTGGCTCATATGTCTGGGGATGGGACGGTTGAACGAAACTTGTAAGCCTAGCGGTTTGCTTCGTCCAAGCCATTGAGGTCAAATATCTATACTACTCGAGGATAGAGACATAGCAGAAGAGACACTGAGAACTCTAACCGTGATATCGCTACGACGCGAGAGCGTGGCAGAGTCAGGCGGGGAGAGGCAGGGGCTCGCGTGATGGCGATACTGGGGAAGTCAAGCTGATATCGCTACGACGCGAGAGGGTGTAAGGAATGAGCATGGGGAGGAGGTCGCCCGCGTGATGGTGATATCACAAATGCATTTCGTATGGATGCAATCAAACGTGCCAGCAAATTATGCGAAAACGTGTACAATCTCCGGGAATGGACTTATATAGGGGAGAAAAATTGGCACGTGTGAATACCAGCGACACATGGCCCAGTCAATAATTGACATGTGGAACCACACGTCTGTATATGCACATGTGAAACTGCACGTCTGGATCAACACGTGGGGACACATGGCCGAATGGATCAGTGACATGTGTTCTCGCACGTATAGGCTCGCACGTGTGGTCACGTGGCCCAATCAGTACCTGATGTGTGGGACCTACACCTCTGTATCCGCACATGTGAAACTTGCACGTGTGTCCACGTGGTCCAATGGTTTAATGAC
Source organism: Diphasiastrum complanatum (assembly GCA_029204225.1). Taxonomy (NCBI): domain Eukaryota; kingdom Viridiplantae; phylum Streptophyta; class Lycopodiopsida; order Lycopodiales; family Lycopodiaceae; genus Diphasiastrum; species Diphasiastrum complanatum. The sequence goes on from CM055093.1 coordinate 60,642,938, forward strand.
GTGTGTTCTAGCACATGTGGGCACGTGGGTGAATGGCAAATTGACGTGTATTGTAGCACATGTGGTCTCGCACGTGTGGACGGTTGTATATGCACCATAGATCTGATCCTTTGTTGGATCGACGAGTGTACAGCTTGGATTTTCTTGGTTTTAGCTATATAAATGTTGTTTGATCAGTTAAAACATTTTGCTAAGTTTTGGATTTTCACTCCATGTATCTCACAGTGTGTGAACAGTTCTATTTCTTTGCAGTATCACTACCACATGATAATCTTTCAGAGATTCTAGACGATCTAAGATCCCTTGCGTCGTTCCGATATCAGGTCATTCACCAATATCGCCATCATGCGAGGAGGTCCCGATTGTCTTCTGACTCCCTGCCACCCCACGTCGTAGCGATACTTGGCCATATTGGTCATACTTTCGAGATGGCCACGTCATCCTCTAATACTTTTGATTCTGCTTTGCATGCCTTCCTCGTTGAATCCGGTGTTGGCCTTGGGTGCTGACGAGGAGGCAAGATTGGCTTCAATGTATGACCTAGCTGAGTCTCGTGCATTGTCCATTTCTTCCTTATCTGACGTGAATCCATATGACAAAACCAAGACTCTCCTCGATTTGAAAGTGTATTACATGAATAGTGTCGCATACCTCTCACTGAATGATGTTGGAGATGTTCTTGATTTGAGGGAGGACAAAATATTATCAATTTTGTCTAATTTCATCAAAGAATTCGTGGACTTCATAGATCGCGACGGTGATGATGATCTACGTGCTTCTATTGATTACAAAGACGGAGATGAATGGATGGATGGGACTGAAGCACTGCAGTCAATCATGTCTGAAAGCAGGGCATACCAGGCAAATTTGCCCGGCAAGGAGGAATTTCTGAAAATACGAAGCAGATATGTGTCACGGTCTTTGGAAACTAGTCCATCCAGTGCTTCGACGACCATTGTTGCTGGTCATGATCTACATACTGCTGCACTTATTGAAGCTGATGAGCGTGATCTGGTAAGGTAAATCTGGTTTTATCTTAATGAGATTTTTATTCAAACATAGTCATTTTGTTTTACAAGACATGTGACCTTTGCCCGTATTTTTTTTTTTTTACAGGCTACTATTGAGGTGGATGCCTTTGCAACAAGGCAGGGATATTTGAGGGAAGGCCAGGGATCACGACAAAGGGATTCATCCCTGTCCAATTATTTGAAGTGCTTTGTAAATAAAGAGATTTGCATTCATCATGGAAAATTTTCTTCAGATGCTGCAACAATAATAATGGCAATTAAAGCGTTATCCTATTTCTCGAACGGGCATAAATACCCTCCGAATATATATAAAATTATTTTTGTGAAGAGAGACATTGCCATAAAAGTATTTGGATATGTAGCTTAGGAAGTTCCGAAAAGGTCTTCCTCCTTAGCTGTTTTCTCTGGATACATTGACTTGAGCAAAAGAAGATCGATTGATTTTCTAGATCCATATGATAGAAAAAAATTTCTTCATGACCACACAACAAAGCTGATCATTAAAGACAAAGAGAAACAATGATTTTGCCTTGCATTGTACTACACATGATGCGATATAATACATATACTTTTTTTGTCTGATATCATGAAATTTTATTTTCGTCTATAAATTTGCACACCTTTCTGAATTTCTGATAATTTGTTGATCTAGTTTTATATCGGATTTGAATACGGCTGTAGAACCATTGAAATAGTTGGATGATGTAACTATTTTTTTGAGATGTTCCACCGTGTTGTGTATTTCGATGAAATGCTGCTCTTGCTTGCCAATGCGATTTCTCCATTCCTTGTGATGACCAAATACTTAGACTGTCGTAAGCTTTTGCAAAAAATGATGCATGATGTCGTAAAATGTGCTGCAATATCAAAGATACAAATATTGTCATATTAATCATTTTAAATTTAGCATATGTGCAATGAGATTATAAATCGAAGAGTTAGTTACATTGAAAAGAAATTTACCATATAATGCATAATATGATCTTCACCCCAGGCGTCTTTAACTGCATCCACAAACTCAATTGTTGATTTCTCAATTAGTAGGACATCAGTATCAGATAGTTTATCTTTTCTGAGCAATTTGACCATGTTGTCAAGCTTTGTTCAGACTTCAACTTTTTTAGTCCTTGTTGTTCCTTTTTCTTCAAAATCCTTTGTGGCATTGAGTACATCTATCCAAATTGAGTACTGGATTTTAGTTGGTTTTCCGAAATGATTTGATAAGAAACGACGAGCTTTGGATCCTCCTATACTTGGTTTGCATGGGATGTTTCCCGTTTTTCCTGAAAGCTTGTTGTCCTTTTGTATTTTAACATGTCCTTTATGAAGTCCCGCTTTTGATCAAACTTCTTCCAATCGAGCTATTGCCTTTTTGGCTAATGACTCTGGCTTAGTATTCCAAGCAAACCAAAATATATCAATTTTTCGATGATTCTAACCTCTCCATGTAGTGTACAAATGTGAACATTTTTAAGCGAAATTGGTAATACTGGTTTCCAAGTCGGATCTTCTATATCCCTTGAAACTCTCATGCTCTTCGACATGTCATGTGTAGTTTTCATGCAATAGAGGCATGGATGTTTTGAATTTGCTTCATGTGAGACGTTGAACATGCACTTCAACGACTTCAGGTCTCCAGCCAAATGCCATTCCACCTTAAAATCACCTATTCCAGGAACATTGAGTGGTGTCTCACTAATATGATTCTTAATTATCTCTGGATATTCTATTTTACTAAAAATCCAAAATAGAATGTCATGATTTTCTTTTAAAACCTGTTTGAAACACAAAATCATGAACTATTTTAGGAGAATTGAATCAGACCTATAATAACAGAACAATATTAGCTTAAAACACAAAACCATTAATTCTTGAAATGAATTAGTTGCTAGTACTCAATAGAATAGATTTAAATTTGGAAAGCTGCCAACCACCAAATATTATTTTCGGATTGCACACTGAACTCAAGACTCTCCGAGTTTATCGTATTGCTTTATGCTCCATTCATAATTGTAACACTAACCCTTTTCAGCTTTTGTCCATTTATTACTTCTGATTCATCTAGCTTGAGAACTAATATCAATTTTTCAACACTTTCATTTGTGATTCCATAAAACTTTACAATAAATCTCAGTAAATGATTCAGATCTACAAACATATTGTTGGTAGAATCATATGACAAAGTGCCATGTTTTGAGTTATAAATCTCATTTATATTGTAAGGAATACCAATGATGTTTTGCAAACCTCTGTTTAACACATCCCTCTCTAATTTGATTTGAAAGGGTCGGGAAAAAAAAATTATATGTACTTGTCCAAATACCTCTTTGATAATTTTAAACATTGTGTCATATGCATCCCTGCTAATACCAGAATAATCACATGCCCCTTGTATCAATTTTCGGTCAATGATCTTGCCGACTTCGCCCATAAGGGCCTCTGCAATCTTGGACTTGATTCGAGAATATCGTTGATTTCCAAGTAGACTCGTTGTTGACTTGGCTGTAAGTACTGCACTCAAAGACTTTCCAATCATGTCCTTGTCTTTCAGATTTTCATTAATGACTAAAGCTGATCTGCAAAAGAAAAATAAGATTTAGAAAAAAAACAATTCACAACCATTGAGTGCTAGATGAAACAAAACACATGAATAGTTTAAAACATAATCTTACTTGAAATCATATATTCTTTTTTTCTGTTGACCCCCACTTGTTGAAAGCTCGTCAATACATTTTAAAATAACTCTTTTTTGCTTATTGTTCAGTATTTTCTTCCGTAATGTGTTTACTTCTACATTTATTTGACAATATGAGGTACGCACTGTTTGTACAATTAGTTTCATATTGTCAGTTTCTTGGTTAAGGTTTAATATAATATCTTGCAAACGAGAATTATCTATCTTCAAGATTTCTTCTTTTGTTTGCAAAAAAATAGTTTCTCTTTCTCGGTAGTCAGCAGGCAAACCATTCGACATATTTTCCAGACAATGGATTTTTTTCATTGAATAACTAATGCCATAACTTTTCAATCTTTCACAATAACCCAATAGACCATTGTGTCCTTCACACAAAAACAATATGAGTTGTGTGACCGATCTAAAATTTGGATGTTGCATTGAGCTTGGATCGATTGGATACAAACTTCCATCAACCCATAGATCACAATGTTTCCTGTCTTCCGTCCTTTGGTGAGTTATAAGCTGGATCCTTTCAGATTTTTTCTCGACAGTGGAGCATATTCTGTGGGAAGATCAATATGGAAATGATATTCAGACATCTTAATAATCGATAGATTAATCTAGTAGAAAACCAACTTGTTATATATCTTGTAAGCTATTAAAACTCGTCTTCATTTTTTTTCTAAAATTAATTGGAAAAGTTTGAAATGACCTTGGCGCTCTTTTTGATCCATCACACTCCATGTTTCTTGCTTGATATGCAAAATCAATGTTTCGCAGTTATGAGCAAAATAAGTAAAATATTTTTTCAATAGATGTGTATTGAAATCGCAAATTTTTTAATTGCAAAAGTTTGAAATAACCTTACCGCTCAATTTGATCCAACACACTCCGCATTTTCAGAATTGCAAAAAATTAGATTCACGTTGGCGCTCATTGTGATCCAAAATATTCAAAGTTTCTTGCCATGATTTTCAGATCGATAAGACTGTTTTTCATTGATGTGAACGCTTTGAGTAGATGGAAAGAAAACTTTGATGTGCAATACGATTTGCATTTATATGAGAAGTTATGTTAGTTAATGGTAGAAAATAGAATCTTGAAGTATGGACCCCACGCGTTGCGGCTACCCAAATTCCAGCTAACTACATACGTTACTAGTGAGGTCAAGTCATCGGAGTTGTGCGGGCAGACCAAAAACTCGGTCGGAGTTTTAAAATCTGACTTTTCTCTCTCTTACGTGGAATTTCTTAGACAGCCCTTTTGGGCCTTGGAACTCATGTAATGATACTTGGCAGTCATACTCTTATTATCAGTGTTCTTCATGGCGAAATGTCCATCGATATCTTCGGAATGTAAGGCTTGTATAACCTTTAGAGTATCTTCCACCTCAAGACACCTACTTAACTGACGATTTGCACCAAGCTTGTACAAAACATTGTTAATAATGGTATAAGACGCAATCCTGTCTTTTTCTCCAAGTCATATCCTTCAAAATATATCTGATCTTTAAGATAAATAATAATATCAGAATATAAAGAATTCGTAGAAGATATCTTGAATAAATTTTCATCTGGAAAGTCGTCATTCAACGGTTTTTCAATCCTTCTCGTACTGAATCGTGAAAGATAATCAGCATTAGTATGGTACTTTTCTTGATGAAGCTCAACTTGATATGTGAACTCTTGTAGCAACAAAACCCAGCGAGCTATTCGGCTAGATAAATCAAGTTTATTAACAAGATACAATAAAGCATAATGATCAACATGAAATATAAAAGCATATTTCAACAAATAATGCCGAAATTTTTTTACATTAAAAATCATTCCAAGTGCTTCTCTTTCTGTTGCCGAATAGTTTTTCCCCGAGGAACTAAGCTAATGACTAGCATAGTATATTGGATGGTCTTTCTTATGTTCGTCCTTTTGGCTCAGACAAACACCAATAACAAATGCTGACACATCAACATAACAATGAAATAGTTTCGTCCAATTAGGTGGTATCAGAATTGGAGCATTAATTAGTCTGTACTTAAGTTCTTCAAATGCTTTTTGTTGTGTTGTCGTCCAAATATTTGATAATAACCAACATGTCCTAAGAAACCTCTTAGTTCACGTAGATTCGTTGGTATCAACAGATTCTTTATGACTTTGACTTTATCTTTGTCGACTTCAATTCCTCTGGCCCAGGAGTATACCTTCTCTCATACCGAAAAAAACATTTTTCGGGATGAAGTGACAAACAAGTGTCTTGACACCTCTGCAATGTAAGCTTTAGTTTCTGTATATGAGTCTTGATATTACTGTAAACACAGAAATCAACTATGAGAATTTCGAGAAATGTTCTTAGAAAAGTAGCGAAATTAGCATCATAATTCTCTGGAAAGTAGTTGGTGCGTTACAAAGACCAAAGGGCATTTTATTGTAGGCAAAAGCGCCCCATCAGTAGTAAAAGTAGTCTTTGATCGATTCTCCTTCCTTACTCCAACTTGATTGTAGCCAGAGAAGCCATCACAGAAACTGTAACGTTCTTGCCCAACGATCTGGACTAGAATGGAATCCGTGAAGGGTAATGGGTGGTGATCTTTCTTTGTAACAGCATTCAGCTTCCTGAAATCCTGGCAAATTCGAATCTTGCTAGTCTTCTTCTTTGGAACTACAATAATCGAAGGTACCCATTCACTACTTAAGACGTGATAGATAATACTTGTCTTAAGGTGCTTGTTGAGTTCATCTTTTACCCTCAAAGAGTACTTTGGATTGAGACGATACTGTCCCTGTCAAACAGGTAGAACGTCTTCTTCAAGATCAATGCAATGCTCACCAAATTTAGCAGGTAATCCCTTCAAATCTTTGAGTGACCATGAAATACATCTTGGTACTGCTCAATAAATTCTGCTAATTCTGTCTCTCCAAGAGACTTAGAAACATGCACAAATTTTTCAGGTGCAAATTCAATTAACTCAGTAGAATCTGACAGAATTATATCTTCCATCATACTGGACTGGATATGGCCATGAACTTCACGTATGGCTGACTCCATAGACTTATTCGTGTTGTCAGCCTAGTCTTTATTTACAAATTCTTGCTTGGAATCATCAAATTCGTCATCTATATCAAAATTTTCAGAATTCTCATCGGTAGCTTCTGATTCACTTTCATCAACATCTACATTGTATACATCGAAGAATTCTTCTTTGTCATGCAATAAATCATTATTCTCATAGCATTCAAAATAATTTACTTCGATGTCTGATGCATTAGAGAATATATTAAGGTCATAAGAAGAATCTTCTGAAGCAAAACTGGTGTCGGTCACAGGAGTTTCGCCTTCATATCTGTCACGACTCCAAGTAATAATTTGTTCTTTTGGCTTTCCATGATTATTTTTCTCACCAATCTGGAATCTTAGTTCTCTTGACTTCCAGGTGTACACTTGCGTTAGCCTGATAAAGCCATAATTGTCCAATTAAAACAGAGTAAGATGACAAACCAAGTGGTTTGATAACAATAAAGTTCATCGTAAAAGGCTTGGCTTGTATGTATACAGTCACATCTTTTAATTCACCAACAGGCTTTCTTTGTGTCAATCGGCCAACTTGATATTTCTTTAGGGTTGGTTGAATATTAGTCAAACCAAAGGCATAAGCAATATCTTCAGTTATTATGTTGACACTCGAACTTGAGTCAATCGGTACTTTTTCGATTAAACATCCAACAATTGTGACATCAATTTCTAGTGCACCAAGATCAATGGATAATATGCCAACAACTGGTAGAGAAAATCGTTTCTTCTTCTTAGGAGCAGAGAGACCTTTTAACTACTTGCGGTAATAATTGTCATTTGCCAACAATTGCTCAAAAGTTATATTGGGACAAAGAGAACCAATATCAGTTACAATATCATAGTCTTTCGTCTTCGATTTTGAGATAGGCTTATCAATAATGGCCGCCGAAAGATTTGTCTTAATTTCCACGTCCCCTTCCTCAAAGCTAACTTTTTTTTCTGCATCTGTAATTCAAAATTGATAATCTCTTTTGCTTCCGCAGAAATATCCTTTGAGAATAGCTTGGCTGCATTACGATCATAATCAGGATCAGTTTTAAGATCTTCTTTCGGTATTGACTTGTTCGAAGATTTTTTTTTTGAGGACTTTCTCCGCTTTCTTGAAGTTACTTTCGTGTCAGGTTTCGAGGAACTTTTGCTTCTCGTAGTTACTTTAAATAACTTCTCAACATCACTTGGCCAAGATTGGTCAACTATCTTTGACTGTTTGGCTTCGATGACATCAACCTTCTATACAACAACATCAACCAAAGATTTTCATTTCGTATCAGCAGTAGCAGCATGTGTAGCAACATACTGATACTTTGGACGTGGCTTCAACGGTTGTGGACAGTCCAGATACTTGTGGCCAGGTTCTTTACAGTTTGAGCATAAAGGTATAAATCTGATAGGCTTCCGTGGATGTGGACAGTCAGGCAAAAAATGTCCTGGCTCACCACAGTTATAATAGTTTTCCGAAATAGGTTTATTTGAACTGGTAGGACCAAGAATTCTGGTGGGTTGTGTCTCTTGGGTGCAAACTTTGGTTTGGCTTGTTGGAATGGAACTGTAGAACCTTGAACATGATTGGTAGTTGCATCATCTTGAAATATAATTATTACTTCCTGAGAAAGATCTTCAACATACTTACGTTCACAGATCTACAATCTTCTTTCAAATGTCCAGATGTACCGCATTTCGTACACCATAATCCTGAATTTGAAGAAGAAGCTTTCGGTCTCTTGTCTGCAACTTCTGAAATTTGAACTCTCAGAACATTGAACTTCTTATTCAGATCAGCCATATTACTTTTCCAAGGCTTTCAACTTTAGATGTCGCAGACTTGTCTTCATCAGTGTTTTTGCTATCTTCTTTTCATTTGGACTTTCATTTTTCTCTTCTATTTGTACCATCAGTTTTCATGTCTGGTGAGACACTGGAACCCGAATCGAAACTGGAAGAACTTAAACTGGATTCAGATTTAGTTTTGTCTTCACTGTTGTTGGAGTCATGCTTAGACTTTCGAGTTCGTCTTGTAGAACGTCTTTTACATGCTAATTTGGAAGTCTCATAGTTCTCAACACTCGCTATGACTACTGACAAAGAAGTCATATCTCCTTGTCTACAGTATCGATCAATTTTCGGTGGTAAACCTACCAAAACCCACTCAATCTGCATCGCGACAGGGTATACACTAGTTAGTTTTTCAATTAGATTCTTTACTTTCTGTGTGTACCTTAGAAGAGATTCTTTAATCTTCTTTTGCACATTGTTGAGTCATCCAAGAATTCTGGATGAATAACCAATTTCTCTAAATTGGTTCAAAAATGCATCTTTCAACAGTAACCAGGTAGCTACACGTCCTGGTTCAACTTGGTTGTACCATATGCGCGCTTGCTTTCTCAGAAGACCAAGGAAGATCTGTAGCTTGTTAGCATCAGTACCTTCGTTATTCAAGTTAGCAATTGACTCGAACTGTGAAACATAACTATCAGCATCATCTGAAGATGTTCCTTTAAAATAATCATATTTGATCTTCAAGATTGAGGTGAAACGGGGAGTAGGGCCTTCCATTTTTGGTTCTGGCTCTGGATCTGGATTTACGACTTCAAAACTTGGTTCAACTACAGCAAAAGCTTCAGGACGAGAATTTCTAGGTAAATTTTCAGGATTAAAATTCAAGAAAGGAAATCTCCTCTTTGCAAAGATTCTTGAAGTCTTTTGAAAAATTCGTCTCAGAGTTTTCGATATCTTTCTAGTCGAGCAGCTCTATCTGACATACAATAGAAATGAAGATGGAGTTGTCAGTTTCTATCAACTTTGTTTGGCTATCCCCGACAACGGCGCCATAAATTGGCATATGTCGTAATATACCAACAAAGAATTGCTAGATATGTGTAGTATTTATGTCGTTCCCCAAGGAGATAGCACTTAAAAGTTGTTAAATTGGTACAGTCCTGACTTATTTATTAATGAAATGGAGTCAAGTGTTAATTTGGTTGTCAACAGACATTTTATAAGTAACCAGTATTACTTTTGGTGTAGGTGTGTAATGATAATGAATTCCAAACAACAATCTTCCTCTATCAAACCGAATGAAAAGTGTTCTACAAGTGAAACGTTATCAGAGTAGCTCGAAGCTTGAATGAATTACACTCTGGCTGATTAACTTGCCAGCAAAGACTCGTGTTATGTTCGATGCAGACATGTACAAAGAGACAAAAAGTTAATCTTATTATTGAACTAATGTGTTCTAGACAGAAGTCCTCAACAACTTAAGTCCAATAACGGTTAAAGAACTCAAGTAGTTTGCAAATATGTTCGAAACATTTATCTTCATCTCAAACACAAATACAGATCAATAAATCAATTCCTCAGGCAGGGACTAGCATTTCACATACATACATACTTCTCTATCAGTGATTGTGGAAAACTGCACCAAGGGATAGTTTACTCGGGTGCCGAACACAAAGTATTCATGCAGACGGGTAAGCTAGTTTAAAGACAGTTCTTTAATTTAGCTTTACGGAAACACAACAAATGATTGTAATTAATTATTGTCCTGTCTGATTAAAGAGTGAGTTAAGCAATGCATACGAGATTGCTAGTAGATTCGAAATCACTCACACTCACAACAGTGCAGAGAACAGAAAGGATAACCTTTGACGCTCTATTCACTTCTTCAATCTCACAATACAGAAACTCTCTCTTTTTCGGTGGTGCGAGAATGAAGCGTGTCGTCCTTTTATATTACCTACGGAGCGAGCAAACACACCTCTTGAAAGTAGAATGCTCACATTGATATTGACCCTTTGACCACTTGTTTTTTCCTTTGCCCTTGAACTTGCCCCTTGAGATCATAGCCTCCTCCTCTCCAACTTGAGAATCTTTCACTAATGCATGCAAGTTAATCACTCTCGAAGCTTTAACTCTCGAAACAAAAGCATGAGTACCTTCATCCTTCTTTTGAAGACTTTGAAAATTTTGCCTCCTTAGGGTTAAGACCCTAGATGTAGACTTGACTCATAAAGCTTCTTCAAAACTTCCCAAGCCTCACTTGATGAAGTACACTTACCAACTTCAGAAGCTCATTAGTCACATTCATCTTGATCACATGTAAAACTTTATTTGCCCTCTTGTCATACCTCAATTGATCTTGTGGTGCAAAAGGTCTCTCCTCCACATGTACAACAATTTCATCAAATCATTCATGTCAAGCAAAGATTCCATCCTCACCTTCCAAGTAGAATAATTTGTTGAGGGAAGTCTATCATTAGGCTTCCAACATGAAGCCACTTGAGATTGTCATGTTGCAATGATGTGATCCTCTCTTTGAACCTGTTCCAATGCACTAGGCACTCCCTTGAAAATCAACAATGAAACTCAAGAAAAAATCACAAATATATGGGAAACACAAGAGATAAATTCTCCACAAAGAGTATAGCTATTTATAGATTCCAAAATGGCATTTGGCCACTTGCCCCTACTTGACCTAATTTGAAAACTTCTAGATACCTCACCAAAGACCTAGAAATACTAGTCTAGATGCAATGTACCAAAATTAGCCAATCAGAATGGGTCTAAATCCAATCTCATCTACTTATCTACTTGCCAAAAATAGTATTACCACTATTTAGGCCCTTATTGACAAATATGTAGCTATTTCTAAGTTGAGATTTCAAGTTGGCCTCCAAAAATGCCAATAAACCAACAAAACTAGTTGACAATTTTTCACAGCCACCAATATTCCTTGATAGAAACCAAAATTAAAACCTTGGTAAAATTGGCTAAACTTTTTAGTTTAGAACGCATCCATCCACACTCCAGTTCTTGATCCAGTTACAACTATGGATGCAGCAGCTTCTCCTAGCGAGGAAGAAACGCCCCTTGAATAGTTTCGAGAAGCTCCGTAAGTAGTTGCGCACGATACAACTCCTCTACGTCTGACGCAACATCACTTGATTCACTAACAGATCGGTCAACAACAACAACATAGGCTAAAGAAGAGAAATAGGTTGAAGCAGAGAAAGTAGAGGTGGCCGCAACATCAGCACCAAAGAGAAATATCATGGAAGCAAAAGAGGTGAAGATGGAGTGGTTGTTTCACTCTTAGCCATCGATCATCCAACTAGCAAAATATTTTCACAACATGAAGGAAAAAACCACGACCTACGAACTAGTAGAAACGATCTAGTATTTGTTCATCTGGGTAGTGAAAAGCAAAACTAGTGTGAAAAATCCAGCAACTTCACACGTGTGGGGAACCACAACAAATGTGTGAATGATCTTGACCATGCTTTGTGATGGCACACAGAACACCTGTAGAGCAATCCTGCAATCTACCAACAGATATGAGGCTAGAGCACAATCTAGAATGCTACAGATCAAAGCAAAACTAATTCCTCACAAATAGAGAGAATACATAACCAAAATCATGTATGAAGAATGCCTTCTACTTGAGTTAGAGAGAGAATATCAAAACAAGCAAAATAGCATGAGATCCAATTTTGACATTATGACATTACCAAAGCTTGATTCATCATTAGATATGAATGAGAATGATATGTACATATATAGAAGAGCCAAAATTCGTGGTACTCCTTGCATTCAATGCATTCCATACATCTTATCAAGTATAAACTATTACCATATTGACACCTAACAGCTTACATGCTGAATTTGCACCTAACTCCTACCTACTTTGCCAAATGTCAATTTCTCAACTATGAACCTACAAAACTACATGCATGTGTCAAATAGTACTTACATGTCTTGCATGTAACTTACCTAGATGACTTGGACATGTGTAGAACATGTGTACTGACTTGCATGTTGCATGCAGTAATTGCATGTTGCATGCATGCACTCTAACTGATTTTGCATGTCATCTAGTTTTATGCATGTCATCAAATCTAGATCTACCTAACTCAAACTCGCCTAGATCTACAAGGTCATGTGCTCAATTCACATACCTTTGATATATACAATGGAACAAAGTGAATATGGCCATCTAGACACTGTGCATGTCATGTAACTCGAGTTTGTACATACTAGAAAATGACATTTACAACTTGTAACTACACAAGCAAGATGATTTTCCTCATCAACCCCTATAGACAAGTTGGATGGCTTTTTATTCTTCACACTCCTCCTAAAAAGTTATCAACTTGGCTTGATCATTTGAACTTGAAAATCCTCCAAGGTTGGTCAAATTGTTGATGAAGAAACTTTTTGTGTGTGGATTTTTTGCTTTGGATTTGAATTGAAGATGATCAAAGAATCCATCATAGCAGCACCCTTACCGTAGCCATGATAAGATCTCTTTGACAGAAATCTTTTCCAAATGCCTTTGAAAAATATTCCACCAAACTGCCACTATGCCAATGTACCTCCTGCATGTCTGATGTCGATCCTGGGATTGCAAAGTCCATATGCATGAAGTTGGCTGCACCAAAATCTGAAAAATCCGAGGCCTCCAAGCCCCATAATGACGACAAAGATCATATAGATCAAGATTTTACCTTGAGCAATATTCAAGATTAAGCACACTAGCTTCACTAGTCCAAACACTGTGAACTCTATCCAAAATGGATCTAATCTTTTGAAACCATACTCAAACTTGATCAAATTGAGGCTAAATACTTTCTTAAGGATGTAAGTGTCTTATTTGGATGTTTTACTTACTCTCAAAAGAAATTCACAAAATGCCTCAAAACATGAAAAAACTTTTTTTTTCAAACTATGAGTACTAAACTCGTACTTGCTCTTACTCAATTTAAGAGGATATAAATGACGGTACAATATCTTACTTTCTAGATGTTTTGGAAACATAATCAAGTCACCAATGACAAGAATTAATTTCAAACTAAAGACTTCATTCAAAACTAGAACAGTCTTACTTGATCTTTGAGATGAGCAAATCTCAACTAAGCAAGGTACATCATCAAACAAAGAAAGAGAACCATACGTGAGTATAATAGAATGAATACCACCTTCACTTATCCTTTCTTTTCCAATTTTAACAAAAGCAGTGGCTAAACATGAACAGTTACAGCGTTGGGAATGATGGGAATCATTGCTGAATTGGGGCGTTGTAGATTTTATTGTAGCAACCCATTTTTGAAACAACAATGCAATTGCATAAGGTAGTTAATTATTTATGATATGTGGTCTTAGAGTGACTCTAACCTGTTATAAGTGCGTTGCTGAACAAGCCAGTTAATGATAAAGAGCGATTAGTAGACAGAAATCAGTAGAAACATCAGGCAGGCCCCAGATATGCTCTTCAATGTATGAAGTGTCAGGAATTTGCACACTGTAGTGGTTAATTTCTATAAGTACCCCAAACGCATTGCCATAAGAGATATGTTTGCTCTAAATGGTTGAATGATGTGAATGTTTAAAATACAACACTGACTATGCTTGAACATGGGTGGAATAAATAAGATGCAATTTTGGCATCAGTGTGCCAGCGTTTTTCAGTTCATAACTGCATCAAAGGAGCATGCCTCAAAATAAATTTCGAATACTAGATGCTGAGATTCTAAATGATTTCCACTAGACGCAAACGCTCTGCATTCGGTACAGTTATGTGGTCGGTGGAATCCTGAGCTTGACCACCTTTCATTATTTGCAGGGAGTGAGATTGAGAATCCGTAAGCTTGTTGGTGTACTCTATTATGCACGTGTTTCTACATCTCTTATCGTGTAGCAAGAAATAATCAACTCTGACAATATTTCCCACTGACTCATCGGAAAGAAATTACATCTTAATCTATCCCTTTTAGTCATAATCCAGAAAATGATTGGTTTCAACTAGCTTGTTGGTGAGCATACTAGACAATTTATAGGCGTTGATCTATCAGAGTAACATGAACATAATGAGCTTCCAAGTCGAACCGGTGTTCTTTCCTTTAGCTAGAAATGAACATGTCTTTGACTATGCGTCATTGCCTTAGCTTGTTGTGAATGTCCAGGGATGTGCTCTGGCAATATCAGACATACGGCCGTTACTGGAGAGGTCTATCATCATGTTCACATAGGCATCCCTTAGTCGCGTAATTAGAGTTCTGGGAGAAACCCATTTGATGCGCAAACGAAATATTCTGAAACTCCATCTTCTCTTTCTGGATCCCAGCTTCGCACTTTTCACCTTCCTAAATCTACTCTTGTTACCACGTCCAACTTCACCGAGAATCCTCTCATAGCGGGCCCAGCTTTTTGCCCGCCTTGAAGAACCTTCTCGCGCTACAGCACGCGTCTTTCTTGTCATTTTCCAACGGAAAAAGGGAAATGATCTCTGCAATATCGCAGCGCTTTCATTTTTCTCTTCTAATTCTGCACCAATTTTCTCTGAGGCAATCTCGGCATCAGAATCAAACATCATTGTCATGCTCATGCTAGTGACCCAACACCTCTGCAGAAATTAGTAACTGAAGCTATGCATGAGGATCTGTACAAGTACCGTGATCTACAACACTGCAAATACTTGGAATATGATCAAATTAGCAATGAATAACCCATGAAAAAGAAGAAAAATGGATCAACCCTTTCTATCTATGATAATAAAACAATAAGCAATTTTTCCTTTTGAGGCGTTACTCATCCCTTAAGAGATATACATGTCAAAGAAGAAGAAAAGCAATGAGCATGATGCAAACTTTTACAGTACTTGCTAGTACTCCTCTTTAAAGGAAATCGCAACTGCTCATGTCATGAGATCTATATTCGAAAGTAATGGACGCATGATGAGAGAAAACGCTAGGAGAGATGGGCTGCTTCACCGAAAGCCGCAAGCGAGCTTCTATGAGAGTGCTATATAAAAAATCTATGAATTAGCCTTGGACGACCATTGTCCAAATTCTCCACATGGGCATTTCACTGATTAGTTTCAAAGCTGTTAACATATAAATTAAATTGGTCTTGGACGCCAATTGTCCAAATGGGCACCTCACTTACTAGTTTCAGAGTGAAACATGCATTCATTTTAGTTAGAAATTTCACATTCTGTAGGTTTTAATATTGTAGTATTTTCACAGTTTTACTGATTAGTTTCTAAGCTTTTAACATATAAATTTACTTGGTCTTGGACGCCAATTATCCAAATGGGCACTTCACTTACTACTTTCAGAGTAAAACATGCATTGATTTCGGTTATAAATTTCACATTTTATAGGCTTTATTGCTGTATTTTCACCATTCCACTGGTGACTGAATTGGCATAGAAAGTTTCTGACAAGACAAGCACATGGTTCTATTCCTGTACCGTCGCCTACGTGTATGCAGCAATTATCAGTCACGTAATGGATTGAAAAACATGATACGTACTCCGATTCAAGGAATTAGTCGCTTCCTAGTACCTATGGGATAGATGGAGGCTATTGCCATCATCAGGCGGCCTTACCCTCATTTGACTTGTCATTTGCCATTTACAATTTTGTATGATTACAAGTCAATCCACTTAACAGTGGACAACTTTTTAATTAGATTTTGTAGATTGTTACTACAATACTTCATTTATATTGGAAACAAATCCATAAGACCAAGTCACTCTTTCAGGTTTGAGGCTTTGAAAAATCAAAATTCAAGCCTACAATAATTTCAAGCACATTATAAAACCTTTTCTAGACTCTAGTGATGGGTTCATGGATGCAGATTATTTTCATGTATAGTATTATGCAGGTGCCTAGTTTCCTTTTTGATTTTATCAATGTACTTTTTGGCCTTACCTTGGAAAGTCAAGACCAAATTTAGATAATTATTTTAGTTTAATATAAGTGCTTCAAAGTTTGTTCCTTGACCATTCATTATTGATCCATGCACATGAATCTCAAAGCTTAAATTGTGAAATGTCTATATATATATATATATATATATATATATAATTTTATTTGTTGATATTTAAGTGTGTGACTCATGGTTCAAGTTATCTTCACTCTGCCATATTTGCTTGGAGGAGAGGATACTTGTGAAAGCTTGGTGGAAGATACTACATACTAAGGTACCTAAGTTGTGGTTTGTTTGATTGAATGATCGTATGCATGAAAGGAGTATCTTTGTCATGCTAAGAAGGGAATGAACTTATTAATACCTTCATTATCATAGATCAAAATACATCCTTGCTTTTGTTATACACTTTTGGAAGCAAATACGTGTGGAGGCTATCTCAGAAGCGATAGTTAACAATACCACATGTGTGTTACTCACCTCTTAACTTTTTGTCTTATTATTGACAGCAAACAGTCACCAGAACAATATGTTTGCAATGTTCATAGAAGTTTGATACCACTTTGTGAGGTGTAGTGGGCCACTGGCCAGCACACTCTTATGGACAGAAGTCCGCGCTTCCTAACTTTGCTTTGTGAGAATCAAAGTAGGATAGTAATGAGCTGATGGAATCCTTCAGAAGTGCGATGGACAAAGTCCATGTGCTACGCTTTTTGAGGTACTTCATATGTGGATACCCTCTAAACTGCGATGGACCTGCTCCATGCATTTTTTTTAAGGATGTTTGTGAGGATACATGGCTATCTGAGGTGCGATGGACCTCCATCGCTGCCCACTGAGTTTCAGAATAGTGTGTATATGTGGACTGATAATGCATAAAGTATGTCTCTATGAAACTCTTTCGTAGTAGGCCGCCCAACGTAATGGTTGCTCATTTCAATGCATACGTATGATTGTAATACATAACGTAGTATGTATATGCTCGGCAGATGTCTTAGAATCACGAATTGCTTGGGATGAAAGCACGAAATGTAGAGCTTTATTGATAACTATAACTATTTGAATGCAAGGGTGACGTTAAGACTTTACAGCTCTCTTTATTCGATAAACAATCGAGTTAGGAGATGATGACTTCATGGCACACGATTCGACATGATTGGGAAGATTGGACGAATTATTTGTAATTACAACCAAGTTAATAAAATAGTGAATCTCTTGTTTCGGACATGGATAACGACTAATGCTCAACTATGACACCTATCTTCCTCACTAAACTAATTCGTGCGGTTTTGTTTTGTGGGATAGTGGCAGGTAACAGTTGGGTGTCCTAAAACTTGCTTTGTTTTTTGTTACTATGTACTGTAAGACTTTATTCAACTATTTTTAAACCTGTTATGCTATAAATTGAAGGGTTCAAAGGGTTTGGTCTTGACTTGTCAAGAGGGACTATGTGATGTTCTGTTATTCTCTCTAAGCATCTTTTTAAGATGCCAACCTGGCTACCTTTTGGCCGGGATAGTACCAAACCTTTACTTTCTTGTATTTTACGGCTAACATGGTCAGTGTTATGATGTAGTCCACAGAATGGTTCGATGATGATGTTGCTCTTGGTTATGGGGAGTCCCTTCCTCCACCTAACCATTTTGTTCAGACTATTATATGTTGCATGAAGAAAGCTGTTGATGCTCACAAACTTATTACTTCTTATGATAAAGCTACTTATGATGCTACTGAACCTAATGATAAAATATTTTGCCTTGTTGACCTGATGACCACTATGGATTGGATCAGTATATATATATATGGATTTTATTAAAAAAAAGAAGACATTAAGCATGGTTGATAAAATCTATTTGGATCTCTCTAACTATGCTAAACGTATTGCTGCTGAAGAAAAGTACCGCAATTTACATATTCGGAAGATATTTTTCTGTTTGGAAAAAAAAAATGGTGACTTTACTACTGATACTCCTACCATTACTGAACCCCCTACCTCTCCTCATCCTCTGATCTTTATCGAAGACCTTGATGAAGATAGTGCATCCCAGTTGGAATCCTTCTCTCAAGAGATTTGTGATGTGGACAATCAATCTACCTTTGAATTCTGCCAATCTAAAAGTTGCCAAGTACCTTTGGTACCTAATCGTACTATTGAATTTATATCTGCCAAATCTACCTGCAAGCTTTGGAGCCTTCCTTCTGTGAATTTTTTGGAACCTATTTCTATTAAACTTTGGATTGCTCCTACCCATCTTACTGATGCAAAAGTTCAAGCATACAAACTTGCCTCTTTGCATAAAAATCCCTCCTTTGATACACCTATTGCCTTTACAAAACCAGCTTAATGCTTTGTTTCTTTGGCTTCACAAACCTGCTAGAGATTTGTTAAAGCCCACCTTGCTTTTATGTGTATCAAAGAGAGCGTGGGCCATTCAGTCGCGATGGAGACCACCCCTCTTGCCTGAGCAGCAATCAGTTTTCTTGCTCATACTGCAACAGATCACTTCACTGCAACAGATCACTTCACTGATCAAATTTCAAATAGTTTGGAAAGACATTAACGATTCAGACAGCATCGATGGCCTCTTGTACAAAAAAATCTCCAATCGTTACATCCTGTGGCTGCAGAGGCAGTAGATCTTTATTTGTTTATGGCTGATCATTGATTCTTCGTCGCCCCAGCAACTGAGATCCGCTATACAGTTCCTGTGTGGAGCATTGTGGCCGCACTGGATGTGTCGGCCGCAGCTGCTTTTCTGTGTGTAATGTTCCGATCAATGGTGGAGGGGCATTAGGAGTTGACGGTGAGGAAGTATTGAAGAAAACCTTGGATCTGGGCTTGTTCTCATGGGATTGCACGAGAGAGTGCGACCAGTGTATGCTTCACAGAGAGGCGGAGTGGCAGAGCCATGGCCCTGGAGCCGGTCACATATCATGGAAAATGGCCTTTTGATCGCATTCTAGGACTTCAGGAACCTGCATCAGTCGTGTTTTCGCTCTTAAATCTTCTTGAACATATTCTGGGAGTGGTGTCCTTTTTAGTGGTGGTATACCACAAGCTGCCAATTGGGTTCTGGATCCATGGAAGAAGAATCTGCGCAGTGCCCATCCGCTAACTGCCAACAATACCTTTGCTCCTGCAACGGAACGTGTGCAATGGGTTCTGATCCAGGACCTAATGCGCTTTTCAAGAGATCCACATCTAATTTGCATACTAAATTCTTCAATTTTGGAGGGCAATTATTGCTATGCTGCGAAGACGCCATTTGCGAGTGGCCATAGCCATATCTCTCTCTCTCTTCTCTCATTTTTTTTGTGCACAAAAGCAGAATCACCTATTTTTTACAACAAAAACATAACTCAAACAAAAAACATAACTCAGA
This sequence comes from Diphasiastrum complanatum, assembly GCA_029204225.1. Lineage (NCBI taxonomy): Eukaryota > Viridiplantae > Streptophyta > Lycopodiopsida > Lycopodiales > Lycopodiaceae > Diphasiastrum > Diphasiastrum complanatum. Next base: position 60,662,800 of record CM055093.1, read on the forward strand.
GAATGCATCTCTGTTTATTAACAGTAACGGAAAACTCCTACATTCTGAAAATTTCCCAGCAAATTAACATGCTACCAAAACTTTCCTATGAATCAACTGCATGCGCTGATCTTCAGGGGTTAGCCATTCCCTGCTCTGATACCATGTTTCAAATCAGAGCATGCACATAAGCAATCACACAAGGAGAAAGGAGAGAGAGAACACCATAGCCTGTATTTCAATGCTTCTGTTATACACTTCTGAAAGCAAATACGTGTGGAGTCTGTCTCAGAAGCGATAGCAAATACGTGTGGAGGCTGTCTCAGAAGCGATAGTTTACCACAGGTGTGTTACTCACCTCTTCACTTTTTGTATTGTTACTGACAGCGAACAGTCACCAGAACAATACGTTTGCAATGTTCATAGAAGTTTGAGACCACTTCGTGAGGTGTGGTGGGCCGCTGGCCAGCGCACTCTTATGGACAGAAGTCTGCGCTTCCTAACTTTGCTTTGTGAGGATCAAAGCAGGATAGTAATGCGTTGATGGAATCCTTCAAAAGTGCGATGGACATAGTCCATGTGCTACACTTTTTCAAGTACTTCATGTGTGGATACCCTCTAAACTGCGATGGACCTGCTCCATGCGTTTTTTTGAAGGATGTTTGTGATAATACATGGCTATCTGAGGTGCCTCCATCGCTGCCCACTGAGTTTCAGAATAGTAAATGTATATGTGGATTGATAATGCATAAAGTATGTCTCTATGAAACCCTTTCGTAGTAGGCCGCCCAATGTAATGGTTGCTCATTTCAATGCATATGTATGATTGTAATACATAACGTAGTATGTATATGCTCGGCAGATGTCTTAGAATCACGAATTGCTTGAGATGAAAGCACGAAATGTAGAGCTTTATTGATAACTATAACTACTTGAATGCAAGGGTGACGTTAAGACTTTACAGCTCTCTTTATTCGATAAACAATCGAGTTAGGAAATGATGACTTCATGGCACACGATTGTTGGCTTATTGATTAGAAATGCATGACCTTGTGTATAACACCAATGCATGATTTCGATGCTATATGAGAAAGGTTGTGTTACCATTAATCCATCGCTTTCGATTTTTTGAATCGGTAGTACAGAAGCAGGGTGTTACATGGGAAGCTCGCAAGATATCACCTCACCTTGTATTCAGGTATGAAGATACTTTAAGCGTTATGGAAGGAAGTATCATCCAACACTACAATATGGTGCTTTATGAAGTTGGTTACATCATAAATGACATAAAATTGGTTTTGCCAGAATAACACTTACATTCTGTGCTTCAATTTTTATTTAGTTTGGCCTTTCTTATCCATTGCTAGTTGTTGTTGGTTTTTAATAAAAGAAAATGAAAGTGCAATATGTAAGAGTAAGCTAGGGATGTTTGTAGAGTTTGTTTTTGACGTGCTTGAATGGCATAGATTTGCCCAAGCCGTAAGGTGCTCGGACTCCCTAATAGGATGTCCGTGGGGCTAGCATGGCACGGGATCTGCCCTAGTACCTAGTACTGTGGTCAAAATCATGTCTCTTTTTCTCTGTTGTATTGAAGGATAGATTCTTACGTGTAGATATTTTTTTATGTGAACCTTACACATTCTTTTCTGCTCTTATACTGATCAATATGGCATCTGCCCTGATACGGTTTTTGTTTAAGGGCAGAATGTATTGCTATTAATGAAGTGCATGATTGAGAAGATTGGACAAATTATTTGTAATTACAATCAAGTTGATAAAGTAGTGAATCTTGTTTTGGACATGGATAATAACTAATGCTCAATTATGACACCTATCTTCCTCACTAAACTAACTCGTGCGGTTTTGTTTTGTGGGATGGTGGCAGGTAACAGCTAGTGGGTGCCTAAAACTTGCTTCGCTTTTTGGTACCTATACTGTAAGACTTTATTCAGCTATTTTTAAATCTGTTATGCTATAAATTGAAGGGTTCAAAGGGTTTGGTCTTGACTTGTCAAGAGGGACTATCTGATGTTCCGTCTCTCTCTCTCTCTCTCTCTCTCTCTCTCTCTCTCTCTCTCTCTCTCTCTCTCTCTCTCTCTCTCTCTCCACCATAGCCCCCGGCTCTTTGCTCTCCTCTCTCGACCATCTCCTCTCTTGCTCGACCTGTCACCGGGAATGGAGGTGGGGTCCGATTTTTACACATCCTCGAGGGTCGGGCAGCCTGAGCCAGCAAACTCTTCAAGGGAATTAGTCTTAGTTAATATGTTTTTTACTTTTATGGCCGGTATAGGCATATTGGGATTCAATTTTTAAAGTGTAGTTGAGCGGAAAGATGTTTAAAAATTGTAATAGCTTTTAAATTACATTTTTTTTAGCTGGTTTTTGTCGAAATGCACAGTTTGCCAATCATGGATTTTGTGAGTGTGTAAATTCATAAAAAAATGTGTTTTGTTTTATGAATGCAGCTTTGTCGTTTTCTTGCATTAAATTAAGCAAACTTGCTAATTTGGAAACTCCCATAAATCGAGAAGACTTTGTTTTCTCTCCCTATATTCGATCGATCTCTCTCATTATGGGCAAACCGATCAATATGAACCACTTGACACATTAAGTCAAACGGTTATGGCTCCACATAAGCAACAAGCAATATGCTAATTAGATGCAACACTTGTTTAACCTATTACAATTCGTTAATTTATAATGTATTGGAGAAAAAAAATGAATTTCATTAGTTTCTTTCATTTCAATAAGATAAAACTTCCTCTAGTTGGAGGAAACTTTCTTAGAAACTGACAAAGTGGCCAGATTCCCTGTGGAATTCTAAAAGGCTTTAACTGACATTCTTGACTCAAAATGAATATTTCTTTATCAATTACCAAATGTGGGCAGTAGTGAATTAGAGATTAGTGGCAATAATTCACAACTTCTTGCACCACTAATAGTGCACTGTGACACCTCACTGGACACCTCTACAGTCTATCTGGGCCACGTCATCCAGTTTTCTAATGACTCACTGATAGACCCATACCAACTCCACCACCATGTGTTTAGGCCTACAACCATTAATTATGACCATATACACATAAGGGCCCCAATTCCCTTATAGTCACAATTAACCTACAGGTTGTTGGTCTACCGGTCCCTAGCGTGGACACACTATCTGAGACCAGTCATGGGCATGACACCCATCTTCAGTGCTTGTGTAGCAGTTCGATAATTTGGTGTCGATGTTGTGCCGATTTGTCGGTCGTTCAGGGAATGCTAGAGAAGGGTTGCATGAGTTCACCATCTCCAACATGTAAAATCATGACGAGGTTGTTAGACTGAGCCATAATTAAGTGGTTGTTTTAGCGAGTGCAAAGGTCATTAAAAAAAAAATTCCAAGTATAAATCATTATCTTGGCAATTTATAGTATAGCTAAAAATATTGTTATAGTCCATAGATTTTCACTTTGCCCATAGAATTCATTGTGATGTCCCAAATCTGTATGGATAATTTATGAGCTCTAAATTACTCTTGAAAAGTTTTATGGACTTTAAAATTTGGTAATATTTCACAAATAATAATTTGCTTTAGATTTCAATTTACGAGCCTTTTCCATAAAACAACTTATAAGCACTTTATGTATGGTCGGGTAGGAATGAGCCATGTCTTTCAATAGAATTGCAAGTAAAAATTTACGCAATGCATGCCTCTCAATTCACTCTATCTAGCATGTTTTTCATCTTCTCATGTCAAGTAATGCTTCTTGGTTTCCAAGGAGAGGCTCGAACTTGAGATCAAAGAAACTTTGGATGTCAAGATAACCAATTGAGCCAACACCCTTAACTCATGAAGGATTTCCAGTGAGAAACATAAACTTTGGATGTCAAGTAATGAAGGATTTCCAGTGAGAAACATAAACTTAAAAGCTAATGTAGAATCCCAAATCAACCCTATCAACTCGAATGGGCCATTGTAAGTTGGCTCTACATCACAAAGCCCATTGCTAAGTTTTGAGCTCAAAACACCTAAAATTCAAACTTCAAACTTTATGTGGTATCACGGCTGGAGTTGGTGGCCTCACCAACGCTCCACCGGATGCATTAATGAAGCATCGCTATCTATTCATTTTTGAGGAGACTTTAGAGGCCTTGGCGTTGCCCTTAACAAAAAGCAAAGGAAAAGAGCAAAAACAAAGCGAGACGCTTAGCCTTGTAGTTTGAAATCTGAACGTCCGGATGTTGGCTACGCGTCGACGAGGCAGTTGCAGGAGATGGGTTGTCGTGATCTCCTGAGAATTCGTCATCATTCATGCGGTCTGTCTTTAATTTTGCTTTTTCGCAGTTCCGATCCACCGACCTGATCACCCATCAAGCCCTCCTCTTTTGATGCATACACACTTGTGCAAATTTGCATAGCCCTCGAGTCGGGGAATAGGGTAATATATAAGGTGGTGTTATTCTCGACAAAGTCACTCCATTCGTGCTAAGTCAGAGGTGCATTTCCTGTTTCAGTCCACGAAGCAGTATAGGTGAAACCTTTCTTTCTGAAAATATGTTGGCTACATTCTTGTTCCAAATATAGTTGCTGACCAATACTTCATCTGACAGATTATAGTATTTTGGCAATTATGATGCTTCAGATCAGTTATACTCTGAACCACTAGTCCTCTATATAATGATTTGCTAATGGGAAAATCAATTCAGTGTTTGATACTGGTCCTTAGATAACAAGCCTAAAAGATTAGATCATTTTCTGTGCAAAGTTCACACGCCATTCCCTTGATGATTACTTTATTTGTTTTTTCTTGCATACGATTACTTTATTCATTCCCAAGTATTTTTCTTGATTGCAGGCGTTGCTCCTAAACCAAGCATCCGGGTCTTAAATCATGGCGCAAGTTTTGGCAACACAGGTGGAGCTGAAAGTCCCAGCCAAAGCAATATGGAAAGCGTTTGCGGTTGATGGCCACTTATTGCTCCCAAAGGTTGTGCCACAGGTCATTAGCAGCGTGGAAATTTTGGAAGGCGATGGAGGGGTCGGAACTGTTAGACTCGTTAAGTTTGGACCAGGTATAGTACGATACCTTGATCTAAGTTCTTCACCTTGCATTCAGTTTGCCACTTCTTAACCGTTAAAACAAAAACAAAAAAGATGACCTTTCCGGACAAGTACTAAAACTGTGATGATTCCTCTGGTGGTACAGCTGTGCCAGGAATTCCTACCGTGAAAGAGAAAATTGAAACTCTGGATGAGGAGAAGCTGACAATAAGTATTGTGGGACTTGAAGGAGGTCCACTCGGAACGTTGGTGAGTTCTACAAAAGTGACCACTTCGTTCGGTCCTGGCGCAGATGCAGGTACTTCCATTGCCCACTGGTGCTTAGAGGTGGTACCCATTGGAGAGCAACCACCGCCACCAGCTGAAGCCGAACAGGGAGCTATACACACCTTGAAGGCATTGGAGGGATATCTACTATCGCAAAACAATTAGGCTCGTATTGAGCACCTGCAGAAACCATCGTACAGAAGTTTGAAAGAGTTAATCTTCTGAGGTTTCAGGCGTATGGGTATTTTGAAATAAGTAAACTATACCTCAAGGAAGTATAATCTTTGGCTGAACCCAAGGAGATATAATCCTAGGGTCTAAAACTGTGAAATAATGGCTATTTAGTATTGCATTGTTGCTGTAAACGATATATGCGCGACGTTTTTATACAAAGACAACTTTTGGCGTTTGTTTCAATTGTCTGATATATAGATGTCTCCCTGTGCACAAAGAGTGTAAACATAAGTTTCACAAAAGGAAAAGTGAATGGATTACTGTTCATTGATGCGTTATAAAAAAACATAAATATCTGTCTTTCAGACAACACTGAAAATAGCTTGAGTAGCCAATTTCAGTCTACTGATTACTGAGAGAAAAAAATGAAAGCGTGGGGAGAACAGTTCGGTGGACACTTATGCACACTTTGATAAAAAGCATAAAGAAAAAGCCCATGAAAGTAACCAATTAAGCCCAAGGAAATTGCCCATCTTAAATAGATGTGCTGTGGGCCAAGGTAAAGGAGTTTTTGAGGTAGCTAACTCTCTGATATGAAGCATTACTTGTAAATGTCTGATTTGAAGCATTAATTACTGTCCTTTCAGATTTCCAACTAGCCACCCAATTTTAGCTTGAATCAACTACCATAAGGTAGTTTAACCAAGAGTTTTCTTTGTCAACTGATTCCACGAGTAGTCTTGTACATGAAATCTCAATAGATTTTGTATAAGCTAAATAAAAACTCTTTATAATTCATGAGCATTACTTTTGCACAACGAACTTTCGAAATCAAACATATTCCTCCAAATGGATTTGCATGCCGAAATTTTTTTTCTATACATTCAATTGCGCTAAAATCTATCTAATTTCTTTATGGGTATTTCATCATGTCATTCAAAATCATTCCAATAATTGGGTAATTGTTGTTATAATTCTCTATTATCACCTCCTGCTATAACAAAAAAAATTATAATATGAAAACAAAGCAAGACTTGCAAGGGAAAAACTCATACCACAAAAAATATTCCTATTTATCTCAAAAAGATAACAATTGCACATATCAAATGTGGAGTTGAAAACATTTCGTAAGCTAATAAATAGAAGAATATTCCAAAAGTTATATTTGCAAGGTAAGGAGTGTTCACTTTTGTATTTAGTTTCCACTACAGTTGATAATTTTAAATGCACATTCACTAACAAATTCTTTGAACTTTTTTGGTAACATCCACTCTCTCTATTTTCCAAAAATAATCTGACATTTTTTTTTCGCTTTTCAAAAAGTTTACATTCCCAAATTCTATTCCCTTATTTTCCAAACCTAATTATTTGTTGAACGGACTTTTTCTCTCTAACACTACCTCGCATATGTTTCCCTGAATTTTCCATCACTGTTTGTTTTTTATACCAGTATTCACTATATTATATTGATATACGTTATATAAATTGAAAAGTAGAAACTAAAAAGCATTACTTAATTGATATGTAGACAACTACCTATTTCCTCCCTATACACTTTCAGTACATATTACAAACATTTATACATTTTTCAAACTCCTTTTTGAGATTTCCAAAAATAATCATATTTCTTACATTCATACGTACACAGAACTAATTTTTACATTCAATTATGTACATGATGTTAGCAAAAATCTTCAAAACTAATTCAATTAATATGGTAACCACATACGAACATTTTTAGTTCTTTTGTATGTGAATTCCAATTACTTATACATACCAAAAAAATAAACATACATAATTTGTACAAATTGCAATTTCGAGTATTCATTACAATAGCTAGTTTCCTAACATGGATTTCACATTGGGCAACAAATTACAAGTGCTACGTACCTTTTTCGCTGACTTTCTGCTAATGCTAACAATCAAGTAATCACAAGCTTCACTTCTAGTACTTGTCAAATTCTGCAAATGGACCTTTCAAATTTCTATCTTTTCCGATATAATTTGGTCAATATCTTTGAAAAAACACCATGTAAAACATTTAATTTTATTTACAAATACACTTCCTTGAACCTCTCTCTCTCTCTCTCTCTCTCTCTCTCTCTCTCTCTCTCTCTCTCTCTCTCTCTCTCTCTCTCTCTCTCTCTCTCTCTCTCTCTCTCTCTCTCTCTCTCTCTCTCTCTCTCTCTCTCTCTCTCTCTCTCTCTCTCTCTCTATATATATATATATATATATATATATATATATATATATATATAAAGGTAAAAGAAGCATGCAAGGGGCCAAATCATAAGTATAACATTTGTAGACCTTTCTTGTCCAGATTATGTTGACAAAAGAATACTTTTTATACAATACTATTTAGTATAATGATCGTTGTCATCTACTTTTTTTGTATCTTCCTATAGTTATTAATCTACCGATGCATAGCCTTCACTTTGGAACAATTCTATTATGGAACTTGTTTTGTGCAATGCTTCTTACACTACAACACCTGCCACGATTTGCGACGTGTTTGGCGACGCGAATTGCGAGTTTAACTTTTTTTTTGTTCGTCGCGGGCATCGCAAAACACATCGCAGGAATGTCGGAATCCGACGTCTATAAAAGGCGTCGGATTCCGACATCCATTGCTTGCCGACGTTTTGGGGACTGTGTCGGGAAGTCAAACGTCGGGAGTGACATGGACATCAGATTCTGATGTCCAATTGTCGACGTGGCAGATCTGACGTGGATGTCAAAATCCGATGTCCTTCAGGCACGTTCTACCAAAAATTACAGAAACTTCTCGAAAATGGTCGATGGGTGAACATGTAAATGGAAATCAGAATCCGACGTCCCCTTTGGAGGTCGGAATCCAATATCTGTTAACAGAACGCCCTCTAAAAGCGCCCGACGGCGGACAGGTTTTTATGTCGGAAACTGACGTCCCCGAATAGGTTAAGAAAAATGCGTAAAACACAGCGCATGCATTTTTATCGGTTTATTCTTACAATACATTACAACCCTAATATATTGAAATGAAGTAGAAAAAAAATTCAACTAGAAAACTTTAGTACATATTAGAGTTAGACTTTCATATCAGTGATGTCGTACTATTCCAACAAGGTTAATATAGATTTTTATAGTAAATAATGTCGAACCCCAAGAGGATAGCATTTGAAAGTTATGTATTTGGTACAATTATGACTTATTTCGAGTGAAGTGGATTCAAGAGTTATTCTAGTTGTCAACAGACATTATAAAGTAACCAGTATTACTTGTGTTAGTGGTGGGTAGTGTTAATAATTCCAGAACAACAGTCTTGCCTCTATCAAATCGAATGAAATGCGTTCTACAGGTGAGATGTTATCAGAGTAGTACAAAAGTACAACACGCCGGCTGATTAAGTTGTCAACAAAGATTTGAGAAATGTTCAATGTATTCATGTTTGTGTAGACAATTAGTTAATCGTATTCACGAACTGTACGGTTCTAGACAGAAGTCCTCAACAACTTAAGTCCAAGTTTATGGTTAAAGAGCACAAATAGTTTTAGAGTACGTTAGAAACTTATGTTTCGAGCTTGAAGAACTGGAACTTGATTCAGTATCTGAATCATCCTCGCTATCACTAGAATCGTTTTAGACTTACGAGATCTTTTTGTTGAGCGTCACTTTCGTGCTAGTTTTGAGGTCTCAAAGTTCTCGGCACTAGCTATTATTGCTGCCAAGGAAGTCATGTCCCCTTGTCTGCAATATCGATCAATCTTTGGTGGTAAACTAGCCAAAAACCATTCGATCTGCATATCAACGGGATATACACCAGTTAATTTTCCTATAAGATTCTTGACCTTTCGTGTATATTTTCAAAGAGATTCTTTAGCTTTCTGAACATTCTTTAGCTTTCTTCTGAACATTCTTTAGCTTTCTTCAGACGTCCGAGAATTCTAGATTTATAACTGGTTTCTCTGAACTAGTTCAGAAATGCATCTTTCAATAGTAACCAGGTTCCTACACGACCTGGTTCAACTTGACTATAACATAAGTGTGCCTGCTTTCTCAGCAGACCGGGAAAGATTGGTAGTTTGTCTACGTCAGCTCTTTCATTATCTGCATTAGCAATTGACTCAAATTGCGAGACATAGCTATCTGCATCATCTGAAGTAGTTTCTTTAAAATAATCATACTTGATTTTTGAAATGGAAGTGAAAACGTGCAGCAGGACCCTCCATACCGAAGCTAATTAAGAGTTCAAGTAGCTAGACAGTGATCTCGTCGAGAATTCTTCGACTAGCACTCTCACTCTGTCTTCATAAAAATTTCTCTTTAAGCTTACGGTAGCATTCTAATCGGGATTCTCTATCTGACATACACTAGAAATGGAGATGAAAATGTCAGTTTTCTTATAACTTTCCTAAGCTATCTCCGGCGACGGTGCCAAAAATTGGTATATGTCGTACTATATCAACAAGGTTAATATAGATTTTTGTAGTAAATAATGTCGAACCCCAAGAGGATAGCGTTTGAAAGTTATGTATTTGATACAAGTATGAATTATTTCAAGTGAAGTGGATTCAAGAGTTATTCTGGTTGTCAATAGACATTATAAAGTAACCAGTATTACTTGTGTTGGGGGTGTGTAGTGTTAATAATTCCTGAACAATAAGCTTGCCTCTATCAAATCGAATGAAATGCATTCTATAGGTGAGATGTTATCAAAGTAGTACAAAAGTACTACACTCTGACTGATTAAGTTGTCAGCAAATATCCGTCTAAAAAGCTTGATATCGGTTCAACGTGCAAATATGAGGAGTGGATTGTGAAGAATTCGGGATCAATCAAGATCCAAATCCATAACCTGATCTTTGGTTAGAAATAGGTCAACTCTACCAATTCTGCCAATGTGGAAACATCAACATCTACCAATGAAAGAGATGCAAACTCACTAAGAACCTGATCAAACATCAAACATAAGATATGATGAAGTTGATGTCCATACAAAAATAGTAAGCTACTTATTTCACACATGTGGATCCAAAAATAACATAAAGTAAGCATTCTACACACAAGATTGCAAGATATCACCAACATAGTGCACCAATGGATAGATGAACCCAAGAGAACCTTGTATAAGCATGAAATGAGATAAGAGAGAGAGAGAGAGAGAGAGAATGTCTTCTTTTCCCACGAGTTACATCCTCACATAACAGGTCCAAACCTAATTTCAAACTTTGGTTTCCCTCCATAATGAAAAACCCTACTATTATTGTGACTAGATTCAATGTCTCTACTACTCAAATTGAATCTACCAAAAACTCGTGTACTAGATTTTTCCACACTTTCAAGAAGTGTTTATTCAAATGCTTTTAGACTAATATAACTTTGAAAATTCAAACTCTAAGTCTAATATGAAAATTGGCCTCAATTGCCAAATATACAAATATGACCAATATAGCAAAACTAGTTGAAATTTCTCACACTCCTTCTTCAACTAGTTTTAGCATAGACTTTAAAAACACTCCAAGTGAAGTTCTATGCTTCATGAAAAATTCCTTTCCCAGTGCTTTGGTGAAGATATCAGCTACACATTCCCTTGAGGACACATGTTGAAGCTTCACCTCCTTTGCCATGACTTGCTCCCTCACAAAGTGATATGCCACCTCAATATGCTTGCTCCTAGCATGAAAGATAGGATTGGTTGCCAACTTCTGGCCTGATAGGTTGTCACAAAAGATGATTGGGCTCTCTGAAAATTCCAGCAAGTGAAGATTTTTTATCATCCTCTTGATCCATACCATCTCCTTTGTGCAATGTGTAAGCGCTTTTTGTACTCGGCTCACTAGATGACAATGGGATAGTCGCAATGAGATGACATATCACTTGATATCATCCTCATAGATTAGCAAAATGGAAGATCCTTTTTCATATCAACATCAAGAATGTTAGATCCATTCACATCACCATCAATAGTACTTGAAGATACTTTTGGAATGTTCCCCTCATCAAAAATGACATCTCTACCAATAATCACCTTAATAGTAGAAGGAATGTAAACCTTGTAGGCTTTACTCACCTCACTATATCCAGCAGATATACCTTTCCTTGAAGATGGATCCTCCTTGGTCCTATCATCAAGAGTTATGCTGACATAGAATGTGCATCGAAAAGTTTTAAGAAAGTTGACACTCGGCCTCCCCTTGAATAGCATCTCAAAAGGTGTCCTTCCATCCAAAATAGCACTCGGCCACCTATTGCACAAGAAATTAGCATACAACAAAGCTTGATCCCAAAATGGCTTATCACTTAACCTCATGGCTTTGGCACTTTCACATAAAGTCCTATTCTTCCTCTTGGCCACTCCATTTTGTTGTGGGGTCCTTGGTGTTGTATACTCCCTCTTGATCCCATGCTCATTACAAAAAGCCTTAAACTTGATAGATCTGTACTCTCCACCATTGTCACTCCATAAGCACTTGATCCTTGTGGAAAATTGGTTCTCCCTTGCATTCTTGAATCAACAAAGACATCGTACACTTCATCTTTGCTCTTTAGTAGATAGATCCAACAAAATCTACTAAAATCGTCAATCAAAGTTACATACATCTTCGCTCCACTATTGCTACTTGTAGTAGTTCCATGAATATCCAAATGTACAACTTGGAAAGGCTTTGTAGATCTAGCATAAGGTAGTTTATGTGACTTTGACAAAGCACAAGACTCACAAACATGATTGATGCTACTTGAGGATTTTGGAAGACCAATCACAGCTTGCTTCTTAGCCATTACCTCCAATGACTTGAAGTTGAGGTGCCCCATCCTTTTATGCCAAACTTCTTGAATAGGTATTTGCTCACTTGCCAAAAATCCAACTTGGTTAGCAATAACACAAGCATCTAGTTTGAACAATGTCCCTTGCCTTTACCTTTTGCAATCAAGATATCCTTCCTTTGGTCATGCAAGCATCTCCATCAAACTCAACTTTGAAACCTTTACTTAGCAATTGACTCACACTAAGTAGATTGTTGGTTATGGAAGGTATGAGCAAAATATCCTTAAAATGAACATGCCTAGTTGTAGAGAGAGAAATAGGAATTGTGCCAATCCCTTTGATTGCACACTCACCATCATTGGCTGTCTAGATTGTTGAAAAATGAAAAATCATCTATCTTGACTTTAGGCTTTGGCAAAGTTTTTTCTATGTCTATGTAATATTTAATATTGTAAATGCCAATTTTGGCCTAAAAGAAGCTCGAGCTACATGGTTTCTTGAGTCTAGTTGGTCATATACAACATGCATATAGAATGTAGATATAGAAATGCCAAATGATGGGCTTGTAGAAACTCGTGGCACATCACATGCAATGATTGTAAGTGTTCCATAGTGACATGCAAGGCATACACAAAGTGAAATGGACACATGCATGGTGATTTGGACAATTCTAGTTTAGAATTTGACACTTGGTAAAAGTAGGTAGAAATGCATGCATGTAAAGTGACATATGTCACTAGTATGCTTGTTTTCACTTTTAGATGTGGATGAAAGTAGGAGAGAGATGGTTCTACCTCAAGCTACTCCAATCTCCATAAATATGTGTAGGCTCTCTCATAATTTTTTATGAAGAACCAACCTTTGAAGCTATTCCATGTCAATTTGGATCTATCCTTTTGTTTGCTTGACTTTTGTTCTCTCTTTCTCTTTCTAACTCGAGTAGAGGATTATGCTAATGCATTAAATTCTTGTACTTCTTCTCTTTTGATTCTGAATGCAATCATTCTTTGATTATTAGCATGCTAGATTGTGCTTTGGCCATAAATTCTTGTACTAGATCTTGATATTCAATCTAGAATCAGATTATGTGCTAAACAAAAGCTTAACAAGATCATTCACACTTGAGGATTGTTCCCCACACGTGTGAACTTGCTAGAATTTTATCATGGTATCAAAACCAAATTAAGCTTTGCATGCTATTATCACTGTTTGTGCTAGAATTTTTGAGCCCAATTCAAGCAAAAAAGTTGTTTATCACTTTTCTTTATCTTTTCTTGAAAAGTGCTTGGATCAAAGAGGATAGAATCAAGATTTTCATAATTGACATTGTACGGAATTCTGGAATTCCGCACGTGTGAAAATCAGAGATTTTCAGACCTCTTTATTTCCTTCATCTTTGGTCCAAATGTGAAGATTATTAAAATATTATCTTCTTATCTCGAGTTTGGGGGCATGTCCATGGTTATTTCCATTATAATTCATGTTGTACATAAAAGGTATGTGAATTGAGCACCTAAGCTTCTAAAATAGGTCGAGTTTGATTAGGTAGATTCAATTTTGATGACATGCAAAGGTTTAGATAGCATGCAATGTCATATTGTATGCATGCAAGCCACATGCAATCAGTGCATGCAACATGCAAAGTGGTTTCTGTGATCTACACATGTCTAGGCGATATTATGAGTTGACATGCAGTACATGCAATATCCATGCATGCAGTTACAGATGTGCATCTCTGGTAGGTGAGTTAGATCAGTTAAGTGGACTTTCCATGCTTCTCCACTGTAGGAATTCAAGTCTCTCTCATGTCTCATAAGCTTATTAATTACATTACTGGCCAAGCCTGAAATAACGTGGTGTAACTAAGAACCCTATACATTAGAGTACCGGCTATCCATGTCATGAACTATTCCAAATCCAGTATATAGAACATGGACGTAACATTCTTTCCCCCTTAAATATGTTATGTCCTCCAGAACGAATGAGAAGTTTATAAAGCAATCCTTTAGCTTTCACATTTACCCAAAAAATGATTATCCTTAGCCTGACTTCAATTATCAGATAAGTACTTAGATATGCCAGAGGGTACTTAGAATTGATTTAGAGTCATTTTATCTTAGTAGATCACCTAGAGATCCTAGTAGGATGATGTTAAGTGCTCTATTCCTAGCATCTCATGCAAGAAAATAACAACCATTCAATCTCAATAGATTTGTCTGTCTCCCAACTAACCAAAGATGTCTAACAGCCGTGCACAAGCATCTATAGACCACAATTTGTAGTAGAGTTTCATCCACTAAGGTAAGCAAATTTCTATAAGTAAAATAAATTACCTTATGAGAATGCCTGTGAGACCCACACAATCTCAATTATACACTGGAGTAAAAAAATTTAGATTTTCAACTAACTGATCTAAATTCTTGACTCTTTCAATAGATCAAGACTTACTCATCATCTTAAGAATGATCACATATCCTTGTAATATACTAATGACAAATAAGTATCAATTTATGATCCGTCAATCATAAATATTTAGAATCTTATGATTTGTCAATCATAATTTACAGAATTCCAAAACCATACTTAATCATTCAAAGATACTAGAGTATATGTACAACATACCACTCAAAAAATATAAGACTTATTTTAAAATCTTTTCCCCCAAGGAAAATTACTAGATCTCAAGAATAATCTTCCAACCTGATCCTTAACAAGATTATGAGTTATCCAAACTCTGCAATCAATCAGGTAATTAGAGACAAAAGGCATACCAAAACCAATTTAACATCTTTCTTCAAATACATAAACTCTATGCAAACCTCTAGAACAAAATTTATGTTGGTGAATGCGATCTGGGCCTATGACCACTGTTGGGAATCCGATAATCGAATGTTTGATGTGTAGGAGAAGTCGAGCAATTGTGATTCACTGATGCAAAGCTCAGATGGAGCCGATCTGTCCTGTTGGGCAAGTCAAAGGCATTTTGGCATGCTAGGCCAAATTCGGCAGTAAGAGAGCCTACATCTTTTTGGGTTAGACCTAAAATTTGACTTGTCAAGACCACCATTGCACTCAAAGGCATTTTGAGCAATCAAAATGTGTCAAAAGGGCTATTTTCATTGTTGCAAGAATCAATGATTGGAGAGACGAGCAAATTGGATGAGGTATTCAATTATAGCATTCAAAAATTCAAAATAAGAGAATTGTTATGGAAAAAGAATTCTGGAAAATAATCACAAGGATGGAGCAAAGGCCAATGACCATTTCCACAAATATACTATCATTTGATAGAAGGGCACAACATGCATTACCCTTGATAAGTGCATTTTTTTGGAGAGCGTTTTTCGGTGAGATTTTTATGACAAGCCTTTCATGATGATCTTTTCTAAGCCGATTTGCAAATTAGTGAGCTTTTAAGAACAAAATTGATTTAAATTAAAAACTGAGAAAAATTTTCAACTAGTTTTGTTGGTTTATCGGCATTTTTGGAGGCCAACTTGAAATCTCAACTTAGAGATAGTTTCATATTTGTCAATAAGAATAGTGGATTTAATATTTTTGGCAAGTAGATAAGTGGATGAGGTCAAAATTGGACCCATTCTAATTGGCTAATTTTGGTAAATTGCATCTAGACTAGATTTTCTAGGTTTTTGATGAAGTTCTAGAAGTTTTCAAATTAGGTCAAGTTTGGGGCAAGTGGCCAAATGAAATTTTGGAAGCTATAAATAACTCCACCTGCATGGAGAGATAATCATCATAGTTTCTTTCTTTGTGGAGAATTCATCTCTTGTATTTCTATGTCTATCTCATGTATTTCTCTCTTAATATCTTGGTTTTCTATGTGTAGAATGATGAGAAAGTTCACTTTATTATAGGTTTGCTAGAAATGATGTTACCATTTTGCTAATCTATGTGGATGATATCATCTTGAGTGGTGGAGACAACCAAGGTGTGGAGGATATCAAGAGAGCTCTCAAGAAGGAGTTTGAGGTGCATGATCTTGGTCATTTGCATTTTCATCTCAATCAGAGCTACGGTTAAAAAATTATACTATTTTTACTAATAAATTGCATATTACAATATGAATAACATGTCATGCTTGCGGGCTGCCCCTGACGCCGGATTATAGCATTATTAAAAAAACTTCTTTTTCAATTTTAATGAGCTACGTTATGTAGATTTCGAATTTGAGTGTTTTGATTGATCCATGTGTAAGCAAAATTTGAGAAAAAATATAAAAAGAATCTTTACAAAGGGTCTTTTTTTGGATTTAGAACTCTCCTAATGCTAGGATTTTCTAGAAAGAGAAAAAAGAGAGGCTAGATTGTTTCCATATCTTTGTGATTTCTTCTTGAAATAATATGTTGGTTTTCAAGGGAGTGCTAAGTGCATTGGAACATGTTTAAAGAGAAGATCAGATCATTGCAACATGGCAACCTCAAGTGGCTTCATGTTGGAAGGCAATGATAGACTTACCTCAACAAATTATTCTATTTGGAAGATGAGGGTCCTAACCCTAAGGAGGAAAAGTCTCAAAGTCTTCAAAAGAAGGATGAAGGTGCTCATGCTTTTGTTTTGAGAGTTAAAGCTTTGAGTGATGAACTAGCATGCATTAGTGAAAGCATTAAGGATGTGGAGCTTGTTCAAGTTGTTCTTAATGGCTTGTTGGATGATCATGCTAATTTGGTTCAAAGTCTTGCTATTCAAAAGACATTGCCAAGTATGGAGTATTTGCAAGAGATATTGGTGAATGAGGAGTTTAGGATTCTATCCAGAGGTGGATCTACTTATTCATCTCAAGTTGGAGAGGAGGAAGTTACGTTCATCAAAGGAAAGTTCAAGGGCAAAGGCAAAATCAAGTGGTCAAAGGGTCAAGATCAAGGTGAGCCTTCTACTTTTGTTGGCAAGAAGAAAGATAGATCCAAGTTAAAATGCTTTTATTGTGGAGTCAAAGGACATTTTGCAAGTGATTGTTTCAAGAAGAAGAGAAAGCAAGGTGAGAAGCAAACCAATCTAAGTCTTGATGAATATGGTGTTGATGAAAAAAATTCAAATGATGTTTTTGTTATGTCATCTTGCTTGTTGGCTAATCTTGGAGATATTGATCCTTGGTGGATTGATAGTGGAGCTAGATCACACACATGCCATATCATGAGGAGTATTATTCATCATTGATGGCATTTTAAGGTTACAAGAAGGTGATCTACATGGCCAATGATGGCGAGTGTGCAATCCAAGGGATTGACACAATTCCTATTTCCCTCTCTACTAATAGAAATATGAACTTGACGGATGTTTTGTCATTCCATCTATCACTAAGAAGCTTCTTAGTGTGATTCAATCTTGACAAGGGATTCAAAGTGGAGTTTGATGGTGATGCTTGTTTGATCAAGAAGGAGGATCAATTGATTGCAAAAGGAAAGAGACAAGGTAAGTTGTTAACACTTGATGCTTGTGTTGTTGCTAACCAAGTTGGATGTATGGCAAAGGGACAATTGTCAATGCAAGAGGTATTCCACAAGAGATTGGGTCATCTCAACTACAAGTCATTGGAGGTGATGGCAAAGAGACAAATCGTGTTTGGTCTTCCCAATTCTTTAACAAGCTTGAATCATGTTTGTGAGCAATGTGCTTTGTCAAAGTCACATAGGTTACCTTACAAGAAATCTACATCAAGATCAAGTAAGCCTTTTCAACTTGTGCATTCATATATTCATGGTGTTACTACAATTAGCAATGGAGGTGTTAAAATGAATATGACTTTTATTGATGATTTTAGTAGATTTTTTGATGTGAACTCCAAAGCCACCATCAAGTCCCTCACATGGCTGTGCATGCCAATATCCCTCCAAGTGAACCTGTGAGATCTTCCATGGCCCAAACCAAATGATCTGCACCTTGCCATTACTGGAATCTGCAACCCTGATATGGCAAATTGACTTGACTTATCCAAACTGGCAGTTGAAGTGTATCTCTTCAATGACAAACCTGATACACTGTTCCACAGCTACAATGGCTTGATCAAAATTGATTTACCGACTGCAAAACCACAAAATCATCACATCCACCACTCGCCAAGAGCATCCAAAGTGTGATTATTGACCCGTTCTTCATTCTCTGTGTGTCCCACACACAACTCGTCCAATGCAAGTCTGCTATCTTGCCCAATGGCTTCCAACTGGCACCACCTCGCACTTCCATCACCCTACCAAAATGTCTGTACCTCCAAGCTAGCCCACATTTCCCTCTGAACGAGAAATTTCCAAGATACAGATGTGTGTGTCAATGCAGCTATCACCTGACTTGACAATGCCACTGCCGATCATGCCTGTGAGAGCGTTCACCCAAAACGCCACTTGACGTTGGTTGGTACGAACCCCAAGAGTTGAACCTGATCACAAGAATTTTTCACCTGTAACTAGCATACCATGCCAATCTCTCACTTGTGATTGCTTGCCCTCTCAAAATTGTCGCCAATGATGAGTAGTCACGATGCCAAACTGCACTTCCGTCGCCAAAACTAGCTTTCTCCACACAATTACGCTACATACTGCATTTACCACCTCCAAACACCCTGTTACCCTGTTAGGAGTAAGTAATAATGATTCCAAACGATAATGCCTCATTGTACCGTCCTGTAGCAGGTTTCACAGTAAAAAATTGCCCCAAATTTGGCCCTACGGTACCCAAATGACGAATGTAGCCCATCACTAGGTCACTTGCACTCTGCTAGATAGAATGATGATGAAACTCCCCAGAACACCTTTTTTCCTGTCTGTGACGTCGCTCTATCCGCTGGCTCTGAGCAGCCAGTTTCAGGGGTCATTTTGGCCCAAGGATGGCCAAAAAAGGTGCCTTCTAGCTATAGTTAGCCCCTTTGCCATTTGCCCTTGCAAAATGAATTGTATTTTCATTCTGAATTTTTTTAATGAAGAAATGGCATTTCTGCCCTTTGGGTCCCTTCTTGCATTTCTGGTTGAAGATTTTTATTGAAGAAATGATTATTTTTTCCTTTCAATTCCCAAGGGCCCACTTCAACCTTCATCCAACGGATTTTCTCAATCCAACGGCCCTCCTTGCTCACGATCTCCACCGTGGATTTCCATTCTTCACCATCTGACCATCGTGCGCCCTTTTGCATGCTAATCGAAGTTCTTTTGGCTGCTATAGCCTTCAGTACGCTAGTACTCCACTCCCTCAGCGCGCGCGATGATTCGGCCATCTCTCTCTCTTCTTCATTTCTTCTTTTCTCTCTTTCCAGATTTTCTTGGCTATGGAAACCTTGCATAGTGACTGATCCAGCATCTTTATTGGCACGCGGCCTCCCACGGCCATCTGATAGCATCATTATTGCACCAAGGCGCCCATCATTATTGCACTAGGGCGCCCATCATCAGCCTTTGACAGCTCCAAAATCTGCTTCCATTTGAGAAATAATCAAGGTTTTTTTTCTTGTAAACCCTAACTTCAAGAAAGAATAGAAGGATTTATTGGGCTTCACTCAGGCTTTCCCTGAGATTCCTCTTGCAATTGCCTAGACCGTCGCCCTACCTCCAGTGATCTGATCCAATTTACAGTTCTCCAATTGATGCGGTATTGACTACAAACAAGCCGATTTTCCTAGAAATCCGTCAACACCCCACGAAACTGGAAATTTTCCAAATTTCCTCCGTTTTCAACCAAATTTGCTCCCGTAAATTGCCATGGCTCTCCATCACTACCCTTTGCATACCCATGCAAGCCCCGTTGCACCAAACAGTTGTCCACATAGTGAATTATTAAGCCACCGTCGATGATTTCCCTGAAACCACCGAAACTGCAAGATTTTCCGTGAATTCTCCCTGGAATCCACCAACGACGATCATTCTGATCTTCCCCGAAGCTCCGATCGAAGGAACTTTGCTGTCTCCTACCATCCGGACTGTCGATACCCCATATGGAGTCTCTCTCCTGAGACTCTTTGAGTGCTATTTCTCCTGGTGAAAGACGCTATCCCATAGCTCCACCGGATCGTGCATACCTGCATCACCCTGACGCTCTGATACCAAGTTGAAATTATGTTAGAATCTAGTGTAGTATGCAGATCACATCACACAATCACCATAGCCACTCCTCACAAGCTCTCAAAGATGGCACAACAAAAGTTAAGTCTATTATGAAGAAAGACTATACATATAGCAAAGCCCCAAACTGCATGAAAAGGCAGGTGACCTAAAATTGGCCTACCACCTGTCAAACTAAGGTCGGGCCCAATATGGCCAAATTCGACCGACAAACTCAGGACATGCCCCTGAGTATAGCAAGTACTGTATATAACTCTGTACAAGCTAATTCTTCCCATGTGTGGCTACCCGACTAACCCAAGTAGCCGTCTACGGGATCAATGCCCAATCAATATATATCATATTATATCTGCTAAAGCCATCTAAGAAGGAGTAGGCCTCATCTCCTGCGAGATTTTCTAGGATGGATTCTCCGAAAGGTAATGGAAAATGATTACGTTCGATAACGGCATTAAGTTTCTTAAAATCAACACAGATCCGAAGTTTTCCATTTTTCTTAGAAACGATGATGATTGGGGAGACCCACTCAGTATGTTCAATTTCATAGATGAATCCTACATCTAACAAGCATTGGAGTTCTTCTTTGATTTTGGCCTTGTAGATCGGATTGCATCGGTAGGGACGACTAGCAGTTGGCCTTGCACCCGGTTTAAGGGGAATACGATGCACAACTACTTGGGGTGAGACATCTTTTATGTCTTTATAGGACCAAACAAAGGCATGTCTATATTTGAGCAGTAGCTTTTCAAGCCATTTGTGTTGTTCGCGATTGAGATGAGCCCCGACATGGACAATGTATTCGTTAGTTTTAGTTGGCTCACTCAAGGAAAGAGTGATGGTGCAAGCAGGACCTTCATAGAGCGAATTACCATTGGGATCACGTTGAGCTTGGGGTAATTGGATTGTGACATCCTCGATCGTATAGTCCTTAAAGTATTCAGACACATCATGCGTTGGAGATTCAAGGGGGGTCTTGTCTTTCAATAGTCTGGAGGATGATTTGGGAGGTTCGGGGGTTGGCGTAGGAACATAGGCAATCTCAGGAACTTCCCTAACATTTGTGAAGTCTCCAGGTGACCGAATTTGAAACGATTTTTTCATCTTTTCCTTCATAGCATGGCCACGTGGTTGAAGCTTCAGTTGTCGTGAGATGTGTGGATGAGGAACAAGTGGTACATCATGGAGAATCTCATCATCGATTTGAAAGATGGTCCCTTCCTCACAAAGATCTCATGGATAGTTTGGGAGTTTGACATGATAGAATTTTGTATCAGGCTTTTCAACTGTAACCTTGGCAATCGATTCCACCTTGGAAGCATGTTGCGGATAGGCCTTAAGTGGAAGTGCATCCATGTAATTGAGGATCTGAATATCAGAAATGTCCAAATCTTCTGGGCAGTTCTGAATTCGTAGGACATTCTCGTCATCTACGAATAAATTGTCTGATTCATCAGTAGGTAGCCATGCAACATTTAGTAACTCATTATTGTGTGGAAGAATATCAATAAAATCGATATTGATGATAGGTGTATCAAGATCAGGTAATTGTTCGTGATCAATCATGGGTGGAGAGGTACAATCATCCTGATATTGAGCACAGTAATTGACATTCATACAATCAATGGTAGCTAAACTGTGACTCCAATTTATGATATCAGTAGATTTAACATATGATCGTTTTTGTGGCTGGACTGGTATGGCTCAAACACTGAATGAGTGGTCGAGGACCCTTCATCATGAATGCGTGCAAGTTTGAGTTTGCCAGTTGAATCAATGGTGACAGAACTGTCACGATTTCCAAAGGTGACTCGTCCTTTGCTCCAGTCATGAACGACTCTTGCATTGGTGAGCTGCGGACGACCAAGTAGTAATTCATAGGAATAGACATTACTAGGAATATCAAGGACTACTAGATTGATAGAAAACTTCAGGCCTCCTAGTTTGATTAATACTTGTGGAAGGAAGCCAGTAGGTCAAACCACACTTTGATCAACCATCCGAAGATGACGAGTGAGTTTGGTAAGCTTGTCTCTCAGATTCCATTCTAGCATGAGGGATGTGGAAATTATATTGACACTTGAGCCACCATCGAGAACAACTAAGACTCCATGCGATTGGCGATGGGTAGCTAGGATTTTGATATTGCCTCATTCGCTGAGTGGATTGGTTAGATGTAAGGGCATTGTAGGGAACTCATCAGGGTGGTGGTGTCATTGGATGAGATCTGGTGTTTTCATTTACCAGCATGCTTCCATAGAATATGGAACGGTAGAGTGACATTGCTTGCAGTAAATCTCCCCAAACTTCAGTAGCTTCAAGGGTTTTGCTATCAAAAGGCTTGTGAGGTACTTTTTGAGAGGTGGAAGATTGTTGGTCAGCATTGTGGATTTGCTGGCGATATTGATGATGCAGCCAAATTTCTTCAGAAGGTTGAGGGTAAACAATAGGGGTGGAATCTTCACTTGGAGGAATGGCAAGCTGTTGTGTCTTGTTGGGTGTGAGTGTAGTGGCTTGGCGTTGGGTTTGTGCCCTAGTCAAGACCCATGCTGGATGAGTTTCAACTGGCAAGGTCTCCACTTGCACTGAACAGACTTGGATCGGGATGAGCAGTCCTTCATGTGATGTTCAATACCACAATTTTCACAAGTTGGAGGAAAGCGGAGTTTATCTAGGCAACAAAGACTAGGATGCTTACCTATGCAGATTAAAACATTCTCGTATTGCTGGGAGTTGATGCGCGACATATACAACTTGATTTGGATTGTAAGCTTGGGCATTGGGATCCACTACTTGAGCATTAGGATCATATGTATAATAAACAACCGTTTCAATAGGGTATTGTGGTTCAGTATTGTCTTCCACATAGTAGGTTGTTGGATCGATGGTATTTGGATCAAGATAATGTACAGCTTGTTGTGGAGCGGGTTGGTTAACGACAAACTGCTGACGTGGGAATTGGTACTGATTCGGTGCAGTTGGTCGTGGTTGGTATACCCTGGTCATGGCATCGACTGTTGTGGAGGATAGGGACGGTATGTGCGATAGATGGTAGGTCTTGGTGTTGTTGGAAAGTGGTTCCGCAGTTGAGAACATTCATTAGCAGTATGATGCTGCGAACAGATTGGGCACTAGACATTTCTCTTGCTAGAAAAGATTTCTCAGCAACCTGTTTCATGGCGGTTTGGAAATCGGCAGTGAGTTTATTCATATGAGATTGTTGAGCTTTTTGCCAGGTTTCCATTTGATGCAGAAGTTCAGAAGATTGGGCAACATTGCCAAACTTCGGGTGATTAGGACGGTCAGGATTCTTAGATTTCTTTTCACGATGGCCAAAGTCATCGTCGGAACCTTCGTCTTTCTCACGGATAGCATCAGTCATCACATCTTTAAGTTGATCATAAAGGTCAACTGGTTTGAGTTCACGACAAATGTTTTTAGGGACTCCAACCAAGAACAGTTTTATGGCCATACGTTCGGTGATATTTTCATCAACGCATTCTACTTTGAGATGTTTAAAACGCTCAATGTAGTTTCAAATAGACTCATCGCGTCGCATCTTGATATGGATGAATGGGCTTTGAGTCAGTTTAAATGGTTTAAGTCGCTTGATGAGGGCGTCTTTGAGAGTGGTCCAGAAAGTCAGATCAGGAGTTTCAACGTTTAGGTACCACTCTTTGGCTCTTCCATAGAGTACCATGGGGAAGAGACGAAGCTTTTCAGTCTCTGAGGTATTTCCATAGAAACAACATGCATTATCAAAGTCTTGGAGAAATTGGACTGGGTCAGAGTCTCCATCTTACTTTGGTGCATCGATTCGTGGAATTCTGCGCTCTAGTCGTGGAGTCGCAGGGTTGGAAGATTTAGCACAATTACGAAACATGATGCAGAGTGGATGAGAGTAATAGTACAGATGATCAGGTCAGTACTGTACTTGGAAAAAAGACAAAAAGGTAGTTTGCTTTTAGAATGGAGAGTGCAGGACAAAAAATTGGTCTTTTTGGCTGTAATAGAATTCGCGGACAGGCTGAATCATGGACAGACAGGTAAATCGAACTGTAGGACTCGCGAATTTTGACAAGGAGTGTTGTCTATTAAAATATTAATTTTTTAAATATTTTATTTGAAATTTTTTGTACTGAGAGAATTCGCGGGTGGGACAAAATTCGTGCTCACTGAGGACGATTTTGTAGGCTGAATGACGATTTCTGATATAGAGGTTTTACTGACAGATAGGGAACATGGAAAAAAAATTGACTTTCTGATAGAAAACAAGTAAAATCTCTGAGATAGAATTTGTGGAGCTGTTGGAGGACTGATTTTGATTAGATCTAGCCTCAGTGAAGCCGACGAATTCTAAGACAAAAATTTGGGTGTGAAATAAGGGATTTTGACAGTATATCAGGCTGTTTTCTTAGAATCTGACCGTGGTCAAAATTCGTGGAGGTGATAAAATGAAAGATCAGGGTCTGTTAGGGCGGCTGCAGACAGACTAACGAATTCTGATATACCTGTTTGGTTCGAAAAAATGTCACTTCGGTCACTTCTTTCCAAAGAAAATGCCCAAGCTGACACTTTGTTGCTTCCCTCCGGCTTGATAAGATGCTCCGCAACTCGTGTAGGACATGGAGAGAAGATTGTGCTGTGGTTGGAAGATAGAAAGCAAGCAAGCAAGCAAACACACAACAAGGAGGCGAAAAAACAAAAGAAAAAGAAGCTAGGTAAAAATGCTTAAAAAGCGGCAACGACGCCAATGTTGGAAGTAAATCTGATGTATGTGTGCTATGGCTAGATCTACTCAGATGCGGTGTAGTATAGAGAGGATCGTCACTTTCTAAGTTTCTACCAAGCTTCAAACGAAAATGCAGAAATAAAGGACAATGATGAAGCACTAAGGCTTACCCAACCAGTGCTCGGAACGGAAATGAAACTATCTAAAATGACAAAATGCAAAACCTTACTAAGGCTTACCCAACTAGCAAGGTGATTAAACTAAATCCTAGATTAACACCCAAAGGGCATGGAAATGATAGATTTTGGCTAAACTAGACATAAAGCGATTAAAAACATGCCACAATAAAAACCAATGAAAGGAGACAAGAGGAGGCCCGAGCACCTTCCCTCAAGCTATGCACCTTCCAATGAGAACACAAAGAAATAGAATGACTTCTCAAAGAGAGAGCAATTTAGCATAATCTCAAAGTGTTATTTACAAGGCAAGTACCTCTCCTTTTATGGCAAGGAAGGTCGTCCATAAGTATCCACTAACTTATGCAACTAGTCTATTTCTAGCCTTTCTAGAACTTCTAACTTAGGATTTAGAACTTCAAAGGAGTGGTATCAGAGCTTCACACCTACAAATTGGTATCAGAGCCAACAACCAACACTTTCCACCTCAAAATTTAAATCAAATTTGTTCGACATATTGTCAAACTATAATACATTCGAAGGATTGTTGACTTATTGTCTAACCCTTAATTGACCCCTCTTGACTTAAATACATTTTAAGGTTTGTCGATCCTTCGTTGAGCCCTCTTGACACAAGGACAATGTTCAAGCTTAAGTGCTATATTTTACCTTTTAAGGACACTTAATAGTACTAAGTAATTCTTGATTAGATTAGCACAACAAGCTCCCTTGAGTTTTTCCATGATGTCATCAACTTCACAAATGGGGAATCTATTATTTATAATGACTTTGTTGAAAGCTCTATGGTCCCACAAGCATTCTGAAACTTCCATCTTTCTTTTGTACTGAAGTAACATGCGAGCTATGACGAGAGTTTATAGGCCTTATAAAATGTTTTTTCAAAAGATCTTCTACTTGCCTACTAACAATATCTTGTTGTTGAAGATAACTCACACAGTAGGATTTAATATTGTGTAGGAGTTCACGAAGAATCGCCAAATATCAACTTGAGGCCAAATTGGAGTACATACAAATGGTTTGCGACCATGGGTCAAAGTGTAAGACCACGCGTGGAAATAACGTGGAGGGGCCAACTTGGTTCAAATGACATTGTTATATTGTTTTATTGTTGGAAATTTAGTGGGTCCCACCACTAAACATTGTATAGTTAGGGCTAATAAGTGCAAGTGCATTGGCTTCATGCATGTATAAGCCCAACCCCATGAGCATTAGATTTGTAGACTAGGAATAAGAAGACTTGGGGCATCAGTTTAGAATAAAATAATGCTTAGAACATGTATCTTGTGAGGGCCCTTCACACCCTTAAATGAATTCACATAAATTATGTGAAGGGCACCTTCTTAATTTAGAACCATCAGATTTTGTATGAAGGGCTTGGATTAAAATCCTTGCAATTTTTAAGTAGCCAATTAGAGACAAGGGGCAAGGAAATAAGAAGGCACCTCATGTACTCAGTTTTTCATGTTCAATACAAAGGAGGAGATTTGTGATCAGGACATCCTTGCCTCTCTCTCTCTCTCTCTCTCTCTCTCTCTCTCTCTCTCTCTCTCTCTCTCTCTCTCTCTCTCTCTCTCTCTCTCTCTCTCTCTCTCTCTCTCTCTCTCTCTCTATATATATATATATATATATATACACACACACACACACACACACACACACACACACACACACACACACATATAGATATATATGTACATATATACATATATACAGATATATATGTACACACACACATACTGATATATATGTACATATATACATATATACAAATATATATGTACACACACACATATGTGTGTGTGTGTGTTTGTGTACACACACACACATATATATACACTAGTGAAGTGTGCCCGCCGATGGGGTGTGGGCGCGCAAGCACGCGACGGAGAGAGAGAGCCCTCCCTACAACCCCTCAGTTGCACACCTCCCAGCACACCCTCCCCGTGCCCCGTCTCTTGCACCCTCCCGCACCCCCTCCTTGTGTGCGCCCCGCACCCCCTCCTTGCGTGCGCCCCCTCCTCTTGTGCGCCCTCCCTGCATGCGCCCTCCATGTGCCCCCTCCCATGCACCCTCCCCACTCGCCCTCCCTGTGCGTATGGCCTCCTTGCTATACCCTCCCCTTGGCCTCTTTGTGCTCCTTCCCTGTGCGTATGCCCCCTCCCGTGTGCCCATCCTTGTGCGCTATCCCTCCGCATGCATGCCCTCCCCACGCCCTGTCTAGAGAGAGAGAGAGAGAGAGAGAGAGAGAGAGAGAGAGAGAGAGAGAGAGAGAGAGAGAGAGAGAGAGAGAGAGAGAGAGAGAGAGAGAGAGAGAGAGAGAGAGAGAGAGAGAGAGAGAGAGAGAGTAGTAGGCACGTCATAGGGGAAATAGGTGTGACATAGGAAGAAAAATAGAGAAAGAGAGAATGTAGGCATGACAGTAGGCTATAGGTATGTCGAGTTTTGGGAGGCTCTACCGTATGTCATGCATCCTACTCCATGCATAAAAGACTCTATTCCACATTTTTGAACTAAAAGATGTTCATGTGAGAGGATGCACCCATGGCTCAACATCGACGTAGTAGTAGTAACCCAACCTGCTGCCATTGATGGGCATGTCGAGCAAATTGCCTTGCTGGTCGACAAGTATAACTATGCCATTAGGTCGGATTTCTACTACTTTGTATGGTCCTTCTTCCTAAAACTTAAGCTTGCCTTTATGTGCCTTGGCGTTGTATAACATGGCCAATTCTCCCTTAACAAAATCCTTGGTCTTGATATTTTGATCATGCCAGGATTTTCATCGATGTTTTTCTACAGCTAGAGCATGAAACGGTAGAAAGCGGGTTTTATGGAGTTGAAGAAGGTTTTTTAATCTCCTCTTGGTAGATTCCACACTGTACTAAGTCATTCAGTGATGGTGACTCTCAGACTTGGAACAACAAACTCAACAGGCTTATGGCTTCCTGTCCATACACCATCTAAAATAGAGTTTGTCCATTACTCACTTCGAATGTGGTTCTGAAATCCCATAAAGCTGCATGAAGCTTATGTTCCCAATCCGATCGCGACCTGCAGAAGATCTTGTTCGACGATTCTGCTTGTCCGTTGCAACGTGGGTAATAGGTGTACTCTTCCTATGGACAACCAAATAAGAGGATAATAGGTGAGTGATAGTCTCATTTAGGAAATGCGTTTCGCAACATTCACGATTTCTAGTGGGCACCCAAAACGAACTAGGATGTTTTCATCCAGGAATTTAGCAGTGGAGTTGGCGTCAGCCTTTCTCACCGCCTTGGCTTCTACCCATTTGGTCAAGTAGTCAATGGCTACAATGATATAACGAGCTTGGGAGCCATGGGTAGCTGGATGAATAGGACCGGCATAGTCAATGCCCCATTTCTCAAATGACGTTTCAGCTAGTATAGGTTGTAACGATATTCTATCCTTTGCTTGGGTTCGGTTGAACTGTTGGCACATGTCACACATTTTAATCTAATAGTGAATATCCTTGAACATAGTGGGCCACCATAGGCCGCGTTGTAGCACTTTCCTATTAATAGCTTCAGCAGCGAGATGCCCTCCTCCTATTTCTTTGTGGGCGATACTTACGACTTGGGGAACTTCATGTGGTAGGACACAACGGCGTATGATTCCATCATTACAGACATGATAAAGTTGTCATGCTATCAATGTAAAAGAAACACATTTAATGATTAACATGTGTCGTTCTACTTTGCTCATCTCAAAGGGAGGACGTCCTGACATATGATATCCAACTATATCGGCAGGCCACTCATGGACAACATCGACGTGAAATACTACGGCGTCAGGGAGTTCGTTATCGACTCCTCTACTCTTAGGAACATTTCGGATTCGTGAGAGGTGATCGGCCAGATAGTGTTGTTTCCCCTTGCGAACAACTATTTTAAAGTCGAACTCTTGGAGAAGCTACAGCCATCAGGTGATCCATCCGATAGTGCATGGTCTATTTACCATATACAGTAGGGCTTGGTGATCTACAGAGAAGATGAATGGATTGGCTAGCAGGTAATGGCGGAATTTCTTCGCGCTATGGCTAGCACTTCTCGTTTGGTGGTTGTGTAATTCATCTCTGTGGGAATCAACTGCCTACTAGTGAAGTAGATCGGGTAATCCTTCTACTCCCTAGGCTATGTCAGAACACTCCCTATGGCGTACTTAGAGGCATCTATATAGACATGAAATTCTATGGTTTAGATTGGGGGTCGAAGGATAGGTGCAGTTACTAAGGCCTTCTTGAGTTTGTGGAAAGCCTCAGTGGATTCAACTGTCCATTCTACTTGGATGGTCATCTGGTAGATCAAATGGGCCAGCTTAGCAAAATTCAAGACAAACCTCTAATAATAATCGCAATGCCCCATAAAGATGTATACCTCACATACAATTCTTGGCTCAAGCAAAACAAGTATTATGCAGATCTTGTTGAGTCTGTGGCGATACCATGTCTCGAAACTACATGGCCTAGCACTATGTTGTGCGTGACCAGAAATTGGCATTTGGTCGGGTTTAGGGATATGTCGAATAATCGACACTGAATGAACACTTTCTCTAAGCAAGCTAGATGATGGGCTCTAGAGGAGTGGACACCACAAGTCGTCCATAAAAATTTCAAGGAACTTCCAAAAAAAGTCCTTGAAGGCATAACTCATCACTCGTTGGAAAGTGATGGGAGCGTTGCACAATCCAAATGGCATCACTTTGTAGACATACGTTCCCCACTCCGTGGAGAATTCAGTTTTGTGCTGATCTTCTGGGGCTATCTGCACCTGATTATAGCCACTAAACCCATCAAGAAAGCTATAGGCATCTGCTCCAACTATTCTCTCTAACACATTTTCTATGAATGATAAAGAAAAATGGTCCTTGTTGGTTATGGCATTCAACTTCTTGTAGTCCACATAGATTCTAAGTTTCTCAGTTTTCTTAGGTACTACCATGATAGGTGATACCCAATCAGTGTGTTTCATCTCGTAGATGAATCCTATATCTAAAAGGTTCTTCAACTCTTCTTAGATTAGCTGGGCATAGTGCAGATTAGACCTATAGGGTCTACTAACTACGAGTTTTGCACCATCAACTAGTGGAATGGTGTTAACCACAACATCTGGCGATATTCCCTTCAACTCAGTGTAATTTCAAGCAAGACAGTCGCGGTATTTACGAAGAAGTGCCTTGAGATCCTCGAGTTCCTCTCCCTCCACATCTACCATATGACTTTCCTCTCCCTTCTCAACTAGATCTATCTCTTTTGTTCTGGCTGGACCTTCGTAAATATTGGCTCCTTGGGAGGTTTCTTCTATGGGTTCTCTCTTAGATCTGGGCATGACCACTACCACTTCATCCATCTCGTGGTCCTTGAAGTATGTGGCACGTTGTGCACAGGCTTAGGTTCTTCTATAGCGTCCTAGCGGATTTTATAGTTCCTGGTTGGTCAACAACTCGGTCTTGATTTCTCTTTTATCACTCTTGGCTTTCCACTCATCGATTTTGGCCTTATACAGGGGTTTACATTCTCGTAGTGGGCTGGCGGTTGGATGATTATTGATTCCCATCCTTTTCAAAGCTCAATCAAGTTTCTTGACGCTCTTTGATGGCTTCATTCCCACATCAGCAAAGGTGATGGGAGCTATCACTTTCAAAGAGCCTCCAGATGGGGGATCCGAAGTGATCAGCTCTTTTCCCTAGGCTTCTGTTGGCGAGTCTGATCATGGATTAGCTGTCAGATCTTTCACGATTTTTATGCTATCATCCCATAATGAGACTTCAAGCTTATAAAGAGCTTCATCCTCAGCTAGGTCCCAATCTATGCATTATCACAAGAGATCATTAACGGTTATCAGGATGCTAGTCATGGATCCGTTGGTTACCGTATCCATTCGGCCTACTACTACATTGCCTTGTGGGGCTATGTTGTTTCGATGAGATCTTAGTCTGCTAGAGGCTTTTGTGGATCTAGTACTTTGGGATTTTGGGCTAGATTTCTTCACTGGTTGTGCCTTCGCTTGTTCGGAATTTCATCTTCATCAGAGAATGGATCTACGGTCAACCTTCGCTTGGGAGATTGCTCAGTTGATGAAACATCAAACTGAAGACAATCTACCATAGCTAGATCTTCTATGTCCATTTGCAAATCATCACATATGACAATTCTCCTCCAACAACGTCCATCATTTGACTCATTGTCAAAAATGGATAGTAGCTGCAGAGCTAGAAACCATGGCTCTTTGGTTGGTAGGTTTTGTGATCCAGGCACTAGAGTTGATCTTGACTGCAAAATCGCGATTCTACAGCACGATACGGTTCTATCCCCAGTCATGAAGGGCTTGTGACGTCTGAGCCAGTGTCCATACCCGCAATCATGACATAAAGGTACAAAGTTGCCTTGTGGCTTGTTAGGACACTCGTTATTCTATGGTTTTCTCCACATCCATAACACTTGATGAGAGTTCTGAATCCAGTACCTTTAAGTTGGTTGGCATAGATGGGCACTAAGTCGCCATCTCTCCGTCTGTGAAATGCACTGGGATTGAGTTATGTGCTTTTTCCCCGGGGTTCTTCGGTCACTTCGACCATGTTTAGCTGTTGAGTAGCTGGTTGCAGATTTCTCACTACTAGGCCTTGGGTTTTGGGGGAAATGGGTGGTAATGCCAATCTAGGCAGTGGTTGGGGTAAGACACCTTGACTTTGTGCCAATGGGACAAGATTCGGTGCTGGTTGGGGCTGCTTGGTTCCTAAGGTTGTATCAAAATTCGTTGGTACCATGATTGCTCATATTGCAAATATGGCAATATCAGACAGGTCACTCTAACTTCTATCTCAACTATGGGCACTCATTTCCTATGTGGTTGTTAGAGTAGTGTGGACACCAGGTGGATTCTCTCCTTGGATAAGCATGGGTAGGTCCTGGTTGCATGCCTTTCAGCTTTTGATCGACAGTTGTGGTAAGGTCGGTAGCGAGATTTCTAATTTGCCCATTGCTCTGCGTGCATAACCTCTCTATGGCAGATGTGATGGTATCGGTCCCATTGGATGTAGAGACGGAAGCATCATCGTGTAGTTTATTCTTGCATTTGGCTCTTTGTTCTTTTCTACATCTTCATTCCTAGTCTGAGTTATCAGAGTCCGAACTAGTGCTCTCACTATTGTGAACTCTCTTAAAGGCATCGACATAGGTTGTTTGAGAAGACACATATTTGTCTCTTCATTTCATTTGCTGCCTGATTCCCTTGGGTAGTTCTACCATGACCCATGTCAAGACGTTGTGGTCTGAGATGCTATTAGGGTCACATCCACAATGCAATCTCTTGATCCGTTCAATATAATCGCATAAGGACTCATTTTTCTTATCCATATGGATTCGTCCAATTTGCAGGAATGGATCGAAAAGAAAGCGGGTGGTCTTGAATCTCATGATGAATTCAGCCTGTAAGATGTTCC
The DNA here is from genome assembly GCA_029204225.1 of Diphasiastrum complanatum. Classification (NCBI taxonomy): domain Eukaryota; kingdom Viridiplantae; phylum Streptophyta; class Lycopodiopsida; order Lycopodiales; family Lycopodiaceae; genus Diphasiastrum; species Diphasiastrum complanatum. The sequence goes on from CM055093.1 coordinate 60,695,459, forward strand.
AGTCATCTCATTTGTTTTGCTCAAGATTGATATACCAACCTTTTGCAGTATCGATTAGACACAAATTGAAATATCTTAACAACTCTTTATGGGCTATTGTTTCTGTATGCCCTACACGCTTGGGTGTAGATATGTAGGAATCGTCATAGATGTCCCTTTTTATCAAATCTTGGAAGGTCAATCTTAGGGAAGTTCCGGACTACGTGGGGTACGAATGGCCTAGGATTGTCCATTGGGGGTGGATCTACATCAACTGGTTCTTGGAGTATCTAGATCGGTACGTTGACGAATTCCTTGAGTTCATGGAGATCCAGGGTGGATAATCTCCTACCAGATCTCAAATGCATACATAGAACGAAAAAAATGACTATTTTCTATCTTTTTTTTTTCTGTTGTTTTTTATCTTTTTCTTGTTGTTTTTTCTCAGATGTTTTTATATCTTTTATGCATATGGGCAATTAAACAATGGATCTGATTGAGGATCAAACCGATGCGATAATGAACGCAGTTCAAGATCAGATCTGAATTTAAATAAAAGTCAGATGGATGCAAAACGATGTAGATGCAAATCCAAAAGGCAATCAAGAAAAATAAAAACAATAGAAAAATACAGATGCGTTTTGATTGTCAATAGATCTGAAAAACTATAAATCTGCACTGTAGGTGAGTTATACTGTACGAGTAATAGCAAGTGCGAGTAATAGATTATAACTCGCCAAGTTGTGAAAGTGGCGAGTAATGTGGAGAAGATGGCGATTAATATTGACGACGACGAGTAATAGGAAGGCGTATAATAAAATTATAACTCGTCGGTCTGGTACAAGACAAATCAATGTGAGTATTAGCCTCTACTCTGATGGCGAGTAAAGATAGTGAACAGATAAAAAGAAAACTCTGTTGGCAAGTTATAAAACCCTGTCGGTGAGTTATAACGGGCGAGTAAATAAAAAATGACAGAAACAGATAAAATGGATGAGAAAGTTTGAACTAGCGAGTAATAGTCTTATAACTCGTCGGTCATCAAAATGATAGCTCTGAGGCTGCTAATCGTCTTACTCTGATGGCAAGTAAAGTTGGCCTAAAAAAAATGTTTATAAGTGATTGGCAAGTAATAGGCTGGTGGGAGAGTAATAGTACTAATGGCGATTTATAGTTTATAACTCGTCGAGATGACAGACTAGAGCCTGAACTATGCTTGACTCACTAGAAAAGTGACGAGTAAAAAGCGCAACAAAAAACAAAAAAAAATCTATAGGCGAGTAAAAACCTGACAAAATGCAAGAAAAAATTCAAGCAAAATGCAAACTAAACCCATCTAAACAGTAGCTTAGCATCGTCTCTCCGACAACGCCGCCAAAAAAATGTTGGACCCTTTTCATGCCTCCCTAATTGTCGTGATCAAGAGGGCAAAGTTGGACTGGGTGAGCTATTGTGTAGTACGAGCTTCGATGCAATGGGGAGGGGGTTAAGCTATAGAACTAAATGGGATCTAAGCCTACCAAGGGTGTCAATCTTGGCATAAGACATAGATGTGGAATGGCTTTGATGAGGGGTGAGTTGCTTGACTATCTTCTTGGCTCTCAGGCTCTGTAACGAGACGAGATGAAACGAAACAAGATGAAACAAAGCAAAACGAAATGAAACTTAAGTGAGCTCTGAAATTCATTTACACTTATAGCCAAGTGATCGCGAAGCGAAGCGAAACACGAAGCGAAAGCATTCGCAAACAAAATCAGTTCGTCAAGAATTCAGATATGATTGTTGGTCACTGCCAGCTATATCATTCCTACAATCCTTCAAAGTGTAGATAGACACTGCTGATCTACGTTAACAGATCAATATAACATCAACAAAATCAAACAAATGTGCAGAATTGAATAACAAGTGAATCAGATACACGAATTGTAACAGACAAATATTCATTCGAGATCATACAATCATACAGAATAATATGTGCATAACAGCTACAATATTATCTATTGATTTTCATGATTTTTCAAGCACTGTGTGACAGATCCACATAGTGCATTAGCGTGAGAGAAATACAGTTCTCTCACAAATAATGTCTCGCTTACTAGCAGACTTGTGGATCTACAAATCCTCTACAAAATTGTCTCGCTCACAAGCGGACATGTATTTGTTTTTCTAGTATTATACATCAAACAGAAAGTATATAGTTCACGAACTTTTTCGTGTCGCGTTGTGTAACTTCTAGATTAGAAAGATTAAACATCTACAACTAATCACGAATTACAAGAGTGGTAGATTAGCCACGATCTAGAGTGCTTCTGCTGATGTCATGATATCTGATCAAATATACCCCATGGTACTTGGCTGATATTCTTGGTTGTTCATGGAGCAAAAATGATTTTGTGTCGCGAAACAATTTCAGGTCATGTGTCGCGAAATTGTTAAGGAACAATTTTGTTTCTAGTGTCTTTTCTGTCAAAATCAGAGTGGAGAGCTAGCAAGGCTTTGGCACTAGAAACATTTTATTTCTTCAGCATATGGAGATGACAAGAAGGTGATCTACACGGCCAACATTAGAGCCCGAAGAGGGCCTTTCGTTGCCATGTGGACCAATTGAAATCTTGAATTTGGGGTTCTACGTAAAGTAGAATTTTTCAAATATAAATAAAATAAAAACTTTTAAAATATATTGTTGTTTCGTTGGACAGCATGTGGAAATGCTATTGGTTGATGAAGCCTGCCCTTCCAGCTCATCATTGCCCAAAGAGACCTAAAAATATTGAAAATGAATATGACAGATGGTTGAGATGAGAAAATCGATGTACCACTAATGTATATGCATTGTCAAATCATGGTTAACAAAGTTAACCAGAGTTAATTTGTGATGCCAAATAGATCAGTGTTTCAAATTTACGCCAACACATTTTTTCAGATTCATGGCTTTTTGTCTATGCAAATTTTCAGATTCATAGTTCAGTGTTTCAGATTTTTGCATGCACATTATAAATGGCGCCGAAATCTATTTTTGAAATTCTAGTCCAACATGTATATATGCATTCAGAGATAAATGTGCAAGGATTCAACTGTCAAGATCACAAAAAAAACAACTGTGAGTATTGATATTTTTTATGCTTACATGATGGCTCCTTTAATGTTGAAGCAGCTCTAAAAAGTTCCTAGCATGTCTAATGCTATGTATAAAAAGAGTACTTTGCTAAATGACACATTATTTAAGTGTGCCGAAAATCATAATATATAATCGATATATTAGGGCCAATTCTAATGACTAAAACAACAATATTAGTTGTAAAAGGGGAATTAGCACCTCCTATAAATATAGTAAGGACCATTATTTTACTACTCAATCATTTACTAAAAAATTTAAAATATATAAAAGTTTATATATTTAAACTAAATATGCATATTAACACAATAAAAGACAGTTGAAGATTCTTAGATAAAGTTTAAGTCATAAAAAAGAAATAGTCTGAGCTTATTCCCTTACGCTTTAGATAGTTTTCAAGTATACTTATTTACTTATGTACAACAGTCCCACTATCTAAATCCAAATTGTTGGTATAGTTAATCCTAAACATGTGGGCTCCTAGATGTCCATTTCCATGCACGAATAAAGATTTGAGCCTAAGTCTCCAGTGCCACTAATAGCACTATTATCCAACTCATCTATGATGGAGAAATTTTTTGCTACTTTCAAATTCAATTTTTTTTAAAGGTTAATAATCCATTGTCATCTTGTGATCTAAAAGTTCCTTTTGGAAATTCTAGCTCAAATAGCAATACAATAATCTACTTTCTTATTTATTTTTGTCTTGTATCAAGATTCCACTTTAACATTTTGACCTACTTATTTGATACCTTGTCATATTGGCAAGTACGTCTCAAGAATTTCATAATTTGTACCAACAAGGCTTTATCACATGTTGGAAAATATTTTTGGCCATTTCAATATAATAGATCATGTTAGAACTTATTGAGCATTTTTACTTTAAACTATTACAATTTTTTATTATCATATGAATGAACAAATTTCTATTCAAAGAATAGCTTCATGTGAGAAATAGATCATGTATGAATTGACTTGAAATGCGTATATAGTTAAATTTTCTACCTTCAAATCTTGATAATTGGGTTAGTGCTTTAAAATCATGGTTGAGCCTAGAGTGGCCAATTATAAATATTCCTTTACTTAGATTGGTCAACTATGAATTATTGCTCAATTAGTTATAAGAGTTTACTTCACACAAATTTTATAACTTATATTGTAAAAATGTTTTTGAAATTATCACAAATGCTTTTAAGTTGTATTTGTATTCTTATTCTAATTAGATAATAAACTTGAATCATTTTATATTACCAAGTATGTCCCCTTTTTCAGTAATGGGGTGGAAAGCTTGATTGTGTGCCAATCGTCAAATCAACAATCATTTTCTTTTAGTTAAATACATCAATATCTGATTGTGAGTTAGCTATAAAATTTCATCATGTTGTTAGGTCAAAGAAGGTGTTAATTTATGCATGTAGATTTTTATGCCTACAACATCACGAATGTCATCATTATCAACAATCAAAATCATAAATAGTTGCTACAAATTTGTTCACCAATCTTAGAGAAATGACATATATGGATACTACTTTTCATAGGTGAAGGAGTTTGAATCCAAAATGAGCTAAAATATTTTACTAGTAAAAGAGACACATTTTATGAGACACTTAGTAGAAAACATGCACATGACAATATTGGCATGTGTAAAAAAATTCTAAAACCATTTTGTACATAACATAGACCACTTTTTGAATAAAAAATTATTTGTATGTCAAAGTAAATGAAGCAAAATTTGCCCTTGCATAAGGTACTTAGTGAATATAAATTGTTCTTGGAGGTGGTACATATCCTAAGGGCATGGATAGTATTACGGGGTGATGTGGATCCAGCATGCCCATGGTTGTGAGCCGACAGGGATGGAGTGGTTGCTCAGGGAGTGACAGCTAATACTTTGGCGAGTAATCAGGTGAGCTGCATGGTTATATGCACAGTGATCTTCAGGTTGACGTCACATGTTATTTCTATCCATCATCTATTTGGTAAGCAGGATGCAATTTTTGGTTAGATCCAGTTGGAGTCTAGTTGCACTATAGGTGGACATATTCTTGGGGAGCTATCAACAGGTTATAGATACTTGGTGATCAGATGGCACAGGAGGGTACAGGGTTCTGGAGCTATCCTACCTGATATGCTATGGATCGTGGGTGAGTTATTCATCACGATAGTGGATCTAGTTTGCATTTGCTTTGGCTTGGACGCTATGATGGATACAGTTGTGGTGAGATAGGCTCCTTGGTGGGAGGCCTATATACTGGTCAAATCAGATTTGGCAACGTCAAGCATGGAAAGTTGAACCTACATGGGATGTAGGATAGACAGATCAACATCAGTATCTCTGAGAGGTGGGCGAGCTACTCAGGTATAGCTATGGTGAGGTTTGTGTACATTCATTCATTGAGTCCTTGGTAGACTCTTGTGAGGTTTGTGTACATTCATTCATTGAGTCCTTGGTAGACTCTTGTGCTTGGATCATGGGGAATGGATGGGGATCAACTTTCAGGACTTATTGGATAGATGTATATGCTTGGACGTGAGAGCATCTTGGTACAGGTGCAGGCCATGGTTGAGGACCTGATTTGGTGACCAGTGATGTAACAGCGGATCTACAGGTGGCACAGGTGTTGGTACGACAGGATACCACTTATGGGCAGACCTTGGTCATGTATTTGACGCTTTATCATTCGTGTTGGTTTGCATGAGTGTGTGTGGGCTTGCATGTTGCCTTATCATGGGAGTCTAGATCTGAGTCGGAGTTTTATGTGGTTGTGCATTTGCTACAGTGAAACAATGTAGTCATTTATGCTCATTGACTTGTCATTGTCTACTAGCTGTCCATCTAGTGAGGGTACAATCTTATGGTGGCAGTAAGATTTTTTTGGTTGAGCCTCAGTCACTCATTTATGTCAGCTTTATAGGTTTGTGCTTGTAAGTGTTTGATAGGATGTCAGCCTAGCTAGATGGAGGATGTAAGTCTCATGGTGGCAGCGGGATTTCCTCAGTTTGAGCCATGTCGCTCATGTGGTCCACTTGTGTTCAAGTCGGATTGGGAAACGAGTCAGTTGGTCGAGAGTGTGGTAGACTCTCTGTATGAGCATTGTGTTTACATGATACTTTGTGAGTCAAACCTGGTGGTTTGTTGGTGTGCTTGAGTGTGACTCAAGTACAGAGTAGCATGGACATGCATAACATCTTTTGGACACTCCAGACATTGCTACAAATTATTGTTTTTCACTCTTATCACATTTGAGCTTAAGGGAGAGAGTTAGAAATCAGAGTTAATTTGATATACATTTTATGTAAGCTCTAAATGTGATGATGTAATTGGTGTACAGTTTATTTGGTCTACTATATATGGTTGTGTTCGGGACGTGACCCGTTAGGATATATTGATCGGGCACTGATCCCGTAGACGGCTACTTGGGTTAGTCGGGTAGCCACACATAGGAAGAATTAGCCGGTACAGAGTTATATACAGTACTTGCTATACTCAAGGGCATGTCTTGAGTTTGTCAGTCGAATTTGGCCATATTGGGCCCGACCTTAGTTTGACAGGTGGTAGGCCAATATTAGGACACCTGCCTTTTCATGCAGTTTGGGGCTTTGCTATATGTACAGTGTTTTTTTATAACAGACTTAACTTTTGTTGTGCCATCTTTGAGAGCTTGTGAGGAGTGGCTATGGTAATTGTGTGATGTGATCTACATACTACACTAGATCCTAACAGAATTTCAACTAACTTCAGTTGTATCATTCATCTCTGATTGATCTCCTGGCACAGCTCTGACGACACAACGTTTTTTGTCATTATATAACAATACAAGATTAACCCGCTTTGCCAGGAAGGCCACCACATGTTCATTAAACCAGCTTAATCCTAGGATGGCGTCAAAAGCAGTCATTTTCAAGACTGTGAATGTTAATCGATTTTTCCAAGTCCCCAGCGAGATTGGCAAATTGGTTGCCAATCTACAAGTTATCATTGTGCCTTTGGCGGTCTCCACATAGATAGGGGTCGCATTTTCTTCACATTGAATGCCCAATTCCTCTGCCTAACTTTCTGACAACTAGTTATGCGATGCTCCCAGATCCACCATGAAGTGAATGATCTTGCCTTGGATGCAGCCTTTGAGGTACAACAACTGTGATCCTTTTGTAGGAGTCGCCATGAGATGTTCCCGATAAGCCGCAAGTGCCCCTATTTGTTGTAAGGCATTCAGGTCGGACTCCGTCAAGTCCACTTTTGGGTCTTCTTCGTCGCCTTGTTCACAGTCCGCTTGATCAGACGCCTCTCTTTCCATCTTATCAAACACTTCGGTCGCCGCCACGATTTGTTTATTCAATGGTTTGGGACACGACTTCCACGAGTGACCTTGCTGTTGTGGAGTCTTATGATCTCACATTATCCAAATTTTGTCATATATTGTAAAAAAATTCAATTTCCATATATATAAAATGTGCTATTGTGCCTAAATACATGTAAAGGCCTATTTCGCACTTTGTAAATTCATATTTTGAGTAGAAGTTGCGACGTTCTAAAGAGACGCAATAGAAGTTCAGAACCGACATTTGACGGTTCGTAAGCGACATTGAGACTGAAGAACATTTCTATAAGGATAGCACTATGTGCCATTGTACATACGCAGAGCTGAGTATCAATAGAGAGCGAAGAGCAAGTTCTTATAGCTTGAACATTCTTTCCTTCTGTTATCTCTCACAGAATTACTTCTTATCATTTGTGTGAACACACTCTGTATGATCTGTGATTGATTGTGATACTTTTCTGTTTGCGTCACACATATTTTCTAAGTTATACTGAATTTCAGTTACTCTAACACGGATTTTCAGGCGACACCAGCAAGTAATAATTCTGACTAATGTGCGCAGGGAGTTAGCCGAAGCGGTTAAACATAACGTTTAGCAGAAATTCCTTCAACTCTGAATGAGCTATGTGTTCAGATAATGGGATTGATTGAGGCTCTTTCTTGTTTGCTTCCTGCGATAAAAACTAATTCTCTATGTTTGATTAAGAAGAACTTTTAGCTAATGTAATTCTACTTGATGAATCTAATTGCTAGTCGTTGTCAGTTCTGACTGTTTTCTTGATGCTTGAAAAGCCTGAAAGATAAAGTAATTCTTACAATTACAGACTTTGACCAAATCGTTTCATCATTGGTGTTCCTGGATGCCAATTTACCCAAATATCTTTGGATAACCAGTTATGTCGTTGTAGTATTCATTGTGAACTTTATACACTCTAGTCTGTTTATCATCATACATACATTTACCATGCAAAAGATGAGATTATTGTCTCTCTTGGGGAACGATCAAACCATTTATACTACGTCATTCATTTATTTTGTGGAAATCTATAATGACTAGGCCACCACATAATTTGGCGCCGTTGCCAGGAAGATGAATTTCACCTTTTGCAATATTTTTAAGTGTATTACATCTACGAATCTTTCTCATGTAATGCATGCCAAGAACATACTCTCAAGCAATTATTGAACAGAAATGTTTAGAGTGTGCACAGCGTTTAGAAGCATATAGGAATTCTAGAGATTTGTATTTGCAAAATTTGCAAAACTCACCAGTTAGAGCAAGATTAACACCTGAAGCGTTTAATGATCTTTTACACGCTACTACAGCATTTGTAGATTCATTTGAGGAAAGATCCGTTGAAACACCAAGTTCTACAGATTCACCTGAATCAAATTCGTCTGATTCTACTTTCGAACCAAGTTTAGACTCTTTGTTCGAGCGAAGTTTAGATTCAGATCCTCCAAGTTCATCTAGTTCACCACCATCTGTTAATATGGCTAATCCAGTGCCACCCACATCTACAAAAATCAGATATGATTTCTTTAAGGGATCATCATCTGAAGATGCGGATAGTTATATGTCGCAATTTGAATCCATTACGATAGCAAACAAAGAGCAGACGGACGAGAATAAAGTTAGAATTTTGCCAGGTCTTCTGCGGAAGCAGGATAGGATTTGGTACAGTCAAATAGTACCGGAAACAGTTAATACTTGGAACGCTTTAAAAGTAGCATTCCTTAAACAGTTTAGGGAGATAGAATATTCCACTAGATTGTTGGCTCGGCTTAACTCTGTTGAAAAAAAACCAAAGGAATCACTTAGAAAATATACTCGTAGGGTTAAGAATTTAATAGGAAAGTTAGGAGCCCAGTATCCAGTTCCTATGCAAAATGAATGGTTCTTGGGTGGTTTGCCTAAGAAAATGGATCATTATTGTCGACAGGGTTTGATGACCTCTTTGGAAGATGTCATTGTCTCTGCCGAGACTTACGAAACCTCTCGAATTTCTCGCACATGGAGAAATGAAAGAAAAAATAGTAAAAAACAACAAACAGAAGAATCTGAAACATCTACTGAGTCTGAATCAAAATCTAATTCCAGGATATGGAAGATTCTTCTGAGTATTCATCGTATTCTTCTTCATCGAAAAAAAAATCTTCTTATTGGAAAATTAAGAATAGGAACTCAGAAAGAAAGAAAAAAATGGAGAAATCCGAAAAGATGGATCTATTAAGGAAAAGTGTTGAGTTGTTAACAAGAGAAATGAGTGATCTAAAGGTCCAAATATCTAATGTTAAAGCCAAGGGAAAGAAAGCGAAACCTAACGCCAATGTTTGGTGTACTGCGTGTGGGAAGGAAGGTCATTCTAAGACCAACTGTCCCAGTTTGCAGACTAATTATTTAAAAGAGGAACTATTCCTCTGTCCGATTAATAATCATGAGGAGCTAGCTTATACTACAACTCCTACTAACCAAAAAACTATGATACCGAAATAGCGTACTGGTCAACAGTACACTATTTTGCGAAGGGTCGGAACACGAGATTCCACTCCACCAACCAGGGTAAGGGGTTCGTGCTACAATTGCGGAGCCCTGGATCACTATCCGTCTGATTGTCCTGAACCCAGGAGATCAGCAGGATATGTGCCGCTCTGCGCTAGCTGTAAAGGCGAAGGGCATTAAAGGCGAAGGGCATGTCACTGCTGAATGTCCTCAGCCACAACAGCAACAGTTTGTAAACTCGCCTAGGGAAGACGACCTTCGGCCATCTAAGACTAACACTAACATGATAGTTCAGAGGATAGAAGTAGAGTCTGAATTATTAGATCAAGATCATCAATGGCCAGATTTAGAGAAAAAAGTAATTAAAGTAACTACAAGAAGTAGCAAATATTCTTTAACTCTTAAAGATAAGAAGAAAACTAAGACTAAAATTGCAAAAACTGCAAAAAACACGACAGAAAAAGCGAAGGTCGCAGAACAGTTAGTAAAAATTCCTAGTAATAAAGAATTAAAGCTTGATAAGTCTAATGGAAAGCATTATGATGTTGATATTAGTTCAGAAGCTAAGAAGCTTTTAGACAAAGAAACTAGAAAAGTTAAAAAAAAGTGACATTTTCAAATCCAGTTATAAGTAGCGAGATACCTAGAGATCCGTTGCCACTTAGAAATCATTCTTATAATATTGTCGAAGACCTTATTTCTAGAATGCCCAATATAACTTTTAAACAGTTATTAGATGATAACCAATATTATAAAAAAGAAACTAAGCAATTTTTGCAAAATAAAAAGAGAAGAAAAGCAAAGTTACCGGTAGTCAACATAGGCCAACCAGAGATTCAAGTAGTAATTAATGGTTGCATTTTAGATAATGTACTCATAGATTCCGGATCTAGTGTAAATATAATGACTGAATAAACAACATATGAACTAGGCATTCATCATAGAATAGCACCCACTTTAAGACATTTAAGACTAGCCGATGCAACTAGAAGATCACCAATAGGAGAACTATCTCAGGTTCCAGTTTATATTGGAGACTCGGGATCTAGTATCAACATAGTAACGAAAACAGTGGTTAAAGAATTAGGACTAAAAAACTAGATACAGTCTATCACTTATCACGAAATCCATTTAGCAGACGCGACTAAATGTATACCAGTAGGCGAGCTAAAAGGTATTAACGTAGTTATAGAGACAGAGACATTTGCTATGAATTTCCTTGTCATAAATCTAGTAGATACACCACCTTATTAGATATTATTTGGAAGACCATGGTTATATCAAGCAGATGCTATTATAAATTGGTCTACCAAACAGATATTTTTTTCAGGTATTCTCACAGCCAGTCCAATAGGGGGTCACCTTTTGAGATGGGGTGAGGAGTTAGCTAGACCTGCTGAATCATGGATTAATTTCATAGAATGCTATGAGATTGATGAGGAAGTAGACATACCGACAACATCCGAGTCGAGAGAAGTTCTTGGTGGAACCAGAGCAAGTTTGACCGAGGGATGGTAGATAAAACAAATTATGTAAAAATAGAAATTAATAAAGGTAAGACTTTGAATCTATATAAACACCAATCGGACCAAGAACGTGGAGAGTATATATTGCTTCTTCAAAAATGTCAAAATGTGTTTGCTTGGTCGATGGATGATTTAATAGGTATACTAGTTAAATGGGGTGAACATAGAATAGATCTCATTCAGGGAACAATACATGTTAGGCAGCGCCAATATAGATTGAATCCAAAGTACTCCTTATTAGTAAAAGACGAATTAGATAGATGTCTTAGAGCGAGTATTATATATCCTGTTCGAAGTAGTGAGTGGGTGTCACCAATAGTTATAGTACCTAAGAAGAAGACGGGCAAGATTAGAGTTTGTCAGGATTTTAAGAAACTAAATGCTGCCACAACAAAAGATTATCATCCTATGTCGTATACATATACTATTCTTGACCAGGTAGCTGGTCATGAACGTTATAGTTTTTTAGATGGATTCTCAGTTTATAACCAAGTTTTTATAAAAGAGGAAGATAGATCCAAAACTACTTTCACAACTGATTGGGGGATGTACGCATATACGTGAATGCCCTTTGGTCTTTGTAATGCACCTGCCACATTCCAACGTATGATGACAAATATTTTTCAAAAGAATTTAAGAAAGTTTTTAGAAATTTTTATGGATGACTTTTGTGTCTATTCATCAAATAAAAACCATTTACATGAATTAGAGAAAACATTGAGAAGATGTCAAGAGACAACTTTTAAACTGCATCCAGCTAAGTGTTACCTTGGGATGAGGGAAGACATCCTTTTAGGGCATAAAATTTCGAAGGATGGTATACAAGCCAAGATCAAAAAAATAAAAATGATTTTAGAATTATTAGAACCAACCAATTTAAGAGAGCTTAGAGGTTTTCTAGGACATGTAGGTTACTATCAGAGGATAATTAAAGATTATGCTATAATAGTGACTCCTTTAACAAGTTTACTAAAAAAATCTGTTGAGTACCATTGGACACAGGACCATCAGCAAGCTTTTGATCAATTGAAACAGTCATTAGCAAAAGCCACTGGGGTTAGACCTCCAAATTGGGCTAAAAAGTTCCATGTATATGTAGACACATCATCTTTTGTGATAGGTGTAGTGCTTAGTCAGAAAGATGACCAAAATATAGATTATCCAATTTACTATGCGGGGAGGCAACTCGCTGCATCAGAAAAGAATTATTCCGCTACAGAGCGAGAAGCACTAGGGATGATTTATTCAGTAAAGAAATTTAGACATTACCTTTTAGGATAGCCTTTTGTTTTTCACGTAGATCATTATGCATTAAAACATTTAGTCAATGAACCTGATCTTCCGGGTAAAATAGCTAGATGGGTATTATTATTAGATGAGTTTAATTATGAAGTAGAATTAAGAAGAGGCAAGGATCATCAAAATGCCAAATATATATCCCGCCTCCAAACAAAAATTCAATTAGAACCCATTTCTGATGAATTTTCAGATGATTATATAATGCGTATTCAATCAGAAACATCAATTTATAGGGACGTTATTAATTTTTTACAGGACCAGATATATCCTGAACATTTTAATAAACAGCAAAAAACTGTTTTTCTTTCTAAGGTAGGACCTTACACGATTGTAAATAGTATATTGTATAAATTAGGAGCTGGCGATAGTCTTCGTCGATGTTTAGAACCAACGGAGACAACCGCTGTAATAAAAGCATTACTTGAGGAAGATTCGGGGGGTCACTATGCTCTTAAAAACACTGCAGAAAAAATTTTCAATGCTAAATATTGGTGGCCTACCGTCTATAGAGATGTTAAATTATCTATTAAAAAATGTGATGCATGCCAGAGGATGGAGAAACCCAGCTTCGCAACACATTGGCCGCTTACTCCAATTATTCCCTTAGCACCCTTTGAGAAGTGGGGGATAGATTTTGTAGGGCCTATTAAACTGATCATGCGTAAAACTCGTCGTCGTTGTATACTCGTTGCCACGGACTATGCTACCAAGATGGTAGAGGCCGAAGCCACAATTAAAAACGATGCTAAGACTGTAGCGAAATTTTTATTCCAAAACATTATCATGCGATATGGTTGTCCCTTAGAACTCGTTAGCGATAGGAGAACCCATTTTCTTAATCAGACCATAGAAGCCATGTTGTCATATTTTTCTATTACACATCGTCAAACCATATAATCCAAAAGCAAATGGGCTTACGGAGCGGGCAAATGGAATTCTATGTAAAATTCTGAATAAAGTAACGGAAACACATTCTTCTGATTGTGTATGGAATGCATCCCATACTACCGATAGAATTCGAAGTTTCGACGTTTTGCATTAGTAATAAAGAGCGAATGGATGAACATGATAGTCTCCGGGAGCGGATGATTTCTTTGACGCAACTGGAAGAGGATCGTCGTCTTTCATTAATGGAGATTGAACGAGTTCAGAATAAAAGAAAAGAAATTTTTGATCAATCCATCAAGAAAATAAAAATTAAACAAGGGGACTATGTGCTTTTGTATGATAACAGACACATGTTGTTTCCTGAAAAATTACATACTAGATGGATGGGACCGTATAAAGTTATAGAAGTTTTTAATAATGGATCACTTCAGTTAGCTGATCTCCAAGGACATTTACTTGACACTCGAGTAAATGGTTCAAGGGTGAAGCGCTACTATGACTAATGTCCGATACATCAGTTTTTGAAGGTCGTCATTTTTTGTCCAATTATTATTATTATTATTTTTTTACCGAAGTATTAGCGAAAATGTCGAAACTAGTTTAAATTTTAGCAAAAATGTCGAAGCATGCTGCATTGTTTGTATTGCGGAAAACCCGAGACCTTTGCTACATTATATACTTTGCGAAAAAGCTGACACTACATTAGAATTTACCATTTTAGAAATACGAAAATTGTGACACTTACTTTCGCATTTTTCGAGATTTTCTACCTTCCGACACCTTCGTATTTTTTGCATAATAATTTTCGCTTTGATTTACCAAGCGAAGCATTCGTGTATTTTGTTTATTTATTTATTTATTTATTTTTGTTTTTAGGACTAGCCACTTTATTAATGAGTATGTACTTTCAAAACGAAGGACACGCCTCCATTTAATATTAGTCTAATCCGCCGAAATACCATCAATACGTCTAAAACCTCAAACACTTCAGTTGTTGTCGCTACCACTTTCCGTCACTCTTGCTCTCCGAATTGCAAATTGTTGCGATCAAGCTCTTGTCTGCCATCGCTCGTTTAAATCTGCAAGCACTATGGCGATTGTATTCAAAACGCACCCAAAGCCAGTAATACCAGTATTACAACCACTAGCTTTTCGAGCGCGAATTGAAGGTCTTCTTCAATTCAATCCATCAGTAATTTTTATTGATTTATGTAATGAGCTGATCCGCAATTTGGGCGAAACAGAAGAAGGACATATTTCCACAACCGTCCGCAATCAAGAGATTGTTATCACAGAGGGGTTTTACTGTCATGCCTTAGGATTGCCTATGGATGGCAGTATGCCAGTTACTAAACCAGATCTCATTGCGGAGAGCGGAGCTTTTCAAGAAGAGGCTTATCTTGAGAAACGGAGATACAAACTCTCTTACATAAGAGACCCCAATCTCAAGAGCTTCGTTCAATTTGCTCTTGCTTTTATCTTCTTACCGAAGCAAGAGTACACAATTTCAAATACCAATATGGGATACCTGCTAAGAGCTTTAAATGGAGAACAAATTGCCTTCGGACATATTGCTTTCAAGCAATTCTGTAAATAAATAAAAGTTAATCAGTTCTCCAGGCTGGGTCAGCAGCTGGGCATTTTATGTATGCATGATGGTGTGCTGAAAGTGTAGGAGGATATAAGGATTGCACTAGTACTGCCAGAGCTAGTACCATCAATTGAGGTGGAATCTCAGATGCAGACATCAAAGGCAGGCACATCATCATCATCCAGTCAAGGGAGCACGGTGAGGATGACTTCGACATCATCCCAGTACACACCACTATCCAGCAAAGAAGGAAATAGTAATGCGGAAGAGGAGGCGGAGGACACTACTGATCAGGAGCATAATCAAGCTGACATACCACAAGAACTAGAACCACAAGGAGCAGAGCAGCTTTCTGATGACCAGCAGGGTAGCGAAAGCGACGTCGAAGAACCAATTCTCGATGTCAAATTATATCAGAAGGTTTTTGGCACACTACTGCCAGATACTCGGGCAGCTATTCAGCATCTTGCTAGCTTGGAGAAGGTATCCAGGAAGCTGGGGTCCAAGTATAAAAGAGTTCAAGCAAACCTCACCCAAAAAGATACAGAGCTAAGCGAAACAAAGGCTGAGTTGGCCTATAGAAATGAGGAGCTTGAGGCTGCTAATGCGGAGCTGAGCAGAAAAGATACAGAGCTTGAAGAAGCAAAAGGAAGATAGGATGCCACGCTCGAAGTGTTGGAAGAAACTCAAGAGCAGTCCAACGCCTTCGAAAGTGAGAACATATTGCTTAAACAACAAATTCAGACCCTGCAGACTTCTTTGTAGGAGGAGAGACGAGTGTGAACTAATCTTCAGAGTAGCAATGCGGAGCTGAGCAATGAACTCAGCAGTGCTCATGAATCAATTGCCCAACTGCAAAATTCTGCAGAAATGTTAAAGAAAGGCAATCAGATATACAAGAAACAGGCCGAAGAGGCAATATTGTGGCGAATCAGCGCCGAAATCACACTCGATGCCTGCGTATCTCATGGTATCGAATTGATCCGGTAGCATGGAAGGTGTTTGTGTCACACACATTTTCTAAGTTATACTGAATTTCAGTTACTCTAACATGGATTTTTAGGCGACATCAGCAAGTAATAATTCTGACTAATGTGCGCATGGAATTAGCCGAAGCGGTTAAACATAACTTTTAGCAGAAATTCCTTCAACTCTGAATGAGCTATGTGTTCAGATAATGGGATTGATTGAGGCTCTGTCTTGTTTGCTTCCTGCGATAAAAACTAATTCTGTGTTTGATTAAGAAGAACTTTTAGCTAATGTGATTCTACTTGATGAATCTAATTGCTAGTTGCTGTCAGTTCTGACTATTTTCTTGATGCCTGAAGAGCTTGAAAGATAAAGTAATTCTTACAATTACAAACCTTGACCAAATCATTTCATCATTGGTGTTCCTGGATGCCAATTTACCCAAATATATTTGGATATCCAGTTATGTCGCTGTAGTATTCATTGTGGACTTTATACACTCTAGTCTATTTATCATCATACATACATTTACCATGCAAAAGATGAGATTATTCTCTCTCTTGGGGAACGATCAAATCTTTTATACTACGTAATTCATTGATTTTGTGAAAATCTATAACGACTAGGCCACTACAACTGTTGACAATTAAAGTAGCATAGGGAACTGCCCACTGTTGGTGAGCTATTGCTATGACTAGTTGCAGGGCCAAAGTTGCTCCTCCTCTGGAAGGTATTCCCTCCGTTATTGCCTTGGTTGCCAAACCATGTTCTTGCTGGGAATCTGTTCATGCTACCTGAGGCTTGGTTACCATTTGAAGTTGAGTCCCCCCTTGGGAAGAAGCTTGGACTCGGTCTGGATCCACTTAGTATCTTTGTTGTTGTTGAGGGAGCAGTTGGTGCCAGCGTGATCTCATAATTGCAAACCATTTCATCCGCCCGAATAGTTGAGTTAAAGTCATTGGGCATGTAGCTGTCTATCGCTCGCCGGGTCCATGTCTGCATTCCAGACAAGAGGCAGTGGGTCTTATCGGCTTCCGACATATCTTCACTTACCCATACGCTCTGTTTGAATTTGTTCAGGTACTCTCGTAGCGAACCTTTTTGCTTGAGTCCTGATAATTCTGCCCTCAGTCTCATGTGTGAATCTTTGGGTATGAACTCCTCTCGTAGCGCATTTTTGAATGCATCCCATGTCCGAAACTGCATCCCTGCCACTCGGTACCAATTTGTTGTGTAACCCTCAAAATATGCTAACACTAATCTGCTCTCTCTTCTTCAAGGATATTCATCAAGCAGAAGTAATGGTCCATGTGAAACAACCAATCCTCCACAACTCGAACGTCACGCTCCCCTTTGAAAGTAGGCGGTGCTTTTACTTTAGCAGTCTTCTTTGGGCCTTCTGCGTTTTGCGCCGGAGTATCCCTTGGTCTGAGTGGAGGAGGCATCTCTGCATTCTCTCTTGTGGTCTCCAGCTCCTCAAACCTGGCTTTGGGCTGTGTTAGCCTATCTCTCAGTTCTCTAGCGAGGTCAAATTGACTGTGGTTCATGGCTCGCATGGATGCTTGCCATTCTTTCCTTTCTATTTCTTTGTCCTTATTTACCTCACTAAGCATAGTCGCCATTGCGCTCGATAGGTATTGGCGCATCTTGACATCAAAGAGGTCTTGGTGCGCCTCTGGCACGGGTTCATCTCTTGGTGCCGGTTCAGAAGGGGCGCCAATTTCTTCTTGAGGAAGTGCCACTGGGGCATGCATACGCTCTTTCTTTCTTGATTTGGATCTGGCGCCATCTCGGTGCAAGCAGGAGCCATATTCTCGGCCTTGCTCTTCCCCATCTGTTAATGCTCATGATTCATCAAGGTGGTCATCCATCCTGGTAAGAGGTGCACTTTCACTAGTCTATTTTCCTTCTCTTTTTGAAAGCTCTCCCCTTTGCACACTGGGCCCCACAGCTCTTTTTCCTTCTTTATTAAGTCAGCTTCAATACAAAAGTATCTCCTCCTCAAATGAGCATGATCAAATCACCTGAGAACCAAGTAGGAATCAGAGGTTATTCAGGTCCGGGCAAGCACACAACAAACAAACAAACAAACCGAAGCAAACATAGAGGATCCCTCTCAAGTCACATCCCCCTTGAGACCGGACGTAGGATCTTTGCCTAGCCGCGCCCACACAAATCTATCACATAATTAGCCCACGGGGAAACATCCATCCAACCATCCGTGCTTTCACCATTAAGCAGCACATTGCCTCAGTAACGCCTCACCAAATCTGGTCGATAGCCCTTATAACTAAACGATCGGTAGCTATCCCGCACCGGCAGCTAACCACCCATGCTTTACACCCGAATTCGAACAGCATCTCTGTATCAATGGTTAACCCGTACAGTTCAAATATGTCACCCTTCACCCCACAAGGCACAGACCATGCTTTCACCTACCTAGGCAGCACTTTGCCTCATCTGTCCTATGTGCAGACGGTGCCAGGCCCTAACCGCGAGAACTGACCGTGCTTACACCTCAAGGACAGCACATTGACTCATCAAGTCTCCCGTTCTGCCGACCACCCCGACTGTGGACGCACCTGTGCTTACACTGTGGGTAGCACCTTGCACAACGGTTGTCCAAACAAATCCCAAAAAGTGGTCCTCCCTGTGAGACTTGCGTAGCTAACCGGCTAGTAAGCTCTGATACCACATGTTGCGTCGGTGCCTCAAAGGGCATTGGGACTTGAGCGGTTTCCCCAACACGAGCTTAAGTCTAACATTCATCCATTATGCACTTACGTAAAAGCCAACTTAGTAACGTAACAAGCTTAACCATTCAGACTTAAGAAAACTGGAATCCCAGCCAATCCAAAACCAACTCAGAATCCATCCCCAAAAGGTAACCAAAGACAAAGACAAGCCACACATGAAACCCAAGGCATAGTGGTCACCAAACTGACCAATTGGCATAGCGGCGAGCCACACATCGGTGACGTGGACCCTTGGACACCGGCGATGCAAAACGGTTGTAGTAAGGGTCCTTCCACTTGGACCAATCCCGAAGGCGAAACCGAAATGGTAATCATCCCCAAGGATCAACTTTATTAAATTTGGAAGAGGTTACAATCATACATAAACTGACTAGTCTCGGGGCCACCAACACGTGCTAGGCATTGTGCCTGGCTCGTGCTGGTAGAGGGAGCTGAGACCTGGCGACTGGATTCCTGGCGCTGGTTGAGTTGCCCAAGTTTCTGTCTACCGGACTCCTCCTATAGTTCTGGTGTGATCCGGTGCGCCCCCTCTATCCTGGAATATAGTACTTTCTGGTAAAGCATGTTTTTCTGGACTTAGTTTTTATTTTGCTGATTAAGCTTGGCAAGCCTGGCAGAATCAGTCTAGCTCCCGGACATGGGTCCCGGGAGTCGTCCCGGCAGCAGAATCAACTTGACTCCTCACTAGGCCATGACTCGAGCTCCAAAGCTAGCTCATGACTACTTGACTGGCTCACCACAGGTTGGAGCCTCAGTCCTTGACTTTCTAACTTGCTCTGGGACCAAGAGGAGCGTCACCCCTTAGAGTCTTACAGGGCACACTGGGTGCACCCGAGTCAGCTTTACAACATTGGGCTGAATATGTTGAATCTGAAGGGAGTCTTAAACTCTCTCAGGTCCCAAAAGAGGTCTTAGCCCAACAGGAAGCCCTTCTTCAACAGGCTGCGACAAGAAGATAGGTGGTAGCAGCAGCAGACAGTTCAATTGATGCAGGCACTTCTAGTTCCGGTTCTGTGGGAGTAATTATGTCCACCACAGCAACTTCCGCAGTTGCACCTTCATCACTTGCTATCACACTTCCACCACCACCCCCACCCTTTACCGCTACCTCCACACCGTCACTCACTCTCAACATGGGCTTCAATTCCACCCTTCCACAAAAGCCCACACCTGTACAAACTTCCACCCTACTTGACTCTATAATCAACGTAGATGATTTCGCTTTACAATTGCTAACACAATTCCAGCAACCACCGTCACCACTAACCCACTCCACACATCTCCGCCACGTAGTATATCCCCACCTCTTTCACCTATCATCCCTCAATCACCACCTCCTGCCTTTCATTCATCTCCATCTACCCATGTTCTTGATTTTCTACCCTTTAACCCAATGCCATATCATAACTATACACAAACCCTCCTTGACATTGGCCCTTGGGAGCAATTACCAGTTGTCGCCCAAAAAGCAGTATGGTTGGTGAATGAGCCCAATATAATCTATTCGGCACCCTAGGGGGACAGTACACCATGAGGCAAATTGACAATGACGCTATGGCGGACCTTCAGAAGAAAAAAGCAAGGCTGGAAGCGGAAAACAAGCAACAATAGTTGCAGATCCAAAACCTCACCACATACAATCAACAACAGCAACAAATGCTCCTCCACCTCCAGAACCAGCTCCAACTAAATGTATCCAACACGTAGA
Organism: Diphasiastrum complanatum; assembly: GCA_029204225.1. Taxonomy (NCBI): domain Eukaryota; kingdom Viridiplantae; phylum Streptophyta; class Lycopodiopsida; order Lycopodiales; family Lycopodiaceae; genus Diphasiastrum; species Diphasiastrum complanatum. The sequence continues at coordinate 60,716,115 of CM055093.1, forward strand.
CGACCATTGATAACATCACAGTAGAAAGGGACGAGGCCGTAGCAGATGCACAAGCTGCACGTTCCGCTATGAAGGAACAATTGCAATTGGTGGACATCAACGACTTCGCACCACCAGCTATTCCTGAGGGAACTCCCATTCCAATGGTGGCCTATCAAATGCTGGCCCGAAAGTTGAAAGCCACGACGGAGCAGCACACTAAATTACAACCATCATACACTGCTTCCGTCGAGGCCCTTAACCAGCACATCGCCACCCTGGAAGAGCGGTTAAAAGCAGTTGCCCAGTCCATGTCATCTATCCATGGAGAGCACGCCCAGTTCCATGATATCGGCTACCACTTTGATGGACCAGATGGTGGAGATGGAGCGGGATTCCAATAGCCCCAACCTGCTACTCAAAGCTCCTCCTTTCAAGGCCAACCCCTATGACAAGGAGCTCAAACACCAACCAATCCATAGGGCTCTGGTGGTACCGGCTCCCAACATTATCCTTTCCCTTCTTCCGCTAACCCCATCAAAGCCACTAACATTCCATTTATTCCACGCCAATTTTCCCCTGAATCACAATGAATTGTTGAAGATAACCCCAACCCTCCTCTATTCCCCGAGCCAGATCCCAAATTCAGCATGCCATTGCCTCTAAACCACCAACCATCTGACACAAAATCACGCCCACAAAACCGAGCAAGGAGTTGCGCGCCTCTCAAGAGTTTGCCAAGAAATATCAAACCACAAAGGAGCGCGGCGGCTACATATTGCTAGATTTGGACCAGTGTAAAACACATAAATAAGCTGTCAAACTCCTAGATCCACAATCTCTCTGGCGCCATCAGCTCTTCCTACAAAGCAAGACCTCGATGGCATGGTATCTTGAAGCACCCTCCTATATGCACACAAATCCTTATTACTATCTAGTAACGAGGTGAGAACCATTTCCTGCCACCAAGGTCAAGAATAGGATAGCCCAAGCTCATAGGCGTCGATACCGGCAACTTAGTCGAAGACATGGTCACCAACTGCCGTGTAGTCTACTAGAAGCACCATGACAACTCTGATCGCGACGTTAGATATTTTGCAAACAATTGCGGCCTGGTAGCATTTATGACAGAACTCAAGGGTTTTTGGGATCGAGGGCTACCCCCAATAGCCCTTGATATCAATAAACCATTGCAAATGCAAGAAGACCACATCAGTGTAGCAAGGCTTTCTTATCGCGCTGCACTCACTTCAGCCCTGCACGTTGATATGGTGGGGGGAGGAGGAAGATTCAAGCCTCATGGGGGAGGAGGTGTTTGAAGATCTACTATTCTTAATGGTAATTTTTTTAAACAATGGTAAAAGTCCAAACTCTCAAGCTTCACAACAGATATCCTATTCGACAAATTAACAACACCACAAAATAAGAAAAAGAAAAGAGACATAATGAGTTACTTTCACTATTTATAGACTGGGGAAGGGCTTATTCTAGGTAGCATGAAGATGGTAATGTGTAAGGGGGGAGTGGGACAATCCATTATGCATCTCATTAGAAACCCCACATGTCACCACGTAGAAACCCCACATGTCACCATGCATTTCAAGTAAACATCACTAGCCTTTGACTTCATGCATGTGGTTCTCATCTTGACACTTGTTGCATTTCTAAGCATGTGGCCTCAACCTTAGTTTGCTTAATGTTTTAGTAAATTATTCAAGTTTGACCATTAGTCGGTCCTCAACTTAGACTGTAATGGATTGTACACATGCCATTTTATTAATGCATGATTCTAATGCTTTGGCAATGCTTATCGAGAATATCAGACCTCATGACAAAGTATAATCACCTCAAGTTGGATCATTCTCATCATAATGTTAGGGTCACTAGGAACTAGCATCTTTCCATGGTCACATTGTCATGAAGACCTTCCTTTCTAGGTATTCGACCTTGATTTTTTGTTCTTGGCCATGGTTTCTCTTGTCATGCACTACTGTAGTATCTATACATCATTGTTCATGATTAGGTTTTTAAATCTTTGATGTATTCTTGCATATGTGTGTGACTTGTACATGTTCATATGTACCTCCACATGTCAAGCCACATCATAGTGTATTACATAGTACCAAAGTGGAAGTTTAAATAAAAGCATATTCTTCATTCATAAAGGACTATGCCTTTATACATTACATCGCTCCAACACATTCAGCATTTTCCTCGACATTCTTCATAGGAGTTCAAAATTCCTAACTGTTCTTGGAGGAATTCTTGTGTGAACTCGAAGTGAAGGTCTCCCCAATTCTAAAGTCTTGACTTAAACATTGTGTCTTAAAAAGAAACAAATCAAAACACTGATGAACAAATCCAAAAATTACTCAAAGCCTAACAAAGTAATTACATCATTCAAGCACCATGAGACTTGCTGAGGGGTCAAGACCCCCCCCCCCGAAGGATTTTCTTAGAATTATGCAAGACCAAATGGCCCAAGGCCATATACAGTGGTTTGAGTAGATGGATTCTTGAATCTTTTCATCAATCAAATGTTGACAAATTTTGGATCTTAAAGAATCTCATAAAAGGGAAAGTGTTTCTTATGACATGCACAAGCTTTTATGATCAAGAATGGAGCATGCATAGTCAATAGGCATTGGATGCTGTGACATGCCGGCTTCAAATCTGACATGCAAGCTTCAAACCAGACATGCATGGTCATTAGGCAAGGAAAGGGATGACATGCAAGCTTCAAATCTGACATGCGAAATTCAAATCAGACATGCATGGTCATTAGGCAAGGAAAGGGATGACATGCAAGCTTCAAATCTGACATGCAAGTTCCAAATCAAACATGCATGGCTATTAGGCTATGGATGGTGTGTGTGTGTGTGTGTGTGTATGAGAGAGAGAGAGAGAGAGAGAGAGAGAGAGAGAGAGAGAGAGAGAGAGAGAGAGAGAGAGAGAGAGAGAGAGAGAGAGAGAGAGAGAGAGAGAGAGAGAGAGAGAGAGAGAGAGAGAGAGAGAGAAGAGGTAAGAGAAAGTGAGTGTGTGTGTGTAGTTCCAAAAATGGTTCCAATCCAGGCTTGGTAGATCCTCCTTATGCCATAGCTCCAAGCTTCCTTCCAAGCACCTACACACATAAAAACAAGAACAAGGGATAAACCAAAAATGAAAAAGAGATGAATAATGAGGGACAGGGGCGAGTTACTCCTTTTATAGGAAAGGGGTAGGCTTAAGGGAGTGGATGAGGTGTCCAAAACATGTGTGAGAGGTGGAAGGGGGACTCTAGGAGAAGTAAAGTGAAAGCATGAGGTGTATAGGTGTGAGAGGGTGTTTAACAACTTGTTAAAACAAAAAGGGGAGGAGTAGGAGGCGCATTTTCTTAGGTGTCTTAAGGCTTACAAGCCATCCTTTTCTTTTCAAATTTTAGGAGAACTAGTTCCCCATCTTCGTACTTGATTGCCCTCTTACGCATATTTGCGCTTTTCTATTGTTTTTGTTGTGCACTTGCGATGGATTGTTGAACCTTCGAAAAGGTGTCTTGATAATCCTACACAAATTCATCTGAGGCAAATATCTTTTCTTTAGTCCTTAATACAGGAGGCACAATAGATTTTCCATACATTACTTCAAAAGGTGCTTTACCAGTCGAAGAATGAACTGTGTTATTGTAAGCAAATTCTAGAATAGGGAGATAGTGTTCCCATTGAGTATTTTGATCACTTACATAACTTCTCAACAAGTCTATGATGGTTCGATTAATAATTTCACTTTGGGGATGGAAGGAGGAAGAGAATTTAAGGGTTGTCCCCAAGTTATCAAAAAGGGCTCTCCAAAAGCTGCTAGTAAATCTTGTATCCCGATCAGATACTATACTCTTGGGTAGTCCATGCAGCCTAAAGATGTGATGGAGAAACAAATGAGCAGCTTCGGGTCCCTTAAGCTATTTTTTACAGGGAATAAAATGAGCTTGTTTGCTAAATCTATCAATGACAGTCTATATCATCTCATTTTCATGTGTACAGAGAGGATTTCATTGGAGTTCTCATCTAAAATAGTACATCGACTAGCAGTAAACAAACCTCTATAGCCTTGATCAGTGATCTTGTTAATAGATAATAAATTCTTTGCTAATTTGGGTACGTAAAGTACACCATTTAGCTGTCTAGTGATGTTGTCAGGGAACTATAGTCGAATGGAGCCTTGGCCTTCAACCTTGTATGAACTTGAGTCGCCAAAGAAAATGTACTTGGAATCTATTGTTGTGAGAGTAGAAAATAGGTTCTTACATGGCGTCATGTGTTGTGAAGCACCGAATCAAGATCCATTGATAGGCATCTCTACTTGGTTAATCTTGTACCATCAGCGTCTTGTCCTCTTCTTGTGGATATCTGACAATGTCAGAGCCTCCCTCTTGGTGTTGTTGCATCTTCTTCCTCGCTTCATTGTGTTTGAGAATGCAACAATCCTTTATGTTGTGATTGGATCTTTTGCAATACCTACAAAAGAGTTTGGTCTTTGGTGATTGTTGACTGTGATGTTGTTGTTGTTGTTGCGTTGAGATTGGCTACTCCGCCTTCGTCTTCTTGTCCTTGAAGTTCTTCTTCTTCTTGGACTGCTGCTTATTAGAGTACAATGCCATTGACTTGGTACTCATTGTGGATAAGCTTTTTCTCCTAACTTCTTCCTGCAATAGGCTTGCTGTCAGCTTCTGGAGAGATAGCGCAGGAGTATTGCTCAGAAGCAATACTAGGTTGTCGCAGGAGGATGGAAGACTGATGAGAAGAGACATTGTTGAGTCTTCTTCTGAAATAGGGGAACCTATGGCAGCAAGTTGATTCAGGAACTGTTTGAATTTGTTCAGGTGATCGCTGACTGAGGTGCCTTCGGTCACTAGGACATATGATTTTCAAGGAAGGAATCCAAATGGACCCTTCAAAGATTAAAGCCATGCAAGACTGGCCTAAACCAAGAAATATTCATGAAGTTCGGTCTTTCCTAGGCTTATGTTCCTATTATAGAAAATTTATTCGCCATTTTGCTCATATAGCCTCACCACTACATGAACTCACTAAGAAGAGGGTAAAATTTCATTGGTATAAGAAAGAGCAAAATGCCTTTGATACTCTGAAGCATGCCCTTACCACGGGACCCGTTCTTATCATTCCCGATCTTCGCAAGCCTTTCTTTGTGGAAGTGGATGCAAGTCTTGACTGTATTGGGGCAGTCTTAAACCAAGAAGGTCATGCTGTAGCCTTTGAAAGTAGACGACTTCAAGGGGGCAGAAGACAGTATGATATTTATGAAAAAGAACTTTTGGCCATTATTCATGGCCTCAAGTTATGGAAGCACTATCTTCTAGGAAATAATTTCCTAGTTAAAACAAATAATCAAAGCCTTAGGTACTTTCTCACCCAACAATTAATTCGAGAAAAACATCTAAAATGAGCTAACTACCTTAGCACCTTCCATTTTCAGTTACTTCATCACCCATGAAAGGATAATAAGGTCGTCGATGCATTATCAAGAATCCCCAAGGTCAACCATATTTCCCTAGCATATCATGAAGATTTCCTTCCTATGAAAAGTATGTATGCTAGTGATTCAGACTTCTAGCATATACTTGAAATACTTGAAAGAAATCAAAGTCATAAGCATTATGTTTTGAAAGAAGGACATGTATTCAAAGAAGATAAGCTATGTATTCCCATAGCATTTAGAACTAAGATCCTATAGTCCACCCTATGCAGGACATAGGGGAATTCCTTCAAGTCATTTAAACATGCGTTCAATCTTGTACATGCATCATAACAAATTGGTCAAGGATATGAATATCAATGTTGTGTCTACAGCTAATCAAACTGTCTGTGAAAATTGTCTACTAGGGAAACAATCTAGGACAAAATTTTCAAGAGGACAAGCTAAAAGAGCGAAGTCCATTCTCTCACTAATTCACAGTGACTTATGTGGTCCTATGAGCATACCCTCTTTGGGTCAAGCTCTATATTTCATTACATTCATTGATGACTTCTCCCGGTTCACCAGAGTCATGTTCATAAAGAACAAGTCAGAAGCATTCAATTGCTTCAAAGAATTCAAGCAATATGTTGAGAATCACACTGGTTAGAGAATCAAGGCCCTATGGTCTGATTCAGGGGGAGAGTATCTATGAAATGAAATGGCGGACTACCTATGATCATGTGGCATGCACCATCCGTTCACAGCCAACTACACTCCACATCAGAATGGCATAGCTGAGTAAAAGAATCGAACACTAATGGAAGCTGCACATGATCCATGACTGTCAACGCTCAATTACCCCAAAACTTTTGGGCTGAAGCAATTTCTACAGTCTGCTATCTGCAAAATTATTCCAACACGAAGGCAGTCGACTCCAAGACACCCTTTGAAGCCTACTATATATACGGCTACAAACCAAGTCCGAAACATTTACGTATATTCGAATGTCTCTATTATGCTCAAATTCCATCTGATTTGAGAAAGAAGTTAGATCCAATAAGCTGTAAGTATATCTATTCAATGTCACACAAGATATATCGTACCTATGATATTGATATAGGTCAGCCATGATATTGTCTTTCTTAAAGACAAATTCCATGATTTCAAGTAGAAGCAGCCAATGTAGGAGTCTGTCACAACAGCTCCATTATCCATCGGCCTACGAATGTTCAAATGTAGGAGTTTGTCCCAACAGCTCCATTTACCATTGATGGGACTAGACCCACGATTGTTCAACCACGAGCTGAAGCCAGGAGAAACATCCACTCAAGCACCTGCAGTTCGACAACGACAACAACCTGATCGTTTTGTCCCTCAGACGTTCATCAGTCATGATGAACCTGCCATTGTTGCAGAAGCACTGTCAATGCCCAATGAAGACGAATGGAAAGCTGTCATGGATGGTGAGTACCATTTCTTGATGAAGAACAAGACCTGGAGTCTTGTTAATCCTCTTGTAGGTATTAAACCTATTGATTCTAAATGGATCTTCAAGCTAAAGCTTAAGCCAGATGGATCAATATCCAAATGGAAAACTCGTTTCGTGGTTAAAAGAATTTGAGCAAGTTTATGGAATAGATTACACTAACACCTTTAGTCCAGTGGCTAAGCATCAATCTATTCGCACCTTGTTGGCTATAGCTGTTGCAGAGGATCTGGACATTCACCAGATGGATGTCCAAACAACATTCCTTCACGAATACATACAAGAAGACATATTCATTTATCAACCAGAAGGTTACGTCCTTTAAGACAAAGAGCATTTGGTATGTAAATTTCATAAGGCCTTAAATGGTCTTAAGCAAGCTCCCAAGGCCTGGTATGATAGAATAAATCACTTCTTGTTGCAGCATAATTTCACTTCTTGCTCTGCAGACTCTAATTCTTGTATCTCAAACAAAATGGGTCAAGCTATGTTATAATAGCATTATACATTGATGGTTCCTTAATTATCAGCAATTCAAATCAGTTATTACAGGAAACCAAATCTATGCTTTCGTCGGAATTTGAGATGACTGATATAGGCCCAGTCCATTACCTACTCGGTATGGAGATTCATAGAGATCGCGCAAGCAGAAGGAATACTATAAGCCAAGAGTCCTATCCAATCAATGTACTTTGCAGATATGGCATGGAGGACTGAAAGCCCATAGACACACCTATGGATCCAGGATCTAAGCTGTCCAAAGACATGTGGCCCAGAACTCAAGTAGATCAACAAGAAATGTGCAGGTATTCTTATTAGTTCGTCATGGGATCTATAATGTATTCTATGATCTGCACACGACTTGATCTTGCATATGTAGTAAGCACATTATCTCAATACATGTCCAGTCCAGGCTTACAACACTAGAAAGCTCTGCAAAGAGTACTGAGGTACATTCAAGCTTCAAAGCACTATGCTTTGAGCTACAATGGTAATACAGAAGCTGCACTCACACTAATCACATATTCAGATTCAGATTGGGTAGGAGACGTGGATACCAGAAAATTCACATGAGGTTATATTGGTTTCCTTACAGGAGGACCCATTTCATGGAATATTAGAAAGCAGAAATGCATTTCATTGTCCTCCATAGAATCCGAATATGTTGCAGCTACATCAACAGTGAGGGAGATAATTTGGCTAAGAAGGCTACTGCAGGATCTGCAATTCCCACAGATCCGTCCAACAATACTCCAGTGCAACAATCAAAGCTGCATAGCTCTATCTTTGAACCCACGTACTCATGCTAAAACTAAACACATAGAAGTTCAGTTCCATTTTCTTAGAGAGAAAGTTCAGAATAAAGATGTTGTACTAAGTTACTGTCATACAAACACTATGTTGGCTGATATTTTGACAAAGCCATTGTCTAGAGATAAACATTTTACCTTAATAGATATGATAAAATCTCTCAGTTCAGATTCATAGCAATAAGCTTAAGGGAGAGTGTTGGATCTTACTCCTACTCTTCCTAACTGCCGTTCTTCCTTCTCTCAATTTTACTCTCTCAAATGAAACATATAGAAAATGAAGTGGTTTTCAACAGTCTGCACTTTTAGACTAATTGTCGCTACAATCTGCATTTTTTCTCCCAATTTCTGACAAGCAAAAAACCCGACACTGTCACCTTTATTTTTGCAACACTTGTGCTACTCAATTTTTAGGCCATTTCAAACACTTCAAAAAATGCAATACTGCAGTTTTACACGAGATTCTACACAAGCGAAACCCGACACTCTACAAAAATACACAGGATTCCTCACAGGCTGTCTACGTCTTCACGCTCCAATAACAATTGTTCTAATTAGTCAGTTAATTAGCTGTTAAGCGATCTTGTAAATACAAAGCTAGAATAATACAAGATCTTTTGCTATAGATGTAAATGAACGATTGAAGAGATTAGAGAGATTAGAAGATAGATGATGATTAGACAGAGATCAAATGACTAGAACGGGTCTTCTAGTAGCTGACTCCTCAGAGTTAGTGATTATAGAAAGAGAGATAGATATTTTGAACTTTAGCAATTGCTTTGAATCTGTGATTAGGATCACACGCTTATTAGTGCAATTGTGTTGTAGTCTGATCGTTGTTACTACAACTTTATTATACAGATTCGCTACTGTTCTATATCTTTTTCATTCTTGTTGATTGAAATTAACTCTCACTCCTCTTATGCAAACATCATTATAAAGAGAAATGTATGGCTGTCTTTGACGCCTAAATTATTTCTATCACAGTAGCCTAAGACTCCTACACTGGTAATCTTATTCAACACAATAGAACAGCTCGTAATCTCCGTTCTCTAAGTAATCCACAATCCTGTTAAACACAATTATTGCTGTCCTTTCATTATCATTATTGTTGTTGTTGTTGGAAGTAAATCTAATGTATGTGTGCTATGGCTAGATCTACTCACGATGCAATGTAGTATAGAGAGGATCGTCCACTTTCTAAGTTTCTACCAAGCTTCAAACAGAAATGCAGAAATAAAGGACAATGATGAAGCACTAAGGCTTACCCAACTAGTGTTCAGAATGGAAATGAAACTATCTAAAATGACAAAATGCAAAACCTTACTAAGGCTTACCCAACTAGCAAGGTGATTAAACCGAATCCTAGTTTAACAGCCAAAGGGAATGGAAATGATAGATTGCGGCTAAACTAGGCATAAAGCGATTAAAAACATGCCACAATAAAAACCAATGAAAGGAGGCAAGAGGAGACCCGAGCACCTTCCCTCAGGCTATGCACCTTCCAATGGGAACACAAAGAAATAGAATGACTTCTCAAAGAGAGAGCAATTTAGCATAATCTCAAAGTGTTATTTACAAGGCAAATACCTCTCCTTTTATGGCAAGGAGGGTCTTCCATAAGTAATGTAATGTCTTGGCTAGATACTACTCATGCTTGTTAAATCCATCAACTCTCAAGTAGATTGAATAAATGATCCAGATGGCCCCCTACCTCTATATGCTTAATGTAGGTAGACCTCAATCCAAGCACCCAAATTGTTCACCTCAAATATCAAGGCCATCACTCCAAGTGTGTCTTTATGTACCAAAGGGGAGAGGGGGGTATTGCTTGGACAACATCTGTGATGTGGCAAATGTTAATAGGCTTAAAACTTGATGTGAATATATGATAAGTACAAATTTTGTACAATCGCTAACTATCAATCCAGTTTCCCACATTGCATTTTTTAACACTCTTTGTTTTCTCATGCGCACAAATATTTCCCAGACATGAACATAGCTTTGGGACTCCGTTTGAAACAAGCCTCTCCACATGTCTCTTAGTGAGGCTTGCAAATATTTTAAAATTGGCAAGTCACCCCAATATGTGTCAGTCTCATGTTTAGTCAAGCTAAGCAACCAATTTAAGCCTGTAGTGCCTTTGTGATGCATGCCCCATTGCCCCCGACCCACCCACTCCACTACCCCCTTTTTATGCCTTTCCCATGCATGCCCCACCGCAAGCCACCCCTTTTCATGTTTTATTTAGTGAGCCAGCGAGACTAATTGGAGTCCAACTCTTGACCTCCATGACACACGAAACATGAGGACTAACTAGAAGAGGAGGAAAGGAAATGGTCATGCAAAAGAAATGAAGGTAATGAACTCATTGCTGAAGTACACAATCATAGGGAAAAGGAATTTCCTTGAGTAGAGGAAAGTTTTTGCCCACCCAAGTAGAAGAGACCTCTCCTCCTCCACCCCAAAAAAGGACGAAATTCAACCCCCTTGAAAAAAATTTGAGTGTTGATACCCGTTACGAGTGAGCAGGTAGCGGCCAGGAGAGCAACGTGCCTCAATTAAGAGAGAAGCACAAAATATAGTCTTAAAAGGCCTACTCTCGCTCCTCTCTCTCTCTTTCTTTCTTTCTCTCTCTCGGGAAAGAATGCCAGTACCACCTGCGCTCCTTCGTCGCTATGTCGCGAAGCCTGGGATAAGAGCAGAAGATATCTGACAGAGCTTCCGTTGGCAACTCAACCTCTCGCTTATTCAGAAGCAAAAGTGTTGGCACGCTTTTTGTTGCATAGATCGCTTCTCCAACGGTCTCCTATGATCATTTATTTCGGGAAATGTAGTTTGATATCTGATGATATGGTAGTTTACAGCTCTAATGCCGGATGAGCATAGCTCTGTCACTCTCTAGTGCTTGCTGTGTTTAGTTCTGAAGCTGTGAGATCTGTCTGAAGGCCTGTGAGCAGGTTGCTGCGAGTTGCCTGCCTGGTTGAAGGAAAAAATTGAGGGGAAGGATAAGTGTAAGGGGACACAGGCGTCTTTATAATGGCTGCAAAGCCTGAAGATTACGGTCATTCCGTTCAGGAGCAGCTTCAAGACATTCAATACTGCCCAAACGATCCTCCTTCGTGGCGTATGGTTTCTCAATACCAACCTATTTGCTATGGATTTTCCTTCTTGTCAGCTTCAGATTGTCAAACTTTCACTGATCGTAGCTTTGGGAGCAAGTTTTCTGCAGTGACTTGTCAAACATTCACCGACTTAGCTTGACTTAACTTGTTCTCGTGTTTAGCTGGGAAGCTAAGTGTTTGAAGTTTGAAGTTAAACCAAACCTTACGTCCTTCACTGGGAATACATACGCTAGTGATTATCTATTTTCAATGAAGCATGCAGCATTCAGCGTCGTAAAGTTTGTGAACGTAAAAGTATGTTATAGGCGTCGTTATGAGAAAGTATCTGTCAAAGACGTAGAACTTTAACTTTCCATTGGCTAATTAGCTACTTGTGTACAATATTAATTGTTCGGATCTCAATTGACGCGACGCCAAATGCCTATCTTTTATAATTTTGTTGCTGTTTTCCTATTGCACATCTCACTTTGGATATTGTGGTCAGGAGACGCAAGCCTCACTACTGTAACTTGATAAATCTTCTTTGAAGAGGTTTTGGGTTCAAAGTTATTTGTCTGTAAGATATACGAGGCCAACATAGCTAAGTGGCAGGGAATGTGCAGTTAGAGTTGAGTAGCTTTTAGATCTGGTTTGGTTTAATTCGTATGTGTTAAATTTGGGCTTTGTAGCCCTGGTGGAGAGAATGTTAATTCTTTTTCAGCTCGTATGACACTTGCTTCTTTTTGATTTATTGGTTTCTTGAGACATGAACTTTGCTCTACCTCCTTGGTTCCCTTGTCTTTGCCATCTGACAAGTTCTCATAGTCAACGCATTATGTTCAGTGGAGCTTCTTTGTCGGATTTGCTTACCCCTACCTTCCTCATAGAAATAGGGTTTATGATGAGAATTATTTGCTTGTTTGTAATTGGGACTTACATTTCTATGTTGCATCCCGAACTTTTTGCAGCTGAGACTATTGTTTTGGGATTTCAACATTACTTGACAGTCGTAGGAAACCATGTACTGATTCCAAGCATGCTTGTGGGCCAAATGGGTGGAGATAATGTAAGTTTTCTGGTTTACTTAGGATGTCAGACATTTATTGCTGTGCTTCAGCTGCTAATCTATACACCTGCAGGTCTGATGGCAAACTGCATCTTTTTAGTCTTCCTTTTCCATTTTCCAGATTCACGTTCTGCGCTTATACGAATTCTAGATGTTGTGAGGTCAACCTGAATCCCAAAGCTGATTGGCACTGGAAATAGCTATAGGCTGAAAGAGTACTTACGTTTGTACCTGAATCTAACCACATGTTCTGCAGGGAGCCAAAGCTCGGGTGATTCAAACTTTGCTGTTTGTCAACGGAATCAATACACTAGTTCAAAGCTTCCTGGGAACAAGATTGCCTGTTGTAATTAATGGATCATTCGCGTACTTCATACCGATATTCACAATCATCAACGCCTCACGATTTCAATCTATATTTGATGATGGCACAGTAATGAAAATTTCTCTCTAGAGTCCTCTCAATTAATCCTCTCACTTTTATTTATACGATTGAATCCAGTCCAGGATCCATTTTCTTTTAAGACTGAATATTAATCTGAAAGCTCTACTGATAAAATACATTACAGAGATTTCACCACACAATGCGTGCAATTCAAGGGGCCCTTATAGCTTCATCAAGTCTACAGGTGCTTCTAGGTTTCAGTGGACTCTGGGCGATTCTTTTAAAGTGAGCACATTGCTTCTCTCTGCCTTGATATTGCTTAAGATCTTTTCACATCATCCTTTATGCAAATGGGGATAATTCTTTTCTTCCAGTTGCTCAATATGCAGAACCATTGAGAACTTCAAGAATAAGGATTAAACTGAAGATTGTTTTTTGTGATTGTTTTTTGTTTTTTGTGAATATGGTGTTCATGCGGTGTTCGTCTGGTTGATTTCGGTCTGGAAAGTCCGGATGTTTTTGAGCTCTAGGTTTCAAATCCCTTGATCTCCATATTTCAATGAAGCTAAAGTGATTACTTAGTATATCATTTTCAGTAGCTCTTTTCATGTTCAGCTTGATCAGTTGATAGTGTGTTTATGTCCATGTGCACCTGGGTGTAATCCCCAAGGTGAGGAAAGTGTAGTCAACCAATGGACCGCGTATTTGCAAATGTCATTTAAAACTATTGAAGAATATATCTTGTACTTTTAGGGTTATGAATCCTATTTTGACCAAGATTTTCACCACTGGTGTGCAACCTTCATAAGCTCTTGCTATAATCTTTTAGATTAGATTCTCCTAACCCATTATGTATAGTTAGAAAATAGTGTCGTGCCATGTTCTCAAAGGAATATTATTGGTTCTTGCCTAGAAATCATTAGAGTGCATAGTGGCACCTGTCTACGTGTTTACTTTGATCACCCAAATACAAGTAAAAACAGTAATGACCTGTTAAGACTGGATGGAGCCTTATTATGTAACCATGAACATGGTTGTAAAAAGCTAACATACACTACTGACTGAATCTGAACCACATTGACTGTGCATGTTCTCCTTTGGTATGTCGTGTGCTATCTAGATGTAACATCGATATTCAATTTCTCTTACAGAGTTTTTTAATGTAGCAGCCTCTACCCTATCGTAACATGTTGAAATTTATATCAATGTATATACTTTTCATCAAAGAGGCTTTGACAGTGACATTTACAAATTTTCAATGTCAGATATGCCACGACATTGAGCATTGCTCCAGTAATCACATTGGTAGGCCTTGGGCTTTACGAATTTGGGTTTCCAGGGGTGTGTTCCCTTACTCTCCTATTTGACATTTCGCCCTAAGAATTGCTTATAGGTCTTGGGGCTATGTTGATAGTCTAAACTGTTTCTGGTTGAATGTAGATTCATGTAACGAGTTTGCTGTAAAGAAATTGATGGTTTTGTCCTTGTGATCATTCTGCATTCACATTTTCAGCTGGCAAAATGTGTAGAGATCGGTCTTCCGGAGCTTGTCCTACTTGTCATATTTGCACAGGTTTTCTCCATGACGCTAAGTTTAGGCTCCAGCATGTTGTTATCAATTTTAGATGTTATTTGGTTGAGTTATGATATAAGTTGCCTCTAAGCTGATCAGTTCTCTCCTTACTGAAAAACAGTTTCTAAGGAACGTGAAGCTGAGAAAGCAGATGCCAATTTTTGAGCGATTTCCAATCATTTTCAGTGTTGCAATAACATGGGCTTATGCATATATACTAACGGTAGGCAAAGCTTACAAACATGCAACTGAGAAGGGAAAGATGCACTGTCGTACCGACCAATCTCACCTGATCGACTCTGCTCCTTGGTAAGTAGATATGTGAGTGACAAACAAAACTTATTCTTCTGTCTTGATAGAAGCAAAGTAACATTCTTCTGCATGGTTTGCTAATATTCAAAGAGGTTTTTGGCCACCGTATTTGGGTCACGTGAGTGTCTGAGCAGTACATCTACTGCTTACTTTATACCATGGAGCAACTGTTTTTGTTTGTGTTTTTCCTAATCTTAGACTTGAGTTGTACAAGTTTGACAAATATATTCACTTTGACCAAACTTGAACCTTGTGACTTTGTAATGTCTAAGTTAAAAAAACTTAATCTGTTATTTAGTGCTCCATGACACATGTTAACTTAAGGCCCCAATGTTGAACTTACACACGCAGGATGCCAACTAGTTGCTCATTTCTAATACGGTCGACTCTCTACCCTTATTTATGTGATGCTTGGGCTTACTGCAAGAGTCTGTTGCCGACTTTGAGAATAAGCCCAAAGGTCACATAAATAAGAGCTGGTAGTATTAGAAATGGACAACAACAAATCTCAACAAAAGAAACACAAATGAATCTTAGTGGTTGAGATGATGATCCTTTTAGTAATGAGTGGGCCAATAGGAGAGAAGGAGCCCACCATTGTCTTTCTATAAAAGGAAAACATTTTTCTTTGTAAAGGATCCACATTTTGATAATAGAAAAAGACTCTGCCCATTTGAGTCTTCTCTCTCTCTCTCTCATGCCTTCATCTCTGTCCCTCTTATCTCTCATCCATTCCATCTCTCTCTCTCTCTCTCTCTCTCTCTCTCTCTCTCTCTCTTCTCCCCTTTCCCCTTTCCCCTTCATCTCTTTCCCTCTTATCTCTCATCCATTCCATCTTTTCTTCTCCATCTTCCCCTCTCTCTCTCTCTAATATGTTATAAATGCATGTCTATGTGGGTGCGTACCTACTCCATACCAACCCACCTACAACCGACACCTATAAGCTCTTGCTTGCTTTCTCCTTGAAGAAAAGGTGCTTAACATTGGCGCGGTTGCCGGAGAGTCAAATGGCTCTCCCCCCACAGTTCTAGCTTCCATTTTTCGGGCGTTTTTCTTGCCCAATGTTCTGATTTTTTGCTCTTTATTTTTTGTCCCACTATTTCCTTTTTGGTTGATTTTACCTTTGTTTTCGTGTGATCTCTGATCTGTTATAAATGCATGTCCATGTGGGTGCGTACCTACTCCATACCAACCCACTAAACATGGATTAAAATCATTGAAAATATCTGAAGATTAATCCTCAAAAAATCAGCACACTGTCAAAAAACCAAAAAATGGAAACTGTCCACTAGTCTGTTAGTAGAAACTGGTCTCCACAGTTAAGATCTGACCTTGCCCTCTTAATAGAAGATCAGGTAGGCTTTTTTCCACTTAATATCAGAAGGGCGAGTATACTTGTGAAAATTGAAAATTTTACTCTAAAACAGTGATCTATTGACAAATTGACCTCGCCAGCCTCCCATTACTCTGAATATCCATCTTAGTGTGCTTTAGCTCTAGTCAGAAGGGCGAGTATAGACTTGAAATTTTGATCCAAAAAGCCCTCTCAAACATCTGACTGAAACTGCCCTCTTCGAGCCTCATCCTTCATCATTTGACCTTGCCCTCTTCAGAAGAACATACCATTATCACATCTTGAGAAGCTTAACTTGAGGTCGACGAGTACAGATGATCAATCAGACCGGGAGAGCACACAAATCAGAGAAAACACATTTTTTTTTCTCCAAACTTGGAATCTGACCTCTCGGAGCCCTTTGAAATTTGAAAGATTTGAGTAAGTTTTACGTACTGTCAAATGGGCGAGTACAGATCTCAAAAGGACCTCAAGTTTTTCATGTAAATCCTTTTTTCCAATCTGCATTTTCCAAGTTCTCCTCAGATCACAAATCTTAAGATCTGACCTCTCCCATCTGATATCTTACAAATCTGAACATGCAAAATCTGCTGCCAAAAAGGAGAAGTCAAATTGTACATAGATCTTAAGATCGGCGAAGAAATTTTTTCTCTAACATTTTGCTTTCCCCTCTTTTTGCTCTCCCCACATCTTCTATTCTCCAAGATCTGTATTTCCCACTAGCTTTCCCAGGATCTGCATTCCCAGATCTTGCCTCTCTACTTTTGTTTTCCCATTTTTTGTCTTCCCAAACTTCACATTCTCAAGATGTTGCCTTCCCCTCCTCTACTCACCCTCACCCAAGATCTTGCCTACCCCATGACTCCATCACTTGTTTTCCCAAGATTTGTTACCTAGACCCCAACTGTATATTCCCCAAAGTTTTTTGCCTTCTCACACCTTTTTACCTCCCAAGATCCAGCTTCCCCACAGTTTCACTCTGTCATCTTTGCCTTCTCCAAATTCTGCATTCCCCAAGTTGCATTAGGATATGTCTTCCCCAACTTTCCACTTCCACATTCCCGATCTGCTCCACACTCCTACATTGCCAGATCTTGCACTTTCACAAATTTTTTCTACATTCCTACACTCCATCTTCCCAACCTACATTCCCAAAATCTCCATATTTTCCAACTTGTACATTCACAAGTTATAAGCTTCCCCGACTTTCACATTCCCCAACTTTTTGCTTTCCCAAATATTTGCACTCCCCAAGTTCCACATTCCCAAAACTGGTCATTTTTTTCTGCTTTCCCAAGTTACAGATCTAATTGATCTTTGCATTTCCCAAAGCTTCAAATCTTAAAGTCTGACCTCACCAGCCTGAGATTAGATGAATTTGATTGATATTGATATATCATTTGCCAAGTAGGCGAGTACAAAATCCCCTCTAGATTGGCAGATTTAAGCAAAATTTGTTTTCTACCTTTTGCATTCCCAGATCGAGTGTTGACCACCCAAATCTTGCAATCTGACCTCGCCCACCTGGTTATAGCTAGATCACAGTGAGAAGAAACATGTGTGAAGTCAACGAGTACAGATTTGAAGCCTACTCTCTCGACGAGTACAAAGTGCAAAATTGATAATTTGACCTCTTGAGGCTCAAATTTTCATCATCTAACCTCGCCAAGCTAGGAGTACCTAAATCCATACCTGGGAATTCATCTATCAAGCGATGAGTACAGATTCTATCTGGATCTTAAGATCTGAGTGAAAGACCATTTTTCCTATCTTACATTCCAAGATCTCCCTCCCAGTCATAGATCTCAGTATCTGACCTCGCTCCTCTGCACTAGTTCCTAGCTAGATCCTGGAAGATCAGTCATTCTTATCTTCTACTTTCCTTGAGATCTGATCAGGTTGGTAAAAATATCAAGATTTAAAGCAAGATCAAGATTTGATCAACTATCTTGAGAAGTGGGAGAGTATAAAACTTTGATCAAGATTTAGCCACCCACCCCACACCCCACTTCACTCTTTGTTTTTAATCTGTTTTAGATTCCCTTTTGTACATTTTGATTGATTGATTGTTACTCTTTACTTCTGTTTTATTCCAATTCTTTTGCCCCAAAAAAAAAGAAAAGAGAGAGAGAGACACACACTCTTGGAACGCTGAAACCCAAAAGTCATCTCTTGAGGAGCAATCCTACGATCAAAATCGTCCATCCCCATCCAATCCAGAAGCTATGCCGACCCCAAACTGGGAAAGTTCCTCCTTAAACTTCCTTCCTGTTTCCAGGAATCGTCATGGTCTGTACATCCCCTCCATCGAACCAGATGCTCAGTAACTATACGATTTCTCAATTGTTTAGTTCTTGTATCCAAAGATCTTTTCGGGTTCAAGACGAGATACACCCAATGATTCATCCAACAGGTCCAACGGATCTCCAGATCCAAGATGCGCTCCTTCACGTAGACTCTTTTTGAGACGACTAACGTGAAATACGGGATGCACTTGCGATCCATCCAGGAGTTCCAATCGGTAAGCTAAGGATCCGATCTTTTTCAAGATCTTAAACGGTCCTCTATATCTAGGGGACAACTTCTAATGCTTGCCGGTACACATTACACTTGAATCCTTTGGAATTCTCAGATATACCCAATCTCCCACCTGGAAGTCTCTCGGTGATCTTTTCAGATTTGCATAATGTCTGTCCCTATCCTGGGCACTTTGGACATTTTCACGTGCAATCCGTAGCATTTCCTGCATATCGTGTAGGAAATCCGCTACTTTCTGAAACTTGATTGTCCGAGTCTCAACCGCGACCTAGGCTCAAAACCGTACACAAGCATGAACGGGCTATAACCGGTAGCCGAATGCTTACTACTATTATAGGCAAACTCGATCAATGGAAGGTACTTTTCCCAATCAAATTGCCGTCTGGAAACATATGCTGGAAGCATTTGTTCCATCATCTGATTTGTTCTTTTCGTCTGTCCATCCGTCTCAGGATGATCAGAAGAATCCAAGCTCAGTGTCGTCTCTAGTTTAGCGAATACGGCCGACCAAAAGTGACCGGTGAACTTCGGATCGCGATCGCTCACAATATCACTTGGTAATCCGTAAAGCCTAAACAGACGCTCTACAAATATCTGAGCTAAATCAGAAGCCTTTGCGGTGGTCTTTACCGGAATAAACGTAGCCAATTTGGTAAGACGGTCGACCACAACCCAAATTGCATCATGCTGTTTATTCGTCCGCGGTAACCCAACCACGAAATCCATGGAAAATTCTATCCCATCTCTTATCAGGGATATCCAGTAGATGCAACAAACCGCCAGCCTTATGGCGTTCAGCTTTATTCAACTGGCATTGGTCACACTTGACCACATAAGATTCTACAAAGGGCTTGAGTTTTGGCCAATAAAAATCCCTTCGTACCAAATCCAATGTACGATGTATGCCGGGATGTCCTGCACATGGTGAGTCATGACATTCATAAAGAATTTTATTCTTAACAACATCCACATTAGGCACACAAACCTTCCCTTTCCTGAACAATAGTCCATTACGGATAGAGAAGTCATCAGTACCCTTTATATCCTTCCCCCCAGACTGATCACTATGAACATCAGTCTAGCTTGATGAAACTGCTAGAACCCTATTCCAGATTGGTCCAAAATGCGGGTCTTTCTCATAAAGACCTCTCAGGGAGAGATAAAAGTCTGTACTGATCTCAGTGAAGGAAAGTTCGTTCACTTCACTAATTCGACTAAGTGCATCAGCCACCTGATTAGATGAGCCCCTGATATACCGCACTTCAAAGTCAAATTCTTGCATGAGTTCTGCCCATCTGGCTTTACGACCTCGCAAATCATTCTGATTACAGAAATATTTTAAAGGTTGATGATCCGTATTAACCACGAATTTATTACCGTACAGGTAATGCCTCCATGATTTCAAAGCATGGATCACTGCAAAAAGCTCTTTTTCCTGAGTGGTGTACCTGACCTGTGCATCGGTTAGTTTCTTACTCTCAAAGGCAACAGGCTGACCCTCCTGTAAGAGAACAGCTCCAATAGCCGTATCACTCGCATCAGTGTTAATGACGAACGACAAATCTGGATCCGTTATTCTCAAAACTGGAGCTGAGGTAATTAGAAGCTTGAGTTTGCGAAAACTCTCATCTAATTTCTCATTCCATCTAATATGAGAGCTTGGCCTACCTTTGCGGCTTTTCACT
This sequence comes from Diphasiastrum complanatum, assembly GCA_029204225.1. Taxonomy (NCBI): domain Eukaryota; kingdom Viridiplantae; phylum Streptophyta; class Lycopodiopsida; order Lycopodiales; family Lycopodiaceae; genus Diphasiastrum; species Diphasiastrum complanatum. The sequence continues at coordinate 60,736,358 of CM055093.1, forward strand.
CCTTTCAACATATTGTTGAGAGGTGCAGCAATCTTCGAGTCCTCCTCTGCAAATCTACGGAAAAACACAGTGAAACCTAAGAATGACTTAAGTTCACGTACCATTCTAGGAACTGGCCATTCCACTACCGTCTTCACCTTTTCTTCGTCAATCTTGATCCCAAAGGAGGTAATCTTATGACCTAGGTAAAGAAGTTCCTTCTTGAAGAATTCGCACTTTGATTCTTTTGCATAAAGCTTCTTTTGTCTTAAGATATGTAAGACAGTACGGAGATGCTTAGCATGCTCTTTTGAGTGTTCTGCTATAGATCAGAATATCGTCCAGAAACACTACTACGAACTTCCCCAAATATGGACGAAATAAATCGTTCATCATTTGCTGGAAAGTAGCCGGAGCATTCGTCAAACCAAAGGGCAATACAAGAAACTCGTAGTGGCCAAACCTGGTCCTAAAACCGGTTTTAGATACATCTTTTGGATGTATCCTAATCTGATGGTATCCCGTACGTAGATCAATTTTCGTGACGTATTTAGCTCCATTCAATCGATCTATGAGATCCTCCATCCTGGGCAACGGGTATTTGACGTTTCCTCGAGAATCCGACGGAGTAAGCAACAAAACGGTGGAATGTGGAATTTTCTTCCCGTTGGAAATAATTTGCGAATTGCAATCGATTGTGTGGTAAGTGCACTACCAGGCTCACAATTGGTCCGTTTTTGTGCTTTTCGAATTGATTTCTTGGAAGGAATTCCGTGTCAATTCTGTTGTTGCCGATTACTCTGTGGTTAGCATTTTTGTTGAAGCAACAAGTTACTTTATTGGTTGGTTGGATTTTTTCCTACAGTTTCTTGTTCTTCTCAAATGGCGGTTATTGTATTTTGAATGTTGTCTATTGCCTGTTTGGAAGCCGGTTTGGTTTTAGATCGGTGGGAATAGCGTGGTATAGAAGCAAAAATACTCTAATTTGTTGGCTGTTGAGTGTTGGTGATGATTGACAGGTTTGCATGGCTACTTACTGTGAATCACAGGGTAACGGTTTGTTTGCAGGGTTAGGAGCCTGTAAAGCCATTACTTGGGAATGGTTTGGTTCAAATACAAGTGCTATCTGATAAAATAGTCATTGTAACCTGCAAAAATCAGTTTCTGTGGAAATTTTGGCAGCATAACTTCTGTTTTTCAGGCATAGTGAGGGCAAACCCTGCAAATCTTGTTTTGAAACCTTGTTTATGCTGGAAACTGGTAAATAAATGCAATAGCAAACAGTAAATCGCTGAAAAGGCAGTGGTATTCTGCAAAGAACAGCAGATTGGTTGCCTTTTACCCGTAATGAATGCGTTAACTGAACGAAATTATTTTTTAATTTTCAATTGGCAAGCAAATGGATACTGATGAAGTTTTGGAGGGGGGTGCTACCGAGATTCACCCGGCATCACCAGGAAGTGATGGGGGAAATACGGAGATTCAACCGGCCTCACGGGGCAGTGATGACACCATAGACTCAGTTAGGCAAGGCAGTTTTAGAACTTCATCAGAGCAATAAACAACGGGATAAACAAATGCAAAATCTATTTAATCAACTGCAAACAATTAACTCTAACAACTTGGGCTACCAACCGGAAATATTTTCCGGCGATAAAAAGTTTAAACGCCCGGAAGTTGTTGAAGACTGGATAAACCGTTGGACAAGCTATTTTAGCTTGCACAACGTCCCAGAAGATAAACGAATATCATCGGTTCTATTGTTTCTGGAAGGCAAAGCCTCTTCTTGGTGGAGGGAACTTTCCACGAACCCGGTGACTTGGGTTGGATTCCTGACGGAATTCCGGAAAGCTTTTGTCACGATAGACGATTCCGAGCTGTATATTCGGTTTATCAATTGCAAAATGGGCAACCAAGAACTGGACAGTTATGTCGAAGAGTTCTTGGACTCTTTGGCTAAAGTGCCGCTATTTGATCGTAAGTTAGCACAATGGCAAATTATTGTCGGATTGCCAGCTGACTATCAAAATGAATGCAAACGAAATATCCTTAACTCACTAGAGGATGCTATTCGTGTGGCGAAAGCCTATGATAGTACAGTTGTTGCATCACGGAAAAGCGTGCACGGCCAAAAGGCCCCGAAACCCAAGCAAGAAAAATCTAACAAGCGTAAGAAGCAGTTTTTTGACGAGTTGGAAGCAGGAGCGTACCAACAATCACAGATCCACTCAGCACTTTCGATGGTAAATCCTGCTTAGACTGGCTCTGATACCATTATAAAGTCCTCACAACAGGATTGTAGTCTAAGCATACCATACAAAGCAACAACACATGGGAACCGGTGGAGGTTAAACCAACCCAACCAAACCTAGATCGTACGGATCTAGCCCCCTAGCATCAGCAGCAGTGTTACTTTTACCAGGCTTATAATGAATATCAAAATGAAAGGACTGTAAGAACTGAAGCCAACGGTACTGACGATCACTAAGATCCTTTTGTGTATACAAATAACGAAGTGACTGGTGTTCAGTAAAAACATCAAACGGAACACGATACAGATAATGACGCCACTTCTTTAAAGCATAAATGATAGCAAGCAACTCTTTTTCATGAGTGGAATACCGCTGCTCATACGAACGAAGACGACAGGATTCATATGCAATGACACACTGACTGACGCTGACGTAACAAAGCACCTAATCCTGTGGAACTAGCATCAGTCTGAACAGCAAAACGTTGGGAAAAATCTAGAAGACATAAAACAGGGGCAATGGTAAGCTTAACCTTCAAAGTATCAAAAGCTGACTGACATGCGGGAGTCCAAGCAAACGAAGTTTCCTTTTTCAACAGAGCATGCAAAGGAGATGCAAGAGTGGCAAAATGAGCAACTGGTTTACGAAGATGGATAGTGTTACGAGCTTGTAACCATTGGATCCTCAACAACCTCCACATGAACCAGAGGAATTTCTTGATAGTAGAGAGACGCAGACTCGTCATACTCTATACCGAGAATATCTGGTTAAGTGGAATGATCAGCCTGTTGAGAATGCCACTTGGGAAAGAGGCAGCGTCCTTCGCAAGATTTTTCCAGACTTTGTCTTAGAGGACCAAGACGGTTCTTAAGGGGGAGGGAGTGTTACGAGCTCGTAACCAGTGCCGAACCCTAGAGAACATAGATAGGTCAGATACCACAGTCAGGGTCGTGTCCAGCGTACATGACCAACAGGGCAAGACAGTGTGAGTAGTGTGCCCCAGCACGGTCCATAGCCATGGCAGGCCTAACACAGCCTAGGGACCCTGTCAGCAGGATAGGGCCCCCAGTTGGGTCCCGACGTGCAGTCGGCCACGTCAGTGCCACGTGGCCGACACTTGGCAGTAGCATGCTACCAGTCCTCACACTGGTCTAGGAGGGGCTTACTCTATATCAGGGAGTAGGCAAGGTTGGGTGGATCAGTTAGTGTTTGCCCTACTGTGGTGTTAGGATCTATCACACTGGTATCAGAGCCATCTCCATCCTAGGGAGTTCAGGAGCAGCAGTAGAAAAAGCTATAAGAAGATAGGAAATGTTTCTCAGTTTCTCAGAAAGTAGAGGAAAGCAAGTACAGATCCAGCGCTGATAATATCTTCTGAAATCCTGAGTTTTGGAATCCGTTTGAGGCCCTTTAGTCTGATTTTCAGTAGCCACAGATCTGAAAGACAGATAGCGAGGGTAGTAAGTCAACAAAATTAGGATTGTAGATGATTTTTAGGCCATAAATATGGACTTGGTGGGCCCATAGAACTGTTGGCCAGTCAGCGAGGGTCTACAATAAATCAAATTCAGTTTTTTGCCTACAGTTTAAGCTTGGAATTTGATTTTTCAGAGCAGGTAGTTCAGCGAGCAGAGGCCTTCACAAATTCGGATTTGGTACATCTGTTTTTTGACTCCAATCTGGGAAAATTTGATCTACCCGACCGAGTGTTAACCTGACACCGAGGGTAGGATCAAGAGAAATCAGAGATTTGCTTGCATCTTGGCATCCTGGTTCCTGATTTTTCTGGACAGCAGGTCTGAAAGCAGTTGAAGAAGAGCTGAAAGGGTTCCTCTTCATTCTTTCTTTGGAAGTACAGTCCTCAGAAACAGCTAAGTCATCTTTCCTTTCCCTTGTACAGTTGTAAATTAGTCTTTTAGACTTTTTTTTCCTTCAGAAGTTAAGGTAGCTCTCTTTCAGTTCCGAAGATGACCACTCCTCAAGGACCCGATCAACCCCCGGAGAGAGGCTTCGACGAACTTGAAACAGAAGCCTTGGCTTACAGAAAAGGGAAGGAACCCATGGAAGTAGAAGAACAGGAACAGTTTGCCGAAGAACTCGACGAACTGGTTACCAAGGAGCAGTTCCTCCAATTGGTAACAGAAGTGGATGAACTGAAGTTGGCATTAGCCAATTTCAAGTCCAGTGTGGACGACTCGTTCGCTGAACTCAAAAACTTGATTTTGAGTTCCGCGAAAGGAAGCCTTCCCTCCTCTTCTCAGTTATCCCCTTCTCCACTTCCATCAGTTTCAGGTGAGACTTTACGGTCTCACCCCAGTGTTTTTAAAGACTTAAAACCTCCTACTTTTAATGGGGAAGAGAAGGATAGAAATGCAGATATTCTACAAACCTTCCTCAGCAAATGGAAGAACATTGAGCTCTTAAACAGACCCCTGACCATTTGCAAGCTATTGAGGCCAGTCTTTCCTTAGGGCCTATGGCCTAGAAGTGGTGGTTAAATCTCCAGGAGACTGGGCAGACTCCCCGGTCATGGAAAGCTTTTGAAGAAGCTTTCCTAAGAGAATTTCTACCAGAGAATGAACTGATAGAGCCTGGGAAGCCTGGGAAAGAACAGTAATGGACAAGTCCCTCATCCAATATATCTCGCAGTATCGAGAAGCAATTTTAAAGATTAAAAATATGGATGACTATCAGAAAATCAGGGGATTTGTCCGTGGCCTCAAAGATGAATATAAAGTAGAGGTCCAGAGAAACTCGCTCACTACCCTTGAGCAAGCTCTCAGATATGCTCAAATCTATGATGATTCAGTGGGTAGGAAGAGGGCGAGACAACAACCACTTTCAGAGCAGCCTTCTCAGAAAGACTTTCAATTTAAAAAGAAATTTTTAAAAAGAAAGAAAGAAGATAAATTTAAAGGTGAAGCTCCTCAGAAACGCCCTTCACTCATACAGCCCTTAAAACCAGATGATTTTGAGAAAGCCAAACAAGAACGTTTGTGCTTTGTGTGTATGGGCAAGGGACACACAGTCAGACAGTGTCCCAAGGGGCCTTTCACTAAAAAAGATAAGAAAGATAAAAAACAAGTTCATCTTGTTCAGACTGTATGTTTCCCCAGTGACTCGGCAGCTTCCGAGATCAAAGTGTATCATGAAGATCATGAACACTGTTGCCAGCTGACCTCTGCAATGCTAGCGAGACCCTTCAGCTTTGGGCCGCATGACCTAGTACGTATGCATGGGAAAGTTGGTAACCAGTCAGTAAGAGTCATGGTTGATGATGGGGCAACCCATAATTTCATCAACTACACCCTGGTTAAAAAGCTTAAACTACCAGAAGTACCTAGTCAGCATAGGTACATAGTTTCATTAGCTAAGGGTGAAGATAAAAAAATATGGGAAACTATGGTAAGTAAGTTAAATCTTGGTATTCAGGGGTACCAAGATGAAATAAACTTTCTAATAATGCACCTGGATCGAACAGACATTGTTCTCGGGAGAGATTGGCTCTACAGTTTAGGACCTTCCCTCCACATAAAATATCAGGAGAACACCCTCAGCTTTCAGTATAAAGGCCGAGAGATCCAGTTGCATGGGGAGCATGATGTTCCCAACAGCCCTATGGTCTGCAGTTCAGAGCTCTGTCAGCTAATCGGAGACGAAGACCATCAGGTATTCTTATGTGACTTTCAGTTTATTCCTAAAGTTTCTATTTCCAGTTCTATTCAGCAGAAAATCAGTAAATTAGAAACTTTGTTGTCTAAATTTAAAGATATTTTTCTTGGAGATTTACCACATGGTTTACCACCTAGCAGAGAGGTAGATCATGTAATAAACCTAGTACCAGGTACAACACCTGTTTCTAAACCTCCGTATCGGGTCAGCTGAACAGAGGATGAAGAAATAACTAGGCAGTTAACAGACTATCTTGGGAAAGGCCAAATTCAGACCAGTAGTTCACCATGGGCCTCACCAGTCCTATTGGTTAAAAAGAAAGAGGGGTCTATGCGTCTTTGCGTAGATTACAGAGCCCTCAATAAAGTCACAATTAAGAATAAATACCCTATGCCTCGGGCAGACGAGTTGTTTGATCAACTTGACGGGGCTAAGTTTTTCAGCAAAATAGACCTTAGATCGGGATATCATCAAGTCCGTATAAAATTGGAAGATGTCTCGAAAACAGCTTTTAGGACTCGTCACGGTCATTATGAGTTTAAGGTGATGCCATTTGGGCTCACAAATGCTCCAGCGACCTTTATGACCTTGATGAACAGTGTCCTCAGACCATACTTGGGTAAGTTTGTAGTCGTATTTTTAGATGACATCCTCGTTTACAGCAAAACGAGGAAGGAGCATCTAAAACACCTCAGAAAGGTGTTTCGACTGCTTAGAAAGCATAAGCTCTATGCTAAACAATCCAAGTGTGAATTCTTCGTTGAAGAAGTAGCATATTTGGGTCACATTATCTCTTCAGATGGAATTAAGATGGACCCAAATAAGGTTAAAGCCATACTCAGTTGGTTGAGACCTGAGAATATTTTGGAACTTCAGATCTTTCTTGGTCTGGCGGGATATTACAGACGATTTGTCAAGGAATATGCTTAGATAGCAGTCCCTATGACAAATCTCCTTAAGGGGAAGGGAAAGGAGTTCATTTGGGTGTCCGCATAGCAGGAGAGCTTTGATGCTCTCAAAACAGCCTTAGCTACAACACCAGTTTTAAAAGTCGTCGACCCCAATCAGCCATTTGTGGTCGAAACAGATGCTAGCGACTTTGCAGTAGGTGCTGTGCTAACTCAGAGTGGACGACCAGTTGTGTTCGAGAGTAAAAAACTCGAGCCAGCTCAGACTAGGTACAGTGCCTATGAAAAGGAACTCTTTTCTATAGTCCATGCCCTTAAGACTTGGAGGCATTCTTTGTATGGTGCCAACTTTGAGGTCCTGAAAGACCATGAGAGTCTCAGATACCTTTGCAATCAACCTGAGCTTAGAGGTCGGAAAGCTCGTTGGGCAGAGTTGATGCAAGAGTTTGACATGTCTATCAGATATAGACGTGGAAAAATTTAATACAGTAGCAGATGCCCTTAACAGAATGCCTATGATAAACGAACTGAGTTTTACTCAGATTCGTAATGAGTTACTCGAGTCCTTGAGAGGGAAATGCCAGCATGATGCATTCTTCTCTACTATCTGGAACTCAGTCCAGAACAGACAGTTACAGACTCCAGAACCAGTTCCTGGGGCTGGTGCCAGTTCATCTAAGAATACGGCAGCTTCCGTTGAGGATGATGATGAGTCCGAGTATACGTCGTCAGATGACGTTGAGGATTCTGAGCCTGTATTACCCAAGCAAACCCAAGTGGTTGAGGGTCAGATGACTCAAGGATTCAAATGGAAACAATATTCCATTTAGGATGAGTACTTGCTCTATAGAGATAGAGTATGTGTCCCCAATTCAGAGGATTATAGGCAGCAGGTCCTATATGAATGTCATGACAATCCTAGCGCGGGACACCCAGGCATACAAAAGACCTATGAGCTTCTTCGTAGGCAATTTTTCTGGCCCAGTATGAAAAAGGACGTCCACCAGTATGTAACCAGTTGCTAGAAATGTCAAGTAAATAGAGCAGAGCGTTTAAAGGCAGGAGGGTTGTTGCATCCCTTAGAAATACCAGCTGGTAAATGGGAGAGTATCTCCATGGATTTTATAGTAGGCCTGCCTAAAACCCAAAAGGGTAATGACGCTATATGGGTCACAGTTGACCGTCTGACCAAAATGGCTCATTTCATTCCGACCAAAACAACCGTTAGAGCTCCAGAGTTAGCGAGGTTGTTTGTAGACGGGCTATTTAAATTGTACGATCTACCTTCCGGCATAGTCAGCGACCGGGACAGTAAGTTTATTGGAAATTTTTGGAGGGCAGTATTCCATCATCTCCATACTAAACTTAATATGAGTACCACCGACCATCCACAGACGGACGGTTAAACAGAAAGGGTAAATCAAGTGCTGGAGGATATGCTTCGTGCATACGTCAGCAAGAAGCAGACTAATTGGGAGGAGTATCTCTCGATATTAGAGTTTGCTTACAACAGTACCAAACATTCAGCTACGGGATACAGTCCATTTATGCTGATGTACGGTTTTCAGCCACGCTCACCCACAGCTGTAGGGTTTAAACAAGAAAAAGCTGAAGCAGCCAGAAACTTTTTAGAGGACCTAAACCAGATGATAGAACATGCTAAACGTAGCATTAGACAGTCCTAGGATCGAGCCAGGCATTATGCAGATCCACACAGACGGGATGTGCAGTTCTCCACTGGTGAGAAAGTCTACTTGAGAGTCCCAGTTGACTCTAAAACCCTCAAATCAAGAGTGTGTGCTAAGTTGTCTCCAAGGTATTGTGGTCCCTTTACCATCAGTAGGAGACTAGGCGAGGTCACCTATGAACTAGAACTCCCACACAGCAGTAAGGTTTTTCTAGTTTTTCATGTAAGTCAGTTACGAAAAGCCTTAACCAGATCAGACAATCTGGTAGGGGACAATGTTCTAGTTCTCCCATTGGATCCTCAACAACCTCCACATGAACCAGAGGAAATTCTTGATAGTAGAGAGACGCATACTCGTCATACTCTATACCGAGAATATCTGGTTAAGTGGAATGATCAGCCTGTTGAGAATGCAACTTGGGAAAGAGGCAGCGTCCTTCGCAAGATTTTTCCAGACTTTATCTTAGAGGACCAAGACGGTTCTTAAGGGGGAGGGAGTGTTACGAGCTCGTAACCAGTGCCGAACCCTAGAGAACACAGATAGGTCAGATACCACAGTCAGGGTCGTGTCCAGCGTACATGACCAACAGGGCAAGACAGTGTGAGTAGTGTGCCCCAGCACGGTCCATAGCCATGCGGGCCTAACACAGCCTAGGGACCCTGTCAGCAGGATAGGGCCCCCAGCTGGGTCCCGACGTGCAGTTGGCCACGTCAGTGCCACGTGGCCGACACTTTGCAGTAGCACGCTACCAGTCCTCACACTGGGCTAGGAGGGGCTTACTCTATATCAGGGAGTAGGCAAAGTTGGTTGGATCAGTTAGTGTTTGCCCTACTGTGGTGTTAGGATCTATCACAGATAGCAAGACCAAGAAACATACGAACATCATGAACATCAGTAGGCACAGGCCATGAAAGAATAGAACGGACCTTACGAGGGTCGAGACGAACAGTACCATTAGTAACAAAGAAGCCCAAAAACTCGATTTGTACAACAACAAAAGAACATTTAGAACGTTTAGCATACAGATGATGAGTAACTGAGGGGTTGTAGGGAGGGCTCTCTCTCTCCGTCACGGGCACACTTCACTAGTGTATATATATGTGTGCGTGTGTGTGTGTGTGTACATATATATTTGTATATATGTATATATGTACATATATATTTGTATGTGTGTGTGTACATATATATCTGTATATATGTATATATGTACATATATTCACACTAACGTCTTTACCTTTGTGCTTCCATGAAATCAAATGCTTATTGTAGTCCACCAGAGGATTGTGCATTTTCTGCCAAGGCATGCCTAAGATTACATCTACTCTGTGCAAAGGACCTACCATGAATTCTATAGGTTCATAGTAGTTGGAGATTTGGAGCTTAAGTTTTCCAGTTACAGGGTAAATGTTTGCATCACCATCAACAAAAGCACCTTTAGCCTTAAGCATAGATTCGGAAAAAGAACCAACTCCTATTTCTTGTGCAAGCTTAAAAGAGATGAAATTATGAGAGGAGCCTGCATCAAAGAGAATTAGACAGAGTTTGGAACAATGGCTGAAAAATGTGATGAAGTAGGGCGCTGGACAGCCTCCAATCAATGCTGAAAAGATGGCTGGGAATCCTTTCCCTGAATCAAATGGAGGATTCAAAAAAAAAAGAGGGAAAAGGATTTGGAACTTGGGCGCCGGAAATAATCTGAAAAATGAGTGTACAAATTGTAATAGATTCTAACACCACAGTAGGGCAAACACTAACTAATCCACCCAACCTTGCCTACTCCCTGATATAGAGTAAGCCCCTCCTAGCCCAGTGTGAGGACTGGTGGCATGGAACTGCCAAGTGTCGGCCACGTGGCACTGACGTGGCCGACTGCACGTCGGGACCCAACTGGGGGCCCTATCCTGCTGACAGGGTCTATGGACCGTGCTGGGGCACACTACTCACACTGTCTTGCCCTGTTGGTCATGTACGTTGGACACGACCCTGACTGTGGTATCTGACCTATTTGTGTTCCCTAGGGTTCGGCACTGGTTACGAGCTCGTAACACTCCCTCCCCCTTAAGAACCGTCTTGGTCCTTTAAGACAAAGTCTGGAAAAATCTTGCGAAGGACGCTGCTGTAATAGATCCTAACACCACAGTAGGGCAAACACTAACTGATCCACCCAACCTTGCCTACTCCCTGATATAGAGTAAGCCCCTCCTAGCCCAGTGTGAGGACTGGTAGCATGCAACTGCCAAGTGTCGGCCATGTGGCACTGACGTGGCCGACTGCACGTCGGGACCCAACTGGGGGCCCTATCCTGCTGACAGGGTCCCTAGGCTGTGTTAGGCCCGCAATAGCTATGGACCGTGCTGGGGCACACTACTCACACTGTCTTGCCCTGTTGGTCATGTACGCTGGACACGACCCTGACTGTGGTATCTGACCTATCTGTGTTCTCTAGGGTTTGGCACTGGTTACGAGCTCGTAACACTCCCTCCCCCTTAAGAATCGTCTTGGTCCTCTAAGACAAAGTCTGGAAAAATCTTGCGAAGGACGCTGCCTCTTTCCCAAGTGGCATTCTCAACAGGCTGATCATTTCACTTAACCAGATATTCTCGGTATAGAGTATGACGAGTCTGCGTCTCTCTACTATCAAGAATTTCCTCTGGTTCATGTGGAGGTTGTTGAGGATCCAATGGGAGAACTAGAACACTGTCCCCTACCAGATTATCTGATCTGGTTAAGGCTTTTCGTAACTGACTTACATGAAAAACTGGAAAAACCTTACTGCTGTGTGGGAGTTCTAGTTCATAGGTGACCTCGCCTAGTCTCCTACTGATGGTAAAGGGACCACAATACCTTGGAGACAACTTAGCACACACTCCTGATTTGAGGGTTTTAGAGTCAACTGGGACTCTCAAGTAGACTTTCTCACCAGTGGAGAACTGCACATCCCGTCTGTGTGGATCTGCATAATGCCTGGCTCGATCCTGGGATTGTCTAATGCTACGCTTAGCATGTTCTATCATCTGGTTTAGGTCTTCTAAAAAGTTTCTGGCTGCTTCAACTTTTTCTTGTTTAAACCCTACAGCTGTGGGTGAGCGTGGCTGAAAACCGTACATCAGCATAAATGGGCTGTATCCCGTAGCTGAATGTTTGGTACTGTTGTAAGCAAACTCTAATATCGAGAGATACTCCTCCCAATTAGTCTGCCTCTTGCTGACGTATGCACGAAGCATATCCTCCAGCACTTGATTTACCCTTTTTGTTTGACCGTCCGTCTGTGGATGGTCGGTGGTACTCATATTAAGTTTAGTATGGAGATGATGGAATACTGCCTTCCAAAAATTTCCAGTAAACTTACTGTCCCGGTCGCTGACTATGCCGGAAGGTAGACCGTACAATTTAAATAGCCCGTCTACAAACAACCTCGCTAACTCTGGAGCTCTAACGGTTGTTTTGGTCGGAATAAAATGAGCCATTTTGGTCAGACGGTCAACTGTGACCCATATAGCGTCATTACCCTTTTGGGTTTTAGGCAGGCCTACTATAAAATCCATGGAGATACTCTCCCATTTACCAGCTGGTATTTCTAAGGGATGCAACAACCCTCCTGCCTTTAAACGCTCTGCTTTATTTACTTGACATTTCTGGCAACTGGTTACATACTGGTGGACGTCCTTTTTCATACTGGGCCAGAAAAATTGCCTACGAAGAAGCTCATAGGTCTTCTGTATGCCTGGGTGTCCCGCGCTAGGATTGTCATGACATTCATATAGGACCTGCTGCCTATAATCCTCTGAATTGGGGACACATACTCTATCTCTATAGAGCAAGTACTCATCCTGTATGGAATACTGTTTCCATTTGAATCCTTGAGTCAACTGACCCTCAACCACTAGGGTTTGCTTGGGTAATACAGGCTCAGAATCCTCAACGTCATTTGACGACGTATACTCGGACTCATCATCATCCTCAACGGAAGCTGCCGTATTCTTGGATGAACTGGCACCAGCCCCGGGAACTGGTTCTGGAGTCTGTAACTGTCTGTTCTGGACTGAGTTCCAGATAATAGAGAAGAATGCATCATGCTGGCATTTCCCTCTCAAGGACTCGAGTAACTCATTACGAATCTGAGTAAAACTCAGCTCGTTTATCATAGGCATTCTGCTAAGGGCATCTGCTACTGTATTGAATTTTCCACGTCTATATCTGATAGACATGTCAAACTCTTGCATCAACTCTGCCCAACGAGCTTTCCGACCTCTAAGCTCAGGTTGATTGCAAAGGTATCTGAGACTCTCATGGTCTGTCAGGACCTCAAAGTTGGCACCATACAAATAATGCCTCCAAGTCTTAAGGGCATGGACTATAGAAAAGAGTTCCTTTTCATAGGCACTATACCTAGTCTGTGCTGGCTCGAGTTTTTTACTCTCGAACGCAACTGGTCGTCCACCCTGAGTTAGCACAGCACCTACTGCAAAGTCGCTAGCATCTGTTTCGACCACAAATGGCTGATCGGGGTCGACGACCTTTAAAACCGGTGCTGTAGCTAAGGCTGTTTTGAGAGCATCAAAGCTCTCCTGTTGTGCGGACTCCCAAATGAACTCCTTTCCCTTCCCCTTAAGGAGATTTGTCATAGGGACTGCTGTCTGAGCATATTCCTTGACAAATCGTCTGTAATATCCCGCCAGACCAGAAAGATTTGAAGTTCCAAAATATTCTGAGGTCTTAGCCAACTGAGTATGGCTTTAACCTTATTTGGGTCCATCTTAATCCCAATCTGAAGAGATAATGTGACCCAAATATGCTACTTCTTCAACGAAGAATTCACACTTGGATTGTTTAGCATAAAGCTTATGCTTTCTGAGCAGTCGAAACACCTTTCTGAGGTGTTTTAGATGCTCCTTCCTCGTTTTGCTGTAGACGAGGATGTCATCTAAAAATACGACTACAAACTTACCCAAGTATGGTCTGAGGACACTGTTCATCAAGGTCATAAAGGTAGCTGGAGCATTTGTGAGCCCAAATGGCATCACCTTAAACTCATAATGACCGTGACGAGTCCTAAAAGCTGTTTTTGAGACATCTTCCGATTTTATACGGACTTGATGATATCCCGATCTGAGGTCTATTTTGCTGAAAAACTTAGCTCCGTCGAGTTGATCAAACAACTCGTCTGCCCGCGGCATAGGGTATTTATTCTTAATTGTGACTTTATTGAGGGCTCTGTAATCTACGCAAAGACGCATAGATCCCTCTTTCTTTTTCACCAATAGGACTGGTGAGGCCCATGGTGAACTACTGGTCTGAATTTGGCCTTTCCCAAGATAGTCTGTTAACTGCCTAGTTATTTCTTCATCCTCTGTTCGGCTGACCCGATACGGAGGTTTAGAAACAGGTGCTGTACCTGGTACTAGGTTTATTACATGATCTACCTCTCTGCTAGGTGGTAAACCATGTGGCAAATCTTCAGGAAAAACATCTTTAAATTTAGACAATAAAGTTTCTAATTTACTAATTTTCTGCTGAATAGAACTGGAAATAGAAACTTTAGGAATAAACTGAAAGTCACATAAGAATACCTGATGGTCTTCGTCTCCGATTAGCTGACAGAGCTCTGAACTGCAGACCATAGGGCTGTTGGGAACATCATGCTCCCCCTGCAACTGGATCTCTCGGCCTTTATGCTGAAAGCTGAGGGTGTTCTCCTGATAGTTTCTGTGGAGGGAAGGTCCTAAACTGTAGAGCCAATCTCTCCCGAGAACAATGTCTGTTCGATCCAGGTGCATTATCTGAAAGTTTATTTGATCTTGGTACCCCTGAATACCAAGATTTAACTTACTTACCATAGTTTCCCATATTTTTTTATCTTCACCCTTAGCTAATGAAACTATGTACCTATGCTGACTAGGTACTTCTGGTAGTTTAAGCTTTTTAACCAGGGTGTGGTTGATGAAATTATGGGTTGCCCCATCATCAACCATGACTCTTACTGACTGGTTACCAACTGTACTAGGTCATGCGGCCCAAAGCTGAAGGGTCTCGCTAGCATTGCAGAGGTCAGCTGGCAACAGTGTTCATGATCTTCATGATACACTTTGATCTCGGAAGCTGCCGAGTCACTGGGGAAACATACAGTCTGAACAAGATGAACTTGTTTTTTATCTTTCTTATCTTTTTTAGTGAAAGGCCCCTTGGGACACTGTCTGACTGTGTGTCCCTTGCCCATACACACAAAGCACAAACGTTCCTGTTTGGCTTTCTCAAAATCATCTGGTTTTAAGGGCTGTATGAGTGAAGGGCGTTTCTGAGGAGCTTCACCTTTAAATTTATCTTCTTTCTTTCTTTTTAAAAATTTCTTTTTAAATTGAAAGTCTTTCTGAGGAAGCTGCTCAGAAAGTGGTTGTTGTCTCGCTCTCTTCCTACCCACTGAATCATCATAGATTTGAGCATATCTGAGAGCTTGCTCAAGGGTAGTAGGCGAGTTTCTCTGGACCTCTACTTTATATTCATCTTTGAGGCCACGGACAAATCCCCTGATTTTTTGATAGTCATCCATATTTTTAATCTTTAAAATTGCCTCTCGATACTGCGAGATATATTGGATGAGGGACTTGTCCATTACTGTTCTTTCCCAGGCTTCCCAGGCTCTATCAAGTTCATTCTCTGGTAGAAATTCTCTTAGGAAAGCTTCTTCAAAAGCTTTCCATGACCGGGGAGTCTGCCCAGTCTCTTGGAGATTTAACCACCACTTATAGGCCATAGGCCCTAAAGAAAGACTGGCCTCAATAGCTTGCAAATGGTCAGGGGTCTGTTTAAGAGCATGAATGTTCTTCCATTTGCTGAGGAAAGTTTGTAGAATATCTGCATTTCTATCCTTCTCTTCCCCATTAAAAGTAGGAGGCTTTAAGTCTTTAAAAACACTGGGGTGAGACCGTAAAGTCTCACCCGAAACTGATGGAAGTGGAGAAGGGGATAACTGAGAAGTGGAGGGAAGGCTTCCTTTCGCGGAGCTCAAAATCAAGTTTTTGAGTTCAGCGAACGAGTCGTCCACACTCGACTTGAAATTGGCTAATGCCAGCTTCAGTTCATCCACTTCTGTTACCAATTGGAGGAACTGCTCCTTGGTAACCAGTTCGTCGAGTTCTTCGGCGAACTGTTCCTGTTCTTCTACTTCCATGGGTTCCTTCCCTTTTCTGTAAGCCAAGGCTTCTGTTTCAAGTTCGTCGAAGCCTCTCTCCTGGGGTTGATCAGGTCCCTGAGGAGTGGTCATCTTCGAAACTGAAAGAGAGCTACCTTAACTTCTGAAGGAAAAAAGTCTAAAAGACTAATTTACAACTGTACAAGGGAAAGGAAAGATGACTTAGCTGTTTCTGAGGACTGTACTTCCAAAGAAAGAATGAAGAGGAACCCTTTCAGCTCTTTTCCCCAAAATTTCAGACCTGCTGTTCCGAAAAATGCCAGTTTGAGGCTTCAAAACGGTACTAAATTTCCCGGTTTTTTGAGGATAGTAGCTCGCTGGTCTGATTGCAATCCAACTTGTCCACAAAAAGGCAAATCTGAAGTCCAAAAACCCTTCTGAGTTCTGAAATTTCAGAAGTCTCCTACTCGCTGATCTGGTAGAAATCCTCTTGCTCCAAATCTCTGACGTTGGGGCCCAAAAACTTGTTGAAAAACCAGATTTTCAAAAGCACTGGCAGCGCTGGCCTTGCTCCTCTTTTTTGGCTTCCAACTCGCTGAGAACCAGTGACTTTTTCCCTGGAAATCGGATGTAGGACTCTGACTGTACAGCGATGGAGGTGCTGGCTTCTTCCTACTCTAATTTCGCTGGGAAAACTATAGAGAATCCTCTGAACTCAGTGAGAAACAGCTGTTTTTTCAGCGAGTTACCTACACTTGGAATCTAACTCCTTGCTACTGTGATTTCTCAGTGGAAATCAGAAGTTTGAAGGCTGCTCCTACAGCGATCCTCCTCCTCTATTCCTCTCTGAGAATCTGAGAAACACTTCCTATCTTCTGATAGCTTTCTCTACTGCTGTCCTAAACTCCCTAGGATGGAGATGGCTCTGATACCAGTGTAATAGATCCTAACACCACAGTAGGGCAAACACTAACTGATCCACCCAACCTTGCCTACTCCCTGATATAGAGTAAGCCCCTCCTAGCCCAGTGTGAGGACTGGTAGCATGCAACTGCCAAGTGTCGGCCATGTGGCACTGACGTGGCCGACTGCACATCGGGACCCAACTGGGGACCCTATCCTGCTGACAGGGTCCCTAGGCTGTGTTAGGCCCGCCATAGCTATGGACCGTGCTGGGGCACACTACTCACACTGTCTTGCCCTGTTGGTCATGTACGCTGGACACGACCCTGACTGTGGTATCTGACCTATCTGTGTTCTCTAGGGTTTGGCACTGGTTACGAGCTCGTAACAGCTGCCTCTTTCCCAAGTGGCATTCTCAACAGGCTGATCATTCCACTTAACTAGATATTCTCGATATAGAGTATGACGAGTCTGCGTCTCTCTACTAACAAGAATCTCCTCTGGTTCATGTGGAGGTTGTTGAGGATCCAATGGGAGAACTAGAACACTGTCCCCTACCAGATTGTCTGATCTGGCTAAGGCTTTTCGTAACTGACTTACATGAAAGACTGGAAAAACCTTACTGCTGTGTGGGAGTTCTAGTTCATAGGTGACCTCGCCTAGTCTCCTACTGATGGTAAAGGGATCACAATACCTTTGAGACAACTTAGCACACACTCCCGATTTTAGGGTTTTAGAGTCGACTGGACTCTCAAGTAGACTTTCTCACCAGTGGAGAACTGCACATCCCATCTGTGTGGATCTGCATAATGCCTGGCTCGATCCTGGGACTGCCTAATGCTACGCTTAGCATGTTCTATCATCTGGTTTAGGTCCTCTAAAAAGTTTCTGGCTGCTTCAACTTTTTCTTGTTTAAACCCTACAGCTGTGAGTGAGCGTGGCTGAAAACCGTACATCAACATAAATGGGCTGTATCCCGTAGGTGAATGTTTAGTACTGTTGTAAGCAAACTCTAATATCGAGAGATACTCCTCCCAATTAGTCTGCTTCTTGCTGATGTATGCACGAAGCCTATCCTCCAGCACCTGATTTACCCTCTCTGTTTGACCGTCCGTCTGTGGATGGTCGGTGGTACTCATATTAAGTTTAGTATGGAGATGATGGAATACTGCCCTCCAAAAATTTCCAGTAAACTTACTGTCCCGGTCGCTAACTATGCCGGAAGGTAGACCGTACAATTTAAATAGCCCGTCTACAAACAACCTCGCTAACTCTGGAACTCTAACGGTTGTATTGGTCGGAATGAAATGAGCCATTTTGGTCAGACGGTCAACTGTGACCCATATAGCCCGTCTACAAACAACCTCGCTAACTCTGGAGCTCTAACGATTGTTTTGGTCGGAATGAAATGAGCCATTTTGGTCAGACGGTCAACTGTGA
Source organism: Diphasiastrum complanatum (assembly GCA_029204225.1). Lineage (NCBI taxonomy): Eukaryota > Viridiplantae > Streptophyta > Lycopodiopsida > Lycopodiales > Lycopodiaceae > Diphasiastrum > Diphasiastrum complanatum. Next base: position 60,754,329 of record CM055093.1, read on the forward strand.
CCCATATAGCGTCATTACGCTTTTGGGTTTTAGGCAGGCCTACTATAAAATCCATGGAGATACTCTCCCATTTACCAGCTGGTATTTCTAAGGGATGCAACAACCCTCCTGCCTTTAAACGCTCTGCTTTGTTTACTTGACATTTCTGGCAACTGGTTACATACTGGTGGACGTCCTTTTTCATACTGGGCCAGAAAAACTGCCTACGAAGATGCTCATAGGTCTTCTGTATGCCTGGGTGTCCCGCACTAGGATTGTCATGACATTCATATAGGACCTGCTGCCTATAATCTTCTGAATTGGGGACACATACTCTATCTCTATAGAGCAAGTACTCATCCTGAATGGAATACTGTTTCCATTTGAATCCTTGAGTCAACTGACCCTCAACCACTGGGGTTTGCTTGGGTAATACAGGCTCAGAATCCTCAACGTCATCTGACGACGTATACTCAGACTCATCATCATCCTCAACGGAAGCTGCCGTATTCTTGGATGAACTGGCACCAGCCCCAGGAACTGGTTCTGGAGTCTGTAACTGTCTGCTCTGGACTGAGTTCCAAATAGTAGAGAAGAATGCATCATGCTGGCATTTCCCTCTCAAGGACTCGAGTAACTCATTACGAATCTGAGTAAAACTCAGCTCGTTTATCATAGGCATTCTGCTAAGGGCATCTGCTACTGTATTGAATTTTCCACGTCTATATCTGATAGACATGTCAAACTCTTGCATCAACTCTGCCCAACGAGCTTTCCGACCTCTAAGCTCAGGTTGATTGCAAAGGTATCTGAGACTCTCATGGTCTGTCAGGACCTCAAGGTTGGCACCATACAAATAATGCCTCCAAGTCTTAAGGGCATGGACTATAGAAAAGAGTTCCTTTTCATAGGCACTGTACCTAGTCTGAGCTGGCTCGAGTTTTTTACTCTCGAACGCAACTGGTCGTCCACCCTGTGTTAGCACAGCACCTACTGCAAAGTCGCTAGCATCTGTTTCGACCACAAATGGCTGATTGGGGTCAACGACCTTTAAAACTGGTGTTGTAGCTAAGGCTGTTTTGAGAGCATCAAAGCTCTCCTGCTGTGCGGACTCCCAAATGAACTCCTTTCCCTTCCCCTTAAGAAGATTTGTCATGGGAACTGCTATATGAGCATATTCCTTGACAAATCGTCTGTAATATCCCGCCAAACCAAGAAAGATCTGAAGCTCCAAAATATTTTGAGGTCTCAGCCAACTGAGTATGGCTTTAACCTTATTTGGGTCCATCTTAATTCCATCTGAAGAGATAATGTGACCCAAATATGCTACTTCTTCAATGAAGAATTCACACTTGGATTGTTTAGCATAGAGCCTATGCTTTCTGAGCAGTCGAAACACCTTTCTGAGGTGTTTTAGATGCTCCTTCCTCGTTTTGTTGTAGACGAGGATGTCATCTAAAAAAAATACGACTACAAACTTACCCAAGTATGGTTTGAGGACACTGTTCATCAAGGTCATAAAGGTAGCTGGAGCATTTGTGAGCCCAAATGGCATCACCTTAAACTCATAATGACCGTGACGATTCCTAAAAGCTGTTTTCGAGAATCTTCCGATTTTATACAGACTTGATGATATCCCGATCTGAGGTCTATTTTGCTGAAAAACTTAGCCCCGTTGAGTTGGTCAAACAGCTCGTCTGCCCGAGGCATCGGGTATTTATTCTTAATTGTGACTTTATTGAGGGCTCTGTAATCTACGCAAAGACGCATAGACCCCTCTTTCTTTTTCACCAATAGGACTGGTGAGGCCCATGGTGAACTACTGGTCTGATTTGGCCTTTCCCAAGATAATCTGTTAATTGCCTAGTTATTTCTTCATCCTCTGTTCGGCTAACCCGATACGGAGGTTTAGAAACAGGTGCTGTACCTGGTACTAGGTTTATTACATGATCTACCTCTCTGCTAGGTGGTAAACCATGTGGCAAATCTTCAGGAAAAACATCTTTAAAATCAGACAATAAAGTTTCTAATTTACTGACTTTTTGCTGAATAGAACTGGAAATAGAAACTTCAGGAATAAACTGAAAGTCACATAAGAATACCTGATGGTCTTCGTGTCCGATTAGCTGACAGAGCTCTGAACTGCAGACCATAGGACTGTTGGGAACATCATGCTCCCCATGCACCTGGATCTCTCGACCTTTATGCTGAAAGCTGAGGGTGTTCTCCTGGTAGTTTCTGTGGAGGGAAGGTCCTAAACTGTAGAGCCAATCTCTCCCGAGAACAATGTCTGTGCGATCCAGGTGCATTATCTAAAAGTTTATTTCATCTTGGTACCCCTGAATACCAAGATTCAAATTACTCACCATAGTTTCCCATATTTTTTTATCTTCACCCTTAGCTAATGAAACTATGTACCTATGTTGACTAGGTACTTCTGGTAGTTTAAGCTTTTTAACCAGGGTGTAGTTGATGAAATTATGGGTTGCCCCATCATCAACCATAACTCTTACTGACTGGTTACCAACTTTCCCATGCATACGTACTAGGTCATGCGGCCCAAAGTTGAAGGGTCTCGCTAGCTAGCATTGCAGAGGTCAGCTGGCAACAGTGTTCATGATCTTCATGATACACTTTGATCTCGGAAGCTGCCGAGTCACTGGGGAAACATACAGTCTGAACAAGATGAACTTGTTTTTTTATCTTTTTTATCTTTTTTAGTGAAAGGCCCCTTGGGACACTGTCTGACTGTGTGTCCCTTGCCCATACACACAAAACACAAACGTTCTTGTTTGGCTTTCTCAAAATCATCTAGTTTTAAGGGCTGTATGAGTGAAGGGCGTTTCTGAGGAGCTTCACTTTTAAATTTATCTTGATTCTTTCTTTTTAAAATTTTCTTTTTAAATTGAAAGTCTTTCTGAGGAGGCTGCTCAGAAAGTGACTGCTGTCTCGCCCTCTTCCTACCCACTGAATCATCATAGATTTGAGCATATCTGAAAGTTTGCTCAAGGGTAGTAGGCGAGTTTCTTTGGACCTCTACTTTATATTCATCTTTGAGGCCACGGACAAATCCCCTGATTTTCTGATAATCATCCATATTTCTAATCTTTAAAATTGCTTCTCGATACTGCGAGATATATTGGATGAGGGACTTGTCCAATACTGTTCTTTCCCAGGCTTCCCAGGCTCTATCAAGTTCATTTTCTGGTAGAAATTCTCTTAGGAAAGCTTCTTCAAAAGCTTTCCATGACCGGGGAGTCTGCCCAGTCTCCTGGAGATTTAACCACCACTTATAGGCCATAGGCCCTAAGGAAAGACTAGCCTCAATAGCTTGCAAATGGTCAGGGGTCTGTTTAAGAGCATGAATGTTCTTCCATTTGTTGAGGAAGGTTTGTAGAATGTCTGCATTTCTATCCTTCTCTTCCCCATTAAAAGTAGGAGGCTTTAAATCTTTAAAAACATTGGGGTGAGACCGTAAAGTCTCACCCGAAACTGATGGAAGTGGAGAAGGGGATAACTGAGAAGTGGAGGAAAGGCTTCCTTTCGCGGAACTCAAAATCAAGCTTTTGAGTTCAGCGAACGAGTCGCCCACACTGGACTTGAAATTGGCTAATGCCAACTTCAGTTCATCCACTTCTGTTACCAACTGGAGAAACTGCTCCTTGGTAACCAGTTTGTCGAGTTCTTCGGCGAATTGTTCCTGTTCTTCCAATTCCATTGGTTCCTTCCCTTTTCTATAAGCCAAGGCTTCTGTTTCAAGTTCGTCGAAGCCTCTCTCCGGGGGTTGATCAGGTCCCTGAGGAGTGGTCATCTTGGAAACTGAAAGAGAGGTACCTTAACTTCTGATGAAAAAAGTCAAAAAGACTAATTTACAACTGTACAAGGGAAAGGAAAGATGACTTAGCTGTTTCTGAGGACTGTACTTCCAAAGAAATTACGAAGAGGAACCCTTTCAGCTCTTTTCCCCAAGATTTCAGACCTGCTGTCCCGGAAAATGCCAGTTTGAAGCTTCAAAACGGTGCCAAATTTCCCGGTTCTCGAGTTGAGTAGCTGACTGATCTGATTTCAGGTGTGGGGTTCCAACAAACCGAGTAAAAATCGGAAATTTACAAAAAGAAATCCGGAATTTTTGAAGTCCCTGCCCTCGCTGGTTGGACAGCAACATGTCCGGCCTAATTTGTCCAATTTACAGCTCTGAAATCACCTTGAATCTCTGATTTAATCTCACCCTGTAGGTCGTTGGTCTGTAGTAAATAAGTTTGAAGCTCAAACTCCTGAGAATTTTCAAAAAACAAGGATGAAATTTAGCTTTTTCACCAGCGCTGGCCCTGCTAGGAAAATTTGCTTGAAAACAACTTCCTTAGATTTCTCTGAAATTTCAGAGGTAGATGTCTGATCCTACAGCGATGGCACTTGCGCATAGATTATGATGAGAAATGCCTCTCTCTAGGCTCACTTATACATAATCCTCAAGCACCCACTCAACCTTGACCCTTTCCTAACGTCGACACATTGCGAGCATATTTACAATTTACAATCTATAAGTCTAACATGTTCACAATGAGGCAGGAATTTAAGTACATGACATTCTTTCTCTCCTCAAGGAACATTGTTCGCGATGGTAAAATAAGGGTACTGTGCATGCAAAGCGTGTGCGAATTCCCAGGTAGCTTCAGTGAGAGGTCTACCGTGCCACGCAACTAAGTATTTACTCACGGATTAGACGGTTTCTAAGCCGTCTCTCTGGTCTTAAGCTAGACTAAGACTAGTTTAATAGGATAGTCAATAAGAAGGCTTGAGCACTATATTTGTAAATAGTGGGACTTGTAATAATAATAATGGTTGTAAGGCCGAATTTTCGCTAAAAAGTTCCCAAACTCACAGTAGAGGCACACCGTTATAAATAGAGGAGGTTGTGCTAATTTGGAGGCTATTTTACATTGTCTATTTTGAGTTTTCTATGTGATTTGGAGTTTCTCTTTAGGAGCTTTTTTAATGTTGTTGGTTCATGTGCCTACCCATCACATGAGAGCTTAATCATGCTCTAGTTTAAAGCTCCAATGTAATGAATGATCAATAAAGGAAGCAAGACATCTTTCTTTGCCTAATTTGGTGAAGCTTCTCCTATTTTATCTAGTTTTTTAATTTCTTACTATTTCCATAGTAATTGATGTTTATGAATGATAATTATAATGTTAAGATTCTATGACTGGCACATGACACAACTACTCTTGGAATGAGGTAGGCAAGATGCATCACCCCTAGAGGGCTTCGAAATGAAATAATGCAATCTGAATTTTTTCTGCCAAAATCTTCAGCAACTTGGTAAGTTAAAAATGAGTGAAAATCAATTTATTTATGCAAAAACAAGATGTCCAGTTAGTTTGGAAATTTCAGCAGCAAATCACCATGTGTGAATGGAAGTGAACACAAGTTTTAGTTTTTTTTTACCCAAAAGCGAGCAAATGAATGGTGAATGGTCTTTAAAAAGTGCTAGGAGACGAATTAAGACCAGGCCTCAAGAAAATAGGACTTTGTGCAGCCTTCAACTCTATAAACTCAATGGCGTGTGCAAAGCTTATCAAACTTTTGAATGACGAAAGAGATGAAGCACTTGTACACTCTTCTATTGTAGAAAACCCATTGAATTTAATTAGATTTTTAAAATTTATTTAAAAAACATGCAAAATATGACATGCCAAAATCACCATAGAACTAGGATAGATACCGCCATTCACAAGCTGTAAAATGCATGGAGACTGCCCAATTGGAAATACCGTGAGTATGTGAGATGTCAATGTTCACAGGAGTATGTGAGCGATAAGGCCTTTAAAGACTATGAAAGGTGGATTTTTAGCATCCTATCTTGTGAAGGCCGATTTGCACAAAGTTTTGGTATTTCCTTACGCTGCTTTGATGGGAGGAAGCAGTGCATTTGTCTGATGTAAATTTTGACCATTTTGAAAAAACTGGAGGCGAAAAATTGAATATTAGAGTTTTTCCAGAAATGTCTGGAAGATTAAGCCAGGGATTCTAGCGCCATCAAAATGATATCGCCTACTTGTCATGCCCAGAAGAATGTCTCGTATCAACATAGGACGAAAACATCCACAGAATGAAGGGAATAGAGAGAATACAACATCAATCGTTCCATGAACAAAACAGCAGAATGACAACCTTCATGACTATTGCAAAAGGAACAACCTGAATTTAAGTGTAATGCTAGGCTGATGTAAGTTGCCCTCAGGCTAGCCTCTCAACGATCATTTGTCAATACAAGACTAACATTAAACAGGTGCCACAAACTACCCGATTTTCCACATTCTGTTTTAGGGCTTGATAATAACCAGACAACCAATCAATGTCTCGAAAGTTTGCTAACTTATAGATGATGGAATGAAGGCCTCATATTATATGGCAAACATGCTAATTGATTGATTGAGGACCCATGGTCCATGTAAGTGTCTTTGTAGGTGGTAATTGTCCTCAAAAGGTCTCTTGTATGGAACTATTTTATGCTGTTTATATGACTTTTTATGAGTTCCAATAATTGAATTTTCCCTAAGAAACAAAATATACAGTATCAAATAAATGAGAGGCCTTTGTAAATGTGAGTTCAAACAGATGACGAGATGACCTTGAAATGGGGAACTTTGAATTGAAGCCTCTCCTCTCACGACTTTTGGTGTCTAGAGTTGTCACCTCAAAGTGACATTTTTCTCATACTAGTTATGAAGGCTATCATCTGTCTGTTTCCTTCTATTAGCCAAATATGGGGATGGCAAGTTAAAAGATTCTGTTCCTCATTTCAGTTCTCTAAACCATGCATAGAATCCTAGAAAATACCATGTTTTAGATTTATGTCTACTGTAAGTTCTGAGATCACAATAATCGTTTTATCCATCTTCCATAGATCCTTTTATCGATATATTACTCTATTTTGGAAGGATGATGACAGATTTAAACCAAACTAACTTTTAACTACCAGTTTACAGTACTTGTTTATTACTACTGCTATATCAGTGGACAGTAGTATTGCTTGTGAACTTCGTCCAAACTACAGTGGGTGGTGTATGCTGATGTTTCTAAATTTTATCTGTGCATTGATTCGACAACTACCTCCTTTCAGTATTGCATTTGAAGTTGTTCATAAGAGAGGCTTGCAGTTTGTTGCAAAATGCTCCATCATAACAAGGAAAAAGACACCTCAATTGATGACTTTATTTATTGCTGAGGACCCTACATTGTGGCTTAGTCTGCTTATCTCTTTGTACAGATCTCTGGTGCAGCCAGATTTATGTCTACATACTTGATTCAGTCGTTTATTCGGCATCACTAGTGCTGTGCATAATGTTTCTTTATCAGAATCATGTTGCTTTTGAGGAATTCCATTAGGGAATCAAGGAGGTTTTATATGGGCTTTTATTATATTAAATTAGACTTTTTTATTGGGGGAATACTCAGATTTTTCGTTGCAACGTGAGGAGAATTGTGATCACCTAAAGTTGTTCATTTTAAGCCTTATTGATCATTTGAAGCCTTATGTGCATTGTGCTTTGATGGTACATTATGGATCTTAAGTGACCAGTTTATTCCCGTTGGATCAAGTGAGGCTTTGATGCTACTTTTGGGTCCAAAAATGATCGTAACTTTATTACCAGTTGAAACTGGCTCTACATTTGGCTCTACATTTGGACTCACCTCAAAAGAGCCTGGAATAGATGCCACTTTGATCCTCAATAAGGGAAGAAACTTTACTGCCGATTACAGATGAATATCCTCAATCTCTCTTTAAAGTAAAATGTAGACCTTGAAGAACAAACATTCAACAAAGTGCAGGGAATCGCTAGTAGAGTTCTATTCGAAATTTTTTGCTGTAAATCAGAGAAATTCTCATTAAAGGTTTTTCTTTTCCACAACACTGATATTTTTTTGAGTAGAATGTTGGTTGCTGACGTGCAGGGTGAGGCTGCCCTATCCTTTGGAGTGGGGAGCTCCAACTTTTAATGCTGGATATGTTTTTGCTGTGATGGCTTCAGTTTTGGTTGCTCAAATTGAGGTTCGTACATCCTGCCTTTGTATCATGAAAGGGTCACGTCTGTCGTCGTTATTTTATTTCTGTTGTTCAACATAAGTCTTTTCGATGTGTAAACTTATTTTTCTCTGCTATTCTTGCAGTCAACTGCAACGATCTACGGTGTCTCCAGGCTTTCTAATGCAACACCCCCTCCTCCTTTTATAGTTGGTCGAGCAATTGGGTGGCTGGTAGTTTCTGCGCTTGTTAAGGATCAGAAGCCTCATTCTGTTATCCCGTTTTTACTGCAACAGCATGTAGCATGCAGGCCGCCGAGTATAAGCTTAAGTGCTGGTCTTTTTCTATTCAATGCCTGATTTGAAATGTTTGTTGATACAATGATGTTTGATGTCAGGGTATTGGAACACTTCTAGCTGGTTTGTTTGGAACACTAACAGGCCCAACGGTCTCAGTGTGAGTTGCTCACCTGGGAAGGGAAGCAAAAGTCTACAATAAATTAGTCTTTATGTAAAACAATACCACATTGAAGAGCTAGAAGAGGTTTTACCCAAAAAGATGCTCATGCTTCAGAATGTTTAAGTGCAATTCATTGTTGTTGATGCAGTGAAAATGCTGGATTAGTTGGAATCACCAGGGTTGGCAGTCGGCGGACGGTGCAAATTGCAGCAATTTTCATGATAGTGCTCTCTGTGTTTGGTTTGTCTATATACCATTTTGCACTGATGTCTTTGAAAGAGTGTGGAGAGGACAGGTCGAGTGTGACTCATTTCTGTTTTAAGGTAAATACAGAATCATAATTAGGTGGGTAGCACCACTGGTGGCGGCTGCCAGTGGTGGGGGTGGGTAGGCCTCTTATCTTTCAATAAATTTGTGAGAAATCAGCTGTGCTGATGTGGCTTTTGGCTCTCTGCCGATTGTTGGTCCTTTTCCAATTTATTCTTGCACATTTTGAAAAGTACGTGATTTCAGTGGCATGCCTGAGAAATCATAATCTGCCACTAGTCCTTGAGAGTAGAAAAAATTCGTTACAGTACCACCACCTTGTAGGCGGTTATGGTCATATGTGGAATGAGAGATCTTAGGTCATTTTCTGCTAACTGAATATCAAGGTGAACTCTGGGGAATAATTTGGTACTTCTGAATCTATGAAGTCGGACATGCTTATTTTAAACTTTATTCGAAACTACTGTTTGTGACACATTAAAAGGGTAGTAAGTCAAACATTTACAGTTTGAATAGTTATGCGTACCGTACCTATGATGGGCATTTGTATGTGTCCATAGATATATACATGTGTGTGTGTGTGTGTGTGTGTGTGAGAGAGAGAGAGAGAGAGAGAGAGAGAGAGAGAGAGAGAGAGCGAGCTTATTTAGGATATCTTGCAGGTAAGTTTGGGGGAGTGATTGCCTCCATACCACTCCCAATCTTTGCAGCTACATACTGTGTTCTTGATGGTGTTTTAGGTGAGATCCTTTGCTAAGTTACATGCGGTTGATGATACTAAGGATTTGTTTGATTGGAGAGGTCTGATCTAAGATTGTTTTGTTTAAATGATGGGAGCAGCTGCAGTTGGTATCTCATACCTTCAGTTCACCAACCTGAATCGCACTCAGAACCTGTTTATCATTGGGTTCACTTTGTTTATGGGATTTTCGGTTCCCCAGTACTTCTATGAGTTTAGAATCACTGCTGGGCATGGTCCAGTTAATACACATGCAACTTGGGTGAGTTAGCAATTCTAATCGTTGATTGAACAAGTTGTTATTAATAAAGTATTGTAATAAACCTGTTTATATAGAGTTATTTGATACAAAAATTTGCTGATGCCTTTACTTGTCATGTTCTTGTGATAATTTTTGATAGTTTACTTTTTGCTGCTTGTGCGGACTCAGAAAATATACTTGAGGACCTAAAGTGCAAATTCTAAGTAATATCTTTATTATCAGACTGAAGTAGCTTGATGACTTTCTAAATGTTTGTCAACCAGTTCAATGACATTTTGAACACGGTATTCTCATCAAATGTTGCGGTGGGATTCATCATTGCACTTCTGTTAGACAACCTTTTGAGAGGGCATCCCAAGGACAGGGGTATGGGATGGTGGAGGAAGTATCACAAGTGGAGCAATAGCCCAACTAACGAGGAGTTTTACAAGCTGCCACTCAATCTGAACAAGTATTTTCCACCACCTCAAATCTGAGAGTGCTTGCGGCTTTCATTTTCATCTGCATACACAAGCCATTGGTGCAGTTTTGATCAGATTAATATATTCTCAAACTTGAGAAGAATTTTCTTGTCAAAAGCATAAGCAAAAGGTGAGTGCTTCCGGTTTTATACTGTAGCACCAGTTGTGCTTTCATTATATTGTTTCGATCTGGATTGGCTTGTATATGTAGGCTGGTACTGCTTCAAAATTGAGAGAAAATTAAATATTTACCAAAAATCTTAAGCACTATGGACACTTCTATTCTTTTCGAGGGTAAATACCGTATAGGATAGGCTACTAGAGAGCTGGTAATTTTCGAATTTTCCATTTTGTATGAATAAAAAATGGTGCCACGTTGAAGGCTTCAAATAATTTCATTACATTTGAGCGCACCTTGGATTTGTTGCTGGCATTGCAAATTCTGAAAGTAAACACCCTGGGCAAGAAACTGAAAAGGTTTTAGCCGTTTTGTAGCATCTTTATGGTTGTTGCCTACAAGAAGGGAACACTGCAAGATTTTACTCTACAGTATCTCCCAGCTGAAATGTGTTCTTCAAGGAAACATCTATAACAGTATGTTAAGTCAAAGATTATATATATTTTGGGATTTTTTGGGTCAAAGCAATAACCTTTTCTCCTCAGTTGTAATACACTCTTGGATATTAACTCTTGTAAAAATTGGGAATGGGACTCGTCATATCCAAACTAAGTTCAATGAGGTAATTTATTGCTATTTATGATAATGATGAGGTCTATGGTAAATGGAACCACAAAAACCTAATTTGAATGGATCAATGATGAATAAAAGTCTTAAATTTGTTAGAAGAAATCGACAGAATGGAAGATTGATTTGACAAAGCAATGCATACTAAAGGGAAGCACCCATTTGGTCAAAAGAAATATGTATGCCCTCTATATGGTCGCTTGATTGGTTAGAATAATTGCTGGTATCCCAGAAGGCCTAGGGTCTCTTCCTGGCTGGTTGATGTTAGAGAAACATACTTTCTAATGTGAAGATATAATGGTTGTCAAGAGAACATAAAGTCTGAATCATCTGTATATTCTTATGTAGACTAGCTTCCATGATTGACAAGGAAAAAAGATGTTGACTTTGCTGAGCTTCAAGGTGGGAAAATGGGTCCAGGTTGTCCAAAAATTGTCCATAGATTTGCATTAATGGGCAATGATGAATTCCATTGCATATTTCTCTGATGATCTATTGTTAGTCCTCGTCATTCTTGCTTTGATGACATTAACCATTCTTACAGCCTACTTCAAGATCATCATATAAGTTCATAGAATTCACAAGTCACGTCAATATTGATGGTGAATACTTTAATGGTTATCTTGAGGTTATTTGAAACTTCTACAACTACGTACTTCTGAGATTTGATCACTATATCACATTAACTCCCAAGTGCTGTTTGTCTTATCGAACTGGGTTTAAAGATGCATAATAACTTAATGCTTTGATCACAAACTTTTTTGTAGGTATATTATCTTCATTTGTGCAATAATAAACTCCATGAGGGTTTTGCCCATCAATGGTCTTATATGAGTTTTTTTTGAAGTCATCCGCATGTTAACTTGTGCTTGTAAAGCTTCTCAAGTGAGATTTGCATGTCATTGAAGCAATGCTAATGATTTATCATGTTGATGTGATATGAATTTGTTATCTAATGTGTGCTAATGAAAACCTTAGATACCCATGATAACAATGCATTTTAGAACATCTTGTATATGCATACCATATATGCATTGCATCTCATACACACGAGCATATATTTATTCATACCTTTTCCAAGTGTTTTGACTTGCCTGTGACTTATATTGTAACTGCAAATATCTCCATGTGCTTTTTGTAGTTTTTGACTTTGGTTTGTAAAATTTGTAATAGTGGTAGTATTTTCAACTATATCCATGTGTATTTTTTTTTTGTTTTTGTAGTTTTGGATTTTAGTCGTAGAATATGCTGCTTTGAGACAATTCTTTGTGTTGTGCATCTTTTTTCAGCTATTTCAAACGTGATAGACAACACTATGAGCAATTTTAATGAAAGAATATTTTTTTTAAACTTGTTGAAAAGTTGTCTTGGGCCATCTTAGAGCTCCAAAAGGACACCATTGACACGTTTAATTGTGCTCGATGTCTTGGTTCATTTGGAAATTTTTTATTCAACTTAAAAGGACAACAAATTTGCTATTAAAAGTGGTTATCTGCAAATGAATTATGCTTTCGAGGTGACCTGACGTTGTTTGTGTTCATAAAACATGTCCTCAATGAATCTATTTTTATTTATTGTGGAATAATTGAATTAACTTTTAAAACAAAAATAAACTTTTGAAATTTTGATTGTAGAGGCTAGTACTATAACATGTTGCACAAGTGCCCGAATGTAACATGGGAGCCAAGCCTCAAGTATGTGCGCTTTGAGCTTGTATTATTAACATGGCAAGGTTTTTTCTTTTACCCAATTCATCACATTATTGTTGGCATGTTTGTATTTTACCTAGAAATACAAGGATTCACATACATAACTTCTTAGTCAAGGTCTTCAAGACAATTTGTAATCAAAGAGAAGATGAACAAACTTATAATGGTAATAATCGGCTAGATAAAAGGACAGTCAAAAGTGAACAAGAAAAAAATGACAATTTGATGCAATAGAGTTTAATACTTAGAAACTCATAATAAATCAATTGATGTTCATCATAATAAATGATAGACTACTAGCAATTTTGTGGAGGATGTTATCCATTACCATTTGTGAAAGACCTATGGTATCTGAAGTAGACTGATTGTCTCACTTGAGTGGGGGTGCATTCAACTTTTTGTAGTATGTTGTATTAGTGTATGAAAAAATAAGGATTATGTCCAAGTTCATAAAGTTAAGCACAACTTATCCAAGCATGAGTTGCTATTTGGGATTTGAGAGGGTAGACCCAATATTGACTAGGAAGCAAATGACTTAAACATAAAATAAATGATAGGGGTCATAATATGTGACTTGCCAAAACATAGACCAAAAACACATATTAGAAACAAAGCAAGCTCTTTAAGGACCTATCCACTCATTTAAACATACCAAAGCTGAAAAACTAGATGACATATTTCAATATCTTGGAGATTCTTATGACATATTTCTAGTCTTAAATCTTGTTCCATCATTAACTCATGTTCCATCATTTGTTTTGTGTGTAGTTTAGGTGGGGGAGACATGGAGGTAGAAGTCACAAAGGCGGACATGGGGGTGCTCTTTACAAATTATTAAAAACTTAGTTATATTTTATGGCCTTAGAATGAGAATTAGACACTCAAAATCATGTCATTTACTAAAGATCATGTATTGTTCTGAATCACTTTATCTTTGCATATTTATGCAAATGCATAGTTATTATTTCCAAGGTAACTCAATTTTTTATTATGGGTTCTATCATTGAATTAGATTAAAGTCAACTATATAGAATGATATAGTGAGATTGGAATACCACTCCATGTTGCTTTCGCATAAGCTTGGCATTGCCTTATCCAGCCACTTTGACTTGAGTGCTCTAACATTTTCAAATGAACAGCTCGATAGAAAAGTGAGGCACTATACAAATACATAGGATCTTATAAGTTGTCCAAAGGATCACAAAGATGGTATTTACTAATAGAGTGGCCATATACACATTACTCCTAATCTGGAGAATTAGAAGTATTTGATGACATCAGAAACTTAGAGATGGGCTTAGTCAGCATTCTCCTTGAAACTCTAATCATCTCTCATGATTTTTGGTAGCGATATTTGTGCAATGACTTTAATTGTATCTACAATCAATTTTGACAATATGTGATTGAGTACAATCACATGTGATAACTAGATTTGACATTAGGTTGGGTTGAGGGGAATGCCACAATTCATCGATATTTGTACCAATCCAAGCAACATGTGGCATATCTATTTATAGGGGAATGTCAGACTCTATCTATTTGTAGTGTCCTTGTTTCAAGCAACAAGTAGCCATATCTATTTGTAGATATGGGTAATGGAAAGCAAGTGGACCTAAATTGAAGGATTGAATCGCTTATTGCATTAGACTCTGTATCCTGCAGCAAGATCGAACTACAATAAGCCATCAATTATCATGGTCTATCTTCCAAGCTATTCCTTGTTATATTATTTGAAAATATAGCTATAAATAATTGTCGTTCGCCAGATTTTAAGACCCTTTTGGGCCCTATATTATTTTGCATACTATATATAGGGCCCCAATTTTTTAATATTAATTTTCGTATGTGCACCCTGCATACACCTCAGGTTACGTAGTGCAAGAGAGAGAGAGAGAGAGAGAGAGAGAGAGAGAGAGAGAGAGAGAGAGAGAGAGAGAGACTGCAATTACGTGCGATAATGACCAATTGGTCGGGCCACTAAATCCGGTGGCGGAGGCCATGAGTTGTTTAGGGATCGGATTATGAGTGGTAATGGCCAATATCCAAAGATGCCTCACAGAATGTAATTTTTACACCTATTTTTTCCAAATGTTTTTACATGCACCTTTCGAAATGTGGAAGCTGAATGTAAAACAAAATTTATGGCAAAAAAGAAAAAAAAAAAAAGTAAGAAAATTTTTTACGTTGCAAAATTTCAACTCCTCGGCCATTCCGCCAATCTAAAAAAGAAAAAAGAAAAAAAGAGTAAAAAAGTAAGAAAAGCTTTTAGGTTGCAAAACACAAAAAAACACACACACACACACACACACACACACATCTCTTAGATAGTAGTCGCAGGCAAGAGATTCAAACCTAGGCTTAACAAGACTCCTTGAGGAGGCATTTGACAATCCAGAGAATAATGGCCTAGATTCTAAAGCATCACATGGCAAGCACAGCAATACTCGAGAAAATTGACATATTTAAGGAATGAAACTGGCAAAATTTGTTAAAAATCATCCTTCCCGAAAATCAACATTTTTCTTACTATGCTAGATTTGGGCTCCTTTAATCGCCTCTGTAAATACTAAATGTAAGGATGATTTTTAGACAGAATGATTGTCAACAGTGGCAGAGTTTGAATTTTTAAAGAACCCACAACGGAGATCGATCATGATTATTACGATGGAAACGTTGTTATTGTATGTTGTGGGCCACACTCTCCAATGACTCCTACATTTTCAGTCATCCTGAGTCCTCTCTTCTCCTTTCCTGGTAGCGCGCTACTGCTGTTGCAGCAGAAGTCAGGAATTTTTGAAATTGGAGCCAGTGTTGTGTCAATGTGTAGTGTGTAACAGTGTCGTATTTGTCGAGTCTCGTGTGTGTACTGCAACAGAAGTGTATGTACGCCAATCAACGTGTATGTACAACGGAAAAGCGCTGCTGAATTTATTCCATTCCATTCTGCAAGAAGCAAACAAATCACAATCATATCCTATTGTCCCATTTTCAAATTTCAATGGCGTAGTACCAAAAAACAGCAATTCTAATTTCTTTGAGAAATTCAGCCGTTATTAGGTGCAGTTGGGTACAGTGTTCTACAGACCTCGTCATTCATGGGTGCACCGTGCAGTGCTCGGAAACCTCTAGTCTCTTGCTACTTAAACCTACAAAATTTGTTATACTATGAAATTGGAGCTGTTGAAATTCAAATCATCTGTCCTGATTCCAGGACGTTAGAACAATAATTGCACTTTTCTTGTACAATTTGTTTCCGTACCCTTACAACCTTCAACTTTTTTATTCATAACTCTTATTTAGTATATTAGGTATACAAGTGTACCTTGCCTTTCTACACATTTTATTTTCTAGAGTTCAATTAATGCCTTCAAAGTGGTCTTTTCCTAGTGACATTTGCACTTGATAAAATGATTGTGAAATTATGACTAGGTTGAGTCATAATTGAATGGTCTTTGAACTTGGTGTAAATATCATCAAGAAGATCTTTCGGAAGGAGTGTTGGGGAACCTTTTTGAACCTTTTTTTTCCCTCCAAAAACTCATATGTGAAAGAGTTCTAGGGCCTCTATTGAGTGACAAGCTCGCTCTTGCCAATTTTTCACTAAAAAACCCAAGATTTATGACATAAAAAATCCTGTACAATTTTTGCCATGCCGATTTTTGGGAAAAGATGCCGGTTCCATTCTTGGACTATGCCGGCTTTCCCGAACACTGTTCCCAAGCATAAAGAATGATGAGGAAGACTTCTTTTTATTGTAATAAAATTTTTGTGAGTTCCATTTATGCATCCGTATGAGTCATAATATATCTTTCAAATTTTTTTACAACTTTTTTATGATAATGTTCATGTGGATAGCCTTTATATTTTATAACATATAAAAATAGGCGAGGTTACTATATTCCATAGTATGCAAAAAAAAGCAAGGTGAGGTCACTTTTAGAATTTATGATATGATGCTCAACATTTTATGGGATTCCAAACATAGCCTTAATATTAAACCCTAACCACTTCACCTCCATGCCATGGTGAATGAATAGAAGAGAGGAGAGGAAATCTGGCTCAAGAAATTGAATTTCCAATAGGGAGATGGACGAGCTTCCATCGTAAGTATTCTCGCCAAGAGGAGAGAATATTTCCCTTAGGATCCCCATGCAGTCTATAATAAGTTATTGACCTCCTATTGCATTATAACAGTCAGACACCATGCAAGTGCTCCTATGTCCAATTATAGGACTGTGCCCTCATATGATTATTGATTATCTATACTGGCCAAGCCCGGAATGATGAGGCATAACCAATACCATATACACTGGAGTGACCAACTATCCATGTAAGGAATTACTCCGAATTCCACATACTGGACATGGAAGTAACATTCTTCCCCTCTTAAACCAGTTCTGTCCTCAGAACAAGTAACTAGGGAAGATCCAATTTGTATGCTTTTAACTCTTTCTCATGAATCATTATTCTCAATTTGACCAATCAACCTAAGCAAGCACTCAGAGATAGAACGCTTTCTCAATTATTTGTCTCTAATCCTGTGAGTACTCTTTCAGGGTCCAAAGGTACATTGAGTGATGAGTCCTCCAAATGGGTTAAATCTTCAATACATCTAATTGTTATCGTCATATAAACTAAATTTACATTATACACAGGATGAGCAGTCAACCAAACCTGAAGATTAAGTCCAAAAGCTAACACATAAATCATTTAACTTTCACTTCTACCTTGAAAATCAATCCTTAGCCTGACTTCAATATCAAATAAGTACTTAGAGATGGAATAATTCTTTAATCATAAAACTCTACACTGAAGTACTATATTGACATTTAGAGATGGAATAATTCTTTAATCATATAACTCTACACTGAAGTACTATATCGACCTTTAGAAGTACGCTAAGAGATAAATTTTTCTATTGGGGTTGATTCTCTCCAATCTAGTAACATCACTTTCATGTAACCTCAATTTACATGGATCTATGGGTGAAATGCCATCATCCATTGGTAATCACTGTTCAAAACATTAGAGGAATTCTAAATCCAATAAAGACCCTTTAAGGAATGCCACGTAGATTGACAAAGTTTATTAATGTAAATTACCAAAATAAATTCATTTTTTGCCCAAATTCTTTTTCATTTTTGCCCGCACTAGTTTCGATGCTTAACCATTCTATGTACATTACTATTTGTAGTTCGTTGAAAATAGCATAACTTTTTAGCCGTTGTCCGATTGAGACGAGAATTATACCCTTGAAAAGTGCTCAACGAGAGCTTTCCAACGGTACCCTACACGACTACTTCTGACTACTGTTCAAAAGCTATGTCCGGTCAAAGTTTTAGACCAAAAAAAAGTCCACATATCTCTCTTGTGCACGGATAGAGCGCACAAGAGAGATATGTGGACTTTTTTTTTGGTTTGAAATTTTGACCGGCCATAACTTTTGAATGGTAGCTTGAAAGTATCGTGTAGGGTACTATCTGCACACAAGAGAGATATGTGGACTTTTTTTTTGGTCTGAAATTTTGACCGGCCATAACTTTTGAACAGTAGCTCAAAAGTATCGTGTAGGGTACCTTTAAAAAGCTCTCGTCGAGCACTTTCCAATGGTATAATTTTCGTCTCGATCGGAGCTACGCTGAAAAAGTTATGCTATTTTAAATGATAATTGCATATTATACTATGAATACCATGTCATGCTTGCGGGCTGCCCCCGGCGCCGAATTATAGCATTATTAAGAATTTTTTTTTTTTCAATTCTAATGAGCTATGTTACATAGATTTCAAATTTGAGTGTTTTGATTGGTCCATGTGTAAGCAAAATTTGAGCAAAAATATAAAAAGTATATTTACTTTTTTGGATTTAGAACTTCTCTAATGGTTAAAGATCCAAACAATTATAGTCCAAGACTATGCACAATTACTTGTAGACCAGTCATAAATGCTTCTTGGTACAAGTACACTTAGAATTTTTTCAGAAAGCTAAGATACAAAACCTCATCCACCAAAATGTCTTAGAAGATCCATCAAGATAAAAAAATTTTTTATCTCAGTTCTAAGTACCCCAGATACTCTCTTGAGTTAAGTGCCCTTATTCCTAGCAACATATGCAAAAAAATATCCACTTCAAACTTGATAGAATTGTCCGTCTCCTCATTAACTGAAGATTTAGGCTGAAAACAATACACAAGCATCTCTTGGTTACAATCAGTAGTAGAATTTCATCCACTAAAATAAAGTAAACAAATTACTTAAAGAACATGCCTGCGAGATCCATACAATCTCAAGTATGTACAAAAGTAAATAAATTTAGAGTTCAAATAACAGATCTAAAGCCCATTAAATTAATGAATTATGCTTTCCACAAAAAGAGCCATTAACCTGCAAGTAACTGTTCCACACATTACTTGTTCATATGTCTATGCACTCTGACTAGTTTAAGTATATGATATAAACTCAATACATAGGAAATGCATAGTAGATCCACAAGATTAAGATGTACATAAAGCAACATATCCAACTATGTTCCTATACATAAATATAGGTTATCAACTGGCAAATATCCATAATCCGCATATGTTACTCACATAATTCATTGAGAATCTCACAACTCAGCTACAAACAAACTCTATTTCTCAAGAGTAAATAACATATATGGGAAATCTTTGAAACGAAGAATTCCACATCACAAGTTTTTCAATCATCTAACTCTTATTAAAAAAATTTCTTCTACCAATCAGCCTACTCCAGATCTTATTGTACAAACCAAGATTAGACTATCTTATACAGATATCTTTGGACATAAAGTTAAGATTAAATCTTTATTTCTCTGATTCAATCCATAACAAAATGGTATTTGGTAACAATCAGTGAACCTTAATTTAATCTTATCCACTACTTCCCATGTTCATGAATATCTCACAGCTCAAAATCCCCAATACTCCTCTAGTTCCAGATTATTCAAAATAATCACTTAGAGAGTTCCTCTATTCCCATTAGATAGTTCTACCTTTGCACACATACTGGATTCTTTTTCAAAAATCTATGCAGCTGGTTGATTCCTCAAAAGACTTATTTCTATCTTTTCTTCTCCCCCCTTTAAAAAGAAAGTACATAATTTTGATTGAAAATTTCTCAGAAGACAACGTATAAGATATCAAAGATTCAAAAAAGTCAGTAATGAGTATCCAATACTATTACAAAACAGACTTTTTCCTCATAATCACAAAATATCTTATCCCGAGTGATATAAATATTACATCTCAATAATCAACTATCAAATAGAGATAAACATTTGGGTGCAGAAAGTCTAAATTATACTTAATCAATTGAAAACATCAATAGATTTTGAGCTATATTCATCAATCATATATGAAAGTATAATTTCATATAACTTTATCAGTCCTTCAAAATCAAGTTCTACACTGGAAAGAATTATATGAATCTCAATCCAATTGTCTTGTATTTAAGAAATTTCTAAAAAGTAGAGGTTTAAAATAAAAGAGAAATAGATTTAAGGATTTCCAGATTTTGTAATTATTGAGATACCATTTAGGGATCGATCTATATCTCATAATTTCCAAAAATACCCTAAGCAAAAACCAATGGACTCTGATAGTATTACCATTATAGCAATTACTAACCATCGGTCTACAAATCATTCTTACCCAAGAAATCTCCTTTGGAATCACTGATGTCCCATACCACCAGCTTTTCCTCCAAGAATCATACTTCTAACCATTGAAATCCCTCATGTCCCTAAAAATGCACAAAGAATACCAGTCACTTTTCTCTTATATTCATCGATTTCATGAAAACCTAATTAACATTGGGAAAAAAGAAATCCAAATTCCCAGAGGTAGTCTTCTTAAATAATTTCCAATTATTATTCTCACTTGCAATTAAATATATTTCAGGAATCGAAAGTAGATTAATCAAACTGATCAACTTAGTCAACCAATCAACTACCCCTCAAGCCTCTTCCTTTTTTCTCCCTTCCAAAAAATGGTCCAGGTTTAAAAAAACCCCAAATTTGTACTAGGAAAAAGTTCAATTTCGTATCGGTAACTTAACAATTAATTAACCAGACAGTTTTGACTGTCCAATCATTAAGTGTCGCACTTAATTCCTGGCAAATCCCCTTATGGATCATCATAGTTACTGTTTCAACTAGATTTAAATTATTCTTGGTCTTTATTGATCCATAGAAACAAGAAATGCTCCATAATTGAGAGATTCACAAAATCTTCAACTAAAAGTGACGGGTACAATAACCTTAACAACTGACCGATTTCAACTCTGTAAGATCATTCACTTTACAAGCAATTGTTTGATCAATAACCAACAATTTGAACAATCCAAAACATCCATGGTTAATCCAACTTTTACGTAAACTGGGATTTGCAAATTCTGTTCAACTGTGAAATTCGATGTAAACATCGACTTGGTAGTTTCATAGTTACCATCACATATCGTAAGAATTTTGCAACATTCGGCATACATCAGATATGACATGCAATGAATTCTTAAAAAAAATCAAATTTAATACATAAATTGCCAAGAACTGAGAAATTAGCATTGGGATTTTAAAAATCCATTCGAAATGGACCAACAGTGAAAATTGATGAAGAAGATCGATCTATCAAATTCACAGGCACTGTCACATATCGAGATCATTTCGAAATATCCTGCATTCAACAAACTTGACATGCAATGATATTTTTGAATAAACAATTTTTTTTCAAAAACAGCCGCTACTAGGAAAGTTACTTTTTAATCTAGAATTACCAAAAAAAAATAGCTTCATGCAAGAAATTTCCTGATCATCTACTGATTACACATGTAACATGCATCCCAACATGCCTACAGGTCAATCCATATATTTCCATTGATAGACAAGCACCATATTGAATTACAAGCATGCATGCATCAGAACATTTCCAAAATTTTGCAAATTTTAGCTCAAAAATTGCCAAACTTCAGACGGCCATAACTTTCTCTACTAGACACCAAATTGGTCGTTGTAAAGCACAGTACGGAGGCAGAGTGGGTCTACAAGGCACTTGACCATCACCTTGCCACCTAGGCTTCACACGTGTGAGCTCTAATACCGCTATAAGAATGTTGTAAATGATAGAAAATCAGGTAGGAGGGCACACTTTTCCAAGGTGATATCATCAAAAAATCGTCTCCAGACCAATAAGCATCCAAGAAGAGGTTACAAGCACTCTACTAAGGTTCATTAGAGAGGCATAGAAGCTTCTATCAGGTCTAGCAAGCAATCATAAGCTCAGATCATGCAAAAAATGCATTTTCGACCTCCTTCAACAAGCAAAACTTCAACATGATGGTGTCTAATGCTCACCTATCCAAATTGGATGCATGATTGCTCATAACAGACACAATTCATTATATATTTAAGCTTGTAATGAGAAACAACAGCTTCAGACCCCCATTTGATAGGTATTCATGCCCAAAAATCCCCAAAAATACACTATTTTTTAATGTTTTGAGCTCCCTAATGGTGTCCAACACTAACCAAACTCCATGACAGCTTTAAGACAGCTTCATTACACCTTTGAAAATGTTCATGCAAAATATTGGCTATGAATTTTGAGATCTGCCACAGAATTGTCCAAAAATCATGTTTTTTGACCAATTTTGACAAAATTTTTGAGTCAAATCCACAAATAAGTGCAATCTGATTCTAATCCCTGTAAATCCATTACATGAAAGCACTAAAAGTTCTGATTTCAGTCAAATTTGAATTCTATAGGCCATTTCTAGTCCAAAAACACCAATTTTTGGTCCAAAATCACTATCTAATCATCCTTTTGACTATTCAAAAATCATGCAATCATTAGATCCAATCTTTAATGAATGTAAAACATCAAGTACAATCTGAAAAGTGTATACATCAGTAGCTATGACCAATTCCAAGCAAAAAAACATGAGTTCTAGGTGAAATTTTCACTAAAACCACCAAAAATCCTTTGATTTCCCTCAAAATCTATGGAGAAAATCCATAATTATGATCTTTAGGCTGAAAGTACACCAAATTCAGAGTAGCCACCTACTTGGAGATCAATTCCACCACCTGGAAGAAACATGCAAGAAGAAATCTCCAAAAACTGAGAAAAAATAAGAAGCAGCTCCACCTTTCGATTGATGCAA
Organism: Diphasiastrum complanatum; assembly: GCA_029204225.1. Classification (NCBI taxonomy): domain Eukaryota; kingdom Viridiplantae; phylum Streptophyta; class Lycopodiopsida; order Lycopodiales; family Lycopodiaceae; genus Diphasiastrum; species Diphasiastrum complanatum. The sequence goes on from CM055093.1 coordinate 60,777,155, forward strand.
ATCCTTGCTTTGATTCCATTGTAAGAATCGCCTTATGAAGATCGGACTAGATCCTGTTGCAAAACAACCAATGTGGAGCAAAATGACCCAACCAACCGGAAATGGTTCTTGGTGTCTAAGGGGAAGCTCGAACTTGGGACCAAAGAAACTTTGGATGCCAAGCTAACCAACTAAGCCAACCCCTTTGGGTAACCATCTGGAAATGGCTAGTCAACACCCTAACCACTTCACCCCCATGCCATGGTGAATGCATACGAGAGGAGAGAAACCTGGCTGAGATGGGCGAGTTTCCATGGTAAGTATTCTCTGCAAGAGGAGAGAATATTCCCCTTAGAATTCCCATGCAGCCTATATTAAGCTATTGACCTTCTATTCTTGATGTTATGGCAATCGGACACCATGCAAGTGCTCCTATGTCCAATTATAGGTCTGGGCCCTCATATGATTATTAATTATCTTTACTGGCCAAGCTTGGAATGGTGAGGCATAACCAATAACCATATACACTGGAGTGATCGGCTATCCATGTCAGGAATTACTCCGAATCCCGCATACTGGACATGGACGTAACACGTGGCAATACTAAAGTGTCATGAGAGTCCATTGAGTATGTTGCAATGTGCCGACATATTCTAGGTCACAGAATGGACATTTATGTCCCTCACACTAGAACGACTCTCTTGTTGAAAGTTGGCCATTATACAACAATCATATGTATGTCGCTTGCCAGGTCAACTTTTTGATCTGGAGACCTTACTCCGCAAATACAGAGATGCATTTGCATGGAATTATACTGAAATGAAAGGAGTCCCGTCTGAAATAGCAGTCCATACTATACCTTTAGAGGAGAATGCTAAGCCTATTCGGGCTAAGCTGTAAAGATGTAACCCGGTTTATCGTGAACGGATCGATGAAGATATTAGAAAATTGCTGGATGTTGGATTCATCTATGAAGTCCAACATACTGATTGGGTATCGCCCATTGTGGTAGTACCCAAGAGAAATAGCAAACTTTGGATTTGCGTCAATCTAAGAAATCTTAATGCGGTTACAAAGAAAGATCATTTCCCCTTACCCTTAACTACACAAATGCTTGAGAAAATGGTAGGAGCTAAAGCTTTAAGCTTCTTGGATGGTTTTAGTGGCTATTTCCTAGTCCAAATATCCCCTAAGGATAGACACAAGACAGCCTTTGCTACGAAAAATGATGTTTATGCTTATAACGTCATGCCTTTTGGCTTATGCAATGCTCCTTCCACGCTCCAATGCGTCATGCAAATGGCGTTTCAAGATTTGTTACATCACATTGTCGAGATTTATCTCGATGATTTGGGTGTACATTCTTCGGCGAACAAGCACCTCGAAGCCCTTGAAAAGATCTTCATTCGCTGTCATAGGTGTGGAATCAGACTAAACCCTGAGAAATATCAAATCTGGGTAATCCATGGGGTTGTCCTTGGACATATCATTTCAAAGGATGGTATCTCTACAGATCCTTCAAAGATCAAGGTTATAGTTGAGATGCCTCTACCCGCAACAGTAAAGGAAGTTTAGATCTTCCTAGGCCACACTAACTATTACCGCATATTCATAATTGACTACGCCGATAAGGCGCGACTCGTTTATTTAGTTGTGGTAGACCCTAGATGGGACCGAGGAATGTATAAAAGCTTTTGAGGATTTGAAAACAGCACTTACTACCACACCCATACTTCGTTCCCCAGATTACACAAAGGAATTCCACGTGCATACCGACGCAAGTATCAATCGATTCATCATCACACACACACATGTATGCAACTTCATATTCAGAAATAGTTTTTGAGATGTGTTTGTCATTTTCTTTACCTCTGGCGCGTCAATCCGATATTGGTATGGATATGTTATATCGGAACGGATCAAGATGAAAAGTAGAGAGAATATAAGAACTTTTAGAAAGAATATTCTAGATTTCCCAATTCAACGCGGCGGCTACGTCACCTCCTCTTTGCAAAGATTTCGAAGCGACTGATCTTTCAAACAAACAGAGATCAGTATTGTGAAAGTATGAAGCCTCAAAACTCTGAATGGCAGTACTAGACACTATCTGGTGTGATTTGTAGTACCCCAAACAAACATATGAGAGATTTCTTGGCACAACTCTCTGACCAATGGCACTTTTCACAGAAACTAGGGAGTATTGTAAAAAAAAAAAGCTCCGCACTCAACAGATTTTCATAATGTCTGATGTTGCCCTGGCCTTTCTGATGCCTCCGGGACTATGTCTTCATTCCCCACTAATGTTTATGAGCTCCATAACCTACAAAATACACCAAAAAGGATTTCTTCCAGTCGTTTTTGTCTCTCGGAGCTTTCACCTCCTGTGAAGGACTTTCTCAGTTCATTGCGGAGCCTATGACAAGCTGTATCCACCGATCAGGCATGCAGGACTATTGTAGCTATGATATCATGCCAAAAATTAGATATGCAACATCAAGCATTCACCATAAGCAATCACCAAGTAAGGAGGTGGAAGAAGAACACGCAATATCACTCTATCACACCAAATCATACTTAATGTAAATGTACAAATAAACCCTGAACCCTGATAGAGAGTGAGAACCTAGGAGTAGACTACTAGACTAGCCTATGGCTAGTTACAGCTGGTAATAGTTGTCAATAATAAAGTACATCGTAAATAGTAACTAAGAAGTGTAACAATGAAGTTTATCATTGATTTCTAACAGAATCTCTCTCAATCGTTGCGGTGCTCATAGCCATCCCTATTGCTATTTCTCTTGATGTGATCTATATAATTACACTACATGGTATATGCCATGCTATGTTTTTGTATTTACTCAAATCTAAGCAATAAAAATACAATAAATCTATGCAATAAAAATACAATAAAAATGATAACAATAAAATATCAAACAACATGCTTTATTAGCCTCTTCTTTAGATTTGTGTTTCTCTCTTCTTTTGCAATTGGCCTCTTGCAATGGTTGTCTCTCTTCTAATTGTTCCATTCTAATTAACCCTTTTTTATATTGCATAGATTTATTGTATTTTATCAATGCACCAATTTTTTATTGACGATATTTAGCTAGCAACTTCTCAGGCAATGGCAGGGCCATGGCAACATCGGTTTGGAACTTCATGCATAGAAACTCCATGTCAAAATTTTTCTCCGACAATCACTTTTCCCTACCTAGATATCTTAGTCTAAACTCAAAATTTGAATCTGGATGGAAGATCCATGTGTGGTTCCCATTTGTGGCTACCGTGTCACAAATTTAGCCACATAGTGGCCATACATGAAACTTTAACGCAAAAAAGATGGAATTTTTATTTAAATGATTGTGGGGTAGGAGAAGTTCCCCTTTTGTTTTTTTGGCTCACTTGTGTTGACTTTATAGATGCATTGATGAAGGATAAAGAAGATGAATTGAAAAGGTGCAAGTGGCGTAAAAAGAGAACCAATATCAAAATATTCACCTATGTTGTCAAAAGACAATGACTGGCAATCACCAAAATTCGTAATTAGGAAGAAGTCTATTGGTCATGATGGCTCCTTGCATACAATATGCTAACAAATTGTCTTGTTTTTTTACTTGAAACTTATCACAACTACTCTCTTCCAAAAACTTCAAGTTAGCTTGGTCATGGTAGGTGGTCACGCCAAGCTTGAGTTAAAGCAGTGCAATTATATATATATATATATATATATATATATATATATATATATATAGAGAGAGAGAGAGAGAGAGAGAGAGAGAGAGAGAGAGAGAGAGAGAGAGAGAGAGAGAGAGAGAGAGAGAGAGAGAGAGAGAGAGAGAGAGAGAGAGAGAGAGAGAGAGAGAGAGAGAGAGAGAGAGAGAGAGAGAGAGAGAGAGAGAGAGAGAGAGAGAGAGAGATTTGTTAAGCAATGGAGAATGAGTCTTCATTACATTCTTAGTTTTGATGAAAGAAGCCAACTACATCACTTATATGTGAAACCAAGGCTTTCTTGGTCTTGCATGAGTGCATGCTTCTAAAATGACCGAGGAAAAATATTGAACCACATGGCATCTACTAAAGTAAATCCTCAGAATTTTAAGATTTTCTTTAGTGTTGACTTTTTGTGTGTGTGGTTGTAACCACAATTTGATTACAATATTATGGTAGAACAGTTTTACAAATATACATTGTAAATAAGTAGTAGGGTGACCCTAAAAATGGAGCTCAAGACTCTAAGATGATAGGACTACCCTCAATATGTAGCTCAAGATTCTAAGATGTCAAGTACCCTCAATATCGAGCTTAAAATTCTAAGATGTCAACTAACCTCAAATATGGAGCTCACCTTTCTAAGATGTCAACTAATGTCACTAGCCTCTCCATGATCTAGAAACTATAACGGGAATCAAAGCTCAAAATATTTCTAGTTATATTTTCTAATCTTTCATGCCCCTTAAAGAAATGCTATCTAAACATCTTTAGAGATGTAAAAGTAATACGTCGAGGAGACTTTTTTTGAAATGGAATCCTACTGTGCATGTTGAGAGAGAGAGAGAGAGAGAGAGAGAGAGAGAGAGAGAGAGAGAGAGAGAGAGAGAGAGAGCCCATGTTGGAGGCTGCCACCACAGGCGGCCTCTGATGGCATCCTCCTTAAATGAGGGGGTCAGCCACATGTTGGCGGTAGCACCTACCTCCTACATGTTATGAGATGAGCATATTAGATTTGTGAGAGGCAAAAGATCTGAGGAGTTAGGAGGCATCCTTTATAGGTTGACTTCTCCAACCTCCTCCTACCACCAGAGGTTAAGATCTACCTCCAGAGGCTGGAGGGGATCTAGGGCGAATATACCCTCTTGCCGAGAGCATGTGGCCCTGCCTAGAGAGGCAATGGGGAATCGAGGATGATCAGAGTCCCCCAAAGCATGGGGCCTGTGAAACAACATGCACATGAGGTTGAGTTGAACACTAGATTTGCAATACGGGTCGTTGTTGGTACCCCCAAAGCATGGGCCCTGTGAAACAGAATGCACATGAGGTTGAGTTGAACACTAGATTTGCAATACGGGTCATTGTTGGTACGAGCCCGTTCTAAATTGAGGAAGATAAGGATGGATCTAATGGAAGATCCTAGGCATGGGACCCCTCACCTCACCTGGTCTAGCAATCTTTTCCCATATATTTGATAATGTTGACTCTTTCAATACAATTTGCAATTTTATTGCTTTCCAAATTCCTTGAGCCCATATGAAAGTTTAAAATAGCATATGTTGTTACATGGGTGTTAGGTACTTTGGGCGTTTTCTGCTTACAAAATGGAATGAAATTCAGCATCAATGGCGAGTCTACTTTTCCGTTGTACACATACCTCTTTTGTTTGCCTGATCCTGCAGAAGAGTGCAGACACCAGACTCGACAAACACGACACGCTAGGCATTGGCCATTTGCGGCTCCAATTTCGAAATTCCTTCCTTCCTTCTGCTGTAGCAGCAGCGCACTGCCAGGAAAGGCAAAATGTAGTCAGAACTCACTGCAGTACTCGTAAAAAATCCACAAATACCAATACAAACAGACCAATTGTTGGCATTTGCATTTCACTGCTTGATTTTGGGAATTGTAGGTTTCTTAATTGTTCAAAATCAGGTAATTTTGATCATGGATTTCAATTTCTAAGGTTTAACTCTAGCATTTTATGGACTGCATAGGAATGTTGTGTTTTACCCTTTTACTGATTGCATAGAAATGTTCTGGGTTTTTGGTAAAGTTGGTTTAACTCTAGCATTTTATGGACTGCATAGAAATGTTCTGTTTTACCCTTTTATTGTTTGCATAGGTTTTTGGTAAAGTTGATTTAACTCTAGCATTTTATGGACTGCATAGAAATGTTCTGTTTTACCCTTTTATCGTTTGCATAGAAATGTTCTGGGTTTTTGGTTTCAAAGTTTTTTGCGAGCACTAGTCAGGTGTCAGATGTAGGGTGTGGACCATAACAACGTTTCCGATGTCCATCATCATCACCATCTCCGTTGTGGACTCTTTCAAACTCCTGTGACTCGTGAGTCTTCTCACTGTAGGGTGGTGTAGGCTGTTGACGACCATTCTTTCTCATGATTCCTGAACGTGAGTGGATTTCAATTTTCTTTGAGTGATTGGAAAGGAAAACAAAAGCGAGGAATGAGGCTATGAAGCTGGCTGACGTTGACTGTTACACGCTCGTTTGTACTTCTTGTATATGAAACAGAATTGCGTTGTCAAGAAAATGCATAGAAACTGCGTACGGGAATCACAGATAATACCCGATCACGGATCGAATAGAGACAAGGTCGATAGACTGTTTGCCATGATTGATGCAATCTACTGGGCTTATAAAGTTTGTCGATCTATCATTTTTATTGGAAAGTAGTGGGGAAAAAAAGAAGTTGATCTGGTTTTGATTAAAAACATCGATCTAGAAATTCAAGTGATGTTAGAGAATAAGAAAGAGCGCGAGTGAAAAAAAGATGGGGGGACGCTACTCAGGGAGCATTTTGTTTCGTTCTTGTAGTCCCTCATCAAAATATTGAACTAAACTACCCGGAAAGTAGCAGATTAAAGAAAACGGTATAAGAAGAAAATATGGGCAATTGCCAAGCCATAGATGCGGCAGCAGCAACTCTACAGCACCCTGGTGGACGAACTGAAAAGTTATACTGGGCTACAACTGCTCGCCAGGTGATGCTTCAGAATCCAGGCCATTATGTTGCGGTGTACACATGGTCAAATGCCTCCTCAGGCGGTCCTGTTAAGCCTAGGTTGAAGCTTTTGCCTCCAACGGCTATCTTAAGCGTGGGGAACTGTTATCGCCTCGTATCATTAGAAGGTCTTATTTTCCATTTCTTCCTCTCTAACACATGTCATTTTGACATCACACAACCAAGCATCATCTAGCACATAAAGAGGTTGCTCGCATATTATTACTGAGCATATAGTTTGTGGTTTCTCTTCTTTCCTATTTACATTTGTTAGCATTTTCCATTAGTTGGCAGCTGGCCTTGAACTTTATAATACTGTAGATGTTTTTGGAGGAATTACATAGTCGAATGGAACAGGTAGCGGAAATTAAGATGACTGACAGAAACTATGATATATGCAGAAGTATTGGGGGAAGTTTCAGACACTAGAAATGGCAAGTTTAAGTCCCCTGCATCTAACTCAGATTCTAGAAGACGCTCTTGCCCAACAAAAGCAAAGAAGGTAAATGTTTCCTAATTCACTCTGCTCTCCACTTGTACCGTTCGATTCGTCAAAGTTTTTGCACATATACACTCCCTGCCTCGTATGCCACAATTGTATGTTTAATGGATGAAAGTCGCACATAAATTTATGTTCATATTTTCAGATAAATTAACAACGGATAACGTGGATGATAGACCTTCTAATTAGCTATGGTTTTCAGTAAAGGGTGTTGACTTAATGTAGTTCGCAATCTTGCTTCAGGATAAGGAGTCTAATGCAGTAAACGATCCTACACTTCGAGTAGGAATTGACATACTTTCCACCGCACAATCTACAAATAGATGTGGCCAATGGAGACCCTCGCTGCACAGTATCTCAGAGATGGAATGGTGAAGATCATATAATGTTTTGGCTTCTAAAATCTGTCTTATCTTATTCTATTACTTTGCGTTCTCTGGAAGGTTCTTGATGGCAACAGTCTAAATCTTCTCTATCTCCATGTAGGCGTGAGTCAGATTAGCCTTTGGATCTGTTGATTGTTGAGAAATTGCTCAAATAAAATCGCTTTCAGATCTGCTGTAGAAAGACAAAACAGAAGTCTCAATGAGCAGTATAACTAAGTCGAGCTAGCTGATTTCACAAAGCAAGTGGCCTCCGCCATTTGGACAGTTGTATGTCAGCCATTTTAATGGATATTTGAACTTTGGCTGAAGTGATTTTCCTACTGTGTAATAGGTATGGACCACAAATTCATTCTGAGATCATTACAATGCTAAATTTGTGGAAATATTGGCAAAAGCCTGGTTTTCCTGGCCAAAAACTTGCCCGAAGACCACCATTCCTGCTGACATTATTTAGATAGTTTTCCACAATGATGTGACTATGATCCTAGCCCCAGATGCCATCCCCTTTGACGTGGTTGAGGTACGAGAGAGAGAGAGAGAGAGAGAGAGAGAGAGAGAGAGAGAGAGAGAGAGAGAGAGAGAGGTTTTCCACAATGTCTGCTAAAGCAATCAGAACACAATTTTGCAATGCTAAACAATAAACTGGAATCTTATGTTCGAGCGAGTTGGGTTTCTCTTGTTTATGCAGATTAGAGAAAAATACGGACAAATACCAAGCGATCCTAGATAACTCGCACAATTACCTGATAGTGCAAGTCTAGCGAATTATATCTGGCTTGCACCCTGTTGTCTGTTAAAAGCTGATACTACAGATGCCTACAGATGAAATACTTGTCCTTACATGCCTACCCATGAAATACTTGTGTATCTATGCATGTAATATGAAACTCACTAATAACAAAAGCCCTGTCTTGATTTTGCCCATGCACAATTTGAAGCCTTTGAGCACTTCAGGATTAAAAAAAGTGATGTAGGAATTGAACAGCCTCAAATCGTTCAAAAGAATACAACTAGATTGCAAATACATCAAAAAATGATGTCTCTCCCATCAAAAAATCAATGGAAGAATATAGTACAAGTACATATATAGAGAATGCATCTTCCATTCATGTGATCATTTTACTGTCGATTAGCCGGTCACATCACCGAGTGACTTTCACTTGCATCCATATTTACCCCTCCTACATGATGAGTTTGAGTGGCCTCTATGATTTAAAAAGCACTTATATATGCCATTGACATCCCATGGCTCATATTTTCTTGCTTTTTATTCATAACACATTCATATTTCATTTGTACACTTTCATTCTTGATTGTTTATTTCATGCTGAGATCTTCCTTTTAAATGCCAATGAAATGAAAAAGTGATTTTTGTTGGAAATCTTTGAAAACTTATCCAATTTGTATAGAAGTGTCAAGTATGGATTTCTAGTTGATTACTCTATGTCTAGTTACAATGCAAAAGTCCCATCAATTATTGGTCCTTATAACGGACATGGTGAACATTTTGAAGTATTTTGTAGAATTTTTGATATTCAGGTGGTTTGGATTGATTTTCCTCTATGCCCTTTTAGTTTAAAAAAAATTCAAAAAAGTATTTCAAATCCTTAGCTTTGATTACTTGACGTTTGCCTAGCTCATGGTCTTTATGTAGCATGGGACATCACATACAAAGTTGTCTACAATAGTCTTCCATAACACCTCCCATTGTTATACAATTGCCTATTGGAGGGACTAGAAGAGTCCGTCCTTTAAATCACCACACCTTGATTAAAGTTTTTTTGGTCAACATAGAAAAGAGCTTACACCAATTTTTTTTTAATTCTTCCGATAAATGACCCTAGCATGATGATTTTATATAAGTTAGAATAATTGAACTCCCCTTAGTAGAAAGTAATAATAAAAATTTGTTTAATACATCCTTAACTTAGACTATTGTAGATTCCAAAAGCATAGTTTGGAGTCCATCTAGTCACATTATTTAGAGTACACATCGTAATGATAAAGTCCCCACGTCTTTTCACTAGCTCAAAAATATCATATCACAAAAAGTTCACAAAATTTATTAGGAACAAACTCCTTGCATGACTTGATTTTGGAAGAATTAGACTTATGACAATGACGATTCCAATGATGATAAACACTAGGTGATGGGTGTTCATGAAAATAATTTTTCAGCTCATTGCATATGAATCATGAAGGTACTTTGTTGGAACATTGAGCACTAAATTTTCGATGAGAAAAATAATTTTACATGATTTATACTATTACTATAGCTAAACATACCATTGGCATTCTCCAAGAAACAAAGTTGCAACAATATCACCTTCACTCGTATTTTTTAAACCTTCACACATCTATGGTTGTGGTTGGTACATCCCCCTCCCACCCCAAAATCATTTTTTTTTGTAGCGATTGTCCCTCCATAGGAAGCAAGTAAGGATGAAAAGCACTCCTTATGACATTTCATGTATGAACTAGCCCCATTATCGATCCACCAAGCACCAAAAGTTGAATATCCGTTGAGGTTGATGACGAGGAAACCTTGAGAGAACACTCTTTTTGATATTCTTGTTCCTCATATTTGGTGAGGTTTCCTTGCTTTCCACCATTTCCATGTGAGTTCTTCTTGTAACATCAAAGTGTCCCCCTTTTCACAAAAAAAACACTTGATCTTAGATCAATCTTTCTTGTCTTTAACATTGGGTGAAGAAGATTGACCATTCTCTTTGTTGTGAAGCTTTTCCCTTGTGCTTGATGTAAAAGTATTAGATTCAAAGATGATCCAAAGTGTTAGATCTAGGCGCACTAAACACAAAATCCTTCTATGCTAGATAATTCATTCATTAGCTTGCTAGTTTGGTCAAATCATGAACCAAAAGTAATTAGAATCAAAAGATATTCATAATTTGCTCAAATCTGAATCTAAGCCTTTATTTAAAGTCCATAAAACAACATAATAACATCTAATCCACACATTGACATAAAATTGCTCCAACATGAGATAAGATGAGTAAGGTTGCATATAACAACACTTCCTTGTTGTTCCTTTGACCTTACTCAAACCTTTAACAACATGCAAACATATGCTCACTAATTGTTTTCCTTTGGTCAATTAATTTTTGATAAATCTTTAATAAGCTGTATTAGATTGAAAGCATTTAATCTAAAAATGAATCCAAAGTGATTGCAAGATAGAACTCAAGATGAACTTAAGAAATGCAAGAATGTATAAAGAAACAATTATGTAAACTGTTGTTTTATCACAAAAATGGTTGTGACATATATATAGTTTATTCATCATCACAAGATTCAAATTCATCAGCCAATACATCTTGCAACTCATCTCCACTTAGTTGAATTTCATCATCACTATAGTAATTAGAACCTCTCTCAATATTGTCATTTGTGTCAAACCATTCAATTCATGTATAGTATTTTCAACATTTAAGGAACCCGTAGGTATTTCTATATCCTCATCAACTATGTTTGTGTTGTCAATAATCAAGTCCTCCATTTCATTCTCAATGTAAGCATTTTCAAATACATGTCTTGCACATGGCTTAACTTGAACAACATATACACAGATAAAAAGTGTATTGTTGCTATATTACACTTCAACAATGGCAATTACAAAATAGAATGACGACGTGACTCTCATGGACGGAGCGTCTCTCATAATCTGTGCTGGGATGATCTATTTATGATTGCATCCATGTACTACAATAAATGATTGTCACCTAACTAGGTAAGCCGTTGTACTTGGAAGTTATATGGCTTTTGTGACAACTATACATAGTGTATACTGTCAACCCGTAGGGAATGTTGATGTGGATGAGGACGTCGCAAATTCTCTCACTTCACATTTTACGTGAAGTGGTTTTCTCTCACTTCGCAAATTTCGGGAAGTGGCTGGGAACGTCCTTCATTCAAAATAAACGACCTTTGTTTTTTTTTTCTCTTTGGGTTTTTGCGAAAATGTTGAAGGTGCCCTAAAACAGTTCAACTTTTGAAAGTAGGTGACCTTTGAGAATTTTCTCTCTCTTCACATTTTTGCAAAAAAGCCGAAGGTGTTGAAAATAGTTAAACTTTTGAACTATGCATTAGTTGACTTCTTCAAAATAATTGAACAGAAGAAGCCAAAGGCAAGTGTCGTAGTTTTTGAAAAAGTGCAAAAATTGTGAACTGTGCGACACTTAGTGTATTTCTACAGACTGACTTGTTCTAAATGCTAATTTTGTGGAAGTCCTTGAAGATGGCCAAGTCTTCAATGACTTCAAGTTATTGAACTTAACATCTGAACTTGAAATTATGACAGGACTAGTTACTCTTTGCTGGAGATCAGCCGGAAGCCTGTTGTAGACGTTCTTCAAATAAATTGGTTGTCTAAGTTTGTGATTCCTGCAGGTATCAAATGAGCAAACGTAGAACCAAAGTTGGTTTCACCTGATTCTAGATCAATGATCAATAAATGTGCAAGAAAAATCATGAAATAGAAATTAGTCATTCACCAAGGAGACAACTGTGGGCTTAATTTCCAACAACATCCAGAATATGTTAGTCAGATATAATCTGGTTAATTGCAAATTAGCTCTCTCACCAATGGAACCAGGTCTCAAATTGTCAAAGGACCAGTGTTTTCAAACAGTTCAAGATAAGGAGCAGATGCGTGAGTATTCTTATCACTCTATTATAGAATATCTTATGTACGCCATGATCTGTACCAGACCAGACATAGCTTTTGCAGTCAGCTCATTAAGTCAGTATATGACTAATCCTGGTCTAACACATTGGAAGGCTCTTATCAAAGTTTTGAGATATCCTTGAGTACTATGGACTTTAGCATTTGTTATGGAGAAATCGACAACGACAAACTCAATATTCTCAGTGGTTACACAGATGCAAGTTGGGCAGGAGATGCAAACACTCGTAAATCCACTTCTGGATTTACATTCTTCCTCAACAAAGGTCCTATTTCTTGGAACAATCGCAAGCAATCTTCGATAGCTCTATCTTCCACGTATATCACAGCCTCTCAAGCTACAAACGAAGCAATATGGTTGAGAAACTTACTTTTAGATATCAGTCTGAATCAATATGCCGCGACAATTCTATTTTGTGATAATCAAAGTGCCATTGCTTTATCAGCCAACCCTAGATTTCATTCTAGGAGCAAGCACATTGAAATTAAGTATCACTATTTTAGAAGCAAAGTTCTCGACAAAGAGGTTATCTTGCAGTATTGTTGAACACAAGATTTCAGCTGATACTTTTACTAAAGCATTAAGCTTGGATGCGCACAAGAAGTTTTGTGCAGAATTAAGTTTGAAGGTCAAATCATCCATGGATTCAAATTAAGGGGAAGTGTTGGATTATTCTCCTACTAATTAACTAATCGATTTTTTATCTTCATCCACTTTAATATCCAGCTCTGCAATTTTATGCATGTTTCTACATAGTCTGTAGAAATACTCGGGAATACAATCTTCCATGTGGCTTAGCATATGTCACCAAAATCCACACATTCAAATTGACTTTTTGCATGTGTGGGCCAAAGAACATGGTGACCCTAGAAAAAAACACCTAGACACTTTTTTTTCATTTTTAAAAATTTAAAATTGTCTTGAAAATTGCCAATATTCAAATTTTTTAATACCTCTCAAATGACAATGTTTTATAATCATTTATATTGTCTTATCAAATCCATTTACTAATCCACTCAACTCCTTGGATTTCCAATTTTTAGAATATTGATATAAAATCTTTTTATTTTCCTAAACGAATGATCCTTTCCCTTTCTAAGACAATGTGGCAATGTTTATGTTTCTTTGTAAAACCTACTCATGAATGTCTTCTTGTAGTTGTAGCTCCCATTACATTATTGGAAACATTGATGTTTTTTTTTGGTGATGTGAATTCAATGCTAGGGAGACATTCACATCAAGAGAATATTTCTCAATTATGCTACTTCTCCCATTTCTTTCTATTTTTGACAATTGATTTTGCAGTTTTTGGAGTGTGCTTTGTAAATTCCATATATTCATTATCGAAGGATTTCATGAATGGTGTTCATGACCTTGAAATATTGCATATCTTCTAATATTCTATATCTATTCTCACATGTGTTGGAAAGAGGTGATAAGGTAAGAAGAAGCAAAATGACAAATCAAAGGTGGTGAACGACTTGTAGAGCACAGCGGAACGAACCTTCTTTCCTGTGCATGACTATGCCTATCAATATTGAACAAAAGGTAGTGAGAGAAATCACATTCAACTTTTTAGCAACTAACTTTGAAATCTCTAGAAACTAAAGTGATTATGTAGCCAAACATGAAGCTTTGAATTATCAAACAAATAGTAAGAGATTGTCAGTCACAAAGAATTACAGAGATGCATACATACTGACATGATACTGAATGCAATAAAGGGTAGATTGATTCAGTAAAAGAAACAAATCAGAATGAAAATGAGCACAAAGGAAATGCAGATCAAAGCCGCGTGCTCTAACCTATCTCTGAGTAACTATAACTCTATCTAAATTAAATACTTCTGCTTATAAACAATAAGCGCAATAGCAATACTCTAAAATAAACTCTAAAGAATTGAGCTAGAATGCTCAAGGGTGTTCAAGCTTGAAAGCTTGAGAGAGATGCTAACTATTGCTTCAATTGATATGTCTATCCATGTTAAAACGCAAAAGTATGATTAGCTACTTATACTAAGCGAATGCGGCAACGTCCAATAATGGGATAGCTAATTAGGTCGTAGATCATAATGGCCAGTGGGCCATAGTGAGGTGACCCTCATTCGGTTGGGTCTTTTCGGAAATTTACTTGCTAAACAGTTAGGGCAAGTCTATAGCTATAAAAAAAGTGTAACAATGAACTGTCTTTCACCCGATAAGATTCATCGGACCATGCCCGATAAGATTCGTTGGATGATGTCCAATATGATAATGTCTACCTTTTGGGTCCGACAAACTCGTAGCCACAAAGTGAGGTGAGGTCAATGGGGTAGAAAGTACGAAAAGGATAATAGGAAAAGAGAATGAAAGTGAATGGCCCAAATGCCCATGTGCCTCCAAGTTTTGTAGTACACATTGTTCATGACATGACAAATCGATGAAAAACATAAAAATGCCTTCACAAGTAGCTGAATAATTTTTTTTTTGTCTTCTCATGCAAAGCTTTTTGTGAAACCATGTTTTGTTGTTTTGCGGTGTTCTCAAGGCACTCAATTCTTTGACGAGCCCTAATTGCAAAAACGGCTTCTTCACAACTTCATGCATTATTGATTAGTAGTATTGTTTTAACCAGTGACCTACACTCAAGATGGGTTTCAAACAAGCTTGGCGGAGCGAGCTCTTTCTCATTTGTAGGCAAGCTTTTTATGAAACTCATTTACACTCTCTCTATTGAGAAAAAGAAATCGATCTCCAGAATGTCAAACGCTCTAATACCACTGTTGAGAAAAATTGAAGCCCGGATGTGAGTTCAATGTTGTCTGCCGGTCTACTATCTGCTAGAACAGATTTACAAAGCGTGGACAGACACTATTGATCTACTTTAGAATTTGTTTGTGCATTCAACAAGATGAAACCATTATGCAGAATGAATAGTAAATAGCTGATTACGAACAAATTACAATTTGACAATAAGGCATTCAATAATATTTAAGATAAAAAAATCATCTACATAAACATCTACTGTATTATCAGTGAATTTCTTAAGCGTTGTGCGACAGGTCCACGCAACGCGTCGGTGTGAGAGGCACTATATCTCTCTCACGAACTGTATATACTCTCTCAAAAACTGTATATATTTGTCTTGCTTACTAGCAGACTTCTGGACATCGACTAGCAACACTATGCTTAGCTCACATTGGCATTCAACCAAAAATTGATGTTCAACCTATTATCTCATTTCCAATCTGTTTATATAGATGGATAGAGAGAACATGTTTAAGCTGATCAGGGGTTACAATGACTAGTTTAGCACATTCTAACAGTACCCAAATGGTCTATGGAGGAGTGACGTCCTCCTTGTACTTTCCCAATCTCCTTTGTCCTTTGAGACGTGAAGATCTGTCACCTTTCGGTCACGTGTCTTCCTCGTCTTTCATGTCTTCTTCTGCTTTGAGCCTCGTCATTGACCCTTTCTGGGTCCACGAACATTTCTTCTTCGTGTTCGGGTATCCTTCAATCAACACACGTTTGACCACCGTCGTTCTCGGGTCTTCACTCCTCGAAGCCTTGGTCTTCGCGTCCAGGCAGCTCCCTTGCATTTCTGCGAACTTGAGTTCTAAAGCTAGCAAAGCTTTGTGGCTTGAAACAAATTATTTCTTCACCTTCCTCTCAAAGCGTGGTAGGTTTATGACTCCTAGACTCTTTATAAGGGAAGCTCCTTAGATCCTGCTTACAAATCCTAAACACAAAAGGATAACACACTGTGGAGAAACCACCCAACCAAGTTGAAGCATCCAATCAATCTCTAGAAGCCTCACCTCCAAGCCAAGGAACAAGAAGCATGAATGTAGAGTGAGAGCCTGGCAATGAATCACGAACCATGATGAGGAGTAGGGCGAGTTTGGTCCTCTTTAGCCCTATGTTCCCTATAAATAGATTCACCTAGAATAGAGTCCTATGCATGGACCAACTATTCATAGAATTGCTATTGATAACTCTACACATCCATACACTGTCTCATTATCTTGTCTAAACTCCACTTAGTGTGTTCTGGGCCTCACAAGGATATTATTTACTTTCGGGTCACGCCCAGTATGACGTGGCATAACAAACAGCTTGTTTCATTGGAGTACTATGTATCCAAGACTAGGAGTATACTGTATCCTATGTACTGGTCATGGACAAAACATTCTTCCTTCCTTAAACTGTTTCTATCCTTATAAACTGAAATTCGGAAAATTCTTCTTTATGCTATCAACTCTCTCCCACAAATCATCATCCTCAGTACGACCCTTCCACCGAATTGAGCACTCAGAGATAGAACAATTTCTCAATTGTTTATCTCTAGTTCTGAGCACTTTCTCAGGTTCCAAAGGTACACTAACCAAAAAATCTTCCAAATGGGATAAATCCTCATCCGATCCAACTGTATCACCATCATGTAAACTTAGTTTCAAATGACTTACACGAAACATTGGGTGTGTAGTCGATTTTCCTTGAAGATCAAGTTCATATGCCAAAGAGCCAATTCTATGTACAATCCTGAAAGGTCCACAATAATGGGTAGACAGCTTATAATGCTTCCTTGTACGTAACGTCTTAGAATCTTTTGGAATCCTAAGATATACCCAATCATCAACTTTAAATTCTCTTGGAGATCTCTTAAGATTGGTATAGTGTTTAGCTCTATCCTGAGCACTACGGATACTATCCTTAGCCACTTGCAACATTTCTTGCATATCATGCAAAAAATCAGCAACCTTCTGGATCTTAACAGACTTCGTCTCAACATTTACTGGAGATCTAGGTTGAAAACTGTACATAAGCATAAAAGGACTGTAACCTGTAGTAGAATGTTTTCTACTATTATATGAAAACTCAACCAGTGGGAGATAATCTTCCCAATGAGATTGCCTGTGACAAACATACGTCCTCAATATATCTTCCATAGTTTGATTAGTCCTTTATGTTTGGCCATCTGATTCAGGATGATCAGAAGAACTCAAACTCAAAGAAGTTTCCAGTTTATGGAATATTGCTGACCAAAAGTGACCTGTGAACTTAGGATCTCTATCACTAACAATGTCACTTGGCATACCATACAACCAAAATAATCTTTCAACAAAGATCTGGGCTAAATCAGAAGCCTTTAAAGTTGACTTGACTGGTATGAATGCAGCTAACTTAGTTAACCGATCCACTTAGCATAATCCTCAATAAATCTCTTGAAGAAAAGTGTAAAACCTAAAAAAGACTTTACATGCCTCATAGTTTCCGGAATTGGCCACTCAATCACAATTTTGATTTTATCCTCGTCAATCTTGATTCCATTTACTGTGATCTTATGACCGAGATAAAGCAACTCTTGCTTAAAGAATTCACACTTGGACTCTTTAGCGTAGAGTAACTCTTGACGGAACTTCATCAAGACGATTTTTAAGTATTCTACGTGTTCCATCAAGGATTTACCGAGAATAAATATGGACGAAATAAATCGTTCATCATTTGCTGGAATGTTGTTGGAGCATTCGTTAATCCAAATGGCAACACTAAAAATTCATAATCCGAATCTAGAACAAAATCGTGTCTTTTGGACATCTTTTGACTTAATTCTTATTTGATGGTACCCTGTCCTAAGATCTATCTTGGTGAAATACCGTGCTCCACCCAAGAGATCTACAAGGTCATTCATCATGGGTAATGGATATTTATTCTTTATAGTCACTTTATTAAGGCCCTTGTAATCCACACACATCCAAAAACCTCCATCTTTCTTCGCTTTAAGAAGAACAGGAGTGCCCCATGGTGATTTACTAGGTTGTATGTGTCCCATCCTCAAATAGTTTTAATTTGATTTGAAATCTCTGTCTCCTCTTTCTGAGAAAACCTATATGGTTGTCTAGAGACAGGTTGACTTCTTGGAATTAACTCAATCCTGTGGTCTACTGACCTAGATGGTGGTAAACCATGAGGTAATTTAGATGGAAAAACATCCCTAAATTCATTTATGATCTGTTCCTTCACTGCTTGTTCATGATCTAAATTTACTGAGTTAAGAATTGCCGAGAATTCACAACCATTTAGATTCATTTCAGGAACATCCACAACTGGAATAGCATAAATTGAAAAAACCTCATACTCAGAATAATCCAATGCTTCCATTTTATTAATTGTAGAAATATGATCCAACGGACATACAAAATTATTGCCAAATAATGTAACTACCTTATCACCCTCCTTGAAAGTGAGAACATGCTTCTTGAAATCAATTAACAGAGGGGGCGATTTACTGAATAACCATTCGTAACCAAAATTAAATCAGTACGAGCAAACATGAAAATTAACTCATTCTGTGTAATCCGGTTAATTTCCAAAGTCTTACCATTGCCTCCTGGGATTTTTATCATGTGAGCAGACCCTTTCTGAAAAAAATTTCATCATATGTCCAGGCTTCTTACAAACAAAACATAGGTTCTCTCTTTTAGCCTTTTCCCGGGACATAGATTTTCTGAATCTCCTTCCCTTCGGCTTCCTGGGTTCCGATGCTGCTTGATCTAATTTGTCAAAATATTTTGCTTGGTCTGGACTGCGCTTCTTACCCTTCTTGGTTTTCAAAGTGGTTGGAATTTGCGTAAATTGCTTCCTAGATGCCACTACTGTGGAATCATATGCTTTCGCAATCCGAAACGCATCCTCGAGGCTTTGAAGCACATTTCACCTGCATTCGTTCTGATAGTCGGCTGGCAAACCTAGGACAAACTGCCATAATGCCAACTTCGCATCGAATGATGGAACCCTATTCCATAGGTCCATGAATTCCTGGATATAAGAGTTTAAACTCTTTGTAGTCCACATCATCAGCAACTACAAAAGCTTTCCTAAAAACTTCCGCAAATGCATCCCAAGTAGTTGGCTTCACCGGTAAATCTCGCCACCATGATGACGCTTTGCCGCGTAAGAACAACACGACACTTTCAATTTTCTTCTCATCAGGAACACTGTGCAGATTGAAGTAACTACTCCACTTGGCCAGCCAATCCTCGACGACCTCATGTTTCTTCTCCTTCTTCTCACCTGAATAAATCTCCAGTTGAAAATCGAGATTGGGTGAAGACATCAATTTGACTTGATTCAAAAGAACCTCCATTTGTTGATCTCTCATCTGATTACGATTATTCATGTCATGTAGTGTCGTACTCAACTGCTGACAAATCACCATATAAGATGGTGCACCTGGATTTCCAGCCTGATTTGAAGTTTCTTCGGCCATCTCGATATATCTATCCTGGAAATTACTAAATTTAGTTAATATCTGATTAACTCATAGTGAAGTACTATTGACCAAAAAATTGACTGAAATTGACTCGAGTATGGTCAAATCATTATTTTTAGTCAATTTCATAGATATTACATTTTCTAAAAATTCATAAAAAATCATAGTCAGTTATTAAGCAGTAGAAATCGAAAATTCGATTCACTGTCTGATTCTTAATTTTTCACAAATGTCATCACTCAGAGAAACCACATGCCGACATTCCATGCAAGCACAGTACTTCAAAATAGAAAATTGTCATGCATGCAATCAAAACAATTGAAAATCCTGCCAATTTTGCTCACAAAATTGCAAAACTTCAGATGCTCATATCTTTGGCTACAGGACACCAAATTGGGTGTTGTAAAGCTCAGTACAGAGGGAGATCCAGTGAACAAGACACTTGCCATGTCAGCCTGCCACCTAGGACTCACACATGCGAGTTCAGAACAGCCAATTATGCTGTAGGAGGGTGCCATATTGTCAAAAAACGTGCAAACACTCAACCAAGCTACAAAGTGATGATCCAAACAGTCTTAAATGGTCTAAAAGAGTTCATGAAGCCTTTATACAGATCCTATGAAGTAGTATGGGCTGAGAACCATGATTTCTTGGTTTCTTGAAGTCAAAATTGCTACAAACTTGATGGAATTGAAACATAAGCCTCAACCCATCAATTTACAGGTTTAATAGCTTGCTGGGAACGTAAAAAGGAATACAAATCATGCTGGAAAATCCAGAATGATCCCCTTATGGATTTAGAGAAATCCATCCCCCAAAATTCACCAAAATTGGTCAATTTTTGACACTTTTTGACTTCCTACAAATCCAATTGCAGGAATTCTTGGCTCTAACTTCTAGGACAGATTCAAAAACTATGATTCATCTTTTCCTAGCTTCAATTGATGTTTAACAACCTCCTACTATCCAATTTCATGAAAAAACAAGCAAAAATCATGAATTTTAGTCCTTTCTAGGTTTTTTCACCATGCACAATTGGAAATTAATGGCAAGAACGTTTTTCAAATCCACATGAAATCCAAAATACAAAATTACAACCAATCAAATTGATCTGATCTTGCTGGATTTTGAATTCAACCCTCCATTTTGTGCCAAAATCATGGAAAACAAGCCAAATTTGGCCACAAAAGAGCCTAGAATCCAAATACATGGGAAGATCCAACATGCAAACTGAATTTCAACTATTTCAAAGTGAATTAACTTGCTGGAAATTTCAGATCCTTCACTAGTTTTGAGCTACACATGCTAAAACTCCAAAAAAGAAACCAAAATTGATTTCCTAGCACAATTCATCATAAACACAATGAAATTTGAGAGAGATATGGAACATGCAAATTGAATTTGGGAAGATCCACCAACTTGCAACCTTGCTCCGCTCCTTGGATGAGAATCATTAGTTGAATACCACCAAGCTTCAATGAAAAGCACCACCTCTCCACGCTTGTAAGCCTTGTTCTGATACCACTATAAGGGAAGCTCCTTAGATCCTGCTTACAAATCCTAAACACAAAAGGATAACACACTGTGGAGAAACCACCCAACCAAATTAAAGCATCCAATCAATCTCTAGAAGCCTCACCCCCAAGCCAAGGAACAAGAAGCATGAATGTAGAGTGAGAGCCTAACAATGAATCAAGAACCATGATGAGGAGTAGCGCAAGTTTGGTCCTCTTATATAGAGCCTAATGCATCCTGGGCACATAGCCATGCATATCCCTATGTTCCCTATACATAGATTCACCTAGAATAGAGTCCTATGCATGGACCAACTATTCATAGAATTGCTATTGATAACTCTACACATGCATACAGTCTCATTACCTTGTCTAAACTCCACTTAGTGTGTTATGGGCCTCACAAGGATATTAGTTACTTTCGGATCACGCCCAATATGACGTGGCATAACAAACAACTTGTTTCATTGGAGTACCGTGTATCCAAGACTAGGAGTATACTGTATTCTATGTACTAGTCATGGACATAACACTCTTCCTCTGCCTCTCGAACAAACCTTTGTCTAAGGCCTTGGTGAAGATGTCTGCCACCATATGCTTTGTTCTAATGAAGTTGGTATTTGTTCGCATTTGAAATTTTGCAATAGAGAGTATGAAATAAAAAATATATATAATAGGCTTATGTTTTTTCATATTCGTAAATTATAACAAAATGAAACTTTTTTGAATTTTAATTAATTTTTATAAATTTGACATTCAATATTTTGGCAAAATTCAAATAATTTTCAACTTTTTGAGAAAATGAGTGTCTAAATCATTTTTCTTTTTTTTGGTCACTGTGTTATGAGAGACGTGGATATGATATTGACACCTGAGCCACCATCTAACACAACTAATACTTCTCGGGATTGGCGATAAGTAGCTGGAATTTTGATATTGCCCCTTTCACTGAGCAGAATGGTTAGGTGTAATGGCATTTTAGACAGCTCGTCAGGGGTGGTGGTTTTGGTGGATTGGAGTTGTTGTTTCCATTGATCCACATGCTTCCATAAAACGTGGAAGGTAGTGTGATGTTGGCTTGTAGCAGATCTCCCCAGACTTCAATGTCTTCAAGGGTTTTATTCTCGAAAGACGTGTGAGGTACTTTATGGGAGGTGGAAGAGTGTTGGTCTGCGTTTTGAATCTGTTGACGATATTTGGAGATTGACCAAAATGACTTTTTCTTAGATTCTAGTCAAAACTCCTTCGAAAGCATCATCATTCCATGCTTCTAATATATCAACAAATCTGCTAATGGAGCAAATGGCGAAGTTACACAAGAAGCAGATGGAACAACTTACGGTGCAGTTTGACTAGAAACTGAAGGCCTTGCAGGGAGCTATAGCACCAACTCCAAACCCACCGGAACAGAACCAGCTATAATATCCCCGACGAGAAAATGTATGGTATTCAATTTGTACTCAAAACCATACAGGGAATGAGTGTCCAGTTTTAAAACAAAATCTCAAACTGACACAAAGATTTTGCCACCCGTGCAATGCATCTTCGCACGAAATGGCATTTTGCCCATTCAACTCTAGGATCGTAAAACAAAAGAGGAATCAGTACCAGACCTCTTATCCTTACCATCAGGGAGCACCGAATGCGGCACCACGGTATGGCGTGCCAAATTATCAACAACGCATGGCCTTACCTGCACCACCAAGGCCAACTAATAATCAAGTGGCTCATGTAAATCTGGTAGCAGCAAAACAAGAACCACCACCCCAACCTGAGTAGCAGTAGTGATATGGACCAGAAGAGGTGTTTGTCGATCCAACAATCAATGAATACTATGCAACCTAAACCCTAAACCTCAACGTTAGGGAGGTAGGATCTATGGCTGCTATGGATGTGGTGAAGGCCACAAAATTGTTGAATGTCTTTATAAGGGACAGTATATGGCCTTTTGCAAAGAATGCGGATACGAACATTGCTTCAAGAACTGCCCATTTAAGCCTGGAACAAGTGCACCCTTGAACTTAATCACAGTACAACCAACAACAGTTCCAAAAAGGATGCCACAGAAAAAGCAAAACCCCCATGTTCTTGTGCTAGCAGTTACGTGAGTGCAAAAATGGAAGGGAGTTGCTCCATCATCACCTCCATCAGTATCAGTGGCCGGAGACCAACTCTCAGGTGTAGGACCACATCCGAATGTGAGGAAAGAAAGAAGGATATACCACAAGGTCTGCCATTGGGTACAGAAAGCACAAGAAGAGGAAGCTGCACAAGCACGAGAAGATCCTATAGAACGTCAACCTACGAGAGAACTAGCACCACTAGTGGCCTCCCTAGTGAGAACGGATCAAAATGATTACTTGCATCATCACGAACCACTGTTCCATATGGAAGTGCCAGAAGTTCCACAGACCTGTGTGCTCACCAGTTTACTATCTAGCTGGTTTAACTTATCTCTCGGTGAGTTCCTATGGACTGCACCTCAAGCCAAGAGCATCATGATTAGATGGGCCAAAGCAGAACTAGAAATAGCAGTAGAAGAGCCTTTATATTCTGCACGGGCTACAATGGAACGAGCAACGTCCTCCATATTGGGGTAGCACGAGAAAGTGAAGAACACAACATCACCTTGCCAATCTACCACAAGATATTTGAGGACAAAGCAGCAATGGTAGATGGAGAATCGAGTGTTCATTTGATCTCCACTAACTTGTATCAGAAATGGAGTCTGCAAGGATTGAAACCTACAAAATTTGCCATCAAATCAGTAATAGCAAAAATGCAGTTTGTAATCATTTTTGTGGTGATGGACATATTAGAGTCCTCTTATGCCTACCACGTTTTACTAGAAAGACCTTGGTTGAGGATCGCGCAAGTGGTTCACAACTGGGAAACCGAAAAACTCACTTTCAAAAATAGAGAACAGGTTGTAAAGGTCGATCCAACCACATGGGCGGTGGAACCAATTACACCAAAAGCTGATAATAGATTGTCCGCCACTGATCACACAATTGATCGCCCAGGGCAAGCCAAGGGAGGTCATTACGACTCTAAAACAGATATTGTGAGATGGACGAACGCATTGGCAATAGTTGACTGTATGGCTGGGCATGCTTGTCAACCGGATTCAGATCCACAACCCAGCACATCTGCACCCAAGTGCTATACCTTGGACACACCAATCACTTTTGGGGTGAATATGATCAATGTAGCATGGCTGTCAGTGGGAGCTATTGAGAACCATGTGGACAATGATTTAGTCCCTTGGCAACATGCTTTTACCTACAACAAGGAGACTGAATTGACGAATGAGCAGGTCCTGCAACATATGGATCCAAATCACTATCGAATGAAAAATGTACCAGCTCAACCACCTCATAGATCAACCATGGCCAAAGTTTCCAACATAGATCCCCCCAAGGCACCTGTCAACAAGAAGAATTAGCTGAAACAGCAGTACAATTAGGTGATCCGATGGAGTAATCTACCATAAGAAGCAATAGTCGCGGTGGATATTGATATTTGTAATCATGAAGCGAACATCACACTAGTTTCTAAGAAAGACAACAAGGATGAACCCAACTACATGAGTAGGAAGGGAAAAAAGAAAGTGTTGGACTCCTTGAATTCGGTCCGAATGAACCTAGACGCAGCGTCATCTTCCTCATAGATGACTGATAGCCCAAGGGTTACAAGTCGGACTAAGATCAATATGCTGAAGGAGGAATCCCGTCGAATGCCAGTTCATGAGATGCCAGAAACCTTCAAGAACTATACCTTAGATGACGTAGTAATCATGATGCCGCAAGCACAAAGAGAACCTAACCAAAATTAGGAAGCAACGGAACAAAAGACTTGCGCGGACACAACCTATGAATTTAGTTGATCCAAGATCGTGCATGTGGGAGAACAATTGATACCCACTCAATTCAAAAGACTACGTGCATTATTGGTGGAATACAAAGATTTCTTTGCATGGAACTACAAGGATTTGAAGGGTATACTAGCATACCATACCCTTGGTGGATGGAGTAGTCCCCAAGGTGAGTCGCTACTATCGCTGCAATCCTAACTATACAGAATTGATCAAATAAGAGTTACAGAAGTTACTAGATGTCGATTTCATTTATGAAATCGAGCACATAGAATGGGTATCGCCGATAGTCATAGTACCCAAGAAGAATGGCAAAATGCGAATTTGTGTGAACCTTAAAGCGTTAAAGGACAGTTTCAACAACTACAATCAAGTAAAAATAGTGCCACAGGATCAGCACAAGACAACATTCACCACAGAATGGGGAACCTATGCCTACAAGGTGATGCCATTTGGACTTTGTAATGCCCAAGTGCCTTTCAACGAGTTATGCAGGTGACATTCAAAGAATATTTGCCAAAAAATTTGGAGATTTTCTTGGATGATCTGTGCATGCACAGACCTAACTCTGAGCACTTATCCAATTTGGAAAAGGTGCTGAAGAAATGTCGCGAATATCAGATATCTTTGAACCTAGAGAAGTGTCAATTTTGGGTGACACATAGCCTCATTGATCTGCCACCACCAAGAACGATCTGCGGAGTTTATGTTTTTATGGGTCACACTAACTACTACCGGAATTATATTCTAGATTTTGTGGAATTAGCACGACCAATCTACAAGCTCACAACTGAACCACATTGGACGGAAGAAGCCCTACAGGCTTTCCAAAAACTTAAGGATGCATTGGTCTCAGTGCCAATATTATGTCCACCCAATTGGTCCATTGAGTTTCATGTGCATACATATGCATCAAAGTATGTAGTGGGAGCACTCTTAACCTAGCCAGGTGAACAAAAAAAGGATTTTCCAATCCGATTTGTTAGCCGACAGCTCAGTGATTCAGAGATAAACTATTTGACCACAGAGCGGGAGGCACTAACTATGATCTATGCGGTTAAGAAATTTCGACATTACTTGATGGCCACACATTTTGTTTTTTATACAGACCATCAACCCTTGTTTTATCTTGTTAATAGAACTTGCAACATAGGGAGAATCACTCATTGGTTACTTCTGTTGTTGGAGTTTGATTTTTGGATAGTGGTTCACAAGGGGAAACAACACTATATGGCAGATCATGTGTCACGAATCAAGGGGAAGAAAACTACAGCCCTACTTGATGATGAGCTACCAAATGCTGCCTTGTTTTACATTGACATTGTACTTGAACATTGTTGAGTATCTTATGCGGGGCCAACCGGATAAATCTCTACCCAAGGCGGAACAATGAAAACTGATTCTAAAAGTTAGACCTTATGAGCTGATTGCCGGCCAATTATATCAAACCAGATGGAATCCTTCAAAGATGTATTCTTCCACACGAGGCCACCCAAATTATTTCAATTTTTATTTCAATTTTGCATGAAGTCATGGGTGGTAGACATTTTGCATCTGACATTACAGTTCAGAAGATTCTACAATCAGGATTCTAGTGGCTAACAATACAAATATCACGCGAGTGCCAAACAAGAGTTCAGCCAGGCCAAGAGCACCGTCAAGGCGTGCCAGAATCTCATGGCACAGAAACCTCATATGGCCCTAGTGGTGATTCCATTGCCACCAATTTTTGATGTTGCGAGTCTAGATCAAGGGCAAGCAACGACTGGTCAGATGCACAAGATCAAGGGCAAGATACAAGCCTTGACACCACCCAACAAGCAAATCCGAGCCAAGCGCAAGCCTCCTCATCCCAAGGCTCGAGATCCATTTCTGCTAGCCGCACATTCAGAAGACCAGAATCAATAGAGGACAAAATCAATGCCTACTTGGTCCAGTACCCATATAAAAGCTCACGTGCTACCAGTCTCTGGCCTTCATCCCAGCCTTGGCTCCTCAACCAGAATGGCGCAAGAAGCTATTTGAAAGAGAACTTGCGGCCATCAGGGCATATTTCATGAGTTCATGCCAACTACGGGTCAATGCCCACTACGTCCCCTACCCATGTAGATCAAAATGGGTGGATGCACCCCAATGGACCTGATTACCATCGAAACCTTGAACTGGCCAAAGATCCATTCTGAATACGAGTGGAAGACAGACGTAGATTGTTACGGACATGCGTCCATGTCCTATATAAGGAAAACAGAATAATTCCTGACATGGATAGCCAGTCACTCCAGTGTATGTGGTTATTGGTTATGCCTCATCATTTCGGGCCATACCTATAATTGGATATAGGAACATTTTCATGGTGTTTGCTGACTGTGATAATGCAAGAATAGGAGGTTAATAGCTAATATAGACTGCATGGGGATCCTAAGGAGAATATTCTCTCTTTGGAGAGAGAATACTTACCATGGAAACTCGCCCATCTCCCTATTGGAAATTCAGCTTCTTTAGACAAGATTTCTCTCCTCTCTTGCATTCATTCACCATGGCTTGGGGGCTAGATCCAGGAGGGATCTAGAATTGAATGGGTGGTTTTGCTCCACAGGTGTCCTTTTGGTTGTTTTGCAACAGGATTTAGTCAGATCTTCATAAGACGATTCTTATAGAGCTATGGATTTGCATCAATCGGAAGGTGGAGCTACTTCTTGTATTTTCTCAATTTTTGTGGATTTCTCCTTGCATGTTACTTCTAGGTGGTGGAATTGATCTCCAAGTAGGTGGCTTCTTTGAATTTGGTGTACTTTCAGCCTAAAGATCATAATTATGGATTTTTTTATGGTTTTAGTGAATTTGTCACCTAGAATTGAAGTTTTTCCTTGGAATTGATCATAGGTACTAATGTAGTACATTTTCGAGATTGTACTTTCTATTTTACAATCATTAATAATTGGATCTAATGATTGCATGATGTTTGAATAGTCAAAAGGATGATTAGATAGTGATTTTGGACCAAAAATTGGGGTTTTTGGACTAGAAATGGGCTATAGAATCCATATTTGACTGTTTTCAGAATTTGTAGTGCTTGCATGTAATGGATTTATAGGAATCTAGTAATTTGGATTCTTTTCTGTTATAAAGTATTTCTCTATAATGATTGTAACAACCAAGAGAAATTCTAACCTGTAAAAAAATTACGTTCTTTTTATCGATTCTGAAATAGATATTGGACATCTAGAACAATATGCTATTCGGTTTTGTTGAGATCCATGTTCCTTTTGGATTAGAGAATACACTTGCAGCATTTCAACTATACTTGAATGATACGTCTCGTCTCGTCCATGTTGGGGTACAATGCAGAGTGGTATTCTTTGAGTATGCTTAAGGGGCATGAGGGATTTCAATGGTTAGAAGTATCTCCTGGAATTGGTTGTGAATTGATCCTATATTTGGTTATAGGATAGCCAAATAGTCTTTTTGACTTTTTGGGCAAGACAGATCTAGATGCAAAGGATTCTTGGAGGGTAAGCTGGTGGTATGGGACATCAGTGATTCTAAAGGGGATTTCTTGGGTATTATGATCTATAGACCGATGGTTAGTGATTGTTGTAATGGTAATACTGATAGAGTCCATTGGTTTTTGTTTAGGGTATTTTGGGAATTATGAGATATAGATCTATCCCTAAATGGTATCTCATTAATTACAAAATATGGAAGCCCTTAAATCTATTTCTCTATTATATTAGACCTCTACTCTTTAGGACTTTTTTATACATGACAATTGAATTGGGATTCATATAATTCCTTCCAGTGTAGAACTCTGTTATGAAGGACTGTTATAGTTATATGAAATTGTACTTCCATATAAGATTTTTGAAAATGGCTCAAAATTCAGGTTTCCTGAATTCTAATGTTAGTCTCTATTTGATAGTTATTTATTGAGAGGTATTATTTCTATCATTAGAAATAAGATATTCTATGATTACGAGGAAAAAGTCCGATTTGTAATATTATTGGATACTTATTATTGACTTTTTCAAATCTTTGATATCTTACATGTTGTCTCTTGAGAACTTTTTAATGAAAATTATGGAATTTCTTTTTAAAAGGGAGAGAAGAAAAGATAGGAATAGGTCTTTCGAGGAATCAGCCAGTTGCATTGATTTTGGAAAAAAATCATGTATGTGTGCAAAGGTAGGACTATCTAGTTTGAAATAGAGGAACTCTCTAAGTGATTATTTTGAATAACCTGGAACTAGAGGAGTTTTGGGGATATAAAGCTGTGATATATTCATTAATATGGGAAGTTGTGGTAAAGATTAAATTAAAGTTCACTGATTGTTACCAAGTATCATTTTGTTATGGATTGGATCAATGGACTTGGAGTATTTGATGGGCGTCACCACCAAATGGGACGACTTTCTCCCATCGATCTGTTTTGACCCGAACACGGCCCTGGCATCACAAAAAGTCAAAGACCAATTGCTAGTGGCCCAAGTGTACTATAGAGGGACACTTCTTGGCGACCCCTGACAATCCAGATTTCAAGCTTGGATTGACCAGCATTGGCTTGACGGCGTCCATAAGTCCTTCTACCTTACCAAGGACAAGAAAAGCATGACTAGATTGGATTTCATGGAAGAAGTGACCAAATATCTCATCCACAAATGATGTGCTCGAAACTTATACTAAGCCCCATAGTGTCGAGGGACTGACACTACTTCAAGTCGAAGGCCCTGTTGAAGGTATGATGGAGTAAATAAGTAAATTAGCTGAAAATAGTTGGGAGGGTCGTGGCATCTTGCGTGTATAAGCCCATGGCCTAATGAGCACTTGTAAATAGATAATTTTGGCAATAAACTTGACTTTGGGCCATGTAATTTAAATAATATTAGAAGGCCAAAGTTTAGCTTAAGTTAAGTTACTAAACTTTTTTGGGATTAGTCAAAAGTCAAATGGTGGTAGGTGGGGTGTGTTTCTTCCTACACCATAGATTCATTTGTGTTTCTTGTGGATGGTGTGGATTACAATCCCATCTGTTGCAGGTAGCCAATACATGTAAAAATGCAGTGTCGTATTTTTTGCATTTTTCACCTATTCAAGTTTACTTGTAAATATGCAGGCTATGCATTTTTCATGAATAGTGAGTAAAAATGAAGACTATTGCAACTGGCATCTTTTTCGACTGTCTTATTTTACGTGTAAATATGCAGACTGTGGGACAACACAAGTAAAATGCAGCAGCATGAATGGAGGCAGATTAACATGGGATTTAAGAGAGTAGAAGAAATAAATCCAACACCTCCCCCTTAATCTAGATCCGTGAATGCCTTGATCTCCAGACTAAACAATGCACAAAACTTATTCTGTGCATTAACACTTAATGCCTTGGTAAATATATCTGCAACTATGTCTTGCATTCTAAAGAATGTTAAGCTTACCTCCTTGTTGAGAACCTTGCCCCTGATATAGTGATATCGGATCTCAATGTGCTTACTCCTAGAGTGAGATCTAGGGTTGGCCGATAAGGCAATAGCACTCTGATTATCACAGAATATGATTGTAGAGTTGTACTGATTCAAACTAATGTCTGATAGTAAATTTCTCAACCAAAATGCTTCTTTAATAGATTGAGAAGCAACAACGTACTCTGCTTTCGTAGATGAAAGAGTGATAGAGGTTTGCTTATGACTGTTCCATGAGATAGCATCGTCGTTGAAGAAGAATGTAAATCCAAACGTGGATGTACAATTGTCTACATCTCCTCCCCAGCTTGCATCAGAATATCCACTGAGCTAATGAAGATTGTCGTTGTTGACTTCTCCATAGCAGATGCACTGGTCCATGGTAGCTCGACTATATCTCATGACCCTTATGAGAGCCTTCCAATGGATAATGCCATGATTAGCCATAAACTGGCTGAGTGAGCTT
This sequence comes from Diphasiastrum complanatum, assembly GCA_029204225.1. NCBI lineage: Eukaryota > Viridiplantae > Streptophyta > Lycopodiopsida > Lycopodiales > Lycopodiaceae > Diphasiastrum > Diphasiastrum complanatum. Next base: position 60,808,014 of record CM055093.1, read on the forward strand.
ACTGCAAAAGAGATGTCAGGTCTTGTACAAATCATTGCATACATAAGAGATTCAAGTATTGATCGATAAGGATACTCTCTCATCTGCTCCTCTTTCTGGTTGGTATGAGGGCATTGGTCCCTTGATAGATGCAGGCCTTGATCCATCAGTGAGTGAGCTAACTTACAGTTCATCAGATTATATTTGTTAAGAACATTGTAAAGATACCTTTGTTGAGTAATGTCAATCAGTCATCTCACTCTGTCTTGGTGGATTTGAATGCCCAAATAGAAGTGAGCTATCAGAGATGAATACTCTCTGTCCATGGCTTCTCTCTAGAGATCAGAGTTTGGTTGGCTAAGTGCCTCTTTGACTATCATCGGATCCTATATCAAAAGACAGACAGACTCAAGAGTATAGCTTGTGGGTTGTGTGTGCACTTGGCTTGATCTTCTTGGAGGAATTGATTGATGAACCATTTCTAGGACTTGTTGCTGGGTAGTAGCAATATCTTCATCTGACTCGCTGTCGTATAGTGGATACAATGGACATGCTTGATCCTGAAGTTTGAATTGGCGTGTCAATGACAGACATGGAAGATTCTCCTGAAACAATGCCTTTGCCTTTGATGTCGATGAACTGATCCTCGATAAAGACTGTGTGAACAAGATCTACTCGGTATTGGGGTCGTACAGCTTATAAGTGTTATCAAATGAAGTGTATCCAATCAGGATGGTATTGAGACCTTGAAAGTCGAATTTCTTCCTCGTGTCTTTCAAGATTTGCGTATAGGTGATGCATCCAGACACTCGTAGGTTCTTCACAGAAGGCTTAAAGCCTGTCCACACCTCATGGGGTGTTCAACCTGAGAGGGCCTTGGTTGAACATCTATTCTAGACATAAGATGCAGTGGAGACAACTTCGGCCCAAAAGCTCTTGGGTAATGATGCATGTGCCAGCATACATTTAGCTGATTCAGCCAGAGTACGATTCTTCATCTCGGCCAAGCCATTTGACTGAGGAGAATAAGGAGTGATAAATTGCTGCTCAATACTTTGGCTTTGGTAGTACTCCTTAAATTCAGTAGATATGTACTCTCCATCATTGTCAGACCTCCGAGGGCTTTGATCGTCCTTCTAGTTTTTTTTTTTCTACACGCTCCTTGAAGATTCTGAAACAATTGAAAGCTTCTGATTTTTTCTTGATAAAGTACACCATAGTTCATCTAGAGAATTCATCAAGAAAAGATATGAAATACTTTGCATCCTTCAAAGAAGAATTCTGCATCGGGCCACAAATGTCTATATGTACAACATCTAACAATCCTCTAGCAGTATGCTGATGGCTTGATCTAAATGGTTTCCTAGTCTGTTTACCAACTAAACAGTCTTGATAGACAAGTAACTCCACTTTACTATTAGAATAGTCTAGATCAAGAATAATAGAATGTCTAGACATTTGTTGTATAGAAGCATGATTCAAGTGACCAAGTCTATAATGCCAAAGTAAACTTTTATTTGCTTGAATGGAAGTATTGAGCTCCTGACTAGAGGTAAAAAAGCAATGACTTAATCTATATAAGTATCCATACCTCTTTCCGAGTGCTAGGATCTTGCCTATCCTATCAACTACTTTGCATTGATCACATTCGAATTCTACTTTATGTCCTAGATTTGTGATTCTACTTACAAAGAGCAAATTTGTAGACAGATTGGGTACATACATGATTTTAGAAAGTAGCTTAGACTGATCATTTGCAAAGCTCAATCTTACAGTACCTTCACCTTTAATAGCTTGTGTGCTATTATCACCAAGGTGAACGTATTTGTTGGTACTGTAGGGTGTATAGGACTTGAAACAGCCAATGAGGTTGATCATATGCTGAGTGGCACTGGAATCCAGGAACCAAGAATTGTCGTTAGATGCTCCTTGATGGCTGGTATGAAGGCATCATGATCCACTTCATGAATAGGTTGTGGAGCTTTTGTAGCTGCATTGGCCACTGATTTGACTGTCCCTTGTTGTTGTTCTTTGCTTGTAGTATCCGACAGTCTTGAATCTTGTGGTTGTTTCTCTTGCAGTATCTACAGAACAACTTCTTCTTAGTCTGCGGATTTGACTATTCTTTGTGCTGTGTTGGTTATGGGTCTTGCTTTGATTGCTTTGGGCCTTTCTTCTTCTTTTGCTTAGTCTGGCCTCTGTTGGTGTAGAAGGCATGAGAATCAGCTAAGGAACTAGAGGTTTCGTTCCTCTGCGTGTCTTTTTGCAACAACATTGTAATGACTCTTGAAAGAGTCAGCTCTGGATGCGTCATGATGATCATTACCCAGCTATCATATGAGCTTGGCAAGCTTGTAAGTAGTTGCATTACTGCGTCTTGATCATCTATGACAGATCTGACAGCGGCCATTTGCTTCAGCAGGTTCTTGAACTGGTTGATGTGATTTTGCAAGGAATCACCATTTGCCATCTTGAGGGAGTAAAATTTATCCCTGAGATGTAGCTTGGAAGCTATATCTCGCACTTCATATAATGTGCCCAAGACTTCCTTGGATGTCTGAGCTTCAGACACATGGCCGATCTGAGTATCCGAAATGTTGAGGATGATCAGCGCAAATGCTTTGCCATCCTTTAGCTTCCATCTAGAGATTGTTGTGTCGTCAGCTTCAAGTATTCCCTCTGCACCTGCAACAACGTTATACAACTCCTTAGCCATTAGCACAGTTCTCATCTTCAATTTCCACGGATGGCAATTGGCTCCATCAAGCTTGTCCATGATAGGACTGGATTTCCTTGGGAATCCATGTGGGAGATTAGTCTAGGTGATAAGAATAGCTATCAGTGACTTAAGTATGAAAATCTAGTGCTAAATTACAGAACAAAAAAGCAATTATCCTATCGGCTAGTAGGATCAGTCCCGTGGGCAAGTTTATTAGGCTATAGAGATAGCTCTGACATAAAACCGCTTGAGAAATCAGATGGTTTCTGATATTAAAATTATAAATAATCAGAGAACAGTAACCTATCGCTTTGATACCATGTCGGAGAAAAATTCGGTTCAACTTCAATATTCTCTTGGTGCATGCACTACTGGTGACTTAGTAGGTGAACAAAAGAACATAATAATTTTAAAGCTTTTAATGCGCGGTGGTAGCGGAAGCGATGAGCAGAAAACCAGACAAATCAATTAGATGGCCAGACAGAACATAGAATAGCATTGTAGTATTGACACAAATCTGAATGCAGAAATAGACAGAGCTGTAATCAGATTAAGTATAATGAAATTAATGTCAATGTCTGAAAGAAGAGATCAATGTGTGAAAGCATCTGCAATGTCTGTCTCACATGTTACAAAAATCAAGCTTACTGATATCGCTTATCTTTTGTGCTTATATGACGCTTATTTGTGCTATTTGACGCTTGTTTGAATACTGAGATGATATTTACTATATACATAAATTTTATAGGTGTGTAGATGAAGAAGGTACAAAAGTAGTTGTGCCGTCTGTAGGAGATCGTGGGCGACTGTTGTTGTTGTCAAATCTGATCGTACAGTGCATAGAACGAGCGTGAAGAGGTTGTGACATCAGGCTTCGCCAAAAATAACGTTGGTGAAAATACGAAAATTGCGACACCCTTTGGCCTGTCTTTCTTTGGAACTGGTGTGAGATTCACCTCGTGGTTGCGAATATCAACATCTACGATAGCTATAGCCTCTTCAAGTAGATCACTTCATCGAATCACCTAGTTGTAGCGTTGCTTCAACTGATTATTCTTGTTCGCGGGTGCCCTTGGTGGATCTATCCTTGAAACTTTTGCCATAGTAGATTTTTGTGGCGGTAATTTTACGAAATTACTACATGCTGCTATTTTTACAGGGATATCGACAACCACACCCTTTGGTTTTACACACGATTGATCTGCTAGCTTGATGGCAAATCTTGCTAGCTTCAACCCCTATAAATCCCACTTTTCATATAAATTAGTGGAGATTAAATTGACACCTGATCCTCCATCTACTATTGTTGCCTCATCCTCGAATCTCTTGTGTTTGATTGGTAGGGTGATGTTGTGTTTCTCACTTTCCCACGCTACCCCGATGTGGAGGACGTTACTTGTCTATTCATAGCTCGTACAATATATGGGCTCAGACGCTACTGGCTTCATGTCCGCTTTGGCCCATTCAGCCAAAAGGGAGAAGAGAAGAGAGAAAGAGAGCGAGAGTGGAGGTTAGCTCAAATGCTCCTTATGCTTGCTAATGAAAAAATATTAACTATGGCAACCAATAAGCATGAAAATAGAAAGCAATGGAAAAACACAACCAAGAGCATTAGCAATCAGTGAATAGCAAATGAGGATGCTTCTCTTCCAAAAATGGTAGAGTTTCCTCCTTCTCATTAAGCATGAAATTAGAGTACAATTGGTGTGTTTTTATAAATGGGGAAGGCCCTTGCTCCAAAATCCTATTGGCTAATATTCACGTAGATCCTAACCATTCATCTTGGACCCAACTTGATCCAAGGGTCTACAAAAAGTACAATAACTGTATACCTTCCAACCGGAAGGATTCAAAGTCAAAGGCCCAGAACACAAAGTGTGCAAGCTACACAAAGCAATCTACGGTCTGAAACATGCTGCAAGGGCTTGGTTTGAAAGAATCAATGTTTCTCTTATTCAATTCAACTGACTGTAATGTTTATTCCAAGCATATAGGTGTCAATTCGGTTCATATATCTCTTTACGTAGATGATGGATTTATTTTGTCTATTGACACAGTCTTACTACACACTACTAAGAGTGATTTGTTGAAGGAATTTGAGACTAATCTAGGCACTGTTCATTCTTTGCTAGGAATTCACATTACTAGAAATAGACTTCAAAAGAAGATCTATCTTAGCCAGTAGAAATATCTAGAAAATGTTGTAGAAAATTTTCTATGTCTAATTGCAAACCAATTGATACACCAATGGATCCAAGCATAGTATTGACTAAACCTTCTTGTGTTAAAACTAACAATGAAGTACTCGAATTAGCAAAGTACCCTTATCATTCACTAATCGGATCTTTAATGTATGCCATGTTGTGCACCAGACCAGATTTAGCATACATTGTTAGTACGTTAAGTCAATACATGTCTAATCTTAGAATTTTGCATTAGAAAGCATTAAATAAAGTGATGAAGTACATTCAAGGAAGTCTAAGTCACATTTTATGCTATGATGAAAATGCTATCGGCCCACTCGTCCTACGAGGCTACTCCGACTCAAATTGGGGAGAAACAGTCTCTACCAAAAAATCTACCTTCGGGTTCTATTTTTATCTAGCAGGGGGACCAATTTTGTGGACCTCAAGAAAGCAAAAATCAGTGGATTACACTTTCCTACTGCTTATTCATGCTAGTTCACTCACTCTGATCAGATCATGGATGTCTATCTACAACTCGTTAGAATCTGATCAGATGACGACTGTCTTTGATGCCTGAGGAACATCATTATCATATTGCACTATCACTCTAAAATTTTGAATTGAACTTATTACTAGAACTAATTTGTAGTAATACCACACCTTTTCTAATCTCTTCGGTGGACTGTACTCATGTTTGTTTGAGTATGAATTACTTTTAAGATCCTGTTGGTGAGAACGCTTGAGTTGTGATTATATCACCGCATTTACATTCTTTTTAGACTGTTCTTGCTTGTAGCAGCCCATAATAATGGGAGAGTTGTTTCACAACTACTTTCTTCTCTCTTTATCCTTTCACGTTACCCATTTTAACATGATTCAGGTGCCACATCTCATATAATTTGCAACAAAAATGTTTTGATGAACTACAGGGCACTGGACAACACAAGAACAATGATACTAGGTGATGGGAATAGACACGATGTTGAAGGCATCAAAACTCTACAGTTTTGTACGTTGTATGGACATGCAGAGCTACAAGGAGTGCTCTATGTACCCACGTTGAGAAGAGATCTACTCTATGTATCGAGGATAGTAGATCTTGGAATACAAGTCCTATTCGACGAGAATACATGCCAAATGGTTGAGCATAGATCGAATAAGCTGCTGACTTTCTAATCAAGACAAGGCAATGTATATCAAGCAAAATCTGATCCAATCCATAAAAAGATCTTGGGTTACAAAAGAAGCTACTCTACCAATCTCACCAATGTAGAAAAATCAGCATCTACACACAAAATGAGATACAAACTCTAATAGAACTTGATAAAACATGAAGCAAAAGATAAAGTACTGTCGCTATCCATACAAAACCAGCAAGCTACTGTATTTCACACATGTGGATCCAAAAATAACAAATATAGAGCATTCTACACAGAATTGCATGCAATCACAAGTATAGTGCACCAATGGATAGTAGAATCCAAGAGAACCATGTATAAGCATGAAATGAGATAGAGAAGAGAGAAGATATGTCTCTCCATGAGTTACATACTTTTATAGCAGGTCCAAACCCTATTTGGCCACTTGGATTTCCCATCAAAATGTAAACCCTACTATTTTTGGTTCTAGATTCAAAGTACCCAACATTCAAATTTGAATCTACTCAAACTCAACTTCTAACTTTCCCACACTTTCAAAAAGTGTTTATTCAAATGAAATTTAGACTAATGAACTTTGAAAAGTCAAACTCTAATCTAAAACAAAGTTGGCCTCAACTTGCCAAATATGAAAATGTAGCAAATACGACCAAACTAGTTGAATCTTTCACACTTCCTCTTCAACTAGTTTTAGCATAGACTTTGATAACACTCCAAGTGAAGTCCTATGCTTCATGAACAAGTCCTTTCCCAATGTTTTGGTGGAGATATCATCTACACATTCCCTTGAGGACACACGTTGAAGCTCCACCTCCTTTGCAATGACTTGCTCTCTCACAAAATGATATTGCACCTCAATATGCTTTGGTGAAGATATCAACTACACATTCCCTTGAGGAACATGTTGAAGCTCCACCTCCTTTGCAATGACTTGCTCCCTCACAAAATGATATTGCACCTCAATGTGCTTGCTCCTAGCATGAAAGATAGGATTGGTTCCCAACTTTTGGGCTGATTGATTGTCACAAAAGATGATTGGGCTCTCTGAAAAATCCAGCAAGTGAAGATCCTTGATCATCCTCTTGATCCATACCATCTCCTTTGTGAAATGTGTAAGAGCATTGTACTCGGCCTCACTAGATGACAATGAGATAGTGGCTTGTTTCTTCGACATCCATGATATAGCTCCATCACTTATTAAAATACAATGAGCACTAATGGATTTCCTATCCATTACATCTCCAGCATAGTCTGAATCTAAAAATCCAAAAAGATTAGATGATGATCTCTCATATAATATGCCAAAATTTCGAGTTCCAATGATGTACCTCAAAACTTGTTTTTCTAGCTTCCAATGCTCCTCACTAGGATCTTGCATGAATTGACTCAATCTTCCAGCACAATAGCTTAGATCTGTTCTAGTAATGGTTAGATAGATGAGTGAACCAACTAGCTTTCTATAGAGAGTAATGTCCTTAAAGGATCTTTCACTACCTCTTATAGTTAGCTTTACATGAGACTCCATAGGTGTATCACTAGCTTTTGCATCTACCATATGAAATCTTTCTAGAAAAGAATTAGCATACTTCTCTTGACAAATAAAAGTAGATTGAGAAGATCTAATAACTTTTACTCCCAAAATGTAATGCAAGTTACCAAGATCATGCACCTCAAACTCCTTCTTAAGAGCACTCTTGATATCCTCCACATCTTGGTTGTCTCCGCCTCTCAAGATGATATCATCCACATAGATTAGCAAGATGGCAACATCATTTCCAGCAAGCCTATAATAAATTGAATGCTCATATTCACTCATAACAAAGCCTTGAGAGAGTAAAAAAAGTGTTAGTCTTAGCATACCATCTCCTTGGTGCTTTCTTAAGGCCATACAAACTCTTTTGTAGTAGACACACATTATTTGGCTTTGTTGATGAAAAGTAGCTCTTGGGTTGCTCCATGTACACTTCCTCCTCAAGATCACCATTCAAGAATGCATTTGTAATGTCCATTTGACATAGATCCCATCCATAAAGTGTAGCAAGTGAGATGATGACTCGAATGCTTACCATCTTTGCCACGGGTGCAAAGGTCTCATCATAGTCAATCCCTTGAGGTTGAGCATATCCCTTTGCCATAACCTTTCCTTGTACTTGTTGATAGATCCATATTGGTTTGTCTTCACCTTGAAGATTCATTTTCATCCAATAGCTTTCTTGTCCTTAGGTAACTCCACCAATCTCCATGTTCCATTCTTCATAAGTGCTTGATACTCAAGATCCATTGCTTGGATCCCCTCCTCTTCTTTCCTTGCTTCATCTACACTTGTAGGTTCATCAAAAGAGGTTAGGAAAGCAACATAATTTCCAGAAACTACTTGCTTACCCTTTTCATCATATGTGAGCCTTGAAGGTACTTGTCTTTCCCTTGATGTTCTCCTTGGCTTTTGACTTGTTGAAGGTCCATCATCATCTCCATCTAAAGTAAGATCCTTTACATCAACATCAAGAATGTTAGATCCATCCACACCTTTATCAATCATGCTTGAAGACACTTTTGGAATGTTCCCCTCATAAAAAATGACATCTCTATCAACAATCACATCTTAGCTCCACTATTGCTAATTGTAATAAATCCATGAATATCCAAATGTACAAGTTGAAAAGGCTTTGTAGATCTAGATGTAGATCTAGTATAAGGTAGTCCATGTGACTTAGACAAAGCGCAAGACTCACAAACATGATTGATGTCACTTAAGTAACTTGGAAGACCTGTCAGAACCTTCTTTCTAGCCATTACCTCCAATGACTTGAAGTTGAGGCATCCCATCCTTCTATGCCAAACCTCTATAGGTATTTGCTCTCTTGCAACACATCCAACTTGGTTAGCAATAACACAAAGCATCTAGTTTGAACAACTTTCCTTGTCTTTTACCTTTTCCAATCAAAACATCCTTCCTTTTGATCATACAAGCATCTCCATCAAGCTCAACCTTGAGGCCTTCACTTAGCATTTGACTCACACTAAGCAAATTCTTGGTAATAGATGGAATAAACAAGACATCCTCCAAAAGAACATTCCTATTTGTGGAGAGAGAAATAGGAATTGTGCCAATCCCTTTGATTGTAGACTTACCATCATTGGCCATGTAGATCACCCTCTTGTCATCCCCATATGCCAACAAAGAAGTGAAATACTCTTTGTGAAAAGTCATGTGTAAACTTGCTCCACTATCAATCCACCAAGGATCTAGATCTCCACCATTAGCAAGCACACATAAAGACATCACAAAAGCATCATCATTTGCATCTTGAGCATCCAAACCATCCTCATCAAGAGTAAGATTACCTTGCTTGTCTCCTTGATCTCTTCTTGTAGCACTCACTTGCAAAGTGTCCTTTGATGCCACAACAGAAGCACTTGAGCTTTGATCTATCATTCTTTTTGCCATTTGAAGAAGCATCCACTTGATCTTGCCCTTTAGACCACTTACTTTTGATTTTGCCTTTGAATTTGAAGATCCATCAAATTTGGCAAATTATTTTGAATAGCAATACTTTGAACAATGTTAGCATGAGCATCCAACAATCCATTAAGAATAACTTGAACAAGCTCTCCTTCCTTAATGCTTTCATCAATGCAAGCCAACTCATCATTCAATGCTTTCATCCTCAAAATTAAAATACTTGGACTTTCTTCATTCTTTTGCAAACAAGAAAAGATTTTCCTTCTTAGAGTCAACACTCTAGCTGTAGACTTGAATTCATAAAGCTTCTTCAATGAATCCCAAGCGTCCTTAGATGAAGTACACTTACCAACTTCCTTGAGAAGCTCATTGGTAACATTCATCTTGATAATGTGTAGAGCCCTTTTGGCCCTCTTATCATACCTCATTTGATCTTGTTGTGTTGCTGGTCTCTCCTCCAAACCTAAAACAATATCCAAAACATCATTCGTCTCAAGAAGTGATTCCATCCTCACTTTTCACAATGAATAGTTACTTGAGGTAAGCCTATCATTGGCTTCCAACATGACTCCACTTGATGTTGCCATGTAGCAATGACCTGATCTTCTTTTTCAACCTGTTTCAATGCACAAAGCACTCCTTTGAACAACAACAAATGTTTTCAAAAGAAATCACAAAGATTTGAAACTATCTCAAAGATTCTCTTCTAGCACTTATACCAAGCAAATCAACACATAGAATCATGAAATCTTGATCAACCTATTATCTATCCTCAATCTAATGACTTTTTCCACTTCCTAAGATTGAAACACACTCAAATGAAGTACAACAACATCACTATTTAGAGATCCAATCAAAATTAGGGTTTTGACAAAATCACAAAAAATTGATTATTCCAAATCTACATGCAAATGCTGAAAATTTGATATGCAATCTATTAGCCATCACTTAGGCTGATCCAATGATCCAAAAATTGACCAAATTTAGTATGTGAATTCAAAAATTGGAATTGATCAAGTTTTTATGAACCTATATAGAATTTTGATCTACAAAAAATCCAATCTACAAAAGCAAAAAACTCAATTTGCCAAATATGTAAATGTAGCAAATACGACTAAACTAGTTGAATCTTTCACACCTTATAGTTTGTATGAGACCCGATTTATCATTCTTTGTCTATTCACTCAGTCAATTTTCCTCCAATTTTGGCATGTAACACTGGCAAATGGCAAAACAAATCCTGCAATATCTGAAAGGCACCCACAATTTTGGTTCGATCTATGAAAGAGAGAAAGAATTAATCCTACAACACTACAACGATGCAAGTTGGGGTAGCTGCAAAGATGACAACAAGGTCGTAACAGGTGGATGTTCGATAGTATGTGGAGCTGCGATGAGTTGGGGACCTGCAAGAAGCAATACTGGTGGCACAGTCTTCATGTGAAGCTGAATACGTGGCACCTTCAAAGGTGGCAAATGAGGTAATATGGCTAAAGATAATGTTGGGATTTTGACAATCTACAAGTAAATTGCTTGCGTAGTAAGTTGTATCTAGCCCTAGATCAATGATTAAAACTATGTAGGAAGAATCTCGAAATAGAGATAGTATCACCAAGGAGGAAACTGTGAACTTAATTCCCAACAAATCAATCACTAGATCATAATCATGTTGCATGTAGGTGGTTGATTCTTCATCGACAATTGTGAACGCATTGTCGTTCTTCTCACCATCTTTGGATGATTTTGCGGCATTTGAATTTTCTCCTTTGTGCTTTCCTTTGGGATTGTGCCAACATTCATATGCTGAATGTCCTTTTTTCTTGTAGTGTGTGCAAGGTATTGTAGGATTAAACCAGCATCTGTATGATGTGTGTCCTGACTTGTGACAGTGATCACAGGTAGAAGTTTCTTTGCTGTAGTTACCCTTCATCAAAGACTTCATTTGAGTCTTCTCAATCTTGGGCTTGTTTTTGTTTTTCTCTTTTCCCCTTACAAAAAGGGCCTTCTCCTCGTCACCATTTGATTCTTCTTCATCTCTCATCAATCTTTCATTTGCTACGAGCTTGATTGCTCTCTCCAATGTCATCTCATGTAAACTCAAGATGAACATTCTTAGCGGCTGGTAAGATGAGGGCAGTGATTTCATGAAGTACATCAGCTGCTGGGGTGTTGGGACTTGATGCTCTTGTCCAGATGCAGAGAGCTGAGCGAAGATCATTTTGATCTTCTCTACATGTTGATCCAGTTCATTCTCATCCCATTGCAAGGTCTATAGTTGATTGTGGAGGTGCATGATCGATGCGGTTGTCCTCACTTTGTACTTTTGTTTTAGTTTCAATACTTGATTTTCAATATTCACGATTTTAAATCATCATCAACAACCATCAATCACGTAATCTCTAGGAAACATCTCTTTGTAGGATTTATACATAAAAGTCGATCAAAGTGCATGTAAGGACAAAGTGTAGCAGATTGAAAGATCAAGCATATAGTGAAAGATCAAGCATATAGTCAAAAAGTTGAGCTACCGTACAATCAAAATCAGATCTGCTCTCACCAAGAAGCTTCTTCCAAGACAAGCGCACATATTTTCTTTGCAAGCACCCTTCCCAAAGGATCACTAGAATGCGGCTTGGAATCAGAAGAACATCTTACATTAAAACAAATGTGGAAGCAAGCAAGCTTTTGGCAATAAATAAAAAAGGCATGGAAAAGTCCAGAGTTGTACATCTTCTATTGCGCATAAAACCAAACTGCATGCAAATTTCTACTTGCCAACATGCAATAACAAATGGATTACATGCTACATCTACAAATGTTGATGAATTAAACATGATTTACTTTTTTCCATTCATGCACTTCACTTTCATATTGGGTAAGTGAGCTCTCCCTAAGGTCCAAGCCACAAAAGTTTGACTTCCTTCACAATTTATCCTTTAAAGTTAACTTTTTTCCAATCTCCATTAACCAACCTCAACACATGTGACAAGGTATTGCCTTTGCAAAGCACTCACATCTGATTCCTCTCTCTTGAAGACACATTTTATTCCCACAATCTTGACCTGTTTTGTCATGAGAAAATTGTTTCCAAGGACAAGAATGATGACACCCAAGTTCCAAGATCAAGATCATCTCTCTCTCTCTCTCTCTCTCTCTCTCTCTCACACACACACACACACACACACACACACACACACGGTCTCTCATATTTTTAATGGGAATGGACGTATGTCATATGCAAAGCGCTCTTGGCCTCACACTCCATCTTCTTGTGTCACACAATCGGCCACTGTGATCGCCATTGCAATCAACGCCAATGCACATGATATTTAACAAGCCGAGAGATGGAGTCGATGCTGTTCATATCATTCAATAGAGCTGAATATCTTCAATAAGATTATTGATTCTGTTTGTTTGAGGAAGTTACGGGGATGGCAGTGATTTATACTGTCTCCTTTTCCAGCCTTTACGTATATCTGATACTCTGAAACATCGAGTTAAGGATGAACAGCTTGAAACGAGTCTCAGCTTGTGGCCTCTCTGAAAGATGTATACTTCACACTGCTCTAGCTTCAGCGCAGCTAGCATTCGCGGGATTTGAAATTTTGTCTCGGGTTGCAATACTCAAAGGAGTTGGTGGGATCGCATTCTCCTTTTACCGGAATTGCATTGCGACTGTGCTTCTAGGTGTTCTGGGCTTAGTCCTGGAAAAGTGAGCACACATATTTTCTCAGCTTTCTATCAATTACCCATCTTAAGGTTTTTGAGACCTTTATAAGCAATACATGTAGACCTGTCCATTAGTCCTCAAAATATCCTTTTCGACAAAGTATCTGGATTCTTTGTGCACGCCTCGGAAATAGAGTAACAAAATTGTTTACAGATGAATTGAGAGATTGTGGGCTTTTCTTACTCCGGTAAAGGTTCGGAGATTGGTTATTAAACTAAGCAACTGTGGATTGCAGAACATGCATGAAGTTTTTGGATGCAGAGCAGGTCTAACACTAGTGTCAATCTAAGAAGCAGATTAAGGTTAGATTAGCATTTCTTCCTCGAGGGTATTTTAACGCGAAGTATGCATGCAGGAAGAAGAGACAAGTATTGACATTCCGAACGTCATGTACGATTTTCTTTTGTGGGTTTGTCGGGTAGGTGCCACATTGAGAGAAAGCACAATCCGGCTAGTCAAGTCTAACATTGTCGATAATTTAGTTCAATACTACCGACCTATGTAGATTCTAAATATTTCCTTAAACCGTTGTTTTACAGCGTCACTATCAATCAAGTATGCTACTTAAGGGGCTTGAAATATACATCGGCTATATTTGCTTCCGCAATGAGAAACATGACTCCTGTATTCACATTCATCATTGCTGTACTGTGCAGGTAGTTGTTCTTGAATTCTTTCAACTTTTGTTCTCTTTAACATGGCTTGATTTCTTTTTAACACTCTCGAAGAAGTTTTTCTGCAGTACATTATTCTGAAAACAAGTCGCGGTTACTCATTTTCTCAGGCTGGAAAGTATTTCTATCCAACGATTTTACGGACAAGCAAAAGTTTTTGGTTGCTCTTTTGCTATTGGGGGTTCGATATTGCTTTCAGTCTACAGGGGTCCTATTATTTTCAGAAGCAAGCTCTCAATATGGCATGTGCATACCCAACACTCAATTCTGAATGATTCCATGGAGAAGCTCACCTGGTTTGGTTTCGTTCACATCCAAATGGAATCTTGGAAACTAGGAGCAATATTTCTTGTCGTATCATGCACAGCGTTTGCTGTTTTCCTCAATATGCAGGTTAGCCTTGTCATCTACGTCGGTCTTTCTTAGGCTGTATCATCGTTAGCTCTTGTGATAGCTTGCACAGCGTTTGCTGCTTTCCTCATTATGCAGGTTTGCCTTGTCATCCACAGCCTTTCTTAGGATGTATCGGCATTAACTCTGTTGCTTCAAAATAAATCTACAAATGCATTATGCAAAGACTTCATTCCTGTCAAACTTAAAATCATGCTTATCAGTGTGCAGGTTCCAGTATTGAAGCGATATCCTGCTCCAATTTCATTCGCTGCTTTTGCCTGTCTTTCTAGCGTGCTCCAGCTAGCTGTTTTGGGAGCCATCTTTGAGCCACAACGTTCTGATTGGGCACCGTTAAGTGAATCTGAGATTTGGAGTACAATCTATGCTGTAAGTAGCGAATGTTTTTAAACTTGAGGGATAAGGTCCAACTTAAAGATCAATAGAAGGGAGTCATCGTTTACCTTCCAACCAAACTGGCTGGTGTTGTTCAGGGTATAATTGCATCAGGGTTTGTATCCGGAATACAGTCCTGGGGTGTACACAAAGGAGGACCTGTCATAGTAGCTGCATACCAACCACTTGAAACAGTCGCTACAGCCTTTCTCAGCTATGTTTTTCTAAAGGAGACTCTGTACTTGGGAAGGTATGCCCCCCACCTGTAGCATAACATGTCACAGTCATTCGAAACAATGTTGGCTGCTTATGGCAGCTTTGAGTTTTGTAAGGAAAATTTTTGCCAACAAGCTACATAATAAGATATTAAATCGTTTCGTAATTGGGCTTGATCTTTGGTCAGAGCAGCATAATTGGAGGACTTTTTGTTATTTTCGGGTTGTACTTGCTGATTTGGGGACAAGAGCAGGAGCGAAAGGTCACATCATCTAAAGTTGCAAATACTCCTGAGCTCGTAGTTAGTTCACAGAACACTTTCACAACTGTTGGAGCAGCTCTTTCAAAAGCTGAGACAACCCAGCCTTCAGAGGAGCTACCTTCTCGCAAAATTACAGGTGACGATGCCGACGGAGCTCCAATTCCTTGAATGGCTACGCGATCAAAACATAACGCCATAGCTAGGACTGCCTGTGCTGAATCGGTTAAGTGGCAACAGTACAAAAGGAGGTCTGAGGAACCATTCATCAGAAACGTTTTGGGCATTGACGTTCCAGAAACCTCTTTTGGGTAGACCTAGTATGTAACCTCATCTTTATGAGGATCTAACCACTTTACTACAGAAATTTCTCTATCTAAAAGACAAACATAAAATTTTCTGCATTTTAAAAAAGCTATCGATTTTTTAAAAGTGAGCTTCTTGTAAGTTTTGTATGAAATCTATTTTCGAAAAAAGATGCCGATTCCCTTCCTAGATATTTCATTGTTAACAAAATATTGGATTAATATCTTGTTGTTCATAGCAACATCTCAATCTAAAAGAAAATGGGAGAGTGAATGAATGTGTGTGTGTGTGTGTGAGAGAGAGAGAGAGAGAGAGAGAGAGAGAGAGAGAGAGAGAGAGAGAGAGTGTGAAGAAACAATTTGTTTCGAGCCACAAAGCTTGCTAGCTTTAGAGCTCAAGTCCACAGAACCGCGAGGGAACTGCCTGGACGCGAAGACCAAAGCTTTGAGGAGTGAAGACCCGAGGACGACAGTCAAATGTTTGTTGACTGAAGGATACCTGAACACGAAGAAGAAATGTTCGTGGACCCAGAAATGCTCATTGGCGAGGACCAAGGCGGAAGAAGACACGAAGACCGAAAGGCGGCGGATCTTCACGCCTCAAAGGACGAAGGAGATTGGGAAAGTACTAAGAGGACATCACTCTTCCACGGACCACTTGGGTACCGTTAGAACGTGCTTAACCAGCCGTTCTTGTAACCCCTGATCAGCTTAAACGTGTTCTCTCTATCCATCTATGTAAACAGATTGGGAACGAGGGAACAGGTTAAACATCAATTTTTGGTTGAATGCCAATGTGAGCTAAGCACAGTGTTGCTAGCCGATGTCCAGAAGTCCGCTAGTAAGAGAGACAAATATATACAATTCGTGAGAGAGTATATGCAATTTGTGAGAGAGAGATAGTGCCTCTCACACCGACACGCTGCGTAGACCTGTCACACAATGCTTAAGGAATTCATTGATAATACAGTAGATGTTTATGCAGATGATTTTCTTATCTTAAATATTATTGAACATGCCTTATTGTCAAATTGTTATCTCTTCGTAATCAGATGTTTACTATTCATTCAACATAATGGTTTCATCTTGTTGAATGCACAAACAAATTCTAAAGTAGATCAACAGTGTCTTCCACGCTTTGGAGGATTGTAGATATGTTCTAGCAGTAGACCGGCAGACAACATCGAACTCACATCCGGGCTTCAATTTTTTTCAACAGTGGTATCAGAGCATTTGACGTTCTAGATATTGACTTCTTTTTCTCAAAAGTGGTATCAGAGCCTCAGGCTTATATCCGAGAGCTAATATAGCCTAAGAGCTATCAGATCCAGGAGACAAGCATTCAGAACAAGAGACCAAGAAAATAGACTGAAGAACAGTTCACAACAATGGCATCAATAAGCAGCATGCAGTCGAAAATCTGCACAATTCTCGACTCAGCAGGGTCCAACTTCCTATCATGGAAGGTGAAGACCTCTCTCATACTAAAGGGAGCAGGGCTATTTCCCTGGGTAGCTGGCACCGAAGAAATGCCTACAACCACCAACAAAGAGCTACGAGAATAGAGAGAAAAGAACAACAAGGCAATAGCCTTGTAGTCGTCATCCATTGAAGATAGCCTAACGCTTGACCTCACGACACTCTCTAATGCAAGAGAGATGTGAGATACATTGCTTACCAGATTTCAGACAAAATCATGCAATCTGATCATGCTTCTTGAAGATCAGTTGACAAACCTGCGATGGGATGGCAAAGACCTCCTCACCTCCTTTATCAAAAAGATGAAAGATCTGTTCCTTTCATTACACAACGCCGGAACATAGAATGCAGTATCAACGGAGAGGCAGCTCACCTACCTGTTACGAGCTTTACCAAGATCTTTTCAGACAACCCGAACGTTGCTTGCAAAGGATCCAGCTATGACACTCAAAAAGATAGTGATCGAGATTCGAGAAGAAGTCGAAGCTCGTGAGCACCTTGATCACAAGGACGCTTCTAACCAAGCTCTCTACAGCAACAAAGAGAAGCCTAAGAAGCAGTTAACGTTCAAGCCTAAGAGGGAGTCTTATTGAAGGCATGATCAAGATCAGCAAACAGAGGGAGCCAACAAAGGCAGATGGAAGAACAAAGAAAAGTTGAGACAGTAGAATGGCGACAAGAAGATATGCATGAGATGCAAACATGAAGGACACACCATCGATTCGTGTTGGCTAAGAACTAAGATAGACTGTATGCATTGTCACAAGAAGGGTCATGCTACCATGGACTGCTACCAAAACCCGAGGAACAAACAACCTCAAGCCAAACAGGAGAACAATAACAGTTCATCCTATGTCGAAGAGCCAGAAAGCTCGAAGATGGGCGAAGAAAGGTCGAACAACAAAAATTCGACAGCCAGACGTGTGTGCAGCATCGACATCTGAGCATCAACATTTGTGACACAAGAGGTAATCCTTGATTCAGGAGCTACCTCACACTTCATTACATAAAGACAGATAATGTCTGACTTTTGGAGTGTAGATCCATCAAGATTTATAGTTCTTGGAGACAGATTGAAACATCGAGTGAATGGCGTTGGTTCGCTGTGGCTCAACACAAGCGACAGAGACAGACGACTAGAAGATGTTCTCCTCGTACCCACACTACAACAAGACTTGCTATCAATCACAAGAATAGCAAACGTTGGGTTGCGTGTGACGTTTTCAAACGAAACATGCAATCACGCAAGGTAGACGAAAAGGCAACCTGTATCACTTGAGGGTACATCTGCCGACAGATCAAGCACACCAAGCCCATGACTCTGCAGATGTTCTATGGCATAGGAGATTATGCCACATGAACTCAATGGCATTTTATCAAGCAAGCCAGCATGGAGCTATCATAGGGATAAGCATCACAAATGCAACCAGTTTGACAACTTGTGATGCATGCATGCAAGGGAAGATGGCCCGAACACCATTCACCAGAGACTCCTACAAAACAGCAAAGATTCTGGAGCTGGTACATTTGGACATCTATGAACCTTTCGATGTGATCTCAAAAGGAGACTCGAAGTACTACATCACCTTCATTGATGACTACAACAAGTTCGTGCGAGTCTACTTCATTCACAACAAATCAGATGCACTCGGAAAGTCACAGAATATGTGAACTGGGCAGAAAGATGCATAGGAAGCAAGGTGAAGCAGATCAGGACTGATTGTGGTGGAGAATATATCTTGAACCGCTTCACTGACTTCTGCAATGATCGAGGAATCCTTCACAGAAGGACTGCATCCTACACACCACCACACAACATAGTGGCTAAGAGAAAGAACATGACACTCATGGATGCCGCAAGGTGCATGATGGCATACTCGATGGCACCAAGAGTGCTATGGGCTGAAGCAGTAGCTACAACTACCTGCATCCAGAACAAGATAGGCAAATCAAGTGTTCCTCACATGACACCACACGAACTATGGTGAGGTAGAAAGCCCAATTTGACACATGTTTGGATTTTTGGTTGTGCAACTTATGCACATATACCTGATAAGCTTCGAAAGAAGCTTGATGAGAAAGTCGAATTAGGATATCTCGTCAGGTATGAAAATCATTCGTCATACTACAGGATCTACATGCTAGAAACGAATCTAATCAAGACTGTCAGAGACGTCAAGTTTGATGAGACCAGAACAATGGCCGACAATGATTTTGCCAGCTATGAAGTCCTAGAAAAGTAGTATTACGACCTGCCAACCATGACAGAGGGAGCAGAAGTCGAACACTCAGATGAAGATGTTCGAACTCCACATCAGCTGAGCGACGAATTAGATGAGGAAAGGACCGCAAGCCTGCATGCTGCTACAACTCATGTAAACCGAGATGGTTCCAGACCTAGCCGAAGAGACAAAGGCAAGAGCATTGCAGTACCTGAAGAATCTCCCAAAAGATCAACCAGAGAAAGGCCCGCTCCAACAAGATTTGTGCCAGGTAGCTTGGCTTCAACATTCGAAGACTTTTGTGAATTCAGTGATGAACCACAAACATTTGAGGAAGCCATCGACAGTCCAGACAATGACAAATGGATCCAAGCCATGAACAAAGATATTGAATCCATGAAGAAGAATGAGATATGGACACTACAACCAGTGTCAAAGACAAGCGAAAGACAGTGTAATGCAAATGGGTTTACAAGCTCAAGTATGAACCGAATGGAGATGTTTCAAGATACAAGGCGAGACTTGTAGCGAAGGGATTCTCTCATAAGTACGACATCGACTACATTGATACCTTCTCTCCAGTGGTGAAACATGCGTCCTTACGCCTATTATTTGCATATGCAGCTGCATACGACCTCAAGATTCACATTGTTGATGAGAAGACAACATACCTCCAGGTTACATCTCTGACTCACTTCCTACCTATGCATGCCGAATGCACAGAAGTATCTATGGTCAGAAGCAATCCGCGCGACAATGGTACAAGAAGAAAGATCATGCCCTAAGATCCTTGGGATTCTAGCCACTGATGGCTGATTCCAATGTTTATGTAAAGATCATAGATGGGGAGATCATCATTGTTGCCATGTATGTGGACGACACCCTCCTGATACTATGTAGAAGCGATGAGCTGATTGTAGGGGTGAAGAACGATATCTCGAAACATTTCGAGATAACAGACCTAGGAGAAGCCAGATGTTATCTAGGCTTACAAATTGATCGTGACTATGACGAAGAAAAGTTATACCTTACCAGTCAAGGTACATCCATAAAATCTTAGATGATTTCAGGATGGCAGATTGCAAAGGGAAAAATGCTTGCAGGAACAATCCTGACGAATGAAGATTGTTCGAGGACTGAAGAAGAGAAAGAGATTATGCAGCACACGACCTTACAGGAGGCTGATTGGATCTTTGATGTATCTAGCAGACAACACACGTCCTAATTTAGCTTATGCCATGTTCCGAATGAGCCAATTCAACATGAATCTAGGTCTAGCACACTAGAAGATCGCAAAGCGAATCTTACAATACCTTCAACAGACGAAGGATTATGGGCTATGCTATTCTCGTAATGCAGGGTTCCAAATGCACTCCTATAGCGATCCAAGTTGGGCATCACTCAAGGATGACTGAGAAAGTCTCTCAGGAGGGTGCACCATTGCAGCAAGCATAGCAATTCTCAAGGTTAACAAGAAACAGACCATTATAGCTCAGTCATCCTGCGAAGTAGAATACGTTGCAGCCATGAAGATGGCCAACGAAATTATATGGCTCAAACAGTTCCTTGATGGACTAGGTGAGAACACCAAAGAGCCTCTGATTTTGCAGATGGATAACACTTCTGCAATACACCTAACGAAGGATCCCGTGTTTCCCTCGAGGACGAAACACATTGCAATCGAGTACCATTTGATAAGAGACCTAGTTTTTTTTTTAAATAATTTTTTATTTTCAAACTTTCAAACTTTACCCTTTGTAGAAACAATTGAGAATATAAGTGATTTGAACAATTTAAAAATTTTATAATCAATTTATTTGTTGATTTTTTTTTAAATACACATTTAATTTATTTATGAGTAATTATGATGACTAAACTATTAATACCTAAAATTGATTGTATTGAAAAATGTACAAGATACAACTAAAAAATTTGCCAAAAAAAAGATTATCAATCTTGCTCCTCATATTAGTACCACCATTTTCTTTTAATTAGGGGTTTTAAAATTTGAGACTCTCTCTTAAAACAAAAGACTCTAACCACATTTAGATCAAATGAATACAATGCATAATCTAGAATGAGATTTGTGTGAGAAACACAAAATCCAACACAAAATCCAAGAGCAAGCAAAAGAAGAGTTTATTGTCAAATTGAGTTTGACGAGGATATGTTTCCACACTACTGGGTTCACATTTGGATTGACAGAATTTAGAGTTTCTTGGTTGAGAAAGGTGGTCGTTTGAAATCCTACAATGTGGCAGATACTTATTAGTTTCCATCTAAGGTGGAAAGAAACTCAAGGATTTGCTAATATCGTGAAAAATTAGTTTGAAAGCTTCCTACGAAGTTGAGAATTTTTGAAAAATCACAGAAACAGGGTAGGCTTGCTAGGTGATGTAAATGCAAGGGTTAGGGTGATCTTAAAATTAAAGAAACAACACAAGATGGGTGTGTTGTTGGTACTGCGTGTAAGAGGTAGATTTATAAATTTTTAGAACGTAGTTGCATGATGCCTTGGAAAGGAAGAAGCAAGCTAGTTTTGTGACCTAAGTTTCTCGTCCTCTGCAGGGTTTAACTTTTCGGAAGCCTAAACATAAAACAACGAACGACTGGAAATCGTAAAAGAAACTTATGTCAGTAACACCTGAATCGTGATATTTGTAGGATAAACCACGTTAGGCAGATGAGTGATTCAAGACATTGTTTTAAAAACCAACTATAAACTGTCTTGACTTTTTTGCTTCAGGAGGTTTGATCAATCATTCAATACACAGCACAACACAAACTGCCCTAATATCTTTTTTTAACTTTGCAGGCTATTTTTGCAAGTATTTCTTGCCAGCCTCTATCTAAGCGGGCTTTCCAATAGAGGTTAACCTCCAGCCTACGTTTCAAACCAGGCAGCATAGATCCAACTCCACGAATGCCTCACATCCAGTACATATCTAGCATCATCAATTCTTCACAGTCAGCTTCACAGAGATGCAGGAGTAAACCTGTCGATGGTAATGCCCCACTGACTCCTAGATCCTTATGTGGTAATGGCATCACCATAATTGGACATAGAATGATCCCCTAGAAGAACCATCATATGCGAACGAGTGAAAGCGGCGGAAATCGAGAGGCCAAAGCAGGTGGAACAGCTTCCGCAGCAGAATAATTACGAAAACAAACCTATCGTACAGAACAGTAGTCTGAAATCTGCAAACGATCCATACATTGATACAGCAACAGTCGCTTGCAAAAGGTCCTCATCAAGCGTTTGCAAGAGAGAAACATAAAGTGTTTCAAAAGTTTTTCACAAAGAATCTTTAAATTACATAAATAAACAAAAAATTCTCCTATGCCGAGCATAGCAATTGAATACTAGGAGACGATTCATGGCAAAGGCACAAGCTATGATCCAAAATATTTCAAGAAGTTCTGATGCAGGATGCTAAGACCATTCAACAGACAAAAAAAAAACGATGGCATTGCCATCAAGCTCATCAAGGACCCTAAACACCAGGCAGCCGCAGAAATTCGCAATGCCTTTGTTGAAGTCCATACTGTCAAAATGGATCGCATTCTAGCAAGTGATCTTTTTTCCCTGACAATAACATTGGACGATCCCAGTCAAACTTTCAAGTGGGCCGACAAAATTCATGAGAAACTTTGTGTGGCCTTGAATCCTGAAAACCCACAACCAAATGTGGGTACCGCTTATAGATGATGGTCCAAAAACACATGGGACAACACACGGCCGCCCCCCTCAAAGAGCTAGAAGAGCAATATCCTAGCACAAAAAAGTGGACCAGTCCACAAGCATCTGAAAACCATGCCACACCTGCACCCGACCACGAAGAAACAGAAAGGGTAAGGAAAAAGCTCAAAGCACAAAAGAGGACGTCTCCCCTGATATCTTATCAAGTGATATGGGAGCAGAATATGTTGAATCCAGAGGGAGCCTTAAAACCTCACAGGTCCCAAAGGAAGTTTTGGCACAACAAGAGGCCCTACTCCAACAGGCCCAGCAAAGACGTCAAGCAGTAGCGGCAACAGGCATTTCTTTAGATGGAGGCACTTCCGGGTTAGCATACGCTTCCAGGTCAGGCTCATTAGAAGTGGTCATGCCAACTACAACAACTTCAGCTACTCAAGTATCGTCTCCTACTAACATCCTCCCACCATTACTTCCACCAACTACTGCCACATCCACCTCATCTATCACACTTAACATCAGCTTTGATGCTACCATTCCAAAAAAGCCTTCTCCTATACATACCTCCACTCTACTTGACTCCTTGGCCCAAGCTGATAGGTGTGAATACCGGCAACCCAACAGACAACATGATCACAAATTGCAGTGTATTCTACCAATAACATCATAACAACCACGATCGTGATGTGCGATATTTTGCGGACAACTACGATCTGGTGGCATCTTTGACAAAATTACAAGATTATTGGGATCGAGGACTCCCATCAATCGCCATCGATATCAATCAGCCCTTAAAGACTGAAGCCGACCACGTCAACCATAGCTCGACTTTATTACAGGGTAGCTCTCACTTCGGTGCTCCATGTTGATATGGTCGAGCTATGGAAAACACATGGCTTTCTCTAGGGTATGCTAAATCACTATACCCCAAGGCCCTTCCTTAACAAATTATGCTGGCAAATGATGGAAGGGATAAGCAAGAAGATCTACCAAACTCATCAACAACAATTTCGCCTCCAGGAAGTCCAACAGATTCGGGACGAAAAAGCTTCGATTGGTGTGGGACCACCAATCCAATAAGAAGGGGCTTAATGTTAGCAACAAAGTAGAAAAAGAGACATAAAACTCCGTGGCATGTGTATTGTAAGTCCGTGTATGAGTAAATGTTAATAAACTTCTACTATGGCGTGTGTTTTGTAAGTCCATGGGTAGAAGCTTAAATAAATTCTAAACTTCTAAGCTAAAAACTTAAATTTAGAACTTAAGCTTAGAAATAAAAGATTCTAAGTTATCTTAAGTTCTAAGTTTAGATACTCAAGATTTCTAACTTAGAAGTAGAGAGCCTTAGAATGGCAAGTTTAGAAGACTGATCCCATTAATTAGTGGAAAATTATGGAAGGCCCTTCTTGCTATAAGAAGAGAGACATTTTCCTGGTAAATAACACTTTGAGATTATGCTAATTTGGTCTCTTGAGATTATCTTTCTATTTCATTGTGTTCCCTTTGGATGGTGCATAGCTTGAGGAAAGGTGCTCGGGCCTCCTCTTGCCTCCTTTCATAGGATTTCTATTGTGGCATGATTTTATTGTTTTATTGCTTAGTTAGATGCAATAATCAATTTATCTCCCTTTGGGTTTTAGATAAGATTTAGTTTAAACACCTTGCTATTTGGGTAAGCCTTAGCAAGTTTTAGTCTCTTAGCGGTTCTTGGCTAGTTGGGAAAGCCTTAGCCAAGCCTTAGTTTAAGTTTATTTCTGAGCACCGGTTGGGAAGCCTTGGTGCTCTCCTTTCTCTTTCCTTTCGTTTATATTTTTCATTTACATTGTAAGTTTTATGTAGAACTTAAAAGGTGGACGACCGGTCTACCAATATAGTACGACCTGAACCATTGATTAGACCTAGCCACCGCTTAGAAGAGATAAACTTTCAACACCCTTCTCATCATATGTGAGCCTTGAAGGTTTTGTCTTTCCCTTGATGTCCTCCTTGGCTTTTGACTTGAAGAAGGCTCTTCACCATTAACATCGAAAGTATCATCAACATTGTCATCAACATCAAGAATGTTAGATCCAATCACCACATCACCACTTGAAGAAACCTTGGGAATGTTTCCTTCATAAAAAATGACATCTCTTCCTATGACCACTTTGAAATTCTTAGTTGAAGGAATATTATCTTTGTAAGCCTTGCTCACCTCACTATTACCAACAAATATACCTTTTCTTGAAGATGGATCTTCCTTTGTCCTATCATCAAGAGTTATGTTGATATAGCAAATGCATCCAAAAGTTTTGAAAAACTTCTCAAAAGGTGTTTTACCATCCAAAAAAACACTTGGCCACCTATTACCTAAGTAATTGGCACACAACAAAGCCTCATCCCCAAAGGATTTAGGAAGATTTGCACCGAACCTCATAGCTTTGGCTCCTTCACATAAGGTTCTATTCTTCCTCTCGGCCACTCCATTTTGTTGTGGTGTTCTTGGACTTGTGTACTCCCTCTTGATCCCATTTGTATCACAAAATGCTTTGACTTGGTAGAAATATACTCACCACCTCAAGAACATGATCTTGGTAGAAAATTGGACCTCCTTTGCAATCTTGAACTTGACAAAGACATCATACACTTTATCCTTGCTCTTTAGTAGATACACCCAACAAAATTTACTAAAATCATCATTGAATGTTACATACATTTTAGCACCACCATTTTTTATTGTAGTAACTCGATGAATATCCAAATGCACAACTTGGAAAGACTTACTAGATCTAGATGTAGATCTTTTATAAAGTAACCTATGTGACTTTGATAAAACACATTGCTCACAAACATGATTCATGTTAGTTAGAGACTTTGGAAGACCAAACACAATTTGCCTCGCATTCTACACATGAGAATCCACTATATCACCACCAAGATGCAAAAATGGATGTAGAAACCCAAAGAGATATCTTCCATGAGAATGAATGAGAGAAGGAGAGAGATGAAATGCTCCCATGCTTGTACACTATTTATAGCATCCCTTTTCCCTTTTTGGATGCTCTTACACAACCTTATCAACTTATGGAAGGTTCAAGATCTCTTCCAACCCTAGATCCAATGCATCTATAACAACCAATTAGAGTAGGTCTACATGTGACCTTATCAACATACCTAAGCTTCCAAAAATAGTAAGTCAACTATTCTTAGGCCTTATTAACTTTTTGATATACATCTCTAAGTTTAAAATGCATATTGGCCAAAATTGCCAAATAAACTTAACATGATAAATCTCAAACTAGTTGACAATAACACTACTCTGTACTTGACTCACATTCAAGCACACCAAAAAAATCACCAGGTTTGACACACAAAGTATCATGCTCACATAAAGAGTATGCAACACTCTTGACCAGCTGACTTATCCAACTTGAACACAAGTGGACCACATGAGCACATGGCTCAAACTGAGGAAATGCCACTGCCACCATGAGACTATCATCCTCCATTTAGCTAGGATGACATCCTATCAAATACTTACAAGCACAAATATGTGAAGCTGACATTGATGAGAAATTGAGGCTCAACGTAGAGAAATCTTACTACCACCATAAGACTATACCCTCACTAGATAGACAACTAGTAGACATAACAACAAGTCATTGAGCAGTCCAAATGATTATTTTGTTTTTGACATAGTAAATGCAGAAACACATACAATTCCAACTTTGATATAGACTCTCGTGACAATATAATATGCAAGCACATGTACTCTCTTGCAAACCAACACGAATGATAAGGGGTCAAATACATAACCAAGGCCTATCCAAAAGTGGTATCCTCTTATACCAACACATGTGCCACCTGTAGATCCACTACTACACCATTGTTCTCCCGATCAGATCCTTGATCATGGCCTGCACCTGTAAACAAGATTCTCTCACATCCAAGCATATCAAATAGATGTCACCATACATCATCCTAAGATTTCTCATAGTCAAATGAGCGTCCCAAGCCTCATCCCCAACGTATCTCTCAAAAAACACATTGCTCCAAGCGACTTTGCCTTGACAGCTTGTCTTGCTAATCCTGAAAACTAATTCTCATCCATTCCTACATCAAGCACTAGAATCTATCAAGGAATCAATGAATGAATGCACACAAATCTCACATAGGCTATACTTGGATACTCTCCTTAAGATATTGCTGATGGTTTGCCATTCTGCATTCCATGCAGATTCAAATTTTCCTTGCTTGACATTGTCAACTCTGATTTGACTAGTACGTAGGCTTCTCACCAAGAAACCTATCTCACCTACATATCCATCATATCAACCTACCCAAAGCAAATGCACATAATATTCACTGTCATGATGATCAACTCACTTAAGATCCATAACATATTATGTACGGTAGCTCCATCAGAATCCTATACCATATATTATTTGATCTTTACAACCCACTAGTATCTCCCCAATAATTTGTCCACCTATGGTGCAACTAGACTCTAGCTGGAGCTAACCAGAAACTACATCCTATTTATCAAAGAATGATGGATAAAAACAACAACATGTGAATGCCAAATTGGATACCACCTCCCTATAAATATGGCCATGTAACTCACCTAAATACTCACCAGAATATCAATTGTCACTCCCTAAGTAACCATCTCCATCCCTATTGGCTCACAACCATAGGCATGTTGGATCCACACCACCCTTTGATGCACATTTTTTCCACAAGTACAAAGGTCTCTTCATAATCAAGTCCATGGATTTGAGCAAATCCTTTTGCACATAATCTTGCTTTGTACTTGTTGATGGTGCCATCATGATTGTACTTGATTCAAAATACCCACTTGGATCCAATAATATGCTTGTTGGATGACATATCCACATTGTTGTTGGTGATCAATGCATCATACTCTTGCTTCATGGCCTCATACCACTCCTTGGTATTGAGTGCATATTCAACATCCTTTGGCTCTTCATGTGAGATGAAAAATACATGATTAGTGAAATCAAGATCCACTTGCTTGCCTTTGTCAACATAAGAGAGCCTCTTAGGTTTGGATCTCTCTCTCAAGGATCTTATAGGTGAGAAAATCTGAGGAGACTCCTCCTCAAATCTCGACCCCAACACATCTTGAATGTCTTCAATAGTAATGATTGGTGATGCATCTTCAGATTGCTTGATCCTTCAAGTGATGGATGTTGATCTTCATGAAATATGACATCTCTACTTTCAATCACCTTTGAAGTAGAGAGTACAAAGACTCTATAGGCCTTCTTGGTGGATGAGTATCCAACCATGATCCCTTCGCTTGGGCTAGGATCATCTTTCTTCCTTGTTTCCAAGGGAATATGTGCAAAGCAAATACTACCAAAAAAACTCTAAGGTGATCAACCTTAGGCTTCTTTTTTAATAAGAGCTCATATGGTGTCCTTCCTCCAAGAGGAAGATGTGGGAGCCTATTGCAAAGATAATTTGCACAATTTATAGCTTCTCCCCAAAATTATTTAGGCAAAGATGCTTCAATACTTATGACTTTGGCACACTCACATAAGGATATATTCTTTCTCTTGGCCACTCCATTTTGAGATGGTGAATAAGCACAAGAGAACTCTCCTTTGATGCCTTCTTGTTCATGATAGTCATGGAATTTGTTGGAGATGTACTCTCCTCCTCCATCACACCTCAAAGCCTAGATCTTCAATGAGAATTGCTTCTCAGCATATGCTTTTAATATAAGGAAATAATCTAAACCATGGATTTTGAAAAAAGAAGATATAACCATATGTATCTTGTGAAATCATAAATAAATATCACAAAGCAAGTGGCAATTCCCTTGAAGTTGGATGATGAGAAATGCACATCTGAGTGTATCAACTCCAAAAAATGTGTGCTTTTGATGGAGGATCTTTGATATGCCTTCTTGTGTGATTTTGCAATTGCACAAGCCTCATATGGCTTGATCTCCTTGGAAAGATTCTTTGGCAAGCCAATAGCCTTGGCTTCTTTGATCATAGAAAGCACGGATTTGTAGTTGAGATGTCCCAACCTCTTATGCCATAACTCCTCCTTGGAGAGATTTTTCACATAAGCAATATTACAGGAATTGGCACTCTCTCTTGGATCTAGCTTGTATATGCCTCCAAACCTAGGTCCATGTGCAAGGATTTCATCTTTTCTCTTGAAAACACAAGTATCAATATTGAATTTCGCATCATCAAGGCCACTATCAAGAAGTTAGCCAACACTTATATGAATGTCTTTCACTCTCAAAACATAATTCGTGGTACTATCATCACTCTTTTGTGAACTTTGAAATATTTGATTTCTAAGAGTGAGGAGTCTTGAGGTATTCTTGGCCTCATAGATAGCTTTGAGTGCATCCCAAGCTTCCTTGGCCAAGAAAAATCTCATTAGAGACATTCATCTTGATATAATGTAGAGCCATCCTAGATCTCTTATTATATCTTTGTACTTCTTGAAGGACTTGAGGCTCCTCCTCAATCCCAAGTACAATGTCCATCACATCTTGGAGTATCAAGCTTGACTCCATTCTAACCTTCCAAATAGAATAGTTGGAGATAGATAGTCTTTCACTAGATCCAATAGAAAGGAACCCATAGATGCCATGAAATAGTGAAGACTTAAAATGTTGTTCTCTCTTACTGTAGAATCCAATAAAGGTGTGTTACCAACTCCTATGCAAGATCTTGCAACACAATGTGATCTCACTAGCTTTTCTAATATCTCTCAAACAACTTGGCCATTCCCTCTGGGATAATATGGAGTACTAAATTTGTGTATAACAAAAAAATCTTCCAGTAAACACTTTATCACTTGATTAACAAAGTGTGTACCTCGGTCACTGACAATCTTGATCGGACACCCAAATCTGATAATAATATGTTCATAGAGAAACTTGGGTAGATTTCGCATCAACATCTTTGAGAGCTTTGGCTTCAATCCACTTGGTCATATAATCAGTTGCCACGATAATGTATCGGGCTTGAGATCCTCGCGCGGCAGGATGAATAGAACCAAGATAATCCAGTCCCCATTTTTCAAATGGCGCTTGCGCCGATAAAACCGGATGTAAGGGTTCATAGTTCTGTCTAGTAGGCCGGTGTGCTCGCTGGCAAACATCACATGTCTGAATAAAATTTTTTGTGTCCTTATGAAGCGTAGGCCACCAACAACCTGATTGCAAAAATTTGCAAACAATAATATTTGTATAAAAGTGTCCTCCGCCCATGCCATCATGTGAAAACATGATTAAATCTGATATTTCATGCGGTAAAAGACATCTACGTAGAATATTATCTGATCCACGAGGATACAATCGTCCTTCAATCAATTGATAAGGTTGAGCCTTATGAATCAATTGCCTCTTCTGTACTTTTGTCAAAGAGTCATTCGGTTGTCCTAGCATCAGGTACTCAACAATATCCGCTGCCCACTCAGGTACTGCCTCTACATAGAATAATGCAGCATCTGGTCATTCATCATCCACTTCAGTATTAACCGGTGCGGATTCAATTCGCAAAACATTAGAGGAGTTCTAAATCCAAAAAAGACACTTTGTAAAGATTCTTTTTATATATTTTCTCTATTTTTTCTTACACATGGACCAATCAAAACACTCAAATTTGAAATCTACATAACGTAACTTTTTGAGTCCACATTTTGATTCCACACTAGAAATGGCATAACTTTTTAGTGGTAAGTCCGAATTTAGCGGACTTTGGTGCATTGAAAAGCGCTCAACAAGGCCTTTCCAATGATATGCTAGATGACATACTTCTGAGCTACTATTAAAAAGTTATGGCAAGTCAAAGGTATTAGTGTTCTAATATTTTAATAATATAAACTACATCTTGCACAAATTCTTAAAGGGCCTTTTTGGAGCTCAAAACTCCTCTAATGCGTGGTCGGCTAGATGATGTTGCTTCCTCTTACGAACCACAATTCGAAAGTCAAATTCAGTCAATAACAGTAACCATCTTGCAATACGCCCAGTATTGCACGTCTGGTTTACCAAGTAAATAACGGCTGGTGATCCTTATATAATGCAAAGTGCATTTCCATGAGGTCATGTTGAAATTTCCGTACATAAAAAATCATGGCTAACGCTCCACATTCTGTTGTTGAATAGTTCTTCTCTGGATCTCATTAGAAAAAAATTGAGCACAAAAGAGGCCTTTCAAAAAGATATTTTTTACTTTTTTTCTCAAAAGTTTCTTCCAAATGGTCCAATCAAAACACTCAAATTTGAAATCTACGTAACGTAGCTCTTTCAAATTGATTTTCTTGTCTTTTTAAAAGAACTATAATTTTGTGTCGTGGGCAGCTTGTAAATAAGCCACTTTATCTGTAGTATAGTATGCGACTCAAAAAAAAAATAGTGTAACTTTTGAACGGCAACTCGGATTGAGACGATTACGATGCCATTAGAAAGCCCTCGACAAGAGCTTTTAACGACATCGAACATCACTCAGTTCCGGACTACGGTAAAGAAGTTATGGCCCAGTCAAAGTTTTGTTTGGTCAACACCTGGTCAACCCGATATCTCTCTCAAGCGCAGTTGACCAGTTTGACCGGTCAAACTGGTCAACTGCACTTGAGAGAGATATCAGGTTGACCAAGTGTTGACCGACCAAAACTTTGACTGACCATAACTTTTTCACCGTAGCTCGGAACTGGGTCATGTTGTCATTAAAAAGCTCTCGTCGAGGGCTTTCTAATGGCACCGTAATCGTCTCAATCTGAGTTGCCGTTCACAAGTTATGATTTTTTTTCAGTCACAGACTATACTATGCACATAATATCTAATCATCGAAGATTGTGTGGGTAGGACTACGGATAGAAAAAGATTTTATTTTAGTATTCATTACCAAAAAATTGTCATCCTACGTGGCAATCCTTATAGAGCCCTTTCCAAGGCTTTCTCTAATAGTAAGTTGTCTGCTTGCAAATCGTATTGGATAGTCCTTCTTTGATTTCAGAATAGATATGAAGAAATTTAACTGGATCTGTTAATATGTTTTAGTGGGTTTTTTTTCTTGCCTATCCTCAACCCAAGATCTAATCAATCTAGCATCAAGGAAAGATCCCAGACAATGGCACCAAAATTGTAGTGGGTTTTTTTCTTTGCCTATCCTCAACCCAAGATCTAATCAATCTAGCATCAAGGAGATGAAGTTAGTTGTCACGCGTAGATTCATTCCCATGAGAGCGATTGCATAATTCAGATTTCAGCATGAATGGAAGATCCAGATCTAACTCTAACATCCATTAACCCTAAGCATTAACACTATATCCATTAACACTAAGATCCACAATGAAGATAGCTTACCCTGTTCCACAATCAGATTAGATTTCAAACAAACAAATCCACTCAAATCAGACAAAATCACTCCCAAACTAACCCTAAATGCAGATTTAACACTATTCATGCCACGACAATATGCCTAATGCAAGCTAACCATCCAACAAACATGCTATAAACTGAAAAATTGGCGTAGCTCCCCGGCAATGGTGCCAAAAACTTCTAACTTAGAACTTAGAACATAGAACTTTAGAAGTGTCTAACTTGGGACTTAAGATAACTTAGAATCTTTCTTAAGTTTCTTAAGTCTAAGTTCTAATCCTAAGTTTAAGTTATTTTATTATTTCAAGCTTCTACCCATGGACTTACAAAATACATGTCATAGTAGAAGTTTATTGGCATTTAAATACTCATACGTGGGCTTACAAAACACATGCCATGGAATTTTATTTTATTTTTTATATTTTTCACTATGTTTGTACAATTGCTAACAAAGGTTTAGAATAAGAATCGATGTAGCTAGTCTTGAAATGGATGCTCCTGGATACAAAGGAGTATCTGCCCCCTTGTGCAATAGAATCTCGTCTTCATCCATCTCAAATTGTTGGTGATCTTCATTTTCATTAGAAAATACATGCATAGCATCATTCACATTTGTTTCAAAGTAAGATTCAAACATGTTGTGCATTGCTTCATCATGTTGCACCTCATCATCATCATCATCGGCTGAATCAAGTGCATTACTATTTTCTTCAATTGTATTTGCCTCTTGAATTTGTTTCATTCTTTGTTCTCTCATGTCTATGAAAACTCTACGTGGATTGTAACTAAATACGGATGGATCAACTCCGTGAAATGGCATTCAATTTATTGGCTACACACATAACAAATTTAATAAGTGAGGTAAATAGATTGACAAACATTATAATAAAAAAAAATCATATAAAGCTAACAAATCTCAACATCTTCCAAATTCAATGGTTGACCCTCATCTTTTCGTCCAAACTTTCACAAATGATTTTCAACAATCCGTCTTTCACGCATCTTTTTCCCATCACACTGGACACATGTGCACTATATTTTATCTTGAAAATAGTTTTTTTGCGAGAAACAAAAAACAAGTACATGTCACTTTAGCATAATATTCGAAGTCATGTTTAACCTATAATAACAAATTCTTTATGAACAAGAAAACGTGCATGTTTATTATTTACCATGTTGACTTGAGTAGTGTCTTCATCGCTAGACTAATCTGAATGCAATTCATCTCCTTGTGGTATATTGCATATATGCACAAGTACAAAACACAAATAGCATAAAATTTGTCAATTTGAAAATACTTTGATTCTTATCGTTTGATATTTAGATAGTATGATTCTTATATGCAGATTCTTACATGATTCTCATGTTTTGATTTTTAGATAGTACGATTCCTATACGTAGATTCTTATGTGATTCTCATGTTCTGATTTTTAGATAGTATGATTCTTATACGTAGATTCTTATATGATTCGTTTGCATCTTGTTGCATGTTTATTCTTTTTTTTGTCATCACAGTTATGAAAGTCTAACTCTAATATGCATTAAAGTTTTGTAATTGATTTTCTTTTCTACTTCATTTCAATATATTAGGGTTCATTGTAATGTATTGTATGTTTATGAATGTAGTAATCATGTCGGGGTCCAGTAGTGGTGAGAGCTCGAGAACTTATGTTTCAAATTTTTATGCAACACTAACTCCCGAGCAAAAAATAAGAATTACAAAATTTGATATTATGCTGAAATCTGAATTATGTTATCGCTCTCATGGAAACGAATCTATGTGTGATAACTAACTTCATCTCCTTGATGCTAGATTGATTAGATCTTGGGTTGAGGATAGGCAAGGAATGAAACCCACTACAACTTGTGTTCCATTTGAAAAGATGCATAGCTTGAAGGAAGGTGCTCAGGCCTCCTCTTGCCTCCTTTTCATAGGTTTCTATTGTGGCATGCGTTTTATTGCTTTATGTTTATTTAGCTTCAATTTATATTTCCAATTCCCTTTGGGAGTTAGATTAGAATCAATGTAAAGATCTTGCTAGTTGGGTACCACCTTAGCAAGATCATGTTAGTTTGTTATTCGTGGCTAGTTGGGAAGCCTTAGTCAAGTTTAGTTATTTCCATTCCGAGCAGCAGTTGGGAAGCCTTGGAGCTCCTTTTCATTTATGTTTTCATTTCACAGTTTTAATTTTTGTAGATCTTAGAAGGTGGACGACTGGTCTATCACTATACTACGCACGAACCCTCATTAGACTTAACCACCTAGCGGAGTATATTTACTTCCAACATTGCCGCCATTGCCATTTTTTAAGATTTTTCTACCTAGCTTTCTTGTTCTTTTTCGCATTTCTAACGTGCTTGTGTATATGCTTAATTGTTTTTTTTTTTTTCACACTCTAGCACAAGACTTCTCTTCAAGTCCTAAACAAGCTACTGAGCAACCCATCAAGCCGGAGAGAAGTAACAAAAGTGTCAACTTGGGCATTTTCTCTGAAAGAAGTGACTTAAGTGACATTTTTTCAACCAAACAGGTATATCAGAATTCGTCGAGCTGTCTGCAGCCATAATAGACACTAAACTTTCATCCTATCACCTCCACGAATTATGACCTTGGTCAGATTTTCTAAAAACACCCTGATATACTGTCAAAATTCTTTGTTTTGTAACCAAATTTTGGTTTTAAAAATTGTCGGCTTCACTGAGACTAGATCTATCAAAGATCAGTCCTCCAACAGCCTCGCAAATTTTATCTCAAAGATTTTACCTGGTTTCTATCAGAACATAATTTTTGTCACTATTTACCTTACTGTCCAACAAACCTCCATATCAGAAATCTCTGACCAAACCAAGAAATCGCCCACAGATTGAATGATTTCCTTGCACCCTCTACAAATTCCATCCCTTGAAAAAAAATAACAAAAACAATCTTTTATAGTGTAAAGACCTTGTCAGAATTCATGGATACACAATTTCTACCTTTGTTTGTGAAATCTATTATTACAAAAAACTCCAGTTTTTGTCAAAATTTCTTATTCTGCAAGAAACCTGTCTTTTTGACCTTTTTTAGCCAAGTATAGTACCATACTGATCACTTGTACTGTTTTTCTACCCCTCATACTACATCATGTCTCGAGATGGTGCTGAATCTTCCAATCCTCTTCCACGACTAGAACGCAGAATCCTACAAATCGAAAAGTATGATGGAGAATCTGATCCAGTTAGATTTCTCCAAGACTTTGATAATGCATGTCGCTTCTATGGAGACACCTCTGAAACTGAATAGCCTAGACTATTCCCTATGGTGCTCTATGGAACTTCCAAAGAGTGGTAAATCAACCTTGAAGCTCCTGATCTTGCTTCTTGGACTACCCTCAAGGACACTCTCATCAAGTGTTTCAAACCTTTTAAATTGATGTTGGAGGGTTTGCGGATCCCAAGGCAACCCTAACCCTAGTTAATAAGTGAGAGGGATTTGGCACCCTGCGTGTGTAAGTCCAACCCAATGATCACATAGTTATTTGATTGATTAGTTAAAAGCTAATAAAGGACTTTAGGCCTTTTTGCGGGACTTTTAATGTCGTAGGGCTTAAATTCCAAGTTAGTGAATAAAGTTGGGTTTCCCTCCAATTTTGATGGTTCCCACACTTTTTTAAATTTGAATAAAAAGAGAGGCAAGACCAGACCATTAGGATTCAGAGGCCAGGGTCCTCCTCTCTACTATAAAAAAGGACCAACTCGAGTTGCTCTTGATGTTCATTTCTTCATTTCAATAAAAGCAGATTGGTTCTCTTTAGAAATGGATTGATGAATGTCCTTGATCTTCCTCTCTTTTCCTCCATTTCTCATGTTTCTTTTGTATTTGCTAATTGTTGGGTTTGATCATTATTGGGATTGCTTTTTGTGAGAGAGAAAAGGAGAGAGAGAAAAGAGTAAGTTTCTATCATTGTTGTGGATTTAGGGTTAATTGATGTAGTGTTAATGCTTAGTGTTAATGGATGTTAGTGTTAGATCCTCCATTCACGTTGAAATCTGAACTATACTATCGCTCCCATGGGAATGAACCTATGCATGACAACTAACTCCGTCTCTTTGATGCTAGATTGACTAGATCTTGGATTCAGGTTATGCAAGGAAAGAAATCCACTACAATTTTGGCACCGTTGTCGGGGTGCTACGCCAATTTTTCAGTTTGCAGCATGTTTGGTTGATGGTTAGCTTGCATTAGGCATCTTGTTGTGGCATGACCAGTGTTAGATCTGCATTTTAGGGTTAGTTTGGGATTGATTTTGTTTGATTTGAGTGGATTTGCTTGTTTGAAATCTAATCTGATTATTATACAGGAAAAACTATTCAGATCACCAATCTTAGGATCCATTTGAATATGAGATATCAGAGAAAATAACAAAAATCGGTCAAATCTGTCAGATTTGGTCAAAAAGAGACAAACAATGTCATCAGAGCTCAGAACTTTTTACCCTCTTTCAAGAAACCTTCGCCGAGTTGTAGACACCTTCAGTTTTGTTTACAGAATCTTAAGTTTGAAGGGCAAAGATTAATTCCCAGCAGATTTTCAAAAACATCAAAAAAACCGCTAAATAATACTAAAAATTATCAAAACCCTAAAAAGTACAAAAAAAGAACCTTCGTCCGATTTACTGTGCTAAGATGTGATTCAAATCTATCTACTGTTAGGTTGACGAAGAATAATACCAAAAATAGAATGGGTTTCAGAGGATCAGTTGTCATATTGTCATATTTTTGCCAAAAAAAGTTATTTTTTTGTCTTGATCCTTCGCCAGAACCTTCGTTGAGTTTCTAGAACATTCTATTTATAGAAAAATACTATTTTTTGAGTTCGACGAAGATTCTTCTTGATCTGATCACAAAAAATCTTGATTTTTCCCCTCGTCAGATTACAGAAACTGTATCTCCTTGTGTAAGAAACCTTCGTCTGGTTTTTCATCTATGTCAGATCTTCCATCTGAGAAG
This sequence comes from Diphasiastrum complanatum, assembly GCA_029204225.1. Lineage (NCBI taxonomy): Eukaryota > Viridiplantae > Streptophyta > Lycopodiopsida > Lycopodiales > Lycopodiaceae > Diphasiastrum > Diphasiastrum complanatum. The sequence continues at coordinate 60,845,236 of CM055093.1, forward strand.
ACGACGAAGGTTATTTTCAAAGAAATTGCCAGAAAAGTGTTCTGAGAGTTTTTTTTTCCCAACATAGCATTGTTTAAACTTTGCCGAGCCGACCTTCGCCTAGTGAATCTTCGCCAATCCTATTTTTAGTTTCTGATTTTCCAGATCAATTCTTTGTCAAAATTTGGATCAAATCTGATATATTCAGAATTGGATTCTGAGAGATTTATCATTTTTGAGAAGTATCGATTGATCGAATTTCGGAAAGTTTTTCATTATATAGAATCAGATTCTTGAAAAGTGAAATAGATCTAGCATATCTAATCTGAGATAGTTTTTTGGAAAAATCTCGACCCAATCTCATTATCTATTTGATCTAAAATTGTAAAGATGGCTACCCCTGGAGCTGCTCCTGGAGGTGCTCCACAGGAGGTCAATCCAATTATTGTAAGAAGAGCACCCCGATTGGATCTACCCAAATATAATGGATTAACAGATCCAGTTAGATTTCTTCAGATCTATGCTGAATCCTGTGAGGTCTATGGTGAGACGCAAATACCTCTCCTTTTTATGGCAAGGAGGGTCTTTCATAAGTGTCTACTAACTTATGGGACTAATTTGTTCCTAGCCTTTCTAGAACTTCTAACTTAGGATTTAGAACTTCAATTTCTTAACTTAGGACAACTTAAGATAAAATATTTCTAATCTTAAGTTTCCTAAGTCTAAGTTCTAAATCTAAGTTTAAGCTATTTTATTATTATTTAAGCTTCTACTCATGGACTTAAAAAACACATGCCATGGCTTGAAGGTTATTGACAGATACTCATACGTGGTCTTACAAAACACATGCCATGGAGTTTTATTATTATTTTTATTTTCTTTGTGTTAGTACAGTTGCTAACAACTCCAATCCCCTGAAAGAGGATTCGGACATATCCATGAATTTACTGTTGGTGTCGAAGATGCCAGCCAACAACCCCACACAAGGTAGCCCAGCCACACTTTGGGTTGACACAACTATAAAATCACCAAAATAGTTCGATGCCACAGTGCCTGAAGGGTTTGAAGAGGAGGATATTTTTGAAGAAGAAGAGACCGTGGCACCTATTCCACGCCAACCAAGGACAGTACCATCAGGTCCTCCTGCTGCTGTCGCTGCCACGACCGTTGATTCTGGTGATGCTCTAGGGTTGGTTTCAAGCCTTGGAAAAGTGATCCAATCTATGCTGGATAAGAAGAAGGAAATGGAGCAAAGAATCTCTGATCTAGGATCCAAAAATACTCTGATCAGCCAAAAAATTGTCCAGTTGGATCGAGAGTTGAAGATAACCAAACAACATGAAGATAAGGCTGAAAGTGAAAATAAGTTAACCCAACAACAAGTGGATCGCTTGGAAAATTACATCAACTCCCTACAAAACGCCCTGACAACCGCACATGAAAAAGTAGAAAAGATAGTGCAAGATGCCAAGCAACAGGTGCAACTGTTGAAGGGGCAATTATAGATGGCCGAACAAGATCGCACACGGTTTCAAGGTGAATTGGATGCGACCACCCTTGAGCGTGATGCCTATCTGCAAACACAAATACCCGATCATCCGGTCACACCGACGGAGATTGCGTATTTATTCAAAAAAGTGGAGACATACAAAGTGGCCCTTCAGGGATTCCAAGGCCGCTTTGATAGGTTCAAAGGAGCAGCTTCAACCGAGTTGGCAAAGGCAAAAGAGATCATCACTGCCTATGAGAAAGCAACTGCTCAAGTGTTGGAAGCCAGACCACAAATCCCCATCCCGGTCAAACTGCAATTCTATCCTTCATGCCAAGAATCTGTACCAATGGATACAGGGATTGATTCGAGCATGGACTAGGGGGGAGCTCTAGATATAATAGATCAACCGCCAACCATACCGGCAGTACAAGCGGGTCCATCCTCATCATCAGCCTTACAGCTGGACCATTTCAGTGGACTTCCACCGTGCTTTACAAGCATATCAGAGAGAGTATGTCCACTCTCCAGATCCAACGGTGCGACAATCGGCAATGTTTGCTAAAGATCTAACTCTGTTGGCGTCAGTGGCAACCAAATGGGACGATTTCCTTCCTCCTCTGGCATTTGATCCAAATAAGCCGATGGCCTCAGAGCAAATCAAAGATTAGCAACCGATTGCTCGTCTCTATTTTCGTGTGGCTATGATGGGAGACTCTTGGGAATCCCGCTTCACCTCATGGACAACTTCCAAGTGGATTGTCGGAGCCCACCATTGTTTCTTAGCCACACAATTTGGATTTTAATACTGCATGCCTCGACTTTATGGAGAAGGTGCAGTATCATTTAATTAAGATTCGGCTCGAAGCCAATAAAAGTTCCCAATAACTGCATATTGCAGGTGTCGTGGGACCGCCACCAGTTTTGGTGGGGGATACTATTGGAGGGTTTGCGGATCCCAAGGCAACCCTAACCCTAGTTAATAAGTGACAGGGATATGGCACCTTGCGTGTGTAACCCGATGATCACATAGTTATTCGACTGATTAGTTAAAAGTTAAAGGACTTTAGTCCTTTTTGCGGGACTTTTAAAGTCGCAGGGCCTAAATGTCAATTTAGTGAATAAAGTTGGGTTTCCCTCCAATTTTGATGGTTCCCACACTTTTTTAAATTTTAATAAAAAGAGAGGCAAGACTGGACCAATAGGATTCAGAGGCCAGGGTCCTCCTCTCTACTATAAAAAGGGACCAACTCGAGTTGCTCTTGATGTTCATTTCCTCATTTCAATAAAAGCAAATTGGTTCTCTTTAGAAATGGATTGATGAATGTCCTTGCTCTTCCTCTCTTTTCCTCCATTTCTCATGTTTCCTTTGTATTTGCTAATTGTTGGGTTTGATCATTATTGGGATTGATATTTCTTATGTTTTTTGTGAGAGAGAAAAGGAGAGAGAGAAGAGTAAGTTTATATCATTGTTGTGGATTTAGGGTTAATGGAAGTAGGGTTAATGAATGTAGTGTTAATTCTTAGTGTTAATGGATGTTAGTGTTAGATCATTCATGTTGAAATCTGAACTATACTATCGCTCCCATGGGAACGAACCTATGCATGACAACTAACTCCGTCTCTTTGATGTTAGATTGACTAGATCTTGGATTCAGGTTAGGCAAGGAAAGAAACCCACTACAATTGACTCAGAGCTCATTCATCCAAATCACACATATCAAGATGCGTTGTGAAGAGTCTGTTAGGAGCTACATTGAGCGTTTTCAATGTCTCAAGGTAGAATGTATTGACAAAAATATCACCGAAAGAATGGCCATCAAATTGTTCTTGGTTAGACTTCTTAAAAATATCCGTCGAGAACTAAAACCATTTGACATTTATGATCAACTTAAGAACGCAATGACTGATGTCATCCATGAAGAAGAAGAGGGGTCCAATGAGTACTTTGATCACAAAGAAAAAAAATCAAAAAATCCAGACCATCTTAATCAACAGAAGTTCGAAAATACTGCCCAATCTTCTGAACTTCTACAACAAATGGAAACTTGGCAGAAAGCTCAACAAACCCATATGGATAAACTAGCTGTTGATTTTCAAATTGCCATGAAAAATATTGCTGATAAATCTTTTCCAACAAGAGAAAATATATGGTGTTCTATTTGTTCACAAAACCACACTGCCAATAAATGTCCCCGACTGAAACACCATTATCTAGTGGACCCTAGACCCATTTATCGACAATACCATGCTTACAATCCACAACAGTCCATGCCGCAACAAGGCGTCTATCAACCACATCCAGCTGCACCCAATCAGTTTTTACCATGTCAACAGTTCGTCATTAATCAACCAGCTCCACAACAAGTTGTCCACTATCTTGATCCCAATACCATCGATCTGGCAACTTATTATGTGGAAGACGCTACTCAACCATGGTACACCACTAAGACAAAAATATTGTTTATTATGCATATGATCCTAATGCTCAAGTGGTTGACCCAAAATCCCAGTGCCCAAACTTATGATTATAACCAAGCTGTGTTTGCCACGCATGAACTTCCAGCAATACGAGGATGTTTTATCTACGCAGGTAAACATCCTAGTATTCGCTGCCCAAATAAACTTCGCTTTCCACCAGCTTGTGAAAATTGTGGCATTGAACACCATGTGAAGGATTGTCCTTCCTGATCTAAACTAGCTGCTCCTGTCCGTTCCGTGCAAGTCGAATCATTGCCAATCGAAACTCATCCAGCATGGGTCTTGACTTGTGCACAAACCCAACACCAAGCCCCTACCGTTGTACCTAGCAAAACCTAGCAACATAATGTACCTCCAAGTGAAGGTTCGACATCTATTGTCTATCTTGACACATTCGAAGAAATTAGGTTGCATCACCAATGTTGACAACAAATTCAAAATGCAGACCAACACTCTTCCACCTCCCATAAAGTACCTCAGACGTCTTTTGAGAACAAAACCCTTGAAGGCACTAAGGTCTGGGGGGATCTATTACAAGCTAATGTGAACCTCCCATTCCACGTTCTCTGGAAACAACAAATCCAATGCAGGTAAGTGGAAACAACAAATCCAATCCACGGAAACCACCACCCTTGACGAGCTGTCCGAAATGCCATTACACCTCACAAATCCGCTCAGTGAAAGGGGCAATATCAAGATTCCAGCTAGTCATCGCCAATCTCGCGAAGTCTTAGTTGTACTAGATGGTGGCTCGGGTGTCAACATCATTTCCACATCCCCTATGTTAGAATGGAATCTGAGAGACAAACTCACCAAACCCACTTGTCAGCTCAGGATGGCTGATCAAAGTGTGGGCCGACCTACCAGGCTCTTCCACAAGTTCTGATCAAACTAGGAGGCCTGAAATTTTCTATAGACCTAGTTATACTCGCTATCCCTAGTAATGTCTAAGAATGTTGGGGAGAGGATCATGTTACACACTATATGGTAATTTGAAATTTGTTTTTGTGCAAAATGTTCTACAATGTCATATATTTGATTTTTGATATATGTATTTTACTGGTTGCAGCATATTCTATTACATTACACCACATTTTTTGCAAAAGAATATGAAAGTATGAGCATATGGTCTTCTGAAGGTATGGAGAAATCGCATTGGCAAGCAAGAGGAGCTTTTCATCGAGCAACCAACCATGGAGGATATAATTCAAAGAGATGCTACCTATATCAATTATTTCAATGGTTATACAAAAGAGCACAGTTTAGATATCAAACCAAATATTCAACAAATCTCATTTCATTCAAAAAGACATTTCAACATTTGAGGAGAAATAGTTCAACTTCATCATCATAATAGAAAAACAAATTAAAACATTACATATTCTCAATGGTATCAAAGGTCAGTTGATCAGTATGGTCATGAAGAAATTGTGTCCTCTCATATGGATCCAGATGCTCAATCGATCTTCTTTTGCTCAACTCTATGTAACTTACGTACATAGCTAAAGCAAATGATCTTTTGGGTACATTTTCAGAAACATAACCCAATATTTTTATAGCTATATCCCTCTTCACAAAAATGATTTTGTATGTATTATTAGGATATCTATGTCCATCACAAAAATAGGGCAATGCCTTTATTGCCATTACTATAGTTCCTGCTTGTCAATAAAAGTTGTCATGTTGAATATAAATTTCATTTTGTACAAAGTATTTCAGGTAATGGCACAATGTTGAATCCTTTTGGCCAACAACACCTCGGGCACCTCCTCTTCTCGTAGCAAAATCATCAACTTCAATTGTGCCCTGCAACATAAATACGAAAATTTGTAATCAATTTAATTTTCAGGTGGATTTTGATTGAATACAATGCTTAATATGATTATGATGGAATAAGAAGATGAAAATTACCATGTCATGCTGGTCATACTCCAACAATCATTTTCCACGCTGTAGTGGGTTTCTTTCCTTGCCTAACCTGAATCCAAGATCTAGTCAATCTAGCATCAAAGAGACGGAGTTAGTTGTCACGCGGAGGTTCGTTCCCATGAGAGCAATGGTATAGTTCAGATTTCAACATGAATGGATGATCTAACACTAACATCCATTAACACTAAGCATTAACACTACATCCATTAACCCTACTTCCATTAACCCTAAATCCACAACAATGATAGAAACTTACTCTTCTCTCTCTCCCTTTCTCTCTCACAAAAACCATAAGAAATAGCAATCCCAATAATGATCAGATCCAACAATTAGCAAAATCCAAAGAAAGCATGAGAAATGGAGGAGAAGAGAGGAAGAGCAAGGACATTCATCAATCCATTTCTAAAGAGAAGCAATCTCTGTTATTGAAATGAGGAAATGAACATCAGGAGCAACTCGAGTTGGTCCCTTTTTATAGTAGAGAGGAGGACCCTGGCCTCTGAATCCTATTGGTCCAGTCTTGTCTCTCTTTTTATTCAAATTTAAAAAAGTGTGGGGAACCATCAAAATTGGAGGGAAACCCAACTTTATTCACTAACTTGACATTTAGGCCCTGCGACATTAAAAGTCCCGCAAAAAGGCCTAAAGTCCTTTTATTAACATTCTAATTAATCAAATAACTATGTGATCATTGGGTTGGACTTACACACACAGGGTGCCAAATCCCTCTCACTCATTAACTAGGGTTAGGGTTGCCTTAGGATCCGCAAACCCTCCAACAGTATCCCCCACCAAAACTGGTGGCGGTCCCACGACACCTGCAACATGCAGTTATTGGGGACTTTTATTGGCTTCGCGCCGAATCTTAATTAAATGATACTGCACCTTCTCCATAAAGTCAAAGCATGCAATATTGAAATCCAAATTATGCGGCAGGAAACAACGGTGGGATCCGGCAATCCACTTGGAAGTTGTCCATGAGGTGAAGCGGGATTCCCAAGAGCCTCCCATCATAGCCGCACGAAAATACAGTCGAGCAATCGGCAACTGATCTTTGATTTGCTCTGAGGCCATCGACTTATTTGGATCGAATGCCAGGGTAGGAAGGCAATCGTCCCATTTGGTTGCCACTGACATCAACAGAGTTAGATCTTTTGCAAACATTGCCGATTGTTGCACCGTTGGATCCGGAGAGTGGACATACTCTCTCTGATATGCTTGTAAGGCCCGGTCGAAGTCCACTGAAATGTTCCAGTTGTAAGGCTGATGGATGATTGGCCAATTGGGCGTATGGATGGTGATTTTGTCCATAGCCAATCCCAAATCTTTTCATTTATGTCTTCGCGACATTGTCACGTAATAAGGATCTACCCGCAACTGGCGAGGGCTGGCGATATAACTCCTAATTGATTTTGGAGTTTTCTCAAAAACCGTGATTCTCCATGCCGGCTGCTCTCCCAGTGTAGGTATTTTGTCCAATTCTTTGTCGGCCTCGATCTTGGATGTCTTAAATTTGAGAACCCATCCAGCACGCAAGGACTCATGTGGATGTTGCTTTAAGAAGGTCTGGATCTGGTCCTTGACGCTGATGGGCCTTCTAAATAAATGGCTTGTCCTTGATGAGGATGGACCCTCTTGTACTTCCTGTATGGTTGGCGATTGACTGCTAGATCTGGAGCTCCCCCCTGGTCCATGCTCGAATAAACCCCTGTATCCATTTGTACAACTTCTTGGCATGAAGGGAAAATTGCGGCATGATCGGGACGAGGATTTGTGGTCCGGCTTCCAACGCTTGAGTGACGGCTTTTTCATAGGCATTGATGGTCTCTTTTGCCTTTGCCAACTCAGTTGAAGCTGCTCCTTTGAACCTATCAAAGCGGCCTTGGAATCCTTGAAGGGCCACTTTGTATGTTTCCACTTTCTTGAACAAATATGCAATCTCCATCGGTGTGACCGGATGATCGGGTATTTGTGTTTTCAGATAGGCATCATGCTCAAGGTGGTCGCATCCAATTCACCTTGAAGCCGTGTGTGATCTTGTTCAGCCATCTGTAATTGCTCCTTCATCAGCTGCACTTGTTGCTTGGCCTCTTGCACTGCCTTATCTACCTGATCTTGTGCGGTTGTCAGGGCGTTTTGCAGGGAGCTGATGTATGTTTCCAAGCGATCAGCTTGTTGCTGGGCCAATGTCTTTTTGCTTTCAGCCTTTTCTTCATGTTGCTTGGCTATCTTCACCTCTTGATCCAACTGGACAATTTTTTGGCTGATCAGAGTGTTTTCGGATCCTAGATCAGAGATACTCTGCTCCATTTCCTTCTTCTTATCCAGCATAGACTAGATCACTTGCCCAAGGCTGGAAACTAACCCTAGAGCATCACCAGAATCGATGGTCGTGGAGGTGGCAGCAGCAGGAGACTCTGATGGTACTGTCCTTGGTTGGCGTGGAATAGGTGCCAAGGTCTCTTCTTCTTCAAAAGTATCATCTTCTTCAAACCCTTTAGGCACCGTGGCGTTGAACTGCTTTGGTGACTTTACAACTGTGTCGACCCGAAGTGTGGCTGGGCTACCCTGTGTGGGTGGTTGCTGATTGGCATCTTTGACACCAATAGTAGATTCATGGATATGCCCGAATCTTCTTCTAGGGGATTAGGGTTCAAAGGGCGCTGGGCTCTGGGACATTTCAAAGATTTTGGTGGCCCCAAGGGGGTCGGAATCATCGAACATATCCATGAAGAACTGTGTGTTGGGTGAGGTTGCTTCGGTATGCGAGGTGAGGCGGCCTAGGCAGCTGTGATGGGAATGGTAGGCCCAATGGTCACAGACTGTCCTTGTATGGGAGCAGAGGCGAGGGAAACATCAGAGGCAAGGGGAATGGGAAGTTCAATGCAAATAGCAGCAGGGGGTGGAAGCGCAACTGACGAGGTATGCTAGTGCGACGTCGTGACGCGGAAGGCGAGTCAGGAATTACGATCTCGTTGTGTGGACGATGACAACTATGAGAACTTGAGGCCTGATGAGATGACTTGGCTGGTACTTCTTTGTAAACCGAAAGCACAGAATCCAGGTGGAAGCCATGGATTCTGTTCTGTAAGTGAGAAGTGGCTAAGAGGGACAACAGAGAGCCAGCGACGAACTGTTGTTTTGTATTGGCCTTAATAGCTCCCTTGAACTCACCAGAAACAATTTTGAACCAGTTATATGGTTCAAGAGGGGCTTTGGCCAACTTAGTGTGGGACTCCACTATCTTGTGAAGGATTTGAGATGTGATGCGATTTTTCCTGAGGTTGCCAACCATCAAGAAATGATTCAACAACTGGGCAGCGTGGATGGAAGGTTCAGTGATGGCTTCTAGAAGGTAGCCATCATTAGTCCAATGCAGATCGTTGGTGAGGTCAATGAATGGCTTGATGCCCTGTTTGGCGTGCTTGTGATTGGGTGAGGCTTGCGTACCGGATGATATTCCTATAGCTGCCAGTTCGGCCTCAGTGATGCGCACCTTGTGTGTGGCTCCTTGGAAGGTGATATAAAACTTGGATGTCTCTTCCTTCCACGTACTGAAGACAAGAGTGATAAAATCCATATTGATGTGTCCCGAAAAGGCTCTCTCATGAATACCCATTGTAGTAAGTAGAGGCTCCACAAGGGTTATCCACTAAGTGACCATGCTTGTGCTAGGAAGAATCATGATGTCTGTTGCAGATGGGACTTCACGATGGATAGTATAGCGCGGAGATTGGGAAGTATCGGTAGAAGACATGATGATCAGAAAGGAATTATAACCGCATGAAAGTGTATCAGAAGGCAATGCAGAAAATTTGGAAGGCTTTGGTCGCAAGAAAAATTCGCATGAGCTTCGCTAGCACAAGTGAGGAATGAATCGAATTCAGCCAACTTATAGGTGAATTTGGTGGGTCCATTACACTGAATAGTAGTTAGACTGATCAGTTCTGAACAAAAATTTGCAGACATGTACAATACTGTAAAAATAGGCTATAGAAATATTGGCGAATGTTTCTAGGGATCTGAACCTATCAGGCGAACATTTTTCAGAGCTGACGAAGGATGAACCTTCGCCCAGGAGGGTCCTTCGCCCAGGTACTATCATAAATGCATTTTTTCACAATATGAACCTATGGACAACCTAATTTTGACATTTTAAGATCATCTAGCAGGTCGACGAAGGTTCATAATGAGGTTATGATGCTCGACAAAGGTTCCCAAAATGGCATATTACTGAACATTCGTCTGACTCAAAAATTAAATTTTCTCTTCTCAAAAACCTTCGCCCCCCTCAATTTAGATAGATCAAGGGTGGATGTACAGTCTGATAGCTCAACGAAGGTTTCTGATACTGTATTGGCCAAATCTGCCCAAAAACAATGGTTTTCTAAGTCATTTTCCATAAAAAAAAATATTGTCCTTCCTTTTTCTTATGTTGATGACTTCTTGACTTTTGCTCATCAGTCTTTCCTTATTTTATTTTATTTTCTCTTTCTCTTGTTTTTTTTTTTTAACTGTCTTTTTCCAAAAAAAGTCAACAAATCAAATACTGAAAACAAAAAATTGAAAACAAATAAAATGAAAAAATATATTGAGATCAGGCTTGCTGAACTGGGAGAGCAGGCTGCCAGAACTTGCATAATCGGCTGTCATTTACCGGAGTATCAAATCGTTTTCCATCCAAGTGCTCAAGAATTACTGCACCATAGTTCAGAATTTTCTTCACTTTATACGGGCCTTCACCAGTAAACTTCAACTTACCCTTGATCAGCTTGATTTTGTACATCAATGCAAGATCTCCTGCTTCCAGGTCTTTCTTGTGCAATCGATGATCGTGCCATGCCTTGCAGCGGGCTTTCTCTACTGCTAAGGCATGAACTGCCATCAATCGTGTTTCACATAATTTGTGCAATGCTTCATGACGAAGTTGTAAAGACTGATCATCATTTAATCGTTCCGTTGCTGCGATGTGTAAAGATGGGATTAAAAATTCAATTGGCATAACAGCATCTTGACCATAGACCAGTTGAAAAGGTAATTGATTTGTACTATTTTTGTAAGCAGTTCTGAATGCCCATAATGCTGCATACAGTTTATGTTCCCAATCAGACCGACTTGCTTCAACTGTCTTTGTCATAATGGTGCAGAGAATCTTATTGGAAGATTCAGCTTGGCCATTCCCTCTGGGATAATAGGGAGTACTGAATCTGTGTATAACAAAAAAATCTTCTAGTAAACACTTTATTGTTTGATTAACAAAGTGTGTACCCCGATCATTGACAATTTCGATCGGACATCCAAATCTGATTATAATATTTTCATATAGAAACTTGGCCGTAGATTTTGCATCAGCCACTTTGACAGCTTTGGCTTCAACCCACTTGGTCATAGAATCAGTTGTGACGATAATGAATCGGGCCTGAGATCCTTGCGCAGCGGGATGAATAGGACCAACATAATCCAGTCCCCATTTTTCAAACGGTGCTTGCGATAAAACAGAATGTAAGGGTTCATAATTCTGTCGAGTAGGTCATCGTGCTCGCTGGCAGACATCACATGTCTGAATAAAATTTTCTGTGTCCTTATGAAGCGTAGGCCACCAATAACCGGATTGCAAAAGTTTGTGAACAGTAATATCTGTAGAGAAGTGTCCTCCATCCATGCCATCATGTGAAAACATGATTAAATCTAATACTTCATGCAGTAAAACACATCTTTGTAAAATATTATCTGATCCACGATGATACAATTGTCCTGCAATTAATTGATAAGGTTGAGCCTTATGAATCGATTGTCTTTTCTGTACTTTTGTCAAAGAGTCATTTGATTGTCCTAGCATCAGGTACTCAACAATATTTGCCGCCCACTCAGGTACTGCTTCAACATAGAACAACGCAACATCTGGCAGTTCATCATCCACTTCAGTATTAACTGGTGCGGATTCAATTCGCGAAACGTAATCAGCTAGATAATGTTGCTTCCCCTTTCTGACCACAATTCGAAAGTCAAATTCAGTCAATAATAATAACCATCTTGCAATATGTCCAGTATTACACGTCTTATTTACCAAGTAAAGTAACAATTGATGATCCGTATAAAATGCAAAGTGCATTTCCATGAGGTAGTGATGAAATTTCCGAACAGAAAAAATCATGGCTAGCGCTTCACGTTTTGTTGTTGAATAATTCTTCTCTAAATTTGTAAGCTATCTGCTTGCAAATCGTATAGGATAATCATTCTTATAGTCACCTGGCTGCGTTAAAACTGATCCAATGGCGTATTTTGAGACATCCGTATGAACATGAAACTCTAATGTCCAATCTGGAGAATGCAGAATTGGTGCTGAAGATAATGCTTTTTTTAACTTTTCAAAGGCTTCTAACGCCTCTACTGTCCAAATAGGAATAATAGTTAATTTGTATATAGGTCGTGCTAAAGCCGCAAAGAAAATAATAAAAATTTAATAGTAGTTTGCATGACCCATAAACACATAAACTCCTCGAATTGTTGCTGGCGGTGGCAATTCCACAATAACTTTGATCTTAGAATAATCGGTGGCAATACCATGTCTTGATATCACATGTCCAAGCAGCACTTCGTGAGAAACCCATATCTGGCATTTTTCTGGATTTAGAGAAATTTGATATTTGCGGCATCTTTCAAAGACTTTCTCCAATCGATCCAGGTGGTCTGTATCTGTACTATGAACTCCCAAGTCATCCAAGTAAATTTCAAGGAATTTCTGTAGATAATCTTAAAAGTCAAATTGCATTACTCTTTGGAATGAACTTAGTGCATTACAGAGTCCAAACGACATTACTTTGTAAGCATAGGTGTCCCATTCTGTTGCAAAAGCAATTTTGGGACGATCGGCAGGTGCAATCTTAACCTGGTTGTAACCACTAAATCCGTCCAGGAAACTATAAGCTTCCGCTCCAGCAAGGCGATCCAAAATGCTTTCAGTAAAAGGTGACGGAAAGTGATCCTTCTGTGTCACTTTATTCAATGCTTTGAGATTCACACAGATTCACAATTTCTCATTTTTTTAGGAACAATGACAATCGGTGAAATCCATTCGGTATGCTCGATCTCATAAATGAAATCGGCGTCAAGCAATCTCTGAAGTTCTTTCTTTATCAAATCTGCCACATTAGGATTACAGCGATAGAACTTTGTAACCTTTGGTACTGCATCAAGTACTAAAGGTATGGTATGTTCAATAATCGATGTCGGAATACCCTTCAGATCTTGATAAGTCCATGCAAAGCAATCTTGATACTTAATAAGTAACAAATGGAGTACTTGATACTGTTCAGGAGTAAGTTGTGATCCCACTTGTACAATCTTTTCCGGTTCTCCTGGTTTAGCAAGATTCATTAGTTGCGTCCTAGCTGGGCCATCGTAAACCTCTTTAGATTCTGGCATGTGTTCTTCATGTTCACGATGTGCTTTAGGTAACATGATAACCACATCGTCTAGTGTATAACGTTTAAAATGCTCTGGCATATCATGCTGGACTACATTTGCTTGTTCTTTTTCGAAAGGACTTGTCTTGATCTTTGTTTAATCTTCTTAGCAGGAATTGATCATGGAGGTGATGACTTTTGAGATGATAAATCTTTCTTCATAGGTGAACACTTCCTAGACGATGATGTCTTGCTGGAAATTCGACTTGAAGAATCATTCTTGACTTTTCCTTTGCCTTTATCCAATAGAGGTGGCACTTCCTTTGAATCGATCTTTTGAGGGGGATTTTTCCATTTCAGGACCATATTATAATGTTGCTTTGCTTGTTTCTTCGTCATCAAACCTGTGATCCTGTCTCCCTTCAATATAACTGCTTTGGGCGATTTGATTGTTGGTTCATCAGGAACATTACGCACTCCAAATCTGGTCGGATCCATATGATGTAGAATCTGTTCATCCGTAAGTTTTGCATTGCCATCATAAGTTAAGGCATGGCTCATTGGTATGAGATCATCCTCAATTGGATCTGGTATAGGTTTCGTTGATACATTCAGCACATTTAGTGGAAACGTGATTGGCGTATCCAAAGTTCGATCTAACAAGGAAATCTCTCTCATCTCTGATTGAATATCTTGTTGACACATATATCCCGCTGTACAATCAATTATTGCAAGAGCTTCGTTCCAATTGACAGTATCTGTTTGAGAATCGTAGTGAACTCTCAATTTTTTCTCTGGTGGATCACAAATGTGATCCGTTGTTGATGAATCATCATCCACTTTTTGAACCACTGGTTTGATAGTCCAAGTCGTAGGATCAACTTTAACTGCATGTTCACGATTTTCAAAAGTGATTTTTCCGGTACCCTAAGTATGAATTACTTGCGCGACTCATAACCATGGACGTCCTAAGAGAACTCGGTAGACATTTGGTGCTTCTGGTAAGTCCATCACGACGAAAGTAATGACGAACTGTACTCCTGCAATCCTGACAGGTATATCTTCCACCATTCCTCGTGGACGAACTATCATTTGATCAGCTAGCTTAATAGCAAAAGTAGCAGGCTTAATCTTTGTAAGGCCCCATTTTGTATATAGCTTTGTAGAAATCAGGTTAACTCCTAAACTGCCATCTATTACGGCTGCTTGTTTAGAAAATTGTCTACAGAGTGATATTCTTTTGTTCACTTTCCCAAGCGGCTCCAACATGGAGCACATCGTTAGATTCTTCAAATCCAGCACAAAAAAGCGGCTCATGATGGTCTTCTGATTCTTCTTGAGCTAACTTTTGCGCTAAGTCTTCTTTTGCTTTTGGCACCAACTTTAGGAACTCTCCCAATGAAATATTGATCTTGCTAGACAAAATACTCATGAGTAATTCTGTATGCGGTGCTTTCGGTTCAGTCATCTTGAAGGGTTCTTTGTGATGATGTAATTGATCATTCATATTTGTACGTAAATTTCTTGGAGGCTACAATGGTGAAGACCAAACTTCAGCTGTTACTTTAGCAGCTTTAAGTTCCTCTTCTTCTTGCAGATGTTTAATCCACTGTCTCATATCCTAATATCTTCGTTTTTCTGTATTAAGATTTGGATAGACTCCCGATGTTGTTGGTGTATCGTTCAATGGTATAGAATCAGCAGGTACTGAATCCACTACTGGTTCTTTTTGCTTTTGTGCTTTGGTGACCACCATCAAGGGTGCACTTGGTTTATTCTGAGCTACTGATCCTTGCTTGATTGTTATCAAATTTACAGGTGCTGTAGCTGGTGGTGGCTTTGGTCTTGCTGGACAATCTTTATAGCAATGCCCATATCCACAGTCACGACATAATGGTACAATTTTTTTTTTTATTTGGGCATTCTGCAACTCTGTGATTTTCTCCACATGCAAAGCATCCAAGTGGTGCTCTGGCCCAATTTCGCGAGGCTTGTTGTTGAGTGGCAGCATAAATGGCATATTGTTCTGAAGATCCACCTTCTTGATCATTACCATAGCTCCAGTGCTTAGCACTTCCGTAAGGTTCTGGTTCCATCAAATTGGCAGGAGGAACGGAGTGTTTTGTTGGGGTAGGCAAAGCTAGACGTTCCGGGTATCCAAGAGTAGATTGTCGCAGTCTTGCTGCTGGATTGCCTCCATACTGTGGATCTCGATATCCCATCTGGGCATACCGTTGCTGAATTATCCGAGAGTTGAAGTTGCAAAAGGCAGTCTCATGGTCAGGTGAATTACACAGATGGCAAACACTGATTTCCATTAGTTTTTTCAATTGAGGACACTCGTTCACAGTGTGATTTCCTGTACAAATAGAACACCAGACATTTTTCCTGGTAGGAAAAGTCTTTGCAAACTTCTCAGGTTCTTCTCCATGGAAATTTCCAATGCTTTGATCTTCTCATCAAATTGCAGCTACAACTTTTCCGTCTGTTTCTGTTGGGTCTTTCCAAGTTTCTTGAACTCATTGAGCATCATTTCTGCAATAGCATTGGCATTCGTTGATGCAATAGTGGTGGATGTCGTAGTAGTCTGCCCTATTGTATAAGGCAACATACTGACATTCAGCTCATCATCTGAATCTTCATCCTCCTCCCGAATTGCATCGTCCATTGCATTTTGCAAAAGTGCGTACTCATTATGGCGTTTCAGCTCACGTTTGATCCGTTTAGGTAGACCTGACAAAAACCACATAATCATGGCATTTTCATTAATCAGCTCAGGCTCACATTCAGATCAAAGACGTTTCACCCTTTCGATGTAATCTCGAACCATTTTTCGCTTTCCCATTTTAATTTTACTTAAAAGTATGAAAGGGTCTTCCATAAACTTCTGCGGTTTGAACCGTGTGATAAGGGCTCGTTTAACAACCTCCCAATCTGTACGCTCAGTTTCATCTTGGTTATAGTACCAATCTTGTGTTGCGCCTGTTAAGGCCATAGGAAACAGCTTAAGTTTATCTTGAGGATAAATCTCACCATAGACCTCACAGGATTCAGCATAGATCTGAAGAAATCTAACTGGATCTGTTAATCCATTATATTTGGGTAGATCCAATCGGAGTGCTCTTCTAGCAATAATTGGATTGACCTCATGTGGAGCACCTTCAGGAGTAGCTCCTGGGGCAGCCATCTTTACAAATTTAGATCAAATCGATAATGAGATTGGATATAGATTTTCCAAAAAACTATCTCAGATTAGATCTGCTAGCTCTATTCCACTTTTTAAGAATCAGATTCTATATGATGAAAAACTACCCAAAATTCGATCAATCGATACTTCTCAAAAATGATAACTCTCTCAGAGTCCAATTCAGAATATATCAGATTTGATCCAAATTTTGACAGAGACTTGATCTGAAAAATCAGAAACTAAAAATAGGACTGGCAAAGGTTGTCTCGGCGAAGGTTCAATAGTGCTATTTTGGAGTTAAAACCTCTCTAAACACTTTTTTGGCAATTTCTTGGAAAATAACCTTCGCCGACTTCTCAGATGGAAGATCTGACACAAATAAAACTATGGTCAACCGGATGAAGGTTTCTAACACAAGAAAATACAGTTTTTGTAATTTGGCGAGGGTAAAAATCAAATTTTTTTGTGATCTGATCAAGATGAATCTTTGCCGAACTCAAAAATAGTATTTTTCTATAAATAGAATATCTTGGACACTCGGAGAAGGTTCTCGCAAAGGATCAAGAGTAATACTGGTAATTTTGCAAAAAAGTGACTTTTTTGGCAAAAAATATGACAATATGACAACTGATCCTCTGAAAATCTTTTTATTTTTGGTATTATTCTTTGCCGACTTGGCAGCAGATAGATCTGAATCACATCTAAGCATAGTGGATCGGGCAAAGGTTCTTTTTCTGTGTTTTCTAGGGTTTTGATCAATTTTGGTATTTTTTTGGTGGCTTTTCTGATGTTTTTGAAAATCTGCTGGGAATTAATCTTTGCCCTTCAAACTGAAGGTTCTGTAAACAAAATCGAAGGTGTTTGAAACTTGGCTAAGGTTTTCT
Source organism: Diphasiastrum complanatum (assembly GCA_029204225.1). Taxonomy (NCBI): domain Eukaryota; kingdom Viridiplantae; phylum Streptophyta; class Lycopodiopsida; order Lycopodiales; family Lycopodiaceae; genus Diphasiastrum; species Diphasiastrum complanatum. The sequence goes on from CM055093.1 coordinate 60,862,591, forward strand.
GAAAGAGGGTAAAAAGTTCTGAACTCTGATGATGTTTTTTGCCTCTTTTTGACCAAATTTGGCATATTTGACCGATTTTTGTTATTTTCTCTGATATCTTAGATCCAAATGGATTTTAAGATTGGTGATCTGAATAGCTTTCCCTATTTAATAATCAGATTAGATTTCAAACAAGCAAATCCACTCAAATCTAGCAAAATCAATCCCAAACTAACCCTACAATGCAGATTTAACACTATTCATGCCATGACAAGATGTCTAATGCATGGAGGATCTAACACTAACATCCATTAACACTAAGCATTAACACTACATCCATTAACCCTACTTCCATTAACCCTAAATCCACAACAATGATAGAAACTTACTCTCCTCTCTCTCCCTTTCTCTCTCACAAAAAGCATAAGAAATAGCAATCCCAATAATGATCAGATCCAACAATTAGCAAAATCCAAAGAAAGCATGAGAAATGGAGGAGAATAGAGGAAGAGCAAGGACATTCATCAATCCATTTCTAAAGAGAAGCAATCTGCGTTGTTGAAATGAGGAAATGAACATCAGGAGCAACTCAAGTTGGTCCCTTTCTATAGTAGAGAGGAGGACCCTGGCCTCTGAATCCTATTAGTCCATTCTTGCCCCTCTTTTTATTCAAATTTAAAAAAGTGTGAGAACCATCAAAATTGGAGGGAAATCCAACTTTATTCACTAACTTGACATTTAGACCCTGCGACATTAAAAGTCCCGCAAAAAGGCCTAAAGTCCTTTTATTAACATTCTAATTAATCAAATAACTATGTGATCATTGGGTTGTGCCAAATCCCTCTCACTTATTAACTAGGGTTAGGGTTGCCTTGGGATCCGCAACCCTCCAACACACACAAGTCATGCCTAGCAGGAAACGTATCCTCAGAAAAAACGTATTGCTCTGGAGGAGGATATCTTTTTTGAAACTCAATGAACTCCTCCTCACTAGGAGCATTTGCTCCATAGGCTAGACATTGTTGCCTTGTAATTTGTAAGGCCTGCTCTCCAGACTTCCAACCACCTTCATCTTTATAGTCAATCCCTTCAATTAAATCGTCATGATTGAAGTCTATTATATCCGAAAATTCTGACAATGCATTGGCTAATATAGATAGGATCTCGTCCTCTCTCATGTCGAACACATTCCCAATATCATTCAATGAAAAAAATGGCAGGCTATTCATATGGTATACAGGAATGTCAAGCAGTGTCTTGCTTTTATCGTGTTCTTCTCAGTTCATGGAAATGAATAAATTTAGGCCATCAATAACAAGAGATAATTCTAGGATGCTAGTCCAAAGCTTTTCGAATAATTCCAATAGGTGAGACTTGTGCTCAAGCACAAATCTTTTGACATCAAATTTAAGTCGAAAAAGAGATGAAAAGTACTCAATCCTGTCTAGAACACCATCATCAGAGAGGAACTTATTCCATATTAGAAACGATAGAGAAAACTGGATACTGGATATCGCAGCAACGTGAGGAATGGCCAAAATTCGGATTTGGAGAGGCATTGATGCGTGGCAACGATATCAAGGAAACAAGCATGTAACGATATCTCAGGCACGCGACGGTGTGCTAGAAAAATCGAAAAGTAGCAGCAGTGTCGCGTGGTAGCAATATTGGGCAGTCAAAGAGGATATCTGATATCGCAGGCACACGAGGGAGTGCTGGCAAATAGGATCAAAAGCAGTAGAGTCGCGTGGTTGTGATATTGCCTTCAAGATCTATGAGTAAGCAAAACGTTTTATGACAATGTTTAGCCCTTATATACATCCCACAGATTCATCACAGTCGTTCGAAAATCACCGTTAGATACGCGACACTTCTGAGATACGTCCATTCCTGTAACACATGTGAAGCATTTATGTGCAATGTCGGCCAAATCCATAGGTGTCACGTGTATGGTTGAAAATCGGACACGTATATCCACCCATTCCAAATTTTGTCCCTTAACAATTTCAGACTCATCAAGTTTAATAACCAATATCAATTTTCCTTGGACTTCCCTTTCAAATATTTTGTAATATTTAATCATGTATGCCACTACTTTGTTAATATCCAAAAATAAATTGTTGGACTCATTGTATTCCAATGTTCCACTCATGTGTATACAATTTCTTGATATGAAATGGTTCACCTATAAGCATAGTCATACTCTCATTAAGACAATATCTTGCTTTTTACTCTAAATGAACAGGGAAGAGGTAGCTTTTGAATCTTTCACATGTGCAAAGGCTTCCTGTACAATTTTAAACAATAGAGTACATGCTTTACGACTAATTTCTGAATTATCACATGCTCCCTGGATAACTCTTGCATCCAAGACATGTTGAATGCTATGTATAATCACTGCAACAATATCATTCTTAATCCTGTCATAACAAGAATTCTTTAACATTTCTTTTGTAGTTTTTGATGACAATATGGAACCCAAACATTTTCCCATACTCGTGGAATCTTTATAATGTTCTCTCGACACCAAAGATGATCTACAAGACATAATAAATAATAAAATTAGCAAGCATTAGAAAAACAAGCACATAAAAACTTAGCAAGCGTGTCATTTGCTCTTTTAATTAATACTTACTTGAATGCTTGAATTCTTTTCTTCTTGTTTCCACTTTTTGGTGTGCTTAGGCGGCGTGTGCTTAGTCGACTGTGTGCTTTTTGGTGTGCTTAGTCGACCTGTGTGCTTAGGCGACGTGTTTATTTCGTTGGAGTTGTAATGAGTTAACCACACCAGTTAGACGACGGACAGCATCGAAAACTAGAAAAACGGCAGCAAATCTTGTCGTTTTTACTTTCTCTCTCTAATCATTCTCTCACTAAGTTCGAGCTTCTTATAGGGCCCTTTTTGAGTTGAGGTTTCCCCTAATATGATAGAAATTGTAGGGAAATTGGCAATGGTGATATCTCCCCCCTGCTTATTTTGAAAGAAGCCAACAAACTCGCTTCTCTTTGAATAGAGTTTCCTTTTGACAATGTTGTGAACTGTGAATAAAGTTCTTAATCTATGGTTAGCCTTTTCAAGAGAAGAAAAAGAAATTTGATTTAAGAATTCTTAGAATGGAGGTATAAAACTATGTTTTTTGAAATTTCAAATTCAAGTATAATCATGTGAATACATTAGTATCATTGTAAAATCATGATCGTAATTGTCTAAAACTTAAAATCATTAATATTGTATCTACAATTATAAATCCTCATGAGTCATTGTGAAACTATATTTATTAAAACATCAAAATGGTGGCTATTGTCTTTAGGTCTTGAATATGCCATTGTCAAAATTGAGAACTAGTTAATTTTGAATAGCAATAGTCAATGCTGAATCCTAAAATGACAACTAGGCACAAACTTCACTAATATGTAGACTTCAAAATGAGGAGAACAAATTCCAACAACTACGCAACGTTTCTAGGATAATTGTTTCTAAATAAAAACCAATCCAATCTTCAATAAAAAAAAAATTAATTTATTACTTAATCTCAAATCACCACAATTTTTGTGGTATATACTGCAATGTCTAAGCAATCTAAGGTAGTTTGCTTTTCATCTATTTTTGTAAAATCTTGTCTTTACAAGGTTTTGACCTTTTTTATATTATATATTTGTGCTAGAAACTCTTTGAGTGCTCTACAACACATGCTCTCTAACTTAAAGTGTACGATATAAAATGTATGTTTAAAGGTGTGACTAGTATAATTTCAAAAGTTAATTCGTTTGGTGCATTGGAAAATGCATAGTTAGTCAAAGATGGATTTATGTGATTATATTTTACAAAATCAAAGATTCTACTTCCCATTGTTTATTGCTGCAAAATTGTCAAGTGACACCAGCTTGTTGGTGTCGAAAATCTTATGTTCGGAATCTCCCAACAAGTTAGCGTGTGGTATTTTTCTCATCTAGATTGTTGTTTCACGTGCTCCAAGGTTTGCCCATCAAACCATGAAGTCCTTGACAGAAGGCTTTAACCTATGAAGAAATCTACAAAATCTTTTATAGGTCACTATTAAACTCACCTAGGACTTCATTGTGGGCCTCACTAACCTTTGGCATTTCACTTTCATGTGGGGCAAAATATTTCCATTTCCAAAACCTCACAAAATTTGCCATTCTGATGGCCCACAAAGTTGATCTCCAAGTTTATGTAGGTCCACTCAAAATTGGAAAAATTGGAGACATGCATGTTGCATCCCATGTGGTCTAAATTGGAATTAGTTTTTTAAATAACATGTGGCCCCCCCCTCAAAAGTGGCAATTCATTTCCTCATATGGGTTCCACGACGACTTGGCATTCTCTTTGAGAATTAAATTTATCTACAAGGTTCAATCCACCTCTCAAATGTATACAATTCTGCCCAAGTGAATTTATTATGAATGAAAAGATGACCACAACAAAAAGCTGTTTGCAAGGTGTAAGCCACCTCTAAAATGAGTACAATAGTCTTGGGCCAAATTTGTACAAATGAATAAATATCACTAACAACCACAACCAAGAAAAGGACTTTAGCCTTTACCCTACTCATGTCATCCACGCCCACGAGTTGGTCCAAGTCACATGTACAAAGGGTTTATATATGGCAACACCAACAAGCACTACTATGAATGCTAACAATAGTTTTTTATTGAGGCGGGACGACTCCCACTGGTTCAAAAGATTCAAAAAGTGGCTTCCAATCCAAGACCCAAGAATAGGTGCAAGCCACATGGATAAAGAGTTTTAATTATGACAAGACCAACAAGCTAATTATTTTTCATCACTACTACGAAGGTTAAAGGTAGTTTCTTATTGAGGGAGAGTCGTAGTTTCTAATTGAGGGAGGGCTCTTGTAAGTCCAAAAGATTCAAAAAGTGACTTTCCCCGTCTTGGATTGAAACTTATGTTGCACCGTTGACACACAAGGTGAAACAAGGACCTTTCTCACATAAAGGAAACTTAGAGTTGATTTAACTTGAAAGTTTATTCTTTGAGCAGGCCACCAACAACTCAACTAGAATGGGCCAATTGAAAGTGCCATTTTCAAATTCGACCAATCACATAAAGAAGAGAAAAAAATGTAGAAAAAATCTCATGTGCATGAAAGAGAGAATGCATGAGACTTAATTTAAAAAAGGGATGTCGCTATTCCCAAGCAAGTTCCTTTCTTTAAAGTGAGATGCATGGCAAGTGCTATGTCGTTGCACTTGCCATGAATTAGTGTGAAACCACCTAAAGACTGAACCGTAATGAAGGCTTGGAGTGAAGCAAAGCCAATCCAATTAACATCATTCTTCCTCATAGAAACTTAGAAGGATTATGCATCGTCATTTCAACTCACTCAAGCATGACTTAACCTAGAGAAGGCTTGCTCAAGCAAAACTAAACCTAGACAAATTAGCTAGTGGGTTGACGAACGTCTTTATGACGAGAAGTGCTGTGTCAATTATCTGGAACAATGTAGCACCATAACCAAAAAACCAATTAACATCATTCTTCCTCATAAAAACTTAGAAGGATTATGCAAGCATTACTTAACCTAGAGAAGGCTTGCTCAAGCAAAACTAAACCTAGACAAACGTCTTTATGACGAGAAGTGCTGTGTCAATTATCTGGAACAATGTAGCACCATAACCAAAAAATCCAAAATCATCATATATTACATGACAGGAATTTATTCATTTCGCGAGCAGCTTACTCATGTTTTAGAGCCCTGCCAATAATGCAGGCCCGATTAGCAATAAAAACATCAATGACATTGCTTAAGAATTTCAATTGATATACAAACAGAAACACACAAATTCTTGTCAAACGTTGTAGCTATTTTTTGAGAGGGTTTTCTTTCCCATCCTTGTTTTTTGCATCATGGAGGAAAGAAAGGACATTGTCTGAGCAGTATGAAGGGCTTTACACCTATATTCTACCTTGTAACTCCTTTTCATGCACTGAACAATAATACTCAACCTCTTGCCCAACAAGAACAACCTTGTAATGGTTGAGGAGACTATTATGCAGGGTTAAAACCCCTGAGGACTATGTCATGCAGATAAGCCATGTACTCTTGGGCTAGGCGTTGGAGCATGTAAAATACAAAAGAGCATAGCACGAACAATCCAAAGCCTTTTAAGTCAATCAGTTCTCTTGAGCAGTTTCAATCACTGCCATTTCAGCTGTGTTCAGTGAGTAACAGAGATGCTCATTAACAGCTCTAGTACAATTATTGAAGCTGAGCAACATAAGAGAAACTTTCATCATGCCATTCTATGTTAAAAAGCTTGCCAAAAATCTACATACAAACCAAGTCTTCTACATACTGTTACGGATCCAAATATGATATGAATCGGCATATCAAAAGTGATTCCATAGAATTCCTTATGTCAATGAATGACAGAATAACTTCCACAGACTTTGCTATGAGGTTGCCAAATATGAAACTGGATCTTGCATACAAAGAATTTTCTGAGCCAGACTCGCATTTATTTGCATTGCCTTTGATACAGACATCCCACAGACATGCTGCAATGCCATTACTTTATATACAGCATGCAAGTCAAATGTTGTCGGCCGTAAAAAATAACTAGAAGGATGCACCACCATACGTAGGGCAAAACCAGCTATTGATTGGCTGGAAGACCCATGCTATAGATGCACAATTGTTGTTGTTAGACATACAAAGAGAACTTCCACAACGTACTTCAAATTTTAATCAAGAAGCTGCTACCCAACCCTAACGAATTTACTTCATGGGACCATCATACTCTCTTTTAGAAAGTCAATCATTTAGCAAGTTGCACTTCAGCACTTGAGAAGTCTTGAAGGCTAGTAATGCCATTAGCCAAAAGCAGCTCCACAGATAAAGTATCCAAAAGCTAAGAGAACATCCTCATATGAAATGCTGTCTTCTCTTTGGAAAATAATGTCATTGCCATAACAGTTTACACCTTGCAGAGCATTTTTCTGAGTCGATCTTTACCTGGATCTTCAACTAGGTTACAGTGCATCAATATGATTTAGGCACACTTCCAACTTGAGGTACATAATATGCTTTTGAGAGGTATATAATGTGCATGTGATACACAAAAGCCAAGGCATTTCATTTTGACAACGTATCAGCTTACTTGCTCACCTATGAGATCAAGACCAATCACAAGGAACGATATTCCTTGAAACAGCAAAAAGTAGAAATGTACCCCTTGAGCAGAAAGTAAGCTTCTAGCTGCAGCAGTTAACAGTAAAAAGGCTAAAGAAAGTTCTTTTCTGTACAGACGATTCACTTTCTTTTTTACTGGCTTGGATTGCTCTTGACGCTTCGACAGAACATCGATACCTGACTCGGATACTGCTCGATGATGCAGGGTGGCTTGTGACTTAGGTTGTGACTCCTCAGAAAATGCCACTAAATCTGACTCAGAAGCTCTTCCTGACTTCTTGGTTACAACCCACTCATATGCACTTCCAAGTTGAAATAAGCCCGATATCATGGCATTGAACTTGGTCACAGACATTGTATTTTCAAAAAGTAGGTAAGGAACAATGAAAGGAAATGATTTAGGAGCTGGGAGGATGTTCAAAAATGACATTGTGGCAGGAACATAACATATTACCCAGACAGGCAAATGGGACTCTGGTACAAACATTGTCATAGGAAGTATGATGCAAAATAATGTGAAAGAATAGAATGGCAAGATAAGCTTTCTTAGGAGAAAGAAAAGAAATATCAAATTCGATTTCTTCCACCAGGAGATCTGCAAAACATTTTTTGACAAAAAATGTCAAACATAAAACCAAAAACATAACCCAAACATAAACTGAACAGCACCTCCTTGTACCTACTAAACAGTGTAAACCCACCTTAGCATAGATAATATCCATGAAGCAAAGGCGGAATAACTGCATTGGGCCTGAATGCCAGCGATGTTGTTGTTTCCCATAAGCTTCATAGGACTCTGGCAGTTCGCATAAACACTGAGAACAATCAAGAATATCCAGCATGAAAATTCTTTAGATCAGTACTATCTCCAGAATTTGCAAGGCGACTCATCTTAAGAACTGAACATACAGGGCAGGGTGGGAGTAAAAGCAATCAATTGTTGCCACTATTGAGAAGCAGGTTTCCACCAAACAGGATAATATAACTTCTACTGTATTCACATGGTCTTTTCACTGAAGAATCCTTATGATAACATTTTGAAAGCTTCAAGATTTCTTAAAAACTTGAATAACTTAAGAATCTTTGTGGCTCACTATGGATCCAATTATTCAAAGGTTAAGTATGGCACATCTGAAAGCACATTTAACACTTCCAAGCGATCAACACTGACGACTCTTTCAATTCTCAAGGCAAACAAGCTCTCAGAAGTACTCAAAGTGAAAGAGATAAATCAGCCATGCAGCATAGATATCGCTACCAGTTCTATCAAAGAGGGTGTATAGGAGTACCTCAACGTCATTTAGGAAAATAAACTTCCAGCCAAGCAGGTGTGCTCTCACAGCAATATCCATGTCTTCAACAGTTGTCCTTTCTAACCATCCTCCTGATTCTTCAAGGGCCTTTATCTTCCATACTCCAGCCGTTCCATTGAATCCAAAAAAGTTCAAAAAAACTCCATTTACCTGCTGCTCAACCTCAAAATGAAAACAGAGATTAATGTTCTGCAGTCGAGTCAATAAATTCTCATCCTTGTTTACAAAACTCCAACGAGCCTGTACCAAGGCAAGATCTGGATCTTCCTGCATGAAGTTCATAGCACACGTATCAGCATTTCAGATTTATCCTTCAAAAATGAAATTGTACTGAATATCTATGCATATGCAACAACTTGAACTACTACCTTAAAATGAGGTACTGTGCGCTTCAAAAAATCAGCCTTTGGCTGGAAGTCAGCATCAAATATGGTGACAAATTCATAGTCCTTCACATAGTCACAACTCATTGCTGAATTGAGATTTCCTGCTTTGTAACCAGTGCGAATGACACGATGCCTGTAGACTATGTTGATGCCTTTATGATACCATTTCTGTACTTCAGCCTCTATAAGTAATCGTATCTCCGCATCATCAGAATCATCAAGAACTTGTACTAGCATGCGATCTCTTGGCCAATCCAGTTGACATACAGCCGAAATGGATTGCTCATATACCTGCACACAATTTGGTTATTGGCCGGATTGCATACTGCAAGAGAGGAGACCCTATACTTGTTAATGTTCAACTATAATCCCACACAAAGCCCTCAATCTCTTCAACAAACTTGGGAGTTGAGTGTGGCATCAGAGACCTGAAATTGGATATTTCTTAATAAGATATATACGCCTTCTTGAAGCAGCAGAGTCTACTTCAGTTTTAGGAGCATATAACAAGTCCTCAAAAGTACCATCTAAAGTGCTAGAAGCTGTATGTAAGACTACTTCTAATTTTGCACAAATCCTAGCCTGACCACAAACAATAATTATCGCCATGCAATGGACTAACAGTTTTATTAAGTTTGCAATAAGACCACTAGATATGGCACTTCAAGCCTGTGCATATAGGCTATCCAACAGAAGAGGAGGAATTAGATTGCATTCCTGCCTTGAAATGTAGATAGCTAAGCCATGCTGAATGAATTATCAAGTAATTTGATCCTTTACCACTTAAAAGAGTACTCTAATCCAATAGCAATGGCTACCAAACAGGACACCATGCAACACAGCTACCTGCCTCATACTTAGCCAATTGAACATACCTGCATTAGTGGTAAAAGAAACAGCTGATTACCTCTTTTTCATTGCACATAGGAATCTGAACAAGAACCATTGGATACCCACTTCCGGGCTGTTCCAGATCCTCAGATTCAAGCAGTTCAATTTTTGCCTGTGGCTTAATCTTCTTGTATTTTATCCATAAGCAGCCCAAACAGAGAATAATTCTGTCAGCACTTTGGATGAGGAATAAGACAATGCATGAATCGGCCAATAATTGAAGAGGAGGTGCAATGTATTTGGTTCTCAGAAACACCCAAGACAGATAGATTGAATGAAGAAGAGACTGCAATCCAAAAGTGGTAGGCATATGCAAATGAGGCCTGCTGAAATGCCAACCCATCATGTGAGCTGCAACTTCCACACACAGCATTACCAAAGCAAATAACAAAAACCCTCTAAGAAACTTGTACAGCTTTCCCTTATGCTGCTTTTCGGGACTAATTGCCACTCCTTGTTGGAAGATGAGGCGCTTTTTGACAGCAGCAAGCAATGCCCAGATGCCATGAGCAAGCCACGCCAGACAACCAGCAGCTTTATGAGCTTTCAGCAGGAGAACCCAAGTTAGCTGCTTTGCATTTTTGCCCCTATCTTTATCCGTTGTGAATCCCTGATTAGGACCCTCCAATTCATCAATGGACCAGTTGGGATTCTCCATCTTCACCACAACTGGTGTGCCTTCCCGACTTTCTTTTGTCCACCATTGTGCAAAGTCGAAATTAGGTGGCATTATGACCACAAATAGAACAAAAGAACCCCAAATTATCACACAAATGCTTGATGAGTGCTCCAAATGAGTGTGTGCTGTTTCCAATGCTGCTGATAAACAGAAGTAGTGATCAAATATTCATTCACGTACACGGATCCACATAATTTTCAGCTTCAAGAGCTTGTCAAGCGAGCCGTAATGCAGTTAAGAATATGGCCTTATGCTGCCCACAGAGTAGACGCGATTTGCCAGGTGAGGAAAAGGCATAGTGTCTAAGGCTTCGTTGATGGTGTTGAGAAAAATGCAGCAGCAGAGCAAGTAATTGACGCGCGAACGAAAATGTAGAAAGATCCAACCCCTATGAGTAATGTCAGAAGCAAAACAGAAAAGGTAAAACGTGGGAGGTGACGAAAGCTGCAGCATTACGAGTCAGAAGCAGAGGGGAGAAGACTAACGAACGGACACTGGCACAGATCTGCCCATTTTTGCTAGTGCAAAAAATAGAACAACTCAGGTAGCATCAGCGCGAAGCACTTAGCCTACCTCGCTGCTTCTATCATGAGCTATGTCAGCAAAACGCAGTTGTCATGCCAAATCAGTGGTCATTTCCAGTGAATCTTCTTCGTTCTTATCATTCCCATTGCAGCTTCCCTCTCCGTCTTCCACATTCCTCTTTCTTTCTTCTCTGCTGCTGTGGGCTTGCCTTTTCTGCTGGCTGCCGCAGGCTTTTGACGCTACCTTTTTCTTTCTAGCCTTGTGCACGCTGGCTTTCTTCCTTCCGAGGGTTTCTTCAGCTTATGTCTGGCTCTTCTGCGAGCGCCGGGTGGTGCCCGGCTGAAGATCCGCGCCTCCTAAAAGCGCTAGGTGGATCCCAGATCGCCCTCTCTCTCCCTTTCTCCCCCATCTCGCTCCCTCCTCTCCTCTCTCTTCTCTTCTCCTCTAAGGGGGGCGACAGCCGCGACGAGAGACTAGCCACGACTGCGACGACGACGACGACAGTAACACCGACAGCGACAACGCAACTGCGCGCCCCAACCCCCCCATCCGCCCAAATAATTCATACCCGTAGCCAGAATATGCCTTTCCGATGCCATTAATTCAAAGCCCCCCCCCCCACCCCCCAAAAAAATTTATTTTGATGGCCATGCCCATGGCCCATGCCTCCCCCATGCCCATGCATCTGACAGTTACTCGTCAACCGAACAAAACGAGGGAGCCATGGCCATGGATGCCCATGGCAGATCGATGGATGGATCGGGGTCATCCCAGTGCCGACACCTTTTGGGGGGGGGGAGGGGGGCACACGGCCTACCAGTCATGTGGCGTCCTTTGTCTCATTTTATGGCTACCTTTCACCAACCTCTCTAGGGAGTATAAATAATATGATGAGACTCAAAAAAATTTCATTCAATTCATGTTGCTACCAAATTCCCCTTTGTGTGGAGTCTTCGAAGGTGGAGCCAAGTTCAACAAACCAAACTTTTTCTTTTTTCGTAAAACCCATCCACCTCTGAAAGCCCCTCTCTTTTATGAGTGGTTTTCACATTTGTCATATTGGAAAGTCATGGCCTTGGCCCAGAGTCCCCACCCTTGGTCCCAGTGTTCTTAAAATGTGAAAAAGGTCCCACTGATTTAGTCAATGCTATTATGCTTTTGCTTCTAGCATAAGCCCAAGTGAAATTTGGTCATGGTCCCACTAATTTCATCAATGCTATTATGCTTTTGCTTGTCTAGCATAAGCCCAAGTGAAATCTGATCATGGTCCCACTAATTTCATCAATGCTATTATGCTTCTGCTTGTTTAGCATAAGCCCGAGAAAATTTTGGTCATAGTCTCGTAAAGCCCATTGACTCTATATGGCGCGTTGTGTCTCAAGTTCATGATAGGACATGTTTTTTATATCATAATGGGGATAGAGAGTGACTCATGTTTTGACACTTTACACCATCCAAATTGTGTGAGATCCAAAGTTTGTGGAGCACTTCTAACAAGCAATGAAAGCCACTTCAAAACAAGCATGGATGCAAAAACATTAGCCTTGTTCACATGAGGTAGCCCAATTCAAGAAGAGTATTCCTTGGCAATGGCAAGACAATTAGGAAACATGAATTTGAAACTTAAGAGCATTTCATTCCATGTAGTAATTGTCATTGGGAGTCTACCTCTTCTAAGTTGCCTATGCCTAAGGAGCTTGATGTAAAGTGCATATATTGTATAGTACAAATAAATGATTAAAAAAAGGACATGGTCATGCAAACAAGTCCCCAAAAAGTTGCCTTATCTAAACCTTTTACCTCAAGGTCCAAGTCCAATCCCACACATGTAACATTAAAATTTTGCAAAAAAAAAAGGCTCCAATAGACTACATGTCATAGCATCACTTTGTAAAATAGCATTGTGCACCAACAAAGAACTACATAGGAAGGCCATTGTAACATCAGTGTATTATGATTCTATCAAAGGAATTTTAAGCAATAACATAAACCTGCAATCAGTGACAAAAACCTGAATACTCAGATCAAGTAAATGATTTATGAAAAGATTAGAGCATATAAAATGAAGAAGATGCGAGCCCAATGAAAATAACGAATGCATTGTTCACGTCGGGGCTCACCTCAATCGGGAACAATGCAGAAGGCTTGAGAAACTTCTGGACAATAATCGACATGTCTTTGCTTGGTCCTATAAAGACATGAAAGGAGTCTCACCCCAAGTAGCTATGCATCGTATTCCCCTTAAACTGGGTGTGAGGCCAACTGCTAGCCGTCCCTACCAATGCAATACCATCTACAAGGCCAAAATAAAAGAAGGATTACAATGCTTGTTAGTTGCAGGATTCATCTATGAAATCGAACATACTGAGTGGGTTTCTCCAATCGTTATCATTCTCAAGAAAAAAGGAAAACTCCGCATTTGTGTCGACTTTAAAAAATTAATGTCGTCACAGAACGTATCATTTTCCATTACCTTTCAGCAAATCCGTCTTAGAAAATCTAGCAGGAGATGAGGCCTACTCATTCTTAGATGGCTTTAGCGGCTACAATATAATTTAAATTGCCGAAGAAGATCGACATAAAACCGCTTTTGCAACAAAATGGGAAACCTTTTATTGAAAACTCATGCCTTTTGTGTTTTATTTACTCCTACTCTCCTATGCATATTTTTTTTCTAACGTTGTCACGCAGTTTGCATGTTTACACGCAAATTCGCACAGATGAAGAAAAGGCGAATGAATCGCGACACTGTGTTCTTACACAGGTCATGGTGACAGGCAAAAAGAGGACACTACCTTACTGAATGCCAAAGGTGCCCTGACAGATAAGGCACCCTGTAAATCTTATCCTAAGGCCATTCGTGAGAGTGACGCACTTTTGCGTCATCACCAACGTTCACTTCAGTACTGGTTGACGTCGCACCCTTTTCACCTTCACCCCATGCAGTTGCGCTAACAGATTGGACAACGATCGTAGCCACCCACGATCTCCTACAAACAGCACATCCACTCTGTACTTTCGCATCTGCACACCTATAATATCATGTATATATATTGGATACCATCTGAGTATTCGATGATGATGATGATTAGATGATCAAGTGAGTGAAGAAGAGACTAAGAGAAGAGGTTTCATTCCTCACTACAGACAGAAATAAGCTTTGTAGGGCACGCGGTTTCGTCCACTACAGTCTTGTGCTCTACCACATTATTGACTTGTATACTTGATGTACTTAATCTGACACAGTTCATTTGTCCTGTGTTTTGGATCTGTCAATATTGCTATGCTTATTCTTCATTATGTCTGATCTTTCTTGTTGCTCTTTCTGGTAATAGACGATTAACTTTTAGTATTGTCTTTCGCGACTAATTATCAGTCGAGCACAGTCTAGCTCTTCGCCAATCATTCGCGACAGATAATTTGTCTTGCAATTCGTGACAAATTATTCATCTAGCACTTCATCCATTTAAATGTTTGGCTACGTAATCTAGAATGATTGTGATTTCTATCACTAAAGTTTTGTTCATTCTGATAGGCGTAGTCATGCTTACGAAGAGAGCCATTTAACTCATTCCACTGTGCACGAACATTTTCTGTTCAAGTTCGCTTCTCATTCGTTTCTTGTTCGAGTTCGTTTCTCGTTCGTGTTCGTCATTTATTCTTCCTCCCTTGCTCCCAACATTTTGGTCTCTGTGATGCCCCTAGCACATTCCAGCGTGTTATGCAAGTTGTCTTTTCTCAACAGATGGGAGATACCCTAGAAGTTTACTTGGACGATTTAGGAGCGCATTCAGAAGAAACACGTCATCTGTTTGTGTTGGAAATTTTTTTTATCCAATGTCAATGCTTCAAAATTTTCTTGAACCCTGAAAAATGCCAGATCTGGGTAACACATGACATCTGGGTAACACATGGCATCGTCTTAGGGAATATCATTTCAAAAAATGGCATCACAACTGACCTGACAAGGTCTTGATCATTCAAAATTTGTCCAAACCACGTACTATCTGCAAAGTCTATTCATTCCTAGGCCATTATCGTTGCTTCATTCTTGATTTCGCAAATAAAACACGATTAATTTATAAAATAGTCGTTGTTCCCAAATGGACTGATGAACAATGAGTTGCGTTCATTTAGTTGAAAGAAGCCCTCACCAATGCAGCTATTCACCGGGCTCCTGATTACTCCAAGGAAGTTTATGTGCATACCGATGCATCCAAGTTTGCCATTGGGGCAGTGCTCACCCAACCGGGAGAATTCAAAAAGGATTTTACAATCCAATTTCTCAATAGACAATTGATCCTTACTGAAGTCAATTACACCACTACCGAGCGTGAAGCTTTGGCGATGGTGTATGCGGTTCAGAAGTTTCACCATTATTTCCTAGGAAAAATTTCTGCGTTCTTCACTGATCATCAAGCACTTCTCTACCTCATCAGTAAAACTTGCACAACCGGTCGCATTACTCGATGGATCTTGTTGTTACGCGAGTTTGAATTTTGAATTGTTGTTAGAAGGGCGTTCAACATTTTCTAGCAGATCATCTATCCCGAATCCCCTCCAGACCAAGGCGTCAACGATGATTTACCTGATGCCATTCTTTTTCAAGTTGACCATACCCCAGTTTGGGCAGGATTTTGGTGGCCAACTCTCTTCAAAGATACCCACACCTACGTAAAGGCCCGTGATGTTTGTCAACGAACAAAACCCCCTAAAAAAAAGGACTATATGCCTTTACACCCTGTCACGACTGATCAAGCTTTTCAAAAATGGGAGATTGATTATGTTGGACCGATCAGTCCCGCTGCTCGACACAATCAATCTAGATATATCGTAGTGGCTACGGACTACTTTACCAAATGATTCCGAAGCTAGAGCTATTTCAAATGATGACGCTCGTTCTACCACAAAATTTCTCAGATCTCAGCCGACGCCTTTCATCACATCTCAACCGACACCTTCCTCCCACATCTCGATCGACGCCCTCCGCTCAAATCTCAGACGCCTTCCATTAAATCTCAACCGGCGCCCTCCACTCAAATCTCAGTCGACGCCTTCCATTAAATCTCGACCGATGCCCTCCACTCAAATCTTAGCCGATGCCTTCCATCAAATCCCAACCGACGCCCCTTAACCCTGTCTGAAATCTCAACCGACACCCTTTTTCCAAAACCTTGTTTTTCCAGTTTTTTCATCATGTCTACCAACCCCGGCTCCTAATGACCCTGATGCCAATAAGCTTGACATCCAATTGTCCAAATTGGATATTATTGAGATGCAAAACTAGTACCGGCAGGCAGAGTCCTTCTTTAAAGCAATTGAGTTTCAGATTCCTGTCCTGATGGGGTATCAGAGCCCATACCTGGTGCATATGATATATGCAAACTACAATGCTACAGCAAGGTCGTGCCAGCTAATAGTTCCCCCTGTGAGGAACTATGTTTATAACATATCATTTGCGTCGGCCGACTTGCAACCCTTTGGGTTCCCGCGAGGACCAAATGTTGTCACCAAGACACTTCAAAAGATCAAGCAGATAGCATATTTCAAATACATTGATCCCTCCATGGACAAGTGGAAGAACAAGGACGGGTACAGAGTTGAAGCGATGCTACCATATGCATTGGTTGGTAAGCCAGTATCAAATGCTCGAGAACGAGGTCCAGTAGCAACTGAAGCACCAGATGGTCCAAATCGACCAAGTACGAGACGGATCGTTGGGTGCAATGACAGTTGATGCCCCTCTAGTTAAGCCCGAGGATATACAATTCCAGGCCCCACAAGCCTCAACCATCCGGATGGAAAAGTACATGCGGTTGATCCAAGAACGGGAAGCCGAGAAAAGGAATTTTGAAAATATTGTGGCTAAGCAAGAGAAGATCATCTTGGAGTCCCAAAAGCAGCTAGAAGACACAACAAAGGCCCTGCAACAAGTCTTGGACAAGGTGAACCAATTGTGGGACACGGTGTGCAAGGCCCAAGCAGGCGCTCATTCAAAGAAGCCACGGGACGATGATGGAAATGACGGAGCCGAAAATAAAGATGGACAAACCCAACCATCAGATGATAGTTCGGGATTGGGTAGCCAGAGAGCTGAAGCTGCTTCCAGAACTTTTCCCTGACCCCCTCCCACATTTAACCACTCCTCCTACTCTGCTTCTAATTTTTTCGAAACACTCATTCCAACTTACCCTATTTTTTCATCTTCTCTCTCTCCACCACCTCCTAGCAAAATAATGGACCCATCAAAAGGTCCAGCTGACACATACAAAGCCCGACGGGACGAGTTTCTTCAACAACTCCAGTCCCCCGGTGCGGCGTATAATTTATTAAACCCACCACCTCCTCAACCTGTCATCCCTGCATCTCTCTCTCCAGATCACTCTGTCCCTGACCTTCCAAAAACTAACCTTGACATTGGGGGAGATGATGACTTCTTGGCAGATCAACCAGAAACCAGATGGTTCTTGTCCAGGCAAGACACGGGCGCAGCTGAGCCATCAACAAGCGAATAGGCCAAAGAGAAAGATACGGGCACCAAGGCCCTAGATGATTAGCTGGCGAGGCCACCGCAACCGCGTAGGACAACTTCTCCTACCAGGCCCAGAGGCAAAATGGTGGACACCAGGGAATCAGAGAAATTCGAGAGGAAATACCCTCCCAACATGAGGGGAGGCAAAGAGGACATAGATCAGGTACCAGGGCCGAGATCATTACAACATTACAACTACAACCGAAGTGGTGAAACAAAGTTCTGAAAGATACCAGGCGGCTCCAAGAATACCTGAAGGCACCGGCATGGAAGCGAGTGGATCCCTTTTACATGCCGCTCAAATGCATAAATCCATGGCCGACAGAAAAGCCACGGGTGGAGTTGGTGAACTGGCCAGTGATTATGAGAATTTTAGAGAGAATCTCCCCAGATGATCTGAGGCTACAGTTACTCAATTTCAAGCACAAATACAAAATCAGCACCGATCTATGCATGCAAGAAAGTGTCGAACACTGCCGATCTATGGCCTTTCTGATGCAGCAAGATTTTTTTTGGGATCGAGGCTTAGACCCAATCGAAATCAATCCCAATGTAGCCCTCCAGTCAGAAGAAGACCATGAGATGATGGCCCGACTATACTACAAAGCGGCCTTCATGTCGTCATGATATGTGACCATGGTGGAAGACTGGCAGGAAATGGGCTTTATTGAAAAGATAAGAGAGTACCTGGGGCCACTCAACTTCGGAAGTAAACTCCACTTCCATGTATTTGAAGCCTTGGGGCAAAAGATGAGCGAGCAAAAACAAACAGCAAGACGGCGAGGCGAGCATGACTCACAAGAGGTTCTCAAGAGGGCTGGAATGTAGCAGCCATTGAGAGACTTCCATTTTTGAGAAACAGTTTTGCGGATAATAAGCACCTGGCTTTATGCAAGCGAACGAAGATCCATGCTTTTCCAAGTGCCGAGCAAAAAGACATCATCGGTGTTGCAGTGGGTCCTACAACAAATTAGGGGTGGATAATGTTAGTGGATTCCAGAGAATCCCCAGATGCCGAGCCAAGCTGAAGACATAGAATATCTCTCACCCATGACCGAGGAGGTCTCAGAAGGAGGAGAGCAGAAGAAGCTGTGAGCCGAGCATGAGAGCTGAGAAATTACTAGCTAGGATGACAATGAATTATCTATGCGAACCTACATGGTGTATCCCAGAGAAGGAACGACCATGTAGGAGCTAGTCATATTTCCTGGGCTTTTTAAATAAATGTAGACCCCCCTTAAATAATTTAGAGTGAGCCACCTTTTGATGGTGACCTTTAGTGGAAGGGCAAAATCCACATGTAATTTCTAATTTAGTGGAATTGCCACTTGGGCTCCGCATGGGCAGCCCTCTTGCTTATTTAGGAGCCCCCCTCTCTTGTGAGGGAGCTTTGAATGTATTGTCAAGTTCTCTTGAGTAAATAAAGAAGATCTTTCACGAGTTCTTGATGGTTGCTAAGCTCCTTGTTCATGGCAATGTCCTTGAGTGAAGTTTTTATGAGCATGCTTTGATTTCTTTTGTGTTGTGGATTAATTGGTTTCTTGCTTACTCTTTTGTTTTTTAGTTGTGGATTAGATTTCATTTCTCGTTTGTGGAATAAAATAGGAATCAGCATTCAAGTAAACTACAGAGGCTGGATTTGTGGGGTAGATCTTGCATATTCTCTTGCAATCTAGTTTTTGATTGTTCTTGGGTATTCTAAGCATCAAAAAATGGATGTTTCTTGATTCTTGGGCTGCTAGTGTGCTGTTAGGAATCTAGTTTCTTCTTTCTTGTTTCTTGCTGAGTAGTTTAATCTGTCATTATTTTGTTCCTTGATCTTAGTAGTTAGATTGTAGAATTGCTCCCTAATTCAGAACGTTGATCTATTTGAGCTAGGACTAGTTGCATGGCTTGTTTATGCATGTAGTTGAGTAACGAATCCATCTCTTTCCACTGACAGGCTGGGAAATACGTATACTGAGGAAACACTTCTGCTAGAAACTGTTCTAATAAGAAGATCAAACCGTAAGAATCGTAACTAATAGAAGAAAGAACGGTAAAGAAGAAGTGAACTGTGTTCACAGATTCAGTGGAATTTGTGAACACTATGAATAGATTATCATTCGTTTCAGATGTCCTATAGAGCTTATCAGCGATAGGGTTACACATTTCCTTAACTCTGTCATAGTAGATTTACTTTCAAAATTCTTTGTGGTACATCACAAAAGCTCTCCATATTATCCACGATGCAATGGCCAAGCGGAATCCACCAACAAAATCCTATTTGGTGATCTAACCAAGACCGTTGAGTCCAGCCAATATTTCCTAAATTTTATTTATTTATTTTTATTTTCTGCCTGCTTGCCATTTTGCTAAATTTTTTGGTATGTTTCTTGTTTCAAACATCAAGATATCATCAAATCAGGAATACAATCAGTCTTTTTCTATGCAACCACAAGATTAATTCTTTTTTTGAGACTTTGATGCACAAGGAAATCAGATAGAATTCGCCTAGACCCATTTTCACTGTGTACGATTTATTTCTCACCTTTGCAAACTCCAATACAACATTAGACCTTTCAAAAATAAAAAAACATCAATTTTTTCATCAAATTCTCATTGATAGAATTAATAGATAATTTGTTGAGCCTCAAAATTAGTTGCACGATTTCTCTATACCATCAGCGAATTTTGATCATACCATTTTTGTACTATCATACAATTCCACTCATTTTTGTACAAAAAAATCACTTACAAGAACTTGTAGGACCCTCAAAACTGTGTCTCGAAATTCACAAACCTCACTGAGAAATCATAGGCACTAAGGACGATTATTGGGTGAATCTGCAATTTCCTGCCAAAAAAAGTCTATATATAGGCCTCACCCATCCTCTCCATAAGTTCATTCTAGATTTTTGCAAGTGATTTCATGCTGAAATTTTCAAAAAATTTCAAAATTTTGAGAACTATCTAGAATCATTCTACTATTGGCTTTCATGGCTTCCATAGATCCCTCACTCTCACTGCATCGTCGTAAGGCCACAAAACCTTACATGGGCGATATCTTTTTAGTGGAAATCAAGAATCATTCAGCAACATTGCAATTAGCCAATGACATTTTCATTCGTTTTGGTTTTAAATTGCTACATCTTCTTGAACAACAGCATGAAAGTCTGGTACGTGTTGCCTACTCCTCCTACTCGGATGAATTCCACTCATTTCGGTTCCCTCCAAGAAGCTGATTAAGGATCCAAAGCTACGAGCTGCAGCAAAATTTCTTATGATCATGACTAAAATTCACATCGTCCGCATGGATCGCATTCCACCTAGCAATCTATTTGCGTTAACCATGATGATGGACACTCACACTTTTAGGTGGGCAAAGAAGATTGTCGAGAAACTGTGCTTGGCCCTCAAACAACGCAAAGCTACCACTAAGTGTGGTTATATTTTGCAAATGATGGTCCAGCAACACCTGGGGTGCAAGACAACAACAACCCTCAAGGAACTTGAGATCTAGTTCCCTAGCAACAAAAAGCGGGACAACCCTCAAGTATCAACAAAAACTTCCTCACCTGTACCTCCCACTAAGAAGTAGAAGGGTAAGGCAGTTAGCACAGAAGAAGACATCTCCCTTGATATCTTATCAAGTGATATAGGAGCAAAGTATGTTGAATCCAATGGGATCTTGAAATCCTCTCAGGTCCCAAAGGAGGTGTTAGCGCAACAAGAGACCCTACTTCAACAGGCCCAGCAAAGAAGACAAGTAGTAGCAACAACAGGCAGCTCTTTGGATGCAGGCGCCTTTGGCTCAGGTTCATTAGGAATGGTCCTACCAATTATGAGAAGTTCAGTTGTTCAGGTATCGCTTCTGCCTAACATTACTAACACCTTCATCGTTCCACCATTACCTCCGCCACCTACTGCCATAACCAAACCTTCTATTTCGCTTAACATGGGTTTTGATTCTATCATTATGAAAAAGCCATCTCCTGTACATACCTCCACTCTATTTGAATCTTTTAGCTTATTCTCCTACTAATTGACTAATCGACATTTTAATCTTCGTCCAACTCATTATCCAAACCTGCAGTTTTCTTCGTGTTTCTACACAGTTTGCATAACTACTCGAGAATCACTCATAGGTGGATTCGACTTATAAATGTTTGAGCATGGTTCAACAAATATTTTGTCGAGGGAAAGACACTTTATTGTTCGTCTTAATTAAAGCCACAAAATTTTTGAGAAGATTCAACTGGACGGATTTCAACTCACTTTGGATGGATGCCAGTTCACTATCCATTATTTAGTTGTCCTACTATTGGACATTGGCGCATTTTGCTTACTATGTATAGCTGTTCATATTCATAGAGTTTTTTTTAGAAAAAAAAACATTGAAATGCGATCAATAGATCAGCAAGTATTGAATAGTTAGTTCTCTCTCTCTCAAACCTACGAGCTTGAACACTCTTGAGCATTCTAGCTCACATCTTAGAGTTGTTTAGAGATTGTTATTGCACTTACTGCTTATCAGCATTGCGCTTAATTTAGACTTTCATTTTAGCCGTTCAGAAATAGGTTAGAGTATGCGGCTCGATCCACAACTTATTGTACTCGTTTACTTCTGTTTGGCTTTCATACTGAATCAATACTATCGTTTATTGCGTTCAAGTTCGTCTCAGAATGTATGCATTTCTGTAGTCTGATAATTCAATGCATTATTGTCTGGCTACGTAATCATTGTAGTACTGATGATTTCAAAGTTAGTTACTGTAAGATCGAACGTGATTTTAATCACTATTGTTTTGTTCAAAATTGATAGGCGTAGTCATGCATGAAGAAAGAGAAAGATAGTGTATTCCGTTGTGCATGATAAGTTTTCTTTCTTGTCATTCGAATTTTTTTTATTCAATTCTATTCAATCTTATTTGACCTTATTCGAATCTTATTCGACCTATCTTTCAGATACCTCTTTCCAACATGGTATCAGAGCGTTGAGTTTCAAGGCCTACTACTATATCAGAGCGAAAACTCTTATACTTGATATATTTTGTGATATCAAATTATTCTTCAGTTCGAATCAATTTATTTTGGTATCAGAGAATTGATTTCCACAACATTGTATCTTTCTCTTAACGACAATCGAATTATCGATAGTCCAAAGTTCCAGATGGATTCTCAAATAAAGCCGGTCTTATCGCAAACAAGCTGAATGGATCCAATTATCATTTATGGAAATTTAAGATGAAGACCTTGCTAATCGCCAACGACTTGTGGGATGTTGTTATAGGTATCAAAGTGAAGCCTGAAGATGACATAGTCGACTCAAAATGGAAATCGAAGGATGGTAAAGCTTTCATGCTTATTATCCTCAATATATTAGATGCTCAAATTGGCCACATAGCTTAAACCAAAACCTCAAAAGAAGTTTGGGACATCCTGATCTCACTATACGATGTGAGAGACGTAACTACCAAGTTATATCTTCAAAGAAAATTCTTCACACTCAAGATGTCAAACAATGATTCTCTTCAGAATCATATTAACCAGTTTAAGAATCTCTTGCAACAGATGGCTGTTATCGGATCAATCATAGACGATCAAGATGCATTTATGACATTGCTTTCAAGTCTGCCCTCTACATATGAGAACTGGGTGATGATCATCATGACACACTCAAATTTAACTCTTACCAGAGTTATCATTATGTTGCTGCAAGAAGATAATTGAAGAAGTCAAGACACTTCATCTACCTCTTCATCGCATGTCTATATGTCAACAAGGGCTCGAAACAATAGAAGTAGAAAAACTCTAAGTAGTCTTCATCGAATCAGAAACAGACTCAACGTCAAGAACAATCATCGAATCCAAATTTGTCGAAGAAGAAGATGTTTTTCAGGTGTTGTAAGCGCAATAACCAAGAGATCCAAGATTGCCGAATTCTCAAAGCAAACAATACAGCCAAGCAACCGAATCAATAAGCAAATACAGTTACAACATCTCCTGAAGTCGAAATGGATGAAGGCGCTTTTATGGTCAAAGACAAATACACGAATTCGGATGATTCGTGGTTTCTGGATTTTGGATCTACACAACATATGACCAATCATCGTGAGATTTTTCATTCCTATACGCCTTACAATACAAAGAAGTATGTTCATCTTGGTGATGATACTACTCACACTATCAAAAGTGAAGGTATTGTAAGATTACGGTTCCAGCATGATCAATTCAAACTACTATCAAAAGTTTTGGATGCTCCTAAATTCTCTACAAATATGTTATCAGTAAGTAGAATTACAGATTTAGGTCATAAGATGGAGATTGAGTCTGATCAATGCAGAATTATCGATAGGAGTAATAAGGTCCTTGCACTCGGCAAGAGACATGGATACTTATATAGATTGGCACATTGTAATTCTGATTCTAGTCAAGCCTTGAAAATCTCTGTTCTTGTCAATAAAGCATTACTATGGCATCATCACTTAGGACACTTGAAATATGCATTTGTATCGAACATGTCCAGACAATCCCTAGCACTTGGTCTTGTTGGCTGATTCTGACGAATCCCCAAGATACTCGGCCAGAGCTACCCTCGAGCACCTCTCACCTTAGATCGAGGAGGTCTCTGAGAAGACGAGATGAACGAAGACTAAGAGATGAGAAATGCTAGTTAATACTGTCAAGTAGAACTGTGTAAGCCTCATGGTGAATCCTGAAAGATGGAATGACCATGTGGGGACTAGTATTTCTAGGCTAATGTAATAAATGCAAGTAGACCTCTTTTAAAGAAAGTAGAGTGAGCCACCTTTTGATGGTGACCTCTAGTGGAGAGCATTATTCCACTTGTAATTTGTGTAATGTGAAAATGCCACTAAGATGCCACCCAAAGAGCTCTCTTGCTTATTTAAGAGACTCCCTCTTTGAGAAGAGGAGCTTTTTATGCATTGTATCTACTCCATGTCCAAATGAGAAGAACCTCCACGAGTTTGATACAACACTAAGCTCCTTGATCATGGCGGTTTTCTTGAGTGATGCTCCAATCATGCCC
This sequence comes from Diphasiastrum complanatum, assembly GCA_029204225.1. Classification (NCBI taxonomy): domain Eukaryota; kingdom Viridiplantae; phylum Streptophyta; class Lycopodiopsida; order Lycopodiales; family Lycopodiaceae; genus Diphasiastrum; species Diphasiastrum complanatum. Next base: position 60,887,104 of record CM055093.1, read on the forward strand.
TTCCATCCTTTGTGTGTGGTTGTGGATAGTAGAGTGGATTAGTTTTCCTACTTTCCTAGAGTGGATTAGATTTCATTTCATGTTTTGTGGATTAATGTAGGAATCAACATTCAGGTAAACTAAATAGGCTGGGTTTGTGGTGTAGTTCTTGCATATTCTCTTACAACCTTGTTCTTAATGTACTTGGGATGTCCAAGAATCAAAAGACTGGTTGGTTTCTTGATTCTTGGACTTCTAAAATGCTATAGAATAGTTTATTGTTTCTTGTTTTGTGGATTTATGCAAGTGTAGAATGTTTAGGATATGATTGTAACTCATTTTTGCAGCATTAGAGTAGAATTTCAATCATTGTTCAACAGTTCTGCATGCTGATTTTATGGTTGAACATTTTCGCATGCATGCTTGATTGATTGTGGTCGTTTATGCATGTGCTTTGGTGCAAGAGTGACAAACCTGAGTGTCCTTTGATAGGCAGGACATTGCTACATCAATATCAGTTCCTTTTTGCCTGATTTGGGCCTTAAATAAAACAAGATAATCATTAAGAAAGCCCAAGTCTCTACTAACAGGCAGAAGGAATAGAAAACCCGTTAACAGTCTGAGGAAAGGACAAGAAGTAAACTAATAGCAGATTGTAACCAGTAAATAGATCCTCCTAAGCAAAGGATTTGTCAACAGGTCTCGACTATCCTTCTAGTAAAGTTGATTTCCCTATCTGCCATAGCTGCATCCTTGGAAAGCAGACTAGGATTCCTTTTAGATCGAGTCATAGGCATGCAAAAAAAGGTCTGTTAGATGTTGTTCATTCAGATATATGTGGACCTATGCAAACTCCTTCATTGCTAGATGCAAAGTATTTCATTACTTTTATTGATGAATTCTCTCGAAGAACAATTGTTTATTTCATCAAACAGAAATCAGAAGCTTTTATTAAGTTCAGACAATTCAAAGAGCAAGTAGAAAATCAAACAGGTAAAAGAATTAAAGCATTGAGGTCCGACAACGGGGGAGAATACATCTCCACTTATTGAGGAAGAATGTAAAACCAGAAATAGATTTTTGAGTGTGTACATCTCCTGCCCAACTTGCATTTCTGTAACCACTGAGTAAATTGAGTTTTTCATTGTCGACTGTTCCATAACAAATGCAAAAGTCCATAGTAGCTTGAAGATATCTCATGACTCTGATAAGGGCCTTCCAATGTGTTATACCAAGGTTAGTCATAAACTGACTTAGGAAACTAATTACAAAAGCTATGTCTGGCTTGGTACAGATCATTGTGTACATAAGAGATCCTATTATTGAATGATAAGGATATTCTCGCATCTGTTCCTTCTCTTTGATTGTTCGGGAACACTGGTCCTTCGACAATTTGTGAGAGAGCTAACTTGCAATTAATTAGATTATATCTAACTAACATATTGTAGATGTACCTCTTCTGAGTAATGTAAATCAACTTTTGATTTCTGTCTCTGTGGATTTGAATACCAAGGCAAAAATGAACTTTGCTCAAATCGGTCATGTCGAATTCGGAGCATTAACTTGCCTTCTTTTATTAGATCAATATTGTTGTCAAAGAGCAATGTGTCATCTACATACAAAGTGATTATGATAAAAGATTGTTGCACTACTTTGAAGTAAACATTTGAATCTGAAGAGCTAGGTGTGTAGCCGTGATCAATAAGGAAACTATTGATCATTTGAAACCATGCTCGAGCAGATTGCTTCAAGCCATAAAGTGCCTTATGGAGTTTACACACATGATTGTGTTTACCTTCGATAATATAACCTTTGGGTTGCACCATGTAAATGTTTCTTCAATAACTCCATTGAGATATGTTGTATGTACATCCATTTGATGTATTTTCAAATCTGCTACAGCAACAAACGATAACAAAAGTCGAATAGAAGAATGCTTGACTACAGGACCGAAGGTTTCAGTGTAATCGACGTTGTATACCTGAGAAAATCCTCTGGCGACAAGTCGGGCTTTTCTTCTGTCGATGCTTTCGTCTGTTTTGTACTTGACTTTGAAAATCCATTTACAATCAACTGCGTTTCTGCTAGCAGGTAATTCGACAATTGTCCATGTCTGGTTCTTGATAAAAGATGAATACTCTTTATCCATAGCTTCTTTCCAGAGATCGAAATTGGGCTGACTAAGTGCCTCTTCGATAGTCGTCAGCTCCTGAACAAGATAGGCTATAGACTCGTCGATATACCTCATAGGTGGTCTGCTAGTCCTTGATGATCTTCTGGGAAATGGAGGAAGTTGATTATATTCATCATACTGTAGTTGGTGAACTGCAACATCATCTTCTTCGAATTCACCATTAATATGTTGTTCGTCAAAAGTAAATAAGCTTGGACCTTCAATGGGAATAGTCAACTGAGAAACCTCGAAGTTCAATATGTCAAACGAGTCAGACAAGTTGACTAAAGGGTCTTTGTCTTTTCCTTTGAGGTCGATGAAGATGAGATCTCGGCTAGTAAATATCTTTGACTCGATGGGAGCGAACAACTTGTAGGCTTGATCTGAAGTAGTGTAGCTGATGAAAATACATTTGATACTTTGGAAGTCAAGCTTCTTCTTGAGATCATAAGAAATCTGGGGATAAGCAGGACATCCAAAAACTTTTAAATTCGATAAAGGATTCGGTATCTGTCCAAACTTCGAATGGTGTTTTGTTTGAGAGATCTTTAGTAGGACATTTGTTCTGAAATAGGTTGCTGTTGAAATAGCTTCAGCCCAGAAGGACTTCGGAAGTGTCGCATGTGATAACATGCATTTTGCTGATTCGACTAAGGTTTTGTTCTTTCTCTCAGCAAGACCGTCCTGTTTCCTAGAATAGTTGTGAGAAATCTTCGATAGCTTTATCTTCTACGAAATCAGAGTATATCATAGCCTCACAAGCTACTAAGGAACCAGTTTGGTTGAGAAACTTACTTTCAAACATCAGTCCAAATCAATACGCTCCGACATTGTTATTTTGTGATAATCAAAGTGCTATTGTCTTATCAGCCAACCCTAGATTTCATTCTAGGAGTAAGCACATTGAACTCAAGTATCACTATGTCATAAGCAAAGTTCTCGACAGAGAGGTCAGATTGCATTACTATCGAACGTAAGATATGACAGCATATATTTTTACTATAGCATTAAGTTTGGATGCACACAGAAAGTTCTGTAGAAAACTAAGTTTAAAGGTCAAGGCATTATATTTCTATCATTCAAGATAAGATATTCTATGGTTTTGAAGAAAAAGTCCGGTGAGTAATAGTATTGGATACTAATTACTGACTTTTTCAAATCTTTGATATCTTATACGTTGTCTCTTGAGAATTTTTGAATTGAAATTATGGAATTTCTTTTAAAAGGGGGAGAAGAAAAGATAGGAATAAGACTTTCGATGAATAAGCCAGTTGCATAGATTTTTGAAAAAAAAAATTCAGTATGTGTGCAAAGGTAGAACTATCCAGTTGAAATAGAGGAACTCTCTAAGTGATTATTTTGAATAATCTGAAACTAGAGGAGTTTTGGGGATATTGAGCTGTGAGATATTCATGAATATGGCTAGTAGTGGTAAAGATTAAATTAAGGTTGACTGATTGTTGCCAAGTACCATTTTGTTGTAGATTGGATCAGAGGAATACATATTTAATCTTAACCTTTTGTCCAAAGATGTCTGTATAATTCGGCCTAATCTTGGTTTGTACACTAAGTTCTGAAGTAGGCTGATTGGTTGAAATTTTTTTGTTAATAAGAGTTAGATGGTTGGAAAACTTGTGATGTGAAATTATTCACTTCAGAGATTTCCCAGATATGTTATTTACTCATTGGAAATAGAGTTCATTTGTAGCTGAGTTGCAAGATTCTCAGTTAGTTATGTGAGTAACATATGCGGATTATGGATATTTGCCATTCTATAGCCTATGTTTATGTATAGGAACATAGTTGGATATGTTGCTTATGTACATCTTATTCTTGTGGATCTGCTATGTGTTTCCTATGTACTGATTTTATATCATATACTCAAACTAGTCAGATAGACATATGAACAAGTAATGTGTGGAACAGTTACTTGCAAGTTAATGGTCTTTTTGTGGAAAGGATAGTTTATTAACTTATTGATGGTTTAGAAGAGGATCTAAATGTGGTGTTAGTATAATTAGGAATCCTGCACCTAGACATTTAAGATTTATGAATCATTTACAATTGACTTGAGTAATTGGATTACTCCTGTTTAGAAGTTAATTGATCAAATAAGCAGCAATACTATGAGGTTAAAAAAGTACAATCTTCTTTTTTGTTATTTTTCCTTTCTCATTGGGAAGGATTTTAATACTTTGCTGATCATATATTTTAATATCTGCATCATGAGCAATTTGAAGCAGAAGCACTTTTTTTTTTCATGTTTGGGATGTGAAGGATTTCAGATCATTCAAGATCCAATCCATGTCCCTGAACTTTGGTTACAATAAGGAGCAAACCAACAATCTTGCCAATGTAGAAAAATCAGCATCTACATACAGAATGAGATGCAAAGTCTAAGAGATACTGATCAAGCATGAACCAAAACATAAAATATAATTGTTGTCCATACAGCTACAATACCCTACTGTATTTCACACACGTGGAACCGAAAATAGCAATAAATGATCATTCTACACATAAGATCGCAAGATAACATCATGAGAGTGCACCAATGAGTAGTAGAACCCAAAGAGAACCATGTATAATGATGAAATGAGAGAGAGAAGAGAGAAGATGTGTCTCTCCACGAGTTACATCCTTTTATAGCAGGTCCAAACCCTATTTGGCCACTTGGCTTTTCCTCCAAAATGTAAACCACAGAATTTGCATTCATGAACATTGATAATTTTCATTGATAGTTGCAATATTCCATTGTTTTGTAGAGTAATTTGACTTACTCTGACATGCCCTTGTCAAAACAAGGTAGGGTTGGTTACACTAAAATCTATCACAGTTGATGGTAGATGTTGTAAGATATAGTCTGAGATGCAAGTATGGTTGAGGTACTATGTCTTGAGGACCTCTCTGAGCAAGAGATTCAGAATCAAATTTCTATCTGGATTTCCGAATCATAGATTTATTGTGTATTGGCACATTGGAAATCTTATCAGCATGTGGAAAGACAAATAGATTTGAGGTTGTAGAAGAGGAGAAAAACTGTCAATTCCTTGTGGAGGTTGCTCTTGGTTGGACATTGTAGCAGATGACGGAATATCGGTTTCACTTTCTTTCAACAATGACTCATTTCATATTAGCGTCTTTTTGCATTATGGAGCTAGTGTATTGTGCGGTAATGTAGAAGTTTGCAAGAAACTTCTCGATTGAGCAGCAGGTTTAACTATTGGTTGCCATGGTGCTCATGTTGTTGTCGTGAGGATCCTATCGTGATTCATAACTGACGTGACGGGAAGGTAGGATCTTAGTTGGTTGTTTCGGACAGTCTTTGAAACTGTGTTTTCTGATACAGTCAGGACACTCAGCATGGTACTTGGTCTTGACTGGACAATCAGCCATGAAGTGGCCAGTTTTACCATAGATGAAACATCTGGTGTGCAATGGCCCTTGTATAATAGCATAGCCATCTTGTATGGCTAATGGTTCTGGACTTTCAGGTGGATATTTATGATAAGTCAAGGCATTTCCAGACTGTGATAATTGTTTTTCATATTGTTGAACTGTATGTGCTTGGATAGGCCGATATGAAGGACAAGCATCAGTAAGATGCGTAGCCCGGCAGTGTGGGCACCATATTGGTTTTCATCTATAAGGTACCTGTGCAGTATTTGGCTGACCAAGCATACTGCTTTGGATAGACTTCAGGGTAGTTTGAAACTCATTGGTGAGTTTCTCCATTTGAAGTTGGTGTTGCTTATTAAACAACTCCAACTGTGATTTTCAAAGCTGATCTTGGGTGTCCTCGATCTGCTTTGACTTATGGACAGGAGTACATGGTGCTCTTCTTTCTCTGGATTCGTCAACATCTGATCCCTCGTCAGACATAGATAATTTTAGGCTCATATATTCATCATTGGATTTAAACTCACATCTAATCCATCTTGGAAGGCCGACTAAGAACCAGATGATGAGCATCTGTTCGGAGGGCTGTTCTTGTACCTAAATTTTGAGGCGTTTGAAATGCTCAATATAGTCTCGTACGCATTCATCTTTTGTCATTTTGATGTTACTCAATTTGACAAAAGGGCTCTCGATCAAGCGAAAGGGCTTAAAACGCTTGACAAAGGACTCTTTTAAAATTGACCAGTCTGTCTTTTCTTCACGATCAAAGTTGAAAAACCAATCATGTGCTTTAGGGATCATAGTCATTGAAAACAATTGGACCATAGCAGTGGGAGATGTTTCACCATACACATTACATGCATTCTCAAAGATTTTCAAAAATCTTTGAGGGTCCGAACTACTGTCAAACTTTGGTAGATCTAACTTGGGTGTACATCTTTTAAGATGAGCACCGTGGGTAGCAGAAGCACCATTGAGGTCGGTTCTGGGAGGGATCAGCACCATAAGAATGGGCTCATGCTTGTGAAGACTCAACTCTATCAGGTTCTTGTCCCTCGAATGGGTTTGTGGATGGCTCGTGTATTTGGGCCCGCATTCGGTAGAACCTATGATGTCTGATTTATTCAGCTATAGGGGACCTGACCTTGTATGGATAATCTTCTTTCAGGATTTGTATTAGCGGCCCTTGAGTATCGTTGTGTCGTTTTTGTGTTGGATATGTGTTTATGGTGTTTTTGGATTTTTTAGAGTTTTTGGTTTTTTTTTTTTTGGATTATTTATTATTTTTTTTTTGGTATTGAAGGAAGTGAAGGTGGAGACTCAGTATGAAAAGGGCTTTCTATTGGTATGAGTTTTATTTTTTGAAATTTGTTTTTGGTGTTCATGCCTTTTTTTTTTTTTACAAACTCTAAGGCTTTGGGGAGATGGTGGTTCAGTCGAAATGCCAATTAGAGGTGTCGTTTGAAAGTTCTATGGTCTGGCATGGAGTTGGTCGGTTGAGATGGTGAGGAACCTTGTCAGTCGAGATTGGACCCAGAACCGTCGGTCGAGATTTGATCGCTTTCGTTGGTCAAGTTCTGATCAAAAATCCGTCAGTCGAGATCTAACGCGAACCCTTTGGTTGAGATCTGACACGAACCCTTTGGTCGAGATCTGATGCAAACCCGTCGGTCGAGATCTGACGCAAACCCGTCGATCAAGATCTGATTGCTTCCATCGGTTGAGATCTGATCGAAAATCTATTGGTCGAGATCTGATCGCTAACCTGTCGGTGGAGATCTAACTCAAACCCATCAGTCGAGATCTGATGCAAACTCGTCGGTGGAGATTTGATCAAAAACTCGTCGCAAACTTATCGGTCAAGATCTGATCGCTAACTCGTCGGTCAAGATCTGACATGAAACCGTCGATCGAGATTTGACGCGAACCCGTCGATCGAGATCTGATGCAAACCCGTCGGTCGAGATCTGACGCGAACTCGTCGGTCAAGATCTGAAAAAAAACGTTGGTTGAGATGTGAAAAAAAAAGGTCGGTTGAAATTTGATGAAAATCGTCGGTTGATATTTGAATAAAGCATCGGTTGAGATTTGAAGGAAAGCATTGGTTGAGATATGAAGAAAAGTGTCGGTTGAGATTTGAAGGGAATGGAGTGTGACAGGACGGCTAAAGCACTGTGGTTCTGTAGGGAGGGAGCGTGTAGGTCTGTCTGGGAGGAATGTAGGAGATGTGTGTGTGGGAGTTAGATGAACTGTTTCAGATCTGATGTGGGTTAATGAAGGTCATGAGATTGTTGATACGTGGTCAGCATGGTTTCAAATGTAGGTGTGGTGGTGATCGGAATAGTTTGGAAAAGTCATTTTGTAACTGTTATGAGCAGGTCTGGAGGAATTTAGAATGTTTAAAATATTTATATAATAGTTGTAGAGATCTGAGCATTGACTGTTGCAGCTACAGGGATAAATGATGTGTATTATTACAAGCGACAATGAGCGACAAATGTTAACAGATTCTTTGTCTTAGAATCTGTTAGCTGGTTTTTCTTTCTTCTTCTGCCTATCGACAGAGACGGTGGACTCTTGCTTAAATTATTCGTTTTTGCTCAAAGCCCAGAATCAGGCAGAAGGGACAGATCAACGTTGTAGTAATTTTGTCCTGCCTGTTAGAGGACATCTGGATGGGTCTCTCTTGAACTGAATGCACATGCATAATCAACCAAAATGCAAGCCAATGCGTTCAACAAATGATCTACGTTACTGCATAGTTGAATAACGATGAATTTCTACTTCTACTTTGTTGCAAAATGAACTGAAATTAGATACTAAGCACTACTATACTTGCATAAATTGACAAAACAAGAAACAAGAACTAATCTACAACATTTTAGAGGTCCAAGAATAAAAAAACCAACCAGTCTTTTGATTCTTGGACGTCCCAAGAACATCAAGAACTAGAATGTTGGAGGATATGCAAGATTTATGCCACATTTCTAGTCTATTTAGTTTACTTGAATGCTAGTTCCTACATTAATCCACAAACAAGAAATGAAATCTAATCCACAACTAGGAAAACAAGAAAACTAATCCACTCTAAATCCACAACCACACACAACATGAATGGAAGGGCATGATCATAGGGGCATCACTCAAGAAAACCATCATGATCAAGGAGCTCAATGGATGCATCTAACTCATGGAGGCTTTTCTCATTTCATCATGGAGTTGATACAATACCCAGAAAGTGCCTCTTCACAAAGAGAGAGTCTCTTAAATAAGCAAGAGAGCTCCTTAGGTGGCATCCTAGTGAAATTTCCACATTTCACAAATTACAAGTGGAATAATGCTCTCCACTAGAGGTCACCATCAAAAGGTGGCTCACTCTACTTTCTTTAAGAGGGGTCTAGTAGTATTTATTACATTTGCTTAGAAATACTAGTTCCTACATGGTCATTCCATCTTCCGAGATTCACCATGAGGCTTACACAATTCTTGCCTATCATTCCTAACTAGCATTTCTTGGCTCTCAGTCTTCGTTCATCTCGTCTTCTTAGAGACCTCCTCGGTCTAAGGTGAGAGGTGCTCTTGAGTTGCTCTGTCCGAGTATCTTGGAGATTCGTCAGAATCAGCCAACACTCTCTCTCTCTCTCTCTCTCTCTCTCTCTCTCTCTCTCTCTCTCTCTCTCTCTCTCTCTCTCTCTCTCTCTCTCTCTCTCTCTCTCTCTCTCTCTCTCTCTCTCTCTCTCTCTCTCTCTCTCTCTCTCTCTCTCTCTCTCTCTCTCTCGGTGATTGGTGCATAGCTATGGGTAGGCGCTCGAGCCCCCATACTCCCAACCATCCTTGGGGAACTCTCTTCTCTCTCTAGTCTCTCCTTACTCTCTCTCTTCTCTCCTCTCTCTAAGTAGCGACCGAATAGTTTGAAGAAGGTTCTCAGGCCTCCCAAGCCTCTCGCTACTTGGAACTTCTCTCTCTCTTCTTGCTATGCAGGTGAAGGCGAGGTTGCCGCTCCCAGCGACGAACCTCTACACTACATTGATGACACAACAATGATAGAACCATTTGATCTACTTTCTTTTTGAAGACATGTGACTCCACTTGTTGCAAAAATGAATTTCTTGGACTAATCACAAAAGAATGTAGAAGAACCATCTCCTTCATGAATGCACCTAGAAACTTCTTTTTCCATAAGATCAAAGAAATCATTAACAACAATCTTTTCCAAGGAAGAACCTTTACCACCATTGATGAAGTTAGCTCTTTCCTTACCTTTTGCATGCTTGCAGTTGCCATAAAGAACCATTGAAACATCATCATTATTCTCAAGACTAGCCAAGTAGCACAAAGATGAACATCTCCAAGAAGCATATTAGATCTTGGCCTAGATCTAGCATAAGGAAGCTTGTTAGACTTTGTACAAGGTCCACCAATCTTATTGATGCTAAAAGGGAACTTTGGAAAGTTGAGACCAATCTCCTTTTCCATTCCATCCTTTTTGTTAGCCATAACAAAAGCATCAAGCTTGAAAAGTCTACCTTGTCTATTGCCCCTGGCCAAGATTTCTTCCTTTGTAGTGAAACAAGCATCACCACCAAACTTTACCATGTATCCTTTCTCTATCATTTGACCAAAACTTAGCAAATTCTTTGAAAGTGAAGGAATGTAAAGAACAACATCAAGTCTTGTTTTCCTATTAGTAGAAAGACAAAAAGGAATTGGACCAATACATTCAATCACACACTCACCACCATTGGCCATGTGAATTGCTTTCTTGGCTCCATCATAAGTGACCAAAGAAGTAAAGAACTCCTTGTGACTAGTCAAGTGTGAACTAGCTCCACTATCAATCCACCATGAATCTTTGTCACTTTCACTTGATATTGGGCCTGAAGAACACATCAAAAGAGAATCACCACCACCTAGATCCTCATCATTAGTAGTAAAATTTATTTGCTTGCTACCTTCATCTCTTTGCTTCTTCAAACATTCATTTACAAAATGCCCTTTGATTCCACAATAAAAGCATTTTAACTTTGACTTATTTTTCTTCTTGCCAAATCTCACCTTGATCTTGCCCTTTAGACCACTTGCCTTTGCCTTTGCCTTTGCCCTTGAACTTGCCTTTGATGAACATAGCCTCCTCTTCATAATGAGATGTTGATGTAGATCCACCTCCTCTTGATTGAAGCCTATACTCCTCATTCACCAAGATCTCTTGCAAATAAGCATCTACATACAAAATGAGATGCAAACTCTAAGAGATACTGATCAAACATGAACCAAAACATAAAATATAGTTTTTTGTCTGTACAATTATAGTACCCTACTATATTTCACACATGTGGAACCGAAAATAGCAATAAATGATCATTCTACACATAAGATTGCAAGATAACATCACCAATGAGTAGTAGAACCCAAAGAGAACCATGTATAATAATGAAACGAGAGAGAGAAGAGAGAAGATGTGTCTCTCCATGAGTTACATCCTTTAATAGCATGTCCGAATCCTATTTGGCCACTTGGCTTTCCCTTCAAAATGTAAACCCTACTATTTTTGGGTCTAGATTCCATGTACCCAAAGTTCAAATTTGAATCTCTCTCAACTCGACTACCAACATTCCCACACTTTCAAAAAGTGTTTATTGAATGTATTTTAAACTAATATTACTTTAAAAAGTTTATCTCTAAGTCTAAAATGAGTTTTGGCCTCAATTGACAATTTACCAAGATATGACTAAACTTGTTGAAATCTCTCACATTGGGCTCTCAATTTCTGAAACAAAATTTTTATCATTCGAAACAAAATTTTTGTCAACTCTTGTCACAATGTATCACTTCATCGAGGTTGTACGGTTCAAGAGTGAACTGTCATTAGCAACAAGATGGATGAGCACCTTACTAAAAATTATACTAAAGAAATAGGAATCAAAATAAAAAAATATCAAATGAACCATTCTACCAAAGCATTAAAAAAAAAATATTATTTTATTAATATCAACATCTATTTGTAGATTGTATGACTTAGAAAATAACTTTGTATTGTACAACACAAACTATGCACAAGTAAAAGAATCATTTTGTTGTACAGGACTACAAATATCAAAATAAAAGTATTAACAATATAGAAAAAAGTGCACAAAAAGATGAAAAATTCAAATTAAAAAAAAAAAACCGAATTAGCAATAATATTTACTTGAATAGATTTTATTTTTATTTCGCCAATAGATGTGGTAGTTGTTAGTATTTGTCAGATGACTATAGGAAGTAAAGAATCAAATTCTCTATGTGTATTGTCAACTAAATTTATTTTTACACATTGAAAATTTGATACTCCTTTATTTACTTTGACAGAAAGAATATTAAAGTTCCAATGACGATTTCAACATTAAACATAAAATTAGAATCAATATAGAAAAAAATATGAACATCAAAATAACAAACAAACAATGGCCAACTAAAAATGTTTACTTATTTTCATAAAAAATGAAATTGATTTTGGCCACTGGACTGCACTCGATAAAGTATACAACGATCTCAAAATTGGTCTCCTTTGTCTTGATTGTCGTCATAAAGAAAGGGCTCACGTTAAAAATGTCTCGAAGGGAATCGAGACTGATGTTGTGCTGCAAATATTTCTAACCAACTTCGATACTTGTATCTGATATCTTAGCAAATTTATGTTTCATCTCCTCACAAAATTTTCAGACCAAATCGAAAGCTTTTAGTGGTATTTGGAAGAAAAAGTTCAAAATAATTGTCGAGCGTATCTATTTTATTGGATAAATAAGACTCATATTCATTATAATGATATGAATCAAAATATATCTACCTAGGATCATATGGAATTATGACAAAAAGATGTATAGAGACTTGAAGGGATTTAACCATATCTATAAAAGTACCGATAATTTTATCAAGCTCCTCTTGGGTTATCTCTTATTTGGGAGAAGTAACCTTTTGAGAAGACTTATGGCTAACATGAGGAGGAGGTGGTGGTGATTGAGATTCTGTTTGAGAGCCATAAGACTCTGAAGCAGTGGTAAGAACAACTCGGGGATGCTTTGTAGAAATAACTCTATGAGAAACATAAGTAGTTGGCTTGAGAGATTCTGATTTGATAGGACGAGGTTGTTCTCTTTTTCTCCTAGAGGTGGTGGGGAGATCGGTTTTGTCCACAGGTAGATCGTTGGAGGTACTTGCATTATCCAAATGCAATTTTGAATAATGCTCCTTGAGCCATTTAAGAATAACAAAATCTTTGGGCATGATGGTAACACGCTTACCATGCACATCCAAGGGAAAGAAAATCTCAAAAAATTGAGATAGATAATCCTCTATAGAATCTTGCAAGGTCTGCATGGCAATGGCAGTGAATCTAACATGATGCCCCAGGGAAATGGTGACATTCCTCACAAATCGGCTGAAAGGAGCTTTTGAAATCAACAATCTAGTTGATTTTTAAAATTTTTTTATCTCCCTCAGCCTGACCAAATTGTCGGCCAAACACACGGGCAATAGAAGGCTGTACAACCATACTTCGACTTGACTTGAGTCATCATAGTCAAATTGGAAATGAAAAAAGAAAAAAACTCAGTATCAATTTCAAGTGCATAAGAGATTGCTTGCAAAAATGAAGACAGGTTCTACACTTAAAAGCGATATTGAGGAGGCGATATCAGTTTTGAACGTAGCATAGAAGGAGAGAAAACAAACACAAAGGTTGCATTTAAAAGCAATATCATAATGTCTGATATCAGAATGGAGCGCGATGGATGGTAATAAATTAGATGTATGAATAGAACTTGCTTGGAAGCGACATCGGATCGAAAGAAAAATGAGCTCTTTGTGTCTAGTATCTATAGAAAATTTTTGCACGTATGTGATGTCATCATGTTGCCACATGCGTAATTTGACATGTCCACGTTGTCAAACAATTGAACAATTAATACCCTCATGTGAAAACTGCGACTTGTCAAACGTTGAGTGAAATACGTGTCAAAGAGAATATTTTTTAATGCGTGGATGAATTTAAATTGGACACGTGTCATTCCACATGTGTGAATGACTGATCCAATGATGACCTATATAAATTATTTTTGATAGCCAATGACTGAACGTCACGTGTCCACCAAATCCTATTTCACATGTGCAAATTTCTTCTATAAATAGATGCTTCGTGGTCCAAATTTTCATGAATTTTTTTCAATTTTTTGCGCTTGATATCGCTTTTAAGCATGCTGAGTTTTTTTTGTCTTGTTACGTCTTTATATTGTGCTTCAAACTAACATCACTCCAATATCGCTTTCGAGCCTACAAAGTCCTATTATTTTTTATTTCCTCTCTCCTTCTATGTTCGAAACCGATATCCGATCTATTCGTATCATTTTTGAACGGGATTCATCCTACGGATTATTTTTGATGTCTATTCTTGCACCTGAAATCGATATCTGAATTTTTTTTCCTCAATCTTTTCACCTATTTTCAAAAAAATGTTTGATTTCAAGTCTAATCTATTATTTTTTTTAAAAAAAATTCAAAATCATTGAGAAAATTGACTATTTTAAGTCATTTTTTGCTCATTGTCTTTCTGTTCTTCTTTGTCACAGAGAAAACTGGTATAGAAGTTTTTTTTTGAGATTTATCTTAGATTTAAGTCTCTGCTCAATTTTACCTTGTAAAGATCCTAGAATATGGACATTATTCATTATCAAGACTTGGTAAATATTGACAAGAAAAAATTTGAAGCCAAGCTTGACAAAATATTCACCAAGTTGCATGACGATTTTCAATCTATAAATACCTAGCAACTACACAATAAAAAATGTAGATTTTTAAAGTTTCAATCTGCATTTATTTATTTATTTATCTTTTGTCAAATATTGTGAATGATTCAGATACTGCTTTCTCTTCTACTTTTGAGACAGGTTCTTTTAGTGATATCAAATATGAGAAATCCAAGCTTGTAGATTTAGACTCTTTCTTTAATGATACGAGCATAAGTGACAATAATTCTACAAATTTTGACCTGAAACAGGGCTCTATTTAGGACGTCAAACTGCTAGCACTCTTTCTCCAAATTATGACACAATCAAAACAAAGTCAAATCTCGTAGCCAGAGACTTCAACCAGAAGATCAACAAGAACTCGAAGTCAGCCTATCCGATATACTGATGAGTTCGCTCATTATTCTATCAGGAGACAACTACAGTTGAGGAAGCTACGTCACAGGACGATTCATATTGTAGTGGGTTTCTTTCCTTGCCTATCCTCAACCCAAGTTCTAATCAATCTAGCATCGAGGAGATGAAGTTAGTTGTCACGCATAGATTTGTTCCCATGAGAGCGATAATATAGTTCAGATTTCAGCATGAATGGAAGATCCAAATCTAACTCTAACATCCATTAGCCCTAAGTATTAACACTACATCCATTAACACTAGATCCACAATGAAGATAGCTTACTCTTTCTCTCTTTGTCTCTCTTTTTCTCTTGTAAAAGTATAAAAACATGAATCCCAATAACAATCAGATTCAAAAATTAGCAAAACTCAATAAAAGCATGAGGGATGGAGGAAAAGTGATCGAGAGCAAGGACATTCATAAATCCATTTCACAAGAGAACCAATCTGCTTTATTGAAATGAAGAAATGTACATCTATAGGAACTCGAGTTGGTCCTTTTTTATAGTAGAGAGGAGGACCCTAGCCTCTGAATCCTATTGGTCCATTTCTACCTCCCTAATTATTCAAATTTAAAAAAGAGTGAGAATCATCAAAATTGGAGGGAAACCCAACTTTATTCACTAACTTGACATTTAGGCCCTGTGACATTAAAAGTCCCGCAAAAAGGCATAAAGTCCTTTGATTGTCTTTTTAACTAATCAAATAACTATGTGATCATCGGGTTGTACTTACACACGCAGGGTGCCAAATCCCTCTCACTTATTAACTAGGGTTAGGGTTGTTTTGGGATCCGCAAATCCTCCAACAATATCCCCTACCAAAACTGGTGGGGGTCCCACGACAATTAGGAGATGCAGTTACTGTGGAATTTTATTTGTTTTATGTCGAATCTTTATTAAATGATACTGCACCTTCTTCATGAAATTGAGTTGGGAAGTGTTGAAATCTAAATTGTGCGACAAAAAACAACAGTGGGCTCTGGCAATCCACTTTGAAGTTGTCCAGTATGTGAATCAAGATTCCCGGGAGCCTCCCTATCATTGCAGCACAAAAATATAGTCGAATCACCGGCAGCTGATCCTTGATGCTCTCTAAGGCCATTGGCTTATTTGGATCGAATGCCAAAGGAGGAAGGCAATCACCCCATCTCATTGTCACGGATGCCAACAGAGTCAAGTCTTTCACAAAAAGCATTGATTGTCTCACTGTCAGATCAGGAGAGTGTATATACTCCCACTGGTACACTTGTAGTGCCCGGTGAAAATCCACTGGAATTTTCCAACTGAAAGGTTGGTGGATGATTGGCCAATTTGACGTATGGATAGTAATTTTGTCCATGGCCAATCCCAAATCCTTCCACTTATTCCTGTGCGGCATTGGTATGTAAAATGGATCTACGCGCAATTGGCGAGGGCTGGCCACATAGCTTTTGATAGATTTTGGAGTTTTCTCAAAAATTGTAACTCTCCAAGCTGGCTGCTCTCCCAATGCAGGTATTTTATCCAATTCCTTGTCGGCCTCTATTTCAGAGGTCTTAAACTTGAGGACCCAACCACCATGCAAGGACTCATGAGGATGTTGCGCTAAAAAGCTCTAGATCTGGTCCTCTCCACCTTGGTCCATGCCCGAATCCAACCCTATATCCATAGGTGCATCAACTTGGTGCAGAGGGGAGAATTGTGGCATGATCGGAATTGAAATTTGAGGCCCAGCTTTTGAAGTTGTACCTGTGAATCTGTCAAAGCAGCCTTGGAATTCTTAAAGAGCCACTTTATAGGTTTCAACCTTTTTTAATAAATACACGATTTCTGTCAGAGTTATCGGATGAGCAAGTATTTGCGTCTGTAGATACACATCATGATCAAGGGTGGTCGCATCCAATTCACCTTGGAGACATGTGCGATTTTGTTCAGGCATCTATAGTTGACCATGGAGCAGCTGCACTTGTTGTTTTGCATCCTGCACGGCTTGTTCACTTGATCTTGGGCAATTGTGAGTGCATTCTGCAGTGAGCTAACATACTCTTCTAGGCGATCAATCAATTGTTGTGTCGTCTTCTTCTTAGCTTTAGATTTAGCTTCATGTTGTTTGGCGATCTTCAACTCTTTGTCCAACTGAACGACTTGCTGATGAGAGTATTTTCAGATCTCATATCTGAGATTCGTTGTTCCATTTCTTTTTTTTTTATCCAACATAGACTGGATTACTTGCGCAAGACTTGAGACCAAACCGAGAGCATCACCAGAATCTACTGTTGTGGAGGTGGTAGCAGTAGAAGGACCTGGTGGTACTGTCCCTGGTTGGCATGGAGCAGGTGTCTGTAACTCTTCTTCTTCAAAGAGGTCTTTTTCTTCATAGTCCTCAAGCATTGTGGCATCAAATTACTTTGGTGATTTGACATCTTGTCTGACCCAAAGTGTGGCTGGTGCGGCTTCAACTTGAGGTTGTTGGTTAATTTGAAAAGAGTCGTCAAAACTAGTAGGAGTATCATAGAACTGTTTGAATTCTCTTCCAGGGGATTGGAGTTCAAAGGGCGCAGGACTCTAGGGCATGACAAAAACTTCTAAATCCCCAAGGGGGTCGGAATCATTGAACATGTTCATGAAATGTTGGGTGTTTGGTGAAATAGCTTTTGTGTGTGGGGGTGAGGCGGCCTGGGTAGCTGTGATGACAATGGTAGCCCCAATGGTCACAGACTGTCCATGAGAGGAAGCAGAGGTGAGCAAAGCATCAGAGACAGGGGGAATAGGTAGTTCAGTGCAAATAGCAACAGGGGGTGGAAGCACAGCTGAAGATGTTTGCCTAGTACGACGTTGTGACGCGGAAGGCGAGTCAAGAGTGATGATCTCACTGCATGGATGACGTTGACTATGTGAACTGAATGTCTATTGAGATGACTCGGCCAGTGCTTCTTCATAAATAGAAAGCATGAAATCCATACGAAACCCATGTATTTTATTTTCAAGGTGGGAGGCTGCTAGGAGTGACAACAAAGGACCAGCAGCAAATTGCTGCTTGGTATTGCTCTTGATGGCTCGTTTGAGCTCTCCAAAAATAGTCTTGAACCATTTATATGGTTCCAGAGGCACCTTGGATATCTTGGCATGAGAATCAACTATCCTATACAAAATCTGGGTAATATGTTCTTTTCTGAGGTGGCCAACCATCAGGAAATTGTTCAGGAGCTGAGCAGCAGTGTGAATGACAGGATCAGTAATGGCTTCTAAAAGGTAGCCATCATTAGTCTAGTGCAGATCATTTGTAACGTAAGGTTTAATAGCCTGTTTGGCTTGCTTATGGTTTGGTGAGGGTTGGGTACCAGATGCTATCCCTATGGTAGCAAGGGCAGCCTCAATCACGCGCACCTTGTGTGTGGCTCCCTGGAAAGTAATATAAAACTTGAATTTTTTCTCCTTTCAAGTACTGAAGGCAAGAGTGATAAAATCCATGTTTATTCTCCTTGAGAAGGCTCTCTCATGAATACCCATTGTAGTAAGCAGAGGATTCGCAAGGGTCATCCACTAAGTGACCATGCTTATGCTAGGAAGGATCATGATATCCGTTGCAGATGGGACATCACAATGGATAGTATAACGCAACGACTGAGACGTATCGGTGGAAGACATGATGGAAAGAAATGGAAAGTAATAGACGCGAGAGTATATCAGAAAATAGTGTAGAAAGTTTTGAAGGCTTTGGTCGCTGGAAAAATTGGCAAGAGCTTTGCTAGCACAAGTGAGGAATGAATCGAATTCAGCCAACTTATAGGTGAATTTGGGGGGTCCATTATACTTAATACTAGTTTGGCTGATCAGTTCTGAACAAAAATTTGCAGGCTTGTTCAATACTATGAAAATAGGCTATAAAAATCTTGACGAAGGTTTTTGAGGTGCTGAAGCCATCCGACGAATGTTTTTCAGGGCTGGCGAAGGATGAACCTTCGCTTTAGAGGGTCCTTTGCCCAAGTACTATCATAAATGCAACTTTTCAAGATCTGAACCTATAGCCAACCTATTTATGACATTTTAAGACCATCTAGCATGTCAACGAAGGTTTTTGAGGAGAGTAACGTGCTCGGTGAAGGTTCCCAAAATGGCATATTGTTGATCATTTGCCTAACTCAAAAATAGGTACTTTTTCTGGAAAAGAACCTTCGCCCAAGTCAGTATAGATATATCTGAAGTGGATGCACAATCTGAAAGCTCAACAAAGGTTTCCCATACTATATAGGCAACATATGACCAAAACAGTGATTTTATAATCATTTTCCATCATAAATTATCTTTTTGAAAATACTTTTCTTCTTCTTTTTCCATTCTGATGACTTTTTTGACTTTTGCTCATCAGTCTTTCCTCATTTTTTCTCTTTTTTATTATTATTGTCTTTTTTAAACAAAATTAACAATTAAGTAGTAAGAGCAAAAACTTGAAAAACAAATAAAAAAAAAATTATTTGGATCATGCTTATTGAACTGGCGGAGCAGGTTGCCAAAACTTGCATAATCGGTTGTCATTCACAGGAGTATCACATCGGTTTTTGTCCAAGTGCTCAAGAATCACTGCTCCATAGTTCAGGATTTCCTTTATTTTATACGGGCCTTCATTGGCAAACTTCAATTTTCCCTTGATCAGCTTGGTTTTGTACATCAGTGCAAGATCTCCTGCTTTCAAATCCTTTTTGTGTAATCGACGATCGTGCCATGCCTTACGGCAGACTTTCTCTACTGCTAAAGCATGAACTGCCATCAATCTTGTTTCACACAATTTGTGCAACGCTTCATGATGTAGTTGGAAAGACTTATCATCATTTAATCGTTCTGTTGCTGCTATGTGTAAAGATAGTATTGAAAATTCAATCATCATGACAACATCTTGAAATGGTGTTAGATTTGTACTACTTTTGTAAGCGGTTCTGAATGCCCATAATGCTGCATGCATTTTATGTTCTCAATCAGATCAACTCGCTTCAACTGTCTTTGTCATCATAGTGCAGAGAATCTTATTGGAAGATTTAGCTTGGCCATTCCCTTTGGGATAATAAGGAGTACTAAATCTGTGTATAACAAAAAAATCTTCTAGTAAACACTTTATCGTTTGTACCCTGGTCATTGACAATCTCAATCGGACATCCAAATCTTATAATGATATTTTTGTAGAGAAACTTGGCCGTAGATTTTGCATCAACAACTTTGATAGCTTTGGCTTCAACCCACTTGGTCATATAATCAGTTGCGACGATAATGTATCGGGCCTGAGATCCTTACACATTGGGATGAATAGGACCAACATAATTCAGTCCCCAATTTTCAAATGGCGCTTGTGATAAAACCGGATGCAAGGGTTCATAGTTTCGTCTAGGTCCATCATGCTCGCTGACAAACATCACATGTTTGAATATAATTTTCTGTGTCCTTGTGAAGTGTAGGCCACCAACAACCTGATTGCAAAAGTTTGCAAACAATAATATCTGTAGAAAAGTGTCCACTGCCCATGCCGTCATGTAAAAACATGATTAAATCTGGTAATTCATGCAGTAAAACACATCTATGTAGATTATTATATGATCCACGACGATATAATTGTCCTACAATCAATTGATAAAATTGAGCCTTATGAATCAGTTGCCTCTTCTATACTTTTGTCAAAGAGTCATTTGGTTGTCCTAGCATCAAGTACTCAACAATATCCGCTGCCCACTTAGAAACTGTTTCTACATAGAATAATGCAACATCTGGTAATTCATCATCCACCTCAGTATTAACTGGTGCGGATTCTATTCCGAAATGTGGTCAGCTAGATAATGTTGCTTCCTCTTTCAAACCACAATTCAAAAGTCAAATTCAGTCAATAATAGTAACCATCTTGCAATACGTCCAGTATTGCATGTCTTGTTTACCAAATACAGTAACGGTTGGTGATCCGTATAAAATGCAAAGTGCGTTTTCATGAGATAATGACGAAATTTTCGAACAGAATAAATCATGATTAACGCTTCATGTTCTGTTGTTGAATAGTTCTTCTCCGGATCTGTAAGCTGTTTGCTTGCAAATCGTATTGGATAGTCCTTTTTATAGTCACCTGGCTGCGTCAAAACTGATCCAATTGCATATTTCGAGACATCAGTGTGAACATAAAACTCAATCGTCCAATCTGAAAAACACAGTATTGGTGCTAAAATTAATGTTTTTTTTAATTTTTTAAAGGCTTCTAACGCCTCTACTATCCAAATAGGAACAATAGTAAGCTTGTATATAGGTCTTGCTAAATTCGCAAAGAAGATAATAAAAATTTGATAGCAATTTGCATGATTCATAGATACATAAACTCCACGAATTGTTGTTGGCGGTGGCAATTCCACAATAACCTTGAATTTAGAATAATCTGTGGCAATGCCATGTCTCGATATCACATACCCAAGCACAACTCCATGTGAAACCCATAGTTGGTATTTTTCTGGAATCAAAAAATTTGATACTTGCGATATCTTTCAAATACTTTCTCTAATCGATCCAGGTGGTCTATATCTATACTATGGACTCCAAGGTCATCCAAGTAAATTTCAAAAAATTTCTATAGATAATCTTTAAAAGCAAATTGCATTACCCTTTGGAACGAACTTGGTGCATTATAGAGTCCAAACGACATTACATTGTAAGCATAGGTGTCCCATTCTGTTGAAAAAGCTGTTTTGTGATGATCTTTAAGTGCAATCTTGACCTGGTTGTAACCACTAAATCCATCCAAAAAAAAAGAAGCTTCCACTCCAGCAAGGCGGTCCAAAATGCTTTCAATAAAAGGTAACGAAAAACTGATCACTTCTTGTCACTTTCTTCAAAGCCTTGAGATTCACACAGATTCTCAATTTTCCATTCTTCTTAGGAACAATGACAATCGGTGAAACTCATTCGGTATGCTCAATCTCATAAATGAAATCGGCATCAAGCAGTCTCTGAAGCTCTTTCTTTATCAGATCCGCAACATTGGGATTATAGCGATAGAACTTTGTGACCTTTGGAACTGCA
Source organism: Diphasiastrum complanatum (assembly GCA_029204225.1). Taxonomy (NCBI): domain Eukaryota; kingdom Viridiplantae; phylum Streptophyta; class Lycopodiopsida; order Lycopodiales; family Lycopodiaceae; genus Diphasiastrum; species Diphasiastrum complanatum. Next base: position 60,908,853 of record CM055093.1, read on the forward strand.
TCAGATACTAAAGGTATGGTATGTTCAATAACTGACGTCGGACTACCATTCAGATCTTGATAAGTCCATGCAAAGCAATCTTGATACTTAATAAGTAACGTTCGGAGTGCTTGATATTGTTCAAGATTAAGTTGTGATCCAACTTGTACAATCTTTTCTGGTTCTCCTGGCTCAACAAGATTCATAGGCCGTGTCCTAGCTGGGCCATCATAAACATCTTTCGATTCTGGCACCTATTCTTCGGGTTCACGATGTGATTTGGGTAATATGATAACCACATCATCCAGTGTATAACGTTTACAATGTTCGAGCATATCATGCTAGACTACATCGGCTCGTTCTTTGTCAAAAGGACTTGTCTTGGATCTTTGATTAGTCTTCTTAGCAGGAATTGATCGTGGACGTGATGACTTTTGAGAAGATAAACTCTTCTTCGAAGGTGAAGGCTTCCTAGACGATGATGTCTTACTAGAACTCAGACTTGTAGAATTATCCTTCACTTTTCTTTTTTCTTTATCCAGTAAGGGTGGCACATTCTTTGAATCAATCTTTTGAGAAGGATTTTCTCATTTCAGGACCATATTATAATGTTGCTTGTCTTGTTTCTTCGTCATTGACCCTGTGATTCTGTCTTCCTTCAATATAACTACTTTTGACGGTTTTATTGTTAGTCCATCAAGAATATTACGTACTCCAAATCTAGATGGATCCATATGAATCTGCTCATTAGTAGTTTTTGCATTGTCATCATAAGTCAAGGCATGACTCACAGGCTTGAGTTCATCTTCAATCGGATCTGGGATAGGGTCCGTTGATATCCAAGCTACATTTAGCACATTCAATGAAAAAGTGATCGATGTATCCAAGATTCGATCCAATAATGAAATCTTGCTCAAATATGATTGATTATCTTGTTGACACATATATCTTGCTGTACAGTCAATCGTTGTAAGAGCTTCATTTCAATTGACAATATCAGTTTGAGAATCGTAATGAACTCTCAAATTTTTCTCTGGTCGGTCACAAGTATGATCCGTTGTTGATGAATCATCATCCTCTTTTTGAACCACTGGTTTGATAGTCCAAGTTGCAGGATCAACCTTGATTGCACGTTTCGATTTTCAAACGTAATTTTCTCGGTATCCCAGTTATGAATTACTTGCGCAACTCGTAACCATGGGCGTCCCAATAGGACTCGGTAGACATTTGGTGCTTCTGGTAAGTCCATTACTACGAAAGTAATGATGAACTGTACTCTGACAATTCTGACAGGTACATCTTCAACCATTCCTCGCGGACGAATCGTCATTTGATCAGCTAGCTTAATGGCAAAAGTCGTAGATTTTATTTTTATAAGGCCCCATTTTGCACATAGCTTTGTAGAAATCAAGTCAACTCTTGAACCGCCATTTATCACAGCTGCTTCATTAGAAAATTCTCTATGCTGTATCGGTAGAGCGATATTTTTTTGTTCACTTTCCCAAGCTGCTTCGACATGGGGTACTTCATTAGATTCTTCAAATCCAGCACAAAAAAGTGGCTCCTGATAGACTTTTGGTTCAACTTGAGTTAACTTTTGCACTAATATTTCTTTTGCTTTTGGCACCAAATAAAATTCGTAGAAGGCAATTTCCAAGAGTTGAGCTTAACAAAAATAATGTTTAAATTCCAGCATCCATTTTAATTCATCCTTGTTAGTAACAAATGCATCATGAGGAAAACCCAAATGATTGACCAGTAGGCCATGGTTAAGATAAGTAATGTTCTCAAGAATTGTGCCTAGAAATAGAATTTAAGGAATAGGAGAAACATCTTTCTCAATGTCTCATCCATGCTAGCTTCTTGGGAAAAACAAAGTAGCGATTATTTAAGTAGTTATTGGGAACATCATATGCTTTGACTAATCATTATCTACTATGAATATCCAAAGTTCCATCTATGAGCAATGGAGAAGGGTCCCTCCATAAAGTGAGCAACCTAAGTCTCACTAATTGGTCTTCAAAGAACGTGCATTGCATCAATCTAGAATGAGATGTTATACTTAGAGCTATGAATTACACTGATAAAATCTACAATAATAGGCAGGGCCCATCTGACTTGACACACTCAATTATTGACACACTCACTTATTTTCTCCATTTGTGCTGCACATTGGAATGCAACTCCTCACCTCAATAGGATTGAGGCGAGAAAGTTTTCGACCAACTCACCACTCACACAATAATTGCATCTGAAGTATAAAAATCTGGGTATGTGGGTAGCATTATACCTTTAGGCTTTTATAATCCTTCTAAAGCAAGTCTAGACTCTCCACTCTGAATCTAGACTCTCCAGAGTGAATTGTATTGTTTCCTAGCAAATGCACAGCTTCCCTGATCATAATGTGAATGGATTTATGGTCTGTGCTCGATCGTGCGGATTTGTGTCTGAGTATCGAGTATCCGACACAATTTTGCAAGCTTGTACGAGCTGGAAATTGACCCCACTTGAAGGCTGCGGACGCTAAGACTCAAAAGATCACAAATGGTTGCCAGAAAAGAGAAAAACACGCATCACAAACTTGGATTCTGAGATGGAGTCTTTGCCTGTTGGCCGGGGCGAGTTGTCGGTGAAGGTAGGAAGGTGGCCCAAAGTATCGTATGTTTTGTATTTGTGCATGACAGCTCCGCACGGCTTCCTTTTTCCAGTACTCTCAAGACTCAAGACAACAACAGACACCGCGTCTCCTCTTCGTCCATCTTTTCTTGCATAATAAAGGCATTCTAGTAGCTTTTAAGTCCGCCTGCTATGCTCCGTATGAGTAAGGCACGTAAGCTGTCTGGCAACTCTTGACTTCCCTTCTTCACCATCACAAATCCTGCATTCTTTTTGGGTTTTGGATTTTGTAAAATTTTGACAAATGTTGCATTCTAAATCCTCCAACCCAACAATCTTGTGCTGAGAGGATATCATTTTTACTTTTGTTCATTTCTCAAGTACATCAAATCCTCCAACCCAAGACTCTAGTGACTAGAGGATGATATCATTTTACTTTTGTTCATTCCACATGTGCATCAAATCCAGCAAAGATTTGACTTCTAGAAGAATTCGCTAAAGTGCAAAATTTTTGAAGACTCCATGATTTAAGGGTGAGCTTCTAAAAGTTTTTGTGAATTCTTTTTTTAAAATTATGACTTTTGAAAGCGACATGCCACCTTAAAATCAACTTAAAGATTTTCAAAAGAGACTATGGAGTCAGAGGGTGCTACACCTTCTACCACCACCTCTACAAAGTCAAAGCGTGGGCCATGAAAGATTTCAGCCACAAGGGACAATGCTTTGCCAATCCCTTATGCTTGGAAACGGATTTTTTTAGTGAGCTTTCACAACTACTTGGAATAAACTTGCCAATATTTTGAAGTTTGAATTTCTTTGTTTTCATAGGTACATATCTAGTTGATTAAGATGATCCATCTATTCTACTTATCACTGACTAGAATCTTTAGTAGTTTAACAAATTCAATGTATTGGGGAGTGGAATTTTTAGTGACCTCATCATGCATCCAATTTGGTTGTGTGAGGCTTAGGCACCATTATGTTGAAGTTTTGCTTGTTGAAGGAGTCCAAAAAAGCATTTTTTGCATGGTCTAAGTTTACGAATTGCTTGCTGGACCTGATAGAAGCCTCTATGCCTCTCTAATGAACCTTAGAAGAGTGCTTGTAACCTCTTATTGAATGCTTATTAGGCTGGAGATGGATTTTTTAAGATACCTCCTTGGAAAAGTGCACCCTCCTACCTATTTTTTTTATCAGTTACAGCTCGCACGTGTGAAGCCTAGGTGGAAGGGTGATGTGGCAAGTGTCTTGTAGACCTATTCTCCCTCCGTACTGTGCTTTACAATGACCAATTTGGTGTCTTGTAGAGAAAGTTATGGCTATCGGAAGTTTGGCAATTTTTGAACTAAAATTTGCAAATTTTCCGTAATGTTCTGATGCATGCATGCATGTAACTCAAAGTAGTGCTTTTCTGTTGTTGGAAATATATGGATAGACCTGTATGCATGTTTAGATGCATGGGTACATGGGTGTTCAGTAGATTGATTAGAGAAAATTTCATGCATGAAGCTATTTTTAACAATTCTAGTTCAAAAAGCTGATTTTATCAGTTTATAGGCAATTTACGTAAAACATTTGAGTTTTTTTATTTTGAAATCACTGCATGTCATGTCTGATGCATGCTGGATGTTTCAAAATCCTTTTGGAATGGGATGGTAAGTGTGAAACTACCAAGTCGATGCTTTGGATCGATTTTCACAGTTTAGGTCCATATCGAACAGAATTTGAAAATCTCAGTTTACGTAAAATATGAAATAACCATGGATGTTTTGGATTTGTTCAAATTCGTTGGTTATTGATCAAACAGAAATCACTTGTAAAGTGAATGATCTTACTGAGTTGAAATCAGTCGATTTTTTAAGGTTACAATTCCTTTCACTTTTAGTTGTAGATTTTAAAATCTGTCAACTGATTGGAGCATTTCTTGTTTTTTGGAATCAGTAAAGACCAAGAATAACGCGAATCTTATTGGAACAATTTTTATGCTAATCCATAATGGGATTTGCCAGTAATTAAGTGTGACACTTAATTAGTTGAACAATCATCATTAGTAGCTAAAGTACTACTAATACCAAATTGAACTTTTTCCTAGTACAAATTTGGGGCTTTTTGCCTGAACCATATTTGGAAGGGAGAAAAGAGATGAAGTCTGAGGGGTAGTTGATTTGTTGACCCAGTCGATCAGTTTTGTTTATATACTTTCGAAGTTTAATTGATAGCAAATGAGAATAACAATTGGGAATCAATTAAGAAGACTGCCTCTAGGAATTTGGATTTCTTTTTCCCAGTGTTAATTAGAATTTTGAGAAATCAAAGATTCTAAGAGAAATGTGAGTGCCAAGTCAGATAATACATTTATAGAACCATCTCTGTCTTGCAAGTGATGGCAGAATCTAGCCTATTTGGATTCTATTTGTGGCATTATAGAGTGTTTCTTTATAATGACTGAGACAACCAAGAGAAATTCTAACCTGTAAAAGAATTAGGTTCTTTTTTATCGATTTTGAAATAGATATTGGATATCTAGGACAATATGGTATTCGATTTTGTTGAGATCCATGTTCCTTTTGGGTTAGTGAATACACTTGAGGCATTTCATTTGTATTTGAATGATATATTTTCGTCACGTCCATGCTAGGGTACAATGTGGAGTGATATTCTTTTGGTAACACTTAAAGAGCATGAGATATTCCAATGGTTAGATGTATCTCTTGGAATTGATTGTGATTCTGATCCTATATCTAGGTATAGGATAGCCAAATAGTCTTTTTGACTTTTTGGGTAAACAGATCTCGATGCAGAGAATTATTGGAGGAAAAACTGGTGGTATGGGACATAAGTGATTCCAAAGGGGATTTCTTGGGCGAGTATGATCTGTAGACTGATGGTTAGTAATTATTGTAATGGCCATACTAACAGTGAAATCCATTGGTTTTTGTTTTGGGTATTTTGGGAGATTATGAGATATAGATCGATCTCAAATGGTGTCTCATTATTTACAAAATCTAGAAGCCATTTAATCTATTTCTCTACTATTTTAAACCCCTACTTTTTAAAATTTTCTTAAATACGAGACAATTGGATTGAAGGGGGAGTGTTAGATTATTCTCCTACTAATCGACTAATTGACATTTTAATTTTTGTCCAACTCATTATCCAGACCTACAGCTTTCTTCATGTTTTTACACAGTCTACATAACAACTCGGGAATCGCTTACAGGTGGATTTGACTTATAAATGTTTGAGCATGGTTCGACAAATATTTTGTCGAGGCAAAGATAGTTTATTGTCCGTCTTAATTGAAGCCACAGAATTTCTGGGAAGATTCAACTGGACGAATGTTAGCTCACTTTGGATGGATGCCAACTCACTATCCATTTGACGACCTAATTAGCTGTCCTACTATTTTACCACCAATTGCCATCGATATCAATAAGCCTTTGAAGACTCAAGACAACCACATCAACATATCACAACTTTATTACTGAGCAGCCCACTTATGCGCTTCATGTTGATATGGTGGAGCTATGAAAACTCACGACTTTCTCCAAGATATGCTCCACTATTACAAACCAATGTCATTCCTTAATAAATTGCGCTAGCAAATGATGGAGGGCATTAACAACAAGATTTACCAATCCCGCCAACAACAATCTCACCTCCAGAAAGCTCAAAAGATCCAGGACGAAAAAGCTTCAACTAGTGTGGGACCACCAATCCAATAAGGAGGGAAAAAATGTTAGCAACACAGTGAAAAATACAAAAAGAAATAAAACTCCGTGGCATGTGTATTGTAAGTCCACATAGGAGTAAATGTTAATAAACTTCTACTATGGCATGTGTTTTGTAAGTCCATGGGTAGAAGCTTAAATAAATTAAACAATTTAAACTTAAACTTAGAACTTAGACTTAAAAAAACTTAAGCTTAGAAAGATTCTAAGTTATCTTAAGCTATCTTATAAAGTCTAGAGTTAGAGATTATTCTAAAAGTCCTAAGTTTTAAGTTAGAAGTTGAGAAGCCTTAGAATGGCTAGTTTAGATACTAATCCCATAAGCTAGTGGATGCTTATGGAAGGCCCTTCTTGATATAAGAAGAGAGGCATCTCCCTTGTAAGTAACACTTTGAGATTATGATAAATTGCTCTCTTTTGAGATTGTCTTTCATTTTCATTGTGTTATCCTTGGGAAGGTGCATAGCTTGAGGGAAGGAGCTCGGGCCTCCTCTTGCCTCCTTTTCATAGGTTTATTGTGGCATGTTTCTATTTTGCTTATTGCTTAATTAGCCGCAATCTTTTATCCATCTCCCTTTGGTTGTTAGATAGTTTTTAGATTGATGATCTTGCTAGTTGGGAAGCCTTAGCAAGATCTTGTTATTTTTGTTCACCTTTGCTAGTTGGGAAAGCCTTAGCAAAGTCGTAGTTATTTTCCAAGTAGTGGCTAGTTGGGTACCGCCTTAGCCACACCGTTTTATTTCGAGCACCAATTGGGAAGCCTTGGTGCTCCTTGTCTATTTATGTTCTTATTTCATTGTAAAGCTTGTAGATCTTAAAAAGTGGATGATCCTCTCTATCACTATACTACATTCGTGAGTAGATCTAGCCATCGCATAAACTAGAAATAATTCCAACAGAGAGAGAGTGCCTGACCCTTGACCTTCCTATCGTAAAATCAAAATAATGAGCTCCTATTTATCTTAGGCCATCCTACATGAACTTACAAAAGAACTCTTCAATATCTTTCATCCCAGCCAATAAAAAATGGGCTCTATTGTTATATCTAAAATCACATAGACTATGTAGCCATTGACCTTATCTTCTCATTAAGCAATGATCATTTTGAGAAGATCTCTGAAGGTCCTATTGCATGCAATCAAGAGGACCCCTGTGGAGCAAAACAACCCAACCAACTAGAAACGACAAGTAAAGTCCCTAACCGCTTCACTTCCGAGCCATGATGACTGAGTGGAAGAGAGGAGAGGATCCTGTATTTTGGAATCAAGAAAATAAATGAGGAGATGGGCTCTATAAAGATATAGACCCCAAAAGTTGAGGAATATTCTCTCTAGGATATCCCAAGTCCATGCAAAAACAACTTGATCTCATATTCTTACACAAAAGCTATCAATCACCATGCACTAGCTCCATAGGTCCAATTACAATACTTGGGCTCTCATAATGTTATTAATTACATTACTGGCCTAGTACGGAATGATGTGGCATAACTAATAAAGTCGTACACTAGAGTATCAGCTATCCATGTCATGGACTATTTCACATCCTTCATGTAGGACATGGATGTAACATTCTCCCCTCCTTGAACTACCTTTTTCCTCATAAGTGAAAACTAGGTGTTGGAATATATATATATATATATATATATCACGACAACGCGGTGCAGTGGAAGAGCAACAACACGCATGGAATCCTCAGTGCATGCAACTACGTATATCAAATTCAGACTGACTTCAACATATCAAAGTCTGCCCTACCTGATCTCAGCTTCGGAGTCACTTGATCGACACAATCGATTCCATAGCCATGGCGAATTATCTTAGTTTTTGTGGAAGCGTATTAGGTGCATATACTAGCGCAACAAATTGATGTATGTTATCAGTCATATGAATACAACTTGATCTATGAACAAGTTTATCTGCTAGCAAGAAATGATCAGAACATGAATAAAAATGAGCATTCAAGATGACATACATGACCTAGATTATTCAAACAATGATTATTCAGTCGTGAAGAAAATACAGTCTGAATGCAGACAAAGTCACGTTCTTCTTGAATCAGTACTCTATAATAACATAGAGAAAGAACAAAGCAATTGCGATTTGGATGCTCGATTGATCGACTTGATAGACGATTGAGATGATTCAATGTATGTGGAGCTTAACCAAAGCAACTGATAAGTCGGTGGCTATATACACATGGTTAACAAATTAAAAGAATAGTTAATCTATAATTTACAATTAGGATTAAGGCACTACATGTTGTTGGTAGCCATCTTCGGACGATATTTGATTTTGTCTGGTTGTGATGAAAGTACTGATGAGCGCCAATTTTTTGAATCAACTTTTGGAGTTAATATTGACATATGAGCAATTGGTGAAGTAGAATTGTCGATGCTGAATGTCCGACGAATAGCTGGTGTCAGTTGAGTAGATGTGACCGACGAATAGTCAGAGTAGGCTGAATAGTCGAAGGGTGGTCGAATAGTCGATGTCGGTTGAGTCATCAGGAAGCTATCATCTATTCCTCTTTATTTTTGTAGATTGTCAGGAAGCAAGTGTATTTCTATAGAGTATGCCATTGTACAAGTATTTGTAATCATCTAGTGAATGGATCTAAATTAGTAGAGAGATAGGGATGGAGAGGATAGAAATCCAACACCCCCCTTAATCTAGATCCTTGAATGCCTTGATTTTCAAATTCAAGATAGCACAAAAATTCTTGTGTGCTTCCAACTTCAACCCTTTTGTAAATATATCAGCTGCCATGAACTGGGTTCTGCAAAATTTCAGACTTACCTCCTTGTTGAGTATCTTGCTCCTAATATAGTGTTACTTAATCTCGATGTGCTTGCTCCTAGAGTGAAATCTAGGATTGATCGATAATGTGATACCACTCTGATTGTCGCACTGAATAGTTTTTGGAGCAGACTGTCTGAGACCAATATCTGACAATAAATATCTCACCAAATTGCCTCTTTAATAGCTGCAATGTACTTAGATTCTATAGATGACATTGCAATGGAGGTTTGTTTTTGACTATTCCATGATATTGGACCATTATTGAATAAGAAGACAAGTCTAGAAGTCGATCTTTTGGTGTCAACATCGCCTGCCCAATTTGGATATGTATATCCATGTAGTGTATAGATATCGGATGAATCGTCATCATCGTAGCAGATATAGAGGTTAATAGTAGCTCGTACATATCTGATAACCCTGAAAAGAGCTTTCCAATGGATCATACCAAGGTTGGTCATATATTGGCTCAACGAACTGATGGCATATGCAAGATCGGGCTTGGTAGAGATTATTGCATACATGAGGGATCCGATGATTGATTGGTATAGATATCCCTTCATTTCAGCCTTCTCCTTATTGTTCTGAGGGCATTGCTCCTTGGATAATCTAAGACTTGGATCCATGGAAACTTGAATTGAATTGCGTCAACAAATTATAGAAGTACCTTTGCTGGATGATATAGAGAAGTATTCTGCTTCTTTCTTTGTGGATTTGAATCCCGAGACAATAATGCGCCTCTCCAAGATTTGTCATCTCAAATTCTTAGGATAGCATCCTCTTGGTATCTTTTGTCAGTCCGATATTTTTTTTAAACAACAACGTATCATCAACGTAAAGTGTGATGATGACAAAGAATTGATTAATAGCTTTGAAATATACATTACAGTCTGTAGAGCTTGGTTCAAATCCATGATCAATCAAGAGTGTGTTGATTCAATGAAACCATGTCCTAGATGATTGTTTCAGACCATACAAAGCTTTATGGAATTTGCATACATGATCTTCTCGACCATTGAGGATATAGCCTTCTGGATGGATCATATAAATGTCCTCCTCAATAACTCCATTGAGGAATGCCATTTGTACATCCATCTGGTGTACCTCAAGATCTGTTGCAGCAGCATATGTAGTAGCAGTCGGATGGAAGTGTGTTTGACAACCGAGGTAAAGGTTTCAAAGTAGTCGATATTGGGAATTTGTGAAAATCCCCTTGCCACGAGTCGAGCTTTCCTTCTGTCGATACTATTGGCTGCTTTGTATTTGATCTTAAATATCCATTTGTAGTCGATTAGCTTTCTGTCTACTGGTAGCTTGGTGACAATCCATGTGTTGTTCCTCAACAACGAGTTGTACTCCTTATCCATTGCTTCTTTCCAGAGATATGTGTTGGAGGATTTGCGGTTCCCAAGGCAACCCTAACCCTAGTTAGTAAGTGAGAGGGATTTGGCACCCTACGTGTGTAAGTCCAACCCGCAATCACATAGTTATTTGATTAATTAGAAACTCAATAAAAGGACTTTAGGTATTTTTGCGGAACTTTTAATATCATAGGCCCTAAATGTCAAGTTAGTGAATAAAGTTGGGTTTCCCTCCAATTTGGATGATTTCCACTCTTTTTTAGATTTGAATAATTAGGGAGGTAGAAATGGACCAATAGGATTCAGAGGCCAGGGTCCTCCTCTCTGCTATAAAAAGGGACCAACTCGAGTTTCTACATATGTACATTTCTTCATTTCAATAAAGCAGATTGGTTCTCTTGTGAAATGGATTTATGAATGTCCTTGCTCTCTATCACTTTTCCTCCATCTCTCATGCTTTTATTGAGTTTTGCTAATTGTTGGATCTGATTGTTATTGGGATTGCATGTTTATATACTTTTATGAGAGAGAAAGAGAGAGAGAGAGAAAGAGTAAGCTATCTTCATTGTGGATCTAGTGTTAATGGATGTAGTGTTAATGCTTAGGGTTAATGGATGTTAGAGTTAGATTTGGATCTTCCATTCATGCTAAAATCTGAACTATACTATCGCTCTCATGGGAACGAATCTACACGTGACAACTAACTTCATCTCCTCAATGCTAGATTGATTAGATCTTGGGTTGAGGATAGGCAAGGGAAGAAACCCACTACAATTTTGGCACCGTTGTCGGGGAGCTCCGCCAATTTATCAGTTGCGGCATGTTTGTTGGATGGTTAGTGTTACGAGCTCGTAACCAGTGCCAAACCCTAGAGAACAGAGATAGGTCAGATACCACAGTCAGGGTCGTGTCCAACGTACATGACCAACAGGGCAAGACAATGTGAGTAGTGTGCCCCAGCACGGTCCATAGCTATGGCGGGCCTAACACAGCCTAGGGACCCTGTCAGCAGGATAGGGCCCCCAGTTGGGTCCCGACGTGCAGTCGGCCACGTCAGTGCCACATGGCCGACACTTGGCAGTTGCATGCTACCAGTCCTCACACTGGGCTAGGAGGGGCTTACTCTATATCAGGGAGTAGGCAAGGTTGGGTGGATCAGTTAGTGTTTGCCCTACTGTGGTGTTAGGATACATTACAGTTAGCTTGCGTTAGGCATCTTGTCGTGGCATGAATAGTGTTAAATCTGCATTTAGGATTAGTTTGGGAGTGATTTTGCTTGATTTGAGTGGATTTGCTTGTTTGAAATTTAATTTGATTGTGGATTAGGGAAAGCTATTTAGATCACCAATCTTAAGATCCATTTGGATCTGAGATATAGAAAAAAACAACAAAAATCGATCAAATATGAAGAACTCTTCAAAATGACTGAACCGGAAGCACCACAAACAGAACTACTCATGAATATTTTGTCTAGTAAGATCAATATTACCTACTTTTAATTATCCGGTCCATGTCACACACATAATATTAGCTTATATCAAGGCTCATTTGGAAGTAGCTATGGTAGTTGGGATACATGATATGGTTCTTTTAAGTTCAAGGGCTAACTTCTAGACCTCTCCACTTCCTCTTAACTTTGCTTTTTAGACACATCAATCATCGTCACTCCCTTAGTCAGCTTGTTTTACCATTCGTAACAAAATATTGCTATCTCTACGGAGTGTCCTCCCTTCTCTTCAGTACAAGAAACTCCGTGCACTTCTGATGAATTAGAATTTGGGGGTCCTAATCTTCAAATTTTTCTCACCAAAATCCTTATATATGTATATTAAGAGATCTTTTTGAATGGTAGAGAAGTGAGTTAAAACTCATCAACCCTAATTCTACACTGCTAGAAAAAGAGAAAAGAGGCATCCATGATAGACACACACTTAATTCATGTACTGCTACTCATCTATGCACATAAAAGCCACAATGCTAGCTAGAGAGAGAAAGTAGGCACTGTAGTCCAAGTGTAGAGAACCCGTTCTCTTACCTTTGATCAATAAAAATCAAGAGAGTAAAATGAGGGTTGAGCCTTATTCTTACTGTTAGAACTCATGTTTAGAACCTTCTCGACCATCTTACCACTTGGCCATATGCTATCTTAGCCATCTACTTACACCAATGGTCTAGATGCATCTAAATCTAGCCAATAGAATCACTTTCAAACTAAATCTAGCAAATAAAATCACTGAGAAACTAAGTAAATAAATGTTATTGGCGGGCACATTTTAGAATTCACGTTTGAGGCCCTCAATTTGGCCAGGGGTGTGTCCCCAAGTTGGCATCAATATCAGCCTAAGTTGGTATTTGCATATTTTCACATATCCTAGCAAATCCAACTTAGATTCTCCCTTAAAGATTGTTTTCTTTTTATAGATTGTCCTCTTTTCTTTATCCCGATGTTTGTCTAGGGACTTAAAAAAGATATCCCAATCGATATAGAGATTCGTGTCCATATAAGATGCCTCACTATTACTTATATCAATTTCAAAATACGTGATGCGATATAGAATGTCATTGGCTCTTTTTTAGAAAAGTCTCTCCTGGTGTTGTTTTCCCATAATACGTCCCTCACAAACTTTTCCTTGAAACGAGATCTCAGGCAAACCAATTACAAGATTGTTTCTATTCACGACTTGTAAGCTTTGAACACTAAAATGACCAAATCTTCAATGTTAGTGATCACTTTGACTATCAGCTATGCTTAGCATGGCTTGATCAAATGATTTTGCATTGAATTTGTGCAACCACTTTTCATCAACTCTCACTCTTGTAGCAATCACTTTATAGTGATTTTTGATGTCCTTGACAAGACATGTGTTCCTATCAAACTCAACTTTTAGTTGTTGATTGCCATTGTCCCAACTATTGATAAGTTGATACTTAAATATGATACGTACAAAACATTGCTTATCCACTTTATCTTTAGTCTAGTTGCTTAACAAGTACCACTTCAAATCCCTTAATAGGTGATAATTGTCCATCTGCTTGTCCAAGAGTCATCACCATTATGGATTTCTTGAAACTTTGAGAATCATTCCTTCCTAGAAGTCACTCTTGGATGCTCCACTATCAATGGTACCACATATGCTTAGCTTTATCACTTGTCATTAACGTGGTAATGAACAATTTTGAGCTTTTGCATTTATCATTTTCATATTGATCATCATTATCTTGATTTTAATCAATGTAATCGACTTTCCATTTTTCCTTGTATTGCATTGTTTCTTTTTGTTTCTTGAAACACTCACATTCCCAGTGCCCAGGCTCTTCCTTAGGAAGAATTGCACTTGGGTGAATTCCCAAGTTGTAAACAATGTAAAATTATATGTACTTAAAAGCCACCTCAACTACAATTGAGAGTAGGGATGTTATATTCCATGAAGATCAAAAATACATTCTTGAGGAGGTCGAGTTCAAAGATTCTCACAAAGATACTCCAATCATCACCCTTGAAGATTATCATGGAGAGATGGGTCCGCGAATTGAGGAGGAGTCACCTCGAATCTTTTCACCAAGGAGATCTCAAAGAGAAATATTTGAGCCTAGAAGGCTTACCTATGAAGATAGAGACAAGCAAGTGGAAATCAACTCCACTGGTTATGCTTAGTTTATTTCTCATGAGGAGCCGACAAATGTATATGATGCACTCAATTCAAAGGAATGGTAACTTGCCATGAAGGAGGAATGAAAAGCTTTGATGGCCAATAAGACATGGAAGCTTGTGGATCTTCCATCCAACAAGCACATCGTTGGTTGCAAGTGGGTTTTTCGAGTCAAGTATAATCAAGATTGCACAATCAACAAGTACAAGGACATAGATTCTGTAAGCTTTTTTGTTGAATGCATATCCAACCATGATCCCTTTAATAGAATTAGGATCATCTCTTTTCCTTGTTTCCAAGGGCACATTAACAAAGCAAGCACAACCAAAAACTCTAAGGTGATCTACCTTAGGTTTCTTCTTAAAAAAGACTGCAAAAGGTGATTTTCCAGCAAGTGCATTGTGAGGTAATCTATTGCACAAATAGTTTGCATAATTTATAGCTTCACCCCAATAATCAATAGGCAAAGAAGCTGCTACTTGAATTGCTTTAGCACATTCACATAAAGCTCTGTTTTTCCTCTCAGCTACTCCATTTTGAGATGGAAAATAAGCACAAGAAAACTCTCTCTTTATTCCTTCACCTTCACAGTATTCATGAAACTTGTTGGAGATGTATTCACCTCCTCCATCACATCTTAAAGCTTTAACTTTAAAAGAAAAATGTTTCTCAACATAAGCTTTGAAGATTAAGAAGAAATAAAAAACCATAGCCTTTGAAGAAAGTTGATACATCCAGGTATATCTAGTAAAGTCATCAATGAAGGTGACAAAACATGTTGCACCACCAATACTTTTAGAAGAGGAAAAATGTACATCTGAGTGTATAAGCTCCAAAGGATGAGTAGTCTTTATAAAAGACTTCTGATATGGCTTTCTGTGTGACTTTGCAATGGCACAAGCCTCACAAGGCTTGAAATCTTTAGAAAGAGATTTTGGAAGACCAATAGCCTTCACCTTCTTAACCATAGAAGACATAGATTTAAAGTTAGGATGACCCAACCTTCTATGCCACAGCTCCTCCTTAGATAACAAAGCAGCTTCACAAAGGTTTGCATTCTCATAAGAATTCAACTTAAAAATTCCACCACATCTAGTTCCATCAGCAAGGATCTCATCTTTTCTCTTGATAAAACAAGTATTGGAGTTGAACTTTACATCACAACCATTATCAAGCAACTTTCCCACACTAATTAAGTTCTTTAGTTTTTGAATGAAAAGAACATTAGAAAGTGCAAGAACTTTTGAAGAAGCGAGTTTCAATGGAATGTTGCCAATTCCTTCTATTGGACACTCATGATCATTAGCTATGTAAATATACCTCTTGAGTCCTTTGAAAGGTAAGATTGAGTCAAATGACTCCTTTGAACAGCACATATGTGAAGAGGCTCCACTGTCTATGTACCAAGCTCCATCTTTCTTGAAAGGTGATGAAGAAAAACTAGACACCATAAATGATCCTTCTCCATCACTTGCAACAGAATCTTCTTCAATCTCTTTGGAGAGATTAGCTTGCTTGAGTTGGTTTTTCTTCTTGAAGCAATTAGAGGCATATGACCCCTTCTTGCCACAGAAGAAACACTTCACTTTCTTCTTTTTGGTCTTTGAGTTAGAAGGATGAGATGTATCATCTTCTTCACCATCTTTGTCTTGATCTTTGGCTTTGTCTTTGTTGGATGCTTGAGAGAACTGATTCTTACTCCTTCCTTTCTGCTTGCCTTTGACAAAGAGGGCTTTGTCACTTCCACCATGCTCAAGTTTGTTCATCCTGGAGAGTTTATAGCTGTGAGAAATTGGCAAAAATCTAGCTTGGTATTTTTTATGATAGAAGTTTGTAAGTGAATCTCACATGTGTGGAGGATGTTCCCACGTGTGGAGAATTGTAAAGTAAATAAAAATGTTTGATATAGGGGTCTCATAGAATTTCATAGTCAAGCATTTAGGTGTAGGATGTTGATAGGGTCAAATTTGGCATAGATGGTGAATTATCCATTTTCACTTGTAATGCTACTATTGAGCCAAAATAGAGTAGGAGGCCAAACTCAGTGGCTACTCAAGAAAAATAAAAAGATGTAAATGACCTCGATGATTTTTGGAAATAAAAAACAACCTAGATCAAGATTCCCAAAAGGACAAGCCACTAGAGCTAAGTCCATTATTGAATTCATATGTGTAGCCCTACGAGTACACCCTCTCTAGATTTTGCATTGTATTTTATCACTTTTATCATGATTATTCGAGATTTACCAAGACAATGTTCATCAAGAATATAGGACATTCTCACACGTGTGAATTTTGCTAAAAATTACAGTACACAAAAATAAGAAAGGGCCCAAGTAGGTCAATTTACTCAAATTTTCATGAACACCTCTTCTTTTAACTCACCATTTAGAAAAACAGATTTCACATCCATCTGATGCAAAGGCCAACCAAAATGTGAAGCTAAAGCAACAAGTAGACGTATAGTATTCCACTTACATACCGGCGCAAAGGTCTCCTCATAGTCGATGCCTTTACTTTGTGCATACCCTTTGATCACAAATCTTGCCTTGTGCTTTGCTATACTTCCATCTGCATGGTACTTAGTCCTGTATACCCATTTGCAACCAATGGATTTCTTGCCAACTGGTGGTTCTTCTAAGTCCCATGTGCTATGCTTAGCAATTGACTCCATCTCCTCTCCCATGGCCTTGACCCAAATGTCATCATCCTGCATTTTGAATTTAAGATAATGAAGAAAGAGAGAGAGAGTGTGTGTGTGATTTGATTAAGATTTAGGGTAGTAGATGAATAGATTGTGTGTGTGTGTGTGTGTTTGTTTTTTGTATATGCATTAGTTTAGGGTATTTAAGAGTGATAGATAAATAAATAGTGTTTGATATAAAATTATAAATATTGTTATTAATAGATTGTTAGAATTATTTAAGATAGTGTATGTGTGTTTGAGAGGATGTGTATGTGTTTTGAAATTTGCATTGATCTATAGTTTAAGTTAATAGACAAATAGATATAGATAGTGTTGGGTAGTAATAGATTGTTAAATTTATAATGTGTGTGTGTGTGTGTGTGTGTGTGTGTGTGTGTGTGTGTGTGTGTGTGTGTGTGTGTGTGTGTGTGAGAGAGAGAGAGAGAGAGAGAGAGAGAGAGAGAGAGAGAGAGTGTATGTGTGTGTTTTGATTAAGCATTATAGTAGTAGATGACTAGATAATGTTTGATGGTAATTGTATGTTTGAATTTGCTTATAATAATGGTTCAATTGTGTAATATAATGTTAATTGCTTGTGCATGTGACAAAAAATATTCAAAAAAAAAGAGCAAGCGTTTAAAGAGCGAGCAATTGCACGTTTGCACTTAAGCTTCGAGTGAGTTTACTAGTGAGTTTGTGTTATTTCAATTTGTTTTATTATTAGAATATGTTATCTGACATAGTAAGAAATTAAATGTAATTCATAATTTTCATTTTGTTCAAAGCAATATCGTATTTTATCGCTTACACTAGCAATTAATTATTATGCAAAGGTGAAATGTAGATTATTAAAATCCCCAATCCTAGGAAGGTGTGTGTGTATCCCTTACTTTTCTCCCGTTAAAGGCGAGGTTCTAATCTTTCCAACTTGCACGCCGCAGGGAGGGAATATGTGGTGACATTCTGAAATAGGACATAACCGCAAGGTTCGGGTATTATAATTATCACATTCAACTCTATTTATAAAAATATACATAAAAAATATTGCGATGAATATATTAAAAAGAATGATAGATAATCATAGATCATTCTCATCATTTACATCATTTTCGTCATCACACAAGTCTTGACACTCATCTGAATCTAGGTCTAGGTATAATCGTAAATTTCTGATCGTGTCTCTTTCATGATGTGAGTTACCCTCATATTCAATCTCCTCTTGTTCTAATTCTATCTCATCCAAACGTGGGGAACTCAAATTACCCCCAGATTATTTAGTACATGGTCCGAACAACCTGCCGCCGATAAACGACAGGTTATTGGTATCCTTCGTGACGAATTCCAACAAGAAGAGGAATTCGACGAGAAGGAAATTCATAAGCATATGAGCTTATGGATTAGGCATTGTCGTGATATGGCACGACGAGCTTATAGGGACGGACAATCCAAGCCTTCCTGGTGTTCAAGAAATGATTGGAACCGTGTACAAGCGGATGAACGAACACCAGATAAATACAAGATTCAGAAAGATGTCGCGGCCGCTAGAATGCATGGGATAGGCAACCCTAGGTTGGGCAAGCAAGCATGGTAAGTGAACTTACACTACTCTTATAGTTTATCTTTGATTTTATATGTTTTTATTTTTTAATATGCATTATGACTAGCTGCTTCAACATAGCCCTAAATTAATTTCAACTTCAATTGAATGCATGGATAGTTGGCGGACTATGGACGTCTGCCAACTAAGGAGGAGCACGAAGTTGCCTTCAGGGAATCGTACGACGCATTAGTCGACAAACTAAAGAGCGAGGGTCATCCTCCAAATGTAAGTACTAGTTTTTGTATTTATACTAATGTGGTTTGTATTTCGACGTCAATTTTATTTAATTTAATACAATCAAGCATTAAATATTAATGTAGTTTGTTTGCTTGTGTTCATGTAGACTGGACGTCACGACGACAAGGAGTAGATTAGGTTTATAAGTTTTAATTGATGTTAGATCTAGAAAGACTCGTGCGACATTAAAGCACCAATTTTGTAATACATTAATTTATATTATAAAAAATATTATTATTGCAAATGATCGTGCTATAATGCCATTGCTTGTATATGTGCAATGTTTTATTTTTTCAAAAATTGCAATGTCAAATTTAGGGATGTGGATTGACGTAATAATCAACTAAGAAATGTCGGATTTCAAAACAACAATCAACATTATATCTAAAAATCTAAATGAAATTTATGATGTGCACAAAGCATATTGAACATGAAGTAATGCAATAAAATATTGCCATTTAGTAATGCATGAAGTATTGTCATTCATAATGAACATGAAGTAATGCAATAAAATATAAAATGAAAAGTAGTTTAAGAATGAAAAGTACCTCATGCTTAGGATGGTGTTTGATCCAGATGTTGAATGCAACTCAAAAATTTTGTTTTAAAAACAATTCAAGAACATTGACGTAGCATGGATCTGGCTGAGTTGAGAAGAGTTTGATTCTTCCTTTCCGCAATCTTGTTTTTTTGCGGTGAATAGGAAGTGGTGAATTGTCTTCTAATGCCATGTTCAGCCATGTAGTCAGACACCATGTATTCTAATGCCATGTATTCGCCGCCACCATCATTCGTAGTGCCTTCACTTTTGTAGACTTTGTGTCTCAGCCATGGCCTTGAATCTCTTGAAGCATTCAAAGACTTCAGATTTGTGCTTAATGAACGTGATTGTAGACCATCTAGAATAATCATCTATGAAAGTGATAAAATAGATTGCATCTCCCATGGACGGAGTTGGCATTGGACCACAAAGATCGCTATGTACAAAATCCAATACATGCTTTGTTTTGATGGAATGTGATTTGGGAAACTTGCTTCTAGAGTGTTTGCCATAGATGCATGATTCACAAAAGAAAGATTTCCTATCTAATGAAGAAGGAAAATACAATCCATCAACTAAGTTATTACAACGCATATAGGAAAGTGATCTTGTATTCACGTGTCCAAATCGACTATGCCACAGAACAACATTGTCGTTTACATTTTCTAGCTAATGCAACTGAATTAGAGAGTATATAAAGATTTCCAACTCTAGTGCATGTAGTCAGAGTAGTATCTTCCCCGAATATTGTACATTGCTCAAATGAGAAAGTAACAGTGTAGCCCTCATCAGTTATCTTAGAGACTGACAACAAGTTCTTTAATGGCTAAGGAATGTGAAGGATGTTGGGAACACAAATGGATAGATCATTGTTGAATGTGATCTTGACTGTCCCTTTGCCTTCAAAGCGTATGGTGCCTGAATCTCCAAGGTAGATGAATTGATCTCTACTATAAGCTGCATGCTCGGTAAACCATTCCTTGCGAGAGGTCATGTGCTAGGTAGCGCCGTTGTCCAGGTACCAACTATCACACTCTTCATTGCTATTGTTGTAAGCCATTAACAAATGTGTATCTTTCTTCTTGAATTCCGTCGCATTGGAGGAGTCTAGCTGCTGCTGTTGTTGTTGCTTTTTTGCCTCGTTGTAGATGCGGATACGACACTCCTTGATGTCGTGATTGGCTCTCTTGCAATATCTGTAGAAAATCTTCTTGCGCAATCCACCATGCTCACCTTGAGTGTGAGGCTTATGTTGTTGCTGCTGCACTCGATTCTTTCCCTTAGAGTAGTCTTTTTTCTTGGTGTATAGATCCATGGATTGTCTTTGATAGACAGGCTGCTAGTCTTTCTTCTCATTTCTTCTTGAAGTAGATGACCAATTACCTTTTGAAGAGTGAGGTCGGGTTGTGTGGACATCATCACCACAAAGTGCCCATATGACTTTGGAAGAGAAGAAAGCAAGGTCATAACAACATCATCATCTTGAATAGAACATCCTACAACTAATAACTGATCCAGTAAAGACTTGAAGGTGTTGATGTGAGAAGTGATGACAGTAGAATCATACATGCTAAGAGTAAAGAACTTCCTCCTAAGATGTAATCTGGTGGTTACATTATGAGTATCATAGAGATTTGATAACAAATCTAATGCATCCTTGGAGGTTTTGCATGTGGTAACGTGGGATATTTGGGAGTCGGCCAGATTGAGTGTGATACATGCTAAGGCCTTCTAATCTTTGATCTTCCATGCCTTTGCTTGATCACCATCTTCTAGTTTCAAGTCAGCACCTTCTACTACATCCTAAAGATCTCTATCTATCAACATCATCCGAAATTTTAACTTCCAGATGTAGAAGTTAGAACCTTTGAACTTGTCAATGATTCTAGCCTCGTTGGATGATGATGAAGAGTTACCTATACGAGACATGTCAACAGTAATACAAATGGAACAAACTTAATCTCTTGGTTTATATGAGCTATGCTCTGATACCAATCTGATGGGGCAAGGGAGTGTGAAGAACGTGAATGGAGAAGAGAGTAGGAATATTGCGGAATAACTCTTCCATTACAGCTAGCTACTAGATGCAAAAATAATTTGATAGAGAGTTTATGCTAAGTATAATCACAGCTTAAAGTGTTCTAATTGTCCACCAGGATCTTAAAAATTAATTCATACTCTCAAAAACAAGAGTACAGTCCACCGAAGAGATTAGAGATGGTGTGTATGCGTGTGCGATACGAAGCATAGTCCTGACAGATTGAAATGGCAATATGATATCGCGAGTCCCTCAGGTGTAAAAGACAGTCATCGTCTGATGATAAATTGAGGAGTTGTAGACGTCCGTGTTCTGATCAGAGTGAGTAGACAAGCGCGATCAGACAACGATAGAATGCATTCAATCACAACAAGCATTCATCTATGTTATACACATATAAAAACATATTGCTGTTATATTACACTAAAGCACAACAATGGCAGTTACAAAACAAAATGGCAGCGTAACTAGGAGGCTCAAATAATATTTCTTATGGATGGAGGCTCTCATGTAGTCTGTGTTGGGATGATCTATTTATAGATTGCATCCATGTATTAACTACAATAAATGATTGTCACCTAATTAGGTAAGCCGTTGTATTTGGAAGTATATGGCTTCTGTGACAACTATACATAGTGTCTATACAAAATTGATCAAGTAGGAGTTGCAGAAGTTACTGGATGTTGATTTCATTTATTAAATCAAGCTCATAGAATGGATATCACCGATAGTCATAGTACCCAAGAAGAATGGAAAAATACGAATCTATGTGAACATGAAGACATTAAATGCTCAAAGAAAGATCATTTTTTTTTACCATTTATAAAAAGGCATTTGCATAAGTAAGTATTAAAAAGTTTTCAATCCCACGATCATTTCATCTTTAAAAAAAAAAAAACATGTTAAACCAAAGTATGCAGACAATAGTTGGTAATCCATCTCATATCAATGAAGTGTATTGCTCAAAAGGAGAAAGTCTAGCATATAACAATTCCAACAATTTATTTATTGACATTAATCTTAAATTACTAGCATTCATCATAAATTTTTACGATATTACAAATGAGAATGTCAACTCAAGTTATATGAGTCTGAAATTATAAAAGGACAAAAAATGAAAAGTGTCAGTCTCACGATCATGAATGGAGCACTTTCAAATTCAGAAGACTCAGAAGGCCTCAATTTCAGTGTTCAATCAAAAAATGATATCTGGTGGTTGGCAGCATTTTAGGTATAGCAGTTTCTTCGCATAATGAATAGGGATCATCATTTTAATATGGATTTCATTTGGAAAATCTTCTCTATATTGATATTATGAGGCTAATCACATTTTTGTATTCTCTTATAGGTGATGAAAGAGGACCATGACATTCTCTCATGGATATTCAATAGAACGTCATATCCTGCCACCATAAAAAATCACATGGAGGGAGTTCCACTCAATATTTCTAGAATTGGCATTTTCAACATTGAATGACATTTAGCAGGAGATCTGAAGACATTAAAATGTATGTTCAATGTATCCCATGGCGCTAACTCTAAACACCCTTGTTTGTACTGCATGAAGACAGCAAAAGACATGACAAAGAGTACATGAATATCAAGAGATTGAGAAGATCCTAATTGGAAACCTGTACTATTGATTCCTTTTCAAAATGTTCATATCTGTACATGTCTATCTTTTTGGACAGCACATGCACTGGTCGTCCCACTTTCACTAAACAAATCCAAAATCTAGTCGGTCGGATGAGAAAACATGTTTATCAGTTTATTTACAAATTGTTGTGTTTTTGGTATGGAGAAGCCACAGAACCAGTCAAGGGATTGTTTAACTTTTTGTTACTGTAAAAAATTTGAAATTGTTGCCAAAATTAATACTTTCTATAGTATTGTAATGTAGCATTGATCTCTTCCCATCGGTTGAAAAATAGCTGATAGAAAAATATTCAATCTCATAATAAAGTTGAGCTCCACCAGAATTTCTTACATTTGGCTTATACCTGCAATTAATAAGAAAAAAATGATTAAAGAATGTTCAATCCAATTGATAAAAAATATTCAAAGCAGAAAAACAGATTATTGTGTTTGGACAAAAGTAAACCAGTTACTTACCAAATTGCATTTTTGATGCCTGCATTGCAAACTTCGAGAAGGGTTTTGTGCACGCCAACTTGTTGCTAGTTGGAGTGGAATACCACTATCCTCCAAAGTGGAGCTGTGGCGATTTCCAAAAAATTAGTAACAACTTCCTTCCTCTTAGTGTATTTAAAAGGGCGATCATCATTCAACGAGCTCGCCAACTTAAAACGGTATTTGGTACTCTTGGAGAATCCTAGATTTATACTTATAACATGTTTTTGAGTCTTTTTATGTTTCAACGTACCGGCTTTGGTTCTCTATTCTTCAATTTTGGTATGATAGGCAGTCTTTAGTTTTAAACTGATTGGCCCTACTTTAGCAATAATTGGTTCTAGAAGTTTTAACTAATAAGTAGAAACTATTGATTTTTTTTTGCACATCGATCATGTGAGTTCTTGGGTACTATTGCAGTATATATTGGGACTTTTGATTTTTTCTTGAGAGCTCAGATCTGACATATTTGGTACTATTTTGCTTCGAATTCGGTAGTATTGTATGTGTGCATGGTACCCATTTTGGTAATTTTGACATTGTTTTCTCAACACTATTGAGTTGAGCATGTGTGTTTACTAGCACAATTTGTGTGTCTTTTACTTCCATGTTTAGGATATACAAAAATTCAATAGAAAATATTAATTCAGCAATATTAGTTTTTGTGCAAGTTGTTTAAGAGAGAGAAAGAGAGAGAGTTTTGATGGAGGTAAAGATAGTCAATATTCCCAATTCTAGAAAGGGGTGTAGCCCTTTTTTTTTTCCTTGTTGAAGACATGATATCATAAACGATTTTTTTGTTGGACTAGAAACATCCACAAGGAAGGCCATGTTGATGGGAAGGAGCATTGTGTTGACATTCTGGAACAGGATACAACCATATGGTTTGGGAATTTTGACTAACACTCTTCATGCCTTCTTTTTGTCACTTTCATTCTTTGTGGGTTCTTGGTACTTTTGATTATCCTGGAGTATCAAAGTTTTGTGGGTTGTTGGTACTTTTTTGTCCATGGTATTCCAAGATTTTTTTGTTCTTGGTTCTAGATTTTTTGTGTTCGAGGTACTTATTTGTTCTACTGAAGTACCGAAATTGGTACTAGTGGTTGTTGTCTTAGTCTAAATCTCGATAAAGATGACTTACCAAAATTGAACTGAAATCTGAAATCTGACACTATTGAGCTGCAATTTGAAATCTAACATTTTTCTTCTCTGACCTCGCATAATTAGGTATAGATGGCCATATGCCAACTAAGAGCCCCACTATGGGCAGTTTCTTGCATGAAGGCCAACAACAGAACAAGGACCCAGAAGCGAATTCAGCAATAAATGAAGTGCTAGAAGAACTTTCAAAGTACAATGATGATATAGACTACTCTGTAGTAGAGCAGCCTCACGATCAGACAGAAGAGAACATGGGAGAGTATTCGGTTGTAGGCAAGGCAAAAATTACTATTGACATAGACGAGTTGAATAAAGGTACAACATGAGCACCTAGAGCAAGTCTAGCAGCAAGACCATGCACAGCAAGACTGACAGGACTAGCAGCAAGACTAGGCACAGTAGGACCATGGATTTGGATCTTAATTGATCTGAAAGCCTTCACAGGGTATCAGAGCTTGTGTTTCAAATTATGAAGGAGGCAATCACATGTATCAATGATTTAGAAAAGATATCAATCCCTAAAGCATGCTAGATTGGATTCTACACCAAAACCGAGTTTTTTGCATATGTAGATTAGATCTTTTGTAGATCAAAACTCTATTTAGGGTTATATTCTTGATCAATTCCAATTTCTCACAATTCATGTTGGATTTGGCCAATTTTTAGAACATTGGAAAAGCCTAAGTGGTGGCTACAAGATTGCATATCAAATTTTTGGCATTTGCATGTAGCTTTTGAAAAAATTAATTTTTATGTGATTTTGTCAAATGCTAATTTTGATTGGATCTCTAGATTGTGAGGTTATTGAACTTCATTTGAGTGTGTTTCAATCTTAGGAATTGGCAAGAGTCATTAGATTGAGGATAGATCATAGGTTGATCAAGATTTCACTAATCTCTGCTTTGATTTGCTTGGTATAAGTGCTAGAAGAGAATTGAGAAGTTTTATATCTTTGTGATTTTCTTTTGAAAACATTTGTTGTTGTTCAAAGGATTGCTTTGTGCATTGAAACGGGTTGAAAGAGAGGTTCAAGTCATTGCTACATGACTACATCAAGTGGAGTCATGTTGGAAGCCAATGATAGGCTTACCTCAAGTAACTATTCATTGTGGAAAGTGAGGATGTAATTACTTCTTGAGATGAATGATGTTTTGGATATTGTTGTAGGTTTGGAGGAGAGACCAGCAACACAACAAGATCAAATGAGATATGACAAGAGGGGCCAAGAAGGCTCTACACATGATAAAGATGAATGCTACCAATGAACTTCTCGAGGAAGTTGGTAAGAGTACTTCATCAAAGGATGCTTGGCATTCATTGAAAAAGCTTTATGAATCCAAGTCTACTTCTAGGGTGTTGACTCCAAGAAGACAAATCTTTTCTTGTTTGTAAAAGAGTGAAGAAAGTCCAAATACTCTTATTTTGAGAGTGAAAGCATTGAATAATGAGTTAGCTTGCATTGATGAGAGCATTAAGGAAGGCTACCTTGTTCAAGCTATTCTTAATGGATTGTTGGATGCTCATGCTAACATTGTTCAAAATATTGCTATTCAAAAGACTTTGCCAAGTTTGACTGATCTTCAAGAGATCTTGATCTATGAAGAATATAGGCTTCAAGCAAGAGGTGGATCTTCATCAACATCTCAAGTTGGAGAGGAGGCTATATTCATCAAGGGCAAAAACAAAAGCAAGTGGTCTAAAGGGCAAGATCAAGGGGAGGCTTCTTAAAAAAGAAGGATAGATCAAAGCTCAAGTGCTTCTATTGTGGCATCAAAGGACACTTTGCAAGTGAGTGCTACAAGAAGAAGAGAGATCAAGGAGACAAGCAAGGTAATCTTATTCTTGATGAGGATGGTTTGGATGTTCAAGATGACTTAGAGGACTTTTGACTCCAAAAGGGCTGTATAAGAAATCGTGCCTTAGTAAGAGAATGTTAGAGAGAGAATAATAAAATGACCGGAATTTTTTCTCGTTTTCTAAGTTTCTAGTGCTACCCGCCATCTAAGTTGTGTGGCTGGCTCATTTTTTTGAAGTATATTAATAGTGCGCATGAAACAAAGCACGTTGCCAAGAAACGAAGCACGCGACACAAGTAGGAAAAATTCTCTCCAAAATTTCATGTATAAAGGATTATACAACTCCTAAAGCCCATGATCAATATTTGTAGATCAAAGTTTTACATAAATAGAACCTCTAGTCTTTTAGATTTCTCCAGTCATATTGTCACAGTAATTTTCATGTCAGCTTGTCGAATACTTGTGAGTCTTCATGAGAATGACTTTGAGGGGATTTGTGAGGAAGTTTTAGCAATGTGGGATCCTTTTGCAATTTTTTATTAATGATGTATGTCTTGTTCTTGTAGGTGCTGATTGCTTTTCGCAGAGTTTAGATTTATTGTTATTCTACTCTCCCTTAGATTAATAGATAATATTGTTGTAGATAATGTACTGATGTTTCTAGCTTCTTGCTTGAGTAAAATGTCTAGATTTACAAAGCCTTTTCAAGTTGTACATTCAGATATTCATGGAATTACTACAATTAGCAATAGTGGAGCTAAGATGTATGTAACTTTCATTGATGATTTGAGTAGATTTTGTTGGATATCTACTAAAGAGCAAAGATGAAGTGTATGATGTGTTTGTAAGTTCAAGAATGCAAGGGAGAACCAATCTTTCACAAGGATCAGGAGTGACAATGGTGATGAGTACATATCTATCAAGTTCAAGGATTTTTGTGATGAGCATGGGATCAAGAGGGAGTATACAACACCAAGGACCCCACAACAAAATGGAGTGGCCGAGAGGACGAATAGGACTTTATGTGAAAGTGCCAAAGCCATGAGGTTAAGTGCTAACCTTGATAAGCCATTTTGGGACCAAGCTTTGTTGTGTGCTAATTTCTTGTGCAATAGGTGGCCGAGTGCTATTTTGGATGGAAGGACGCCTTGTGAGATGCTATTCAAGAGGAGGCCGAGTGTCAACTTTCTAAGAACTTTTGGATGCACATTCTATGTCAACATTACTCTTGATGATAGGACCAAAGAGGATCCATCTTCAAGGAAAGGTATTTTTGCTGAATACAATGAAGTGAGTAAAGCCTACAAGGTTTACATTCCTTCTACTAACAAAGTGATTGTTGGTAGATGTCATTTTTTATGAGAGGAACATTCCAAAAGTATCTTCAAGCATTATTGATGGTGATGTGGATGGATCTAACATTTTTGATGTTGATGTAAAGGATCCTAGTTTAGATGATGATGATGATGGACCTTCATCAAGTCAAAAGCCAAAAAGAACATCAAGGGAAAGACAAATGCCTTCAAGGCTCACATATGATGAAAAGGGTAAGCAAGTAGTCTCTGAAAATTATGTTTGTTTCCTAACCTCTTTTGATGAACCTACAAGTGTAGATGAAGCAAGGAACAAAGAGGAGTGGATCCAAGCAATGGATTTTGAGTATCAGGCTCTTATGAAGAATGGAACATGGAGATTGGTGGAGTTACCTAAGGACAAGAAGCTATTGGATGCAAATGGATCTTCAAGGTAAAGACAAACCAGATTAGACTTAGAGTTTGACTTTTTAAAGTTACATTAGTTTAAAAGTATTTGAATAAACACTTTTTGAAATTGTGGGAAATGCAGAAAGTTGAATTTTAATAGATTCAACTTTGAAAGTTGGAGGGAAACCAAGTGGCAAATTTGGTTATGAACCTGTTATAAAAGGATGTAACTCATAGGAAGAGCAGTCACTCTCTCTCTCTCTTGCTCTCTCTTATCTCATTCATGCTTATACATGGTTCTCTTGGGTTTTACTATCCATTGTGCACTGTACTTGTGATATATTGTAATTCTATGTGTAGAATGTCTATTAATTGCTATTTTTAGATCCACACATGTGAAATACGATTGCGTACTAGAATTGTACAGATAGAAATATTATTTTATGTTTTGATTCATGTTTGATCAAGATTTTTTAGAGTTTGCATCTCATTTTTTTGAGTAAATGCTGATTTTTCTACATTGGCAAAATTGGTGATGTGTTGTCTTTCTAACCCAAGATCATTTTATGGATTTAGATCTTAATTGATCTGAAATCCTTCACATGTGATTCCCACATATTGCTGATACTGGCACAAACAAATTAATTTTTCTTGCAAATATCCGATTCTTGAATCTTGCAACAGATGGAACATGCGCAGGCATGATCCTTTCCATGATGACCAAACGTGTTTGTCTCATATGATTAAATGCATCTTTAAAATATATCATTTTCATATGGTACACATAGCAATAGGTGTACGGATCCTTCAGTTTTCAGACAAAATAAGGCTTCAACGCACTTCTGGGTGAGCCCTTTTGAATCTTTGGAACAGCCCCCAACTTGTGGCCTAAACACCTTATAGCTTACTAAAATAACATAATATTTTGCCTAAACCATTACTATATAAGCTGATCCATAATGACTTGAACATTAAACTGAATTTAATCTGTGTGTAAAATTCATAGCAATATGAATCAAAGGAGAGAAAGTGAGAAAAAGAAAGCATGAAGAGTGTTAGTCAAAATTCTTGAACCATACAGTTGTATCCTATTCTAGAATGTCACCACAATGCTCCATCCCCAATGGCATGGCCTTCCTTGTGGATGTTCCAAGTCCAACAAAGAACCATTTATGATACCATGCCTTCAATAGGGAAAAAACAAGGACTACACTCCTTCCTAGAATTGAAAACGTTGATTATCTTTAACTCTATCAAAAACTCTCTCTCTCTCTCTCTCTCTCTCTCTCTCTCTCTCTCTCTCTCTCTCTCTCTCTCTCTCTCTCTCTCTCTCTCTCTCTCTCTCTCTCTCTCTCTCTCTCTCTCTCTGCCCTAGCAAAATCTGCTGTAACCACATCAGAAACTATAATAACATTTCAGGATACGTTGAGAAACACACTAGTTCATCTCAATAAAGTGTTGGTTCATTCGAAACTTCTTAAAGATTCCTTCTACATTAAAGTCATTGTTAACATCTTCAAAGTGAACTTGAGGAGTATTTTATGAAGAAACTTAAGGTTTCTTGTGTCAAAGCTTTTGTATTTCATATGTGTCAAAGCTCGGATTTTTAGTCGAAGTCAAATGTGATAGTCTGCATATTTGCACTGACTTTCGCATAGTTTGCATTCTTCAGAATTTTGTCGCAGAAGTCAAATATGACAGTTTGCATATTTGCACCTTCTTTTGCATAGTTCACATTCTTGGGACTTTTGTCGTAGAAGTCGAATATGCAAGTGTGCATGTTTTTGCTGACCTTCACACTTTTTGCATTTTTCGGTTCCCATTCAAATATGCCCATTCACGCTTTCCGAAAAATGCAAAAAGTGCGAAGGTCAGACACTCCCTACCAAAGGCTTTGACACCAAGAAAATGATCTATCTTAAAGCTTCACAACCACACTATATTCAAGTGATGTTTTCTATCTACTCGTTATTAATCAATATCAAATTCGCAGTGTCAATATGTAGCTTGGAAGAGGTTAGATAGTAGGTTGTAGCAGTAGCTTCAACTTTGTAAATCGACTCTATCTAAGCTTATAGAACAGGGAATCACATCAACATAGATTTTCATCATTCTCATTTCTAGTGATATGTATTCAAGTAGTCTTATCGTGTTACACAACATAAGTAATTTCAAATCCCCTCTAAATCTAGATGTCTATTGATGTTACGGGTTTTGTTATTTCCCTTGAAAAAAAAATACCAAAAGTTTCAAAACAAGTACTACGTGTTGGGGAATGCGCGTTGGATGAATGCTAAAAAAGCTCGGTCGACAACTAGGACGTGGACGAACAATCAGATCAAGACGATCCTACTACTATGCGAAGGCAGTGTCTGAGAAATCCCTTGGTGTGTGCACTACTGATAACTAAGTAGGCGAACACAATAATAAATTTAGAGCTGCGCGGTTGTGTGCAGAAGCAAAGAGCAAACAATCAAACAAGACAATCAGAAAGTCAGACAAAAAGTGGAAAGCATGCAATATTGACAAAATATGAACATAGAACCAGACAGTAGTTTATTTAGATTAAGTATACTGAAGTAAAAATCAGATAATGTAGGTGGACACAAGACTATAGTGGGCAAAATCGTGTGCTCACAAAGCTAACTACAATCTGTAACAACTACGAGCTTATACTAACAATCCGTCTGAAAAAGAAAGAATCGATGCATGAAGACATCTATAGTGTCTGTCTTTGATAAACTAGCGTCTCAATGTCAATCACACTTGAGCATCTCTGTAATTAACTTATCGCATCTGGTATTATATTATTCTTTCCTAATTGTATATTACATTTGATCAGATAATGGCATGAGGCCATTGTGCTGTCTGGAGGAGATCATGGGCGGTTGCTGTCATTGTCAAGTTAGTTTGCACAATACATGAAGTGAGAGTAAAAATCTGACAATCGGCTGTCAAGGAATGGCTTCAACGCAAAATCTTTTGAAACGGGCCAAAATCCTAAAAAAGAGTAATTAATTTTCAATTTTTTAATTTTTTGCCCAAAAACATGTTTTTTCATAAAAAAAAATCTCAAAAAATTGCAAAAAATTCTTATAAAATATAAGCAATTTGGTCAAAAGTAATCTTTTTTGGTGTTTTTTAATGGTCCTAGTTTTAGACCAAAATCATAGACTTTTTTAATTAATCTCTAAATTTTATTTTAAAAAAAGCCAAAAAAATGCATATTTTAAATAAAGAACTACAAGTTTTTTGTTGCAAACTTCATAAAACCATCATAATTACAAATGAAATAATAATTCAAGAGAACAAATGATTTTTGAAACTCGAAATTCCATTGAAATACAAAACAACTGAAATTATATTTGCACATTTTTTTTTAAAGTACATTTTCTAAGGAATTTTCACTGATATCTCTCAATTCAGAACTTGACATATTCTCAACACTCGTTTTCAGTTGATGAAGACCCGTCTTCTTCATCAGAGTCAACTGGATATGTTCCTCAGAATCCGCATCTAATGTTGACAAAAAATTTTGTAAATCAGCTTTTCTCTATTGATGACGAGTGGAGGATGATGGTTTTTTTAGTAATCCAAGTCGTTCTTTCAATATAGATATAGTTGACTTTTGTAGATGATTGGTCATTGTTAATTCAAAATTAAATGCCAAAATATCTACATCCTGTAGATTCAAATCGTCGACTCTTAGTTGATTTTTTGACAATTTCTTTCTCTTGCCCTTTGGATCTACTAGTTGTAGACGTGACAGAAAGCAGGTCTGGTTGAGGGAGACTAGAAAACTACAGAGATCAACTGAACTGTTGATCCCTAGAGCTCCTTTCAGTCGATCTGTCAGGAATTTTACTCTGTCACTTGAGCTAAATGTTCGTTTTGTCGTGACAACCATGCATGGCTTATAGGGTGTTATAGATGATTTTATGTCCCAATTCTTTGAGGATACCTGTCTTTTGGTAGTGCATGGTAAGCGTGTCACTATCATGTCAAAAAAATTCGTCATTGTCAAAAGACTTTGGGACTGTTTTTTTAGTCTGCATATTGATAATGCCAGCACCTCCAGAGACTTGCCTCTGAATAGAACAAATTTGCCGACTACCTCCAAGAGGAAAAGAAGACAGTCTGTTTCCAAAAAAATTGGATCTTGACGGCCAACTACTTTCCTTCCTCCTAGAGTTACCCCTGCCAAGAGACCCCGCATCGTCTTGAGCTCTGAGTCAGATGCTAGAGAATCTGATTTAGATGGAGAATCACCCTTTCCTCCTCTTGTTTTCATCCACCAAAAGTGTTAATTATCCAAGAGGAACTCGACAAAATAACGGAGAAATCTATAAATATTGTATCTACTTCTTTTTTGCTCCTATACATAGTCTTTTTGTCAGAATTCCATACGATCATGTGCAAGTTTATTTTGATTCTGACCATTATAACCAATACGAGACCTACTTAGCTAATAAAATTGATCTTCTTGGCAATTATTTTGATCTTTTTCTTTCAAATTCATATAAAAGCTTTAGATTAGGTTTCAAATTTTGTGCCGAGCTGAAAGATAAAACATCAGAAATTACAAATATAATAGTAGAAGTCGGATGATCCTTTTTGCAGCATAGTATTAGTTTCAATTCTCATGGTGTTGTTTTTGTTGTTAGTCCATTTTTTATGGGAGCGATAAAGGCAAAAGAAGCCGATTTTGAGAAGGTTGTATATTTTATCGAATGCAGTCCAATGACAAAATTTTATTTGATTTCATATGAAAATAAGTAAGGATTGCTCTTTTGTTTTTGTTGCTTCAATTTGGATTGTTGCATACGATATTGCTTTAATAAATAAGGATTGCTTTAATAAGTATGGATTTATCGATATTTGTTTTTTGGTTGTTACAGTCGGCATTGGAGCTTGAACATTATTTCTGTAAAGATAAATAAGGAGGGAGTATCAAATTTTCTATGTGTAAAATTAAATTCAGCTACAAATACACATAGAGAATTTGATTCTCTACTTCATGATGTCATTTGGGAAATACCGATAATGGCAATCTGAATTGGCGAGATAACCATTAGATCTTTCAAGGTATATTCAATTTATCTCTGATATGCATGTATTTTTTTTTAATTTAAATCTATCATCATAGCGTAAATTTTTTTTTAGTCATAATATTACTAATTTTTGTTCAATATATGCAGCGTGTACAACAAAGGGACGTTTTTAGTTGTGCATGGTTTGTCTTGTACAATACGAAGTTATTTTTTGAGTGGTATAATTTACAAGTAGATGTAGATATTGAAAAGGTAATATCCTATTCATGTGTAATTCCTTTCATTCTGATTCATATTTTTATACTATCATTGTTTGTAATTTGCTGATTCACAAGTTTTGTGATGACAGTTCACTCTTGAGCCATATATTCCTGACGATGTATATAGATTTCGGCAAGAGTGTTTTGTGATGACAATTCACTCTTGAGCCGTATACTCTTGACAATGTTTATAGATTTCGGCAATAATTGATCAAAACCTATGTACAGAACGGTGCAAGCATTGCACCTGAGATCAAGGGCCCTCAAAAGCAGGCTGCTCCTGTCTTAACAGCCTTTCAGGTTGCTCAGGATAGAGATCTTATTATATATGATAAAAAATGAAAATAAGTCCTTCCTAATACAAGGGAAGACGATGTTATAGCAGAGAGGCCTCTTGCCTTAAAAGGCACAGAGGAAGGCGAGATAATAGAAGAGGGAAATGTTCCATTACCAGTTCCTAATATTGATACTGAAAATATAAAAAAATTGACTGAATAGAGATCCATTTGTAAATAGAGATACATAAAAAAAAATACAATCATTGTACATGTAAACAGCCCGTTTATGGGATTTTTATTGAAATCAATATAGAGTCTTACAATCAGGTTGTGTCCATAGTGTAATACTGGAATGCAATTTTCTATATTGATAAAAAGACATGATAATTGGCATGTATTTGCTGATAGTGAATCTCAGTGTTCTTCCATAAGTTGAATTGTTTCGCCAATATCTCTGCATTTGATCTCGAGCTCATGTCTTTTACGTACTTGCATAAAACTAATACAAAGTGAGTTACAATTAGTAAAAAGATTGTATTAGAAAGTTCTGATTGAAACTATTCATAAAGGATCAAGTGTTTACAGTTACTTATGAGTTTACTACTGAAAATGAATCTGAAGTCTGAAAGTACATCATCTTGTAGGAGCAATAGTTCCCGCCTAATGTAATTTAAATCTTCTTCCACGTCAACACACGTCAAAATGACATCATTGTATATAATTTCAATATTTTTCATTTTGAATGTCCATTGGCTTCCAAGTCTTGATCGAGTGACACCTATTTACCTTTATTTATTTTTCATCTTTGATAATGGAAGCATAAGGTCAACATTTGTTTTTCAATTTGATAACGGAAGCACATGGAAGACATTATAATTCTGCATTCTATTTATCCATCTGATCTTTTGTTCCAGCCTTCATTCATAAGTTCAAATAATAAAATATTTGATAAATTTTTGCATACAAATATCGTTGGAGTTTTGTGTATATTGACACTTGAAAAGAAATCCACAAATATATTTAAGAAAATAAACCAACTCAATTTGACTGTTTTTTATTCTGTGCTCATTTTTAATGAATTTTTTACATCATTATATATCTTGCAACGAAATGATTTTGAAATTGTAGCATCTGTTGTAATCCATTCATCACTTTCAAAACTAATTAATGGAATTGGGACTATTTGTCCAAAATTTTCTTTTGTATCAGGAATGTACATTGATTCATAAAAAAAGATCCCACTATAAACTAGATCTTTTGCAGTTCTACCTCGATATTGCAACTGTCCAATATCAATGTGAATAACATCTAAGACACCCGCTAAAGATCCATTGGGCTCCCATTCATTTATGTTGGATGGATATAAATTTGCAAGAGAAAAATGATCAGATTGGCAAGTTTACTATTAGATATTTATGAATGACAAAAATCTAAGTATTAAAAATATCAATGCTCATAGTTGTTTTTTTTTTTGTGATCTTGACGGTTGAGTCCTTGCACATTTATCTCTAAATGCATATATACATGTTGGAATAAAATTTCAAAAATAGATTTTCCTCCTCATGATGTTCCGAAATCCAAAATTCTGGCCTTCCAATAAGATCAAAATGATAGTTTTGACCTTTTGCTTTTTTGACATGCTCCTCTTGATGATGGATGCATCAAAACTCAAGATTTTTGGAATATTTTCTTGGAACCCATAATCCATTATCATCTTTCTCGTTGAATAAAAGCACATAGTCGATTGAGGAGCACGGCTTCTTTGATGGTGCCATTTGTAATGTGCATGCAAAAATCTGAAACACTGAACTATGAATCTGAAAATTTGCGTAGACAAAAAGCCATGAATTTGAGAAAATGTGTTGGCGTAAATTTGAAACATTGATCTATTTGGTGCCACAAATTAACTCTGGTTAACCCTATTAACCATGATTTGACAATGCATATACATTAACAGTACATCGATTTTCTCATCTCAATCATCTGTCATATTCATTTTCAATATTTTTTTGGTCTCTTCGGACAGTGATGAGCTAGAAGGATAGGCCTCATCAACTAATAGCATTTCCACATGCTGCCCAACGAAACAACAATACATTTAAAAAGTTTTTATTTTATTTATATTTGAAAAATTCTACGTTATATAGAACCCCGATTTCAAGGTTTCTATTTGTCCACATGGCAACGAAAATAAAATAAAAAATAAAAAAACATCTTTTTCAAAGGCCCTCTTCAGGCTCTAAGTTTCTCTATGTGCAGAATTGAAAAAAATTATCTATGTTAGATATAGGAGTCTTATGTTTTTTACATCAAGCATCTAGGTGTAGGATGTTGATAGGAATAAATTTGGCATAGATGGCAAATTATGCATTTCCACTTGTAATGCCACTATTGAGCCAAAATAGAGTAAGAGGCTAAACACTTGTTAATTAGAGTGTAGACAAGTGTAAAGATTTTGTTTGATGAATTCCAAGAGGTCCAATAGGATATAGAGGTGGAACCTTGTGAGGTCCAATAGGAAATTGAGGTGTGCTTGAATATAGTCCAATAGAATTAAGAGGTGCATAGATCAATGGTCCAATAGGATCAAGAGGTGACAAAATGTGGTCCAATCATAGTTAAGCATAGTGGTAGCTCGTGGACCTACTAGTATCATTGTACTCCTCATTTTGAAGTCAATTGATTTGGTGATTTCATGGATTTTGTGAGCTATTGGATTTCTAGCTTTCTCTCTCTACCCGAGAGCTCTTGATGCATTTTCTCTCTCTACCCGAGGAGAGCAGCTTGTTTTTACTTAGATTATTTTTTGAATACTTCCCACACGTGTGAGTGAGAGTTGGAAGTGATTGAATGCATGTAGTAGTGTGTTTTTGCCATAGGATTCAAGATTGATCTTGAATCTCAATCTAGTCTTGATCTTGGTGCATCTACACACCTTAGGAGATCACAAGTACATGCAGTGGACAGTCCACACGTGTGAAATTCAACACTCTAATATTAGGCACATCTCTCGCTGCCATAACTTGCTTTGGCTCTTTTTCTTGACTGGAAGATTTTGCAATATGAGCCTTGTCTTTGTTCTTGCTCTTGGGATTGTACCAACAATCAAATGCTGAGTGTCCCTTCTTCTTGTAATGAATGTAGACATTGCTGGGATTCCCCAACAATCCTTCTCCAAGTGTCCTTTCTTCTTGCAGTAGTTGCATACCACAAGCGACCTTGAGCTACGTTCATTTTGGGTTGAAGATGAGCTTGGCTTTTGGGCTTTCTCTTTCTTCTTTTTCCTGACAAAAGATGCTTTGTCTTGGTTGTCTTGAGAATCAATTTGGTCTCTCATGATGACTTCATATGCCATGGCTTTAACAACATCGTTGAATGTCATATTAGGCATTCTCATGAGTATTGACCTCAGGCTATAATAGGATGATGATAGGGTCTTTATAGAATGTAAGAACTGTTGCTTTGGTGGAATAACATGATTCTGATTTGCAGCTGTTGATGCTTTACCACTTGACTAAATGTCTTAGTATAATCTATTTTGTAGACTTGTTTGTAGTCTTTCACGACTAATCACGCTTTTCATCTGGATATCAAACTATCTTTCAACTTGAAAACTACTTTGTGTGGATGATCTTGTTGTCTGCATCCGAACTGGACAGTGCTTCTGCTACCTACTTAGGTAGGTTTATCATAACTGATAAATGTTTATGGTCATGTTGAATTCAAGTAGAAATTTGAAAATCATCAGTTGCTGAGTAGATGTCTCTCTTTTTTGCACGACTGTGATATCTTCGATGTCTGTCAAAGGTGTAGGAACATTTGTAGGTCGAGGCATGTCGATGGTGAATGGAGTTGTTGGGACAAAATATTGCATTGGCTGCTTCTGCTTAAAATCATAGAATTTGTCTTCTAGGAAGACGACATCTCATCCGATCTGATTGAACATCATAGATTCTATAGGCTTTGTGTGAGGTCAAATATCTGATAAAGATATTCCTACAGTTGATAGGATTGAGTTTCATTCTCAAGTCAGGTAGTAGAGACAACTGAACATTCGAAGGTGTTTCTGACTCGGCTTGTATCCATAGTTGGCTTTCAAGAGAGTCTTCAAGTCGACTACTTTGGTGCTTGAATAATCTTGCAGATAGCAAACTGTTGAAATGCTCAACCCAAAATTTTTTGAATAGTTGAGCATTCGATAGCATTGTTCATGCTGCATCAAGTAATGCTCGATTCTTCCTTTCGGCTACTCCATTCTACTATGAGGTGTAGCTGGTGGTGAAATGATGATCTATGTCACACGAAGACAAATAGTCGAACATTTCGTCTGACATGTATTATCCCCCACAATTTGTGCATAGGGTCTTGAGTTTTCGACCAATCTGTGTCTCAACAAATTACATGAATTCTTTGAAGGAGTTGAATGCCTTAGACTTGATCACCTAAGCTTTGTGTTTGCAGTTTAGATCAAGCATAGATTGATAATCAAGATCTATCTCAAAAAACTAAGGCAAAATCACATTACTACATGCATACAATCATAAGACAAATACATTCAAATGTGATAAAAGTGATACTTGAAAAAAACTAAGTGGTTGCTCTTGGGAGAATCTCACTATGGAGCCTCGGGTAGAGAGAGAAAGTGGAATATTCACAAATTGCGAAATCTCATATAGCTCTAAGATTTTAGAGCTGGTACACTCGGACATCTGTGGACCTTTCGATGTGATCTCAGTAGGAGGCGCAAAGTACTACATCACCTTCATTGACGATTACAGCAAGTTCACGCGAGTCTATGTGGTGGCCTAGTCATTATAGATTTTCACGAAATCAATAAATTAAGTAGTATAAAAGGTTTGATCGTTCCCCAAGAGAGAGAATAATCTCTTCTTTTGTATGATAAGTGTTTGTAAAAAGTTGAATGGAATGTGATGTGTAATATTCACAATGAATACTACAACGACATATCTGGTTATCCAAAGATATTTGGATAAATTGGCATCCAGAAATACCAATGGTGAAACGATTTGGTCAAGGTTTTGAAGAATTGCCAAAAATTGGCAAATCTAGCTTGATAAAAAACCATGTAGAATAGTGTAAATTGTGTACACAAGTGGGTCCCACACATGTGAGGCCATGATGCCACGTGGGAAACCCATCCTAATGTAGGTTAGGTCAATTCAAGAGAGTTGGTCATGTCTATTTGGTGGTCATCCCTACTTTGTAGGACCTACACCTAAGTTTAAGGTGAAAATTTGACCAACTAGCTACCTACCAAACATAATTCTAGGAAATAAACTAGGGTTTCATTTTAGGTCAAGGAGAGTGAGTTAACTTCCTTATTACATGCTGGAAATCCACCTAACTTCAAGAAGGAAGTCGAATTTGGTATGTATTCCCTCTCTCCATAGTGAGAAGATAGAAAATTTTTGGAGCTCATTGGCAATCTCAAGCTAGTTCACTATGTACATTGAGTTTTTGTGATCCAAATGAAACCAAATCAATTTCTACTTGTTTCTCAGGTTGAAGGCCGTACTACATCCTGTAGTACACACGTGTGAGCTCGGATTTCAATGTTTATCAATGCTTTTGATTGTTAATGCTTATTGTTTGTCAAATTGTCAATCTTGATCAACTTTTTTGTGTCTAGTTTTTTGATAGATTGTTAAGCAAGCATTCAATCACTCTTGTGGATCTTTTGTAGATCCATTTATGGTCCTAAAGTACAGTACTTTCACATGGTATCAGAGCCAAGTACAAGAGCATAAGCCATTGATCTAATGCAAATCCATTTTTAGCAAGTTTTGGTGCTAAAAACTAGTATTGAGAGGGCAAGCTAGAATCTTGATTTTGGTGAGGAGATTTGATCCCAAACTTGGTAGGGGTCCAAATCCGTACTTTTCACATGTGTGGGCACCTCTGAACCTTCATTTAATGCATGGTATTCATTTGATCCAAAAAAATTCAATTTGTGAGCTGTTGGTGTATTTTTTGGTGGAGATCCTAGGATAATCTACCAAGATCATTTGCCATTGATTAGATTTGAATTTGTTTCATGGAATCTAATTAATCTAGGCTGAGTTCAAGTCCTATTAAGGTTAAAAACAGGTCTTGAAAGTACACCAAGAAGGAAGAAAAAGATTAAGTCATTTTTTTGTCCAAAAATAGCCAAAATTGGCAAGATTTGATTGTAAGTAGATTTCACATCATCTTATCTTCATTCCAACTTTGTGAGGGAGTGCTAGAACTGAGATTATAAGTCCATTTGTTGGATTAGAAATCTAATTTGAGTGAAAAACTACAAGAGAGAGACCTTAGTGAGTTTCTAGAGACAATCAAATCCATTTCTTGGCAAGATTTGTTTGAAAGTAGTTTTCACTTCATCTTATCTTCATTCCAGCTTTGTGAGGGAGTGATAGAACTGTGATTATAAGTCCATTTGTTGGATTAGAAATCAAATTTGAGTGAAACACTGCAAGTGTGAGACCTTTGTGAGTTTCAAGTCAATCAAATATATTTCTTGTTTGTAGAAGTCACTAGGCATACCTTCTAGAAGCTAGTGAGAGGTTGAATTCTACAAATTATGCTATTTGGAAGGTTAGAATGGAGTTTATGAGTTCTTGATTGAAGATGAAGATGAACCTCTAGGTGCACAGGAGTTAGCTAGATACAATAAGAGATCTAGACTTGCACTTCATTGTGTGAAGATGAATGTGAGCAATGATTTGTTGAGAGAAGTATCAGCTTGTACTAATGCTAAAGAGGCTTGGGAGTCTTTAAAATCAATCTATGAGTCTAGCAACACTTCTAGAGTTCTTATGCTTAGAAATCAAATTTTGCAAAGCATGAGGAGAAGTGAGGAGAGTGCACAGGATTATGTACTCAGAATCAAGTCTCTAAATAGAGAGTTGGCTTCCATTGGAGAGAAGATTCATGATGGAGAGCTTTTACAAATTGTCCTTAATGGTCTAGGAGATGACTTTGCAAATTTGGTCCAAAGTTTTGCCATCCAAGACACTTTGCCAACTATAGAAAAACTTCACAGTGTATTAGTGGCTGAAGAGTGTAGGATGCTCCATGCAAAATCTAGGATGAGTTCCTTGTCATTGCAGGATGGTGATGAGAAAGCCAATTTTTCATTCAAGGGCAAAAAGAAGACCAATGGAAAGAAGAAGCATTCAAAGGAGGCCAAAGAAGAGGATAATGCATCAAGCTCAAAGGACAAGTCAAAGCAGAAATGCTTTTTTTGTGGAAGGAAAGGGCATTATGCATCTGAATGCTACAAGAGGCTAAGAGCACAAGTGGAGGAGGACAAACAAGGAACCCTTGCAAAGGAGGAGGAGGATGAAGTAGATGTATTCTTGATGGCATCTACATCCTCACCAACAAGCAATAGCAATTCAAGAGACAATTGGTGGATCGACAGTGGGGCTAGCTCTCACATGTCTTGTGAAAATGACTTTTTCTCAACCTTACACTCTTTCAATGCTGCTAAAAAGTTTGTCTTTACTGCAAATGATGAAGAGTGTATGATAGATGGTGTTGGCACCATCTCTTTGTGTCTAGAATCCTCAAAATGCATGGATCTAGAAAATGTCCTTTATGTACCATCAATCACCAAGAATATGCTTAGTGTTGGTTTACTCTTAGAAAGTGGTTTGAATGTCCACTTTAAGCATGGTGTTTGTTTCATCTTGAAGAATGATGTTTGCATTGCAAAGGGATTTAAGCATGGAAGATTGTTTAAGTTAGAAGCTAGTGTTGCTTTTGAAAGAATGAGCTTGGCAAATGAGGAGATCACTCAAAAGGAGATCTTGGCAAAGTGTGATCTTGCTTGCATTGAGGAGGAGCATCAAAAGGAGGAAGATCTTGAGGATCGGCCTCACATGAGAGTTCCAAGGGAGTCCTCAATGACAATGGCCGAGTCATCAAATTGCATGCAAATTGTCCATTCAAGTGTGCATCTTGCAAGGGTGGTGAGCATTGGAGAGTCTACTATCTTTAAATAATTTTTAGATAGTATTAGTAGACATGGAGTGACTTGTTGTTTATCTTTAAGATCTATGGTGTTTATGTAGGTTAGGTCAAGTCAAGAGAGTTGGTCATGTCTATTTGGTGGTCATCCCTACTTTATAGGACCTACACCTAAGTTTAAGGTGAAAATTTGACCAACTAGCTACCTACCAAGCATAACTCTAGGAAATAGACTAGGGTTTCATTTTAGGTCAAGGAAAATGAGTTAACTTCCTTATTACATGCTAGAAATCCACCTAACTTCAAGAAGGAAGTCGAATTTGGTATGTATTCCCTCTCTCCATAGTGAAAAGATAGAAAATTTTTGGAGCTCATTGGCAATCTCAATCTAGTTCACTATGTATATTGAGTTTTTGTGATCCAAATGAAACCAAATCAATTTCTACTTGTTTCTCAGGTTGAAGGCCGTGCTACAGCCTATAGTACACACGTGTGAGCTCGGATTTCAATGTTTATCAATGGTTTTGATTGTTAATGCTTGTTGTTTGTCAAATTGCCAATCTAGATCAACTTTTTTGTGTCTAGTTTTTTGATAGATTGTTAAGCAAGCATCCAATCACTCTTGTGGATCTTTTGTAGATCCATTTATGGTCCTAAAGTACAGTACTTTCACAAAGGTCTGAGATTATAAAGGTTATTTTATCTTCCAGGCTCTTAGAATAACAGTGAGCAATCATATTAGACAACAACTAGCAAATAGATTCATCAAACAGAATCGAATTGGCTAGAGATTTCTCTTAATCAAACATAGAAAATTAGTTCTTATCACAGGAAGCAAACAGAACAGAGCATCAAACAAATTCATTATTTGAATAAATAGCTCATTCAGAATTGAAAGAAGTTCTGCTTATGGTTATGCTTAACAGCTTTGGCTAATTCCCTGCACACATTAGTTAGAATTGTCGCTCTCTGGTGACGCCTGAAAATCCAAGTTAGAGTAATTGAAATTCAGTAAGAGATGAAAAGTATGTGTGACACAGACAGGCAAGTATCACAAACAGTTACAAATTGTTCAGAGTGTATTCGCTCAATTTATAAGAAGTAAGAGATGACAGAGGGAAAGAATGCTCGTGCTTATATAAACTAGATCTCTTCTCTCTATTGATACTCAAATCTGTGCGTCTGTACAATGGCACGAAGTGTCGTCCTTATAGGAACAATCACCGGCCTGAACGTCATTCACCAACTGTTAAGATGTCGGTTGAGATCCGCTAATGTGTCTCTATAGAACATTGCACGAAACGTCACCAGTTCTAACCTAAAAATGAATTTAAAAGATGCAAATAGGCCTTTACATGAATTTAGGCACTATAGCATATTTATATGTATAAAAATTGAAAGATTTTACAA
Source organism: Diphasiastrum complanatum (assembly GCA_029204225.1). Classification (NCBI taxonomy): domain Eukaryota; kingdom Viridiplantae; phylum Streptophyta; class Lycopodiopsida; order Lycopodiales; family Lycopodiaceae; genus Diphasiastrum; species Diphasiastrum complanatum. Next base: position 60,951,852 of record CM055093.1, read on the forward strand.
TATAAAACAATAACTTTGGATACTGTGGGATCATGAGGCTCCACATATCCCCTTCCTCAGCTGTGCAGCGGCTTGCAAACAATTTTCTCACATTCGCCTTTGTCGCTTCCTGCTGGCTAGCTTTCTTTTTTCTTGAGTACCTTTCCATGCTACGGGGTCAATCCTGTATCTACCATGAGATACGCAGGCTCCGAGTGTTACTTCGATGCTTATTCGCCATAGAACTGCCTCCTCGACCTATCTCTTATAAATTTTATTGACTTAACATGTCTACAGAACTCTGCAATTGATAAACAGAGTCCTACAACTGTTTCTGGCTTGCTTCGGCACTCTCCTTGTTCGTAATTGCTTCGATGAGTTTGTCGCAGATTATTTTCGCAAATTTTCCGAAGGTCAAGGATGGAACGAAAGTAAATCCCGAAAAATGGTGGATTTACTTAACATAGCATACTCCATAATAGTGTCACATTTTTTGCAAGGAATATAGTAGCTTATTGATGAAGCGAAGGTGTTGGCATCTTTGCAAAAATGCAATGGAAAGCATCAATGTAGCGAACTAGAAATAACAAGTTGGATGAAATGTGAACAGTGTCGCAAATTTCCCATGGTCCGCATGTTTCACAAATTTCGCATATTTCACAAAAAAAATAAGCTTTTCATATTTATTGGAACCTAATCATAGTAGCGCTTCACTCTTGAGCCATTTACTCAAGTATCAAGTAAATGTCCTTCAAGATCGACTAACTGAAGTGATTCACTGTTAAAAACTTCTATGATTTTGTAAGGTCCCATCCATCTGGTATGTAATTTCCCAGGAAACAACATGTGTTTGTTATCATACAAAAGCACGTAGTCCCCTCGTTTAATTTTTATTTTTTTAATAGATTGATCGAAAATTTATTTTATTTTATTCTGAACTCGTTTAGTCTCGATTAATGAAAGACGACGATCCTCCTCTAGTTGCGTCAAAGCTATCATCCACTCCCAGAGACTATCGTGTTCATCCATTCGCTCTTTATTGCTAATGCAAAATGTCGGAACTTCAAATTCTATTGGTAATATGGGATGCAATCCATACACAAGATAGTATGGAGTCTGCCTAGTTGTGATTTTTTTGGCAGTTCTATATGCCCATAAGACATATGGTAACTTCTGCTCCCAATCAGAAGAATGCATTTCCGTTACTTTATTCAGAATTTTACACAAATTTGCGTTTGTCTGCTCTGTAAGCCCATTCACTTTAGGATTATATGGAGTGGTATGGCGATGTGTAATGGAGAATTATGACAACATAGTCTCGATGGTCTGATTAAGGAAATGGGTTCCTCTACCACTAACGAGTTCTAAGGGACATCCATAATGTGTGATAATGTTTTGGAATAAAAACTTTGTTACAGTCTTAGCATCATTTTTAACTATGACTTTGGCCACTACCATCTTGGTAGCATAGTCCATAACAACAAAAATGTAACGTCGACAAGTTTTACGAGTGATCGGTTTGATAGGCCCTACAAAATCTATCCCCCACTTCTCAAAAGGTGCTAAGGGAATAATTGGAGTAAGTGGCCAATGTGTCGCGAAGCTGGGTTTCCCCATCCTTTGACATGCATCACATTTTGAATGAATAATTTAACATCTCTTTAGATGGTAGGCCACCAATATTTAGCATTAAGGATCTTTCTTGCAATATTTTTAAGAGCATAGTGGCCCCCCTAATCTTCCTCATGTAATGCACTTATTACAATGGTCGTCTCGGTGAGTTCTAAATATCGACGAAGATTATCGTCGGCGCCTAATTTATATAATATTTTTTTATAATCGTATAAGGTCCTACTTTTGAAAGAAAAACAGTTTTTTGTTGTTTATTAAAATAATCAGGATAAATCTGGTCCTGTAAAAAGTTAATAATATCCATATAAATTTGTTAAAGGAGTTACTATTTTGGCATAATCCTTAATTATCCTACAATAATATCCTACGTGTCCTAGAAATCCTCTAAGCTCTCGTAAATTGGTTGGTTCAAATAACTCTAAAATCATTTTTACTTTTTCAATGTCGGCTTGAATGTCGTCCTTCGAAATTTTTTATGTCCTGACAGGATGTCTTCTCTCATCCCAAAATAACACTTGGCCGGATGCAATTTAAGAGATGTCTCTTTACATCTTCTCAATGTCTTCTCTAATGCGTCTAAATGATCTTTAGTTGATGAATGGACACAGAAGTCGTCCATGAAAATTTCTAAAAATTTTCGTAAATTTTTTTGAAAAATGTTCATCATCATACGTTGGAATGTGGCAGGTGCATTACAAAGACCAAAGGGCATTCGCGTATACGCGTGTTGGGAATCGTGCATTGCTCTGATACGACTGATGAGAATCGTGAGAAGAAAATTCGTGACTCTCTTTCGAGATTCGGATGGAGTTCAGATGCGTTCGTTGGGCACTACCAGTGGAAACACTCCTACAATCCTCCAGAGAGTAGTCAGTTACTACTGATCTATGTTCATAAAAATTAATACAGCATTCGACTTCATTTCAACCAAGGTGCGAAATTCTAAAGGGACAAGACAACTCAGACATACAAAAATAAAACAACATAAGCATTCGACATCCAAGATCAGACACAATTTGTTCTTCTTGATTGCTTACTAGCATCAGACTTCTTCTTCTTTTTACTTCTATTACACTCTGTGTATCCTGTTCTGATGTATGTCAAGTACTATCTAATAAGCATGGTCTCTCTATGTAAACCTAAGATTAGAGTGATTAAACATCTACAACTAATCGAAAAATTACAAAAGTGGCAATTAGCCACAACCTAGGAAGTATCTATTGATGTCATGCCATCAGGTCAGATCTCTGTACTTCTGGGTATTTGCATGATCTCTGGTGGTACTCCTTGGAGCGCGAGGACAAAACGAGTTTCGTTTTCACCGTTGGTGTTGTTTACCTCGTCTGCCTTTCTCTCTTGCTGGACCGCAAAGGAATCTCGTTCGTGGATTCTTCGTGTTCGCGAACCGTTCTTGTTTGCGAACCGTTCGTCTTCGTCTTTGTTGACTTTCGTGTTTGCAAAACTTTTTGTGTTTCGAGTCTCTAGATGTTCAAGTTTGCGAACATCTTCGTCAGGTGAAGGGCTGAAAGCTAGCAAGGCTTTGTAATCAGAAACACTTTGTTTCTTCAGCTTCCTCTCAAAGCATGGTAGCTTTATGATCCCGAGACTACTCCTTTTCCTCTCAAAGAGCCCTTTGTCCATAGCTTTAGTGAAGATGTCTGCAACCAAATCTTTCGTTCCTATGAAGGTGGTCTGCATCATCTTCTTCTCAATCAGATCCCTGATCAAGTGATACTTGATCGCAATGTGTTTCGTTATGGAATGGAACATGAGATCTTTTGTCAGGTGTATTGCAGAGGTGTTGTCCATCTACAAAACCAGTGGCTCGTTTCTTATTTCGACCAATTCGTTCAGGAACTGCCTTAGCCAAGTTATTTCGTTGGCCATCTTCGCTGCTGCCACGTACTCTGCTTCACGGGATGACTGGGCTACAATGGTCTGCTTCTTGCTGACCCAGAGAACTGCTGCTCTTGATGGATGGTGCATCCTTCTGAGACGCTTTTACAATCATCCTTGAGAGATGCCCAGCTAGCATCACTATAGGAAAGTATCCTAAGACCTGCACCACGACAATAACACAAGCCATAATCCCTCGTTAATTGAAGATATTGCAGAATTCGTTTTTCAATCTTCCAATGTGTCGAGCCTGGATTCGTGCAGAATTGGCTCATCCTGAATACTGCATAAGCAATATCAGGACATGTGTTGTCTGCAAGGTACATTAGTGAACCTATCAACCTCCTGTACGGTGTGAGTTGCATTTGTTCCCTTTCTTCCTCAATATTTGGACAGTCGTCATTTGTTAGCACCGTCCCTGCGAGCATTGGAATGTTCGTTCCTTTGCAGTTCAGCATCCCAAAGTCCTCTAGGATCTTCTGGGTGTATCTGGACTGGTGAAGGTATAACTTCCCTCCCTCATAGTCCCTTTCAATTTGTAAGCCTAGGTAACACCTGGCTTCTCCCAGATCCACTATCTCGAAATGCTTCGAGATGTCTGTCTTTACTTCAACAATTAGCTGCTCACTCCTGCAAAGTATCATAGTGTCGTCCACATAAACAGCCACTATGATGATCTGCCCATCTGTAACTCTGACATTCACGTTGGAGTTAGCCAACAGAGGCTTGAATCCCAATGGTTTCAGGGCCTGATCCTTCTTCTTGTCCCACTGTTGAGCTGATTGCTTCAGACCGTAGATGCTTCTATGCATTCTGCATACATAGTCAGGAAGTGAATTCGAGACAAATCCTGGGGGTTGATCCATGTAGACCTCTTCGTCTAATTCGCCATGTAAGAAGGCTGTCTTCTCATCCACAATGTGGATCCTGAGGTCATAAGCTGCTGCATATGCAAATAACAGACATAGAAACGAATGTTTGACGACAGGAGAGAAGGTTTCAGAATAGTCAATGTCGTATCTCTGAGAGAAACCCTTCGCTACCAGTCTTGTCTTGTATTTTGTCACACTCCCGTCTGGTCCATATTTGAGTTTGAAAACCCATTTGCATTTGATAGTCTTTCGCTTATGAGGTAATGGCTCCAACGTCCATACCTGGTTCTTCCTCATGGACTCCATCTCTTTGTTCATGGCTTGGATCCATCTGTCCTTTTCTGGACATTCAATCGTCTCCTCAAATGTCTGTGGTTCGCCACTGAACCCATAGAATTCTTCTGATGTGGAAGCTGAGCTACTTGACACAAATCTTGCTGGCGCTCTTCGTGGTCTTGTCGACCTTCTAGGAGATCCTCTCGGAACAGCTATGCTTTTGTCCTTGTCTGCTCTGCTCGGTCCGGAACCATCTTGGTTTACAAGGACTGCGGCGGCAGGTTGCCTCTCGAATCTTTCTTCGTCTGATTCGTCGCTCGAATGGGAGACGAGTCGCAAATATTTGTTTTTGTGTTCGTCCTCTGCTCTCTCTGACGTTGGCGGTAGGTCATAGTACTGTCTTTCCATAACTTCATAGCTAACAGGGTCTTCGTTGGCCATTGTCCTACTCTCGTCGAATTTGACATCCCTCACTGTTTTCACAATGTTCGTGCTTGGCATGTAGATTCTGTAGTATGATGAATTATTGTCATAACCTACCAGAAATCCTTGCTCGGCTTTCTCATCAAGCTTCTTGCGAAGCTTATCAGGAATATGTGCATATGCTGCATAGCCAAATATTCTGACGTGAGACAGGTTGGGCTTTCTACCCCACCATAGCTCATGTGGTGTCGTGTGATGAACACTAGATTTACCTGTCCTGTTCTGGATGTATGCGGCTGTAGCTACTGCATCAGCCCACAGTGCCCTTGGAGCCTTTGAGTATGCCATCATGCATCTGGTTGCTTCCATCAGGGTCCTGTTCTTTCGTTCAGCAACACCATTGTGCTGCGGTGTGTAGGTTGCAGTTCTTCTGTGAATGATGCCACAATCATTGCAGAAGTCAGTGAAGCGATTCGAGATATATTCGCCACCCCGATCTGTTCTGATCTACTTCACCTTGCTGCATGTGCATCTCTCATCCCAATTCACATATTCTATGAATTTATCGAGTGCTTCAGATCTATTCTGAATAAAATACACTCTGGGGATTCTGAAGTTCCATCTCAGTGAGACCAAGACACAGAAGAGCTTGCAAAAGTTAGTTTGATTCCAGTGAGCAAAAAATTGGATTTAAGTGCTAAAAAATCACTAAAAAATCACTAAAAAATGAAGATCCAGCAAATCCTTCCAGTAAGAACTCTCGTTGTCTGCGAGGGTTCACTAGTACTTTCCCGTCTTTTTTTCACTTGGAACTCTCGCACAAACACTTAATCATCAAACTAACTCTCACAAGCTTCTCTGTGTCCTGGTCTCACAGAGATGGAACTTCAGAGGGCTCTGCGAGAGTTCTTATGAAGATTTGAAAAGGAAGTTTTTGGGATTACAATTTTTATATAGGCATCGTGAGTGAGTTGAATAAATCTGGAACTTTCCTTGTGGAAAGAACTTTTTAGAGCAACTCATGAGTCTTCTGAGAATAGTAATATTCATGTTCTCTTATTATTGAGTTTAGGATAAGGATCCAAGAAATTATGATTGACAAATCATAGTTCAAATTATAGTTCATACTTCATTGTTCAAGAGAAGATAACATGTGTAATCAAAAGATCATATGCTACGTGCATTCATCTTTTGAAAGCAATCTCCATGGAATGCTAGCTATACTTGATGGAGATTGATTATAATAGTAGTAACAACATTCGGCTACGGATAATAGCCCGTTCATGCTTATGTATGGATTTGAGCCTAGATCACCCATTGCGGTAGAGACTCGTACGATCAAGTTTCAGAAAGTAGCAGATTTCCTGCACAATATGCAAGAAATGCTACAGATAGTCCCAATTGCCCATGAAAGGGACCAACGTTATGCTAATTTGAAAAAGATCGCCTCGAAACTTTCAAGTGAGACATTGGGTGTATCTACAAATCCTGAAGGATTCTAGCCTAATGCATTCCGACAAGCATTATAAATTGTTCGCTAGTTATAGGAGATCGTAGCAAATCTTGATAAAGATTGGATCCTTGGCTTACCAATTAGACATCCTGGAAGGAACGCAAGTGCACTCAGTTTTTCACGTAAGTCGACTCAAGAAGAGTCTATGTGGAGGGGAACATCTTGGTTCTAGAGACCAATTGGACCTGTTGGATGAATCATCAGGTGTGACTCGACTTGACCCGAAAATATCTTTGTCTCAAGAACTAAACGATTGAGAAATCATATAGTTACCGAGCATCTGGTTCGATGGAAGGGTCGCACAGACGATGATGATTCCTGGGAACATGAAGGTATCCTAAAAACGAACTTCCTTAGTTTTAAGTTCTGAGCCCAGAACTTAAATAAGGGGGGAAGAATGTCATGCCCTGGACTAATCTCGGATTGATTATCCCATTAGAGGTTAGTAGGCCTACCTCAACCCGTAAGTTAATTATGATTATGAGGGGTTGGGGGCCCATGATGGTCATAATTAGTGGTTGGAGGCTATAACCACTCCCTAGATCTCTGATTGCCTTGAAGGATGACACACCGTATCCACCCATCTATAGGGTCACTGCCGACCCACCCCCATGCACTACAACTATCGACATCCTCTTGCCTAGTCAAGACTCCAACGATAACTAGCATCCCATACCAACCATCGCCTTTGGCTCCCCCTAGAACTCATCTCTTGGCCTGGAGATACATTCTGGCTACTACATGTGCTCTCCATCCACCAAGACTAAGTGAATGGCAAAAGAGAAGCCCCACCACTATATAGGCATAGCATAGTGGGACCCATCAAGCACGGTCCCATCGACGACACGTGACCACCTAGGATGGTGACGCGTGGCACCAATTGCAAAACATGTCAATAACGCCAAACCTACATCATGTCGTTATGATACATAAGAGAGGCCTAAACTCATGATGGTGGATTATTATGGGTCTATATTAGTGAGTCATAAGGGAACTGGATGATGTGGCCCATATAGGTTGCAGAGGGATCCGTTGAGGTGTCACAGTGCACTACTAGTGGTGCATGGGCCTTGGAGGGTATAAGTATACTCATTGGGCTCTCACTAGTGTATGTTTGATTGTGATGTTAGTAGCCATATGTTGCTCGTGTGACTCCTCAATCTCTTGTGAGTGATTCATCCATAGCTTGGAGGCTAGATCTGTAAGGTCTAGGTTTGGTTGGGTTGGTTTGTTCACCATCCGCCTCCCTTGTTTTTCTTTGTTGCGGCTTGCTTGGCTAGAGTATCCTTGGTGACGGGCTTTATAATGACTGACTCTCTTGACCACTCTTCTACTCCGTCAATGATCCTTTGTCTAGACCTGGACAAGGCCTTTGATTGCATAGGCTGGAACTACATTTTTCGTTGTTGTCCAAGCTCTTGGCATTCCTTCCAACCTTTCTATTCTTATTCGTGCTCTATACATCTCTTCTTCTTCCAAGCTCCTCTTGCCCCCTTCTCTCTCTGTTGTGGCATTCGCCAAGGCTGCCCCCTTTCTCCTCTCTTCTTTGCTATTGCAACTAAGCCCCTCTCCCGAGCCCTCCATCTTGCTACTCTCACCTTTTGGCAAGTCTGAACTTCATGTTATTGCAACTCAGGTCCCTCCTTGGGCCCTCTCTTTAGGCATTTGCATCGTCTCCCATGATACATGCACCTTTCTTCTGCAATCAGAGTGGTTCCTCGATTTCTTTATTGCTAAGCTAGCACCTTGGGAGCCTCTGGGTATATGTCCTTTGCTGCCCGTGTCTTTGTCGTCCGCTGACATATTCTCTCCGTTATCCTTTTTGTTTTTCTTCTGTTTTTATTAGCAATCGCTCTCTTCTTGCTTCTATTACCCGCTTGCCTCATCGGTCCGTTGGGCTGTTGTTACCACCTCGGTCGTTGACGGCGGATTGGGGATCCTGGACCCTCTTCTCAAAAATAAATCTTTGGTCGCTTGCCGTTTATCTTCCCTTATTGACATGTCCCAACGTTGGCATTCTCTTCTTCTTCATTATTTGTCCTAGGTTGCGGCTGCCCCTCCCTTGCTATGGCCTCCTCCTTTATTTGCTAGACTTCTCGGCTTCGGCGGCTTTTTTCGCTTGAAAGGGCCCTTCATTCTCAAAAACTTGGCCTTTCCTAGACCTCTTCTCCCTCTTTCACTGGTCCTCTACCGCCCCTCTCCCACTTGACAAGTCTATCTGGACATCCACTATATTCCCTCCTGACTCTCCCCCCTTGGTTTCGTTCTCCTCGCCTCTGCCTCGGCCTAGCCACCAAGAGCCTCTCTACCTTTCGTCAGCTCATCCATGTACCCCCCCCCCCCCGGCAACCTCTTGTCTCAAGTCCCTTTTTCTATTAATGAACGTTCTCTTCTGGATCTTGCGACACTCGACCTTCGAATTGCCCATGATCACTCTCCACTGGTGCACGGTTGGGAGCCTCCCCTTTCTCCTTCTCTCCTCGCCTACCCTGAAACTCATCGTAGAGGCAACCCTTCTCTCCTTCCGTGTTACTTTAACACCGATCTGACTCGGCCCCTACATGGAGAACCACCATCCGCTTTATCCATGTTGGCAAGCTCCGCTACCTTGCTTACTGTATCATTACCAAATCCCTCTCCCTCTGTGCCAAGTGGCCTTTCCTCACTAATCGCCTTTGTCTTGTTTGCCAGTTGCAAGAGGAGTCTGTTGAGCACTTGTTTTTTCATTGCAGTAGACACCTTTGGCCAGACTTTTTCTCAACCAGTGGGTGTGCCTTCCTCAGCTCTCTGTTGATACCATTCTGTTGGGAGGTTCCCTTCACGTGACCGCAGGTTCCCTCTTTTTTTGGCATGTCTACAGGGTGGCTATGCATTGGAGCCATGTATCTGCTTCTGTAGTTATTTGTTTATATTTTCATACTTAGGATGGACTGCCTCCGTGCGTGGTGTGCAAATAATTTTTCTATTTACTATACAGTTTTTCCCTTCTTGGGATGGACTGTCTCGCCTAAGATGATCTTTTGAACTTTTCCTATGTACATTTGTGGACATCTAATAGCAACTTAACCTTTTGCAAAAAAAAAAAAAAAAACTTCAAGATCTTTGTGCCCACTATGGTTGCCAAACATGTGGTTGCAACTTACTACAATGTAAAGATTATACTTGATGATCTTTGTGTAAGATGATGTCACTGCAAATATATATATATATATATATATATATATATATATATATATATAGATAGACACACACACACACATATACATATATATCATAGATGTTGGCGGAACGCGTTTCGCCAGTTGTGCATTCCGGAATGCAAGTTTTTTTTGTTTTTGTTTTATACATGTTATATATATTATAATAGATACTATATAGGAAAAAAGAAATTACCCATTGTTGACTCTTAAAATACGTTGGTAGCTAGCTGAGTGCTTTATAGCCACATCAATATAGCTCAATATTAGGAGTTATAACTAAGGAGGATTGAATTTACAACAACTTAGTATTAGGTCAAAGGCTACAACTTGTTAACGATTGATAAGTGACATTTGGCTTTAATCAGTGAATCAATTCATCATGAATCAATGAATCAACAATACTTAGGTAATCTCAGGGATTTGTGGGCTCCTACAATACATAAAAAATTTGCAAAAAATATCATCAGATCCCCCATCAAAAAAACCTATTTTCTAACACCCATAAAAAAGCGTTCCAGAACAGTTCTGAGACAATCCCGGGGGCCCGGAACTTGTTCCTAAACGCATTCCGAGACATGTTCCGAAATGCTTCAAGCATCTATGATATATATATATATATATATATATATATATATATATATCTCATTGGTCCCGTGGTTCTGGGTACCACGGATCCCGATACCGCGGGAGCATATTGGTAACCGTGGTATTATAATATATAGATTTTTTTTAATATTTTTTTTTAAATTTAAAAAAAAATCATAATGATAATAATTTAGTGGGCAATATGGATATCATCTTGAAGCTCTTGACGAGAGCAATGCATTTATGCAGGTTGCCGGTTCTGACGAGAGTAGTGCATTTATGTTTGTTGCTCCAACTTCTAATGAATGCCTCTCAATGTGCTAGTTATATAGTAGCAACCACCATCTAAGAGAGCGAACAGCCAAAGGACCAAGGGGATGCAAAACACCAAAAAGTGTGTTTTCGCTCAGGGAGTCGAAAGGCCAAATCATGAAAAGGCCGTACCATCAAAGCTCTGGCCCCCGAGCCCCACGAACCTCCCAAAACTTCCTGCTATATAGAAACTGTAATCTAGCCATCTCATAACCATCATGGTCTCACAGTAGACCCTATACTAACAACCGTGCCCAATAATGGCTTCTCCATAATGGGGGCCTTGCAGATTTCGGCTCATGGTTAACTAGTGACTGCTAAACTCAAAGGTGCATTATCTAGTTAAGCCTAACACATTATATAGCTAAAACTACCGGCAACCTGCATAAATGCACTACTCTCGTCAAGGGCTTCAAGATGATACCCACATTGCCCACTAAAATTTTAAAAAAAAAAAAATTAAAATGGTACAGCCCTAGTACCGCGGATCTGAGGGCGGTACCGTATTGGCGATACCACCATTATGGTACTTACGGCACCATAACGACGGTACCACAAGGAACTACTATCTATCTATATATATATATATATATATATATATATATATATGATATTAGTGGCACCTTCTGCACTTACGAGGGGTAGAGCCAAAATATCTTGTGCATCAATTACTTACTTTTCTATTTGCTAATTGTTTATCTACTTATGATATGACCAATCAACTGATAACTTATCAATTTCATTTATGCAATTGTATGAAGTATAGCCAAAATATCTTGTATCTCGATTGTTTGTTGTTTCTTTTTATCTCGAAGGCTACTAATCAACTGGGTTACTATGGACAATGTTTACAATTATCTACAATGTTTGCCAATCGGGATAAATTCCTTTCTCAACTAGTGATCACTGAACCACAATAATACTGGCAACAAGAGCAATCGTAAATTCATCATCTTAGAAATTGTCTCATAATAATTAGCTCCGTCAAAATCACCCAGCAAAAGCCCCTTGAATCCCCGATCTTTTCAGCACACTTTATTGGAGCAACGTACTCTGAATTTGTAATCTGTGGGACTTTCAAGTCTCCTAGTATGGTATACATCCAAACATGGAAATTTTGCTCAAATCTGTTACATATAGATCAACTTGCTTCACTTTCGCACAGAGATTTAATATGCTCAGGGCTACAGGAACTCGTTTCCTGTGTATTAGTAGCAGAGATTTCATTCTTGTATAATATGATCGATTAGTAGTCAGTCACGCCTTCTATATTGTCCCATGATGCAACTGGCCAATTTCTGCTCTCTGGCTTTTGAGTCCCCTGATGCTTCTTTGAAAATTGCTTCCAGTTAGTATCATAGCCAGATTCTTTGAAAAGCTGGTTGTTGGCAGTGTTTGAAAACTTTGGCATTACACCCAACGACAAAGTCATATCAGAAGTTATCACTCGGCATATGCTACAAAAGACAATGATAAAAAATTTGTTGACAACCATTTCGATCACCTGATTCTTAAATTGCAATCTATTGAAAAATATTTGATTGATTAAAACTCCAGCACAACCATCAGCTTTTAAATGACATCGCACAGCATCCTGTACCTTCTTCGAGATTGGGGATCATAACTCAGCAATCTAGTACTTGCTGAGCAACACAAGACAGAGTATGCTACTATCATTATAAAGCTAAAGTTAATTCTTGAAGATGAAATCACTACCAAGTATATCTATCTTATACAGAGTTGCCCCTACCCCACTAGTAGGTAACCCTGAAATGTCTAGGACAAGGTTAGATGCAACAAAACAGAATTTTCCTGCTCTTTTGACTCTCAATTCAAGACTTATGTCACAGGAACACAGGTACAGACGTTTAAATTACATGCAGTGAGCACTTTAAAAAGTTCATCTTTGACAATGTCTCATCAGCTTCTGGGGAAACTCTTCTACCAATCAAATCTGTGAGGAAAGATGCATCACCCCTTTGTGATAGCACTGAGACAGTCGAAAGTACAAGCTGAAACTAAACTGGTGTATATTACAACATACCTGCAACTGCCTGGTTAAAGCTTATGGACACAATTGGAAGACAGGAAGCACAAACTTGTCGAGGAGGTTCCCAAGCAATACAACTCAAGAAAACCAGTACCCTCTGATATTCACAGAGATACTTAGCTAGTGTAGATAAACAAAATTTGCAGAATGGCATGTGCCCATTAGAAGGCCATATTGTCAGCACTTTGCCCCAGCCAATTAGCTGTTTTTCAATTGTTGAGATTATCAGGACGCCTTCCAATTGAAGTCAAGGCTTCCAAATCCACCTGTGGCACCGCCGTTGAGAATGTCATTTCCCGCAAGATCGTGATGGAGACTCTGGCTAGGATCTTGTGCCTGAAAATTTTGTTGCTGTGCCATGGAAGCCAAGTTCAGCCTCCCACCAAGAGCATTCATAACACTCAAATTGGTCCCTGTAGTTCTCATGCCACCTCCCCCAAGACCAGTAATTATATTTCCTCCTGGCTTGCTGATAAAATTTCCAATTCCTCCTAGATTGCTGCTGTTTCCTAGGCGATTTTCAGCGATCCCATTGCTGTTTCCCATGGTACCAGAGCCATTTGCCATGGTGTTTGAATCACTTAAACTGCTCAAACCACTTCCCACAGAGCCCCCAATGTTTCCTGTACTACATGTACCACCTCCAGCTCCTTGCTGAAATTGACCTCCACCATTCAATTGGTTAGTCATAGACATCTCTTGCATAAACTGATGCACATTCTGGGGTTCATTATGCATCAGCTGTCCAGATTGCAAAGATGGTTGCTGCAATATCCTTGCAGCAGAGCTTAGTGAATTTTGACGGAGAAGAGAGGGAAAATTATTCAAGTTGGAAGGTTGTAATGTAGCAGACATTGAAGAAACATTCTGAAAAGAAAGTGGATTTGTCTGTGAAGCTTGCATTGTGGGGACTGTCACTCCAGAAGAATGGGAAGCAGAGGCTAGTGATCTAGACACATTATTTTGTAGACAATTTTGCAATGATGAAAATGAATTTTGACGAACCATACTAGGGTAGTTCGATAACATGTTAGTGTTTGCCACGGGTTCAGTAAGAGATCCACCTAAGTTATTGCTGCTCTGATTGTCTACATTTTGTTGGGTAACTCCAAAGGAGTCTCTATCTTCAGAAACCGAAGTTTGATTTGGGTTTTGCTCTTGTTGTAAAATATTGTTCTGAATTCCACCCACGTTCACATTTCTCCGAGGAAAATTGATTAAACTTTCTGCAATACAACGACAACGCAAGCAACATTAAATTGAAATCAAAGTTAACAGAGAAACACAAACCCCTTTCCAAACTAGATCCAAATTTCAATATTAGAACTCGGCACGTCCGAAGACCAAAATTGAGCATCACACAATATCTAGACACCATAGTTGTGTCGAATCGCGATTCATTGAAAGAACCGCGATTTGAAAGACCTTTTCGAAAAGGTCCGGTTCGAACCGTTTAACAAAAAAAAAAAAAAAAACTCGTCGCCTCCTCGCGACCTCCTGCTCCTCGCGACTCCTGCTCCTCACGACCTCCTGCTCCTGCTCCTCGCGACCTCCTGCAGCCTGCTCGTTACCTCCCCCTGGGCCCTGAAGCTTCCCAGATTTCCGCGCCTGAGAGAGAGAGATCCGAGACACTGGACAGAATATAGATCCGCGAGTCTGGAGAGAAATCCGAGAGATAGAGAGAGACGAGTGGAGTTGTGTGAGAGGGGTGGAATTGTGTGTCACGTGTGGCCGTTCAGTGTGTGTTCAGTGTGTGTGACTATTGACAAATGTGTGTGTGTGTGTGTTAAATGTTTGACAATGTGTGGGTGTGTGTTTTTGTGTGCGTGTTTGACAAATGTGTGTGTGTCTGTGTTTGACAATGTGTGTGTGTGTGTGTGTGTGTGTGTGTGTGTGTGTGTGTGTGTGTTTTGTCATTTTCGTGAAATTCGAATCATTGAACATTTGCTAATTTACCACTAAATAACCATGCACATGGTACATTGGAATATGACTTATGTAATATGTATGTTGTGACATTAATGTTTTAAAAAAAAAACCTAAAACCGATTCGCCGGTTCGAACCTGGAGAAGTCGATTCTTTCCCGATTCAAACTCAATTCAAACACGGTTCGAAAAGGCGATTCGAAAGGTACCCTCAAACATTGCTAGACACAATTTTCTGCCAATACTTTCATCATCACCATGTTATTCTTTGATAACTAGATGTGGAAACTTGAATTCCAGCACCACTTTCACATACCCAACATTGTATTTCGCATCATTAAAGTTCATAACATGTTGCTTCCCTCTAAGCACAAACCTCAGCCATAACTACATGATTCAAGCCCACTATGTATGACTCCTCACAGTTTAAGTCTTGGAAGGTGGTTGACACACATTGGAGAGTTAGTTTATAGTTAGAGCTTTGGAGTTAGTAGTTAATGTAATAGTATTAGAGGTTTTAGAATTTTTAGGTTAAATTTTAGTTAGAAGTTAGTATTTAGCTTAGTTAGGATAGATTTCCTTGCAATCTTGATTTTGAAAATTGAAACTTAGGCTTTAGTGTCCAGTCAAGATTTGAGTCACAAACCTTGCCCGCATTGCTATCAGGAGGCTTCTCTTTATATGTGATCTCCCCTTCCACTTAGCGGAGACACCACAAATGTTTTTTTGGGAAGGTACGATCTTGAAATGTCGCAAGTAGATCCAAAGGGCAAGAGAAAACGATTGCCAAAGAACCAACCGAGGATTGATGATTTGAATTTACTAGTATAGAGCTACAACAAGAAAGGCCAAGCTAGCTTAAAGATGAGCACATCTCCAGAAAATATTCCGTCTTTATGGAGTCAGTTTAATAGTCAATGACTGCTACACTAAGTATCATCTTAATATAAGGATCTCTTCTTCCATGCCCTTGCAAAAATACTTTTCAAGACATCATCTTTCTAATCTCAACTCTCCAGTGGCTCTTGCTCTTGCTTTGTTTCACACATTTGCATATCTTGACTTTCTCTATCCCATTAAAACAAAAATCTACTTACCCTGTGCATGCCTATGGATGTTGTCAGTAGAATCACTTGCGGGAAAATTCAGCTAAAAAACCGAACCTGCTTCCAGGTCATGTACCCACCATCCTTTCTCTTACAATCAGCAAACTTATAATCTACAATGATGCATCAGCTTCCAAAATGCCAGGTAGCCTTCTGTCCTCTCAAAGTTATTGCTGCTTCCTAGCATTATACAATGGCAGGAAAATCCTAGTTCTAGCACAACAACCGTAGTTCTTTTTGCAATATTCTAACAAAACACCTCATCTCCTATTATACTTTAGTGCTTTCTTTTCCAAAAAGCGCTTATAAGAATTTCAGTTTTGGGCAAACATTGGTTTCTTCTTATTCACACAAACTCTCACCTTGTCTTTTCCTTCAGATTATCAGGTAATTTTTGTTAACCATGGGACCAAAGCAAATGACTTTTGAGGATAACTTTCTTCCTTGGTGCTTGGTGGCCATCTCAAAGCAAAGAAAGGACATCAAAAGAATAATTTTTTACAGAAAACTAGGTGCTCAGCTGTTGTTGAAGGTCCCATTGTACTGGACTCCGTCCTGCTTATGATGGTAACTAGAGGACAAAATTGAACTAAATCCTCATAACAACAGCTCAACGAATTGAGTGCAACTTAATAAAGATTATACCTCTAGGTCCTATGCCATTTTCACGGCTGAAATCGATTAGATCTTTCATGCTGTTTACCACCTCTGAAATCTGTCCATCCAACAATGAAGAAACAATGAAACTAAAAAGTGCACAAATCCAGCTCCTCTTCATGACAACAGACAGATAATTAGCATAATGTAGTGTATCTTACACCTTATTATCCAAAAAGACTGGGTCAAATGAATCCATCACGCCCTTAACTTTGTTGCATCTAAATTCAAGGAACTCCTCCACAAGACATTTTAAGGAAATTTTAAAACTTTTCAGGAAATGATGGAAGTTTCTTCTGACTGTTACAAATCAAAGATCATACCTGAAGACATCGAACATATCTCTTTGTGTAGCCAAGATCATTCACAGTCGGCACTTCCAGATTCCTTGCAAGCTGTCTAGAACTTGTCACAAACCTGAGGAAACAGCTATTAGTGTGCTGCAAATTCAAGGTACGGCTAAGGTATTAGGAAAACCTGTGTCAACAAATGCAAATTTCAGATGCCTAAGATAATCCATGTTCTTAACAACAGATTCTTGGGAAGCCAGAATGCTATTAAGCCCATTAACTATATGGCAAAACATAGTCTAAAACCGATAGGGAAAAAATGGTCCAAGACGGTGCCTTCTAAACAACAGATAGTGACATTATTCTAGGTCTGCATATCTACTGATAAACAGATGACTTGAATGTTTTATGCCCCAAAAAAATAAAAATTGTTCGTCTGCATCCAGAATGTCATGTTTGATAATGTTTCCTAAGAACCACTGATTTTTCAAATACATTATTTCCCTGACATCATTTCCTCATTTTTGGCTTCTATCAACAACCACCCTAAACTCATCAAGCTTCTAGTTAAGTATAATGTCAGAAGCACAGGTCAAATATTTAAATCTCATCCAAATTTTGTCTAGAAACTATCTGCTGATGCTCTTTATGTACAAACTGCTTTCATTCTTCATAGCACCCTTTTGTCTGGTATTTTTAAAAAAATTGCTTGTTTGTGCTACTAGTTAAAACGATTTTGCTACTAGCTAAATGTTTTGACTTCATTCCAACAAGCCAATCAGAAATTTCAAAACAGATTTCTTCTTTACCTGGAACTGTTATATGCAATACGAGTTGATCCTGTTGGTTCAAACTTGCTCAACCCCTCACAGACTTAAAAAACCTCAATAACGGTGCCTACTGGTTTTCCACACATCTTGAGCTTCTCTTATCATCTTTTCAATCGATCATTCTTCAACTATCATAGGCTTTTTAACCCGATCTCAGTCGAACTTTAAGGGGTTCCTGCTTTCACTATTATTTTGTCAACTCTCTTTGCTCAACATAATTCCTGTTTCCTCATTCTTCCAAAGCTCTCACCATAAATGTGATATCTAGGGTTTTCTTTTCACAAACTGACTAGAATGACAAGTTGTACACTACATGTCTTTGGCACATTTCAAAACCTCCAATCACCTTTACATGGTCAGGCTTTCTGCACTTCAGTGCTTGTCTTTCTTAAAGTCCAAAAAATTTTGGAAGCAAAGCGACATATATCGACACCCAACGTAACAAAGACGACGTGCAATCTTGAACCCTACGGAGTTGAACCACAAAGTCTGAGTAGCTGGTACCAAACACTATGACATCTCTACTCAAGTCAACAGGATTCAGCACCCTAGAGTTGGTGCAGGTCAATTGCACAAACGTATGTCCACATTAGCTTTCATACATCTGGTTTATGTCAATAACACATATCTAAAAACAAAATACTTGTTACTTAATAATGCCTCTCACAAAATGTGAGCCAAGCCTTCTAGCAAGAGAAACGCAAAGTTGGTTGAAAGCGTTAGGAAGGTTGAAGCCCAATTATTTAGGAAGCAAAATGCATGCACTCACATTTGACAATTCGATTGTAGCTCTTGTGAAGAAAGTCCTGAAGACCCGTTTTGTGCCAAAGTCGTCTGGTATTTTTGCGAGATAGTTGCCAACTGAGTTACCTGTTGCAACAAAATAAAATAGCTGCAAAACTTAAATTGTACAAACTATTGCCTGAACCCCTCAAGTGCTCATTTACCTATTGACTTAATAAAATTCACGACTTTTTAGTTTTCACTCACTTAAGCATGACATAGACTACTTACTTTTGCATCTACCGCTAACGTACCTAATAGAGAAACAACAACTCAACATGCTAAATAGTGCAATAATGTTCAGAAAACTACCCAGAAACGATTGGTAAGAAAGAGAGAAAAGATAAAGTTACAAACCGAAGGAGGGCGCAATAACATAACAATCCATACTAAGAAAGGAAGCAAACAATAGCAATACTTCAATTAATAGGCTTAATTTTAATTGCATACTCTTCCAACTTCCTTGCAACAACTAAATGTACTCTCATATATATAGATCTTAGAAACCTGTTCCGTCATGTGTCTCCATAAAGAATAGAATATCACTACCCTCAATAAGATCACATAGATCGTTGATAATGAAGCCATTAAAGTTCCATAAAAGGTTAGAATGTGTCCAAAAGGGTGTTAGTGGGATTCAAGGGCACTTTCATGCCTAGAGGCCCTGACTCTATATGATGCACTAACTTGGTACTGTCCTCATGTTGATAAAATGTGCTCTACTATTTTGAAAAGTGCCCCATTTCTTTCAATTTTTGGCTTCCTAAAAAGCCATAGACAACTCATTGTTCATGAAGATGCAAGTATATCTTGAAGCTTAGCCCTTTAACTAAGGACTTTCTCACGGCAGTTAGCTTGGTAAACCTGATCATTAAAGGAGTATTATCCTTCTTAGTTCTCCAAGCTTTCTCTATCCCACTATTCTTATTGCCAAGATCAGTATCAGGAAAGCATTTTGAGTGTCTTGGATTTGTGAACTCTAACATTCAAGGCTTTGCTCTTCCTTAAATTTTTTGTTGATATTGTAGTTGTTATACTCTCTCTTATCGCAAACCTCCGGGTGCCGGTTAACCACAAGAGACCGAACGATTCACGTTCCACCCCAACATAGGACCTAATCCGGGTCCACCCTCCATGCCCTGGCCTGTGACCGTATTCAAGCAAGATTCGACCTCCATCCTAGACAGTGTCCCATACCACTACCTAGGCTCTCAGCCATCTCCCGCCTCAAGCTAGCACTCATCCTGGCCGTGCACACCGCTCTCCATCCACCTCCTCCTAGGTAGATAGAATGGATGGCAAACAAGTCCTCCTCCCCTTGTATACCTCCAAGGTGGAAGACTCCAAGCCATGTGCACATCCTAGATCATGACACGTGGCAAGTTGCAACCATGCAGGTTCACGAGTCACCGGTCAAGTCAACAGGCCCAGTCATCAAGTTTAGGTTTGGGACCCAAGGGAGTTGGGTCCCTAACATTCCCTTCTCTTAAAAAAAATACTTATCTAAAAAAGAAAATCTGGGAACTCAATCTAAGGTCACATTCCTTTTTCCCAAATATCATCGTCTTCGGAGTTTCCTTTCCAACGAACCAAGTACTCAGTTACCTGCCGGTTTCTGAGCCCACGTTGGCATACATCAACAATGGCCTGTGATTCTGTAGGTACAAAGGATGTTAGGTCCTCAAGCTGAACTAGGTCCTCCTAAAGAATCAAGTCATCCTTTCCACCAAGTCGTTCCTTTAAACGACTAATGTGACAAATTGGATGAACCTTGACACCTTGGGGAAGTTCTAGCTGATAGGCATTCCGATGGGATTTTCTTACTATACGGAATGGCCCAGCATAACGAGGTGATAACTTAGGACATTTTCCAGTCTTTAATAACTTAGAATCTTTAGGAATTCTAAGATATACCCAAGCACCCTAAGTTGTCGCTTTTGATTGGCATAAAATTGGGCTCCGATTTTACGTTATCGCGAGCAACAAGCAACTTTTCTTGCATATCATGCAGGAAATCTATTGTTGCTTTAACCTTTAGGCTTTTGAGGCCCACTAAAATGGCCCTAGGCTGGAAACCAGACATCAGAGAAAATGGACTAAAATCCGTCGCTGAGCGCTCTGTGTTGTTATACGCAAACTCAGTCATTGGAAGGTACCTTTCCCAATCCGACTGTCTTCTGAAAACATATGCCCATAGCATGTCTTCCATAGATTGGTTTGTCGTTTCTGTCTGACAATCCGATTCGGGATGATCTGAAGACCCTAGACTTAACGTGGTCTCTAATTTCTCAAAGACCACCTGACAGAATTTGCCAGTGAACTTAGGATCTCGATCACTAACAATGTCATTTGGCAAACCAAACAATCTGAACAACTTTTCAACGAAAAGTTGAGCAAGTTCAGAAGCTTTGACAGTTTGCTTGGTTGGAATGAATTGCGCCATTTTGGTTAACCTGTCAACTATAACCCAAATAGCATCCTTTTGCTTCCCCGTCCAAGGTAGCCCAACCACAAAGTCCATGGAAATACTTGCCCACTTTCTTTCGGGAATTTCCAAGGGCATTAGTAAACCAGCTGCCTTAAGTCTTTCAGCTTTATTAACCTGACATTGTCCACATTTGTGAACATATGCCTCTACTTGACTTTTTAACTTTGGCCAATAAAAGTTCCTTCTTCTTAAGTCAAGTGTCCTTTGTGAGCCAGCGTGCCCTGCAAACGGGCTGTCATGACATTCATGCAGGATTTGGGCCCTTATATCATCATTTTCTGGCACACAAACCTTTCCATTCCGGAAAAGTAACCCATTCCTTTTGGAATAGTCTCTTAATATCTTGTCCTGAGGAGAAATCTTGGAATCCTGCATTCCAAGCTCATCACTAGATCTAGAAGAACCTGCCAGGACGTCTAGCCAAATACAACCGAAGTACCTATCGATCTTACACAAATCTCTTAAGGACAGATATAACTCAGATTGGATCTTAGAAAAGCTTACCTGATTAACCTCTTCAATCCGGCTTAAGGCATCCGCGACACTATTATAGATACCCTTCCGGTACTCAATGTCATAATAAAATTCTTGGAGCATTTCCGACCATCTGGCCTTACGACCCCTAAGGTCGACCGCATCGTTAATAAACTTTAACGCTTGATGGTTAGTAACTATGGTAAATTGGGAGCCATACAAATAATGTCTCCACACTTTCAAGGCATGAATAACAGCAAAAAGTTCCTTGTCATAGGTGGAATACCGCCTTTGAGCAGGGTCTAGGTTCTTGTTTTCAAAAGCAATCGGTCTACCATCCTGATATAGGACTGCACCTATAGCATAGTCACTGGCATCCGTCTCAAGTACATACGGCTTGTTAGGATCCACTATGTGTAAAATAGGTGTTGTAGTTACACGGTATTTGAGGTTCTCAAAACTCTAATTCAACTCTTCAGTCCAAGTATTCGAAGGACTGAATTTATTGTGTCGGCTCGTTCTTTGGCCCTTTGAGGACATTTGTCAAGGCTAATGCAATTAATGCATAACGCAAGATAAATCTACGAAAAAACACCGTAAAGCCCAAAAAGGACTTAACCTCCCCGATGGTTTTAGGAATTGGCAATTCACAAACTTGTCAGGATTTATTTGGGTCAATTTCCAACCCATGGTCCGAAATAACGTGACCGAGATAAAGTAACCTTTTCTGGAAGAAAAGACATTTGGACTCCTTGGCAAAAAGCTTCTCCTGTCTAATTAACTTTAAGATAGTCCTGAGATGCTCCTCATGCTCCTCCAAAGTCTTACCATAGACGAGAATATCATCTAGGTACCTATGACAAACTTTCTAGATATGGACGAAGAAGATCATTCATCATCTGTTGGAAAGTTGCTGGAGCATTTTTCAAGTCAAATGGTAAGACTAGAAACTCATAATGGCGATACCTAGTTCTAAACCTGGTTTTTTTAACACCTTCATACGAATTTGATGATATCCTGATCTCAAATCGATTTTGGTGAAGTACTTTGCACCATGTAATCGATCAACCAGTTCATCCATTCGCGGCAAGGGATAACGGTTTTTAATCGTTAACTTATTTAATTTTTAAAATCCACACAAAGACGAGTACCTCCGTTTTTTTTATCAACTAGGAGCACAGGTGCCCCCCAAGGGGATTTACTAGGCCTAACATGGCCCATCTTAAGGAAATTTTACAGTTGCCTATAAACTTCATCCTCTTCAGTAGTACTCATCCTGTAAGGATACAATGATACATATATACGGAGAAGAAATATCAACATTTCCATTCAATCCTATGAGTGAGCCGTTGTGCAAGAACGACAAACTGTGTGTTACATAGTTATTCTTCATTGACTCGTTCCTCTCATAGAACCACTCCTTACCAAGTATTACATCTACCCTGTCTAGATTCATAATATGAAAGTTTAATTTATCATTATAGGCTTGTATTTGAATCGATAGATGTGGGACAATCCAATCCCAAACTTGGCTTTCCGCTCCTGTTGCTAGCTTCACTGTATAACAATGGTCACTTTGCCTTGTTTCCACCTTTAGCTTCTGCAACAAATTAGGGTTGAAAAAATTATGTGTGCAACCATCATCAAATAAAACTATTACGGCTTGGCCACCCACAACCCCCTTCATCCGAATGAGGTCGTGAGGACCAAAAACAGCCGTATTGAAACAACAATGCTCACACACAGAATTACTAGCAAAGGAAAGATCAACACTAAACATGCTAGAGTTACCTGGCGTCTTAAAAGATGCCCCTTTAGCCTTCCTTTTCTTCAAACATTCCTTCACAACATGACCTGGTTCCATGCAATGAAGCATAGATTGTCACTTCTGGCTTTCATAAAGGTTTCCTGATCCAAGGTAGATCTTTTCTTCGATTTATCGAAACCCGAAGACCCATCTATTGCCTTATCTTTCGTTTTCTTTGGAAAGAAAGGCTTCTTACCCTTTACGTCGGGCAAGACACCAGACTCAGGCTTGGCCACTATACGAGTATCATCGTACATCCTGGCGAAGCGAATAGCATCCTCAAGGGTAAGAGGCTAGTTCCTCCTTACCTCTAGCTGATAGTCTCTTGGCAACCAAAGAATAAAATGCAACTTTACCAAAAGAGGGTCTATTCTAGTTGCAAAACGAGAATAAACCTCCTGAAATTCTTGTAAGTATTGATCCAGGGGCCGGTTCCCCATATGAATCGTTACATATTACGATAAAATTAAAAGTCATCCAAAATGGGAAGGAAGAGGCCGCCTTATAGGCCTTTGGGTCATGGTATGCATGATGAAGTTGACGCTCTAAGACTGTGTGGTTGGACTCCATAGGGTTGAAGATTGCATGTCGTCTTTGTTATGTCGGCTATTATCCTAGGAATAACAATCTATATCATAGTTGCCCGTTCTGAAACGGAACACGTTCCGTTCCAGAACTTGACCAAAACTTTTTTTTTTATATACGTATATTTTTAACAAAGGAAAAAAAAGCAATAAAAATTTGCACTGGAGATCTACGCTGGACTCTGGAGTCATCTACGCTGGATAGCCACAGATGGTTGAGAGATAGATATGTGCGATTGAGAACATTTTGACAGGTTTACTACTATGGACCGGAGGCTGCTGCATTCTGTATTATGCTGGAGCAACTAGCGAAAAAGAGCAGGAAAACCTACCTTGGGGACTTCTGCATGGGCTTCATTTGCAAGGCACGGAAAAGAACTTAAAAGTGCAAGTGAGACCTGGAATCGAGAAGTTTTTTGCAACTAGAATTTCTGAGCGCAGGCTACAGCATCAGCTGGATGGTGGCATGAGAGAACAGACAGATTTTTTAGATACTTTGCTTTCGCTAAAAGCTGAAGAAAGCCTATCTCTCAGTGAGTAATTTTGTGAGGGGATAGATATTGATGAATGGCAGGTTCAGAGAAGCTTGATTCTGACTAGATAAACAGATACGACAAGATTTTCACAGAAAACTCTACGATGCATCCCTAAAAAGAAGGAACGTGCGGCCAGCAGGTGCTTTGATATCTGTTTTTTCAGTATTAAAAAAAAACGTTCCGACCTAGTACGTTTCGGACCGTACTGTACGAAACGTACAGGACGTTCCGACCCTTTTTGTACAGTGCATTCCGACCCAAAAGGGTTGAAAATGCATCTTGCTACCAAAAGGGGCTCGAACCTAGGACCAAAGGGACTTTGGATACAAAGTTAACCAACTAAGACACATGAAAATGGGGAGAGGCTTGCCGATGTTTCCTAGCCTCATTTGAGTGTTTGTGCACCTAGCACAAATCAAATTAGCAGGAGCAAAGAATCAAGTGGTTGCTTGGCCTCTGGCGGGCAAGGTTGCAAATCGCATGAAATATGGATATCTATCTTGTTATATGCTAACAACGTGGTTCTGTGCACCAACAACTTGACACAATGTGCTCCTTTTGCACCGTGTGGATATTGGAGGTCAATGTCAAGAACACCAGCATTATGGTCTTCATTACATCTAGATCTTCCTGCACAAGCACACTATTACACTTGATGGTAAGTCATTGGGGATAGTTTCTTTATATGCATACTTGAGCTCACTTTTCATTAGTCCTATTTTTAGCATAAAATAGGTACCCACCAAAAAACTTAGTAAAGAGCAATCTTCTCTTGTTAATTTGCAGCGGTTTCGTTTCAGGAGAGACATATGGAACGCATAGAGTGAGTGTACAACTCTGACACCTTGGTCACCTCACATCTATGTATGCTATAGAGATGTGGTATACTAGGCTTACAACATTAGATTGGGATTACTCATGACTTCCCATGTATATGCTTTCAAGGATGATATGAGTCAACCCCTTTGTTCCACCCTACTTTTCCTAGTCAAGTTCTGGAAAGGTATGAGGCTACTTACACTTTGATCTACTTTCTATTTGCACAGAGTTTTCAGAGAGAGAGAGAGAGAGAGAGAGAGAGAGAGAGAGAGAGAGAGAAAGGTATGAGGCCACTTACACTTTGATCTACTTTCTATTTGCACAGAGTTTTCAGAGAGAGAGAGAGAGAGAAGAGAGAAAGGTATGAGGGTTAGAACTTACATTTGAGCTCTATGAACTAGGGCATCACTCATGTCGGTATTCTCAGACTCGCATCTATTGGCTTTATTCAACATTCATCTTCCCATGGGGACACACTCCTATATCTCCATATATCACATGCTCAAAGAGTTTCATTGACAAGCCCATTGGAGGTCAAGCTAGAATTCTACTTGACTCATTTGTTGGAGATGGATGTAGAGAGAGACACATCACTGCCTCTTCATCCACTTCGCTCACAATGTGATACGAGGACCAAGGATGCGTCGCCTTGATGATACATGAGACGTTCCACCTTGGGATTGCCAAATGTCGTACTACCAATAGCAGTGTGTGCGTCACAACCTATAATACCTGCTTCAAGCACTGCCTTTGCGTAGATGCAAGGGCAAAGTATGAGGATGATGTAAGTCTCCACTTTAAACATCATAACCAAAGACAACATTGTTGGCCTTCAAAATCCATAGCCCCGAAAGTCATACATCAGGTTCCATGAGCACATATACCCCCCATCATGACATGTGACACAATCGTCATCCACCATCCAACGATTACCTCACAATAATAAATATCATTGTACACAAATAGATATTTTTAGCATAGACATTTGGATCACATGAGCTCTTTTTTTTTAGATGTGCTATTTTGTTAATTTTGGTTTTGACTTAGTCATTCATTATTACACTCCCATAGCAAATGAGCTGTATTTTTGCAGTCTTATGTACCCTTTGGTACTCTCTCTCTCTCTCTCTCTCTCTCTCTCTCTCTCTCTCTCTCTCTCTCTCTCTCTCTCGTGGAGATGGCGCCTAATCTGTAGCGGGTGTTCCTCCTTCAGCTGTCTATGGTCAAAAAAGGGAAGGGGAGCCCACGCTTTTGGCCGCCCCCCCCCCCCCCCCACGCACATCTGCCCGTGTCCACACTCCCTCAGCGTTGGCCCAACCTTCTCCACCGATGGCCCCTCCTTCACCATCGCTGGTCTCGCTCACCACCTCTTCATCGCTGGTCGGTCCCTCCACATCGCTCACCACCTCATCTACCCCATCGCTGGTCCAGCATCCCTCCACATCGCTGAATACAGATTCACCCACCAGCGACCCCCTGTCCATCAGCGCTACTGACAACTTGCTCTCCATCAACGCTCCAGAATCTATCATCGCTGCCACTTCCCTCACATTGGTTGCTTCGAGCCATAGTGATGGTACTGCTGATACAGATGGAGTCGTACGTAGGGTGAAGATTGAGTCAGCGTTGCCTACCAATCTAGTCCACACTCCCTGCCCTCCACCTGCTCACCCATCTTTCGTGATACCTGAGATTTATACACCTGCCAAGTCATTTGAACAGTACATTCTTTCCTACATCGAGCAGATCAAACACGAATCCACCTCTCTACGAAAGGAAATGAGACAGCTTCACGGGATCATTCAATCTATGTCCGCTGAGCGGGAAACCATGTTAACTCGGATTACTTCTTTGGAGGCAGCAATAAGTAATCAAGGAGAACCTACCAAGATTCAAGAATTGGAAGAGAAGATAGAGCAGCATAAAGCTGAGACGAAAACGTGGGCCTCTCTTTTCAAGGAAGATGTTAAGGAAGGTACACCCTCCTCCAACCGAGTCATTTCAGCAGCCACCATATCCGAAGAGCGAATGCGCGAGTACAAAACCCTGAATATAAGGGTCTGCGAAGTTGAAGACACCAATGATCCAAAGACTGAAGCAACCAGCTTTCTTTCAAGCACACTCTCCCACCACTCCGAAGGGTTGGATAGAGCTTGGAGAACCAAACGAGACCCTTCTACACTCATTGTTCGCTTCACGAATTTGGAAGAGAGACGGGCAACCCTCAAACTGCGGGCTAAGCTTAGAGGTACACTTAAATTTATGGATGATGATCTCTCTCCCATGCAGGT
This sequence comes from Diphasiastrum complanatum, assembly GCA_029204225.1. NCBI lineage: Eukaryota > Viridiplantae > Streptophyta > Lycopodiopsida > Lycopodiales > Lycopodiaceae > Diphasiastrum > Diphasiastrum complanatum. The sequence goes on from CM055093.1 coordinate 60,979,181, forward strand.
TGCGGATCGGAAAAAGGCATTCAGTGAGGCAAAAGCGTTGGGGAAGAGGGTAATTTATCGGGATGGCAAAGCTCGATACATTGATCCTCTGAATCCTGAGAAATAGGGAGCATGGCCCTCCGGACTAGGTAGCGGTTCGGGGGCTCTTTCTAGAGCATTGTGGGTGAGATTATGGAACTGCAATGGCATTCATTCTTCAGCTACCGCCGGAGATATTAGAGATTTTTGCACTGAGGGTGATATCTTACTACTTACCGAGACACATGAGAATCCTGAGAGAGGTCTACCGGCTGTTGCGGGTTTTTGTTGGTTCTCTGCACATCGGAGGGCGACAAGAGCATTGACAGATCGGGGTTCTAGTGGGGTGGCTTGCTTAGTCCGCGACTTCATTCGGCCCTGGGTCGAGTTGGTGCATATTGATGAGCGAGCTCGCATATTTGGATTCGGGTGGACCGGACTCTGACGGGACTGAACCGAGACCTTTTTCTAGCCGTTTGCTATTTTCCACCAGACACATCAGTTTTCCCATCAGATGAGGAGTCACCTTACTTGGATATCTCTTCAGACATTATCAGATACGAGGAGCAGGATTATATTCTCCTAGATGGCGACTTTAATGCCAGGACTGGATCTAGGCAGACAGAGTTTCATAGAGCAGAGGATGATCCACAGCGGATACATGCTTTAGACTGGGATGATCTTGGCCTCCAGCGACGATCAGCAGATGCAGAGGGTCCAATTACTGCATATGGAGAGCTGATGCTTCAGTTGGGCGAGGCTCACGGATTGGCCATTTATAATGGCTTACTGCAGTGGCCTGATTCAGGTGAATTTACCTGTTTTCCACATAGCGGAGGGAGTAGTGTTGTTGACTATTCCATGGGATTGTCGTCTCTCCTCCCCTACATTTCATCTTTCTTGGTTCACCGTACCACCCTATCTGACCACTCATACCTCTCTCTCTCTATTGGCCTTCTTCACACCCCCTGTGCTAGTACATTCACCCCTAGTGAAAAGACCGTCTACTGCTATAACCCTCAAAAAACCCCTCTGTACAGGGAAACCTTATCTGATCTCCTGACTCATTTTCCCTATGCAGCTACTTTGGCATACAAGTCTCTTTTTTTTGTCCGGACCCTGCATACCTCTGCATCCCTTGCTTTTCCATCCCCACGGCCCAAGCACTTACGACATAGACCGCATAACCCCTGGTATGACCACGAATGCACGCTGCCACCTCCCTCATCTTGCAAAGGACTTATCTCGTGTATATCGTAGAACCACCGGCAGAAAGAAAATTGCATATGAAATTTGCCAGGGGAAGAAGATGATGGACCTTCTCTTTAGCTCCTCGTCGCGTTCTTTTTGGCGAAAATTCCTCTCACAAGCATCTCCACCCCGGATCACAGATCTTAGCACATGGGTGATCTATGCCACATCGTTGTACACTGTACCTGATACTCCTCCACTTCCCACACACCCATACACATGTACCTCTAATATATTCTCTCCGGACATAGTAGAGGCGGCCATCGACTGGTTAAACCTACGTAAGGCCAAAGACATTGATGAGCTAGAGGCTGAACTCTTGAAGCAGGCCGCTGACATCCTCTCACCCTTTCTCTCTTTCCTATTTAACCGCGCTATTACACCTGGTTTCCCCTCCCCTTGGTCCACAAACCTTATTTATCCTATCCATAAAGGCGGTGATCCCATGAAAGCCGACAACTATCGTACCATCATGATCAGCCACGTCTTTGCCAAGGTCTATGGTTCTATTCTTCAGTCAAAGATCAGTACATAGATAGATACTAGAGCACTGCATGCCATTGGCCAAGCTGGTTTCAGACCAGGATATACTACATCCGATCATGTTTTCACCTTGAGAGCCATCATTGAGGAGGCTAAGGCCAGAAGAGAGCGTGTTTACTGCTGCTTTGTGGATTTTCGCAAAGCCTTTGACTCGGTGCCTAGACATTTACTGATACGGAGGCTTCGGGATCGTGGCTTCCAGGAGGATATCATACAGGCAGTTGTGGCATTGTATAGACGAGTTATTGGCCGGATCCGAGTATCAAGAGTTGTTTCACCAGAGATAGAGAGCACTATTGGGGTTAAGCAGAGATGTCCTCTCTCACCTACACTCTTTGGTTTATATATAGATATATGCTGATGATGTGGTTTTGCTTTCGAAGACGAGGGAAGGCCTGCAACGGCATCTGGATGCGCTTCACTCCTTTTGTATTCAATGGGGATTGTCAGTGAATGTGGCCAAAACCAAAGTTATGGTGTTTAACACCTCTAGATCCTTCATGATGCGACAGGAGCTTCTGTGGGAGGAACATCCACTTGAGGTAGTTGACTCTTACACATACCTGGGCGTGGTATTCTCTGGTCCCACTTTCAGCATGCGACAGGCGGCATTTTCCCGGTTACGGAAGGGCTATGCATCATTGGTAGATTTGGAGAGATTATGTTTCAGCTCACACATTAGAGATGCGACTAGTAAGTGTCGACTTTTTGATACTATGGTAGTTCCCTCAGCTCTTTACGCATCAGAGACATGGAGTACGGGCCTGACGGCTACCGAGTGGGCACGCATTTCACGACTTCAGATTCATATGCTATCTTGGATGATACGGGCTAAGTCCTCTACACCACATCATATTATATTGGCAGAGTTCGCCGTCCCCCCTATTCAGCTAGAGGCACTGTTCCATATTGTCACATTCATACAACGCCTGGAGGATCTTCAAGGTAGAGACACACACTATGCTGCAGCAGCTTTGGCATCATCACAGCACCTACATTTTGTGGGACACTCCTTTCGTGGTATTCCTAGGCTTGTCGTCTCCTCTCCACGTGGAGTATTCACATTACGGATCTATAGGTGGGTACGCATCAGTATATTCGAGGACACTTGTATAGAGCATATCTTCAGAGCACTTGGCAGGTTCCATCTGGGGTGAAGACGGAGTTTTATCGGACACATTTTCTCTCTCGAGATCATGCTGGATATCCTACTGTTCCCGGATATCTAGTGGATAGTATCTCACACGGACTGCGGATAGTGATGGGTCAGTTTTGGGTTTCCTCTCACCAGCTAGCCATTGAGACTGGCAGATACAGTGGCGTCCCGAGAGATGCTCGGATTTGTAGTATGTGTGATACACACAACGTAGAGGATCAGTTTCATTTTCTCTTCAAGTGCCCAACCTACTATGAGATCCGAGGGAGATACTACTGCTTGTTTCAGGATCATCCACTCACACTTTCTACCTTGATATCGTATGAGGACCCCAGATGTGTTGCGCTGATGATCCGAGAGATGGCGGACCTGTGTATGGCGAGACTAGACGCTGACACCTCCCCCTTAATACAGCTGAGCATACAGGAGTGTTTATCACATCAAAGGCAGAGGCAGGAGAGTACTGATTCTGATGGAGAGGCTGAGATCCCGGACGCCTCCATGCATAGACGGCAAAGACAGTGTCGGCGACTAGAGGGACAGACAGCCCACAGGCCACGATCTACAACTTCACGGCAGCAGAGACGCCACCGACCATCCACTCAGAGACGGAGAGACACAGTTCGTTCAACGATAGTGTCTCAACATACTTTACATCACTATTTCATAGAAGGAGAGACATTTATATGATGATAAGGCTCTCCTTGTCTATCATCATTATTTCCTGTTTACCTGTAGTCCTGTTTCTTTGGTCTTTTAGGTGGTAGAGCTTTCATGCTCCCACCGTGCATACTTGACATGTACTTTTTCAGTTCTATGTACCTTAGGGTATTTCATGGACATTAATAAAGATCTTTCTTTCTCTCTCTCTCTCTCTCTCTCTCTCTCTCTCTCTCTCTCTCTCTCTCTCTCTCTCTCCATTGCCCTGATCAGGGCCTGCACCCTGCTTAGTCCAGGTTCCTTGTCCTCCTCAGTATCCTACACAAATCCCTAAAATTGTTACCAACAATCCCAAACATCATACATGTTGCTACTCTCACATAACAGGCCGCCGGTTGCCATCTTGCTGCTTTGCATCATGATGGCAACCCCCTGATTTAGCTTGCAAGTTCATATATCAAAACATGTATTAAGATGAAATATTTGCAAATTCCTTTTAAAAATCCAATCTCCTTTCAAAAATCCCCTTTTGTAAATGCAAACCAAAGATCAAAAACTTTCAATCAAAGATCATCAATTGTAAAATATTAAACTACATTTCTTTTCAATCATCTTGCATTAGAGAACATGATCAAGTGCACAGAAACACCCAACCTTGAAAGTGGAGTTATTGGTTTATCTCTCACCTGAGGTACAATCAGCCTTCGAGGTAAAAGCTCCTCGTGACTTTTGGCACAAAACTCCCAAGATACAATCTGAAAGTAACTCATAGTTAAAAATCAGTATAAAGCAGGCAGATGCAAGGTACTAATTTTACTGGCAAACATACAGACTGCATCTATAAATTAAATATCAAAACATCAAGATCAGTATCTGCTTTCCCTCACTACATACCTCTGAAGCAACACAAAGTGTTAATTGACTCCAATTTACCATAAATGTGAAGAAGCTTCGTCAAAAGCTCACCTTTAGATCAGAAGAAAATATGATCCGCAACTGGCCATCTCGGACAACACGGAGTTGTTCGAAGATGCTTTCTTGTATAGCCTTTCCATACTCTAGCACCATTAAACCCGAATTGAGTCTATACTCATGTGGCAAATCGACAAATAAGAGTTCTTCCAATATTCCACTGTCATGCTTAATCTTACAAAGTCTTGGTAACACTTCTACAGTAGTCTCTGCAAGAGAAATTAAACAGAAGAACGAAGTTACACATGAAGCTGTATCGAAGTGATTCACCTTGCTGCAGAGGCACTGAACTCCAATGCATTGACAAATTCTACGCAGCTTGTAGAAATGACAGACAAATCACAGTAAAAAAAAATTCACTTGAAAAATGTACGATGTGGATTGATGTGAATGTCTGGGTAAGCATCTGAAGATATAATCCTATAACAAGTAACTAGTTTAATTAGCCAGTAGACCTTGATTACGACTTTCTTGATTCCCACAAAAAAAAGGTACTAAAGTACACAGTGCCTTTTGGAATGCCTTTCCAAATCTACAGAACAGAATTTGTTAGGAATATTTACAGTTTCCAGATCCATATTTAAGACATCGATGATCATTGATCATCCAAAACACAGAAGCATTAGCATTGTAGCATGACCACGCCGACACCAGTGACCAGAACGTAGTTAACAATTTAACTTGACATTTCTCTGCTATTTTTTCCTATAATGAGGATCGGGTATATCAAAGGATTTGATTGCTTGCAAGAATTCTACACACATCACATAGCATTTTCACCATTTAAAAACCGGGTTGCTTACACATAGGCACACAAAATAAAATAAATGGGCTTTACCATCTTACTTGGTTATCAGATAAAAGCATCACCAGCAATAAAATCGCATTAAACAGTTATCTTCCACCACAAACATCCCATTTCAACGTGGACTTGCATTCACACATAAAGAAAACTATCACGTGAGTGCTCTTATTCCTTGTTTTTCTAAATAAGAACCTGTCTCAGGAATGCTTATATCAATCAGCTGCAATGTGGTCCTAAAACCATTTTAGACGAATGGACTCCATCCAGTTTGTCAACTATGCTTTGTTAACAAGCTAGCATGTCACATTGTATTCATAAAAATTGCCTCAAAGCATGTTGCAGAGCAAGACTTATCTGTCCAAAAATGTTCGTGGTAATACTCCGTCTGAAAAAACGATCTAGGAAATAAGAATTCAAATTGCAAACGAAAGGCTTTTTATTCTACATACAATGTGTGAATATTTTAAACAGTTTCATTTCAAGAGTCTAATGTACTGCACATACATTGGAGAAGAATCAAGCACAAGTGGAAATCTACAAGCAACGACAGGCTTCTTGTCAAACAGCAAAATTTGGTTCTTTTCAAGTGATAAATTCTAGTCATGCCACCCTAACAAAAGGTCATAAAAGCAGCAATTATGCCCTCTTTGTTCTAATAACTTAAGGCAATCATGTGCCCATTGATGGTCGCTAATAAAGTTTTTTATCCTTGGCACGCAGAGAGTGATTGCAAAAACCTTCCTAGGAAAGTCATTTGTCTTCTAAGGAACTACATCATAGAACACACGTACCTAATTCCTCTCCCTATGAATTATTCCTACTCGGTGACTTGTTCCATTGTATGCACTCTATTTAGCAGCATAGTGCTGTTTCTAGTCTGACAGAATTCTTTGCCATGTTCACCTTAGCCAACCTACAGACTTCAAAAAGCATGAACTTTTGAACGTCTTGAACAAAAAAAGAGTTCTCAAAGCGAATGGAAGACTCAAAAGACATACCAAATCCTCTCCCGGGCTTTGTGCCGCATATCTCACATTGCCAAACATCCTGTAATGAGAAGAAAAATTACCAATTCAGGAGAGAATCAGAACACTACTTTCTTCATTTACAAATAAAAAAATAACATCCTCAGAACACAGACTACAATGCTCATCTACACATAAAAGAGACTTGCAAGATGAGCATGTTGCATGACCTTTAGTTTCCACAAACCAAGTTTTCACAAAAGACAACACACCTCTTGCCTAAACAAAATTGAATATTCCACATACATTTATACAATAGTGGTACCAGCAACTTAACAGAAACCAATAATGACCAAAACATATTAGAAGATAGGTCGAAAATACATCCCAAAACATGTCAACAAATCAACACATAAGGCTGATCCCATCTTCACCTTGTGCAGAGAAAAGAAACAACATACTACATTCTACCACAAAAGCCAAACGAACAAAAGTCGTGCTCAGCTAAGTTCATTTCTGATACCCCTTATTGATATCAGATAATGATAGAATCTTTGGTAAAATTGAAATAATCAAGAAACAAACATTTGCAACAACCACAGTATCTCAAGAACCGTAGAAAAAATGATGAGATAAAAGAAATCTTTAAAAAGCCTTGGTTTAGATATAGTATAATCAAGCCATACTAAAAAGGCATCAGCTTAAATGCCCCATGATTAATAGCATCAAATGACATTAGCAACACAATTTACTGACTAAGACTGCGTGGGGGGTGCAGGTTTGGTGATTTTAGCTTTTGTCCTTGCACCTTAACATCTCCATTGTCTATAAAATAGACAGAATTCTACCTGAGGAAAAACACCAGTTGGCTGACGACCACCATTGCCGTATACAGACACACACCACCTTTTTTTGGCCCGAGGTCCAAAAAACTCCACAACAAATTTCCGCCAAAAGGAGATATCATTATCCTGTAAATCATTAAAACGAGTATCACTTCCACATCTCCTTGAAAAGGCTCTTAAGAGTTTCTTATTGTAATCAGAAAACCATGCAGTCAGGACTGATCCATTTAATTCAATGGAGTTTATACTCAGGTTGATGAGAGAGCAAAATAGTGATTAAGAACTAGTGGCCATAGAGACAGCAATCGAAAAGCAAGGAACCTTTGCGCCTCTCGGAAGATACAAACACAAATTGGTTTCAACTCACTGCTGGCCGGTGCCTTTGATGATACATGTATTGCATTAAGCGCCGTGCACAGGCCCCGGCTTCAAATGCAGGTTGCTTGGATGGCACAGCCAGTTGTAGATTAGCATTTTGCTGCTGCAAGTTGTGTTGTAGCTGCTGCTGCTGTTGGCGTTGCAAATGTTGTGGCAAGGTTTGTAATAGTTGGTGTTGCTGCTGTTGTTGCTGTAACAACCGTTGCTGTTGAAGGAGGTTCAGTGCTTGCAACTGCTGAGAATGCTGTCGCTGCAGGTGTAAGATCTCTCGTCTCTGCAAATGGGGAGACACCATTGAATCAGGTCTTTGAAGCCCGTGTGGGGCCATTTGATGATGCATCTCCTCCTCAACTTTTGGCTCCAACTTTGCAGCTGTAAGATGTTGCTGCTGGTGTATTGGATCTTCACTTTGGGTTGGCTCTAACTTCACAGATGCCATAGACTGAGACGATTGCAATTGCTGCTGGACATTTCCAGCACCCAACACTTGCTTACCTTGCATGTTGTGTGCATTTCCTGATCCTGCTACCTGCTGACCCAATCCTAACAACTGCTTCACTTGGAGGTGTGGCTGCCCATTGCCATGCACGTTTCCTTGTTCTTGATGTTGTTCAGGTTGCTCCTGTAGTTGTTTTACTTGTGGAGTCTGCTGCTGTTGGGAAAATTGAGCTGTGGGGATCGAGACTTGTTGCTGCAGCTGTTGAAACTGAGGCCGTGGAGAAGCATCTTCCAGCTCAAATCTCATCAAACCCGAACCTCCTTGCCGACCGATAGATGTCAATCCAGAAGAGCCTGATAAGTTCGGATTGCTGGATGAAAACGACAGTGGAGAAGCCGGCAGGACTATGGAACCTAAACTGGACTGTTTCAGTGGATCAGACCCGAGAGTTCCTGAATTTTGCATATTTGAAGAGCCCTGAAGTCCAGAATTGCCTCCAGATGAATGAGAAGTTACGAGCCCCGAATTTCCTCCCATGTTATGTCCCTGGTGCAAACCCCCTGCTGTTGTAAGCCCTGAGCTACCCCCAGCATTGACAGATGAGAAGTTGGAAAAGTTGGCTAGCATATTCTGTACACCAAACTGTGATCTTGCAGGTGAAAGAGAAGATAGACCAGACTGAGAAAAACCGCCTGCACTTTGCCCTCCCAAAAGACCATTACTAGAGCGGAGAAACGATGAAGGAGAAACGACTTGAGCTCCAGCCACCGTAAGTGGTGCTTGCGGCACCACCGTTCGGTGGTTGGACTCAAGATACTGGTCTAGCGCCAGCCCGCTCTTCGGGGGTTTCTGTGCCTCTGGCACTGACTTTTTGACACTGACTTGCAATCAAAGAATAAAATGGCTTACCAATAGATTCTCCTTGTCCCTTCTCAGAATTTTCACCTGAACCATATAAAAGATTGCATATGAGCTGGGTGCAGTGTCCACTATCCCAGTAGTGGGAATGGGTTATGAAGCCCAAAATAATAACGTTCCCTACAAAAATGACCTAAAGCTGAATTGCCTGAGTTGTCTTCTGGAAATCCCCCAAGGATATACACCTCTTTAACACATTAGCACGATAGATTACACCCACTTTACTGATCCTCTGCACCACCGCAAATTGTTTCGACCGCATCCGTGTGCAGGCTAACTCAGCAGCCTAAGATGCCCGTCAGATAACCTAAGAGCGGCAACAAAGAGATGTACAAGCCTGCCATTTTCTGCTTACAAGTGAGCTAGGGTGTAAACGAACTGCCCAAAGGACTATCAGAAAACAATTTCTGGTATTTATCTAACTTTGGTAGCAAGATACCAGCTCCGTGAGTAAAGATCGTGCTAGAACGCCTAAGGAGTCAAGGACGTAAGCCTACAATGAACATAATGACATGTAATCATTCCAAAAGATTCTTCAAACCAAGTCACCGCACGCCTTTTCTTTAAAAGAAATTGGTGGAGTATATAATCTCATCAAAAACTCATATATAAAGCATTTGAAGCTATTAAACCTTGAAAAACTCCAATACAGGTGGAAACGGTGCTTTAAGCCGTGCTTTGATGCATTCCATCTCTTGCTATGATTCCTTCCAAAACTGTAGCACGGAGCTTCCCTCTCTATATCTCGAGCTGTGAGCAAATTTGTTGACCAAAGTCCCTGATTCTTACAAACTGCCACAATTGCTCAACTTCACGGATGCTGGAAAAGGCAAACACTCCACTGCCATTATTCGCGTTATTGCCTACCCAAGGAAGTTAAAAACCCTTCCTAGGTTAACCCGATTTCGGGTTCGTTTTCCACACTCCTTGCTCAAAAGGGAAACAATATATGCATAAGACTACCGATGAGTCTCATTGAAATGCTTATTTATCTGCACTCCAAAGTCTGCCACGCACAGCAATCTCTGCCTTTCACACATCCACAGAATTACAGCACCAAAAAAAACTGATTCTGCAATTTAACGATCAATTATACCTTCCGGTCTGATACAAAAGCCTGCTGCTGCGTCAATAACTTGTCAATCCAGCTCGCACTCTTCCGTCCGCTCGTCTAGTGCCTTCCATCCAAGCATATCATCAACCGCGGCAGAAGAGAGGCGAATAACCCCAATCCACAACCAAACCCTAGGTTCTCGAAGAATATCTGAAAAAATCGGAAACGGGAGTTGAAACTGAGGTGAGATGCATCAAAACCTATGGCGAATTCCGCCTTGTTGGAGCATCGGAGCTGAGGCAGAAGCAAAGGCTCGCGCGGAAGGGAGATCGCGCAGATTTGCTGCCATCGCTGGAGGAGGAGAGCGAGAGAGAGAGAGAGAGAGAGAGGAATCGGCAATCGACGAGGAAAACAAACGAAAGTCGTCAGCTCGCACGCAACGAAGGAACGCGAAAATAGAACCAAAACCAAAAGACTTCAACAGAGAACACGGAAGCGGAAGGGCCGAAGCAGTACCAGAATATTCGCCAAAGATTCGGTTGCCTCCATCCAAATATCCCTCGCGGCCCCTAGTGCCGCGGCGCATTTCGCATCTGACCATCCGATCCTCAGTTGCCACGTGGAATTATCTCAACGGCTTTACGTGGCGAGATCTTAGCGTTCGAGCTAATATCCAACGATAGAACGGCTCAGATTCCTGCGTGCCATTGAGAGAGGAGGCCCCTGCCGCTGTCCTTCCTACGTCTGCCTCCGGAGACAGACCTGCGCCTCCAAACGGCCCCCGCGTGACGCAGACGGCAGGGCCCGAGACGCCAGGGTGCAATCAGGCTTAATGACACCACTTAGATTTCTGCCACGTAGCGCATACCACGTACCATAACGCTCGATTTAAAATACGTGGCAAAATCTGAACGCTTACTAAACAATCCGACTGTCCACAGCCTAGCGTCGTCCAATGCAATTAAGGTTCGAGGGCTTCGGGTGAGTCGTCGCGAGGGAAAGGGACGGACGCCGGCCGGTCAGACTCGGCCGGCCGGATACGGAAAGCAGTGCCACGTGGCAGGGAGAAGCTTTCCTCTTTTGTATGGAGATTGCGTGGCGGTCCACCGGCCGAGAGACATTCCATTTTGTGCTGCCATCGCCGGCGAGGGATAGGCCGCTTTGCACTGACACTCATACCTTCAACTCTCAAGAGCCCAGCAGTTTTTGTTAGAATTTAGATGAATTTGCTCAGCCTCTATTTCTCGGAGAATCGGTTGTTTTTCTCCCATTTTGCAACATGCTCGGCATTTTAGACTGGATCAGGAATGGCCGAGCATGAAGGCCCTGGTCCAAGGGCCTTCTACCCCGTGAAGAAGCGCCTCTGTCTCAGGGCACTGCCTTACCAAGGCGAAAGGTTTGATCCCCTCCAAACTTCCCCTGTGTAATGAGTAGGTGTGAAGATTTTGTTTTTTTCAACTTTTTTTAAGTTTTTTTCATTGCCAAAATTTGCATGTACCATGTGGCAAGTTATCATTGGATGTCCACATGCACATTCCTTCCAAATTTCCAACGGCTATGTGTCCTTTTCAATTGGCTGGAGTTGTGGTGAGAAGGCTCACAAAGAATTCTGCTTTTTAAATACGTGTCGAAGGGCCAGGATAGAAGAAACAAGGCCCTTAACCTTAAGCCTTTGTCTCCGTAATTTGCAAATGCAAAGTTTTTATTTTGCAATTTTTTTTATACGTCTATTTTTGTTGGTTACTTTTGTGTTCTTTTGTATTTATTATTATTTTCGCATAATGCCCATGTGCAAAAAAAAAAATTACGTTATTTCTATTGTTTTACAAATATTTTACAGCTTTTTTCAAACGGAATCTGCATGTGGACTCCCAATGACAATGGCATATGAAGCTTATGTCGGAATGTGCATGTGTCATCTGGTAGACCATCATTGGCTGTCCACATGCACATTTCAGGACATTCATATGCTATATTCTAGATCTACATGAAAATTTTGCTTATAAATAGGTGCCTCTATGATACAAAGACACTTGGCATTACAAGTCAAGGACTGTTTATCAAACTAAAATTAAAATGTTCGGATAGACTACGACCTCTAAAGCAAGTTGCATCAAATTTTAGTTAGCATTTGACCGTGAAAAACCAAATTCTTTTCGAAAAGATACGCATTAACTTTGAGAACATTGTAGGGATAGCTTATAGCTATCGAGCAAAGCTATAAGACCAATGACAAATTTAATAATTACTTGATTGGTGAAACATAAATTTTGATGGTCAAGAACTTCATTATAACATGTTGTGTGAAAGGCTTCAAATTTCACATCCTACATTGCATTTAAATTCAAGTATACTAAATCAATGGGAAGGTGTCAAACCCAACAAAAGCTACCCCTCAATCAAACTTCAGGAAGAGTCCATTATGAGTGACTAATGCAAAAGAGCCAAGACTCCTTAAAGAGTCCATTATGAGTGACTAATCGAAAAGAGCCAAGACTCCTTAACTTTCACGAAAGTATGATGTAGATGTTGTTGTGTATCATGTAGCATCACTTTTATACTACCCCCTAATGGTTTGTTTTGAATGCCATGCAATTTTATTTCTGTCAACTTTGTCTTGATAACAATAAGTTGTGAACATTTTTAAAAAGCTTATGCTTTTTAGCTACATGAGTTTGAGCAAATGTTTTCTTTTTCTTCTTCTTCTTCTTTTTATTTCCCTTTTTTTTTTTCTCTCGAAGAAAACTAACCATAGATTAGATACTTTTTACAAAAAAATTTCAAAGAACAATAAACTTAAAGAAGCATAAGCGTATCAGCCTCTTTAAAAATGAGTAGAGGGGAGATGTAAAAATCATCATGCCCCTCTCTACTATTCCTACCTAACCAAAAGTTCCACAAAGTTGTGACTCTGATACATTGCCAGAAGAAATTGATCTTATCATCATCAAATGTAACATCATTCAGCAATAAATCTAAGTGGTTGAATCTCTTAAACCTTGTAGAGGGACTTCTTTCCTTTTGAATCTTTTATATTGCAATTGCCTTTTTTTTTCATCTTTTTTTTTCATTTTCCATTTGATGTTTTTTTTAATTTTGAGCATACAAAAGTATGTACCAAGGCTTCCATGATTTAAAAGATTACCTTGGCTTACGTTGAGACAATATTTACTTGCAATGGCATCATTACGAACAATATTTAACAGCTAAGGCAAATCCAATTTCGTTTCTCAAGAAGCTACTTGACCATTAACTCTTACAAAAATAAAATGAGTAGAAATATCAAAAGTAACTAATGAAAGTCTCATAAAACAAAAATATTAAAAACTTCAATGGTTTAGCATTTAAACTACAAAGGTGCTAGAAAGTTCTCGATATAAACTCAACAATAAAATATTAGAGATTAGTTTCACTTTTCATGAGGTATAAGTTATTAGCTTCATCATTTATTAATTCAATTTTTCATGGGGCCTACTTCCTCAAGTATGGTTGTTTCCAATCTACATTTCATTCCCTTGATATTGTCGTGGATTCCACCATATTCCCCTAAGGTCTTGTTTTTCCATATTGTTGTAGCCCAAGTTAGGTTTCATATTCTTAAGTTACACTCATCCTCAAACTCTTTGTCATTCAACAAAATATTAGTCAATGTGAAAGTTTTGAGCTTGATGTGGAACATCTCCTAAAAGGTTTCAATGTTTTCTCTTCAGAACCATGTGACATTCAAAAAAACAAATTGTCAAACATACTTTGACTACAAGTCCCATGGGTAGTTTTGCAAAATTGCAGATTAAAATCCTAGAGCTACCTACAAACTATTAAGACAAGTGTGATCAAAATGTATTGTTGTATTGTTGTTACTTGAGAATGCAATCCAAATTGTCGAAGTTTATGATTTTACTATGGCAATCTTAAGCAAGTAGCATCTTTCTTGAAATAAAAAATCCAAGAAAAGATAATTCAACAATACAATATATCTTAATGAATTAGATGAACAAAATACTCATATTTTTTTTATAATAAGCCAAATTTACGATGAAATAATATCTAAAAGATAATAAAAAAATTGGCATCTTGTGCATAGATGTTGAAATTTCTTTGCTAATTAAATTGTATATTCGTGATTGTTGCTTCAGTAGTGTTTCATTTGGGCCTCATGATCTGTTTCACCTTAGTTGTAAAATGATAGAGATTGAAATCATGTGCTATTGGACTCAAGATCAGCTTATAATTTTATTGTTAAGTATAAAAACTCTAGGTTTCCACAAAAGCAATTGGGCATTATTACATGGTGTGTTTGGCTTCAGAGATTGATATCAAAATATGAGATCCAAAGATACCATGTTTGAAATTGCAACTCCATGACCATACATAATTAGCTAATTTTTCATGTTATGAATTTGGATCTAACAATGTATCGATGGTTTTATAAGAAGTTGAACAATTTATCGATTGATTTTATATCACCAATTTTAAAAAACTTTATGGTGATAAAATTAGTTTCTTTCAGTGAAAGAAACCAATGTATCTCCATGTATTTCTTCTACTAAGTTGATTGAAAATATATATGAGTTATGACTATCTTGTTGCCAAATCATGTGTGTCTTCTACAAAAGATTTTGTATGGTCTAAAACAAGCCTTAAGGAGTTGGTATGCCAAGCTTAACACATTTTTACTCTCTCAAATGTTTGTTATGCATTGGGATTTTCGTGAAGCCTTCAAGGAAATTTTTCGAGATATTTTTGCGAAAGCTTCAGTGATTTTTGCAAAATTTTCTTGTTGTAAATGATGTTACCATCTTGCTAATCTATGTGGATGATATCATCTTGAAGTATGCTAATTCTATTCTAAAAAAATTGCATATGGTAGATGCAAAGGTTTGTGAACTATAAGAGGTAATGAAAAATCCTTCAAGGACATTACTCTCTATAGAAAGCTAGTTGGTTCACTTATCTATCTAATCAGCACAAGACCAGATCTAAGCTTTTGTGTTGGTATATTAAGCCAATTTATGCAAGATCCTAGTGAAGAGCATTGGAAGCTAGGAAAAAGAGTTTTGAGATACATCATGGGAACTCAAGATTTTGGCATATTGTATGAGGGATCAACTTGTTCGGATTTTTAGATTCGGACTTTGCTGGAGATCAAGTGGATAGGAAATCCATAAGTGCACATTGTATTTTCATAGGTGATGGAGCTATATCATGGATGGCAAATAAATAAGCCACTATCTCATTATCATCTAGTGAGGCCGAGTACAAAGCACTTACTCATTGCACAAAAGAGATGGTATGAATCAAGAGGAAGATCAAGGATCTTCACTTGCTAGAATTTTCAAAGAGCCCAATCATATTTTGTGACAACCTATCAGCCCAAAAGTTGGCAAGCGATCCTATATTTCATGCTCGGAGCAAGCATATTGAGGTGGCATATCACTTTGTGAGAGAGCAAGTCATGGCAAAGGAGGTGGAGCTTCAACATGTGTCCTTAAGGGAATGTGTAGCTGATATTTTAACCAAAGCATTGGGAAAATACTTGTCTATGAATCATAGGACTTCACTTGGAGTATTCTCAAAGTCTATGCTAAAACTAGTTGAAGAGGGAGTGTGAGAGATTTCAACTAGTTTACTCAAAATGGGTCATATTTGTTTATTTGGCAATTGAGGCCAATTTTCATATTAGACTTAGAGATTGTCATTATATTGGTGATATCTTGCAATCTTATGTGTAGAATGCTCATTTTATGCTATATTCGGATCCACATGTGTGAAATACAGTAGCGTACTGTTTTTGTATGGACAAAAATTTCATTTCATCTTATGTTTGATGTTTGATCAAGTTTTTATTGATTTTGTTTTTATTTCATTAAGTAGATGCTGATTTTTCTATGATGCAAATGTGTAAATTGTGTTGACTTTCAAGAGGATAAATCTAGATCTTAGTGATTCATATTTCTTCACATGGTATCAGATTTTGTGTTGCAGGTTATGAAAGGGATCAACCACATCTATCAAGGATTTGGAGGATTTTCTATATCTAGAGCATGCTAGAATAGTTTCTACTAAAAAATCAAGAAATTTGCATGTGTAGAATTGATCTTTTGTAGGTCAAAACTCAATTTAGGTTTATGAACTTGAACAATTCCAATTTCACAAGTGGTTTACTAGATTTGACCAATTTTTTATGCATTAGGAAAGCCTCAATTGAGGCTATCAGGTTTTAGGCAATTGCACGTAGAATTTGAGATATCCAATTTTTTGTGAATTTGTCAAAACCCTAATTTTGATCAAATCTCTATTTTGTAAGGTTCTTGGACTTCATTTGAGTGTGTTTCAATCTTAGAAAGTGACAAGATTCATTAGATTGTTCATAGATCGTAGTTTGATGAAGATTTTCTACATTCTATGTGTTGATTTGCTAGATATAAGTGCAAGAAGAGAATTGAGAGTTCCATATCTTTGTGATTTCTTTTTGAAAACATTTGTTGTATTTCAAAAGAGTGCTTTGTGCATTGGAACAGGTTTGAAAGAGAAAGATCAGGTCATTGCAACATGGCTACATCACGTGGATTCATGTTGGAAGGCAATGATAGGCTTACCTCAAGCAACTACTCTACATGGAAGGTGAGGATGGAATCACTTCTTGAAATGCATGAGTTGATGGATATTGTTGTAGGGTTGGAGGAGAGAGCCTTGGTTCAACAAGGGTATGACAAGAGCAAGTGAGCAAATACCTATTCAAGAGGTTTGGCATAAGAGGATGGGACATCTCAACTACAAGTCATTGGAGGTAATGGCTAGAAATCAAGTTGTGCTTGGTCTTCCAAGTTCCTTAACTAGCATCCATCATGTTTATGAGTCTTGTGCTTTGTCAAAGGCACATAGACTACCTTATACTAGATCCACATCTAGATCTACAAAACCTTTTCAAGTTGTACACTCGAATATTTATGGAATTACTACAATCAACAATAGTGGAGCTAAGATGTATGTAACTTTCATTGATGCTTATAGTAGATTTTGTTGGATCTATCTACTAAAGAGCAAAGATGAAGTGTATGATGTGTGAAATTCAAGAATGCAAGGAATGTCATAAATTTATAGAATTAGAGAGCTGAGGTCTGATAGCATATAGGAAAATCAGAAAAATTGAGATGATATCGGATTAGTAGAGCTCCGATAGAAACAGATGTTCAGATACCATGTCGGAAGTCAATGGAAACGTGGTGTGCATCAGAAGTGGTGAGCAGGTGGTGCATGGATCAAAAGTGCGGCAGTTATCAGCAATGCATTCAAGATGGATCGAACAATACAACAATGCGCAATTGAACTAGAATGTAGACAAAAACTTGCATTCTGATCATTATAAAAAATGAAGTACCATTGCTCTACTTAATTAACTACATTTGTCCTACAAAGGGTCAGAATTTATACACTGGGTCAAATTTATACAAAGGGTCGGATTTATTAAACCCAATCTGATCCGATCCAGGGTCAAAGACGCCCGAATATTTTCCGCCTCAATCCAATCCAATCCGGAGTCGAAAAATCTCTCTTTGATGGGATTAACTTTGGGTCGAAAAATAGGCTTGGGTCGAAAAAATAGAATCCTGATTTTTTTGATCTTCTGTACAAAACTTCGAGCCTTCTTCCTTCCTTCTTTTTGTTGTTTTCAAAAATAAATATAAACAAGAATTATCCAGGATGCTCATTACCTAATGGAATTGGGTTTGAGCATAGAATTCCAACAAGGGAGAGCAAATTTTCCACAAGGATCAAGTGCTCGAGGAGTGACAATAGTGGTGAGTATATCTCAACCAATTTTAAGGCCTTTTGTATGAGCATGGGATCAATAGGGAGTACACAACTCCAAGGACACCACAACAAATTGGAATGGTCGAGAAGAAGAATAGAACTTTATGTAAAAGTGCCAAAGCCATGAGGTTTGGAGCTAATCTTCCAAAACCATTTTGGGATCAAGCTTTGTTGTGTGCTAAATTTTTATGCAATAGGTGTCAAGTGCTATATTGGATGGAAGGACACCTTTTGAGATGCTATTCAAGAGAAGGCTGAGTGTCAAGTTTTCTAGAACTTTTGGATGCACTTGCTATGTCAATATAACTCTTGACTGTAGGACAATTTCAGTAGATGACTCCTTAGAGTTAGTGATTATATATAGAGAGATATTTAGAACTTTAGCAATTGTTTTGAATTTATCAGTAGGATCACACGTTTATCAGCGTAATTGTATTGTGGTCTGATCGTTATTTGTTTGTAATAGTCTCTTCTTGCCTCGACTTTTCTATTAGCGTCTTCTTCTTCCTCTATTAGCAGTTACTTGACAACGATTCTGCTAGCTGAGACTCGAATAGCTGATACAGTTAGCTGAGACTCGGATATTCTATGGGTGTTCAAGCAGCTATTGTTTGATACAGAATCGGATTCACAATGGGCTCAGCCATAGATGGCTTCTTATCTGTTATGTCTTTAGTGTAATGGTAGTATAATGCTATTGTACCCGCTTGTCAAAGGCACAACGACAACTTGATTTTGGTCCTTCATCGACAATGGTAGCACATTTTGGATATAGGATCTGCCAGGAACTCGATTTTCTACATTCTACAGACTGTTTCAGTTCTTTCATTGTTCTTACATACTGTAGATTATTGCTAAACTATTCTACTCAAGAAACATGGAATTAAACTAAAACTACTCCTACTAAAATCACAGAATCAACACAACCTCTTTTAAACTGAAATCACAGAATCTACAAAGTGCTTTTTACAACTGTCACTCAACAGTTGTAAGAAGAACTCCTCAAGGAGCCAAAAATTGGGAAACATCGGGAATCAGTGGAATGGTAGATCAATCTCCAAGTCCTACACATCTACCTAATACTGACACAATTGGGAATCCTACAAAGTGCTTCTTATAACTGTCACTCAACAATTGTAAGAAAAACTCCATAGGGAGCCGATAACCAAGAAGCATCTGAATTGAGTAGAATGATGGATCAGCTTCCAAGCCCTGCACATCTATTTGATACTAATCCCAAACCAATCCTTAAGAGATAATTAAAAGCAACAAACACATACATCAGTATCCAAACTATATGCATGAAGATGGAGCACGGAAGAAAATGCAAGTAGTAGAATCTTCAATTCAAGGAGCAACAACATTTCAGTACATAACACATGCTATGGAACTCATGGAGGAGGCTCCTATCTATACCCATGAGATGTAGAACCCAATTGTATCATATTTTGGAGTCCACCTCTTGCGACTGAGTGAATTCTGGTCTATAAAGATTTGAGCTCCACTACTTACTTGAAAATAGGAGGCCTCTTTATTAAAAACATAAACTCAAGTTGAGATAGTCTAAATTGCTAGCTCCCACATGGCTATCCATCTTTCAGGAAATACCATGGGGCTCACAGAATATTCATTTTAGCCTAGCACTAATGATTCTCGTGCTCTCATACTCGGCTCTCAACTTCATCTCTGCTGGAAACCCTTTTTGGGTGATGAGACACTGCATCGATACCTCAGGGGCATGGCATCAGCTAACGTAGTTACACTTGTAGTTGATCCTACTAAAGAAGCCAGACAGGCAATTCAATGGGACTCAACCAAAAAGAGCACCCCAATCATAAAGATTTGAGTTCCACCTCTTACTTGATAATAGGAGGCCTCTTTTATAAAAAACATAACTCAAGTTGAGATAGTCTGAATTGTTAGCTCCCACATGGCTATCCATCTTTCGGGAAATACCATGGGGCTCACAGAATATTCATTTTAGCCTAGCACTAATGATTCTTGTGCTCTCAAACTCGGCTCTCAACTTCATCTTCGCTGGAAACCCTTTTTGGGTGATGAGACACTGCATCGATACCTCAGGGACATGGCATCAGCTAACATTATTACTACAACTTAATATACAGATTCGCTACTATTCTACATCCGTATGCATTCTTGTTAAATGAATCTATCTTTCACTCCTCTTACACAAACACCTTAATCAGAGAAATGTATGGTTATCTCTAACGCCTAAATTAATCCTACATTCTCTCTTCACGTCAGAGTATCAGAATTAGAAGATTGCATGGCTGTCACAGATGCCTAATCATTTCTGCAATCTCTCTTTCATGACAATCTAAGACTCCTACTCTAATAATCCGATTCAACACAAAAGAACAACTCACATCTCCATTCTCTAAGTAATCCACGATCCTATTAAACACATTCATCACTATGCTTTCAATAATCGTCTTTCTTTTCTGTCAACAGACAGTGGTATCAGAGTGTTGATAATTTTTCGATCCAACAGATTGGTATCAGAGCCACGTAATCATATCTCACTAAGTGGTATCAGAGTTCATGTTTATTGGATTACTAGAGTCTAGGGTTTATAATAGAACTTAATACGTTCTTATTTCATAGAAGCTATTCATTCTGTTTGTGCTCAATCTCTATTCCTCAATTTTAATGGAAGGTTCAAACTCAAAGATATGCTTGATTAACAAATTCAATGGAGAGGACTTCCACGTGTGGAAGTTCAAGATGAGGATGATCTTAATCGAGAAGGAGCTATGGGGATACGTAAATGGTTCAATAGCCAGACCGACAGAACCTGAACTACTTCTAGCATGGGAAGCAAAGGATGGCAAAGCACTTGCCATTGTATCCTTGAATATGAAAGATACTCAGATTGCTCACGTATCAAACAGCACTACCTCCAAAGAAGCATGAGATATCCTAACAAGTATCTACGAGACTTCAAATGTATTGACTCATCTCTTTCTAAGGAAGAAGGTACTTACACTCAAGATGAGCGAAGGCACCTCAATCAATGATCATCTAAATGAGTTCAAACAGTTGCTAAATCAACTTGCTGCCACAGGTTCCTCTATTTCAAAAGAAGACTCAACCATGTCTCTTCTTGCCAGTCTTCCATCCTCCTATGACAACTTAGTATTGCTTATGAGCAATACTCCTACGTTGTCTCTCCAAAAGCTGACAGCAAGCCTATTGTAGGAAGAAGTCAAGAGAAAAAGCTTATCCACAATGAGTACCAAGTTAATGGCATTGTACTCTAATAAGCAGCAGTCCAAGAAGAAGAACCTCAAGGACAAGAAGACAAAGGCGGAGCACCCAGTCTCAACACAGCAGCAACAACAACAACAACAACATAGTCAACCATCATCCAAGACCAAACTCTTTTGCAAGTATTGCAAAAGATCCAATCACGATATAAAGGATTGTTGCATCCTCAAGCATAATGAAGCGAGGAAGAAGATGCAGCAGCACCAAGAGGGAAACTCTGACATTGTCAAAAATCCACAAGAAGAGGACAAGGCACTGATGGTACAAGATCAACCCAGTAGAGATGCCTATCAATGGTATCTTGATTGAGGTGCTTCACAACATATGACGCCATGTAAGAACCTGTTTTCTACTCTCACAACAATAGATTCAAAGTACATTTTCTTCGATGACTCAAGTTTACACAAGTTTGAAGGACAAGACTCTATTCAACTGCAGTTCCCTAACGGCATAACTAGACAACTAAGTACTTTACGTACCCAAATTAACAAAAAATTTATTATCTATTAGCAAGATCACTGATCAAGGCTATAGAGCTTTGGTTACTACTAGTCGATGTACTATTTTTGATGAGAACTCCAATGATATCCTCTCTGTACATAGAGAAAGAAATTTGTATATTCTGAGTCACGATTATGCACTTTCTGTGAGTGGTACAGATGCTCATGTTTGGCATCAAAGACTACTGCCATGGATGCTGAGTACCATTCCTTGATGAAGAACAAGACCTCGAGTCTTGTTAATCCTCCTGCATGTATAAAGCCTATTGATTCTTAATGGATCTTCAAGCTAAAGCTTAAACCAGATGGAAAGCTTGTTTAATGTTCCCTACTATGTTCCACTAAATGATGAACGATTTATTTCATTCATATTTTGAAAAATTTATGGTGGTATTCTTATATGATATTCTCATCTACGATATACGCTCTTAAAGAGTATGTCAAAATATCTCCTATTGGGCTAAGCATGTTTAGGCAAGAGAAGTTGTATGCCAAAAGATTTTGGATTTGAATTCTTGAAGCATGGATTATTATGTCTTGGGCATGAAGTTAGTTCAAGGTTTGAAGATAAATCGTGACAAAATCAGAACATTAGTCAAATGATTGGTTTCTAAAACTATTACACAGTTGAAATCTTATCCGCATTGAGAAATAGATTGCCCCAATTGAGTTTGCTTACAATAAAAATTTTGGCTTGCCTCTTCATTGTCCTTGGGTGAGAAAGGCTTCTTCATTGCTTTTTGAATTTATTTGTTGAAATTTTTCTACTGCTTGCATGTTGGCATGTCAGCAATACTCAGCCATCAACCAACACACCTTGCAACTCTTTTAGAGTAATACCCCTTGATTCATTGATTTTTTGTAGTGTGTCCTAAGCCTCCTTTGTTCTAGTGGTTTTCTCCAACTCCTTGAGAAGCTCATTAGCACACATTCATCTTGATAATGTGTAGAGCAATTTTCACTCTCTTGTGAAACTTGATTTCAGTTTGGCTTTATGAGGCCTTTGCTCCAAATCTAGCACAGGTCCTAATTAATAAAAAATGATTACATTCTAATTTTCCAAAAAAAATGGTTAGATGAGGTCAATCTATCACAACTCTATCAAGCTTGTAAAAAAATATTGTAGCAATTATTATGAAAATCACTACCAAATGAAATCCAACTTTATATCAAGAAATAATGCTTCTTAGTTTCCAAGAGGAGGCTCAAACCTGGGTCCAAAGAAACTTTGGATGTCAAGCTAACCAACTGAGCCAATCCCCTTGGATCATATCAAGAAAGTATATTTCATATGCTTCCATAATAACAAAAAATAAATAAATAGATGTCGAGTTACTCTATAGATGATGCAAACATCCATAACTTAGATGCACGAAATTGACAAAAACGCACAAAACTATTTTCTCTTGAGTCCCGATTTTAAACAATGTAGAATCAAATTATTAGCCAGAGAGAGAAAATACATGATGTAGATCACCACTGATACGTGTTATAATTAATACTACAACTGAGAAGGGTAGAGCCCTGTTCATGTTCTTATGGAGCTCACATTTGGATACTTCTAGATCATCTATCAATATCAAATCCAAGCCCTACAAAATCGCCAATGTTGTAGATCACACATTGAAAAATGTAGCTAGGAAAAGTAGATATTCTCAAGATAAGTCAACTGATATTATTGAAGGGCCAAAAATTGGCCTTCTCCAAGCTATAAGTTCCACACATATGTAGCTCAAAATTTGGCAAGAGATGTGTCCCCAAGTTGGTCCTCAAATATTATATTTACATATTTTCACAATTTTTTTCAAATATTATCAATATGAGACATTGAATTCAAGCATTACATGTTGAATTATTATCCTTATTACTCTAATCCAATTTTTAATCTACATCCATTCATTTTTCCAGGGCTACAGATTTACTCGCATTATTTGCATTGCATATACAGTATTCTTGGTATAGAATATTCTTTAGTTAAAAAATAGATTCATATGATTAGTGCTTGTATCTCAGAGAGCTCAATTGGATAATGAATCATAATGAATCTGAGAATAACAACTGAATTTTTGAAAAATTCAATAGATCTTTGGATATCTAGATATAGTTCTAGACAGTAAATCTGAAGTGTTTGTGGCTGAAGATGATTGTCATTATCGTTTAGGTATGCTTTCTGACTATAATTACCAATGGCATATTGAACTTGAATATCTAGCACTTTTGTCAGAGAATCCAGTTTAGAGAATGTTCTTAATATTCAGTATTTTCCTAGTGGGAAAGATTTTGGACTGAGTCTTACTTTTCATGAGTTATGTTGGACATATATTTCAGTATTCTATAATGATTAAGTATGGTTTTGGATTCCATAAAAGTATGATTGACAAGTCATACAAATATAAATATTTATAATTGACGGATCGTAAATAGATACTTTATTGTCGTTAGAGGATTATAAGAAATTGGATGATTCTTAAGTGTAACGATTAATTTTTGATCTATTAATCGAGTTGAGATTTCAGTTTAGCACTTTGGAAGTGTAAATATCTTTACTTTAGTATTTTAATTGAGAACCTATGGATCTCACAAACATTCTCACAAGATAAGTATTTTGTTTGTGGAGAATTTAATTTATCTAGTGGATGCTATTCTGCTACAGTTTATGGTTTGCAGATGCTTGAGTACAGTTTTTCTTTTGATTGGATCTCCACATATCATAGGAGACAAACAAATCTATTAAATGAATGCGTGTTATTTTCTTGCATTTGATGTTTAACTCAAAAGAGTATTTAGGATACTCAAAGTTGAGTTTTAATCATTTTATATTTTAATGATTCTCTTAGAGATTCTAGTTGAATGAATTATCATATTTTAGAATTGGATTATGAGGACAGCTATACTTGGAAGTTTTTTTATGAATTGTCTGCCAGAGTTTGTGGATAATTTCAAACTGTAATTATTTTTTTCTTTAACTTTAATCTCCTAAGTTAGGGAATATTTCATTCAATGGTTCATGTAAGTGTTTGCATGAAGGTGATGTTACTAACCTGTGGTGAGTGTAACCTAGTTGAAAAATTTATTGCTTAGTGTACTTTTCAAACTTGAGTTGTACTCCATAATAGAGATTAATGATTGGAAATAGGTTTATCTCTGAGTACTTGTTTGACATGAAAGTTAGACTAAGGATAATGATTTTCTTGGTTAATATTGAAAGTTAAAGGAACTGTTCCTATAATTCTTTCCTGTTTTGAAGAGCTTCTAAGGATAGAAACAGTTTAAGCGGAGAAGAATGTTATGGTCATATTCGGTTAAGGACCTAGAATAGTCCTAATATGGTAGACCGGCCCTTCAGAGTTCGAGATTATTGGTCATGCCGAGATTTAATTCCAAGTCAAGGCATGTTTGTGACTAATTACCTTGAGAGGACCCAGACACTCTAATTGAGACATGTGGAGTATTGCATGTACATGTGACGAATATAGGCAGGAGGACTACATGAAGAGATGTGATCTATTTATAGTTGACCTGCATGGGGATTGCATGTGGTCATGCACATGACTCTATTCTCTATATAATGAGGTAGGGATTCTCCTATCGACATATTGGGTTTAGGTTACCAGTTTCTCTCTTCTCCTCTACTTTCACATGGCATGGCTTAAGGGCTAGATCCAGGATTTTGATCTGGGTTTGGTTGGGCAATTTGGCTCCATAGTATCTCTTATTGTGTTCCCCAATCCTCATCTTAGGAGTTTTTCCTAGTGTCTTTACAAGAGGGCTTCCACCTTCTCCTTCTAAGTCATTTGTAGCGCAGGGAGTGGGATTGAACCTAGGAGCCTTGGAGATGCTTGCAAAACAAAGAGTTAGCATCTACTTCTACTTGCAAGCCAAAATGGTATTCCAACCAAAACATCACAAAAATAAACTATCCATTAACTCTATCTCTCTCACTCTTCTCAAACTCTCCATCACACACTCACATCTACACACACACACACACACACACACACAACTCTCTTTAACCACTCTCTACAATCTTAACTAAAGTAGCACCACATAAAGACTAAAACACATATGCTAAAAATGGGCTAAAATAGCAATAACTTAGAAATACATGCAACTAGCCCAAAGTCACACTAAAATTAGCCAAACACCAATATTTAGCACAAGTGGATCCAAAATGGTAGCACTTAGCTCTCTTGCATTAAGGATGGAAATTACATAAAAAAGGGCTTTTCTTTGTAGAAGCTTGTGGAGTTTCCTTTCCACACTTACTTATGGGACAAGACATTTCAAGTCTCAATATGCAATGCAAGTTTCATTCTAGGAACTTGACTTTGAGTTTTACAAACTTTTGAAAGTCTAAGTTAAAACCTTGAGACTTGCAAAAATTGTTGCCTTGCTCCCTAGTGACTAATGGCACCACAAGTTGGACTTATGCATGCATGATGCCATACTTGGGGCATAACACAACTTATCTATTGATGGCTCTTCAAGATGGGCTTATACACACAAGATGCCATGCTTGGGCCATTAATTACACAAAATCATTATTTTCATTGGCTACTTCCCTGTAAGGTACTTCTTTCCTTAATGCTCCGGGTTTCATTGGAATGCCCCTTAGGCCTTGTATTCCAGCCCCCAAGAGCCCATACTCCTTGAATTTGGTTGAGATGTACTCTCCCCCATTGTCAGACCTTAGTGCTTTAATTATTTTGCCAATTTCCAATTCTACACGCTTCTTGAATAGCCAAATTTTTTTTAAAGCCTTGGACTTCCGTTTAATGAAATAAACAGATGTTCTTCTCTAATATTCGTCAATGAAGGTAATGAAATACTTTGCATCAAGCAATGATGGAGTCTGCATTGGAGTATATGAGTGAACAACATCTAGAACGTCTTTTGTTGCATGCCTATGACTCGATCTAAATGGAATCCTAGTTTGCTTTCTGACAATGCAGCTATGAAAGACATGGAGGTCGACTACATATAGTCGAGATCAAGTGCTAAGAAATGTTTAGACATGTTCGACATATATGTATGATTCAAATGTCCTAATCTACTATGCCAGTTTTATTGACTACAACAAAGGTATTTAATGCATTTACTTATATCAAAATACAATGAATTAGTCGATATAGGTATCCATGCCTCTTGCCGAGTGCAAGGATCTTAGTTGTCATATCAATAATTTGACATTGATCAGACTCAGACCCTACCCTATGATCTAAATCAGTTATTCTACTTACTGACAAACATTCGGCCAAAAAAAGGTTTGTTTGTTGAGAATGTGAAGTTGAAATTCGTAGATATGGAATTTCAACTTCACATTCACCTCGCTTGAAACTTTTAAAAAATCTCATGATTCTTTTACATGTTTATCAATTTATTTCCTTTTGCTTCACTACTTATAAGCTAACCAAGAAAGTCAAATGTAACATAACATGGTAGCCTTGGTATTATTGTTAAACAGTAAAAGTCATATGAATAAACACAAAACTTGAACAAGTTTTCACCTTTACATGAATTCTTAAAATAGATTTGTTCCACTATGCTACAATAGGTAATAATCATTTTCGCCTTACATTTGGAATGTGTTCATTTTTTTGTAGTTTCTCTCGAAGTAGTCAAATATGACTCTTTACTTTAGATATTGTCTCTTCCTTACATAGTTAGAGATTCTAGATATGTGGCAATCGTTTCTTTGCAGTTATAGATTTACATAATGGTCAACATCAATGTCACATTAAAGATATTTTTTTCCCCAAGTTACCCCTAGCTATAAGGCAAGATGAGCAACCATCTAAGGAATTCTTGTTTGTAGAAAATATATAAAAAAAAAAAGAATGGTTACGCATTGTGGTGGCTATATTCATATAAATCCATACCAAATAAGTTTCAATGTTGATACAAGGGAAACATGCATAAAATATATAAGAAAAACCTAAAAACTTTGCATCAAGAAAGTGTTAAAGGCGAAGCTTCTAAGCACATGAGAGCTATTGTACAATGATTATCAATATGATCTATTAATGATTATTTCATTCATTATATTGTACTTGCACTAGCCTTTGTAAAAGCATCACTTTAATATAATAGTTGGCCTAGATGCATTGCAAAACGAAAATTCCATTGACACTCTAACATAGTCATATGAAGGAGTCTATTTTGTATGTAGAGTGCATACATCAAATAAATTGGTTTCAAACTTAGATACATAACACACAAAGGAAGAGTATTATCTAGTTCTTTTTAAAAATTCAATTGAATTATTGCTTGCTATTTCAATGAACACCTTACATGTATGCCTATTTAAGAAAATAATTGATTCCAAGTTTATGTATTGCAATAGTGTCACTTTTAATATATTAAGTTCTATATCAATATTTCAATGACAATGGCAATGTGCTTTGTTCTCCTATAAAATAAATTTAGATCATTGTTGAATCAATTACTCTATGGAAATTGTTAATACTCGATGATAGATCCTGCTTGTTTTAGATCATTGTTGAATGAATTACTCTATGGAGATTGTTAAAATATTAGATGATAAGATCCTACTTGTTGCAATTTTTTAATTTCAATATGGTATTAAAGCCATTGTAATGGCAGCCATGCTTCAATATGTTGAAAAATAAAGGACATGAAATGCATGGTGTTTTGCTCTCTGGGTGTTCATGCTGCAAGAAAACATTTCTATGTTGTGTGCTAAATCTATGGCTAATGCATTGTAAATTTAATTACTTGCTTGTAGGTACTATTATGTGGGCTATTAAGCGGCTCACTGGCTTTCTCCAAAAAAGCATCCAATGAGCTAAGGTGAGATTTAGGTAGGCAAACTCTTGTAGATCCCAAATTGAGCAATCCATGGACATATATGTTGTAGGCTTATTCTTGAAAACTAGCCTGATTGATGCCCATACAGATGACAAGTAAATGTGACCGAGTAAGGTGCATCACTAAGGCAAGAATTCACGTTCATAATCTAAGTCAAAAATCAGTGTCCAATTTTTTTTAATATAAGGAGTGTGCATTGTTCTCCCGAAGTGATCATCTATAAACATCATGAATTAGTAAGCTCCTCCCAACGGCATGGTCTTCGTTGGACTATATAGGTCGTGTGCATTGTTCTCTCGGAGTGATCATCTAGAAACATCATATGTTAGTAGGCTCCTCCCAACAACATGGCCTTCGTTGGACTATATAGGTCACTATGAATTAACTCAAGTGAGCCCTTTCTAATCATGTGCCTAGTGGCACCTGAATAAATGAACCATCATATACCCCTCATCAAATTGTGAAGCCAATGCTAATGCAAACACATTGTTTTGATCATCCTATGCTTCAATCTTCAACTAGACTTCCTTGTTGCTCCATTTTCCCTTACTTAATATCCCACTTTTTTTTATAGCATTTTCTAGGCCAATGACTCTGCTTATGGGAATAATAACAATTGTCATTTTTCTTTGTTCACTTCATGGAAGACTCTCCCTAATGTTCATCATAATTGGTCTTCTATAGAATCTTCTTGAAGTCTTTTTTTTTGCCCTTGGCTAGCAATGCTTGATTCTCAATCTTGGCTTGATGAGATTTTACCACCTTGCACCTTTATTCCTCTTGTAGTAAGATGTTGTGCAAGTCTCAAAGGTTGGTAGCCTCTCCCTGGATGGAATACCACTCATAAACATTTGCAAACTTTTGGATACACCACTCATGGTTGTATGCACAAGTTCCACATCCCCTGTTGTCTCTCCAATCATCGTAAGTTGATCTATGAGCTCTTCAATTCGAATAATAAAAGATGATATACTCTGATTTATCATCCATTCAATTGTTGTTCAATTTGGTCTTCAAAAATATCATTTGAAATGGATTTGTCATCTAATACTATGTCTGTGCCCTCTTGTTGTTACAACATTTTTGATATGGACAATGACGTGATCTTTTATTGACAAGTTTATCAAGAATAGGGCTTTTTGCACCCTTTTATCAAATGAAATCATATCGACAGGAGTCATGTCATGATATCCTAAAGCTCCTTCATAGAGTAAACTGTTTACTCCATAATTTTGGGAAACAAAGCCCCCTACAACATATAAGTTCATCCAATATAAATTTTGGTGGCCTGAACATATTAATTTCAACCTTTGGAGGCGTCGGAGGTTAGGGCCTACCTCTTCCAAGTACAACGGCTTACCTAATTAGGTGACAAACATTTAATGTAGTTAATACATGGATGCAATCTATAAATAGATCATCCTAGCACAGATTACTTGAGGCGCTCCGTCCATGAGACGTATTATTTGAGCCTCCCAGTTACGACGTCATTTTGGTTGTAATTGCTATCTTATTGTGCTTCCGTGTAATATAGCAGCAGCATGTTGTTCTATCTGTGTATAACGTAGATGAATGCTTGTTTTAATTGAATGCACTTTATCGCTGTTTGATCATGCTTGTTTACTCACTCTGATAAGAATACGGACGTCTACGACTCCTTCGCTTCTGATCAGATGATGGCTCATATAGGTAACTCTTCGTCATCATCCAACGAGGCTAGAATCATTGACAAGTTCAATGGTTCTAACTTCTACATCTAGAAGTTAAAACTACGGATGATGTTGATAGATAAAGATCTTTGAGATGTAGTAGAAGGTGCTGACTTGAAACTAGAAGATGGTGATCAAGCAAAGGCATGGAAGATCAAAGATCAGAAGGCCTTAGCATGTATCACACTCAATCTAGCTGACTCCCAAATATCCCATGTTATCACATGCAAAACCTCTAAGGATGCATTAGATTTGTTATCAAATCTCTATGAGACTCATGATGTGACCACTAGATTACATCTTAGAAGGAAGTTCTTTACTCTTAGCATGTCTGATTCTACTGCCATCACTTCTCACATCAACAGCTTCAAGTCTTTATTGGATAAGTTATTAGTTGTAAGATGTTCTATTTAAGATGATGATGCTGTCATGACCTTGCTTTCTTCTCTTCCAAATTCGTATGAACACTTTGTGGTAATAATCTCCACACAACCCGACCTCACTCTGCAAAAGGCGATTGGTCACCTACTTCAAGAAGAAATGCGGTGAAAGACTAGCAGCCTGTCTATCAAAGACAAATCCATGGCTCTATACACCAAGAAGAAAGACTACTCCAAGAGCAAGAATCAAGTGTAGCAGCAACAACAGAAGCCTCATACTCAAGGTGAGAATAGTGGATCATGAAAGAAGCTTTTCTACAGATTTTGCAAGAGAGCCAATCACGACATCAAGGAGTGTCATATCCAGATCTACAACAAGGTGAAGAAGCAACAATAGCAACAGCCAGACTCCTCCAACACGACAAAATTCAAGGAGAAAGATACACATTTGTTAATGGCTTAGAACAACAACAACGAAGACTGTGATAGCTGGTACCTGGACATCAGTGCTACCCAACACATGACCTCTCGCAAGGAATGGTTTATCGAGTATGCAGCTTACAATAGAGATCAATTCATCTACCTCGGAGATTCAAGCACCATATGCATTGAAGGCAAAGGGACAGTCAAGATTACATTCAACAACGATCTATCTATTTGTGTTCCCAATGTCCTCCACGTTCTTCAACTATCAAAGAACCTGTTATCAGTCTCTAAGATAACTGATGAAGGCTACACTGTTACTTTCTCATCTAAGCAGTGTACAATATCCGAAGAAGATACTACTTTGACTACATGCACTAAAGTCGAAAATCTTTATGTACTCTCTAATTCAGTTGCATTAGCTAGTATCTCTCATGAAAATGTAAATGATAATGCTATTTTGTGGCATAGTTGATTTGGACACGTGAATACAAGATCACTTTCCTATATGCGTTGTAATAACTTAGTTGATAAATTGTACTTCCCTTCTTCATTAGATAGGAAATCTTTCTTTTGTGAATCATGTGTCTATGGCAAACACTCTAGAAGCAAGTTTTTCAAATCACATTCCATCAAAGCAAAACATGTATTGGATCTTGTACACAACGATCTCTGTGGTCCAATGCCAACTCCGTCCTTAGGAAATGCAATCTATTTTATTGCTTTCATAGATGATTATTCTAGATGGTTGAGCATCCCAATTATGCCGTCATTTTTTGTTGTCATTGCTATTCTGTATTGTGCTTCAGTGTAATATAACAGCAACTTGTTTTTATCTGTGTACAACGTAGATGAATGCTTGTTGTGATTGAATGCACTTTCATTGTTGTTTGATGGGCTACACTATTACCTTCTCATTTGAGTAGTGTACAATACTCGACGAAGATACTACTCTGACTACATGCACTAGAGTCGGAAATCTTTACGTACTCTCTAATTCAGTTGCATTAGTTAGTATCTCTAATGAAAATCTAAATGACAGTGCTGTTCTAGTTAGAATTAAAGTAGAATCATTGTGCTACTGTACTGTGGGTCCTATCAGTTGATAAGGATCAGTTGGCCTCACCACGAGGCAAGTCGATGGGACACGCGTCCCGCCAACGGCAACCTGGGTCATGCATGGGTTGCCTGAGTGAACAACTATATGTACAGTGTAATTTCATTTTGAGAAATATAGTTGCTATGTGAGCTTGTTGTGGAGAGTGTTGTTAGTCTGTGTTAATGTGTAGCATGATCTGTGTTCCTGTGCAAAGCAAATTCTAAGTTCGTATCAGAGCCGTATAGGGAGTGTACACAGTACAACATCGCCGTTGAAGAGAGCTTCGGGAGAAGTGTCTTCTGAGAGTTCAAGGTTTACGGCAGGTTGAAGAAGGAAGGAGAAACATTGGTGCAGAGAGTTTAGCACACAGAAGCTTGGTGAGCTTGAGACTGTGTGAGGATTCAGAGACAAGGGTTGTTGGCTGAATCAGAACCTCAGCAAACGAAATTTTGAAATTCCGAAGCAGGCTATTTGGTGTTGCAGTCAGTGTGCATTCAATCGGATGCCGTTTGACAAATGGAGGAGGTCACGACTCAGTTCGCGCGTGGAACCAAGGAAATGGCATAGTGTTTTGAAGTGGATAGCACTTACAAGACTCTCCATTAGTGCACAAGAGTGTTCAGATCCGTTGGATAGAGAAGTTACAAGATCAACGGTTGAGTTCGTGCTACCCAGGAGGGATATCCACAGCTGGATGAGAATCAACCGTTGGATGGAGTCTGAAGGGATGTTGAAGAGGGCCCTGAAGAAGTGAAGTGCATTTTGGCCTTCAACTTCATTAAAAGTTTTCATATTGAAATTGGAGTTGGGTCCCATCACAAGTGAAGAGTGAAGTTTCTTCAAGGTGAAGAAACAGTTCAAAAACAAAGAAAATCCCTATTTTTGGGTCCTTTGCCCGTTTTGACCCAAACGAAAGGCTGTAACCTCCAAACGAAGGGCACCCGGACTGTGCCTGCAAGTACGGTACAGTAAAACAGAGTGATTGCAGCAAATAAAGTGTTCGTAGTGTGCCAGAAGTGATTTCACCATTCCACGGGGCACGTAGTTAGGAGTTGACGATTGAGTGCATTTCGGAAGGCGACGCCGATTTGGCTTTCAAATTGGTGGAAAAGCGGCAAGTGGCCTAGTAAGGAAAAAAATGCAGGTCATTATTTTCAACTTTTGACATCACTGTTGGCCTCGACATACTGTTTTTGGCCTACGATAGAAGTTTCAAGTAGTTTTGCAATGGCAAACATGGGAGAGTCCATTTTGAGTGAAAGTAGCAAATTGGATGGGATTTCCAACTACGCAGTGTGGAAATTCAAAATGAAAAACATACTGATGGAGAAAGACATGTGGCAAGTCGTCACAGGTGATGAGAGAAGGCCGCCAAATGAAGCGGATATCAAAGTATTCAACAAAAAGATGAGGTTCATTAACTTGTCAGTGAAGGATCACATCATTACCCACATTTGTGATGCTGTTACACCCAGACAGGCATGGGATGTGCTAAAGGAGTTGTTTCAGACATCAAATCCGTCTAGAATCATGTTCATGAAGTCAAAACTAAATAGTGCCCACATGGAGCAAGGAGAGCACATTCAAACATACATGACCAGAATCAAGACAATGAGGGATGAACTCCATTCTATTGGTGAGCGCATACGTGATGTGGAGCTGGTGCACAATGCATTGTGCGACATTGCAGAACCCTATCAGATGTTTGTAAGTGGAATAGCATCGAGAGAAAGATTGCCAACCTTTGACGAGCTCATAGGAATCTTGATGCAGGAAGAGCAACGACGAGAAATGGTGAAAGCTAGACGTCAAAATACTGACGATCAAGCACTTGCGACACGCCAAAAACAAGGCAAGGGCAAGGGCAAGAAGAAGTCTAAGCAGCAATTTGCCAAGTCTCAGAAGGATGAGGGATCTTCCAGTAAGACCAAGAAGAAAGACAAGTGCTTCCATTGTGGTAAAAAGGGCCATTGGAAGAGTGAATGTCGCAAATTTCTGGTGGAACAAGACAAGGAAAAACCAAAACAAGCAGGTAACCTTGTCGATGAGGGTGAGATTGAAGACTCTAGCATCTTCATATCTGCATTGTCATCTAATCAAGATGATCAAGCGTGGTATGTTGACTCGGGAGCCACAAGACACATGACAGGTAACAAGAATTGGTTCAATAGCTTGAAAGTGTTGGATAATGGAGGCCTCAGTTTGATGAGAAAATTGGAGATGGTAACAGGATTGCCTACCATAGAAGATCACTTGAAATCGATGTGCGAATCTTGTGTATATGGGAAGTTGCATCGAGAGAAGTTCAATAAAGGGGGTGTTGCAAGGGCAAAGAACATCCTGGATTTAATCCACAGAGATTTATGCGGGCCTATGAGGACCATGTTCTTAGGTAAAGCCTTCTATTTCATGACCTTTATTGATGATATGTCACGTAAGACATGGATCTACTTCTTGAAGAAGAAATCAGATGCATTTGACAGCTTCAAGAGCTTCAAAGCATTGGTAAAAAATCAGACAGGTAGGAAGATCAAAGTCCTAAGATCAGATAGTGGAGGTGAGTACAAGTCTAATGACTTCAATGGTCTTTGTGATCAATGTGGGATCAAAAGACAATTTACGCTAGCTCATACTCCTGCTCTCAATGGTGTAGCTGAGCGCAAGGATCGTACGATTGTAGAAAGTGCCAGATCTATGCTAGTTGAGATGAAACTACCAAAAGATTTTTGGTCGAAGCATGCAATATGGCAGTCTATCTTCAAAATAGAAGTCCTACCATTGTCATACCAAAGATAACACTTGAGGAAGCATTCACGAAGAAGATACCAAAGGTGAACCACTTGTGAATCTTTGGATGTAAGGCCTTGTACACGTTCCTAAAAAAGAGATGTAAAAGCTATCAAGTCTATATTCCTAGGATATAATGATCGTGTGAAGGGCTATAGATGTTTTGATCCAGTGGAAAACAAAATCCATGTAAGTCGTGATGTTATCTTTGATGAATCTAAGATGTATGAAGATGAGGATGCTGAGAAGATAGATACATCCAGTGGGGAAGATGGTATAGTGAGGATACCACCTGATGATGATCCATTCATTGACCTTCCAAGTGATGAAAAAGAGGATACATCTCAAGATACTACTACTCAACCTCAAGAGACAGGTTGGAGAGGTAGGGACAAACCTTTTGGTGCAAGAAGGATTGAAGTTGTAGGTGACAAATGCAAGGAGAAGGATGTACCGTGGGATACATTTTCACCAGGAGCCGATCATCTGACAGGAAGCTCCCTAAGTGGTTTGAGAGATTGTTGGAGAGCCGCGACATGGATGACTTTCCAGGATCATCTAGCCATGGAGAGCTACAAAGATCAACAAGAGAGAAGACACAACCTGAAAGGTATGAAGCAAATTATGCTCTCTTATCTAGCATTATTCAAAGCAAAGAACCTTTGACTTATGGTGAAGCGAAGGATGATGACATTGGGGTCAAGGCCATGGGAGAGGAGATGGAGTCAATTGCTAAGCATAGCACATGGGACTTAGTAGAACCACCAGTTGGCAAGAAACTCATTGGTTGCAAATGGGTATACAGGACTAAGTATCATGCAGATGGTAGTATAGCAAAGCACAAGGCAAGATTGGTGATCAAAGGGTGTGCACAAAGTAAAGACATCGACTATGAGGAGACCTTTGCGCCGGCATGTAAGTGGAATACTCCTGTTTACTTGTTGCTTTAGCTTCACATTTTGGTTGGCCTTTGCATCAGATGGATGTGAAATATGCTTTTCTAAATGGTGAGTTAGAAGAAGAGGTGTTCATGGATCAACCTGAAGGCTTTGTAGCGAAGGGATAGGAAAATAAAGTATGTTGCTTGAAGAAAGCGCTTTATGGTCTTAAACAGGCACCACGTGCGTGGTATAGCAGGATTGATGCCTACTTTCGTTCAAAGGGGATGGTGAGAACACATTCTGATCCAAATCTATATGTCTTATGCTTTGATGGTATGGTTGCTTTGATTGCTCTTTATGTTGATGACTTGATTATTACGAGAAATAATCAAGAGATGATAGAGATGATCAAGAAAGACCTCATGAAACAATTCGAGATGACAGATTTCAGCCTGATGCATTATTGCCTTGGAGTAGATGTGTGGCAAAAAGGACACGAAGTGGGTTTAACACAGGTGAAGTATGTCAAAGAGTTGCTGCACAGGTTTAGGTTGCAGGACTGCAAACCAATGAATACTCCTATTGAACCAGGTAAAAAGCTTTCTAAGCTTGATGAGTCACAATCATTTGATGCTACGCTGTATAGGCAGTTAGTAGGGAGCTTGACCACGACTGGACCAGATATATGCTATGTTGTTGGCATTGCAAGTCAGTTTATGGCAGCACCTACGAAAATGCATTGGAAGGCAGCTAAACGCATTTTGCGTTATGTGAAAGGCACTTTAGAGTATGGCATGATTTACAGGAAGCATGATGGTTTACCTGAGTTGTGTGGCTATGTGGATGCAGATTGGGGGGGTGACTATGATGATCGTCGATCCACCACATGGTATGTATTCTAGTTTTGTGGTAGTTGCTCATGATCTGTGTTCCTGTGCAAAGCAAATTCTAAGTGTTCTGTGGCATAGTCGATTTGGACACGTGAATACAAGATGACTTTTTTTTATATGTGTTGTAATAATTTAGTTGATGGTTTGAATTTCCCGTATTCATTAGATAGGAAATCTTTCTTTTGTGAATCATGCATCTATGGGGAGCTTTCTAGAAGCAAGTTTCCAAAATCACACTCCATCAAAACAAAGCATGTATTAGATCTTGTACATAGTGATCTTTGTGGTCCAATGCCAACTCCGTCACTAGGAGATGCAATCTATTTTATCACTTTCATAAATGATTATTCTAGATGGTCTACAACCATGTTCATTAAGCACAAATCTGAAGCCTTTGAATGCTTCAAGAGATTCAAGGCCATGGCTGAGATACAAACATCTAGAAAAGTGAAGGCACTCCGAACTGATGGTGGCGGGGAATACATCTCTAATGAGATATCTGACTACATGGCTGAACATGGTATTAGAAGATAGTTCACCACTTCCTATTCACCTCAACAGAACGAGCTTACATAAAGGAAGAATCGAACTCTTCTCAACTCAGCCAGATCCATGCTACATCAAGCACACCTATCTGCGAAGTTCTGGGCAAAAGCTACTGCCACAACCTGTTACGTGCAGAACAGATCCAGCACCAAAGTCGTCAACAACAAGACTCCTCATGAAGTTTGGCATGGGCACAAGCCTAGTTTCAACCATTTAAAAATCTTTGGTTGTATATGTTTTGTTCACATTCCTCAATAGCTTATAAAGAAGCTGGATCATAGGACAAATAAATGTATTTTCATTGGCTATCCTGATGAACATAAAGCTTATAAGATTTATGATCTATCCACAAATGTAGTATTTGTCTCTAGGGATGTAATATTTCAAGAACATACATATTATGATTTTAAACAACCATCGATAGACAATGTTATGTCGTTTCATCCTATTTTACGTAGCTTGGAGTCTTCCAACGTTGATGGTCCTTCTACAGAACTTGCAGCTACAACTACAGAAGCCGAGCAACCGACAGTACCTGTCATCAGACCAGACCAAGCTAGCTCGAACAGATCTATTTATAATTGACCTGCATGGGGGTTGCATGGTTTCATGCACATGACTCTACATGTAGGGATTCTCCCGTCGACATATTGGGTTTAGGTCACCAGTTTCTCTCTTCTCCTCTTGCTTCACATGGCATGGCTTGGGGGCTAGATCCAGGTTTGATCTAGGTTTGGTTGGGCGGTTTGGCTCCATAGTCTCTCCTATTGTGTTCTCCTATCCTCATCTTAGGGGTTATCTCTTGGGGTATTTACATTGGTTTTCTTAATTAATTCTTTACTTCTTAGTAATTTCTCGAATATAGGACATCGGACTAGTTTATATGAATTCTTTCCAGCATGAAGTTATTAATTTGAAAGACTGTTATGTCATATAAAATACTATTTGTGGGAATGGACTTGGAATTTAGATAAATTTTAAGATTAAAGTGTTTCAATTTCTTAAATTTAGAATATCTCTGCTGCATAAAATAGGTTTCAATGAAATGATTGTACTGTCACTCGGGTTAAAAATATTTGAAGGAAAAGTCATGTTTGTAATGGAGTGAATATTTTAGTGGAAGCACTTATTACTTACTTTTCTTGGTTTTAGATATTTTCATATATCATCTTTCCAGTTAACTTTTATTGAAATCTATAATTTCTTTAAAAGGAGGGGTGAAGTGGTGGGACAAAATTCTATTTGGGAATCTGGGTTGCATAGTTTTCGGAAGAGAACCAACTGTGGTATAGAAATGAGATTTGGTTTGAAAGTAATTTCGGATAGATTCAGAGTAAGATACCTAATTGAAAGTTCTTGAATAAGAGAAATTCTCTAGGGATTGTGTGGACAATCTGGATCTAGAATTGGTTTGAAATTCGAATCACTATCTATAAGTAATATAGTGAAAGGTCAAAGGTTACTAATTTCATTTTGGTTGGAATAGGAGTAAGTTTGATCAGGATTTAAGTCTGAGAGTTCTGTATTGGATCAACCTAATCTTAATTGAGTACTAGGATCAGAGAGGGGTTGATTGAGTGGAAGAAATTATGTAATTAGAGGTAAGTGGGATTGGAAAACTGTTGAGAGTGAATGTTATTTGTCTCAAAAATTTTCGGATATCTTATTTACTCATGAGAAATAGAAAATCTTTTGTAGCTAAGTTACAAGATCTCAGTGAGATATGTGAGTAACATATGTGGGTTCTGGAGGAATCTGCCAAATAAAAATATGTTTATGTACTGGGTCATAGTGAGATTATTCACATATGTGCACAATTAATCTTGTATGAATCTACTGTGTATTCCTAGTTACTAGGGTTATTTGGTGCACTTAACCTAGTCGGTGAACATAGACATATGATCAAGTATTATTTTGACAGATACTTGTTGAGTTAACAAATCTTTGTATAGAAGATTTATGGATTAACTTATAAATGATTTGGGTAAGAATCTAAATGTGGTGTCATACTAGTATAATTGAATTCTTCATCTAGACATTTAAGATTTCTAAATCATTGGCAATTAACTTGAGTAGTTGATAAAATGATCAGTGTGATCTGAATTCACCAGAAACTGATGGTTTTGGTTTATATTGCTTGTAAGACACATGATTAGTGATAGACTCAACTCATTAGTGATTGTATCCCAGAGCGCTCAATTGGATAACGAACCATAATGAATCCAGGAATAGTATCTGAATGGATATTCAACAAGACTTTGGGTATCTAGATTTGATTCTAGATTGTAATCTAAAGTTTTTGCAGTTGAAGATGGTTGTCATTTTGGTATGCATTCAATATTTAATTACCAGGGGTTTATAGAACTTAAATCTTGCACTTCAGTTAAAGAATCCTGTTTGGAAAATATTCCTAAATCCAGTATTTTCTTAATGGAAAGATTTTGGAATGATTCTTACTTTTCCTAAGTTATGTTGGACATATACTCCAGTATCTTGTAAATGATTATTGGATTACAGAAAATTATGATTGACGAATCATACGAATCTAAGAATATTTATGATTGACGGATCATAAATAGATACTTAATTATTGTCAGAGGATTATAAGAAATGGTGATGATTCGTAAGTGTGATGATTAATTCTAAGGCTATTATTTGAGTAAGAATTCAGACCAGTGTTTTGAATCTCTCTACTCCAATATTTTATTTGAGAACCTATGGATCTCACAGACATTCTCACAAGATAAGTATTTTATTTGTGAAAAATTTAATTTATTTTAGTGGATGTTATTCTACTATAGTTTATAGACTGCAAATGCTTGAGTACTGTTTTTCTTTTGATTAGATCTCCAGTTATCATAGGAGACAGTTTATTAAGATGAATGAATGCTATTTTCTTGTGTTTGGTGCTAGAAACAAGAGTATTTAACTCAAAAAGAGTATTTAAAGAGTTGAGTTTTAATCATTCTATATCTTAATGATTCTCCTAGATATTCTAGTTGAATGAATTATCAAATCTTAGAATTGGATTCTAAGGGTAGTTGTTCTTAGAAACTCTTTATGATTTATCTGCTAGAGTTTGTTGATAATTTCAGACTATAATTATTATTTTTTCTTTAACTTTAATCTCCTAAGTTAGGGAAAACGCGAAGCTTTTTCTTCTCTTCTATTTCACTTAGTGGTTCATATAAGTATTTTACATGAAAGTAATATTCCTAACTTGTGTTGTGTTGAGTGTAACCCTGTTGAGAAAATATATCTCTTAGTGTATTTTTTCAAACCAAAGTTCGTACTCCAGAACAGAGATTAACGATTGGAAATAGGTTTTTCTCTGAGTACTTGTTTGATATAAAAGTCAGACTAAGGATAATGATTTTCTCAGTTAATATTGAAAGTTAAAGGAACTATTCTAGTAGTTCTTTCTTGTTTTGAGGAGCTTCTAAGGATAGAA
The DNA here is from genome assembly GCA_029204225.1 of Diphasiastrum complanatum. Taxonomy (NCBI): domain Eukaryota; kingdom Viridiplantae; phylum Streptophyta; class Lycopodiopsida; order Lycopodiales; family Lycopodiaceae; genus Diphasiastrum; species Diphasiastrum complanatum. The sequence continues at coordinate 61,019,782 of CM055093.1, forward strand.
ACAGTTTAAGGAGGGAAGAATGTCATGGCCATATTCAGTTAAGGACTTGGAATAGTCCTGATATGGTAGACCGGCCCTCCAGTATTCGAAATTGTTGGTCATGCCACGATTTAATTCCATGTCAAGGCCAGTTTGTGACTAATTACCTTGAGAGGACCCATACACTCTAATTGAGACATATGGAGTATTGCATGTACGTGTGATGGATATAGGCAAGAGGACTGCATGAAGAGATGTGATCTATTTATAGTTGACCTGCATGGGGGTTGCATGGTTTCATGCACATGACTCTACTCTCTATATAAATAAGGTAGGGATTCTCTTGTCGACATATTGGGTTTAGGTCACTAGTTTCTTTCTTCTCCTCTTGCTTCACATGGCATGGCTTTGGGGCTAGATCCAAGTTTGATCTAGGTTTGGTGAAAGAGTTCTATTGTACTAAGAAAGAAAATGGACTCCAATGTGAATTGGTGGTTTTCAAATTTTCTCCTATGGTTGTGTAATTTTCTTTTCATTATTATGGATGATTTGAGATGGGTCTATAAATTGTACCTTCAAATATTATTCAATCATATAAGAAAAACTTTTACTTAACTTGCAAAAAGCCCGGGGGCCTTCCCCTATACATAATATGCATTACACATCTCCCCTTGAGGGAAGAAAGGTTTTATTCTAGTTACCTAAGCAAACATTTTACAAGATGAGAATTGTACTACAAAACTTGAAAGAGTTCTATTGTACTGAGAAAGAAAATGGACTCCAATGTGAATTGGTGGTCTTCAAATTTTCTCCTATGGTTGAGTAATTTTCTTTTCATTAATATGGATGATTTGATACGGGTCTATAAATTGTACCTTCAATATTATTCAATCATATAAGAAAAACTTTTACTTATCTTGCAAAAAAGGACCATAGATGGCAATTTGGTATATGAGTACGACACTACATTTTTCTACATCACTACTGCATTTTGACTTACAATCCTAAAAATTAAACTTTTAAACAATTTCTTTTTTACTCATTTCCCAAATACAACTTTCCTTTCTTTGATTTCCATTACCGAAGAAAGAAAACCACATAAAACATTATGCATGATGGATCTCATATGAAGGCATGCATCCACAAAACGAAATCTAAAGGTTTACATGTTTACATCATCTTTTCTTTTCTTACCTTACAACTTTCCTCTCTCTTTGCATGTTACTCCAAGGAAATTGTAACATTTGTATTATCAATATGTTATTTAGTAGTAGGTTAGGGATAAATTTTCAGCCTCTATTTTATGAAAAGGATGATTTAAAGAAAATGAAAAGTGAGAAAGCTTTGTATCATTATGCACTACATTTTTAACACCAGTTCTAATTTTAAAAAACCAATGCATATTTTTGTCGAGGACGTTTGATAAAAGTCAACGATGTTGTGATGAAAAATGCAGACACATACACAGTCAATAACATTAATTGTTCAAAAGAATTGCAGAAAACAGAAAAAATCAACTTTTATTAATGATAAACCATTTGAAAGTTACTCGAATTAATTGAATTTGATAACTTTGACATTGGATGTTCAGAGAAGTTTGATAAGGGAGTGCAAGATTGCCAGCAGCACAAGAATACAGACTCTATTTCCTTGCTAATCATAAACATCTGTAAACATCAAGCTCACCTTGAACAAACTTATGCCAGCAGAACAGTATCCAGAAATCAATCACTCACTCTCTCTCTCTCTCTCCATGTTTACAAGTACACTCAAAAGTGAAAGGTACATCAAGCCCGGGGCACCATGGCTGAGAATGACATCAAATAGGTGGAATCTTGATTGCCTCAATATCTTACAGGAAATATTGCCGCCAGGATTTAGTACAAAGACCAACTCTGATAAAAACTGCAACCTCACATGCTCGAGTGAGAATGTGGAATAGATAGTGATACTAAGTAAAAGATGGCCATGCTTGGGACCACCCACCTAGAAGTCAATGAGAGAATTGGAGCAATACTTCCCAAACCACTGCTTTAATGTACAATCTGATTAAAATGGTATGTCAAGAGCTTTAGGAATCAAATGCTTAAACAGAATTCTTGGAACCAAAGTAAGTGAAATTACAGCAAGAGATCTTGCTCTGTATCTTTTAGAATGTGGATGTGTGGCTTCCAAAACAATATTCTTACTTTCCCCGTTGAAATCCTGTTCTTTTGGCTTTTATGAACTTTCGAATGGTTCTCTCAGTTTTTTCCCCTCCAGAGAAGTCCAGCCCAGCTTCCTGCCCAGGATGAGAGAACAAATTTTGCTCTAGAGTAAATTTGTTTGCGATTTTCACAGTAGGCTGAGCTCCAAAGGTAAAACCAGGCTGCATAGAAGTTGCAGAAATGTTGGATGGAGCTCCAAGTATGAAAGAGGAAGTCCCGTGAGTAGCTGGAGACTGCCCATTGGATAACAATGAACTGGATTGAGCTCCAAATTTGAAAGTTGGGGTTTCTTGTGCTCCAAAAGTATACAGACAAGATGATGCCATTGTAGAAACTTCAGATATTTTTTCAGACTTATAATTTCCAAGGCTGCTGCCTTGCTCAGCAGAATAAGCATGAATCAAACTAGTTGGAGTACCCAAAGCATGATTGGAAATTGGCAATCCAAGAGGTGACTCACAGAAAGCTGGGGTAGTCCTAGATCCAAAACTGAAAAGACTGCTTGCATCACCACTCGTAGTAGTTTCACTGAATGTCATACTTACAGAAGTTCTGGGCATGCCACAATCAGCATGGTTCCCAGTCAGTGCTCCAGATGAGCAGGAAATGGTGCTTGAACTTACTGAACAGAGAGATGCAGCATCTTGAATAGACGTCCCAAATGTTGATCTAGAAACGGTTGGTCCAGCTACTGTTGTATCTACTTCAAGTCCAGGAGTATCACATGCAGTCGCTCCAATTCTGAATCTTGCCGAATTCCCCAAAAAAGACAGGCTGCTGCCGGATGTACATACAACCGGGGATGACAGATTGCCAGTTGGAATTGGCATTCCTAAATTGCTATTCCCTGAAACGGAGGCATCAACTGAAGCAAACGGAGAATTTTGACCTATGGACACAGAACTTGGCACAATTAGAGATTTTCTATTTGTAAATCCATCCGATACAGGTGATACGGTTTCAGTGCCATTGGAAGATACAGTGGCAGCAGATTTACTCAGCCTAATTGAACTTGTTTTTGAATCGCCAAATGCTGGAGCAGGAGTTATGCTATAAATCTTGTTACTGCTGCTGCCTGGAGAAAAAATAAAGTATGAGAGCCTGAAAGGTGAAGGCTTGTCTTGTTACAAGAAAGAGCTGAGGAACCGAGACATAGATTCCATATTTCTAGAAAAGCAAAGACTGTACATGCCCTTTCACGCAAACTTGTCGCTGAGAGCAATCAAAAGACAACTTTAACTCCTCCAGAAAAGACAAATCTGTCAGATTAATATTCTATTCTGTATCTCACATCTTCATGAAAATTGACAAACTTTCGGCTATTTAATGATAGCAACTTCTAAGATATTAAAAGGGCTGACAAAAGACCAAGGCCATCAGGCCCACGCATGAGGTTTGAACAACCAGAATCCAGCGTAAAGACTTGTACAAGATAGTATAGAAACAACATCATACATCCTCATCAGTTTTGACAAATGCTAAGCCTCATATATGAACATGTTCCAACTCACTCGGACCTTTAAGTAGACACATGCATCAGTGGAGCACTAGATTTTCACTAATTTTCACTTGCCGGCTACATTCCAACAAATGATTCATGAAAATTTCACTAGACATAATTTCACCATTCATACCAATCAGGCACAAGATGCTTCACTCTTGATGCCATACCTTCTTATCTTAGTCTTTGATTGATGCATTTGCCCATTCTCCCACAATAGTTTCTAACAATAAGAGAGTTGACATTTGGTGATTCTACAGTTCCTCAAAAAGCCGGAGGTTTCAGAACTGCTTCTCTGTTTCACTCATCAATAGAAATCGATAAAAATCCTGTTTGATGTCTTTATATAACCTTAACGTGTACAGTAAATGAAACTGTAACTTTTAGCTTCTCTGAGCACAGAATAAAATTCTTTTGTTTATCATCATTTGGTCCCATTCTCAATTCAAAAATGTTCTCCCATTCACACTTTTAGCCTCAATAAGAATATAAGTTCTAGGTTGTGCAAGCAAATCGAAAGGAGTACCTGCAATCACATCTGTAATTGATGGTGAACCAGCCAATGACACAGATGGCAACGACTCTGAAAGTCGACTAGATGTTGAATCCAGGGAAGGAGCAGAAGAAGCCGATGACCCTAACCTAGAAGCTGGTGGCACTGACAAGGACACTCCAGATGTTACATCAAATGCAACAAAACGTACAGTGGATTCTGATACACTTTGTTGCCTTGCAGTCCCATCAACAATTAGTGTGGCAATTCCAGTGTTGCTGTTCCAAAAGTGAACTTGTCAGCAAAGTACATAACTACCAAATTGCTTTTATCCTCACACAATTGCAATACAATGTCTGAAAGACTACAAACTACTAGATAAAGATAATTCTTTGGTTCTTTGGTTAAAATTCTAGAAGCCATGAACACACAAGGAATACAAGATGAACCCTATTTATGAATGGAACATGACTCCTCTGACAGAAATACCAAATGAATCCTGACTAAACCCATATAGCAAAACTGGTAACAAAAAGTTATGTAACTTTGGAATGAAAAACCATGACATCAACGTACTTGGACAACATATCCAGATTGGTACTGCTCCTTGAAACTGACGAGATTTCTGTGTTGATTTGTTCGCCAGAAAAAACTGGCATTGCAGAGTAGTTTGATCCTTTTGTAGTAACAGTCCTGGCTGCCATGCTAGGTTGGAGAAATGTTGGAGGAAGCAATGTTGTGACAGGACTAGCTTGAAACGAGGGTGATGGCATAGGCTTTGGTGTGGGCAAGGAGTCTAAGTAAGCACGTGACTGTGATGGTAAAGGAAACGTAAACCCAGAGATGCTGCCTAAAGAAGTGTGTTCCACATGGGTCATAGCAGTCGCAAGTGACCCAAATGTCCCGGATTTCAAAGAAGAGATGGGTATGGAATGTGAAGAAGTTTCATTAACCAAGGCTGTAGAGGCACTTGAATATTTTGTACTTACGATAGTTGACAAAGGAAAGGAGTTGCTACCTTGTGGAGCCACAACATGTGCATCCTCCTTTATATCTGAACTCCAGTCCTGAACAAATGAATTCAAAATCCAAAAACAACAATTGCAATTTGACATTATCTTTCAAGAGTAAAATGCTATTAACCTAAGTAGAAACACTACATCAACCAATAAACAAACAATCCTACAAAAAGGCCACTTAAATTTCTCAAGTTCTAGGATAATCAAGAGTACCTCCGACACGCATGAATCAGAAACGGCGATCCCTGGAATACTTTTAATCTGTTCAACCTTCTGATTGTCAATTAGTCCCCTCAATTCTGCGTCAATACCTTCTGCCACAGAATTGCTAGCTCCCAAACCACTTGCACTCCAAGAGAATGGAGCTGACGGTTTGGGCAAATCTAAAGAGAGACTACTTGCTGCCTTCAACTTGCCCTTACCTTTTTTTGGTAAAGGTACATTCTTTATTGGAACTTCTATAGGCTTGTCCGGAAATGGTTTATCTCCCAAAAGGAGGCTTGATGGACTACCATGAGAGACATTTGAATGGTGAAAGTCAATGCATTGCATGCTTGTCTGATCATCTTCACTCGGGATGACTGGAAGTGCTTCAGAAGACAGCCTTGAACGAGCATGAACAATCTCTTCATCCAATAACTTTTCCTTTGCAGGTGATGTCATCCTCTCTAAAGCTTCTAGTATTTTCCGAGCTGTCTCACTTGATTTCACAGGAATAAAAGATGAAGCACCTGATCTCTTTCTCGTTTCATCTTTCTCGTCATGTGTAGCAACTAAAGTTCTCCCTTCCTCAGTAGGAACATCAGGTGACAGAATGGATGACACCTCTGCAGGCGAAGCCAACATAGCAAGTGGAGGCGCAACAGAACAGAAATGCCGAGCAAATCTGCCATCCTGATCTGCTGAAGAAAAGGTTTTATGTCTTGTTCTACGCACTAGGCCAGTACTAGTGAGTCCACTCTCCAGAACAGAACTTTTTTGTTTCTTGAAAATCTATGAAAGCAAGAAGTACGTTGTATCAAAATACTGGTATGCATTAATGCCTTTACCATAATGCAATTCACCAGTGCTACAAAATAAGTTCATATAAAATAATAGTGTAGAAACACAAGATATCATATTTGTATCCAAACATGAAAATGAAAGCTCATGCGGTGTCCTCTTTGCTCCACGTCTAACAACATGTTGAGAATCAGTCATCAATCAGGTAAACAGTATCTTTATACCGTTGATTATTGCTCTTTTGATTCATGCAGGAAAAGAATAAAAATGGTCAAAATGGTAATTTATATAAAAAGTCTCAAGAGGTCTCAAGAGCCAAAACTGAATGGGCACAGCTCATATATGCACCCTTTTGGATTTATTGAGATTTTAACTTGAGTTCAAACCTTTGAAGAGCTTCGCTACTTCTAATATAAATACAATAAACCACCGTAAATATCACAATGTTACACATTGGTTGTATGCTGACAGCAAAATTTGAATACAAGTGTAACTGAAGTTTGCTGCCATGTGAAACTGTCTCTCATGTTCATAGACCAAAGTCAACAAGACCATTCTCCGTGTTGCCCATAAAACAGGCACCAAGCAATTGCTAAGAGAACATGCTAATCCAATGGTATATTCATTTTTAAAGAGACAATCTTAAGCTACCATTCTGTAGTGAATCACAACCTACACCAAATGGTATTAACTACAAGCACTTTCCTACGATGAGCTCGAAGAACCCAGAAATCTGAAAAAGGTGAAAAGAGCAGACGTACGGGGTACAGAAAGATTGCACAAAATTCCTGAAGAAGTTTAGCAACTCCTCTTCTTAAGTCTATCAACTTCTCTTAGGCAGCCATATCTTCTTACGGGAAAATACGGTTCATCGCTAGACCTTAAATTTGCAAGGTAGTCTGGACTCTGTAGAAAAGCAGTGGGCTGACTCTTAGAATAAGAGCAACAATGAGAACACATAGCCTCAGAACAGTTATACCTCTTGATCACGTGTGACAGATATGTGATATGGAATCCAGCGAGAACTAGCATCTCGTTTCACCCCTGCTAGCAAATCCTGCAGCATTAAGAATTTTTTGAGGTCATAAGCTGCAAGAATTCAAATATTAGAAGGCTTAACCAGTAATTATTGGGATAGTCCAGTCAAATGAACATTAGAAGCTGACAGGTGGAGTTTTCCAAATAATATACTCATGTCAAACCTAGGGCAATACCTGAACATAACCAAAAAAGAGATGTGCAATCTTTTAATTCTATGAAGTCTACCCACAAAGCTTCAGTCCTTCATCCATAGCATGGACTATATGCTACAACATCTTGACACATGTCATCAGCGCACATAAGAATAGGTGCAGGTCAAATGACCTCTGAGAGCAGAATATAATGCGCACCTTCCTTTTGGCTTGGTTGCATGTAGATTGAACGTAAGAGGAGCCAAGAGAAACTGGAATCAATGGTGATGCTCTTCCTGAAAGCAACAATTGGATTCTGTTTTCATTTGTAAACAATCTGGTATCTGGCGCGTTTGATGCTCCATGAGAAAAACTGCCGAATGCAGCTGTCATGCCCTCTTTGTTAACTGGTGTTCGAAATGGTAGACTAGATCCAGATTTGTGAAACAACCGCTTGTCCATGTACTCCTTTGCAACTTCCACAGGAGATAAATCTTCATGATCTTCGTTCTACAAAGAAATACCAATCATAATGCAAATAAGCAAACATTCTGGCAAAAGTACGTAGAAATCCAGATTCAGTTGCATCATGATGCGGAATTCAAAAGCATGTGCATTCCAAAAAGCTGGAAGTTCTTTTGCCATATTCCAACATTTCTTCGATGGGTTTTTTTTCGTCCATTTCATTTCCAAGATTTGGATTGGGGTAATGAACACCATGGTAATCTCAGGAAACTTGCTGGAAAAATGACTACAAGCAACTTCAAATCACACCATGGTAATCTCAGGAAGTTTGCCGGAAAAATCATTACAAGCAACTTCAAATCCTGGAAAATGGGTAGCAGCACTGGTGGAATGTCCATCAATTAACTTTCCCTTTTCCCATGGACCACCTGACAAAACCTACTGTTAATGACTGTTTACAGAAAAACCAACAAAACTAAAGTCTGCAGAAACAGGGGGTCACAATATGAATGAATCTCGACAAATGCTCTAAGCAGATTAATGGAGGATGAATGTTTTGACCTTGTGCAACAAGTTACAACCTTCACTAGAGTTCAACAGCGCGTCTTAAAAGTGAAACATGGGTCTTACTCACAGGACTATTTATAGAAAAGCAACCAACAAAATACAAGATAATAAAATCAAGTAACCAATTTTAACTGCATAGCAGAGCTTAAAGTTTAAACTTTATTCCCCTGATAGAGTGAAACCTCAATGAGCAGATCAATGGAACATCCAAGTAAGTGTGTTCAAAGAGGAAGCAGCAGCATACGTTGTTTCACATAGTTTTCAGCCTTTTTATAACGTTCACAATTATCCAAAAACCAAACGCTCTGATTCTACTATCCCCTGAACATGGAGTTGGAATATTTCAAACATCAATCATACCGTGCCATTCAGCAGTGAATAACCTTTGACAAGATCACTTTTGCTACCATCGTCTTCTTCACCGTCAACATTTTTCTCTTCAATACCTTTGTGCATATCTGTGTTGGCAACAGTCCCTGCCTCGACATGCTCTGGGGAACTTCTTGAAACTTTGATACCCTTTTGCATATCTGTGCAGGCAGCAGTTGCAGCCTCAAAATCACCTTGGTAGCTCCTTGCAACTTTCATGGGCTGACCTTCAGGTTGCTCACTGCCATTGCTTTTATCTATAACTTTTGTTTCAAGAAGCTCAATAAATCGATTGTATTGTTCCCTATCAGCAAGTACCATGCAAAAAGATTTTATTTACTCACCAATAACAGAAAAAATGTATTTGTCTACTTGGGTGAACACAAATACAAACATTATGAGCTTTGAGAAAACACAAGTTCCCACTCCAACTGCATTCAGAGAACTAGGTCACCTGGAAAAAATTCGTTGTCTCAATAGAGTTTCTATCTCCTTAACATGTGGTTCTTTCAGCACTTCTTGTTTCTCCATGTTGGCTTCTCTTTCAATATAGAGCTCATGACCAATATCCTCAGCATCCTGTAAATGTTCAAAAACTGCTATAAGAAAACCTCACAAACATCTGTCACTCAAGCACAATACAGACTCGAAACACCACCTCTCCCTGAGCAATACCTGAATATCCCTAAAGTATGTAACAATCAAAATACAGGACCTATGTAGATTGAGGCAAATAAATAATCTGACAAAGTATTGAGGTAGGGCAGAAACCTAAGTTCCAGCCTTGAATGGTGACTGCTACTTTTGCAAGGTTCTCTTATCATATATATCACTAAGGAGAAAATTCTTATTACTTGACAATCAACTTAACATAGTCTAAAACCTTTGTGATGACATTCAGTTACATGCAAGCATTATTAATGATTTGAATAAAACGTAGTAGGAACTTTAGATTAGCTGACCAACACGTTATGGGTATAGAGTGGGCAAAGGATCAACTGCCCACCTAGCAAAGATTTGCTCAGAATGGCCGAAGGACTGACTAATCATGGATGACTAGTGGGCCGATTACCTAATGGACAGCTGGACCACTGGGCTACTGGGCCTATACTGATTATACAAGGCTGGTCATTGGTGAAGTATATAGTGCTCAAAATAAGTACTGCTTTTGACCTTATTGAGCCTCATTTCCAAACTCTTGGTGGTTGTTTTGACAGGCTAATTATGACCTCTATTAAGAAAAGAGGCATTGTAATCTCTGAACGATGTAACGAGTGTCTGAAGTATTTACTTAGTGGTTGTTTACATTTTAAGCCACGCAATTATTTTATTCATGTAAAGGCATAAAAGGCTTTTTCTTTTCATATATATTTAGGACTTGCAAGGGCCCTACTTATGTTGATTAAGTATTTGGCATGGGGGCCCTTTAGGAGGGCACACTATTTTCCCTCCAGATGTCAATAAGGTTGGTGAATAGACAGTTGGTTTTAGAAAACCAAGCTAACTTTGAAATCTGAGGAACTGAAGGAATTCCTAGCATAAACGAGCAGGCGCTGGCCAGGCCTGTCTCATGGGAATGGTATTCTCTTTTTCCACAAAGCAACATGGATACCTCCTAAAGTGAAAAAACAACTTAGATCATGGGTAAGCATAGAACATACGTAAGATGACGGGGCGGGCATTTGAGCCTACCTATCTGCTGAGGGCACAGCATCAGGAGTCCTGCCTCTCTTGATTTTCTCAAGAGAGTACAAGTAGGCTCCATGTATAGTTATTTTGGCATAGTATTGATTTGGTAATGCTTGGGCTCTTGGTGGGAGATTGCTAGATTTACTTCGCATATTCTTGCTCTTTGCTTCATTCATGCTAAAATTTAAGATTTTGATCATATCTTGGTATCAGAGCACTTTCCAGGGTTGAATGTTAGATTGCAAGGGGGGAGACTAGGTGCATCTTGGGGAAAAAAATTGGTTACCACCCTACCTCCTCCACATCATATTTCATTGCAGCTTGGGGCAACACATCCTTCACTGATTCCAATGCCCTATTTAAAAAGAAATTGACACTTTTCAGACACTTTCCACTTGTTGGTTTCTGACAAGCTATTGGAGACTCCATAGCCCTCTTTTGGAGGCCATTTTTTGTCACATCTGGCTGATTTGTCAAGGTAGTACATACCACTATTTCCAGTGCCCTATTTGAAGGTGGTTTTCTAACATTTTTCTTAGCATGTATTTGCTGATTTTTGACATCTATTAGCATTATCATCGCCCTCTTTCATGCCATATTAGGAGCTACTTTGCGGGCAGTCTACAGACCGATTTCCAGCAACCTATTTGGACGTGATATCAACACATTTTGCACACCTTTCACTTGCTGGTTTTAATTGGCAGTATCATTGACCTCTTTCATGCCAAATTTGGAGCTACTTTGCCAATTTTTCAAGGCAATCTACACATCGATTTCTCGCACCTACTTTGGAGGTGTTATCGACATTTTTCTACCTTATAGCAGTACCGATTTCTTCGCAATACCTGTAGCAGCCCTATCACCAGATTTGGCACACATCTTTGGTGCTACCTTTGGGGTAGCAACTAGTTGGTACCTATATTTGCCATAGTTCCCTTTATTTGGCAATGTACTCATCATTTCATTTGCCGGACTTTTTTGTCGTGTTTACCACTAGTGTGATTTATGTTCCTTGAGCATAATTGGGGGACAACAAGAGTCATCTCCCTCAATTTTGAAGCTCTATGAAAATCTATCTCATTCTAAGTAGCTCGACACATGGCTCACGTTCCAGATGAGGACCCTTACCAAGATCCCTTGGTAGATCTTGCACATTCTAATATGATAGCCCCAAAGGAGATTTCCACATCATCCCCATCACATGTTATGATCTTCAATTGGTTTTCTTGCTTGAGAACTGGGAGGCAATTTATGTGTAGCCTCCCAAAGGCTTATTGTGCATCTCCAGCCTACAGCGACCCACCACCAGTTGCTCCATTATCTCAAGTACTCTTTGACTTCTTGCATGAATTAACCGACTCAATTGCCACCATTACAGGATGTTAATCACCCCATTGACCTTGTGCCTGCTGCATCTCCTCCCTCCCATCCTCATTTTTGTATGTCCAAATCTAAGCGTGATGAAGTCCAACACCAAGTTTTAAGCTTGATCTCCGTTCCGGCTACCACGAGATCCATGTGCACCCTCTAGATAGCTACAATTAGGGAGTCCCTGAAAGCTACTAATCATGAAAGTTAGTAAACTTGGATCTAGATCTATTCTGAACTTTGATTTATGGTTTGAAACATATATAAGTGGTTCTGATTCATTGGTAAAGTTTTTTTCTCGAAAGGAGAGTTTGTGGTATGGGATCCAATAAGAGATAATGTTACCAAGTGAGTCGATTATGACATGATAGGTCAGATATCTCAGGATATATTTGATAACTAGTGATATGAAGCATATTGACCAAAAATAGGGAACACATTTCCAAGACATAGGAGTAACTCGCTTGGTCCTAGTCTTTGCATAGACCCAAAAACCAAAAAATAAGGGAGAAAACTAAAACATCTAGAGGTACTTTACATATATTTTGTTTATATGAAAATGCCCTTTTTCTATGTGCATAATTCATCCTCCATTTTGTTCATATACTGCGTATTTCTAAATCAAAATTTCAAGCAATTTCATATCTGTTTTAAGGTCTAACTGTATATTTTCATTATAAGTCAATATATTGACATGACGTCCTATTCATGATCCCATTTTCTCGAAAATGTTTTTATTTCTTGAAGTCCCCATTCACGTTCCCATTCCCGTTCTTATTCCCTGGTCACTATTATGTTGTTCGTAAATTAGTGCGTACCCTCCACTCAAGAAAACTAGTAACGTTTTTCAGCTCATCCGCATTTTGTCAAGCAAGATAGGTGTGATCCATAGAAGTAACAAGATACCTGAACTTTTCCAGAAAAGCGTTTGAACCCAAAAAGGGCTTACTTGATATGAGTAACCTTTCAAAAGTAAGGCTATGCTATGCTGTCCACGTGAATGCCATGCATGAAAAGCAATTTTTTTCAACCAAGACTAGAAATGACAGTTCTATATACTTACAAATTCAATTCTAGAAACTGAAGCATCAGCCTTGTCTGGCTGCATCCCTTCTGCAGCTTGGCACAACAACGTATAACATCAAAAGTTGCATGTCTCCTCAGCCAAGATTAGAGCAACATTGGACGTAAACATTTGCAGCTCCACACGGAAGTTTCAGAATCGAAAAAAACTTCAAAGACAAAAAGGATAAAACACCAATTTATTTCGCTAGATTCTAGAGGACAATATAATTATGCTTCGAATTGCCTTGACTATGAGTAAAATCAATCTCCTCAAAATTCAAAAACATGCTTCACGATCAGCTTCCTGCTGTTAAAGCACAGCAACACTTACGCCATACGAAATGCATTACACGCCACATTATTTAACCCTGAGCAAGAATGAAAAGGTAACTAGGCTGCGAGGCAGCATAAATGAGGAAAGCACTAACAAACGACCAATTCAAAAACGATCGCCCAATTCATTCGTTGTCATTTCCATTTTGAGATTATAAGTCAGTTATAAACGCGATTTCTTTTTGTATTGATCTTTCGTATATTCTTTTAGCGACAAACCATAATACATATGCTTCCTACCTGCATTTGGCTCATTATCGATCATTGCTCCACTGCGACGACGAAACAAGGATGAGAAAAGGAAAGAAGCACCATTAGCCAGAGCTCTGGAAGCAGAACCCACCAGTCCGCCAGCCAGCCACGCCGCTTGCTTACCGCGCTCAGAGGTCGGAACCCTAGAATCAGCAGCCCTGACGCCCTTGCTCAGCTGCGCCGCTGCCTGGGGGCCAGCAGAGGCATGCCGACCCACAGGAGGCCTATCATAAGGTAATGCGTTCCTTCTAGTTGCTACAGAAGCGGATCTTCCAGATCTGAGCTTGCCTCCAGCGCCACCTCCATGGTAGGGTGTGCGATCCTCTTCCTGGTGCAGCAGCAGCAAAGGGGGTGCAGCGGCTGGCCCAGGAGGCCCCGCCATGGCCGCTGCTGCTGCCCTGATGCCGCCTATGCTCCTGCTACTGCTCTCTATCGATCAATCCATGCCGATGCTCCTGCTCCTGCTCCTGCTTCTTCTTCTTCTTCGCCAAAACCCTCATTCTGTCTCTGCTGCTCTTCTCTTCGCCATCGCCACGACCATCTGAGCACTGACCGCCTCCACCGGTCACCGTGTACTTCACAAAGCCACGGTAACTTCCACCTGTCCTTCCTCGCCAGAAGACCTTTTCTTCCTTCTGGTCCCTTTCCCAGTCCTTATTGCAATTGTGTATTTTGGCGATGTTTTTGGCCTTGACACAATATTTTACAAAAAGCGCCTCGCCTTTGCACATGTGTGTCATGTGTTTAGGTCAGTAATGGAAGTTTTAGATGGATGTCAAAATCAAAGGATCATACATGCTCCGTGTACTCCACCCGTTCCCGATGCAACTCCGAGTCGTCCCTCCCCTAAGGGGTGCAACATGTGGGCTACAATGTGGATGGGTCGATGGAAGAAGTCCCATATGGCCTCCCATATCTCCGAGATCTCATCCCTCCTGCAGCAGACAAATTACAATAATCAGTGAACCGTAGCATAAAAGAAACGCATCAAACTTTAGTGACAAACAACAAACTAGACACTGAACAGTCATACATGTGCTCGTCCAAGGGTGACGTCATAATCACCTTGCTGATGCGGTCCATGAACTCGTAAATGAGACCGAGAGTGCACCCTTCATGGTCAACCAGGCGCAACACTCTGAAAATGGGTAGAAGGACCCCATGAATCTCCTTAGCACCTATCCAGAACTCATCACCGAACATAGTGGACGGGAAAAACACCGCATGTACGATGTCTCTAAAGTCCGCGAAGGCCTCGCTGGAAATTGTCCGCCGCAATGCGTCCTTCACTACTATCAATCGCTCTAGCACGAAAAAGTAAAATGCAAAGCGTATGGGTGTTGGCTTTTTCAGGTTTAGGGTCGAGAAGGTGCTGAATAGGGCCAGCACAAGCGCATGGACGTAGAAGTGACCTGCAACACATACATCCTGTAAAAAGTTTAGACAGTAGTTGAGATGTGTTTAGCAGCATTGAACAAGCATCAAGGTAGATGTTAGAAATAAATGACTGTGCTAAATTTAATCCATAGGTAACTTTGACCCAAAAGGTTGAGATTTGTGAACCATGGGTATTTAGTTATTTAGGCCATGTTAAGTTTGTCTTAACTTCAGTTGGACCCAATTTTGGTTATGTAGTGGCTTGTGGGTCCTTAGGGGTCTAATATTGTATAGGGGCCCTATCTTGACTTTTTGGGTGCCCTACATTTAGTAAGTGATTAAGCTTAGGGTTGGTTGGCACTTGGCCACATCCAAGTAGAGTACTTGTATGCTTAATGTGTATACCATTTTTACATTTGCTAAGCATTGCTCTCCATTTTAAAAAAACAAAAAAAACCAAAATATGTGGTGATTATTGAAAGTATTTAGACAAATCCAAAGTAAGCTACAGAAATGGAACTACTTGGAAGTACTAGAACTAGAGAAGATTTGGAACTTGAAAACATTATTTATATGTATAAGTACTACAAAAAAAACGAAATCTATTAATCTTAGTCTTGTTTAGGATAGAGTAATTTTTGACAATAACATGGAATTCATGAATGTTTGTACAGGATGAACTTAATCTTAGTATGAGTACCGTGGATTAGTGTGGGATTAATTAAAAGGAAAAAATTTGTTATTAGATAAAAGTTGGACTAGAAAACTCATGAGAGTGGATATATTTTTGTCTCGAAGTTTTCCCAAATATGTTATTTGCTCTTGAAAAATAGAATTTCCATTGTGCGAAAAGAGTTACAAGATTCTCAGTTAGATATGTGAGTAACATATGTAGAGAGGATACGCTAGATATTTATAAATGTTCACATACTAGATTATAGTGACACTATTCTCACATGTGCATAATTAATCTTGTAAAAATCTATTATGTATTCCATGTTTTTTTTTTATCTACTATATTTAAACCAGACAATGAATATATACATATGAACTAGTGATGTTCAAAACAGTTACTTGTAAGTTAATAAATATTTCTGTAAAATGATAACTTATTGACTCAAAGATGATTTAGAAGCAGATCAAAATATGTTGTTATATTGGTATAAGTGAATTTGGCACCTAGACATTTGAGATTTCTAAATCGTTGGCAATTAATTTGCGTAGCTAGGGTATTTCTGACCAAAGTTGATTGGTTCAAATGAGCAGTGTGAAGAGAATATATCTGAAACTGTTTGTTTTGAGTTTAGTGCTCATAGGATGCATATTTTTTTCATGGAATGAGATTTATAAATTAAGATTATGTGCATAGAATAGAAGAAATTCTTGGTAAAAGAATATTTCTCAATGAAAAAATTGATTTGTTTTGTTAGTGCTGGACCCTTTCTGTGCCTCCCTATGGATGTGAATCTAGAGGGAAAAGAAGGGGTTTATGGATCTCCAACCGAGTGAGTATCGTGTCTGGTACCAGATATCGATCCAATGGGAAGAGAGTGAATGAGGTAGTGGGAATGAGAACCTAGGCTTAGCTAAGGTTGTCAAATAAGCCTAGATTTGGGTGATGTTCATTCTCTTGCTATCTTCTTTTTGTTCTTTTTCTTTTTCTTGATTGTTCTTTCTTTGGTTTGGTTTCTTTTTGGCTATCTAGGCATCCTTGGCACTAGTCATATGACACATTCGTGTTGCGAGAACATTGTGAATAGGTGTAATGAAAGGTCTCTTCACTAATCAACCAATGAAATGTGATTGTACAACACTCCTTTCAATATAATTTATGAGCCTTTCTAAAGATATTGTGAGCAAGGAAAAGACAACTAGAGTGACAACTTGTGTTTTATGTAGAGCAAGGAGCAATGCCAGGTTGTTTAGCATGAATACTTCAAGAGATTTGGTGAAAAAGCCTAATTATGCATTTGGAGATGAGAATGAATATCAAGGAAGCCTAGATTTCGATATGAAACAAATTAGCAAGCTAGTAGGTGACTTGTCTAACATTGGTTATTGGTGCAATCATTCTTGGCCTAGATCCATTATTTTGAATCATATTTGGATCTAAAATCTTCACATGATATCAAAGTAGGTTGGTGGCCAAAAGTAGTAAATTACTATATTTAGTGGAGATTTGAGGGTGGTCTTAAATATAGCACGCTTTTATGCATTTGTGTTCATCAAATTCTTACTAACACTTTGATGTGAGTGGATCCTCAAGATCAAAAAGCATTTACAATGCAACAAAGCAATGTGGTAGATATAACATTGAATTGTGTTTTAGTTGTATACTAACCAAATTGTTGTTATACCTAATCATAAGATTTTTCAAGAGAGCACAAATGTACTATTCGTTAAGAAGAAGATGAACATAGCAAAATATAGTTCTAATGATAGTTTTGATAATGAGATATTTTATGAAGTTGAGATGTTTGTTGAGATGGAACTAGCCTAAGTTGATTTAGTGATCATTGGATTTTCATGAGGAACTTAAAACACTATAAGTGTTTCTTGTTGCAGATGGAAAGTTTGAGAGTAACTGACATGCTTTGTCCAAAATTAAGGCAAGTTTAGATGGAGGCCAATTGTAGGGCTACAAGAGTCTTTATAGATCACATGATGCATCAAATTCTAAATCAAAGCAATCATTAAACTATAGATTGTAATAGTCAATTAATAAATGAGGAAGGAAAGCCAAAGATAATATTGTTCCATTTCTTGTTGGCATCAAGACGACAACTTATGATTATGAGAGATTGACATTTATAGACATCAATGAACAAAGGATAAAAATGATAGGAGGCACACAACTTCATTGGAGATCTACATGGCAATATTCACTCTTGGTCAAGCCTTGTAAGTGCGCAAGCATGCATGCAAAAATGCAAAAATTGTGCATTATCATTGTATAATAACTAAGGACCTAAACATGAAAGCACCTCTTTGTGAGGTAATTCTCCATTTTAAAAGGTAACTTCTTTATGTTGACTTTTGCACAATCACAACACACCCTGTCTTTGCAAGAAGCTAAAAAATAGGAAATTAACATTACATTATGATGAAACATTTTGAAGATAATAAAAAGGTAACGCTTCCTAGAAGTAACTTGCTGAAATTGAGAAAACCAAGGTGCCATGACCTCCACCCAAGTTTCCACCTAGCAATGCTAGTTAGTATGTGCACTTTCACACGACCTATAGAGTACATATTATAAAGTTATGGCAAAACAAAAATGAGCTCCATGTGACTCCCATCGTGGGCTAAGCAATATAGAATTCATGAAGAACCAAGCTCAAGTGATGCTCAAATTTCAAGACAATCCTAATCAACAACACATCAATCCATGCGTTTTCATATCAATACAATAATATCCTCTCATATGCCACCCAACGGCTTTGTAAGGTGATCATCCATACCTATTACTACCATTGGCAAAGGAAACATATCTCTAAATTGCATTTTTTGTCTTGAATTTTATTGCATGCATGGAGAGAGTATTCGCCTCGTCATCAGATCATGCTCCCCAGCATCTTAATTGCATGGTGGCTTGATCGTGTTGTTTTCCCTTGTGAGTTTTATTTTGGTGATGGTGTGAGAGTAGCTACGTGATAATGCTCAGGTGGGCTTGAGTGATCACTTGGAAATGGTTGCAGCCGAGCTTCAGAACTTATTCCACTGAGTAGTGGATGCCATGGCGGTGATCATCAACAAGACAGATGATGGTATCATCATTCGAAGAGTAAGATGACTGCGTATCACACAGCCATTTGATACAAAATATTAACATAATACCTAGTCTAGTAATTGGGCATGCAGATTAGAACTTAGAGGCTTACAAAATAGCTGAATATTTTTGTGTCTCTTTGTAAGTTTGGTAAGTTTACCGTTTAGCACACCACTACACAGAAAAACTCAACAGAACCTCAAGTGGTGGCAACCCATCCAATAGTGAATGTTGACGTAGTGAAAAGAAATGTTAAATGTCCCTCGAAAGATTCATGAGCTACTGATGCTTATAGTCAACAAGCTTGCATTTTAGGAATATGAAATGGCGGGCATTTGCTATCCAGAACAAAGCAACAGTTTAACAGTTAGAGAAGGATTTGCTGGAAGGAAAAATTACTCTTTAAACAGAGAACTAGAGATAATAGATCTGAAACGACATGCCACCTTTGTTCTGTTTTAAAGATTAATTGATCACGAGGAATGATCAGTTGCCAACCTCAAACATTTGTTTGTGCAGCTCCAAACTGGCTTTCAAAATCAGCAACGTAGTGCCTTAGAAGTTGCCGATCGGGTGGAAAAGCGGGAAGAAGTAGAATACACCAAAGATGGAAGTGTGGACTTGTTGGGAAGCCCAGCAATCAGAAAGAAACTAGGTGGGAGAAAAACTCTTCCTTTCACACTAGGTGACAACTTCTTCTCTTCATTTTTTAATGGTTTTTTATTGAAGCTGTGTACGGTTATCAGAAACTTATCCTTTCAAGCTGTCCAGCAGCTCAGCATTCATGCAATCAATCTCATACTTGTTTTTAGTTGTTAGAGATTTTTCCAACTCTGAGCACTAATTAAGTGCTACTCAAATACGAGAAAAATTGCTGATAATTGCTGAGAAATCGAATATTGATTTACCTGTAGGCATTCAGTTTATATCGACTGTGGCATACTACGGCATTGCCACCAATCTGGTACTTTACCTCACAAAACAGCTTCACCAAAATACCTCAACTGCATCGATAAATGTCACCAACTGGACCGGATTTACGCTCTTTTTTTCAGTCATTGGAGCATTGCTTGGAGACTCCTACTTTGGGCGATACTGGACATCCATTTCCTTTGTTGTTTTGTACTTAACGGTAAGTCTGTCAACGCAGTGAAATCAGTGCACAAACTTAGTAGTCCAGAGATTTTCGGTTCAAGAGAAAGTTTCAATCGGACCAGCTTCTGGATGTGCAGGGATTGGTGCTTGCTACTTTAACCACAGGATTGCCATTGTTGAAGCCTCGTCCTTGCATCGCAAGCGAATCATCAACATGTCCTCCAGAAACTGGGAGAAGAATACACGTTTTTTATCTTGCTCTGTACATCCAAGCGCTCGGTTTTGGTGGGTTTCAACCTTGCAACATTGCTTTTGGAGCAGATCAATTCGACGAGCAACATGAGGAGGAGAAAAAGAGCAAAAGTCTGTTCTTCAGTTTGACATATGTTGCCAGCAGCTGCGGTGGATTACTAGGAAACACATTCTTGATCTATCTTGAGTCCAGCGTCAGCTACAAATGGGGATACACTATATCAACTGGGTTGCTTGCCACCGCTCTCGTCGCTTATGTGGTTGCAACGCCCATCTATCGCTATAAAAAACCAGAAGGCAATCCTCTCACTCGAATTGCTCAAGTTCTTGTCGCAGCTACTAGAAAGTGGCATTTGAAAAGCCCATCCGACGCAAATGAGCTCTACGAGCCGCACATCAAAGGAGGCCGTAAGCTTCTGCACAGCGATAGTTTCAAGTAAAGTGAATCCTGTAGACTATCTTTACTGTTCACGCATGCAGATTACTATAACGATATTATTCTGAGAGCCGTGTCTTTTAAGTTCTCAGCCTGTCTCCAATATAGCTAGCATTAATTTCGAGGTAGACCTATTCTGCAATTAATTAGATGCTATTCGAATATTCTACAGTTCAATTAGCTTTAGATGATAATTTCTCCTAAGATCGCTTAATGATTTGCCAGATTTCTGGACAAAGCGGCCATCAAGACCGAGAACAACATCGACGAAGGCAGCAGAAATCCATGGAGGCTCTGCACAGTCACACAAGTTGAGGAGACAAAAATTTTAGCTAGAATATTGCCCATCTGGGGAAGCAGCATCTATTATAGCACGCTTTACGTGCAGATAATGACTCTCTATGTCGAGCAAGCATCTACACTTGACAACAGATTGGGGAACTTTCACATCCCACCGGCCTCACTGGGCGTGTTTGAGATTCTGAGCGTTTGTTTCTGGTCATTAACCTACGAGAGAGCTGTGGTTCCACTGGCACGTCGCTTGACCGGCCACCCAAGGGGACTCTCCTTCCTCCAGCGCATGGGCGCAGGATTAGTCATCGCCACATTTGCAATGGTGGTTGCAGCAGTGGTGGAGATAAAACGCCTGCGGATAATAAAGCAGCATGGGTTGGCCAGTGATGCTGCTGCAGTGGTGCCCATGAGCGTGTTCTGGCTCATCCCTCAGTACTTTCTAGTAGGAGCTTCAGAAACATTCAATTTTGTGGGTCAGTATGAGTTTTTCTACGATCAAGCTCCAGATGGCATCAGGGGTGTGGGGAGCTGCCTCTCGCTGATGGGCAGCTCCATGGGCAACTTCCTCAGCAGCCTACTTGTGACAATCGTCACTCGCATCACAAAACTTGGACGTAGCAAACCTGGCTGGATTCTCGATAATCTCAACGATGGCCACATTGATTACTTCTACTGGCTCTTGGTGGTACTCAGCGTTCTGAATCTTGCAACCTTCATGGCATTTGCTATTCGGTACAAGTACATAAATGTCAGCTACGTTGGGTTGTCGTCTGATGAAGCTGATTCTCCACACTAGATGCAATGAAATATAATGCATTGCTTGTCTTCCCTCTTGCAGCTGCCAGTCTTCCACTGTTACAAATTTTCTTAGAAAAACTAACAGGATCCACATAGGAATTGAGACAAAATCTTCTTTCACGCACGATCTAAACTAATGCAGCTGAACGGTGAAGACACAAAACAATTGAACTGAGATAATTATGAAGACAAGCAGTTTCTCACAGTC
The DNA here is from genome assembly GCA_029204225.1 of Diphasiastrum complanatum. NCBI lineage: Eukaryota > Viridiplantae > Streptophyta > Lycopodiopsida > Lycopodiales > Lycopodiaceae > Diphasiastrum > Diphasiastrum complanatum. Next base: position 61,041,492 of record CM055093.1, read on the forward strand.
AACAAACGCCGATCATGAGGCCGGATATAATGTCCCAAGCTCTCAATATAATCATTGTTCTATTGAATATTGTAACGTTGTGATGGACATAATTTATGCATTTTCAGAATCTTTGTAATTCGGGCATTGAAAGAACAAAAGAACACAATTGCAAACTAGAGCGACATAACGAAGCATCCATGTGACAAAAAGTGCGAAGCTTTGTAGAATAAGCTTTCTAGACAAATTACAGGAAGGTGATTGAAGCTTTGCACTAAGCAACACATCCAATCATTGAAGAAAAAAAAAATTGCATTATATTCATCTTAAAGCAAATCATCACAATATATTATGCTATCATGATGGCAAAGCTAGAACACCGTTGGATTAGGTTCACCCGTAATGAAGACTAGACTATCCTATGTGTAGGTGGTTTGCTTAGTTTCAACACCTTGTGCACTCCATGCACCATGTCATGTCAGGGAGTGCATCTATGGTTGAAAACAAAGGAAAAATTATTAATACTGAAATCTACAAAACACACTTGAACAAAACAGATCTACTCAAACAAGCAATGTTCTAGAGAGTTCATATTCTAGAATGAAAAAGAATCATTATGTCAGCGTCGAAATAGCCATTGGAATACACGCTGATATGCTGGAAAAAGTAGATTTGCATATTACGACTCCCATTCCGACCTCCTAGGTAGTAGATGGTTCCAATTTCTTGTTCACATAAGGGGGGAGAGCATCCATAATCTCAAGCACAAACCAATTCTGTCAAAGACCTCTGCTAAAAATCTATACAAAATTCACCAGAAATACATGTCTAGACCTACACAAAGTCAAGATAGAATAGGCATCGAAATAGCTTTAGATCTACACAAAAAACTCAGATCTATTGTAAGGCTTGGATCTGTACAGATCCAGATAGAAGAATCTGCCATCGGAATAGCCTTCGAGATAAGTGATACTATACTGAAGCATTCAGAACTGATTATTCTGAGGCCTATTCCGACTTCTGCAATACCTTAACTCAGTTGCAAATTTGGCGCCTCCTATGCTCCTCTGATGGTGAACAATTGGAGTCTGAGAAAAACCTACAAAATACAAGCTTTGAACACAATGTTGTAAAAAGAGAGTGTCAATGAGATGGAGACTAAAACGAGAGAGAGAGAGAGAGAGAGAGAGAGAGAGAGAGAGAGAGAGATAGAGATTACATAACATTTAGCATTGCACAAACGCTCCAAATTTCATTTTCTTTTTTTCCACCTGCACAAACATGACAAGACAATGAGATTAGTTAGAATGCAAGAGGGTTTTGGAGGTATGAACAGTGCCATACAAGATAGTAATCCCATTTTTTGTTGATTCTTCAAACATATGGAGGTTCTTTTCCATATACCTGTCGTGTCTTGTAGAAACCAATGTGGGCAGTGAAATTTTTGCTACCAACCGGGGTAGCATATTGTCGTAATTCAAAAAATCTAGTACCAGGTGAGAATCGATAGAAGGAGATGAACCCTTTTCGCTAGACGCATAACCGTAAACTCTAACGTAAACCACTGATCCCTTACCTTAATTCTCATAAACTAGACCCCTAAATTCCCTTTCCTTGGATCTCTTATCCCAAATCCCCTTACGCTATGCCCCTTAATTCTCTAGATCCTTTATCTTAAAGCCCCTAACCCCCAAATCCATTTTCCCAGTTCCCATACTCCAAATTGTAAATCCTAAGTCCTAGTCTCCTTATCCCTCACCATAAATGTTTTTTTCTAGACGCCTTATCTTAAACTCTAAATCCAATTCACTAAGCCCCTTTCCCTAAATGCCTTACCTTAAATCCCTTAAACTGGATCCCTGAGCCCCTTTTCCTAAATCTCTCATCTCAAAGCCCCTTACCCTAAACCCGTTAATTCCCAAGATCCTTTATCTTAAAGCCCCTTACAACAAATCCATTTACCTAGATCCCTTGCTCCAAATCCTAAAACCTAAGCCCTAGACTTCTTACCCCACAATAAACCCTTCTCCCTAGATGCCTTACCTTAAACTCTTAATCTAAATCACTAAGCCCCTTTTCCTAGATGCCTTATCTTAAATTCCATAAATTAGACACCTAATCCCCTTTTCCTAGATCTCTTAACCCAAAGCCCCTCACCCCCTTAATTCCCTAGATCAGTTATCCTAAAGCCCCTTACCCAAATCCAATTACCTAGATCCCTTACTCCAAATCGTAAATTCGAAGCCCTAGACTCCTTAACTCTCACCATAAACCCTTTTCCCTAGATGCCTTGCCCTAAACACTAAAACTAAAACACCAAGCCCCTTTTCTAGTACACAATGTAAAAACATGCATTATGGACGCATGTGAGTACACAAATTGTGGTCATGATATTGTTGTGATACATAAATTTCTTTACCGACTTGTGTATATGGCCACTATTGTTGATAGAAAATGGAATTCGATGTTTTGATAAACAACAATTTTCAAAAGTGCCATCCATTTTCAGTCTGTAATATTATGTGGTTTATATCGAGGGGCCTTTTTTTCATCAGTCTCGGTATTACCCTCGGTTAGCAGAGTATTTTTTTGAAATGCCTCTCCTTATAACCCCCCCTATGACCCTCCTTATGAATCTCTATATAACTCTCGGTTAGCAGGGATTTTTGAAATGTCTTGGACCTCCCTATAACCCTCCCTATAAGTCTATGAAAAACACGTTCAAATTTGCAAGGCTTATATCGAGGCCACCCTATTGACCCGATGCTTCAAGTTCTATTAGTGTTTGCATCTCATTTTGTGTGTAGATGTTGATTTTTCTACATTGGTGACATTGGTAGGATATCTTCTTTTGTAACCCAAGATCTTTTAGGTGGATTGGATCATTATGATCTGAAATCTTTCACATGGTATCAGAGCTTGTGTTTCAGGTTATGAAGGAGGAAATCAGATCTATCAATGATTTGGTGAAGATATCAAGGCTAGAGCATGCTAGAGAGGATTCTACACCAAAATCGACTTCTTTGCTTTTGTAGAATGGATCTTTGGTAGATCAAACCCCTATATAGGTCTAAAAACTTGATCAATGCCTATATTTGATTTCACATACTAGATTTGGCTGATTTTTGGATCATTGGATCAGCCTAAGTGGTGGCTATTAGATTGCATATCAGATTCTCAACATTTGCATGTAGATTTGGAATAATCAATTTTTTGTGACTTTGTCAAAGCCCTAATTTTGATTGGATCTCTAGATAGTGAGGTTGTTGGACTTCATTTGAGTGTGTTTCAATCTTAGAAAGTGGAAAAAGTCATTAGATTGAGGATAGATCATAGGTTGATCAAGATTCCATGATCCTATGTGTTGACTTGCATGGTACAAGTGCTAAAAGAGAATTTTTTAGATAGTTTCAAATCTTTGGGATTTCTTGTGAAAACATTTGTTGTTGTTCAAAGGAGTGCTTTGTGCATTGAAACAGGTTGAAAAAGAAGATCAGGTAATTGCTACATGGCAACCTCAATTTGAGTCATGTTGGAAGCCAATGACAAGCTTACCTCAAGCAACTATTCATTGTGGAAAGTGAGGATGGAATTACTTCTTGAGATGAATGATGTTTTGGATATTGTTGTAGGTTTGGAGGAGAGACCAGCAACACAACAAGATCAAGTGAGGAATGATAAGAGGTCCAAGAAGGCTCTACACATTATCAAGATGAATGCTACCAATGAGCTTCTCAAGGAAGTTGGTAAGTGTACTTCATCTAAGGATGCTTGGGATTCATTGAAGAAGCCTTATGAATCCAAGTCTACTTCTACAATGTTGACTCTAAGTTTAGGAGCCAGTAAATTATGCGTACTAGTCAGGTGATGGCTTTCGAGGACAAGCTGGATATGAGGCACTCTCAACCATATTCATACGTTTTGGATGCCAACATAAATACCGATTCGGGAATGTATTGCTCATGCAATGCACCATGTTTTTTCCAAAATTCTAGGCAGCCATGTGAATGCTTTACTTGTAAATGAGCGAGGGGAGGCATCTCTGTACCCATTTTATGAGTGATTTCCACATGCTCATGAAATAAACAGTAACTATGATTCTACATAATGTCATGGACATGACATTACGCATTTATTTTGTTTGAATGTGGGAATGGTTTATGTAGTGATCAATTGAGGTCTTATAGTGTCATAGAAGTAGCCTCTGAAATTTAGCCTGCGTTATCATCTCAAACGTGATCATTCATAGGTACATCCTTTGAGCATCCTTTTTTCTTGCCCTGCTCCAGTTCTAGATTTTGATGTTCTCAATTACAGCACATCATATGCATGTTTATTAAAAAAACCATTGCCTTTATTTTGTGTTGTACAAAAATTATGGTTCGATAACAATTTGTTTTTTCTCACTTTTTATAACTTTTTTTTCACATTCGAAGGCTTTGAATCTTGTCAGTAGGCATGAAATTTGCAATGACATCAAATGGTTCGATTTGTGTCAAAACAGATTTGTGTTCTATACGCAATATGTATTTTGCATCGCCATAATCATAATCAGTTTTCAAAACAATGGCAAAGTTTTCAAATTGTAAGTACGATCTGATTTGAACTTTAGCTGCATGTTTATCTGCAACGGAACCGGGCATCATAACTGTTATTGTCGACATGCCAAGTCGATCGGTCATGTCACATCAAAGATACGTCCATGTTTGTCTTGGTTTTTTGTTCCCACAATCATAGTTGCCATACCTACACAGAATAATTCCTTCAAAAGTGCAATTTATCTACAAATTTATATATTGAATTGGGCATACAAATTCTTCCTAATTGGAAAGAATAATCACAAGCCAATGAATTTGCATATCGATTACAGAATACTAATAGCGATATTATATCACCAACTAGTCCTACAACCGTTATCTTTTCCAATAAAGAAACCACAAACTTTGTTGAAATTGCAGATGAGATGTTTTTGGATACCCTTATACATAATTTTTTAACATCACAACAAATACAAGATTTTGAAGACAAAATCATTTCAATAGCACCAGTAGAAGGTTATCAACCATTGGGATTATTTCAAGACAAAGATAGTGAAGAATTGAATTTCCCAACTTTGTTTTATGGATGTCGACGACACAAAATGTTGTTCGAAAACAATACATATCAACAAATTGCACAATGGAAAATCATGCACCATGATAGGCGTTTTGCAGCTCACATTCCAAATCTATTTTACAAAACTATTAAATGCCAAATTAAGTTCATTTTATCAACTGCACGGTTTTGTATATGAAAAAAAACTTATGGACGTACTCTGAAAGTAAAAGACATGTTTGACGCTTTGAAAATTGCCATTAATGAAATCTGATACTGGATATAGAAATCTAGGAATGCTACGCACATCACCCGATTATCTTGACAAAACAAAAAAGGACATATTTGCAATGATTAGACAACTAGGACCACCAGCATTATTTGTAACGTTCACAAGTGCTGAGTCACATTGGCCAGAACTTGTAACATGTTTGCATAGCTTAGCAAATATTCATAACTCAGATACACACTTACATTTAGAAGAAACCAATATACAAAACCTTATTCGACATGATCCTATAACTTGTGCAAGATATTACAATCATCGAATGAACTGCCTCCAAAAGTTGATTCACCTAGATCATTCCATTCTTGGTTCAGTAATCGATTTTGCATTTGTAACTAAATTCCAACATAGAGGTAGTGCGCATGATCATGCACTTTTGTGGATAAAGATAGTCCTCAATTGTACACAACTTCTGTAAATAAAATCACAACCTACATTGACACATATATTACATGTGACAAAACAAGTCTACCTGAAAACATGTGAGATATACAAACACACAAATATCGTAGTACTTGCAAAAAAAAGGTCATTCTATTTGTCGATTCCACTTTGCAAAACCTCCCATGAGAAGAACAATTATATTGATGCTTTACAAGAGCAATTTGCAAAAGAATTTAAAGCGTTACAAGACATATCACATTCAATAAACAAACACTTGCAACACATGGGATTATGAATGGATATGTCATTTGGCAAATTTCTAACAATGCTTCAATTGAACGAACAAACTTATTTAAACGCAATTCGATCAACAATTCAACAACCAACATTGGTTTTAAAGCACGAACCTCGAGACCTTAGAACAAACAATTTCAATCAAACACTTGCACGTCTCTGGCAAATGTCTCTGGCAAGCCAACACTGATATACAATATATCCTAGAACCACATGCTGCTGCAAGTTATTGTACATCGTATTTGACAAAAATGGATAATACAATAACTACGGCTTTACATGAAATTATAAAAAATAATATACAAAATCCTACCAATGCCTGCGACCGAATAAGAAAACTAGAAAATGCATTTTTGAATGCACAACAAATGCCAGCTCAATTGGCAGCTTCATTACACTATCGATTCCATTGCAACACCTCTCTAGAAAAGTTATATTCATTAATGCATGCACAGAAGATAATCGCACATTTGTTTTGAAACCAAAACATGTTTTACAAAACATGGATCCTGAATCTACAGAAGTACAAAGTGCATCTATCATAGACAAACAAACCAACAAATTTAGAAGATTTATGTTTAGATGATATCACATCAAAGTACAAGATAACAAATAGTAAATTTACCCATACATAAAAAGATTCCATCATACGCCATGTGAAGTTCAACAAACATAGAGACTCTGATAACTACTATAGAGAACAAATAATGTTATATGTTTTATTCCGAACATTTGAAACAACCATCCAACTTGAAAAAGAAACTTGACAACAAACTTACATCAGACTCCAAAAGAAAATTCAAAAAAATTCTAGAAACTATAACCACCTATTTGAAAACTCAACTACAAATGAAGATGTTTGGGATCAAATAGAACTAAACACTATACTCAATAAAGATACAACCCAATACAACTTCAACACTTTAGAAAGAATTGAGACATCAATCAAAAAATATGATCTGCAAAAAGATATGTATCTACCAATTACACAAAAAATGCCTTCACATGCAAAATTAAACCTTACCTGTTTGTTGCCATCCTTAATCGTTTTAGGAATGGAAGACACACAAGCAATGACATAGAACAAATTAATTATCAATGTCTTCATCACAATCCAATTCCACTAAATATACCACATCTATTTTTCAAAAATGAATTCACAAATAAACATAATAATCATGTTTTCGAACAAACCGAAGGAATGGAATACATCCTTCTTGCAAAAGACTTTACAACTAATGCATTGCAATCAAGAAACTCATTGCGAAATGATATTGCTTTCATGAGTGGTTTGCATGAGCAAATTAAAATAAAAAAAGGAATCGTAGTTGAATTATGTGTTGGAAATTATGACATTGAAGACGGTCTTGTCAACGAAGCAAAAGGCATATTCGAAAATGCAATGCTACAATGTAACGAAGCTGTGATATGGGTACAATTTACGAACATGAAAATCGGAAAACTCACAAGACACAAGCTCGGACATCTGTACGGAAAAAAAAAAATTGAACATACATGGACACCAATATATCAAATTGTTAAAGAAATTCAAATCGGACCAAACATCAACAATAAATTCACTAGAAAACAATTCCCAATCCAAGCAGCTACAACACGTACAATACACTGAGCACAAGGACTCACTCTTGACAAGATGGCATTTGATCCCACTGGAATTAGACAACATGGGCTAACATATACTGCATTGTCTAGAATCAGGAAAAAACAAAACCTTTATTTGTTACAACCGCTAAGAAATGAACATTTTCACATTCATCATGACATACATGCAGAAATGCACCGCTTACTGATGATTGCAAATTTGTGTAACACTATTCCAAACATACAAAACAAAGCAAAAACACATCTAATTATACAAACACTCAACACTAGATAATTACATGCACATCACAAAAACATCATAGCATATTACAATCTTATGGCATCTCACATACTATGCTTACAAGAAACATATGAAAGAAATTCTGAAAAGTACTTCAAACAAAACTTTCATTCCATAACTTGCCCTGGCAAATACGCTAGAATCACAACAACAAAATATATGAGATGATGTTAAGCTAAGCATAGTATTTCCTTTGTTCCAACTACTTCATCACAACAAAAAAATTAGACTCCTTGTTCAGAATTATGTACTATACGAATCTACAATAATGAAGATCACAATGATACCCTAACCGTGACCATAAGGATGATCAGGATCTTGACTTCAACTTTAAAACTAGGATTGCAATAACCCTTCATTATCATTTATGATCAGGTCGTCTTAGCAACAAATGGAGAGTGTTGTAAGCACCTCAATAAATCAACTTCTGTACATCAAGTTATATAGCTGGAAGCCTTGGTGATGTACATGAACCTCTTAGGTATGGGTTAATCGTAGATTTACTTTCCAATGCGCGTTTTCTAGAATGAAATTGAAATGGAACCTGCGATGAAAATAGGATGCATCACATTTCAAGTACCTTCTATATGATGTCAACCATGCATGATCATTCTATTTTGCCAAAGGACCGTAGAGGTTTTCAAGGCAATGCAAGACTTCCCCACAATAACAATAATGAGAAATGACGTCGGGCATAATCCGTACTGTGATTATGATGGAGACCACTTGGTAAAATACCTTTTTTTAGGAATAACACCGGCTTCATTTTTATGCTATGCCGATTTTGGCATTTCCACAATCCCAAATTCTTAAAAATGGTCCTGATCATAGGGGTCACATTCCCATTACGTTCTCGTTCCCGTTCCCGTTCCTTGGCAACTACGCCACCCAGTTAAGTCGTCGACAATATAATGTTAGATCCGGCAAGCGCATGGGGCATTGGTGCGCATGACACGACAAATGGAAAAAATAATGAGGATGTGAATTTGTATTCCACATTTGAATCGGGTACTAGTTGGCCTTTCTAAAGAATAAAAAAAAAATTAAATGCCCATGCCCAAGGGGCCAAGCCCCCTCTTCCCTTTCTCTCTCTCTCTAAAAAAGGAAAAAAACAAGTGGGGGTGCAAATGGTAGATAATGCCACCGCCATCTGAGCCAGGCACCTCTCTTCCTCCCCACACACCCCCCCTCTTGTTCGCTGGCTACCTGGGCATCATTTGGACGCTGCTGAGTCTCCCTTTCTGCCAAGAACGTGGCTTCAAATCTCTCTTTGTTAACAAGGGAGGTTGTTTGTTGGTTGATGTTCGTTGGTGGTTGCCACAGTAAGAGAACTACGTTTACTGGTTGCTGCTCACTGGTGGTTGCCACAGGAAGTACAAGAACTCTGTTTACTGGTTGCTGCTCGCTTGTGATTGCCACAAGAAGACCGCCTCCTACTTTCCTCACTGTTGCTGGCTGCCATAGTATCTTCTATAGTTTTGGAGCATTTTTCTATAGTTCTGATTGTTGTCACAGGTATTCTTAAGTGTGTATATCCTTGTCACATATGTTTTTTAAGGGCTTTATTGTGTGTATACCTCAGATGAAGCATCTTTTAAAGGAGTGCTCACCACATCTGACTTGATTCCAAGCAAGAGGTTGAAGAAGCTGGTCTAAAGTGGATTTCAAGCAAGATACACCATTAATGTTTGATAGCTACCTGATCAGTTCTCGCTGGATTTCAAGCAAGACGTAGTTCGGTATGTCAAAATATTTGTAATTGTTGTTGAAATTTTGTTGTTGCTGAAAATCCAATTTGCATGCTATTATTTGAATTGCATTAACCAAAATATTTGAATAGGCCAAGCATTGAGTGAGACGAAGAAGTTTGGTGTTCCATAGTATTGCAATGATTGGGAACAAACGTAGGCAAAATAGGCTCCAACCAACAATGATTAGATTTTGTGTCTACATATTTTTAGCCAAAATTTCATATGAATTTTCTAGAGAACACCACAAGCCACCAAAATAAAATTTTGTTTTGCAAGTATTTTTTTTATCTTTGATGATCAGAAATAAAATTCTGGCTATTAATTATCATAAACCAAAGCTAATCAACTTTGCATGGCAGTACTTGTATCATTCAATTGATTATGCCTCATATATGTCATGGAAATCTCTAACCAACCACAACCAATAACATGTGTTCTTGCATGCGACCCTAACTAGGTATACTTGACATTTTCGCTTGTCTCCAAAACCTTGGTGAGATAATGAACTCGCCTTGAAATCTGACTTTTCTCAACACCAACTTTTAGAAAAGAATACGTCGACCAAATTTTTTTCCCTCAATAGCAATTCTAATACTCCATGATGGTGCCCTAACTTGCAAGTCTCTCTATGGCCCAAGCAATAACAACTAAGTGCCCTAAATCAACTCTTTGGTACTTTGACAACATTTCTGTCTTTGACACATTGATTGGCTTATACTTGTTCCTACTCTTTAACATGATGTATCCTTCCTAAGTAATTGCTTGACCTTTTGACCAAGTTTGACTAGGTCTAACTTTTACTCAACCTAGCTTCCAGTGTTGACCACCCTAGTCCGCTGTCACTGTCATAGTCTCATTGAAAGTCATTTCCACAAAGTTTGGCAGTTTCTCAACAAAAATTTGGTGGATTCTATTGACACATTTTTCTTTTTTACAGTCCAGCCCTCATTTCTGGACCCCTCTTGAATCTTTGATAATCCTTGTATCTTTGATGGTTCCTTATCCACCTCTACTAGTTTCTAACCTAGCACTCACTACCTTCCATGACTAAAGCTCGTTCAAAATCCGAAAGTAACTCCATAAGGGACTTTCAAAATCTATCCTTTTTTATTCCACTTAATCTCTGATAATATTCTATAATGGAGTCTGTAACACACGTGTGGGTTCGTAATTCCATGTTTTGATCAATGGTTTTGATTGCTCTTGATTGTGGGATCCAATATTGTGTTTCTAAATCAAGATCTTGTGACTAGTTTTGCAATAGATAGGTGTATCAATCAATCAATCACTCTTGGAGCCTTATGTAGGTTCATTTATGGTCCTTTGCAATATAATTTCAACATGGTATCAAAGCCAAGTACAAGAGGAATTTTGATCTTTGATAATCCTTGTATCTTTGATGGTTCCTTATCCACCTCTACTATTTTCTAACCTAGCACTCACTACCTTCCATGACTAAATCTCGTTCAAAATCCGAAAGTAACTCCATAAGGGACTTTCAAAATCTATCCTTTTTTAAATGGCAAAACGTAGCTACATTGTTTTATGCTATTTACTGTTACCATGTCCGAAGCTGGTACAACCTGACAGTCATCAACATAAAAACACCCTAGGCTACACTTTACAATGATTGATTGGATTAAGAATTAACCAAATTATCGTCTATGGGAGCTTTTTTAGTTTTCATGCAAAGAATTTGGAATTTCCATAGTAACACTAATGCACGCAGTGTGGAACCATAATTTCTTATTCAGCAGAAATGGCATGCATTTAATAGTGTTGGTGTATGATGATAGTTTGTCTTGTTGGTAGTTGGAAAATGGAACAAATTACGATTATTCATAAAATTGTTGGGATAATGTGGTTATGGCTTTATTGAAATTATAGTTAAGGTCGATTAATTACGTGGCCATAGAAGACAACCACTGAGTTAGCTTGCTATTTATACCTATTGACAAAACTTCGACAAGTTTTCATATGAGCAATTCAAGAATCATAGAGCATGCATGGAAGGTGTCCACAAGGAGGAGGTTTTTCCTTTTAATGGTGTAGTTTAGAGCCTTGTAATTGTTGCTAAGGGTAACCAAAGTCACAAACCCTTGCACCCCCATTCCTTAAATTGCACTTCATACTAGATATTATTCAGAACCATATGAAGTTGTTGCTGCTTTCTTGAACATTTAGTCGGTCTTTTGTGCAAGCATGAATCCATGGATGAGCGATACAATTTCACAAACTCAACAATTATATGTATTCATCAAGTAAATCTCACAAACTCCATACATAGTCTTGCAAAGGGGTTAGGAGATCACGTCTAGACATCTAGAAATCAACAAAAGTCATTTATAAAGAGTTAAGAAGGTTTCATCTGCCTATTACTTTTGAGTTAAACAACATCAAACTACACAACTGGCCTGGGTACATATGAGAGGATTTTCTTAACAAATCCTACCCTGTTTAGTTATACCTATTGTAGGTATTTAGGAGGCTGTTTGGAGAGATTTTCAGTTCAAGCATGGTTCGTGACAAATGATGTTTGTCAAAATTCAAGATGAAACTCCTTTATGGTTTAGAAAATATACTTTAAATGGTTTAGAAAAAAACCTAGAGCTTAATCACCAGTCTTGACAAACATTGTTCGTCAAGATTCATAAATGAGAGAAAGATTAAAACTCTCTCTCTCTCTCTCTCTCTCTCTCTCTCTCTCTCTCTCTCTCTCTCTCTCTCTCTCTCTCTCTCTCTCTCTCTCTCTCTCTCTCTCTCTCTCTCTCTCTCTCTCTCTCTCTCTCTCTCTCAAATTTTTTATAAAAGATTAGACAATCATACAACAATTGTAGGAATAGTTCCTATAGGTATTGGCTTCAAAAAGCTATTTCAGAATGATTCCATGAGCTGTAGCAAACTTCTTGATGAACCGCGTTTGTTGAAAGGCAAGACATTGAAACTCCATTTTGATTTAGTAAGTATACTATCAATGGCATGGTAGAAAGTCGAGAACTCAAGCATATGTTTGACGAACATATGCTTCATCAACATTCATGGATGAGAAAAAGACTAAAGATCTCTATTTCACAAACGTACATATACCCAATAATTGAAGGGGACATCTAATTAGTCTTTCATTCATGCATGAATCAATGGATGAGAGATCCTCTTATTCTTTGAATTAAACACCTAGTCAAGGCATTTACGAGAGCTTCTTGTAGGATCTCACTTCAAGTGCCATTGGGCTAGTTGAATGCTCAGAGCTCCAACAGATATTTTGACGAACAGTGTTCGTCAAGATTCTTGAATGATAAGAAGAGTAAGCTCTCTCTCTCTCTCTCTCTCTCTCTCTCTCTCTCTCTCTCTCTCTCTCTCTCTCTCTCTCTCTCTCTCTCTCTCTCTCTCTCTCTCTCTCTCTCTCTCTCTCTCTCTCTCTCTCTCTCTCTCTCTCTCTCTCTCTCTCTCTCTCTCTCTCTCTCTCTCTCTCTCTCTCTCTCTCTCTCTCAAGTCCAATCAAGTATTTAAACTCATCATTGTAGATTTTATGCTCTTGTTTCTCAAAATCTAAGATTTAATACTTTTTTCGTTTAATGTGTCTCGCTCACAAATATGTCTTTAGCAACTATATTCTTGTTTTGCAGACATGGACACTATCTTAATGCTATTAAGTATGTATATATGTTATTTTACTATGATTAATCCTTTTGTCTGATGTCTTGTGTAGGAATTTATTGATACGGTCAAAGTAACAATGGAGAAAATGAGCATTAAGCATGATATGCATACGATCCTTTGTGAGAGATCTTTGTTCGACAGATGGATTACAATCATGGACAACTATGTTGTTGGGCATTACTGGAAATTTGTGTTCGTTGCGTTCTGAAAAAGAAGGTGACAAATAACATGTTGACGGAACCACACCTCTCAGTGCTAGCTTGTTTCGTTGTATTCAAGGTTTGATGGAAGCTGAAATATACAAGATACAAGATCGAATCCTTCGAGGTAGAATTCTTTTGAAGAGAATAAAAATTCTAAAAGACCACGAGGACATGGAGGATGTTGCTCTCAAGTACAAATATAACAAAGTTTTGAAAAGTGTCGTATGTGACTTTTTGGGAAATCTTTCGGGCAATAAGAACTTAGTGTATGACGAAGTAGAGAGAAAGTATGGAATACAAGAAGGTACATACAAAAAAATGTACAATTGTAGTGTTGAGTGGATGAAAAACACTATCAACAAGACAAAAACAAAAAGCAGAATTGCCAAAAACTGTGCAAACAGAATTATGATTGGCCTATGCCATGGTGTCTGGAATACAACAATGCACTCTTGAAAAACCATGGAAAATATGTAATGTTGGACCTATGCTATCATGTTTTACTGAAGTGGTTGTAGCTTGTGGTAACGGCAACGACATTGGCTTGGTTATCTTAGATACAACCTCACAAGGAAAAGATGTTGAATGGACGATAGAGTCATTTAAAAGGTTGGTTGATTGTATTGCGAATATCCACTCAGGTGATTCATATGTTCTTATTGCGTTTGTTCCATATGGTCCTTCATTTTATCATCTAGAAAACATCTTGAAACACATAGTAGGTTCATTTTCTATACAATATGGATCATATACCAAGGGAAACATGTATACTACTACTACTAGGCTAAAAAGTATATTCTCAGTCATTGATCTTTGTATAGTTATGGCATTCATATCCAAGACGAAAGAAAAGAAAGATTGAAAAGGTTTAATAGATATTGGTGGCAATCAAATGCCATCCATTATCTACTAGGAAGCTGAAGATGATGCTGATGAAGGCGCTATGACCGATGCGGAGTTGTTGGAAGAAAAATCGAAAGCTACAATTTTTTATAAGTGTCACCTTGTTGGAGGAGGAATAAGCAAATATCCTAAGGATCGTCAACTGTATGTCAATGTAATCTCTTCATTTTGTCCCAAAGGAAAAGTGGTAATCGATGCTTAGACGATAAGGATAATGTCACAATAGACGATGCACAGGAAAAACTTTCTAAAGACATTTTGAAATCATTGGATCAAGCATCACAAGAGCTCCAAGTTTACGATATCCAAAAGATACTTTGTATAAAGATCCAAATATCAATGCTAGGGCATTTCACAACAATCACTACAAGAAGAACAAGTAGATACATAGTTAGCGGGAACTACGATAAGAGACAACTTTGATTATGTTGTTTATGTTTTATATTTTCATTCTATTGGACAAGGAGGATAATATGAATTTGTTTTCTGAGCTACAAGATTAAAATTCATTGTTTGTTAATTCAATTATTGTTGGTTTTTTTAAGTATTAACTTAAATTCTTGTCCTTCATAATACACATAACACTTTGAATTATAATTTTAACTCTACCTTCTTAAATTTCACAAAGTTAAAAAATCACAATTTAAATGATCTTTTAAAAGTTACTTGGTAGTTTATAGGTTTTATGATTTCTTTTTGTAAATATAATATTACTCATGTTTTGATATATCACTTTAAATATATTTTTCAGGTTCAAAAGACCAGACTGTATCATGATAACATGCATGTTATCTTAGATCTAAATGGCGTTCTTTTAAAACGATGGGACAAACATCTTGGCTTGAGAAATATTTACAAATTTTAAGGAAAGTGAATATAGCTACGCCCAAAACGGTTAGAGTTTCTTGACAAACTTCTATCATTGTTTAAAGTTGAAATATGGTTAACAATGGCTTACAAAAATATTTTGAGCATATAATCTTTCATAGAACGTCAAGCTAGGCACAAAATACCGTTGTTTATGATATGGGGCTAGGAGAATTGCTATCAACAAAAAATATGATTAGACCAGATAAAAATAATGTTATTGCTGACTTCAAACCTTTGTGCTTTGTTTGATAACAATTTTGTTCAAACTTAAATAATCATAATACAATATTAATTGATTACTCACCATACAAAGCATATATGAACAATCCATTCAATTGTATTTTTCTAGAAACTTTTGATGGATATAATGATGACAATTACCTCAATGATGTGTTGTGGACAAACGTCAAACAAAATCATATCAGTCAACAACATGTTGCTAAGAATCACTCCCTTTATGGTTATTTGAGACCTGTAATTGAATGGGAATCCAAATCTTCGCTATGTCAAGGTGGTGTTTCAATAAACGTTAAAATATCAAAAGACCAAAACAAAGCAAATGTCCAATCCATATACGAGAAACTTGATGCCGAATAGATAGAGATCAATCCTCCATGAAAAAAAAAAATTCTATCAATTATGTTTTTTGCTATTTGAGATGAGAATTTTGTATTATTATTTTCATTAAACTTGAATTATCTCGAAAACAAACATTTAAAATGCATGGACAAAAATGTCATAAAATTTATGATTTATTTTTTAACAATAAATGGCGTAAGAAAAAACAACTTTCCAAGACCACAATAAGCGATACAAGAAAACAAGTCTTTCATAAAAATTCATTTGGAGAAAAAAATATTGTAACACACACACACACACAATAATTCAGGATTGTTTTGACGATACATGAACAAAGCTTATAGCTACCAGATAAGCATATTGTTATAAAGAGTTTGCACAAGCTGGGATCCAGATTATAAGATGCCATGAAATTGACAAAAGACAAACACAACTTACAAAAACTAGATTGCAAAAATACACAACCTGGGGACAAGATATAAAAGAAGGCGTATTTGAACAACAAAAGACAATTGATTTCCTCCAAACAATAGGAGTACAGTGAATTCAAAGCCCCAAGTCCTCTTCTGATTGTTTTGGGGATGCCTGAAGTTATAGTTTTGATATAGCTTGAATGTGCATATGATTTCATCACGCTTTCCAGGTTATCAATGAACATACAAAGGGCAAGCAATAGAACGAGAGCCGTTTCGAAAATAGTATCACGTCCAACTGCCATGAAACAAGCCAAAGGGTAGTCAATCTCCTGACAAATACCAATTCATCGCAGATGATGAAATGAGTAAAACAATGTTGTATTGCTGTGCAAAAAAAGTGTTCTGCTGCAAAGAATTTCAGTCAAACAGTTGATGGAAACATTCTAGAGCACCTGGGATATTAGATGAGCACGGTTACTTCTTGGTTGTCACAAGTATTTTCGAATGAATTGTGAAATAGAGTACAAAACGCATGGACTGACACTATCAATCACTTGAGTGATTGACATCAATACCATGACTTGCCAAGAAAACCTTTGCTTCGGCTATGTCCTGCACAAATATAGAACATGAATATCTTACTTCGTTGCTTTTGGTGAAGCAAACAGCCAAAACAAAACAGACTGATTGTTCATACTTGTGCTTTGCTAGTTAGTCCTTTTTAGTTTGAGAGTTTTCTCATAGCTTTCAATCGTGTTATGAGCTGACAGTGGAAGCTGAGCAAGTCCACAATCCCAAGTAAAATAAGGACAAACAATAATCATATAGGAGATTGTCCGATAATGTGACAGTTGATTAACTGGTAAACATTTTATTTTTAAGAGAATGAAGCAACTTGAGCTATTATGTGAGGATAGCAGAGAACGCAGATTTCCTTTTGTTATCCATAACTTACATCATGGTACATCCTCTACATTTTTCGCACACTGGAAAAAGCAAAAATTTACAGTGCATCTCTCAGTGATGGATGGACGTATCCAAAAAGTATTCTGAAGCTACGTTTGAAACAGGTTAGAGATATCACATGAAAACATAACCTCTGCAAGGCAGCAGAACAAATGACCAATCTTGTGAAGAAATTTCAAAATCTCGAACAGGTAAAAGTTAAGCTGAACAACAATACAAATCTAGGAAGGATTAACAATATGATGTTAATTCTTCTAAATTATAGCCATTCAAAAGCCTCATTCTAGTACTTCGTTTTTGCCTGCAACCAAGAACAAAGAAATGTCGACGGTACTATTTCTAGAACTTAGCACTTCAAAGGTGCTCCAACTGCTTGCTATCTGACACATTTGCATACTATTCTCGGGATGTACTGATTTTTCAGGTTGCAGGAAGGCGCCATTAATTATCTTCTTCAGGGCTGCTTTTAGGTCGCCCACATCCGTGTAGGTTTATTGGTCCACTGTTGCCCTATTTTTCAAATTTGCTCCTTTGCAGGAGGGCGCCCATCTACAAGCAATTTTTATCTTCTGATTTGGCTGAAAAATCAGCATCCTTGCTGATTCTAGAAAGTGAAGATCCGCTTCTTTTTGCTTGTTACAGGTGTGGAAGAAGCTGCTAATTTTTTGTGATGATCCGATCACATTCCGATGCTGAAAATTAGACAGCATATTACCATTTGTAGGGTGTTTACAACAGCCCTATCCGTGCGTGTATTGTTCACACTTTTTGGCAAGAAAGAAGAGTTCCGGAAAAAGCTTTGTTGATGGCTAACCTAATTCTTTGCTTGCTGGTTTTTCGAGTTTGTAATGCAATTTCAGGCTGAAATTTTCAGCACACAAGGCTTGTAGGAGGGCGAGTTCCTACATCCATCTAATGTGTGGTTTCGACACATTCCGGTGCTGATTTTTCAAATTTGA
Organism: Diphasiastrum complanatum; assembly: GCA_029204225.1. Taxonomy (NCBI): domain Eukaryota; kingdom Viridiplantae; phylum Streptophyta; class Lycopodiopsida; order Lycopodiales; family Lycopodiaceae; genus Diphasiastrum; species Diphasiastrum complanatum. The sequence goes on from CM055093.1 coordinate 61,059,739, forward strand.
TACTTGCTAGTTTTTGTGTCTTTTAGGGCACATTTAGGGTTTGAAAAAGTTTATCTTCTTGGCTGGTTCTTATGGCAAGAGATTTGGGAGCAATTCGTACTTGTTCGGGCGAAGATATGTTAGATGGCACCAACTATTCTTTATGGAGTTGCAAGCTGAGGTTTGGCATCGACGTGATGATCAAGATTTTATCGATAACAAGATCTATCTTATATCATTTGAGATTTTGCAAGACCTCTAAAAGTGCTTGGGAAACACTTTTAAAGACGTACTGAATAAAAGATTCATCATCATGCTTTCTCCTCTCTACTTCATCCTCTATGAAGGTAGAAGAGCAAAGGCATGCAAAGTTTGATCATTGTCTTTCTACAAGTACAAGTTTGCATCGGAATGTTGGTATGGTAGAGCATTCTTCTTCTCTTGAGCCATTGGTTGCAAATGATGGATGCATTAGTGAAGAACTTTATGAGCAAACTTCTCAAGTTAATGTTTTGGAAAAGGCTGAAATCAAGCATTCTTTGAAGCCATTTTGTACTAATGGAGGGGAAAAAGTCCTGTCAATTAGTACATTGGTTCAAAGTGGCGTTCAGAATAATCTATTCTCATTCATTCTCTTTGTCTTGCTTGTAACTGTGCAGCAGTTTGTTTGTTTTGAATTTAGATTCTTCACATCAGAGTCCTGATAAAGTAGAGTTTTTCTAAAAGTAGATATATGAGGGTGAAAGGTTTAGGCTCTGCTGTGGCAACTAACAAAAGGCACACGGAGATCATAAAAGATGCACTATCAAACCTGTTGCAACTGAATTGCCTCTGTGGGGCAAGTTGGGAAAACCATAAGCCCATAGCCAACCATTGCTAGGCCATAACAACCAAGTGCCACAACAGCATATATGGGAAGCTGCAAAAAATGATCAAGCTGATCAGTGTGTCCAAATTGTAAAGTGTTGAAAAATGGCAAGTAGCTCCAAAATTACACTTAAGTAATGGAAGAAGTTCCAACATATCAACAATACATTTCCTATGGTCATAGTTACATACTACACTAGATATTTGAGTGCTCAAATTAATTAGAGTGCCATCCACTTCCCATGCTATTTTAAGACACAGCCAGCATCTTTCCTCACTAGTAAAAACATTTTGTAGAATGGATGTGTTACATGCAAAAGCATACATATGGCACAATAGCGGATAGTGTTGAAGGAAGTCCAGATGATGTTAGTAATGCCAACCATAATACAACAAGAGTTGTTATTATGGTTCCTAACTTCCACACATGCTTCATCTCTGTATCTTGCGTATAGGTGTTCTTGTGATTTGATTCTCCTTTAGCAACTCCTGAAAAGAGATAAACATGAATCAAAACAGTGAGCACAAAAGCCGAAAAGAATCACCAACAACCTCTAGTTTTTCTGTATGCAATTTTATTTTCCCATGAATCGTGCATTGAAATCTTGAGACATGTATAGAGATCCATGCATCAAACTTGTACATCACAATTCTTCGTCCAAATTTCTCTTGATAAAGACCTCACCATCCTACATATAACAAGTGGATAGAAGAAAGGAAAATTAACATTATAAAACAATCAACAATTATGACAACCACTGCTTCCAGAAACAAAAAAATCAATGGTTCAAAGTGGGGTAAAACGCTATAGAAAGAGCAATAACTAAAACGTGTAAACAGATAACATACGAATAGAAAAGAAAATCAGCACCATGAAGCAACCTACATTAATAACAAAAACTGAGTCCATAAAATGGAAGTAAAATAAATGGTTCAGAGGGCGTAAACATTTAAGAAGAAGCAAAAAAAAAAAAAAGAGCAAAAATTCAGCATAATGAAACGATCTCATTAATGACAAAGAATGTCTCCAGAAAATGAACGAAAAATGAACAGTTCAAAGCAAAAAAGAAAAATTGGCTTGTCCCACTGATATCGGGCCAAACAAAGTAAGCAATGCAAACAACGCTTTACGATTGATGATCTTACCTGTATATGGGAAGCGAAAGCGGCTACTTCGGAAAATGATGGATCGATCGTCGATCGATGCCACTTCTCCACAGCTGCAACCAAAACCTAGAAACAACGAAAGGGGCAGGAGGAAGAAGGACTCTCGACGATGGTGCGCCTTCCCAAAATAGGAATTCCAAAGCACTGTCACTAGTACCAAATACAGGTCTCTTGTCAAATGGCGATCCGTTCGAGGTGCGTAAATCTTAATTATTGCAGGATCTTGCAAAAGCTAATGTGTTCATTGTAAATTATTCATTATTTTAGCATATAAAGATAAGTGATGTATGTGTGCTGAATGATGAATGAGATGACTAAAATTGATGGGTAATCATGTATGAGATGTTAATAAAAATCACTTGGTAAGTGAAAATCGGTGTTGTTGAGATAGGAGAATTTTAACTACCTATGATGATCCAAAAAGTACCGATTCAACCATAAAGGGTCATTACATGCAGAGTACTGATATCAATAACTGGGGTCATGGTTTAGTGACCATCGATTGTGTCAATGCCACTCTGTGTGGACAAGAAGTTCAAAAAGAGGACCCAATCGAAATAACTATAAACTCCATGGATATCAACACTCTCATCATGTCTTTATACATGATAGATGCACTTCTCCTACAAATCGACTAATCGAATTTTAATTTTCATTTATTCAGACCTGCAAAATTCTTTGTGTTTCTACAGAACTACTCAGAAATGGCTCACAGGTGGCTTCGACGTTTATTGACTTGTCAGCTCTGCTCGGTCCGGAACCATCTTGGTTTACAGGAACTGCGGCGGCAGGCTTCGGCCATGTCGGTTGATTTTTGACATTTAACTTTCCACTCATCTTGAAGCTAAAGACTTGCCCTAATCTTATAGCAAGTAAATTTCCAAGAATCACCAACTGGATGGATGCCAGCTCAGCCCATTGGCCATTATGATCTACGACCTAATTTGTTGTCCTACTATTGGACATTGCCGCTTCTTAGTATAAATAACTGCTCATATTTCTACGTTATTATCATCTTAGATCATTTTTGAATGATCAATATTGAAGCATAATTAGCATCTCTCTCAAGCTTTCAAGCTTGGACACTCTTGAGCATTCTAGCTCAGTTCTTTAGAGTTGATTTAGAGTTTGTTATTGCGCTTACTACTTATTAGCGGAAGTGCTTAATTCAGACAGAGTTACAGTTACTCAAAGATAGCTCAGAGCACGTGGCTTTGATCCGCAATTCCTTTGTGCTCGTTTCCATTCTGATTTGTTTCTTTTACTGAATCAATTTATCTTTTACCGAAAGAGATTAAACTTCCATTACCATTGGCTTGTGTGCAACATCCGCAACCAATAAACACTCGTGTATACAGACCGAAATTAAAAGTCTATCAATGGGACGTACACAATGATGAAGCCTTAAACAACGAAGACTTAGTTCACGAAAAAGCACAAAAAAATCCATGCATGCCTACTACTAAAAATACACAAACATCTCGCGTGCTAAAAAACAAATCAAAGGTTGATGTACGATTGACTGATAACCAATTCCAAATGCGCGAAAAGCTAAAACAACCAATCAAACCTTCGATAAAAAAAACCCAAAAAATCCTAGTCAAGCTTCATCATGTACAAGAGAACATGTGGAGGACATTCCTAAAATCCCGCCAGAGATAGTTGATGATCCACTATATGATGTTCCACAACACTTTAAAGATTACACTACTAATTATGTGATCATCAGTATGGTAAAGCCAAAACGGGAGCCTCAACCAACATCAACTTCTTTTGAGGGACCTACAAAGACAATACCTCTAAATCTAAAGGATAGTGATGAAGACATAGACCGTATCATGCACGTAGGAGCCCACCTAAATCCAGCTCAATTACAGGATTTGCAAAAGTTATTGCGCGAATACAGAGATGTGTTTGCATGGAGTTATAAAGAAATGATGGGGGTTCCTCCTGACGTTGTAGTGTATACAATCTCATTACAAGATGGTGCCATACCTATGAGAGTGAAACCCTATCGCAACAATCCTACCTATCGAGAGAAGATAAGAGAAGATATTCAGAATCTTCTCGATGCTGGTTTCATTTATGAAATCGAGCACACAAGTTGGGTATCGCCAATTGTGGTGGTAGCAAAGAAAAATGGTTAACTACATATTTGCGTGGATTTAAAGAAACTTGATGATCAAACAGAGAAAGATCACTTCCCATTATCTCTGACCACACAAATCCTTAAAAAATATGGCAGGAGCAAAAGCTTTTAGCTTTCTGGACAATTTTAGTGGCTATTTCTTAGTCTAAATTGCTCTTGAAGATCGTTTCAAAACAGTGTTTGTTATAGAGTTTGGCACATTGGTGTATCAAGTTATGCCATTCAGTATGTGCAATGCTCCATCCACATTCCAAAGGGTGATGCAACAAGCTTTCAAAGATCTGTTACACAAGAATCTAGAGATTTATCTCGACGACCTTGAGGTACATTCATTTGAGGATAAGCATTTCGATGCCTTCGAACAAGTGTTCATTCGCTATCAAAGGTTCAGAATTTCATTGAATCCCCAAAAGTGCCAAATCTAGGTTACCCATGGTGTGGTACTGGTGGGCCATATCATTTCTCAAAATGGTATAGCCATTGATCCTGAAAAGATCAAAGTGATTCTAGAAATGCCCCTACCAGGTATAGTGAAGGAAATTAATATCTTTCTAGACCACACGGGTTATTATCGTATTTTTATAATACACTATGCTGATAAAGTGTGGTTAGTATACAAAATCGTTACTAATCCAAGGTGGACAGAAGAACGAATTAAAGCCTTCGAAGACCTCAAACGGGCTTTAGTCACCACACCAATTCTTTGCATACCTGATAATAATAATGAGTTCCATGTGCATATGGACGCTAGTAAGTATGCCATTGGTGTTGTTTTAATGCAACCCAGAGAATTTGAAAAAGACTTCCCAATCCGTTTCCTAAGTCGTCAGCTGGTTCTAGCTGAGGTTAACTATTCCACTACAAACAGAGAAGCATTAGCAATAGTCTATATTGTTCAACAATTTCATCATTATTTGCTAGGCCAGCTTTTTGTCTTTTATACCGACCATCATGCTCTTCTTTAACTTATAATAACAAAGTCTTTATGAACAAAAAAAACATGCATGTTTATTACTTACCCTATTAACTTGAGTAGTGTCTTCATCGCTAGACTGATCTGAATGTAATTCATCTCGTTGTGATAAACTGCATATATGCACAAGTACAAAACACAAATAACATAAAACTATTGTATGATTCTAATGTTTTAATTTTTAGATAGTACTATTCTTATACGTTGTCGCTTATATGATCCTTTTGCATCTTGGTGCAGGCTCAAAACGCATATCTCTCTTCTTTTGTTATCACAGTATGCATTAAAATTCTGTAGTCGATTTTCTTTTCTACTTCATTTCAATATATTAGGGTTTATTGTAATGTATTGTATGTTTATGAATGTAGTAATCATGTCGGGGTCAGACAGTGGTGAAAGCTCGGGAGATTATGTTAAAAATCTATATGAATCATTAACTCCTGAGCAAAAAGCAGAACTGCAAAGTATTCTTAGCCGAGATGAAGGTGGTCCCTCACAAGCGGCCGCGGCTCCTGCGCCCACCGAAGAGTCATCCAAAATCTTTATTATGACGTGGATACTCAAGGTAATATAATTGCCAACAGAAAAGAGAGGGTGGTTTTGGACCGGCTCTATTCTTTATGCCAACGCCATTTTGGCGACAGATTGTTTAGTAAATGGTTCGAACAACCTGCCACCGATAAACGACATGTTATTGGCACCCTTCGTGACGAATTCCAACAAGAAGAGAAATTCGAGGAGAAGGAAATTCATATGCATATGATCTTATGGATTAGGCATCGTCGTGATATGGCACGACGAGCTTATAGGGATGGGCAATCCAGGCCCTCCTGGAAAGATGCCGCAACCGTTAGGATGCATGGGATAGGCAATCCTAGGTTGGGCTCGAGCGAAAAGACGGGATTGCTCACTACTCTTATAGTTTATCTTGGATTTCATATGCTTTTATTTTTTAATATGCATTATGACTAGCTGCTCCAACGTAGCCCTAACTTAATTTCAGCTTAAATTGAATGCATGGATAGTTGGTGGAATATGGACGTCTGCCAACTAAGGAGGAGTACGAATTTGCCTTCAGGAAATCATACAACGCATTAGTCGACAAACTAAAGAGTGAGGGTCATCCTCCAAATGTAAGTACTAGTTTTTGTATTCATACTACTGTGATTTGTATTCCGACGTCAATTTTATTTAATTTAATACGATCAAGCATTGAATATTTATGTAGGTTGTTTGCTTGTGTTCGTGCAGACTGGACGTCACGACGACGACAAGTAGATTAGGTTTATAAGTTTTAGTTGATGTTAGATCTAGAAAGACTCATACGACATTAAAGCACCAATTTTGTAATACATTGGTTGATATTATGAAAATATTATTATTGCAAATGACCGTGCTATATTGCCATTGCTTTTATATGTGCAATGTTCTTTTTTCAAAAATTGCAATGTCGAATTTCGAGATGTGGATTGACGTAATAACCAATTAAGATAAGCAGCTCTTGCCACCTGCAACATGAAACAACATGAGGCACATTACAATCATTTGTTGTTTGTCATTCAGAATTAGAAAATGAACTAAAAGTGCAACATAAATAAAGAATAGGAGTTAGACCTAGCCTCATCTGCTTAGTGCCTCTCTGATGCGATCCATGAACTCACATATGAGACTGCGAGTGCACTCAATCTACTAGGCACAACATGTTAAACACAGGCCTCAGCATGTCTACAAGTTTTGACACCTACGTCAAAAACTCATCTCCAAATATTAGCAACTATGCTAACACAGAAAAAAATTTATAAAAAAGAAGAAGAGAGAAATAAAACTCCGTGGCATGTGTTTTGTAAGTCCACGTATGAGTATTTGTCAATAAACTTCTACCATGGCATGTGTTTTGTAAGTCCATGAGTAGAAGCTTAAAATAATAAAATAACCTAAACTTAGGATTAAAACTTAGACTTAAGAAACTTAAGCTTAAAAATATTTGTCTTAAGTTATCTTAAGTTTCAAAGTTAGAAACTTTTAAAGCTCTAAAGTCCTAAGTTAGAAGTTCTAGAATGGCTAGTTTTAAACTAATCTCATAAGTTAGTGGATACTTATGGAAGGCCCTTCTTGCTATAAGAAGAGAGGCATTTTCCTTGTAAACAACACTTTTGAGAATAAGCTATCTTGCTCTCTATTTTGAGACTATTCCTCTATTTCATTTGTGTCCCCACGTCTCAAAGTGGAATGTGTTGATGAAAACATCACGGAACGTATGGCCATCAAATTGTTCTTGGTTGGACTGCCTAAATGAAAAAACAAAACATTTCTGTTTCCAAAGCCTTGCTAGCTTTCAGTCCTCAGTTTGACGAAAAGACACGAAGCGAAAATGTTCGCAAAATCCTAATGAAAAGACACGAACGCAAAATATTCGGGAAAGAAAAATGTTCATGATACTACAGGAGAAAGTCAAATGACGCAAAGGTCAAACAACTCGAAGCGACATAAAAATCTTTGCGGCACTTTTTCAACCTTCATACTCCAAAGGATCAGGAAGATCATGCAAGTACCATGAAGTACAAAAATTCTAATCTAATATGATGACGTCAGCGGAAGAGCGTTAGGACGTGCCTAACCCACCTCTCTTGTAATCCATGCTTAGTTATAGATGGTTTGTCTATCTAATCAGACATGTTACTTTGAATGTATGCAATTTCTAGATGTATAAAATACATACAGTAGCAGATAGAAAATATATAGAATACAGAATAGAAGTCTGCTTGTGAGCGAGACAATTTTGTAAGTGGATCAGCAGATCCAAGAAGTCCGCTAGTAAGCAAGATGCTACTCATGAGAGAACACTATATTCTCTCACGCCAATGTGTTGTGTGGGTCTGTCATACAGCGCTCGAAATCAAGAGGATCAATAGATGATACTGTAGCTATTATGCACATATCACTCTCAATTTTTGTCTAATCTTGAATGAATTACTGTCTGCTATCGTTTGTATATCTCATTCACTTGTTTTATCAATTCCGCACACTGGTTCAGTTTTGTTGAATGTTGTATTAATCTATAATGTAGATCAGTAGTGTCTGTCTACTTTCTAGAGGATTGTAGAAATGATATAACATGCAGTGACCAGCAATCATATCTAAAATCCATCCGAATTTATTTCATTCATGATTAATTTGATTTCGCTTTAGCAATGTCAATATCAAAGCTCGTTCAAGTTTCGCTTCACTTCGTTTCGTTTCGTCCAGTTTTGCTTCGTTTCGTTATCGTTGTTTATAATACATATGATCGTAATGCTCAAGCGGTTGACCCCAATGCCCAAACCTATGATTGTAACCAAGTTGTGTTTGTCATGCATCAACTCCCAGCAATACGAGGATGTTTTATCTGCACAGGTAAACACCCTAGTATTCACTGCCCCGATAAACTTCGCTTTTCTCCATCTTATGAAAAATGCGGCATTGAAAACCACGTGAAGGACTGTCCATCTAGATCTAAACTAGCTTCTCTTGTCTGTTCAGTGCAAGTAGAAACATTACCAGTCGACACTCATCCAACATGGGTCTTGACTCGTGCACAAATCCAACACCAAGCCCCTACACTTGCACCCAGCAAAATCCAGCCACATGCTGCACCACCGAGTAAAGACTCAACACCTATTGTCTATCCTCATCCATATGAAGAAATTCAACGCATCATTAGTATCGCCAGCAAATTCGCAATGCAGACCAACAATCTGTCACCTCCCATAAAGTACCTCACAAGTCTTTTGAAACCAACACCCTTGAAGGCACTGAAGTCTGGGGGATTTTTTACAAGCCAATGTGACTCTCCCTTCACATTCTCTAGAAACATGCGAAAAAATGAAAACAATAAATCCAATCCACTGACACCACCACCCTTGACGAGTGTCTGAAATGCCATTACACCTCACAAATCCACTCAGTGAATGGGGCAATCAAGATTCCAGCTACCCATCGCCAATCTCGCAAAGTCCTAGCTGTTCTAGATGGTGGTTCCGTGTCAACATCATTTTCACATCCCTCATGATAGAATGAAATCCGAGAGACAAACCTACCAAACCCACTTGTCAGCTTAGGATGGCTGATCAAAGTGTGGTCTGACCTACCGGTTTCCTTTCACAAGTACTGATCAAACTAGGAGGCCTAAAGTTTTTTATGGACCTAGTTGAACTCAATACTCCTAGTAATGCCTATTCCTACAAGTTACTACTTGGTCATCCATCCCTCACTGATGCAAGAGTCGTTCACGACTGGAGCAAAGGTTGAGTCACCTTTGGAAATGGAGACAATTCTGTCACAATCGATTCATCTGAAAAACTCAAACCTGCACGGATTCATGACGAGAGATCCTTTATCACTAATTCAGTATTTGAGCCATACCAATCCACCCACAAAAAAAGTCATTATGTTGAATCTACTAATATCATAAACTGGAGTCACAGTTTAACTACCATTGATTGTGTGAATGTTGATTCTTGTGCTCAACATCAAGATGATTATACCTATATTCCTCTGACCGATAACGAACAAATTCCTGATCTAGACACCCCCGTCATTAATATCAAATTTATTGATATTATTCCACACAATGATGAGTTGTTAAATGTTGCATGGCTACCTATTGATATATCAGAAGATTTTTTTGTAGATGACGACAATGTCTTACGAATTCAGAATTGCTCAAAAGAATTAGACATTTTTTATATTCAAATCCTCAACTACATGGAGGCCCTTCCACCGAAGGCCTTTCCACAGCAATCATCCAAAGTGGAACCAGTCGCCAAAGTTACAGTCGAAAAACATGATACCAAGCTATACCAGGTCAAACGACCAAACTATCCATGGGACCTTTGTGAGGAGAAAACAATATTTCAAATCGACGACAAAATCCTCCATAATGTGCCACCACTTTCTCATCTACAAATCTCATGCCCTCCGAAGCCACAACCTCATGGCCATACCATGAAAGAAAAGATGAAAAAACCCCTACAAATTCAACCGCTTGGAGACCTTACCACTGTTAGGGAAGTTCCTGAGATCGCATCCGCTCATACACCAATCCTCGAACCTCCCAAATCACCATCCAAACAGTTGAAAGACAAGGCCCCCCTCAAATCACTAGCCCATGATGTGTCTGCATACTTTAAGGACTATACGATCGAGGATGTAACCATCCAATTACCCTAAGCTCAACGTGAGCCAAACGGTAATTCACCCTACGAAGGTCCGACCCAAACCATCACACTTTTCTTGAGTGATGAAAGTAACGAATATATTGTCCATTCGGGGCTCATCTCAATTGCGAACAACGCTGACGGCTTAAAAAGCTTCTACGCAAATATCGACATATCTTTGTTTGGTCCTATAAAGACATGAAAGGAGTCTCACCCCAAGTAGTTGTCCCCAACCGCTAACCGTCCCTACAGATGCAATCCGCTCTACAAGGCCAAAATCAAAGAAGAACTACAACGTTTGTTAGATGCAAGATTCATCTATGAAATCGAACATACTGAGTGGGTCTCCCCAATCGTCAAACTTAATGCCATCACAGAACGTGATCATTTTCCACTACCTTTCGAAGAATCCAGCTTAGAAAATCTAGCAGGAGATGAGGCTTACTCCTTCTTAGATGGCTTTAGCGGATATAATATGATCCAAATTGTTGAACAAGATCAACATAAAACCGCTTTTGCCATAGAATGGGGAACCTTCTGTTGGAAAGTCATGCCTTTTGGTCTCTGTAATACCTTCCAACGTGTTATGCAAGCAGTCTGTTCTCAGGTGCACATTCAGAAGAATCACGACATTTGTTTGTGCTTGAGAAATCTTTTATCCAATGTCAACAATTCGGCATCTCCCTGAACCCTGAAAAATGTCAGATCTGGGTAACACATGGTATTGTGTTAGAAGATATCATTTCAAAAAATGGCATCGCAACTGACCCAGACAAGATCTTAATTATTCAAAATCTACCCGAACCCCGTACTATCCGCGAAGTGTATTCCTTCCCTTGTGACGACAACTACTACCGGTGCTTTATTCTAGACTTCACTAATAAAGCACGATCTATAAAGTAGTTGTTGTCCCCAAATGGACTGATGAACAACGCATCGCATTCAATCAACTAAAATAAGCCCTTACCAATGCACTTATCCTACGGGCTCCTGATTATTCCCATTGGAGCAGTGCTCACCTAACCGGGAGAATTCAAAAAGGATTATCCAATCCAATTTCTTAGTAGACAATTGATACCCGCTGAAGTCAATCATACCACTACTAAGCGTGAAGCCTTGGCAATGGTATATGCAGTTCAGAAGTTTCGCCATTATCTTCTGAAAAAAAAAATTGCCTTCTTCACTGATCATCAAACACTCCTATATCTCATCAACAAGACTTGCATGCTGGTTGTATCACTGATGGATCCTATTACTACAAGAATTTGAGTTTAGGATCGTGGTTTGAAAAGGAGTTCACAACATTTTTTTAGCAGACCATCTATGTCAAATCCCTAACCTACCCACCCCAGATCAAGGTGTCAACGATGATTTATCCAATGCCATCTTATTTCAGGTTGACTCTACACCCGTTTGGGCCAAGGAAGTCACAGAATATTTAACTTCAGGGCAGATGGATCCATCCTTATCTAAACTCGAACAACATGCGTTCGTCCTCAAAACCAAACCTTATACGTTAATTGCAGGTCAACTTTACAAACAAGGGTTAGATGGAATTATCCGACGTTGTCTTACTGAAGGTGAAATACCCTATGTCATCTCCCTCACTCCTGAAGGTGTTGGAGCAGGTCATTTTTCTTTCGAAATGACTGCTAAGAAAATCCTCTTCGCCGGATTTTGGTGGCCAACTCTCTTTAAGGATACACACACCTACACTAAGGCCTGTGATGTTTGTCAACAAACTAAACGATTTCAAAAGACCAACTACTGATCAAGCTTTCCAGAAATGGGAAATTGACTATGTTGGACCCATTAGTCTCGCTGCTAGACACACTCAATTCCGCTATATTGTAGTAGCTACGGACTATTGTACCAAATGGGCTGAAACAAGAGTTGTTCGCAATGCTGACGCTCGTTCTACTGCAAAATTTCTCTATAAATAGGTTATAGTTCGTTTCGGATGTCCTCTAGAACTTATCAGCGATAGGGGTACACATTTTCTAACTCTGTCATAGCAGATCTACTTTCCAAATTTTTTGTGGTACATCGCAAAAGTTCCCCGTATTATTCACGATGCAATGGCCAGGCGGAATCGACAAACAAAATCTTATGTGGTGTTTTCACCAAAATCGTCGAGTCCAGCCGATCCGATTGGGAGCTAAAACTTCATGCTGCTCTATGGACCTACCGCACTACCCCGAAGCGAGCCACAAGCTTAACCCCTTTTCAGCTAGTATATGGCCAAGAAGCCGTTATGCCTGTAGAATTCCATATTTCATCCCTTCGAGTAGCCTATAATCTTGAGCTAGATAATCGACAGATCCTAGCAAATAGGTTATTTTATCTGGAACAACTGTGTGAAACACGTCGACAAGTCCACAAACGTCGACAAAAAGCATGGCATGATCGATCCTTAAAACTCAAAGAGTTTCAGGTCAGAGATAAGGTTCTGCTATACCAAGCCAAAGCTTTTAAAGAAAAACTCAAACTTATGTCATTCAAAAGATATTTGCCTCCGGATATGTCCAACTCCAAACCCTACAAGGAGATCTTTTAGACACTGTGGTCAATGAGAGCAAACTGAGAAAGTACAATGAGCCTTGTTTTTATCTTGATATGTATTAATTGATTGATTTTCTAAATTTTGTTCTTTCATTCTGTTTATTGTCTGCTTGCCATTTCAACAAAAAAAAAATTGTGTGTTTTCTTATTTCACAACATCAAGATATCATCAGATCAGGCATACAATCAGTCTTTTTCTGTGCAAACAACAAGAATCATTTTTTTCAGAAAATTTGTCTCACGCTGCACATAGGATAGAATTTGCCCAACACCTTTTTTAGTAGGCACGATTCATTTATTACCTCTGCGAATTCTATCTCAGAAAAAAAATTCAACAATAAAAAAAATTAATTTTTTGCATCAAATCCTCACTAACAGAACTCGTCAATAATTCGTTGAGCCTCAAAATCATCTCCACGATTTCTCTATCATGTTCGCGAATTCTGATCAGACCAAATTTTGTATTGTCAGCCATTTTACTCATTTTTGTACAAAAAAAATCACTTACAGAAATTCGCCGGCCCTCAGAATAGTGCCTTAAAATTTGTGAATCTCATTAGGAAATCGTGGACACTGAGGACGATTTTTGGGTGAATTTGCAAATTCTTGTCAAAAAAAGTCTATATATAGGCCTCACCCATCCTCTCCACGAATTCATTCTAGATTCCTGCTCTCAAGTTCATGCTGAAATTTTTCAGAATTTTCAAAACTTCTAGAACAATCTAGAATCACTGCTATCACGGCTTCTCGTATGACCAGAAATACTTCAAGAAGTTCTTGCTCGATGACGACAAAACCATCCCTCACACCCACAATGGCATCACCACGAAACTCATTTAGGATCCCAAGCTACGAGCCGCGACAGAAATTTCTCTGATCTTGACTGAGGTACACATAGTTCGCATAGATTGCATTCCACCAAGCGACATCTTTGTGTTGACCATGATGTTGAACGACCCCACTTACACCTTTAAGTGGGCAGAAAAGATCGCTGACAAACTCTGCTTGGCTCAAACAACGTAAGGCTACCACTAAATGTGGTTATCTTCTATAGATGATAGTCCACATTGGGTGCAAGACAACCGTTGCTCTCAAGGACCTAGAGACATTGTTCCCTAGCATCAGAAAGCAAGCCAGCCCACAAGTAGCAATTACCACACCAGCACCACCCACCAGGAAACAGAAAGGCAAGGCAGTCAATACTGATGCCAACATCGCTCCAGATATTTTATCCAGCAATATAGGAGCCAAATACGTTGAATCCGATGGGAGCCTTAAACCTTCTCAAGTCCCAAAGGAGGTACTAGCACAACAGGATGCCCTCCTCCAACAGACTGCAGCAAGACAACAAGCGGTAGCAGTAGCAGGCAGCTCTAGGGATGCAGACGCATCTGGCTCCGGGCCACTCAGGGAACTTCAGCAGTGTAGACAACATCTCCTCCTCCTACCATTTTTCTATCTCAACCACTAACTACCCCGCTCGTTACCAGTTCCACTCCCTTCACGCTTAACACAGAATTTGACTCCACTATTCCAAAAAAAACACTCTCCTGTACATACATCCCCTCTACTTGACTCCTTAGTCAACGTAGATGATTTTGCTCTATAGTTACTCACCTAGATTCCATTCGTTTCTACTCATTCTTCTCCTTCACGTGTTTCCTCTCCCCCAAAACTTCTAACACCTCCAACTTCACCTCCTCTCAATCCACAATCTCCTCCTCTAAATCCACAATCTCCTCCTCTGAAACCCCAATCCCCTCCACCCTCCTATTTTCCAAATCCCTCTTCCTCACGATTTTCCGATCTTCTCCCCTACAACCCTATGTCTTATCCTAATTACCAACGGTCCTTCCCTGACATCGACCTATGGGAGCAATTACCACTAACTGTCCAGAAGATGGTATGGTTGGTGAATGGGCTTCAATACAACATCTATGGCACTTTGTCAGGACAACAAGCAGTAAGGCAGGTGGATGATGGCGCCATTTTACAACTACCACAAGAAAATGAAAGGTTGGTGGCTGAATTTGCTCAACAACAACAATAGATCCATAATCTCACCACCTATAATCAACAATAGCAGCAAATGCTCAGCCACCTAGAGAACCAACTCCAGCTGAAGATATCCAATATGCAAACTGTCATCGACAACCTCTCAACATAATGGGACGAGGCCTTAGCCGATGCAAGAGCAACATGTTCCGCTATGACGGAACAACTAGAATTGGTCGATTTGAATGATTTCACACCACCAGCTATTCCCGAGGGAACTCAAATTCCAGTGGTGGCATATCAGCAGTTGGCCCAAAAGTTAAAAGCCACGACGGAACAGCACTCTAAACTGCAACAATCATACACTGCTTTCGTCGAGGCCCTCAACAACATATCGCCACCCTAGAAGACAGATTGAAGGCAGCCGCTCAATCAACACCTTCTGTCCATGCAGAGGATGCTCAGTTCCATGACTCCGTGCCACATTTTGATGGATCGGATGGCGACGATGGGGTAGGATTTCAACAGCCTCCAACAAACAATCAAGGCTTGTCGTTCCAAGGACCATCTCAAGTGCAAACAGCTCAACCACCAACCAATCCTCAGGGCACTAGTGGTACTTTCTCCCAACACCATTTCACTTCTACCGCTTCTAACCCCATCGACACAACTAACTTTCCCTTTCCAAGACAATTCTCTCCAGAATCCCAACACATTGTTGCATCTAAGCCTTTACCTCCTCTATCCCCTGAACTCGATCCCCAAATTGAATATGCCTTAGCTGTTGAAGCACCAACAATAAAACACCGGATCTCTCCAACTGCACCGAGCAAGGAGCACCTCATCTCCCAAGATTTCACACAAAAATATCCACCCAAGGAGCACGGCAGTTACATCTTGCCAAACCTTGACCAATGCAAGACTTATAAGGAAGCCGTAAAGCTCTTGGATCCCCAACCTGCCTGACGCCATAAGCTCTTCTTACAAAGCAAAACATCCGTGGAATGATACCTCGACGCACTGGCATATATGCGCATTAATCCATACTATTACCTGGTGGCGCGCAGAGAACCATTCCTACCAAGAAGCTGAAAAATAAGATCTATTGGCCCAAGCTCACAGGTGTAAACACAGGCAATCCAACAGATGATATGGTTACCAATTGTCGTGTCTTTCACCAAGAACACCATGGCAACCCGGATTGCGACGTGTGATATTTTGCAGATAATTGTGGCATGGTAGCCTTCTTGGCAGAACTAAACGGATATTGAGATAGAGGCCTCCCAGCAATTGCCATCGATATCAACAAGCCTTTGCAAACTATAACGGATCACATCAATGTGGCGTGCCTTTATTACCGTGCAGCCGTCACTTCGGCATTGCACGTCGAAATGGTGGAGCTCTGGAAAATCCATGGATTCCTGCAAGGCATGCTACATTATTACAAACAACTACCCTTCCTCAATAAATTACGCTGGCAGATGATGGAAGGTATTGGCAACAAAATCTACCAAAGCCGCCAATAACAATCTTGTCTCCAGGAAGTTCAAAAGATCCAGGGGACGAAAAAGCTTCGATTGGTGTGGGACCACCAAGGAGGGGAATAATGTTAGCAACTAAACTAACACAAAAAAAAACATTTAAAAAAAGAGAGAAATAAAACTCTGTGGCATGTGTTTTGTAAGTCCACGTATGAGTATTTGTCAATCAACTTCTACCATGGCATGTGTTTTATAAGTCCATGAGTAGAAGCTTAAAATAATAAAATAACTTAAACTTAGGATTAGAACTTAGACTTAAGAAACTTAAGCTTAGAAATATATGTCTTAAGTTATCTTAAGTTTCAAAGTTAGAAACTTTTAAAGTTCTAAAGTCCTAAGTTAGAAGTTCTAGAATGGCTAGTTTTAAACTAATCTCATAAGCTAGTGGATACTTATGGAAGGCCCTTCTTGCCATAAGAAGAGAGGCATTTTTCTTGTAAACAACACTTTTGAGATTAAGCTATCTTGCTCTCTATTTTGAGACTATTCCTCTATTTCATTTGTGTTCCCTTTGGGAAGGTGCATAGCTTGAGGGAAGATGCTCGGGCCTCCTCTTTTTCCTTCTCATTGGTTTATTTGTGGCATGCTTTATTTGTTGATTATTGGTTAGCCACAATTTATTTACATTCCCTTTTGGGTGTTAATTTAGGTTCTAGTTTAGTAACCTTGCTAGTTGGGTAAGCCTTAGTAAGGATTTACTGTTTGTTTGATTTAGTTCATTTCATTTCAGTTCCGGGCACTAGTTGGGTAAGCCTTAGTGCTTCCATCCTTGTTATCTATTCTCGTTTGAAGCTTTTGGTGGGTTTATTGGCTGATTCTGACGAATCCCCAAGATACTCGGCCAGAGCAACTCAAGAGCACCTCTCACCTTAGACCGAGGAGGTCTCTGAGAAGACGAGACTAACAAAGACTGAGAGCCGAGTATGAGAGCTAAGAAATGCTAGTTAGGAATGACAAGCAAGAACTGTGTAAGCCTCATAGAGAATCCCGGAAGATGGAATGACCATGTAGGAACTAGTATTTCTAGGCTAAAGTAATAAATGCAAGTAGACCCCTCTTAAAGAAAGTAGAGTGAGCCACCTTTTGATAGTGACCTCTAGTGGAGAGCATAATTTCACTTGTAATTTGTGTAATGTGGAAATGCCACTAGGATGCCACCTAAGGAGCTCTCTTGCTTATTTAAGACTGGTTGGTTTCTTGATTCTTGGACCTCTAAAATGCTATAGATTAATTTCTTGTTTCAGCTTTGTGGATTAATCCAGGTGTAGCTCATTTTAGTAATGTATAGGATCTGATTCAGTTCGTTTTTATAGTAGGTAGCTGTAGAAACTATTGAATGTTCATTTGGGCTGCATGCTGATCTGTAAATGAATGTTCTGGCTTGCATCTCTGTTTGAATGTGAGTGCTTTCAAGAGAGAATGACCGTGAGTTGTCCTCTGACAGGCAGGACAAAATACTACAAAGATAATCAGTCCGAATCTGTTGGGCCTGGGCATTATAACAAATAAGAAACAGCCAATTAATGCCCAAACGAGTCTGGTAACAAGTAGAGATAGTTCTGAAACTAAGTAGAAGCAAAGAATCAGTAAACAGATTCTATAGACAGAGAATATGTCAACAGGGTTCTTAAAAAGTGGACAATCCTCTCTATACTACACCACATCGTGAGTAGATCTAGCCATCGCGCAAACCAGATTTGCTTCCAACACCAAACACTATCATTTGGAAAAGAGTGGCATCCTCACTACAGCCCCTAAACTCATTGAAACCAAGGTTGGCCACCGTCCTCTGGAAATGGTCTCATATGACCAACTTTTACTCAAGAACCATGAACTAGTAGTTGACAGAGTGGGAGCCAACTTCCTGAGATTCAGCAATGAGAAGTTGCAAAACAAGGCCAGCATGTGCTTCTTCTTCATAACGAAATTGACCAAACGCATGGCCTAGGCAGTGATCACATTCACTGTAAAAGTAATGAAAGTAATAAAATTGTACACTAACATAGCTAACCTAGCGTAGGCTAGATACCTAGCTTAGTTATAGGTCAACATCGTAAGTTTGGTTGGTTAACCCTCTACTGATCGATTCATCCAACCATGATTGGCTGATAATTAGACCCTAACATATTTCAAGATAAACA
The DNA here is from genome assembly GCA_029204225.1 of Diphasiastrum complanatum. Taxonomy (NCBI): domain Eukaryota; kingdom Viridiplantae; phylum Streptophyta; class Lycopodiopsida; order Lycopodiales; family Lycopodiaceae; genus Diphasiastrum; species Diphasiastrum complanatum. The sequence continues at coordinate 61,078,308 of CM055093.1, forward strand.
CCAACAACTTGGAGGAGCAATTGCATAAGAAAGGGAGACGAATTCCCAAGCTTGTTGGATCTAGAATTCAATTTCTTTGTTATGAGAAAAGTTTGTTGTCTTCACATAAGCGTCCTGATAAACTAGAGTTTTTCTAAAAGTAGATACATGAGGTTGAAAGGTTTAGGCTCTACTGTGGCAACTAACAAAAAGCACATGGAGATAATAAAAGATGCACTATCAAACTTGTTGCAATTGAATTGCCTCTATGGGGCAGGTTGGGAAAACCATCAGCCCATAGCCAACCATTGCTAGGCCATAACAACCAAGTGCCACAACAACATATATGGCAAGCTGCAAAAAATGATCAAGTTGATCAGTGTGTCCAAATTGTAAGGTGTTGAAAAATGGCAAGTAGCTCCAAAAATACACTTAAAGGGGGGGGGGGTCAAGCTCCGAGGCCCTTCCGCCCCAGAACGCTGTGCGCCCGAGGGCGCACAGCCTTCCACGGGCGGAAGGGCCAAGGAGCCGGCCCTTCCCTTACGTGAAATCTGTTTTCACTTTTTTTTTTCTTTGTTTTTTTTGAGGTAATTTTTTTTTACACGCACCTTCCGGGTGGAAGGTGCATGTAAAAAAAGTAAAAAATTTTATGTGCACGTTCTGAAGTCCGGAAGGTGCGTGTAAAAAAAATTTGTCAAACAAAAATTTGCCCCACAAATTACGTTTTGTGAGGCACCCAATTTTCTTTGTAAAAATGTGAAAACTGATTTTACGTAATGGAAGAAGTGCACAACATATCAACAATACATTTCCTATGGTCATAGGTACACACTACACATGATATTTGGGTGCTCAAATTAATTAGAGTGCCATCCACTTCCCATGCTATTTTAAGACACAACCAGCATCTTTCCTCACTAGTAAAAACATTTTGTAGAATGGATGTGTTACATGCAAAAGCATACATATGGCACAATAGCGGATAGTGTTGAAGGAAGTCCAACCATAATACAACAAGGGTTGTTATTATGGTTTCTAACTTCCACACATGCTTCATCTCTGTATCTTGCCTATAGGTGTTGGATTATTCTCCTTCCTACTAATCGACTAGTCAGTTTTAATTCTCATCCATTGTTTATTTAGTTCTGCGGATTTTTTCGTGTTTTTATACAGTTTGCAGAATTACAGTCGCTTTTTGCCATAGTCAATAACACTGTCAAAAATTACGAGTAAAATTACAGTGTCCCCTTTTTCGCCTTTTTGCGAGACTGTTGCCTATCAGGAATTACGTGTAAAAATGCAGTGTCGCCTTTTTCGCCTGTCAGGATTTGCAAGTAAAATGTAGTGTCGCATTTTTTGCATTTTTCAAAGTGTCTCAAATGTTAAGAAAATGACTTTGGCAAAGTGTGGGACTACCCCAATATTAAGGACATGAGATTTTGTGACACTGTCGCATTTCTCCAAAAGCTGACATTGTCGCCTTTTTGCGACTTATTCGCCTGTGGTAGTTTCCGTTCATTTCTGCAGAGTGACAATTTACGTTCATTTATGCAGACAGACTGTTTACGGCCAATTGTCACCGCTTATCAACAATCAATTTCTGAGAAGGAACTGGATGAATGCCAGCGGACTCTAACCAACTAGCAATTGCATAGTATAAATCAGTTGTCCATATATCTCATCAAAAAGGGTCAATCAACATTGTGAATTGTGGAGTTGAGTGTTATTACACGACGCTTCCTGCGCTCTCATCAAGCAGATTATTCACAATCAGAAAGTATTGTTGTTAGCTCTCTATCAAGTTTTCAAGCTTGAACTCTCTTTAGAATTCTACCTCAGTCTTTTAGAGATTTATTTTAGAGTTGCTATTGCGCTACTGCTTATCAACAGAGTTGCTTATTTCAGACTTATTCTCAATTACTCAGAGATAGCTTTAGAGTGCACAGTTTTTATCCGCTATTGTCCTGCGCTCATTAGCATCTGATCTTGTTTCTCCGAATTAATACTATTTCCTTATTGCATTCAGTTTGTGTCAGAATGCATGCATCTCTGTATTGCTTTTGTAACTGAAAGAAATTGTCTGAGAATTCAATACTTTATATTCGGCTACGTAATTACTTAGTATCTAGCAAAAGTTAGTTGCTAAAGATTGAACGTGATTTCCATCACTACTGCTTTGTTCAATTTTTTATAGGCGTAGTCATGCATTGGAAGTAGGAAGTTTTCACAATATATTACTCACCTATTTTTGACATAAACATGAATCCAAACAGTGAGCACAAAAGACGAAAAGAATCACCAACAGCCTCTAGTTTTTGTATGCAATTTTATTTTCCCATGAATTGTGCATTGAAATCTTGAGACATGTATAGAGATCCATGCATCAAACTTGTACATCACAATTCATCGTCCAAATTTCTCTTGATAAAGACCTCACACCGGCACTCCTCTACATAGTTGGCTGTAATAGCCTCCTACAGCTCACTCCACATTGCTTCTACTAATCAAGTCGACTACCTTAGCCTTGGTTGCAACTTGATGCTACCACAATGAGTTATGTTTCAATCATTGGATTTTAAAGCTCCTTAAGAGAGTGCGAAGGAGGTTAGTAATTCTTATAAAGCCAAGGTTTCGTATTCATTCCCCATATGTTTTTAATAATACTAGGTATTTGATTTTTACCCAAGCTTATTGTTACCTTTGTGAATGTTACTTTATTATCTATGAGCCTATATGGTATAATGTCATTCTTTCCTATATGTTGTCTATTTTCAACACCCGAGCCACATAACAATTAGGGAGAATAGATTGTACAAGCAAATCTGAATGTGTGGACGGGAAAGCAATATGTGGATGTTTCTCGGTGGGTGGAACATCATGATAATCCACTATGGCATTGTCCTTTGTTGCTTGGCCACAACATGAATAGTAAATTGATTGTTTGAAGATCATTGAATCCATAGTCCTAAAGTAATCCATTTCTATTGAATTTCAATTTAAATGCAGTGATTGTTTATATTTGAGGTAAGACACTTTATCTGCTCAGTGCTCACATAGAGGACAACCGTACTTGATACCCTTCTACAATTATTGTGGCAGCTAGGTACAGTTTTTTATATACACTTTTGGTACATGCCATAGACACTCACATTGATGCCTGATCACATATCCCTAGCAGATTTCAGCCCTAATCTACTTTTTTGTGATTGCTACTGAGTACTGACCTCCTCTTATTGACCTTCTGACAAAAAAGAGCAATGCAAATCATTATTCGGCAAAGATTTGGTGGTGTTGAGTCCATAGGAGGATTTATTGAAGATCTTTGTAATAGAATCATAACTAACCTTCATGGGCATGATTGATGTTTATTCACTGTTCTTAGTAAGGTGCTCTATTAGAGATCTCTATGATAGATCTATGGCTAATCTTCTTGAGGTGGGCAGTTCGGCATTTTCAGTTCAAAATTGCCTGCAGCCCATCATTGGCTGCATAGTATATTCAATACAGTGATTGACATGTGATTGTTTTCATAACAGTTGTAAGAAAATTTGATTTATTCATTCAGTGATGTTGCAGGAAGTTCGTTTCAGCTCTCTACCATTTAAAGTTCACAACTAAAATTGCTACTATAAAGATAAGTTAAAAAACACATGGTCATATGTGATAACAAATGGTCAACTTCACCATACTTTCTCCTCAGGACTTAAAGAACTTCTCATTCAGCTAGAGAAAGGAGATTGATTAGGATGGATTAGATGAGACTGGAGAAGTTTTACTGGAAAAAATGAATTCATAATTCCATTATCTGATGGTTTTGATTGCAGCAAATACCTTGCAAAACTACAAATATCTGGGAAGCAACTCAAAACGGCAAAAGAGAAAGATCTCAATTCATGAAATATAGTGACGATCTGAATCTAAAGGGACCTGATTGAGACACGTGCTTCCATGTAATAAAGGCTCAAACAGAATGTCTGCTTAAGTACAAAACGTTAAACTTAAACATATATCATAGGTGTTGCACCGCTATAATTCATCATCAGCTCATGTAAGAGTTGTGATGACTCAACGGGTGCTAATCTACTCTACGCCTTTAGGGGCACTTCACGTCTCATATGGACAGACGGAGTGATCATTTAGGCTGCTCTGTTTGCTGACACAAAATCGCATGGCATTTCTTTCAGACACTTCACAAGCCTGTCGCATGTGCGAGTACTTTATCACCAAGCAAACTACAAAAGTTAAAAGGAATAAGAGCAGCGTAAGATAGAAACGTGAAGCTACAACATTAAACCAAGTGATTGGACTTCAAACACCTAGCATTTTACATTAGCAACAGTTTCAACTCGGATTTTCAGATTAACAGCTATGGCTATTTCACATGCACCCCGCCTAGGAGATCAGTTTGTTGATTCATTATCCTACAAAATCGAAAACTCTGAAATGAAATGGAATCGGTACAAAAACTGCTTCTTTAGGGTTGAAAACAGCGAAATAATAAGGAATCGGTGCAGAACCTGATGCCCAACAGTGCAACACTGTGGATAACTACTTGATCAAAAGCACCAGAACATTGAAACTTCATTGATCCACATCCAGATCGTGCAACTACTGCACCAGCATCACAAATTAGCGAATGCTTTGCTACTCACACAGCAACCGCACTTGCGCTGGCTATGGCGATGGCGATGGCGATCATGAACCCTATAGCTGCACTTATTAATAGGGTTTCAGTTTAGGGTTTTCTCGTTGCCAGTGCTGTTAAACCCCCGAGTTCAGCTTTGGCCTTCCCAGTTGGATACTTGCCACGTACGTACTCATTGCCACGTGTCATACGATCTATGAGTCGTTCTATTACAGTAGACGATTCAATAGCATAATCTCAACCGCTTGTATCAAATCCAACGGTTGCTAGCACTCCCTGACTTGGAGGGAGAGAGGACCCATGGGTACTCTCACTAGTGCGCCAAAAGTAAAATCTTTAGTTGGGCATCATCTCTTTATTTTTTATTTTAGGTGTTTTTGCACTTTACATTAACAACGAACTAGGACGTCCAAACTTAACAGTAATAGGAAAGGCATGTCCATCGAGGCGCAGTGTATGGGTAGAGTTCTTGACCGTGATTGGTCTAGTAAGTTTAACCCGTGGGTGAAAATCTTGATTCAGTGCCTTATCATTGAACTCTCAGGCACTTGCAATTATTTTGATAATCCAGTGTGTCATATCTTAGTAGAAGTTAGTTATTTGTGATCTCTGCACGAAATATCTTAAATTTTTCTGTAACTTCATAATGATTTATCCGGGGGCCTAGGTATGTGCTTGACATGCATTTCAATGAAGTTGCTCGTTATGTGTGAGGTACCGCTCAACCATGCTCTTCTTATTGCGCACATTGACATAAAAAATTTGAATGATTTCATGGAAGCTGCTTTGTTCGTCCGACATATGCTATTGATTTGATCGCAGTTATCTTTTCTAACACATCCCGAATACATTACAATGGTGTGATAGAATGAAGCCATGAAACACTCTCTACAATTTTTTTTTAAAAACTGAAATATTCTCCCTATTATGGACCATCGAAGTTTGAAGTTTGAACATTCGTGAAAGTTTTGACCATAATAACCAAATTATTGGGAATGCATTTTGGAGAGTGTACTTTTATCTAGTTTGGTGCTTAGCCTACACATAATGTACCTTTTGCCCATAGGATGCATAAATGATGACATAGCATTCATCCAACTTTTTGATTTACAAGCATATTCATAGCAAGTTGGTTCATCAAGCATTGAAGTAAGAAAAGTATAGGAAATGAAAGATGAGATGCCTTCCCTTTGATCACCTTTACCACTGTAGGTGAGCCTAGATGGTTCGAGTGGATCTTCTTGGAGTTCTTGGATCTTGAGATGGATCCTCAAGTTCTTGTCACTTTGAAGCCCCTCCTCCATCCTAACATGCTCTTTGACATCAAGGTGGTTAGTAGCACTATCATCCACTTTGCAAGATTGTCCTTCAACAAAAATAACATCCCTACTCACTATGATTTTCTTAGTGATGGGATTGAAGACTCTATAACCTTTGCTATTTTCACCATAGCCCACAACTATACCTTTGATAAAAGTGACTTCATCCTTCTTCCTTGTGTCCAAGGATTGGTCTACATAGCATGTAGATCCAAAATTCTTAGATATTTGAGATTTGGCTTTTCCCCAAATAGAGCCTCAAATGGTGTGATCCCTCCAATGGCTTGGTTGGGCAATCTATTGCACAAATACTTAACACAAGTAATTGCCTCACCCCAAAAGTTTTGGTAGAGAGGCATCTAGCCTTAAGGCTTTAGCACACTCACAAAGAGTTCTATTTTTCCTCTCAACCACTCATTTTGTTGAGGGGTGCAAGGACAAGATAACTCCCTCTTAATGCCATTAGAATTACAAAACTCTCTCATTATATTGGAGATATACTCTCTCCATTATCACATCTCAATACCTTAATCTTGGTATTAAGTTGATTCTCAACTAGAGTTTTGAATTTTACAAATGAATCAAACACCAAACTTTTGGAAGACAAAAGGTAAATCCAAGCATATCTTGAATGATCATCTATAAAAGATACATAATACTTTGCACCTCCATTGGATGCTTGTGAGAAGCTATGCACATTGATGATTCTACTTGGATCCATTGGTCTTCTTCTTGCCTTTGAATGAGAAATTTGCTTTCTCATCTCCATCCTATAGTGACAAGGTTTGATTTGCGAAGATTTTGCAAAATCTAGCTTGATTAGTTTATAGTTTCATGTACATATGTGAATCTCACATGTGTGGAGCATGTTTCCACATGTGTTAATCTCACATGTGTGGAGCATGTTCCCACGTGTGGAGGATAGGCCTAATCATTTTAGTTCATTCAGGTTGAGTTTGAAAAGTCAATAGGCCTCAAACTTGAGATCTAGAGAGATAGTGACATTTGTCACATGATGTTAGGATTGAAATGCATCTATTTGGCCTAATCACATTTAGAGGCATAAATTACAAGGCCAATCACTTTAAGAGGTGCATTACATGTGGACCAATCATGTTTAGAGGTGCACATCATGAGGCCCAATCAAATTGTGAGGTAGAAATCATGAGGTCCAATCATGATGAGAGGTGCAAATCTAGGGGTCCAATCATGATGTAGAAAGGCAATAAATTGGATCCAATCATTCTAGAGCATTTACTTATGCTAGATCTCATGCTACTACTATATAGTAGAGCTCTCTTATTGTACATACAAGGTTTTGTGAAGCAATCTATGTGATGCACATTGTTTTTCCTGATATTCTCTCTCTACTTGAGGGCTCACTCACTTTCTCTCTCTACTTGAGAGTAGGCTGTTCTCTCTCTCTCTCTCTCTCTCTCTCTCTCTCTCTCTCTCTCTCTCTCTCTCTCTCTCTCTCTCTCTCTCTCTCTCTCTCTCTCTCTCTCTCTCTCTCTCTCTCTCTCTCTCTCTCTCAAAGCATGTTGAGAGCTTAGTTTTATTATGTAATTTGATTGCTTTGAGTGCCAATTGAATTCATTATGCATGAAATTGTGCTCTTGCCTTAGAATCAATCTAGGAAGATTGTAGGATGCACCTTCACTTGGTATCAGAGCGACCCTTAGGTATGATCTATATGCATAAATGATCAAGGTTAGAGAGTGAAATTCATGATCTTAAGTGTGGATTCATTATGCATGAAATTGTGCCCTTGCCTTAGAATCAATCTAGGAAGATTGTAGGATGCAATCTATGTGCAATCACAAATACCTTAGAAGATCAATTGTGGGTGTTGGACAAGTCTTCACATGTGTGAAACCTTCACTTGGTATCAAAATGACCCTTAGGTACGATCTATATGCATAAATGATCAAGGTTAGAGAGTGAAATTCTTGATTTTGAGTGTGGTTGAGGATCTCGACTAGCTTCCAAGGGATTTTGGCATCAAGATGGACCAAGATCATGATGATTTGGATCTAAAAAGTACAATACGGACTGTTGTGCTTAGAGCACGTGTGGGATGCCCCTACTTTAAGAATTTGTTGTGTTTTATGTGGTAATCCTATTGGAGAGTTTGCGAATCCCGAGAGGCAACCTAATCATAGTTAATTAGTGAGAGGGATTTGGCACCCTGCGTGTGTAAGTCCAACCCGATGATCACATAGTTATTTGATTAGTTAGAAGTTAACAAATGGACTTTAGGCCTTTTTGCGAGAATTAAATGTCACAAGGCCTAATAGTCAAGTTAGTGAATAAAGAGGGCTGCCCCCAAATTTAAAATTTCAAGTAATAAGGGAGGTGGAGATTGGCCAATAGTATTTGAGGCCAAAGCCCTAAAATCCACTATATATAGTGGTGATTTGAGATTCATTTTACATGTTCATTTCAATCAAGCAGGTCGAACCTCTTGCAGATTGAAATCGGATGTCTTTGCTTTTCTTTCTTGCTCCATCTTTCATGTTTTATTTGGATTTTGCTATTTGTTAAATTTGCTAATTGTTAGAATTGATCATTTTTGTAGTTTTAGTGAGAGAGAGAGAGAGAGAGAGAGAGAGAGAGAGAGAGAGAGAGAGAGAGAGAGAGAGAGAGAGAGAGAGAGAGAGAGAGAGAGAGAGAGGTAAGCTTTATCAATGCTTGAGTAGGGTTAATGGTTAGTGTTATATGTGGACCATAAGCATGTGCTCGATTATAAACTATGTTATCGCTCTCATGGAACGAATCTCCGCGTGACAATATATCTTCATCTCCTTTGATGCTTGATGTGCTTGGATCTAGGATTGAAGGTGGATAGGAAATACCCGCTACAATTTTGGCGAAGTTTTTGGTTTTTGACAAGTTTACAAATTCTATTGCCAAATTCAAAAATTTGTAAATTGCTCAATACTTAATGGAATTCAAACAAAGTTATATGTCTAGAAAACCCTTTCAATGCTTTAAAATTCTACATATTCAGATTTAATTTTGGAGAAGAGAAAGCTAGAAAAGTTGGGGGGCACCCATAGTGATGTTAAATACACTCTCTTTTAATTAGAAAACTCTTCTAGTAGGGAGATCGCCTTAGAAGAGGATTAGTCAAACAATAGAACCATGATTTGATTGGACCTTACTCATACTTATCCTACACAACAACCTTTAGAATCATTTCTAACCCTATTAGTTGGGAAACTGCCATATTAGAACTTAGGAAATAAACTAAAAGTACAACATTGGCGTCATTGCCGGGGAGTGGCACTTCCTACAGCCAGCAATACCTCAAGCCCCTCCTTGACAATGATGGTTCCAGCAATATTGTCACCAACAATGGCTATGCCATCATATTCATCAAGAACACGGAACTACGAGACACAACAAACTAATACAGCTGTTGATTGAAGTCCAGAACCCTCAAATGGATAGAATTCCCCCCAACAATTTATTCACTTTATCCTTCGCATTGGGGCAGCAGGACATCCAACATTACAATTGGGTAGATATACTGGAAAAAAAATTACAAGCAGCCTTGAAGACAAAGAAGGCAGTCACAAAGGTGGGGCATATCCTTGCCATGGTACTAACCCATCAGCTGGGGGTACAATGTCCACAAAGAATAGTCAACATCATTGCAAAATATTTGGACGTGCCACATCAGGCTACCATGCGCGCACAAACCTTTAAATGCATGTTACCTAAGGGAGAATCGCCCACACGACTCATACAAAGACAGAAGGCCAGCTAAGAATCAGGGGGCTGATGTAGCAGACATAGCAGCTCACCAACAGGATGAGCACAAGGCAGAACCAGAGGATCTAGGCAGAGATGGCCTTGGGGGAGATGTCTCGGGGGCACTTTTTGTTAGATTTCTTATGCTCAGTCTTAACCAAATCATTCAAGTAATGAGCATCCTGAAACCGAAGGCCGACTACATGTTTTGGACCTTCGCATTTTTTACCTTTGATATTTTTGTGCCTTAATCATTTTTAAGGGCACCTTCGCCCTTTTTGCATTTTTCGCACCTTCGCAAAACAGACGACATAGTGGTCATAATGCCTTAGAATCCATTCCAGCCCCACTTTCATTTTTTTCGCATTTTTCTTTTAGATCCAAGAGATCTACAAAGTCAAATTATACTGACAAGAAGAGCAACATGCAATCTGGACCAAATTCCAGTTGAGGATCGAATTCAAGCTCTTCATCATTCCAACCAATGCAGAAACACTTTTGCAGATATTATAAGAAGACTGGCCACAAAATCAAAGATTGCCGAACTTTGAAATACAACAACGAAAAATGTAGTGCTACAACCAGTCACTCAAATCAACAATAAGAAGAAGATGAAGCAGCTTTCAACAGGATATCGATTCTTGGTATTTAGATTTTGGAGCAACTCAACACATGACTCACCATCACGACTGGTTCAAAGACTATAAATAATTCACCCACACTCGAGTTGTGCAACTTGGAGACAACTCATCACCTTCAATCCAAGGTGAATGAACAGTCAAAGTTGAATTCAAAAGGGGTGAAGTCAAGTTGTTGTCCAACGTTCTCCATGTTACAAATCTGACTAAGAATCTGCTCTCAGTTAGCGAAAACACAGATCTAGGTCAGAGGGTCGAATTCGATACAGAAGGCTGCACAATTCTGAAAAAATCTCGAAAGGTTCTAGCCTTCGAAAGAAGAAGCGACTATCTTTACAAACTCAGTCATTGCTACACTTCTAACAGTCCAGCTCTTCACACATCCACTTTTGAATTAATTGATATGTTGTGGCATTTCAGACTTGGCCATCTTAATTTCAACAGTATTCAGCAAATCTCTGTTCAAGGTCTAGTACAAGATCTGCCTTCTGTCAGCAAGCCAACTTCTCCATGCAAAAGTTGTATTATCAGCAAGCATGCTAGAAGCCCCTTCATTTCAGATTCAGTTTATACATCCAAGGACTTGCTTGACCCTGTACACAATGACATTTGTGGCCTGATGCAGACTGCTTCCACAGGGGGATCTCTCTCCTGAGCATTCTAGCTCACTTATTAGAGTTGTTTTAGAGATTGCTATTGCGCTATTGCTTATCAGCATAGCTGCTTATTCCTAACCTTCATCGATGACTTCTCTCAAAGGACTACTACCTATTTTACGAAGAACAAATCTAAAGCGTTTAAGTTCTTCAAGCAGTTCAAGGCGTCTATAGAAAATTAGACCCAAAGGAAGATCAAGGCTCTATGCACAAATAGAGGGGGAGAGTATATCTCCACAAAATTCAAGGATCTCTACAAGGCCGACAAAATACATCAACAATTTACAACCAGCTGTTGACCTCAGTCTAATGGTATAACTGAACGGAAGAATAGGACACTCATCAAAAGTGCCAAGAGCATGCTGGCACATGTCTCTCTTCCAAAGAAATTTTGGGCAGAAGCTGTTACTACAGCTGCCTATTTGTAGAATCGATCCAACACAAAAGCCCTGAATTACAAGACACCTTATGAGGTGTGGACAAGATCAAAACTATCACTCAAAAATATTTGAGTGTTTGGATGCATTACTTTCGCTCAGATCCCTGAACATCTAAGAAGAAACTTGGATGATAAGAGTAGAAAGACAGTTTTCATCAGCTATTCCCCAGACCACAAGGCATACAAGCTCTACAATCTGGATAGAGAAGGCATTCACCAGTAGAGATGTCATTTTTTTGGAAAACTAGTTCATCGACCACAAAGAGAAAGTTGATGATAAATCCGACCCAAGGATCGAACAACTAAATTCTGATCCAGGGATTCAACTGCAGAATATCGACATTGACTTAGACAATGAGTCAGAACCTCAACGATTCAACCCACATCAAAGAACTCAGAAGAACGAACAGGTCCAGATAGCCTCCATCCAAATTTATGGATGATCCGACTTGCTACTTTGTGTAAGAACCAACCACCGTTTCTAAAGCTATGTCTACTCTTGATGCTGACTAGTGGAAAGCAACGATGGACACCGAATTCAATTCTCTGATGGAGAATCAATTATGGACAATCACTGAGCTGCCAAAGGACTGAGAAAATGGTTTTATTCCAAACTCGACAGACTCGAATGTCTACTTCAAGTCTGTATTATATTATTTCATCATCATCACTCTCTATGTAGATGATACACTCTTACTCACTAACAATCTAAATCTGATGAAAGATACAAAATGCATGCTGGTCCAAGAATACGAGATGACTGACATGGGTCCAGTCCACTATTGTCTCAGAATCCAAATCCATCGAGATCGATCCAGCAGTCTGATTTTTATCAGTCAGCAATGATATCTCAACAACGTGCTGAAAAAGTATGGAATGGCCAACTGCAAACCAAGTCACTTTCCACTTGACCCTGGACTAAAATTATCAAAGAATCAGTCTCCTCAAACTGAGACAGAAAAGGAGAAAATGAAGCACTACCCATTTCAATCCATCATCGGTCCACTGATGTACGCAATGATCTGCACCCGAACAGACCTTGCATATTCGATCAGTACACTTTACTAGTTCTTGTCAAATCCAGACTTAACTCATTTGAAAGCACTAACAAAGTTCATGAAGTACATCCAAGAAATGAAAACTCTCAGCATCTGCTACGAAAGTAGCCAAACTGCCAACATCCTTGAAGCCTACACAGATGCGGATTGGGCAGGAGATGTTGATACCAGAAAATCAACTTTTAGATTTGTATTTTTTTGCAACCAAGGCCCAATCTCATGAACAGCCAAAAGCAGACCTCGGTTGCATTATCATCAACAAAATCCGAATACATAGCTGCCACAAATGCAACCAAAGAGGCGATCTAGCTAAGGCAGTTACTTGCAGACATCAACCTTGCACAAACACTTCCTACAACAATCTATTATGACAATCAAAGCACAATAGCGTTATCTCTCAATCCGAGATTTCACTCTCGTAGCAAACATATCGAAATCAGGTATCATTACTTTAGAGAGAAAGTGCATAGCAAGGAAGTAGCATTGGTTTTCTGCAAAACAAACTACATGGCAGCAAATTACTTTACAAAGGCTCTATCAAAGGAGCAACATCTCAGATTTCACAATATGTTAAATCTAAAGATCAAGGTTTTTCAAGATCCCCATTAAGGGGGAGTGTTAAATTTCTTATGCTCAGTCTTAAACAAATCGTTCAAGTAATGAGCATCCTGAAAATCGAAGGCCAACTACATGTTCCGAACCTTCACATTTTTTACCTTTGAGATTTTTGTGCCTTAATTGATTTTAAGGACCTTCGTCTTTTTCACATTTTTTGCACCTTCGCAAAAAGGACGACATAGTGGCCATAATGCTTTGGAATCCATTTCAGACCCACCTTTGTCTTTTTCGCATTTTTCTTGCCTTCGCTCTAGAGGCACCCGACGTCGCCAACTTATCATCAACCCTAAAACAGCGAATATATATTGAAGACACTTGTGAATATATGCTAGCTGAATCAAGCTATGTAAGAGTTAATCAAAGTGTTGTCTTAACATAATTAGAGTTATCTGTAGTCATCATTTTCATGCTCAGCAAGCTGAAATCATTACTTCAAGCCATTGTACTCACTGTTGATATTAATCAGAGTGCAATTTTTGTCTCACTACTGTATTGTTCTTTTGTGCAATTCTGTATGAATCATTCTTCTTGAATATTTCTGCTGCTAACTGTTGTGTTTTCGATCCTACATGCCTATGCTCAAAGCTTCGAGCTTCCATTGCCGGTCATCCCCACGTTTTACGACACTTTTGACACCACATCGGTGGCCCAGTACTCCGTCCAACTAGAACAAATCCTCATAAGCACCGCCTCTCAAGCAAAATTTACAACAACAGCAAGACATGTCACACAACAGCAGATTCTAGCTTCGACCAACGCGGATCAGGGAGTCTCATTTGATGCCACTAGGGTAACTATCATTGTGGTTCTCACATCCACCTCACTCCCCACTAGCACCTCTATCGCCACTCTCGTGTCCTTACCATCTCCTACTCCCAAATTGCCACCCCCACTCATAACCACCAACCCCCTCACTTCATTTGATTTTGATTTTGAATTTAACTCTTTTGTTGACCAACTCCTCCAAACTGCCGTTACCACCAGTTCTTCCACCCTACGTTCACCCAATCTCCAATTGCCACACCTATCCACACCCCCAACGACCAACCAAGTTCTTCACACAACCACCCTCGACATGAACCTTACATTCTCCAATACACCGACTACCCCGATCTATCTGAACCCCTCCCTTACTTGGGTCCCTGGGGTCACCTCTTCCCTTTAGTGTAGAAGGGATCTTGCCGAATCACAAAGAAAGGAAATACCTTGCCCAGGCAATCACAAACTATCAAACCTATTGGGGCAATACCATTCAGGAAAATCTTCCGCTCACCAATCAATTACAAGATGAGACAAACGTAGTCAAGCAAGCTAGCGAACAAGCGGCACATCGAGACATTAGAGAAAATATGGGCCCAAAGAGGGCCCTATAAGAAATGCCATGTAGGAGAGAGAAAAATAACAATAAAGCTATTAAAATATCATTTTATAACTTCTTTATGCATCCACCCGCACTACTTTCCATGAAAATGAATGTACCTTATTTTAGTCACATCAAACTTCATTGGTGCTTAACCGCAGTTAAAGTACAATTTTCAAAATGTCGAAATATTCCCTTTCGATAGTTGGGAACACTCAGAAATTTGAATTACTGAGTGACATTTCATAAACAAAGCCAACGCCATCTCTATCTCTAGGGTCGAACAAGTGTTTATAGCGCCATCTCCAGCTCTATTATTGTCATTGTATTGTTTGTCAATAAATAATCTATATGTGTCATGGCAAAAATGGCCTTTTGGGTTACAGTGAGAATTTGATGCTCTACGAGAATGCTCTATGGGAAAGCACCTTCAATGCAAAGAATACATTATTTGAAAGAGGAATAAAGGAAAATATCAAAGGAGTGCGAAGACAAATCTACAAAGCTGAAAGCATGTTTGTAAGAAAATGAGATGTTCAAGAAGGAGATCCAAATGTTGAGATCTTCTTTGCGTGATTTTACATTTAGTAATGATGAGATAAAAACTGCATTTCAATCCATGCGTATCTCATATTTGTCTCTTGTTAAAGATATGGATGCGCTCGACAAAAAGATCATAAGCAACAAGCAGCATACAATGCAAAATGAGATGATCTGAGCATGGAATTCACTGGTCCATAACCTAAAATTTCAAGTGCGATAGTTTTCTTGACAAAAATTATCAGGTTCTTCCAAAACCTCAAAATTGGGTGGTGGTTAGTCGTGTGTATCCAATGTTACAATATCTTTTCCTTCAAACACACGTCGTTTTCTTGCATATCACGTACCACCATCTTGGGTCTATTCGATTTGGATGAAATATTATCTACCAAAGAAATAGAAAAATTAAGTTAGCTGCAATCTGATTGATACATAAATAAGACAATTGAGAATATAAATGACATTGGATTGTAGAGAATATTAATCACATGTTTGTAATGTCGTGGCAATACTAAAGTGTCATGAGAGTCCATCAATATACATTTTATTGAGTCGATTTGAAAAAAACTTTGAGTTATTATTTCTAATTATGGTGGTGCTTCCACAATAGATGACCTTTAACCATTTTACGTCAAAAATAAATTATTTGCCATTAGTCTCGTCATCGACTTCATAAATATGTTGCAATGTGCTGACATAGTCTAGGTCGTCCGAAATGACATTTACCTTCCATCCACCTCCATGAACAAGTTCCCATTCTAATTCGGTTACTCCTTCTCCGTTTTAGAATGGCTCTTAAGGTTCGCAACGCTCTCCTTCTTCTTCGATTGATATTTCTTCTTCATTTCGATGTTATGTTTCTTTCCTTTTTGGCTTCTTCATACCTTGAAATCCACTTTTCCAACTGTCCACAATTGTATATTATGAACGTGTCAATTTTCTCTTTTAATAGAGATGAAAGTCTCTTTTGCACACCATTTCCTTGTGGTACTTCACCTTTAACATGTTCATCTTCTTCTTCACACCACATTTTTGGACTTGTAGGATGCAATTGTGAGATTATTTCGGTGATATAAAACAAAGATTCTTGTACAATCCAACCTTCTGCAATGCTACCTTCTGGCCTTGTCTTTTGTTGCTAATGCATGTGAATTGCCACGAGTTTCTACTAGCATATTTTTGCTAATTCTAAGTCTACAATCTATATGCAAGTTGTAATGATCAAACTAGATATGTCAAATTCATATGGCTCGAGTTCTATCTAGGCCAAACTTGGCATTTTCATTTATGAACAATATACTTGCATGGTACAATGTTTGTAGCAAGCCTAAAGTCAAGATGGATTATTTTTCCACTTCAACACTCCTCCTAAAGACAATCTATATTGACTTGAACATGGATCTTGGTATTACTCCAAGATTGGCTCTATGCTTGATGAAGGAACTCTTGCTCGAAGGTTTGGTGAACATATCAGCAATACAAGATGATGTGTCGATGTGCTCCAAGTAGATTTCCCCTCCAATGAGCTTCTCTCTCACGAAGTGATGTGCAACTTCGATATGCTTGCTCCTTGCATGGAATATTGAGTTGTTGGCAAGAGCTTGGGCTGAAATGTTTGCACATGATCATAGGTAGATCATCTTCCATAATTATCTTTAGCTCCACTAGCATCCTCTTGATCCAAAGCACTTCCTTTGTTGTTGTAGTGAGTGCCTTATACTCAGCTTCACAAGATGAGAGTGATACAATATCTTGCTTTTTGGAAAGCCAGGTTATCAAGTTTCCTCCAAGATATATGACATAAGCACTTGTAGATTTTCGATCTGCTCTATCACTTGCAAAATCCGAGTCAGAATAACCAAGAATAGAAAGATCTTCGCCTTTATACAACAAACCATAATCGAAAGTTGAAGATATATATCTAAGCACTCTCTTGGCCATTTTCCAATGATAAATAGTAGGATTTTGCATAGCCTGACTCAACTTATGAACACTAAAGCTTATGTCAGGTCTAGTTGTCGTGAGCCAAATTAAGGAGCCTATAAGTCTCCTAAAAAGAGTGATGTCCACAAAGGATCTTTCATCACCTTTGTTAGGGTCTTTTACATTTTGCTCCATAGGAGTTTCTATGCTCTTACAATCTAACATATTGAACTTTTTTAACATTGAAAGAGCTTACTTGGATTGACATACAAGAGCTTTATCTTTAAGAAAGTCAATCTCTAATCCTAATATGTAGTGAATTTTTCCAAGATCTTGCATCTTGGACTCTTTTCCAAGTGCAATCTTGGTTTCCTCAACTAATTTGATACAACTTCCTATTAAAATGATATCATCAACATAAATAAGAAGGATGACAATATCTTTATCAAAAAACTTGACATACAAGGAAGGATCATAGTTACTAAGATTAAATCCTAGTGACTCAAGAAAGGTGTTAAGTCGAGAATACCATGACCTTGGAGCTTGCTTTAGTCCATATAGACTTTTGAAGAGCAAGCAAACTTTGTCTTTGTCATGGATGAACCCAATAGGCTGATCCATATAAATCTCTTCTTCTAGATATCCATTTAAAAATGCATTAGAGACATCTAGTTGAAGAACTTGCCAATTGAAAAAACAAGTCACAAACTTGTTTACATTTTCATAAGAATTCAACTTGAAAATTCCACCACATCTAGATCCATCAGCTGGGATCTCATCATTTTTCTTGATAAAGCAAGTATTGGAGTTGAACTTTACATCACAACCATTATCAAGCAACTTTCCCACACTAATCAAGTTCTTTGTAAGTTTTGGAATGAAAATAACATTAGAAAATGCAAGAACTTTTGAAGAAGCAAGTTTAAATGGAATGGTGCCAATTCCTTCTATAGAGCATTCATGATCATTAGCAGTGTAAATAGATCTCTTAAGTCCTTTGTAAGGTACAATTGAGCTTTAACATGTGAGAGTTGCTCTTTTGTAAGAATCCATGGCACGCTAGGTAGAATCTCATCTCCACCTTCAGTGTATTGAATCCAATAAGGTCTTTTCACATCGGCCGCTTAGAGATCTTTACGAGCAGCGAAGTTGTCCTTTATGCCAATGATGTGGTTCCATAGTGATTCATTGACATTTTTGAATATGTGCATAGGATCCAATAGATGATTTATTAACAAATTCTTCCAATAGGATAATTTGTGAAAAATAGACAACTATTTCATACCATCAATGGATTTATTCCATGAAGAATTAACATCATGATGTTTAAGCCATTCACATGCCATTCCTCTACTCCCATGCATGAGGGTGGTGGTGTAGTTAAAGGATTATTTCCTCGCCCCCAAAAAAATTGCCTATTCAACCTTCGAAAAGGATGATCAAGTAGCAAGTATTAATGATGATTTTCGTACACCTCTTTTTTCAACATATTTGTGCTATGTCAACCCTCCAAAAGTGGTCCACAAATGTAACATGCGTTGTAACCCGATGTGGTTAAACCTGCATAGCTCATAAACCAAATGTCTAGATAAGCCAAATGTTATATGTACTCAAACGCTAAACCCTAGAGTGGATTCGTATGATTTTATACATACCTAAACATTCACTTAAACCGAGATAGTCATGCATTGTCCACATTAGAATTCTACGAACAATGAAGTTCCTTTTGTTGTATAGGTCAGATGTTGTAAGCGTGAATACTATTCCAAAAAATGCAAAATTCATCGACCAAAGGTACACATCCATATTCTTGGCCTTGTACTTTCCTGGAATCAATAGAATTAATAACAAGTGTCCCATTTTTATAGTCAACCATGGAGGTATATTATAATTAACGAGCACAACTGGCCATGTAGACCAAGTTGACACTTGAGCGCTAAAAGGATTTATGCCATCCATAGCAAGGCCAAATCTTAAATTACGAGGTTCATTTTTTAACTCGGGTCATTGGTCCTCAATATGTTTCCATGCAAGTGAGTCACTTGGTACTCACATCACATTATCCGTAAATTAATTTTTGACATGCCAATCCATTAGTTGTGCCAAAGATTTACATCGAAATAAACGTTGCAATCGTGGGATAATTGAAAAATGTCGGAACACTTTTCGTGGCACCTTATCCCCTTGTATGTCATCTGGATCACGTGAAGCGCTACACGTGGGACATTGAAGCTTTTCTAAATGCTCACCTCTATATAAAACATGGTCTTCTAAACATGCATGTATTGTGTCGTAATCCATCCCAATCATGCTCATCATCTTTCATGCTTTTTTTCATGTTCTAGGTATCACGTTTTTTTCAGAAGTATTCTATGCAACAACCTAAAAAAATAGCAATGTGAGTTGTTAGAAAAAAAAAAATCAACTTAATGTAAATACGCTATAAAGTACAAAAGTTGTGTTATGCATTAAGTACCCGAATAATGATGTGACACTACGGTCACTCTATTTGTATGTTGCTTGAAGGTTTGACGTAGCTAGTCTCGAAATGCATGCTCTTGGATACAAAGGAGTGTCTGCCTCCTTGTGCAATAGAATCTTATCTTCATCCATCTCAAATTGTTCGTGATCTCCATTTTCATTAGAAGATGCGTGCATAACATCATTCTCATTTGTTTGAAAGTAAGATTCAAACATATTGTGCATTGTTTCATCGTGTTGTACCTCATCATCATCATCATTAGAATCAAGTGCATTACTATTTTCTCCAATTGTATTTGCCTCTTGAATTTGTTTCGCTCTTTGATCTCTCATGTCTATCAAAATTTGACGTTGATTGTAACTAAAAATAGATGGATCAACTCTGTGAAATGGCATTCAATTTATTGGCTACACACATAAACACATTCAATAAGTGGCGTACATAGATTGACAAACATTATAGTAAAAAACAATCATATAAAGTTAACAAACCTCAACGTCTTCCAAATTTGATGATTGACCCTCTTTTCATCCAAACTTTCACAAATGATTTTCAACAATGTGTCTTTCATGCATCTTCTGACCATCACACTTGTTGACACCTGTGCACCATATTTTATCTTGAAAATACCGCGAGAAACAAAAATCAAATACATATCACTTTAGCATAATATGCGAAGTCATGTTTGACTTATAGTAACAAATTCTTTTCAAACAAGGAAACACACATGTTTATTATTTACCCGGTTGACTTGAGTAGTGTCTTCATCGCTAGATCAATCTGAATGTAATTCATCTCCTTGTGATAAACTACATATTTGCTCAAGTACAAAACACATATAACATAATTAGTCAATTTGAAAAAATCGGTTGATTTAGATAGCATGATTCTTATATGCAGATTATAGTATGATTTTCATGTTTTGATTTTAAATGGTACGATTCTTATACATGCATTCTTATATAATTTTTTTGCATCTTGTTTACAGGTTATAAGCGCACATCTATCCTTCTTCTTTTTGTTATCACAGGTATGAAAGTCTAACTCTAATATGCATTAAAGTTTTGCAATTGATTTTCTTTTCTACTTCAATTTAATATATTAGGGTTTATTGTAATGTATTGTATATTTATGAATGTAGTAATCATGTCAGGATCCGGCAGTGACAAGAGCTTGGGAGTCAATGTTTCAAGTTTTTATGCATCTTTAACTCCTGAACAAAGAGCACAATTGCAAAATATGCTTGATCAAGAAGAGGCAGGTACCTCACAAGCGACCGTGGCTCTAGCCCCTACCGAAGAGTCATCCACGAATCCTTATTACGACATGGGTCCTCAAGGGGACATAATCGCCAACCGTAAAGGGAGGGTGGCTGTGGATCATTTGTATTCTTTATGCCAGCGCCATTTTGGCAATAGATTGTTTTTAAAATGGTCCGAACAATCTGTCGATCTTAAACGGCAGGTTATTGGTACTCTTCTTAACGAATTTCCAAAAGAAGAGGCATTCGACTCGAAGGAAGTTCATAAAAACATGAGCTTGTGGATAAGAGATCGTTGTATACACTACGACGATATTATAGGGATCGGTTATCGAAATCCCACTGGTGTTCAAGGTCATATTCGAACACTGTAAAAAATGATAAAAGAACACTAGATAAATACAAGATTCAAAGAGATGCTGCGGCCGCTAGGATGCATGGAACAGACAATCTTGAATAGTATGTTGGACTGACTTTGACTCTGGCGATTTAAACCCATGTTTCACATCCTTGATTCGACATTTTTTGTTGTTGAAGTCTACTTTCAACTTGTGATCTATCATTGTACCAACATATATTAGGCTATTCTGAATCCCAAGAATGTACAAGATGTTTTCAATTATTTTCACATGTCCATCAGGATACGAAATAGGCACTACGCCAACTTTATGAATCTGGCACTCGTCACCATTCACCTGCACAACTCTATCTCCATCGTTGGTAAGCTCCAACTTTTTGAACCAAAACTTATTGCCAATCATGTGTCTTGTTGCTCCTAAATCCACATACCAATGCGTATGATCAATGGAATGTTGTGATGTCAATGACGACGAATGAGTGATGTACTATGGTCTTCATTGTCACTATCATGATCTTCTTCAGCAAGATTGGTCAATTGTTTTATGTTGTCCGTTTTAATATCCGCCTTCTTTTTGTGGCACTCCCTTGACCAATGTCCAGACTTTTGGCAATAGAAACACTTGTCTTTCTTCTTTTTGACCTTCATCATCGTCCTCTAAATTCAATTTCTTGGGATGCTTCTTATGCATTTGGATAGCATTACTTGCTCTTTCAATGAGGGTTGTCGAGATTTCACTATCTCTCACCTTTGTTCTTCCTGTAACATGATGTCATGAAGGTCTTCTAACATTGGTAGCCTCTCCCTTAATGCTAAGCCACTTGCAAACATTTGAAAAAAATTTGACTAGGCCATTCAACACTGTGAGAACAAGCTCTATGCCCCTTATTGGTTTACCAATTGTAGTCAATTGGTCTCGCAAACTCCTTAATTCACCTAAAATAGGACCCTATCCCCTCATTTTCATCCATGTGAACACCTACTAGTTCGGTCCTCAAAAAACTCCTTTGTGAGGGGTTCACAGCTTGAAACTGTGTTTAGAGTGCCTCCCAAGTGTCTCTTGTCATCACAGCTTCACTAATATGGGCAATGACTTATCCTTCATGGCCAAATTGGTCAATGATAAGGCTTTTGAACCCTTTTGTCAAATGCACAAATGTCGTCTAGATCAGTGATGATGTCCCATAGTCTTGTCCATCAAAATACTCTTCATTTTGAACTTCCAAGTGCTATAATTGGACACCCCATCCAATTTACTGGCTTCTCCAAGCACAAACTAAAACTAGATGACATGCAAAATCAGTTAGTGTGCATGCATGCAACATGCAATCACTGCATGCAACATGCAAGTCAGTATATATGTTTTACACATGTCCAAGTCATCTAGGGAAGTCACATGCAAGACATGCAAACACTATTGGACACATGCATGTAGTTTTGTAGGCTCATAGTTGAGAATTTGACATTTGGACAAAGTAGGTAGGAGTTAGGTGCAATTTCAGCATGCAAGCTATTAGGTGTCATTATGGTAGTAGTTTACACTTGATTAGGTGTAGGGAATGCATTGAATGCAAGGAGTACCACGAATTTTGGCTCTCCTATATATGTACATATCATTTCCATTCATATCTAATGATGAATCAAGCTTTGGTAATGTCATAATGTCAAAATTGGATCTCATGCTATTTTGCTTGTTTTGATATTCTCTCTCTAACTCGAGATTGGTGTCTTCTTCATACATTATTTTGGTTATGTATTCTTTCGATTTGTGAGGAATTAGTTTTGCTTTGATCTGTAGCATTCTAGATTGTGCTCTAGCCTCAGATTTGTTGGTAGATTGTAGGATTGCTCTACAAGTGATCTGTGTGCCACCATAAAGCATGGTATCGATCATTCACACATTTGGTGTGGTTTCCCACACGTGTGAAGTTGTTGGATTTTTCACAGTTACTAATGTTACTCAAGACACACTCATGGATTGACCTAGTTACTCTATTGCAATTGGCATAGCACATACCTTCTTGGAGACCAATAGCCCTAATTTAGTATCTTCTTAGAAATGTCCATTATAAGCCTATAGAACATTGTATTAGAGCAAGTTGTAGGCATTCTATTGTTGATGATTTGGTGATGAGACTCATACTAGTAGATTGATCTACTTTTCTTTTTTAAGAAATCTATGTCTACTATTATTAGTGCTTGATGTAGATACAGTGTTCCTATTTTGAGATTGCCATGTTCTTGATTATTTATTGTGTACTTTTCATCACAAGTTGTGATGTATCTATGGTTTTGTTCAATTAATGGTATTATAGCACTTTCTTGGCATAGCCACTTTTTAGGCGGTTTGGCCACTTCATTTCTTGTTCCATCTATCTACATTTTAGGGCTTTTGATAATGTGTTGCACCTTACATATCATGATTTGGCTAAGTGGAGGCTCAATTTCTAAATATCTAGTGTCACAAAGGTTTTGGCACTTCATATTTTCATAACTTTGTGTGTGTCATTAAGATCTGATTACAATGGACCATTTCTTTTCCAATTTACATCTCATAGTCAAGATCATAGGTAGCAATTTGTATTAGTACCATCAACACCAAATTTGTGGAATGATTTTATCCATAACAAATATGTTAATACAATGCAAGGATTTCCTTGATCTTCATCATCTTTTCTCTTCTTTGGAGTTCACTTCCAACCTTTTTGTTTGCCTTTGTCTAGTAATGTTTGATCCTCTGATGTGGCTTGTTGTGATTTTACTACTTCTCGTCTTTGTTTCTCCTACAGTAGGATCTCGTGCAGGTCTTCAAAGGTCAAAAGTCTCTCCCTTGATGTGATGCCACTCACAAACATATGTAAGCTTTCAGTTAGTCCACTCATTGTCATGTACACAAGTTCCACATCCCTAACCATATTATCTCAATTTGGTTCTCAAAAACATTGTATGTAATGGATTTGTAGTTTGATATTGCATATGCATCCCGTGCACCTCTTGTCGTCACATCTTCATTGATGTGTGCGATTATGCAGTCCTTCATTGACGAATTGATTAGAGACAATGCTTTTTGTGTCATCTTATCAAAGGAGTGTATATCAGTTGGTGTGGTTGTCGACCTTTGTTCAGCTCCAGTTACAATTTTTCAGGGCTCCTATTCCATTTACTGTAGTTGAAAATGTCATCCAACTTGCTAGCTTTCCCTAGCATGGATTCGTTCAAGTTTGCCATCTTGCAACAACTGTAAATCACAACCATAGTCTAAAGAGAGTGTTATGAGTACAATGGAGATGTCAGAAGCTCATAATAATGAGTTGCTAAATTTTCTTACCAAACTCTCCAGTTTCCTAGGTGGCAAATCTATAGCCAAGTTCTGCTCCAACTTTGGCCCCACCAGTTCATTTTTGTAGGGTGTTATGAGAGGTGAATATGTACAATGGATAGAAGACATAATTAGGTGAGTAGGAGTAAGATTAAACTCCAACATCTTCTCCCCGAATGTGATTATGGTTGGAAACTCAAATTTGGAGAGGATCAGCTTGATTTAGCATAACTTTCATCTATTGGTCTCGCAAAGTGTTTTGATTGATCATCTCATTAAGTGCCACACCCAACGGATGGCAAATCTGTAAATAGGTTGGCATAGAAACCATTCTTTTGAGACTTGTGTTATCTTCAACCATTATTATTCACCTAAAACAAGAAATTGCTTTAATTAGTTGACAGATTCCAAAATCTTCAACTAAAAGTAAAATAGTTAGAACATCAAATAATAATTGTTTCTTTTACGATTCTAGTTTTCTCTCTCTAGACTACTAGACCAATGGAATACTACCTAATGATAGTCCTAATCAGTATTTAGCTAAAGCAGTTGCTACGTTGTTTGTGTGGAGTTGCGTTTATGCTTTTTCTTTTGATAATTCGGATAATCCATAGGAGTTGCCAATTTTGTTGTCAATTTCTTGACTTGGTATCAGAGCCTCGGTGGCAAAGAGAATCATCGTTGGCACAATAGATTCTAGGCTTAAGGCTTAGCAGGAAATAGCAAAGCAAAATCACATGCAATTGAGAAAAACTCAAATGATTTCTCAACAAGCTGGGTGGTTTCTTTGCTAAAAGCAAGTTTGGAAGTCATGAAAACTACGAATTGCTCATTCTTGCTTGATACTCACTGGAATATGGTGAAATTGCAGTCAAAATAGTTGTTCTAGGCTGGAGCATGATATCTCCAAAAAATTTTAGGGTACTAAGAATCCTAGTGGTTGATCTAGAGCAGCAATTTTTTTTAAAGGGCGCGCACTTTTAGGATTACCAAGAAAAATTATTTCGAATCTGTCTTTTTTCAGCAAATCTACATGTAAAAAGTATATTAATCCCTCGAACATGCCAAGAAGAACTCAAAACACACCTAGTATGATAACCAATAGGCCTACTAGGGGGAGAGGAGAGAAAAACCTCTTAGGACACTGTTTTAGGGCTGGAGGAGTCCTAATTCTGAACATATTCCAAAGAATCAAAAGTCGCTAACCTCGCACCTGGCCAACCCGGTTTGCTCCTTAGTGTATTTGTGTGTCCAGTGGCTAGATAAAATCGTTTCGGGTCTAGCATGGACCATTGGATCTCCACCTAATCCATTGAACGACCAAGATAGAGAGAGCGTGGACCATCGGATTCAAGAGGACCATTGGCCTCTTGATACTCTATACAGTTAACTTCCTATGATTGTGCAGCTACTTGGCTAATCCAAGTAGCCGATTATGGGACAAGTGACCGACTAACTAATATGTCAATAGTGGGTCACGTCCTGATCACTATTGAAAACAGTAAATCTAATTAATTGTATAATACTACATTTCAAACTTACATAAAGTACGTCACGTCTGATCCGATCTGATTCTTTACACTCTCCCTTAAGCTCAAATGCAATAGGATAAAGAGATATAAATTGTTGCGACGTTTGGAGTGTCCAAAAGATGCTATGCATATCCATGTTATCATGTACTTGACTTACATTCAAGCACACTATCAAACCACCAGATTTGGCAGACAAAGTATCATACAACACAATGCTCCCAACCTAAAGAGTCTACCAAACTCTTTGCCAACTTACTTGTCCCGCATCTGACTTGCACACAAGACACAAGTAGGCAATGTGAGAAACGAGACTCACAATGAGAAAATCCCACTGCCACCATGAGACTTACATTGTCCATCTAGCTAGGCTAATATCCTATTAGACACTTACAAGCATAGACCTATAAGGATGACATCAACCTGGGGAAATCTTACTGCCACTAAGATTATACCCTCATCAGATAAGCAGCTAGTAGATGTACTGACAAGTCACAACTGAGCATTCAAATGACTACTTTGTACCCAATGTAGCACATGCATAATCACACATGATTCCGACTTAGATCTAGACTCTCGTGACAAGGTAATATCGAAGCACACATTCATACAAACCAACACAAATGAGAATACATGACCAAGCTTGCACAAACTATGGTATCCTATCGTACCAGCACCTATCACATGTAGATCCACTGCTACACCACTAGTCTCCTAATCAAATTCTCGATCAAGGCCTGCACCTATAACCTAGATGCCCTCACATCCAAGCATATCAAATAGATGTCACCATACATCATCCAAGGTCAACCATCTCGATCCAATGAGTGCTCCAAGCCTCATTCTTGTCTTGCCAATCCTGAAAGCTGATTCTCATCCATTTCCCCCATGCTCCAATTACACGAGATGGACTTATAAGATAAGGGTTTATAAGATAAGGGCTAGGTAATGGGCATGGGGCATAGAAGTGTGATTGTTGACATGTTATCGAGTACCTACTACCATGTGGCAATGGGCTTGCAAACCCTCACGAGCTAGCTAAACTTCTCGTTCTCCTACAAGTTACAAGACTCTAAAGATGATGATGGTCGTGTCTTTGCATACTTCCTGAATGCTCTTGTGACTTGAGCATGATTTCTCAAGGGCCATAAGCTTGCAAATTCGACCTGGTTTTCACCTTTTGTCTCATTATCGGTCACCAGAAGAAATAAAGATCATCACAACAAAACCTTTGTTTAATGTTGCCACCTAAACAACCGGTAAGGACGTTTCTTTTCCACAAGGGAATAATGAGATAAGTGGCATCAACAAGACCATGTCTTTTCTAACAGATCCTTGTTAGGTTTACATTATGGATATTTTATCTTATAAGACTGTACTTAACATTCCTAGAGTTTATTCTTCATGCCATACCTGGATAGCTCACCCATCTCCATGAGATATTAATGATGGTTTGCTCTTCTGCATCCCATGTAGATTCAACTTTTCCATGCTTGACACTGCCAACTCCTGATTTGACTAGTATATAGCCTTCACACCAGGAAACCTATCTCACCATTGTAGACTATGGCCACATTAATAGATTCAAGGTTATAGAAATTCCAATTTGACATATTTTATGGGGTTATAGAAATTGGTTTTGACTGAGTGTTTATGTACTCTAAAGAAGGGTTGGATCTTAATTGTGTTTGCTTAGAAGATCTTAAGATAAATACCTTTTACAAACCAAAAATGTGTCCTAGAAGAGGGTTAGTTTCTTACAAATAGATGTTTTTTAATTGACCTACATAGATTCTTTATCATCATTGACAATAAGTGTTTAGAGACAAATCTATTGAAGATTGGTAATGATTTGCTAGTGCTAATGATAAACACAACGTTTGCGTTAACTAGCTACAATTTTCTCATGCCATAAATATACCATTTGAAGCTACACTTGCATGATTGATTACTCATACTTGAAAGCAAGTTCTTGGGCCAAATTTCCAACTATAATGCATTTTTATTCGGCTCATTGACTTTTGATATTGTACCATCCTTGCTACTTCCTAATCAAAGACTAAAACCTATCTTTTATTCAATTGTGTAATTTGAGTAGAGAAATTATGAAATCCATTGGACATGTTAACACTACGCTTTTACACAATGTTTGAATGCTAATGAGAACAATGGGAAATTAGCAATGCCTTGATTTACTTCTCGGACACTTAGCTTGTTTTTTTTTTTTGCGATGTGTTGAGGTATGTCACAATGAGGCCGTGTATTCATAAAAATGAGCTGGGATAAGCAAGATCCTTGTTTTACCCTCAAATTTTTTATTCTTGATGTAAAAAAACTGTAGGAGCAAGGTGGGCTATTTGATCTTTGGACTTCTTCATATGAAGTATAGTCACTATAATAGCCAAAATTTCATCTTTGCTTGCAATAACTTCATAACAATCTTTTTGTTTGACTTGATGACTTTAGTTGCCACTTTGCTTGCGCATATGCATGTGTAATCTATGGGCACATAGACATAATGTACCTAAACTTGGGGTGTCTTTTGGATTTATGGTTTCATACAACTACAAGATTGTCTTGTATTTCTACATAATTCTCTAAGTAGTAAGAGGTTTGTAGGCTCATATTGTTGGCGGCTAATATTGTTGGCTTGCAAAGAAAAAAAAGTTACTACTAGTTATCAATTTGAAAGTGCTTTGACACAATTATTGGCTCTTTCAAATATGTCATGGTATTGCTACTACAATAAACTTTAACGTCTACTCAAATGCATAGCTCTTTTTGAAGCATAGATGTAAAAGTTTTTCTACAACATAGAAGTATTGTGTCTTGATGAAGCTGTGTATCCAAAACATGTACTGGCTTGTGAAACCTTAAATTTGTGATAGTGCTACTTGCTAGCTATGCAGCATTAATTTACTACAAAATTATAACAGCTTACTTTGGAGAATGTGTTACAATGTTGTATAAGGTAAATTACCAATACGCTTCATTTGCATACAACTGATTTGACAAAGGTAACCTTTGCATGACAAACAAGATTGAGCTTTCTAGCAAAGCTCTCTCTCTAGTTCAATCTTTCTGTACTTTTGCAAATCCTTCATCTTCAGGCTATGTTTTTTGAAGCCTTAGAAAACCTATGTATAGAGTTGAAGGTGGGTTGCCTTGGATAGACAACGCTTATAGGACTTTAGCTTGTGATTAGATATCAATCTTCAGATGCTATTCTCTTATTTTATTCTATGAAATGTATTACTATAAGAGTTTCTTAAATGATGACTTGTTTACTATCTCGCGCCATAATACTAGCTTTTCTTGGACTATTGAATTACTTAAACTTAACAAATGAACACCAACCTCTATATATGTTGCAATTGAACTTTTGCTAGGATTCTAATCACCTAGCAAAGTTTTAACAATATCTCTTGGCATTTGATCAACTGAAGCATAGTCTGTACGAGTACAAAACAATAAACTTATTTGCTAGTTTAATCTAAAAATTACCAACCTTTTGATGCACATGACAATACAATATACCATGTTTGGGCAAAGCTACCATACCTCTAAGTTTTACTTTATTGTAGACTCGTCCCTATAACCCTAACTCAACTTCTACACGTTGCAGCATGGATAACAGTTGAGAGTATACATTGAAGATTGCAAGTGCCACAAAAAAATTCCTATTTTAACATGCTTGTTTTTGTGGATGGATGTAGGTGAGTATGTCACCTTGAAGGAGCGCACCTTGTTAGGTTATATACTGGTCTTTTCACTATGGATTCACTGTACTTTGATTCGTATAGTAATGGCATAGTAATGTAATGGATGTCTTGTTTTTTGCTAAGAATTTTATAAGCAGAAACAGATGTGCGTGCACGCACGCACAAACACAAGCATGTTAAGCCGCCACGTTGCAACAACAAGGCAAGGAAGACTACTCACTGAATTACCATTCTAAGCAGCTGAACTTTCATAAACAGAAATCGACACACACTAACTTCAAATTCGTCACAGAGGAGTTAATGATGAGAGTAATTGATAGGAACAGAACAATGTCATTGATCCCCATGCCCATATTAAAGAAATGCATGTTGATAACGCTGCGAGTGGCCATGTATTACAATTCTGAATCGTCTGTCAAAATTAAAAGCTTTTCCAAATGCCCACTTTCATGGGCTTCAACTGTATCTGCAGGTGTATGAAAAAGTCAATGAAGGATGAAGGTAAGTGCCTCATAACGACAAACAGAAAATCAAACCAGAACAAAAACAACTGCGTGGAACAGTTATAGTGAAGTTACATGAAGATATTATGCAATGGGCTCTAAAAGCATTCATTGCTTAAAAAACACATAAGCACAATAGCTAAGGACTGAAGATAGACATCCAAGGTCATATGACTAGCATAAATGTACAATAATTTCCAGGAACCACTTAAGCACTAGTTGAGACGGATTATATTTTCTAAGCAGCTGATGAAAATGTGTTTTAGATTTTCAAGACTGGTCAATAAGAAAAGCAAGCAAGTCTCTGCCATTTCAAATCAGCTACACCATTTTTACAGGTCATATTCTTCATTTCATAGGATGGAGAGGTACCCAAAATCAACAATATGAGCCCACAGACTTGCAAAATATATGCAAAGAAAGACATTGAAACAAATCCAAGAATACAAAAATAAGTTAACTAATGTCCTTGTGCCATTAGGACATTCAACTCATGTAAGTAAAAGCCCTCAGTAAGAGATCCAAGGACCAAAAGTGTATTAACTCAAAAGATTCAAATGTCAGGAATATACCTCGGGCCACCTAAACCGGCAGACAGATGATGGCAATTAGTTATTTTTGCCATTCACACGGGTGAGTCGTGACAGTTGATAAAAGTCTTCCAAACCAAGAGAAACTATGCAGAATCGCTTTCAGAGGTTCTAAGACATCACAATAGACTGACATGCATATGGATAACAAAATTATCAGAATGCCGGTCACGGCTGTGAGACATTGACTGTAAAGAAATTAACTACTTTTGGCAATGACTTTGAAGAGAGAGGCTACTGCATAAATAACTGACACTTAATTTCTTGATCTTCCTCCAACTTTTGGCACATGGTATATGAACTTGCAACAAATGAGAGACACAAGAGTGCCAATCGGACAACAGTTCATGGTCTAATTCAACATAGTCGTTCGTAAGGTATTAGCCCAAAAAGGTTTATGAACGTAGGCACAAGACAGGACAAAGACCATGTTATCCGTGCCTTATTCATTAAAACTACACTTGAAACATTGCTGCACCATCCATATGCCGTTACTTGATAACCTCCTGACCAGTCCTGTTATATTGTTTACTAGTCATAATTCACATCTTTGACATCATTGGAAGTTAGGCCTGCTCATATCAGGATCTACTTTTAACACATTCCTCTGATATGTAGAAAGCTTTGTTTCAGCTAAACTAGAGATGCTTGGTGCTCTATTGTAGTAAGGTATTTTTTCAGATTGTACAAATCAGAAAGTCAAGTCTAGTAAAACTTCTCACGCAAATCCACCTAGCTAAGATTCCGTGCATGACAAGCATAAAGGTCCTTTTAGACTTCTTTACGAGTTGATCGCTGACCACCACTACATGCACAATATCTTGAACACGATAACTCATATGAGCAGAATAATCTTTACAAGCAACAAGAGGATAAACTTGAATATCAGCATACCGTCTGAGCCTCCTAGATGCTTTCCATTGATGAAAACCTGAGGGACAGTTCTTTTACCAACCAACTCAAACAGAGCATCTTGAATATCCCGTCCATCATCTGCATGAGAAGTTACAACAATTTCGATACACAGCCTAAAGTCAAATGACGTTCAAGATGGGTAAGTGGTGAATAGATCCAGTACCACTCAGCATTCACTAATTGGAAAAAGGTAAAATCCAACTATCAAGCATTAAGATGACACGATCTGCTGAAGTAAGAAAAAGTTAGGCATCCTCTCAGCTTCATAGAGAAAATGTAGTGTCGAAAGGAAAAGAGAACACTAAATGATCAACAAAACAGCCCCTTCAATCTTCCATACTCATGAACCTAATAATGCACCTCCAGTAGAATTTGTTGGGATATATGATTAACTAATCATTTGCCAATTGATGAATGTTTGACCATTCAAATTGTGTAGCATGTCATAATCACGCTAATCAAGATTTTAATTTAACTAAGATCTGCAGCTAAAAAGATTCACAAAAACAAAAAACTGCAAAGGATAGGCACACAAGGGAACCACCTCGTAAATCAAGCTCTACTACATGCGGAACTTTCTTCAAACTGCTAAAGACACCTTTTGCTCGTTTACAATACCTGTATTCTCCAGGTCAGCCAAAAGTTGAATCAGATAAATTGCTTGCAAACACACGATATTGTACATTCAAAAGAAATCAACCTTTTTCAAATGATGCCAAATATGTCTGTGAGGGAAATATTGATTACAAAAACATGAAACATTATAAACATATTACTGCCAGGATAATAGACTTCAGCAAATATATTTAACATGTTCTTTTGAATCGTCAATTCATAACTACCCCATTTTAATCTTGTCATGATTTAGCATTAGCTATCTCTATAAACTAATTATCCAGGTGTGGATCGCCACCCAAACATGGAGGAAAGATTCCTCTTCAACAAATGAAAAGGAGCGTTGCACCTCTGCTCATATAAGATGCCTATTTCTGATCATGCCATTCTTGCTTTCCACTTGTCACTTTCCACATGAACAGCCCCTTGAAAAACATATTGTTGCTATGCACCTTCGACAGCAATAACTTGAAGATTAGCTGTAGCTAGCAATCTAAGAGTTGAGACTTTATCTAAAAATTCGAGTCTTATTGAGAATCAAAAATTTGCCTTCCTGATAAGACTTGATCGTGATTAAGATCTTTGCTACAGATGCAGATGCAGTTGCAGAGCCTTGGTTTGCCACCATGGGTCTTCTATACAAGTTTAGGAACAAGCTGAGGAATTAGTTACAGATTTGCACAATGATAATAAGCATCCCAACCCTTGTCAAACACCGCATATCTACGATGTTGATCCACAACCTTCTTATGAAGTGATGATATCGTTTTATCCACAAATTCCCTATGCCTCTTCGCTCATGGTCTCCCTATAAGCAAAGAGAAAAGAGGCTAATGTGACTGAATAGCCTTAGCTGGAGTGAAATGTCTGGTCGATGCAATCAAAATATCTCAACCAAGAAAACCTATGTACATTGCTTTGATGTAATGGTGGTGCAAATAGGAACAAAATGTGCGTAGCCTTATGGAGTAACAAAATGATTATATTGCTTAACTGGTCTACAAAAGCATCTCTACTAGTACAAAGACGAGAAAACCTGTTGAAGGGTGATCACTCCATATTTAACAGAATTTGAAATATTTGAAGAAATATGAGGCATGCAAATTATGTTCAAGTTACTGTATTCTGGCTGCAGCCTTTTATCAAAATTATCAACCAATAAACCTGACCTAGCCTGGCTTATAGACAGGTCTAAAAAATTGCACTTATCATCAGTAGTTGTACAATTGAGTTCACGTGAGTCTTTAGGATAGATTCCTCCACCAAAAATGTTAGGGTCTTTATATAGAAAACTACCAAAATTAGGAAGATCGAGAACAAATAAGTCATCAATATATCTTCTGACATGAGTTAATTTATGCAATAAGATGGGACAAGTACCACAAGAAACTAATCTTTGTATAGATTCAAATTCATAAGAGAAAAGATAAAAGTTAGCTAGATGAATAACACAATTAGTACCCATGGGAATACCTATCATTTGTTGAAAAAGCGAATCACCTAAAGAAATATGCAAGTTATCCAAGAGAAAGTGCAGCCAAGTATTAAGGATAGACAACTTTTTCTTTTCTGAAAGATTTCGACCAATATCAGCATAATTATAGCCTTTTTGTCCTATAGTTTTAACATATTTCCAAGCAACCACTGGATGATTCCAAATTTTCTTCACACGATGAAGAAGAGCATTCATAACCCTCTCTCTCTCTCTCTCTCTCTCTCTCTCTCTCTCTCTCTCTCTCTCTCTCTCTCTCTCAAATGTGTGCCCAACTCCCACAGTAGTCCTTTGGAAAATGCCAAAAAAACGGTTCGAACCATTTCTCCCGTTTGAACCAAAAAAATGGTTCAAACTGCGCCGATTCGAACCGGCGGTTCGACACAACTATGATCTGTGGCCCTCAAGAGTCCACAAAAACAAGCAGCCTTACAAATCAAAACAACTAAGGGTGGTGCCATCATAGCAAATTACGAAATGAATCTCCAAAAATGGTTGGCATCACTTGGAAAAACATACAGCTGTCATGAGCATTGGCAGAGAGGCCAAGGCTATATAAATTACAATTTATATGGATCAAGAAAAATGGTACCACTAATCATATTATCATACACACCCTAGAAGCTTTATTTTGGTCAATACAAAAGAACAATTGGAAGTTTCGACATAAAGTTGGTAAATGAATAGAGATGGTTGAAGGGGGAATTCAAGATCATGCTACAGATGAGGATATTGTCAACACAAATGACAAGGCTTTAACAAGATTATTCATGAAATTTTGGAAGGTAAGAGGCACATTAGTGACTCCAAAAGGCATGGCACGGAACTCATATAAGACAAATGCACTGCAAATTGCAACCTTGTACTCATCTCCTAGAGGAATATGTATCTGATTATTGCTAGAGCATAGATCAATCTTGGAGAAGATAGTGGCCTTCCCCATTGAAATAAGTCATTCATATGGGGGACTAGATAATCGCTTTGGATAGTGAGGTGGTTCAGAGCTACACAATTGATGAGAAGGCTCTTAGTCACATCTTTCTTATCAACAAGCAATATTGGTGCACCAAAGGATTTTGACAGGGAGCTATCAATCCAAACTGCAAAAGACCAAGCACATGACAATACATCTCAGTCTGCTCAAACTTGGACATGCAACATGGTCTTTTAATACTGATTTTGCAGCCAGAAGGAGATCAAGGGACTACTTTTAGCATCTTGCAAGTGGTAGTGCTTGAAGTTCATCAGATACATTCTTGTACTGCTGCAGAAGATCAATGAATGCCTGAGGAAGGGTGTACAGAACTGCTTCCTAAATACGAGCTGAAGTCATAGCTATTCTGATGACCACCCTGGCTAATAGCGTTTCTTGAATCTTAAATTTCTATCAAAACTACGTTTAAACTGCAGTGTTTCCTCAGCATACATGAGTGTCGCATAGTGCGTCTCCCCATACACTTGAAAGCAGTTACTTCAAAAGCTTCAGATAATCATAATCCTAGACCTAGATTCATGACTATGCAAGTTAAACATAATGTGCACCACAATTCAGCTGCTTGGAGAAACCCAAAACTCTCTATTGCTTTCTTAGGAATGCAATTGTCAAAGGATCTGAGAAATGAAGCGGTTACACGGAAAGGGTGGTGGATCTTAGCATTGTGGATTGTAAATGTAACCTGGCCACCCATGACTTCATCCCTGGGTGATTGGGTTACATAAAAAGTTGCCCTAAACTGGCAGAGATCTTCTGTTTTCTAAAACTTGGTTCCTAAAATATTCAAGATGAACAGTATTTGACATCAATACAGAATAAACCATCACTTTTGAAAATTAAGTATGGATTATATAGGATTTAACCTACAAATTAGAGCACATCAAACACTCCCAGAAATGCTAGATTTTGTCGATAATCAGGTGTAGGGCAAATCAAGATGCAACAAATCTCCTCTGATGAAAAAAACTCAAGGTTACACGAAGTTAAGCATAACCCTACTGACAAATGGTGAGCATGATGTCTTGAATCAAGCAACTGCTTGGCTGAATCATTGGAATTTAAGAGGCATTACAATTATGCAATATGAATAACAATCTAAAATTTCAAGGGAAATCCACATACAGGAGAGGAAATCAATGCATTGTTGGGGGAAGAAAGCTTACGGGCAATAGGACTTGGAAAATATGACAATGGGGTGATCCTTGACGGTACTCTTCACCAAAGAAAGAGCTGAAGACTTAGCATCCGCAGAAGGAGAGAGAAAGAGCAGAACAAGCAGCAATCCCAGAGGGAGCAAGCACATAATATACTTCTCCACAGAACCCATCTCGCCTTCTCCCCCCTTTCGCTTCCTCCTAAACTCTTCACCCCCCTTGCGCTCCTATGTGCATATGTGTCTGTGAGAGAGAGAGAGAGAGAGAGAGAGAGGCGGGGGGGGGGGGGGGGGTTTGTTGTGATGGTGAAAATGCTGTCTTAGCATTTTTTTTCATTGGTCCAAGTATCCATGACTAGAAGTGATTGAAGAACTTTCGCTTTTTAGTATTATGGGAAATTTTTGTTTTTTTCAATAAAAGATGGGGAAACCCATCGGAGTAGAAAGGAATGCATGTAGAAAGTGTAAAGGCCATAATGCTAATTGAGATACTGTACATCAACTTCTTGCGTAATGGATTACATATGGCTTGTTTCCACATGATGATTATGAAATGGAATATGCATTGTGCATTCTTGAAAATCGGATAAGACATGTGTATCTTTGCAAAGTGATCTAGATTGTGCCATGTTTTATGGCACTTGCATTTTTTGCCAACGTGCTCTAAAACAATTATCCAATATGCTTTTTAGGCGACCTAAAAATGGGTAGAATTTGTCATACGTAATGCATTACAAAACATGGTATGAGCCTATGGTTACATTATGAGATTAGCTCAAGTCAATAGTTGACCTAGGTTGGCTATGCTGGAAATGTACTACAAAACTATTGACCTAGGTTGGTTATGCTGGAAATGTACTACAAAAGTTCGTTCAACTATTTTATTTCCAAAAGCTTTCAATTTGGAGTGTTAATCTACAAAAGCCAATTGAAAGGCATCCAAAGATTTTCTACTTCGATCAGTTTCAAAATCTATTGAAACCAATAATGGTCGATGTTGGCTTAGTTGATGTCCACCTAAAAAATAGCTTATAAAGTACATTCTACACTTCGAAGCATTCCAAAGTGGTCGAAATTCGATTGGCTTGAAAAGTCTATCTACAAGAAAATTAGACCAAAAGAAGGGATTAACCAACCACGCACAAAATTAGAAATTAGTTACAAATCCATGTCCATATTAGAATACCTTCTAAATGAAAAATAGGACTACAAGATATTAGAAGTAAGCTTGAACAAATTTTAAAGCACGAGAGAGTAGTGCATTTTTCTTTCACGATAGATTTTTAACAATTTTCATTTCCAACTCTTCAATACAACATTGTTTGACTTTCAGTCAACTATCACACACTCTTATACCTCTACATTCCCATTTTTATTTGATATTGTTATTGTTTATTCTTTATGCATTGTGAATAATTGCATCAAAACTAAACTATCCTTCTAGTATCAAACTTAGGTTTTTGTGCTCTTTTCGAATTAGTTTCTTGGAAGGAATTCTGTGTCAATTCTATTGTTGCCGATTACTCTGTGGTTAGCATTTTTGTCAAAGCAACATTTACTTTATTAGTTGCTGGATTTTTTTCCTATGGTTTCTTGTTCTTCTTATGAATGGTTACTGTATTTCGAATGTGGTCTATTGCCTGTTTGGAGGGGGAGTTTACTATTAGCCGTGAGAGGGAGACGTTTGGGGTGGGGGTTTGTTTAGGCTAGTTCTCCCATTTTTTGAGTTTTTTTAATTGTAAATTTCTTCGAAGGTGCTTTTCAGTTTTAAGAAACTGATAATTTATTTTTGCAGTGAATTATTTGAGTTACCAGTTGTTAAAAGATTTTTGATGCATTGACGGATAAGTCCAATTTTATTGCGTAAACGATCCATTTGGAAATTCATTGGTATAATTGGTAAATGAAAGCACGTATGGTCTAAAAAATTAGATTTTTTGACATTGCTTAATTAGCAATTATTATACTTGTAATAAATGCTTTAACTGAACGAAATTTTTTTAATTTTCAGTTGGCAAAGCAAATGGATACTGATGAAATTTTGGAGGGAGGTGCTACCGAGATTCGCCCGGCATCACCAAGAAGTGATGGGGGGAATACGAAGATTCAGCCGGCCTCACTCGGCAGTGATGACACCCTAGACTTAGAAAAATTGTTGCAAACTTTAGGCAAGGTAGTCTTAGAACTTCATCAGAGCAATAAACAACGGGATAAACAAATGCAAAATCTATTTAATCAACTGCAAGCAATTAACTCTAACAACTTGGGCTACCAACCGAAAACATTTTTTGGCGATAAAAAGTTTAAACGTCCGGAAGTTGTTGAAGACTGGATAAACCGTTGGACAAGCTATTTTAGCTTGCACAACGTCCCCGAGGATAAACGAATATCATCGGTTCTATTGTTTTTGGAAGGTAAAGCCTCTTCTTGGTGGAGGGAACTTTCCACAAAACCAGTGACTTGGGCTGGATTCATGACAGAATTTCGGAAAGCTTTCGTCACGATAGACGATTCCGAGCTATATATTCAGTTTATCAACTGCAAAATGGGCAGCCGAGAACTAGACGGTTACGTCCAAGAGTTCTTGGACTCTTTGGCCAAGGTGCCGCTTTTTTATCATAAGTTAGCACAGTGGCAATTTGTTGTCGGACTGCCTACTGACTATCAAAATGAATGCAAACGAAATATCCTCAACTCACTAGAGGATGCTCTCTGTGTGGCAAAAGCCTATGATAGTACGGTTGTTGCGTCACGAAAAAGCGGCACGACCAAACGGCCCCGAAATCCAAGCAAGAAAAATCTAACAAGCGTAAGAAGCAGTTTTTTGACGAGTTGGAAGCAGAAACGTACCAACA
The DNA here is from genome assembly GCA_029204225.1 of Diphasiastrum complanatum. Taxonomy (NCBI): domain Eukaryota; kingdom Viridiplantae; phylum Streptophyta; class Lycopodiopsida; order Lycopodiales; family Lycopodiaceae; genus Diphasiastrum; species Diphasiastrum complanatum. Next base: position 61,117,027 of record CM055093.1, read on the forward strand.
GTCAAAGAAAAAGAAGAATAAGAAGAAATTGGTGGTAAAAGACAAAGCACGGTTGGTGGCACTTAAACAAAATCTGTGTTTCCTCTGCAATAGACCCAAGCACCGTGCCAAACACTGCCCCAAACAGAAAACAAAGTCGTCAAGTTTCATGACTATAGATTTACCGGCAGGTAATTTGGAAGTCAATTTGTTGAATAATTGTAACTGTACTTGTAACTTTAGTGCAATCTCTTTCAAGCCTAATGAATTGTTTCGTGTGAGAGGCAATATTTTAGGGAAAGACGTGAATGTGCTATTTGATTCTGGTAGTACTCACAATTTTTTAAATGCTCGACTTGTGCAGAAGCTCTGAGTTCCCACCATGGCAAGTGATCATCGTTACGTGGTCCATCTTGCCTCAGGGTCAGACACTGAGATTTGGGATGTCAAAGTCTCGAACTTAGAGCTTCGGATGCAGGACTATGTTGAGTCGTTGGACATCTATGTCATGAATCTGGACCGGATTGATGTCATTTTGGGCTATGAATGGTTTTTTGGCAAATCAGACTCTTTAGAGATAGATTTTAGAAATCATTCTATGGTATTTAAAGATAAGTTTGATCAGATTGTCTCTATTTCTGGAGAGACCGATGTACTTCCATCGCCGATGATTTCCTCGGCTGAATTAATTGAGAAACTTCACGATTCTGAGTATGAAATCTTTCACTTGCTTTTGAAATCTTCTATGCATTGTGATGTTAGGTATGTGAAGGTGTTCTCATGCTTTAACTCGGAAAATCTACATCAAGAACAACAGCTTTTGCAAGATTTAAATCAAGAGTTTAATGAAAATTGTGGTTAATACGGATCATCAACCTTTAAAGTATTTTTGTAATCAGAATGATTTGCGAGGTTGTAAGGCCATATGGGCAGAACTCATGCAAGAACTTGACTTTGAAGTGCAGTATATCAGGGGCTCATCTAATCAGGTGGCTGATGCACTTAGTCGAATTGGTGAAGTGAACGAACTTTCCTTCACTGAGATCAGTACGGACTTTTATCTCTCCCTGAGAGGTCTTTATGAGAAAGACCCACATTTTGGACCAATCTGGAATAGGGTTCTAGTAGTTTCATCAAGCGGGACTGATGATCATGGTGATCAGTCTGGGGGGAAGGATATAAAGGGTACTGATGACTTCTCTATCCGTAATGGACTTTTGTTCAGGAAAGGGAAAGTTTGTGTGCCTGATGTGGATGTTGTTAAGAATAAAAGTCTTTATGAATGTCATGACTCACCATGCACAGGACATCAGTTCTGACCAAGCAAGACTACCTGTAGAATGTAGAAGAGTAGGAAGCCAAGCCAAACGTGCCCTACAGACGAGGTTAATCGGATCACTCATGTACTTGGCAGATAATACACGCCCTGACATCGCTTATGCAGTTTTAAGAATGGAGCCAGTTTAATACCAATCCAGGCCAACAAAAGTCCATTACGGATAGAGAAGTCATCAGTACCCTTTATATCCTTCCCCCCAGACTGATCACCATGATCATTAGTCCCGCTTGATGAAATTGCTAGAACCCTATTCCAGATTGGTCCAAAATGTGGGAATTGGATTTGGTACGAAGGGACTTTTTTTGGCCAAAACTCAAGCCCTTTGTAGAATCTTATGTGGTCAAGTGTGACAATGTCAGTTGAATAAAGCTGAACGCCATAGGCGGGCGGTTTGTTGCATCCACTGGACATCCCTGATAAGAGATGGGATAGTATTTCCATGAATTTTGTGGTTGGGTTACCACGGACGAATAAACAGCATGATGCAATTAAGGTTGTGGTTGACCGTCTTACCAAATTGGCTACGTTTATTCCGGTAAAGACCGCTGTGAAGGCTTCTGATTTAGCTCAGATATTTGTACAACGTCTCTTTAGGCTTTACGGATTACCAAGTGATATTGTGAGTGATTGCGATCCGAAGTTCACCGGTCACTTTTGGTCGGCCGTATTCGCTAAACTAGAGACGACACTGAGCTTGGGTTCTTCTGATCATCCTGAGACGGATGGACAGACGGAAAGAACAAATCAGATGATGGAACAAATGCTTTGATCATATGTTTCCAGACGGCAATCTGATTGGGAAAAGTACCTTCTATTGATCGAGTTTGCCTATAATAGTATTAAGCATTCGGCTACCGGTTATAGCCCATTTATGCTTATGTATGGTTTTGAACCTAGGTCACCCATTGCGGTTGAGACTCGGACGATCAAGTTTCATAAAGTAGCAGATTTCCTACACGATATGCAGGAAATGCTACGGATTGCACGTGAAAATGTCCAGAGTGCCTTGGATAGGGATAGACATTATACAAATCTGAAAAGATCACCGAGAATCTTCCAAGTGGGAGATTGGATATATTTGAGAATCCCGAAGGATTCAAGTGTAATGCGTACCGGCAAGCATTATAAGTTGTCCCCTAGATATAGAGGACCATTTAAGATCTTGAAAAAGATTAGATCCTTAGGTTACCAACTGGAACTCCTGGAGGGATCGCAAGTGCATCTCATATTTCATGTTAGTCATCTCAAAAAGAGTCTACGTGAAGGAGAGCATCTTGGATCTGGAGATCAGTTGGACCTGTTGAATGAATCATCGGGTGTATCTCGTCTTGAACCCGAAAAGATCTTGGATACAAGAACTAAACGATTGAGAAATCGTGTAGTTACCGAGCATCTGGTTCGATGGAGGGGATGTACGGACGATGACGATTTCTAGGAACAGGAAGGAAGCTTAAGGAGGAACTTTCTCAGTTTTAAGTTTTGAGGACAAAACTTGAATAAGGGAGGAAGAATGTCATGCCCATGACTGGTCTCGGGTAGCGTGTCCATGCTAGGGACCGGTAGACCAACAACCCGTAAGCTAATTGTGACTATAAGGGAATTGGGGCCCTTATGTGTACATGGTCATAATTAATGGTTGCAGGCCTAAAACACATGGTGGTGGAGTTGGTATGGTCTATCAGTGAGTCATTAGGGAACTGGATAACGTGGCCCAGATAGGCTGCAGAGGTGTCCAGTGAGGTGTCACAGTGCACTACTAGTGGTGCATGGGCCTTGGAGGGTATAAGTATACCTGCTGGGCTCTCACTAGTGTATGCTTGATTTGTGAGAGTAGCTACATGCTGCTGGTGTGACTCCTCTTTCCATGACTCTGATTGATCCATAGCTTGGGGGCTAGATCCGTACGATCTAGGTTTGGTTGGGTTGGTTTAACCTCCATCGGTTCCCATGTGTGGTTGCTTTGTATGGTATGCTTAGAATAGAATCCTGTTGTGAGGACCTTATAGTAATTGTAATGCAAAATCATCTACGTTGACTGTGGAGTCAAGTAGGGTGGAGATTTGTACAGGTGAGGGCTTTTGTGGAAGTGTGGAAGTGAAGCCCGTGTTGAGAGTTAGTGAGGGTGTGGAGGTGGCAGTAAATGAGGAATTGGCCATTCCACTACCGTCTTCACCTTTTCCTCGTCAATCTTGATCCCAAAGGAGGTAATCTTATGACCTGGGTAAAGAAGTTCCTTCTTGAAGAATTTGCACTTTGATTCTTTCGCATAAAGCTTCTCTTGTCTTAAGATACGTAAGATAGTACAGAGATGCTTAGCATGCTCTTTGAGTGTTCTGCTGTAGATCAGAATATCGTCCAGAAACACTATTACGAACTTCCCCAAATATGGACGAAACAAATCGTTCATCATTTGCTGGAAAGTAGCCGGAGCATTTGTCAAACCAAAGGGCAATACAAGAAACTCGTAGTGGCCAAACCTGGTCCTAGAACTGGTTTTAGATACATCTTCCGGATGTATCCTAATCTGATGATCAATTTTCGTGAAGTATTTAGCTCCATTCAATCGATCTATGAGATTGTCCATCCTGGGCAACGGGTATTTATTTTTAACTGTTAGTTTGTTCAGACCCTTGTAATCTATACATAGCCGAAAACTCCCATCTTTCTGATTCTTAAGAAGGACAGGTGCTCCCCATGGAGATTTACTAGGTCTTATGTGTCCCATCTTGAGATACTCCTCGATCTGCCTAGCCACTTCCTCCTCTTCCTTATGACTAAAGCGATATGGTTGTCTGAAGATAGGACGGTTATCGGGCAAAAGATCTATCTTATGATCTACCGACCGAGCGGGTGGTAGTCCATAAGGTAGCCGCTTCGGAAAAACTTTAATACCATACATGTAATGCCTCCATGATTTCAAAGCATGGATCACAACAAAAAGCTCTTTTCCCTGAGTGGTGTACCTGACCTGTGCATCGGTTAGTTTCTTACTTTCAAAGGCAACGGGTTGACCCTCCTATAAGAGAGTGGGAGTGTGAGAGCAAGTGATGGAGAGGAGGTTGCCTATGTGGATGGAACCACGCCAATAGGATCAGAGCCCGAAGTGCCTGCCACCATTGAGATGCCTACATTGCTGGGCCTGGTGAAGGAAGGCCGCCTGCTGCTCGAGGACCTCCTTTGGGACCTGAGAGGGTTTAAGGCTCCCTCCGGATTCAGCATACTCTGCCCCGATGTCGCTGGATAGAATGTCTTGAGGGACATCGGGTTCAATGCTGATCGCCTTCCCTTTCTGGGGCTGGTGAGACCGGTTTTTCTATCGGTTGAGGGGTGGCTCTCTTTTTTGTGCTTGGATAGAGATCATCTAGCTCCTTGATGGCAGCAGCCGCCCTAGACCCCAACTGTTTGGTGACCAAGATGTGGAGGAGATACCCACATTTGGTAGTTGGTTTTCTCGCTTTTAGAGCTCCGCACAGCTTCTCTACTACCTTCTCAGCCCACTTGTAATTTTGAGTGGGATCGTCCATGGTGAGGGTCAAAGAAAAGAGGTCGCTCAGTGGTATGCGATCCATCTTGGCGGTATGCACTTCGACCATGGTGACGAGGATTTCTGAGGCGGCTCGTAGATGGGGATCCGTAATGAGGCATATGGCGATCCCGTCGTTGGTTTGGGCAATGGTTTTGCCCTCCTCTGTCAGAAGCTGGCAAATAGGACAGAGGCGGTCACTAAAAAAGGCCATTTAGACATAAGCGGGAGGGACTTAGTAAGGATGCAGTAGGCAAGATATCTACGTCTCCCAACAGGGAGAGAGCGAGAGAGAGCGAGTCTTTTCCTCCAACGGGAAGGGTCAAGTGAAACAGACCAAAGTTGAAAAAATCTGGGATAAGAGAGGGGCGATTGTGCAAGGCAGTATAGGTAAAAAGAGAGAGGTCTAAGGGGCCTCCCAGCCTTGAAGGTCAAAAAATGGAAGGGGGAGAGACATGCAAAGGAATTTTCGAGGAAGTGGCAAGAAAGAGGAGGGAACGCTCGTTGTGGACGAGAGAGCGACAGAAGGCAAAATCTGGCAAGAAGGGACGTGAATTACCTGTCTGAAATTGGTGAGGCCCTTTGAGGCCAAAGACAAGGTGAGGCGAGGGTGGGAGGAGAAAAGAGAGTAAGCACCAAGGGGGAAGATCGAGGAGGTCCAAATGGGCTTATCAGGCGTAACAAGAGAGGAATCAGTCCAAGAGAAAAGGGAGCAGAAGTCCAAAAATATTCGGGCAAGGTTCTTAAGCACGAAGGGTCCTTTGAAACGAAAAGAAGAACCAAAAAAAAGGACAAAGTTGCCCAGGAGAGGAACTGCAGCCGAGGAGGCGATATAAAAAAGTAGCCCACGCTTGCCAGTGGTGAACAGAAAGACGACAGAGCGATTTTTGAGGGTGGGTGGGGTCTGGAATACCCAGACCACCATCCGCAGTAGGTGCTAAAAAAATAGACCAAGAAAGAAGCGGACGCTTCCTAGCCCACATGAAACAATGAAGGGTTTTGGAGAGGGAATCGTGCAACAGAGAGATGAAAAGTAAACAAGGTAAGCCGAAAGAATATGCCTGGCCACCAAGACTCTAGAGGCAAAAGACATGAAATGCGAATCCCAAGAGGCCAGCTTAGCAGCAAGGGAGTCAAGAAACTAGCGAGAACGTTGGGCGAAAGTCAAGTGAATACAAAAAGGGATACCAAGAAGACAAGTAACCATGCCATGAGGAACCACCCGAATGCCAAAGTGGACCCACCTTGTTTTCTTGTATATAATATACTCTTTAGAAGCTAATCTAATGTAGCTCGTGGAGTCTCTGTAGAGGTTTAAGAGCACCCCAATGTGACATTGTGTGAAATGTGCTTGCTTGCATATGTTTCTTGTGACAAAGTCTACCATAGAGCTGACTTAATTTCACATAAAATTAATGCAAAAATGCAAAGTAATATGCCAAAGGTCAAACCCATAGGGGGAGCGGAGCGGAGCGTATTCCTCACCTATGTTTGACATGAGAGAGGTGGGCTCCAATGCATCCAAGGGTGATGAGGGTGGGATGCATCTTTGTGAGATGACGGCATCCCACTTTTTACCCTTGGATCATCTCTTCCCCACCTATGTCATGTCAACAGGGTGAGGAATACGCTCCCCCAAAACCATAGGGTGAGAGACTAGAGTGTACACCCATAGCTACAAGAGATGAATGATAGTGTGTGTTAAGGTCAAAAGTAGTGAGATTGTGGGCAAGGGAGCGACAGCCTTTAGAATCTGAATTTTTTTTTTTTTTGGAGTAAATGCATCTTGGTTTAAGGGGGCTTGAACTTTGGGACCAAAGAAACTTTGGATGCCAAGCTGGGAGTAAATGGAAGCAAAAGCTGACAGAAGTCTTTCGAGTAGATCAAAACTTTGACAGATTCACACCTAGCCAGATGGCAGCACGCAACCAGGAAGACATGGTCGTCCCCATCAAGCAATATGATTCAATCTTCCTTTCAGTCTTACTCTGTATGCCCACTCTGAATGCAGCCAGCATACAAGAGTTTGGAGAGATCTGATAAAGAGAGATAGAAGAAGCTACACCGGTGCCCAGCCCAGCTGGTAGAGACTGGTGCTGGGCTGGGGGCGAGAGAAAGAAGATGGGTCAGCTTTATCTCCTTGTCTTCTAAGCGAGCACGTAAGTCTCTTGGAGAAGTAAGGGAAAATATTTTGATCCAGCAGCACTGTGCAGTCTTCAGATATATATATGAGTGTCTTGGCATGCGTCAGCTGGGAGGAAAAGAAACATCGCTGTTCTCTTCGTCAGTTGGTGTCACATTCGTTTGCATCAGCTATGCAATGCTACTGTAGCAACCCAAAGTTTGTTCCTGTGATGAGCTGGTTAACATGGATCGCTTGTCTTCTGATGTCGAGTTCGTTGGTGGAAGCCAGCTTAGCTGCTACGGAAGTCAACGCCCTTCGGGACATTGCGTCGGTGTTGCAGTTGAATTCGTCGGATGTAGGAAGCGCATGGAATACCACAGGCGCAGACCCGTGCACCTGGAAAGGGATCTACTGTGACGCCATGGGAGAACATGTCATAAATATCACATTGGAATTGGAGAATCTGCGAGGAGAGGTGCCTGCGTCCTTAGCAAACTTGACATCTCTAGTTAAAATTGACCTCGCAAACAATTTCTTAAGTGGTAGAATACCATCAGAACTAGGCACTTTAAGCAGCTTACAATATCTCAGTTTTGGAGGAAACAATCTTACAGGAGAAATTCCCTCGGAATTTGGAACCTTAAAGTCCCTTCAAACACTTTATCTCGACAACAACTTGCTGGAGGGTGGCATTCCCACTTCATTTGCAAACCTGACCAGCCTTCAGGTTATTCACTTGTCCAGCAACAGTTTGACAGGGGTCATACCTTCGGAGCTGGGTAGCTTAACTCTTCTCACGGACCTGCACCTTGACAACAATGGCTTCAGTGGTCAGATCCCCATCACATTCAGTAATCTCACCAATCTACTTATCCTGGCTCTTGATAGCAACAATCTGTCAGGTGGGTTATCTGTTTTGGAAAAGATGCCTGCGCTTGAGAAGTTATTCTTGGCAAGGAACGACTTCTCGGGCCAGATTCCACAGTTCGGAGTCAGCAGTTCCAACTTGGTTGCTCTCTTCCTCTGCTTCAATAAGCTTTCTGGAACCATCCCTTCATCACTTGGGAATGTCTTGAGCCTCACGGTTCTGTGTCTGAGCCACAATAACTTGAGTGGTACAATCCCGAGCACCTTTGGTGCAAATCTATTTAACTTAGCCATACTTGATGTCTCGCACAATTCTTTATCAGGATCTCTTAGTTTCACCCAGACAACGTCTTGGAGCCAAAGGTACTTGGCGTCAGACTTCTCTTTCAACTACTTTGGCTCTGACGCCAGTAGTGATCTTCCTTCCAATCTGCGAATAGGAAATAACACCCTCTTTAACTCATGCAGTGTCTCCTTGTCATCCTCGAATAATTATACAGCACCTTCATGCTCTCAGTCTCAACCAGGCAACAATTCTCAGTTTGCGATCAATGTGGGCGGGGACTCTGCCGTCCAGAATGCAAAGAACGGCGTGACATTCGTGAAGGATTTGTTCTTCCAGGCATCTGTAGGTCTACAAATCGATCCAACGAACACCTGGGCGTTGCAAGTTTCCGGCGGAGGTGCAGGTAGCGTCGTGTCAATGAAAACATCAATTGCAAATGTTTCAGCGGATGAAGTAGAGGGGGTCTACCAATCCATGAGATGGTCTCCAATCTACCTTGCATACTATGGCATCAACATGCAGAATGGCAGGTACAATGTCAACCTCTACTTTGCAGAAATTGTCTTCAAGCTTCCCGGCTACCGTGTTTTCGATGTGATCGTACAAGGTGAGCTCGTTCTTTCAAACCTAGATGTGGTAAAAGAAGTGGGATATGCTACAGCTTTCAGAAAGGTGGTGCAGGCGAATGTAACTGATGGGCTCTTGAAAATTGAGTTTCTCTACGTGGGTCCAAATCGCTGGCTAGATCCAGGTCTGGTACAGCCCAATCTTGTCAATGGGACGGGGCCAATGGTCTCAGGGATCTCTGTAAAGCAGTTGCAGCTTTATTCTGCTCTGGGTTACCCCACTTCACACACAAAAACCTGGACTATCATAGGAGCCACTGTGGCAGCCGTTGCTGCTCTAGCTATTCTGTCGCTGGTAGTGCTTCGCACCTGGAAGAGACAAGAAAAAGAATCGGAATCAAGTGAGAAACAGGCGAGCTCTGAATCAGCTCTTCTTTCAGCTGACTTGAACCGGCCTGCTTTCTACTCTTACAAGGAGCTCCAGGATGCTACTGATAATTTCAGTGACGCCAACATCATCGGGAAAGGAGGGTTTGGTACAGTATATCGAGGAGTGCTGAAAGATAAATCTGTAGTAGCCATCAAACAACTGACCCAAAAGTGCCATAGCAGCAGAGCATCCTTCAGAAGCGAGATATCAATCCTTAGCAGCGTGCAACACCGCAACCTGCTATCGCTCCGAGGTTGCTGCCTTGATACAGAATTCCCACTGTTGGTGTGCGAATACCTGCCAAACGGAAGCTTGTCAGATGTTTTGTACAAAGCTGGGAGTGTGCTGGGCTGGGAAATCCGTCGCCACATCGCCATTGGAACAGCATCTGGCCTCGCGTATTTGCATCATGAACTGAAGCACCGGATTATACATTGTGATGTGAAGCCTGCAAACATCCTCCTAGATGCCAACTACAATCCACTCATAGCTGATTTTGGTCTGTCACGGCTCCTCTATGATGACACGGTTTCCCACATCTCCACAAGCAATATCAAAGGAACAATGGGATATCTTGCACCTGGTAAACCAAGCAGGCAGCAGCATCCCTTTCTCACTACAAAACTCTATAGGCTTTTACTACAAATCCATTGGATTTCAAGTGATCTATAATGCATAGCTCTCTTTTATGACATGATGATCAGGGCCTAGATCAAATCAACAGACTACTTTGTATCTGATTTTCTCTTTGTTGGACTTGTTGTTGCAGAGTATGCAGGTCTTTGGCACCTCTCCGAGAAGATTGATGTGTTTAGTTTTGGAGTGGTTTTGCTTGAGATTTTGAGTGGTCGACATGCTCTAGATTTGTCACTTCCATCTGGACAAATTGAGCTATGGAATTGGGCAAATGCAATAGGTGAGGAACCCAAAGATCTACTGAAGCTTGTGGATCCGAAGCTAGTGGGTCAGATGGTTGAGGAGGAGGCCTTAAACATGGCCAAAGTGGCTAGACTTTGTACACAAGAGTCTTCCTCTCTTAGACCTACAATGAGAATGGTGTGGCAAATGCTCAATGAATGCACCTATTAGAATATAAAGAGTATTTTGTACCCTTGTGGGTTTGGCTCAATTGATTATCTTGGCATCCAAGTTCTAGCCTTCCTTGTACCCTCCTGTCATTTACTTTATAGGGATGGGTTTGGCTCAATTGGTTATCTTGGCATCCAAGTTCTAGCCTTTCTTTGGAAACCAATAAACATTTGTGTTGTGAGTATTATGCTTATATTCGGGTGCTATAATGTATTTCGACAAATGTTAGGCCTCGGAATAGATAGAACTAACTATTAGAGAGTGTTAACATTATAACAAATAACAATGGTAATCAATAGAAATTAACATATCTGAAAGTGAGGTGTCCAAGGAATCATACAAAAATGTAGACATTTATGAGAATCATTAGTTAAGCTTTATCGATGGAAGATGGACCCTTAGAATTTTAGTTACCTTTGAGCTTTGATGAGCCCCAACACTAGAAACAAGGTTGCAAACTCAAGCATTTACTTACATGCAATTTGTGTTGTGAGTATTGTGCTTGTATTCGGGTGCTATAAATGTATCTGGATAAATGTTAGGCCTGGGAATAGATAGAACTAACAATTAGAGAGTGGTAACATTATAACAAATAACAATGGTTATCAATAGAAATTAACATATATGAAAGTGACATGTCCAAGGAATCATACCAAAATGTAGACATTTATGAAGGGAATCAGTAGTTAAGCCTTATCAATGGAAGATGGTTGCAAACTCAAGCATTTACTTACATGCAATTTGTGTTGTGAGTATTATGCTTATATTTTGGTGCTATAATGTATATGAATAAATGTTAGGCCTCGAAATAGATAGAACTAACTATCAGAGAGTGGTAACATTATAACAAATAACAATGGATCAATAGAAATTGACATATATGAAAGTGATGTGTCCAAGGAATCATACCAAAATGTAGACATTTATGAAGGGAATCAGTAGTTAAGCCTTATCGATGGAAGATGGAGCCTTAGAAATTTCGTTACCTTTGAGCTTCTGAGCTAATTTGAAGCCCCAACACTAGAAACAAGATTGCAAACTCGACTTCTTGATTGCAACATTTTAAGTCTTATTTATGGGATCCTTAGAAGAAAGGCCTTGAGTTTAAAGTAACCACAGACTTTAAATGCAAGTCTAATGCTCGATGTTAAGTGAGAGAGTCTCATTAACACTATCTCACTTAACCCAAAACTTTGGATGGGCACCTAGCATTCAAGGCATGTGCATGACCTAGCTCTAGTTGAAGGAAAACATGAATTTCTTTTTTTTAACAAGGTTACAAATTAAATAATTGGGAATCAAAGTAAATCAATTAGTGCACAATGTTAACGATGACAATTATAGAGGTTAGGTTTAGCCAAAGTAGACTATAATTCATTTTTTGTAAAATGATAGCTCATTTTTGAGAATTAGGTTAGCACTTTTCCAACTTTTTCCTTTGAACACAACAAGGGAATGTGGCATTTGGCCACATGACATAGCCACGTAGAGTGAGGACTTGGCCAAAATTTTGAAAATTAGAGTTGTGTGGCAAAGCCACACATGGCACATCCACGCCAAGATAATTTGGCAACCCTTTTAACATAAAATATGGTCATAGAATTGTTGATAGTCAAAATTATATGGCATGGCAGTGACACATGAAATAGATTATACAAGAAATTTCAAATTTCGTATTTGAAAAAGAAAAGGGTGAAGAAATATACATGAATGTGCACTTTACAAAATTATAGGACAATTGGTTGGTGTGGTTTATCCATGCGTGGTTGCATCATTCTATTCAGCAATCTTCAAGTTTTCTTTTTTATGTAATTGAATGTTGTAATGCTTGTTTCCTTCTATTAATCTCTCGTTTATGCTATTTATTAAGCAAATTTCAAGACCACTTTGAATTGTCATGAACAAGTATTAGATGTGGAAGAAACGTTTGATTATGCTATGTAGCTTGTCATAGGTAGGACCATAGTTGCAGCGAATCTCGATTCACTGGGTCTGCGATTCGCGGGTCGCGATTCTGCGAATCGCGATTCCCGACCCAGAATCGCAAAAAAAAAAAAAAAAAATTGGAAAAATAGCTTATTGCTGAAATTTTTTTAGGGGATCAATGGTCAAACCAGCGTTTTGCCTCTCAGAAGTGCAGTAGATGAGGCACAAACAGATCTTATTTTCAGTAGCTATCCCGTTGTCATTTGCTCTAGTTTTCAGTAAATGTTCATGCTACAGTTTGGACTATCAACTGTATGGATGATGATCACTTTTGCAATTGGTTCACTGGAGATGTGAGTGCAATGTACATACAGCTGGGGGCATAAATATTGGGCCCTTCTCGGCGCGCATTTGGACCCCATTTTTATCTACAGGGGGGCGGTGGCATTTTTATCTACAATGTCTATATAGCAAGAAGCTCTAGGGGGTTTGGGGGACAGTAGCCCCCCGGGAAACGGGGGGTTCGGGGGGCGGTAGCCCCCGAGAAACGAGGGGTTCGGGGGGCGGTAGCCCCCTGGTGGGGGGTTTGGGGGGCAACGCCCCCCAACGGCGGGGTCCGGGGGCTCTTCATGATTTGGCCTTCCAACTCCCCGAGTGAAAACACACTTTTTGGTGTTTCGCACCCGAAACAGTCAGCAAACTACACAATCATAATCCCCTCGATCAGAGCTTTCATCTGATACCCATATTGCCTAAAAAAATTTCAAAAAAAAAAAATCGATTCTACACGATTCTGGGAAAATCCCGAATCGCGAATCGGCATCGCGATTCTAATCGCGATTCTGAATCGCGATTCGGGAATCGCACTGCAACTATGGGTAGGACATAGGGTCAATCATAAGCTTTCTTTTTAGTAGCATCTACCAAAAGAGACCAATTTGAGATCTTTCTTAAAAGAATTTAATAATCAAGCCCCACATTACTGCTAGATTTCAATGCTCAGGACCAAATCCATTGAGTAATGAGCATCCTGAAAAATATAGCCAAAGTCGACTCCATCGACTTCGAAGTCACCGAAGTTCGAAGTCCAACTTCATCGACTTTGACTTCTCCATATATATAATCAAACGTTAACCTCCAAACTGTCCGACATCAAAGTGTCTGTCGGCATCGAAGTCATCGACATCAACTTCTTGTGTATACTCATCTGCTATATATACAACATCGACTTACCCAACATCGTAGTCATCGACTTCTCATGTATATAAATATGTTCATATGTCCAAAATTGATTCTTGCTCGACATCGACGTAGTTGACATCGACTTTTCAAATACTAACTCCATTAACCGACTTCATTGACATGTCCGACTTCGTCGACTTAACCGAATTCGTCATCGACCGACCTTTGTCGACTCTTTACATCCGAGGGAAAAAACAATCGATCCAAATAAACCGTTAGAAGTCTTTATGGCAGTTCACCTACTATTGTACATACAGTTATTGCTCTAAGGCAGTTGTAATAAATACTATATGGATATTTAGCAAACAGATATATTACAAGTACATATATTTTGTAATAAGCTATAATAGACTGATCAATAATTGAGTTTACTAATAAATCAATCTTCTTTCAAGTAAAATTACTGAAGCCAGCGTTATCACACTCAGCGAACAAGCTGAAGTTATCATTTCAAGCTATTGTACTCATTGTTGATGTTAATCAGAGTGCAATTTCTGTCTCACTATTGTATTGTTCATTTGCGCTTATCTGAATTATTCATCTTGATTATTTCTGCTACTAACTATGCGCTTTCATCCCCATGCATATCATATGACATCATCCAACTATTTGTGTCTTCCAATGTAGTGTGAAAAAGTCATGTTGCAAAAGACATTCTCAATTAATGATGAGCATGCATATGTTGCAATGGTATACCAAGACAAAGTTATCTACAATAACTTTTATTTTGCGTTTTGAAAAAGAAATGTAACGAAATTTTTATTGCAAAAATTGGCCATAAAGTTTGGCACAACTTGACACAAAACTAAATTGTTTTGATTTGCAGCATAAAACAAAAAAGCCAAATAGCCTAAGCAAATCGAGCTTTACCCTATACCAAGTGAAAATCCCCATGTCAAACAAACTTTTCTCCAATTGACTATCTAGAATAACTAGGCATACTTGGTGACCCTATGGAGGAATTTTCCATAGGTGAAACTTTCCATGGAATTCAAAATTATCAATATATTCTTGCCCAACCTATTTGAAATGAGAGCTCAAATTTATTGAATCTCGAGAACCTTTAGTATGCTAATTTTTTAGTAGCTTACTCAACTTCATTCTATATCATGTAATGTGTTATATTGGCTGCATGATCACCAAGTCACATGGATGCACATTTCTGAACACTAACCGGGCCTTGCATGGTTAGCCCCTATAAATGTATGTATAGTATTTTTCATCTCTTTTCATGTAGTGATGATATTCTCCTTTGGTATCCAAGAGATAATCCTCATCATCCTTGCAAGGAGAACACCTTATGTTGTATCTCATGTTGGCCCTTTAGAGTTGATGATGCACAAATTCGGAACAAAGAAATAAAAGATACATTCATAAAACTAGCTACGCAATTTTGTCCCGATTCGAGTTGAATAGAAATTTTAAAGAGTGAACCGTATACGATATTGATAATTATTTATAGAGATTGTGTAGAAGCATGTTCACATAGTTTCATGTTTTTTTGATAATACGTATTAATTGATTTTTTCAAACTATTATAGAGAGCATTAATGTGTATAAACCATTAGTTTCATCAGTCTATATGAAGAGCATGAAGTATATAGAGTCAAAATGGAGGAAGACTCGGCCTATCATAATAAAAAGTCCATAAACCATATGTGTTTTGCTTTCAATGTTATGTATAAATCTACACCTTGGTGTGACGATGTCAGTAATGAGTTCTTTGTCATTTCAATTTGCTTTCTACTTTCGTTTTTATGTCTCGCTAATTGTAGGCAGATGTTGTATTGAAACTGACATATGAAAATACAAAATCAAAGAATTGTTATGTTCATCTAAAGAGAAAAATGCAAGGTCATTCAAAATATGGTTGTTATGCCAACAAGCAATGATCAACTGATGATGATAATCAGATTGTAAACGGAATGTAAGCTCTTAAAATATGTGACACGCATATGAGCTAAATTTGAACATGTTGCTAAGTTTGAACACTTCAATAAGCAACGTGTGCGAAAGACTTCAAGTTTTAACATGTAGAGAGCACAATGACACCTTCAATTTTCAACAAATGTACAATACAATTTTTGTAGCAATACTTTGCAAGAACCAAATCAAATAGAACTTATTCAAACAGGTAAATTCCAAGCAATCGGGTGAGAACAATGCACAAATGAAAATGAAGGTCATGCCATTTAGGAATGAGCGATAGACAAGAAACATTATGTAAACGGTGCGAGCTCCAAAAAGGTCCGTGAAAGATATCAGCCGAATTTGAATATTTCAACAAACAGCACCGTTTGTAAAGAATTTCAACTTTATGTCTCCAATATGAGATTGGATTCATATGAATATCTAAAGGCTCTAAAAAGAATAAATGCTTGCAATCTCACCTTGTTAAATGTAAACGCATTTTGTATGATGCAATATGGATACATGAAATGGCATAGCATTGATCAAAGATGTGTGCTATGAGGATAAACGTTTGCAATAAATTCTTCTTCAATAAACAATAGATACGTTTATTAGAATTTAGTATTCAATCATATCTCTTCCTTAATTACATTATGTTGGAAATTATTTATTGAAATTCGTGATGCATTCAAACATACTCTCATGGCTTGTAATGACTAATGACTTAAAGAGCGATATATAGTTTATTTAAAGATTGCATTGATTCTAAGTATAAAAGGACTTAAAAACTAGTTAGGCCAGCTAGATAGGAATACTAATTGTTTTATTTTCTCAAGCGAGTTCTAGTTTTTCAATTTGACTATTTGGATTCCTATGACGATTGTTGTTTTGACTTCCTAAAAAAATGAGATGACAATTATAAATTTTGATTACAAATGATTACAATGATTACAAATGCTAAAATTTAGATTTGAGATTAGCATTTGTTAAAAAAAAGTCAGTTGCTAGAAAGCCATCTTTTTTATCTCAGTGTAAGATGTCCAAAAGAGAGGTGGCAATTCTCCTCTCAAATTTATAAACTAGGAGATTCGCCTTTCTTCCGAACAACAATGCAATATGAAAAATGATATTGTGATTTGCAAACTGCCATGAAACATCTCAAATACTCTACAAAGCTCTCTTATGGTTCTTTCAAATAATGGTTGCTTATTCTACATTTTTGAAATTTGAAAGACTGAAATAGATTTATTACATTAGCGTTTCGAATTGAAATCTTTGAATTGATAGTTACAATTCAAAATCAAAGAGATCTTTTTTTAAATTGAAAATAGGACGCGATTGTGGTGGTCATACTGCTATGAACTCAAAGGATTCATTTTTTATTTCAACAAAGGTTTTGAGGTAAATCGAAGAAAAGATCATAAAAACAAGACGAGTGCTAACTTTAAATGATTTGTACTGAGTTAGAGATTTTCAGTCTTTTTCTCATGAATCTCTGTCTTTTGTAATGAATCTATCTATAATTTGATTACAAGCTCTTCTCATTTCATTTTCTGTATTCTGGATGAGAAGTTGACTCAAATAAGCGATGACAGCTCTCCAATTTTCCTTTGCAATGAGAACTCAACAACGTAAGGCAGATTAGAACAAGGTTTCCTGAAGCAATTCTGTAGGAATAGTCTCATCTACATTCAACAACTTTGCTATGAACTTTGCTATGAAGTTCAGAATCTTCCACCTTATGTTAGTGCAGTCTGCATGCACTTGGTGATTCTCAATAGCATGGCTGTTCTCTTAATAGAGGAAGAATTGTTCTATGGCAGGTGGATTTGAAGCCCACGATGACTCCTATTCCTTGCATGGCGTTGTTCAACACCTGTGTTTAGGCTCTCATCCACTCACTACTTCGCCAATGACAAATGAAGAAAGTCTCTCACCTCTAATCTACAAACAATTGCAACCACTCCGGCGATGTTGAGATGACTTGCTTCCAAACTGAAGTAGTTGCTCTCTTGCAAACGGCAATGTGAGAGCTGCTCTCTTGCAAACGGAAATGTGAGAGCTATCATCCGTATTTTAATTTAGATGACTTCGTGTCACGAGTTCGGTTGATCTGCCTCACTGCAGAGGATCATCGATGGAAGCAAAAAAAATGACACTATCGTATTTGCACATGAAGAAATTAGATAAAGGTTCAAGCAGCCTTCGTAGACTAAGAATAGCTAGTGAGGATCAGCGTTGAGATCAATTCATAAGAAGCTCTGCACCTATGACCTTTTTCTAAGCTTGCAGCAGTCTGTCATGATCAGTCTTCGGGTCGTGTGCTTTTGCAAAATTTGTATTCTGAAGCTCCGTACTGGACTCAGGCTGTGAATTGATCAGTGCTTGTTCACAGCAGGGCTCAAGAGAAATCAGGCGGGATAGGCCTCAGAATTGTACATGACACATATATTTTGCAGCTGCTACGGTCTGTTCACATTGATATTTCATTTTCGTGTTCAAACATTCTATATTGTGTGATGTCTTTCTTTGAAGCTTGAAATACAACAATTCATAGCAGTTTACCTTGCACAACCATTATAATATCCGTCTAATCAGTTTTGCATAAAGCCACATGCCTATGTAATCGACCTCTCCATGGTAGCAAATTGCTTCGATTCATTCAAAGATACTCACACTAATCCAATAGCAAAGATTATCTTATGAAACTGAAAAACAGAAATAGAACAAACAAACAAAGAGCACGAGCAGAAGAAAAAAACAAAAACAAGCTTGCAAGAAGAACAGAAACAGAAGAAAGAAAGAAAGAGCACGAGGAGAAAAAAACAAATACTTGGAGCCTCTGCGAGATGAACAGCCCCTTATTGTCCTTCAAATCGTGTTTATTCCTTTTATTTTATGTTCCACTCCTACGTGCCCCTGTTTGCTACTGATCGTTGGCTTCAAAAACAGGAACACTGGCCCACACACCACTTACTAAACCACCTATCCTTTTGATCTTTAACCAAGAAGAACATACAAACTGTGCAGTAGCATTGAACCTGCCTCTGCTTGACTATGCACACTGCTGTACCTTGTTTGTAACATCCGCAAAGCTTCTGCCTGAAACGTTCTGCTACACTCCAAAGTACGTTAGGAGCACTACTAAACAACAGAAAAATCATGAGCAAGAAGCAGATCGCAACTGGTATTCTAACTTGCCTCTTGCTTTTCAGAAGCTTCGCAGTCAACGTCTACTTTTGGGACGTGTAGACGGTGTAGTTCATGCCACAATATCCGCTATAGCTTGTTGAACATTTTGCTATAGGAGACAAAAATAGCCAGATCGCGAGCTTGCTTTTCAGAAGCTTTTCAGTGAACGTCTGCTTCTGGTACATGTAGTTCATGCCAGAACTATTCCGCTCTAGTTTGTTACAATGTTTTAGAACGTAACGTTTTGAAACAATGATAGAAAAAATATTCTAAAACATGCAAGAAAAAAATCAGATGGAAGTGCCAATTTCTTGATTTAAGAACACGATGATGCACAAACATTTACAAATAAGTAAGAAGGTTACAACTCCCAAAAATTAGAAGTTTTTTTGGAAGCCTTGATTATTAGACAATTTAGAAGAAAAATCACTTCTCCTTGACCTATTTGATGTGACGAATACAAAAACCCAATCACAATTCCAAAGATTTACAGTTTGAAAGGTTTCAAACAATTCAAACCAATCTGATTCAAATTAAGGAGCTAATGGCCAATATGTTTTAGTTTTGTTTTTGAGAAAAATTTGATGACCTAATTTGTTTTTTTTTTTGTGATGTTCTAAAAAGGTTTAGTAAAATATTATACAATTACAATTTCAAGCTTTAGACTTCTAAATCATATTTGAATGTAGGCCATGATCCACTAGATTTTACTTCAATGCTAAATTATATTCATGGTACATAGCAAGGATACAACAAAATTCATTCATATGCATCTGAGTTCCAAAATGCTATTATTATTACTTTAATGTATAGAATATATAACATATAATATATGTTTGATTCATATAACTCATTAATAAATATTTAATGCATATAAAATACAAGACAGTATGAAGTTATGAATTATAATTAAATATTTTTTTAAAAATTAAAACATGCAACAAACTTTTACATGAGCAATTTCTTAATTTTTATATAACCAACAAAAGACGTCGACTTTTGGAAAAAATTTCAAAGAATAAAAAAAGGATGCAATTTCACTTGCTTCTCAATCTTTTAAAAACTTACTCATAAAAAGATTCATGTCTTTATAAAAGACCGTCAAGACTTTTATGATACCATTCTTTTGTGAAACGATACCAATTTCACTAGCTTTCCGACAATTTCACTAGCAGCTTATGATATATTCACTGGCTTCCCAATTTTCACACCATATTTTCTATACACCTATAAAGGCTAGATTTTAACTATTTTCACAAAAGACAATATTAAATATCAAAGAAGAATGTATACTAAAAGTACCTAAAGCATGCTAAATTGAACAACAAGCTACTCTATGAAGAACTAAGCAACTAGTATCCGAATCATCAGCCAGCAATAATGAGGTTCACATGCCTATTCATATTATTATAGGTGCTAAAGACTACGGATTAGGGCTAGAGACCCAACAATGATAATACAACTCATATCTCAAAATAGATAACTACTAAACAGTCCAAATGGGAAATAATAATAGCAATGCAGAACATGGTCCATGTAGATGTCACTGTGCACAATATATGGCATGTTACCTAGATGCATAAAATAGAAAACTTGGAATATATGGTACAAAATCCCATGAAGAATCCTAATCCATTTGCTCTACATACACTGAAACTCAACGCTGACAATTTTCAAGCCAAACATGACAAACCTTCAAGCTTAGTCACAACCAACTAATTGTCCAAACAACATTGAAGGAGTTGAAACGATGCATCAAATGACGAGCATCATTTGGTGAGCTTTGATCATCACTCCACCACAATAATGCCCCAATGAGAGTATGAAGCTCATATACATGAGATGAACATGTACAAAGATTAAATTCTGATAGTTTTTGAAGAATATGCCTTCCTGACAATGATTAGTATATACAACTCCAGATTTAGCTACAGAATGCAGACAAAGTCAGCTGGAGTAGCAAGATCTTCGAACTGTAGATTTAGCTTCCAGAAAGCACAGCTCAACTCCTTGTTGGGACCATCTCACAACCAGAAAGACCAAGATACCTTTTCTGGGAGGCTTTCCCAAATAATAATGTGTTCACCTCTATAATTGGAATATCCGAAATTGGATGAATAGGCTCCTCGACCTCATCTGGAATGACTCGATCACCAAAATGTTCCCGTGTATGCTCATCTGACATGAAATTCATGTAGGCAGGCAAGTTCAGCCTTGCTTCCTAAGTAGACTGGTAAGTAGGTCTCAGCAATTGATTAAAAACAGCCATATTTCAATGTTTCCTAGTCTTAAGTAAGTTGCTGTCATCACTAATGATAAACGGAAAATAACATATAGATGGATGATGATTAAAAAAATCAAATAGCAACAAGCAGAAAGCTTGACATACCAAAAATAGTGTTAAATGAATGTGGGGGTGGAGTTGTAATGTGATTGAGGCTAATATAGACAGAGCAAACAAACAAAGGCACAACCATCATGTATGCAGGAATAGCAACAGCCCAATATCTGCATACAAACACAGGGATTAGCTCTCTCTCTCTCTCTCTCTCTCTCTCTCTCTCTCTCTCTCTCTCTCTCTCTCTCTCTCTCTCTCTCTCTCTCTCTCTATATATATATATATATATATATATATATATATATTAGTGAAAGAGTGTAGCCATACATGTGTCACACTACCTACCTACCTACGTTCCAACGTTTAATAACAAAAGCACAAAAAAAAAGTCTCTCTCTCTCTCTCTCTCTCTCTCTCTCTCTCTCTCTCTCTCTCTCTCCCCCCCCCCCCCCAGGGAGGGGCCGTGGGGAGGGCGCAGGGAGGGAGGGCACGTGAGGAGGTCACGGGGAGGGCACGCAGGGAGGGTGAGCGGGGAGGCCGCAGGGAGGGCGCTCGGGAGGGGCCGCAGGGAGGGCGAGCGGGGAGGGGGCACGGGGCGCACGCGGGAGGGGGCGTAGGGAGGGAGGGCTCTCTCTCTCTCTCTCTCTCTCTCTCTCTCGCACACACACCCCATCGGCTGCCCGCCATAGGCGGGCACACTTCGCTATACATACATATATATATATATATATATCATAGTGGCACGTGGTACCGCCCTCAGACCAGCGGCACCACAAAAATAATATTTTTTATTATTATTTTTTTTTAAAAAAAACCCTTTTAACAGGCTAATACTAGGTAAAAAATTCAGGAAAAAAAAGGGATACGGTTTAGAAAAAAGATGTTGCTGTACAGGGGCACTGTGGGAGAGCAGACCTGGTGGTCAATGGGAGTGCAGCATGTGGGGGGGCAGCAAATCCGGACAGGTACACCGTCACATGGGCATTGTGGGGGAGCAGACCACGGACCCAATCGGAGTGCAGCATGTGGGGGAGCAATACATGGGGCAGGTACACCGTCACATGGGCACTGTGGAGGAGCAGACCATGGACCCAATCGGAGTGCAGCATGTGGGGGAGCAATACATCCGGACAGGTACACCGTCACATGGGCACTATGGAGGAGCAGACCATGGACCCAATCGGAGTGCAGCATGTGGGGGAGCAATACATGGGAGAGGTACAGTAGCACATGGGAGCATCAACAAATGCAAATGGGGAAACAGGCTGTGGAGTTAAATAGGCACTCACAAGACAGTGAGAGAGCCAGTGAGAGGCTGTGAGAGGCATTTTGAGAGGTTGTGAGAGAGAGCCAGTGACAGACTGTGAGAGAGAGGCATTGTAAGAGGCATTGTGAGAGGCTGTGTCACAAACCGAGTGAGAGGCTGTGAGAGGGAGGCTATGAGAGAGCCAGTGAGAGGCTGTGAGAGCCATTTCGAGCAACAGGGTGTCGTGAGATGGCGGAGCGCATACCACTGAGGCCTGAGGGCGAAGCCAGGAGGAAGCTCGAGGAAGATGTCCGAAGGCACAACGAAATGCATCGGAAGCAAGAGGCAAACATTGCAGAGATGCTGCGACAGGCTCGGCAGAGAAATCCGGAGCCAGAGCACCCAGCCCCCGCTGTCAAGCTGGATTTGGATGAGCAGATCGAAATGAACTTCACACGGCGGCAGCTCATCATGGTCAGGGAAAGGGCTGCCTGTCGTCGTGCTAACCAGGAGGCAGCACGGGCTAACCGGGAGGCAGAGCGAGAGCGTCAGAACAATGCACCTAACGAGGGCGAGGAGTCAGTGGAGGATCCATAGGAATGTCTAGAATAGATGGGGTCTGGCCGTATGTGGCTGACTGTTGTTATGTAATTTTCGGCAGTAGATGTGGCAGCATTTAGTGTCTAACATAGTGTAAAAAACAGCCCCAGCCGTATATGGAGGGAATACGTATTGTGATTTTGATACATCTGATGAATTAATGTACGGTGTTTTTTTTGTGCAACGCGTGCCTGGTGGTGTATTGCAATGTAATGTATGTGTTTATGAAATGCTATAAAGGGGGTTGTATTTCTGTGTTGTGCATCTGCTATCAATCTATGCAGTTGAAACTAATTGTAATTACCCACATACCATTCGAAATAAAATTGAAAACAGAGCATAACAATTACAAATCGACAAATACAAAATGTGCAGCGAATAAAGTACGTCCAACACTGAATATAGTATGGAAAATGGTCTGAATACAGTGTTCGACCATCTGGCCGCCAAACATGGAACATGATATCAAACTGCTGAAAATAAAATGACAGACCTACAATCAATGCTCTGCCTCAAACTCAGATGAATGCTCCGGAGACAACTCAGGGCCCCGAGCTGACTCTCGCAACTGATATCTATGCCTGTCTGGTACTGGCATGGGCTGTGTATCCGAGGGGGAAGACTCGTCATCCTCATCCTCCCAATCTGCCTCCGCATCAGCCCCCAAGCAAGCTAAACCAACAACACCTGCTGCAGCTGGCTGTAATACTGCACCTCTACCAGCAACTGGAGCCCTGCAAGGTCGTCCTCTCTTCCCTGGCCGTTTCTGTGCCCTGCCTTTCTTGTTCGGTGCACCCTTGGGCCTTCCTGGCCTCTTGCGGACGAGGGGAGCCGTCAATGCCTCATTACCCCCATGCAGATCACCTGGCTAGCTAGGCTGGGCCCAAGCTGCGGCCGGCTGGGATAGAGTAGCCAAAGATGGGTGTCCTTGTGCAACTGATAGTGGAGGATAGGTCCGAGGAGTGTGTGCCCGTGGGCCTGCTGCTGGTGGAGGAACTGGATGTGGAGGGGCCGTCCCTGCAGGAGGCAAGTACAGCGGCGATAAGTACTGAAAGGGCACTG
The DNA here is from genome assembly GCA_029204225.1 of Diphasiastrum complanatum. Taxonomy (NCBI): domain Eukaryota; kingdom Viridiplantae; phylum Streptophyta; class Lycopodiopsida; order Lycopodiales; family Lycopodiaceae; genus Diphasiastrum; species Diphasiastrum complanatum. The sequence continues at coordinate 61,140,748 of CM055093.1, forward strand.
CGGTGGCCGGTACTGGTACATCCTGGGTGCTGCCAAAGGAGGAGCCGGTGCCGTGGGTGCTGCCAATGGAGGAGGATGTGTTGTGGGTGCCGCCACTGGAGGAGCGTCTGTAGATGTGGGCGCTGCAAGAGAAGCTCTGGGCACAGATGGTGGCCTGCCATGGAGACCGGCTGCTGCAAAAGTGGATGGCGATGAAGGGGCTGCAGGCCTCAACGGTATCGGTGGCACTGGAGGTGTTGTGCGGCGCACATACACCCTCTGAGGAATTGGAGGAACTGCAGGCACATCGTGTAGCTGCTCTGGCTGAGACTCTGTGTAGGGCATGCTGGCTAGAGAGGATGGAGGCGCCCTGACGCTCGGCATTTGCTAGGCCTCTGAATCCAAGTCTGCAATCAAGTCGTCCAGCTGGGCATCCGAATACAAATGCTCTGGGCTCTGACTCATCATGTGCACCGTCCTCTGGATCATCCCGTGCCTCATCCTGTGCACCATGCGGACCCTGCATGGCCTCCCAATCGGTACATTCAAAGTCATCTGGTGACTCCTCTGGTGTGCTGTCATAGAAATGCCTATGGCTCTGTGATGCACACATCCAAGCAGCTGCAGAAGGTAAACCCAAATCACTCTGCCCTCTATCAAGAGTCTCCTCCATCATATCAACATAAAAAGGTATGCCACTGGCCCCCCCTGTGTGCCCTGCCCATCTCCCGGTTTCTCTATGGCATGTGTCCCACCTCTACCACGTGATGCACCTGTGACCCCTGCTCTAGGCGTGTGCCCAACACCTGTATCATATGCCTCATCCCGCACTGATCTAGCGAACACAACCCGAATGGGCTCATCCTCATCCTGATCATCCTCTGACACTGGCTCATCTGCCTCGTACAATGGAGGCTCTCTGTGCTCAAGCCCGAGCTCTCTCTCTCTCTCATCTCGGCAAGCTCCCTCTCTCTCTGCCATCAACTGTGTGCCCAGGTCATCTGCAGGCATGGGATGGGTGCTGTCCGTAGGCAAGTCAACCTGGCGCTCCAAATCAGATATCTTCGTCTGCAAGGTTTAAAATTTGCATGTCAGAGAGACAACTTTATCAAGAAATGAAACCAACATACCAGGAGTCAACCAAACTGCTATGGGAGAATAGCTTATCACCTGCAATGTGCTCGTAATGGTCGAAAGTCTCCTGGCGAGACGTGCGTTGCTGCTACAGAACACCCACCGCTCCAACTGACTCACTGACAACCGGTTTCTTCTCCTCGTGTGAATGAGTGCCCATGTGCTCCAATTACGCTCACACACGGAGGCAGCACAATCCTGTGGTACGTGCATTGAAATACTTCAGCACATTGTGGCACGGGTGGAACTTCAACGAAACACAGCAATGGAGGATAAAATGAGATGCATACCTGAGAAAGGACACGCAGTGCAAGACGCTGTATAGATGGATATGTGCTACCGAACATGGTCCACCAGGTAATGGGTAGCTGCCTCCTCTCTGGATCTTGAGCAGTCGGGTGGCCGAATGTGCCCATGCCGAAACAAAATGCAGCGAGCTCCTCCATGAGCCTGATAGGATCCAAACCTATGTGTGGACCCACTCTGTGAATGTACTGAAGCCAATCGGCCTCGAGCTCCCTGTCTGCGATCTGTGTCGGAGAGAGGAAGAGGGGATGCAGTATGTGTGCAACGCTGTGGATGCTCCTGTGGAAGTAGTTCCACCGCGTCTCCCAGATGAACTTCAGCTCGGTCATCCTGCAGGTGAGAGGCATGTGGTTTAGGGCATTACGAAAAAACTTAATATTGACAGAAAAACAAACTAGCAAGTACTGAAAAGATAAAGGCCAATTACATTACTATACTGCTTACCTCTCTGGCTGCAAGATGGGCAGCTGCAAGAACTGTCCAATCCGATCCATGAGCTCATATACCAGTCCAAGTGTCGACCCCTCGCTGTCAGCCATGCGGAGCACAATGTAGAGTGGTCGAAGCAGTCCTGACAATGTCTGTGCATCCCTCCAGAACTGTTCTCCCCTCATCGTGGAAGAAAAGTGCTCCCCATCCTCAGTGCGCAGAAACGTACTGGCACACCAAAGATCACTGGCAACCATCTGTAAAAGCTGTGCCCTGCACCTGATCAAACAGTCGATGACCACCAAGTCGAATGCAAAGCGTGTGGGGGCTGGCTTACGGAGGTCCAGATGGCTGAACACCTGGAACATGGCAAGAACACGCCTCTTCCTGGTGCCTCATGGACGATGGCTCTAACCCAGGGAAGTGCACCTATGTCCCCCATTAGAAGGTCTATGCCGTGCGCGGCACAGGGGGTATGAACAATGTGAGGGAACTCAGCCTCTAGCAGTACACCCATCTGAATGCAGTTCGTGGCATTGTCCGTCACCACCATGACGACATGTTGTGGGCCTATGGACAGAATGAAAGACCTGATGACATCAAACATGAACTCTGCAGATATGACTCTCCCCCCCCTGCTGCAATCCACTGCCCTCAAAAACTGTGTGCCCATGCAGCTGGAGACCAATATGTTGAGGATCGGCCTCCTCCTGACATCAGTCCAGCCATCGGACATGATGCTGCAACCGTAAGTGGCCCAATGGCGACGCAGAGGCTCCACCTCTCTAGACAATGACTTGCCCCTATCCCTTAGCATGTGTGTGCGGACAACCTCTGAACTAGGGACTCTCCAACTAGGGCTGACAGACTGTGCAAGGCGGAAGGCCCTTCTAAAGGGCTCAGAGTCGGTGATGGCAAATGGAAGGTTCAGCTCATAAATTAGACTGGCCACGGCCTGTGTGGCCTCTCTATCCATGTGCGGCTGATGCACGCCGCGAATGCTCTGCTGCCTAAGAACTCTCCCAGCTGGGCGACGGGTAGCGGACCTCCAGCACGGTGCACCGAATGTGACGGGAATGGATGATGACGCGACAGGCTGGGCACTAGTGGATGCATCAGCTGTAGACGTGGAATGGGGAGAGTGGGATGCACTGGCCGGGATGGGTGCAGCAGCGTAAGTGGGGTACACTGGTGGAGGGTGGACATTTGGCATGGGATACGAAAACTGCTGGGTAGGGAGGTCATCCGGATGTGAAGGGAGGGAGGAAGGGATCTCCTCAACATCCTGGAAGGCCTCGTTAGTGGCATCCGGGGCCTGCTCCTGCTCGGGAGGCGGAGAGTCCATGAGAAAGTCGTAGACTGGGGGAGTGCGACCAAACAGTAGGTGGTGGTGGAACCGCAGTGGCAACTGGCGGACGCGGTGGGACGGGATCCACCGGAATGGGTGCAGATGGGGGTGCGTGAGGCAGAATTGTCTGAGGGGGATGAGGGGCAAAGGGACTGGACGAGGATGCACTCCCTCTCCTCGTGCATGCAGGCAGCAACTCGGGGTCAACCACGTAAGGAGCGGTGCAAAACCGAAGAACACCCTCCGAAATGGTGTTCTCCCCCGCCACAAGACGTGGCCCGTAGGTATCCAAAAGTCGCTGCCTGACGGGAACGGACATGCTAGCACAGGGGGCAGCATTCAGTGTGCCACCATCTCTCGCGCGTGCGCCGAGTAGGTGGCCTTTAAGGCGAGTGAGGGTGGCAACGAACTCGGCCAGGCAATATCGACAGCGCACGATCCTTGCACCGGACTTGTTGGACTTGTCGGGAACCCGCCTGACAATGTCCACCTCGTCCCACAGATCGGCAAGGTTGGAATGCACCATCTCTGTAGAAAGGACTGGGGAAAGAAGGCAGAGATCTCTGTGGGTGCGATAGGAGTCGGAAGGCTTGAAAAAACCACAACAAAGGCCGAAATAGCAATAGCAGGGGCGGACCCGATCAGTGCAATGCGAAGACAGCCGGCAGGGCGCGGACAGTAGGGCGATGGGCATACAACAGAGAGGGCGCGGACAGCAGGGAGGGCACGGACAGTAGGGCGACGGGCAGGGAGAGAGATGAAGCGAGGGGGGGGATTAGGTTAAAAAAATATACAATAATATATTAAATATTAAAAAAAATATTATATATCAAAAAATAATATATATTGTGGTACCGCGGATCAATATGAATCCGCGGTACCATAGTGAATCCGCGGTACCGGGATCCGCGGATCCTGGTACCGCTGGATCTATGATATATATACACACATATATTTACTCTGCTGCATCAACGTCCTGCCCAATTAATCTGTTGATCGTAGCTGCATAAGGTTGCTACATCAAAGGTATAGCCCAATACACTCAGCCTGCCCCGTGCCCCAGCCTCTAATCATTATGCTGCCACATCTGCAGATGTCCTCTCCGTCTGCCCCGGGCTATGCAAAATCTGTTGCTGCCCTATAAACCATTTGCCTTGGGCTTCAAAGCCCTAATCAACTGCTGCGTTGAGCTACAAACTCTCCTGCCTCCATGCTTCCCAACCTCAAGCTGCAGACTCTGGAAATCGTTGAGCCCTAAGCTGCTTTCACAAGCTACAAAGTCTCCTACCTGAATGTTGTCCAGCCCCAAGCTGTTGTCTCAAGCACAGACTCTTTTCATTGTTGCCTCCAACAAGAAAGAGAAATTGCAAAGCAAGCTTAAAAACACAAGGAACCAAAACACCAAGCACAAAATAGCACATTCTTCCATTGCACTTCTCACAAGAAAGAAGGCTTAGAAAGCAAACTTAAAATACTAAAATCGAATTCCTACCTATGGTACGAAGTCATAAAGGGAGGAAAAAGACAATAATGGGTTGATATCAGAGCTTTTACCTCCTGTCCTAGTTTTTACACTTTTTCTAGAAAGATGTAAATCTGTAATTATTGAACCTGTATTATGAGCTTGGTAAGAAGGCCAAAGAGCCAGAAGCATCTGTCGTATTCAGCCTTGGGGAAAGAGAAAGATCAACAAATGGAAGAGTCAATTGGGTCAAGAGCAGGTTCAAAGTGGTAAAAGGCGTAAGGGTGGTGGTGCTCAAAAAAGGGCGGTATGGAACGTCCAATACCCAAGGGGGGCAACGCTCTTCAATGCTATCACTGCAAAACATGGAACGTGCAAAGAAGGAAAACCTTTGCTTTTTATATCAAGGACAGCATAGATGGAAAAAATGTTCTGGTAACCCAATGAGAACCACCTATAACCTGCAAGAGAGAGAGAGAGACTTTGGGTGTTGACAGTAAAGTGTGAATGTGTGTGTGTGTGTGTGTGTGTGTGTGTGTGTGTGAGAGAGAGAGAGAGAGAGAGAGAGAGAGAGAGAGAGAGAGAGAGAGCAACTTTAAGTTAGAATTTAATTTTAAAAGATTGTAAATTGTAATTTCCTAGGGTTAAAGCTTTGAATTTTTTTTTTGTAATTGAAAATTCTGAGTTTGGGAGTCCGGACTCGGCAATCAGAAATGGTCAGGACGCGGGATCCTGCGTGGGATCATTGGTGGTACAACAATCCACCGCCTATGGGAGCTCTGGGACAAGATGCTGGACTTGCAAATATTGCAACAAGTCGTACACAGGTACACCCCTCCGCATTAGAGCACACTTCGGATAAGCGGATATGATATTAGAGCATGCCCAAATGAACCTGAGAGCTTGGAATCGATATTACCTAGACTGAGATCACCTGGAGTTGAGGGGTCGAGTGCTTCAAGAGGAGGTAATTTCATTTTCCAATGTTCAAAATTTTTGAGCTTTGAAGTTTGTTGTAACTTGTAACTTGTGAGCACTGAGTCGTAACTCATGTCAACGTCAACATTGGGTGGTTGAAATGTGAACAGAAGTAGCATGGCCATCCATATCTCGTCCAGTTTCACATGGCATTGTAGCATCTTCATCTGTTGCTGCTCGTGAAGGTGTTGAGTTTTTAGAGGATCTACTAGCACTTTTGGTTCATATGCTGCGAGAGGTCGAGGGCCTTTTCGAGATCATAATGCCACATAGAGAGGTGGTAGAGAATTCTTTATGCAATCGTGGCAGCAATCACACGAGAACAAGGCAATCATTGCTATTAGGTGGTGTTTCTACTTGTGTGATCTTTCCTTCCATTTGGCCAAGACCCCCGTTTGCAGGCATATGATTCAAGTTGTTTCTTGTATTGGTGTGCCATGGCAAGAGCCTACCATGGAGATGCTCAGGACCAAGCACTTGATCGCAGAGATGGAGAGCGTCCAGAGAGAGCTGCAACTCATTCGAGATTCATGGGCTAGATATGGATGCAGCATTATTTCAGATGGATGGAGTGATATCAAGAGGCGCCACCTCATCAATATACTGGTGTCTTCCTGCAAAGGCACCATATTTCTAAGGTCCATCGATAATTCTACACTAGACACTATTGTGACAAGCGAGTATATTTTTTAAGAAATCAAAAAGGCCATTGAGAAAGTGGGGCCAAAAAAAGTTGTGCAGGTAAACGTTTAAAGTTTAAACTAGTGTTTTCAATTTTACGTTTGGTTCAAGTTTGGAGTTTTAGCTTTAAAGTTTTAATTGAACATTTTGTATCTTGAACTATGAAGGTGATCACAGATAATGCTACCAACTGTGTTTCTATGGGGCGCATGGTGGAGGAACATTATCCACATATTTTTTGGACCCCGTGTGCAGCTCATTGTTTGGACTTGTTGATTGATGACATTGCAAAATTGCCATGGGTTAAGGAGGTAGTGGACATCGCTCCATTCTTGGTGAGGTTTGTCACCAAGCGACAAAAGATCCTCTCCATCTATAGGGGATTCAAAACCCTAGAGATCCTCAAGCCTACCCCCACCAAGTAACAGAGTTGCAAATTGCAATTTGCATTCATCTTAATTCTTTGTGAATCGTGATTCGAGAGTCAAGTTGCTACATTTTAATCATTAATGAGGTTGAACTTTTAATGATAAGTTTTCTAAACTAGTGAAATGTTCTGCCTTCCCATCATGATCAAGTTTGCATATATTTTCATTGTCTTGGAGCGGCTGTTGAAGGTGCAAAATACACTTCGGCAAATGGTTGTCTCCAACCATTGAGTAGAGTCGAGCGGGTCCATAGAGGCCAAGTCTCAGAGGTTTGAGAGGGTCATACTCTCTAGTCACTTTTGGGAGGAGGCCGAGTCCATTGTTCTCGGGCTATAGGCACTACACACGGTCTTGTGCCTCACAGACAAAAGGGTCCACTTTGGGCCTTCTCTATGAGTTCCTAGAGAAAATGGGTGAGAGTTGCAGTTACAAGCTAAGATACCTATGCTAGAAAGCAGGACTTAAGCTAGAAAGCAGGAGAATGCTTAAGGAGGCTAAAAGAGGAGCAATCATCATAAACTAAATAAAGGAATACAATGCTGCCCTACTTATACCCTCTCCCTGAATCAAATGGAGGATTCAAAAAAGGGAGGGAAAAGGATTTGGAGGGAAAATAGTGCGCCCTCCCAATAGGAGGACCCCCACTCCAAATCAATGTGACCAAGTCCTAAAAATATAACCAAATAGGGCCCAAGGCCAATATATGAATAAAAAGGGCCCTTAGGCCTGCTTATGCATAATAACAATAAAAGAACGGACGCGGCGAATGTAATGAGCCAAGTCCATAACTCTCCCCTGCAGAAAAACAAAGCCCTCCACCGGCTAGCAAGCATAATGACTATCTAAAACAATAATGTAAGCATGCTAAATACTGAGAAATCACGAACTAATGGAAATACTGATGGAGAAGACATAAGTCGTCACAACAGATACCCCAAAAGCATCATAACTGTGTAAAGCAAGTACTAAGCAAATACGACAATAAAGAATAGTCATAGCTAGCCGAATCATGAAGCAGAGGGAACATCTACAATGACATCTGTAGTAGAGGAGAGAACTAAAGCCATGAGGGCTCGAGCTTGATCTGCCAATAATGGTGTATGATAAAACACATCAATAGGCTCCCAAGTGGCCTCCTCAAGAGGACGACCATCCCACTCTCAAGAAAAATTGAATTTGCCGGCAGCGTCGACTATGGTGAAGGCGAACCTGGTGAATGGCAGCTGGTGAGAAAGGGACAACTCAGGATCAACATCATGGCGACGAAGGGAACATCTCGGCCGCGTCATCAAAAACCAATAGGAAACTGAAAAAGAGATGGACACTCATCGCGAATAGCCGCATCATACACGTAACCATCAACCATGCAAGGTGCCCCAAGAAAAGATAGCAGCATCGGAAGACCAGCACCAAAGAGTAGGAACATAAGCAGGATAACAGGCACGCTGTAACAACATGGGAAAGCAAGCGATATGCCAGGAAACATGGAGCATAAAGAGATCATCCTGACAAAGGATAGCTAAAATGGAGAAATATGCAACAGCATGGTCAAAAACCCAAGGTATCCATAAGGCCCATGAATGAGTAGCAATGGCACACGGTACCCTCAAGGCCCATATCACGAGAAGAGCAGCATGCCAAAAGCTCCAAAAGGTCCAAGAAATCAATGCATCATCTAAAAAGACATGATGCATGAAAACAGTAGCAACAAATCTAGAAATAGTAGAGGCCCCAACTGAAAAACTGTAGCCGAAAAACTCATCTAGAAAGACCTCATATGGACATCCCAATCTATCATAGGATACACCAAAAACGGATGGAGAATCGGATGACCCATCGGAACTGGCTGCAATTGTAATCCCAAAGTACACACCAGGCGCACAAGTGAGGAATAGAAGAACTGAACTGGAACGAGGAACAGGACCTGTGAAGAACCCTATGGACCATGCCAAATTAATATAGCGAAAATATTAAGAGTAACATGCTTGTTACATTCGTTGAAAATCCTGGACAATATTTAGAATTATAATGGATTTGTGTGTTTCCTAGGACCAAGAATGACCATGATGCCATAAGGGTAGTTGTTCATAGGGTAGCCCAAATGGCTCATTTTATTCTTACCAAAGTCGTTGTCAAGGCTTCTAAACTTGCTCAACTTTTCGTGAAAAAGTTGTTCACGTTGCATAGTTTCCCCAATGATATTGTTAGTGATTGTGACTCTACTTCACTAGCAAGTTTGGCAATCGCCTATCAAGAAATTGAAAAAAACCCTTAGTCTTGTTCAACCGATCACACAAAATCTGATGGTCAAATGGAACATATCAACATCAAGTGGAAAATATGTTGGGAGCATATGTTTCTTAAAGAGCGTCAAATTGGAAAAAGCATCTCCTGATGGTCGAGTTTGCATACAATAATGTGAAGCACTTTGCCACCAAGTTTAACCTATTTATGCTAATGTATGGCTTTTAACTTCATTTAACAATATTCATTGAACTCAAAGGACTCAAGGTGAAAGTTTGTGGCAGATTTCTTGTAGGATATGCAAGAAATGTTGTAGATGGCTAAGGGTAGCACAAAAAAGGCTCAAGACAAGGCACAACTTTATGCTAACCAAAGGTGATCAGCCAGAGACTTTCAGATGACAAATTGGGCATACCTCATGATTCAGAAGGATTCTAAAGACTTAGAACTAGTGAATACCATAAGCCATCACCAACATAGAGCAATCCATATAAGATTGTAAAGAAAATCAATCGAATTACACATCCGCTAGATAGAGCGATAAAAATACATCCTACATTGCATGTTAATCATTTGAAGGAATGACGACTAGGTGGAAAGATAGCCTTATTCACAAAGATGAACTAGTTCAATTGGAAGAACTGGATATCCTTTGTAGCTACGAAGCCAAAGAAAGTCATAAATGTACAATAGCAAAATTCAGAAATCATATAGTGTTTTAGTATTTGATTCATTGGGCAAGTGAGATGATGAGGACACCTAAGAGAAGGAACATAATATGAGACTAAATTCTTGTGTTTGCTCCTTCTAGAAGGAAGTTCTTAAGGAGGAGGGAATACATAATGACTAACCTGAGATGAGGACCTTTCGATACGAGGCAAAACACTAGTATTGGACCTATTGATGGTTTTGGTGACAAGCGTCATGTCCACAACTACCATGTGTCATGGGCCTAGGTGTGGATTGTGCTATCAAATGATAACCAAGTTACTAATTGAGTGCCCCCACAATTAACGTGTCATTGATTGAGCACTCCTTTTAGGGCTTAACCAGCTAGAATTTTGAGATATGTCATACAATAGACTAGCACATATAGTGGATGCTACTTCTACATATTATGAACTAGCTTATCCTAGATACCTTATATCGCTGCCCTTTTCTTCCTCGGCTCTTAAGGCTACTTAATATATATATGTTGGCATTGCATGGAAAAATAATTGTATGTCATTCAATATTACCAATAGAAATGCCTTGAAAGTGCAAATGCGAATACGTGAAGAAGTATTAGAAAACATTTCCAATTTCAACATACTAATATGATGCTATTTGATGGGCATACATTTTTGAAAGAAAACTTACCTGCTTGGATAGTAAGTGATTCCAATTGAGTGAAGCCATGCTTCTGGTAAATATGCCCAAACAAAGAAGATAGCTGCAAATTAAGATAACATTCAAATTTCACTTGATTATGCACTAAGGTAAACAAAAAGATATAAAGAACCAATTTATCTGGGTACAAATCACAACATAACACAAGAACGCCTTTCTTGTAGCATGTTACTTTGCTCCTAAAATCGAACTTATATTCTTACATGGATCTGGTCAATGAAAATCCATTTGGTGACCTTACTCAAGATGTTGCATATTCAAAAAAACAAGGTACCTTACCCTCGTGCATGATTTTAATGGGAGGCCAGGGATGGCCAAGTGCTCTATCCAACTTAAGAAGAAATCATGTTTGGCTTGAAGAAATTTCAGCGGTCAACATGTACAGTGCTCATCTTTTTGATAATGCAGCCAACCCTTCAACCCATTATGGCACAGAGCTACTTGAGCATGGATATGCATGAACTCATCATTTGTGATGGATTGCAACAATGGCCTGCTTCCAAGCATTATACTTGCTTTAATAGTGATTGATTATCTACTTGCCTCTCTTAATCTACATAATTTGATTGGAGACATGAAAGTGGGACCTTTGTACAAGAAATCAGGCCATCGGCCCTCATTTTTGGAAGTAAAGGTGCTGACTACACATAGTACCATCCAGGCTGAAAATGTACATAGACAATTTTGAATTCTCATCAAAAATAGAAGATGAGTTATATAGATATGCAAGGGATCAACTAGCACATTTTTACTGGGAAAGACCAAAAAGAGATGAATGCTTTAGAGATGCAATCATTGAAATAGGCATATACTTTTGGTACTTTCTAGAAGTACTTGCGAGTGGCACTCTCTTGATCCTAGTCATGTCAACTCTAAGCCCTAGTCAATTATTTCTTGAAGATTCTCTAAGGCCACCAAAAGTAGCATAAATGAACTCACATGCATTATGTACTGGATTGATTTGTTCGTCTTAAATCCTTTGGAGGAGGCTCTATAATAGCTCTTTGTGGAGATCTATGACTAATCTCCTTGATTGTGAATATTGCTCATTCATTGTTCTTAGCTGACGTCTGCTTTATGATCATCATTTCGTGCCATTTCGTCTACACGAGATGCTTTGTCGGTGAATGTCTTCGTAACTTCAGCAAACCAATAGCATCACTCGAAATGCCAAAGGAACAAAAAGCATGATAACCAGACTTTGACCAACATTCTACACCTATCTACCTTAGAAAGTTTCAATCACCACAAATAAAAAATTGAAGCCCAACAACAATGAGGTCATGTCCTTTGAGTGGATAGACTCGTCAGTGCAGGCTTCTTGGCAAAGGCTTCTCCCAACTCGTAAACAACTTTTCTCTTTCCACATTCAAACCTGCAAGGGCATTATGTGGCATGATGCCTTGGAACCAGCCCATGCAAGCCATTACACCTATGAAGTCCCGGGCAGCAATGCATATTGAAAAAGGAATAAAATAGAAAACCAGTGTAGGGGGGCTAGGAATTCTCAGATAGACACCTTGAGCACATCATGGAGGGATAACTTTTAGACAAGGCCATCCCACCGAAACAACCACAGAAAGTCTTCCTCCAGAGTTAAGGTAGAATTCTATTGTAGAAAAAGTTACTTTCCACCATTATAAATTCATCAAATCGACTGAAGTTTAATAGTAGGTGTTCATATCTCAAGGTAAAAGCCTTTCTTTCTCAAAGCCCCTAGTCACTTCATAGAAACTGACATAAGTTTTCAAAAGATCAACTAACATTGAACTGCTCAAAAAGACATAAAGAGCAATCCAAATCTGTTGCCACAATGGTGCGACATTCACTAAGAAAAGAGTAACTCAATCTTGCTGCCACAATGGTGCTAACATTGAACTACTCAAAAAGATACGAAGAGTAATATATCCGAGACCTGTTGCCACGATGGTGCAGATGGCACCTACAAAGCCGTACACTTCTGCAGGCTTAGCTCCTTGCCTGCGTGGTTGGGACTCATCGTGTTGTTGATTATTATCCTGCAAATCTCGCCCAAAAATGGAAACTGAAGCTCTGTCTCTGGACAAAGAGAGTGCCCGCCTTGGACTAAGTGCACTCTCGGATATGGATTTTTCTCCATCTTCGCGAGAAGCGTATAGCATAGTTGAAAACCAGCCGGTTTGCATTTACTTTTGAAATTTTGTTCTTCTTATGCCTCTCTCCAGGAAGAGAATGTCTGAGTTCCTTGAAATCTGCACAGCATTTCTATCTATGAAATGGAAAAGCAAAACTTACTACAGCTTAAAGTGAAAAAGAACTCTTCAAATTCCTTTGCTACCTTTTGATTAAGTGTCACCAATGCTTTCATCATGCAATGTGCAAAATCGAAGATGGGCTCCATTTTGTTATGCCACTCACAACATGTTATGAATTATGTATGCCCACTTGCAAACAACAAAGGGTGACTCAATTGAAAATACTTGGTGATATGTTATGCTGTAAATGTCATGATAAAAGTAAATACAGCCTGTTTCAGCAAAAATGTACTTGCGCACAATTTTGACTCTCTCTCTCTCTCTCTCTCTCTCTCTCTCTCTCTCTCTCTCTCTCTCTCTGAAAAAACCAGAGAAGTTTTCATCAGCAAAAGCAAAGCATCGCAGAGACATTTTCATCTGAACACTCTCTCTCACACATATGCAATATGTGTCACAACTTCACATAGCACTTTAAGTTTGATTTGACCTGGGCTGGCAACTACACGAGATGCCCAATTCTCTCTCATGAATGATGCAATTTGGTATTGATCCATCCAACGTAGCTGCCAAGAGCCAATTGCTCCCGAACAAAACCGAAGGATACACTAAGAACAAAAGCTTTGAGTAAAATGCTGCTAACAAGAAGCATCAATCAATCTGCTGTCTGCTTAACCATAGATGCTCCCTCTCTCTCCATAATTAACCTAATCTATATTCAAAGTTCTTGACCTCCATAGCGATCAAGAATTGAAATCCATTCCACTTTTTTTATCAGAATCAAAAGCACCAACAAGTAACTGATCTCAGACACCTCATAAAAGAGCATACAGAAAGCTGAACTGCAATCATTATAATATTACCTTTCATGTAACAAGCATTGTGGATTGACACCTACGAGGATCAAACGCTGGCCAAAGCTAACCCCCTCACTCGCTGTCTCTCCCTCTGGCTCGAATTCTCTCTCTCTCTCTCTCAACTCACGTTATCTCTCTCTAACTCACGTTATCTCTCTCTATCTCTCTCTCTCAACTCACGTTATCCCCCCCTCTCTCTCTCTCTCTCACACACACATCAAAGAAATTTTAGGGCAAACGTGGACCAATGAAAAGCTCAAAAATGCTTTTTCTCCACAACAAGCTACATTCTCTCTCAACTCACATTATTGTTATTTTTCCTCAGAAACCTAAGAAAAAACCCTAAATTATAGAAAACAGCGCTCTCTCTCTCTCTCTCTTTATCATCATGCAAGGTCTCTCCTTTTATCTCTTGCCCTTTTATACCTTTCTCTCTTTCTAGAAATTTCTCTCTCTAAATTTCTGAAGTCACATGTTTTCTCTAGAAATTTCTAAATGCACATGTCATTTTCAAACATTTCAAATGCCTGTTGGTGTCAAACAAAACACACTTGTGTTTCTTGTGTTTGTTGACATCAGCAATCCAACTCTCAAGCCTGTCAATCCACAGTATCTAGTTCTTGGCATGTACTCGTCTCATTTGGATACATAAACAGCCCACGAAGGCTGGCTGTGCAATGGTCATTTCTTCATCAAGCCTCTCTTGTCTTCTTTTCTGAGTTTCTTGATATTACGTAGATTAATTAGCAGTCAACTTTTTGGTAGCTAAAGCCAACAGAGGTTATGGGCCCACACATGCACTAACCTACACTAGCCAGTCATCAATGAGGAGTGACCGGTACCACCGGTTTTTCAAGAGGAATGTTTCTTGAGGAGTCTACGCTGTACAGCGGTGTCTCTCTCCTCTCTCTCAACGCATGCCAACACTCTCTCCAGCCAGCAGGGCCAACGCATCTCCTCAACCAGCAATCCGCCAGCGCTCTCTCCAACCTGCGCTTGCTCAGCTCCTCTCTTTGAGGTCCACATTCTCTTCTACTCTGCAGCTGATGCAATGACTTCTATCAGAGCTCTTTTCAGCTTTGAATACTGAAAATCATGATACTCAGCAGAAGCGTGGAGGGAAGATGCCCGTTGGATCAAAGCTTAACTATAGATGAATGAAGCCAGCAGTCAAGAGAAAACCAAAGAAGATCATCTTGAAGCTACATCACAAACTACTTCAAATCAATTTACCTTTGGATTCAGTGGTCATTATTCAAAGATCTTGCACATGTTTGATTATGGAGATGAGGAACCTTATCAAGATACACTTGATGGATGTGGAGGAGTGCAAAGAAATCTGCATCTCTTCAAATTAGAGCATTCAGGCTCTAAACATGAAATGAATTTCTCTGTAGCTTCTTGTAGATGCTAAAATCAATGATATTCACAGTCCATGTATAGCTACATAGACCACACACAATGTTGTGTGAAGATGTAGAGTCTACATGTAGGTGAAAGACGGTTTAATCACAGTCCATGTATAGCTGCGTAGACCACACACAAATGGTGTGTGAAGACGTGGAGTCTACATGTAGGTGATAGTAGAATTCAGAAAAGAAATGTGATGTTTTGTTTGAGGGAGGTTTTGTTGGTGTCAAACAAAATACACTTGTGTTTCTTGTGTTTGTTGACATCAGCAATCCAACTCTCAAGCATGTCAATCCGCAGTATCTAGTTCTTGGCATGTACTCTTCTCATTTGGATATATAAACAGCCCACGAAGGCTGGCTGTGCAATGGTCATTTCTTCATCAAGCCTCTCTTGTTTTCTTTTCTGAATTTCTTGATATTACGTAAATTAACTAGCAGTCAGCTTTTTGGTAGCTAAAGCCAACAATGCCCTTCAGATAAATTTTAGGGCAAACGTGGACCAATGAGAATAGACAAAACCCTTTTTGTCTATCATTGGCCACATTCTCACATTTTATCTCAAAGCCCTAAAAAAACCTTAACCCTATAAGTCTCTCTCGTTCACACATCCCTTCTCTCTCCTCCATCTATTTCCCTGCCCTCTCACCTCCCTCTTTCCCCGCTCTCTCTCTCTCTCACCTCCTCTCCACTCTCACCTCCCTCTCTCCACTCTCACCTCCCTCTCTCCCTCACTTCCACTCTCACCTCACGCATCTCCCTCTCTCCTCCATCTCCTTTCTCGCTCTCACCTCCATGCTTTCTCTCTCTCTAACCTCTCTCTGAGACTCTCTCACAGCATCAAGCTTCTTCGTCTTGACGAATCATCTTACAAGCAGATCATTCCAACTCCTGATTTCTCAGCATAATTTTCCATTTTTCTTTGGGGGCAGTGGGCACTACGTCTTGGATCAGCAGTCAGATGGGGCATTGCATTTCTGTTTGATCTGATGATGATCCAGCAGATCATTGACCTGCTTCAGAATTGTGATATTGGCTTGCTAGATCGTACCAAAGCTGACTTTGCAAGCGATTCAATACACCTCACCTTCTCCCCCGTCAACCTCGCTCACTCTCTCTCTTGCGTGGATTCTCTGCGTGGATAAACACAGAGTTTTCTAGTTGTGACATTTGTTTCTTCTCTGCATCAATCTTCGGGCACATATGCTAAGTAGTTTGAATCTTGGGTCCATAGGCGAGTCTATTGACTTGCAATTTTCCACGCCATACCTGTAGAGTACACTGGTTAGATACCTTTCTTGACTTAATGTGACACTTCTCTTCGTTTTGTCTCTGTTTATTTCGATTCCCATAAGGTAGTGCACAGGACCTGAATTAGTCATTTTGAATTCCTTTGATAGAAGAGTCTTCATCTCATGAAGTAACTGATTCGAATTGCTGATGATCAGTGAGTCATCAACCTATAGAGCTATTATGACATAGCTCAAGCCTCTGTGTTTGAGATAAACATTAGAGTCAATAGAGTTTGGAATGAAGTCATGCTACAACAAGAATCGATTGATTCTATCAAACCAGGCCCTTTGAGCTTGCTTTAGCCCGTAGAGAGCTTTCTACAACTTACATACTTTGTGTTATTGGCCTTGAAGGACGTAACCTTCAGGTTGTAGATGTAGATGTCTTCTTGTATATATCCGTTTAGAAAGGCGGTCTGAACATCCATCTGGTGTACTTCCAAATCTTCGACAGCTGCGAAGGCGAATAAAGATCGAATTGACTTAAGTCTTATGACTGGACTGTATGTCTCAGTGTAGTCAATCCCATAGGTTTGTTCGTAACCTTTGACGACGAGACGAGCTTTCCATCTAGCTGTAGAACCATCTAGATTGGGCTTCATCTTGAAGATCCACTTAGTGTCGATGATCTTTGCCTTGTCACTCATGAGCTTTGTATACCATTTAGGTAATTTTTGTTGAGGTGATCCACTACAAGTGAGTAGGAATTCCAAGGTGCATTCTTTTCGTTTCTTTTGTCACCTACAACTTCGATCTTTTCTGATCTCTCCATCTCGTCTCCACAATGGGAGGAGTACCACATCCCTCATCATTATCTTCTTCCTATGGTGGCGGAGTTGCTTCATTTTCATTGAGAAGCTTGGATAGTTCATCACTGCTCTTTTCTTCATCTCTAAACCTATGGATCTCATCAAACAATACGTCGTGACTTATGTGCATACATCGCCCAAGTGGATCATAACATCTATACCTCTTAGTTTGCTCATCGTACCTTGTATATATGCACTTCAAGGCCTTCACTTGCATTTTGGTTCGTTCACTCTTGGCTAGCATTGCTTGCTCTTCAGATGAGGGTTGTATAGATTTCACCACTTTTCGTCTTTGTTCTTCCTGTAATAGGATGCCATGAAGATCCTCGAATGTTGGTAACCTCTCCCTTGAAGCAATCCCACTTGCAAACATTTGAAAATTTTTGAATAGACCATTCATTGCCATGAGAACAAGCTCTACATCCCTTATTGGTTCACCAATAGCTGTCAACTAGTCTCGCAATTCCTTAATTCGCGTGAAATAGGACCCTATCCCCTCATTTTTCTCCATGTGAACACCTATCAATTGGTCCTCAAAAAAATCACTAAAGAGGGGTTCGACTTTTAAACTGTATTCTGAGTGCCTCCTAAGTGTCTCTTGTTGTCATGACAAATTTATCAATGACAAGGCCTTTTGCGCCCTTTTATCATATGCGCAAATGTCAGCTGGAGTTGTGTTTGGGCGATGCTCCACCCTTGTGAAGATGTCCCACAGCTCCTTTTCCATCAAAATACTTTTTATTTTGAATTTTCAAATGTTATAATTGGACACCCCATCCAATTTACTAGCTTCTCCAAGCATAGATTCCCCTAATTCTACCATTTCGCTAAAAATTGCTCCTATAGCGCCTTAATGAGGCCAAATGAAGAGCTTATAGAGTGATCAGAAGCCTCAAAAGTCAACTTCAAAATATGACGAAAAAAGTTTCAGGCCCTTCCACCTATTGATTTGGCCTAACTCGTCAAAATTGGTGGAAATTTTGAAAAATTGTTCCAATGCAGGATCATTAGCTACCCTGCCCTTGAAATGGTATGATTTGCCTCTTAATGCACTTTCTCCCCGCAATTCAGTGATCACTCTATCAAGAAAAGTTGTACTTGTAGAGTACAGTCATTTTCTATCCTTAATTTGAAGTATTTTTGCTTTTGGATGTTCTTAAACTGAATAATAGGTCAAAAGTTATAGGCCTCTAAAGAAGCCCAATATTCAGGAAATGAGATTTTGCGACACTATCGCATTTTTTGCCTATGACAGTTTACGCTCATTTATACATAGTGACAGTCACATTCATTTATGCAAACAACAGACTGTTTATGGCCAAATGTCACCGCTTATCAACAAGCAACTTCTGAGAAGAATTGGATGAATGCCAGCAGACTCCAACCAACTGGCAGCCGCATTTGATGACCTAATTTCTTAGTATAAATAGTTGTTCATACATTTTACAGATAATCGCTTCTAAACACTTTTCAACGCTTTTGTCTAGCAGATCGTTATCATGATCATAAGTATTGAATAGTTAGCTCTCTCTCAAGCCTGCGAGCTTGAACACTCTTGAGCATTCTAGCTTAGTTATTTAGAGTTGATTAGAGATTGCTATTGCGCATACTGCTTATCAGTAGTTGCTTAATTCAGACTTATATTTGAGCCACTCATAGATAGCTTAGAGTACGCGGCTTCGATCCGCAACTTGTTGTACTCATTTATATCTGTTTCGTTTTCATACTGAATCAATACTATCTTCTTATTGAATTCAACTTCGTCTCAGAATATATGCATTTCTGTAATTCTTCGTGACTGATTATTTGTTTGATAATTCAATGCTTTAATGTTTGGCTATGTAATCACTGTAGTACTAATGATTTCAAAGTTAGTTACTATAAGATCAAACGTGATTTCTATCACTATTGTTTTGTTCGAAATTGATAGGCGTAGTCATGCATGAAAAAAAGAGGAAGATAGTTTATTCCGCTACGCACGATAAGTTTTCTTTCTTGTTGTTTGAATAATTTTTATTCAATTCTTTTAGAACTATCTTTTACACATCTCTTTTCAATATCAAGATGTGCGATAGTAAGCCCGTGTCTACAAGTGTGGAGGTTGGTAAAAAACTATCTAACCAAGATGAGAGTGTGCTAGTTGATGCTATGTTGTTTCTCAATTAGTTGGTTCACTGATTTATCTTACAATTACTCGTCCTGATATAAGTTATGTTGTAAGTGTTGTGAGTCAATTCATGGCCACTCTTAGGGAGATTCATTGGATAGCAGCGAAGATAATTTTTCATTACGTAAAAGGGACACTAACCCATGGATTGTTATATGAGTGACATCATGCTTTACCAGTTTTGCAGGGCTTCGTTGATTTAGATTGGGCAGGTTGTGTAGGTGAGATAAGATTTACCACATGCTATGTTTTTCACATTGGTAATGGTGCATTTTCTTGGTCTAGTAAGAAGTAGGACGCAGTTGCTCTTTCTACCATAGAAGCAAAGTACAAAGCCCTATGTTCAGCTACACAGGAGGCAATTTGGTTGAGGAGAACGATGGAAGACATTGGAATCCTGCATGGTAAGCCCATTGTGATTAGGTGTGATAGCCAGAGTGCTATTCAGCTAGCCAAGAATCATGTATTTCACGCACGCGTGAAGTACATAGTGATTAAATATCATTTCTTAGAGAGAATTTGTTATCTAATGAAATAGATGTAGTGCATTATAAGACAAAGGATCAACTAGCATACATAGTTACCAAAGCTTTAAGTATTGATAAATTTGAGTTTTTTTTAGAGAGAAGCACTTTGTAAGAAAAGAAACTAGGGCTTAAGGGAGAGTGTTAGATTAGATAAGCCTGAGTTTATTTTACGGTTCCATGACTATTTCCTATTTTAGTAGTGTTTTTGAATTTTTTCGTTTATGTGTCAATATGCATGAGTGCCAACTTGACGGCAGATACTAAGTAAAGTCGGGACACGCATCTCGTAGCAGGGACCATATTGCCATGCAACAGTGACCCCATAATATATGTATGTGTTTTTCAGTTATTTTATGAATACAATGCATACAACATTCTCTTGGGTTGTGGAGTGATATCTCTTTTAGTTTATTCGTGTGTTTGATGAATTGCTTGCTAAATTATTGACTATGCTACTAGTAAGATCCTTGACACAATAATCTTTTCATGTTTGCTCCACATACAAAGGTGATGCAACTCATGTATGCTCTATTTGGAGATCTATTATTTATATTTTCATTGCAAGATTCCATGGTAGATTTAAAAGCTTTAGCAAGTTTAATTGATTTTCTTAACATGAATCTCATCCTCAAGATAATTGTAAAAAAAATGCACAAGTGACATGCATATGACAAATATTCCAACCAAATTGTATAGAAAGAGCAATGAACATATGACTAGAAATCATCTTTGCAGCTTTTGAGAAAGTCTTCTTATAATCTTACCCTTTAATCTGAAAATTTTCTTTTGCAACCAAGCATGCTTTATAGTGCACAATAGCCTCATCTAAAATAATATTGGGAGAGTTTCAATAAATTCACCAAAAGATTCTCAAGTATCTTGCCACAACTTTTGCAATAAATAATGAGGAGCAAACTTGATTTTGGAAAATTTGCAAATAAATAAAGTAGACTCCACATCTTACTTATGCACAGAATGAAATATGTGACATAATTAAAAGAATTCTAGGTATGCGAAGTGCATTTTAAGTGGTGTCTTTGAAGCACATTAGGGAACTTGTAGTGTGACCAAATAAATAAATTCTCTACACATTGTAGAATTGTGAGTAAGGATGGCCAATAGCAGGATGCCACATTAGCTCTTTTGGGCCCAAGTATAAAAACTCGTTTTCTTTGCATTTAGTGTACTCATTTCTCATTTGTGTATGTAGAGCTTAACTTCCCTGTGTGTGTGTGTGTGTGTGTGAGAGAGAGAGAGAGAGAGAGAGAGAGAGAGAGAGAGAGAGAGAGAGAGAGAGAGAGAGAGAGAGAGAGAGAGAGAGAGAGAGAGAGAGAGAGAGAGAGAGAGAGAGAGAGAGAGAGAGAGAGAGAGAGAGAGAGAGAGAGAGAGAGAGAGTTATAAGGCTGCACTTAGCTCATCTTGACAAAGCAAGATTGAAGCTCTTTGAAGCCATAATCCAACAAGGTAAAATACAACTGAAAAGCAAAATACAGTACTAGAAAGCACCATAAAGCATAACCACTTTTAAGACGTCCAGTTGATACCTGCCACCATCCCACAAAACAAAACCGCTCAAGTTAGTTCAGTGAGGAAGGCAAGTGTCATAGCTGAACTACAATTGTTATTCATGTCCAAAAGAAGTTATACTACTTAATAGCTTTGAATAGCATCATAAAATTTAGTCCAATCTTCCCAAACATATGATGTTTTAGCGATAGGCCAAGCCGTTATATCACCATATTAGGACGAGTGCCATACTGATCAGCTTACGATCAATTGGTCCATATCAGTTCATTTTATGCTTAAAAGAGTATGAAAAAATATTAACCGTTTAAATTTTTACTTAGCCAAAAGACCTGGTGTGGACACGTGTGCTCGTATCAGAGCAAATCCATGCTATACTGATCCAAGTGGACCTTACGGAGTAAGGTACGTCACGCACTACTGTCCATACTCCTGAGCATATCCATGCTTTCTAGTTGTATCTCACCAAGGGTCTAAAGTGACACTTGACAGGGTAGGTTAAGATGGTATCATGATTGTTATATGGGAATCACATAACGACCATAACATATGGACACTATTTTGGATAGACAGATTGGCTTATTTAGTAAGTGATTTCCAATGTCTTTACTAGGTATTAGGGCAGATCCATGCAATACTAACCCTTCCATAGAGACAACATGTCTTATGCATTTCCATGTTGTCTAAGACTGTCTTACTTGGAGTCCTTGCCATAAAAATTATTCAATAATATTGTTTTTAGTAAGAGTCAACCCTTTTTTTTTATCTATATAAAAAGAAAGACGCATTTTAAAGGATCGTAACCGTGGTTAATGTATTTATTTTGCAAAAAAAACTTACTCGTCCATGTGTTGTAGCATTCGTATCTAAATTGATAACAAAAAGCCCATAACTGAATGTTTGCAGACGAAATTTCATGAGATGCTACCATAGTAGGTTTTCCGTAGGAGTGCTATCTTTACACCATAGCGAGAAGTATTAGCATTTCGAGTACATAGTAAGAATAGAGACCATCCTACTCTTTAAGATAATAGAAGAAATGAGTTGTAGAGTGTGAAAGATTTCAGATCCTTAAGATCCAATCTACTTGAATGATCTTTGGTCAGAAAGAGAAATACACTACCAATTTTACCAATGTAGAAAAATCAGCATCTACACACAATTTGAGATGCAAACACTAATAGAACTTGATCAAACTTGAATGAAATGATTATGTACAGTTGCTGTCCGTAGAAAACCAGCAAGCTACTGTATTTCACACATGTGGATAGCAAATATAGATCATTCTACACATAGAATTGCAAGCAATCACCAAGATAGTGCACCAATGGATAGTAGAACCCAAGAGAACCATGTATAAGCATGAAATGAGATAGAGAAGAGAGAAGATGACTCTCTCCACGAGTTACATCCTTTTATAGCAGGTCCAAACCCTATTTGGCCACTTGGCTTTCCCACCAAAATGCTAACCCTACCAATTTTGGGTCTAGATTCAATGTACCCAACATATTCAAATTGAATCTACTCAAACTCGCATTCTATCTTTCCCACACTTTCAAAAAAGTGTTTATGAAATTTAGACTAATGAACTTTGAAAAGTCAACCTCTAAGTCTAAAACAAGTTTTGGCCTCAATATGCCAAATATGGAAATATTGCAAAATATGATGAAACTAGTTGAATCTTTCACATAGAGTACAAAAGCGAAAACAATTCATAGTAGGATGATGAGCCGAAGGTTCATAATCCCACCGTATTATCATAAAAAGGCCTTAGTAGGAGTCCATTGTTGGATCTCCCTCATATTGCTCATAGTAAATATAAAGCTGGGAGCGGGCTAGGTGCGTGGATCGAGAGTGCCACAATTAGCAGCAAAATAATTCAAATGAAGGATTCATACAAATGCGCAATAGAACAATAACAACAGTAGGACAAATTGCACTCTGATTATTATCAACAATGAGTACAATGACATGAAGTTATAACTTCAGCTTGTTGAGCATGATAACGCAGATACTGATTAACAAATTATCAGACTCGAAATATCAGAAGAAGTTTTATGATGAAGTTACACCGTCATTCTGGTTGTAACTGTCATTGTCATGTACAAAGTTGGCGGAACATCACTGTAAAGTTGTTGGGGGTCAGACAATATCAAAAAACTACATAGGGTTGAGAAATTTACACTGGGTCGAAAAATATGTTGAGGGTTGAATTTTTCAGGGTCGGAAAAATTAGACCCGATTCCGCTCCAGGGTCGAACACGTCCGGATAATTTAGTGAAGGGTCAGAAAATATTTGAACCGACTCGACCTAGGGTCAAAAAAATCTCTGTTTTGAACGACTTTTCAAGATGCTCATTAACAAAAGAATTTAAGGCTGAGCATTGAAATCCAACACTCCCCCTTAATGTGGATCCTGGAAAGTTTTGATCTTCAGATTTAACATGTCGTTGAATATGAGATGATGCTCGTTTGGTAGGGCCTTTGTGACGTAATCTGCTACCATTGATTGCATTTGTGTTGCCCAATATTTTGACGATGGTATTTCACACTCAACTCTCAAATGCAGTTCTTGGCCCAGAATGATCGGTTGGGAAAGAATGTTGGTCTTTGTTGAAGATCCTTGACATATTCCAGATACCTAGGTGTTCAAACATATTGGGCGGTCTTTGATTTCCATGTAGGCTGGGTGAAAGGGAAAAACCTGAAAAAGTCTCAAACATCATATTATATTAATATAAAATTTCGGTTACATTGGCAATTCGGTAAAATTATGGAAAATTGAAATTACACAGCCATTCCTAAGACTGATTTATTCCTGCAGTAGACTAATGATAACTCCTTGTTTTGCACTTTCTCTCTTAAATAATGATATTTGATTTCAATATGCTTGGTTCGTGAATGAAATCTCGGATTGAGAGAGAGAGAGAGAGAGAGCAATGGTGTTTTGATTGTCACATAAAATGGTTGTTGGATGTGACTGTGCAAGTTCGATTTCTACTAGCAGGTGCCTCAACCAAATTGCCTCCTTAGTAGCATTCATGGTAGAATGTATTCTGATTCGGTTGATGATAATGCTACTGAGGTATGCTTTCGGCTGTTCCAAGAGATTGGGCCTTGATTATATAAAAATATAAATCCAAAAGTCGACCTTCTGGTATCAATGTCCCCTGCCCAATCTGCATCTGTGTATCCTTGTAGAATATTGGCAAATTGGCTGCATCCATAGCATATGCTAAGATGTTTGGTTGCTTGGATGTACTTCATGACCTCTGTAAGTGCTTTCCAATGGGCTAGTCCTAGATTTGATAAGAACTGGCTGAGTGAACTGATTGAATATGCAATGTCAAGTCAAGTGTAGATCATTGCATACATCAGTGAGCCAGTGATGGAGTGAAACATATATTTTTTCATTTTCTCCTTCTCTTCCTCGGTTTGAGGAGATTGTTCCTTTGACAACTTTAGTCAGGGTCGAGTGGAAAGTAACTTGGTTTGCAGTTGGCCATTCCATACTTTTCCAGCACGTTTGTAAGATATCTCTGCTGGCTGATAAAAATTAGTCTGCTTGGTCGAATTCAGAAAATTTTGATTCTGAGACTATAGTGGGCTCCACCCATATCAGTCATTTTGTACTCCTTGGCTAGAATGCATTTCATATTCTTCGTCAAATTTAGATTGTTACTAAATAATAGTGTATCATCCACATAGAGAGTGATGATGATGAAGAATTTTGATACAGATTTGGAGTAGATATTCGAATCTACTGAGTTTGAAATAAAACCATTTTCAATAAGGAATACATTTATTTTTTGGAACCATGCTTTGGGTGACTGTTTCAGCCCATAGAGTGCCTTGTGAATTTTGAATGGAACCGACATCTTTCATTTTTATATGGAGGAGATTTGTGTATAGTAAAGTAAGCAAGATCCTTACAAAAATTGGGCTACATAGGTTTATTGAGTTAATAAAATAGTTCATAAATGTAAATATGTAATATTCTGCCGACAAAAATCTGAGATGCAGGATTTAGAAGGCAAAATATTTCAAAAACCGACAACTTCAAAAAATTGCAAGAAATTGGAGGGAAACCCCAAGTGGTTTCCTGAACAACTACTTAAACCCTCCAATTTCCCTAAGAATTTATAAATGCATTTGTAACTACTTAAACCCTCCAATTTCCCTAAGAATTTATAAATGCATTTGTTCATACCCATGGAGATGAGAGAGGGAGAGAGAACCTTTTTCTTAAACCCTTGTTCATATAGACGGACCTCTTTCTTAAACCCTTGCTTTAAGCTTTAATTTTAAACTCCTCTTCTATTAAATACTAACCAAAAGTAACGGTAGTTTTCTTGTTGTGCTTCACAGCGAGAGGGAGAGAGGGAAAGGGAGAGCGAGCAATGGGTGTTTCGATGGGCATTCCCTCTCGCTCTCGAGATCTCCTCACAACTTTCACACACCTCTGTGCTACTTGTTCTGCTTCTCAAGCCTCTGCTTTTTCTTCCTATTCCTCTTCATCTTCTATCTCCTCAGCTTGCGCATTCTATTCAACTTGTGCATGCTGCCAAGCCTTGGATCGAGGAGCCACATTGGACAGATTTGCTCCATGCAGCTGGCTGTCGAGAACTCAGGTTAGCAAAATTTCATTTAATTTCGCTATTTTCCCAATTGTTCAGTATCAAAGAGACAGATGAAGTACAAACTGGGGAAGCTTTCATGCTGGTGTGAGGACGTGGCTGGAGTTACAAGTTTAGCACCGCCAGCCCGATTTCAATAGATATATGTACATGCTTGAACTACGTTCTTATATGGTTTAGAGATTTATGGCAGGAATTAATAAAGCTGGGCCAAAATTGATGCTCATTCATAAGCCCATTTTTTAGTAACATGGGGTTTTCTCTGATTTCTTTGTTGGTTGTGCACAAGAGTCAAGGGTTGTCCTTACAAGAATACAATGTAGCTTGAAACTTTTGGGATACACTATTGTGTAGATAGAGCGACACGAAGTGAGCTGAGTCCAGATATTTGTTTAGTATGTACTTCTTCAAAAAGAGTTCATATTAATTTGTCATCTTGTATTGGTGGAAACTATGGCATGACACATTCTATGTAAATTATAATGGACTTCTTACACACCCTAGTTTTCTATTTACAATAATTGCATTGTTTATTATCTATGCATCATATGTATTGAAGGGATTATTAAATGAACCATTGATTGACAAGCTACCATTGTAATTGCTGATAGCTGACATCTAGCTTAGTTAAAGTCCAATCCTAATATAGTTCCAAGTGCATTATAGAGATCTTGCAACAATACAACATCTAGAAATGATAACTTGCAAACCTCAATCACACAAGATCATCACATACATGGAGAATCTCTCCCTTTGATGCTACTTTTTTCACGTTTCACGAGGGAAGAATGAGATACAAATGGCACTAGCAAGATTTTCTTGCTGATTAGTTTATCAAGACCTAAAATGTACAGATTGACTTGAATTGACAATATTTTGATCTTTCTATGCATCAAATAGATTGTGTCTTTGCTAATTTGGATGCCTTAGACTGGCGGGAATTGTATACTTCTTGTGGAATAGCTGAAACCATCTACTGATGTCTAAATTTCTGAAACCATATGAAAATGCAGTTCTTAAACCATCTATTGATGTCTAGATTTCTAATGAATGTAGCCTGCAGCCATCTGAAACCAAGCAACAGATCTGCATAACAATTGCTTTTTTGATATCCTTTCACATGATACCCATATTGGCAAATCTCCAAAAAAGTAAAATAAAATTGCGTTCGCATTCCTGAACGCATTCCGGATCGCGGACTGCAACTTTGTTTTTAAAGCATGTGAAAAATACAAAAAAGTTCCAATCATCTAGTTTCGGGCTTTGTAAATTTCTGCATTTTTTGGCATCGTTCTTTGAGTAATTTCAAGCAATTAGCTCTAGTTGTGTTTGCAAATGTTCTGCATCTTTGTATACTTTAAATTGTTATTGCTCAAAGTTCACTTAAAATCTGGACTTTGCAGATTGTCCCCAATATACATGAACGGGAAATGTTAGGAATGAGCCACAGTTTTGCTACAGATGCCAAAAAAGGTTTGAATCATCTTGATTTCAATATTATTCTATGTTTAGCATTGAGGTAAGTTCACAAAGATTGTATTGTACTCTCCTTTTTGATTGCATCAAATTGGAAAGAGTAAAAGAAGGCAACATTCATAACCATGCACAATTATGCTCTTCATTGAGAGGTAAGATATTAGATTGTCACAACTTTTATATATTTGGTCCTAGATAACGAATTATGTAGTCTTTGGATTTTATTAAAAGAATTTAACAGGGTGTCATTAGATTTTCAATTTGAACCCCTAACTTGCCAATTTAATGCATTCTAATGATTTTGAGCTTTGTTATGGTTTTGAAGGAGTAAGGTTCCCAGAACTGGGACAATTTAATGTGGCCAGAATGGCAAAGGACCCACAACTTATTACATACTACGTGGAACCCAATTCCCAAAATTCATTGCACATTAGGGCAAGGACCAAATTAGAGCAACTAAACAAGATGCAAGTTGGAAATTTGAACTTAGTTTCACTCCAAAAAGAGATGTTTTATTATTTTAGAAAAATTTGAAGGGGCAATGTGGGTCAACTCTACAGATTTGAATGTTAAGAAGCATAGTCTAGGATATAAATAGCAAAAGTAGCATAGAGTAAGAGTAAGCTAGTAAGGATTAGTCTTTTACCCTCAAAGGACTTCATCACGCTGTATTGCTAAAACTCTTGCATGATTTGATTAACAAGGTGTGGAATACATGGGTTGTTGTCATGAGCTAGGTTATTCATATATGCCTTGCCAGTTCTCTTTTTGTTGCTTAGTTGAATATAGAGGATGATGGTGTCTTATATTAGCCAACCTCAATTATTGTTTTATGGCAGCCATGTGTGGTCAATGTGAGAATTCATGGCAATGTGTTTTGTAATTTCAAATTTTTACATATCCTATTCTAAATTCAATCTTTATGAAAGGTAGACATATGTGTAAGCAAATCAAAGATCAGTTTTGCACTTAGCCATGGGAGCTAATTCACTCAACATATCACAAATTGCAATAACACCTTTTGTGTCAAAGGGTCGCCGCTTTGTTGCATTTGCACACAAAATGATAACGTAATGAATGAATTATCAACAATATTTTGATTTGGCAAAAGTTAAGCTTGTAGATAAGGTACAAAGCTCAATTATAGATGCATAGTCCTCTCCCTTATTGGAGGGCAAATTATCCTTTTGTTTGTGTCTTTCTGTTACAACTCCCTAGGATCATCGACTGCCTTGAAGGTTCCGCATGCCCCACACCAGTGACGACGCACCGTAACCGCCCAACCGTAGGGTCACAACTGACCCACCCCCATGCTCTGGAGCAATCGACATAATCATGCCTGGTCAAGCCTCCTACGATAACTCCAGTCGTGCGTCATGCCCCTTGCAAGGCCGTCACTGAAGGGCGTACCGTTATGGTACATAACATCCCCCCCCCCCATAAAAACTTCCTTCTATGGGAAGAAACCAGGGAATCTAAGTCTTAAATCCTCCTCCTTCTCCCAGGTGTCCTCATCATCTGACCTACCTTTCCAACGAATCAGATGTTTAGAAATCAAACGATTTCTTAGCTGATGTCGTCGAGTATCCATGATCCTTTCCGGTTCATGGGGTACAAAAGCAGTCAAATCCTCCAATAGAACTAGATCATCTTTCCCACCAAGTCGTTCCTTTAAACGACTAACATGGAATACAGGATGAACCTTAGTTCCACCAGGGAGTTCTAGTCTATAAGCAGCCCTACTGTTAGAGTCCAGTTACGACTCTATCATGACCTTGGCACGGCCGGTCACCTGAGGGCCTGAGGCCAAGTATTGGCAAGGGCCAGTGACCGAGGAGGACATCAGTCCCAAGTTGGGACCGGTGCATCACGAGCAGTGACCCGGTGTGGCCGCCTGACAAGTTGTCAGAGATGCGGTGTGTCTTGACCGTCGGGACCCTAGCTGTCAGTGACGACATGCTAGCCGGCAAGTAGTCGGGGTGACCAAGAGGGTCACAGGTCTTTGGCGGGGCACGGGGGTGGTACCCTATGAGTCACTCAGTATTCACAGGTCACAGGGGCTAGGCATGCCAAGTGGACTGATCACCCACAGGTGGATGCCATGTGCCAGTTGACGGGAATAGCAGGTAGGACTCAAGGAGGGGGTGCCTATGGTTGGGAGGTTCATTCTACACACCGGCTTCTAGGATTCACGAGCTTGGAGAGACTGGCTTGTGACAATTGGTATCAGAGCCTCGTTCTAGAGAGAGAAAACGTCGTTCTAGAGAGAGAGTGTAGAAATTGTCAGATTTTGCTTGTTTTTGAAGGATTTTGGAGGGAGAAAACGTGGGAGACAGATTGGAGAAGAAAGGTGGTCCTCCAGTGCTGCTGTTCCAGCATACAGGGAGCCCACAAACACCCGTTTGAGGGAGGAAAAACTTGGCAAAAGAAATCAGATGCTCCTGCGCATTTTTTTAGAAGGATTTTCGCTCATAACTTTCCGGAGCCTTCTCGGATCCTGATCAGATTTTGGGAGCATGTTTCTAATATCCATAGCGATCCTTTAGAGCCATTATACGCCGGTTTTGGACCAGATTTTCCTCTGTTTCACTAAAAAGTCGGTTTCCAAGCAAAAAACAGGTCAGATTTTTGGATTGGACATAACTTCTCCGATTAATCTCCAATTTCTGCTGTTAAAGTTTCAAATTGGGCCTAGTAGGAGGGCGACCTACTGCTAATTGACCGTTCGTGAAAAGCTTTTGCCGTTTGGAAGAAATTCGACTTCAAACAACCTGCTTTTTTCCTGTTTTTTTCGACTTTCAAGCCGATTTGGTGCCCAAATTAAGCTCTTTACCGACTTGTGTACCAGCGTAGGACGCAAGGGAAGTACTACCTGTTACTTGGCTTTGTTATTTTCCAGTTGTCTTTTGTCTCTTTCAGTTCTAAATTGTCAATAGGCTGAACATTTCTTTTCCTGACTCTGTTTCAATAAGTGCAATTGTGTTTCATAATGGAAGATGATAGAGTTGATATTCCGCTCAGTCCACCCGTTGCTCTTCCATCACCACCACCCAGCCCTGTGCTTAGTCCTGCCCATAATCCGCCTACAGTGGCTGCCCGTTCGCCTGCTGGTACTTCCCCTTCTGTGCAAGCTCGCATGGATAGTGTGGAAAAGACCGTCGCAGAGATGCGAGCAATGATGGTAGCTGGTGGTTATGCGTCTTCCTCGCAGTATGCTCCACCTTATCCGTCTTCTGCTGTTCATCCTATGTCACCTCCACCCTATCCAGAAGACAAAGATATTAAACCTATCCGTTTCGCTGGAAACACTCCCCAACGCAATACTGATATCGTAGGTCAGTGGTTGCATAAGTGGGAAGAGTATTTTGATTTGAAACGGTCCCCAACTGATGAGGGTTGGCGGGTCCGCAAAGCTGCTTACCATTTCACTGATTTTGCTGACAGGTGGTGGTGCAAGTTGTTGAAGTCTAACCAGGCTCCATCCACCTGGCTTGAGTTTAAGCGAGCTTTTAGAGCTCAGTTTATTCCTCCACATGAGCATGTGTGTGCAACGGATGCTTGGCTTTTGCATCGTCAGAGGCAGTACATGGTGCAGGAATATGCTGACAGGTATCGTGAGATACTTATCAAGATTCCGGAAGAGATTCCCGAGTGGCTGGTAGTCCACAAGTTCATATTTGGCCTTCGTGAAGAGTTGAGGCCTTCGGTGCTTAATGAAGGGTGCAAGACCTTAGAAGAGGCAGTTGCTACAACTCTCAACTTTGAAGGTAATGTGCGCACCAAGGCTGAATCTGGAGCGCCAAGGTGGCCTCAGAAGAAGGGTTCGCGAAAGTCTGGTCAAGTTGGTCAGAAAGGCTTTTCGCAGAAGGATCCTATCCAGATGCAGCAGACTTCGAAGCGCAAGGCGGGATCTCCTATGGCTCGTCGTGCTTACGACAAATCTCTCCTCAAACCTGAGCAAAAGTAAAAGGCCAAGAAAGACGAATTATGTTTTTTCTGTGTTGGCAAGCATCATTTCAAAGATTGTCCTCGACGTACGGGCAAGAAGCTCCATACTATGCAACGTCAAGATGAGGGCAAGGATGAGGAAATTTTGGATGACTTGTTGGTAAGTGATGATGAGGACACTCGTCGTGTCATGACTATTTTGGTGCGGAAGCTTGTTCCAGAGGCACCAATTTGTTTCTTGTCCACCAAAGCGCGGGAAGCTTATCAGTTTCCAAATAGTGAACTGATACGCATGAGGGGAAAACTGGAAGGTCATGACGTGCTCGTCTTATTTGACACCGGTTCCTCGCATAATATCATCAATTCTCGTGTGGTGAAGAAATTTCACTTGGCCACTGTTCCATCTGATTACTGGTATACTGTTGAGATGCCAGATGGTAAGGGAACAGAGGTTTGGGATGAAAGAATCTCTCGGCGTCTTTGTCTATTCAGACGTATACCGAGAAGTTAGATTTTGAAATCACTAAACTAGCTAAGTTTGATATTGTACTTGGTAAGCGGTGGCATGCAAGTGAGCAGCCCGCTATAGATTTTAAATCACATGTGTATAAGTTTGGGCATGAGGGTATGTCTCATGTCTTAAAGGGGGAGAGACCATCTGTTGAGGGTCCTCTTGTTACCTATATGCAAATAAAGAGAATGGAGATTCAATATTTGTGGTTGTGTTATGTGAATGTTGATTCCAGTTTTGATTCTTATGTTGATAATAATCAGATAAGCAAACTCACTAATAAACCACAAGAACCTTCATTTACTTTTGCATCCCCTAGTGCACATGTATTTGCATTACAGTCTAGATGTGACCCAGCAAGTGAGTTGGAGAAGTCCATCCACACGCAGTTCAAACACGTGCTAATTAGTAATATGCCGGAGGGATTGCCGCCTAGTCGGAACGTTGATCATCGTATTGAGCTTGTTCCAGGGGCAAGTCCGGTATGTAGGCCTCCTTATAGGATGAGCCTAAAAGAGGAAGAGGAAGTCAGAAAGATGTTGGAGGAGTATCTCAAGCTGGGGTACATCCATCCGAGTTATTCACCTTTCGCCTCTCCTATTTTACTTGTTAAGAAAAAGGATGGTAGTTTCCGGATGTGTGTAGATTACAGGGGATTGAATAAGATCACTGTAAAGCACAGGTATCCGATGCCCAGGATTGATGATCTACTGGATGCATTGCAAGGTGCAACCATAAGATAGATCTCAAAAGTGGATACCATCAAATACGGATTTGAGATGAAGACGTCCAGAAGACGGCCTTCCGAACCCGTTTTGGTCATTTTGAGAATGAGTCTGTGGCCATGGCTCCAGTTCTCAAGATTGTGGATACCCAGAAACCTTTTGACCTAGAGACGGATGCAAGTGGCATTGCCGTAGTGCAGTGTTGAGCCAAGAGACCAATAGCCTTTGAGAGTAAGAAGTTGACACCAGCTCAACAGAGATATCCTACACACGAGCAAGAGCTGTATGCGATTATACATGCGCTCAAGGTGTGGAGACATTATTTATATGGCGCCGAGTTTTATGTGTACACTGATCATCATACTTTAAGGTATTTTTGCACTCAGCCAGATTTGAAGGGCCGCCAAGCTCGGTGGGCCGAGCTGATGCAGGAATTTCATTTGGAAATTTACTTCCGAAGAGGGAAGGAAAATGTGGTCGCTGATGCACTATCTCGTATACTGCATCAGATGAGCTTTACTGTGGTTGACAGTGGTCTCATGGAGGAGATTAAGAAGCCTCAAGAAAAGGACCCCCGTTGTCAGCGTGTGTGGCCTAATGTGCGCAAGGTAGTCGACCAAACGGAAGAGTTAGTCGAGGCTGTCGCTTCCGTAGAGGCACACACCAATAAATATCTAACATACACCGTGAAGGATGGTATTTTATTGAGAAATGGAAAAGTTTTCGTGCCAGACGTGAAGGATCTTCGTCGTAAGATACTTCATGAATGCCATGATAGTCCTTGCGCAGGGCACCCTGGTATTGATAAGACCAGTGAGCTTTTGAGAAGGCATTATTTCTGGCCACGATTGCAGTGGGATGTAAGAGAGTATGTCCAGCGTTGCACGTCTTGTCAGGTGAACAAGGCCGAGAGAGTAAGTCCTTCGGGCTTGCTACATCCACTTGAGATACCTACAGGAAGGTGGGAAAGCATCTCTATGGATTTTATTGTTGGGCTACCCAAGACCCAGAATGGATTCAATTCCGTTATGGTACAGTATTCACAGGTCACAGGGGCTAGGCATGCCAAGTGGACTGATCACCCATAGGTGGATGCCATGTGCCAGTTGACGGGAGTAGCAGGTAGAAGGACTCAAGGAGGGGGTGCCTATGGTTGGGAGGTTCATTCTACACACCGGCTTCTAGGATTCACGAGCTTGGAGAGACTGGCTTGTGACACCTACCAATCTTGTTAAGAACTTTGAAAGGACCGCTAAAACGTGGAGATAACTTCGGACATTTCCCCGTTCGAAGTGTCTTAGAGTCTTTTGGGTTTCTAAGATACACCCAATCACCGATATCAAATTTCTCGAGGAGCGCGGCTTCGGTTAGCATAAAATTGGGCTCGATCTCCCAATGGTTGAGTTCGCATACAATAGTATGAAGCATTCTGCCACTGGTTTTAGTCCTTTTGTGCTCTGATACCAACTGTTACAACTCCCTAGGATCTTAGAACTATTCCTCAAAAGAAACTTTATGAAAAGATGTATAAATATATGGGTGAAGTGTAGCAATAAAGGCCAAGGATTGGGATGTCTTGTGATAGAATGTGACCTAGGAGATCATACACTTACGCACACCCCACACCAGTGACGATGCACCGTAACCGCCCAACCGTAGGGTCACAACCGACCCACCCCCATGCTCTGGAGCAATCGACATAATCATGCCCGGTCAAGCCTCCTACGATAACACCAGTCCCGCGTCATGCCCCTTGCGAGGCCGTCACTGAAGGGCGTACCGTTATGGTACGTAACACTTTCTATCCCTCTCTCCTTTTTTCTTAATAACAAATCAATGAAATCATAGTATCTATTTTATAACTACTTGTCTCTGGGAGCTAATTCACTCAACATATCACAAATTGCGATAACACCTTTTGTGTGAAAGGGTCGCCACTTTGTTGCATTTGCACACAAAATGATAACGTAATGAATGAATTATCAACAATATTTTGATTTGGCAAAAGTTAAGCTTGTAGATAAGGTACAAAGCTCAATTATAGATGCATAGTCCTCTCCCTTATTGAAGGGCAAATTATCCTTTTGTTTGTGTCTTTCTATCACTCTCTCCCTTTTTCTTAATAACAAATCAATGAAATCATAGTATCTATTTTATAACTACTTGTCTCTCCTTAAAACTAGAAAATTGTACTCTACCAACGACTTCCACAAGATGATTACATTATAGTCCATAGAAAAACTGTTGAAAAAGCCAAATAATGTTACCAAATATTAAAAGTCGGAAGGAATTTTCTATTAGAGTGTGTCAATGTCCGATTCTTAGCTATTGCTGAATTTTCTTCGTACTTTTTTTATTTATCAAAACTTTAAGAACAAGCGATCGAATCAAGACATCGACAAACCCATGATAAAAAAGAACGAACAAATGAAAATTGGAAAGTGATTTTTTAGATTATTGATATGTGTTAAGTTTATAGATTAGCAATGAAATTTGACATTTATTGGTTTTCTTGTTTTCACAAAATTAGAAATGAATATACTACACATGTTTTCATCTTGTGCATTTTAGTTCTTAACATCACATTCTGACAGTTGAGCTTGCAATTTGGTTCAAGTATCATGAATATATTCATGGCCGAGATCTTGGCCTTGAGACGGATGTGTACAAGCTATTTCCGCTTGACATTTCTAGGTCTACAAAGTATCCAAGTTCTTCATATTAGAATCTTTCATTGATGATCATATCATATTTGGAGAAAAGTTATATACTACTTTTAGGTGATTTTAATGCTTGGACACGGTGACGTAAAATTGATATTTATGGTGTGGAAGCCGATGCTTTCATGTTTGCAATTGACCATGAAGAGTTGGGCATATTTTCAGATAGACATGGTCCAATCACAACTTATGATGAGCACCTTCTCATGAGTTGGTCATTTATAATGGTCTAGCTTGATTTGTGGTTCAAGTGATTTTACTCGCCATTCACATAGTCGTGGTAATGGTGTTGTTGATTATCTCATGGGGTCATTCTCTCAAGCATCTCTCTCACTACACCTTTAAATCACTCTTCCCTCTCCTTCCACTTGGTTCTATCATAGATCATACATCATCACCCCCTCCACCTATCTCTTGCTTTTACACAATGCCTCATACATCCCTCACCTCAAGAATCAGTTCTTGCCTTGCTTCATCATCTACCACTAAGAGCCCTTTGGAATTCCAAGCCAACTTCCTCCTCACCACAACTCTCCATATTGTTGCTTTTCTTTGCTTTCTCCTTGAAACCATATAAACCTAAATCAAAATCTTGCCACGTCCTTACAATATTTTGTATGATGAGGTCTACAATTCCATGTTGTCCATGTTTAAGTCTTTTCCTCCCACTCTGTACGAGATGCTAGATGCCAATACCACACCTTACTTCGACGTAACAAGGCTGCTGACATGGGAACTTAAAACAAGAGACTCTTGGAACTATTATGTAGCTTTTCATCTTCCTCGGGCTCCTCCCCCACCCTTGAGAAAGATTTATATACCTAGACTAAGTATGACATTGCTTTATGTGTTGTACTTACAAGAATCCCCATCGCCATCTTACTTAAACCCTTAGATTTCTCATTTTTACCCTTGATTGTATGTGAAGCCATTGATTGCTTGAAATGTGATTGTGCATGAGATGTGGAGGACCTTGAGGTTGAGCTCCTTATTGCTGTTGTCAACTTCCTAGTACTTTCCACCCTCCTCAATTGTGTTGTCATTTCAATTTCTCCACCTTCATGGTGTACCAATGTCGTCCATCTGTTACATAATAGTGGTGTTGAAGAGTAATGCCTGTTTTACCCCTTTGGCTAAGCACTAATTTTGTTGTAAGTTGTATATAACTCATGGGGCATGTTATTAATTAAATACATGAGACCATCCTTTTGTAAGTTGAGTAAATTAGTGCAAGTGGCCCACTTGGCCAAGTAGCTCACTCATATGGTTGACACCTAGACTTTCCATGCATGTATTTGAGGTGCTTGCCTGGTAAGGGATTTGGAGGACCCACGGCCTCCTCTCTCTCTCTAGCAATTCATTTTCTCTTCTAACTTTTTGTTTATGCAATTCTCCTTATATGTGATATTTTCCATAGCTAAGTTTCTCAAGCTTTCTTGGTTGATCTAGTATTGACGTTAAGATACTCTATAACAAGGTCTTGCAATTCATCATGGAATCAGAGCAGGTATTTTTGAAATATCTCTATATGCTTTTGTGCAGCTAAGAAGCGACAAAAGGTTGCGGGAGCTACTGAAATAAATGCAGGTGAAGGGCGTTCAGATGGGGACAAGTTCTCGGAGAGAGATGCTGCTTTACAATCAGCTATCTCTCATATCACAAGTCAATTTGGAAAGGAGAGTGTGTTGTGGCTGGGACGTAATACTGATTTGAAGAACGTGCCAGTCATTTCCTCAGGGTCACTCACCCTTGATGTTGCACTTGGTGTTGGTGGCTTACCCAAGGTTCATGTACTAATGATTGAAATGCTGCTAAACAGTTTCTCTACTTGTTTACACACGTCTCTCCCATTAAGTAACACAAAAATTACCATTCTTGAAGCTCTTTTGGTCTTAGTGCAATTCATGCCCATATGAATTCGAAAGCTCAGTTTGTTTCAGTTAAGTTACAACTGAGTGATTGCTGGTTGGAAATTGCACGGTTAACAGGCCTTTCTAACTACCCTAGTAGTTGTTTCAGAAAGCTCGGGTGAATTCCACTATATGCAAAGGTTCATGCTCTTAAATTTGATTGTCCTCTGGAGCAAGAACAACTTCCTGGTTACAATGATTCATCTATATGAGTGGTTGGAATTTATACTCAAAATTTGACTCTGTTCAGCAAGTGTATTCTGTGCTTAACTTGTTTTTGATGCCATGTATGCTTGTGATACTGAGCTGCTCAAGCTGTGTTTATGACGTAAATAGTAGCACATAGTAAATCTTTTTTCTGAAGGTAAGTCTCTGTTCATGTCTGTTCGCTTATGTCGTTTATACTCAGCCTATTGTTGGTTTTAACTCATTCAGGGGCGAGTGGTTGAGATTTATGGTCCAGAAGCTTCTGGAAAAACGACTCTTGCACTGCATGTAATTGCAGAGGCACAAAAACTTGGAGGTACCAGGAAACATGTTAACATGTTACCTTTTTGTAAATCTAAAGACGAAAACTGTTTACGTCAGCTTTAGTGCTTGTTGAAGCATCCCAAGTACCCTTTTTTTAAATGAGGAGATCTTGTTACTTGGGATGAATTCTTCTCATTTAGAAAACTAACTACTACTGACATATTGCCACAATGTAAGGCGATCGATCATTGAAGCTCATGCTTGTAGCCATGGTTGTATCCTATACCTTCAACCCTGGAAATTGCATTTTCATATTACTATTTGACCAATGTATATATTTACTGTCAAGCTGTCCAAAACTACTTAACCTTTTGTATTGAAAACCTTTTATGAATATAGCTGCAGATATCCTACCAAGTCAAATATCAAAAAATGTGATCTTAAAATGGGTAAATTTGTTAACATGAACTTTCTAGACTTTTGCCATATTAGCATAAATAGAGACCAAGGATCTATCATTTCTCAGATTATGATTTTGGTGTCCTAAACTTCTTGTAGGGGAGTTGTATGTGTTTGGAGATCTGGCTGAGCTATTGATAACCATTGATATTCATCGAGTTTTCTTAGTTCGAGATTGTTTTGTGAATGCTTTATGATATCATATGTTTCCATTCGTGCCATTATCTGTGATTGAGTTCCTAACACGGTATTAGAGCACTTTCCTATGGTTTGAATTTTTTTCTCCATCTTCCTCCTCCCTCATTGCTGCCCACCATCATTCTCCTCTTGTTTTTTCTCCACCCTTTTGCTCCATTGCTGGTCCTCCGTGGCCCTACTTCTCAAATCATTGCCCTACCCACCATCGCCATTCTTGATACCCTAATCTCTTTCGCTGACTTGCTTGCCTTGCCCTATCACTGCCCGGCTCATGATTTTGCCTCCATCATTGCCCTGCTTGCTCTATGGCTACCCTTGCTGCCCTGCTCCATCGCTGGCTGCTTGCCCCATTGTTGCCTTGCCCATAAATTTGCCTCCATCACTGCCCAACCTACTCGATCACTTGTCCTATCATTGGCCTTTGGCTCTCCAAAAGGAAAAGCTCCCATCCCCTTCGCATGGTTGGGTCCAAAGGCATCTAAGAGCGTCAAAAAGTTTGATAGGGCTTTGAAAAGGATGGGAATCAACACTAAGCCAAGCCCCAAGAACGCAAACCCCTTTATAAGGCTAAAACCGCTGAGTGGAAGGCCAAGAGTGATAAACAAGGGATCAAGACCGAGTTGACGACCACCTAGGAAATGTACGAAAAAATCCAAAAAGACGCCATAGAAGAACCCAAGTGTTACAATCTTACTTACTGCAAACCTCCAGGTGCCGGTTAACCACAAGAGACCGAACGATTCACGTTCCACCCCGCCATAGAACCTAATCCGGGTCCACCCACTGTGCCCTGGCCTGTGACCGTATCAAGCTGGATCCGACCTCCATCCCAGACGGCGTCCCATACCACCGCCTAGGCTCTCAGCCATCTCCAGCCTCACACTAGCAATACATCCTGGCCGTGCACACGCTCTCCATCCACCTCCTCCTAGGTAGACAGAATGGATGACAAATGAGTCCTCCTCCCCTTGTATACCTCCAAGGAGAGAGGCTCCAAGCCATGTGCACTCCTGGATCATGACATGTGGCAACCATGCAGGTTCACGAGTCACCGGTCAAGTCTACAGGCCCAGTCATCGTCCAGTCTCAAGTCTGGGTTTGGGACCCAAGGGGGTTGAGTCCCTAACATTCCCTCTTCCTTAAAAAATTCCTTATCTAAGGAAGGAATCCAGGGAATCTCAGTTTAAGGTCAAGTTCCTTCTCCCAAGTGTCATCGTCCTCGGAACTTCCTTTCCAACGAACCAAGTACTCAGTTACCTGCCGGTTTCTGAGTCCACGTTGACGTACATCAACAATGGCCTGTGGTTCAGTAGGTACAAAGGATGATAGGTCCTCCAGCCGAACTAAGTCCTCCTGAGGTATCAAGTCATCCTTTCCACCAAGTCGTTCCTTTAAACGACTAATGTGAGAAATTGGACGTACCTTAACACCTTGAGGAAGTTCCAGCTGGTATGCATTCCGATGGAGTTTCTTTACTATATGGAATGGCCCTGCATAACGAGGTGATAACTTAGGACATTTTCCAGTCCTTAGTACCTTAGCATCCTTTGGAATTCTAAGATATACCCAAGCCCCCTCCTCATAGACCCTAGGTTGTCGCTTTTGATTGGCGTAAAACTGGGCTCTATCCTGAGCCGTTTTTACGTTTTCGTGAGCAACAAGCAACATTCAGGAAATCTACCGCTGCTTTAACCTTGAGGCCTTTGAGGCCCACTGAAATGGGAGCCCTAGGTTGGAAACCATACATCAGAGAAAATGGACTAAAACCCGTCGTAGAGTGCTTTGCGCTATTATACGCAAACTCAATCATTGGAAGGTACCTTTCCCAATCTGACTGTCTTCTGGAAACATATGCCCGAAGCATATCTTCCATAGATTGGTTTGTCCTCTCTGTCTGACCATCCTTCAGGATGATTTGATGACCCCACCAAACTTAGAGTGGTCTCTAATTTCTCAAAGACCGCTTGCCAAAATTTGCCAGTGAACTTTGGATCTCGATCACTAACAATGTCATTCGACAAACCAAACAACCTGAACAACTTTTCCACGAAAAGTTGAGCAAGTTCAGAAGGTTTGACAGTTTGCTTGGTTGGTATGAACTGCGCCATTTTAGTTACCCTGTCAACTATTACCCCAATGGCATCATTCCCATTCCTAATGAAATAGTCTCTTTGTATCCTGTCCTGAGGAGAAATCTTGGAATCCTGCATTCCAAGCTCATCACTAGATCTAGAAGAACCTGCCAGGACGTCTAGCCAAATACGACCGAAGTACCTATCGGTCTTACACAAATCTCTTAAGGACAGATACAACTCAGATTGGATCTCAGAAAAGCTTAACTGATTAACCTCTCCAATCCAGCTTAAGGCACCTGCGACACTATTAGAGGTACCCTTCCGGTACTCAATGTCATAATGAAATTCTTGGAGCATCTCTGACCATCTGGCCTTACGACCCCTAAGGTCGACCGCATCGTTAATATACTTTAACGCTTGATGGTCAGTAACTATAGTAAGCTGGGAGCCATACAAGCAATGTCTCCAAACTTTCAGGGCATGAATGACAGCAAAAAGTTCTTTGTCATAGGTGGAATACTGCCTTTGAGCAGGGTCCAACTTCTTGCTTTCAAAAGCTACCGGTCTACCATCCTGATATAGGACTGCGCCTATAGCATAGTCACTGGCATCCGTTTCAAGTACATACGGCTTGTTAGGATCCACTATGTGTAGAATAGGCGCTGTAGTTACACAGTATTTGAGGTTCTCAAAACTCTGATTCAACTCTTCAGTCCAAGTAACTGGAGGACTGAACTTACTGTGCCGGCTAACTTTTTTAGCCCCTCTGAGGACATTCGTCAAGGCCAATGCAATTAATGCATAGTTCAAGATGAATCTATGAAAAAACCCCGTAAAGCCCAAAAAGGACTTAACCTCCCGGATGGTTTTAGGGATAGGCCATTCACGTACTTGTCGGACTTTATTTGGGTCAATTTCCAACCCATGGTCCGAAATAATGTGACCAAGGTATAACAACCTCTTTTGAAAGATCACACATTTGGACTCCTTGGCAAAAAGATTCTCCTGTCTAAGTAACTTTAAGACAGTCCTGAGATGCTCCTCATGCTCCTCCAAGGTCTTACTATAGATGAGAATATCATCTAAGTAGACTATTACGAACTTTCCCAGATATGGACGAAGAAGATCGTTCATCATCTGCTGGAAAGTCGCTGGAGCATTTGTCAAGCCAAAAGGTAAAACCAAAACTCATAATGGCCGTACCTAGTTCTAAACCTGGTTTTTTCAATATCCTCAGTTTTTATGCGAATCTGATGATACCTGATCTCAAATCGATTTCGGTGAAGTACTTTGCACCATGCAATCGATCAACCAGTTCATCCATTCGCGGCAAAGGATAACGGTTTTTAATCGTTAACTTATTCAACTTTTTAAAGTCCACACAAAGACGAGTACCTCCGTCTTTTTTATCAACAAGGAGCACAGGTGCCCCCCAGGGAGATTTACTAGGCCTAACATGGCCCATCTTAAGGTAATTTTGCAGCTGCCTATAAACCTCATCCTCCTCAATAGTACTCATCCTATATGGATACAGTGATATAGGAGAACTACCAGGAATCAGTTTAATACCATGGTCAACACCCCTAGAGGGGGGAAGACCCTCAGGAAGCTGTTTAGGAAATACATCGTTAAATTTTTGTCTAAGTTTCCTAAAAATTTCACCTTCCGGCGAATTTTCTTGTTTTAGGTTATTAGACATTAATTCCATTTGGAGATTGTAAAATTGCAAACTACGTTCTTCATGGTAAGTAAAATCTTTTAACCAACATAAATAAGAACTGCAATCCACAATATCCATACATTTAACAGTTTCCAAAGCAGAAAGCATATACGGAGTAGAAATATCAACATTTCCATTCAATTCTATGAGTGAGCTGTTATGTAAGAACGACAAACTGTGTGTTACATAGTTTTTCTTCATAGACTCGTTCCTCTCATAGAACCACTCTTTACCAAGTATAACATCTACCCTATCTAGATTCATTATATGAAAGTCTAATTTATCCTTATAGGCTTGAATCTCTATTGGTAGATGTAATAGAT
Organism: Diphasiastrum complanatum; assembly: GCA_029204225.1. NCBI lineage: Eukaryota > Viridiplantae > Streptophyta > Lycopodiopsida > Lycopodiales > Lycopodiaceae > Diphasiastrum > Diphasiastrum complanatum. The sequence continues at coordinate 61,183,115 of CM055093.1, forward strand.
CCTAACACCACAGTAGGGCAAACACTAACTGATCCACCCAACCTTGCCTACTCCCTGATATAGAGTAAGCCCCTCCTAGCCCAGTGTGAGGACTGGTAGCATGCAACTGCCAAGTGTCGGCCACGTGGCACTGACGTGGCCGACTGCACGTCGGGACCCAACTGGGGGCCCTATCCTGCTGACAAGGTCCCTAGGCTGTGTTAGGCCCGCCATGGCTATGGACCGTGCTGGGGCACACTACTCACACTGTCTTGCCCTGTTGGTCATGTATGCTGGACACGACCCTGACTGTGGTATCTGACCTATCTGTGTTCCCTAGGGTTCGGCACTGGTTACGAGCTCGTAACACTCCCTCCCCCTTAAGAACCGTCTTGGTCCTCTAAGACAAAGTCTGGAAAAATCTTGCGAAGGACGCTGCCTCTTTCCCAAGTGGCATTCTCAACAGGCTGATCATTCCACTTAACCAGATATTCTCGGTATAGAGTATGACGAGTCTGCGTCTCTCTACTATCAAGAATCTCCTCTGGTTCATGTGGAGGTTGCTGAGGATCCAATGGGAGAACTAGAACACTGTCCCCTACCAAATTGTCTGATCTTGTTAAGGCTTTTCGTAACTGACTTACATGAAAGACTGGAAAAACCTTACTGCTGTGTGGGAGTTCTAGTTCATAGGTGACCTCGCCTAGTCTCCTACTGATGGTAAAGGGACCACAATTCCTTGGAGACTACTTAGCACACACTCCTGATTTGAGGGTTTTAGAGTCGACTGGGACTCTCAAGTAGACTTTCTCACCAGTGGGGAACTGCACATCCCGTCTGTGTGGATCTGCATAATGCCTGGCTCGATCCTGGGACTGCCTAATGCTACGCTTAGCATGTTCTATCATCTGGTTTAGGTCCTCTAAAAAGTTTCTGGCTGCTTCAACTTTTTCTTGTTTAAACCCTACAGCTGTGGGTGAGCGTGGCTGAAAACCGTACATCAGCATAAATGGGCCGTATCCCGTAGCTGAATGTTTGGTACTGTTGTAAGCAAACTCTAATATCGAGAGATACTCCTCCCAATTAGTCTGCTTCTTGCTGACGTATGCACGAAGCATATCCTCCAGCACCTGATTTACCCTCTCTGTTTGACCATCTTGTCTGTGGATGGTCTGTGGTACTCATATTAAGTTTAGTATGGAGATGATGGAATACTGCCCTCCAAAAATTTCCAGTAAACTTACCGGTCACTGACTATGCCGGAAGGTAGACTGTACAATTTAAATAGCCCGTCTACAAACAACCTCGCTAACTCTGGAGCTCTAACGGTTGTTTTGGTCGGAATGAAATGAGCCATTTTGGTCAGACGGTCAACTGTGACCCATATAGCGTCATTACCCTTTTGGGTTTTAGGCAGGCCTACTATAAAATCCATGGAGATACTCTCCCATTTACCAGCTGGTATTTCTAAGGGATGCAACAACCCTCCTGTCTTTAAACGCTCTGCTTTGTTTACTTGACATTTCTGGCAACTGGTTACATACTGGTGGACGTCCTTTTTCATACTGGGCCAGAAAAATTGCCTACAAAGAAGCTGATAGGTCTTCTGTATGCCTGGGTCTCCCGCACTAGGATTGTCATGACATTCATATACGACCTGCTGCCTATAATCCTCTGAATTGGGGACACATACTCTATCTCTATAGAGCAAGTACTCATCCTGAATGGAATATTGTTTCCATTTGAATCCTTGAGTCAACTGACCCTCAACCACTTGGGTTTGCTTGGGTAATACAGGCTCAGAATCCTCAACGTCATCTGACGACGTATACTCGGACTCATCATCATCCTCAACGGAAGCTGCCGTATTCTTGGATGAGCTGGCACCAGCCCCGGGAACTGGTTCTAGAGTCTGTAACTGTCTGCTTTGGACTGAGTTCCAGATAGTAGAGAAGAATGCATCATGCTGGCATTTCCCTCTCAAGGACTCGAGTAATTCATTACGAATCTGAGTAAAACTCAGCTCGTTTATCATAGGCATTCTGCTAAGGGCATCTGCTATTGTATTGAATTTTCCACGTCTATATATGATAGACATGTCAAACTCTTGCATCAACTCTGCCCAACGAGCTTTCCGACCTCTAAGCTCAGGTTGATTGCAAAGGTATCTGAGACTCTCATGGTCTGTCAGGACCTCAAAGTTGGCACCATACAAATAATGCCTCCAAGTCTTAAGGGCATGGACTATAGAAAAGAGTTCCTTTTCATAGGCACTGTACCTAGTCTGAGCTGGCTTGAGTTTTTTACTCTCGAACGCAACTGGTCGTCCACCCTGAGTTAGCACAACACCTACTGCAAAGTCGCTAGCATCTGTTTCGACCACAAATGGCTGATTGGGGTCGACGACCTTTAAAACTGGTGCTGTAGCTAAGGCTGTTTTGAGAGCATCAAAGCTCTCCTGTTGTGCGGACTCCCAAATGAACTCCTTTCCCTTCCCCTTAAGAAGATTTGTCATGGGAACTGCTATTTGAGCATATTCCTTGACAAATCGTCTGTAATATCCCGCCAAACCAAGAAAGATCTGAAGTTCCAAAATATTCTGAGGTCTCAGCCAACTGAGTATGGCTTTAACCTTATTTGGGTCCATCTTAATCCCATCTGAAGAGATAATGTGACCCAAATATGCTACTTCTTCAACGAAGAATTCACACTTGGATTGTTTAGCATAGAGCTTATGCTTTCTGAGCAGTCGAAACACCTTTCTGAGGTGTTTTAGATGCTCCTTCCTCGTTTTGCTGTAGACGAGAATGTCATCTAAAAATACGACTACAAACTTACCCAAGTATGGTCTGAGGACACTGTTCATCAAGGTCATAAAGGTAGCTGGAGCATTTGTGAGCCCAAATGGCATCACCTTAAACTCATAATGACCGTGACGAGTCCTAAAAGCTGTTTTCGAGACATCTTCTGATTTTATACGGACTTGATGATATCCCGATCTGAGGATTTTGCTGAAAAACTTAGCCCCGTCGAGTTGGTCAAACAACTCGTCTGCCCGAGGCATAGGGTATTTATTCTTAATTGTGACTTTATTGAGGGCTCTGTAATCTACGCAAAGACGCATAGACCCCTCTTTCTTTTTCACCAATAGGACTGGTGAGGCCCATGGTGAACTACTGGTCTGAATTTGGCCTTTCCCAAGATAATCTGTTAATTGCCTAGTTATTTCTTCATCCTCTGTTCGGCTAACCCGATACGAAGGTTTAGAAACAGGTGCTGTACCTGGTACTAGGTTTATTACATGATCTACCTCTCTGCTAGGTGGTAAACCATGTGGCAAATCTTCAGGAAAAACATCTTTAAATTTAAACAATAAAGTTTCTAATTTACTGATTTTCTGCTGAATAGAACTGGAAATAGAAATTTCAGGAATAAACTGAAAGTCACATAAGAATACCTGATGGTCTTCGTCTGCGATTACCTGATAGAGCTCTGAACTGCAGACCATAGGACTGTTGGGAACATCATGCTCCCCATGCAACTGGATCTCTCGGCCTTTATGCTAAAAGCTGAGGGTGTTCTGATAGTTTCTGTGGAGGGAAGGTCCTAAACTGTAGAGCCAATCTCTCCCGAGAACAATGTCTGTACGATCCAGGTGCATTATCTGAAAGTTTATTTCATCTTGGTACCCCTGAAGATCACTTACCATAGTTTCCCATATTTTTTTATCTTCACCCTTAGCTAATGAAACTATGTACCTATGCTGACTAGGTACTTCTGGTAGTTTAAGCTTTTTAACCAGGGTGTAGTTGATGAAATTATGGGTTGCCCCATCATCAACCATAACTCTTATTGACTGGTTATCAACTTTCCCATGCATACGTACTAGGTCATGCGGCCCAAAGCTGAAGGGTCTCGCTAGCATTGCAGAGGTTAGCTGGCAACAGTGTTCATGATCTTCATGATACACTTTGATCTCGGAAGCTGTCGAGTCACTGGGGAAACATACAGTCTGAACAAGATGAACTTGGTTTTTATCTTTCTTATCTTTTTTAGTGAAAGGCCCCTTGGGACATTGTCTGACTGTGTGTCCCTTGCCCATACACACAAAGCACAAACGTTCTTGTTTGGCTTTCTCAAAATCATCTGGTTTTAAGGGATGTATGAGTGAAGGGCGTTTCTGAGGAGCTTCACTTTTAAATTTATCTTGATTCTTTCTTTTTAAAAATTTCTTTTTAAATTGAAAGTCTTTCTGAGGAGGCTGCTCAGAAAGTGGCTACTGTCTCGCCCTCTTTCTACCCACTGAATCATCATAGATTTGAGCATATCTGAGAGCTTGCTCAAGGGTAGTAGGTGAGTTTCTCTGGACCTTTACTTTATATTCATCTTTGAGGCCACGGACAAATCCCCTGATTTTTTGATAATCATCCATATTTTTAATCTTTAAAATCGCTTCTCGATACTGCGAGATATATTGGATGAGGGATTTATCCATTACTGTTCTTTCCCAGGCTTCCCAGGCTCTATCAAGTAGGAATTCTCTTAGGAAAGCTTCTTCAAAAGCTTTCCATGACCGGGGAGTCTGCCCAGTCTCCTGGAGATTTAACCACCACTTATAGGCCATAGGCCCTAAGGAAAGACTGGCCTCAATAGCTTGCAAATGGTCAGGGGTCTGTTTAAGAGCATGAATGTTCTTCCATTTGCTGAGGAAGGTTTGTAGAATGTCTGCATTTCTATCCTTCTCTTCCCCATTAAAAGTAGGAGGCTTTAAATCTTTAAAAACACTGGGGTGAGACCGTAAAGTCTCACCCGAAACTAATGGAAGTGGAGAAGGGGATAACTGAGAAGTGGAGGGAAGGCTTCCTTTCGCGGAACTCAAAATCAAGCTTTTGAGTTCAGCGAACGAGTCGTCCACACTGGACTTGAAATTGGCTAATGCCAACTTCAGTTCATCCACTTTTGTTACCAACTGGAGAAACTGCTCCTTGGTAACCAGTTCGTCGAGTTCTTCGGCGAACTGTTCCTGTTGTTCCAATTCCATTGGTTCCTTCCCTTTTCTGTAAGCCAAGGCTTCTGTTTCAAGTTCGTCGAAGCCTCTCTCCGGGGGTTGATCAGGTCCCTGAGGAGTGGTCATCTTGGAAACTGAAAGAGAGCTACCTTAACTTCTGAAGGAAAAAAAGTCTAAAAGACTAATTTACAACTGTACAAGGGAAAGGAAAGATGACTTAGCTGTTTCTGAGGACTGTACTTCCAAAGAAATTACGAAGAGGAACCCTTTCAGCTCTTTTCCCCAAGATTTCAGACCTGCTGTCCCGGAAAATGCCAGTTTGAAGCTTCAAAACGGTGCCAAATTTCCCGGTTCTTGAGTTGAGTAGCTGACTGATCTGATTTCAGGTGTGGGCTCCAACAAACTGAGTAAAAACCGGAATTTTACAACAAGAAATCCGGAATTTTTTGTATCTCTGCCCTCGCTGGCTGGACAGCCACCTGTCTGGACCAATTTTCTGAAATTTAAGGCCCAATCTTTGCTTGAATCTCTGATCTGAACTCTAGATGATACTTGACATATAGATCAGCAGAGATGACATAATACATATACAGTGTAATGTAGTTGTCTGATGCTAGTAAGCAATCAAGACGAAATTACAGAATACATGTCCGTCTACGTGTGAAGACAATTATGTCTAGGATCTGTAGATCCAACTGTCCGCTAGTAAAGCGAGACTATTACTCGTGAGAGAACCGTGTTTCTCCCACGCCAACGCACTACGTGGATTTGCATGCAGTGCTTGAAGAATCAGAGAAAGATCAATAAAGATGATTTTCTTGTTGTGTCTAATCTCAAATGCAGGGCCAGCGCTGGACAGGGAGGTGAAAAATTGGTTTTTCATCACTGTTTTTGAGGATTTTTCAGTAGTTTGAACATCAAACCAGATTGCCAGAACCCTCTGAAATCTGGAAAAAAACAGCTGTCTATCCAGCGAGTTACCTCTACAAAGAGTCTGATTCCTTTCTATTGTGATTTCTCAGTGAAAATCAGAAGCTTGAAGGCTGCTCCTACAACGATTCTCCTCTAATCTTTTCTGAGAAACTCAGAGATCTTTCCTATCTTCTGATAGCTTTCTCTACTGCTGCTCTTGAACTCCCTAGGATGGAGATGGCTCTGATACCAGTGTAATAGATCCTAACACCACAGTAGGGGAAACACTAATTGATCCACCCAACCTTGCCTACTCCCTGATATAGAGTAAGCCCCTCTTAGCCCAATGTGAGGACTGGTAGCATGCAACTGCCAAGTGTCGGCCGCGTGGCACTGACGTGGCCGACTGCACGTCGGGACCCAACTGGGGGCCCTATCCTGCTGACAGGGTCCCTAGGCTGTGTTAGGCCCGCCATGGCTATGGACCGTGCTGGGGCACACTACTCACACTGTCTTGCCCTGTTGGTCATGTACGTTGGACACGACCCTGACTGTGGTATCTGACCTATCTGTGTTCCCTAGGGTTCGGCACTAGTTACGAGCTCGTAACAGGAGACGTGGGACTATCCGGTCCCAAACTTGGCTTTCTGCTCCAGTTGCTAGCTTCACTGTGTATCGGTGGTCACTTTGCCTTGTTTCCACCTTTAGCTTCTGCAACAAATTAGCGTTAATAAGATTATGTGTGGAACCATCGTCAAATAAAACAGTTACGGCTTGACCACCCACAACCCTCTTCATCCGAATGAGGTCATGAGGGCCAAAAACAGCCGTATCAAAACAACAATGCTCACACACAGAATTACCAGCAAAGGAAAGATCAACACTAGATATGCTAGAGTTACCTGGCGTCTTAAAAGATGCCCCTTTAGCTTTTCGTTTCTTTGGACATTCCTTCGCGACATGACCTGGATCCATGCAATTAAAGCACAGATTGTCGCTTCTGGCTTTCATGAAGGTTTCCTGGTCCAAGGTAGATCTTTTCTTCGATTTCCCTGAACCTGAAGCCCCTTCCTTTGCCTCATCTTTCGATTTCTTTGGAAAGAAAGGCCTCTTACCCTTTATGTCGGGTAAGACACCAGTTTCAGGCTTGGCCATCGTATGAGTATCATCGTAGATTCTGGCGAAGCGAACAACATCCTCGAGGGTAAGAGGCTGGTTCCTCCTGACTTCTAGCTGGTAGTCTCTTGGCAACCCCAGTATGAAATGCAACTTTACTAGCAAAGGATCTATTCTAGTTGCAAAACGAGAATAGACCTCTTGAAATTCTTGCAAATATTGATCCAGGGGCCGGTTCCCCATATGGATCGTTGCATACTGACGGTAAAATTCAAAATCATCAAGAATAGGAAGGAAGGCCGCCTTAAAGGCCTTACAAAAATCCTCCCAATTCCTAGGAACTTTAGGCTTACCCCTTATATCTTGCCACCAGGTAAATGCTTTACCTCGCAGGTACATGACAACGAGATTGATCTTGTTGTCCTCGGATGAATCGTGCATGGAAAAGTGCGAATTCCATCGATCCAGCCATTGCAAGACCGCCTCCGGGTTTCTATCCTTCTTTTCCCCAACAAAAACCTCAGGAGTGAACAAGGGTTGATGCACCAATTGCCTTAGCTGCGTCAATTCCTTGAGGTTCTGCTGATCCCGACTGTGCTTTGCTTGCATATCTACAATCTGTTGCTGTAGATTGTTAATAGCCAGCATAAAGGCATCAGGGTCTAAAACAGAGGCAGATACTGTAGCCTCATGAGCAGGGGACATAGGCTCTGTAGTAGTAGGCTCCATTTTTACAGAGAGAAGAGAGGTGAATTAAGAAGAGAAGATAGAAGAGAATCAAAAGCTGCTCAAGGAAGGTAGATACAAGGCTACTCTTGCTGTCTCTTAACAAATCAAATGGTATTGTCCATGGCTGCCAAGAGGAATAAGAGAAGGCAAAGAGAAGGATGCACCACCACCTCCACCTCTTTTCACATAAAACAGAGGCATAGAAGAGGCATACCTCCCTCTTCATGCCATCCTACCAACTGCCAAGTGGCTTTGCCTTGCCACTTAGCTTCCACCTCAGCATACTGGGCACTTCTAGCACCTCCCAGGTGGCCTACAGTAGATTTCCTACAAGCTTTCTTGACCCTCCCGCTGGTCAAACAACGATGTAAATACTTTCTGTCTGTTATTCGCTGAGGAGGGCCCATCGCGACCCAAAAAACTACAGTTCTGGAGCGGAAGAGGAACCGCCACCTGTCCCACCTTGGACAGTGCCACGTGGCAGGTCCTCCTTAGGGCCCCTACCACTTTTTTTTGAAACTTTTTTTACTTGAAATTTACAAAAAAAACAGCAGAAAGAAGAATAGAAAAACACGCATAAAAAATGCGTTGAAAACCCGATTTGAAATCCGTCAGAAGCATCGTAAGTTACAAGAAATCTACTACGGATCAACGCACCTGCTTTCAGTATGCAGTGGCTCTGATACCATATGTTACAATCTTACTTACTGCAAACCTCCAGGTGCCGGTTAACCACAAGAGACCGAACGATTCACGTTCCACCCCGCCATAGAACCTAATCCAGGTCCACCCACTGTGCCCTGGCCTGTGACCGTATCAAGCTGGATCCGACCTCCATCCCAGACGGCGTCCCATACCACCGCCTAGGCTCTCAGCCATCTCCTGGCCGTGCACACGCTCTCCATCCACCTCCTCCTAGGTAGACAGAATGGATGGCAAATGAGTCCTCCTCCCCTTGTATACCTCCAAGGAGAGAGACTCCAAGCCATGTGCACTCCTGGATCATGACACGTGGCAACCATGCAGGTTCACGAGTCACCGGTCAAGTCACCGGCCTAGTCATCGTCTAGTCTCAAGTCTGGGTTTGGGACCCAAGGGGGTTGGGTCCCTAACAGCAAGCCTGTGCATGACGTGCCACAATACTTCAAGGACTACGAGACGGATGAAGTGGTAGTGGTCATGCCCAGAGCCAAGAGAGAGCCAGTAGAAGACACCTCCCACGGGGCCAATGTTTACGAAGGTCCCTATCGCTGCCCTCGTTATCCTGCTCCATCACACTGCCCATGTTTTCTTTGTTCTTCACTGCCCTCTTGCCCCATCAGTGCCCACTGTTTTCAGCTCCAACACTGCCCTAGTTTTCCCTTTCCCTCTTCTGCTCCATCTCTGCCCCTTCCACTATGGACCAATGCATCTGCATTCGACAACGACAAACTCAACATACAACCAACCTCTGCAATGGGCTAGGGAAGCCTCGATAATGGTAGAGTGAGTCCATGTGGTTCATAGACAGGTTTCAATAATTGTTATTGGTTATACTCGACTTATTAAACCTTATGGGGCCACTAGAGTGGACTGGGACATGTACCCCATGTAGCTCTGCATGGGTAGAACTATGCATGGATAGAGCACATGAGGGAGTAGAGGACATGCACAGAGGGGGCCTACAAAGACGGGGGGAAACCTTCTTCAGGCTCATATTAGGCAAACCATATTGTCTTGAATAAACCAAACCAAAAGTGAGTGCTCCCTTGACGAACCTCAAGATTCTCTTGGTTGCTTTCCAATGATCCATCGTTGGTGCTGCCATGGTTTGAATAACCAACTCACAACATAACAAATGTCTAGTCGTGTGGTGGCAGGATAAAGGAGGCTTCCAAGTTCCAACCAATTGACGAAACAAAGTGATATCAACTAGACCACTATCATCAATGCGTGATAACTTCACTCACTAGGTGTAGTTAATGACTTGCAATCAAACATATGAAATCTCTTGAGTTTCACAAACATATTCAATTTTTGAAAGTTTGATATCACTTGCATTTTGCCATACTTCTACCCCTAGACTGTAATGCGTAAGATCTAGGTCTATCATCTCAAACTGTTTGCATGAATTAACCTTGATGGTATTAACAAGATCTTGATCATTTTCAGTGATAATGATATCATCAACGCAAGGCACTACTAAAGTGACATTATCCCCATTTGTGAAGACATGCAAATTGGGATCAAAAGTAGTTCTCGAAAAATTCTTGTAAAGAAAGTAACTACCAATGCGTCATATCATGCTTGTGGTGCTTGTTTGAGGCCATGTAGCGCTTTTTGTAACTTAAACACCTTGTCTTCTTGCCCTTCGATGACAAGGCCTTGCGTTTGGAGCATGTATACTTCCTCTTCCATGTTTCCATTCAAGAAAGCAGACTTCACATCCATTTGATGGATTTTCCATCCAAAGTAGGATGCCAATGCATTAGTTAAGGGCAATGTGATCCATTTTGCTACGGGAGCAAACGTTTCTTCGTAGTCAATCCCTTTTCTTCTTTCATAGCCCTTGACAACCGAGTGCACTTTGTGTTTTGCATTCGAACCGTCTACATGAAACTCAGTCGTGTATACCCATTAGTTATCAATGGGTTTCTTGCTTGGAGGAAGGTCAACTAGTTTCCACGTACCGTGCCTTTCAATGGAGTCCAACTCCTCCCTCATCATCGCTTGCCATATCTTTGAATCATTAGCCTCTTCAAAAGACGACGATTCCTCAATCGTCGCTCTCTTCGATCTAGGACTCTATCTGGCCCATAATCTGTAGTGTCTTTCTCCTCCAGAGAAACTAGACCTTCTACCAGATTGTCGCCATCGTGCAAACATCGCTTGAGTTTGCTAACATGAAACACTGGATGCACCTTGCATCCCACAGGTAGCTATAGGTTATACCTACAAAACCTAGGAGATATCTTGGCACACCTTCTTGTGCGTAGCACCTTCGACTTTGGAGGGACTAGTAAATATACCCAATCTCCTACCTCAAATTTCCTGTAGGTACGGTTCTCACGAGCATAACTCTCTACCTTGGCCATAGCCCTTTACAAGTTATCCCGTGCCATCTCTAGCCTCTGCTGCGTCTGAGTCAAAAACTCTGCGGTGCTAGGTACCTTATGTGGAATGCCTATGGTAGCAGGACTCAATGGCCTAAAACCATAATTGAGCTCAAATGGACTCAATCCAGTGGATGCATGTCTCTTATCATTATACACAAACTCCAATAGTCGTAAATGCTTTACCAGTCTGTTTGCGTACCACTAACATATGCTCTAAGCATTTCCTCTAAGATCTGGTTCACTCTCTCTATCTGGCCATCCGTCTGAGGATGCTCAGTACTACTCATCCGCAACTGTTCCCAGCTTGGCGAACACCTCAGTCCAGAAATTTCCCGTAAACTTGGGATCCTTGTCAGAGACAATGGACCTAGGAAGACCATGTAACCTGACTACATTCTGGATAAACAACTCAGCAACTTGCGGAGTTGTGACCTTCGTGGTCGTTGCGATGAAGTGAGCCATCTTAGAGAACCTGTCTACCACTACCATTATGGAATTAAATCCCTTCTGCGTCTTGGGTAGACCAACAATAAAGTCCATAGAGATGCTTTCCCACCGTCCTGTAGGTATCTCTAAAGGGTGGAGCAAGCCCGGAGGACTTACTCTCTCGGCCTTGTTCACTTGACAAGCTGTGTGACGTCTCACTACAATTGTGGCCAAAAATAATGCCGTCTGACTAACTCAGTAGTCCTATCAATACCCGGGTGCCTTGCGCAGGGACTATCATGGCATTCATGAAGAATCCTACGACAAAGATCCTTCAAGTCTGGCATGAAAACTTTTCCATTTCTCAATAACATACCTTCCTTCATGGTGTATGTTAAATATGTCCCAGTGTGTGTCTCTACGGGAGCGACAGCCTCAGCTAACTCTTCCGCACGATCAATACCCTGGCGCGCCTCAGGCCACACACGCTGACAATGTGGATCGTCCTGCTGAGCCTTCTTGATCTCCTTCATGAGATCACTGTCAACTACAGTAAAGCTCATCTGATGCAGTATCCGAGATAGTGCATCGGCGACCACATTTTCCTTCCCTCTTCGGAAGTGAATTTCCAAATGAAATTCCTGCATCAGTTCGGCCCATCGAGCTTGGCGGCCTCTCAAATCTGGCTGAGTGCAAAAATACTTCAAAGTATGATGGTCAATATACACGTAAAATTCGGCGCCATACAGGTAATGTTGCCGTCTACCGTCACTATGTGACCCAAATACTCGACACGAGTCTTACATAACTCTGTTTTATGAGCATTGGCATACAAGACCACTTCTTGTAACTTGCCAAACACAATACGGAGATGAACCTCATGTTCGTCCACCGACTTACTATACATTAGTATGTCGTCAATAAAATTGACTACAAACTTGCCCATAGAATCACGTAGGACATCATTCATGAGCATCATGAATGTGGCGGGTGCATTGGTTAACCCAAATGGCATAACCAAGAACTCATAATGTCCAAAGCGTGGTCGGAAGGCCGTCTTCGGAACATCTTCCAAACCAATCAAAATTTGATGGTAGCCACTCTTGAGATCTATCTTACTGAAAATGACTGCCCCTTGCAATGCATCCAGTAGATCATCAATCCTTGGCATCGGATATCTGTGCTTTACAGTGATTTTATTCAATCCCCTGTAATCTACGCACGTCTGAAAAGTACCTTTTTCTTAACCAATAAAATAGGGGAGGCGAAAGGTGAGAAACTAGGACGGATATACCCCAGGTTGAGATATTCTTCCAACATCTTTCGAACTTCCTCCTCTTCTTTCAAACTCATCCTGTAAGGAGGTCTACATATCGGACTTGCCCCTGGAATGAGCTCAATACGATGCTCCACATTCCGTCTAGGCGGCAATCCCTCTGGCATATGGTCAATTAATAAATGTTTAAACTCAGCTCGGATGGATCGCTCTAGCTGACTAGCTGGATCACATCGTTGCTGCTGTATCAAATTAGCATTAACCAAAGTTATTAAATTAGATGAAGTTGCGAGTGGGTTTATTTGCAACAACTAAAACTGGAATCAACGTTCACATTTGCAAGATAACACAACCACACATATTGCAACTCCATTTTCTTTATTTGCATCAAGGTAACAAGAGGACCTTCAACTGTAGGTCACTCCCCCTTCAGAGCATGAGACAAACCCTCATGCCTGAACTTATATACATGAGTCTTAAAATCTATAGCGGGCTGCTTACTCGCATGCCACCGCTTACCAAGCACAGTATCAAACTTAGCTAATTTGGTGATCTCAAAGTCTAACTTCTCAGCATAGGTTTGAATGGACAACAATGCCTGAGAGACTTGCCTATTCCAAACCTCTGTTCCCTTACCATCTGGCATCTCAACTGTATACCGGTAATCCGAAGTAACAATAGCTAAGTGCAACTTCTTCACCACACGAGAGTTGATAATATTATGGGAAGAGCCAGTGTCAAATAGGACAAGCACATCATGACCTTCCAGCTTCCCTCTCATCTGTATCAGTTCGCTATCTGGAAACTAATAGGCCTCTCGCGCCTTGGTAGAAAGAAAACAAACTGGTGCCTTTGGAACAAGCTTCCGCACCGAAATAGTCATGACACGTCTAGCGTCATCATCATCACTGACCAACAGGTCATCCAGGATAGATTCATCCTTGCCCTCCTCTTGACGCTGCTGTAAAACATGGAGCTTCTTGCCCGTGCGTCGAGGACAATCCTTGAACAAATGTTTGCCAAGGCAGAAGAAACACAAGCCTTCCTTTTTGGCCTTATCCTTTTGCTCAGGAGTAAGTGGCGACTTGTCGTAAGCACGACGAGCCATAGGAGATGCCGATTTCTGTTTCAAAGTCTGCTGCATCTGGATAGGATCCTTTTGCGAGAATTCCCTCTGACCAGCTTGGCCGGACTTCCGCGAACCCATTTTCTGGGGCACACTTGCCACTCCAGATTCAGCCTTGTTGCGAACATTGCCTTCGAAGTTGAGGGCCGTAGCAACTGCCTCTTCCAAGGTTTTGCATCCTTCATTAAGAATTGAAGGCCTCAACTCTGCATGAAGACCGAATATGAACTTGTGGACTACCAGCCACTCGGGAATCTCCTCTGGTATCTTGATCAGCATCTCTCTATATTGATCAACATATTCCTGCACCATGTGCTGCCTCTGACGATGCATGAACCAAGCATCCGTCGCACGCACATGCTCATGTGGAGGAATGAACTGCGCCCGCAAACTGCGCTTGAAGTCAACCCAGGTGAATGGGGCTTGCTGTGATTTCAGCAACTTGCGCCACCACATGTCAGCAAAGTCAGTAAAATGGTAAGTTGCCTTACGGACACGCCAGCCTTCATCGGTGGGTTTCCGTTTAAAATCAAAGTACTCTTCCCACTTGTGCAACCACTGATCTACAACATCAATAGTCCTCTGGGAAGTTGTACCAGCATATTTTGTGGGTTTTATATCTTTATCAGGAGGAAAATCAATGATCATTTGTGTATCAGAAGAAGGATAACGAGTAGGCAGCTGGGAAGGATACAAAGGTGGAGGCTGAGAAGAAGACGAGGGAAAGCCCCCGGCAAGCGACGATATCATTGTACGCATCTCTGTCATATATTGCTCCAACACATCCATACGTTCTTGTATGGGAGGAGGATCAGTGACAGGCGCACTAGGTAATCGGCTGCTAGGACTAGGTGTTGTCGTCGTCATGACTTCAACTGGGCTTGAGGGGATGTCAACTTTGTCATCAGCCATGGTATAGGAATTACCGAGGAAATGTGAAATGCGGAAATTTTCAGCTTATTCACAATTTAGAATCGAAAAAAATTGGGTGCCTTTCAACATTTCATAATGACAATTTTTTTGATTAAAATGAAGGGCTCCTAGCACTTTTGCCCTTCATTAGCATTTCACCATTGTTTGCATGCAATCCAACGGGTTCTTTTGATCAAATGGCCCTGGATCAACCAAATCTTGTCCATTGATCCTCGTGGACCCGATCCAACGTTCTAACTCATTTCGAACGTCAGAACTCGCTTTTTGCACATGTTGGACATGCTTTACACAAGGTGCCTAACTTGGCTAGGCACATGCGAGGCCCACGAGGCCCCTCTCTCTCTTCCCCTTGATTTTTGCCCTAATTTTCACCATCCCTGAAACGTAGTTTTGAGTATTCTCTCACCTCTCCTTAAGCCACATCTCCCTTCCTCGAAAGAAATCGTCGATAAATGTAATGAAATACATCGATCCTTCACATGATGGAGTTTGCATCAGGCCATAGAGATCACAATGAATCAGATCCAGAATGCCTTTAGCTCTATGAGCTTGGCCTTTGGGAAATCTTGACCTTGCATGCTTGCCAAGAACACAAGTCTCACAAGTCTGTTTCGGTGATGACTTGTTGATGTCTAAGCCTTTGTCAAGATTGTTGCAGAACATATAATATATAGATCTCATATGGAGATGTCCTAAGCGTTGATGCCATAGGATGTTCTTGTGTGATGGTGTAGACAAATTTTTTTCTTCAGATGTCAATGCACATTCGTGACTTAAAGTATGGAGATGACCATGCTCATCAAGATTAGCTTCAAAATGGATTCACCATGGATCAAGTACACAATAGTGGATGTCTCTCTCTACGTCACTTCCAGCACGTGTGAGACAGCTCATTGAGCTTATCCTAATCCATTTAGTAATTTGCCACATCATCATTGGTGGCTAGTGTTGACCTTCTAGATTCCTACATTCTAGGAGATAGATCCTATAAAATAGGAGATTTGGCATGTGTCTCTTATGGAAGCTATGTACAATGGATCTGAACTTTCCACATGTAATATCACATGTGTGGACAGGTCTTCACACATGTGGATCCACATAGATATCAAACAATTAACTTATACAACATGAAAATTGTCAAATCTAACACTCCTCAATTTTTAGTTTGATACATCTATAATACATCTATCTACAACACCTAAGGCTGATCTTAACTTGATAAATGAGGTCTTTGGCAAGGCTTTAGTGAGTAGATCAGCGAGGCAATCTGAAGAAGATACATGTTGAAGTTTGATCTCCTTTGCTTGAACCTTTTCCCTCACAAAATGGTGAGCAATCTCTATGTGCTTGCTCCTTGCATGGAATGTGGGATTGGTTGCTAGTGCTTGGCTTTATTGGTTGTCACAATAGATGATTGGCTCCTCCTCGGCTTTCATGACTTGTAGCTCCACCAATAGCCTCTTTAACCACAAGGTTTCCTTCGTTGTTGATGTCAAAGCCTTGTATTCCGACTTGGTTGAAGAAAGAGATTGTATCTTGCTTTTTGGAAAGCCAAGATACTGTGCCTTCACATAGAAAGGTAGCAAAAGCACTTTTGGACTTCCATCCACCTAATCACCTGCAAAATTAACATCCGAATAGGCCCTCAAAGAAAGATTAGTTCCATGATACAATATACCAAAGTTCTTGGTGGCCGAGATGTACCTTAACACTCTTTTTGCATTTTTCCAATGACAAACTAGTGAATTTTGCATAGATTGGCTTAGCTTGCCTACACTATAACTAGATCAGGTCTAGTTATAGTTAGATATATTAGGGATCCTGTAAGCCTTCTATATAGTGTGATGTCCTCAAAGGATGCTTCATCATCACCATTAGAGACTTTTACATTTTGCTCCATAGGAGTATCTACTCCTTTGCAATCTTTCATTCCAAATTTCTCTAAGATAGAGGATGGCAATGTGTCGAGCCACTGACCCTCTCTATGACAACGTTTAGCATTGAATGAAGAACCAGATCATTGATGATAGTGATGGTGCAGCGCATGCTTCTTAGACACTCTTGTTGAAGTCAGTACATTTGTAGAATGCAACAGTGAGCAGAACCAAAAACCTCATCGTTTTCTCACAGAAGTGCTCAAAATGCTCATTCCTAAACTTTTAAATGATATCGACTATATCTAATCACCCCCCTAGTCTTTAAAGTTGTTAAAGGGGAGTGGCTGACACTTTATTAGATAATTATCAAATTGCTGGGTATAAGAGTCACGGATCTAAGGCATGTAAATAAAATATGCAATATAATTTTTGAGGGACTTGGAGGGGGGGGGGATGGGTTGGCACTTAAGTTCTCTTTCTCTCTCTCTCTCTCTATGCCTCTCTGTAAAGACCACTAGGGAAAGCCCCTAAGATGAGGATAGGAGAACAGAATAAGAGAGACTATGTGATAGCAAGAGGAGAAGAGCTCAACTGGTAACCTAGACCAAGTTGTTGACGGGATAATCTCTACCTCAATATATAGAAAGTAGAGTCCTGTGCATGAACCCACCCCATGCAGGTCAACTATAAATAAGTCACAGCTCTTCATGCATTCCTCCTGCCTATATCCGTCACACGTACATGCACTACTCCATATGTCTTAATTAGAGTGTCTGGGTCCTCTCACGGTCATTAGTGACAAACATGCCTTGACGTGGAATTAAATCTAGGCGTGACCAATAATCTCGAACACTGGAGGGCCGGTCTACCATATTAGGACTATTCCATGTCCTTAGCTGAATATGGCCGTAACATTCTTCCCCCCTTAAACAGGTTCTGTCCTCAGAACGGGAAAAAGAAAACATGAAATTCTTTCTTAAGCTTTCAAGTCTTACCCGTGAATCATTATTCTTAGTCTGATCTTTCCATCCAAATAAGTACTCAGAGTGGGAGGGATCTTCCCTAGTTGCTCGTTCTAAGGACAGAACTTGTTTAAGGGGGGGAGATTGTTATGTCCATGTCCAGTATGTGGGATTCGGAATAATTCCTGACATGGATAGCCGGTTACTCTAGTGTATAAGGTTGTTAGTTATGCCTCGTCATTCTGGGCTTGGCCAGTAATGTAATTAATTATCTTGCATAATTGGACCAGACCTGTAATTGGACATAGGAGCACTTGCATGGTGTTTGACTGCTATAATGCAAGAATAGGAGGTCAATAGCTTATATTTGGGTTGCATGGGATCCTAAGAGGAATATTCTCTCCTCAATGGAGATTATATATACCATGGAAACTCGCCCATTTCTCTATTGGATTTTTTGATCCATGAAGCCAGGATCCCTTCCTCTCTTGCATTCATTCACCATGGCTTGGGGGTGAAGTGGTTAGGGTATTGACCAGCCATTTCCAGTTGGTTGGGTGGTTTTGCTCCACTGGTGTCCTTTTGGTTGCATGCAACAGGATCTAGTCGAATCTTCACTTGGCGATCCTTACACACTCTCTCTCTCCCCTAGTTAAGAATAGAGCCACAACTGATCTAGAGCTAAGCTATGAAAGCATCACATAAGCAAGACTTAAGCTATGAAAGCAGCACATAAGCAAGACTTAACCCTAGAAAGCAGGAAAGAGAGAGATTAAGGAGACTAAAGAGTGCCTAAAATCACATGAGAGCTTTGATGAAGGTTTGCTAATTTGGTGAAGGTTTGCTACATTTATCTAGTTTCTTGATTTTTGATTTTGCTACGCAAATTTGATGTTTAAGAATGGATTAGATGTTTGAATACTAAGATTGGCACATGAAAATTTTGGTAGCATTAGATCCTTTCCCCATCAGATTTGGCGTTTTTTTTTTCAAGCTTAGTAGAGTTTCTTTTCACTGATTTTTTTGTTTTCAATTTTTCAAAATGTTTTGATTCGATTGTTGACCTATTAGTTTTTGTATGATTTCTTGTTTTGAATTAGTATTACTTTCTCTTAGCTTCTGTGAGGAATTGTTTTTTTTAATATTTGGAGCAACAATGACCAATTTATAGCCATTTTAGTGAAACCATTCCAATTTTAGTTAGCCTATGATTTTTGTTGTCTATTTTTTTCTATTTTCCCCTATATTTGCAGCCATTTTTTTACTGTAACTTTATACATTTATTGACCTCTGCCTAAGCTTGAATCTAGACCAATTTTGACAAGATTTGGTTACAATCTAACAAAGTTATGGGGATTTTACTAAACTATTTTCAAAAACTTTGGTAGGATTTCTGGAATAGAAGACCTTTAGGTTTTAAATTCTAAAGTTTTGTTTTGGTTGCAAATATTTTTTAAAACTTTCAAAGTGAAATTCATTTAAAAATAAAGAAAAAGACAAAAAAAACTCGCCCAAATGGCGGCACCCACTCAGGTGCTTTTTAAATTGTTGTTTTTTAATTAATTAATTAGTTAAATAAATAAATAAATAAATAGATAGATAAATAAATAAATAAATAAATAAATAAATAAATAAATAAATAAATAAATAAATAAATAAATAAATAAATAAATAAATAAATAAATAAATAAATAAATAAATAAATAAATAAATAAATAAATAAATAAATAAATAAATAAATAAATAAATAAATAAATAAATAAATAAATAAATAAATATAGATTAAAAAAAGCACTCGTCCACACATGCAAAAGCTTGCACGTGCGAGCCTTTTTTTTAAAAATGCTCACCCTCCCCTCCCTTTCCACTTTGGAAACATTCGCCAGCCCTCTCTCTTTGGTGTCCTTCTATTTCTCTCCCATTGACTTTGTCTGCGCCATTTCTTCTTCTGCGTGCGTATTGAGATATTGTGTTGAGATCAAAGAGAGCACTCAATTCTTCAAGAAAATCAATTCTATTAGCTTAAGTGATGAGAGCTTCTAAGAGAAGCTATGGTGCACGACTTTCAATGCTTGAAACTTGAGGTGATCATGGACAGTTGGGTGCCCTCAGTCATGGAATCCAGAGAAAAAAATGGAGAAATGCATGTTTTGCTCTCTCTCTCTCTCTCTCTCTCTCTCTCTCTCTCTCTCTCTCTCTCTCTCTCTCTCTCTCTCTCTCTCTCTCTCTCTCTCTCATGGATTCTTCTTTGTTTATATTCACCCTGTCTTGCTATCAAAAAAATGGAATATTGCAAATGAACAATCTCTTCAAAGAACAAGGTTTCTAACTTACCCAAGCTGCAAAATTTTTTTAAGAGGCTTTTCTTATGAAGTAAAGAAACTCTATAAAAAGGTTTTTTTTTTTTTTAAACTATACTCTACAAAGGTTTTTTAAATTATAACTTTAAAGGAGGGAAAGTCGATTTCCCACCTTTTTTTAAACACACACCACCTTCCCTTCGAAATGTGACTCTACATAAGCTTGCAGCTTTCGACACTTTCTCTTCACAATATTGAGAAGAGCTTCTTCGATCTCTTACCATACGAAAAGTGTGCCCTACCGGTGGGAATATTTCATGAAGATCAGTTCGGTATGCTCTCTTTCTCTCAAACATTATTGTATTTGGAGCAAAGGTACGCTTTCTACTGATATTCTACAAAACAAGAAATACACTCCGCTTACATATCTTTCAACTCTGAAAACGCAACTAAATAACCACATCTGTTGTCGCTATGGTGTAAAGATAGCACTTGTACGGAAAAACAACTATGGCAGCATCTCAAAAAGCTTCGTCTGCAAACATTCAAGTATGGGTTTTCGTTATCAATTTAGATACGAACGCTACAACACACGAAGAGGTGAAGCTTTTTTTTTTTTTTTTTTTTTTTTTTTTTTTTTTTTTTCGTAAAATAAATATAATAACCCATGTTACGATCCTTCAAAATGCTTCTTTCTATCTACAAAAAGAGTTGATTCTTGTTATAAAACACACTATTACTGAGTAATTTTTAATGAAACCTTGGTCAATAAACGTCACGGTAAGGACTCCAATTAAGACGGTCTTAGACATCATGGAAATGCGTAAGACATATTACGTTGTCTTTACGAAAGGGTTAGAATGGCACAGATCTGCCCTAATACCTAGTAAAGACATTGGAAATCACTTGGTGAGATACAACTGGAAATCATGGACATGCTCAGGAGTACGGACAGTAGTGCGTGACATACTTTACTCCGTAAGGGTCACTTGGGTTTGGATTTGCTCTGATACCAGCACACGTGTTCACACCAGGTCTTTTGGCTAAGTAAAACTCTAAACGGTTAAAACCATTCATACTCTTCTAGGCATAAAATGAACTGACATGGACCAACTACCCATAGGCTGATAAATATGGCACTCGTCCTGATACAGTGATATAACGACTTAGCCTATCGCTAAAACATCATGTGCTTGGGAGGGTTGGACTAGGTTTTAAAATGCAATTCAAAGCTGTTAAGTAGTATAATTTCTTTTGGACATGAATAACAACTGTCGTTCAGCTATGACACCTGTCTTCCTCACTAAACTAACTTGAGCGGTTTTGTTTTGTGGGATGGTGGACGTCTTGAAAGTGGTTATGCTTTATGGTGCTTTCTAGTACCGTATTTTACTTTTTAGCTGTATTTTACCTTGTTGGATTATGAATAAAGGCTTCAAAGAGCTTCAGTCTTGCTTTGTCAAGAGGAACTAAGTGCAGTCTTCTCTCTCTCTCTCTCTCTCTCTCTCTCTCTCTCTCTCTCTCTCTCTCTCTCTCTCTCTCTCTCTCTCTCTCTCTCTCTCTCTCTCTCTCTCTCTCTCTCTCGTTGTGTCTCTATACTGCGACTTGCTACGACTTGGAGGAGTAGATGCTTATGAAGGAAATCAGAAGAGTATTTATGTGGGGAAATACTACGAAATAAGGTAAAGCTATGAACAATGCTGTGGCTTAATGACCTTTTATATATAGAAAGATTTTGTACTTATTTGCTGTGCTTATTGTTGAAAAGTTTACATAAGTTATGATAATGTGGTTTGGTATAGCATTCTGGACTTTGAAAGTACGTTTAGAATAAGCAAACTTGGGCGTTGCCTCAAGAACAATTTCTGATCGAAACCGCATATATGCTTCTCAGAATCATGATTATTGAAGTGTCTTTGACTGCGAACAGCCGCATACTGTCCAATTGCAGTAGGGTACCTTGAATTTTTGTTTTGATGGCACAATGAGTGGTTGCTTCAAAAAGAACTCTTAAATAAATCTCGGTAACGCCTCTGCAAGATTGATGTAGCATGGCAACAAATAAAGAGTTTAAGAAAGCCTCCCTATAGATTTTCTCTGTCAATAACCATAAATTCAGCACAATCCAAATTCAATCTGTAAGAAAACATAGTCTAGTGGAGCAAATAAGAATGTGTATCTACTGCGCACTCACGTATCTCTCATAATCATAAGTAATGTAGTGCTTTTGTCCTTTTGTAGACAATTCATTGGCAAGAAAGCTCAAAGTGGAAGAAGCAAACGATAAATAATTTGCAAACTTTCACTTCAGACGAACAACTTATCAACAATGAATATGAAGAAGATGATGTTGCAGCTCAACAACTACATCATGATGAAAATAATCAACTTTGTTCATTTTCCAGAAGATCGAGAAGAGAACGCAGACCACCTATAAGGTATATTGACGAGTCTGTAGCCTATCTTGTTCAAGAGCTAACTACTATTGAAGAGACAATTAGTCAGCCCGATTCCAATATTTGGAAAGAAGCTATGGATAAAGAATGTTCATCTCTTATTAAGAACCAGAATTGGACTATTGCCAAATTGCCTGCTAGCAGAAATGTAGTTGATTGCAAATGGATATTCAAAATCAAATACAAGGCAGATGGAAGTATCGATTGAAGAAAAGCTCGACTTGTCGCGAGAGGATTTTCTCAGGCACATAATGTCGACTACACTGAGACTTTTAGTCCAGTAGTTGAACATTCTTCAATCAGACTTCTATTGTCATTTGCTGTAGCAGCAGATTTAGAGGTACATCAAATGGATGTATAGACAACATATCTTAATGGAGTTATCGAAGAAGATATTTATATGATGCAACCCAAAGGTTATAATATCGAAGACAGACATAATCATGTATGTAAACTCCACAAAGCACTTTATGGCCTAAGCAATCTGAAAGAGCATGGTTTCAAAGGATCAACATTTTTCTTATCGATCGCGGTTATAAAAAAAGCACTTTAGATTCTAATGTCTACTTCAAGTCAGTGTAACATTATTTTATTATTATCACTTTGTATGTGGACGACATTGCTTTTCAACAACAATATCGATCTAATAAAAAAAGCTAAATCAATGATGTCTTCATAATTCGACATGACCGCCGATCTGGGTGAAGCTCATTACTGTCTAGGTATTCAAATTCCAAGAGACAGAAAATAAAAGCTGATTTACATTACTCAACAAAGATACATTCACAATGTTTTAATCAGATATAATCTGATGAATTTCAAGTTAGCTCACTCACCGATGGACCCGTGACTCAAATTGTCGAAGGACCAATTTCCTCAGACGATCAAAGAGAAGGAGCATATGCGTGAGTATCCTTATCATTCGATAATATGATCTCTTATGTACGCGATGACCTGTACTTGTTGGAGGGTTTGCAGATATCAAGGCAACCCTAACCATAGTTATAAGTGAGAGGGATTTGGGACCCTGTGTGTGTAAGTCCAACCCGATGATCACATAGTTATTTGATTTGTTACAAGTTAATAAAAGGAAAGTTAGGCCTTTTCACCCCTGAGCCAAGGAATATGAAGCATGAAAGTAGAGTGAGAGCCTGGCAATGAATCAACCATAAGGTGAGGTAGTAGATCAAGTTTGGCCTCCTTATATAGAGCCTACAACCAGTTGTACACTTAGTCATGCAAGGTCCTAACTCTCCTATACATAGATTCATCTAGAATAGAGTCTCTATGCATGGATCCTTTATTCATAGAATTGTTATTGATAACTCTACACATGCATACACTGTCCCAAACCTTGTACTAACTCCATTTAGTGTTTTGGGACTCACAAGGATATTAGTTACTTTCGGGTCACATCTATGACGTAGCATAACTAACAGCTTGTTTCACTAGAGTACCATGTATCCAAGACTAGGAGTATACTGAATCCTATGTACTGGTCATGGACATAACAGAGAAGGTGCAAGCCAAAGAGATCAAGCTCCAACATGTGTCTTCATCGAATTGCTTAGCTGATCTATTCACTAAATCCTTGTCTAAGGATTCATTTGTTAAGCTAAGATCTTTAATTGGAATAATTGATAAAAGTATCATAATTTCTGAAGCTAGATTTGAGGAGGAGTGTGAAAGATTGCCTATGTTGGCAAATCTAGCTATGTCAAATAATGTAAATTATGTGCGTAAGTGGGTCCCACATGTGTGAGGCCATGGAGCCACGTGGGGAACCTACCCTAGTGTAGGTTAGATCAAGTCTAAAGAGTAGGTCAAGTCAATTTGGTAGTGATTCCTACTTTATAAGACCTAAATTCGAGATTTGTGGTGGAGATTGACCAACTAGCCACCTACTTGGCATGACTCTAGGAATGAGGCTAGATTGGCAAATCAGGGCAAGAAAGCCAAGTTAACTTCCTTATTACATGCTGGAAATTCATCTAACTTTACAACGGAAGAGGCTTTTCTATGTAGTGAGCTCTCCATTGTAAACACGTCTTGGAAATTTTTTGAGAGTTGCAGTCAAGACTCAGCTCATTATTTTTGGTTCTCTTTAGCTTATGAGTAGAATACTTGTTGTAAGCTTGATCTATCTCTATTGGAGAGTGGTTTTAAATCCTTTTTGATCATGTGGAAATCCAAAAATCAAAATATGGATCTTGCAAAGGTATCTTTTCATTTATTTTGTGAAAATAGCCCATTAGAAAAATAATGTTTTCCACTATGATATGTTTTGTTCCCATCTTCAAGTAGATTATCAAACAGGAACTACTTTTTGGTGTATCATATATATTTCAAATTGTTTCATTGACGTATTTGGTTTCAACTAAACATGATCAAAGTTTGGAGCATGAATTTTGAAAAGCGAAAAGTAGTCCCGAGAAAAATGATTGGACTTGTAGCACATTCACATGTTCATCTCTACTTGGCCTTGATTTTTCTGGAATGATCTTGTTGAAATCATTTGAGAAATGCATGTTGTCCTAACATCTCTTCAAACACTTCAAATTGGTGCATGAGTAGTATTTGTCGAATTTTCTAGGGCCATAAGGAATCAACAAATGACGAATTAATTATGTCGAGATTCATTCAAGAAGAGAATATAAATTAGAGAATCAAAGTCTACATCCAAATATCTTTGGAAGAGAAGCATGGGCCATCACGCTTTTGGCGCTCTCAATAAGTGTCTGGTTCTTTCTCTCTGCTACTCCATTGGACTAAGGAGAGTAGCTAGTGGTGAATTGTTGATGTATTCCACAGGCCTTGCAAAATTCTTTGAACTCGGTGGAGATGTATTCTCCCCCTCCATCAGAACACGTATAGCTTTGATTGTTCTTTGAGTCTGATTTTCTGTAGATGCCTTGAACTGCTTGAAGAATCTGAAAGTATTAGATTTATTCTTCAAAAAGTAAGTAGCAGTTCTCCTTGAAAAATCATCAATAAAAGTCAAAATAAAAAGCTCTAGTTATGTTGAGCATAGTTAGAGCTTCTCTTTTACAATGCTCCTCAATCCTTAGCATGCTAATCTCTCACAAAGTTTCATGTTTACTATGCTGAGCATGGCATATAGTCTTGTTGGTACAGAGAATGCTATGTCGGGCATAGAAAAGCACCCACACTTGACAAGACACAGTCCAACTTTGTTTTAGATAGGACAATGATCAAGATTTGAATCTGTGAAGATGAGGATGTGAAGAATTATTTTGATAAAGCTATTGTTACTTTGGTATGTAGTTTTAATACATTTTACTATCTTCTTCTGTTATGTTTCTATGCTCAGCATAGATTGGGGTTGGAAATACTTTGATTGTTGAGCAAAGATATTCATTCTTACTCCAACAATTTCTAAATAACTTTTTTATTCTCTAGTAAAGCTTTAAGCAATGCCTTAAAAATGTACTGGATGTTGTTTTTGAGGGGAAAGACCCAGTTTTTTCATCATGTAGCTCGATGTCAGTAGTTGTGGGATGTTCTAGGCTAGCTTTCTCAACTGCCCATGCTGTAAATCCCACGAAAAATCAGTCCCCCATCCCAAAAAAAAGAGAACCATTATCCCTTCTGACACCAATCTTGAAAGGCCCAAAGCTCGATTTGAGGTAATGGCCAAATGACACCTTCCCTTAGAGGAGAGTTAGAAAAATTGTGATGAGACCACATTGATATTGCCTGGAGCTTCGATTTGACTACTCCAAGATACTTTTGAAACCTCAAAATTAAGAGATCAAATACATAAAAATAAAAAACTAAGAGAAACTACATCTATTTTGGATATTGATCAATATGACAAGCCTCCCATAGACCTTGCTATTGGAGATAGGCCTATGGAAGTTAGGGAACCAAATGAACACATGCACTAATCTAAAAATAAAATTTAAAGACCGTACACAAGCAATAGTTTTGGTTGACCCTACGGAATGTAATAGCATTGAAAATCTTAATAGTTCTAATATAGCTATCTATAATTTTTTGTTCTTGGTGGCATACATAATTTACAGGCCCGAAAGCAACTCTCCCAAGAATAACCCTCGCATAGCTTCTTTTCGTAGTGTCAATGTTATTGCCTTTGCGGGGCTAATGGTTGAGGAAGCTAAATTACTTGACTGGGACCACAATATTGACCAGGATTATCGAATAAAAATGACCATTATTCAGAGAATAAGATTTTTTTATAAAGATTATGTGAGAGTTTCCCAAGATGGAGACATTAATCAGCTGGAGCTCAAGGCACTTTGTGCACAAGAGATAAGCCTGCCATTTGATCCGAAAAATCCTACGCAGAGCCTAATAAAATATAACAATTTTTTTCAACTTGCTTATCGTACCGACCAGGTAATCTATTTGTCATGCTCAACATAGATTGTGTATTTCAAAAAATTTAATAATTAAATTTATTTTTACATAATTTTGATAATTTTGTTTATATTATTTTTTTTCTGTTCAGGTGTGGGCCCTTATAGATAAGATTTTTTAAAAATGAAGAAAAAATTGAAATAAAAGACCAATCAATTCAAGGTGGCTCAAAATAAAAAAAGAAGATTTTGACCAGCTCTTAGAGATTAAAATCCATTTCTACAAAAATGGGAATCTTTGAGTGGAAGAACATGCAATGGATCAATTCTTCGAAATTGATAATTAGTGTCCTTTTAAGAGTTGCAGATGGTCAACTCTCTCTCTTGCAGAAATGGGAAAGGAGTTTCAGAGGTAATAATGACAATATTATTCTTTTAATCTAATTTCTCTTCAAAGATGGCGATATTATTTTCTTGTAGTATTCAAGATTTAATATACATTTTGCCTATGTTTTATTTTTATTTTTTTTAAAGATGACAAATCACAGCCAACAGATCTGGCGGAGCCTATAGGAAAAGTATGAAGCAAAGACCAAGACAGAGGTCTTGCATCTGATGCGAACCAACTGTTCAGCTTGAACTGGGATGGTGCAGATCTTGATTCACATGTGAACAAGATTAAAGCCATTTTTGCCCAGCTAGCAACAATGTGAGTGGAGCACAAAATACCCCCTGCACAACAATTTATGTTTCTAATCAACCCTGCTGTAAATCCCACAAAAAATTACTCCGCCATCCCCTTCCAAAAAAAAAAGAACCATTACCCCTTCCGACACCAATCTTGAAAGGCCCAAAGCTCGATTTGAGGTAATGGCCAAATGACACCCTCCCTCTGAGGAGAGTAAGAAAAATTGTGATGAGACCACATTGATATTGCCTGGAGCTTCGATTTGACTACTCCAAGATACTTTTGAAACCTCAAAATTAAGAGATCAAATACATAAAAATACAAAAATAAGAGAAACTACATATATTTTAGATATTGATCAATGTGACAAGCCTCCCATAGACCTTGCTATTGGAGATAGGCCTACGGAAGCTGGGAACCAAATGAAACACATGTACATAATCTAAAAATAAAATTTAAAGACCATACACAAGCAATTATACAGAATGTAATAGCATTGAAAGTCTTAATAGTTCTAATATAGCTAGCTATCATTTTTTTTGTTCTTGGCGGCATACATAGTTTACAGGCCCGAAAGCAACTGATCCCAAGAATAACCCCCGTATAGCTTCTTTCCGTAGTGTCAATGCTATTGCCTTTGCGGGGCTAATGGTTGAGAAAGCTAAATTACTTGACTGGGACCACAATATTGACCAGGATGTTGGAATTTCCTTGAAATTCAATTGGTAATGAGGATCTGTTTATTACCTTCCTTTAGAACTGTTGGCAAAACAGTTGGGTGTCTTAAAACTTGTTTTGCTTTATGGTACTCTTTGTATTGTTAAACTTTATACAACATTGTTTTTACCTGTTATGCTATAAATTGAAGGGTTCAAAGGGTTTGGTCTTGACTTGTCAAGAGGGACTATTTGAAGTCTTGTTACTCTCTCTCTCTCCGCTCTCCCTCCTCTCTCTCCCTGATTTTTTTCTGACCGTCTCTCCCTCTCTCCCCTCTCTTTGCACTCTCTCTCTCTCTCTCTCTCTCTCTCTCTCTCTCTCTCTCTCTCTCTCCCTCACTTTCCTCCCTCCTCTCCGCTCTTTCCCTCTCTCTCTCTGCTCTCTCTCTCTCTCTCTCTCTCTCTCTGCTCTCTCTCTCTCCCTCCTCTCTCTCTCCCTTCCTCTGCTGTCTGCTCTCCCTCCTTCCCTCCGCTCTCTGCTCTCTCTCTCTCTCTTCTCTCCCCCTCTGCGCTCCCTCCTCTCCGCTCTCCGCTCTCTCTCTCTCTCCCCCTCTTAGCTCTCCCTCCTCTCTCTCTTCTATCCCTCCTGTTGTCTGCTCTCCCTCCTTCCCTCCGCTCTCTCTCTCTCTCTCTCTCTCTCTCTCTCTCTCTCTCTCTCTCTCTCTCTCTCTCCAGGCTCTCTCCTCTCTTCTCTCTCTCTATCTGCTCTCCCTCCTTCCCTCCTCTCTCTCTCAGTCAGTTAGTCAGTCTCTCTCTCTCTCTCTCTCTCTCTCTCTCTCTCTCTCTCTCTCTCTCTCTCTCTCTCTCTCATCTCGCGCCAGACAAAAAACGTTCTTCGGCCCTATAAAATAATATAGGGCCCAAAACGGCCCAAAAATCAGGCAAACGGTAATTACGTTAGTGTTATAATGTTTTGATAAAGTGAGGGATTGTTAGCATTTGTGACCAAAACACACCAAACACAATGTGTGTTGGTCCAGCGTGGCAATCCATGCAATAGTTTCTTGGCATGTACGCTCCCTTTTTATGATATATAAACAGTCTACGTTGGCTGTCAACATAGCAACATTTCACCACACCTCTCTCTCTCTCTATCTCCCCCCCCCCCCCCCCCGCGCCACGCACACACACACCCTCCCTCCCTCCAAAGCACCTATGAGATAACCCAACAAAATTGAATGTTGAAGAACACACACCCTCCCTCCCTCCAAAGCACCTATGAGATAACCCAACAAAATTGAATGTTGAAGAACATAAAATGAAATGTACATGAAAGTTCATTTGATGTAAGATAACCCAACAAAATTGAATATTGAAGAACATAAAATGAAATGTACATGAAAGTTCATTTGAATGGCAAGTTTTTTGCAATGACGTCACTTTTGAATGGCAAGTTATATGTAAGCGTCATACATTTGAATGGCAAGTTCTATGGAAAACCTCAAATGACGTCCATGAACATTGCACAATATAGGATAACCCTGAACGTCAATTTCAACACTCTGGATGCATAATCTGATGTGCCCAGCAGATTGCACAATACCTATTCTCATTAAATATCATAAAATTTGACTAAAAATTAGCATCATGCTTTCTATCATTCATTCAGTGTGATCTGTCGAAGCAAAACTATCAATAATGCAGCAAGCAAGCATCAGTAAGCTTGTTTACTGGTAGAGATTGTAGACATAGGAATAGTGTCATCAATCTGCATTTGAAGCTTGTAGGTGTGAGTAAGTAAGGTTGCTATATTCTCAGAGATCCTACTTAAACGTAAGGGAATAGTCTCAGTAATCTGCGTTCAAAGCTTGTAAATTTGATGAGCAGGCAGTCATCAATCTGCATTTGAAGCTTGTAGGTGTGAGTAAGGTTGCTAAATTCTCAGAGATCCTACTTAAACGTAAGGGCATAGTCTCAGTAATCTGCGTTCAATGAGCAGGCAGTCTTATTCAGCACATATGAGAAATGGCTGCAGCTTCTCATTGGCAGTTGCATTCAAAGATTGTAGGTTTGAGCGGGTAGTCTTGATTTAGCACATATGATCAATGACTGCAGCTTATCATTCGCAGCTCCATGCCTTCCCTCCATCACAATATCCTTTGGGCTCATGGTAGCTGGAAGGGTCCAGTCAAATGCATGCAGAAGCACAGCCAAAGTGTATGGCACTTGCAGTAACGAGAAGAGAACTGCAGGGCATCGGCGCCTGCCAGAAGAGAAAGGAATCAGTTGGAAGTGGGTACCTGACATATTTACGTCCGAACCCAGGAAGCGTTCTGGCTGGAATTCATCTGCATTTTGCCAGTAGGAAGGATCGTGGGCAACGCCGTACAGATTGACGTATACGTTTGAATGTGCAGGAATTCTGTACCCGAAGAGCTCAGCCTCATGCTCATTCACGTGGGGAGGTGTGAGGTAAGTGATGGGATACAGACGCAATGATTCCTTGACAATGGCATGTAAGTAGGGAAGATGATCCAGGTCTGATTCTTCTAGTGGGCGGTCCTTCCCCACTATGCCATCGATCTCCTGCTGTGCTCTAACCAGCTTCTGTGGATGCCGAAGTAGCTCCGCAAGGGGCCACTCAACAGACATTGCTACAGTATCAATGCCGCCAAATAGCATATCCTGCCAATTGATCAGGCCATGGAAATAGCTTCAGCAGATCATTGAGTTTCAAAACAGGAAAAATAAGTTTCTTTTAATGCTCTTGTGTGCATAAAAATCAAGCTGTTTTACTTTATAAGTCTAGGATAGTAACCAGAACATACAAGTAAAACGAAACAAAGTCTTGCAATATGCTATGGTTCCCATCTCAGTGAAGTAGCAATAGCATCCTGTATAGCACGGAATGTAGGGTCTAATTCTAAGAGTAGCTGAAATCACAACCATTAAGATACATTTAGCAATACTTCTTTGAACTTTCGATACGTCCATAGAAAGAACAGACTGCCTAGGAGCTCTATGGGATTAATGTAAAAAAACAGCAGATTGAAATGACAGAAAGTAATCCATTATTGCAAAGAATTGTGCTTAACTGAGAGAAATCATAGCTGAAAGCACAGTTTCATACATTAAGCATGGCTTTGATTGCATTCTCCGAAAAAGTGTCTCCTCCTTCATTGTATCCCAGCAGAAAATCAATGAAGTCCTTCCTGTCGTTTTGGGTAGCTGGATTGATCTTGTGCTCTTGAACAACAATCTCATAAATAAGCCCAAACCTTTTCGCAATTTTCATGGTGTTAGCCTCTATTCTTTGCAGATCAAATCTCGCAAGCTGTGGAAACATGTCGGCAATATTTGATTGCTTCTCAACCTCCACTGCGTCTCTTCTCACAGTCTTCAAATCCCTCACAGCTTCTGCGAGCTTGCGGGAAGCGGGATGCAATCTACCGAACATCATCCGGCCTATTATGTTAGTGACAGTATCATCTATGGGTGATCTCACATTGAAGGGTGCTCCTCCTCGGCAATTAGCGGCAACAGTTGCAACCAGAGATAGCACCTCTTCTCGCCTAATATAGGCCATCTCATTCAGCTTAGGTTGACACAGTAGCTCAGAGTTGATGACTTTTCTCACTTTTCTGAAATGGGCATTGTAAGGACAGAAATCTAGACCAAGGTAGCCGAATCCGATGTGCTCTCCAGCCATGTGCTCAGGTCTGCCACTGAATTCCGCATCGTGGATCTTCAACACCTCCATTGCTGTTTCTGCACTGTTCACAGCAACCACATCAGCACCTCCGAGCTTCATGTACACAACTGGCCCATAACGTTTAGCCAGATTGAAGAATGCAAGATGGCGTTTCCGAAATCCAACTGAGAGGAAGGCTCCTATGACAGGAAGATTGATGGGTCCTGGAGGGAGCCTCCTACGTCCACCTGCTAGATGGTTCTTCATCAGCCTTATAAGGAGGATTGTGATGAGTATGAGCCCACCTGCTTGCAATGAGATACTCATCGTCCAAGCCATATTGCTGCCAGAAGTGAAGCTTTCGCAGCTCCTTGATGCAGATCTAGACTTCAAGCTCTCACTAACATCTTCAGAGATGATAGCTAGCTCATGATCATCCAGCTCTCAGGCTCTCACTCAACATCCTCAGATAGATAGCTTGCAACTGATCATCCAGCTCTCAGGCTCTCACTCAACATCCCCAGCCTCTAGTTGTGAAACATCAACGAACAATCAGGACTGAGAATGGGAAGCTTTTGTAGTAGGCTGCTGCAGCTCCAATGTGCAAATTGGAAGTAGCGTCGTGTACTGTTGAACATGCTTTCTTCACGTGTTTCCCGTGCCAGCACTACAAGAGGTGGAAATCAAAATGGCCTTCAAAGGAGTGCTCGAAAACCTGTTTTGAGTATCCTCAAAAAAAACCTGCATTTTATAGAAATTCTCAGTTTTTCAAAGACTTTTACTCATAAAAAGATTTATATTCTTGTATAAAAATCGTCAAAATATTTTATCATATAGATTTTTGAAAAAACTTGCCGATTCCATTCTTATACTTTGCCGATTTTTCCAAGCACCGCCTTCGAGAGTCTCTTAGTGTAAGTTCAACTTCCAAAAGTGACAAATTTTTCATTCAAGTTCAAAATTGCCTTTGCATATTGTTTAATAATTTACATGAGGAATCAATCATTGCAATGCAAAAGGTTGAGATAATTCAATCATGGTCAATTCAAAAGGTGGAGATAATGTAAATCAATGCTCGGGAAACCTTTTGGGGGTTTCTCTCCAATTTCTCGCATTTTTTAAAAGTTGCTGGTTTTTAAAAATTTTGAGTTCTAGATCCTACATGTCAAATATTTTGTCGACATAATGCTTAACATTTACATTAATAAATTATTTTATGAACTCAATAAACCTATGCAACCTAAGTTTTATAAGGATATACCTGTTTTACTATACACAAATTACCTCCAAATAAAACGACAAATAAAAAATTTCCTGTATTACAAAAGAACTATCATTTTTTTAAAGGTCAACTTCCTGTAAGGTTTTTACTAAACCGATTTTCGAAGAAAGATGTTGATTCCATTCCTATACTTTGCTGGCTTTTTCGAACACTAATAAACATAGTTACCCAATCACTATCAATTCAAAAATTAGAGCATGGAGATAGTCAAAATAGTTAATAGTTGTTTGATTTGTCAATGGCATACATACATTCTAATTATTGTAGACAAAGTTTGTCAAAAATCTTTCTCAAAATCAAAAAGCTTCCCCCCCCCCATCCCTTTTTCTATTATGCTTAGTTCTTTTTCTTCATGACTTTAAAATCTATGCACATGTAGTGCAAAAGTAAAAAGAAATCATGATATAAAGTTGAATGTTTGTAGAAAATGATACCCTAGTTGGTTCTAAGAGCAAGGAGTGTCCAAATTGCAAGCATGAGCTAAATCTCTATGTCCACATGGAGAAAGTACCCTTATAACCAACCATTGTTTTTAGAAGCCAATGGTTGAATTTGAAAAAAGCAAGGCACCAAAATATTAATTACCTTTAAGTAATTGGCATGAGCATTGATAGTGGACAGCTGTCAAATGTTCATAAGCTTTGAACACCAGTGTTCACAGCCATATTCAATTGGCCTTCAATTGAAGGCCAATTATGCCCAGTAGCAGACCGTGAGTAGGCCTGCTACCATGTAGAAGCGCCCTTCAACGCACCCCGCCACAGGGTGGCTCGGAGCGTGAATGGTGTCTGTTACAGAGGGTAGTGGGCCTGCTCACGCCTGCTACCTAGTTCATATTGAATTTTGAAAACTAAGTTAGTTCATAAACAATCAAATGTAGATTTACACAAGTTCTATGTATTAAACTTTATCCACACTTTCCTGTGCTAAAAACAATGTACAATTTAATTTTTCTTTCAACGATCAATGAATAAAGTCCAAGCCATCACATTTTATTTAGTTATATTAATACAACAGATGAATGGAGCTCATGCCTAGTCATTTGATCTAATTTGGCCTTGATCAGGACATCATGTGCCTCAAAGGAAGGGAGCATGTTGTGAAGCTGACTCAAGTGCAACAAGTATGTCGCGAACGATTGAAATGGGCAACCCTTCCAAAGTCTCAATATAGTGAAATAAGAACGAGTCTCTGACATGCAATAATCCAATCATGTACCTATCATAAGTCAAGAGCTAGCTCTGAGATTTGATATTAGGCCTAGATAACTCTTGGAACTCATACCCTGGAGTTGGTACCCTGGAGTTGGACTAAATATCCTAGACCTTAAAGTCCCAAAATTAATCTAAGTCTAGAAAAGAGTCATGTTCTAAGCAATACTATGATTCAATATTGAGGGGAGGCAAGGATTTATAGCAAAATTATAGTCAGATGGCCTGACACTTAGAAATTTGGCAATTCAACTAGCCACAAAAATTCATCACCATGTCTTACCTCCTCTTACTAGCACAAGCAATGCTTGATGCCCAGCTCACGTTGGTGGCCCCAATTAGACCAATCAATCCACAATGAATGTAAAATATTTTTTCATATCAATAAAGATGCTCATTGCAGATGATTATCAATTTGGTTTTGCCTACATGACAGGTCCAAGTGGAAGGACCCTTACTACAACTAGACGAGTGACAATGCCATTGAATTAGGTTGATGACCATTGTGATTTCAAACTATCTCATGAAACGGCTTGTCTTTGTTTGTAACTTTGCGTTATCTTATGGATGATGTATGAATTGGATTTCATTGGTATCCCTCATAATGTGATGGATGGTTGGACTAGTTTGATTACGATGTTGGCATTTTAGATGAACTTGTGTTAGATGGAATGAGTAGACTTAAGCGTGTCTTAGTAAAGCCACCCAAGTCTAGTGCCATTTGAAGTGTCGACACTACAACTACTCGCATGCACTTTGAACGAGGCCAACTTCTACTAGATGCCACCAAGAAAGGAAGAGCAGCACCAATAAGTTTCTTCATGATTATTTGCCATTTTTCACATCCAATGCACACTTCTCTAAATACACCCAACCCTAAAAAAAAATCTTGAAGTGATCTTGTCATATTAGCATAATGTATGTCCCTATCTTGGCCACTTTGGACATTCACATGTTATTTGTAGCATGTCCTGCATATCAAATTATCATCTACCTTTTGAAATTTGATTGTTCGAGTTTCTACATGAATGGTTGAGCTAGGGTAATATTCATACATAAGAATAAATGAGCTATAACTAGTAGTCGAATGCTTATTGCTATTATAGACAAACTCAATCAAGGGTAGATATTTCTCCCAATTTGAAAAAATAGGGGTAGGAGATACTTTGGTGACCATCGTATGTCAAGTACAAAGAGAGGGTTAACTTCTTTTTTACTGTCAAGAGAATAGGGAGCCCATTTTTTTTCGTTGATGAATATTCGAGAAGAACAAATGTTCATTTCATTAAGCAAAAATCGGAGGCTTTCAACAAGTTTCAACAATTCAAAGAGCATGCAGAAAATCAAATTGGTAAAAAAAATTAAAGCACTGAGGTCCGACAACGGGGGAGAATATGTCTCTACTGAATTCAAGGAGTATTGCCTTAGCAATGACATTGAGCAACTATTTGCCTTAGTCGAATGGTCTTGCTGAGAGAAAGAACAGAACCTTAGTTGAATTGGCAAAGCGCATGCTAGCACATGCGACACTTTCGAAGTCCTTCTGGACTAAAGTTGTTTCCACTGCAGACTATATTCAGAACAGATGTCCTACTAAAGGTCTCTCAGACAAAACACCATACGAAGTTTGGACAGGCTCCAAACCTTCTTTATCGGACTTACAAGTTTTTGGACGTATCGCCTATGCGCAAATTTCGCATGATCTCATGAAGAAGCTCGACTTCCAGAGTATTAAGTCTATTTTTATTAGCTACACTACTTCAGATCAAGCTTATAAGTTGTATGATCCTATCGACACAACAACAAAATGCGCGATTTCCGACACAGGGTCCTGACGGATTCAAAAAAAATTCATAATCCGTCGGAATCTGACATAATAATATGTCAAATTCCATAATCATTTATTTTTTGCATGCACTTCCTGTCAATTGGAGTATGTTTGGTTGCAATTTACGCTAGTTTCCATACCAATAAACGAATGGGTTCGTAGTGTATTAGTGACTTGATTAATATTGTGAATCATAGTTGATCTAAATATTCATTCTACGTGTTTGAAACGATTGTAAGAGGTGAGCTGCTATGTAGTACTATATGTCATACATAGTATATTTGCAGTTCTTGTCATAATCTCCACACTGAAGTAAGAGTTCGTATCATAAATTTTTAGCTTTTTTCTATTATTTAGCAGTGTCGAAATCCCGACACATTTAAAATTCGTCGGATTTTGAAGGAAAAAAAAATGGGTCGGATTTCGACGGCCACGTGGCAAAGCAAAAAAAAAAAGGAATTTTTTTGTTTGTCGGAATCCGACGTCCATGTGGCAAAAAAAAAAAAAAAACAGGAAATTTTTTTTTTACGGTTTTTTTGCCATGTGGACGTTGGATTCCGGCCCGACCATGTGGACGTCAGAACCCGATGTCCCCATGGCAAAAAAAAAACGGAATTTTTTTTTTGTTCACAATTTTTTTTTGGATGTCGGAATCCGACGTCCACGTGGCATGTTTTCCGATAGATGTTTTTACCAGCCGATTGCTGGTCTTGGGCTTTCATCGGATTCCGACGGATTGTAAATGCGACGGATTCCGACGACCCTATTATGACACATTTTTCGACGCCCGCGTCGATTTAAAAAAAAATCAAAATGCAATTTCACGTCAAAAATCGCGACAATTCTTGTAGTGCGCGAGTCGAAGATCATAAGAACTTACAACAAATCCAATGGAAATAAGATAAGAATGCAACCTAGAGTACCAAGCTCTAGGTGCTTGCTTGAGTCCATAAAGACTCTTCTTCAAAAAGCACACTTTGTCTTCTTCTCCATCTTTGATGAAGCCCTTGGGTTGGCACATGTAAATTTCCTCCTCCAAGAATCCAGTCAAGAAAGCATTTGTCACATCAAGTTGAAAGAGATCCCACTTGAAAGAAGTAGCAAGACATATGATCAATCTAATGGTTACAAGCTTTGCAACAGGAGCAAAGGTTTCATCATAATCTATGCCTTTGACTTGCAAAAATCCTTTTGCTACAAGTCTACCTTTATACTTATGAATGGAACCATCTTGATTATACTTCAATCTATATATCCATTTACAAGTAAGAGGCTTCTTTCCAAAAGGTAGATCAACAAGATCCCAAGTTTGATTTTCCAACAAAGCATCAAACTCTACTTGCATAGCATTCTTCCAACTTTGAGACTTAATTGCTTGTTCAAAACATGTTGGTTCTTCAAGCATAGTAGTCCAGAAAGAATAAGAGGTGTGTAGTTGAGAATCCTCCCTTTGCTTCCCTTTGTCACTATAAGTGAGCCTTGATGGCTCGGCCCTCAACCTTGTTGATATTCTTGGCTCCTTTGGATCTTGTGCAGGATCCTCTTGGATTTCAACTCCTTGAAGCTCCTCCTCGGCCATAGCATGATCATTGATAAGATGAGTATTGTTGAAAAGCATCTTCTCTTTAGCATTGAGAGATTCATCAAAAAGTACATCTCTACTTACAACAACTTTCTTGGTAGTAGGATCAAATATCCTATAAGCTTTACTACTTTCATATAACCAACAAAGATGCCTTTAAAAGAAGTAACATCTTCCTTCTTTCTTACTTCTAAAGGAATGTGTACATAACAAGTACATCCAAAAAATTTCAAATCACTAAGATTTGGCTTTTTGCCATACAATGCTTCATAAGGTGTGAGTCCTTCAAGGGCACTATTAGTCATTCTATGACATAGAAAGTTTGCACAAAATGTAACAGGAAAAGATGCATCTAATCTCAGTGCTTTAGCACACTCACATAGTGTTCTATTTTTCCTCTCTGCCACCCCATTTTGTTCTGGGGTGTATGTGCAAGTAAGCTCTCTTCTCCCCAAAATGTAACAGGAAGAGATGCATTTAATCTCAGTGCTTTAGCACACTCACATAGTGTTCTATTTTTCCTCTCCGCCACCCCATTTTGTTTTGGGGTGTATGTGCAAGTAAACTCTCTTATAATGCCACTAGTTTGACAAAACTCTTCCATACTATTGGAGATGTACTCCCCTCCATTATCACATCTTAATACTTTCAAACTATCAGCAACAGGAAACTCATCATCATCTGGGATCTGAACTAAAAAAAAAAGTACGAAACCACTCTGATATTCAACCAATCGACATTTCTTGTTGCAATACGGACACATAGAACTACTTTTGAAAAGATCAACCAATTTGGTGAACATTCTATCTAGTCTATGTCTAAAAGCTGGGAAAAAATGAACAAGGTCAGTATAATGCATGTACTAGAGTTGACCTATGGAGAAAACATGCTTGCTAAGTATATCTCTGAATTTGACATAATATTCATAAAATACGTCAGTATTTGGTTGTGCAGTCCTGAAAACAAGTAGATATGGCCTGAATAGGCTGTGGAAGTAGTCCATATTTTTAGTAATCTCGAATTCACTCAGAAATGAACTCAAGCCTGATTCTCGTGAGGATGATGAGGAAGAGGCCATGGCAGTAGCGTGAATATCGCACTTGTGCGCGCGGGAGAACTGAACCAAAACTAACAATCAAAATGGCACAGAAGACGGATATGTACGGCAGACAAATACAGAATATCGCACTTGTGCGCGAGTAGGTATACTTGCAAGCAAACGGACAAAAATGAGCGCGCACAAAAGCGATATGTCGCGAATTTCGAGAACGCAAAAGGTAAAAAATTATTCGGTTTCCGTGCCATTTATCCTAAATTTTTGCACGTGTGGTCAACGGACTTATGACACGTGTCTACTTTCAATTCGACAACAGGCGCAGGCACGTGTGAGATGACACCTGCACACGTGTGAAATGACACCTAGACACGTGTCGCTTGTTCATTTGAGTGCTTATAAACACGTGTCGCTCTCGCATTCGATCGTACAAATCCCACACGTGTAGTGACAGAGTGACACATGTCGCTTTCGCATTTGTCCGTACAACTCCCACACGTGTGACAGGACGTTCTTTTGCACGTGCAAACCCCGATATAAAATCACAAATTTCGATGAATTTTTTTCACTTTTTTTTTCGCTCCGCATATCGCATTTGTGCGCGCCTTTCACGATCAAAATTCCTCCTACTACCTTCCATGCGCACAGGTCCGATACGTCTTCCTACGTGTCACCCCATATTGCACTTGTGCGTCTTTCCTC
This sequence comes from Diphasiastrum complanatum, assembly GCA_029204225.1. NCBI lineage: Eukaryota > Viridiplantae > Streptophyta > Lycopodiopsida > Lycopodiales > Lycopodiaceae > Diphasiastrum > Diphasiastrum complanatum. Next base: position 61,222,344 of record CM055093.1, read on the forward strand.
AAATCTATTCGTTCTCTCTGATAATCGGCTCGCATAGGTCTGATATACCGTACATTCTGTCTGTATATAGCGGTCCTCTGCAAGTTCTTTATCATCCCTTCCTTCTCATCCTAACCTTCACGCACAAGTCCGCTATCACATAGTTCACGCCCATGGATAGGAGAAAGCAGACAAGGAGAGACTTCTTCTCTCCTGGCTCATCCTCCTCTCCTGCGGTTGCCATCACACCCCCTGCTAGACCTAGAACGTGCAACCGCAGTAGGTGGCTCTCTGAGATACGCAAGTATCAGAGGTCAACAACTCTGTTGATCCCAAGAGCTCCATTCTACCGTGTTGTCTGGAACATAACAAGAAATGATCTCGGACAGCACGTTAGATTCACACCGAGTGCTCTTCAGTGCCCTTAGGAGGCTGCTGAAGATTATATTAGCCTTTTTTTTGAGGATTCTTTTTTGCTTGCCATCCATACCAAGAGGGTTACCATAATGCCCAAGGATTTTCAGCTTTTGATGAGAATGAGAGATAAGTACTGTAGGTTACATGTATCTCAGCCTGCTCCTCCTAGACCAACTTCTGTAGATAGGGCTCATCTTCCTACAAAGCGTCCTAGGAAGCAGACAGCCCCCAAGCATGCTCCTAAGAAAGTGAAGCCTATCCCAAAATCCATTGTAGATAATGCTGTTGTTGATAATGATGTAAATATAGCTACCTCTGTTTTGGATACTCCTAAAATTACTGTAGATACTACACTTTCACCTCCTCCTCCTCCTCCCAATTTCTATACATATATAGATTCGGATGATTATCTTAAATTTGAGAAAGACATATCGGATGCTAAAGCTCCTGTTTTTCCTTCATTTGGGACTCCCCCTCCATTTGGATTTCCATCTTCCTCTGCTAGTCAGCCTGGTGGTGGACCCTCCTCCTCAAGCACAAGGTTTCCATGGTTGTCCTTCTCTTCGGCATTCTTCTTCTTGTAACACTCGGATGCAAAGTGTCCTTTCTTTCCACAGAAAAAACACTTTAGCTTTTTCTTGTCCTTCTTGCTTTTGCCTTTTGAACTTGAAGCTCCATCCTTGCTCTCGGCCTCCACATCTCGGGTCTTCTTGGATGGAAACTTCTTCTTTTTGCCTTTCAAAGAAAAGTTAGCCTTCTCATCACCATCAATCAAAGATAAGGAACCAATCCTATTCTTGATATGAAGCATCCTACTATCCTCACAAACTAGCACACTATGAAGTTTTTCTATAGTAGGAAGTTGATCTTGAATAGCAAATGTTTGAACTAGATTGGAATACACATTTCCTAATCCATTCAAGATGATTTGAACTAATTCATTGTCTTGAATCTTGTCACTTATGGAAGATAACTCAATATTCAAAGGTTTGATCCGAAGAACATAGTCTTGGGCACTCTCATTACTTCCTTTCATGCTTTGAAGTATTTGATTTCTTAGCATGAGTATTCTTGAAGTATTTTTGGATTCATAAATAGATTTTAGTGAATCTCATGCCTCTTTAGATGTGTTACAAGATGAGATCTCTTTTAATAAGTCATTACTTACATTCACTTTTAAGCAATGTAATGACAACCTAGATCTCTTCTTGTACTTTACTGGCTCTTGAGCTACTTGAGGTTCTTCTTCCACACCAAGAACAATGTCATACAAATAATGACTCCATTTGAACTTTCCCAATGGCATAGTTAGTGGATGAAAGTCTTTCACTAGCTTCAAGTAAAAACCACCCATTGATGCCATTATTAGTGTAAATGCACTTGAAACTTAGATGGTTTCACTTAGAGATCTGAACCTATAGTGTCTTCTAGAAATCAACAAGCTTGTAGACCCAACCCTGCCACTCTAGAACAAATCTTGAATGATGGATCTATAGATTGCAATCTCAACTTTGCAAATTCACTCCTTAATCTTTGGTTTATAGCACTCTTTCTCTCTCAACTTCAATGTACACTTAAAAAATAGAGAATCAACTTCAATGTACTGTAAACAAGCTTTAATCCATCTATATGATTGATCTAAACACAAATCAATGGAATAGAAACAATGCAAGTGAAAGCTTGAAAAATGCACTAAATTGACTCAAAATTGGGTGTATGAAGCTCAAAATGCACCAAACTGAAATTTACTGTTCAAAACAAGTTCTGTACGGCCCCACATGTGTGGAAGGTACACTTGCAGCCCACAACAAGATTTGGTATAAATATAATGGTTCTAGCTATCCATTCAAACTCGCTACCTCAATATTAGCTAGTTTCCAAAAACTTGCCAATTTGGGTATAGTTTACATCAATGCCTTAAATGCACTTGTACTTGGTTCTGATACCATGTCAAGGTAAAGGACCAAGAATGGATCCAAATCAGATCCACAAGTGTGATTGGGTGTTAGATTAGATTGATCTATGTATCTACACAAGATTAGATAGCTTTTAGATCACATCTACATCAAGAAATCTAACAAGAACAATCCAAATTGATCAAAAACTAAGCTTGCTGGTTTCACACCTGTGAAGACCTGTCAGAGTACGGACAACAAGCTAAGAATGAAGTATACTAAGCTTATAACCCAATCAATGCATAAAAACACAAGACAAATAGAGAGAAAACACTAGAATTGCTCCAAAACCAAGATTTAGCTTCCTTATTGATTATGGCCAAATGAGGCACTATATATACATGGAGAGCTCGAGATGTTGCTGAGTCACTGATCTGGCACGTGTGAGAGTGCCTAGTCACCAAAGGATCCATCAATCACCTCAAACTTGGCACATGGTCCATGACTTCCATGATTTAAGGCACCTCCTTGATTTTGAGTGATTTCCTACATTATAGAACCTAGATAAAAATCTTCTACAAGTCTAAACTCGACTTCTACTGATCTTTCCACACGTGTGAGCAGACCTCTACAAGTGGGAGATCAATCCTAACCTCAAGATGTTGCACATTCTACCAATAGAAAGGTGTCAAGTGGCATATAGCTAGAAAACTATATTTTGGCCATTTTAGCCAATAGATCTCTAATCAAATGATATGTACATACTAGATGATTGATCTAAATGATAAATGCATTTAAATTACACGTGGGAAGAGGCTTCACACATGTGTAATCAAGATATGTACATGGATCTAACTTGGATCAAGCATGATTTTGACATTTTCACAACTTCCGTCATTATATTTTGTTCAATATTAATAGGCGTAGTCATATGCATTAGGAAAGCACTATGTGCAATCACACACACCTTAGGAGATCATTCACATGCTTTGATATGTCCTCACATGCGTGAAAGGTACACAGGTCCTATCACTTGGAATAGTCACAAGCAAACTTCTATCGCTCTCTCATCTACAAAATTAGAGTACATCGTTGCCCCTCAAGCTACCAAGAAGCAGTGTGGTTGAAAATTTGTTATCGAACATTCTTTTGGTACAACACTCCAATAATCATCTTATGTGACAATCAAACTGCCATTGACTTATCAACCAATCCTAGCCTTTTCATTCTAGGAGTAAGCAATTTTAGGGCCTTTTTTGGCAAGGGATTGGTCCAGCCAAAAAGTCCTAAAAGGGTCAAGGGGCACCACCACTGATGATGGTTATGCCCTACGTGAGTAACAGAGGCCTTGCCACATCCAATCCTAGGGACCTGCTCTGTTACCCCGTGCTCCGGAGCCGATGAGAGTTTTCCAGGCTCTCAGAAGTACGACTGTAAGAAGGGGGTGCCAGTAGTTTGGTTCAATGATCCGCTAGCTTTCTAGGTCCATGTTCTCATTCCCAAATTTCTGATTGCTAGTTCATGCTATGATCTCGCTAATTTCTCTTTCCCCATCAAATTCAGCTTCTGAATAGTTTTTAACGGTTAAGAGATAGGCTTGGGCACCTTCAATGGTTAAGGCCTTGCCTTTGTTTTTAAAGTACCATCTTAAAACTTTGGGACTGTGAAGCCTATGACTTGTAAGGGTACACCCTTTCAGGTTCTTTGCTCATATTCTCAAAATGTAAGACACTACCCCTGTGGTTTAGGGAGGGCACCATCAATGTTCAAGATGCTACCTTAAAAACTTAGGGCCGACTTTTCATTCTAGGTTCTTGGTCCCTAGAGAGATAAAGGCTCTAAATGTGAATTCTACCCTTCATTTTAGGGGTATTTCCTTCAAGTTTTGGACTGTGCCTTTAGATTTATAGCATTTAACTCTAGGATCATGACCTTTCATAAAATATGGGCTTAAGTGTATGAATACATGCTTTTAAAGTCATGTGATTCTCAATGGGTAAGGCTATGCCCTTAGAAGATCGTACGGGACGTGTTTGGCAAAAAGGCGAAATTGATTGGTGTCTTCTTCTTTTTTGTTACTTTTTTTTTGTTGTATAGAGTGTTCGTGGGGTGCAAAGTTATATGCACCGCCTTGTTTGATAAGCGGTGATATGTCGCCGACCGTCAGGCCTAGGTATTTTGCTAGCCGACAGCGGGTGTGACTAGTACGACTCTTAACCAAGGTGGTGTATTTCAACCACGGATGGTGGACGGCCCGCTCTGGTATTTCACAGAGGACGTTGGGTCCAGCTGAGACTCTTCATAAATGACAAAAACGGAAAAACACTTCCGAACTTGACGTTTTTGTATAACAATTTAACTAATGATTAGGTAAGCATGAAATGGAATGCCACTAAGTGGGGAAAAGACAGTTCTTTACAACATTCTACGTAGTGCTATTAATGCAAAAAAATTACCTTGTTTCGTTTAATAAAAATACAATTCTATCTCTTGACGAGGATAATGACTCATTCAATAGACTGATACGAAATAGCAAAACAATAACAAAAATCGTTTGCGGATTTGAATGCAACATTGACCACCTATATTCTAGACAAATTAATTGAGTAAACCATATTAGCTCAGGTGTGAGAGAAGAACCAGAAATCATGGAGACACCAGTCATGAATGCCGCTTTTCATATCGCATTTCGCATGCCGTTTGACATCTTATATTTGCGTTGCATTCACGGATAGTTCGATAGATAGCAAGATCATAAGAAGAGTGATTTCCGAACGTTGTCACAGGTCGCAATAGAATCCTCAGATTGCCACAGCCAGAGAAACGTTCTTATAAATCACAGAGAGGCCAAAAACCAGGTGGAACAGGTCGCTGACAGGCTGTAAAGGTCTGATTTTTTCACAAACAGGCAGGTACAGGGCATAGGCAGGTCACAGATAGCAAAATCAGCAAAGGGCAGGCCGCAAACAGCAGACAGCTAGTGCAGGGCCTCAAACAGGTCGCAGCAGGTCAACGAGGCTCCAACAGGGCCTCAATCTCTGACTTTTGGCCGCAGGTAGTGATCAAAGGCTGCAACAGGTCGCACACAGGCCAGAAACAGCCCTCAGACAGGTCGCAGGCCATGTGGCAGGCCGCAGACAAGTGGAACAGGTCGTAGCAAGTCTGCTAGGCGACTAGTCACGCATAAGTCTGTGGCAAAATTTGCCTTAGCATGTTCTTTACCAATAGAGCTTTTCAAAAAGTGTTTAGCTCAAGCCATTCTAAAGTGTTTTACCAAATGACGTACCTCTGTAAAGGCTAAGCAGTGTGTGGCTGGAAATTGAACCTAAACGAGTGTAGTAGAAGAAGGCCGTAGTAGCAATAGATGCTACATCATCACAAAACATAGATCATTTATTGTTCAAGTATCATTACAAGATGTTTATAGCATTAGAGAAGACAACAAGATTGTGGAACGAAAATTATGCTTTACAAAGTGAATATTAGGTCATTGTCCATTCAGTTACAAAAATCGTTTTGCAAACTTCTAAACCAACTTGTTCGGCAATCAAAGCAAGCCATAAACTCTTCCTACCGTCCATTGCTGGACTGTAGGTGCATAAATCAACTATATTTAATGGATTGTTTGGAGCACGTTGTCCATCGCTAGACAACGGCCAACAAAATATTGCCTATTAACTCCATTGTTGTCTATTTGAAGACAAGCATATGTATGGTTTGCATCGCCGTCTAGGCATCACAAAACATACAATGATTACCAACTGAGGTTGTTTATAATCCAACGCTACCTAGAAGGCATATCAATACATTCTACATGATGAATAGAAAGCAAAAGTGGTCCACCGCTGTCCATATGGTAGGAAGATCCGTATTTTGAGATGAAAAAATAGACAAGTGGTCCATTGATGACCAGCGAGCCACATAAACAATGATTCAACATCCATTGCCTCATTATACAAAAAGCTATGAGCATACATAATGCTAAGAAACATAAAACAAGGAGGGATGCAATCTTTAGCATGAAATGAGATACATCAGTTACCATAAAATAGTATCCTAAGAGAAAAAGCCTGGTAGGGCGCAATCACAAGAGGAGAAGAAGAATGAGCTCTCTTCACAAAGTGTTGTGGAAGAAATGATCGAAACTACATGGTATATATAGTGGTATTCGGTGGTGTTTCATGGAAGGTGTCATTTTTGCCTTGAAAGAGAAGTAACACATCTTGTCCATTCATTAGGGCTAATCTTAACACCCTTTTAGGAGCAGAAGTTCGTCCGTTGCAACTACAATAATAGTGTCAGATGTAAAGTCTGTCACAATTTGGTGGATCTGTTGTCGGTTACAGTCTCAGATGCAGCTGTCGACTTCTTGTCGGATACAGGATCGTCGGATGCATGTCGGAAAATCGTCAAATGTAAATGCGAGAATTCCGAAGGATCTACCAGATGGAAAATTCAGTATGTAAATTGGATATGGAGTTAAAATACATTGTCGGATGCAGCGTCGGATGCAACACTGTCGGATGCAACACTATCGGATGCAATGTCGGATGCTAGGTCGTCTGATGCAATGTCGGACGCAAAGTCGTCGGATGTAATCATTGGATGGAATTTGTAAAAACTGGTCGTCGATGCAAATGCAAGAATCCCGAAGCATCTGTCGGATGGAATTGCGAATTTCCCAAAGGATCTGTCGGATGCAATTTAGAGTCTGGTTTTTTGGGTGCACGTCGGTTGTATTATTTTTTAGTTTGGTTGTCGAGTGCACGTCGGTTCTAAACGTAGACTAGGCTCCCTCCTCTGAAAAATTGTGTGAAACAGTGGAGAGTTGTTGGGCAGTGGGTTTCTTGAACGGTTTGTGGTTGGGTGTTAATGGAATGTTGATCTCAGAGAAAAGATTGAATGTGTGCTTGTAAAGAAAAAGATGAATGCAAGAACGCAAGCTGACAGTCAGAATCATAAGAACTGGAAAATGGACTGTAATACACAAGTTTTTTAGCACAATTTAAGAAGATTATTAGTAGCAACCGGCACCAATATTTGTTGATTCATTCTATCTCTCTGTGTACAGTTGCTATTGACGTTTTTCCATAATAATATCAGCCTACAACCAACAAAAACTCTGCTACTCTTCTCAATCCTACGGTTTGCAGTATAATGGTGATGTACCCCGCCTGTCAGTTTGGCACATCTACAGCCTAATTTTGATCCTTTACTGATAATGGAAGCTCAACTTAGATTTGAGATTTGTCAAGACTCATATACCTACGTTCTACAGTCTATTTCAGATTTTCTTTGGTTTCTTATAGATATAGATTATTAATAATCTAATCTAAGCAACAAACACAGAATGAGATTGAATCTAATCCTACTAAAATCACCAGAATCAACAAAACTGAATCTATCTAAGACGTGCAAATCCTACAAAGTGTTTATTACAAATATCACTCAACATCTGTAATAAAAACTCCTCAGGGAGTCAAGCACAAAGCAGCATCAACAAATGAGAATGGGTAAGATCAACCACTAAGACCTGCACATCTACCTGATATTAATCACAAACCCAATCTTGGAAGAAGGAAGAAACAACAACGATAGATTCATACACAAGTACCCAAACTAAATGCATGAAAATGGAGCATAGAAGGAAATGCACATAGAATGATCTTCAATTGTCAAAGTAGCAACATTTTAGTACATGTCATATGTTGGAAACTCGTGGAGGAGGCCTCTATGTATACCCACGATTAGTGAATCCATTTCTATTACAATTTGGATTCCATCTCTTACAAGTGAGTGAACCCCATTCTATAAAGGTTTGGATTCCACCTCTTACATAATTCCAGGAGGCCTCTTTTTAAAAAACACAACTCAAGTTGATAGGGTCTAAATTACTAGCTCCCACATGGTTTTCCATCTTTTGAGAATTACCATGGGGCTCACAAAGGGGCATGGCATTAGCTAACACTAGCTAAAAGACCTAGTGTGGATACGTGTGCTGGTGTTATGAAAAATCCATGCCATTCTAACCCATGTGAGCCTTATTAGGAAAGGCGAGTCACACACTGCTATCCCTACTTCTGAGCATATCCATGCTTTCTAGTCGTATCTCACCAGAAGTCTAATGTGACACCTATTTGGTAGTGTTAAATATTGTCATGGTTGAATGTTGCAAATATGTGGGTATTAATCCTTAAAACTTGTTCTGCGTATGCAATAACTAGTTTTGTATCGCTATGTTTAGTTCTGAGCATTTTCATGCTATTCAGAATGTTCGATTCAACCAATGGCATTTAGGACTTGGTTTCGGATAGGTTTGGTTAATTGTTTATAAGGAGTTTCCAAGATATTTACCAAGTGTCAGATCCGTGCCATTCTAACCCACAATCCTAACATGCCACACTCTTATGATGCAACAATGGTTCAATCCCAAAACAAAAAGTAAGCATCCTCTAGATCTCTTCGAGCATTCAAACACTCTACGTCTTATCAATGAGAAAAAGAGGGTACCAGCTATGAGCAATCCTCAATAATAAAACCAAACACCACCTCCACACAATGTGAGACTAAAACAACCACAATCAAGACATCACACTAAGCAATCAAGCATTCAAGCCTAACCATTCAAGCTATTAACTTACTAGTAAAACAATTTCCACCAAAATGTGTCAACCACCCACATTACACAAGTCAATAATCAAACCTCTCACAAGACCATGACTAACCTCCAAGCTCACTAACAACATAATAGTATTAACTTCCAAACACTCATCAACAACATTCACCTCAACAACACAAGACAACTATGCTCCAAAATTATCAACTCCCAAATTAGCAACTCTTGAAATACAAGGAGTGGGCTCCTTCATACATCAAACTCCAATGGATCCCCTTCACAATGCAAATTTGCCATTTTTCATGCCCTTCAAGCCCTTTTCGCCATTGGATAGTACACCTAGTGGCCTCCATGAGAGAGTGGGGGAGTGGTGCATTCAAAGCTCTTTTCCAAAACTAGCCAAGATGCCATTTTTGCCAAAAGCTAGAGAGGCCATTAAAAGCTTCCCTTTTTGTACACCCTAGAAGCCCCAAATGTCAATGGCTAGTGTGTGTACCTCCCAAGTTTTTAGACTCCAAGGTATTTTGGCATTTATTACCCAAATTTGGGTGAGGCCCTTTCTCAACCCCTAGTTTTTTAGTAGGTGGCCTTCATTTTTCTTTGTGGTACACTTGTTCTAGGCCTTTCTTCGATTTTTCAAGGGGCATGCACCTACTGGCCATTTTTCGGGGTTTTCTGTTGTGGCCACTTGTTGCCCCGCACATTTCGTTATTTGCCTGTAAATTGCCCAACCTTCTACGTTAGGGTTTCTGTGATTTCTCAACACTAAATCCATATTTCCTGGTCCCATTTTTGCCGGCAGTTTTTCTTTCCTGATTTTTTTCCTTCGAATTGACTTTTTCCAGCATTCATGACTAGGGCTCCCCTGACAAACCGGATTTCCAGAAAATACACTGGGTAGTCATATTATATTAGTAAAATTGTCACAGTACATGGTGAAATTCTAGCACGGCTTTGCAATCTATTTTCAATTCAGTTACTGGCCATTTTAAAAACCGTAAAGTATTTTTAGAGGCCATTTCTAAGGCCGCGAAATTTTCTCTAGCCGCTTTTAGGGCGGCTGGGACCCAGTTCTAACTTTTTGCTCGGTGTTACAAGAATTGACAATACAAAATATTTTTGACGGTTCTTAAGACTGTTACAAAAGTCTATTTTTTACCGTGTCTAGCCACTATAGGGGTGGGACCTATCTAGAGGCAACTTTACCCCAAGTTTTTACTAATAGTTGGGTTTACATGTCGATGTTTTGTAGTTTTGCAAAAATAAGCGTCAATATTAGCTCGATTTTTCGTGCGAAAATATCGGCTAACAAGCACTTTGAAATTAAATATCACTATGTCAAGGGCAAGATTCTCAACAAAGAGGTCACCTTGGAGTGCTGTCAAATGAAGTACATGACTACAGATATATTCACTAAAGCGCTAGAGGCAAAGATGCACACAACAAATTTTTGAAGATTAAGACGTTCATGGATCTAGATTAAGGGCGGGGTGTTGGATTTCTCTCTCTCTCTCTCTCTCTCTCTCTCTCTCTCTCTCTCTCTCTCTCTCTCTCTCTCTCTCTCTCTCTCTCTCTCTCTCTCTCTCTCTCTCTCATGGATGCTTCTTCATTTAAAAAGAACCTCTTTGTGCTATACCATGCCCAGAGAATGACCAACTATCGAAAACTTCAAATTAAAGGTCCTTTACCAATACTACCCCCAACTTGCACCATAGCAATTCAAATCTCCCTCATAGTGGGTCTGGCGTGAATATTATCGCCCTACCCTTAGCAAAGGCATGGGGAATATCCACATTGGAAAGTACAAGTTACAAATGGCTGACCAAAGAATGATGATGCCTGCCGGTCACATAAGTAATTTACCGATTAAAATTGCAGGTTTGATTTTCACCATAGAGTGTGTAGTACTAGATTTTCTTGAAGAACCACACACCTGTCAATTCCTTCTTAGAATGCCTTGGTTAGAAATGGCTGGAGTGATTCAAGATTGGAAGGAAAACAAAATAGTTTTCGGCAACAAAGACAGGATAATCTCTGTCGATGCCACGGGAAAGATAAAGCTTGCACGAATCGAAGACGATTGGCCTTCAACTATCTATGATGTCCCAAAAAGTATCAATTCAACCATAAAGGGTCATTACATGTAGAGTACCGATATTATTAATTGGGGTCATGCCTTAGCAACTATTGATTGTGTCAACGCCACTCTTTGTGAACAAGAAGTTTAGGAAGAGGACCCAGTCAATATTACCATAAACTCCACGGATATCAACATTCACATCCTGCCTTTATACATGATAATGTACTCCCTATTGAGTGGATACCTGAAAACGCTTTTGTTACTGAAGTATCCACTAGTGAGGATGGCATTCTTACTATGGAAAAAAATGAGTTATCTGATGACCAGCTTATCCACTTGCTGGATCCAAAGAGATTAGGAAAGCGAAGTATACTGAAAGAGATTAAACTTCCATCACCATTGGCTTGCAACATCCACAACCATAAACATTGGTGTATACAGACCAAAGATAAAAGTCTATCAATGGGATGTAAACCATGATGAAGTCTTAAGCACCATTGACGAAGACTTAGTTCACAAAAAAACACAAAAAAATTCCATGCATGCCTACTACTAAAACTACACAAACATCTTGCGTGCTAAAAAACAAATCAAAGGTTGATATACCTTTGACTGATAAGCAATTCCAAATGCATGAAAAGCTGAAAGCCAATCAAACCTTTGATATAAAAAACCCACAAATCCCTAGTCAAGCTTCATCATCTACAAGCAAACTTGTAGAGGACATTCCTAAGATCCCACCAGAGATAGTTGATGATCCACTATATGATGTTCCACATCACTTTAAAGATTACATGACTGATGATGTGATCATCAGTATGGTAAAGCCAAAATGAGAGCCTCAACCACCATCACCTTCTTTTGAGGGACCTACAAAGACCATGCCTCTAAATCTGAAGGATAGTGATGAAGACATAGACAGTGTCATGCACGTGGGAGCCCATTTGAATCCAACCCAATTACGGGATTTGGAAAAGTTATTGTGCAAATACAGAGATTTGTTTGCGTGGAGATATAAAGAAACGAAGGGGGTCTCTTCTGACGTTGCAGTGTATAAAATCCCACTTACAGGATGGTGCAATACCTGTGAGAGCAAAACCTTATTGCACCAATCCTACCTATCGAGAGAAGATAAGAGAAGATATTCAGAAGCTTCTCGATGTTGATTGTCAATAATCAGATATGCAACATCAAGCATTCACCATAAGCAATCACCAAAGAAGCCGGAAGAAGAACACGCACTATCAATCTATCACGCTGCAACATTCTGAATGTAAAATGTACATATAAACCCTAAACCCTGATAGAGAGGGAGAACCTAGGAGTAGACTACTAGACTAGCCAACGGCTAGTTACAACTAGTAACAAAGTACATCGTAAACAGTAACTAAGAAGTGTGACAATGAAGTTTATCATTGATTTCTAACACTCTCCCTCAATGATAAAATTACATTCTTCTATTCCTAGTAGAGTACGAAACTTTTCGAATTTACATCTACCTAATGGCTTTAGTAAAAATATCTGCCACTTGATCTTCAGATTTACAGAAAACAAGATCAATGGCTCCATCAAGAATTTTCTCTCGAACAAAATAATAATGTATTTCGATGTGCTTGGTTCGAGCATGTAAAACTGGATTTTGGGCAAGGTGAATGCAGCTTTGATTGTCACAAGATATAGTAGTTGCATCCACCTGTGGTTGACCTAAATCCACAAGCAATCTTTGTAACCATACTGCTTCTTGTGTAGCATTGCTGAGTGCTCAATATTCAGCTTCCGTCGAGGATAAGGCTACTGTAGGTTGCTTTTTGCTGCTCCATGAAACTGCAGCTGTACCATAACTGAATGTATGACCACTGGTAGACCTTCTGTCATCAATATTACCTGCCCAATCAACATCTGTATATCCTATCAATATTGGCACTTCAGGCTGATCATACTTCAAACCAAAATTCAATATCCCTCGAATGTATCTGAGAATACGTTTAGCAGACTTCCAGTGTGTTTGACTAGGATCTTGCATAAATGGACTAACAACACCAACAACATAAGAAATATCAGGTCGTGTGTGTGTCAAATAAATCAAACTACCCACCAGCTGTCTATACAAATAAGCATCCACTTTCTCAGATTCATCATATGCAGTAAGCTTCGTGTTGACATCCATAGGTGTACTCAAAGGCTTACAATCCTGCATATTGAACTTATAAAACAAATCTCGTGCGTATTTGCTTTGTGTAAGAAAGATCACATTTTTCTTTTTGCCATACTTCAATGCCAAGACAATAGTGCATCAATCCTAGATCGCTCATGTCAAAAGCATTGGAAAGATCTGATTTGATTTCATCAATTAAGCTCTTATTACTTCCTGTAATAATCAAATCATCCACGTACAACACAACGAACACTATATCTGAGTCTTGCCGTAGAATGTAAAGATTAGGATCAGCATCACTCTTTACCATTTCCCTTCGCTTAAAGTGTTAATCAATGCAAGAGTACCATGCCTGTGGTGCTTGCTTCAATCCATAAATAGCCTTGTTGAGCTTACAAACAAGGTGCTCTCTCTCTGGTTCAATAAATCCTTGAGGTTGTACTAAGTACACCTCTTCATCCAGCACTCCATTAAGAAAAGCAGATTTAACATCCATTTGCTGGATCTTCCAACCATAGAAAGCAGAAATAGCAATGACAGAACGTATAGTTACCATCTTAGCTACGGGTGTGAAGGTTTCCTCAAAATCAATACCTTTCTGCTGCTCAAATCCTCTCGCAACCAACTGTGCTTTGTATTTGTTGAGTTGCCCATCAACTCCATATTTGATCTTGTATATCCATTTGCAAGTGATAGGCGTCTTACCATCATGTAGCTCAACCAAGTTCCAAGTCCTATTTTTTGATATAGCTTCCATTTCTGTTTCCATAGCTTCACACCACTCCTCGTGCTCCTTTGCTTTATCAAAAGTTTTTGGTTCTTGAGCCTTGAGCACAGAACCCATTAGGGCTAGATTCATCTCTAATCTTGTAGGAGATTTTCGATTTCTACTTGATCTTCTAAGCTCTCCCTGCTCACTAGATTCGGGAGTATTTCCCTTCTTTGCACCATCTGTGACTGGTAAGTACCATTTAGGTACTCTCTTGGGAATTTCAGCATCAGGCTTGCCTTTGTCCAATGGATTTTCTATATCAAAATCCACTTCCTTCTTGAACTGTACTTTCACTCCCTCATCAAAAGGTTCAGTGATTACTTCAAATTGTTCACCTCGGCCCATCTCGTCAAATGTAGCATCCCTAGAAATTACAAGCTTCTGTGCATTTGTGTCATACATCCTGTATGCCTTGGCCTTCTCATCATATCCAAGGAAAATACACTTGATAGCTTTTGCATCCAATTTCCTTCGTTTCTCATCAGGAATATGAGCATAGGCATCACAACCAAATACTCTCAAATGAGAAATATTAGGTTTCTTTCCAATAACAGCTTCATGAGGTGTCTTACCTTCCACGGATTTTGTAGGACACCGATTCAGGATGTGCGTAGCTGTGCTACAAGCTTCTGCCCAAAAGGTGTTTGGCAGACCCTTGCTTTTGAGCATCACCCTGGCCATCTCAACAATAGATCTGTTCTTTCGTTCTGCAACTCCATTTTGTTGTGGTGAATAAGGTGTTGTAGTCTGCCTCTTGATCCCTTGATCTTTGCAGAAATCAATAAATTCTGTCTAAAAATACTCACCACCTCCATCAGATCTCAAAGTTTTGATGCAACATCATGTTTGCTTTTCAACTAATGCCTTGAATTCCCTGAACTTAGCAAAAGCATATGATTTCTTGCTTATGAAATAAATCCAAATGCATATGCTATAATCATCAATGAAGGTGATAAAGTAATAGTAGCCACTAAGAGATCTAGTATGCATAGGTCCACATAGATCAGTGTGGACAAGATCTAGGATGCCACTGGCTCTCCTTGCTCCACTTTTGAGAAACCTCTCTCTGTGTGGTATTCCCAAAATGAAACCTTCACAAATTTTTCCTTCAAAAGAAATATCAGGCAATCCTATAATTAGATTACCTCTTTTGAGAATCTGTAAACTTTGAGCACTAATATGACCAAATCGTTGATGCCAAAGATCACTTCGACTATCAACCGTGCTTACCATAGCTTGAGCAAAAGATCTCGCATTCAATTTGTAGAGTCGATTCCCGTTGACTCTAGCTCCTGTAGCAATCACTTTGTAGTGATTCTTGATGTCTTTGACAAGGCATTTGTCATTGTCAAACTCAACCATGAGTTGTTGATCAACCATCGTTCCAACAGTTAGTAGATTGTTAGCTAAGCCAGGTACATATTGCACACTGCTTATTCGCTTTATCTTCTCGCTGGCTAACTTCACTGGTACCACTCCAATTCCTTTAACAGATAGCAATTTGCCATCGGCTTGTACAACCTCATCACCATTGTGAGTTTCCTTGAGTTCTGAAAACCACTCTTTCCTTGAAGTCATGTGCTTGGATGCACCACTACCAATATACAAGGTATCCTTGGCTTCATCACTTGTCATTAATGCTATAACGAACAAGTTTGAATTCTTACTTGTATCATCTTCATATTGATCATCATCGTATTGATGTTGATCAGCATAAGTATCTTCATAATAATCATCATCAAATTGATGTTGATTAGTATAATTGTCTGCTTGCCATTTGCCTTTTCTTTGTTCTATCTCCTTCTGTTTCTTGAAGCATTCACGCTCCCAATGGCCAGGTTTGTTGCAATACCTACAATTTCCAGGTTTATTTTACTTGGAATAGCCGCGTCCTTGACCTCGGCCTTGATTCCAATCGCCTCGATTTGGGCCATCATTCGATTGTTCTTGAAATTGTTGGACTGATCCATGATATGAGTTTCCACCTCTTGATTGGTGTCTTCCACGACCAAATCTGCCAACACATCCTCTCACTGCAAGAGCTTGATCAAATCCCCTGTTGCGATGACTCAAGTTCTCTTGACGTTGTTCTTCCTGCAAAAGCAATCCACCAAACTCTTCAGAGGTTGGAAGATTTTCCCATGTGGCTATACTTGTCACAAACATTTGATGTGACTCACTCAAACAATTCAATGTCAACTGCACGATCTCATGATCCTGTACTCGCTCTCCAACTGCTGCTAATTGGTCACAAATCTCTTTGATCTTCAGTAGGTGATCAGCAACAGTTGCACCATCATCCATCTGCAATGTGTGCAGCTTCATCTTCAGGAATAGCACTCGAGATGTGTTTGTGGTCTCAAACAATGCCTTCAACATATCCCATGCTTCTTTTGGTCCTTCTGAATCCGAAGTGTAGGGAATAATTGCATCTCTAACTGATAAGTTGATAACATTTTGTGCTTTCTGTTTTCTTCTGTCGAATGTCCGCTGATCTTCTTCAATCACTGGCCTTGTCTCTTCACCTGTCACAATCTCCCATAGCTCCTTTTCCATCAAAATGTTTTTCAGTTTGAATTTCCAAACTACATAGTTGCCGGCTCCTTCCAATTTGCTTGACTCATTGAGGACACTCTCGCTTAGAGTTGCCATTACTGAACAGATGAGTCCAAATCAAGTAATTTATCACACTACAAAACTGTATATATTTTTGGTTATACACCTGATATCGGAATGGAGCGCGGAAGTACGGCTGCTTAGGATCCTCCTTAACTTGTGCGCGTGGATCCAATATTGGAGCATGCGATATCGGACTGGAGTGTGGATGTACAACTACTCAAAATTTTCTTTAGCTCGTGCGCTTGGATCCGATATCGGTACGGACTGGAGCGCGGATGTACGACTGCTCGGGTTTCTCTTCAGCTAGCGTGCTTGGATCTGATATTGGTACGGGTATAAAAAAAGAGAGAATATAGGAGCTTTTAGAGAGAATATTCTAGATTTCGTACTTTGGCGCGGTGGCTACGCTGCCTCCTCTTTGCTTAGATTTCGAAACGAGTGATCGTTCAAACAGACAGATATCAGTATGTGAAAGGTATGAAGCCTCAAAGCTCTAAATGGCACTACTAGAAACTGTCTGGTTGATTTGCAGTACTCCAAACAAACAAATGAGAGATTTCTTGGCGCAACTCTCTGACAATGACACTTCTCACAAAGACTAAAAAAAAATTGTAAAAATTTTCCCACTCAACAAATTTTCAATCTGTCTGATACTGCCCTGACCTTTCCGATGCCTCCGGGCTTCGTTCCCCAGTAATAACTGTGAGCTCCAAAACCTGCAAAATATATCAAAAAGAATTTCTTTCAGCCGTTTTTTTTTTGTCTCTCCAAGCTTACACCTCTTGTGAAGGACTTTCTCACTTTGTTGCGGAGCCTGTGACAAGCTGTATCCACTGATCAGGCACGCAGGACTATCGTAGCTCTGATACCATGTCAATAATCAGATATGCAACATCAAGCATTCACCATAAGCAATCACCAAAGAAGCCAGAAGAAGAACACGCACTATCAATCTATCACACTGCAACATTCTAAATGTAAAATGTACATATAAACCTTGAACCCTGATAGAGAGGGAGAACTTAGGAGTAGACTACTAGACTAGCCAACGGCTAGTTACAGCTAGTAATAAAGTACATCATAAACAATAACTTGTAACAATGAAATTTATCATTGATTTCTAACATTTATGAAATCGAGCACACAAGCTGAGTATCGCCAATTGTGGTGGTACCAAAGAAAAATGGTAAACTCCGTGTCTGCGTGAATTTAAAGAAACTTAATGATCAAATAAAGAAAGATCACTTCCCATTATCTCTGACCACACAAATCCTAAAAGATATGTCAGGAGTAGAAGATTTTAGCTTTCTGGACAGTTTTAGTGGCTTTCTTAGTCCAAATTGCTCCTGAAGATTGTTTCAAAATGACATTTGGTTTGGCACATTCGCATATCAAGTTATGCCATTCGATCTATGCTATGCCCCATCCACATTCCAAAGGGTGATGCAACGAGCTTTCAAGGATCTGTTACACAAGAATCTAGAGATTTATCTCGATGATCTTGGTGTACATTCTTCTGCAGATAAGCATATCGATGCCCTTGAACAAGTGTTCATTCACTGTCAAAGATTTGGAATTTCATTGAATCCTGAAAAGTGCCAAATCTGGGTTACCATGGTGTGGTATTGGGCCATATCATTTCTCAAAATGGTATAGCCACTGATCCTGAAAAGATCAGAGTGATTCTAGAAATGCCCTTGCTAGGTACAATGAAACAAATTTATGTCTTTCTAGGCCACATGGTTATTATCGTATTTTTATACTACACTATGTCGATAAAGCGCAGTTAGTATACAATATTGTTACTGATCCACGGTGATCAGAAGAATAGATTAAAGCGTTCAAAGACCTCAAACAGGCTTTAATCACCGCACCAATTCTTCGTGTGCCTGATTACAATAAGGAGTTCCATGTGCATACGAATGCTAGTAACTATGCCATTGGTGCTATTTTAACACAACCCGGAGAATTCGAAAAGGGTTTCCCAATCCATTTTCTAAGTCGTCAGTTGGTTCCAGCTAAGGTTAACTATTCACTATAGACATAGAAGCATTAGCAATGGTCTATGTTGTTCAACAATTTCATCATTATTTGCTAGGCCAGCTTTTTGTCTTTTATACCGACCATCATGCTCTTCTTTATCTATTGAATAAACCATGCAAAATAGGATGAATTGCACAATGGTTGTTGATACTTTTAGAATTCAACTTTCGAGTTGTTATTCGAAAGGGGTCACAACATTTTTTGGCTGACCATATTTCACGATTATCCAATGTTGAAGCATCTGATGAGCCAATAAATGATGAGTTACCAAATGAGTGTCTATTTTATATAGATGCGACACAGTTATGGGCAGATGATAGCACTAGATATCTGGCCACTGGGGGATAGATCTTCAGTTGACAAAACCGCAAAAAATAAAACTCATCATGAAATCCTTGCCATATCATTTTATTGCGAGAAAATTTTATAAGGTAAATGTTGACGGTATTAGACATCGTTTTGCACATGAATCTGAAGTTTGACAGATGATTGCCTTTACACACGAGGGTATTGGGGGTGGACATTACTTCTTCGATGCTACTACTGGCAATACTTCTGGCAGGAGACACCCATGCTTATGTCAAAGTTTGTGATGTTTGTCAATGCGCAAAGAATATTCAGAAAGCTGATCACAATCTCCTTACTCCAATACTTGAAAGTGACGTATTTCACAAAATGGGGTATTGATTTTGTTGCACCTATTAGTCCAGCAGCATGTGGCACTCAATCATGATACATCCTGATTGCCACTGATTATGCAACCAAATGGATAGATGCTAGAGCAACAAGAAAAGTAGACGCAAAATCCGTAGCACGCTTCCTCTATGATAACATTATCACTCGATTTGGCTGCTCAATAGATCTTGTTAGTGATCAAGATTCTCATTTCCTAAATGAAGTAATCAACAGTCTACTGACTCATTACTTTGTTATACACCGAAAGAGTATCCTGTACTATCCTAGATGCAATGGACTAGCTGAATCTACAAATAAAATGATTTGTATGGTCTTAACCAAGATAGTAGAAACAACTCGATCAGACTGGGAAACGAAGCTATTTTCTATTATCTGGGCATATTGAACAATGTCGAAACGAGCCACGAGATGGAAAACACCATTTGAGCTGGTATATGGCCAAGAGGTTGTTATGCCAGTAGAATTTTTAATTCCTTCCATATGCGTCACTTTAGCATATGTCATTGACTTGTTTGACGATAGTGCTTATCAACCCAAATTCAGAATAGACTCTTTACGTTGACAAAACTATGTGAAACATGACTTATATCCTATCATGCACAATTGATTCACTATGCGTACGGATGGTACCAAAAATTCGATCGACATAACTGCATCCTCTGACCATAGACAAGTTGAAATGGTGTCTGATTGGTGCTAACTTTATAAGCTGTTCTGAATGCCCATAACGTTGCATGAAGTTTATGTTCCCAATCAAAACGACTTGCTTCAACTGTTTTTGTCATAATATTGTAGAGAATCTTATTGGAAGATTTTGCTTGTCCATTACCCCTCGGATAATACGGAGTACTAAACCGATGTATAACAAAAAAGTCTTCTAGCATACACTTGATCATTTCATTGACAAAGCGTGTCCCACGATCACTTACGATCTCGATAGGACATCCAAATGTAACAATGATGTGCTCGTATAAAAACTTAGCCATAAACTTTTCATCAACAACTCTAACTGCTTTTGCTTCGACCCACTTGGTCATATAATATGTTGTACGATGATATATCTGGCTTGAGATCCTCTTGCCATAGGATGAATAATCAAGTCCCTTATCATAAGACAAGGCGTGACTAATATGAATAAGTTCATCTTCGGTTGATATCCATGTCACATTCATCATATTCACTGAGAATGTGATCGGCGTACCCAAAGTTCGATCAGGTAAAGGAATCTTGCTCAACTTTAATTGGTCATCTCTTTAACACATATAGCCTGCTGTACAATCCACTGTAGCAAGAGCTTGATTCCAATTAACAGTATCTGTTTGAGAGTCATAATGAACTCCCAAAGTTTTTACTTGTTTATCACAAGTATGATCCATTGTTGATGAATCATCATCCTCTTTTCGGACCACTGGTTTGACTGTTCAAGTGATTGGGTCAACTTTGACTGCTTGCTCACGATTCTCAAATCTAATCTTTCCGGTCCCCCAATTATGAAGTACTTGCGCAACTCGTAATTATGAACGTCCCAATAAGACACGATAAACATTTGGTGCGTTAGGTAAGTCCATTACTACAAAAGTAATGACAAATTGAACTCCAACAATCTTGACATATATACCTTTCACTATGCCCTTAGGACGGATTGTAATCTGCTTAGCTAGCTTGATAGCAAAAGTTGCAGGCTTTTCATCCTTGTAAGGCCCCATTTTGCACATAGCTTTGTTGAAATCAGGTTAACTCCTGAACCTCCAACTATCACGATTGTCTCTTTACCAAATTGTTTATGTTGTATTGGCATGGTGATGTTGCTTTGCTTACTTTCCCAGGCTGCCCCTACATTGAGTACTTCATTTGATTCTTCAAACTTGGCACAAAAGAGTGGCTCCTGGTGGGCTGTTGGTTCAATCTAAGTCAATTTCTCCACTAATACTTCTTTTGCTTTTGGCACCAGCTTAAGAAATTCTCCCAATGTAATATCCATCTTGCTAGAAAGAATATTCACGATCAGTTATGTTGCGGCGCTTCACGTTCTATCATCTTGAAGGGTTCTTCATGACGATGCAACTGAGTATTAACATTTGTTCGTGGATTATGTACTACGACTGCAGCTTTAGTGACTTCCAAGGCCTCTTCTTCTCGCAACTGTTTAATCCACTACCTCATGTTTTGGTATTTTTTCTTTTTCTAAGTTGAGATTCGGATACATCCCTGATGTAGTAGGTATATCAGTAGATGGCACATATTCAGCAGGCGCTGGATCAATAGCAAAAACTTTCTACTTCTAAGCTCCGGTAACAACCATCAATGGTACACTTGGTTCAGTAAGCTGGGCTACTGGTCTTTGCTTGATTGTAATCACATTCAAAAGAGTAGTTACCAGTGGTGGTTTTGGTCTTGCTGGACAATCCTTGTAACAATGTCCATAAATGCACTCTCAACAAAATGGGACAAACTTGCCCTTGTTAGACATTTCGCAACTCTGTGCTTTTCGCCACATGCAAAGCATCCAAGTGGTGCTCTAGTCCATTGTTGAGCCTGTTGTTGTTGTGTAGTGGCGTAGATAGCATATTGTTCTGAAGGACCAATATCTTGATTATTATTGTAATTCCATTGCTCATTACCAGCTAAGGAGTCTAGTTCTATTAGATTCGTAGGAGGAGCATGTTGTGCTGATGGAACTGGCAAAGCTAGTCGTTCAGGATATTTAAGGCCATGGTTTTAAGCCTGTTTCTTAGGATCAGGTCCATTTAGGTAGTAGGTTCCCGATATTGAAGCTTAGAATATTTTTGCAGGATAATCCGAGGATTAAACGAGCAAAAAGTTGTTTCATGTCTCGTGGAGTTGCACAGATGACAAATAATATTCGTCATACGTCTTTTCATTGTTGGACACTCATTTATGGTGTGATTCCCCAAACAAATTGCACACTAGACATTTTTTTTTGACTAGGAAACATCTTAGCAAAATTTTCATCTACTTGTTGCTCTTCCAATGCTTTCATCTTCTCATCGAACTGACAAAACTAAATGTTTCTACCCACAAAGCTTTGTTAGCTTTCGAGTTCAAGTCTACAGAAATACAAGGGAACTGCCCACAAGCAAAAACAACCCAAGACCATGACCGCCACATAATGGTTTAACCTGAAGGAGCTCAAAGGCGAAGGTCGGATGTTTTGGCGAAGGCAAAGCCGATTAACACCTGAAGATCGAAAGGCGACGGTTCTTCATGCTCCAAGTACAAATCAAGCAAGTACCAGGAGGAGAACCTCCTCCACGGACGATGCTGACGGAACTCGGAACACCGTTGGAATGTGCCTAACCAGCCGTTCTTGTAATCATAGATTAGCTTAAACCTTTTTCTCTCTAATTTTATAAACAGATCAAACACGAGAGAATAGGTTGAACATCAAATTGGTTGAGTACCAATGTGAGCTAGGCATAAAACTGCCAACCGATGTCCAAAAGTCTGCTAGTAAGCGAGACTGTCTGATACTATTCGTGAGAGACATAGCTTCTCTTGTGCTGATGCATTGTGTGGGTTTGTCACATAGCGCTCTCAGAAAAAAAGATCATTGATAATACAGTAGCTTAAATGCACATGTAGTTTTATCTTGAATGATCTCCTCCCTATCTATATCAAACGTCTTTGCAAATCACTAACGATAATGAGATTGGATCTAGATTTTTCAATCAATTCCTATCTCTGATAAGAGAATGGTGATCTGTATGGCTTCCCCTGTTCAATAATCAAATTAGATTTCAAACAAGAAAATCCACTCAAATCAAGCAAGATATCTCCCAATTTAATCTTAAAATGCAATTTTAATCCTGTTATGCCAAAACAAGATGCCTAAATGCAAGCTATATCCATCAATGCATGCTAAAAACTGAAAATTGGTGTAGCTCTCCGACAACATTGCCAAAATTTAGTGGGCATTTTCTATCCTTCTCTCAACCCTAGATCCAAGCACACAAGCATCAAGGAGATGATGAAGATTAACTAGTTGTCATGCGGAGATTTGTTCACATGAGAGCGATGGCATATTTCATAATCCAGCAAGTGCATATGATTCATTTCTAACACTAAGATCCATTAACACCAAGCATTAACACTACAACCATTAACACTAGATCCACAACAATGATTGAGACTTACTCTTCTCTCTCTCCCTTTCTCTCTCACAAAAAGCATAAGAATGATCAATCTAAATAAATATCAACTCTAATAATTAGCAAATCCAAAGAAAAACATGAGAGTTAGAGGATGAAAGATGGAGAGCAAGGACATTCCATATCCATTCCATAAGAGGGCCAACCTGCTTGTATCGAAATGAAGAGAACATGTACAAATGATTCGAAACTACATATAGTGGATTTTAGGGCTTTGGCCTCAAATCCTATTGGCCAATTTCTACCTCCCTAACTATGAAGTTTAGAGGGAACCATTTTGAAAGTTGGTGGGAACTTCTTTTATTCACTAACTTGACTATTAGGTCCTGTGACATTAAAAGTCCCGCAACTTCTAGAGTTGATTGGTTGCTTCCACTTGGTTGGGTGGTTTCTCCATTGTGTTTGTCTTGTAAGCAAGATCTTGAGGAGCTTGCCCTTATAGTGGTATCAGAGCAAGGCTTATGAAGATCGAGAAACTTGGAGTGGTGGTGCTTTCCATTGGAATTTTGGTGGAGATCAACTAGTATTCTCATCTAGGTGGTGGAACAAGTGTGCAAGTTGGTGGATCTTCCCAATTTCAATTTGCATGTTACTAAGGTCCATGTCTCTCTTGATTTTTTTGTGGTTATGGTGAATTGTCCTAGAAAGCCAATTTGTGTTGCTTTCTTGGAGCTTTTTCTTGTGTAGCTCAAATTTTGTATTGATCTGAATTTTCCAACAAGTATACTTTCATATTAAGGATGAAATTAATAATGCATGCCGGATCTTTCAATGATTTATGATTCTAGGCTATGTTTTGGTCAAAATTGCTTGGTTTTTTATGTTTTTTGACACAAAATAGAAAGTAATAACCAAAATCCAGCAAGGTCAAATCAATTAGATGGCTACAATTAAATTTGGTCGTCTGAATTTTTGCAATTTTGTAAGTAAAATTGGCAAATTTGAAATTGTTTGGATTGCATGCTAGTCAATTTCCTATTTTGTGGTACTTTGCTTGCATGGATTGATTGCATGTTGATTCTAGATCTCAAGAACTTCCCTAGCAGTGGTAAGGTCTCCAGGCAGCTGAATTTGAAGGGGTTTCTTCATCTTCTCTTTCATGGTATGGCCACAAGGTTGTGGCTTCGGAGGAGTGAGGTGTGTGGATGAGGAAGTGGTGGCACATCATGGAGGATCTCATCGTTGATTTGAAAGATTGTTTCCTCTTCACAGAGGTCCCATGGATAATTTGATCGTTTGACCCAGTATAGCTTGCTATCAGGTTTTTCGACCGTAACCTTGGCAACTGGTTCTACTTTGGATGACTGCTGCAGAAAGGTCTTGAGTGGAAGTGCCTCCATGTAGTTGAGGATCTGAATATCAGAAATGTCCAAATCATCTGGCAATTCTGAATTCGTGAGACATTCTCATCATCTATGAATAAATCTTCTGATTCATCAGTAAGTAGCCATGCAACATTTAACAATTGTTGGGGGTATTCCCAACAAAGTGTAAATAAATAAAATCCTCCAATAAAATGTGTTGCGAGGGCATGGCATCCTACGTGTATAAGTCCATGGCCCAATGAGCACGCAATTGAAGTTGTAAATAAAATAAACTTGACTTGGGCCTTGTAATTAAAATAAAACTAGAGGCCCAATGTCATTTTTAAACTTAGAGATCACTTTTTAGAGTTGGATCCAAATTGGGACTCTTGTGATTTCTAATGTACTTTTTGTGGACCCTTAGATCAAGTTGGGTCCAAGATGAATGGTTAGGATCATTGTGAATATTAACCAATAAGATTGAGGGGCAAGGGCCTTTCCCATTTTATAAAAAGGCACCATTTGTACACTATTTTCATGCTTAATGAGAAGGAGGAAACTCTACCATTTTTGGAAGAGAAGCATCCTCATTTGCTATTCACTACTTGCTATTGCTCTTGGTTGCGTTTTCTATCGCTTTCTATTTCCATGTTTTATTGTTTGCCATAGTGAATGTTTTTCCATTAGCAAGCATAAGGAGCATTTGAGCTAACCTCCACCCCCACTCTCTTTCTCTCTCTTTCTCTTCTCTTCTCAATCTCTTCTTCTCCATCCCTTCCCTTCAACCAAAACTATGATGAATGTTAGTGTAGAGGAGTAGAGTTAAAGAGGAGTACTATAGTGGTGAGTAGAGTTAAGGGAGAAAGTAGGAGATTAACTAAAAGTAGCATCTATGCATAGTTAGGCACCTATCTAGTGATCTAGTTCATCTCTGAATCACTGAGTTGTCGGTTGGCAAATCGGATTGGGAAATCTTTTTTGCACTCTCCTGGCTGAGTTAAGACGGCTCCAATCGCATACTTTGAAGCATCAATATTCACATGAAACTCTATGGATCAATTGGGCGGTCTTAATATTGTCACTAAGGCCAATGCATCTTTAAGCTTCTGGAAAGCCTGTAGGGCTTCCTCCATCCAATGTGGTTCTGTTGCGAGCTTGTATATTGGTCTTGCTAACTCCGCAAAATCTAGAATGAAGATCAGATAGTAGTTAGCGTGACCCATGAAGACATAGACCCCACGAATCATCCCTAGGAGTGGTAGATCAACAATGACCCTTATCTTGGATAGATCAGTGGTGATTCTATGTCTTGATACTATGTGGCCCAATATCAGGCCATGTGTCACCCAAAATTAACACTTTTCTAGATTCAAGGAGATCTGATATTCACGGCATTGCTTCAACACTTTCTCCAAGTTGGATAGGTGTTCTGAGTTCGGCCCATGCATGCATAGATCATCCAAGAATATCTCTAGGAACTTCTGTAGGTGCTCTTTGAATGTTGATTGCATAACTCGTTGAAAAGTGCTTGGGACATTGCAAAGTCCAAACGACATCACTTTGTAGGCATAGGTGCTAGGGAAGTTCAAGCAAGGAAGTGTGAATTCCTCTCGATCATGTGGTGATCATGTGGTTCCTAGCCGGATTACCACGAAGCATCAGAAGAGGACTGAAAAGACGGGAGCAGTACGCTACTCTGCAAGAAGCTATGGAAGATGCCATCAGGGAAGAGGATGAGGGATCTGATGACGAATATCCTTCCACCCACACTCCTACTCCCTCGATCGCATCATCATCATCAAACGCATCCGCTCTATCCACAGGACTGCTATTGAAGCAAATGACAAAATTACACAACCAGCAGATGGAGCAACTTACGGCGCAGTTTGACCAGAAACTGAAGGCCTTACAAGGAACTGTAGCAGTAACTCCACATCAATCGGAACCAACCCAGCTGTAGTATCCTCGACGAGAAAATGTATGGTGTTCAGTATGCACACAAAACCATACAGCGAACGAGTGTCCAGTTTTAAAGCAAAATCTGAGACTGACACATAGATTCTACCATCTGTGAAATGCAACATCGCACGATACGACATTTTGTCCGTTTAACCCCAGGGTTGTTCAACAGAAGAGAAGTCCTTATCAGACTTCTTATCCTTATCATCAAGGGGCACCTAACCCGACACTAAGGTACGACGCACCCAATCAACCACAATGCATGGCCTTACCTGCTCCACCAGGGCCAGCCACTCAACAAGTGGCCCATGTAAACCTGACAGCAGCAGAACAAGAATTGCAAATGTTACCTCTACCTGAGCAACAGTAGTGGTACGGACCAGATGAACCATTTATGGATCCTGCCATAAATGAATATAACTCAACGTCAAGGTGGAAGAAATTACGGCTGCTACGGGTGCGACGAGGGACACAGAATTGCAGAATGTCCCTACAAAGGACAATATACAACCTCCTGCCGAGATTGCGGTTATGGACATTGTTTCAAAAATTGTCCATTTAAACTTGGAACCAGTGCACCTCTTAACCTCATTCCCATATAGCAATCAGCAGTTCCAGTAGGGATGCCATCGAAAAGTAGACACGACTACCTCCTGTGTTAGCTGTTACGCGAGCACAGAAGAGGAAGGAAGTGGCTCCCTCACCACTACCATCGGTAACTGACGACCAATTCTCAACTTCAGCGCCATATCCAAATGTGAGGGAAGAGAGAAGACAATACCAGAAAATAAGACATTGGGTACAAAAAGCACAAGAGGAGGAAAAAGAGCAAGAACGAAACAATCCCATAGAACCTCCAGTCGGCGACGAACGGGATCCACAAACGGGCTCACCACTGTGCACTGATCAGAATGATCGGTTGCACCAACATGAACCACCTTTTCACATGGTGGAGCCTGAGGAACCATGCACTGAACGACTCACACTCTTGCTGTCAAGCCACATTAGTTTACCCCTCGGAGAACTACTGCGGATTGCCCCACAAGCGAAAAGCCTTTTAGTTGAATGGGCCAAGGCGGATGAGAGGCCAGTAGCGCCTGAGCCCATATATTGTGCGGGCTATGATGAAACAAGTAACATCCTCCACATTGGAGCAGCATGGGCAAGTGAGAAACACAACACCACTTTGCCAATCAAACACAAGAGATATGAGGATGAGGCGACAGTGGTAGATGGAGGATCGGGTGTCAATCTAATCTCCACTACTTTGTACAAAAAATGGGGATTACAAGGATTGAAGCCAGCCAGATTCGCCATCAAGTTAGCAGATCAATCCTGTGTGAAACCAAAAGGTGTAGTTGTTGATATTCCCGTAAAGATAGCAGGCATGCAGTATGTGATTACTTTTGTGGTCATGGATATACTTGAATCTTCATCTGCATATCGTATTTTACTGGGAAGACCATGGTTGAGGGCTGCGCAAGTAGTACACAACTGGGGTACAGGAAAACTCACCTTCGAGAACAGAGAACAGGTTGTAAAGGTAGATCTAACCACATGGGCGGTAAAACCTATTGCACCCAAAGCTGATGACAGATCATCCACGACAGATCATATGATTGACCGCCCAAGGCCAGCCAAGGGAGGTCACTATCATTCAGAGACGGATGTCATGAGATGGACGAGTGCATTAGCAACTATTGACTGTCAGGCATGTCAATATGAATTAGATCCAGAACCGAGTACATCTTCACCCAAATGTTACATTATGGACACACCAATCACATTTGGAGTGAATATAAAAAACGTAACATGGCTGTCAGCGGAGCCAATTGAGAACCCAATGGACGATGATCTAGTCCCTTGGCAACATGCTCTAACTTATAATAAGGAGATTGAGTTGACTGATGAACAAGTCCTACACCATATGGACCCAGATCGTTACGAAACCAAGAAGGTACCAGCTCAACCACGACAAATGTCTGCTATGGCGAAAGTCTCAAGGATCGAACCACCCAAGGCACCTGCGAATAAGAAGAATCAGTTGAAACAACGCTACAACCAGGTGATCCGATGGAGTGACCTACCCGAAGAGGCAATAGCTACAATAGACGTTGATATTCGCAACCATGAGGCGAATGTCACAGCAGTCCCAAAGAAAGACAACAAGGATGAACCCATCAAAATGACAAAAAAGGACAAGAAGAAGGTGTTGGATTCCTTGAAGTCAATCAAGTTGGACTCAGATACAGCGTCATCTTCTACACAGGTGACAGAAAATAAAAAAATGACCAGTCGGGCCAAGATCAATATGCTGAAAGAGGAATCTCGACGAGCTCCAGTTCATGAGATGACTGATACTTTCAAGAATTATACATTGGACGATGTGGTAATCATGATGCCGCAAGCCCAACGAGAACCTGATCAAAGTCAGGCACCAGCGGAACAAGTCTTCGAGGGACCTACGCGAACACAGCCGATGAATCTTGCGGAACCAAGAGAAGAAGAAAGGATAGTGCATGTGGGAGAGCAGTTAACACCCATGCAGTTCAAGAGACTACGATCCTTGTTGGTGGAATATAAAGACTATTTTGCTTGGAGCTATAGTGATCTAAAGGGCATTCCGCCAATAGTAGTCCAACACACCATACCTTTGGTGGACGGAGCAGTCCCCAAGGTAAGCCGTTACTACCGCTGCAACCCAAATTATACAGAACTGATCAAACAAGAGTTGAAGAAACTTATGGATGCAGATTTCATTTACAAAATCGAGCACACGGAATGGGTATCGTCGATAGTTATAGTACCCAAGAAGAATGGCAAAATGCATATCTGTGTGAATTTGAAGGTGCTTAATGCAGTCACCAAAAAGGACCATTTTTCTTTACCATTTACGGAAAGTGTCCTCAATAGAGTAGCTGGTGACAAAGCCTACAGTTTTCTGGACAGCTTCAGCGGCTAGAACCAGGTGAAAATAGTCCCCCAGGACCAGCACAAGACAACATTCGCCACAGAATGGGGAACTTACGCCTATAAAGTGATGCCATTCGGACTTTGCAATGCCCCAAGCACTTTCCAGCGAGTCATGCAGGCGACATTCAAAGATTATTTGCAAAAATTTCTCAAAATTTTCTTGGACGATCTGTGCGTGCATGGACCGGATTCAGGACACTTATCCAATTTGGAGAAGGTGCTACAAAAATGCCGCGAATACCAAATCTCCTTGAATCCAGAAAAATGTCAATTCTGGGTGACACATGGCTTGATACTCGACCATATAGTGTCAAGACACGAGATCGCCACAGATCTATCAAATATCAGGATCATTGTTGATTTACCACCACCGGGGACGATCCGCGAGGTCTACATTTTCATGGGTCATGCTAACTATTATAGGATCTTCATTCTTGATTTTGCGGAGTTAGCCAGACCAATTTACAAGCTCACAACAGATCCACATTGGAATGAAGAAGCTCTAAAGGCTTTCCAGAAGATTGAGGATGCATTGGCCTTAGCACCAATCCTACGACCACCGAATTGGTCCATTGAGTTCCATGTGCATACGGACGCATCGAAGTATGCAGCTGGAGCAGTCTTAACCTAGCCAGGTGAACACAAAAAGGATTTTCCAATCCGATTTGCAAGCCGACAGCTCAGTGATACCGAAATGAATTATTCAACCACAGAGCGAGAAGCACTGGCAATGATCTATGCGGTTAAGAAGTTTCGGCACTATTTGATGGCCACACATTTTGCTTTTTATACGGACCATCAACCCTTGCTATATCTCGTTAATAAAACTTGCAACACTGGGAGAATCACCAGATGGCTCTTGTTGTTGTTGGAATTTGATTTTCGGATAGTAATTTGCAAGGGAAAACAACACTACATGGTAGATCATGTGTCACGAATCAAGGGAAAGGAGATTGCAACCCAACCTGACGATGAGCTGGCAGATGCTGTCTTATTTTACGTGGATACAGTACCAGAATGGACTGCCGACATTGTTGAATATCTAATGCGGGGCCAACCAGACAAATCACTATCAAAGGCGGAACAACGGAAGTTGATCTTGAAAAAAAATGGATTATATTGGTCCAATTCACCCTACAATAAGGAGTTCTCAGGCTCGATACATAATCGTAGCCATAGACTACCTCACCAAATGGGTCAAAGCCAAGGCAGTACGAGTAGCTGACGCTAGGACCACTGCCAAGTTCCTTTATGAAAATATCATTGTGCGCTTCGGGTGCCCGGTGGAACTAGTCAGTGATCGCGGAAGCCATTTCATCAACGAGACCATCAAGGTCTTGTTGGAGGAATTCTTCGTGATCCACAGAACCAGTACGCCTTATTATCCTCGTGGTAATGGGCAAGCAGAATCATCCAATAAGATCCTGTGTAGCGTGCTCACGAAAACAGTTGAAGCTAGCAGATCAGATTGGGAACACAAGTTGCATGCTGCACTGTGGGCATTCAGGACAACATATAAAGGGAGCACTGATCAAACACCCTTCCAATTGGTATATGGTCAAGATGATGTGATGCCAGTAGAGTTTTAGTTCCTTCATTAAGGATTGCCACCGCACAACGTCTTAATGAGTCCAAATCTCTACAGCTACGCCACGAAGCTCTGCATAAACTCTGTGAAACACGCTTACCAGTTGTGCATGCACTGGCAACTGAAAAGGAAAGACGCAAGGCTTGGCATGATCGTAGATTACAAAAGAAGGATCTTCGTTCAGGAGACCTGGTCCTGATGTATAAAACCAAGGTGATCAAGGGAAAGTTAAAATTCACGGATGAAGGTCCTTATAGGATTAAGAAAATTCTTAATCATGGGGCCGTGAACTTAGAACAGCTTGATGGGACACCCTTCGACACACCCATCAATGGTAGCCGGTTGCACAAGGCCACCACAGTAAAACAGATCCAGATTGGAGGTGGCACATTACAAAAAGCTAATCTGCTCAGTCATTACCGCTAGATCTAAGGAGATCAAGCCAAATCAAGCTAAATCCATCAAGATTCAACTAGATCTGGCAGGATCGAAAAAATCCATCAGAATCCAAGGAGGATCCAGATCCTGATAGGGTCAAAAAGGAAGAAGATCATCAGATTGACTGAGGGATCTACTATCAAGAATCCATCAGAACTTCCAGAGCACTACCAACAGTCAGATCAAGCCTGGATGAAGCTGATTACCAGTTTACAAAAGTTAAAAATCAGAAAATTTCGAGATCTTGTCAAAAAACACTCTGAAGGAGCACTTTTTTCATGATTTTTTGAGATGCCCTGAGAGATAGCTCTTGAAAATTGGACAGTCACCAGATCTGACCTACATGCATCCATGAAAATCTCTGTGAGAGTTCCCGATGGAGGAATCATCATTTTTTAGTGTATGCGAGAGTTCTCAGAATCAGAATTTTTAGAACCCTCGTAGAGCAGCAAGATCAACTTACCAACTCTCGCAAGGTGCCTAAATGGAATCAGAGCAGTGAAATTAGCCTACCTACATGGTTTGATCTTGAAAATCCAATCACAGGAACAAGTTGTGCGAGAGATCACTTCTTGTGAGAGTTGAACCCTCGCAGACAGCCTGAACCCTCGCAGAACCTTCGCATAGAAGTCAAATCACATTATGAACTCTCGTAGACTTCCCTGAGGTCTTAGAATTTTGTGAAGAAGGTGCCTGCCAAAATTTGGGTGAAACTAAACAAGGGAAAGTGAATTTCACCTAATACGCACTCTAAATTCCGCTATATGAGGGCTGAATTCGAGTCACTTGTCACCTTTGCTAGCGAAGCTCTGCCGAAATTTCCACTGAAAATACCAAGTTTTCTGTTTTCAACCAAACTTCCTACCAGCTGTCATCTGCTCATATCAAACACCGATCTACGCTCTGAACTACAATCATTGTCATCCAACATCCATTATTCTCAATTTTCTACTGTTTCCTTTCATTTTTCACCGTTTTTCTACTTTTTTGACTTTTTTCGACCACTAATCATCGTTGCTAACATGGCCTCCTCACCCTCTAAAGACTCTGGCGCCAAACAGGTGATCCAGCGTGACATCCCCGAGGCCACGCAGATGTGGCCTCTACCCTCTGACACTTTGATCCAACCATGGCTGCAGACAACCGGGCCCCTCCTTGAAGCAATGGATTTTTACTTGGCGCTCTTTCATTCTGAGATTAACACGGGCCTCGCCCTTCACGCTTACGCCACCTGGGACAAGGACAAGGCTCGTTTCCACTTCCTGTGCCAAGGTACCACATACAAGGTCAGGATTAACGCTGACTCGATGATCACCGTTGGCATTATGTCCGGTGATCGTCAACCCATCTCCCATCGCCACGCCAAAGCTCTGATCAAACCACTCAGGCAGCTGCGCATCTGTTGAATAACTTTCTGGTTATTTCAACATTTCGCAAGGACAGAATCCAGTCTACGCTGTTGAGTCAAATAGTGGAATCCTTTCTTAAATTCCCTAACCCCTCCGTTGTGCCATACGACTGGCATAGCTTCCTTATTCGAGAACTAACAAACTCCATCAAATCCAACAACCGTGAGCGAATTGTAGCACGCCCCCTATTGTGTAACTTTGCCTGTGCACTTCTCGAGACGAAAGTGCACAGTTTCCAACGCTTATCCCTCCAGTCTACCCTTGTGCCACATACTAACCTTTACCCACCATCTCAAGCATCTACCTCATCCCAACCTGCAGTCATTAACACAACGGCCAGCAAACGAATGCGTGGCGCTGCCTCTACGTCCACATCTCCACTTGTTACTCGACGACGTGTCTCCACTACTGCACTAACTACTCCATCAACCACCGCCACTTCTTCTTCTATGCAACCCCCCACTCCAATTATTGTTGTCGTTACCTCTCTTCCTATTCTATCCACATCTATTTCTGTCTCCATCCCCGTTTCTTCTGTTGATACCACTCCTACTTCTCTTCTGGTGTCTGCTGCTCCATCCATCACCATCGCTCCTCTCACATTCAACCCTTCTGATTCGTAACTGTCCCCCGACACTCTGGCATGGATGCAAGTTATCAAATTTTCACCCCCACGCCAGACACTTTATGCTCCATCCTCACCTTCTTCTATACTCCACACCACCCTTCAGTTCCCCACCGTTCCTCCCATCCTCTCGTTCAGACAAACCGTCCTCGCCCCTGTTTCCACAGTTGTTTCTCACACCCCACCCGCTTCGCCAAAGGTTGCCGAGGGCAACCAACCGCTGCCTGATGACGCATTTGTACAAATAGTTTTTGTAGCATCACCAGATCGGGCTGACCCTACCGCCCCATATGGCATCAGGATAAATGAAAATCTGATCGAAGACAATGACGACGGAATTTTACAAGTCGTCGGGGCCGATACAACACAAGCTCCTGCCAGTGCCAGTGTACCAGCTGCTCCCACGGATCTAACGACGACATACCAAACCCTAGGAAAATACATCCTGGATGCGGTAGCAACCAAAGCTATTCTGGAAAGCAGGGTACTAAAGTTGGCAACAAGTAATACACAGCTGCGAGCAGACCTCACCAAGCTACAACAAGAGCTGATTCTGGCCCAGCAACACAAACAAGCAAGGCACCAGAAGATTGCCAAGTTGCAGCAGAAGGAGGAGGGCCTAAACAAATATATTCAAAGCCTCTCCAAAGCACTGACGGAGGCCTCCACAAAGGTGCGAGAGCTTTAAACTGAAGCATCCCAACGGCTTGCCCCCATCCAGACGCAACTTACACTTTTGGAAGCAGAGAAGTCGCGCCTGGGGACGGAGGTTAAAGCCTTACAAGATGAGAAGCTCGTCTGGTCAGCTCAATCTGCACCGGACACAAGGCCGCTTTCCCAATCAGAGATGAATCTTCTATGATGTCAGGTGCAGATTTATAGCCAAACCCTGAACAGCTACCAGGCAGAGTTCAATAAGTATTGGACAAGCGGAACACAAGAGCTCGCCCAGGCCAAGCAAGCCCTCAAGGCATGCTAGAAATACATGGAAATGAAGGCCCAGCCCTCCCTATGGTAATTCCACCGCCACCTAATTTTGATGCTGCACAGGCTACTACCAGCCAAGATCATAGCCAACAGGCAGCAGGGGGATTTCAACCAGTTCAAGGGTCCGAAGGCCAGGACCAAGGGCAGACAGATGCGGCCGCTGAGACGCGTGACCAGAGCCAAGGCGCAACCACCTGCCAGGGCCCAGCAACATCATCCAGAGGGTCATGAATGATATCTGCCAACCGGGCCTTCCGAAGACCGAAATCCGTGGAGGAAAACATTAATGAATTTTTATCCAAATATCCCCACGAGTCATCAAGAGGCGGCTGACAGTTATCATTCTCAGCTCAGACCATCAAGGGAAAAGAACTGCAAGCCTTACTCGTCCTCCAACCACAACCGGAGTGGCGACAACGTTATTTGAGAGAGACCTTGCGGCCATCATGGCTTACGTGACAAGTCTGCAACAGTTACGGGAGAACGCGCATTTTCTGCCATGTCCAAGAAGATCCAAATGGGCGGAATGTGGCACTCCTTTGGACCAGATCACACTCAACAATTTCAACTGGCCAATTATCAAATCCGAATATGGGTGGACAACGGATAAATTGTCCCGATCCCACAGTCCGCGCGGCAGCCACTTACGCCCGGGACTTGGAATATTTAATGGGCATTGAAACAAAATGAGATGATTTCCTTTCTCCAAATTTTTTGATCCAAATAAGGCGCTCGCTTCCGACAAAGTCGAAGACCAGCTGCCAGTCGCTCACGTATATTACCAAGCTGCATTCCTTGGCGATCCCTGGACGAAACGATTCCAAGCATGGGTGGATTAGGAGTGGTTGACAGGAGCTCACAAGTCCTTCCACATGCCAAAGGACTCGAAGAAACTGGACCGTCTCAACTTCATGGAAGACGTTACGGGATATCTCATCCACCAGAGGCGGTCCAAGAGAACGCTCTACTAAACCGGCAGAGTGCTGAGGGACCGGCACTACTTTAGGTCGTGGGTCGTGTTGGGGGTATTCCCAACAAAGTGTAAATAAATAAAATCCTCCAATAAAATGTGTTGCGAGGGCATGGCATCCTACGTGTATAAGCCCATGGCCCAATGAGCACGCAATTGAAGTTGTAAATAAAAATAAACTTGACTTGGGCCTTGTAATTAAAATAAAACTAGAGGCCCAATGTCATTTTTAAACTTAGAGATCACTTTTTAGAGTTGGGTCCAAATTGGGACTCACATGAATCTTGTGATTTCTAATGTACTTTTTGTGAACCCTTGGATCAAGTTGGGTCCAAGATGAATGGCTAGGATCATTGTGAATATTAGCCAATAAGATTGCGGGGCAAGGGCCTTTCCCATTTTATAAAAAGGCACCATTTGTACACTATTTCCATGTTTAATGAGAAGGAGGAAACTCTACCATTTTTGGAAGAGAAGCATCCTCATTTGCTATTCACTACTTGCTATTGCTCTTGGGTGTGTTTTCTATTGCTTTCTATTTTCATGTTTTATTGTTTGTCATAGTGAATGTTTTTCCATTAGCAAACATAAGGAGCATTTGAGCTAACCTCCACCCTCACTCTCTTTCTCTCTCTTTCTCTCTCTTTCTCTTCTCTTCTCAATCTCTTCTTCTCCATTCCTTCCCTTCAACCAAAAACTATGATGAATGTTAGTGTAGAGGAGTAGAGTTAAAGAGGAGTACTATCGTGGTGAGTAGAGTTAAGGGAGAAGTAGGAAATTAACTAAAAGTAGCATCTATGCATAGTTAGACACCTATCTAGTGATCTAACCTTTGTTGACAGGCGGAAGGGCCATACTACGAAAGATTCTCGACACTACCACAACTCATCATTGTGTGGAAGAATATCAATAAAATTGATATTAATGATAGGGGTGTCTGGATCAAGAATTTGTTCGTTATCAACCAGCGACATATAGGTACAGTCATCTTAAGCACAATAATTGGCATTCACATAATCAATGGTAGCCAAACTGTGACTCCAGTTTATAATATCAGTAGATTCAACATAATGACCTTTTTCTTGAGAGGACTGATATGGTTCAAACACTGAATTAGAAGTAGAGGATCCCTCGTCCTGAAAACGTGTCAGTTCGAGTTTGTCAGATGAATCAATGGTAATAGAACTGTCTCTATTTCCAAAGGTGACTCGTCCTTTGCTCCAGTCATGAACAACTCTTGCATTAGTGAGCCATGGGCAACCAAGTAATAACTCGTAGGAATATGCATTACTAGAGATATCGAGTACGACTAGGTCTATAGAAAATTTTAGGCCTCCTAATTTGATCAGAACTTGTGGGAGAAAACCAGTTGGTCGGACCACACTTTGATCAGCCATCCTAGGCTGACAAGTGGGTTTGGTACACTCTCAGATTTCATTCGAACATGAGGGAGGTGGAAATGATGTTGACACCTGAGCCACCATGAAGTACAGCTAGGACTTCGCAAGATTGGCGATGAGTAGCTGGAATCTTGATATTGTTTCTTTCACTGAGCGGATTTGTTAGGTGTAATGGCATTTCGGGCAGCTTGTCAAGGGTGGTGGTGTTGGTGGATTGGATTTGTTGTTTCCACTTTCCCGCATGTTTCCAAAGAACGTGGAAAGGGAGAGTCACATTAGCTTGTAATAAATCCCCCTCAGACTTCAGTGCCTTCAAGGGTTTTGTTCTCAAAAGGCATGTGAGGTACGTTATGGGAGGTGGAAGAGTGTTGGTCTGCATTGTAAATTTGTTGTCGATACTCGTAATGCAGCCTAATTTCTTCAGATGGGTGAAGATAGACAATGGGTGTCGAATCTTCACTTGGAGGTAAATTATATTGCTGGGTTTTGTTGGGTACAATTGTAGGGGTTTGGCATTGGGTTTGTGCATGAGTCAAGACCCATGTTGGATGAGTTTCAACTGGCAATGTTTCTACTTGCAATGAACAGACAGGAATAGCTGGTTTAGATTGAGAAGGACAAGTTGGCTTTACGAACAAAGGAGTAACGCGTTAGAATAACACTCTAGTGGTAGCATACAGCTGGAACCAAAGGTGTGGCCATGGCGAGTCCTTATCGAAACTAATAAAACATCCTACCATTACCACTATGTCATTAGCGCATCCTTCACATGATGTTTAATGCTGCAATTTTCAAAAGCTGGTGAAGTTTATCTGGGTAGCGAATACTAGGATGTTTACCTGTGCAGATAAAACATCCTCGTATTGCTGGAAGTTGTTGCGTGCCAAACACAGCTTGGTTAGGATCATAAGGTTGGGCATTGAGGTCAACGACTTGAGCATTAGGATCATATGCATCATAAACAACTGTCTTAGTGGTGTATCTCGGTTGAGTAGTGTCTTCCACATAATAAGTTGCTGGATCGATGGTATTGGGATCAAGATAGTGGACAACTTGTTGTGGAGCAGGTTGGTACTGATTTGGTGTAGTTGGTCGTGGTTGGTACACCCTTGGTTGTGGCATGGGCTGTTGTGGAGGGTAGGGGCGGTACACTCAATACATGGGTCTAGGTGTTGATGGAAAATGATTTCTCAGTTGAGGGCTTTCATTAGCAGTGTGATGTTGTGAACAGATCGGACACCAAACATTCTCTCTTGCTGGAAAAGATTTATCAACAATATCTTTCATGGCGATTTGGAAATCAGCAGTGAGTTTATCCATATGGGTTTGTTGAGCTTTCTACCAGGTTTTCATTTGATGCAAAAGTCCAGAAGATTGGGCAATATTTTCATGCTTCGGGTGGTTAAGACGTTCAGGATTCTTAGATTTCTTTTCACGATTATCAAAGTCATCATCAGAACCCTCATCTTCTTCATGAATGGCATCAGTCATTACATCTTTAAGTTGATCATAAAGGTCAACTGGTTTCAATTCTCGACGAATAGTTTTAGGAAGTCCAAGCAAGAACAGTTTGATGGCCATTCTTTCGGTGATATTTTCGTCAATACATTTGGCCTTGAAGCGTTTAAAACGCTCAATGTAGTTTCGAACCGACTCTTCGTGACACATCTTAATATGGGTGATTTGGATGAAAGGGCTCTGAGTCAGGTTAGACGATTTTAAACGCTTGATGAAAGCGTTCTTGAGGGTAGTCCAAGAAGCAAGATCAGGAGCTTCAAGGTTGAGATACCACTCTTTGGTTGTTCCATAGAGTACCATCGGAAATAGTCGGAGCTTTTCGGTTTCAGAGGTATCTCCATAGAAACGGCATGCATTATCAAAGTCTTGGAGAAATCTAACTGGGTTAGATTCTCCATCGTACTTTGGTGCATCGGTACGTGGAATTTTGTGTTCTAGTCGTGGAGAAGCAGAGTTGGCAGATTCAGCACAATCTCGAGACATGATGCAGTTTTGAGAAACAACACAAATAATCAGGACAGTACTGTACTTGGCCAAAAAGGTCAAAAGTTAATTTTCTTGCAGATTGGAGAACTAGACTTTTCTGGAGTAACAGAACTCGTGGATAATACTGGAAATCCTGGACAGTCAGATAAATCAGACTACATTACTCGTGAATTCTGACAGGGGGTGCTCTAAGTCAAAATACTGATTTTTTATGTTTTCTTGGAATTTTTTACGGGATAGAATTCGAAGAGAGTGTAAAAAAATCGTACAGATTGTGGGCGATTTCGTGGTATGGCCGGCGAATTTCGATAGGGAGTTTTACTGATAAAATATGGTTTTTTTTTATTTTTTTTTGTAAAGAACAGAATTCGTAGAGGATGTATAGTAATCGTTCAGACTGTGAATGATTTCATGGTATGGTCTACAATTTCTGATAAAGTATTTTGCTAACAGTCAAGGGAAATAGTGGAAAAAGTGCTTTTTTGATAGAAAATAGGCTAAATCTCTGAGATAGAATTTGCGGAGCTGCTGGAGGACTGATCTTTGATACATCTAGCCTCAGTGAAGCTGACGATTTCTAAAACCAAGGTTTGGTTGAAAAACAATGGATTTTGACAAGATAATAGGGTGTTTTCAAAAAATCTGAGCAGGGTCAAAATTCGTGTAGGTGATAAAATAGAAGATCAGGGTCTGTTATGGCTGCAGACAGCTCGACGAATTATTAGTATACCCGTTTGGTCGAAAAAAATGTCACTTGGGTCCCTTCTTTCAAAAAAAATGCCCAAGTTGACACTTTTGTTGCGTCCCCCCCGGCTTGATAGATTGCTCAGCAGCTCGTTGAGGACCTGGAGAGAAGTCTCGTGCTGCTGTGTGAAGAGAAAAAGCAAGCAAGCATACACACACATGGGAGCGAAAAGGACAAGGAAAGCTATGTAGAAAAAACTTAAAAAGCGACAACGACACCAATGTTGGAAGTATTTCTGGTTCGTACGGTGGCTAGATCTACTCGCGGATGTAGTATAGTGTAGAAGGGTTTGTCCACTTTCTAAGATCTACATGAAGCTTACCATGGAAATGAAAAGTGCAACAAAAGAAAAATGAGAGCACCAAGGCTTCCCATCTGGTGCTCAGAAAACAACTAAGGTTCGGCTAAGGCTTCCCAACTAGCCAATACCTACTAAGAAATAGACTTTGCTAAGGCGGTACCCGACTAGCAAAAAGGTAACTAATTTAATTCCTACTTAACATCCAAAGGGTAATAGAAATAAGATTGCGGCTAATACTAAGCATAGAACAAATAGAAAGCATGCCACAATATAGAAAACCGATGATAGACAATAATGTGTCATCAACATAAAGAGTGATGATTATGAAGGAATCCAATACAGACTTAAATAAACATTTGAGTCTGTCGAGTTTGGAATGAAACCATTCTCGATTAGAAATGTATATGTTTTTTGAAACCAGGCTCTTGGAGACTATTTCAGACCATACAGAGCTTTGTGAATTTTACACACTAGGTGCTCCTTACCCCTTAGCTCATACCCTTCTGGCTGGGACATGTAGATCTCCTCTTCAATGGTGACGTTGAGAAATGCAGTTTGGACGTCCATTTGGTGAACTTCAAGGTTGGCTGCAGCTGCATACGAAAGAAGTAAACGAATGCTTTACCACAGGAGTGAAGGTTTTTGAATAGTCATTGTAGTTATGATTTCACAATCAAATAGTATGAGATTTTAATGATTTTGAGAAATAACTTTCATATAATTATGATTACGATTATCAAAATTGAATTTTCACAATCTCCACAATATTCATGAGGTTCACTATATTCACAATCTCAACTTACAATCAAGTGAGAATGCTCATTAATCCTCAATAATGTAGCATGCACCTAAGTCACTAACTACTCATCAAAAAGTAACAAGCATAAAAAAGTTTGCAAAATAAAAACAGTGAACCTATCATATTGGTAAGATGAACTCAGACACATCCATCAATAACACTCATATTGTATTTTTCACCTTTAACTTTGATGATTGATGTTGGTCCAAGTAAGTTGTAAGTCTTCCGTTCTTTACCTTGTACTTTGTATAAAGTATTTAATCCATGGTTAGCTTTTTGAGAGAAAAATAATAATAAGTTGGACTATACATTTATATGATTTCTTTGCATCTTCCAATGCCCTCCCTATCCTTCTTCTTGTAGAGTCTAGTACTTTTCTCTGTGGCTTCGTTGTGTCTGAGCTGGTTAAAGCTAAGGTCCATATTGGTCTTGTCGACAGTTGCTTGGGCGTTTCGATAGAGGCCATTTTAGTTTTTCTTGTGTGATCTTTGAGACTCCCTTTGTATGGATGGCCTTCTTTGACCAAGCCTTTCTTTGGAGCACGGGAGGTGGAATGTCTTCCTCCAAGGCCCTTTCACCAAGGGCGTTAGCTCAAGGCAAAAAGGGCCATGGAGGCGGTTCCTTGCATCAAATCAGATGTAAGGATTATTTTTCACTAAGTTAGCAAGAGCTTACACAACCTTCACACCAACCCACCCTTGTAATACATACACCAACTTCTATGCCAAAGGTTGTGTTGAAAGATAAAAGAATATTTTGATGAGATTCATGTTGATGAGATGCTAAAATGCTCTCAAATCACCCAAAATGCAAATCCATGTTGAATGAATGAGAATATGTTGGACTGGGTGGTCCATAAAGAAAACCAGCAGGTGCTTTAAATGCCAAAAAGTGCCAACCATAAATAGTTATGCCATTTGGCATGAGAGTGAGTAATGTAGGAAAGCACGTAAGCATTTCTATCTATGATCTATGATCTATCTATATCTATACATATCTCCCTTTGTGTCTTGTCTGTCTGTTTGTCTATGTCTCTCTCGCGCTTTCTTGCTCTCTTCGCGTTCGTGCTGATGCTGCCCATGTAATTGTTCTCAGGCTCTCAGCTTTACATATACGCAGCATCAGTAGCTTCACCAGCAAGCATCTAACACCAATTCTCTCGTGTCTCCCTCTCTCTTATTCCACTGCAAGTAGGTGTTTGTTTTCCCTTTAAATTCGTCGGTATCTATGAATTCGTGCAGTTTGCAGGATTAATTCTCTTTGGCTTGAATTTTTTTCCTAGTTTTGGTCTCTAGCTGATTGATGATTATTTGGGTTATCTGCTCTCATGGCTGCTTCTACATCAGATCCAGTGAATGTTAGGAAAAAAGGATTCAAGCTGGAAGCGGGTGCAGGCAAAAGAGTTTGTAAAACATCTCCTTGTGCCTTTCCAGAGCTGTTAGAGCTGAGTGTGATTGTGGGTTGCGGTGACGCCGACGTAGATATTGGCTTACTTCCAGTACTCCATTGCTTTCTAAAGGAAAAATGCCAAGCTGGTATCTGTACCACTCAGCGAGGTGGCAGAGCCCTTTTGCATCTACACTTCCAAATGGTATGTAGATTATCAGCTGTTAGTGCCAAGAGTGTGGATCGTAGTCTCATACGTCAATTGGGATGGCATCTCAACTCACCCCCGAAAGCTTTTGTGAGATGCAAGGTGCTGACTAAAAAATCACGTCACACATTTCAGTGCATGATTGGCCGCTGCTTGAAAGACTACGGTAAAGAGCATTTCCTCATGGTTACGCATAATCTTAGCGAAGACGAATTGGAGTTTGGAAGAGAATCATATGCAAAACTGGGGCTGGATGACCTAAAGAAGAAAGTGTGCTTGACGCCTGAGAACGTGTTTGAGCGCTGCTGGATGTACCATACGTTTTATAAAAACCGAATGCAAGGGAACTCTATGCCCGTATGTCTGCTGTCAATGCTGCGAACAGGGAATTACTACCCAGCTGCTGCCTGGATAACTCCTGCTGCAGGGCAAGGAATGGATGCGCAGCGTGTTGCTGCTCTTTGGTGTTGCTTGCTAGCACCCTCCTCGGTGAGTCTGGAAGACATCCACAAAATATTTTTCAATCGCTATTACGACACTGACAGATACGTGGTATCAGCAACAAGGCGGACGAATCATGATCCAGTGGTTTCAAAAACTAGTAAAAGCCCTGAATCAGCTAGAAGTGCTACTGTTGCTTCTACTTCTGCTGCTGATGCTCCTCCTCCTAGTTCTGGAATAGGTACTGCAGCTCCCAATGACATATCATAACAAGAAACAACACTTTCTTCCTTAGTCCTTCCTTAGTCTAGTTCATATGCTGGGTAGAGCATTTTGTAACACTTTACAGTGTATATATCGGAATTAATGCCTGCAGTAGCTATTCACTATACAATGTTTTGTTTTTGGGGTACTTTTTGTTAGAATGAAATATTTTTGCAAAACTATCAACTCCAGGTTACTGTATATGTTTGCCAAAAGTGTCTCGGTCGGTAGTGCTCTCTCCTCATCATCTTTGCTTATTGTTCAATGTAACTAGTGGTAACTGGTT
Source organism: Diphasiastrum complanatum (assembly GCA_029204225.1). Lineage (NCBI taxonomy): Eukaryota > Viridiplantae > Streptophyta > Lycopodiopsida > Lycopodiales > Lycopodiaceae > Diphasiastrum > Diphasiastrum complanatum. The sequence goes on from CM055093.1 coordinate 61,265,872, forward strand.
GGCTTAGTTGGACATGGTTGGCTTCACCCAGACTTGCAGGGGCTCTTGAACTTGAAGTTGGAATGCCATTAACACCTGCTGTAATCAATGTAAATTTATACTGTACATATAATGGTATTAAGATGAGTTGATGTTCACCTCCAAAGGCTCAAGTTTTATGTATCACTTGGTTTTTGGTTCATTTGTAATGAAGACTTTTGTGATGCTGGATAATAAGCTTCATGTTGCCAACTCATCCACCAAATAGACAGTGAGGTATATCTTGGATGGTAAGAATTGTTGTCAGAAAATGCTTCTCATGCTTCTCAATTAAGCACATGTGTTTATGAGTCTCCACTCAGATACTAGTACAAATGTTTTTTATATTGAATTGATTCAAAAAAATATAAGTGCAAGTAGAGCGTCCATAGTGGGCTTGCTCAACTATAAACTCAAAACAAACTTAAAAGAGAGTCTCATTGTAATCAATCAAAGGTAAAAGCTTAAAATCAAATTGAATGACATCAAGACAATCACTTTTATGTCTAAGAAATAAAATGCTGAAAAGGCAAACTGCCTTGCAAGGCCCATCTTGACCTATAAATATTAGACTACTCATAACAAAGAAACATGAAGTCAATCTGCTTGGAGAGTAATTGTCGACTTAAGTATTGGTTTATCTATAACATAGTGACTTCCTAAAATCTTGGAGTCTAAAGAACCATCACATTTATTTGTCTTGTTTGATAGGTTAACCTGTCTTTGAACAAATCTATAACCACTTGTCCCTGTCTAATAGGGTAACTTGTCTCCGAACAAATCATAGTTGTATTCTTGTTTGGCAGGATAAGTGCAAATAATTTACTAATTTCATCTAGCAACAAATTAAAAGGAATCATTACACCTTATTAGATATACACAATGTCATTTCTAAATTTTCATATATTCCTCCCACGAACACATTTTAATCACAAACTATAAATGTCCCTTGACACATGTACCCAACTGATTCAAAGAAATGTTGCCCCAACTGATCTCTAAGTTGACTCCCCAAATTCACATCACTACATTGCTCCATAAAGCTTTATGATACTCTTGACATAAAGGGCTTCACATTTTTCTCTGACATGCAAATGTAAAAGTCGGCCCTTTGTAATAATTCTTCATGAAAACAACTTGCCAATTTTGCATCCATTGACAAAGCCAAATAGACTAGTAATCCTTCACCTTCCACATTCCAAAGTTTATTATTAATCATACAAAAGTGCTGACATCTACAAGTAATAAACTCATCTTTTTAGCTCAAAATCCTCTTATCTTTTGGATAGTTCTACCTCCAAAATTAGTCAAGATAAGCAACACCTTCAATTTTACCAATATTAAGAGAGAAATTATAGAGATGTTGATTTGAGCCTATATCCTCATCATTCATGTTAAAATTGAATCTCGAAGACACTTTTGATTTTAGAAAAATATTTGCAAATAATTGTCCTCAATATATTAATATATTTCTTCCTAGGGACCATGCAACCACATGATCAATTAGCAATCAATTTCTGTCATTGATCCCAAATATTCTAGAAGATCATATCGTATCTTGGACCATAAGACAAACTTTGACATGTATCAATGCCCCTTTCAATTCAACTTTTTACATGTATTGATACTTGTCATTTTAAGTTTCACATACATTCCAATCCAATATAATAGAACTACCCTTTATATAGCACTTAAGATTGCTCATGACTATTTTTTCTCAAAATCTAGTATTGAATACTAAAAATAGATACAAATGTATATTTGCATTGTGCACTTTAGATTGCTCATTATTATCAACGCTATGTTAGCACAAGATCGGAATAACCCTTTGATAGCATTCAATCCCAAGAATCTCTCATATATCCAAAGCTTTGTTTCATGTTCACAAGGGCATTGCAACTGCATATAAGAGAGGAAAGAGGGGACAATTCTGAGGGGCTCCAATTATGACATTTACTTGACCTGCAAAACTTACCAATGAGTCAGCACAAAAACATCCTCAAACAACCTCCACATAATATTTACTGATTGTTTAGAGCCAATGTATTTTTTGATATGTGAGCTTATCCTTCTTGTAATGGTCCTCTGAAATTTTTTGTCATGCATATTAAGAATGCTTAAAGGCCTAGAATCCTTCATTGATTTATGATCCTTCCTTTTAGGTACAAGAATTATCAAAACCTTGGAAATTTTCAAAGGTAGTGGCAATATTTACTTTACTGATGTTATCCGAAATATGTAGCAAATCTTTACTGATGTTATCCGAAATATGTAGCAAATCATTTCCCATAGTTTTCATCTTCTTGAGACAACAAAGAGTTTCAAATAACTTCGAAGCCACTTCATCAGCATCAAACATGTTAAAGACATTAAAAATTCTAGCTATCTCTTATCTGTTTTCTTACGTTGAAAAAGTTTTGGAACGAAAGACCAATTCTTTTATAGTAAGAGAAGATTTAAAAGAAAGGAACCCCCCACCCCCCGCGCGTGGAAAAAAAAAAGAGAGGAAATATTTGTAATAAAAAATTAGCTCTCATTAAGTTTGAATTTTTTCCAAAAACAAAATTGATGACAGACCCGCATCTTTGGTCTACATAGTCTTGATTCTCTTAGACCATTAGCTCTATAGAAATGCAACGTCCTCAATTCCTTAAAAATAAATCTTTTTACACAATCATAAGCATTATTCAAAGCCTTTATAGACAAGGTATGTATGCACAAGGGCTCATTGTGCCTGAAAGAGGAACAACGTGTCATATAGATAATTGCTTGGTTGGTTTTACATTAAGTTGGTTTTGTGATTATGATTCTATGGATGGCTGGTTAGGCTAGTTAATTTTCATGAGCTGGCATTGCGCAAACAAGCCTTGCTTATCTTCCTTTGTAATGTGGTGGTCTCCATTTGTTGACATTGCACAAACATGTATTGGCTAGAATGAGCGTCCAAAATGTTAGGTTGGAAAATCCACTAGTAAGTTTGGCACCTTTTGAGGCACCATGGCAATATTTTGGTATCAACCTTTCACAATGCTGAAAATGTATGAACTTGATGACATATCGATATTTCCTAGGAAATCAATGTAACAATCCTAAAATGGTAAGGCCTAAGTACAGAATTTTTTCTTATGTTAGCATGAAAAAAGTCGATGTCTGCTTGTGATACTTCTGATCCACCTTAAGATCACTATTACATCTCCCAAGCAAGTCAACTTTCTTATTCCCAAGAAAATTCTCACTCAATGTCGAAAACAGACTCTAAGTAGTATTTTGCAAGCAAGATCTTTGAGAGAGTTACAATTCCATTAACTTGAGCAAATGGCAAGCCCAATCTCATCATCCCCTAAAGAAAATTGCGAGGATCAAGCTCCTTTGGATCAACTTGAACAAAGTCAAGGCCATCCCTGCATGTAAATAATATAAAGCCTCTCAGAGTCTGCCCTTCCAGAAGATGAATTCTTCTGGACACCAATCTAATCAAACAATGTATGTTTAATTAGCACACTGATAACCTGAACAGAAGGGAGCTCAGCAGGTAGATGTAGAGAAAAATACATCTCATACTAAAGTGGGTCATATCATTATTTAGTTGTGATGACCTATGACATGAAGCAACCAAAAATACACCAACTTTGTTACTTGAACAATCATTGGAAGGTACGCACAATGGGCACACCAATCGGTCTCAGATCTTGTTAGTTGGCTCCACAAGTCAAAAAACGTTTTGCCTTTATTCAACTTTGGGTCATCATCCTAGATTTTAACTTTCATACATATTTGTCAAGCTAGCTAAGACCCAAGCTGCTAATACATTTGAATCAAGCCTTGTCATTTCTTGGAGATTAATCCAAAGACAAAGAGGTTTAGTGCATCCATCAACTGGCCTAGATGCTAAGGCAGCCCTATTTATGTCAATAGTGACCAAGTGCTGGTCCAGCTTCACAAAGAACATGTTTAGCAACCGTTTGAGATAAAACAAAGAAACAGGTGTAACTGGCTACACATCCATAAATTTCGATCCACCTAAGCAGGACAATACCTCTTTTTGTACGTCTCCATCGTATCCACAGCAATGTTCTTCATCTCCTCAAGTTGTCCTTTAGCTATGCCCAACTCTAGCTCTTCCTCGTACTTGGCCAGCTTTTCATCAAGTATGCCCAACCTGCAGTGGCACCAACTCAAACCTCTACTGGAACCACAGTCTACTAAGAAGAGCCGAAGACTATCCAAACTCTCCACTACAAACAAGACATTCCTTGCTAAGAATTACTCACTTTTTTAGAACCATGTCTTGCTCAGTTTGCCACAATGCCAAACCTTTGGCATCATTTCTTGTCAAAGGCTTTCCAATCTTTTTCTCGATTTTCTCAAGCGCCTCAAAAAGCAGCTTGTCCACGTTTCTGTCATCCTTAATGCCAATTCTGCAAAACATACATAAGTACAGGATCTAGAATAGAAAAGCAGAACACAAAGGCTATTGTAAAATCCAAATAATCACTGTGTCTAAAATTTCCATCTTGCAAAGAGTTATTACTGGCCATTGATCTCGTCACATAAAAAATCACCACATTCTACATGTTTTGGCCCTAGTCTCATATATTTATTGGGATGTCCATCAAATGGATGCCAAGAGTGCCTTTCTTAATGGGGACCTAGGGAGGAGGTTTACATGGAGCAACCGCAGGGGTTTGTAATAACATGCAAGGAGCATCTGGTTTGCAGGCTTAGAAAAGCCTTGTATGGGCTCAAACAAGCGCCAAGGGCTTTGTATAGCCGAATTGACGAGTATTTTGCAAGGCAAGGGTTTGAGAAGAGAAAGTCCAATTGCAATTTATATGGCTTCAAGGAAGGAGAATTTTTATTTTGTTGTCAGTTGTACATTACACTTGGGGCATGTTATTAATTAAATACATGATGCCCCCTATTTGTAACTTAAGTAAATTAGTACACGTGGCCCACTTGGCCAAGTAGCTCACTCATATGGTTGACAACTAGACTTTCCATGCATGTACTTGAGGTGCTTGCCTCACAACGGACTTGGAGGACCCACGCCCTCCTCTCTCTCTCTCTCTCTAGCAATTCATTTTCTCTTCTAACTTTTGGTGTTGTGAGGTGCTTACACATTTCCCCTTGTATTTGATGTTTTCCATAGCTAAGTTTCTCAAGCTTTCTTGGTTGATCTAGCATTGCAGTTAAGATATTCTATAGCTAGGTCTTGCAATTCATCAAAGATTCTATTTATACTAGTTTGGAGGTCCTTAAAGGACCTTCTAGGAAGCTATTGCTAGGATTAGGCATAAGATTTCCAAAACTTATTTAGAATCAATGAGGTTCTAGAAGGGGCCTAATCCAACGAGTTCCAAAACCAATTAAGTACTTAAGATCCAAGACGTGATTTATGGGGCCATTAAAAAAGCATCAACTCAAGGACTATCACACTCAAACTACCATAAAAGACAATTAAGTCGAAAATTTTGCACTTTATTGCACTCTTTCAAAACTACATCATAGCAGCATAAAGATAGGTTGCTAGTCTCCTCCCAACAACTCATATATAGGAATATGCATGATGCATACCTAAAGGCTCACGCATAAATCCCCTCAAGCACCCCTTAACATGAACACATACAAGCTAACAAGACATTGTATGCAATTAATTGTCTAGAGCAACATTATTGTAGCTTGTACTAAGGACATATGTTAGTGAAAGACCTCTTGCCTCTACTAGGTTGGCTTATCACCGCCATAGATCCTTACTACTTTGCATTGTAATTTGTGTCATAGGAGAGACAACTTGAGACACTTTTCATCACTTCGATTGTAAGGAAGTTCAGCTTGATCCAAGTATCTTGTATTTGTGCATTGATCCTAAAATGTAGGTCATTTCGTACTTCTTGTTCTAATTGGGTTTGATCTCGCTATTGTGTTCTATCACTATAAGATAAGTATTCCATACTTGCATGATGCATCATCGTTTTGCTACATTAAGAAGGCAACAAATTTTGGATGGTTTAATGTCTAAGCAATTTGTATTTTTTTTTTGTTAGTCAAAAAATGTTCTAAGAAGCCTAGAAATATATAATGTCAGAACAAGGAAACATACTCTGTTCGCAAACCACTAAGGGTCTCCAAGTAGGCTCTCACAGTTGGAGAGTCTTCCCAAGCAGCATGAAAGAGATCTTCAAGTTTTTCTCCAATTGATGGGATTTGAAGCCTGCAAAAAAGTGAGGAGTAAATATTGTTAAACAATGATATTGAGCACACTTGATATTCACACATACAAATGCAAAATGTGTTGTGCCAACTAATGCAAGCTAAGTCTTTAACTCTCAAGTGAGTTTGAAACAGAAAAAACCTAACAATATTATTGTGAAGAGGATCTATAAACTTTATTGAGTCACTTCAGTGATTCATATGTTGTTACAATCTTGTAAATTTGCATCTTTACTGATTACATTGTATGCCATAGGTGGCTGCCTCCGTAAGTGTAAAACCAATAATTAATGAGATCCGGTCCTTCTATGTGTGAAAGAACCAATACTGTATTGAAACACGTTTCGAACGATGAAACGTGTTCGAAATACCACGTTCGAAATGGAACCGTTTCGAAACGTCAAACGGACGTTTGAAACAACTGGAAAAAAAAACAATTTTTTTTGCTTTACGGCCCAAATTAGGGCTAGGCATGTAAGGTAAAGGCTAGGCAATGGGCACAGAAGTGTGATTGTTGACATGTATCATACTACCGTGTCCAAAGTTTTGAAACAATTTTAAAAAGTTCTTCAATCTTCATAAACTATAAGTTCTGACTCTGAGCAATGAAGCCATTGATTTCAATCTTGATTCTAAGATTCAAATACTAGGTGTCTTGCTTTCATTAATCATGTACCTGCTATTGTGTTTCAAAACAATTTCTCACTCTCAGAACTCTCCAAGTTTTAATCTTCTTAATTTATAACTTATCACAATAAGCACTAAAGTCACTAAGTTGGAGATAGCAAATGAAATTGGATGTATCTACTTAGTACCATAGTTGCAGCAAAATGCGTTTCGCTGGGCTCGCGTTTTGCGAACCGCAATTCTCCAAAACGCGTTTCAAAACGCGAAACGTGATGAAAAAAAAAATTGGAAAAATAACTTACGGCTGAAACTCTTTTTGGGGAGCAATGGTCAAACCAGCGTCTTGCCTCTCAAAAGTGCAATAGATAGGGCACAAACAGATCTTATTTTCAGTAGTTATTTGGTTGTTAGTTGCTTTGGTTCTCAGTAAATGTTATTGCTACAGTTTGGGCTATCCACTCTATGGATGATGATCACTTTTGCAATCATTTTACTAGAGATGTGAGTGCAGTGTGCATACAGTTGGGGGCATAGATATTGGACCCTTATCGGCATTTGGACCCCCATTTTTATCTACAGGGGGTGCAGGGTGGGCGCTAGGGGGGTCTGGGGGGGCCGGCGACAATAATGGTGCCTTTTAATGGTGAAACACAGCCCATACTTGCAACACGAACGATTCATGCAACCCACATCTGTGGTAGCCCTGTCCATTGAAGTGCTAGAATGATTCTTTGAAAGAATGTATTGCCACTGAAAAAACGATGGTGATTTTTTGATAAAGGATTTCACCAAGGCTTGCATGTTAGTTGTGGAAAAGCAACAAGGAAATGATGGATACAAGCTAAACAAAATTAATTTTCTTTTATCAAGCTTTGAAGCCTATCGTTGCCACCTGCACATTTTGTTACTTCTATGAAAGCTCCAACCTCTTGTCAGGTTCAAAGCTATTGTGATACTTGGGCCCTCTTGCTAAGAGGCCAATGATTATATATAAAAAAAACTAAAAAATGTTGATTGAAAGTAGCAGCAAATCCTCCCAAAACATATTCTACATCTCTACATCAGCTCAAGAAAGTGCTCCAACACCAAGTTTTCAACTTGCAATTATGATGAATTGGTTTCCTACTGTTACACTTCCCATGAATCTCCGATTGCCTTGAAGGTTACTACGCACCCCATACCAGTGACGACGCACCGTGAGTCACAACTGACCCACCCCCATGCACTAGAGCTATTGACATAGTCATGCCCAATTGAGCCTCCTACGATAACTGGCGTCCCATACCACCAGCCATCGCACTCGGCTCTCCCTAGCATACATCTCCTGGCCTAGAAATACATCCTGGCTCATGCACGTGCTCTCCATCCACCAACTCCCGGGTAGATTGAGTGAATGGAAAGAGGGAAACCCCACCACTATATAGACATAGTATAATGGGTCCCATCAAGCACGTATCGGCGACACGTGACCACCTAGGATGGTGACGCGTGGCACCCAAACATGTCGATAATGCCAGACCTGCGTCATGCCCCTTGCAAGGCCGTCACTGAAGGGCATACCGTTATGGTACATAACATTCCCTCCCTCATAAAAACTTTCTTCTATGGGAAAAAATCAGGGAATCTAAGTCTCAAATCGTCTTCCCTCTCCCAGGTGTCCTCATCATCTGACTTACCTTTCCAACAAATCAGATGTTCAAAAATCAGTCGATTTCTCAGCTAATGTTGTCGAGTATCCATGATCCTTTCCGGTTCATGGGGTACAAAAGCAGTCAAATCCTCCAATAGCACTACATCATCAGTGGGAATCAGGTCATCTTTTCCACCAAGTCGTTCCTTTAAACGACTAACATGGAATACAGGATGGACCTTAGTTCCAACAGGGAGTTCTAGTCTATACGCAGCCCTACCAATCTTGTTAAGAACTTTGAAAGGACCGCTGAAACGTGGAGATAACTTCGGACATTTCCCGTTCGAAGTGTCTTAGAGTCTTTTGGGATTCTAAGATACACCAATGGGTTAAACATCAGGTTGAGGAGTGCCTGCCGAGATTGGGACATAGCCCTCAACTCGGTCTCCGCCCGTTCATGCTTGGAGCACATGTCACAATCTCTTGTTGCAACAGATTTATTGCGCGCGCCATTTCCTCCATATCAGTCCTTGCGGGACTTGGAGCTCAAGTTTCTTCCATAGGAGTGTCCATGGTAAAAGCAATATGCAGCAAAAAGCTAGAGGAAAGACGGAGAACAACGGTATCAAAACTGTTAAAAACTGATAACTAGAGAAGAAGGGCTCAAGAAAACAAGTAAGCTTGAGCACTAAGAAATTCTACAAGCAACTTTGAGAATGGGGTAGAGGAAAGTGAATGTACTTCCTTTACCCCCTACCCCAAAGCTCCTCCCCTCTCCTCATGCAAAAAAGAACAGGTGGGGCCTAAAAAAAGGTCCTAGGTGTCCTTTCTAGCTCCTTCTCACCATGTGGGGTCACCAAATGGTGCCACATGGCCCATGGACCCCAATAGACTATAAAACATTGTTAAGTTCCTTCTCCCACCTCTGTTCCCTTACGTACCTCACTCCTCTCCCAAGCCTTGGAGATTTGCAGGTACAGAGTTGGAGGAGAAAGAAGTACGAACTGTAAAGGACAGTTCACTAAGAAATGGTTTTATTCAATCTTTTAAGCAAAAGATTTAGGCTTAAAGCAAGTTGAGTTTTCAAGTTTTCAACTTACGAAACTAAACTATGAAGTTCAATACTTGAGTTCTCAACTTAGCTTCATGGCTTAAGCTTTCCTAGATTAAGTCTTCAAGGGAGGGCTCTGGGGAAGCGTACGCTTCCTCTCCCTAACAAGTCACATCATAAAAAACAAAGAGGGGAAGTACAAAGTACATACTTCCCCCTCCCCTTTATGAAAATACAAGATCACAAAGCCACCACCAAAGCCGCTGCGGGCGCCACGCAGAGCCTGCAGGCTGGTAATTTATTTATTTTCATTTTTTTGAAACTTATGAGGGAAGGAAAACTCCCTCCCCCCGACTTTCCATCAAAAAATTCTGCTAGCTGTCAGCGGGACTGTCTATACTGTCCGTATAGTCAGCAGGACTGTCTCTATTGTCAGTATGTAGATTAACTACAGATCTGCAAGATTATATTCTTTTAAAGCTAACTTCAAAGCTAACTATCAAAGAATCTATCAAACCATAAAGCTTAAGTTTTAACAAGTATACAGGATTTAATTTTTCTAAGGATAAATCAAAGAAGATACAACCAATCCAACTATACTTTTCAACAAGTACACACAACCAAAACAAGATTTATCTTGATACCAAGGTTGTGATAACTTGATAAAAAATATAGCACATTCCTCACAAAGGAATACCAAACTGCAAAAGCATAAAAGGGAACTTGTGCACCTTAAAGGAAATTGGCTGCTCTGATACCAAATGTTACACTTCCCATGAATCTCCGATTGCCTTGAAGGTTACTCAGAGAGAGAGAGAGAGAGAGAGAGAGAGAGAGAGAGAGAAAGAGAGAGAGAGAGAGAGAGAGAGAGAGAGAGAGAGATGCACTTCCCCTCTTTCAAAAGTGGAGAAAGGATCGTGCAAGATGCAATGTCTGAGGTGAGAAAGGAGAGGGACATGCAGCCATGTAACTCAAGGAAACTCTCCTAGTCTTATTTTGCATGATGCACGTGATAGTCTCAAGTTGTCATTTTTTGCATTCTCAAGCATGTAACTCTAATCTTAGCTTGCAATGATTTTAATTATCTTATTCAAATTGTGCAAGTCCTATTCATGAAATCGGTCCAAGTCTAGGATCAAGAGGTTTGTATAATGTGCTATCTTATTGATCGCATAAGTATGAATTTTTGGCAAGCTTATAGAGGCTAGCATACCCTATGACAAAAATCTTGCAGTAACTTTGCCCTTTTTCTCATTGTTTTTTTGTGGTCACTTAGATCATTCTCCTTCGAGCACCCAATCTTGTTCTTGTTCTTGGCCGTGGCTTATTTTCTTAGGCACTCTTGGACTGCATACACATCTCATAATGGTAAGTTCTTAAAAAACTCCAATCCATTTTGGACCAGTCAATCTTGCATGTGTCCTTAGGGTAAGTCTTCAAGTATTTGCACATGCCAAGCCACATAAGAGCATCTCAAAATTTCCATAACAAATATTCATAAAAGAAAATCCTAAGTCATAAATAAGGTCAAAGGTAAGGAAGATCTTTATTCTTTTAAGTCTATGCTTAGAAAGTTTACATATAAATAGCAAAATTACCTTTTTTCACATGCATGCATTGAGGCTTGCACATGCCTAGCCTGTTGGCCATTTTGAACATCATACTTTTAGTAACCTTCATGCATGTTATTTCCCTATACAAGTGCCTAACGTATCATACATGTATCTAGTAATAGCTTGATACATGGTTTTTGTTAGAGTGATTCATTAATTATTCTGTAAGAATCCATCTTAGACCAAATTGATAGATAGCTTAAGTTGGTTACTTAATCTCAAAATGACTTGATTTGGTTGAGGTCTGAATCTTAAAAACCTAAGGTCAAACTTCTCAAACTAACACAACATCTAATAATTGTAAGTTTGCGATCTTCCCAAGTGTATCTTCATTCATACTACAAGCATTTTTGGCTCACACTCAAGGTCATTTTGTCAATGCACGAATAATTAACCTTTTTCAACTTGTATATGGTTATCAAGTGGAGTGTGACTTGTTCACAAGCTCATAGGTGTGTACTTTTCACACGTGTGAGGACATCTCAATGTGAATGATCTCCTAAGGTGTGTGTGATTGCACATAGATCTATGTCTCACAAGATACAAGCATTCTAGTTTCAAAAATCTAAGGCAAGAGCACTCAAAACAAGCATCTATCACTTACCATTCATCACGCATAATGAGAGGCAACTTTGGATGACAAAAACTAACTATAAAATTGGCTTGCTCTCGACTAGAGAGAGAATGCTACATCAAACTCTCGGGTAGAGAGAGAATGTGAAAAGTAATCTAAGTGTAGAAGCATGCAAGCTCCAAATCTCTCATCAAGAAACCTATATAAATTAACTAAAGTGATTATGCCTACCCTCCACACGTGGGAACATGCTCCACACATGTGTGAAATCAATATGTACCATGAAATTGCAAAATGATCAAGCTAGATTTTGTCAAATCTTCACAATAGGATCCACTACCATACACTATGTTTCACACTTATTCGTTCAAATGGAAATCGCACACTACTAATTTCTACATTTTGTTGATCCTAAATGATCATCTATCAAGAGGGTGGTGATCACCTGTCTAGGTGTACATGATGATGAGAATTTATGAACTCCAGTGGCTAACCTTTATAGCAAGTATACAAGAAGTCAAAATGCAAAAGAAATAATCAAAGCAATAATCAACCTATGCAACAATAAGAACTAGAAATCAAATCGAAATAGGAATATGAAAAGATGCCAACGAATACTAAGTAGCAAAGGGAGAGTGTGCAACTTACTTCTTTCTGATGTTTGTGATTGTTTGAGCATAATCTTTCACCACCTTAGGATCTTCAGGAGCAATAACAATCTTCACTTTAATAAGTTCTTCCATGAAAGCCCTGAACTTCCTTATTTGGTCCACAACGATGTTTTTCACAATATCTTCACAACAAAAAAAATAGAAATGCTTGATTCTACTTGTAAGGATCCTTAGCTAAAAGAAAAAATTTCTACATACAAAATGGAAAAAATACATTAATGGATGGGTTAAACTAATGTATGGCATGATTATCCAACTATGTTTCCTAAGCATGCCCATACTTTTATGTAAGAGTCAATTTGCATGAACAGATATGTGAATATTAATATGTTTTCATCATCCTTATAGTACTCACTAAAAAATGCAAGAAAAGAGAAAAACTCTCTCGAGCGAAACTTTAACCCACACTGAATAAGCCAATCATGGCACAATCCACAACAACAAAAAAAGTATCAATGTCATCTTTTTGCATGTTGCATAGATGCAGCCAACATTTTGGAACTTGCTTCGAGAATGCCTATTAGGGTTTTCCAAATCCATGTTTTTTTTCCCTATGAGGGAAAAAAAAAGAATCCGATCGATAGTCCAAAATGCAAATTCAACATTTTTTGGGAAAAGTCCATGTTTCAATCAATATCTTTTGAATTCTACAATGATTGCTCCCATTCAATATGCAATCTATAATTGGGCTTTTTTATGTCTTAAAAGTCTATTTAGGCAGCCCAATGCCATTTCCTATATCAATGGGGTTGGCTCAATTGGTTAGCTTGACATCCAAAGTTCCTTTGGTCTCAGGTTCGAGCCTCCCCTTGGAAACCAAGAAACATTTCCTATATCAAGTTGAGGAAATAATAGAACTACAACATACAATAAGAGCTTTGAATGAGAGCCATTGAAAATTTTAATAGAAATTGTAGATAAACTTGCTAGCTAGTAGTCCTTCACTTAATAAAGCCAATTTCCACCTTCATGCCCTTCTCGTTGGCCAAGCGTCCCTCCTGATTTGATGAATAACTCAAAAAAATTGAGGGTTCAATCAAGTGAAAGGTCAAACTTATTTATGCATCTAAAATGACAATTGGCATTTGTTCCCATTCCACTATACTAGGGGTACTCTGGGGACATTGACTTAGCAAATTTATTGAATACACTAGCTTCTTACTTTGAAACATATCCACATTTTGATGCTAATATGTATTATGATTGCATTGGCTACGTCCAAATTCAGAGGTCGAGCATTGCTTCGTGTTCGACCTGCATTGCGCAAGATGGCAGCCAGCCCTGAGTTCACACAGTGGCATCATAGTAGCAGCCAACTAGACTTAGGTTCCAAAGGATTGTTTTTGGAGATGATTTTTGGCGACAGGCTAAGCAGTAGTTGAGGTCGGTTCGGCAGCCAGTGTACCATGTGCTAAGGTTGGTGCATCGAGAGGGTTCTACACTTGGCCTCATTTACGAGTTTATGGACAGGATTGGGGAGACCCTTCAGCAACCGCTTTTTGAAGAGCACATGTATATTACCTTTTTTGTAATCTGTTTGGTGCATTTGTTTTGTAAAAGCTTTTGGCATTGTTGAATTGTTCTTTCGTACAATGCATTAATTACTTTTTTGGTTTCTGTAGGATGTCAGCTATCCGAGAAAAGTGGCTTGAGTTTAAGCGAGCTTTTAGAGCTCAATTTATTCCTCCACATGAGCATGTGCGTGCGACGGATGCTTGGCTTTTGCATCGTCAAAGGCAGTACATGGTGCAGGAATATGCTGATAGGTATCGTGAGACGCTTATCAAGATTCCGGAAGAGATTCCCGAGTGGCTAGTAGTCCACAAGTTCATATTTGGCCTTCGTCAAGAGTTGAGGCCTTCAGTGCTTAATGAAGTGTGCAAGACCTTGGAAGAGGCAGTTGCTACAGCTCTCGACTTTGAAGGTAATGTGCACACCAAGGTTGAATTTGGAGCGCCAAGCTGGCCTCGGAAGAAGGGTTGCGAAAGTCTGGCCAAGCTGGTCAGAAAGGCTTTTCACAGAAGGATCCTATCCAGATGTAGCAGACTTTGAAGCGCAAGGCAGGATCTCCTATGGCTCGTCGTGCTTAAGACACAAGTCTCCCCTCAGTCTTGAGCAAAAGGAAAAGGCCAAGAAAGACGGATTATGCTTTTTCTGTCTTGGCAAGCATCTTTTCAAAGATTGTCCTCGACATACAGCAAGAAGCTCCATACTATGCAACGTCAAGATGAGGGCAAGGATGAGGAAATTTTGGATGACTTGTTGGTAAGTGATGATGAGGACACTCGTCGTGTCATGACTATTTCAGTGCGGAAGCTTGTTCCAGAGGCACCAGTTTGTTACTTGTCCACCAAGGCGCAGGAAGCTTATCAGTTTCCAGATAGTGAACTGATACGCATGAGGGAAAAGTCATGCGTGCTCATCTTGTTTGACACCGGTTCCTCGCATAATATTATCAATTCTCGCGTGGTGAGGAAGTTTCACTTGGCTACTGTTCCATCTGATTACCGGTATACTGTTGAGGTGCCAGATGGTAAGGGAACAGAGGTTGGATGAAAGAATCTCTCGTGCGTCTTTGTCTATTCAGACGTATACTGAGAAGTTAGATTTTGAAATTACTAAACTAGCTAAGTTCAATATTGTACTTGGTAAGCGGTGGCACGCAAGCAACCCGCTATAGATTTGAAGTCACATGTGTATAAGTTCGGGCATGAGGGTATGTCTCATGTATTAAAGGGGGAGAGACCATCTGTTGAGAGTCCTCTTGTTACCTATATGCAAATAAAGAGAATGGAGATTCAGTATTTGTGGTTGTGTTATGTGAATGTTGATTCCAGTTTTGATTCTTATGTTGGTAATAATCAGATAAGCACACTCACTAATAAACCAGAAGAAACTTCATTTACTTTTGCATCCCCTAGTGCACATGCATTTGCATTACAGCCTAGATGTGACCCAGCAAGTGAGTTGGAGAAGTCCATCCGCATGCAGTTTAAACACATGCTAATTAGTAATATGCTAGAGGGATTGTCGCCTAGTCAGAACGTTGATCATCGTATTGAGCTCATTCCAGGGGCAAGTCCGGTATGTAGGCGTCCTTATAGGATGGGCCTAAAAGAGGAAGAGGAAGTCAGAAAGATGTTGGAGGAGTATCTCAAGCTGGGGTACATCCGTCCGAGTTATTCACCTTTCGTCTCTCCTATTTTACTTGTTAAGAAAAAGGATGGTAGTTTTCGCATGTGTGTAGATTGCAGGGGATTGAATAAGATCACTGTAAAGCACATGTATCCGATGCCCAGGATTGATGGTCTACTGGATGCGTTGCAAAGTGCAACCATTTTGAGTAGGATAGATCTCAAAAGTGGATACCATCAAATACGGATTCGAGATGAAGACATCCAGAAGACGGCCTTCTGAACCCGTTTCGGTCATTATGAATTTTTGGTTATGCCATTTGGGCATGAATGATGTCTGGCGAGACTATATGGGCAAGTTTGTCGTCAATTTTATTGACGATATATTGGTTTTTAGTAAAGCGGTTGAGGAGCATGAGGTTCATCTCAAGACCGTTTTGGGCAAGTTACAAGCTTCTGTCTTGTATGCCAAGCTCAGAAGACAGAGTTGTGTAAGACTCGTGTCGAGTATTTGGGTCACGTAGTGACTGTTGAGGGTATTTCGGTTGACCCAAACAAGGTGGCTGTGGTTAAGAAGTGGCTGAGGCCTGCCGATATATGTCAAATACAGTCTCTCTTAGGCTTTTGTAAGTTCTACCAGCAGTTTGTTAGGAATTATTCTTGGATAGCTGCTCCTTTAACGGACCAGTTAAGGAAAAACAACACTGTGGTTCAATGGGATGCTGAAGCTCAGCAACGTTTTGAGAACTTGAAGGAGTCAGTGGCCACGGTCAACAGAGATATCCTACACACGAGCAAGAGCTGTATGCTATTATACATGCGCTCAAGGAGACATTATTTATATGGCGCCGAGTTTTATGTGTACACAGATCATCATACTTTAAGGTATTTTTGCACTCAGCCAAATTTGAAGGGCCGCCAAGCTCAGTGGGCCGAGTTGTTGCATGAATTTCATTTGGAAATTCGCATCCGAAGAGGGAAGGAAAATGTGGACGCTGATGCACTATCTCGTATACTGCATCAGATGAGCTTTATTGTGGTTGACAGTGGTCTCATGGAGGAGATTAAGAAGGCTCAAGAAAAGGACCCACATTGTCAGCATGTGTGGCCTAATGCGCGCAAGGTAGGTGACCAAATGGAAGAGTCAGTCGAGGCTGTCGCTTCTATAGAGGCACACAATAGTACATATCTAACGTACACCGTGAGGGATGGTATGTTATTGAGAAATGGAAGAGTTTTCGTGCCAGACGTGAAGGATCTTCGTCGTAAGATACTTCATGAATGCCATGATAGTCCCTGCGTAGGGCACCCTGGTATTGATAAGACCAATGAGCTTTTGAGAAGGCATTATTTTTGGCCACAATTGCAACGGTTGCAAGAGAGTACGTCCAGCGTTGCACGGCTTGTCAGGTGAACAGGGCCGAGAGAGTAAGTCCTCTGGGCTTGCTACATCCACTTGAGATACCTACAGGAAGGTGGGAAAGCATCTCTATGGATTTTATTGTTGGGCTACCCAAGACCCAGAATGGATTCAATTCCGTTATGGTAGTGGTAGACAGGTTTTCCAAGATGGCTCATTTCATCGCAACGACCAAGAAGGTCACAGCTCCGCAAGTGGCCGAGTTGTTTATTCAGAATATTGTCAGGTTACATGGTCTTCCGAAGTCCATAGTTTCTGACAGGGATCCCAAGTTTACGGGAAATTTCTGGATTGAGGTGTTCGCCAAGCTGGGAACACAATTGCGGATGAGTAGCTCTGAGCATCCTCAAACGGATGGCCAGACAGAGTGAGTGAATCAGATCTTGGAAGATATGCTTAGGGCATATATGAGTAGTACGCAAACAGACTGGGTAAAGCATTTACCGCTATTGGAGTTCGCGTACAATGATAAGAGACATGCGTCCACTGGATTCAGTCCATTTGAGCTCAATTATGGTTTCAGGCCACTGAGTCCTGCAATCATAGGGATTCCGCATAGGGTACCTAGTGCTGTAGAGTTTTTGGCTCAGATGCAGCAAAAGCTAGAGTTGGCATGAGATAACTTGTCCAAAGTTGTAGCTAGGGCAGAGAGTTATGCTCGTGAGAACCGTACCTATCGGGAATTTGAGAATGGAGATTGGGTGTATTTACTAGTCCCTTCGAAGTCGAAGGTGCCATGCACAGGAAAGTGTGCCAAGTTATCTCCTAGGTAGGTTGATTATTAAGAAGGTGAGCCAAGTAGCTTATAAGCTACAACTACCTGTGGGATGCAAGGTGCATCCAGTTTTCCATGTTAGCAAACTGAAGAAATGTTTGCATGATGGCGATAGCCTGGTGGAAGGTCTAGTATCTCTTGAGGAGAAAGACACCACAGGTTATGGGCCAGAAAGAATCCTAGATCGAAGGGAGCGACGATTGCGGAATCGTCTCCTTCAAGAGTATCTAGTAACCTGGAAAGGGCATCCGTTGTCAGATGGTACCTGGGAGATGCGACAGGCATTGCAGAAGTCTTACCCAGAGTTTGTCATCGATGACCAATGACTTGCCAGAGGAGGGAAGGATTGTTAGAGTCCAGTTACGACTCTATCATGACCTTGGCACGGCCGGTTACCAAAGGGCCTGAGGCCTAGTGTTGGCCAGGGTCGGTGAGTCCCAAGTTGGGACTGGTGCGTCACGAGCAGTGACCCGGTGTGGCCGCCTGACAAGCTGTCAGAGATGCGATGTGTCTTGGCCGACAGGACCCTAGCCGTCAGTGACAAGATGCTAGCCGGCAAGTAGTCGGGATGACCAAGAGGGTCACAGGTCTTTGTCGGGCACGGGGGTGGTACCCTATGAGTCACTCAGTATTCACAGGTCACAGGGGCCAGGCATGCCAAGTGGATGATCACCCACAGGTGGATGCCATGTGCCAGTTGACGGGAATAGCAGGTAGAAGGACTCAAGGAGGGGGTGCCTATGGTTGGGAGGTTCATTCTACACACCGGCTTCTAGGATTCATGAGCTTGGAGAGACTGGCTTGTGACATACATAAAACAAGCATAATACATAAAAATCAATACGTTCTAAAAGTTTTAAATTTTCCGGAACGAGCAACTATGCATACATGTTACATCATTTGCTCCCAAGATTACTAGGTGGAGGTCACAAGTATGTATAGAAAACTAAGTTGTCAAGCTTCTACTACTCTTTTTCTAAAGTACTAGTGCGAAGACAAGCATGATAAAAGCCAGCACTTCAAAGTAGGTCATCTGGATTTTCCAGCATTTTTAAGGAATATTATGGCAATTCCTTAGTGCTTACATTACTAACCATTATGATTCTCAAAGTGTTATGATTGAATGCTTCTCATCCAACAAGCTGTCAAAGGCGTAATGCAAACTTGTTGGAACAAATTTCATGTCATTGATATTTTCTCGAGATGCTTACAAGGACACGCCAATGACATCAGGCTAACAAGTTACCCATTGCTCTTTGAAATATGGCATAAAGAAGAAGGTTATCCAAGAGCTGCCTCTTTTTCACTTGAACATTGAACGATAAGGCCATCAAACGATGTGGAAACACAATAGAAAAATTTCTGGAAAAAAAAATTCCGCGTTTGATTAATAACAAAGTATACAACCCAAGGCAGAACAAGCCCATGAAAGAATCCTAACCGTCTTCAACTGCAGGTGCAGCAGTGGCGAATCTCCTTGCTTCAAAAAAACCAGCTTGTCCTGCTGCTTTTGTGGACCCAAGCGTCCTTCCAACCTGTAAAATTCGATCCTCGACAAAATAGAAACTTAAAAGCCAGCAGATAAGTTGTGCAACTTGAAAAGCATCAATTAATATGCAGATTAGATCATCTTGCATAAATGTGTTCATTTCTATATGACAATCCAGAACTATCTTTTCCCAACAAATGTGTTTGGTCTAAAAGCTAGATCTCCTCGGACATTAATGCAGTCTTCAGCGTTCTACAATCATGAAATTGAAATATCTAAGCCCTAATTTTCGTTGCTAATCCGCTGTAAAATCTCAGAATTTCTTGTGCATTGGTGGAGGCAAGGTTAAATGATTTGCGAATGAACTTGCTGGCATTGGATCTTCCACAAAGAAACAACAAAAAAGATGCTCAGGAATCTCTCAAAAATGCCCGAAAGCCGAAAAAACTCACGATCAGTGGCACAAATTTAACACCAACATCCTGTAAGAATGCAGTCTTAGGAAAGGGAAATATACCGAGCGGAGCAACGACAGCGAACGCCCTGCTCGGAATGCCATATCTGGAGAACGCAACAACAGATCAATGACAATGGCAAGGCAATGGCAAATGGCAGACCTCGTCGAGGGTATCGTAGTTCGTCCTGTTCGCTTGTGTTCTTGAGCTCAAGGGCTTTAGAGTCTCAATTCTTTTCTCCCTTTTTTTTTTGGCCCTGCCATGCTTTGCTAGGAGGACTTAGCATTCATTTACTACTCATTTTCAAGTTTGAAGTGCTTGTGTTTGATTTTTAATTCATATAGAACATAAATAAATCTTTCTTATTTGTTATTTTCAAATTCTGTGAGTTGGACACGAGGCTTTTTTGGGGGGAAATTGGTTTTTTTTTCTCCGCGTACTGGTTTCTCGTTTTTTGTTGTCTTTTTTTTTTCATTGTTTTTGGATTCAATATTTATGTGGCTTTTTGAGGTCGTAATCATTATTGGGAGCTTCAAAACTGGGCGGGGATTTGTTGGTTTCTGTCCGTCACGTTTCTTCTTATTTGTAAAAACGTTTGATGTCGTTGCATGTGGTGCTCTTTGTCGCTGCATGCAGTGCTCTCTGCTCTGAGACGGATTTCAGTTTTTGATTCTTGTTGCTTGCGAAATGGCTGGATTCCGCCGCGGTGCTTGCTGGAGATTGTACGTTATGAACGACTACAGTTTCTCAATCATTTTCATTGCTCTGTTTATCATCAAGAGTAATGTTGACATAGCATGTGCATCCAAAGGTTCTTAGAAAGTTGACACTCGGCCTCCTCTTGAATAGCATCTTAAACCTGTCTCACATCAGAATCTTTGGCTGTGCAGCTTATGCACATATTCTTGATAAGGTTCGAAAGAAGCTTGATGAAAAAGCTGATCAAGGATTTCTGGTAGGTTATGACAACAATTTCTACATGTGGTTTTCAATAAATGTCCATATATAGCAAATATAATATATTAGCTCCGAGTTTATAGCTGCAAAACACTACAACGTATTTGAATATTGTTTAGCTCTATCTAATAGTGTTTTAAGACTCTTGAAAATCACCATTATGACAACCAATTGGATAACAAAAAAATTTATGGATGAATTTTGATCATACTCCACAACATGTCACACACACACACACACACACACACACACACACACAAGGTAAAATCCATGTATCTAATGCAAATGATGTTCTTGTTGATGAGAGAAGCTATGCACATCTGAATGTATGATCTCAAGAGGAGTGTTTGCTCTTGTAGTGGATCTTGAAAATGGAAGCTTATGAGCCTTTGAGAGGCTACAAGCCTCACAATGCTTGGCACATCTTGATAAATTCTTGGGGAGGCCGAGTTCAAGCTCCTTTGCACACATTGAATTCCATAGCTTTGAAGTTGGGGTGGCCCAACGTCTTGTGCCATAGCTCCACCTTGGTGATCTCCTCCTTTGCCATGTTAACACTCTCCATTGCCACATTAGCATCTAATTTAAACAATCTAACTTGTTTATGCAATCATCATTCTTAAAGATGGAACAAACTCCATGTTTAAATTGTACATCAAGGCCATTATCCATTAATTGGACCACACTCAACAAGTACTTAGTGATAGTTGGTACATAAAGGACATTAGTGACAATGAGTTAATCCTAGCCTTTGTGTGGAGCATCCTACACTCTTTAGCTACAAGCACACTATGAAGGTTTTCAATTGTAGGCAAAGTGTCTTGGATAGAAAAGCTTTGGACCAAATTTGTGAATTCATCACCTAGACCATTAAGGACCACTTAGACAAGCTCATTATCTTGAATCTTCTCTCCAATAGAGGGTAACTCTTTGTTGAGAGACTTGATTCTAAGCACATAATCTTGTGCATTTTCCTCACTTCTTCTCATGCTTTGCAAAATTTGATTTCTAATCATGAGGACTCTAGAAGTGTTATTGGATTCATAAATGAATTTCAATGAATCCCACGCCTCTTTGGCCGATGTACAAAAAGAGACTTCTTTCAAAAGATCATTACTAACATTCATTTTAATGCAATGAAGTGCTAGCCTAGATTTCTTCCTGTATCTAATCAACTCTTGTGCACCAAGAGGTTCATCCTCTTCTTCAAGCACAAATTCATAGAGGTCTTGGAGCACCATTATTGACTCCATCCTCACCTTCCAAATGGAATAGTTTGTAGAGATTAATCTGTCACTAGATTCTAGAAGAAAAGCACTAATTGTTGCCATCTCACTAATGAATTCTACAAACAAATGCACAGTAAATTGGTTTTGATTTGATCCTAGAAACTCACAAAGGTCTCTCTTGTAGTGATTCTCTCAAATTTGGCTTCTATCCCTCTCAATGGACTTCTAGACATGGTTCTAGCACCTCACAAAGATGAAATGAAGATGAGATGAGATTCTATCAAGCTCCAATCAAATCAAGTCAATTTTGGCTATTTTTGGACAAAAAATGGCTAAACACTTGTACCTTCTTCTTGATGGTTTTCAAGACTTGTTAAATACTTCAAGAGGGCTTGATCTAGCCTCAATTAGACTCAATGACACAAAGTCAAATCAAATCAATGGCATGCAAACATTGATGCTTTTTCCTAGATCTAGCACCAAAAAACTCATCAAGATCTATCATTATGATTTTTTATGGATCTAATGAAAAATGGAAATTATTTTTAGGTATAGACCTGTCCACACGTGTGAATAGTATGGATTTTGACCCTGATCTAATTTGATCCAAAAATTTTCACTCCTACATTCGATTTCTAGTAGGCCTTCCAATACTAGCTTTTTGGATCAAAACTTGCTAGTTTGGATTGCACACAAGATTAATGATTGCCTCTTCTACCTCTCTTTGATTCCATGTCAAAGTATAGTACTTTGGACCTTACTTGAGACTATTAATGACTCACAAGAGTGATTGATTGATTGATCATAAAACAAATGCAAACTAGACACACAAAATTCAGATCTAGATTGACAATTTTACATGCATAAAGCAAGAGCAATCCAAAATCATTAACCAAAAGTGATGTACACCACACACATGCATGAAATAGTACTCGGTACGGCCTGTAGACAACAAATGACGTTAATAACACTTAGATCCAAAGGAAATCAATGTACATAGTGTAGAAGGTCGAGTTTGCCAATAAGCTCTCAAAAATAATCTAAGGCATCACTATGGAGAGATGGTAATACATAGAAAGCCTCTTCCCCACCTCGAGTTAGGTGAAATTCCAGCATGTAATAAGGAAGTTGATTGAGATTTCTTGCCTTAATTTGCCATTCTAGCCTCATCCTTGAGTCTTGCCATGTAGGTGGCTAGATTGATCAACCTACTCCATAAATCTAGGAATTTGTTCCTATAATGTAGGAACCACTACCAACCAAACTTGACCAACTTTTTAGACTTGATCTAAGCTACTCTAGAGTAGATTCCCACGTGGCACTTTTGGTCTCACACCCGTGGGACCCACTAATATACATATTTACATTGTTTAGCATAGCTAGATTTGCCATTTTAGGCATTTTTTCACATTATGTGCATATGATAAAAGAAATCCCTGAGGAGATTGAGAAAAAAAACTTTGGTTTAGTGAAAATATCACAGAGAACTCAATTGGATGCTAGAATCTAACAAACCCAAGAATAACAGGTAAATTTAGTTGGACTTCAATAGAACTTTGGGTATCTAGATTCAATTCCAGATAGAAATCTAGAAGGCTTTTTATTATGTTTTGGTTGATAATAATGACTGTCAAAAATATTTTCATATGATTTCTATCTTTGACTACCAGATGGTATATATAATTAAGATAAATAATATTTCTTATCAAGAATTCAATTGGAGGAACATTCTTAAAGCCTAGAAATTTTCATGAGGAAAGAGACTTTAGGATGAATCTTATGGTTCATGAGTTGTAAGTGTCCAACATACCCTAATGATCATGTATGACTTTGAAATATAGTAAATTATGATTATTGAATCATGATTCAGATTCCAAGTGTTTATGATTGAAAAATTAATAATCTGTACTAAGTAGAGGATTATGTGGAAATGTAGTGATTCTTCTTGATGGAGACAAGAAGCTAGATTAGTGTTTTGAAAGAGCTAATTATCTCTATTATATGAAATATGTTGAGGACGTTGGTACCTCACATGCATTTTCATTGGGGAAGGTTGCTTTTCTCAATAGGAGTTCGCTCATATTATTGGACTATATGCTACTACAAATTATAATTTTGATTATTCTTATGACTTTGAACTTAGATCTTTGTTTATTATGGAGCTAAAAATCTTCTAAGATTTAGAAAGTTGCAAATATCTTGTACGCAATGCTGCATTCAACTCATGAGAGTATTTGTGTACTCAATATGGAGTTGGAACTTGTATGAATCTTGAGGGATCTCCTAGAGCTTTTAAGTTGGTTGATTGGTTACTTCTTAGAATTTCTAGTTATTCTAAGGGTATATGCACCTGTAAGCATTATGATTTGTCTACGAGATTTTGTGGATAATTCCAGACTATAATTATATTGATTTCTTTAGCTTTTAAACTTGATCGCTAAGGTAAGTTGACAATTTGATGTTTTATGTAGATCAGTGAGAAATTAGCTACTTTAATGTGACGCATTTGGCCTAAAGATGATCAAATACACTTGGAGGATTTAAGGCTTAGTGTACCTTTAAGACATGAAGAAAGTACTCAAAATCAAAGATGACCAATTGGGAAATCGTTCTATCTTCAAGTGCTTAATTAGATGAAAAGGTTATAGTCAAAAATGTAAAAAAGATCTTTCCTAAATTCCACTTTTGAAGACATACAAAATTCCATTGTTTTTCTTTGGTATATGCTCTCATTTTCAGACACACATTGAGGGCAATGACTTGAAGTACAAGAGAGTTATATAGAAGTCGATATGGCAACTGGATGCTTATTACCTATTGGGATCTCAAGGCATATATTTATTTCTATAAACAATATTTAGGGTTTCTATAGTAGCTCATAGGTTAGGACTTTATGTTTTTCTTAGTTGGAAATTTTCAAAAGATTCTTTCGAGTTTCTATCTTAGTATATATCGAGTATCTGCTATTATATGGATTGCTACATGAAAAAAAGCTCTCTCTAATAAATCATAAACCCAAAGTGATGCCATCATAACTATTACATGTGATTAGAAAATAATTAAAACAGCAAGCAAAGGCTGCAAAGTACAAATTGAGGACATATAAATGGAATAAATTACAGAACAAAAGTTCAGTGACTAGAGCTATTGACAATCAGAACATGAAACTCACATGAGGCTTTGTGCTTTCCATACTCCATTGTAGAATCAAGTCTAGATAACATGTGTATTCAAAGTTTCAAGCACAGTTCGATGAATTTCAAAACAAGCAAAATTTGCATCACTTTGGATGTCCCTCAATACTACATTGTTCATGAGTTTGTCAAGAAGCAAGAGTTGGAAATATCTACTTTGAACTATGAAAGAAAGATGTCAACAATAGTTAGAAATATTAACCTTGAACATGAACATTGCTAATTGTGACATGATCTAAAAAGACATGAATAACAATAAACATCTGAATGTCTCTTTAACTAGCTAGTTGTTATGCAAATAGGCAACCATTCAATTTTTGTGGAATACACCATAATTCTTACCGATTGTAAAGTCCTAAACAACGTAGCCAATTCCACTTCATGTTATAAGTAATGCATGATACATGCATTCTAAAATACATAGATGTACATGCATGCATATGTGTACGTATGGTGGAAGGCCCTGACTGAGGGCCATCCTTGCAGGGAGGGCCCTTGCCCGAGGGCAAGGCAATCGACCTGCAAGGAAGGCCCAAGGTCCTTGGGCCTTCCACAACGTAATGCCAGGTGAGAAGGTAGAGAGAGAACACACATTCTGTAGAGAGAGAACATACATTTTATAGAGAGAGAATGCACATTCCGTAGAGAGAGGAGAGAGGATGCACGTTTCATAGATAGAGAATTCACATTGTAGAGAGAGAGAGTGACAGATTCCAAAGGAGAGAGAAAGATGGATGGATATCCTGCTCATGGAGGTGCTTTTCAAAATACAAAGCAAACCAAAGCACCTGGCATTATGATCGTTTTAAGCTTTAGTAGTTCCCGATAAGTCATGCAAACATAGCCCATGGTTAATGTCCAAAACTTTCCAAAACTTTAAAAGCGCCTATCATTATATGAAGCAAGTTTCCAAATGCCAAGGCACTTCTTTTACATTGACCCTCTCACAACCTTCCTTTATCTCAACACATGGGGCAAGAAGCTCAATGAACTAGTCTATTATCTTAAACCCTAGAACATTTATTTTCTTAGAATGAATATATATCTATATCTATATCTATATATATATATATATATATATATTTACACTAATAAGTGTTTGAACCTTGAGATATTTATTTTCTCAAAAAATAAGAAATTAAAAAATTATTTATTTTCACTAGCAAGTGTATTCTCTTAAACCTCTATATATGTATGATCTCAAAATAAAGAAGATAAACAAATATATTTATTTTCATCAACATAACATCTAGGTTCATTGAACCTTTGACGAGGCATCTTTGAATTCACTAAAAAGACTTCCCACGCATGCCATCTCTAGTTTCGCTTCAAAGATCTAGATTCTCACACATGGTGAGTTGGTGGATCGGCCTCGAGTCAGGGTTCACTCACCCAAGTTTAATTCTCTGTGATCCCATGGGTTCATAAAAAAAAAAACATTTAAGCTAAAAAAAAAAAACAATTAGCGCAATTTATAAGATATATTAAGATGGCAGCGACATCCCCGAAATGCTCATAAAAATAGGCCCACGAAAAAGGCCTCCAAGAGAAAGAGAGAGAGAGAGAGAGAGAGAGAGAGAGAGAGTAGAGCAGAGGAGGAGGAGGAGGAGGAGAGAGGGAGAGAAGCTGGCGATGGCAGCTGCGAGAGGAGTGGCGTGTGGGCTAGGAGCATTAGCATTCTCATCAGGAAGCGCTAAAGATACCGCTCTCAAGCTCTCCCAGCATTATGTGCACATCGCGGCAGGAAGAGGAGCAGTTTTTGGTGAGGCAACGGCAGCAGCAGCATTGCTGTGTCCACCCCTGCAGCAGCGGAAAAAGGTGCAATGCTGCGGCAGCAGCAGGAGGTTTCGGGTGGGGATTTCGGTATTGAAAGCGCTGCAGAAGATCCAGACAGAGTATGTGGTGAAGACGGAAGGTGACCCTGGCACTCTGGCGTATCGGGCATATCTTCTGAGTGGCTCAGGAAAGACGGTGTCACCATGGCATGACATTCCTCTTCGCTCAGCAGAAGGATATTTCAACTTTGTAGTGGAAATTCCTAAAGAAACCAGTGCAAAGATGGAGGTTGCTACAGAAGAAACCCTCACTCCCATCAAGCAAGATACAAAGAAAGGGAAGCTTAGATTTTATCCCTATAATATAAACTGGAATTATGGCCTTCTTCCCCAGACTTGGGAAGATCCAACGCACGCAAACTCCGATGTGGAAGGGGCGTTTGGTGACAACGATCCAGTTGATGTGGTTGAGATTGGGGAACGGCAAGCAGAGATAGGGGAAGTGCTGAAGGTGAAGCCATTGGCGGTTTTAGCAATGATTGACGAAGGTGAGTTAGATTGGAAGGTGGTGGCCATCTCCATGGACGATCCAAAGGCTTCATTGGTAAATGATATTGAGGACGTGGAGAAGCACTTTCCTGGTACTTTGACAGCAATCCGAAATTGGTTTAGAGACTACAAAGTGCCTGATGGAAAGCCACAGAACAAGTTTGGGTTTGAGAACAAACCAGCTGGAAAAAGCTATGCATTGAAGGTGATTGATGAAACTCATGCTGCATGGGTGAAGCTTGTCACCAGATCCGTTTCTGCAGGAGATTTATCTCTCATTTAGTATGATCTTATTCTAATTCATGTCCTGCTGTACTTCACTGTGCGGAGTTTCATTTCATCAGCCATTGATGCATTTCAGATGGTCGATGCTATAGCGTTCCAAGCTTGTTCCATGTTATGTATCCATTAATTTTTGTCATAGCTGTTGTTGTAACGCATAGGTTTTCCATTATCTGTTGTCAGAATTAAACCTTAAACTCTTCACGACAAAGCACAGTGAAACTATTCCTCACTTTTCTGTTTCACAATGATCTCGAAGTTGCTGGCAGTGAAACAATCTGTAGAGGTGATTGTCTTTCCATCAAAGATTGGATTGTCATCTTTACTTTGTGTGGGCAATTTCTCTTACCACTAGATTCTGAATTCGACAATTGGGATTGCAGATAAGGCTATGCTCTTCCTCATATTATTCATTCTTGAATCTATTCACATGGCATGTTAGCATCTCTTGTTGAACGATAGCAAGAGGTTATTTCTGTGCTCGGATTTTTTCAGTAGCTAATTTTGAATGAATAGTAGAAATTTTGCATAATTGATGCTTCACCTTTACGGTCTTACAGAACACTATTGGTTTTCTGTCATTAATATGCAACTATAAAGTCATCTAATTAAGATTCCTAGCAGGCTTCTTGTAAAGGCTAGAAATATGTAGGGTGTTAACCTTGACTGTTACACTGCTCGTTGTTGTTACTGCCATGCCTGCTCAAACAGCACCTGGACCTGAGATTTGTATCATAGCAATGTGATCTTGGTAATGAAAAACAGTAGTCAGCACTTTTTAAGATAAAGATGATGCCAATGACTTTGGTAATTAGAAGCCGTACTAAGCAATTTATATGATGCCAATCCTGCTATTCAAAATTTAGTTTGCTATCTTACAGATTCATATTTGCTCTTTAGGCATTGGGCACTGTGTTTTGGAACAAACTTAGCCAATTGAATTGTGCTACATTCAGATAGTCTATTTATTGTGATGTTCTTGTTCTGGGTGATAAGAGACTATTTCATTGATCTAATACATGCAAAACTGCATTGTACACAATGGTGTGCTTCTCTGAGGCACTTCATGAAACAAGCACGACTTGCTTCTAGAGTTCTGCAAGTGAAATGTCTGTGGACCTATATAATAACTAGCTGTTCTGGGCTTGCATAAACTTTCCTATTTATAAAAAGACTCCTAATTATGCAACTTTAAATGGGCAATTGATGTCAAAGGTCACATGTTGGAAGAGTTTGTGAGTGAGCGCAAGCCAAATTCTCTATATGTACTGTATGCAATTGCAAAAAAACAAGTGAAAATTAGCATCAGAACTGTTGATATCTCCAGAGGCACAAGGAACTGAAATTTCATTTATACTAAACTTGAACTTGGTTCTAGAGAGGCCTCTCATGTGCCCGTTGTTACATTGCTAGAAAAGGTGTTGGTTTTTCTTGATAAACAGCAGTGATACAATCTGTAGACGTGATTGTTTTTCTATCAAAAATTGGATTGTCATCTTTATTCTTTATTGACAATTCCTTTTACCACTAGATTCTGAACAAGGCAATCCTTGTAGATGAGGCTATGTTCTTCCTCATATCATTCATTCTTGCATTGATTCACCTGGTGTGTTTGCGTCTCTTGTTGAAGCAAGAGATTATTTCTATGTTCAGATATTCTTTTTTTCAGTATCTAATCTTGACTGATGAGTGAAATTTTTGCGCAATTGGTGCTTCACCTTTATGTTCTTACAGACTGCTTATGGTTTTTCTGTCATTAATATGCATCTAAATAAGATTCCTAGCATGCTTTTTGTAAAGGCTAGAAATATCTAGGATGTCAACCTTCACTGCTTCACTGCCCATTGTTGTTACTGCCATGCCTAGATGACACCAATCCTGCTATTTAAAATTTTGTTTACTATCTTACATATTCTTATTTGCTCTTTAGGCATTAGGCCCTTGTGTATTTGGCACTGCGTCTTGGATCAAAATTAGCCAATTTACAAAAATTGCAGGTGTGAACTTTTTTGTGTTAGCAAAAAATTCAAGTATGTTGCTCTTAGACATAGTGGTGATGTTACTCGTCTACTTCAATAGAATTGTGCTACATTCGAATAGTCTATTCAGTATGACAAGTTATGTTCTTTCTCTGGGTGATAAAGAGACTACCTGATTAATCTAGTATATGCAAAACTGCATTGTACACAAGGGTCTGCTTCCCTGAGGCTGTTCATAAGAAAACATGACCTGCTTCTAGAGTTCTGCAAGTGAAATGTTCATAGAAGTACATAATAGCTAACTCTTACTGCGCTTACATAATCTTTTCTTAAAAAAAACGTCCCCCATATGTGCAACTGTAAATGGGCAATTGGGGCATCACATGTTGGAAGAGCTGATTATTGAGTGCAAGCCCTCTGTATAAATACTGTATGCAATGAAACTGAAACTCCATGCATACTAAACTTGAAATTGGTTCTAGAGAGGCCTCTGCTTGTGCCTGTTGCTACATCCGTAGGAAAGATGAGTGATGAGTTCTTGGGTATCATTGTGCAATACTCATTAGTTGTCAGAGAACTTAAAAGTTCCTTCTGATTGAAAGAGCCATGGCAGTAATTTGTTATGCAAAATTTTTAAATCGATAAACCTTTTGGTTGTTAGTTAAGACACGGGTTATAGGCCAAATGTTATAAACAAGGGCATCCATAAGGAGCATGGGTCTGCACTTTAACAAAATGTCATTCACATGAAGGCTCACGAACGACCAACTTCACATGATGCAAAGGAGTAACATAGTTCACTAGAGACTAGACATCAAACCCCCGCGTATCATGTAATAGGAAAACAACTTGACAATGAGTTCAGAAACAAATAAGTTAACAGGATTTATGACCTTTCTGTGTTTCAAGTGTAATCTGGAAGTGCACAAAATTCTCATGCAATTGAGATGGCCAATAAGATGGCCCAATCAGGCTTTGGTCATGTAATTATACTTGTACAAGGCTATGTTTAAAGTGTTCTATCTTGTATGGTTCCAGATTTTTTTTGTCTAACTATTTCACTTGATCAGTCTATTAAACTAAGCTATGCTAACATAACCACATGGTCATACTACAAAGTTCTCATTTCCTTAAGAAGCAAGTTCTAGTAAGGCAACAAAACATGTTCATTGTCCAACACATAAAAGACAACTCCAGCATCATTCCTGTTCAACCAGACCTACCACACAAAGAACCATAGACATAAGATTGCAACAAGAAACATATATTAAACATGTAACAAAACGACTAGAATGTGTGCCACAAACATAATACAAAGATGATTGTGTATGGTGCCACCCATTCAACTTTTTTACAAAAATAATGAGGGGCGGATGGGGGAGGTTGATCTCACGGCTGACATTCAGAAACGTTGAACACAAAAAGCAAATTTAAGTGCACTAACAAAAGAAGGATGAATGAAGCGAACATTTGTGTGTGTGTGTGTGTGTGTGTGTGTGAGAGAGAGAGAGAGAGAGAGAGAGAGAGAGAGAGAGAGAGAGAGAGAGAGAGATTTGCTGTATGCAATGTTTTGGAGATTAGTTGTTTTTTTTTGTTTGCCATTTATTCCACTAGGAACGAACATCTGATAGTCAATTTCACATACTGGACATCAATTTCACAACCTTACAAATTGCAACATGATGTTACCTATCTTTCATACTGCTTTGAAACTAATGAAGGATTTCTCAAGTAAAAACAAAGTCCTTTCATTCTATTTGTAGCACAAGAACAGTGTCTGTGAAGCTTTTATTATACAATTGTCTTAGCAGAATTTTTTAGTTTTGACATCTATTCTAGAATCTGTTCATTTTACTACTAGTTGCAGTATGTTGTGAAGCGGTGGTAGTATCAAATTTGTAGTGAAGGGATGGGGGGGGCGGGAGGTCATGGTCTAAGGGCAAGCACAAGGGCCTTCGGCCAAGGTAGTAGCTTGAGGCAGAAGGCCATTTTGCCAACAAAAGGGCCACACAAAATCTGTTCTTAGCCTGTGATGGTTTTTGTTGATGCTTTTGCTCATTGCTCTGTTGTACGGGGTTTCAATTGTGAAGTTGAACCCCACTCATAGAGGCAAGGGTTTGAAAAAGAAGAATCCACAGGTCAGTCTGCAGGTATAGGATTTGTCTAGTTACTACAACGTAGTCAAAGGGTGTTCCTAGACTGGCCCTTTCCATTCTTCTGATTTGCAGAGTTGTGTTGCATCTGATGTGCAAACAACCTCCCTTATGCTTATGAAGTATTGCTCACATGGAACATCTTGTTTGCCTATCAGAAAAGCTTGATGTAGTGTGTTTAGTGATGTCTAAGCCATCCAGAATCTGCAGCTGATATGAATGATGATTTCTGTAAGGGGTTTCAAACCTGTTATGTTCCATGTATAGTATTGTTTCCTAAAATAGTTTAGCATATACAGTTGACTGGACTTTGTATTTGTATTGTGCAAGGACATGACTTTGTACTGTGATATAAGACCTTTGATTGAGAACTTTGTGTAAATAGATCCACAAAAGGTGGCTGTTATTCTGTCAAGTGATGATTATTCTATTGCTGTTGAAGATATTATTGATAAAATAGTTTACAATAGTCAGCATTTATTTGCTTTTTCTCTTTCATTCTTTTTCTAAAGAAGATGACTTAGTAGTATTACCTGAGTGCAAGGTACTATACCAATCCTCTTGTATTGTTTTGTTCGTGTTTGTATCTCGACCTGAAATTTCACATCAGAGAAGACCCTGTCCCCTGACAGAGGGGGCCTTTGGAGGGTTTGAGATTTGCACTATTGCGAACATTATTATGAGAATTTTTATGGTCTTGGTGAGATCAATGAATGCTTCTTTTAGAAATCTAGGTTACACTGTTTCATGTTCTTATAGGGAGGGGGAAGGTTTTGGTCCAAGGCCCTTTTGCCTAGGGTGGAGGGGCAAGAGGGAAGGGAGCTTGCCACAACCTGAAAACAGAACTTATTCATCTTATTTTCATACTTTGGATTTATTGCTTTTCATTTTGCTGTTGGTTTTTGAGTTCACGGTGTTTCTGTAGCTGAGCTATGGTGAATCTTCCAAAATAGCAAATTTACCAATGATTTTCAGCATAAGCCCCTTCTTTGGCAAAAAGAACTTCGAAAGGGACTTCCCCCACGTGAAATCACAATCTGAGATTTTTTTTATTTGACATCACTGAACTGTAACGAAATTGTGTTGTGGTTTGTGCTTCTTTTCTTTGGTTGAGTCTGTCACGTTTCTCAAATTCAGCTATACGTAAAGAAGCTCTTTGTCAAGTGCTATAAATCCCTCACGGATGGTTTTTTCCATAAATCCCTTACTTAGCTGAAAGACTAGAGGGTGCCAACACTAGAAAGAGTACAAAATTACCCAAAACAAAAAGTCATATTTCCGAATGTGGGTTCCCCCTTTACAATGTGCCAAACAAAGACGATACAATCTTAATTTTCTACTTGGGTGATAGAAAAAGAACCACAAGAGAGCCAAACCACAGCTGATCCTGAAAAAGAGAGAATCTGCTGCTCTGAAACAGGCCAACCTGGATATGGCAGTGCTGTAAAGATTTCAATCGTTAAAGAGCAGAGGATGGTTAGAGACGTTTTGCATCCCGAAGATTAAAAAAGGTAATAAACTCTCCATATAACTATTCTTATATGTATGCTTTACATTTCAAGCACATCAGCTGGAGTAGCTCAGTTGGTTAGAGCGTGTGGCTGTTAACCACAAGGTCGGAGGTTCAAGCCCTCCCTCTAGCGTTTAAATTTGTTCCAAGGCAATTTTTTCTCTTTTGAATGCCATAAATTGTGTTTAAGTGATTGTGACATGCCATGAAACACTTTATTATTTTCTTGTATAAAAACAAATATATACAAAGGCAACCCATTCAAGCCCGTCTGCTTATTTTGGTGATAAATTTGTTCAAAATTCCACGAATGACTTTTTCTCCTCGAACCAAACCATGATCACAAGTGATTGTGGTCACCATAGTATGCATTGTTGTGTTGCCTCCGCGTGTTACCAAGAAGCCTCAATGATCCCACATATAAAACAATGTATCCACATTCTAGTCGAGTAGGATAGAATACCTACAAAGAAGATGACACTACAAACATGTGGACCTTCATGAAAGAGCTTTGACTTGAGTTGCTTTGTTTTGTATGCTAAATAACAATTGCTCATCTTGGTTTTAATCCTTGATCATTCACAAAAAGGTGCATAAATTTAGAAAGAGTTAAATTTTCTAGCTACACCTTAGTTAAAATGACAAAAGAAGAGTGTACAATGTTGGAAAGATCAAAATTTTGATAGGCTTTCTTACAATGACAACATGTTTGCCTATCAATTGGCCTACATCGTGAAATATACGATGTAATCAAATGCTCTACCAATGTTCTTCACATGAATACCAACCTCAGTCTTCATGATTGGCCGGAAGTCAAATATCATCATAACATTTGTGAGTTATATAGGCTACAAAGTCCGTCAAGATAATTTTGTATCTCCTATGGGGAATCTCCATTGGATGCAACATGATATATTCTCCTAGGTGATCCATTTCATTGAAATGACATTATTTACAACTCCATGAAAATTTCAAGTTTGGCTCATAAAAATATCTCCATACAACATCATAAGTTTTGTGCATAACACTCAACAAGTCATGAGATGCATATAGGACTTGAACTCTTATACTGTCACTCTTTCACACACACACGCACGCACACCCGCACACCCGCACACACACACACACACACACACACACACACACACACACACACACACACACACACAACTTTGTTCAATACACTTCAATTGATAACTACTAAAGTACTATTAATTCCTACTACATGTTATGCTTTATGGTGAAAAAGGAGAAAGATACTCTTGTAAATAAGTTGTTAATCTTACTCTTGTAAATAAGTTGTTATTACAATTTTTTTTTCATCTTAGGAAATTTATTTGCTACTTGTGATGATAAATTTTCATTACTGAACAACTTTACTTTTGCCATGTAATAAAATTTCTATTGTGCTTGCATTTGATCCAAGGATGGCTTTGTTTGTTTGTTGGTCCCCCCCCCCCCCCCCCCCAATGGTAGGTAAATTGCGATACTTTACTTCTATGATCCTTGAGGTTTCAACCTATAACTCATCTCTACTAGTTGTTGTTGTTTCTCACGATTTTCCCCCCTATCCCCCCCCCCGTCTCTCTCTCTCTCTCTCTCTCTCTCTCTCTCTCTCTCTCTCTCTCTCTCTCTCTCTCTCTCTCTCTCTCTCTCTCTCTCTCTCTCTCTCTCTCTCTCTCTCTCCCCCCTTTTTCATTTTCGCTTATTCTAGTTGTTTTTTAAACTTTGTCACGATAACAATTCTAGTTGTTTTTTAAGCTTTATCACGATACATTTTTATTTTTCAATGATTTGAATGCCAAGTGTATGACAAAATATCTCGTGATATATGAATAACATCTCGAGATATATCAATAATCTTGTTTTTCTCATCACTTCTTAATCCTTTTGTGTGTCTAGTTTTCTTTTGGACATGGTCTATTCTTTTGAAGGTCTTGGGTCTTGTGTCATTTTCACCTCATCTTTGCATTGTTCGTGATCTCTTTGGCATACTAGTTTTTGGTCTAAGTTTTTATTTTTATATTCTTGCAAGTTTTTTATTTATTTGAAAGACTTGTCTTTGATTTCCCCCCCTTGGCAGTGGTTTCTCGCCCTCTTCGTGGCTTTGTCATTAGAGAAATTTTGGAGCCCAAAAGGGCTGTATACAAAATGCCATGTAGGAGAGAAAAATACCATTATTTGACAAAATACCATTTTCAATATTTCTTCGTGCACTTGCTTAGAACATTTTCGAAACAAACCTTTCCAATCTCATTAAAATGTAACATGTGCTTAATTACATTCAAATAAGAATTTTGAAATGTGTTTAACTACACTTAGATAAGAATTTTGAAATGTGCTTAACTACACTTAAGTAAATATTTTGAAATGTCAAATGGACTTCAAAGTTTCAAAATATTCTCTCCCATTATTAAAAAACACTCAAAACTAAAAAAATTAAGGTGTAAAATTGAAAAAAAGTAGTAGCACTCTAGAGATATGGCTGCTGTCATCTCCAAAGATGAAAATATGTTTGTTGCCACGTCCAAAGATGAACACCTATTTGTAGCCATCTCCAAAGATAAACATTTGTTTGCCCTCATCTCCAAAGATGCCATACTTATTATATATTTAGATGAGTTCTTTTACGATATTTGATGCAATTTTGCTTTTTGAAACTCATATGCTATTTTTTAGCTTATTGTTTATTGCCATTTTTCAGCGATGTCAAAGTTATATCATGTTTATGTGGATCTTTCTCCAGAGTATGGTCATTTTATACTAAGAACTTCAAAACAAAGCAAGTTATTAGCTTTAAACTTAATCGATTATAGGGAAGAAAAAAATGAAGCACTTTGCTTATGGTCGGAAGCAACATTGTATTTTATTGATTCACATTTGTTGCGACATCTTGATTTTCACTCAAGCAACTCAGTTAGCCTTCCAAGTTATTGTGAAAATTTAAAAACCTATGGTAATGAATACATTTCTTAGAGGAATAGAGTAGCTTAAAAAACTATTTGGAGAAAATGAAGTGCTCAAGAAACATATAAAATGTTGCAAACTTCTTTAGGTGAGCTTACAAAATTTTGCAATGATGAAATGAAAGTTGGGTTTCAATCCACACATATCTCATATTTATCTTTTGTGAAAGATATGGACTTATTGAATAGGAAGGCAAATGGTAATAAATGAATACAAGTAGCAACATAAGATATTCATGATATTTCTTTGAATGGAGGTCATTGAAAAAGAAGGATATCTGCATTCAAGTTAAGTGTTAAAAGATTTGTCTCACTACACTATTTTGAAGGTGGGTGCAACAACAACTTAATCGTCGTCATCAAAGCCAAAGATTATTCCACGTGCATAAAACTAGACAACATTTTGCATCCAAGAGGTTGCCACACCAAGATAGAAGTCAAGCTTGGTGGAAACAAGAAGAAACTTTCAAGGGCTTGGCACATTCACCGTCAAAGACGTTAGCATGGAGAAGGATGAATCATAGGTCCTAATTTCACAAGTTTTTTTGGGCAAAGTTAGTGTAGCCATGGAGTCATACTTGTCAAAAGATGTTGGATAAGCCTGGAAGCTAGATGAGTATATGGTGTTAGCTCGGATCATCAGGGTAGCTTATGCTTTTCACAAATCAAACATGCCTAGACGTGAAAATTTCACAAAAAATATACAAGCTTTCAAATATGAGGGCCCATCACTAACTTGTATATAAATAAACTTCAGACTTACTTACTTAACTAATATGCTAGTAAATGATGCTCAATTGCTCCAATCAATCACTAAGGAAGAGGTCACCATTATCATTGTTTTGAACTTTTGAAGTGTGGTCATGAAGCTCAAATGAATATTTTGACCTTGAATTGAATATGGGTCGAGTTGAGTCAAGTCGAATTAGGGGTCAAGTCGAATTGAGGGTCAAATTCAAGTGTCAAATCAAATTGAGGGTCCAATTTGATTGTCGTGACTTTGTTTTGATTCTCAATTCAAAGTTGTAGGTTTGTAGAATGTGAAAAAAATACCGTAGTTTTGCAAACTTCATATATTGACTATCATTGACAAATCTGGTTGAGGTAGGTTAAGGTAGGCACTTTAAGATTAGATAGTTGGAGTGAGGTTAAATACCATCACTCCCTCTTGACCTCACTATAGATATCTAACAAGATGAATCTACATATTCAAAAGTTGAACATGTTTAGTTTTGCTTGAGGCCTTAATGGAATTTCAATATGTTTAGTTCTCAAATGAAATCTAGGATTGAGACTGAGAGAGATACAATTAAGCAAAAAAATAATATTTGCTTTGTATTGCAAAATTGACAAATCTTGCAATAATAATTTAATATAGCTCTTAGTTGTTTGAATTGCTTCAATATGTGCAGCCTCTGTTGATGATAATAAAGCTGACTTTTGTTTCTTGCTATTTCAAAAAATAAGAGCATATGCCAAGTAAAAGCAACATTTGAAAGCAGACTTCCTAAAATCTTGATCAATGGTATTTATGGAGGACTGTAGATGCAAAAGTAAATCCATCATAACATAGAGCATAGTCTTTGGTATTTTTTATGTACTTCATAATTCATTTGGGTGCCTTCTAATATTGTAATCCTGGGCAAGTCTAATTTCTCAAATTTGTCCTTACAACAAATGTCCTTAAAAAGCTTGAGAATCTTTTTACATCCATTTGATGAATACCAAAATCTTTAGAAGCTCTAATTGATTACAATTTTACAGCTGGACAGATTGCCTTGTTGTAATCAATGCCATGTACTTGGGTGTAGCCTTTGACCAAAAATCTTGTCTTGCATTCCAAGATTGCACCATGAAGGTTTTATTTCTTACTGAAGATCCACTTAGTGTCCATCACTTTCTTCTTAGGAGGATAATCTATAATGCTCCATGTCTGATTCTTGATGTGTGAATTGAGCTCAATTTTCTTGGCTTCTTGTTATTTTGTAGAATTCGAACTGGATATTGATGCTTGTAGATTGGTAGGTTCTTCAATAAAAGTCCAAAATACATGACGATTGTATCTCTTTGGTGCTACATGAGCACATGCAGATCTTCTTACTTTAGGCTCAATTTTAGCTTTTTGATTTTGTCGATTTTAACATTGGGTCAAAATTCAAAAGGATTGTGGAATTGATTTTTAGTATGTTGTATTGGATTGATGCAAGCTTGAGATGATTATGTGTTGCTGCTAGAACGTTGAGATAGATCAAGACTATCTTCTTAAAAATCACTACTTGTAGGTAAAATTTCATTTGTAATGGAAAAAATTTCATTTCAATGAGAGAGAGAGAATGGAATTAAGATTCACATTCAAGTTAATCAAATGCATTTACCTTGACCAATGGGTCAACCCTTGACAAAATTTTACAGCAGATTCAATCCCAATCAATCCCAAAAGTGATGGAGAATGCACAAACCAAATATCTAAATCCAAACTATGAGCTAGAATGAAGACTAGTTACCAAAACTAGTTAGTTTGGCATTTAACTCCACAATAGGCACATAGATTTGATCAAATACACTAAAGTAAGGTGCAGCAAGCTTCTCAGACCTGTAAACAACTTCAGTACCTTCCAAAGCAAGCACTTAATGCATAGAATCACTCACATCCAATAGCTAGAACTTGCCACCAAAAGACAATGTTGATAGAAGTGGAAAAACTCGATTTTTCTTCATGCTTTGATGGAGATTCCAACATACATTTATACATTTCAATCTTGGATCTGAATGTTTTAGGGCATCTCTGTACTTATCATAACCTAACCCTACCATCTAACCTAATAGGTCATTGGATCCACCCTAATATGGGGTCAAGATCTCAAGATCCAAAAACAATGTAAAACATGCTATTTTTAGCTCCTAAAATCTCTCTAGCCTATCTAAACACACTTTGGCCTCATTTCAAAGATGCTTTCACAATGTAATATGAAGAATTAAGTCTTGGGAAAGCATCCTATGCTATCTGGCACGTGTGGCATCTATTTACATGGCCATCTTGCCAATTACAATGCATGTGACCAAAATTGGTCAAGCTAGAATTGTGAAATTTTAACACTTCTCCTCACAATTTAGCTTGATGAGACTATCTTGGATCAATAATAATTCCATGCATAAAAACAACATAATTAACAGGTTCTTGATGTATGTAGTGAGTATGATCACTCATTACAATACGAACATAATTTGAGCTCCAAGTTGTCAAATGTAGTGAGAGAGCTCCATAAAGGTTGTCTTCAAGATCCAAGCTTTGTACAGCTTTGGTAGGTTGTTGAATGATCACCTTGGGCTGCAAAATGTGAGTCTCCTCCTCAAAATAAAAATGAAAAACAGCAGCTTTCCATAAGATCCAACTTTTGTATGAAGCATATACAATCAAAGCTCGAGATATCACCATCTAGACTTTATCCACCAAAACAATGAACTCCAACTTGGCATCCTTCCAATGAAGGTCTTCTTTTCTTGGAAATTCAAGAGTGAATGGATCAGAAGATGAGGCCTTTGAATACATATTTGAAACCCAATCAAAGTAGTAATGATCACTATTTTATCATCATAAGATATAGGATGAAAAACAATGTTCATACTAGCATCATCAAAGGACTTTGTCAAATATATGATATTTTTTTTATCAAACACAAAATAAGATGAGTAAAGGGAGATATGGATAAACTTCCTTGCTGCTCCTTTCTCTTTACCCAAACCTTCATATTGATGTAGATTCAAGTCTCTTTTGCCTTGAGACAAGTGCTCCTTCTCGGGTTCCTCCTTGATGTCTTTTTTCTTCATCATGCTCACTCCCTCTTGGTGTTGACGATGAAAACATGGATCCAAACCATGATCTTCTTCAAGACTCTCAAGGACTTTGTTTTCAAGTCTCCAAACCTGAATGTTCTCCTTCTCAATATGATCTTTCAAGTCAACAAAACAATCACCAAAATTATTTATACCAAATTTACTAGTCCACAATTGACTAGTCCACAATTGCTTACCACTAGCAATTTGCATTACATACTTGTTGAACTTGAAACTAATGAGGCCATATACTCTTGTATGGATATAAGTGTCCTTCCAAATGATTCACTTACTCTCATACAAGGTTCACAATATGCCTCTTTGAAAATGAAGTCAAAATCTTTCAACTTATGAATGAAAATGTCATGCTTAATTCTAGCACACTCAAGAGTAAGTAGATATGACAACCACCTTTCATTCCGTACTTTAGAATTCAAAGGGACTTCATTACAAAACTCAGCAAATGAAGTACAAAATGTAACCCCCTTTCCAACTTTCCTTTCCTTGTCCACAAAAATGAGCATTGATAGCTCCATCTTTTCTCTTGTGGCTCTCCTTGGAATAGTTGAAGCTCTTGGATTTTGCTCCTCCTTGATCTCAACCATATCTTTGCCAATATGATTATTAGAGGATTCATCATTCAAGATTATAAACATTGTGGCTCTACCATTGCTCTTTGTGCTAGGAAAATGTATATCCAAATGAATCAACTTAAGAGGGTGAGTAGTCTTAGTGATAGTGTTAGAGAAAGGCAACCTATGTGCTTTAGCCAAAGCACATGCTTCACAAACCTTTTCCTCCTTTTTCATGGATATTGGAAGGCCTAGAGCAAGCTCCTCCTTGCACATGACTTCCATAGACTTGGTGTTGATGTGACCAAGCCTCTTGTGCCACAAATCATTTGTGGTCATCTTGTCCTCCTTAGATACTATCACAAATTGGTTAGGATCAACAAAAGCATTAAGCTTAAACAACCTCCCAAACTTTCTTCCTCTTGCTATGATGTTCCCATTCTTCTTGAGGTTGCATATATTAGTAGAGAACTCCACAATGAAACCATGATCTAAAAGTTGGCCAACACTAAGCAAATTCTTAGTGATGATAGGAATGAAGAGAACACCATCCATCTTAGTCTTCTTGGAGGATCCTAAGCATAAGGGAATGGATCCCACACCTTCAACTTTACATTCATGATCATTTGCTGTAAAAATGGACTTTATAGGTCCTACATAAGGTGTGAGTTCCGAAAAATACTCTCTTTTACCCAACATGTGGGAGCTAGCCCCACTATCTATCCACCAAGGATGCTATCAGAATGTAATATGAGTAATTAAGTCTTGGGAAAGCATCCTATGCTATTTGGCACGTGTGGCATCTATTTACATGGCCATCTTGCCAATTACAATGCATGTGACCAAAATTGGTCAAGCTAGAATTGTGAAATTTCAACAACCCTCATACTACCTTATTACTTAAACTCCTCTCAAGTAGGTTTAATTGTTATTTTAACCACAAGTATAGTGCCACATGGTATTTGATTAGTGAGCTAATTGATCTTTGCTAAATCAGCAATTGAGCAAAAAAGAGGCCCCCTTTTTTTTTTCTACTTCAAAAGGGTCTAATGAATGAGTGATACATGGAAAAAGGGCAATTGCATTGTATTCTATCTTGAACTCCATACTACTCCATCCTTTTGTGTCTCAAAACACTTAAAAACTAGATTGAACAAGAGTGAATTGGGAAAAGGAGTTGTATTTGCACTGTAACAATATTGTAAATGTACAAGTGAGTTTTAAACAAGCGGAGTGACAAGCCTTTGCTAAAATAAAATGTACTTGGTTAGGGTCTTCCTATTTAGCTATAAACACCTCATTCAAAGCTCAAGCTAAAAGTTACAGCCCTCCACATCATGTGTGATGCATGATGAGTATGTAAAAGGGACCAAAAAATTGGGCTAGAATAGGAAGGGCAAAAGAACATAAAGACTGAATGCTTGCATGAGATTGGACAAGAGGATAGAAAAAGAAAAATGGTAGTTGCAAAATTTGTAGTGCTTGAGTCTTTGTGCTACTTGCTTGATGTGGATTGAAAGCTAATTTCTCATCAATTTTTGCTGATATGTGGCATTTTGGTCTGATAATTCAAAAGATTTCATATTAGACAACAAGATCAAATGGACATTCTTGTTGCCAAAGAACTTGAGACATGAACAAAATACATATTAACTTTTAATCTCCTTTTCAAGATCTTAAATGGTTGGTGTATGGTTGATCTGAAGCTAATTCAATAGGATTCTACGATTTTCATTGGGATGAAGGACATTGTTATTGGTGAGATGGTTGGTTGGCTAAAAGAACTTGTACATCTTGGTATCTTTTACTTAAAAAGCATGATTTTATCCTTCTATCCAAAGGTACCGGGAATATTGTACGGAGGTTACAAGAGCCAATTCTAACAAAAAAGAGCAAATGCCAAGTATTAGTGATTTAAAATTTCAGCATTTGTGTAACTTAATAATATAAAATGTGCTTGAACATTGAAGTATCAAGAATCTTGCATATTCTAGACCTGAAGATTGTGCAATCCCAAATTAGGTCTCATTTCATTCTCAGTGACACCTCGCGTTCATTCACACTAGGGATGTGTTGCTACCACACAAAGACATTAATTAAACATCATTCATTGGATAGATTTCACCCTTTCCTCGAACTTAATTGTATTATCTATTGGCTTATACCAACCATGGCTACTGTTATTGCCATAACATTGTGGACTTTCGAAGACATTCACCAGATTTCTCACCCATCTATTGGCTTATACTCTGAAGAAAATCACGTAATTATTCACACTTGTTTCCACAACTCAAAGCATACAATTATGATAAAACTTACCAGGCTCAAAGAGATCCAAGGTGGATCCAAGTCTGAATTGCAGCCCTTGAAAATGCCCTTTGGAAGCTGAATGAAACACAACAATGGTTTCAATACTTTACAAGTGAAGATCAATCTGTAGCCTACCGACCTTGTGCAGAGGCACCCATACCCACATAAGGTAAGCCAAAAGGATTTTGTGCTGCATAAGCAGTAGCAGCATACGGTGCAGTGTAAAAGCTCATTTGACCATGCATGCCATTCTGCTGGTACTGTTGCCACAGCTGCTGTTCCTGAAGAAGGAGGAGCTGCTTTTGTTTGAGATCTGCCATTTGCACGTAAGATGGAGGAGGGACAAATGTGGAAGCAGTAAATGGATCTTCACCTTCAATTGCCACAGGTGCCGGCAATGCCAAAACCGAGGCAGGGGGTTTACCAGGTAAAGCTACACTGCTTGAACTGCCAGACGGCAGGCTGGCCTTGGTTCCTTGAGAGGCTGCATGATCGTACATACTGTCCAACAGAAGCTTGTCGAATTTGCCAGCCAAGGAGCTTCCTACTTTAGTGAAATTGCTTGCTTCAGAAACCAAGGCTAGCTCCCAGCCTGCCTTGCCATTCTCTGATGTTCCTGTGTCAGGGGAAGCCTGCCATGTGGTGACTTTTTTAGAGGTTTCTTGTTCATCTGAGTCAAAAGTTTCCCAATTGCCGTTAGTTGCGCTGGAAAACAGAGCCAAGGCAAATTTGTTCTGCTGATCTTCAGCAGAATATGTGTCCTCGTTCAGATCAAGTAAGTCATTCTGATTATCCTGTGATGAACTTCTATTCATAGTCACAGTCGCACTCGACTGGCCATTTGCAATTGGGGCTTTTGTCGCTTTGGAAACTGAAGGTCGAGGGATAGTCGGAGGTTGATCTGTTGGTGGAGCTGGCAGAGCTCTCATGCCATAAATGCTTTCGTAGGTATTATGGTCCACTTCTGGTTCTTTTGACTCAGAAATTGGTTCTCTCTTCAGCTGACGAGGAGCTTCAGGAGTTTTTGGCCTCTCGTGGTGACTTGGTGAACGGGATCGATCATTCAAATGCTTCTCCAGACTATCGAGAAGGTCTTCCGAGATCTTCTCGATTCTAGGATAGTCTGATTCCCTACAGACGCCTATAGCCTTTGAGACGTCATAGAAGGATGAGAGAGCATCAGACTGCTTTCCAAATCTGACATAGATATCTAGCATTTTCACACAGTCTTCTTGCTTCATGCTGAAATAAGCATTAAGAAGAACAGAAAAGCCATCGCCTAAAGCTTCATAGATTTGAAAACTCTCCTTTACGATTGTATAGAGGGCAATATGAATAAGGCGGTGATTTTTGGCAGCTCCTGTAGGACGGCATGCCAGCACACGCTCAAGGATATGCTGCAAACTTGGAACCTTCTCCAGTACAACCTGTGGCTCCATGTCTTTTACAGAGGTAGTGTGCTTTTGCTTAGGTTCAGAGTCACGACGACCATCATCCTCGTGCCCATCATCGCTGAATCTGGATTTGAAATCATTGAAGGAAGAATTCTCGTAGGCGTTTCCAGACATATAATTATCGTCCCGTGATCTCTTATCACCACGGCCTTCACCTCCAAATATGAAGCACTCCATACGAGCATCCAAGTATGCGGCATAGGTCCGAACAAAGGTTGAGTAGTCCCAGGCGTTCGAATGCGACTCGTCTCTGAAATTTGATAGATTCAAAATACGCCTGGATACAGTTGAGAGCTCCTCTTTAAACATTGCATTTCCGTCTCGTAACAATCGGTGAATAAGTACAAGTACTTTGACAGCTACGATCCAGTTATGCGTCTTGCCAAGGCGCTTAGCTAGCGCCAAAAGACATGCATTGGAATAAGATCTGGATATCGATG
Source organism: Diphasiastrum complanatum (assembly GCA_029204225.1). Taxonomy (NCBI): domain Eukaryota; kingdom Viridiplantae; phylum Streptophyta; class Lycopodiopsida; order Lycopodiales; family Lycopodiaceae; genus Diphasiastrum; species Diphasiastrum complanatum. The sequence goes on from CM055093.1 coordinate 61,310,743, forward strand.
TGAGTTGCAATATTTGAAGAACATATTTTTCATCAACAGCCATATCGTCATGGCTGGTTGCTTTGACCATAGCCACGTCCAGATCTGGAGCACTTGTGCTTGCTACCTTTGCAAGTCCAATGCTAGTCTGATCCTTAACCGCCCCCAGAGCCTTTCTTAGAGAAGGAGCCATCACGTTCAGTAGCTGCATTTCATCAAGGAGCATGTCACGATGTGATCTGCACAGTTTTAAAAATATGCAGACTCCAGTGTAGCATGCTAACGGTGAGGAAAGTGATTCTAGATGAGGAAAGTACGAACAAAAGTAGAGCCCGATAACAGCCAAAAAAATCAATGACAGCATACCCTTTTGAGTGAAACATCAGTGCATTATGTATTCCATAGTATGCATCTAACTAGGAATTCAGCATCTCAAAGAAGCTGATGCGTCGAACTAAATCCAAACAGGGTATTGATATTGGGGATTCCAAAGCATCACAACAATATGTTTTTCTATTGATGTGGCTGAGAGCTAACAATCGCTACAAAATGCGAAACGGCTTGACGTATATGAATTAGACTTTCACAGAAGAATTGAACAAAGTTTACTTCAAACTGATCTAGAATTGTAATAAAGAAAACTCTGAAAGGCTTCAAGTGGACCATCAACTACTCAACCCCAGACTCGCAATGAAAAAATTCACAAGTCAGAGCACTGTAGATATATTCATTAGCAAAATAGGATATATGTAGATTCTCTTGTAAAGAAGCAACTGTTCAGAAAAAAGACAGAAATTTCAAGATCGCATATCCAGCAGTGTCTTGCGTACCATCATAAAGTAAAAAAAAGAATAAAGTCTAGAAGAGGTAAGTCAATTTATTTCTCTGATAACCCTTTCCAAAAGAAAATGAGCATCCTGTTCACAGACGTACAAGGACGTCAAAAGTGCTTCAATAATCGAACATAATATGAAGGTCACATCTTGAAGACGTGTCAGAACATACTGTGCCATAGCCCCAAGAGTGTCCACTGTCAGCAATTGGAAAGCTTTTTATGAAGACCCTGTAAGCAAGACTATACTACTTTTACACCATAAAAATGGAAGAGAAGTCCTAAAAGGCGGACACTTGTGGAAACGGGTGGAACAATTCCATAAGCTCGATCGCTGAAGTTACGAGTTGGATCAACAGTGCGTTCCTGTTAGTAGTCGAGAAAAAGCAAAACTTCTTTCACCTAATATGGTTAAGCTAGTAGAATCACCATCAAAATCAATCGATCTCAAACAAGCTTAAATAAATTAAACTGCTTCAATAAACCAAACGGCTCTACCATTATGGATATACTAATGCAGATCTAGGCAGAGATAACAAATTTCCTGTTACGAAGATACTAATGCAGATCTGGGCAGAAACAACAAATTTCCTGTACCGGGTCCTGGATGGCTATTAAGAGCAATCAAACAATTTCATGACCACTCCAAGAGCACTTCAGGCTCTGCAGACTCACCAAACTCAATCAAGCAAGCTGCGGTTTCCAAAGATTTAGAGCCAAGGAAAACCATTCCACTTACCAGGAATCCAATCCAATCGGATGATCAGATCAACCATGAAACAACGTCACAATGAGCCGCCCCGGCTACGCCGCACCCAGCGCAAATACTGCAGTACCGAAGCAGAAGACGTGCGAGAGGATGGTGAAGCAGCGATGAATTAAGCGCAATGCAGATTGCCAGAGCTGAAGCCGAAGCCCCCTGAAATCAGATAGGAAAAGTATAAGAAGAGAGGAGAGGGAGAGGGAGAAAGAGGAGGTATTGTATTGTATTGTATTGGAAAGAGGAGACTCGAAGAAGGAAAAGAGAGAGTCGTCCAAAACGCGTTCTCGGGTTTGGGCTCAGTCTCAGGACTCCTCCAACGGGTACCTACCAGCAAGGAATATTTTTAGTTTTTTCAACCTAAATAAAATCATTATTTCATAAAAAATCTCAATCTCTCTCTCTCTCTCAATAGAAGGCTTTGTAATGCAACAACATGCCACGTTCTAGAGAGGGATAGGAATGCACTCTATACATTTTCAGCGGTATATGCGCTCCTTGACATGGATGGATATAAGTTTTTCCTTGGTTTTCAGCCGTAGATGCACTCCTTGACATGGATGGCGTATAAATTTTTCCTTGGTTTTTAGCGGTAGATGCCTCCTTGACATGGATGGCATATAGGTTTTTCCTTGGTTTTTAGTAGTAGATGCACTCCTTGACATGGATGGTGTATAAGTTTTCCCCCGGGTTTCAGCCGTGAACAGTGCTCGGGAAAATCGACAAACTATAGGAGTGGAACCGGCAAGTTTTCTAAAAAATCGGCATCCTAAAATGTCTAACGATTTTTTATATAAGCATATATGTATTTTTTATAAGTAAAAGTCTTCAAAAAATTGAGAAATTCTATAAAATGTAGAGTTTTGAGGATAACTCAAAAGAGGTTTTTTGAGCACTGGCTGTCTTGACATGGATGGTGCAGGGAGTGCACAAGGTGCTAAAACAAAGAAGAGGCATCTGGGCATGTACATGATGCACTCTATGTTACTCTATAATTTGGGAATTTGGATTTTGCCCTTTGTAATAATTGTGAACACTTCTACTTGTTAATGGACTTGTGCCTTTTAGATTTTTTGATCAATAAAATACTGCAAACTTGATATCTTATCTTGATTTGCACTTCGAAAAGGAACTCTAAGGGTGGTTATAGACTACATGGCTTGGCAAGTCCCAAATTTGAAACAGAGTTCTCTCATCGGTCCAGGCAAAAAAAATGGGTCTTCTCCCCTTTCAGATGGACAATGAGTTGCCACCATGGACTTGTCACGTAGAGGCAACTCAAGCCCATTTTTTTGGCCTAGGGACATTACCTGGCATGTTGAGTTGCTAGTGGCAATTAAAAAAAAATGTACTAATAGGATGGTAGAGATTCAAACCGGTCATCCAAAAGCCAAAGTTGTTACAACTCCACCTTGTAAATTTGTCATGAAACAACTATTCAAAGTTTTTAAATTCTTTAGATAATTTTGTTTGAAAAGCAAATATATATATATATATATATATATATATATATATATATATATATATATATATATATATATAATTAAATTAGCATATTACTATTAAAAAGTGATACTCTCTTTAAAAGCTCTCTCTCTCTCTCTCTCTATATATATATATATATAGAGAGAGAGAGAGAGAGAGAGAGAGAGAGCTTTTAAAGAGAGTATCACTTTTTAATAGTAATATGCTAATTTAATTATATATATATATATATATATATCTATATGTACATGCACATGCACACTCATACACACATGCACACACCATCGGCCACATAAATCACACATGCACACACACGCACATTTCATACACACACACACACACACACACACACCATTGACCACATAAATCACACACACCATCAAGCACAAATCATACACACAAATCCACATATACAGATGACACATGCACTCATGTACATACACACACATACATCAGCCACCCATCAACGACCATCGGCCACCCAACAACGACCATCGGCCACCCGTCAATGACCATCGGCCGTCCATTGCCTGTCAACGACGGGCACTCTTTACTAGTATATATATATATATATATATATATATATATATATATATATATATATATATATATATAAATGTGTGTGTGTGTGTTTAAGCTAAATATATGTAGAATTTGTGGATGATGAATTTCATGATCTCTCTCCTACATAATAATGCCCAATATGAAAAATATCACACCTTTGGTAAATGTTAGTATTTTCATACACGATGGGCTAAGTCTGAAATTGACATCATGTTGTGAAACTCAAGGTTGGAAGCAAGAATCCAAACACAACAAAAATCCATAGTGGCCATGAGGACTCCACATGCTATTTCTTTCTTGGAGTGAGATCATATGTAGTATATGAATTCATCCTCACTACATTAGGCACTTTTTATTTTGAGAGTAAATTTGTGCAAGTTATTGTTCATAAAAAATGAAGGGCATCTATATCACCATCTAAATTATTGGGAGGCAAAGAAAAGTGTCATAGACTTTATTTTTATTATTCAAATTCTCAAGATGTGCAACTTTAGCTATAATGGAACTTGGAAGCCATGGTGGCACCAGTCATGAGTACATTAATCTAAAGAAAATAAATGGCATGAAGTCTTAAATAGAGTAGTATGCACTGACATTACAAAAATATTTAGATCATGAAATGTAATGCATCCAACAAAAAGCTCAAAGTACATTAAACATCATAGTCGCTCTAGGTTTCCAAAGGCTCGAACTTATTGAAGAGTACCCTGGTTTCTTTAATTCCAAAATTAAGACCATAACTCTAACAATATCAAGTTTTAGGATTTAGGTTTGACGGAGTTGTTTGAAACATGGAAATTTTTTTGACTACTTGGCATTGGGTGATGTACAAAGAGATGATGGTTACATCCAGTTAATCCTAAGGTATACAAAATATACGTGCTTGCAAGGACTGTAGTTTTCACTAGTCATACATTTATCAAAATAAGCACATGGGCAACAATTTGAGAATTGAAAGCCCAATGTTGTTGCTATGAAAGCTCTATATGATATACACTTCTTTATCTCCCAAGAGAAATATTATCATCTAACACACAAGCCTAGTCACTTGTACTTTGCTTATTAGCAAGTGTATAGCTATACAAATTTTACAAACCTATGCCTCATCATTCCTTTGCTTTCAAAAACATTAGAGATAATAGTTGGCTCTATGTCCTTGATCATTTCACATTTTTTTTTCTAGTGGAGGTATAAACACAATCACTATGCACATCTTTTGATCTACAAAGCTCTCTCTCTCTCTCTCTCTCTCTCTCTCTCTCTCTCTCTCTCTCTCTCTCTCTCTCTCTCTCTCTCTCTCTCTCTCTCTCTCTCTCTCTCTCTCTCTCTCTCTCTCTCTCTCTCTCTCTCTCTCTCTCTCTCTCTCTCTCTCTCCCTCTCCCTCTCCCTCTCTCTCTCTCTCTCTCTCTCATGTCAATTTCTTCTTGGCCCTTGTTATTTCATGTTGAACAAATCACATAAATGGGGTTGTCTCTCCATTAGCATATTGTCTCTTACCCAAAAAAATGATTGTTACAATACTAAAATCTATAACCCTATTCCAAGATCCTCTACGTAATGCCTTCATGTCTTTGGAACTTGACTCTACTTTCTATTTTCCACCCATGTATGGCCTAGTGGATGTATCTCACGCTTTAAGTGAAGGCTAGAGATGTATCACAAGAAGCTGAAAGCTATTGCAATCTTTTCGACGTACCTGGCATTCATGAGCAAAATAGGCCAAAATCAAACAACAATTGGTCTTACTGGTTTGTAATATGAATAGAAACATCTGACCACTGTCAAGTTGAGATGGGGTTCTCTCGGGATGCACACTCCTATCGCACCCAATTTTCCTATTGTGATTTTTGGACCTAACTTCGCTGACTTGTATATTGGCTGCAACTCAGCCATTTTGCTCGGAGTTGGTACATGCAAGTTCATTTTGAGGTTGTCTAAATTGGAACAAACGGCTCCTAAAACTAACATTATTTTGTCGGAATGGACCCTACCACAACAATGTCGCAAAGTAGTCCACACTGCAAGCCCTAATTGTAGTCTTTTCCACGTACCTAGCATTTTTGAGCAAAATAGGTAAGAATCAAACAACAATTATCAAGAATCTCCTATATTCTATGCACACAACTTTCCCGATGACTCACAAATAAGGAGTAATCCAATTACTCAAGTCAATTGCTAATGATTCTCAAATGTCTAGGTGCAGATCTTAATTATACTAGTATAACACCACATTTAGAGCCTCTTCTAAACCATCACTAAGTTAATGAATTACCCTTCCCACAATATGAGACTTTAACCTGCAAGTAACATTTATGAACATTACTTGTTCATATGTCTATGCACATTGACTAGCTTAAGTATACGATATAGACTCAGTACATAGGAAACACATAGTAGATCCACAAGATTAGGATGTATGTAACCAACATATCCAACCATGTTCCTATGCATAAACATAGGCTATAATTTGGCAGATATATCCATAATCGGCATATGGTACTTACATAACTCATTGAGAATCTTGCAACTCAACTACAAAAAAGCTCTATTTCTCATGACTAAATAACATATCTGGAAAATCTCTGAAATGAATAATTTTTCATCACAAGTTTTCCAACCATGATACTTTTACTAACAAAATTTCTTCAACCAATCAACCTACCACAAATCTTAATATTCAAACCAAGATCAGGCTGACTTACAAACATCTTTGGACATAAGGTTAAGATTAAAGCTTTATTCTATATGATCCAATCCATAACAAAATGGTACTTGGCAAATCCGATCAGTGAAACCCTAATTAATCTTTACCACCACTATCCATATTCATAAATATCTCATAGCTCATTAACCCCAAACCTCCTCTAGTTCCAGATTATTCAAAATAATCACTAAAGAGTTCCTCCATTTCAACTGGATAGTTCAACCTTTGCACACATACTGGATTTTTTTACAAAAAGTCTATGCAACTAGCTAATTTATCGAAAGTTTTATTCCTATATTTTCTTCTCCCCCTTTTAATAGAAATTCCATAATTTCGATTAAAAAGTTTTTAGGAGACAACATATAAGATACCAGAGATTAAAAAAAGTCAGTAATGAGTGACTAGTACAAACTGGACTTATTCCAAAATCATACAATATCTTATTCTGAGTGATAGAAATATTACATCTCAATAATCAACTATCAAATAGAGAGAATCATTTGAGTCTAGGAAATCTAAAATTTCACCGAATCAGTTGAAAACATCAACAGATTCTGAGCCATATCCACAAAGCTTATATGGAAGTATAATTTCATATAGCTATAATAGTCCTTCAGAACATGGTCCTACATTAGAAGGAATTATATGAATCTCAATCCAATTGTCTCGTATTTAAGAAATTTCTAAAAAGTAGAGGGTTTAAAATAAAACAAAAATAGATTTAAGGGCCTCTAGATTTTGTAAATAATGAGATACCATTTGGGATCTAGATTTATATCTCATAACTTCCCAAAATACCCTGAACAAAATAACCAACAAACATCTTTGTTATTATTACCATTATAGTAATCATTAACCATCGGTCTACAAATTACTCCAGCACAAGAAATTTCCTTTAGAATCACTGATGTCCCATAAACTAGATTTCTCTCCAAGAATTCTCTGCTTCTAGATCTGTGTCCGTAGCCACACGTAGGAAAATTAGCCCATACATTATATTTTTGATGCCATTTGCTATACTTAGGGGCATGTCCTGAGTTTGTCAGTATTTCCCATGTTGGGCCTATTAGTCAAACAGGTGCCTATTTTAGTGTGTTGACACTTGTCGAGCCCATCCATGTTAGGACTTTTGGTATATGTACAATTTTCTCTTCGAATATAATTAACTTTTGTTGTGCCATCTTTGAGAGCTTGTTAGGTCCTGGAGTGTCGGAAAGTGGTGTGCAGAAGATAGGTCTAGCTCAAAAAGAAGCGAATGAAAATAATTCGTCTGTCTAGAAAGAAAACTTTTCGTGCATGGTAGAATAAACTATCTTCATCTTTCCAATGCATGACTATAGCTATCACTTTCAAACAAGACAACAGTGATAGAAATCACGTTTGAACTTATAGTGACTAACTTTGAAATCGCCAGTACTACAATGATTACGTAGACAATCAATTAAGCATCGAAAATTATCAGACAAATAATTAGTCGGGAATTGTTCGCAAATTAGTCGTGAAGAAATATAGAAATGCATACATTCTGAGACGAAAGCTGAATGTAATGAAGGATGTATTGATTCAGTATGAAAATGTAACAGAAGTAAATGAGTACAATAAGTTGTGGATCGAAGTTGCGTATGCTATGCTTTGTCTGAGCGGCTAAAATGAAAGTCTGAATTAAGCGCAATGCTGATAAGCAGTGGCGCAATAGCAATCTCTAAAGCAACTCTAAGAAGTGAGCTAGAAAGGCCTAAGAGGGACAAATGGGGCCTTTCTTGGGCCCCACTTGTCCTTTTTGCATGAGGGTGGAGAGGAGCTTTTGGAAGGGGATAAAAGAAGTACATTCACTTCCTTTCCCTCATTCTCCCAAGTTGTTGTAGAGTTCTTTCGCTCTCAAGTTGCTTGTTCTCAAGTTGGTTATTTCTTGAGGCCCTGTGCACTAGCTTTTCTCTTTTTGCGATTTTAACCTCGTAGCTCTCCGTTTTCCCCTCTAGTTTTTTGCCGGTTTCTCCTTTATCCATGGACACCCCTATGGATGAGACTAGAGCTCCAAGTCCCGTCGGGACTGATATGGAGAACATGACGCGTGCCATTAATTTGTTACAGCAACAATTTGTGGACATGCGTTCAAAGCATGAACGGGCGGAGGCTGAGATTCAGGCTATGTCCCAGACTCGACAAGCTCCGGAATTTTTTACTGGAGAGAAGAAGGACAGACACCAAGATGTGGTGTTAGCCTGGTTAGACCGATGGACGTCACATTTTTCCACGCACGCTCTACCAGATAGCTCGCGTATTTCGACGACCATCATGTTTTTATGCGGTAAAACGCTAGACTATTTTGAATATTATCATCGATTTGCCATGTTGCAAATGGGGACAAAGCCCTTGGACATCTATTTGCAAGACTTCCAAGAGGCTGCTTCATGGTTTTTTAACCACATAGATGGGGTACTCCTTAAGCTGCATTTCATTTTGGGCTTGCCCAAGGAATATTAGTTGGAGGTACGCCGTAATCAGCCACAGACCTTAGAGGATGTCGTGCGTTTCATTCGGATTTTCAACGATACGCACACGATAACCCGCAAAGAGTAACCAAAGCCCGAAGCCAAAGACAAATCCTCTGCGGGCTCTTCTTTCAAAAAGGGCAAGGAGCGCATGGTCGACGAAGCTTTTCCTTCGGGGAAGAAAAAGAAGCGCCCTTGGTTGGAGAGAGAGGACTTTGACAAGGCCAAAAGCGACGGGTTGTGTTTCTCTTGCATGGAGAAGGGGCACCTTTCCAAGGACTACCCGAAGAGACTGAAGAAGGGTGGCTACTCCTTTAAGGCACTAGGTAATTCTTCTTTTTCTTGCATTTATGTATCTTTTAAAGACGAATTAGTTTGTATGAATTGTTCTTTCAATACTGTAGTGTTTGGACCTCACGACCTCATTGGTATGAGTGGGTTCGTAGGCTGCCAACCTATGAGTATTCTTTTTGACGACAGTTCTACGCATAATTTTATTAAGGCTAAGTTGGTGCAAAAGCTGCAGCTGACAACCACACCAAGTGACCACAAGTATGTGGTTAGGATGGCAGCTGGTGGGGAGCAGCAGTTCTGGGACCACTTTGTCCCCCACGTGCCATTGAAGATTCAAGACTATGTAAATAGTTTGTCTTTTCATGTCATGAATCTAGATAAGGTGGATGTAATCCTAGGAAAAGAGTGTTTCTTTGCTAGGAATGAGTCCTTAAAGAAAGACTATGTATCTCATTGTATTTCTTTCTTGCATAATGACTCATGGGTTTGTCTTAAAGGTGATGAGCCTGATCTACCTTTTGTAACTGCTCATGAAGCGAATCAATTTATTTTGAATTCTAAGTATTTTTTGTATTTATGTTATCTGAAAGATGAACCTTACATAGATGCTTTTAGTACTCATAATGTTAATGTTGATGTATCGACTTTTCCTAAAGCTTTGTCTTTTACTGATGATAATTTAGAATCTTCACCTGAGGGCAAAATCTTCAAGAGACTTAGGGAGGAGTATAGTGATATATTTCTTGAGCAGTTGCCTGAGGGTCTTCCCCCCTCACGGGGAGTAGACCATCACATAGATCTTCTTCCCGACAGCTCTCCTGTATCGCTTTTTCCCTACAGGATGAGCCCAAAGGAAGAAGATGAACTTGCTAGTCAACTTAAGGACTTATTACGTAAAGGCCATATTCGGCCTAGTAAATTCCGTTGGGGAGCTCCTATTTTGCTAACCGGCAAGAAAGACGGTGGTATTCGTCTTTGTGTTGATTACAAAAAGCTTAATAAAATGACAAATTAAGAATCGCTATCCCTTGCCTCGGATGGACGACTTAATGGATCGATTGAATGGTGCTAAGTATTCACCAGATTGGACCTTAGGTTAGGGTACCATCAAATTAGAATACACGAAGGGGATGTTTCTAAAACTGGTTTTCTTTCTAGATATGGCCATTACGAATTTTTAGTTCTACCCTTTGGTCTAATTAATGCCCCGACAACCTTTCAGTAGATGATGAATGTTATTCTTTGTCCATATCTGGGGAAGTTTTTTGTGGTATTTTTAGATGACATATTGATCTACAGTAAGACTCTCGAGGAGCACGAAGCGCATTTGCATACATTCTTAGATAATCTACGATAGGCAAAACTTTATGCTAAGGAGTCTAAATGTGAGTTTTTTCAAACTTGGCTCAAGTATTTGAGACATATCATTTCCGATCGAGGTCCTGAGATCGACTACGATAAGGTCCATAAAGTTCGTGATTGGTCTATCCTGAAAACCATTAGAGAAGTAAAATCTTTTTTGGGCTTCACAAGGTTTTTCCATAAATTCATTAAAGACTATGCTTTAGTTGCATTGCCTCTAACGAATCTTCTTAAGGGAGTGAAGAAAGCCAAACAACTAAAAAGGGTAATAAGAAGAAGGCTGGAAGGCATTCGAAGATCATTCCTCCTATAGTTTGGACTGATGAACTTAATCAAAGCTTTGAAGCTTTGAAAATGTTGGTGTCTACAGTCCCTATCTTACACGTAGTGGACCCTAGAGGATTTTTCCTAGTGGAAACAGACGCTAGTGACTATGCGGTAGGTGCAGTCCTTTACCAGGATGGTAGACCTGTGGCTTTCAAAAGCAAGAAGTTAGACCCAGTTCCAAATAGGTATTCTACTTATGAGAAGGAACTTTTTGCTGTCATCCATGCGTTAAAGATCTGGAGACATTATTTGTACGGATCCAAATTTGTGGTTATGACAGATCATGAATCCCTTAAGTATATCTGTGATGCCTCGGACCTTAGAGGTCGTAATGCCCGGCTATTCGAAACTCATTCAAGAGTTCAAATTTGACATTAAGTACCGTCGAGGTACGTCGAATTGTGTCGCTGATGCTTTGAGCCGGATTTCGGTCATATTTGGCAAGATGTCCTAGGAAGAAGCTCTTTAATGAGAGACAATCTTGGAAAGTAGGATTCCAAGAAATCTCGCGAAGAGAAGATATTTGCTGATTATTCCATTTGGAATGGTTTGCTTTTCCGTAGAGGAAAAGTCTGTGTGCCAGATATCGCGGACATTACAGCCCAAATCCTACACGAGTGCCACGATAGACCCAACGCGGGACACCATAGTATATAGAGGATGCTTGAACTTGTTAAGAGAGAATTTTATTGGCCAAAAATGAAGGGTCATGTCGAGGCATACGTTCAACAGTGTAAACAATGCCAAGTAAATAAAGCAGAAAGACTCAAAGCTTTCCTACAGTGATGCTAGCTGGGCATTCCTCAAGGACAATTGTAAAAGTGTCTTAGGAGGATGCACCATTGTGTCGGGAGCAACAATTCTCTAGGTCAGCAAGAAGCAGACCATTGTGGCTCAGTCATCCTGTGAAGCAGAGTACGTTGCAACAGCAAAAATGGCTAATGAAATCATTTGGCTCAAACAGTTCCTTGACGAACTGGGCAAAACAAGGAGTGAGCTTCTGATTTTGCAGATGGACAATACATCTGCAATACATTTGACAAAGGATCCTGTGTTTCATTCAAGGATGAAACACATCGCAATCGAGTATCACTTGATAAGGGATCTGATCGGGAAGAAGATGTTGTAGACTATCTTCATTGGAACAAAGAAGATGGTGGCTAAAATTTTAACAAAGGCCTTGGACAAAGGTCTGTTTGAGAAACAGAGGAGCAGTCTTGGAGTCATTAAGCTACCACGTTTTGAGAGGGAGCTGAAGAAACAAAACGTTTCTATTACCAAAGCTTTGCTAGCTTTTAGCCCTCAGTCTGACGAAAAGACACGAAGCAAAAATGTTCGTGAACACCCTGACGAAAGACACGAACGTGAAAAGTTAGCGAAAGAAAATTTTTCGTGATACAACAGGAGAAAGTCAGACGACGCAAAAGTCAAACAACTCGAAGCGACACGAAAATCTTCGCGACACCTTTTTGACCTTCATGCTCCAAAGGATCAGGAAGATCATGCAAGTACCATGAAGTACACAAACCCCTAATATGACATAATCATGTCAGCAAAAGAGCGTTCAGACGTGTCTAACCCACCTCTCTTGTAATCCATAATTAGTTATAGATTGTTTAGTCTATCTAATGTGGTGTGCTACTCTGAATGTATAAGATACATATAGTAGCAAATAGACAAAAATATAGACTACACAATCGAAGTCCGCCTCCAAGCGAGATGTTTTGTAATCAGGATCCACAGAGATCCAAGAAGTCCGATAGTCAGCAAGACGTTACTCGTGGGAAAACACCGCTTCTCTCACGCCAATGCGTTGTGTGGGTCTGTCATACAATGCTCAAAATCAAGAGGATCAATAGAAGATACTGTTGCTATTACACACATATCACTCTTATCTTTGTTTGATCTTGAATGAATAACTGTCTGCTATCGCTTGTGTATCTCATTCACTTGTTTTATCAATTTCGCACATTGGTTCAGTTTTTGTTGAATGCTGTATTAATCTAAAACGTAAATCAGCAGTGTTTGTCTACTTTCTGGAGGATTGTAGGAATGATATAACAAGCATTGACCAGCAATCATATCTAATGTCCATCCGAATTCATTTCATTCACAATTACTTTGATTTCGGTTTAGCAATGTCAGTATCAGAGCTCGTTCAAGTTTCGTATTCGTTTCATCTAGTTCGCTTCGTTTCGTTTCGTTTCATTACAGAGCCTAATTGATATTTGCAATTTGCGTTCCACATTCTTCGCATCACTTTCTCCCATCATTCTCAGGGTCATCCAAGCTTACATCCTCATGCAAGTCTGCCTGCAAAATACGGAACTGAGTAGATAGCTCCTCTTTCTCTTGTGTCTCCTCCATCACGATATCTTCCAAACCCACCTCTGGAACGTTTTCTCTATCAGTAGACATTTCAATATCTTCTAGACCACTTGAAAAACGTTGTGACTCAACCTCAACTCTCTTGTACATTGACGTTGTCAAAATCATTCTACAAAAAAAATTCAAAACGAATACATTTAATCATTCTGCAAAATTTACAACACTGGAACTTATTTATAGATAGCATCTTAGTATGGATTATAGAGCTAATTTGCAAGAAAAAACTGATCTATCATAAAATGTGACCCATTGTCCAAAAACAACAATAAAAATGAAAAATATATTTTTTTGCTTTTTTAAAAATATTCAATAAACCAAACTCATTACAATGTCAGAACTCAATAAAGATATCCCATGAGTCTCCATTTGTGTCTTATATACTATTTACAAAACACAAACATTCGATCCAAAATGCAAATAAAATTCACATTGTTTTCCATGAAATAATTTGACAACAGAAAACGTCTGATATGGAGTGTTCCAACCAACTATTAATTATAAACCAAATAAAGATATCTAATTTTTTCCAAAACAGTATCAACAATACATCTCATTCAAAAACAGATGATTGAAGTTTAAAAACGTTCAAAATCTCACTGATGGCCTCGGCAAAAAATAATGCCATGGCAGCCCACCTCCATAGCATGCCGGCGTGCTATGGAGGTGGGCTACAAGTGCAAATTTGTTTTTTCCATGCCCAACGATGCACAAGATTTGCTTAGTGATGTTTTTTTTTGTTGCACAATAGCAAAAATTATACTTGGGTCAATAGACTTCAAAGCGTTCATATTGAATAGAGATTTGAATTGGATTGACCTCTCCTTTGACAACAACATAAATAACCTCAACTTGTTTTTCAATCAATCAATAGGAATTGGGCTATACGCTGCCTGTGGAGCGCTGGCCAGGGCAAAAAGATTTGCCCTGGCAGCCCACCTTAGGTGGGCTACCAGAACAAATTTTTTTTGCCCTAATAGGGCTGCTTGTGGGGCGCTGGTGGCGTGGTATGGAGGTGGGCTGCCAAGGCAAATGTTTTTTGCCCTCGCTAGCGCTGCTCAAGGCTGCTTGTGGGGCACTGGCTAGGGCACAAAAAATTTGCCCTGGCAACCCACCTCCATAGCACGCTGACGTGCTATGGAGGTAAGCTACCAGGTTAAATTTTTTTGTAATGGCAGCCCACAGATTATAACGAAAATTCAAAACATAACTTTAGAAAGGATGATTGATTGCATACCATCAAATGGTTGGATCTTGCTCTATTATCGGCTGGATCTTCCTTGCTCTCTTGTTCACAGGCTCTTGCTCTCTCTGCCTTGCGTTGGTTTACTTGCCTTTCTATTGTTCTCTGTCTCTTTTTCTCACTCTCTCTCGCTGTCTAACTCTATCTCTCTCTCACTCTCACTCCGAATTTCTCTCTTTCTCACTCTCACACAAACTCTCGCTTTATCTCTCTCTCTCTCTCTCTCTCTCTCTCTATATATATATATATATATATATATATATATATATATATATATATATATTCTCTCGTTTAGCTCGCTCACTAGTCCTCTCTCTCTCTCTATCATTTTTAACATTCTAATTCATTCACTCATTCACTCTCTCACATTTACACACAAACACAAACACACCTAGCATACATACCACACACTAGCCTAAAAAAAAGTGCTCACTCTCTCATTATCGTTTCTCTCTCTCTCTCTCTCTCTCTCTCTCTCTCTCTCTCTCTCTCTCTCTCTCTCTCTCTCTCTCTCTCTCTCTCTCTCTCTCTCTCTCTCTCTCTCTCTCTCTCTCTCTCTCTCTCTGTAACTGTGGAATAACAACTGGATGGAAAACGGTAAGAAATAACACCGGGGTTAATTCATAATGCATGCCAGCTCTATTGGTTGGTGTGGCAGGCATAAAAATGTCATGAAATTTAATAGAGAGATATCCCACTACAAGCAATCACTGTCTAAAGATAGCCGCTAGTAATGATTGTGACGACATGCCTATATTTGTGAATATATGATAGTGCTTTTAAGCTTTAAAATAAAAATAAAAAATCACCTTGAATTCTTCTAGGTTAATTTTGAAGCCTGAACAACATGTAGTTCAATGGTCGTGGAAAAACATTTACCTTTACAAAAAACAACGAAATAGGTGTTTTCTCAAATTAGCCAATAATAAATTGTTGGACTGATTTATGATCTTTAAGTTCTCTTTTCCATCATTGTTTATAAATGGAAAAAACCTTACATCAAAAAAATATAGCTATAGTGTCAAATCAACTTAGTACTTGCCTCAAATCTCAAATCTCATAAATGTAGATTAAACTTTGAACACTTAGTCTTAAATCCACTAAAACTTCCTAAACCTACAAAATTACATGTTCAAAACTTACATGGTCCCTTAGTCTAGCCAAACTTACATGGTCCCTTACCTACGAATGAAAAGAAAGAAGTGAAATGTCAAATGTATCACTTCGTGTTTTTATTTGTCGATTTTTCGTTAGCTAAGATTTGGTTTGGGCTAAGATGATAGAGATAGCATAGGTTGAGGCTTAAGATCTTGTGGCTACTTATTGACGATTAAGGAGTGGTGCATGGGCCTTGGAGGGTATAAGTATACCTATTGGGCTCTCACTAGTCTATGCTTGATTGCATGATTCATAGCTACATGTTGCTACAGTGATTCCTCATTCCCCTTTGAGATTGATCCATAGCTTGGGGGCTAGATCTGTTCGATCTAGGTTTGGTTGCGTTGGTTTGTCCACCATCTGTTCCCTTGTTGGTTGCTTGTATTGGCATGTTTAGACAATATCCTGTGTGTAGAACCTTATTATGAGTCTAGAATCGACCTTTGCACCCGACGACCAAAATTAAAAACTAAATCTAACATTGCATCCAATGATTTTGATCCGAATTGTATCTGACAACTTAGAACCGAAGTTGCATCCGACGACTTAGAACCAAAGTTGCATCAGACGATTTCGATCCGAGTGGCATCCGATAACGTACAACCGATGGTGCATCCGACAACTAGATTCGACGGGCTAATACATTGTTGCATCCAACGATCAAATCTGATAGTTGCATCTGACAAGTTTAGGTTTGACGACTTGCGTCCGACGGTACATCTAACGTTTAGATCCGACGAGATACACTCGAGATACCTCTGATCTATGCATCCAATTTACATCTGACGTTGCATCCGACGTGCATCCGATGATTCCATCCAAGTTCTTGTTTCGTAAGTCTAATTCCGATTTACTCTAAATTCATGCCATTACATCTGACAAATTTGTCTATACAAACTTTACCATTGCATATCCAATTTCTGTATTTGAATCTATCAAGCACATATCAGTTCTAAATTACATCCAATATCCTAGTTCCGACGACCTCGAATAGAGTTGAATCCGACGTGCAGCAGATAGTTGCATCTGAGATTGTAACTAATAGCAGATCCGACAGCTTCCATCCTCTCATTGAGTTTACATCCGACACTATCACTAAGTTTACATCTGACATTGTCACTATAGTTTCATCCGATGAGCTTCTGCTCGGATGCATCGACAGATCCATTTTTAAAATTACCTATTCTAAACTTGATTCTATTTTAAGGTACTATCAACCAATTATTCAAAAAAAATCAAAACAAAAGACTGATCCGACAATGGCCATCTGTTGCAAGAGATTCTTAAACTAGTTAATGTGACTCTGAAGAGAATCACCAGTAGACATCTTGAATGTGAAGAATTTCCTTCGTAGATGTAACTTAGTAGTTACGGCCCTCACGTCATATAGTGAGTTCAGGATGTCCCAAACGTCTCTTGATGTTTTAGCTTCAGCTATGTGTCCAATCTGTGTATTTGATATATTGAGGATAGTAAGCGCAAAAGCTTTACCATCCTTCGATTTCCACTTTGAGTCACCGTCTTTAGGTTTTAATTCTGTACTTGTAACAACATCCCATAATTCACTGGTGATTAGCAAGGTCTTCATCTTATATTTTCACAAATAATAATTGGATCCATTCAGCTTGTCTGTGATAAAACCGGCTTTACTTTGAGAATCCATCTGGAACTTAGTCTATCGACTGTATCGATGACGCTAAGATATAGTAATGCCAACAATAAGAAACCGATTCTCTGATACTGAAAGGTTTAAAAGAACTAAAGAGTATGATATCAATTTGATATCGCGAATGATAACAAGTATTAGAGCTTTCGCTCTGACATCATATTAGAATCAAATAAAGTAGCAAAATTGCTCTGATACCATGTCGGTATCAGATAAAGAGTAATGATTTTGCTCTCATACCATGTCAGAAAGTGGTGTGCAGAAGATAGATCTAGTTCGAAAAGAATCGAATGAAAATTATTTGTGTGTCTAGAAGGAAAACTTTTTGTGCATGGCCGCGGAATAAACTATTTTCATCTTTCCACTGCATGACTACGCCTATCAATTTCAAACAAGACAATAGTGATAGAAATCACGTTTGAACTTATAGTAACTAACTTTGAAATCGCCAGTACTATAGTGATTACGTAGCCAAACAATTAAGCATTGAAAATTATCAGACAAATAAGTAGTCGCGAATTGTTTGCAAAGAAATACAAAAACACATACATTTTGAGATGAAAGTTGAATGCAATGAAGGATAGTATTGAAGTAAATGAGCACAATAAGTTGCAAATCAAAGCCGTGTACTCTATGCTATCTCTGAGCGCCTAAAATGAAAGTCTGAATTAAGCTCAATGCTGATAAGCAGTCACGCAATAGCAATCTTTAAAACAACTCTAAGAAGTGAGCTAGAATTCTCAAGAGTGTTCAAGCTCGTAGACTTGAGAGAGAGAGAGAGAGAGAGAGAGAGAGAGAGAGAGAGAGAGAGAGAGAGAGAGAGAGAGAGAGAGAGAGAGAGAGAGAGAGAGAGAGAGAGAGAGAGAGAGAGAGAGAGAGAAAGAGAGAGAGCTAACTATTCAAATGCTTCTAATAATTCTGATTTCCAATGAATTAAAATGTATGAATATGAATAGCTATTTATACTAAGAAATTAGGTCATCAATTGCGATTGCCAGTTGGCTGGTGATCCACTGGCATCCATCGGGTCCTTGTCATTGATTGCTGATAAGCGGTGAAGTTGGCCGTAAACGTTCTATCTGCATAAATGAACCAAAACTGTAGCTCTGTAGAAATGAACTTAAACAGCCACAGGCGACACTGTCAGGTTTTTCGCGAAAAAGAAAAAGGTGCAGTGAAATCTCATTTAGGATTGCTCCACAAATTGCCAGAGTCATTTCTGTGATTTTACACGAGATTTCTCTCAGGCAAAAAATGCGAAAAAGGCGACACTACATTTTTCAATGGGATTCCTGACTGTAGACTATGTAAAGACACTTGTAAAACTGCAGACTATGTAAAGACACGGGAAAATCATCAAAACTGGACAAACAATGGATGAAGATTAAAACCGATTAGACGATTGGTAAGAAGGAGAATAATCCAACATGGAGTAGCCATGGTGATTGATTGATGTGATCTGTAGACTGCGAGTCTAGATCCTATCAAAATTTTAAATCTCATCTCTCAACCTATGCTAAGCAAAGGTCATGTTTGTCGCCTGTTGTGATTTTTATATGAACATTTGGCCTTTTTTATATTCTCGTTCTTTTGTTTTTAGATTCCTACAAATGTCTCAAATCAGGGTTTGGCAACCAATCAACCATGCTAATCTTTAGAGTGTATGACAGGCCATATGTTCTACTTTATGAAAGGTTGCGAGGGACAAAAGCTCTATGAGCTTTTCCTTTAGACTGCGGAAATTGCTAGCAAAGGGCCATGAACCATTAAAGCACAATGACATGTAAAATAACAGTGGTAGATGAGGATGATGGCTTCACAAATGTGCCTATGAAAGCCCTAGACAAGAAAGTCTTCCTATACATACTAGAAGTGAAAATTTGTCTTTGTGAGCATCTGAGTATGAGAAACTTTTTTGATGAAGCACTAAAGACCATTGTGAGTTATCTTCTTCTCTTTTTTTCTAATCTTGTTTTATTAAGCGATTCTTCTCTATGCTTGGCATGTGTTTTGTTTATGCAGATTTATTTTTGTTACATGTCACACACACACACACACACACACACACACACACACACACACACACACACACACACACACACACACACACACATCCATGCCGTAT
Source organism: Diphasiastrum complanatum (assembly GCA_029204225.1). Lineage (NCBI taxonomy): Eukaryota > Viridiplantae > Streptophyta > Lycopodiopsida > Lycopodiales > Lycopodiaceae > Diphasiastrum > Diphasiastrum complanatum. The sequence continues at coordinate 61,330,119 of CM055093.1, forward strand.
TACATTTTGAAAAAAGGTAATAGGGCGATTGTAAAAAACTAACCTACATCCAATACACCAAAAACTCTAAAGTTCTTAAAATGGAGTTGCAAAGATAAAGGTGGAGGATCCGAGAGTGAGAGAAAGTAAAATAGTTCACATAGTCCCTCTTCAAATCAAGACCAAACCCTTTGAACCCTTTTATTTTATAGCATAACAGGTTAGAACAAAGATGTACAAAGTTTTACAATACAAGGTAACATAAAGCGAAGCAAGTTTTAGGATACTCAGTTGTTACTTGCCACCATCTCAAAACCCAAAACTGCACGAGCTAGTACAGTGGAGAAGACAAGTGTCATAGTTGAGCATCAATTGTTATCCATGTCCAAAAGAAGATCCACTACTTTATTAACATAAATTTAGATGCCTAACATGCGTCCAATATTTCCAACCATAGTGTACTTACTAGCAATACGTTCTGCCCTAAGCACGAAACCATATCAGGGCAGAAGCCATACTGATTAGTTTTAAGGCGTAAGCAACACATGCAATTTAAAGAGTAACATTTAACATATGTATGTCGTTTAGACCTACCAAAGCCTTACACTATTCAACCATTATTCTACAAAACATAAGTGTATGCACATTCCGATCATATAGTCAATGCATGCCACAAAAACTGGATTAGACAATTGAGTGATAAATCATATGTACATACGCAACAACCCCAACTTACATCATGTAAGCGATGTCGGTTATTCAAAACTTAAACATTGCAGCGACAATTTTTTTCCTTATGTTATCCTCATATGATTTTACATAACATTCTTAATGGGTATAAAATATTAAAAATAGCTCTATAGTTGTCCATTCAATTTTTCATCAAAAAAGTAAAACCCTAGAGTGCAAGTCTTTTAGTTTGCATATGATTGTGGTGTAAGTGCCATGCTTGAACTCATGAGGAATAATTTGCTTGAGTTGTAAGCACGTCCTTTATCTTTGCACAATACATAACAATTCCTCTACTTACCATTTCACAATTCGAATAATAGATGGTAGATGACAATGAATCCAAAATTCCAACAAAAAAGGGGTGGTCTATCTTAATGAACTTCTAGAAAAATCTTCACAATTTTGCTAAAAGAAAACAAGGAGCTTTGGTAAAGTGGTAGCTAAAGTAACGAAGAATTGTCATGTTATTTTGCTTATTGAAAGGGTGTCTGCTTCATAGATGGTTATTTTTGTTTTGACCCACATAAGGTATACAAGCTTGGCCTTGATCAAGAGATATAAGCATACTAGCTAAAAAATGTAAGGCAAGGGCACTCTACACATGCATCTATCATAAGCCATTCATCACACATAATGAAAGGACACTTTGGATGAAAAAACAAATTATAGATTTGGCTTTTTCTCGGGTGTGGAGGGATTGTAAAACAAAATATAAGTGTTGGAGCAATTGCTACATCAAGATTTCTCTTCAAAAGCTAAGTATGGACTCACTCGATCTCACTCACACTCATAGTAGCTCGAGATCCAAGAGTATGCAAATGAAGCAAAATGATTGGACCTCTAAAACACCACTTCTTACTGTGATTGGACCTCCTACATGCCACCTCTTTCAATGATTAAACCATCTCGGTGCACCTCAGAACATGATTAGCCCAAATTGACAAATGAGATCAAGAGGTGCTATGTCACTAATCCTCTAGCATCAAGCCCAAGTGTAACTAGCCTACACTACCACGAGCTGATCAACTTCTAAAATTGGCCTAATCAGTTATTTACAAGTGTAAAATGAGTGGTTTTGAAAGAGGACCCCCAAACCTCAAGATAGATGGGTTTCCAATTTCACATTCTCCCCTAAAAGATATTTATCTACTTTAACATGGATCTTGGAATCAATCCAATATTAGATCTAAACTTGATAAAAGTACTCTTGAGCAATGGTCTGGTGAGGAGATTGGCAATACATGACGATGATCCAATATGCTCAAAGTTCATTTCTCCTCAAATGACTTTTTCCCTAAGAAAGGGTGTGCAATCTGAATATGTTTGCATCTTACATGAAAAATAGGACTGTGCAAGAGCTTGGGCCGAGATGTTGTCACACTTGATGATAGGTAGATCTCCATCCTTGATGCACTTAAGCGAAGGGCTCATTAAGCTAATGATGATAATGGAAGATTACATTATGAAGTTGAATCCTATTTTCATATTTGGTGACAGTTTTGTAGACTTGCAACATAAATTCATGCTGAAATGTCTTGATGGGGTTGAGCAAGTCCTGAGGAAGTAGTACTAAGTAGTCAATAGGATGTCGTTGAAAAATCTAGAAGTTTTAGATATGATAGGTAAAAATCAGCTCATTTAAGGTGGATTAGTTTATAGAATCTATTAGCAACAACACAATTTGGTAGTGGGCAAGACTTTTGAGTTGGGAAGATTTAGAAGCCAACATAAGGTGCTCTATCCATAATGTTGATATCAAAAGAAGGAAAGGAGAATAACTTTAACTAAATTTCAAAGGCCTTCAGAAAAGGGTGTAAAATTGTAAACTAGTGTACACAAGATAAGAGTAATGAAGTAAAGTATAATGTGAGATTAGGGATTCAGAATCTTTAAAAACCAAATCAAGCCATGTCTTAATTATGGAAATCGGCTGAGAACTTTATTCTCTTTACAGATTCAAACAAATCACTTATGTACAGCCATTCTTTTTGGACACAAATCCAGTACATTATCATGTTGCAATTGCCAAAGTAGTGAATTACAGAATAAAGATTCTATCAGTCACCTGTGGGAGTTGGAAGAACAGTATTTCTCTAGAATGATGAAGATTGCTTATTAGATGCTCGTGCATGTGCCAAGTTCTTGGTCACTACTGTTGTGGCAAGAAACTTTGTGAGCTGGGCTCAACCTAACAGATGAAGTCATTCTCGGCTTTTGTGTTGATGATCATTGGTTACTGTTCGGCAGCCATTTCAACAAGTAGAAAGTGAGCCCCTTTCTCATTGTCTGCTTCGAGTTTGAGGCTGAAAGATGACATTGTCTCCGATTTGATCTGCAAACTATAAATTTCATATGAGTATTACCTTCCTTCAAAATGATGGATTCATGGAATAGACGAATCACTCTCTCCTTGAGCGCCTACAATAGAATTTGAAATTATGTGTTCCTAAATTTTGCATAGGAAACGCATTGAGGTCTGAAATCTTACTTCCAAAGCATCTCTAGCTGTTAGATTACAGCCTTCGTTGGCGGATAAACCACCTTCAATGCACACCAAATATGCTTGGCTTTTGCTTTGGAGGACAAACTCTTGTACTGCACCAGCTTCAGCTTCTGATACATATATATTAACGTCTTGGTGCATGGGGATGATTCCTTCTCCAGTATCCTTGTGCAGCCCAGGCCCATCGTATCCATCGTAGCTCGTAGTGACATGTTGAAGTTTGTTATGCCGATCTTCCTTGCTGCAAATCAAGGAGATTTTACCAAGTTAGAGAATTGCGACACGCTGCTTAATAATTGGAAATGCCCCTTGGTCATCTTCGTTGGTACAGGAGGAGCTTGGCTTTCTTCACATAAATCAAGACATGTCAAACGCGAAAATGAAGTCATGATGAGACTAACCTGAATAGTCTGGATCCGTAGTTTGGGGTGAGGCCGCTCCGATTAGGTTTGATCCAGATTTGTAGAAAGCGAAGCCTGCATAACCACCATCCGCATCATGATAAGAAGAAAATGCATTTCAGTATGAGCTATAGCTCAAAAGGGTATATAGTTACTTTTGCAGTAAAAATTTTATGATATTCCTACATTTCGTTGCTGGCTTTGTTCTTTTCAGAATGAGTGACCCCTCTCCCTGCACTCATGTATTGTACACAACCGCGCCCTAACGTCTCTGCCGTTCCCATGCTGCCAATTGCACGTCAGAGTGAACGAATTAGTGAAGTACACATCATGTGAATTAAAACAGAATAAAGGGCAGTATATAGCTAAATTCAAACTGAAATCCTGTAGCTATTTGGATTTCAGTTTTAGAAGAATATAGTGGGGTAGTCAGGTGACATCCCGGGAGGCGTCCAACCTGTCTTTGTGCGTGAGTTGGCCATTTACAACGTACGTAAAGATCTCCATATCTCTATGAGGGTGAGTTTCGAAGCCTGAGCGTGGCTGCCCAGAACACATTCAGAAAAAACAAGCCCTGGTTAGATTAGATTCCTGACTTTAGCACACGATTGTGTGATTCAGCAAATACGTCGTTCTTCCAAACTCCGGAATATACAGCTCACCTTCACCAAATAATCATTCAAAAGTCGAAGCACTCCGAATTCCATGTTTCTGGCGAAGTTGCACAGGAATAACAAATACCCCATGTGAGCCGTCAAGAGAGATTACCCAAAACATTAAAATTATCTCAGTACTGATTGTGAAGACATACTGAGGCGATTGCAACTACTTATTATATGGGATTGACAATCAAGGTTGATCTGTGGATATATAATCGAATAGTATCTGGGAGTAGACTGCGAGTAGACTGAGAGCTGCTGCAATATACTAGCCAGAATGAAGCTATAGATCCTTGCTACGTTGAATTTGAATAGCATGGAATATGAGTACCTAAAGTGAAAACGGCTCTCAAGCCTCCAAGTGGGCTTGGACACATATAAATCGCTGGCTGGAATGTCCCTCAACATCTTCCTTAATACAGGCAGCGCCAGTGAGCACGCTCACTATAATCAGCATCAATCAAGCAACCCATTAGACAAAATCAATAAATCAGGTGAGATATTCTCAACTGATATCCCAGGCCACATATATACAGTCAGCCTTCGATATTGAATCAAACCAACTATAACAGAGAGCCCAAAAACCAAAGAGGTACCAACAAAACAGTTTATAATAGGTCAGTATAATCCTTACCCAAGTGTCACTTCAGTATAACTAGAAGCAAACAAATCTAAGGTTAGAAAGCTGGCCGAATAAGGCAGGCTCCTCTTCCAGCTAGGGGAGTATGAGAGAGCGTGGCAGGCAAGCTAGGAACTCAATTGGCAATCAAGCTTGAATTCATGCTTGATAATAGGCCGGACCCACTTGTATTGAAATGAAGAGAACATGTATAAATGATTGTAAATTATCACTATATATACTGAATTTTAGGGCTTTGGCCTCAAATCCTATTGGCCAATTCTTACTCTCTAACTATTAGAATTTGAATTTTAGAGGGAACGATTTGGGTGGAAACCCCTGTTATTCACTAGCTTGACTTTTAGGCCCTGTGACATTAAAAGTCCCGCAAAAATGGCCTAAAGTCCTTCTATTAACTTCTAAATAATTAAATAACTATGTGATCATCGGATTGGACTTACACACATACGGTGCCAAATCCCTCTCACTTATTAGCTAGGGTTAGGGTTGTCTCGATATCCGCAAACTTACATCATGTAAGCGATGTCGGTTATTCAAAACTTAAACATTGTAGAGACAATTTTTTTCCTTATGTTATCCTCATATGATTTTACATAACTTTCTTAATGAGTATAAAATATTAAAAATAGCTCTATAGTTGTCCATTAAATTTTTCATCAAAAAAGTAAAACCCTAGAGTGCAAGTCTTTTAGTTTGCATATGATTGTGGTGTAAGTGCCATGCGTGAACTCATGAGGAATAATTTGCTTGAGTTGTAAGCACATCCTTTATCTTTGGACAATACATAACAATTCCTCTACTTACCATTTCACAATTCGAATAGTAGATGGTAGATGACAATGAATCCAAAATTCCAACAAAAAGGGGTGGTCTATCTTAATGAACTTCTAGAAAAACCTTCACAATTTTGCTAAAAGAAAACAAGGAGCTTTGATAAAGTGGTAGCTAAAGTAACGAAGAATTGTCATGTTATTTTGCTTATTGGAAGGGTGTCTGCTTCATAGATGGTTATTTTTGTTTTGACCCACATAAGGTATACAAGCTTGGCCTTGATCAAGAGATAAAAGCATACTAGCTAAAAAATGTAAGGCAAGGGCACTCTACACATGCATCTATCATAATCCATTCATCACACATAATGAAAGGACACTTTGGATGAAAAAACAAATTATAGATTTGGCTTTTTCTCGGGTTGAGAGAGATTGTAAAACAAAATATAAGTGTTGGAGCAATTGCTACATCAAGATCTCTCTTCAAAAGCTAAGTATGGACTCACTCGATCTCACTCACACTCATAGTAGCTCGAGATCCAAGAGTATGCAAATGAAGCAAAATGATTGGACCTCTAAAACACCACTTCTTACTGTGATTAGACCTCCTACATGCCACCTCTTTCAATGATTAAACCATCTCGGTGCACCTCAGAACATGATTAGCCCAAATTGACAAATGAGATCAAGACGTGCTATGTCACTAATCCTCTAGCATGAAGCCCAAGTGTAACTAGCCTACACTACTACGAGCTGATCAACTTCTAAAATTGGCCTAATCAGTTATTTACAAGTGTAAAATGAATGGTTTTGAAAGAGGACCCCCAAACCTCAAGATAGATGGGTTTCCAATTTCACATTCTCCCCTAAAAGATATTTATCTACTTTAACATGGATCTTGGAATCAATCCAAGATTAGATCTAAACTTGATAAAAGTACTCTTGAGCAATGGTCTGGTGAGGACATTGGCAATACATGACGATGATCCAATATGCTCAAAGTTGATTTCTCCTCAATGACTTTTTCCCTAACAAAGGGTGTGCAATCTCAATATGTTTGCATCTTACATGAAAAATAGGACTATGCAAGAGCTTGGGCCGAGATGTTGTCACACTTGATGATAGGTAGATCTCCATCCTTGATGCACTTGAGCGAAGGGCTCAGTAAGCTAATGATGATAATGGAAGATTACATTATGAAGTTGAATCCTATTTTCATATTTGGTGACAGTTTTGTAGACTTGCAACATAAATTCATGCTGAAATGTCTTGATGGGGTTGACCAAGTCTTGAGGAAGTAGTACTAAGTAGTCAATAGGATGTCGTTGAAAAATCTAGAAGTTTTAGATATGATAGGTAAAAATCAGCTCATTTAAGGTGGATTAGTTTATAAAATCTATTAGCAACAACACAATTTGGTAGTGGGCAAGACTCTTGAGTTGGGAAGATTTAGAAGCCAACATAAGGTGCTCTATCCATAATGTTAATATCAAAAGAAGGAAAGGAGAATAACTTTAACTAGATTTCAAAAGCCTTCAGAAAAGGGTGTAAAATTGTAAACTAGTGTACACAAGATAAGAGTAATGAAGTAAAGTATAATATGAGATTAGGGATTTAGAATCTTTAAAAACCAAATCAAGCCATGTATTAATCATGAAAATCGGTTGAGAACTTTATTCTCTTTACAGATTCAAACAAATCACTTATGTACAGCCATTCTTTTTGGACACAAATCCAGTACATTATCATGTTGCAATTGCGAAAGTAGTGAATTACAGAATAAAGATTCTATCAGTCACCTGTGGGAGTTGGAAGAACAATATTTCTCTAGAATGATGAAGATTGCTTATTAGATGCTCGTGCATGTGCCAAGTTCTTGGTCACTACTATTGTGGCAAGAAACTTTGTGAGCTAGGCTCAACCTAACAGATGAAGTCATTCTCGGCTTTTGTGTTGATGATCATTGGTTACTGTTCGGCAGCCATTTCAACAAGTAGAAAGTGAGCCCCTTTCTCATTGTCTGCTTCGAGTTTGAGGCTAAAGGATGACATTGTCTCCGATTTGATCTGCAAAATATAAATTTCATATGAGTATTACCTTCCTTCAAAATGATGGATTCATGGAATAGACGAATCACTCTCTTCTTGAGCGCCTACAATAGAATTTGAGATTATGTGTTCCTAAATTCTGCATAGGAAACGCATTGAGGTCTGATCCTTTGAGGACATCACTCTTTATAGGAGTCTTATTGGCTCACTTATTTGGTTAACAATGACTAGGCCTGATCTAAGCTTTTGTGTTCATAAGCAGAGGCAACACACGCAGGATCCAAAGTTATATCATTGGAAATGGGCTAAAAGAGTTTTGAGGTATATATCTTCTACCTTGGATTATGGACTATACTATGAAGGAGAAGATCTGACTTTGATTGCTTTTTCAGATTCAGATTTTGTAGGAGACAGGTTGGATAGGAAATCCACAAGTGCTTACACTATATTTCTTGGAGGAAATTTGGTTTCTTGGTTGTCAAAGAAGCAAACAACTATTTCCTTATCATCCAGTGAAGCTGAACGCAAATCTCTTACAACCACAACAAAGGAGGTTTTATGGATCAAAAGGCTACTTTTGGAGCTTAAGTGTTATGTAGATGAAGATTTACCAATTATCAAGAATGATAACATTTCTGCTCAGGCTCTTGCAAATAATCCAGTCTTTCATGCAAGGAGCAAGCATATTGAAGTGGCTCATCATTTTGTAAGAGCAAAAGTCATTGGAGCATGTTTCATCTTCAGATTGTGTTGTAGATTTTCTCACCAAGCCTCTATTCAAGAATGTCTTTATAAAGATGAGGTCTAATCTTGGCCTAATTTTGAAATCTATGTTGATAGAAAAATAAATTTTAGGAGGAGTGTGAAGATTATTAAAATATTATCTTCCTATCTCGTGTTTGGGGTCATGTCCATGATAATTTCCACTAGATTTCATGCTATACATATAAGGAGTGTGAATTGAGCACATATCCTTCTAGTGTAGCTCGGATTTGAGTTATATAGGTTCAATTATGATGACATGCAAATGTTTAGATAGCATGCAAAGTCTTACTGTATGCATGCAAGCCACATGCAATCAGTGCATGCAACATGCAAAGTAGTTTTTGTGATCTACACATGTCTAGGCAATTTTATGAGTTGACATGCAGTACATGCACCATACATGCATGCAGTTACACATGTGGATCTTTGGTAGGTGAATTAGTTCAGTTAAGTGGACTTTCCATGCAACTCTAATGTAGGAATTCGAGTCTCTCATGTAGGAAAAGCTGGGCATGTTTTGCCATATTGTGAATATTGAGATTTTGGTGTTTTGGACTCATTCTCTCTCTACCCGAGTTTTCTATGTATGATTTTCTCTCTCTACCCGAGAGCAGTCTCTTTTTTCCATACTGAACACTTATTCATTTCTCATAGTGAAGAGTTAGATTTTTTCATCAGGTGTATGCCATTGTGCTCTTGCCTTAGATTTTTCAAGCATACTGTTCTTTGATCAATCTTGTGCAATCACAACACCTTAGTAAGATCCTGTAGGGTGTGTGGTGAAGTTCATGTGTGCTAAAGACTTCACAATCATTGCTCTGTTGTTTTCGAGTTTTCTGAAGTCGATCAAGATTCTTTTGTTGCAGGTGATGTGTGAGGTTGCTTTTGAATCAATGACTACATCATAGTCTTGTTCAGTGTAGCTTGTAGAAGCTTCATCGATTATCGTGCTAACCAACATCAAATGGTTTTGATTCTCCAGTAAATCGACAAGTGTACCTTAGTAGTATATGAAACTGTGTTCATTTCATATGTCATGAATTGATGCCAAATGGGTGGTTTCGTGAGAAAGAACCTTCGTGGGCACAACAAATGGCCAAAACGACTCCAAATGAGTATATGAGTAGTATGCTGCTCACCGCAAGTCAAACCCTAAGTATGCTACCAAGTATGGTATCCTAACTATGTTGCTCACCACAAGTCAACACTGCAAGTCAAGCCCTAAGTATGCTACCAAAAATTGACTATTGGGCCCAAATTTCCCGCAATCTACTGTGAGGGGGGGGTATGGGAGGTTGGAACAGTATGTGAGAGTCCACTGCAACTCTCCATCAAGTCCATTCATGGCCAGGGAGTGATTGGCTATAAACAAGACTCACAGATAGTGGTTGACACTATCGTCTCTGAAATGGTTTTAGGGGTCAACTTCCATGGATCAGTCTTCAAAGTTCAATCCATACACAATAGTTTATGAAATCAACTCAGAGGCTAGTATCAAGCTAAATTTAATCCACACATTCAGTCTATTTGACATTTTATTTTATGTTCTAGCTCTAAATCAATACTAGTTCCAAATCTTATTAGCACTGGCTTCGCAAATTGTATAGATAATTTAAGGTTTTTCAAGGGTGGCTTCACATGGAGTGAGTCCAAAAGGCCCAAATCCTTTACTACGATGATAAATTTTTTACCATAGGTATTTTTCCACGTTTAAATAACCTAAACATTTTCACCACTTTCTTCTGACAATCAAGTCTCACTTCTATTCTCTTTCAGCCAACTTATACATTCTTTATCATTGTCCATACCAAAAATGTGGACACCAGCCTTTCGAGTAGCAAGGACCAAAGTACCTACACCTACATGTAGGTCCAACGCCACACCACCCTCAGGGGAGAATGCAGAAAGCAAGAATAACATGAAATATTCACTTTTTTCAGAACTCCCTCGTATTGGCCTATTGTTTCTTGTGTCTTTAGACCACTCTGAATGTGGCAGATGGTGTGTCCAAATCTCACTATCCACATCCAACAAGCCGGTATCAAAACATTTTGACCGATTTCGGTCAATTAGGGGCATGGACCCTTTTCTTGAGTGAAATCAAAGAAGCAATTCAAGCCTAAGAGGGAGTTAGATCAAAGGTAGGATCGAGATCAACAAGGAGAAGGAGCCAACAAAGGCAAGTGGAAGAACAAAGGAAGGTTGAAACAACAGAGTGGAGACAAGAAGATATGTGTGAGATACAAACGCGAAGCACACATTGTCGATTCGTGTTGGCTAAATCCAAAAATTGAGTGTATCCATTGTCACAAGAAGGGTCATGTAGCCATGGACTGCCGCCAGAACCCAAGAAACAAGTCAGCTCAAAGCAGACAGGAGAATAATAATAGTTTATCCTATGTCGAGGAGCCAAAGAGCTCAAAGATGGGCGAGGAAAGATCAAATCATGGGAATTCGACTGCCTACATCTGTGCAGACATGTGTGTAGTGTCAACACCTGACACACAAGAGGTAATCCTTGATTCAGGAGCTACGTCGCAGTTTGTTACATCAAGATGGATCATGTCTGATTTTCAAAGTGCAGATCCATCAAGATTTATCATTCTTGGAGATAGATCAAAGCATCAAGTAAATGGTATTGGTTCACTATGGCTCAACACAAATGGCAGAGATAGACGACTCGAAGATGTTCTATTTGTGCCTACGCTGCAGCAGGACTTGCTATCAGTGGCAAGAATAGCTGATGCAGGGATGCGTGTAAGGTTCTCGGATGAAGCATGCAACATTATTGATGCAAGTACTAGTACACTAATCACTCAAGGTAGAAGAAAAGGCAACCTGTATCTCTTGAAGGTATGCCAACCTGCATTATATTTTTGATGGCATTTGCTATACTTAGGGGCATGTTCTGAGTTTGTCAGTATTTCCCATGTTGGGCTTATTAGTCAAACAGGTGCCTATTTTAGTGTGTTGACACTTGTCGAGCCCATCCATGTTAGGGCTTTTGGTATATGTACAATTGTCTCTTGTAATATAATTAACTTTTGTTGTGCCATCTTTGAGAGCGTGTGAGGTCCTGGAGTGTCGGAAAGTGATGTGCAGAAGATAGGTCTAGTTCAAAAAGAAATGAATGAAAATAATTCGTCTGTCTAGAAAGAATTTTTTTTGTGCAGGGCAGAATAAACTATGTTCATCTTTCCAATGCATGACTACACCTATCAATTTCAAAATCACGTTTGAACTTATAGTGACTAACTTTGAAATCGCCAGTACTACAGTGATTACGTAGCCAATCAATTAAGCATCGAAAATTATTAGACAAATAATTAGTCAAGAATTGTTCGCAAATTAGTCACGAAGAAATATAGAAATGCACACATTCTGAGATGAAAGCTGAATGTAATGGAGGATGTATTGATTCAGTATGAAAATGTAACAGAAGTAAATGAGTACAATAAGTTGTGGATCAAAGTCGCGTACGCTATGCTTTGTCTGAGCGGCTAAAATGAAAGTCTGAATTAAGCGCAATGCTGATAAGTAGTGGCGCAATAGCAATCTCTAAAGCAACTCTAAGAAGTGAGCTAGAATGCTCATGAGTGTTCAAGCTCGCAGGCTTGAGAGAGAGAGAGAGAGAGAGAGAGAGAGAGAGAGAGAGAGAGAGAGAGAGAGAGAGAGAGAGAGAGAGAGAGAGAGAGAGAGAGAGAGAGAGAGAGAGAGAGAGAGAGAGAGAGAGAGAGAGAGAGAGAGAGAGCTAACTATTCAAATGCTTCTAATAATTCTAATTTTCAATGAATTAAACTGTATGAATATGAACAACTATGTATACTAAGAAATTAGGTGATCAATTGTGATCGCCAGTTGGTTGGTGATTCGTTGGCATCCAATTGGTCCTTGTCATTGATTGATGATAAGTGGTGAAGTTGGCCTTAAACGTTCTGTCTGCATAAATGAACCAAAACTGTAGCTTTGCAGGAATGAACTAAAACAGCCACAGGCGACACTGTCGGGTTTTTTGCAAAAAATGCGAAAAAGGGTGAGGTGTGATTTTACAAGAGATTTTTGTCAGGCAGAAAATGCGAAAAAAGGTGACACTTTATTTTTCAACGGGATTCGTGACAGGCAAAAAATGCGACACTCTGTGAAACACTCTCATGTAATTCTGCAGACTGTGTAAAGACACTTGTAAAACTACATAATGTGTAAAGACAGTTGTAAAACTACATAATGTGTAAAGACACAAGAAAATCCGTAGAACTGGATAAACAATACATGAAGATTAAAACCGATTAGACGATTGGTAATAAGGAGAATAATCCAACACTCCCCCTTAATCTGAATCCTTGAATGCCTTGACCTTCAAACTTAGTTCTACACAGAATCTTCTGTGTGACTCCAAACTTAATGCTTAGGTAAAAACATCTGCTGTCATATTTTGCGTTCTACAGTACTGCAATCTGACCTCTTCGTTGAGAACTTTGCTTCTGACAAAATGATACTTCAGTTCAATATGCTTACTCCTGGAATGAAATCTAGGGTTGGCTGAGAAAGCGATGGCACTTTGATTATCACAAAATAATATCGTTGGAGCATATTGATTTAGAACGATATCTGAGAGTAAGTTTGTCAACCAAATTGCTTCCTTTGTAGCTTGAGAGACTGCGATATACTATGATTCAGTGGAAGATAGAGCTATTGAAGATTGATTGCGACTGTTCTAGGAAATTGGACCATTGTTGAGGAAGAATGTAAATCCGAAAGTGGATTTAAGAGTGTCTACATCTCCTGCCCAACTCGCATCTGTGTAACCACTGAGTAAATTGAGCTTTTCGTTGCTGACTATTCCATAACAAATGCAAAAGTCTATAGTAGCTCGAAGATATCTCATGACTTTGATAAGAGCCTTCCAATGTGTTATATCAGGATTAGTCGTATACTAACTAAGGGAGGTGACTGCAAAAGCTATGTCTGGCCTGGTATAGATCATGGCATACATAAGAGATTCTATAGTAGAATGGTAAGGATACTCACGCATCTGCTGCTTCTCATGAATTGTTTGGGGACATTGGTCCTTTGACAATTTGAGTCATGGTTCCATTGGTGAGAGAGCTAACTTGCAATTCATTAGATTATATCTGACTAAAATGTTGTACATGTACCTTTGTTGTGTAATGTAGACCAACTTCTGTTTTCTGTCTCTGTGGATTTGTATACCAAGGCAGAAATGAGCTTCGTCCAGATTGGTCATGTCAAAGTCGAAAGATAGCATTGTCTTGGTTTCTTTTATCAAATCGGTACTGTTGCTGAAAAGCAATGTATCATCCACATACAAAGTGATAATGATAAAAGACTGCTGCAATACTTTGAAGTAAACGTCTGAATCTAAAGAGCTAGGTGTATAGCCATGATCAATAAGGAAAGTATTGATCCTTTGAAACCATGCTCGAGCAGATTGCTTCAAGCCATAAAGTGCCTTATGGAGTTTATACACGTGATTGTGTTTACCCTCGATAATATAACCTTCGGATTGCACCATGTAAATGTCTACTTTGTTGACTCCATTGAGATATGTACATCCATTTGATAGCAAATATACTGCAGCGTTAAATGATAGCAAAAGTAAAAAAGAAGAATGCTTGACTACTGGACTGAAGGTCTCAGTGTAATTGACGTTGTATACTTGAGAAAAATCTCTGGCTACTAGTCGTGCCTTTCTTCGGTTGATGCTTCTATCTGCATTGTACTTGACTTTGAAAATCCATTTGCAAACAACTACGTTTCTGTTGGCAGGTAATTCGACAATTGTCCACGTATGGTTCTTGATAAGAGATGAATACTCTTTATCCATAGCTTCTTTCCAGAGATCTGAAACAGGCTGACTAAGTCCCTCTTGGACAGACATCGATCCCTGAACAAAATAAGCTGTAGACTCATCAATATACCGGTTAGGTGGTCTGTTGGTTCTTGAAGATCTTCTGGGTAATTCAGGAAGTTGAGTACTTCCATCATACTGTAGTTGTTGATCTGCAACATCATCATCTTCTGATTCGCCGTTGATTTGTTGTTTGTCAAGAGTAGAGGAGCTTGGATCTTCAATAGAAATAGTCGACTGAGGAACTGGAAAGTTCAAAGCGTCAGGAGAATCTGATAGGTTGGCTACATGGGAACTGCCCTTTCTTTTGAGGTCTTGAAATTGATCTTCGATGAATATGACATCCTGGCTAGTGAATATCTTTGACTCAATGGAATCGAACAACTTGTAGGCTTGATCTGAATTAGTGTAGCTGTCTTGTCTTCTTCGATTATCTTCTTGCAGCAACATAGTGATAACTCTAGTAAGACTTAATCTGAGTGTGTCGATATGATCATCGCCCAATTCTCAAATTTGAGGGCAAGCTTGAAAGCAATGTCATAATTGCATCTTGATCGTCTATGCCTGATCCGAAAATGGCCATCTGTTGCAAGAGATTCTTAAACAAGTTAATGTGACTCCGAAGAGAATCACCAGTAGACATCTTGAATGTGAAGAATTTTCTTCATAGATGTAACTTAATACTTATGTCCCTCACATCATATAGTGAGTTCCGGATGTCCCAAACGTCTCTTGACGTTTTAGCTTCAGCTATGTGTCCAATTTGTGTATCTGATATATTGAGGATAGTAAGTGTGAAAGCTTTATTGTCCTTCGCTTTCCACTTTGAGTCATCATCTTCAGGTTTTAATTCTGTACTTGTAACAACATCCCATAATTCACTGGCGATTAGCAAGGTCTTCATCTTAAATTTCCACAAATAATAATTGGATCCATTCAGCTTGTCTATGATAAGACTGGCTTTACTTTGAGAATCCATCTGGAACTTAGTCTATCGACTATATCGATGACGCTAAGATATAGTAATGCCAACAATAAGAAACCGATTCTCTGATACTGAAAGGTTTAAAAAAACTGAAGAGTATGATATCAATTTGATATCGCAAATAATAACAAGTATGAGAGCTTTCGCTCTGACATCATATTGGAATCAAATAAAGTAGCAAAATTGTTCTGATACCATGTCGGTATCAGATAAAGAGTAATGATTTCACTCTCATACCATATTGGAAAGTGGTGTGCAGAAGATAGGTCTAGTTCAAAAAGAAACGAATAAAAATAATTTGTGTGTCTAGAAGGAAAACTTTTTGTGCATGGCCGCAGAATAAACTATTTTCATCTTTTCACTCCATGACTACGCCTATCAATTTCAAACAAGACAATAGTGATAGAAATCACGTTTGAACTTATAGTAACTAACTTTGAAATCGCCAGTACTATAGTGATTACGTAGCCAAACAATTAAGCATTGAAAATTATCTGACAAATAATTAGTCTCGAATTATTCGCAAAGAAATACAAAAACACATACATTCTGAGATGAAAGCTGAATGCAATGAAGGATATTATTGATTCAATATGGAAATATAATAGAAGTAAATGAGTACAATAAGTTGCGGATCAAAGCCGCATATTCTATACTATCTCTGAGCGGCTAAAATGAAAGTATGAATTAAGCGCAATGATGATTAGCAGTGGCGCAATAGCAATCTTTAAAACAACTCTAAGAAGTGAGCTAGAATTCTCAAGAGTGTTCAAGCTCACAGGCTTGAGAGAGAGAGAGAGAGCTAACTATTCAAATGCTTCTAATAATTTTGATTTTCAATGAATTAAAATGTATGAATATGAATAGTTATTTATACTAAGAAATTAGGTCATCAATTGAGATCGCCAGTTGGCTGGTGATCCGTTGGCATCCATCGGGTCCTTGTCATTGATTGCTGATAAGTTGTGAAGTTGGTCATAAACATTCTATCTGCATAAATGAACCAAAACTGTAGCTCTGTAGAAATGAACTAAAACAGCCATAGGTGAAACTGTCAGGTTTTTCACGAAAAAGATGAAAAAGAAAAAGGTGTAGTTAAATCTCATTTAGGGCTACTCCACAAATTGCTAGAGTCATTTCTGTGATTTTACACGGGATTTCTATCAGGCAAAAAATGCAAAAAAAAGACGACACTGCATTTTTCAATGGGATTCCTGACAGGCGAAAAATGCGACACTATGGTAACACTCTGTGGTTTCTGTAGATTGTGGAAAGACAATTGTAAAACTGAAGACTATGTAAAGAAATGGAAAAATCCGCAGAACTGGACAAACAATGGATGAAGATTAAAACCAATTAGATGATTGGTAAGAAGGAGAATAATCCAACATGGAGTAGCTATGGTGATTGATTGATGTGATCTGTAGACTGCGCATCTAGATCCAATCAAAATTTTATATCTCATCTCTCACTCATGCTAAGCAAAGGTCATGTGTGTTGCCTGTTGTGATTTTTACATGAACATTCGGCCTTTTTTATATTCTTGTTCTTTTGTTTTTAGATTCCTACAAATGTCTCAAATCAGGGTTTGGCCACCAATCAACCATGCTAATCTTTAGAGTGTATGACAGGCCATATGTTCCTATTTACGAAAGGTTGCAAGGGACAAAAGCTCTATGAGCTTTTCCTTTAGACTGCGGAAATTGCTAGCAAAGGGCGATGAGCCTTTAAAGCACAATGACATGTAAGATAGCAGTGGTAGATAAGGATGATGTCTTCACAAATATGCCTATGAAAGCCCTAGACAAGAAAGTCTTTCTATACATACTGGAAATGAAAATTTGTCTTTGTGAGCATTTGAGTATGAGAAACTTCTTTGATGAAGCACTAAAGACCATTGTGAGTTATCTTCTTCTCTTTTTTTCTAATCTTATTTTATTAATCGATTCTTCTCTATGCTTGGCATGGGTTTCGTTTATGCAAATTTATTTTTGTTATATGTCACACAAACACACACACACACACACACACACACACACACACACACACACACACACACACACATCCATGCCGTATTACATTTCGAAAAAAGGTAATAGGGCTTCTAGAGTGCTAGATTGTAAAAACCTGACCTACATACAATACACCAGAAACTCTCTAGTTCTTGAAATGGAGCTGCAAAGAAAAAGGAGGAGCGTCCGAGAGTGAGAGAAAGTAAAATAGTTCACATAGTCCCTCTTCAAATCAAGACAAAACCCTTTGAACCCTTTTATTTTATAGCATAATAGGTTAGTACAAAGGTGTACAAAGTTTTACAGTACAAGGTACCATAAAGCGAAGCAAGTTTTAGGATACTCAATTGTTACTTACCACCATCTCAAAACCCAAAACTGCACGAGCTAGTACAGTGGAGAAGACAAGTGTCATAGTTGAGCATCAATTGTTATTCATGTCCAAAAGAAGATTCACTACTTTATTAACATAAATTTAGCTGCCTAACATGCGTCCAATCTTTCCAACCATAGTGTACTTACTAGCAATACGTTCTGCCCTAAGCACGAAACCATATCAGGGCAGAAGCCATACTGATTAGTTTTAAGGCATAAGCAACACATGCAATTTAAAGAGTAACATTTAACATATGTATGTCGTTTAGACCTACCAAAGCCTTACACTATTCAACCATTAATCTACAAAACATAAGTGTATGCACATTCCGATCATATAGTCAATGCATGCCACAAAAACTGGATTAGACAATTGAGTGATAAATCATATGTACATACGCAACAACCCCAACTTACATCATGTAAGCGATGTCGGTTATTCAAAGCTTATACATTCTAGCGACAAATTTTTTTCCTTTATGTTATCCTCATATGATTTTACATAACTTTCTTAATGGGCATAAAATATTAAAAATAGCTCTATAGTTGTCCATTCAATTTTTCATCAAAAAAGTAAAACCCTAGAGTGCAAGTCTTTTAGTTTGCATATGATTGTGGTGTAAGTGCCATGCTTTAAGCACGTCCTTCATCTTTGGAAAATACATAACAATTTCTCTACTTACCATTTCACAATTCGAATAGTAGATGGTAGATGACAATGAATGCTTTGATAAAGTGGTAGCTAAAGTAACGAAGAATTGTCATGTTATTTTGCTTATTTCAAAAGTGTCTGCTTCATAGATGGTTATTTTTGTTTTGACCCACATAAGGTATACAAGCTTGGCCTTGATCAAGAGATACAGGCATACTAGCTAAAAAATGTAAGGCAAGGGCACTCTACACATGCATCTATCTTAAGCCATTCATCACACATAATGAAAGGACACTTTGGATGAAAAAAACAAATTATAGATTTGGCTTTTTTTCGGGTTGAGAGAGATTGTAAAACAAAATGTAAGTGTTGGAGCAATTGCTACATCAAGATCTCTCTTCAAAAGCTAAGTATGGACTCACTCGATTTCACTCACACTCATAGTAGCTCGAGATCCAAGAGTATGCAAATGAAGCAAAACGATTGGACCTCTAAAACACCACCTCTTACTGTGATTAAACCTCCTACATGCCACCTCTTTCAATGATTAAACCATCTCAGCGAACCTCAGAACATGATTAGCCCAAATTGACAAATGAGATCAAGGGGTGCTATGTCACTAATCCTCTAGCATCAAGCCCAAGTGTAATTAGCCTACACTACCATGAGCTGATCAACTTCTAAAATTGGCCTAATCAGTTATTTACAAGTGTAAAATGAGTGGTTTTGAAAGAGGACCCCCAAACCTCAAGATAGATGGGTTTCCAATTTCACATTCTTCCTTAAAAGATATTTATCTACTTTAACACGGATATTGGAATCAATCCAAGATTAGATCTAAACTTGATAAAAGTACTCTTGAGCAATGGTCTGGTGAGGAGATTGGCAATACATGACGATGATCCAATATGCTCAAAGTTGATTTCTCCTCAAATGACTTTTTCCCTAACAAAGGGTGTGCAATATGAATATGTTTGCATCTTACATGAAAACTAGGACTCTACAAGAGCTTGGGCCGAGATGTTGTCACACTTGATGATAGGTAGATCTCCATCCTTGATGCACTTGAGCTCCATAAGAAGGGCTCATTAAGCTAATGATGATAATGGAAGATTACATTATGAAGTTCAATCCTATTTTCATATTTGGTGACAGTTTTGTAGACTTGCAACATAAATTCATGCTGAAATGTCTTGATGGGGTTGAGGAAGGCCTGAGGAAGTAGTACTAAGTAGTCAATAGGATGTCGTTGAAAAATCTAGAAGTTTTAGATATGATAGGTAAAAATCAGCTCATTTAAGGTGGATTAGTTTATAAAATCTATTAGCAACAACACAATTTGGTAGTGGGCAAGACTTTTGAGTTGGGAAGATTTAGAAGCCAACATAAGGTGCTCTATCCATAATGTTAATATCAAAAGAAGGAAAGGAGAATAACTTTAACTAGATTTCAAAAGCCTTCAGAAAAGGGTGTAAAATTGTAAACTAGTGTACACAAGATAAGAGTAATGAAGTATAATGTGAGATTAGGGATTCAGAATCTTTAAAAACCAAATCAAGCCATGTCTTAATTATGGAAATCGGCTGAGAACTTTATTCTCGTTACAGATTCAAACAAATCACTTATGTACAGCCATTCTTTTTGGACACAAATCCAGTACATTATCATGTTGCCAAAGTAGTGATTTACAGAATAAAGATTCTATCAGTCACCTGTGGGAGTTGGAAGAACAATTTTTCTCTTTCTCATTGTCTGCTTCGAGTTTGAGGCTGAAAGGTGACATTGTCTCCGATTTGATCTGCAAAATATAAATTTCATATGAGTATTACCTTCCTTCAAAATGATGGATTCATGGAATAGACGAATCACTCTCTCCTTGAGCGCCTACAATAGAATTTGAGATTATGTGTTCCTAAATTTTGCGTAGGAAACGCATTGAGGTCTGAAATCTTACTTCCAAAGCATCTCTAGCTGTTAGATTACAGCTTTGGTTGGCGGATAAAGCACCTTCAATGCACACCAAATATGCTTGGCGTTTGCTTTGGAGGACAAACCCTTGTACTGCACCAGCTTCAGCTTCTGATACAAATATATTAACGTCTTGGTGCATGGGGATGATTCCTTCTCCAGTATCCTTGTGCAGCCCAGTCCCATCGTATCCATCGTAGCTCGTAGCGACATGTTGAAGTTTGTTATGCCGATCTTCCTTGCTGCAAATCAAGCAGATTTTACCAAGTTATAGAATTGCGACAAGCTGCTTAATAATTGAAAATGCCACTCGATCATCTTCGTTGGTACAGGAGGATCTTGGCTTTCTTCACATAAATCAAGACATGTCAAACGCGAAAATGACGTCATGATGAGACTAACCTGAATAGTCTAGATCCGTAGTTTGGGGTGAGGCCGCTCCGATTAGGTTTGATCCAGATTTGTAGAAAGCGAAGCCTGCATAACCACCATCCGCATCATGATAAGAAGAAAATGCATTTCAGTATGAGCTATAGCTCTAAAGGGTATATAGTTACTTTTGCAGTAAAATTTTTATGATATTCCTACATTTCGTTGCTGGCTTTGTTCTTTTCAGAATGAGTGACCCCTCTCCCTGCACTCATGTATTGTACACAACCGCGCCCTTACGTCTCTGCCGTTCCCATGCTGCCAATTGCACGTCAGAGTGAACGAATTAGTGAAGTACACATCATGTGAATGAAAAAAGAATAAAGGGCAGTATATAGCTAAATTCAAACTGAAATCCTGTAGCTATTTGGATTTCAGTTTTAGAAGAATATAGTGGGGTAGTCAGGTGACATCCCGGGAGGCTGTCCAACCTGTCTTCGTACGTAAAGATCTCCATATCTCTATGAGGGTGAGTTTCGAAGCCTGAGCGTGGCTGCCCAGAACATATTCAGAAAAAACAAGCCCTGGTTAGATTAGATTCCTGACTTTAGCACACGATTGTGTGATTCAGCAAATACGTCGTTCTTCCAGAGTCCGGAATATACAGCTCACCTTCACCAAATCATCATTCAAAAGTCGAAGCACTCCGAATTCCATGTTTCTTGCGAAGTTGCACAAAAATAACAAATAACCCATGTGAGCCGTCAAGAGAGATTACCCAAAACATTAAAATTATCTCAGTCCTGATCGTGAAGACATACTGAGGCGAATGCAACTACTTATATTATATGGGATTGACAATCAAGGTTGATCTGTGGATATATAATCGAAAAGTATCTGCGAGTAGACTGAGAGGTGCTGCAATGTACTAGACAGAATGAAGCTATAGATCCTTGCTACGTTGAATTTGAATAGCATGGAATATGAGTACCTAAAGTGAAAGCGGCTCTCAAGCCACCAAGTGGGCATGGACACATATAAATCGCTGGCTGGAATGTGCCTCAACATCTTCCTTAATACAGGCAGCGCCACTGAGCACGCTCACTATAATCAGCATCAATCAAGCAACCCATTAGACAAAATCAATAAATCAGGTGAGATATTCTCAACTGCTAACCCAGGCCACATATATACAGTCATCCTTCGATATTGAATCAAACCAACTATAACAGAGAGCCCAAAAACCAAAGAGGCAACCAACAAAACAGTTTATAATAGGTCAGTATAATCCTTACCTAAGTGTCACTTCAGTATAACTAGAAGCAAACAAATCCAACGTTAGAAAGCTGGCCGAATAAGGCAGGCTCCTCTTCCAGCTAGGGGAGTATGAGAGAGCGTGGCAGTTGCTTATGCCTCGTGAGCTGCACGCTAGGAATTCAATTGGCAATCATGCTTGAATTCATGCTTGATAATAGGCCGGACCCCGCTTGTATTGAAATGAAGAGAACATGTACAAACCATTCTAAATTACCACTATATATGAATTTTAGGCCTCTGGCCTCAAATATTTTTGGCCAATTCTTACCTCCGTAACTATTTAAATTTTAATTTTAGAGGGAACCATTTTGAAAATTGGTGGGAACCCCTTTTATTCACTAACTTGACTTTTAGGCCCTGTGACATTAAAAGTCCCGCAAAAATGACCTAAAGTCCTTTATTAACTTCTAAATAATCAAATAACTATGTGATCATCAGATTGGACTTACACACATACGGTGCCAAATCCCTCTCACTTATTAACTAGGGTAAAGGTTGTCTCGATATCCGCAAACCCTCCAACATTATCCTCCACCAAAACTGGTGGCGACGTCACGACACCTCGTGAGATTTATTGCTTTGGGGTCTGATTTTATGAAAATGGTATTGAACATTTTGCATGAACTCCAGGCGTGTTGTATTGAAGTCGATATTGTGTGGAGAGAAGCACTTTTTCACACTGCAAATCCATTTTGATGTTGTCCACGAAATGAACTTATTCTCCCAAAATCCACCCGACATCGGGACACAATAGTACAATCTGGCTATCGGCAATTGATCCTGGACTTTGTCGGACACCATGAGAAGACTTGAATCAAACGATAATGTTGGTAAGCAATCATCCCATTGTGCTAGTTGAACTGACGCTAACATAGCCAAATCTTTTGCGAAAATAGCTGACTACCTAACTGTCAAATATGGTGAGAACATATACGCACAAGCGTAAGCTTGTAGGGCTTTGTTTAAATCCACTATGATCGACCAATTGAATGATTGGTGGATTATGGGGCACTTTGGGCTATGGATACTGATTTTATCCATTGGTACACCCAAATCTGTACACTTATTTCTGCGCGATATTGGAACATAATATGGATCCACCCGAAGCTGGCGAGGGCTCGCTACATAACTTCTAATTGAGTCGGGAGTCTTCTCAAGAACAGTTCTGCACCATGGTGGTTGCTCACCCAATGCAAGTAGCTTATCCACTTCCTTGTCGGCTTCTATTTCTGAAGTCTTAAACTTTATAACCCATCCACCTCTCAAGGATTCATATGGATGCTGATGTAAAAATGGTTGGATCTGTTCCTCGATGGTGACCAGTTTATGGAACAATGGAACGGCCCTTGATGAAGATTGCTCTGCATTTCTAGCTTGAGAAGCCGTGGTTGTCTCTTATGATGCCTTTTGAGCTATGCCTGGATTCATTTTTCCTTGATCGTGTTGTAGATGCGAGAAAGATGACATTACTGGTATTGGAATCTAGGGGGTTGTTTCTAAGATCTGAGCGGTGCTTTTTCATAGGCTTTAATAATTGACTTTGTCGTTGCTAACTCAGAAGATGCCTTGCCCTTGAAGCGATCAAACCTGCCTTGGAATCCAGCCAATGATTGCCTATAGGTTTTTACCTTTTAGAACAATTGTCTTATCTCCTCTTGCAAGACATGTAGGTTTGGTCTTTGCACATAGAGCATATTATCACGCTCCATGGCTATGGCATCCAATTCTCCAAGGATCCATTCTTTATCAAGGTTTGCCATGTGCAGTTGCCATTGCAATAAGTCAACTTGCTGCTTGGTGTCCTGAACCCCTTAATCAACATGATCTTGTGAAGTAGTGAATGCATTCTTGAGTGTTGCTATGTATTTCTCGAAGGCATCTGAATGTTGTCGTGCCTTCTTTAGTTCCGCTTTGGATTTTTCTTCGTGTTGTTTGGTGATCTTCAATCATCTATTCAGCTGAATGAGTTTCTCCCTAATTAGAGTGCATTAGAGGAGTTTTGAGCTCCAAAAAGACCCTTTAAGAATTCGTGCAAGATGTGTTTTATATTATTAAAATATTATAACACAAATATTTTTGACTTGCTATAACTTTTTAATCATATCTCAGAAGTATGTCATCTAACATATCATTGGAAAGCCCTTGTTGAGCGCTTTCCAATGCACTAAACTTTGCTAAATTTGGACTTATCACTAAAAAGTTATGCCATTTTAAGTGTAGAATCAAAATGTGGACTCAAAAAGTTACGTTACGTAGATTTCCAATTTGAGTGCTTTGATTGGTACATGTGTAAGAGAAATTTAAGAAAAAATATAAAAAGAATCTCTACAAAGGGTCTTTTTTGGATTTAGAACTCCTCTAATGCTATCTGATCCCAATTATGAAATCCGCTTATCCATGGTGGTCTTCTTCTGACTCTTCATTTTCTTGATTAGCATCAAGGAGTTTCCTATCATTAGGGAATCATCACAAAAGTAGTCAGAATCACATAATCTCTTCCTACTTTCTTTATATAGACATTACAGTCTGGTTGTGTAGGAGTGAAGTCTAAAGACTTCAGAAGACTGTCGAGCTTCTTGTACCAAGCTCATGATGCCCGCTTCAAACCATAAATGCATCTCTGCTATTGACAGACATATTGTCGATTGTTGGGGTCTTCAAATCCTTCAGGGTGTTTCATGAAGATTTTTTCTTCTAGATGTTCATGGAGAAAGGTTGTCTTCACATCAATCTGGTAAATTTTCAGATTGTATTTCATTGCATATGCAAGGAGCAGTCAAATGCTTGTCATTTTCACCATTGGTGAATACGTGTCAAAATAATCGACGCCATACCTTTGTGTGTAGCCCTTTGCAACAAGCCTTGCTTTGTAGCGTCCGACAGTGCCATCTAATTTAATTTTTCTTTTGTATACCCACTTGTAGTCGATGATCTTTTTATTTTCGGACAGTGGCTCTAGTGTCCATGCCTCATTTTGCCTCATTGATTCGATTTTCTCTGACATTGCCTGCTTCCGAAATCCTCCTTCTGGACTCTGAATAGTCTCTTGATATGTTGTTGGCAATTCAGTGAAGCTGTAGTACTCAGACTCTGTCTTCGCTCCACTGAATATTTTCAGTGTATTGTTCTGGAGGTCTTCTTTGTCTTGTCGACTTTCTGGGTTCGATTCATTGATGCTTGAATGTTTCTTCTTCGTTGGGTTGATGTTCGGCTGCTCTGGAGTTTGGGACTCAATATTCTGATTTGATGTTTGTCCTCGATCTCCCTCTTGAATCGGCAGCAGTGTGAAGATCTCATGGCCTTTTTTGTCCTTCAATCTAGGGAATGTGGACTCATTGAACTTCACATCTCTACTCGGCACGACTTTCTTCATGGTTGGATTGTGGAGTCTGTACACTTGTGATCCATTCGAATATCCGACCATGATTGGCTGTTATGATTTTTCATCGAGCTTGTTTCTTTGTTCCTTTGGTATATGCTTGTATGCTGCACATCCGAATACACGCCCGTATGACAGATCAGGCTTTCTACTTGTCCACATTTCATATGGTGTCTTGTTTTCCAGGGCTGTTGTTGTTGATCTGTTCTGCAAGTTTACTACTGCAACTATTGCCTCAGCCCAAAATTGACTTGGCAATTGAGTCTGTGCCATCATGCATCTGGCTCTGTCGACGAGCATCTTATTCCTCCTTTCTGCGACAACATTATATTCGGGTGTGTACGCAAGAGTGAATTGATGCTCTATTCCTTGTTCTTGGCAGAATCTAGAAAATTCTGTGCTCTTGTACTCACCTCCATTATCAAACCTGATGATCTGAATTTTCTTTGAGGTGGGTCTATTTGCAAATGCCACAAACTTCTTGAAAGAGTCAAACACTTCATATTTTTTCTTTAGATAATAGATCGTTGTCATCCAGCTGTAGTCATCAATGAACATTAGGAAATACCTCGATCTTGAGAGCGAATCGACTTTCATCGATCCACAGACATCTGAGTGGATGAGCTCAAGAACGTCTTTAGCTCTTTTTTCCTCATGTATGAATGGATTCCGATGCCGTTTGCCTTCTCACAGACTTCGCAGAACTCAGTATCGGGTCTGGATATTTTCAAACTTGTGATTATGTCTTTCTTGCTCATGTCATAAAGGCTCCACATGTTTAGATGATACATTCTTCTGTGCCAGAGTTGATCTTCGTTTTCTGATGCATTTACTATGCTATGAGAATTGTTGATTATCTTGGCTTGGTAGAGATTGCCTTCTCTGCATCCAACTGTTAGCAACTTGTTTGTTGTTTTCTCGATCATCCGACATATATTGCCGTCAAATAGAACTCGAATTTCAAGACCTGCCATCTTGGAGACTGATAGCAGGTTTCTTCTTAGTGAAAGTACGTAGAGTGCTCCTGGCAACTCTACTTGTCCTGACAGTGTTCGCAGCTATAGAGTCCCGATCCCCTTGACATCATGTCGGCTCCCATCACCTAGAATCATTGCTCTGTTATTTTTGAGTTCTCTGAAGTCGATCAAGATTCTTTTGTTGCAAGTGATGTGTGAGGTTGCTCCTTAATCAATGACTACATCATAGTCTTATTCAATGTAGCTTGTTGAAGCTTCATCGAATATCGTGAAAGCTTCATCACCTTTGTCTGCATCCTTGGACATCTCTGCAACATTCGCTTTGTCAACTTTGTTTTTTCTTTTCGGGTTGAATCTGCAATCGTATGCAAAGTGCCATTTCTTCTTGCAGTGCATGCAAGGTATTGTTGGATTGAGCCAGCATCTATTGGCTATGTGTCCTGGTTTGTGGCAGTGATCACAGGAAGAAGATTGTTGGTTGTCGTTGCCTCTGCTCGAAGACTTTGTGTTCGTCCTATCGAATCTGGACGTGTTCTTGTTCTTCTTCCTTCTCTTCGTGAAAATAGCTTTCTCCTGATCACTGCTTCCTTCTCCTTCGTCCCTCATTAGTCTCTCATTATCGAGAAGAGTAATTGCTCTCTTGAATGTCAAATCTGGTAGGCTCAGTATGACCATTCTCAATGGCTGATTGGATGCATGTAGGGATTTCATAAAGTACATCAGTTGTTGTGGTGCTGCGACCTGATGTTCTTGTCCAGATGCAGCGAGTTGAGCGAAGATCGTTTTGATCTTCTCAATATGCTGATCCTATTGGTTGCCATTCCATCGTATAGATTGCAGCTAATTGTGAAGATGCATCACTGAAGCGACATTCCTCACTTCGTACTTCTGATTTAGTCTTTTCCATGCTTCATGGTTGCACGCACAGTCTTCAATCTGCATGAGTACTTTTTTGTTGATGGACGAAACGATGATCGCCATTGCACGTTCATGTTTTCTGATCCACTCAGCTCTCCTCAGGTCTCCCTCTGGAGGTGCACCTCTATGAGTTCGGTCACCGACCAGATGCCTTCACCCTTCAGAAGTGTTTTGATTTTGAGTTTCCATACTCTATAGTTTTTGTCATCAAGACTGATTGCTATTCTTGTCTAGATCGTTGTAGCCATATTGTATTGCTTAGAGAATCACAACTTGAATATCATGTAGTGATAACCTCAATACTCTGATACCATGTCGTGAATCTGTTGTGACTATGTCGGGAATCCTATTCTGTTCGCGTTCATTTCATTTTTTTTTTGCGGAAGCTCTTTAGGATCCTAAGCAAGCGACTATAGATCACAGAACATAAAAGATGCGAGCAATCAAGACGGTGAGAACAATGAGATGGAGAAGAGAGCAATTATATTATCTGTTTTTGAGTTTCGAGTGAGTTGGTCAGTGTCTCACTCATTGGCGGCCTAACACTCAGCTCACTTGCTGTGTTGTGCTCATTGGTAGACTTTCATGCATATCTATTCTCTCTATTTTCGTCTCTCTATCTTCTTGTTTCGTGTTGATCAAAAAGTGTATTTATGTCCAATGTGTGGAGTTTACAAGATAGCTAATCAGAGAACTACAAGACAAGTCAACACTAATCAACTACTTAGTCATTCTCTATTATTGCTAACTCCTTCAGCTGAGCGTGAAGTACAATACACCATGCTCGTCGAGCTGCCAGTTGACAGCGTGAATTGTTTTCCAGTGTCTTTGTTTCTTTTTATTTGGTGTTGTAGTCGTCAGTGGTGAATATCGAATACTTTTCCTTCGACCTTCACTTTGCTTCACTTTGTCACCTTTGCATAGTTGCAGAAGTTCACAATTTCTGACAAGGGTAACTATAGTGGCTAAGGGAATGGGTAGTTTAGTGTGAGTGGCAACAAAGGTTATTGGCATTTCTGAAAGTGGTGGCTGAGTGCGACGTCAAGATGCGGGAGGGGATGCAGGTGCAATAATCTTGCTGTGTACTCGTCGACGACTCTGTGAGCTGGATGCTTGGCGAGATGATTCGGTTGGTGCTACTTCATAGGTGGCTAGCACGAAATCAACACGAAACCCATGAATCTTATTGTCTAAATAAGAGGCGGCTAAAAAAGATAGCAGAGAGCCAGCAGCAAACCGTTGTTTGGAATTATTCTTGATTGCCATTAGAGAAAAAATGGGCCCAAAGTGGACCCTATACGAAATGCCATGTAGGAAAGAGAAAATTAACAATAAAGTAATTAAAATTTTCTAACTTCTTTATGCATCTGCCCACACTGCTTTCCATGAAAATGAATCTACCATATTTTAGTCAGACCAAACGTCACTGGTGCTTAACCATAGTTAAAGTATAATTTTCAAAATGTCGAAATATTTCCACCCAATAGTTGGAAACACTCAAAAATTTGAATTAAGAGTGACAGTTCAGAAACAAAGTCTATGCCATCTCTACCTCCAGCTTTGTTATTGTCATTGTGTTGTTTGCTACTATACTGTACAATACTGATGACAAAGCTTTATCATCTTTATGTGCATCTGTCACCAGAATATGCTCCGCTCAGGATAGGAAATTCAAAACAACCCAAATTGTCAACTTCTATCTGAACTGAAACATGTAGATTTATGGTCATCGGTGTATTCAAATGAAAAGAACATGTATAAATGATTCTAAATTATCACTATATATACTGAATTTTAGGGCTTTGGCCTCAAATCCTATTGGCCAATTCTTACTCTCTAACTATTTGAATTTGAATTTTAGAGGGAACAATTTTGGTGGAAACCCCTTTTATTCACTAACTTGACTTTTAGGCCCTGTGACATTAAAAGTCCCGCAAAAATGGCCTAAAGTTCTTTTATTAACTTCTAAATAATTAAATAACTATGTGATCATCGGATTGGACTTACACACATACGGTGCCAAATCCCTCTCACTTATTAGCTAGGGTTAGGGTTGTCTCGATATCCGCAAACCCTCCAACAGTATCCCCCACCAAAACTGGTGGCAGCCTCACGAGGTGTCGTGAGATTTATTGCTTTGGAGTCTAGTTTTATTAAATGGTATTGAACCTTTTGCATGAACTCCGGGAGTGTTGTATTGAAGTCGATATTGTGTGATCCATTTTGATGTTGTCCATAAAATGAACTTATTCTCCCAAGATCCACCCGACATCACGACACGATAGTACAATCTGGCTATCGCCCATTGATCCTGGACTTTGTCGGACACCATGGAAAAACTTGAATCAAACGATAATGTTGGTAAGCAATCATCCCATCGTGCTAGTTGAACTGACGCCAACATAGCCAAATCTTTTGCAAAAATAGATGACTACCTAACTGTCAAATCTGGTGAGAACATATACTCACAAGAGTAAGCCTGTAGGTCTCTGTTTAAATCCACTGTGATCGACCAAAACTAGCTAGAAAGTAGAATCTAGACAATTCCTAGCTTGAAATCTGATCAAATTTGCAAACTTTTGATTAGATTTGCTTGTAAATCTTAGGTAGGCTCTGATACCACGTCGTCCCACACGTGTGAATTCAACAGACCTTCTGGGTTCGATTCGTCGATGCTTGAATGTCTCTTCTTCGTTAGGTTGATCTCCGGCTTCCTGCTGCTCTGGAGTCTAGGGCTCGATATTCTGATTTGATGTTTGTTCTCAATCTCTCTCTTGAATTGGCAGTAGTGTAAAGATCTCATGGCCTTTTTTGTCCTTCAATCCAGAGAATGTGGACTCATCGAACTTCACATCTCTACTCGACACGACTTTCTTCATGGTTGGATTGTAGAGTCTGTACACTTGTGATCCATTTGAGTATCCAACCATGATTGTCTGTTTTGATTTTTCATCGAGCTTGTTTCTTTGTTTCTTTGGTATGTGCTTGTATGCTGCACATCTGAATACACGCACGTATGAGAGATCAAGCTTTCTACCTATCCACATTTTGTATGGTGTCTTGTTTTCCAGGGTTGTCGTTGTTGATCTGTTTAGCAGGTGTACTGCTGCAGCTATTGCCTCAGCCCAAAATTGACTTGGCAATTGAGCCTGTTCCATCATGCATCTGGCTCTTTCGACTAGCATCCTATTTCTCCTTTCTGCGACACCATTATATTCGGGTGTGTACGCAAGAGTGAATTGATGCTCTATTTCTTGTTCTTGGCAGAATCTAGAAAATTATGTGCTCTTGTACTCACCTCAATTATTAGACATGATGATCTGAATTTTCTTTGAGGTGTGTCTCTTTGTGAATGCCATGAACTTCTTGAAAGAGTCAAACACTTCAGATTTTTTGTTTAGATAATAGATCGTTGTCAGTCGGCTGTAGTAATCAATGAACATTAGGAAATACCTTGATCTTGAGAGCGAATTGACTTTCATCGATCCACAGACATCTGAGTGGACAAGCTCAAGAACTTCTTTAGCTTTTTTTCCCTCATGTAGTGAATGGATTCCAATGTCGTTTGCCTTCTCACAGGTGTCACAGAACTCAGTATCGGGTCTAGATATTTTCAGACTTGTGACTATGTCTTTCTTGCTCATGTCATAGAGGTTCCTCATGTTCAGATGATACGTTCTTCTCTGCTAAAGTTGATCTTTGTTTTCTGATGCATTTACTATGCTATCAGAATTGTTGATTATCTTTGCTTGGTAGAGATTACCTTTTCTGCATCCAACTGTCAGCAACTTGTTTGTTGTTTTCTCAATCATCCGACATATATTGCCATCGAATAGAACAAGAATTTCAAGATCTGCCATCTTGGAGACTGATAGTAGGTCTCTTCTTAAGGAAAGTACGTAGAGTGCTCCAGGCAGCTCTGCTTGTCCTGACAATGTTCGCAACTATAGAGTCCCGATCCTCTTGACATCATGTCGGCTCCCATCGCCTAGAATCCTTGTGAAGATTATTAAAATATTAACTTCCTATCTCGAGTTTGGGGTCATGTCCATGATAATTTCCACTAGATTTCATGTTGTACATATAAGGAGCGTGAATTGAGCACATATCCTTCTAGTGTAGCTCGGATTTGAGTTAGATAGGTTCAATTATGATGACATGCAGATGTTTAGATAGCATGCAAAGTCTTACTGTATGCATGCAAGCCACATGCAATTAGTTCATGCAACATGCAAAGTAGTTTATGTGATCTACACATATCTAGGCAATTTTATGAGTTGACATGCAGTACATGCACCATACATGCATGCAGTTACACATGTGGATCTCTGGTAGGTGAATTAGTTCAGTTAAGTGGACTTTCCATGCAACTCCACTGTACGAATTCGAGTCTCTCTCATGTAGGGAAAGCTGGGCATGTTTTTCCATATTGTGAATATTGAGATTTTGGTGTTTTGGACTCATTCTCTCTCTACCCGAGTTTTCTATGTATGATTTTCTCTCTCTACCCGAGAAATAGATGTTACTCGTTTGTAACGAAGCTTCGAGTTGGTTAAGTTTGATGTATGTCGGGCGGCTTGCTTGGAGGGAAGTCACCCACGTCGGGACCACCGATCTGGCATGGCGCCAGGTTGGATCTCAATGTTGGTTTTCGGAACTTCAAGTTGGTTAAGTCTGATCGTTGTTGGCGAGTTGGCTGCTTGTATGTCAAGTGGGTTTGGATGGCAAGAGTTGAAGGCTGGGAAGCTAAGTCGTGGTTCCCGGCTCCCTTTGGGATGCCTGCGCTACACATACACCTGATGAAAAAATCTAACTCTTCACTATGAGAAATGAATAAGTGTTCAGTATGGAAAAAAGAGGCTGATCTCGGGTAGAGAGAGAAAATCATACATAGAAAACTCGGGTAGAGAGAGAATGAGTCCAAAACACCAAAATCTCAATATTCACAATATGGCAAAACATGCCCAGCTTTCCCTACATGAGAGAGACTCGAATTCCTATAGTAGAGTTGCATGGAAAGTCCACTTAATGAAACTAATTCACCTACCAGAGATCCACATGTGTAACTGCATGCATGTATGGTGCATGTACTGCATGTCAACTCATAAAATTGCCTAAACATGTGTAGATCACAAAAACTACTTTGCATGTTGCATGCACTGATTGCATGTGGCTTGCATGCATACAGTAAGACTTTGCATGCTATCTAAACATTTGCATGTCATCATAATTGAACATATATAACTCAAATCCGAGCTACACTAGAAGGATATGTGCTCAATTCACACTCCTTATATGTACAGCCTGAAATCTAGTGGAAATTATCATGGACATGACCCCAAACTCGAGATAGGAAGATAATATTTTAATAATCTTCACACTCCTCCTAAAATTTATTTTTCTATCAACATAGATTTCGAAATTAGGCCAAGGTTAGACCTCATCTTCATAAAGACATTCTTGAATAGAGGCTTGGTGAGAAAATCTGCAACACAATCTAAAGATGAAACATGCTCCAATGACTTTTTCTCTTACAAAATGATGAGCCACTTCAATATGCTTGCTCCTTGCATGAAAGACTGGATTATTTGCAAGAGCCTGAGCAGAAATGTTATCATTCTTGATAATTGGTAAATCTTCATCTACATAACACTTAAGCTCCAAAAGTAGCCTTTTGATCCATAAAATCTCCTTTGTTGTGGTTGTAAGAGATTTGCATTCAGCTTCACAGGATGATAAGGAAATAGTTGCCTGCTTCTTTGACAACCAAGATACCAAATTTCCTCCAAGAAATATAGTTTAAGCACTTGTGGATTTCCTATCCAACATGTCTCCTGCAAAATCTGAATCTGAAAAAGCAATCAAAGTCAGATCTTCTTCTTCATAGTATAGTCCATAATCCAAGGTAGAAGATATATACCTCAAAACTCTTTTAGCCCTTTTCCAATGATATAACTTTGGATCCTGCTTATGAACACAAAAGCTTAGATCAGGACTAGTCCTTGTTAACCAAATAAGTGAGCCAATAAGACTCCTATAAAGAGTGATGTCCTCAAAGGAGTTTTCATCATCTTTAATAGGAACTTTTATAGTGTGCTCCATAGGTGTATCTATGTCTTTATAGTTAGTCATATGAAATTTCTTGAGCATGGAAAGTGCATATCTACTTTGGCTTATAAATGCATGAACTTTCCAAAGATCTATTTCAAGGCCTAGAATATAGTGAAGAACTCCTAAGTTTTTCATTTTAAACTCAGTACCAAGTGCATGCTTAGCTTTTTCAACTAACTTCTCACTGTTTCCAGAAAGAAAGATATCATCTACATAGATGAGAATAATAATTACAAAGTTATCTACAAACTTATAATACAGAGAAGGGTCATATTCACTTAGACAAAATCCGAGTGATATGAGATAAGAATTGAGCCTTGCATACCAAGACCTTGGTGCCTGTTTCAGTCCATACAGACTTTTGAACAAAAGACAAACTTTTGATTCATCACCTTCCTTCACAAAACCTGGAGGTTGCTCCATATAAATCTCCTCCTCAAGGTAACCATTGAGAAATGCATTAGAAACATCAAACTGGAACATATTCCATTTGTGAAAACATGCAAGAGAGATGATTATTCGAATTGTTACCATCTTTGCAACTGGTGCAAAGGTATCTTCATAATCAAGACCTTTAATCTGAGAGTAGCCTTTAGCACAAAGTCTTGCTTTATACTTATTGACAGATCCATCAAGATTATACTTGATTCTGAATACCCACTTACATCCGATCACATGCATGTTGTTTGGTGGCTCCACAAGCTCCCATGTGTTATTTGACATCAAGGCTTCAAATTCTTGGGTTATTGCCTCAACCTACTTCCTGGATTGAAAAGCTTTCTGGACATCCTTAGGCTCTTCATCTGATATAAAAAGTGCATGATAGGAAGTTTCACCTTCCACTTGTCTTCCTTCTTCATCATATGTGAGCCTCCTTGGCTCAGATCTTGCTCGTGTAGATCTTCTTGGTGTGGTAGCTTGAATCTGCTCCTCCTCAAGCCTCAGCCTCACCTCTTTTTGAATAGCATCAATGTTGATGATTGACCTTGCATGATTCTTTTTTATCTGAACATCATCCAAGTTGAATTTATGATCTTCATATGAACAAGAGAACTCTCTTTGAATACCCTCTCTCTCACAAAAGTCTTTAAACTTATTGGAAGTGTATTCCCATCCACTATCACTTCTTAAAGCTTTTATCTTGAAAGGAAACTGCTTCTCTACATAAGCTTTAAAAGTAAGAAAAACATCATAAACCATGGCTTTTGAAGACAACATATAGATCCAAGAATGTCTTCTATAATCATCTACAAAAGAGACAAAGCAGTTGGCTCCTCCTTTGCTCTTAGTTGATGAGAAATGAACATCTATGTGTACAAGTCCAAATGGTTGCTTTGTCTTGATACTTGATCTAGGAAAAGGCCTTCTGTGTGACTTTGCCAACACACAAGCTTTACAAGGTAGAAGCTCCTTTGACAGTGTCTTTGGTAGACCAACAACCTTTCCTTCTTTGACCATAGATTGCATGGCTTTGAAATTGGGATGACCCAATCTCTTATGCCATAGATCATCCTATAGAACCTTGGTCTCATAAGCAATATTTGAAATGTTAGCACTCCCTAGAATCTAGTTTGTACAACTTACCATTCTAAATCCTCTAGCAATGACTTCATTTTCTCTTGAAATTATACACTTGTCAACTTGAAACTTGACATCCAATCCACTATCAAACAACTGTCCTACACTAATGAGATTCTTAGTCAATCTAGGTACATACAGTGCACCATGTAAGCAAAAAGATTTTGATGATGATGCATGTAATGGAATGCTACCTATTCCTTCAATCCTACACTCTACATCATTAGCAATATAGATTGACCTTTTTGCACCTAGATATGGCATGAGATTAGTGACAGAGTTCCTAGAACTAGACATGTGGGAACTAGCCCCACTATCTATCCACCAGACTTCTTCATTCTTAAAAGGAAAAGATGAAAAAGTAGACCATTAATGAATCCTCTCTTTCACTCTCTACACCCTCACACTCATCCTCATTAGTAAGGTTAGCTTGCTGAGATTGGTTCTTCTTCTTGAAATAGTTTGATGCATAATGTCCTTTCTTTCCACAAAAAAAACTCTTGATCTTTGACAGTTTCTTCTTGCCACTGGATGTTGCACCTTGTGAGGACTGATCATCACCACCTTCTTTGGCTTTGTCCTTCTTGAAGTGTTGTTGTCCTTTGCCCTTGCCTCTTGACTTGTCTCTGATAAAGAGTGCTTTGTCATCTCCACCATCTTTCAATGAAAATCTGTTGATCCTCAGCATCTTGTTCTCTTGCTTGCTTTCTTCAGCAATGAGAACACCTTGTAGTGTCTCCAAGGATGGAAGATCCTCTCTAACAACATAAGTCTACACAATATTATCATACTCATCTCTAAATCCATTTAGGACTACTTGAACGAGTTCAGTGTTCTTAAGAGGATCACTAATACTAGATAAACTTTGATGAAGATCCTTAACTCTCATGACATATGATGAAGCACTCTCATCTACTCTCTGATAACTTAGAAATATTTGATTTCTAAGTATAAGCAATCTAGAAGTATTTTTGATTTCATAGATTGTTTTTAGAGTATCCCAAGCTTCCTTGGCAGTGGTGCATGTACTGATCTCTCTTAACACTTCATTGGTAACATTCATTTTTATAAAATAAAGGGCAATTTAGGTTCTTTTGTGGAATGTTGCAGCTTCATTAGGTGCAGCAGGTTTTCTTCAGCTCCACTCACAATATCCATTACATCCTGTAGAATCAATAATGATTCCATTCTGATCTTCCACATTGCATAATTGGAAGATGTTAATCTCTTACTGTGCTCTAAGAAATGTGAACCAGATGAAGACATCTTCTTGGTGAAAAATTCTATTAATGATAAAAAAAATGGAGTTGAAAGGATGTTGCATGCTATCTCAATCTAGGATCTAACACAGATGTTGATCCACCCTACGAAATCTAGCAACAAATGTGAGAACAAATTCTCAATATAGAAAATCAATCTAACTTGAATTTGGATCTTGCTTCAGTCACAAAAGTAGAAGCACATGCAAGCAAGAAGTCTATCTCTCCCACGAGTTTCAATGTACTGAAAAACTCTCTAGGAACTTACTTTCAACTCAAACACATTAATATGTGTGAAATGAAAAGTCTAAGACCTCAGAACACTCACTTCTATCCAATCCTACTTGATTGACAGTGAAAATTGATGAAAAATGGTGAAAAAGACATATGTGTGCTCACTTTGGCATATCCCACGAGTTGAGTACCCTCTCAAACTCTCTGATTGCCTAAAACTCTTTTTAAAACAAATCAAATTGATTTAGAAACAAGAGCAACACATTCTACTCTCCAATACCTATCCAACAAGCTACAGAACATCAAATTTGGATCATTCCTTGAGAAGTAGCACTCATTAATGTTGCTGGCAGGTAATTCGACAATCGTCCACTTATGGTTCTTGATAAGAGATGAATACTCTTTATCCATAGCTTCTTTCCAGAGATCTGAAACAGGCTGACTAAGTCCCTCTTGGACAGACATTGATCCCTGAACAAGATAAGCTGTAGACTCATCAATATACCGGTTAGGTGGTCTGTTGGTTCTTGAAGATCTTCTGGGTAACTTATCTCTCAACCTATGCTAAGCAAAGGTCATGTGTGTTGCCTGTTGTGATTTTTATATGAACATTCGGCCTTTTTATATTCTTGTTCTTTTGTTTTTAGATTCCTACAAATGTCTCAAATCAGGGTTTGGCCACCAATCAACCATGCTAATCTTTAGAGTGTATGACAGGCCATATGTTCTACTTTACAAAAGGTTGCGAGGGACAAAAGCTCTATGAGCTTTTTTTTTAGACTACGGAAATTGCTAGCAAAGGGCCATAAACCTTTAAAGCACAATGACATGTAAGATAACAGTGGTAGATAAGGATGATGGCTTCACAAATGTGCCTATGAAAGCCCTAGACAAGAAAGTCTTTCTATACATATTGGAAGTGAAAATTTGTGTTTGTGAGCATCTGAGTATGAGAAACTTCTTTGATGAAGCACTAAAGACCATTGTGAGTTATCTTCTTCTCTTTTTTTCTAATCTTGTTTTATTAATCGATTCTTCTCTATGCTTGGCATGGGTTTTGTTTATGCAAATTTATTTTTGTTATATGTCACACACACACACACACACACACACACACACACACATCCATGCCGTATTACATTTCGAAATAGATTTATGGTCATCGGTGTACATTGTATCCTATTGATCCATATTCATTACAACATCTAGATTTTCATTCGGTGACTCAATTAATAATCTATATGTGTCATGGCAAAAATGGCCTTTTGGATTACTGTGAGAATTTGAAACTCTATGGGAATTCACATTCAATGCAAAGAATACATTTTTTGATTTAGAACATGGAGTCACTTCATGGTATAGAGTTGTAACTTTAATCTTGGAAGAAAAATTGGTAGCAACTTCGTTGTAGTAAGTTGCATTATGAGGAATTAACAAAGAGGAGTTCTCCATTTCTGAAACTAATTAAAAAAATTCACATAGAAGATCCAGGCAACTGGAATGACATGTCTATGCTCATCACATGCTAAAATAAACTAACAAAGAAACAAAAGAACTTTCAGATTGAACTGTATGATAAACAAAGAAAGCTAGGCCGATCATAAGTTTCAAAAATACTAAAAAATAGTAGAGCAAACTTGAACATTTCAAGGCAAAGCAACACAATGCATTTAGATAGGGAATCTCCTCTTTAAATAGTCTAAAGGATTTAGGACTATGGCTAGGACTAGAGTAAAATTAAGGTCAGTCTTGAATATAAAATCTTTTGAAATGGGTCAAAATCCTAGAAAGCAATAACCATTTTTCAGTTTTTGAAATTTTGCCCAAAAACATGTTTTTTCAGGAAATTTTTTCGAAAATCACAAAAACATTTATACAAAAAATATCCATTTTGACCAAAAATAATCAATACACCATGTCCAAAAAAATAATTTTTTTAATAAAACCTAAAAAATTGAAAATGTTCACGTGAACAAAACACGCAAAATATTTATGAGTTTTTAATAGTCTAAATTGACTTTTATGAAAATAACTCGCGTAATACATTTGATGCTAGTTATGCTAAATCCATAAAGTTTGAAAACATTGAAAATATTTTGTGTATTGTTTTTTTTTACAATTCAAATGCCAAGGAATTCTCACTAATTTTTCTCAAGTGAGTGCTTGAAATATTATCATGACTCTCATTTTCAGTTGATGAAGTTTGCTTCATGTTTTAGCTTGTAACTCCTAGTATTAGTCACATGATACTATCTCCTACAACTAAAAAGATACCACCAATTTAAAAACATTTCAAAGGTTTCACAATTTTAGACAGTCCTAAAATAGAGGGCTGAAACCACATTTGACCAAGGTTTTAGATATGAAAGACTAAAAGGCTTACAATTCACAACAATTTACTTTCAGAGATCACACTTGTAGTATATGGACGGACCATTTGCCTCTTGATCGAACATTATATTTCATGAGTTTGTTCTTTCTATGATCATCTTTCAAGTGAATGCATTTTTTTTGCAAGTTTTGGTGACTCTGAGCTATATATATGTTTGACTTCTTTGTTGGTTATGTTATCTTCTTCGTTATTTCTGCAAGTGCTAGTTCTTCTCGGAGATTTTAGAAATCTCATACGTATTAAAGACTTTCTGATTTTCTTGTTGCATTATCAAGTTAAAAAACAAATCAGTCACACTAAGCCTTCAGGTTACCAAACTGATGCCAGCTTCAGTTCTAAAAAACAAGATATTAAGGTTCTTGCTACTTGAATTCGTTGGTTCTGCAAGAGCTAGGTTTTTTGTGGAGATTTTAGGAATCTGAAACGTATTAAAGACTTTCTGATTTGCTTGTTGCATTATCAAGTTAAAATACAAAGCAATCAGACTAAGCCTTCAAACTACCAAACGAATGCCAGCTTCAGTTGAAAAAAACAAGATATTAAGGTTCTTGCTACTTGAGTTTCCTTAAGTTTTAAGGTGCACATGTTCCCGTATTGGCCTTTGCGTGTGGTATTCCTTTTAATGGAATGTGGCTGTTTGCTTCTTAACCATTGTTCAAGCTAATTTTTGTGAAAATTGGCTTGTGGTTGGAGCCTGGTTTCTTTTAACCTGGCTGATTACCTTGGTTTTGTACTTACTCAAATCTACGGATTCTGGTTTTTGTAAGAACAATCTATAGGTTAGTTCTAAGTTGTTATACTTGACCTTGGAACTTTATATGTTTTTTTATCTTGAATGGTAAAGTTGTTAATACCTCTTCATGAGGTGAAAAAAAAATACATATATATATTTTGGACCTACGGTCTGCACTGTTTGGCAGGCTCTGTCTCGCTAGCAACATGGACAGCGCTGCGAAGTCTGGAAGTTGGAGGGGGCGGAAAGAGACTTTAGTTCAAAACAAAATTCTTCAAAACTAATACCTGAGAGGCACCACGCAGTAGGAATGCATGTCAGGTGCCTATTAATGCCTCGGGATCCCTGGGAGGTACCCGCAGGTCGGGATCCGTGGGAGGTACCGGAGATCCGTATGGAGGGGGGGGGGGGGGGGTTGGGGGACCTGATGCAAGGCAAGCATCGCTGCCGATCTGCGTGGGGCGATCTCTCCTTTCCTTGAACTGATGTGACAGGGAGGGGCGCGCCTCCCCGCAGCCTGTCCATCTCTTTCTTTCAACCAAAGAAACTTTACGCTATGCCTTAAAGTTAAGACTTATTAATCTAAACTTTTAGCTTTTAACCTTAAGATTAAAAAATCTTAAAAGATTGTAGTTGAGACTTAATCTTGGAGGCCTGTCCTTGTTAGGCTGTACTATCTCCTTCCTCCCTCTCTTTACCTGCAGATTTCCAAGGGAATGCAGATCTCCAAGGGAATGAAGAGAGCTGTGGTACTTAGGATTTGGAGAGGGGAGGAAGGGTTTGAAGTGATTTTCATAATTCTTTGGGGTCCATGAGCCATGTGGCACCATGGATTGGCCCCACATGGCTAGAAAGACCTAAAAGGGACAAATGGGGCCTTTCTTAGGCCCCACTTGTCCTTTTTGCATGAGGGTGGAGAGGAGCTTTTGGAAGGGGATAAAAGAGGTACATTCACTTCCTTTCCCTCATTCTCCCAAGTTGTTGTAGAGTTCTTTCGCTCTCAAGTTGCTTTTTTGAGGCCCTGTGCACTAGCTTTTCCCTTTTTGCAGTTTTTACACCGTAGCTCTCCATTTTTCCCTCTAGGTTTTTGCCTGTTTCTCCTTTATCCATGGACACCCCTATGGATGAGACTAGAGCTCCAAGTCCCGTCGAGATTGATATGGAGAACATGACGTGTGCCATTAATTTGTTACAGCAACAATTTGTGGACATGCGTTCAAAGCGTGAACGGGCGGAGGCTGAGATTCGGGCTATGTCCCAGACTCGACAAGCTCTCCTAAACACGATGTTTACTCCGGAATTTTTTATCGGAGAGAAGAAGGACAGACACCAAGATGTGGTGTTAGCCTGGTTAGACCGATGGACGTCACATTTTTCCATGCACGCTCTACCAGATAGCTCGCGTATTTCGACGACCATCATGTTTTTATGCGGTAAGACGTATTCTTGTTGGCAGGACCTTAAAGACCGAGCTACAGTCCCAATCACATGGGATGACTTCCAGGTAGCATTTGAGACTGCCTTTATGCCTGTCCTAGACGATTTTGAATATTATCATCGATTTGCCATGTTGCAAATGGGGACAAAGCCCTTGGACGTCTATTTGCAAGACTTCCAAGAGGCTGCTTCATGGTTTTTTAACCACATAGACGGGGTACTCCTAAAGCTGCATTTCATTTTGGGCTTGCCCAAGGAATATCAGTTGGAGGTACGTCGTAATCAGCCACAGTCCTTAGAGGATGTCGTGCGTTTCGTTCGGATTTTCGACGATACGCACACGATAACCCGCAAAGAGCAACCAAAGCCCGAAGCCAAAGACAAATCCTCTGTGGGCCCTTCTTTCAAAAAGGGCAAGGAGCACATGGTCGACGAAGCTTTTTCTTCGGGGAAGAAAAAGAAGCGCCCTCGGTTGGAGAGAGAGGACTTCGACAAGGCCAAAAGCGACGGGCTGTGTTTCTCCTGCATGGAGAAGGGGCACCTTTCCAAGGACTACCCGAAGAGACTGAAGAAGGGTGGCTGCTCCTTTAAGGCACCAGGTAATTCTTCTATTTCTTGCATTGATGTATCTCTTAAAGACGAATTAGTTTGTATGAATTGTTCTTTTAATACTGTAGTGTTTGGACCTCACGACCTCATTGGTATGAGTGGGTTCGTAGGCTGCCAACCTATGAGTATTCTTTTTCACAACAGTTCTACGCATAGTTTTATTAAGGCTAAGTTGGTGCAAAAGCTGCAGTTGACAACCGCAAGTATGTGGTTAAGATGGCAGCTGGTGGGGAGCAGCAGTTCTGGGACCACTTCGTCCCCCACGTGCCGTTGAAGATTCAAGACTATGTAAATAGTTTGTCTTTTCATGTCATGAATCTAGATAAGGTGGATGTAATTCTAGGAAAAGAGTGGTTCTTTGCTAGGAATGAGTCCTTAAAGAAAGACTATGTATCTCATTGTATTTCTTTCTTGCATAATGACTCATGGGTTTGTCTTAAAGGTGATGAGCCTGATCTACCTTTTG
Source organism: Diphasiastrum complanatum (assembly GCA_029204225.1). Classification (NCBI taxonomy): domain Eukaryota; kingdom Viridiplantae; phylum Streptophyta; class Lycopodiopsida; order Lycopodiales; family Lycopodiaceae; genus Diphasiastrum; species Diphasiastrum complanatum. The sequence continues at coordinate 61,372,256 of CM055093.1, forward strand.
TAACTGCTCATGAAGCGAATTAATGTATTTTGAATTCTGAGCATTTTTCGTATTTATGTTATTTGAAAGATGAACGTTACATAGATGCTTTTAGTACTCATAATGTTAATGTTGATGTATCGACTTTTCCTAAAGCTTTGTCTTTTACTGATGATAATTTAGAATCTTCATCTAAGGGCAAAATCTTCAAGAGACTTAGGGAGGAGTATAGTGATATATTTCTTGAGCAGTTGCCTGAGGGTCTTCCCCCCCTCACGGGGAGTAGACCATCACATAGATCTTCTTCCCGACAGCTCTCATGTATCGCTTTTTCCCTACAGGATGAGCCCGAAGGAAAAAGATGAAGTTGCTAGTCAACATAAGGAGTTATTACGTAAAGGCCATATTCGGCCTAGTAAATTCCCTTGGGGAGCTCCTATTTTGCTAACCGACAAGAAACGCGCTGATATTCGTCTTTGTGTTGATTACAAAAAGCTTAATAAAATGACAATTAAGAATTGTACCCCTTGCCTCAGATGGACGACTTAATGGACCGATTGAATGGTGCTAAGTATTCACCAGATTGGACCTTAGGTTAGGGTACCATCAAATTAGAATACACGAGGGGGATGTTTCTAAAACTGGTTTTCGTTCTAGATATGGCCATTACGAATTTTTAGTTCTACCCTTTGGTCTAACTAATGCCCTGGCAACCTTTCAGCAGATGATGAATGTTATTCTTTGTCCATATCTGGGGAAGTTTCTTGTGGTATTTTAAGATGACATATTGATCTACAGTAAGACTCTTGAGGAGCACGAAGCACATTTGCATACAGTCTTAGATAATCTAAGACAGGCAAAACTTTATGCTAAGGAGTCTAAATGTGAGTTTTTTCAAACTCGACTCAAGTATTTGGGACATATCGTTTCCGATCGAGGTCTTAAGATCGACTACGATAAGGTCCATAAAGTTCGTGATTGGTCTATCCTGAAAACCATTAGAGAAGTAAAATCTTTTTTGGGCTTCACAGGGTTTTTCCATAAATTCATTAAAGACTCTGCCTTAGTTGCATTGCCTCTAACGAATCTTCTTAAGGGAGTGAAGAAAGTCAAACAAAAAACTAAAAAGGGTAATAAGAAGAAGGCCGGAAGGCGTTCGAAGATCATTCCTCCTATAGTTTGGACTGATGAACTTAATCAAAGCTTTGAAGCTTTGAAGATGTTGGTGTCTACAATCCCTATCTTACACGTAGTGGACTCTATAGGATTTTTCCTAGTGAAAACAGACGCTAGTGACTATGCGGTAGGTGCGGTCCTTTACCAGGATGGTAGACCTGTGGCTTTCGAGAGCAAGAAGTTAGACCCAGATCAAAGTAGGCATTCTACTTATGAGAAGAAAATTTTTGCTGTCGTCCATGCGTGAAAGATCTGGAGACATTATTTGTACGGATCCAAATTTGTGGTTATGATAGATCATGAATCCCTTAAGTATATCTGTGATGCCTCGGACCTTAGAGGTCGTAAGGCCTGGCTAGTCGAAATTCATTCAAGAGTTCGAATTTGACATTAAGTACCATCGAGGTACGTCGAATTGTGTCGCTGATGCTTTGAGCCGGATTTCGGTCATATTTGGCAAGATGTCCTGGCAAGACGCTTTTTAATAAGAGACAATCTTGGAAAGTAGGATTCCAAGAAATCTCACGAAGAGAAGATATTTGTTGATTATTCCATTTGGAATGGTTTGCTTTTCCGTAGAGAAAAAGTCTGTGTGCCAGATATCGCGGACATTACAGCCCAAATCCTACACGAGTGCCACGATAGACCCAACGCGGGACACCATAGTATACAGAGGATGTTTGACCTTGTTAAGAAAGAATTTTATTGGCCAAAAATGAAGGGTCATGTCGAGGCATACGTTCAAAAGTGTAAACAATGCCAAGTAAATAAAGCAGAAAGACTCAAAGCTTTCCTACAGTGATGCTAGCTGGGCATCCCTCAAGGACAACTGTAAAAGTGTCTCAGGAGGATGCACCATCGTGTTAGGAGCAGCAATTCTCTAGGTCAGCAAGAAGCAGACCATTGTGGCTCAGTCATCCTGTGAAGCAGAGTACGAATTTGACATTAAGTACTGTCAAGGTACGTCGAATTGTGTCGTTGATGCTTTGAGCCGGATTTCGGTCATATTTGGCAAGATGTCCTGGCTGGAAGCTCTTGAATAAGAGACAATCTTGGAAAGCATGATTCCAAGAAATCTGGCGAAGAGAAGATATTTACTGATTATTCCATTTGGAATGGTTTGCTTTTCCGTAGAGGAAAAGTCTGTGTGCTAGATATCGAGGACATTACGGCCCAAATCCTACACGAGTGCCACGATAGCCCCAACGCGGGACACCATAGTATACAGAAGATGCTTGACCTTGTTAAGAGAGAATTTTATTGGCCAAAAGTGAAGGGTCATGTCGAGGCATACGTTCAAAAGTGTAAACCATGCCAAGTAAATAAAGCAGAAAGACTCAAAGCTTTCCTACAATGATGCTAGTTGGGTATCCCTCAAGGACAACTGTAAAAGTGTCTCAGGAGGATGCACCATCACGTCAGGAGCATCAATTCTCTAGGTTAGCAAGAAGCAGACCATTGTGGCTCAATCATCTTGTGAAGCAGAGTACGTTGCAGTAGCAAAAATGGCTAATGAAATCATTTGGCTCAAACAGTTCCTTGACGAACTGGGCAAAACAAGGAGTGAGCTTCTGATTTTGCAGATGGACAATACATCTGCAATACATTTGACAAAGGATCCTGTGTTTCATTCAAGGATGAAACACATCGCAATCGAGTATCACTTGATAAGGGATCTGATCGGGAAGAAGATGTTGTAGACTATCTTCATTGGAACAAAGAAGATGGTGGCTGACATTTTAACAAAGGCCTTGGACAAAGGTCTGTTTGAGAAACAGAGGAGCAGTCTTGGAGTCATTAAGCCACCACGTTTTGAGAGGGAGCTGAAGAAACAAAACGTTTCTATTACCAAAGCTTTGCTAGCTTTTAGCCCTCAGTCTGACGAAAAGACACGAAGCAAAAATGTTCGTGAACACCCTGACGAAAGACATGAACGCGAAAAGTTAGCGAAAGAAAATTTTTCGTGATACAACAGGAGAAAGTCAGACGACGCAAAAGTCAAACGACTCGAAGCGACACAAAAATCTTCGCGACACCTTTTTGACCTTCATGCTCCAAAGGATCAGGAAGATCATGCAAGTACCATGAAGTACACAAACCCCTGATATGACATAATCATGTCAGCGAAAGAGCGTTCAGACGTGTCTAACCCACCTCTCTTGTAATCCATAATTAGTTATAGATTGTTTAGTCTATCTAATGTGGTGTGCTACTCTGAATGTATAAGATACATATAGTAGCAAATAGACAAAAATACAGACTACAGAATCGAAGTCCGCCTGCGAGCGAGATGTTTTGTAAGCAGGATCCACAGAGATCCAAGAAGTCCGCTAGTCAGCAAGACGTTACTTGTGGGAAAACACCGCTTCTCTCACGCCAATGCATTGTGTGGGTCTGTCATACAATGCTCAAAATCAAGAGGATCAATAGAAGATACTGTTGCTATTACACACATATCACTCTTATCTTTGTTTGATCTTGAATGAATAACTATCTGCTATCGCTTGTGTATCTCATTCACTTGTTTTATCAATTTCGCACATTGGTTCAGTTTTTGTTGAATGCTGTATTAATCTAAAACGTAAATCAGCAATGTTTGTCTACTTTATGGAGGATTGTAGGAATGATATAACAAGCAGTGACCAGCAATCATATCTAATGTCCACCCGAATTCATTTCATTCATGATTACTTTGATTTCGCTTTAGCAATGTCAATATCAGAGCCTGTTCAAGTTTCCTATTCGTTTCATCCAGTTTCGTTTCATTTCGTTTCGTTTCATTATAGAGCCTAATTGATGTTTGCAATTTGCGTTCCACATTCTTCGCATCACTTTCTCCCATCATTCTCAGGTTCATCCAAGCTTACATCCTCATGCAAGTCTGCCTGCAAAATACGGAACTGAGTAGATAGCTCCTCTTTCTCTTGTGTCTCCTCCATCACGATATCTTCCAAACCCACCTCTGGGACGTTTTCTCTATCAGTAGACATTTCAATATCTTCTAGACCACTTGAAAAACGTTGTGACTCAACCTCAACTCTCTTGTACATTGACGTTGTCAAAATCATTCTACAAAAAAAATTCAAAACGAATACATTTAATCATTCTACAAAATTTACAACACTGGAATTTATTTATAGATAGCATCTTAGTATGGATTATAGAGCTAATTTGCAAGAAAAAACTGATCTATCATAAAATGTGACCCATTGTCCAAAAACAACAACAAAAATGAAAAACATATTTTTTTGCTTTTTTAAAAGTAATCAATAAACCAAACTCCTCATTACAATGTCAGAACTCAATAAAGATATCCCATGAGTCTCCATTTGTGTCTTATATACTATTTACAAAACACAAACATTCAATTCAAAATGCAAATAAAATTCACATTGTTTTCCATGAAATAATTTGACAACAAAAAACGTCTGATATGGAGTGTTCCAACCAACCATTAATTATAAACCAAATAAAGATATCTATTTTTTTCCAAAACAGTATCAACAATACATCTCATTCAAAAACAGATTATTGAAGTTTAAAAACGTTCAAAATCTCACTGATGGCCTCGGCAAAAAATAATGCCATGGCAGCCCACCTCCATAGCATGCCGGCGTGCTATGGAGGTGGGCTACAAGGGCAAATTTTTGTTTTCCATGCCCAACGATGCACAGGATTTGCTCAGTGATGTTTTTTTTTGTTGCACAATAGCAAAAATTATACTTGGGTCAATAGACTTCAAAGCGTTCATATTGAATAGAGATTTGAACTGGATTAACCTCTCCTTTGACAACAACATAAATAACCTCAACTTGTTTTTCAATCAATCAATAGGAATTGGGCTATATGCTGCCTGTGGAGCGCTGGCCAGGGCAAAAAGGTTTGCCCTGGCATCCCACCTTAGGTGGGCTACCAGGACAAATTTTTTGTTGCCCTAATAGGGCTGCCTGTGGGGCGCTAGTGGCGTGGTGTTGTAAAGCTACCTTTACAAGCTTTACTTCCGGCGCCATCGGCGCCAGCTATGTCCCTGGCGCCAGCAGGTCCCCTGCTGCTCCTGGCGCCAACGGCGCCGACACCGCTCCCGGCGCCACTGTGACCAGAATCCAACCGGCGCCAAGTTCCTATGGCTGAAAATCTTTAATCGGTTCTAGCGGAGTCCAGGGAGCTCAGATCGATGTGCAATCACCTCACACGATCTAGGCATGATTAAAGGAAGCCTGGGGATCAATAAAATCTAGAGAGAGAAAATGACTTTCTAGAAAGAGAAAATCCTAGAGAGAGAAAAACGTGCTTTACTAGCTTGGGTAGAGTGCTTGGTATGAGGGGGGGTGCCGAATCACACCAATACTATAGGGGAGTGCGGGTTACGACTCAGGGCGAGCTCCAACCAAGTCTCAGCCTCCCTTGCTGGAATGTTGTCATGGCTCTCGCCTTTGCATGCTAGCGCCCCGGAGACTAGGGTCGGTCACACACTTGAAATGTAACCTTCTTAGATTTATCAATAAAGTGGGATTTTCCTCAAACTGATTCTGATTACCTTCTGGGTTTCAGTGTTCGGTAAAAGCGCCAGTTGTAAGGCCGCTTTCAAAATTTTTAACTTGGCACATAGCTGAGGGTCGTATCCCGGGACGCCAGTGGTATGCCGTTGGGACCATTCGGTCCGTGGCACCAGCGGTATGCTGTCAGGACCATTTGGTCCAGGAACTGGTTGTTTCCATATCTATCGCAGCTTGTGGTTCTAAGTGTTCCTTGCATGAACGTGAATGGGTGAATCTCTTGGGGAACGGGCTCTAACCTGTCGGCTGAGTTGGATGGCTTGCTTGGGTGGACGTTACCTGTTTATGGGTGTCCAGTCTGGCGTGGCGCCAGGTTGGCTTCCAACGCTCGTGACGAAGCTTTCAGTTGGTTAAGTCTGATGTAAGTCAGACCGCTTGCTTGGAATGGATGTTACTCGTTTGTAACGAAGCTTCGAGTTGGTTAAGTTTGATGTATGTCAGGCGGCTTGCTTGGAGGGAAGTCACCCACATCGGGACCCCCGATCTGGCATGGCGCCAGGTTGGATCTCAATGTTGGTTTTCGGAACTTCAAGTTGGTTAAGTCTGATCGTTGTTGGCGAGTTGGCTGCTTGTATGTCAAGTGGGTTTGGATGGCAAGAGTTGAAGGTTGGGAAGCTAAGTCGTGGTTCCCGGCTCCCTTTGGGATGCCTGCGCTACACGTGGTATGGAGGTGGGCTGCCAAGGCAAATGTGTTTTGCCCTCGCTAGCGCTGCTCAAGGCTGCTTGTGGGGCACTGGCTAGGGCACAAAAAATTTGCCCTGGCAACCCACCTCCATAGCACGCTGACGTGCTATGGAGGTAAGCTACCAGGGTCAATTTTTTTGGAATGGCAGCCCACAGATCATAACAAAAATTCAAAACATAACGTTAGAAAGGATGATTGATTGCATACCATCAAATGGTTGGATCTTGCTCTATTATCGGCTGGATCTTCCTTGCTTTCTTGTTCACAGGCTCTTGCTCTCTCTGCCTTGCATTGGTTTACCTGCCTTTCTATTGTTCTCTGTCTCTTTCTCTCACTCTCTCTCGCTGTCTAACTCTATCTCTCTCTCACTCTCACTCCATTAGGACCCTTTTTGGACTCAAAAGGGCCTCTTCCTTGCCTAAACAGGTTTGTTAATCATAATTAGTTTAGTGTTAATCAATCCTACGTGGCACTTTTACCTTGGGTTACCACATAGAGTGAGCAAGAGTTAAGGGCTAAATATAGGTCCCATCATCCATAGACTTTTGTAAGTACTTTGTAAGGCAAGACTAGCATATTCATTGTCTTGGTTCCAATAGGACAACAGCTAGGGCTCTAGGTGGGACATAGACTTGTAGGCCTCATTTAATGCCCAAGTACATTTCAAATTTCAAAATTGCTTATGAATTTTAATCAATCCACTTTTGTGTCCCCCTTCACATTCAAACTAAGACTACCTCACTTTCATTAGCCTTTCACATACCAAATAATTTATTTTTTTCAGATGGATATGATTTTTTTCATTTCGCCATGGATTTAGTCTGTTTGACCTCAGAACCTCAAAAAAGGTGTTTATAAGTCGGTTTGTTTTTATTAGTTTGCAAACAAAAATATATCCCGGAAGCTAGTTTTTCGTTTTTTTTTGGCCCGAAATCGCGATTTTTGGTCGTTTCGCTTCATCAGAAGGCCAAAAATTGCATTTCAGACCAAAAAAAAAAAAAAACACTGCCCAAAATCGCGCCTTACCGTGATTTTGAAATTTTTTTATTATTATTATTATTTTTTTGGTTTGAAACGCAATTTTTGGCCTTCTGTTGAAGCGAAACGGCCAAAAATCGCGATTTCGGGCCCAAAAAAACGAAAAACTGGCTTCCGGGATATATTTCTGTTTGCAAACTAATGAAAACAAATTGACTTATAAACACCTTTTTTGAGGTTCTGAGGTCAAACAGATTAAATCCATAGCGAAACAAAAATGTATCCCCCGGAGGCCAGTTTTTCGTTTTTTTGGCCCGAAATCGTGATTTTTGGCCGTTTCGCTTCAGCAGAAGGCCAAAAATTGCGTTTCGGACCAATTTTTTTTTTTTTTTTTTCAAAATCACGCTAAGGCGCGATTTTTGGCCGCCTTAGCGTGATTTTGAAAAAAAAAAAAAATATTTTTTTTGGTCTGAAACGCAATTTTTGGCCTTCTGATGAAACGAAACGGCCAAAAATCGCGATTTTGGGCCAAAAAAAAATGAAAAACTGGCCTTCGGAATATATTTCTGTTTGTAAACTAATAAAGACAAATTGACTTCTAAACACTTTTTTTGAGGTTCTGAGGTCAAACAAACTAAATCCATGGCGAAATGAAAATGTATTTCAAAGCTCAATTTTGAAAAAAATGATATCCATTTGAAAAAAATAAATTATTTGTTATGTGAAAGGCTAATGAAAGTGAGGTAGTCTTAGTTTGAATGTGAAGGGGGACACAAAAGTGGGTTGATTAAAATTCATAAGCAAGTTTCAAATTTGAAATATACTTGGGCTTTAAATGAGGCTTGCAAGTCTATGTCTCACCTAGAGCAGTAGCTGTTGTCCTATTGTTGGCTACTAGGTACTGTGTGTAGCTATTGTTGGTTACTAGGTACTTTCAAGTGTATCCATGTAGGGTTAATGTAGGGTTAATGCTAGAGGTGTACTTTGTGGGCCCACACTTGATGTAATCTACACCATTGAATCTGCCATGTCATATGGACCATTCCTGCTCAATTGTCACACTTTTATTGGTACACGTGTCGTCATTAACACTAATCCAGATTAGTGAAGAGGCCCTTTTTGAGTTCAAAAAAGGCCCTAATGAATTTCTCTCTTTCTCACTCTCACACAAACTCTCGCTTTATCTCTCTCTCTCTCTCTCTCTCTCTCTCTCTCTCTATATATATATATATATATATATATATATATATATATATATATCCTCTCGTTTGCCTCGCTCACTAGTCCTCTCTCTCTCTCTCTATCATTTTTAACATTCTAATTCATTTACTCATTCACTCTCTCACATTTACACACAAACACAAACACACCTAGCATACATACCACACACTAGTGCTCACTCTCTCATTATCGTTTCTCTTTCTCTCTCTCTCTCTCTCTCTCTCTCTCTCTCTCTCTCTCTCTCTCTCTCTCTCTCTCGCTCTCTCTCTCTCTCTCTCTCTCTCTCTCTCTCTCTCTCTCTCTGTACTGTGGAATAACAACTGGATGGAAAACAATAAGAAATAACACCGGGGTTAATTCATAATGCATGCCAGCTCTATTGGTCGGTGTGGCAGGCATAAAAACGTCGTGAAATTTAATAGAGAGATATCCCACTGCAAGCAATCACTGTCTAAAGATAGCCGCTAGTAATGATTGTGACGACATGCCTATATTTGTGAATATATGATAGTGCTTTTAAGCTTTAAAATAAAAACAAAAAAGTACCTTGAATTCTTCTAGGTTGATTTTGAAGCCTGAGCAACATGTAGTTCAATGGTCGTGGAAAAACATTTACCTTTACAAAAAACAACGAAATAGGTGTTTTCTCAAATTAGCCAATAATAAATTGTTGGACTGATTTATGAACTTTAAGTTTTCTTTTCCATCATTGTTTATAAATGGAAAAAACCTTACATCAAAAAAATATAGCTATAGTGTCAAATCAACTTAGTACTTGCCTCAAATCTCAAATCTCATAAATGTAGATTAAACTTTGAACACTTAGTCTTAAATCCACTAAAACGTCCTAAACCTACAAAATTACATGTTCAAAACTTACATGGTCCCTTAAATACAAAATGAAAAGAAAGAAGTGAAATGTCAAATGTATCATTTCGTGTTTTTATTTGTCGATTTTTCGTTAGCTAAGATTTGGTTTGGGCTAAGATGATAGAGATAGCATAGGTTGAGGCTTAAGATCTTGTGGCTACTTATTGACGATTAAGGAGTGGTGCATGGGCCTTGGAGGGTATAAGTATACCTATTGGGCTCTCACTAGTCTATGCTTGATTTCATGATTGATAGCTACATGTTGCTAGAGTGATTCCTCATTCCCCTTTGAGATTGATCCATAGCTTGGGGGCTAGATCTGTTCGATCTAGGTTTGGTTGCGTTGGTTTGTCCACCATCTGTTCCCTTGTTGGTTGCTTGTATTGGCATGTTTAGACAATATCCTGTGTGTAGGACCTTATTATGAGTCTAGAATCGACCTTTTTTCCCGACGACCAAAATTAAAAACTACATCTAACATTGCATCCAATGATTTTGATCCGAGTTGTATCTGACAACTTAGAACCAAAGTTGCATCAGACGATTTCGATCCGAGTTGCATCCGAGAACGACTTGCATCCGATAACGTACAACCGATGGTGCATCCGACAACTAGATTCGACGGGCTTATACATTGTTGCATCCAATGATCAGATCTGATAGTTGCATCTGACAAGTTTAGGTCTGACGACTTGCGTCCGACGGTACATCTAACGTTCAGATCCGACGAGATACACCCGAGATACCTCCGATCTATACATCCAATTTACATCCGACGTTGCATCAGACGTGCATCCGACGATTCCATCCAAGTTCTTGTTTCGTAAGTCTAATTCTAATTTACTCTAAATTCATGCCATTACATTTGACAAATTTTCCTATACAGACTTTATCCAATTTCTGTATTTGAATCTATCAAGCACATATCAATTGTAAATTACATCCGATATCCTACTTCCGACGACCTCGAATAGAGTTGAATCCGACGTGCAGCCGATAGTTGCATCTGAGATTGTAACTGATAGCAGATCCGACAGCTTCCATCCTCTCATTGAGTTTACATCCGACACTATCACTAAGTTTACATCTGACACTGTCACAATAGTTACATCCGATGAGCTTCTGCTCGGATGCATCGACAGATCTATTTTTAGAATTACCTATTCTAAACTTGATTCTATTTTAAGGTACTATCAACCAATTATTCAAAAAAAATCAAAACAAAAGACTGATCCGACAATGGCCATCTGTTGCAAGAGATTCTTAAACTGGTTAATGTGACTCTGAAGAGAATCACCAGTAGACATCTTGAATGTGAAGAATTTCCTTCATAGATGTAACTTAGTTGTTACGTCCCTCACGTCATATAGTGAGTTCAGGATGTCCCAAACGTCTCTTGATGTTTTAGCTTTAGCTATGTGTCCAATCTGTGTATCTGATATATTAAGGATAGTAAGCGTGAAAGCTTTACCATCCTTCGATTTCCACTTTGAGTCACCGTCTTTAGGTTTTCATTCTGCACTTGTAACAACATCCCATAATTCACTGGCGATTAGCAAGGTCTTCATCTTAGATTTTCACAAATAATAATTGGATCCATTCAACTTGTCTGTGATAAGACCTTACTTTGAGAATCCATCTGGAACTTAGTCTGTCGACTATATCGATGACACTAAGATGTAGTAATGCCAACAATAAGAAACTGATTCTCGGATACTGAAAGGTTTAAAAGAACTAAAGAGTACGATATCAATTTGATATCGCGAATGATAACAAGTATTAGAGCTTTCGCTCTGACATCATATTAGAATCAAATAAAGTAGCAAAATTGCTCTAATACCATGTCGGTATTAGATAAAGAGTAATGATTTCGCTCTCATACCATGTCAGAAAGTGGTGTGCAGAAGATAGATCTAGTTCGAAAAGAAACGAATGAAATCTATTTGTGTGTCTAGAAGAAAAACTTTTCGTGCATGGCCGCGAAATAAAGTATTTTCATCTTTCCATTGCAAGACTACGCCTATCAATTTCAAACAAGACAATAGTGATAGAAATCACGTTTGAACTTATAGTAACTAACTTTGAAATTGCCAGTACTATAGTGATTACGTAGCCAAACAATTAAGCATTGAAAATTATCAGACAAATAATTAGTCGCGAATTGTTTGCAAAGAAATACAAAAATGCATACTTGAGATGAAAGTTGAATGCAATGAAGGATAGTATTGATTCAATATGAAAATATACATGAGCACAATAAGTTGTGGATCGAAGCCGCGTACTCTATGCTATCTCTGAGCGCCTAAAATGAAAGTCTAAATTAAGCTCAATGCTGATAAGCAGTGGCACAATAGCAATCTTTAAAAGTACTCTAAGAAGTGAGCTAGAATTCTCAAGAGTGTTCAAGCTCCCAGGCTTGAGAGAGAGAGAGAGAGAGAGAGAGAGAGAGAGAGAGAGAGAGAGAGAGCGAGAGAGAGAGAGAGAGAGAGAGAGAGAGAGAGAGAGAGAGAGAGAGAGAGAGAGAGAGAGAGAGAGAGAGAGAGAGAGAGAGAGAGAGAGAGAGAGAGAGAGCTAACTATTCAAATGCTTCTAATAATTCTGATTTTCAATGAATTAAAATGTATGAATATGAATAGCTATTTATACTAAGAAATTAGGTCATCAATTGCGATCGCCAGTTGGTTGGTGATCCACTGGCATCCATCGGGTCCTTGTCATTGATTGTTGATAAGCGGTGAAGTTTGCCGTAAACGTTCTATCTGCATAAATGAACCAACACTGTAGCTCTGTAGAAATGAACTTAAACAGCCACAGGCGACACTGTCAGGTTTTTCACGAAAAAGGCGAAAAAGAAAAAGGTGCAGTGAGATCTCATTTAGGATTGGTCCACAAATTGCTAGAGTCATTTCTGTGATTTTACACGAGATTTCTCTTAGGCGAAAAATGCGAAAAAGGCGACACTGCATTTTTCAATGGGATTTCTGACTGTAGACTATGTAAAGACACTTGTAAAACTGCAGACTATGTAAAGACACGGGAAAATCCGCAAAACTGGACAAACAATGGATGAAGATTAAAACCGATTAGACGATTGGTAAGAAGGAGAATAATCCAACATGGAGTAGCTATGGTGATTGATTGATGTGATCTGTAGACTGCGCGTCTAGATCCTATCAAAATTTTATATCTCATCTCTCAACCTATGCTAAGCAAAGGTCATGTTTGTCGCCTGTTGTGATTTTTATATGAACATTCGGCCTTTTTTATATTCTTGTTCTTTTGTTTTTAGATTCCTACAAATGTCTCAAATCAGGGTTTGGCAACCAATCAACCATGCTAATCTTTAGAGTGTATGACAAGCCATTTGTTCTACTTTACGAAAGGTTGTGAGGGACAAAAGCTCTATGAGCTTTTCCTTTAGACTGCGGAAATTGCATGAACCTTTAAAGCACAATGACATGGAAAATAGCAGTGGTAGATGAGGATGATTGCTTCACAAATGTGCTTATGAAAGCCCTAGACAAAAAAGTCTTCCTATACATACTAGAAGTGAAAATTTGTCTTTGTGAGCATCTGAGTATGAGAAACTTCTTTGATGAAGCACTAAAGACCATTGTGATTTATCTTCTTCTCTTTTTTTCTAATCTTGTATTAGTAAGCGATTCTTCTCTATGCTTGGCATGTGTTTTGTTTATGCATTTTTATTTTTGTTACATGTCACACACACACACACACACATCCATGTCGTATTACATTTCGAAAAAAGGTAATAGGGCTTATAGAGTGCTAGATTGTAAAAAACTGACCTACATCCAATACACCAAAAACTCTAAAGTTCTTAAAATGGAGTTGCAAAGATAAAGGTGGAGGGTCCGAGATTGAGAGAAAGTAAAATAGTTCACATAGTCCCTCTTCAAATCAAGACCAAACCCTTTGAACCCTTTTATTTTATAGCATAACAGGTTAGAACAAAGATGTACAAGTTTTACAATACAAGGTACCATAAAGCGAACCAAGTTTTAGGATACTCAGTTATTACTTGCCACCATCTCAAAACGCAAAACTGCACGAGCTAGTACAGTGGAGAAGACAAGTGTCATAGTTGAGCATCAATTGTTATCCGTGTCCAAAACAAGATTCACTACTTTATTAACATACATTTAGTTGCCTAACATGCGTCCAACCTTTACAACCATAGTGTACTTACTAGCAATACGTTCTGCCCTTAGCACGAAACCGTATCAGGGCATAAGCCATACTGATTAGTTTTAAGGCATAAGAAACACATGCAATTTAAAGAGTAACATTTAACATATGTATGTCATTTAGACCTACCAAAGCCTTATACTATTCAACCATTATTCTACAAAACATAAGTGTATGCACATTCCGATCATATAGTCAATGCATGCCACAAAAAATGGATTAGACAATTGAGTGATAAATCATATGTACATACGCAACAACCCCAACTTACATCATGTAAGCGATGTCGGTTATTCAAAACTTAAACATTGCAGCGACAATTTTTTTCCTTATGTTATCCTCATATGATTTTACATAACATTCTTAATGGGTATAAAATATTAAAAATAGCTCTATAGTTGTCCATTCAATTTTTCATCAAAAAAGTAAAACCCTAGAGTGCAAGTCTTTTAGTTTGCATATGATTGTGGTGTAAGTGCCATGCTTGAACTCATGAGGAATAATTTGCTTGAGTTCTAAGCACGTCCTTTATCTTTGCACAATACATAACAATTCCTCTACTTACCATTTCACAATTCGAATAATAGATGGTAGATGACAATGAATCCAAAATTTCAACAAAAAAGGGGTGGTCTATCTTAATGAACTTCTAGAAAAATCTTCACAATTTTGCTAAAAGAAAACAAGGAGCTTTGGTAAAGTGGTAGCTAAAGTAACGAAGAATTGTCATGTTATTTTGCTTATTGAAAGGGTGTCTGCTTCATAGATGGTTATTTTTGTTTTGACCCACATAAGGTATACAAGCTTGGCCTTGATCAAGAGATATAAGCATACTAGCTAAAAAATGTAAGGCAAGGGCACTCTACACATGCATCTATCATAAGCCATTCATCACACATAATGAAAGGACACTTTGGATGAAAAAACAAATTATAGATTTGGCTTTTTCTCGGGTGTGGAGAGATTGTAAAACAAAATATAAGTGTTGGAGCAATTGCTACATCAAGATTTCTCTTCAAAAGCTAAGTATGGACTCACTCGATCTCACTCACACTCATAGTAGCTCGAGATCCAAGAGTATGCAAATGAAGCAAAATGATTGGACCTCTAAAACACCACTTCTTACTGTGATTGGACCTCCTACATGCCACCTCTTTCAATGATTAAACCATCTCGGTGCACCTCAGAACATGATTAGCCCAAATTGACAAATGAGATCAAGAGGTGCTATGTCACTAATCCTCTAGCATCAAGCCCAAGTGTAACTAGCCTACACTACCACGAGCTGATCAACTTCTAAAATTGGCCTAATCAGTTATTTACAAGTGTAAAATGAGTGGTTTTGAAAGAGGACCCCCAAACCTCAAGATAGATGGGTTTCCAATTTCACATTCTCCCCTAAAAGATATTTATCTACTTTAACATGGATCTTGGAATCAATCCAATATTAGATCTAAACTTGATAAAAGTACTCTTGAGCAATGGTCTGGTGAGGAGATTGGCAATACATGACGATGATCCAATATGCTCAAAGTTCATTTCTCCTCAAATGACTTTTTCCCTAAGAAAGGGTGTGCAATCTGAATATGTTTGCATCTTACATGAAAAATAGGACTGTGCAAGAGCTTGGGCCGAGATGTTGTCACACTTGATGATAGGTAGATCTCCATCCTTGATGCACTTAAGCGAAGGGCTCATTAAGCTAATGATGATAATGGAAGATTACATTATGAAGTTGAATCCTATTTTCATATTTGGTGACAGTTTTGTAGACTTGCAACATAAATTCATGCTGAAATGTCTTGATGGGGTTGAGCAAGTCCTGAGGAAGTAGTACTAAGTAGTCAATAGGATGTCGTTGAAAAATCTAGAAGTTTTAGATATGATAGGTAAAAATCAGCTCATTTAAGGTGGATTAGTTTATAGAATCTATTAGCAACAACACAATTTGGTAGTGGGCAAGACTTTTGAGTTGGGAAGATTTAGAAGCCAACATAAGGTGCTCTATCCATAATGTTGATATCAAAAGAAGGAAAGGAGAATAACTTTAACTAAATTTCAAAGGCCTTCAGAAAAGGGTGTAAAATTGTAAACTAGTGTACACAAGATAAGAGTAATGAAGTAAAGTATAATGTGAGATTAGGGATTCAGAATCTTTAAAAACCAAATCAAGCCATGTCTTAATTATGGAAATCGGCTGAGAACTTTATTCTCTTTACAGATTCAAACAAATCACTTATGTACAGCCATTCTTTTTGGACACAAATCCAGTACATTATCATGTTGCAATTGCCAAAGTAGTGAATTACAGAATAAAGATTCTATCAGTCACCTGTGGGAGTTGGAAGAACAGTATTTCTCTAGAATGATGAAGATTGCTTATTAGATGCTCGTGCATGTGCCAAGTTCTTGGTCACTACTGTTGTGGCAAGAAACTTTGTGAGCTGGGCTCAACCTAACAGATGAAGTCATTCTCGGCTTTTGTGTTGATGATCATTGGTTACTGTTCGGCAGCCATTTCAACAAGTAGAAAGTGAGCCCCTTTCTCATTGTCTGCTTCGAGTTTGAGGCTGAAAGATGACATTGTCTCCGATTTGATCTGCAAAATATAAATTTCATATGAGTATTACCTTCCTTCAAAATGATGGATTCATGGAATAGACGAATCACTCTCTCCTTGAGCGCCTACAATAGAATTTGAAATTATGTGTTCCTAAATTTTGCATAGGAAACGCATTGAGGTCTGAAATCTTACTTCCAAAGCATCTCTAGCTGTTAGATTACAGCCTTCGTTGGCGGATAAACCACCTTCAATGCACACCAAATATGCTTGGCTTTTGCTTTGGAGGACAAACTCTTGTACTGCACCAGCTTCAGCTTCTGATACATATATATTAACGTCTTGGTGCATGGGGATGATTCCTTCTCCAGTATCCTTGTGCAGCCCAGGCCCATCGTATCCATCGTAGCTCGTAGTGACATGTTGAAGTTTGTTATGCCGATCTTCCTTGCTGCAAATCAAGGAGATTTTACCAAGTTAGAGAATTGCGACACGCTGCTTAATAATTGGAAATGCCCCTTGGTCATCTTCGTTGGTACAGGAGGAGCTTGGCTTTCTTCACATAAATCAAGACATGTCAAACGCGAAAATGAAGTCATGATGAGACTAACCTGAATAGTCTGGATCCGTAGTTTGGGGTGAGGCCGCTCCGATTAGGTTTGATCCAGATTTGTAGAAAGCGAAGCCTGCATAACCAGCATCCGCATCATGATAAGAAGAAAATGCATTTCAGTATGAGCTATAGCTCAAAAGGGTATATAGTTACTTTTGCAGTAAAAATTTTATGATATTCCTACATTTCGTTGCTGGCTTTGTTCTTTTCAAAATGAGTGACCCCTCTCCCTGCACTCATGTATTGTACACAACCGCGCCCTAACGTCTCTGCCGTTCCCATGCTGCCAATTGCACGTCAGAGTGAACGAATTAGTGAAGTACACATCATGTGAATTAAAACAGAATAAAGGGCAGTATATAGCTAAATTCAAACTGAAATCCTGTAGCTATTTGGATTTCAGTTTTAGAAGAATATAGTGGGGTAGTCAGGTGACATCCCGGGAGGCTGTCCAACCTGTCTTTGTGCGTGAGTTGGCCATTTACAACGTACGTAAAGATCTCCATATCTCTATGAGGGTGAGTTTCGAAGCCTGAGCGTGGCTGCCCAGAACACATTCAGAAAAAACAAGCCCTGGTTAGATTAGATTCCTGACTTTAGCACACGATTGTGTGATTCAGCAAATACGTCGTTCTTCCAGAGTCCGGAATATACAGCTCACCTTCACCAAATAATCATTCAAAAGTCGAAGCACTCCGAATTCCATGTTTCTGGCGAAGTTGCACAGGAATAACAAATACCCCATGTGAGCCGTCAAGAGAGATTACCCAAAACATTAAAATTATCTCAGTACTGATTGTGAAGACATACTGAGGCGATTGCAACTACTTATTATATGGGATTGACAATCAAGGTTGATCTGTGGATATATAATCGAATAGTATCTGGGAGTAGACTGCGAGTAGACTGAGAGCTGCTGCAATATACTAGCCAGAATGAAGCTATAGATCCTTGCTACGTTGAATTTGAATAGCATGGAATATGAGTACCTAAAGTGAAAACGGCTCTCAAGCCTCCAAGTGGGCTTGGACACATATAAATCGCTGGCTGGAATGTCCCTCAACATCTTCCTTAATACAGGCAGCGCCAGTGAGCACGCTCACTATAATCAGCATCAATCAAGCAACCCATTAGACAAAATCAATAAATCAGGTGAGATATTCTCAACTGATATCCCAGGCCACATATATACAGTCAGCCTTCGATATTGAATCAAACCAACTATAACAGAGAGCCCAAAAACCAAAGAGGTACCAACAAAACAGTTTATAATAGGTCAGTATAATCCTTACCCAAGTGTCACTTCAGTATAACTAGAAGCAAACAAATCTAAGGTTAGAAAGCTGGCCGAATAAGGCAGGCTCCTCTTCCAGCTAGGGGAGTATGAGAGAGCGTGGCAGGCAAGCTAGGAACTCAATTGGCAATCAAGCTTGAATTCATGCTTGATAATAGGCCGGACCCACTTGTATTGAAATGAAGAGAACATGTATAAATGATTGTAAATTATCACTATATATACTGAATTTTAGGGCTTTGGCCTCAAATCCTATTGGCCAATTCTTACTCTCTAACTATTAGAATTTGAATTTTAGAGGGAACGATTTGGGTGGAAACCCCTGTTATTCACTAGCTTGACTTTTAGGCCCTGTGACATTAAAAGTCCCGCAAAAATGGCCTAAAGTCCTTCTATTAACTTCTAAATAATTAAATAACTATGTGATCATCGGATTGGACTTACACACATACGGTGCCAAATCCCTCTCACTTATTAGCTAGGGTTAGGGTTGTCTCGATATCCGCAAACCCTCCAACAGTATCCCCCACCAAAACTGGTGGCAGCCTCATGACACCTCGTGAGATTTATTGCTTTGGGGTCTAGTTTTATTAAATGGTATTGAACCTTTTGCATGAACTCCGGGAGTGTTGTATTGAAGTCGATATTGTGTGATCCATTTTGATGTTGTCCATAAAATGAACTTATTCTCCCAAAATCCACCCGACATCACGACACGATAGTACAATCTGGCTATCGCCCATTGATCCTGGACTTTGTCGGACACCATGGGAAAACTTGAATCAAACGATAATGTTGGTAAGCAATCATCCCATCGTGCTAGTTGAACTGACGCCAACATAGCCAAATCTTTTGCAAAAATAGATGACTACCTAACTGTCAAATCTGGTGAGAACATATACTCACAAGAGTAAGCCTGTAGGGCTCTGTTTAAATCCACTGTGATCGACCAAAACTAGCTAGAAAGTAGAATCTAGACAATTCCTAGCTTGAAATCTGATCAAATTTGCAAACTTTTGATTAGATTTGCTTGTAAATCTTAGGTAGGCTCTGATACCACGTCGTCCCACACGTGTGAATTCAACAGACCTTCTGGGTTCGATTCGTCGATGCTTGAATGTCTCTTCTTCGTTAGGTTGATCTCCTGCTTCCTGCTGCTCTGGAGTCTAGGGCTCGATATTCTGATTTGATGTTTGTTCTCAATCTCTCTCTTGAATTGGCAGTAGTGTAAAGATCTCATGGCCTTTTTTGTCCTTCAATCCAGAGAATGTGGACTCATCGAACTTCACATCTCTACTCGACACGACTTTCTTCATGGTTGGATTGTAGAGTCTGTACACTTGTGATCCATTTGAGTATCCAACCATGATTGTCTGTTTTGATTTTTCATCGAGCTTGTTTCTTTGTTTCTTTGGTATGTGCTTGTATGCTGCACATCTGAATACACGCACGTATGAGAGATCAAGCTTTCTACCTATCCACATTTTGTATGGTGTCTTGTTTTCCAGGGTTGTCGTTGTTGATCTGTTTAGCAGGTGTACTGCTGCAGCTATTGCCTCAGCCCAAAATTGACTTGGCAATTGAGCCTGTTCCATCATGCATCTGGCTCTTTCGACTAGCATCCTATTTCTCCTTTCTGCGACACCATTATATTCGGGTGTGTACGCAAGAGTGAATTGATGCTCTATTTCTTGTTCTTGGCAGAATCTAGAAAATTATGTGCTCTTGTACTCACCTCAATTATTAGACATGATGATCTGAATTTTCTTTGAGGTGTGTCTCTTTGTGAATGCCATGAACTTCTTGAAAGAGTCAAACACTTCAGATTTTTTGTTTAGATAATAGATCGTTGTCAGTCGGCTGTAGTAATCAATGAACATTAGGAAATACCTTGATCTTGAGAGCGAATTGACTTTCATCGATCCACAGACATCTGAGTGGACAAGCTCAAGAACTTCTTTAGCTTTTTTTCCCTCATGTAGTGAATGGATTCCAATGCCGTTTGCCTTCTCACAGGTGTCACAGAACTCAGTATCGGGTCTAGATATTTTCAGACTTGTGACTATGTCTTTCTTGCTCATGTCATAGAGGTTCCTCATGTTCAGATGATACGTTCTTCTCTGCTAGAGTTGATCTTTGTTTTCTGATGCATTTACTATGCTATGAGAATTGTTGATTATCTTTGCTTGGTAGAGATTACCTTTTCTGCATCCAACTGTTAGCAACTTGTTTGTTGTTTTCTCAATCATCCGACATATATTGCCATCGAATAGAACCAGAATTTCAAGATCTGCCATCTTGGAGACTGATAGCAGGTCTCTTCTCAGTGAAAGTACGTAGAGTGCTCCTGGCAGCTCTGCTTGTCCTGACAATGTTCGCAACTATAGAGTCCCGATCCTCTTGACATCATGTCGGCTCCCATCGCCTAGAATCCTTGTGAAGATTAGTAAAATATTAACTTCCTATCTCGAGTTTGGGGTCATGTCCATGATAATTTCCACTAGATTTCATGTTGTACATATAAGGAGTGTGAATTGAGCACATATCCTTCTAGTGTAGCTCGGATTTGAGTTAGATAGGTTCAATTATGATGACATGCAGATGTTTAAATAGCATGCAAAGTCTTACTGTATGCATGCAAGCCACATGCAATCAGTGCATGCAACATGCAAAGTAGTTTATGTGATCTACACATATCTAGGCAATTTTATGAGTTGACATGCAGTACATGCACCATACATGCATGCAGTTACACATGTGGATCTCTGGTAGGTGAATTAGTTCAGTTAAGTGGACTTTCCATGCAACTCCACAGTAGGAATTCGAGTCTCTCTCATGTAGGGAAAGTTGGGCATGTTTTTCCATATTGTGAATATTGAGATTTTGGTGTTTTGGACTCATTCTCTCTCTACTCGAGTTTTCTATGTATGATTTTATCTCTCTACCCGAGAGCAGCCTCTTTTTTTCATACTGAACACTTAGAATTATTTTTGACATTCATTTCTCATAGTGAAGAGTTAGATTTTTTCATTAGATGTATGCCATTGTGCTCTTGCCTTAGATTTTTCAAGCATACTGTTCTTTGATCAATCTTGTGCAATCACAACACCTCAGTAAGATCCTGTAGGGTGTGTGGTGAAGTTCACACGTGCTAAAAACTTCACCTGGTACCAGAGCTTCATGCTTTGAATAGGTGAGGGTGTATACATCAAATCATCAGTGTTTTTGTTTGTAGGAACTCGGATTTTGGAGAAGTATTCAAAATCACTGAGAAACAAGCAATCTGTGGATCATAAGTGGACTAAATCAAGGCTGATCTGATCCAGTGGAGCTGTGTACGGACAAAGAGCTCACATGTGTGAAATCAGCCCTCACTAATGAGTGCTACTTCTCAAGGAATGATCCAAATTTGATGTTCTATAGCTTGTTGGATAGGTATTGGAGAGTAGAATGTGTTGCTCTTGTTTCTAAATCAATTTGATTTGTTTTAAGAAGAGTTTTAGGCAATCAGAGAGTTTGAGAGGGTACTCAACTCGTGGGATATGCCAAAGTGAGCACACATATGTCTTTTTCACCATTTTTCATCAATTTTCATTGTCAATCAAGTAGGATTGGATAGAAGTGAGTGTTCTGAGGTCTTAGACTTTTCATTTCGCACATATTAATGTGTTTGAGTTGAAAGTAAGTTCCTAGAGAGTTTTTCAATACATTGAAACTCGTGGGAGAGATAGACTTCTTGCTTGCATGTGCTTCTACTTTTGTGACTGAAGCAAGATCCAAATTCAAGTTAGATTGATTTTCTGTATTGAGAATTTGTTCTCACATTTGTTGCTAGATTTCGTAGGGTGGATCAAGATCTGTGTTAGATCCTAGATTGAGATAGCAAGCAACATCCTTTCAACTCCATTTTTTTTTATCATTACTAGAATTTTTCACCAAGAAGATGTCTTCATCTGGTTCACATTTCTTAGAGCACAATAAGAGATTAACATCTTCCAATTATGCAATGTGGAAGATCAGAATGGAATCATTATTGATTCTACAGGATGTAATGGATATTGTGAGTGGAGATGAAGAAAAACTGCTGCACCTAATGAAGCTGCAACATTCCACAAAAGAACCAAAATTGCCCTTTATTTTATAAAAATGAATGTTACCAATGAAGTGTTAAGAGAGATCAGTACATGCACCACTGCCAAGGAAGCTTGGGATACTCTAAAAACAATCTAGGAAATCAAAAATACTTCTAGATTGCTTAGACTTAGAAATCAAATATTTCTAAGTTATCAGAGAGTAGATGAGAGTGCTTCATCATATGTCATGAGAGTTAAGGACCTTCATCAAGAGTTAGCTAGTATTAGTGATCCTCTTAAGAACACTGAACTTGTTCAAGTATTCCTAAATGGACTTAGAGATGAGTATGATAATATTGTGTAGACTTATGTTGTTAGAGAGGATCTTCCATCCTTGGAGACACTACAAGGTGTTCTCATTGCTGAAGAAAGCAAGCAAGGGAACAAGATGCTGAGGATCAAAAGATTTTCATTGAAAGATGGTGGAGATGACAAAGCACTCTTTATCAGAGACAAGTCAAGTGGCAAGGGCAAAGGACAACAACACTTCAAGAAGGACAAAGCCAAAGAAGGTGGTGAGGATCAGTCCTCACAAGGTGCAACATCCAGTGGCAAGAAGAAACTGTCAAAGATCAAGTGTTTTTTTTGTGGAAAGAAAGGACATTATGCATCAAACTATTTCAAGAAGAAGAACCAATCTCAGCAAGCTAACCTTACTAATGAGGATGAGTGTGAGGGTGTAGAGAGTGAAAGAGAGGATTCATTAATGGTCTAATTTTTCATCTTTTCCTTTTAAGAATGAAGAAGTCTGGTGGATAGATAGTGGGGCTAGTTCCCACATGTCTAGTTCTAGGAACTCTTTCACTAATCTCATGCCATATCTAGGTGCAAAAAGGTCAATCTATATTGCTAATGATGTAGAGTGTAGGATTGAAGGAATAGGTAGCATTCCATTACATGCATCATCATCAAAATCTTTTTGCTTACATGGTGCACTGTATGTACCTAGATTGACTAAGAATCTCATTAGTGTAGGACAATTGTTTGATAGTGGATTGGATGTCAAGTTTCAAGTTGACAAGTGTATAATTTCAAGAGAAAATGAAGTCATTGCTAGAGGATCTAGAATGGTAAGTTGTACAAACTAGATTCTAGGGAGTGCTAACATTTCAGATATTGCTTATGAGACCAAGGTTCTACAGGATGATCTGTGGCATAAGAGATTGGGTCATCCCAATTTCAAAGCCATGCAATCTATGGTCAAAGAAGGAAAGGCTGTTGGTCTACCAAAGACACTGTCAAAGGAGCTTCTACCTTGTAAAGCTTGTGTGCTGGCAAAGTCACACAGAAGGCCTTTTCCTAGATCAAGTATCAAGACAAAGCAACCATTTGGACTTGTACACTCAGATGTTCATTTCTCATTAACTAAGAGCAAAGGAGGAGCCAACTGCTTTGTCTCTTTTGTAGATGATTATACAAGACATTCTTGGATCTATATGCTGTCTTCAAAAGCCATGCTTTATGATGTTTTTCTTACTTTTAAAGCTTATGTAGAGAAGCAGTTTCCTTTCAAGATAAAAGCTTTAAGAAGTGATAGTGGAGGGGAATACACTTCCAATAAGTTTAAAGACTTTTGTGAGAGAGAGGGTATTCAAAGAGAGTTCTCTTGTTCATATGAATATCATAAATTTAACTTGGATGATGTTCAGATAAAAAAGAATCATGCAAGGTCAATCATCAACATTGATGCTATTCAAAAAGAGGTGAGGTCGAGGCTTGAGGAGGAGCAGATTCAAGCTACCACACCAAGAAGATCTACACGAGAAAGATCTGAGCCAAGGAGGCTCACATATGATGAAGAAGGAAGGCAAGTGGAAGGTGAAACTTCCTATCATGCACTTTTTATATCAGATGAAGAGCCTAAGGATGTCCAAGAAGCTGTTCAATCCAAGAAGTAGGTTGAAGCAATGACCCAAGAATTTGAAGCCTTGATGTCAAATAACACATGGGAGCTTGTGGAGCCACCAAACAACATGCATGTGATCGAATGTAAGTGGGTATTCAGAATCAAGTATAATCTTGATGGATCTATCAATAAGTATAAAGCAAGACTTTGTGCTAAAGGCTACTCTCAGATTAAAGGTCTTGATTATGAAGATACCTTTGCACCAGTTGCAAAGATGGTAACAATTCGAATAATCATCTCTCTTGCATGTTTTCACAAACGGAATATGTTCCAGTTTGATGTTTCTAATGCATTTCTCAATGGTTACCTTGAGGAGGAGATTTATATGGAGCAACCTCCAGGTTTTGTGAAGGAAGGTGATGAATCAAAAGTTTGTCTTTTGTTCAAAAGTCTGTATGGACTGAAACAGGCACCAAGGTCTTGGTATGCAAGGCTCAATTCTTATCTCATATCACTCGGATTTTGTCTAAGTGAATATGACCCTTCTCTGTATTATAAGTTTGTAGATAACTTTGTAATTATTATTCTCATCTATGTAGATGATATCTTTCTTTGTGGAAACAGTGAGAAGTTAGTTGAAAAAGCTAAGCATGCACTTGGTACTGAGTTTAAAATGCAAGACTTAGGAGTTCTTCACTATATTCTAGGCCTTGAAATAGATTTTTGGAAAGTTCATGCATTTATAAGCCAAAGTAGATATGCACTTTCCATGCTCAAGAAATTTCATATGGCGAACTATAAAGACATAGATACACCTATGGAGCACACTATAAAAGTTCCTATTAAAGATGATGAAAAATCCTTTGAGGACATCACTCTTTATAGGAGTCTTATTGGCTCACTTATTTGGTTAACAATGACTAGTCCTGATCTAAGCTTTTGTGTTCATAAGCAGGGTCAACACACGCAGGATCCAAAGTTATATCATTGGAAAAGGGCTAAAAGAGTTTTGAGGTATATATCTTCTACCTTGGATTATGGACTATACTATGAAGGAGAAGATCTGACTTTGATTGCTTTTTCAGATTCAGATTTTGCAGGAGACATGTTGGATAGGAAATCCACAAGTGCTTACACTATATTTCTTGGAGGAAATTTGGTTTCTTGGTTGTCAAAGAAGCAGGCAACTATTTCCTTATCATCCTGTGAAGTTGAATGCAAATCTCTTACAACCACAACAAAGGAGGTTTTATGGATCAAAAGGCTACTTTTGGAGCTTAAGTGTTATGCAGATGAAGATTTACCAATTATCAAGAATGATAACATTTCTGCTCAGGCTCTTGCAAATAATCCAGTCTTTCATGCAAGGAGCAAGCATATTGAAGTGGCTCATCATTTTGTAAGAGAAAAAGTCATTGGAGCATGTTTCATCTTCAGATTGTGTTGCAGATTTTCTCACCAAGCCTCTATTCAAGAATGTCTTTATGAAGATGAGGTCTAACCTTGGCCTAATTTCGAAATCTATGTTGATAGAAAAATAAATTTTAGGAGGAGTGTGAAGATTATTCAAATATTATCTTCCTATCTCGAGTTTGGGGTCATGTCCATGATAATTTCCACTAGATTTCATGCTGTACATATAAGGAGTGTGAATTGAGCACATATCCTTCTAGTGTAGCTCGGATTTGAGTTATATAGGTTCAATTATGATGACATGCAAATGTTTAGATAGCATGCAAAGTCTTACTGTATGCATGCAAGCCACATGCAATCAGTGCATGCAACATGCAAAGTAGTTTTTGTGATCTACATATGTCTAGGCAATTTTATGAGTTGACATGCAGTACATGCACCATACATGCATGCAGTTACACATGTGGATCTCTGGTAGGTGAATTAGTTTCGTTAAGTGGACTTTCCATGCAACTCTACTATAGGAATTCGAGTCTCTCTCATGTAGGGAAAGCTGGGCATGTTTTGCCATATTGTGAATATTGAGATTTTGGTGTTTTGGACTCATTCTCTCTCTACCCGAGTTTTCTATGTATGATTTTCTCTCTCTACCCGAGAGCAGCCTCTTTTTTCCATACTGAACACTTATTCATTTCTCATAGTGAAGAGTTAGATTTTTTTATCAAGTGTATGCCATTGTGCTCTTGCCTTAGATTTTTCAAGCATACTGTTCTTTGATCAATCTTGTGCAATCACAACACCTTAGTAAGATCCTGTAGTGTGTGTGGTGAAGTTCACGCATGCTAAAGGCTTCACAATCATTGCTCTATTGTTTTTGAGTTTTCTGAAGTCGATCAAGATTCTTTTGTTGCAGGTGATGTGTGAGGTTGCTTCTGAATCAATGACTACATCGTAGTCTTGTTCAGTGTAGCTTGTAGAAGCTTCATCGAATATCGTGCTAACCAACATCAAATAGTTTTGATTCTCCAATAAATCGACAAGTGTACCTTAGCAGTATATGAAACTGTGTTCATTTCATATGTCATGAATTGATGCCAAATGGGTGGTGTCATGAGAAAGAACCTTTGTGGGCACAACAAATGGCCAAAACGACTCCAAATGAGTATATGAGTAGTATGATGCTCACCGCAAGTCAAACCCTAAGTATGCTACCAAGTATGGTATCCTAACTATGTTGCTCACCGCAAGTCAACACCGCAAGTCAAGCCCTAAGTATGCTACCAAAAACTGACTATTGGGCCCAAATTTCCTGCAAGCCACTGTGAGGGGGGGTATGGGAGGTTGGAACAGTATGTGAGAGTCCACTGCAACTCTCCAAGTCCATTCATGGCCAGGGAGTGATTGGCTATAAACAAGACTCACAAATAGTGTTTGACACTATCGTCTCTGAAATGGTTTTAGGTGTCAACTTCCATGGATCAGTCTTCAAAGTTCAATCCATACACAACAGTTTATGAAATCAACTCAGAGGCTAGTATCAAGATAAATTTAATCCACACATTAAGTCTATTTGACATTTTATTTATTGTTCTGGCTCTAAATCAATACTAGTTCCAAATCTTATTAGCACTGGCTTTGCAAATTGTATAGATTATTTAAGGTTTTTCAAGGGTGGCTTCACATGGAGTGAGTCCAAAAGGCCCAAATCCTTTACTACGATGATAAATTTTTTACCATAGGTCTTTTTCCACGTTTAAATATTGTTGAAAAAAATAAGGAATAAAAATCAGCCCTACAGTTTATTTTAGGCTAATTTGAGAAAAAAACACTGCATTACAAGCTAGAATTTTTTTTCATAAGGTCACAAAAATAATTTTTTACGAGCACTAATGGAGATGCAAAGATATGATGTTATTTCCTATAAATCATAGGCAAGTACAGTTTTTCATAGTACAGCTAGTCCATTCCAAGAAGCAAAAATTATCTATCAAATGTTCTACGAACATAGCAAAGAATTGACTAGTATGAACTAGTCATCGTCAGAGACATTCACAGCCTTGTCATCAACCAAAAAAAAAACACTTTCGATGAGGCCTCCGAACAATGGCACCTGGGGCCTCGTCATGCGTCGCCTCCATCACCCAGACCATTGATTCAGCATAGCATGGCAAATCACTAAGTCATTCAAATGTCATATATACCAAAATGTCAACAAATCCAATTTCTAACAGCAAAATGGACATACTCACTAGCATCCAAAAGAGCCCAACTCAAATACCTCGGACCCAAACTTAGGTAACGTGACAGGTTCTTCAGTTGACGAACCTGCTACAGCCACACTTTCCTCCATAACTACACAAGACAAAAAAACCATTACAAAGCTAATTTCAAAAAGTAAAGAGAAAAAGCAAGCAAGGTAATAGAGGAAGCTCAAAGGATGGCCAAAGAGGATGCACCTAAACATTTTCACCACTTTCTTCTGACAATCAAGTCTCACTTCTATTTTCTTTCAGCCAACTTATACATTCTTCATCATTGTCCATACCAAAAAGGTGGACACCAGCCTTTCGAGTAGCAAGGACCAAAGTACCTACACCTACATGTAGGTCCAATGCCACACCACCCTCAGGGCAGAATGCAGAAAGCAAGAATAACATGAAATATTCACTTCTTTCAGAACTACCTCGTATTGGCCTATTGTTTCTTGTGTCTTTAGACCACTTTGAATGTGGCAGATGGTGTGTCCAAATCTCACTATCCACATCCAACAAGCCGGTATCAAAACATTTTGACCGATTTCGGTCAATTAGGGGCATGGACCCTTTTCTCGAGAGAAGGTATACATCCATAAAGTGAGAAATATAGAAATGCACACATTCTGAGACGAAAGCTGAATGTAATCAAGGATGCATTGATTCAGTATGAAAATGTAACAGAAGTAAATGAGTACAATAAGTTGTGGATCGAAGTCACGTACGCTATGCTTTGTCTGAGTGGCTAAAATGAAAGTCTGAATTAAGCGCAATGCTGATAAGCAGTGGCGCAATAGCAATCTCTAAAGCAACTCTAAGAAGTGAGCTAGAATGCTCATGAGTGTTCAAGCTCGCAGGCTTGAGAGAGAGAGAGAGAGAGAGAGAGAGAGAGAGAGAGAGAGAGAGAGAGAGAGAGAGAGAGAGAGAGAGAGAGAGAGAGAGAGAGAGCTAACTATTCAAATGCTTCTAATAATTCTAATTTTCAATGAATTAAACTGTATGAATATGAACAACTATGTATACTAAGAAATTAGGTGATCAATTGTGATCGCCATTTGGTTGGTGATTTGTTGGCATCCAACTGGTCCTTGTCATTGATTGATGATAAGTGGTGAAGTTGGCCGTAAACGTTCTGTCTGCATAAATGAACCAAAACTGTAGCTTTGTAGGAATGAACTAAAACAGCCACAGGCGACACTGTCAGGTTTTTTGCAAAAAATGCGAAAGAGGGTGAGGTGTGATTTTACACGAGATTTCTGTCAGGCGAAAAAAGCGAAAAAAGGTGACACTTTATTTTTCAACGGGATTCGTAACAGGCAAAAAATGCGAGACTCTGTGAAACACTCCATGTAATTCTACAGACTGTGTAAAGACACTTGTAAAACTACATACTGTGTAAAGACACAAGAAAATCCGTAGAACTGGATAAACAATACATGAAGATTAAAACCGATTAGACGATTGGTAATAAGGAGAATAATCCAACACTCTCCCTTAATCTGAATCCTTGAATGCCTTGACCTTCAGACTTAGTTCTACACAGAATCTTTTGTGTGACTCCAAACTTAATGCTTAGGTAAAAACATCTGCTGTCATATTTTGCATTCTATAGTACTGCAATCTGACCTCTTCATTGAGAACTTTGCTTTTGACAAAATGATACTTCAGTTCAATGTGCTAATAGCTCTATAGTTGTCCATTCAATTTTTCATCAAAAAAGTAAAACCCAAGGGTGTAAGTCTTTTAGTTTGCATATGATTGTGGTGTAAGCGCCATGCTTGAACTCATGAGGAATAATTTGCTTGAGTTGTAAGCATGTCCTTCATCTTTGGACAATACATAACAATTACTCTACTTACCATTTCACAATTCGAATAGTAGATGGTAGATGACAATGAATTTTCCAAAATTCCAAGAGAAAAGGGGTGGTCTATCTTAATGAACTTCTAGAAAAATCTTCACAATTTTGCTAAAAGAAAACAAGGAGCTTTGATAAAGTGGTAGCTAAAGTAACGAAGAATTGTCATGTTATTTTGCTTATTTGAAAAGTGTCTGCTTCATAGATGGTTATTTTTGTTTTGACCCACATAAGATATACAAGCTTGGCCTTGATCAAGAGATACAAGCATTCTAGCTAAAAAATGTAAGGCAAGGGCACTCTACACATGCATCTATCATAAGCCATTCATCACACATAATGAAAGGACACTTTGGATGAGAAAAACTAATTATAGATTTGGCTTTTTCTTGGGTTGAGAGAGATTGTAAAACAAAATGTAAGTGTTGGAGCAATTGCTACATTAAGATCTCTCTTCAAAAGCTAGGTATGGACTCACTCGATCTCACTCACACTCATAGTAGCTCGAGATCCAAGAGTATGCAAATGAAGCAAAATGATTGGACCTCTTAAACACCACCTCTTACTGTGATTGGATCTCGTACATGCCACCTCTTTCAATGATTAAACCATCTCGGTGCACCTCAGAACATGATTAGCCCAAAATTGACAAATGAGATCAAGTGGTGCTATGTCACTAATCCTCTAGCATCAAGCCCAAGTGTAACTAGCCTACACTACCACAAGCTGATCAATCTCTAAAATTGGCCTAATCAGTTATTTACAAGTGTAAAATGAGTGGTTTTGAAAGAGGACCCCCAAACCTCAAGATAGATGGGTTTCCAATTTCACATTCTTCCTTAAAAGATATTTATCTACTTTAACATGGATCTTGGAATCAATCCAAGATTAGATCTAATCTTGATAAAAGTACTCTTGAGCAATGGTCTGGTGAGAAGATCGGCAATACATGACGATGATCCAATATGCTCAAAGTTGATTTCTCCTCAAATGACTTTTCCCTAACAAAGGGTGTGCAATCTGAATATGTTTGCATCTTACATGAAAAATAGGACTGTGCAAGAGCTTGGGCCGAGATGTTGTCACACTTGATGATAGGTAGATCTCCATCCTTAATGCACTTGAGCTCCATAAGAAGGGATCATTAAGCTAATGATGATAATGGAAGATTAGATTATGAAGTTCAATCCTATTTTCATATTTGGTGACAGACTTGATGGAGTTGAGCAAGGCCTGAGGAAGTAGTACCAAGTAGTCAATAAGATGTCATTGGAAAAACTAGAAGTTTTAGATATGATAGGGAAAAATCAGCTCATTTAAGGTGGATTAGTTTATAAAATCTATTAGCAACAACACAATTTGATAGTGGGCAACACTTTTGAGTTGGGAAGATTTAGAAGCCAACATAAGGTGCTCTATCCATAATGTTAATATCAAAAGATGGAAAGGAGAATAACTTTAACTAGATTTCAAAAGCCTTCAGAAAAGGGTGTAAAATTGTAAACTAGTGTACAGAAGATAAGAGTAATGAAGTAAAGTATAATGTGAGATTAGGGATTCAGAATCTTTCAAAACCAAATGAAGCCATGACTTAATTATGGAAATCGGCTGAGAACTTTGTTCTCGTTACAGATTCAAACAAATCACTTATGTACAGCCATTCTTTTTGGACACAAATCCAGTACATTATCATGTTGCCAAAGTAGTGAATTACAGAATAAAAATTCTATCAGTCACCTGTGGGAGTTGGCAGAAGAATATTTCTCTAGAATGATGAAGATTGCTTATTAGATGCTCGTGCATGTGCCAAGTTCTTGGTCACTACTGTTGTGGCAAGAAACTTTGTGAGCTGGGCTCAACCTAACAGATGAAGTCATTCTCGGCTTTTGTGTTGATGATCATTGGTTACTTTCAGCAGTCATTTCAACAAGTAGAAAGTGAGCGCCTTTCTCATTGTCTGCTTCGAGTTTGAGGCTGAAAGATGACATTGTCTCCGATTTGATCTGCAAAATATAAATTTCATATGAGTATTAGCTTTCTTCAAAATGATGGATTCATGGAATAGACGAATCACTCTCTCCTTGAGCGCCTACAATAGAATTTGAGATTATGTGTTCCTAAATTTTACGTAGGAAACGCATTGAGGTCTGAAATCTTACTTCCAAAGCATCTCTAGCTGTTAGATTACAGCTTTGGTTGGCGGATAAAGCACCTTCAATGCACACCAAATATGCTTGGCGTTTGCTTTGGAGGACAAACTCTTGTACTGCACCAGCTTCAGCTTCTGATACATATATATTAACGTCTTGGTGCATGGGAATGATTCCTTCTCCAGTATCCTTGTGCAGCCCAGGCCCATCGTATCCATCGTAGCTCGTAGCGACATGTTGAAGTTTGTTATGCCGATCTTCCTTGCTGCAAATCAAGGAGATTTTACCAAGTTAGAGAATTGCGACACGCTGCTTAATAATTGGAAATGCCCCTTGGTCATCTTCGTTGGTACAGGAGGAGCTTGGCTTTCTTCACATAAATCAAGACATGTCAAACGCGAAAATGAAGTCATGATGAGACTAACCTGAATAGTCTGGATCCGTAGTTTGGGGTGAGGCCGCTCCGATTAGGTTTGATCCAGATTTGTAGAAAGCGAAGCTTGCATAACCAGCATCCGCATCATGATAAGAAGAAAATGCATTTCAGTATGAGCTATAGCTCTAGAGGGTATATAGTTACTTTTGCAGTAGAAATTTTATGATATTCCTACATTTCGTTGCTGGCTTTGTTCTTTTCAGAATGAGTGACCCCTCTCCCTGCACTCATGTATTGTACACAACCGCGCCCTAACGTCTCTGCCGTTCCCATGCTGCCAATTGCACGTCAGAGTGAACGAATTAGTGAAGTACACATCATGTGAATGAAAAAAGAATAAAGGGCAGTATATAGCTAAATTCAAACTGAAATCCTGTAGCTATTTGGATTTCAGTTTTAGAAGAATATAGTAGGGTAGTCAGGTGAAATCCCGGGAGGCTGTCCAACCTGTCTTTGTGCGTGAGTTGGCCATTTACAACGTACGTAAAGATCTCCATATCTCTATGAGGGTGAGTTTCGAAGCCTGAGCGTGGCTGCCCAGAACAGGATTGTGTGATTCAGCAAATACGTCGTTCTTCCAGAGTCCGGAATATACAGCTCACCTTCACCAAATCATCATTCTAAAGTCGAAGCACCCCGAATTCCATGTTTCTTGCGAAGTTCCACAGGAATAACAAATACCCCATGTGAGCCGTCAAGAGAGACTACCCAAAAAATTAAAATTATCTCAGCACTGATCGTGAAGACATACTGAGGCGAATGCAACTACTTATTATATGGGATTGACAATCAAGGCTGATCTGTGGATATATAATCGAAAAGTATCTGCGAGTAGACTGAGAGCTGCTGCAATATACTAGACAGAATGAAGCTATAGATCCTTGCTACGTTGAATTTGAATAGCATGGAATATGAGAACCTAAAGTGAAAACGGCTCTCAAGCCACCAAGTGGGCTTGGACACATATAAATCGCTGGCTGGAATGTGCCTCAACATCTTCCTAAATACAGGCAGCGCCACTGAGCACGCTCACTATAATCAGCAAATCAAGCAACCCATTATACAAAATCAATAAATCAGGTGAGATATTCTCAACTGATATCCCAGGCCACATATATACAGTCAGCCTTCGATATTGAATCAAACTAACTATAACAGAGAGCCCAAAAACCAAAGAGGCAACCAAGAAAACAGTTTGTAATAGGTCAGTATAATCCTTACCCAAGTGTCACTTCAGTATAACTAGAAGCAAACAAATCCAAGGTTAGAAAGCTGGCCGAATAAGGCAGGCTCCTCTTCCAGCTAGGGGAGTATGAGAGAGCGTGGCAGTTGCTTATGCCTCGTAAGATGCACTCTAGGAACTCAATTGGCAATCATGCTTGAATTCATGCTTGATAATAGGCCCGCCCAGCTTGTATTGAAATGAAGAGAACAAGTACAAATGATTCTAAATTATCACTATATATACTGAATTTTAGGGCTTTGTTCTCAAATCGTATTGGCCAATTTTTATCTCCCTAACTATTTGAATTTGAATTTTAGAGGGAACCATTTTGAAAATTGGCGGGAACTTCTTTTATTCACTAACTTGACTTTTAGGCCCTACGACATTAAAAGTCACGCAAAAATGGCCTAAAGTCCTTTTATTAACTTCTAAAGAATCAAATAACTATGTGATCATCGGATTTAACTTACACACATAGGGTGCCAAATCCCTCTCACTTATTAACTAGGGTTAAGGATGTCTCGATATCCACAAACCCTCCAACAGTATCCCCCACCAAAACTGTTGGCGGCCTCACGACACCTCGAGAGATTTATTGCTTTGGGGTCTGGTTTTATTAAATGGTATTGAACATTTTGCATGAACTCCAGGCGTGCTGTATTGAAGTCGATATTGTGTGGGGAGAATTTCACATTGAAAATCCATTTTGATGTTGTCCATGAAATGAACTTATTCTCTCGAAATCCACCAGACATCGCGGCACAATAGTACAATCTGGCTATCGGCAATTGATCCTGGACTTTGTCGGACACCATGGGAAGACTTGAAGATAGCTAATTATCCAGTGCTACGGATTTTCTTGTGTCTTAACACAGTCTGTAGTTTTACAAGTGTCTTTACCGTAGTCTGCAAAATTACATGGAGTGTTTCACACAATGTCTCGTTGAAAAATAAAGTGTCACCTTTTTTCGCAATTTTCGCCTGACAGAAATCTCGTGTAAAATTACACCTCACATTTTTTTGCATTTTTCGCAAAAAAACCCGATAGTGTCACCTGTGGCTGTTTTAGCTCATTTCTGCAGAGCTACAGTTTTGGTTCATTTATGCAGACAGAACGTTTACGACCAACTTCACCACTTATCATCAATCAATGACAAGGATCAAATGGATGCCAACGGATCACCAGCCAACTGGCGATCACAATTGATCACCTAATTTCTTAGTATAAATATCTATTCATATTCATACATTTTAATTCATTGAAAATCAAAATTATTAGAAGCATTTGAATAGTTAGCTCTCTCTCTCTCTCTCAAGCCTGTGAGCTTGAACACTCTTCAGAATTCTAGCTCACTTAATTCTAGCTTGAATTCACTCTTGATCACCTAATTTCTTAGTATACATAATTGTTCATATTCATACAGTTTAATTCATTGAAAATTAGAATTATTAGAAGCATTTGAATAGTTAGCTCTCTCCCAAGCCTACGAGCTTGAACACTCCTGAGCATTCTAGCTCACTTCTTAGAGTTGCTTTAGAGATTGGTATTGCGCCACTGCTTATCACCATTGCGCTTAATTCAGACTTTCATTTTAGCAGCTCAGACAAAGCATAGCGTACGCGACTTCGATCCACAACTTATTGTACTCATTTACTTCTGTTACATTTTCATACTGAATCAACACTATCATTTATTACATTCAGCTTTTGTCTCAGAATATATGCATTTCTATATTTCTTCGCGACTAATTTGCGAACAATTCCCGACTAATTATTTGTCTGATAATTTTCGATGCTTAATTGATTGGCTACGTAATCATTGTAGTACTGGCGATTTCAAAGTTAGTCACTATAAGTTCAAACGTGATTTCTATCACTATTGTCTTGTTTGAAATTGACAGGCGTAGTCATGCATTGGAAAGATGAAGATAGTTTATTCCGCCATGCATGGAAAGTTTTCTTTCTGGACAGACGTCGTTTCTTTTCGAGCTAGACCTATCTTTTGCACACCACTTTCCGACACTCCAGGACCTCACAAGCTCTCAAAGATGGCACAACAAAAGTTAATTATATTAGAAGAGAAAATTGTACATATACCAAAAGCCCTAACATGGATGGGCTTGACAAGTGTCAACACACTAAAATAGGCACCTGTTTGAGTAATAGGCCCAACATGGGCAATACTGACAAACTCAGGACATGCCCCTAAGTATAGCAAATGCCATCAAAAATATAATGTACCGACTAATTTTCCTACGTGTGGCTACTCAGCTAACCCAAGTAGTCGGCTATGGGACAAGTGCTTGACTGATAAGTCAATGATGGGGCACATCCCGATCACAACTGAATACATCAAATCTGATTAACTGTATACTAATTAAAGTATCACATTTGAAGCTTACATAAAATGCAATTCAGATTAACTCTAATTTCTAACTAGGAGCTACGCTTAGCATAGGTCGAGGAAAAACTTATGTTGAGCATAAGTTGACACAGAACTTATGCTAAGCATAAGTCAAGAGAAAACATATGTTGAGCATAGGTTTTGAGAGAACCTATGTTGGGCATAAGTTGAGAGAGAACTTATGTTGAGCATAAGTTCAGTGAGCACTTGTGCTAAGCATGGGTCAAGAGAGAACTTATTCTGAGCATGGGTTGAGACACTAAGCCTAGAAAAATACAATTAGAACTAGAAATTAAGCCTTTTGTCAACGAACACTTGTTATTTAATTAACTTTCTTTTAATTGGGACTTTTTATCATTACAACTATGCTTAACATAGGTCTTAAATTAAAATATCTAAAAATTGTTAAATGTAAAGAAGAACTAATAGAAACCATTCCTTACCTCAAGACAACTCCTTGTAACGCTAGTCTCTCAAACTATGGTGAGCATGGAAGGACGGTCAGGCGTATGCTAGTATCAACAAGAAGCGAGGAAAGCTGAAAACACGAGCCAAAGAGTGAGATCTTAGAAAGTAAGGAGACAAGGTGAGTTAAGCCATGCGGTCGGCCCTTAAATACTATACGGGAGGTGGGTGAGTGTCATCTTTAAAGATTTGGGCAAGGAAATGTCATGTTATAGGGCCGCCCTATGCAATAGTGACATGTGAACAAGAGAAAATGGGGGCTAAACCAATGCCCTAGGGCCATCCCCATCGTGAGACTTGGGATTATTAAGTGGCCAACCTTGGGATGATAAAAGGCCAAGAACACAAAATCTTTTCAAACGGGAAATGGCACAGGACCCATTTTTTTTCAAGCCCTTACAATTATTTTAGTAGTTCATGTAAATTTTTAATCTTAAAATAAAAATTAATAAGTTATCCAAATATTTAAATTTGGATGGAGTGACGCAAAATATTTTAAAAATTTTACATTCAATTTGCCAAAACAATTCAAATATTAATTGTGTCCAATTTGTTATTATGACTAATAATTGTTAAATTAATAGAGATTAAAATTTTAAAAAGCTTTATTTATTTTTTTTTCAAAGTGCAATTTGAAAGATTTTGATATAATTTTAAAAGCTTACATGCAATTTAATGCTAATATTTTAACATTTAAAAAATGTTATGAATACAAAATTAAATAAAAACTTGTTTAAAAAAACTAATATGAATTACCAATAAGCTTAAATAGCACAAAAATATCTAGAAATCATTTTGAAGGGAATTATGTTTAAAAAATATAAAACTAAATAATTCTAAAATTATAAAACTATAAAATTAAAAAATTATAAATTACGAAATTATAAAATTTTAAAAGATATTTGGACTTATGTTGAGGGAGAGAAATTATGTTGAGCATAAGTCTAGTGAGCACTTATGCCGAGCACAAGTCTATGAGCACAAGTCTAACCATAAGTCTAGTGAGCACTTATGGTAAGCAACTAAAGCAGTCGTCGACGGAAGGCCCATTTTGAGTCCTAATCTATAGATCCTTCTTCCAAGAATGAAACCTCCAAGGTCTAAAAAACAATAATTCTCTTTACATTCTGTAATTGTGTTCCTAAGGGGCCTACCCAAGTCTTAAAACAAAGGCCTGAAACCACTTTTTTTTTTTGCTAGGGGCATAGAAGAATCTTTTTTCTTTGTATCAAAAAGATTCTTTGCAAATAAAAAGGATTCACCTATGCTAAGCATAGGTAAAAACCTTTTGCTTCTCTTTCTCTCTAGCACGTGCGTGTGCTGAGGCAAGAAGAGGAGCAGTTTTTGGCGAGGCAGCAACAGCAGCAGCATTGTCGTGTCCACCCCAACAGCAACGGGAAAAGGTGCAATGTTGCGGCATCGGGAGGAGGTTTCAGGTGGGGATTTCTGTACTGAAAGCGCTGCAAAAGATCTAGACAGAGTATGTGGTCAAGACGAAAGGTGACCTTGGCATGCTGGAGTATTGAACATATCTTCTGAGTGGCTTAGGAAAGACGGTGACATCTTTAGGCTCAACCCTTGCTGTGAAATTTTTGATCACAAAGCGGATGGATGATGCAAGGTTTGGCATATATAGTCACCGTTTAGGTGATGGTGATTGTTGGATATGGCAGAAAATAAAGATGTAAAAAACATATTGGAGCTTTCTGGAAGCTAACTCGCAAAAAATTTATCATATTTCATGAGCGTATCAGCATCAAACAAAAGTAGTTTATTAGTTCTACCTTCAAAGCATTGTCGTAATCAGTAATACCATAATCAATTCTACCTTCAAAGTATTGTTGTAATCAGTGATACCATAAGTAGCATGCAATAGAGCTAGCAGCCAGTCGGTCTGAGGCATCAAGACTGCATTTGACTTATTTTTTTGCTTGTCGTTACACCACCAAATAAGAAGTTTGGCTAGCGTAGAAGTCCCCGTTAGGATTGTATGATTAGAGGGGGGAATGTTACAGGAAATGGCAGTGCTTATGGAAAATTCTCATTATACATAATTGGATGGGTGCAATGGTGTTTCCGTGCTCCTGCATCACTCACGCATTAGATAAACATGACGACTAGATGGCAAGACTAAATGGAACTTCCCAAAACAGCAAGTAAAGAACATCTCCAGTTCAATGAAATTTAGTCAATTTTAAGGCCAGCACATTTATGTACAATTTCCAACAATTCGAACTTCCAGCCCCCATGATCATATAATTAAATTCTCCTCCTGATGAAGGTGGAAGCAATGAAACCACTTATATTGGTCGAGACTATTCTAGATAGATACATAACACAAAGGTGCAATAAAAGGATATGCTCACTTTGAGCATATCTTTTCACCCTTAAGAGGCTCAAAAGCCCAAAACAAAATCTGCTTAGCATGAAATTAAGCCCTTTTTCCCATAGTGTCACTTACTCATTTGATGCATATTGTTATCATACATGGAGATCTTTTAGCTATAACACTGGCATCTTCTTCTATCAGTCTTCTGGAGAGCACATCATGGAGTCAAATTCTCACAATAACAAATGAGATAAAAATCTTCTTGTGAAACTTAAGGAAACTCAAGTAGCAAGAACCTTAATATCTTGTTTTTTTCAACTGAAGCTGGCATCAATTTGGTAGTCTGAAGGCTTAGTCTGACTGCTTTGTTTTTTAACTTCATAATGCAACAAGAAAATCAGAAAGTCTTTAATACGTTTCAGATTTCTAAAATCTCCAAGAAGAACTTGCACTTGCAGAAATAACGAAGAAGATAAGAGAACCAACAAAGAAGTCAAACATATATATAGCTCAGAGTCACCAGAACTTGCAGAAACAATGCATTCACTTGAAAGATGATCATAGAAAGAACAAACTCAGGAAATATAATGTTCAATCAAGAGGCAAATGGTCCATATACTACCATTAGGATCTCTGAAAGTAAATTGTTGTGAATTGTAAGCCTTTTAGTCTTTCATATCTAAAACCTTGGTCAAATGTGATTTCAGCCCTTTGTTTTAGGACTCTCTAAAATTGTGAAACCTTTGAAATGTTTTTAAATTGGTGGTATGTTTTTAGTTGTAGGAGGTAGTATCATGTGACTATTACTAGGAGTTACAAGCTAAAATATGAAGCAAACTTCATCAACTTCATCAACTGAAAATGAGTCTTGATAATATTTCAAGCACTTCCTTGACAGAAATTAGTTAGAATTCCTTGGCATTTGAATTGTAAAAAAAAACAATACAAAAAATTTTCTTTTTTTAAAATTTATGGATCTAGCATAATTAGCATCAAATGTATTACGCGAGTTATTTTCATAAAAGTCAATCTAGACTATTAAAAAATCATAAATATTTTGCATGTTTTGTTCACATGAACATTTTCAATTTTTTAGGTTTTATAAAAAAAAATTATTTTTTTGGACATGGTATATTGATTTTTTTATAAATGTTTTTGTGATTTTCGGTAATTTTTTGTAAAAAAACATGTTTTTGTGCAAAATTTCAAAAACTGAAAAATGGTTATTGTTTTTTAGGATTTTGACTCATTTCAAAAGATTTTATGTTCAAGACTGACCTTAATTTTATTCTAGTCCTAGCCGTAGTCCTAAATCCTTTAGACTATTTAAAGAGGAGATTCCCTACCTAAATTCATTGTGTTGTTTTGCCTTGAAATGTTCAAGTTTGTTCTAGCATTTTGAAACTTATGCTGGGCCTAGCTTTCTTTGTTTGTCATAGAGTTCAATCTTAAAATTCTATTGTTTTTTTTTTTGTTTATTTTAGCATGTGATGAGCATAGACATGTCATTCCAGTTGCCTGGATCTTCTATGTGAATTTTTTTTAATTAGTTTCAGGAATGGAGAACTCCTCTTTTTTAATTCCTCGTATTGCAACTTACTACGACGAAGTTGCTACCAATTCTTCTTCCAAGATTAAAGTTATAGATCTATACCATGAAGTGACTCCATGTTCTAAACAGGTCGGTGAAATTTGTACGAGTTCATCTTTGTCTTTGTGTCTTGTACCTCCTAATGTAACTTACTATGACGAAATTGCTACTAGCTCTTCTTCCGACATTAAAGTTACACTACAACATTCTAGACATTTTCCTATCCTATTATCGAGTTTTTTTTTTTTAAAAAAAACCTTCCAAACCTGGGCATACACTATGAAGTAAACCTGGGAAACAGATCCTCGATAATTACCTCGGTAATCGAGGCTTCTTCATCTCATTTTTGGTTTGTTTATTGCATGTATAAACTGAGGGATATATCGAGGGACCTCGAGCAGTATATCTCTCTAAAAAGATTGTAAGTCGCATGTCTTTTTCGAGGGATATACCTTGAGATATCTCTCTTAACAAGGCACCCTACTCCTAGGGCTATTCCAAGGCTGCAAAATGAGAATTTTTTTTTTTTGGGTAGAATGGAGCCAGTAAACTGCTCCATTAAACTAGCTCCATTTTGCCCTTAAAATGGACTCCATCCTTGACCCAAGGAGTCTTTTACACCACTTCTTATGAAGTTGGTAATCAAAATCATTTGTTTATAATTGATAAATAAAAAAATTGCAAATCATCTAAATTACATTCCATGCAATTGAAGATTCATGTAGAGGATTTAAGTTAAACAAATTATAAATATTTACAAATAAATGTTCCAATTACAAACATGTATCAGAATGAAATGCCTATTTTTTAGATCAGCGAAATCGTCCCCATCCTGGTTGATGGGAAATTGGATGGAGAGTGAAGTGGAAACAAAATGAGAGACATGTCGAACAAATCAGATCGAGATGATTCTACTACTGCTTGAAGGTAGCGTCCAACTGTGTGCACTACTGATAACTAAGTTACTCAACCAAAATGCCTCTTTAATAGATTGAGAAGCAGCAATGTACTCTGCTTCTATAGATGAAAGAGCAATAGAGGTTTGCTTACGACTGTTCCATGATATAGGACAGTCATTGAAGAAGAATGTGAATCCGGATGTGGATTTACGATTATCTACATCTCCTCCTCAGCTTGCATCAGAAAATCCACTGAGCCGATGAAGATTGTCGTTGTGACTTCTCCATAGCAGCTGCACTGGTCCATTGTAGATCAAATGTATCTCATGACTCTTATAAGAGCCTTCCAATGGGTAATGTCAGGATTGGCCATGAATTGGCCGAGTGAGCTAACTACAAAAGCAATATCGGGTCTTGTGCAAACCATTGCATACATGAGAGATCCAAGTATCGATTGATAAGGATATCTCTCATCTGCTCTTCTTTCTACTTGGTTTGAGGACATTTGATCTTTGACAATCGCAGACCTAGATCCATCAACGAGTGAGCTAATTTACAATCAATCAGATTATATGTGACAAGAACATTGTGAAGATACCTTTGTTGAGTAATAAATATCAGTTGTCATGCTCTGTCTCTAAGGACGTGAATGCCTAGATAGCTTCGCCAAGATCGGTCATGTCGAACTCATAAGACAGCATCTATTGAGCATCCTTCACCAGATTGGTACAATTGCTGAAAAGCAATGTATCATCTACATACAAGGTGATAATTATAAAGGATAAAGGATTGGTGCACTGACTTGAGATAAACGTTACTGTCAGTCGTGCTTGGTTGTCAGTCGTGCTTTGTTACATTTTCATACTGAATCAATATTATCCTTCATTACATTTAGCTTTTGTCTCAGAATGTATGCATTTCTATATTTCTTCGCGACTAATTTGCGAACAATTGCTGACTAATTATTTGTCTGATAATTTTAGATGCTTAATTGATTGGCTACGTAATCATTGTAGTACTGGCGATTTCAAAGTTAGTCACTATAAGTTCAAACATGATTTCTATCACTGTTGTCTTGTTTGAAATTGATAGGTGTAGTCATGCATTGGAAAGATGAAGATAGTTTATTCTGCCATGAACGAAAAGTGTTCTTTCTAGACAGACGAATTATTTTCATTCGTTTCTTTTCGAGCTAGACCTATCTTCTGCACACCACTTTCCGACACTCCAGGACCTCACAAGCTCTCAAAGATGGCACAACAAAAGCTAATTATATTAGAAGAGAAAATTGTACATATACCAAAAGCCCTAACATGGATGGGCTCGACAAGTGTCAACACACTAAAATAGGCACCTGTTTGAGTAATAGGCCCAACATGGGCAATACTGACAAACTCAGGACATGCCCCTAAGTATAGCAAATGCCATCAAAAATATAATGTACGGGCTAATTTTCCTACGTGTGGCTACTCAACTAACCCAAGTAGTCGGCTATGGGACAAGTGCTTGACTGATAAGTCAACGATGGGGCACATCCCGATCACAACTGAATACATCAAATCTAATTAATTGTATACTAATTAAAGTATCACATTTGAAGCTTACATAAAATGCATATCAGATTAACTCTGATTTCTAACTGGGAGCTATGCTTAGCATAGGTCGAGGAAAAACTTATGTTGAGCATAAGTTGACACAAAACTTATGCTAAGCATAAGTCGAGAGAAAACATATGTTGAGCATAGGTTTTGAGAGAACCTATGTTGGGCATAAGTTGAGAGAGAACTTATGTTGAGCATAAGTTCAGTGAGCACTTATGCTAAGCATGGGTCACTGAGCATGGGTTGAGACACTAAGCCTAGAAAAATACAATTAGAACTAGAAATTAAGCCTTTTGTCAACCAACTCTTGTTATTTAATTAACTTTCTTTTAATTGGGACTTTTTATCATTACAACTATGCTTAACATAGGTCTTAAATTAAAATATCTAAAAATTGTTAAATGCAAAGAAGAACTAATAGAAACCATTCCTTACCTCAAGACAACTCCTTGTAACGCTAGTCTCTCAAACTATGCTGAGCATGGAAGGACGGTCAGGCGTATGCTCGTATCAACAGGAAGTGAGGAAAGCTGAAAACACGAGCCAAAGAGTGAGATCTGAGAAAGTAAGGAGACAAGGTGAGTTATGCCATGCGGTCGGCCCTTAAATACTATATGGGAGGTGGGTGGGTGTCATCCTTAAAGATTTGGGTAAGGAAATGTCATGTTATAGGGCCGCCCTATGCAATAGTGACATGTGAACAAGAGAAAATGGGGGCTAAATAGGGCAACAAGATTGGAACCAATGCCCTGGGGCCATCCCCATCGTGAGACTTGAGATTATTAAGTGGCCAACCTTGGGATGATAAAAGGCCAAGAACACGAAATCTTTTCAAATGGGAAATGACACAGGACCCATTTTTTTAAGCCCTTACAATTTTTTAGTAATTCATGTAAATTTTTAATCTTAAATTTAAAAATTAATGAGTTATTTGTAACATGCTGCACTTTGCAAATATTTTAAATTTGGATTGAGTGACGCAAAATATTTTCAAAATTTTACATTCAATTCGCCAAAAAAATTCAAATATTAATTGTGTCCAATTTGTTATTATGACTAATACTACCCTTCAGACATGCATCACAAGTCATCAAACTGGTTGTATTCGAGATGTTCGCCCCTGTAATTGCTCCATGATGGCTTGCTTGATATAGTGCCATTGAATTCATATGGCATAGTCTCTTGTGCCATAGAGTTTCTGGCGAATCATCATGAGTCTAATGCACTTGATCTGCAGGTAGACGTACCTTCAAGGGATACAGGTTGTCTTTTCTTCTACCTTGAGTGATTAGTGTACTAGTACTTGCATCAACAATGTTGCATGCTTCGTCTTAGAACGTTACACGCATCCCTGCATCAGCTATTCTTGCCAC
This sequence comes from Diphasiastrum complanatum, assembly GCA_029204225.1. Taxonomy (NCBI): domain Eukaryota; kingdom Viridiplantae; phylum Streptophyta; class Lycopodiopsida; order Lycopodiales; family Lycopodiaceae; genus Diphasiastrum; species Diphasiastrum complanatum. The sequence continues at coordinate 61,416,369 of CM055093.1, forward strand.
TGATAGCAAGTCCTGCTGCAGCGTAGGCACAAATAGAACATCTTCAAGTCGTCTATCTCTGCCATTTGTGTTGAGCCATAGTGAACCAATACCATTTACTTGATGCTTTGATCTATCTCCATGGATCTGCACTTCGAAAATCAGACATGATCCGTCTTGATGTAACAAAGTGCGAGGTAGCTCCTGAATCAAGGATTACCTCTTGTGTGTCAGGTGTTGACACTACACACATGTCTGCACAGATGTAGGTAGTCGAATTCCCATGATTTGATCTTCCTTCGCCCATCTTTGAGCTCTTTGGCTCCTCAACATAGGATAAACTATTATTATTCTCCTGTCTGCTTTGAGCTGACTTGTTTCTTGGGTTCTGGCGGCAGTCCATGGCTGCATGACCCTTCTTGTGACAGTGGATACACTCAATTTTTGGATTTAGCCAACACGAATCGACAATGTGTGCTTCGCGTTTGCATCTCACACATACCTTCTTGTCTCCACTCCGTTGTTTCAACCTTCCTTTGCTCTTCCACTTGCCTTTGTTGGCTCCTTCTCCTTGTTGATCTCGATCCTACCTTTGATCTAACTCCCTCTTAGGCTTGAATTGCTTCTTTGATTTCTCCTTGTTGCTGTAGAGAGCCTGGTCAGAAGCATCCTTGTGATCAAGGTGCTCTCGAGCTTCGACATCTTCTCGAATCTCGACAATAGCCTTTTCGAGTGTCATTATAGGATCTTTTGCTAGCAGCGTTCAACAGATATGTAAGCTGCTTCTATATTGACACTATATTTTCTAATCCAGAATTGTGTAGTGAAATAAATAGATCCTTCATCTTCCTAATAAAGGAAGTGAGGTCATTGCCATCCCACTGTAGGTTTGTCAGCTGATCTTCAAGCGTCATTATCTAACTGCATGATTTCGTCTGAAATCTTGTGAGTAGAGTATCTCATTCTTTCCTTGGTGGATAGACTTCAAGGAGGGAGAATGTCCTCCACAGTACCAGCTGCATGAGAAGGGACGTTTGGTTGTGGATGATAATGATGATGCAATAGCCACATAGATGGCACTGAGGTCCTTGCTTACTTCCACTCCCGAGAAGCCTCGGGCTGTAGAGAAGAAGAGCAAGAGAAAGCTGATGATGTTATGCAGCCTATAGACAGATTCACACCAATCTTTTAACTTAACTCCATCTTCATGTTTTCTTTTTGGTTAATTATTGCTTGCTTTGAAATCCTATTCCATTTATAATTCAAATGTGTTATTATTTTTATGTACAGAATACCATGGCTTACACGCCTTCTAAAAGAAGATGCGAAGAGTATGAGTACATGAAAGTGGACATGGTTGGTGTTAACACCAAGTTAGCATCTATTATTGAGGTCATTGTGGGTGATGTAAATATGGTAAGGGAAGGATTATCTCATGGGGACAATCTACAAGAATATCAGGTCATGAAATGCTTCATGGAAAGAAATAATTCTTCCAGGAGGATTAGGAAAGGTAAGAGCAATGCCTACAGTGTCGACATCATCATTGTGGACTTGCCATTAGGGTACATAGTTGATGGTGTCGTTGGTGGTGGGTCCACATGGAACAAATGGTCTGATGAGGCACTTGAGTCTAGCCTAGATATATGCATGGTTGTATTGGATGACAGGGGTTGGTCATCCTTATCAGTCCCGCCACTCATAGATTGCAAGTTGAGATTCAGATCGGCCAACAGAAGTTGGCTATTTGGAGACATGCTGTGTTGAGAGGAATTGAAAAGGAGAGGATGGCATGAATGTAAGTTGTGATTTTTACAATGCAAGTTTTTTCACAATCACTTCTTACATATTTATGTGAGTTAATGCACTGTAACTTGGATCTTCATCGGTACATATAGTTTCACAGTCATAAATTTGCTGGGATGTATGTGAGTATGTGAGTATAATTTCATAATTATAAATTTGCTTGGAAGATCTATGTATGTAAGTATGTGAGTTGCTTGTTTTGACATAGTGTTGTCGTTATTTGCATATGCACTTTATGGATGTATACCTTCTCTCGAGAAAAGGGTCCATGCTCCTAATTGACCGAAATCGGTCAAAATGTTTTGAAACTGGCTTGTTGGATGTGGATAGTGATTTTTGGACACACCATCTGCCACATTCAGAGTGGTCTAAAGACACAAGAAACAATAGGCCAATACGAGGTAGTTCTGAAAAAAGTGAATATTTCATGTTATTCTTGCTTTCCGCATTCTGCCCTGAGGGTGGTGTGGCGTTGGACCTACATGTAGGTGTAGGTACTTTGGTCCTTGCTACTCGAAAGGCTGGTGTCCACCTTTTTGGTATGGACAATGATGAAGAATGTATAAGTTGGCTGAAAGAGAATAGAAGTGAGACTTGATTGTCAGAAGAAAGTGGTGAAAATGTTTAGGTGCATTCTCTTTGGCCATCCTTTGAGCATCCTCTATTACCTTGCTTGCTTTTCTCTTTACTTTTTGAAATTAGCTTTGTAATGGTTTTTTTGTCTTGTGTAGTTATGGAGGAAAGTGTGGCTGTAGCAGGTTCGTCAACTGAAGAACCTGTCACGTTACCTAAGTGTGGGTCCGAGGTATTTGAGTTGGGCTCTTTTGGATGCTAGTGAGTATGTCCATTTGGCTGTTAGAAATTGGATTTGTTGACATTTTGGTATATATGACATTTTTAATTTCACAACATTTTTATGCCTACCACACCGACCAATAGAGATGGCATGCATTATGAATTAACCCCAGTGTTATTTCTTACCGTTTTCCATCCAGTTGTTATTCCACAATATAGAGAGAGTTGTTAGTCCACAATACACAGAGAGAGAGAGAGAGAGAGAGAGAGAGAGAGAGAGAGAGAGAGAGAGAGAGAGAGAGAGAGAGAGAGAGAGAGAGAGAGAGAGAGAGAGAGAGAGAAATGATAATGAGAGAGTGAGTACTTTTCTTAGGCTAGTGTGTGGTATGTATGCTAGGTGTGTTTGTGTTTGTGTGTAAATGTGAGAGAGTGAATGAGTGAATGAATTAGAATGTTAAAAATGCATGATAGAGAGAGAGAGAGAGGACTAGTGAGCGAGCTAAACGAGAGGGATATATATATATATATATATATATATATATATATATATATATAGAGAGAGAGAGAGAGAGAGAGAGATAAAGCGAGAGTTTGTGTGAGAGTGAGAAAGAGAGAAATTGAGTGAGAGTGAGAGAGAGATAGAGTTAGACAGCAAGAGAGAGTGAGAGAAAGAGACATAGAACAATAGAAAGGCAGGTAAACCAACGCAAGGCAGAGAGAGCAAGAGCCTGTGAACAAGAGAGCAAAGAAGATCCAGTCGGTAATAGAGCAAGATCCAACCATTTGATGGTATGCAATCAATCATCCTTTCTAATGTTATGTTTTGAATTTTCGTTATGATCTGTGGGCTGCCATTACAAAAAAATTTACCTGGGTAGCTTACCTCCATAGCACGCTGATGGAGGTGGGTTGCCATGGCAAATTTTTTGTGCCCTAGCCAGTGCCCCACAAGCAGCCTTGAGCAGCGCTACCCAGGGCAAAAAACATTTGCCTTGGCAGCCCACCTCCATACCACGCCACCAGCGCCCCACAGGCAGCCCTATTAGGGCAAAAAAAATTTGTCCTAGTAGCCCACCTAAGGTGGGCTGCCAGGGCAAATCTTTTTGCCCTGGCCAGCGCTCCACAGGCAGCATATAGCCCAATTCCTATTGATTGATTGAAAAACAAGTTGAGGTTATTTATGTTGTTGTCAAAGGAGAGGTTAATCCAGTTCAAATCTCTATTCAATATGAACGCTTTGAAGTTTATTGACCCAAGTATACTTTTTGCTATTGTGCAACAAAAAAAACATCACTAAGCAAATCCTGTGCATCGTTGGGCGTGGAAAGAAAAAATTTGCCCTTGTAGCCCACCTCCATAGCACGCCGGCATGCTATGGAGGTGGGCTGCCATGGCATTATTTTTTGCCGAGGCCATCACTGAGATTTTGAACGTTTTTAAACTCCAATCATCTGTTTTTGAATGAGATATATTGTTGATACTGTTTTGGAAAAAATTAGATATCTTTATTTGATTTATAATTAATGGCTGGTTGGAACTCTCCATATCAGACGTTTTCTGTTGTCAAATTATTTGATGAGAAACAATGTGAATTTTATTTGCATTTTGAATCAAATGTTTCTATTTTGTAAATAGTATATAAGACACAAATGGAGACTCGTGGGATATCTTTATTGAGTTCTGACATTGTAATGAGGAGTTTGGTTTATTGATTACTTTTAAAAAAGCAAAAAAATCCGTTTTTTTATTTTTTATTTTTTGTTTTTGGACAATGGGTCACATTTTATGATAGATCAGTTTCTTCTTGCAAATTAGCTCTATAATCCATACTAAGATGCTATCTATAAATAAGTTCCAGTGTTGTAAATTTTGCAGAAAGATTAATTGTATTCGTTTTGAATTTTTTTTGTAGAATGGTTTTGACAACGTCAATGTACAAGAGAGTTGAGGTTGAGTCACAACATTTTTCAAGTGGTCTAGAAGATATTGAAATGTCTATTGATAGAGAAAACATCCCAGAGGTGGGTTTGGAAGATATCGTGATGGAGGAGACACAAGAGAAAGTGTAGCTATCTACTCAGTTCCGTATTTTGCAGGCAAACTTGCATGAGGATGTAAGCTTGGATGACCCTGAGAATGATGGGAGAAAGTGATGCAAAGAATGTGGAACGCAAATTGCAAATATCAATCAGGCTCTGTAAGGAAACGAAACGAAATGAAACGAAACTGGATGAAACGAATACGAAATTTGAACCAACTCTAATATTGACATTGCTAAAGCAAAATCAAAGTAATCATGAATGAAATGAATTCGGATGGACTTTAGATATGATTGCTGGTCATTGCTTGTTATATCATTCCTACAACCCTCTAGAAAGTAGACAAACACTGCTGATTTACGTTTTAGATTAATACAACATTCAACAAAAACTAAACCAATGTGCGAAATTGATAAAACAAGTGAATGAGATACACAAGCGATAGCAGACAGTTATTTATTCAAGATTAAACAAAGATAAGAGTGATATGTGCATAATAGCAACAATATCATCTATTGATCCTCTTGATTTTGAGCATTGTATGACAGACCCACACAGCGCATTGGCGTGAGAGAAGCGGAGTTTTCCCACGAGTAACGTCTCGCTGACTAGCGGACTTCTTGGATCTCTGTGAATCCTACTTACAAAACATCTCGCTCGCAGGCGAACTTATATTCTGTAGTCTGTATTTTCGTCTATCTGCTACTGTATGTATCTTATAAATTCAGAGTAGCACACCACATTAGATAGACTAAACAATCTATAACTAATTATGGATTACAAGAGAGGTGGGTCAGGCACGTCTGAACGCTCTTCCGCTGACATGATTATATCATATCAGGGGTTTGTGTACTTCATGGTATTGCATGATCTTCCTGATCCTTTGGAGCATGAAGGTCAAAAAGGTGTCGCGAAGATTTTCGTGTCGCTTTGAGTCGTTTGACTTTTGCGTCGTCTGACTTTCTCCTGCTGTATCACGAAAATTTTTCTTTCGCTAACTTTTTGCGTTCGTGTCTTTCGTCAAGGTGTTCACGAACATTTTCACTTCATGTCTTTTCGTCAGATTGAGGGCTAAAAGCTAGCAAAGCTTTGGCAATAAAAATGTTTTGTTTCTTCAGCTCCCTCTCAAAGTGTGGTAGCTTAATGACTCCAAGACTGCTCCTTTGTTTCTCGAACAGACCTTTGTCTAAGGCCTTTGTTAAAATGTCAGCCACCATCTCCTTTGTTCCAATGAAGATAGTCTACAGCATCTTCTTCCCGATCAGATCCCTTATCAAGTGATACTCGATTGTGATGTGTTTCGTCCTTGAATGAAACACAGGATCCTTTGTCAAATGTATTGCAGATGTATTGTCCATCTGCAAAATCAGAAGCTCACTCCTTGTTTTGCCCAGTTCGTCAAGGAACTGTTTGAGCCAAATGATTTCATTAGCCATTTTTGCTACTGCAACGTACTCTGCTTCACAAGATGATTGAGCCACAATGGTCTGCTTCTTGCTAACCTAGAGAATTGATGCTCCTGACGCGATGGTGCATCCTCCTGAGACACTTTTACAGTTGTCCTTGAGGGATACCCAACTAGCATCATTGTAGGAAAGCTTTGAGTCTTTCTGCTTTATTTACTTGGCATGGTTTACACTTTTGAACGTATGCCTCGACATGACCCTTCACTTTTGGCCAATAAAATTCTCTCTTAACAAGGTCAAGCATCTTCTGTATACTATGGTGTCCCGCGTTGGGGCTATCGTGGCACTCGTGTAGGATTTGGGCCGTAATGTCCTCGATATCTAGCACACAGACTTTTCCTCTACGGAAAAGCAAACCATTCCAAATGGAATAATCAGTAAATATCTTCTCTTCGCCAGATTTCTTGGAATCCTGCTTTCCAAGATTGTCTCTTATTCAAGAGCTTCCAGCCAGGACATCTTGCCAAATATGACCGAAATCCGGCTCAAAGCATCAACGACACAATTCGACGTACCTTGACAGTACTTAATGTCAAATTCGAACTCTTGAATGAGTTTACAAATTTGGATCCATACAAATAATGTTTCCAGATCTTTAACGCATGGACGACAGCAAAAATTTCCTTCTCATAAGTAGAATACCTACTTTGATCTGGGTCTAACTTCTTGCTCTCGAAAGCCACAGGTCTACCATCCTGGTAAAGGACCGCACCTACCGCATAGTCACTAGCGTCTGTTTTCACTAGGAAAAATCCTATAGGGTCCACTACGTGTAAGATAGGGATTGTAGACACCAACATCTTCAAAGCTTCAAAGCTTTGATTAAGTTCATCAGTCCAAACTATAGGAGGAATGATCTTCGAACGCCTTCCGGCCTTCTTCTTATTACCCTTTTTAGTTTTTTGTTTGGCTTTCTTCACTCCCTTAAGAAGATTCGTTAGAGGCAATGCAACTAAGGCATAGTCTTTAATGAATTTATGGAAAAACCTTGTGAAGCCCAAAAAAGATTTTACTTCTCTAATGGTTTTCAGGATAGACCAATCACGAACTTTATGGACCTTATCGTAGTCGATCTTAAGACCTCGATCGGAAACGATATGTCCCAAATACTTGAGTCGAGTTTGAAAAAACTCACATTTAGACTCCTTAGCATAAAGTTTTGTCTGTCTTAGATTATCTAAGACTGTATGCAAATGTGCTTCGTGCTCCTCAAGAGTCTTACTGTAGATCAATATGTCATCTTAAAATACCACAAGAAACTTCCCCAGATATGGACAAAGAATAACATTCATCATCTGCTGAAAGGTTGCCAGGGCATTAGTTAGACCAAAGGGTAGAACTAAAAATTCGTAATGGCCATATCTAGAACGAAAACCAGTTTTAGAAACATCCCCCTCGTGTATTCTAATTTGATGGTACCCTAACCTAAGGTCCAATCTGGTGAATACTTAGCACCATTCAATCGGTCCATTAAGTCGTCCATCTTAGGCAAGGAATACGATTCTTAATTGTCATTTTATTAAGCTTTTTGTAATCAACACAAAGACGAATATCAGCGTCTTTCTTGTCGGTTAGCAAAATAGGAGCTCCCCAAGGGAATTTACTAGGCCGAATATGGCCTTTACGTAATAACTCCTTATGTTGACTAGCAACTTCATCTTCTTCCTTCGGGCTCATCCTGTAGGGAAAAAGCGATACACGAGAGCTGTCGGGAAGAAGATCTATGTGATGGTCTACTCCCCGTGAGGGGGGGAAGACCCTCAGGCAACTGCTCAAGAAATATATCACTATACTCTTCCCTAAGTCTCTTGAAGATTTTGCCCTCAGATGAAGATTCTAAATTATCATCAGTAAAAGACAAAGCTTTAGGAAAAGTCGATACATCAACATTAACATTATGAGTACTAAAAGCATCTATGTAAGGTTCATCTTTCAGATAACATAAATACGAAAAATACTCAAAATTCAAAATACATTGATTCGCTTCATGAGCAGTTACAAAAGGTAGATCAGGCTCATCACTTTTAAGACAAACCCATGAGTCATTATGCAAGAAAGAAATACAATGAGATACATAGTCTTTCTTCAAGGACTCATTCCTAGCAAAGAACCACTCTTTTCCTAGGATTACATCCACCTTATCTAGATTCATGACATGAAAAGACAAGCTATTTACATAGTCTTCAATCTTCAACGACACGTGGGGGACAAAGTGGTCCCAGAACTGCTGCTCCCCACCAACTGCCATCTTAACCACATACTTGTGGTCACTTGGTGCGGTTGTCAATTGCAGCTTTTGCACCAACTTAGCCTTAATAAAACTATGCGTAGAACTGTTGTGAAAAAGAATACTCATAGGTTGGCAGCCTACGAACCCACTCATACCAATGAGGTCATGAGGTCCAAACACTACAGTATTAAAAGAACAATTCATACAAACTAATTCATCTTTAAAAGATACATCAATGCAGAATTACCTGGTGCCTTAAAGGAGCAGCCACCCTTCTTCAGTCTCTTCGGGTAGTCCTTGGAAAGGTGCCCCTTCTCCATGCAGGAGAAACACAGCCCGTCGCTTTTGGCCTTGTCGAAGTCCTCTCTCTCCAACCGAGGGCGCTTCTTTTTCTTCCCCGAAGAAAAAGCTTCGTCGACCATGTGCTCCTTGCCCTTTTTGAAAGAAGGGCCCACAGAGGATTTGTCTTTGGCTTCGGGCTTTGGTTGCTCTTTGCGGGTTATCGTGTGCGTATCGTCGAAAATCCGAACGAAACGCACGACATCCTCTAAGGACTGTGGCTGATTACGACGTACCTCCAACTGATATTCCTTGGGCAAGCCCAAAATGAAATGCAGCTTTAGGAGTACCCCGTCTATGTGGTTAAAAAACCATGAAGCAGCCTCTTGGAAGTCTTGCAAATAGACGTCCAAGGGCTTTGTCCCCATTTGCAACATGGCAAATCGATGATAATATTCAAAATCGTCTAGGACAGGCATAAAGGCAGTCTCAAATGCTACCTGGAAGTCATCCCATGTGATTGGGACTGTAGCTCGGTCTTTAAGGTCCTGCCAACAAGAATACGTCTTACCGCATAAAAACATGATGGTCGTCGAAATACGCGAGCTATCTGGTAGAGCGTGCATGGAAAAATGTGACGTCCATCGGTCTAACCAGGCTAACACCACATCTTGGTGTCTGTCCTTCTTCTCTCCGATAAAAAATTCCGGAGTAAACATCGTGTTTAGGAGAGCTTGTCGAGTCTGGGACATAGCCCGAATCTCAGCCTCCGCCCGTTCACGCTTTGAACGCATGTCCACAAATTGTTGCTGTAACAAATTAATGGCACACGTCATGTTCTCCATATCAATCTCGACGGGACTTGGAGCTCTAGTCTCATCCATAGGGGTGTCCATGGATAAAGGAGAAACAGGCAAAAACCTAGAGGGAAAAATGGAGAGCTACGGTGTAAAAACTGCAAAAAGGGAAAAGCTAGTGCACAGGGCCTCAAAAAAGCAACTTGAGAGCGAAAGAACTCTACAACAACTTGGGAGAATGAGGGAAAGGAAGTGAATGTACCTCTTTTATCCCCTTCCAAAAGCTCCTCTCCACCCTCATGCAAAAAGGACAAGTGGGGCCTAAGAAAGGCCCCATTTGTCCCTTTTAGGTCTTTCTAGCCATGTGGGGCCAATCCATGGTGCCACATGGCTCATGGACCCCAAAGAATTATGAAAATCACTTCAAACCCTTCCTCCCCTCTCCAAATCCTAAGTACCACAGCTCTCTTCATTCCCTTGGAGATCTGCATTCCCTTGGAAATCTGCAGGTAAAGAGAGGGAGGAAGTAGATAGTACAGCCTAACAAGGACAGGCCTCCAAGATTAAGTCTCAACTACAATCTTTTAAGATTTTTTAATCTTAAGGTTAAAAGCTAAAAGTTTAGATTAATAAGTCTTAACTTTAAGGCATAGCGTAAAGTTTCTTTGGTTGAAAGAAAGAGATGGACAGGCTGCGGGGAGGCGCGCCCCTCCCTGTCACATCAGTTCAAGGAAAGGAGAGATCGCCCCACGCAGATCGGCAGCGATGCTTGCCTTGCATCAGGTCCCCCAACCCCCCCCCCCCCCCTCCATACGGATCTCCGGTACCTCCCACGGATCCCGACCTGCGGGTACCTCCCAGGGATCCCGAGGCATTAATAGGCACCTGACATGCATTCCTACTGCGTGGTGCCTCTCAGGTATTAGTTTTGAAGAATTTTGTTTTGAACTAAAGTCTCTTTCCGCCCCCTCCAACTTCCAGACTTCGCAGCGCTGTCCATGTTGCTAGCGAGACAGAGCCTGCCAAACAGTGCAGACCGTAGGTCCAAAATATATATATGTATTTTTTTTTCACCTCATGAAGAGGTATTAACAACTTTACCATTCAAGATAAAAAAACATATAAAGTTCCAAGGTCAAGTATAACAACTTAGAACTAACCTATAGATTGTTCTTACAAAAACCAGAATCCGTAGATTTGAGTAAGTACAAAACCAAGGTAATCAGCCAGGTTAAAAGAAACCAGGCTCCAACCACAAGCCAATTTTCACAAAAATTAGCTTGAACAATGGTTAAGAAGCAAACAGCCACATTCCATTAAAAGGAATACCACACGCAAAGGCCAATACGGGAACATGTGCACCTTAAAACTTAAGGAAACTCAAGTAGCAAGAACCTTAATATCTTGTTTTTTTCAACTGAAGCTGGCATTCGTTTGGTAGTTTGAAGGCTTAGTCTGATTGCTTTGTATTTTAACTTGATAATGCAACAAGCAAATCAGAAAGTCTTTAATACGTTTCAGATTCCTAAAATCTCCACAAAAAACCTAGCTCTTGCAGAACCAACGAATTCAAGTAGCAAGAACCTTAATATCTTGTTTTTTAGAACTGAAGCTGGCATCAGTTTGGTAACCTGAAGGCTTAGTGTGACTGATTTGTTTTTTAACTTGATAATGCAACAAGAAAATCAGAAAGTCTTTAATACGTATGAGATTTCTAAAATCTCCGAGAAGAACTAGCACTTGCAGAAATAACGAAGAAGATAACATAACCAACAAAGAAGTCAAACATATATATAGCTCAGAGTCACCAAAACTTGCAAAAAAAATGCATTCACTTGAAAGATGATCATAGAAAGAACAAACTCATGAAATATAATGTTCGATCAAGAGGCAAATGGTCCGTCCATATACTACAAGTGTGATCTCTGAAAGTAAATTGTTGTGAATTGTAAGCCTTTTAGTCTTTCATATCTAAAACCTTGGTCAAATGTGGTTTCAGCCCTCTATTTTAGGACTGTCTAAAATTGTGAAACCTTTGAAATGTTTTTAAATTGGTGGTATCTTTTTAGTTGTAGGAGGTAGTATCATGTGACTAATACTAGGAGCTACAAGCTAAAACATGAAGCAAACTTCATCAACTGAAAATGAGAGTCATGATAATATTTCAAGCACTCACTTGAGAAAAATTAGTGAGAATTCCTTGGCATTTGAATTGTAAAAAAAAACAATACACAAAATATTTTCAATGTTTTCAAAATTTATGGATTTAGCATAACTAGCATCAAATGTATTACGCGAGTTATTTTCATAAAAGTCAATCTAGACTTTTAAAAAATCATAAATATTTTACGTGTTTTCTTCACGTGAACATTTTCAATTTTTTAGGTTTTATTAAAAAAATTATTTTTTTGGACATGGTGTATTGATTTTTTTGGTCAAAATGGATATTTTTTGTATAAATGTTTTTGTGATTTTTGGAAATTTTTCGTGAAAAAACATGTTTTTGGGCAGAATTTCAAAAACTAAAAAATGGTTATTGCTTTCTAGGATTTTGACCCATTTCAAAAGATTTTATATTCAAGACTGACCTTAATTTTACTCTAGTCCTAGCCATAGTTCTAAATCCTTTAGACTATTTAAAGAGGAGATTCCCTATCTAAATGCATTGTGTTGCTTTGCCTTGAAATGTTCAAGTTTGCTCTACTATTTTTTAGTATTTTTGAAACTTATGATCGGCCTAGCTTTCTTTGTTTATCATACAGTTCAATCTGAAAGTTCTTTTGTTTCTTTGTTAGTTTATTTTAGCATGTGATGAGCATAGACATGTCATTCCAGTTGCCTGGATCTTCTATGTGAATTTTTTTAATTAGTTTCAGAAATGGAGAACTCCTCTTTGTTAATTCCTCATAATGCAACTTACTACAACGAAGTTGCTACCAATTTTTCTTCCAAGATTAAAGTTACAACTCTATACCATGAAGTGACTCCATGTTCTAAATCAAAAAATGTATTCTTTGCATTGAATGTGAATTCTCATAGAATTTCAAATTCTCACAGTAATCCAAAAGGCCATTTTTGCCATGACACATATAGATTATTAATTGAGTCACCAAATGAAAATCTAGATGTTGCAATGAATATGGATCAATAGGATACAATGTACACCGATGACCATAACTACAGCTTCACTGAATTGCCAACAACATATCAAGAGACTATCCAGAGTCCAGAAGGAGAATTCCGGAAGCAGGCAATGTCAGAGAAAATTGAATCAATGAGGCAAAATGAGGCATGGACACCAGAGCCACTGTCCGAAAATAAAAAGATCATCGACTGGAAGTGGGTATACAAAAGGAAAACCAAATCAGATAGCACTGTCAGACGCTACAAAGCAAGGCTTGTCGCAAAGGGCTACACACAAAGGTATGGCGTCGATTATTTTGACAAGTGTTCACCAATGGTGAAAATGACAAGCATTCGACTGCTCCTTGCATATGCAATGCAATACAATATGGAAATTTACCAGATTGATGTGAAGACAACCTTTCTCCACGAACATCTAGAGAAAAAAATCTTCATGAAACACCCCGAAGGATTTGAAGACCCCAACAATCGACAATATGTCTGTCAATAGAAGAGATGCATTTATGGTTTGAAGCAGGCATCATGAGCTTGGTACAAGAAGCTCGACAGTCTTCTGAAGTCTCTAGACTTCACTCCTACACAACCAGACTGTAATGTCTATATAAAGAAAGTAGGAAGAGATTATGTGATTCTGACTACTTTTGTGATGACTCCCTAATGATAGGAAACTCCTTGATGCTAATCAAGAAAATGAAGAGTCAGATTTTTGAAGTCATAAAATCACAGATCTGAGAGAAGCAACATAATGCCTTAGACTAGAGATCAGAAGAGATCAAATAAGAAGAGAAATGCATCTGAGTCAGTCAGAGTATGCCCAATGAGTGTTGAAGCAGTATCAAATGATGGACTGCAAAGAAAAAGCCATACCAATGATAGTTGGAGCCAGACTAACGAAGCATTTCGACGACACTGAACCAGATGGGTTTGCAGAAGACATCTTTTAAGAGGAAGATCCACAAGCAACGACGCAAGACCAATTACGACAAGCTACATTGGGATCTCCTCCCCCTACTGTTACTTATACTACAACACCCCTTGATTCTGGTGACGCCCTTGGACTAGTTTCACACCTTGGATGAATGATCCAGACCATGATGGATGAGAAAACCACCATGGATAAGCGGATTTCATAATTGGGATCAGAGAACATTAGAGGAGTTCTAAATCCAAAAAGACCCTTTGTAAAGATTCTTTTTATATTTTTTCTTAAATTTCTCTTACACATGGACCAATCAAAACACTCAAATTTGAAATCTACGTAACGTAACTTTTTGAGTCCACATTTTGATTCTACACTAAAAATGGCATAACTTTCTAGTAGTAAGTCCAAATTTAGCGAAGTTTGGTGCATTGGAAAGCGCTCAACAAGGGCTTTCCAATGATATGTTAGATGAATACTTCTGAGATATGATTAAAAAGTTATGGCAAGTCAAAAGTATTTGTGTTATAATATTTTAATAATATAAAAGACATCTTGCACGAATTCTTAAAGGGTCTTTTTGGAGCTCAAAACTCCTCTAATGCACTCTAATTAGGGAGAAACTCATTCAGCTGAATAGATGATTGAAGATCGCCAAACAACACGAAGAAAAATCCAAAGCTGAATTAAAGAAGGCATGACAACATTCAGATGCCTTTGAGAAATACATAGCAACACTCCAGAATGCACTCACTACTTCACAGAATCATGTTGATAAAGGGGTTCAGGACACCAAGCAGCAAGTTGACTTATTGCAAGGGCAACTGCATATGGCAAACCTTAATAAAGAATGGATCCTTGGAGAATTGGATGCCATAGCCACGGAGCGTGATAATATGCTCTATGTGCAAGGACCAAACCTACATGTCTTGCAAGAGGAGATAAGACAATTGTTCTAAAAGGTAGAAACCTATAGGCAATCATTGGCTGGATTCCAAGGCAGGTTTGATCGCTTCAAGGGCAAGGCATCTTCTGAGTTAGCAACGACAAAGTCAATTATTAAAGCCTATTAAAAAGCGCCACTCAGATCTTAGAAACAACCCCCTAGATTCCAGTACCAATAATGTCATCTTTCTCGCATCTACAACACGATCAAGGAGAAATGAATCCAGGCATAGCTCAAGGGGCATCATAAGAGACAACCACGGCTTCTCAAGCTAGGAATGCAGAGCCATCTTCATCAAGGGCTGTTCCATTGTTCCATAAACCGGTCACCATCGAGGAACGGATCCAACCATTTTTACATCAACATCCATTATTAAGCAGCTTGTCGCATTCTCAAACTTGGTAAAATCTGCTTGATTTGCAGCAAGGAAGATCGACATAACAAACTTCAACATGTCGCTACGAGCTACGATGGATACGATGGGCCTGGGCTGCACAAGGATACTGGAGAAGGAATCATTCCCATGCACCAAGATGCTAATATATTTGTATCAGAAGCTGAAGCTGGTGCAGTACAAGAGTTTGTCCTCCAAAGCAAACGCCAAGCATATTTGGTGTGCATTGAAGGCGCTTTATTCGCCAACGAAAGTTGTAATCTAACAGCTAGAGATGCTTTGGAAGTAAGATTTCAAACCTCAATGCGTTTCCTATGCAAAATTTAGGAACACATAATCTCAAATTCTATTGTAGGTGCTCAAGGAGAGAGTGATTCGTCTATCCATGAATCCATCATTTCGAAGGAAGGTAATACTCATATGAAATTTATATTTTGCAGATCAAATCGGAGACAATGTCATCTTTCAGCCTCAAACTCGAAGCAGACAATGAGAAAGGGGCTCACTTACTACTTGTTGAAATGGTTGCCGAACAGTAACCAATGATCATCAACACAAAAGCCGAGAATGACTTCATCTGTTAGGTTGATCCCAGCTCACAAAGTTTGTTGCCACAACAGTAGTGACCAAGAACTTGGCACATGCACGAGCATCTAATAAGCAATCTTCATCATTCTAGAGAAATATTGTTCTTCCAACTCCCACAGGTGACTGATAGAATCTTTATTCTCTAATTCACTACTTTGGCAACATGATAATGTACTGGATTTGTGTCCAAAAAGAATGGCTGTACATAAGTGATTTGTTTGAATCTGTAACGAGAATAAAGTTCTCAGCTGATTTCAATAATTAAGACATGGCTTGATTTGGTTTTTAAAGATTCTGAATCCCTAATCTCACATTATACTTTACTTCATTACTCTTATCTTGTGTACACTAGTTTACAATTTTACACCATTTTCTGAAGGCTTTTGAAATTTAGTTAAAGTTATTCTCCTTTCCTTCTTTTCATATTAACATTATGGATAGAGCACCTTATGTTGGCTTCTAAATCTTCCCAACTCAAAAGTCTTGCCCACTACCAAATTGTGTTGTTGCTAATAGATTCTATAAACTAATCCACCTTAAATGAGTTGATTTTTACCTATCATATCTAAAACTTCTAGATTTTTCAACGACATCCTATTGACTACTTAGTACTACTTCCTCAGGCCTTGCTCAACCCCATCAAGACATTTCAGCATGAATTTATGTTGCAAGTCTACAAAACTGTCACCGAATATGAAAATAGAATTGAACTTCATAATGTAATCTTCCATTATCATCATTAGCTTAATGATCCCTTCTTATGGAGCTCAAGTGCATCAAGGATGGAGATCTACCTATCATCAAGTGTGACAACATCTCGGCCCAAGCTCTTACACAGTCCTATTTTTCATGTAAGATGCAAACATATTCAGATTGCACACCCTTTGTTAGGGAAAAAGTCATTTGAGGAGAAATCAACTTTGAGCATATTGGATCATCGTCATGTATTGCCAATCTCCTCACCAGACCATTGCTCAAGAGAAGTTTTATCAAGTTTAGATCTAATCTTGGATTGATTCCAAGATCCATGTTAAAGTAGATAAATATCTTTTAAGGAAGAATAGGAAATTGGAAACCCATCTATCTTGAGGTTTGGAAGTCCTCTTTCAAAACCACTCATTTTACACTTGTAAATAACTGTTTAGGCCAATTTTAGAAGTTGATCAGCTCATGGTAGTGTAGGCTAATTACACTTGGGCTTGATGCTAGAGGATTAGTGACATAGCACCTCTTGATCTCATTTGTCAATTTGGGCTAATCATGTTCTGAGGTGCACCGAGATGGTTTAATCATTGAAAGAGGTGGCATGTAGGAGGTCCAATCACAGTAAGAGGTGGTGTTTTAGAGGTCCAATCATTTTTCTTCATTTGCATACTCTTGGATCTCGAGCTACTATGAGTGTGAGTGAGATCGAGTGAGTCCATACTTAGCTTTTGAAGAGAGATCTTGATGTAGCAATTGATCCAACACTTACATTTCGTTTTACAATCTCTCTCAACCCGAAAAAAAGCCAAATCTATAATTTGTTTTTTTCATCCAAAGTGTCCTTTCATTATGTGTGATGAATGGCTTATGATAGATGCATGTGTAGAGTGCCCTTGCCTTACATTTTTTAGCTAGTATGCTTGTATCTCTTGATCAAGGCCAAGCTTGTATACCTTATGTGGGTCAAAACAAAAATAACCATCTATGAAGCAGACACTTTTCAAATAAGCAAAATAACATGACAATTCTTCGTTACTTTAGCTACCACTTTATCAAAGCATTCATTGTCATCTACCATCTACTATTCGAATTGTGAAATGGTAAGTAGAGAAATTGTTATGTATTTTCCAAAGATGAAGGACGTGCTTAAAGCATGGCACTTACACCACAATCATATGCAAACTAAAAGACTTGCACTCTAGGGTTTTACTTTTTTGATGAGAAATTGAATGGACAACTATAGAGCTATTTTTAATATTTTATGCCCATTAAGAAAGTTATGTAAAATCATATGAGGATAACATAAGGAGAAAAATTGTCGCTAGAATGTTTAAGCTTTGAATAACTGACATCGCTTACATGATGTAAGTTGGGGTTGTTGCGTATGTACATATGATTTATCACTCAATTGTCTAATCCAATTTTTGTTGCATGCATTGACTATATGACCGGAATGTGCATACACTTATGTTTTGTAGAATAATGGTTGAATAGTGTAAGGCTTTGGTAGGTCTAAACGACATACATATGTTAAATGTTACTCTTTAAATTGCATGTGTTGCTTATGCCTTAAAACTAATCAGTATGGCTTCTGCCCTGATACGGTTTCGTGCTTAGGGCAGAACGTATTGCTAGTAAGTACACTATGGTTGGAAAGATTGGACGCATGTTAGGCAACTAAATTTATGTTAATAAAGTAGTGAATCTTGTTTTGGACATGGATAACAATTGATGCTCAACTATGACACTTGTCTTCTCCACTGTACTAGCTCGTGCAGTTTTCCTACATCTTTGTTCTAAGCTGTTATGCTATAAAATAAAAGGGTTCAACGGGTTTTGTCTTGATTTGAAGAGGGACTATGTGAACTATTTTACTTTCTCTCACTCTCGGACCCTCCTCCTTTATCTTTGCAGCTCCATTTCAAGAACTTTAGAGTTTCTGGTGTATTGGATGTAGGTCAGTTTTTACAATCTAGCAATCTATAAGCCCTATTACCATTTTTCGAAATGTAATATGGCATGGATGTGTGTGTGTGTGTGTGTGTGTGTTTGTGTGTGTGTGTGTGTGACATGTAACAAAAATAATTTGCATCAACAAAACCCATGCCAAGCATAGAGAAGAATCACTTAATAAAACAAGATTAGAAAAAAAGAGAAGAAGATAACTCACAATGGTCTTTAGTGCTTCATCAAAGAAGTTTCTCATACTCAGATGCTCACAAAGACAAATTTTCACTTCCACTATGTATAGGAAGACTTTCTTGTCTAGGGCTTTCATAGGCACATTTGTGAAGCCATCATCCTCATCTACCACTACTATCTTACGTGTCATTGTGCTTTAAACGTTCATGGCCCTTTGCTAGCAATTTCCGCAGTCTAAAGGAAAAGCTCATAGAGCTTTTGTCTCTCACAACCTTTCGTAAAGTAGAACATATGGCCTGACATACACTCTAAAGATTAGCATGGTTGATTGGTGGCCAAACCCTGATTTGAGACATTTGTAGGAATCTAAAAACAAAAGAACAAGAATATAAAAAAGGCTGAATGTTCATATAAAAATCACAACAGGCGACACACATGACCTTTGCTTAGCATAGGTTGAGAGATGAGAATTAAAATTTTGATAGGATCTAGACGTGCAGTCTATAGACCACATCAATCAATCATCATAGCTACTCCATGTTGGATTATTCTCCTTCTTACCAATCGTGTAATCGGTTTTAATCTTCATCCATTGTTTGTCCAATTCTGCAGATTTTACCGTGCCTTTACATAGTCTGAAGTTTTACAAGTGTCTTTACACAGTCTACAGAATTACACGGAGTGTTACCATAGTGTCGCATTTTGCGCCTGTCAGGAATCCCATTGAAAAATGCAGTGTCGTCTTTTTTTGCATTTTTCGCCTGACAGAAATCTTGTGTAAAATCAGAGAAATGACTAGCAATTTGTGGAGCAACCCTAAATGAGATTTAACCGCACCTTTTTCTTTTTCGCCTTTTTTGCAAAAAACTTGACAGTGTCGCATGTGGCTGTTTTAGTTCATTTCTGCAGAGCTATAGTTTTGGTTCATTTATGCAAATAGAACGTTTATGGCCAACTTCACTGCTTATCAGCAATCAATGACAAGGACCCGATGGATGCCAGCGGATCACCAGCCAACTGGCGATCGCAATTGATTATCTAATTTCTTAGTATAAATAGTTATTCATATTCATACATTTTAATTCATTGAAAATCGGAATTATTAGAAGCATTTGAATAGTTAGCTCTCTCTCTCTCTCTCTCAAGCCTTGGAGCTTGAACATTCCTGAGAATTCTAGCTCACTTCTTAGAGTTGTTTTAAAGATTGCTATTGCGCCACTGCTTATCAGCATTGCGCTTAATTCAGACTTTCATTTTAGCCGCTCAGAGATAGCATAGAATATGCGGCTTCGATCCGCAACTTATTGTACTCATTTACTTCTATTATATTTCCATACTGAATCAATACTATCCTTCATTGCATTCAGCTTTTATCTCAGAATGTATGCATTTTTATATTTCTTTGCGAACAATTCGCGACTAATTATTTGTCTAATAATTTTCAATGCTTAATTGTTTGGCTACGTAATCACTATAGTATTGGCGATTTCAAAGTTAGTTACTATAAGTTCAAACGTGATTTCTATCACTATTGTCTTGTTTGAAATTGATATGCGTAGTCATGCCGTGGAAAGATGAAAATAGTTTATTCCGTGGCCATGCACGAAAAGTTTTCCTTCTAGAGACACAAATTATTTTTATTCGTTTCTTTTTTAACTAGACCTATCTTCTGCACACCACTTTCCGACATGGTATGAGAGCGAAATCATTACTCTTTATCTAATACCGACGTGGTATCAGAGCAATTTCGCTACTTTATTTGATTCCAATATGATGTCAGAGCGAAAGCTCTCATACTTGTTATTATTCGTGATATCAAATTGACATCATACTCTTTAGTTCTTTTAAACCTTTCAGTATCAGAGAATCGGTTTTTTATTGTTGGCATTACTACATCTTAGCGTCATCGATATAGTCGATAGACTAAGTTCCAGATGGATTCTCAAAGTAAAGCCAGTCTTATCACAGACAAGCTGAATGGATCCAATTATTATTTGTGGAGATTTAAGATGAAGACCTTGCTAATCGCCAGTGAATTATGGGATGTTGTTACAAGTACAGAATTAAAACCTGAAGATGATGACTCAAAGTGGAAATCGAAGGACGGTAAAGCTTTAGCGCTTACTATCCTCAATATATCAAATACACAGATTGGACACATAGCTGAAGCTAAAACGTCAAGAGACATTTGGGACATCCTGAACTCACTATATGACGTGAGGGACGTAACTACTAAGTTACATCTATGAAGAAAATTCTTCACATTCAAGATGTCTACTGGTGATTCTCTTCAGAGTCACATTAACCAATTTAAGAATCTCTTGCAACAGATAGCCATTGTCGGATCAGACATAGGCGATCAAGATGCAATTATGACATTGCTTTCAAGCTTGCCCTCTAAATTTGAGAATTGGGTGATGATCATATCGACACACTTAGATTTAACTCTTACTAGAGTTATCACTATGCTGCTGCAAGAAGATAATCGAAGAAGTCAAGATAGCTACACTAATGCAGATCAAGCCTACAAGTTGTTCGATTCCATCGAGTCAAAGATATTCACTAGCCAAGATGTCATCTTCATCAAAGATCATTTTCAAGACCTTAAAGGAAAGGGCAGTTCCCATGTAGCCGACCTATCAGATTCTCCTGATGCTTTGAACTTTCCAGTTCCTCAGTCGACTATTTCTATTGAAGATCCAAGCTCCTCTACTCTTGACAAGCAACAAATCAATGGCAAATCAGAAGATGATGATGTTGCAGATCAACAACTATAGTATGATGGAAATAATCAACTTCCTGAATTACCCAGAAGATCTTCAAGAACCAACAGACCACCTAACCGGTATATCGATGAGTCTACAACTTATCTTGTTCAAGGACGGACGTTTGTCCAAGTGGGACTTAGTCAGCCTGTTTCAGATCTCTGGAAAGAAGCTATGGATAAAGAGTATTCATTTCTTATCAAGAACCAAACGTGGACGATTATCGAATTACCTGCCAGCAGAAACGTAGTTGATTGCAAATGGATTTTCAAAGTCAAGTACAACGCAGATGGAAGCATCAACTGAAGAAAGGCACGACTAGTAGCCAGAGATTTTTCTCAAGTATAGAATGTCAATGACACTGAGACCTTCAGTCCAGTAGTCAAGCATTTTTCTATTCGACTTTTGCTATTATTTGTTGTTGCAGTAGACTTGGAAATACATCAAATGGATGTACAGACATCATATCTCAATGGAGTCATCAAAGTAGACATTTACATGGTCTAATCTGAAGGTTATATTATCGAGGATAAACACAATAACGTGTGTAAACTCCATAAGGTACTTTATGGCTTGAAGCACGAGCATGGTTTCAAAGGATCAATACTTTCCTTATTGATCACGGCTATACACCTAGCTCTTCATATTCAGACGTTTACTTCAAAGCAGTGCAGCAGTCTTTTATCATTATCACTTTGTACGTGGATGATACATTGCTTTTCGACAACAGTACTGATTTGATAAAAGAAACCAAGACAATGCTATCTTTTGAGTTTGACATGACCAATCTGGGCGAAGCTCATTTTTGCCTTGGTACACAAATCCACAGAGACAGAAACAGAAGTTGGTCTACATTACACAACAAAGGTACATGTACAACATTTTAGTCACATATAATCTAATGAATTGCAAGTTAGCTCTCTCGCCAATGGAACCAGGACTCAAATTGTCAAAGGACCAATGTCCCCAAACAATTCATGAGAAGCAGCAGATGTGTGAGTATCCTTACCATTCTATTATAGAATCTCTTATGTATGCCATGATCTATATCAGGCCAGACATAGCTTTTGCAGTCAGCTCTCTTAGTCAATATATGACTAATCCTGGTATAACACATTGGAAGGATCTTATCAGAGCCATGAGATATCTTCGAGGTACTATGGACTTTTGCATTTGTTATGGAGCAGTCGGCAACGACAAGCTCAATTTACTCAGTGGTTACACAGATGCGAGTTGGGCAGGAGATGTAGACACTCGTAAATCCACTTTCGGATTTACATTCTTCCCCAACAATGGTCCAATTTCCTGGAACATTCGCAAGCAATCTTCAATAGTTCTATCTTCCACTGAACCGGAGTATATCGCAGTCTCTCAAGCTACAAAGGAAGCAATTTGGTTGACAAACTTACTCTCAGATATCGTTCTGAATCAATATGCTCCAACGATATTATTTTGTGATAATCAAAGTGTCATCGCTTTATCAGCCAACCCTGGATTTCATTCCAGGAGTAAGCACATTGAACTGAAGTATCATTTCGTCAGAAGCAAAGTTCTCAACGAAGAGGTCAGATTGTAGTATTGTATAACGCAAAATATGACAGTAGATGTTTTTACCTAAGCATTAAGTTTGGAGTCACACAGAAGATTATGTGTAGAACTAAGTTTGAAGGTCAAGGCATTCAAGGATTCAGATTAAGGGGGACTGTTGGATTATTCTCCTTATTACCAATCGTCTAATCGGTTTTAATCTTCATGTATTGGAGAATTACAAGACAAGTGAACACTAATCAACTAGTTAGTCATTCTCTGTTATCGCTAACTCCTTCAGCTAAGCGTGAAGTACAATACACCATGCTTGTCGAGCTGCCAGTTGACAGCGTGAATTGTTTTCCAGTGTCTTCGTTTCTTTTCATTTCGTTTCGTAGTCGTTAGTGGTGAATATCGAATACTTTTCCTTCGACCTTCACTTCGCTTCGCTTCGTCACCTTTGCGACAAAGTTGTAGGAGTTCACAATTTTTGACAAGGGTAACTACAGTGGCTAAGGGAATAGGTAGTTTAGTGCGAGTGGCAGTAGAGGGTATTGGCATTGCTAAAAGTGGTGGCTGAGTGCGACGTCAAGACGTGGGGGGGGATGCAGGTGCAATAATCTTGCTGCATACTCGTCGATGACTCTGTGAGCTGGATGCTTGGCGAGATGATTCGGTTGGTGATACTTCGTAGGTGCCTAACATGCAATTAGCACGAAACCCATGAATCTTATTGTCAAAATAAGAGGCGGCTAAAGAAGATAGAAGAGAGCCAGCAGCGAACCGCTGTTTGGAATTATTCTTGATTGCCATTAGAGAAAATATGGGCCCAAAGTGGACCCTAAACGAAATGCCATGTAGGAAAGAGAAAATTAACAATAAAATAATTAAAATTTCATTTTCTAACTTCTTTATGTATCTGCCGCACTTGTTTCCAAGAAAATAAATCTACCATATTTTAGTCAGATCAACGTCACTAGTGCTTAACCATAGTTAAAGTATAATTTTCAAAATGTTGAAATATTCCCTCCCAATAGTTGGAAACACTCAAAAATTTGAATTAAGAGTGACAGTTCAGAAACAAAGTCTATGCCATCTCTACCTCCAACTTTGTTATTGTCATTGTGTTGTTTGCTAGTATACTGTACAGTATTGATGACAAAGCTTTATCATCATCATGTGCATCTGTCACCAGAATATGCTCCGCTCAGGATAGGAAATTCAAAACAATCCAAATTGTCAAGTTCTGATCTGATCCGATATAGGGAGGAAAAGATGAAACATGTAGATTTATGGTCATCGAAAACATTGTATCCTATTGATCCATATTCATTGCAACATCTAGATTTTCATTCGGTGACTCAATTAATAATCTATATGTGTCATGGCAAGAATGGCCTTTTGGATTACTGTGAGAATTTGAAACTCTATGGGAATTCACATTCAATGCAAAGAATACATTTTTCGAAAGAGGAATTAAGAAAAATATTAAAGGAGTGCGAAGAAAAATCTACAAAGTTGAAAACTTGTTTGGAAGAAAATGAGATGTTCAAGGAGATTGAAATGCTGAAATCTTCTTCGCGTCATTTTACAACTAGTAATGAAGAGATAAAAATTGCATTTCAATCATGCATATCTCATATTTGTCTCTTGTTAAAGATATGGATTTGCTCAACAGAAAGTTGAAAAGCAACAAGAAAAAAGGACTGGTTACTACTATATGTGATCTACTATGTAGAGGAGGGTATCGAAAACAAAGAGTCCATGCTTTCAAGTAAGTTATAGCTCAATTGGTTTACTATTGTTTGAACTTTTCGATTCAATCATAATCACTAGGTTGTTATTTATTAATTTCCAATTACAATTTATTTGTTTATTATGTTGTTGTGAATACTATGAGTGTCCTAATCTCTACTGACTTTTATATGAGGATTATATTTGCAATGCAGATCAACATTGGTTGTTGAAGACCATTTGGGCGAGCTTCTCATTTCCACCCCTCGCGTGTCGTGACTTACCAGGTAATTGTAACATTGTTGTGATTACTATAGTGATTGGCACCGGTTGCTCTCGAGTCCTTGGTGTCTATATAGTATGTAATATATATGCACCACCTCGTAAGAAATATCCAGAATGTAGTCGATGACTTGGCCATGCAGCCCACATACTTAGATTGAGAAAGAGTTGGAATTATGACAATAATAGTGTTGCATTCACCAGCTAGTCTGATTTTCATATTTCTTTCCATAGATGCCAACAGCCAAAGGAATCTCATTTCATCTTATACATAAGAATGTATGTACCTATTTGTCATTGGCATGCCTTTTGGAGCTTATATTATTATGCATATTATAGGGCCCCAAATTTTTGTGCACATTTTCATTGGCCACTTGTCCACATTTAGGGTCCAAGATGCTTGATTTATACTTTATGGTTCAGGGTCTAGGGTTTATGGTTTAGGGTTTAGGGTTTTTGCGAAAAGTTGTCGGTTTCATTCCTACACTATGTCAGTTTTCCCGAGCACTGGAAATAGGAACATAGGTAAATGGACCTTATTATAACACAAAAAAAAGTGGGATTCTGATAAATAACTACTTCTGAAAAAAGACAAATTTAAGAATAGGCCTCGGAACACTTCAAGTAATAGGAGGTTTATACCGAGGCTACGACCTATCTACAAATTTCAAAATTTTTGTCCCTTGTCACAACTTGCTTCATGTTTTAGCTTGTAACTCTTAGTATTAGTCACATGATACCTACAACTAAAAACATACCACCAATTTAAAAACATTTCAAAGGTTTTTCAATTTTAGACAGTCCTAAAACAAAGGGTTGAAATCACATATGACCAAGGTTTTAGATATGAAAGACTAAAAGGCTTACAATTCACAACAATTTACTTTTACAGATCACACTGGTAGAATATGGACCATTTGCCTCTTGATCGAACATTATATTTCATGAGTTTGTTCTTTCTATGATCATCTTTCAAGTCAATGCATTGTTTCTGCAAGTTCTGGTGACTCTGAGCTAGTTTTTCTTGGAGATTTTAGGAATCTGATACGTATTAAAGACTTTATGATTTTCTTGTTGCATTATCAAGTTAAAATAAAAATCAGTCAGACTAAGCCTTCAGATTACCAAACTGATGCCAGTTTCAGTTGAAAAAAACAAGATATTAAGGTTCTTGCTACTTGAATTCGTTGGTTCTGCAAGTGCTAGTGTTTTCGTGGAGATTTTAGGAATCTAAAACGTATTAAAGACTTTCTGATTTTCTAGTTGCATTATCAAGCTAAAAAACAAAGCAATCAGACTAAGCCTTCAGACTACCAAACTATTGCGAGTTTCATTTGAAAAAAACAAGATATTAAGGTTCTTGCTACTTGAGCTTCTTTAAGTTTCACAAGAAGCTTTTTACCTCATTTGTTATTGTGAGAGTTTGACTCCATGATGTGCTCTCCGGAAGATTGATAGAAGAAGATGCCAGTGTTGTAGCTAAAAGATCTCCATGTATAATAACAATATGCATCAAATGAGTAAGTGACACTATGGGGAAAAGGGCTTAATTTCATGCTAAGCAGATTTTGTTTTGGGCTTTTGAGCCTCTTAAGATTGAAAAGATATGCTCATAGTGAGCATATCCTTTTATTGCACCTTTTTGTTATGTATCTATCTAGAATAGTCTCGACCAATATAAGTGGTTTCATTGCTTCCGCCTTCATCAAGAGGAGAATTTAATTATATGATCATGGGGCTGGAAGTTCGAATTGTTGGAAATTGTACATAAATGTGCTGGCCTTGTTTGTCTAATGCATGAGTGATGCAGGAGCAAGGAAACACCATTGCACCCTCCAATTATGTATAATGAGAATTTCCCATAAGCACTACCATTTCCCGTAACATTTCCCCTCCCAATCATACAGTCCTAACGAGGACTTCTACTCTAGCCAAACTTATTGTTTGGTGGTGTAACCACAAGCAAAAAAGTAAGTCAAATGCAGTCTTGATGCCTCAGAATGACTGGCTGCTAGCTCTATTGCATGGTACTTATGGTATCACTGACTACAACAATGCTTTGAAGGTAGAACTAATTTCTAGTGCACTTTCGAACTACTTTTGTTGGATGCTGATACGCTCGAGTTAACTTCCAGAAAGCTCCAATACACTTTTTACATCTTTATTTTCTGCCATACCCACAAATAGTTTTAATTACTAATATTGCCTCAGCAGATAGGCTACGACCCTGCAGAAGAAGAATACCCTGATTGGCTTCTATCGCAGCCTTTTTCTATATTAGAAGCATCACCCACAAGCCAATAATCACCTAAATGGTGACTATATATGCAAAACCTTGCATCATCCACCCGCCTTGTGTTCAAAAGTTTCATAGCAAGGGTTGAGCCTAAAGATGTCACCGTCTTTCCTGAGCCACTCAGAAGATATGTTCGACACTCCAACGTGCTAGGGTCACGTTTTGTCTTCACCACATACTCTGTCTAGATCTTCTACAACGCTTTCAGTACCGAAATCCCCACCCGAAACCTTCTACCGTTGCCACAACATTGCACCTTTTTCCGCTGTTGTTGGGGTGGACACAACAATGCTGCTAGTGTCGCTGCCTCACCAAAAACTGCTCTTCTTCTTGCCTCAGCACACGCGCGTGCTAGAGAGAAAGAGAAGCTAAAGGTTTTCACCTATGCTCAACATAGGTGAATCTTTTTTCTTTGCAAAGAATCTCTTTGATACAAAGAAAAGAAATTCTTCTATGCCCCTAGCAAAAAAAAAAAAAGTGGTTTCAGACCTTTGTTTTAAGACTTGCCCTTGGATAGGCCCCTTAGGGACACAATTAGAGACTGTAAAGAGAATTATTTTCCTTTAAACCTTGGAGGTTTCATTCTTGGAAGGAGGATCTATAGATTAGGACTCAAAATGGGCCTTCAGTGCTATTGTCGATGACTGCCTTAGTTGCTCAGCTAGACTTATGATTAGACTTGTGCTCATAGACTTGTGCTTAGCATAAGTACTTACTAGACTTATGCTCAATATAACTTCTCTCCCTCAACATAAGTCCTCCCTCAACCTATGTTGAGCATAAGTGCTCACTGGACTTATGCTACTTATGCTCAGCATAGGTCCTCTCTCCACCTATGCTCAGCATAGGTCCTCCTCTCGATCTGTGCCGAGCAGGTCCTCTTCTCGAGATATGATGATCATGTCCTCCTCTCTCGAACTAAAAAAATTAAAGCTTTTTAAATTTTAATTTGTTTTAATTTAACAATTATTAGTTATAATAACAAATTGGACACAATTAGTATTTGAATTTTTTTGGCGAATTAAATGTAAATTTTTAAAATATTTTGCGTCACTCAATCCAAATTTAAAATATTTGCAAAATGTAGCATCTTACAAATAACTCATTAATTTTTAAATTTTAGATTCAAAATTTTACTACAAAATTGTAAGGGCTTAAAGAAAATAGGTCCTGTGCCATTTCCCATTTCAAAAGATTTTGTGTTCTTGGCCTTTTATCATCCCAAGCTTGGCCACTTAATAATCTCAAGTCTCACGATGGGGATGGCCCCAGGGCATTGGTTCCAATCTTGTCGCCATGTTTAGCCCCCATTTTCTCTTGTTCACATGTCACTATTGCATAGGGCGGCCGTATAACATGACATTTCCTTGCCCAAATCTTCAAGGATGACGCCCACCCACCTCCCGTATAGTATTTAAGGGCCGACCGCATGGCATAACTCTCACCTTGTCTCCTTTCTCAGACCTCACTCTTTGGCTCGTGTTTTTAGCTTTCCTCGCTTTCTATTGATACTAGCATATGCCTGACCGTCCTTCCATGCTCAACATAGTTTGAGAGACTAGCGTTACATGGAGTTGTCTAGATGTAAGGAATGATTTCTATTAGTTCTTCTTTGCATTTAACATTTTTTAGATATTTTAATTTAAGACGTATGTTAAGCATAATTGTAATGATAAAGTCCCGATTAAAAGAAAGTTAATTAAATAACATGAGTTGGTTGACAAAAGGCTTAATTTCTAGTTCTAATTGTATTTTTCAAGGCTTAATGTTTCGACCCATGCTCGGGAT
The DNA here is from genome assembly GCA_029204225.1 of Diphasiastrum complanatum. Classification (NCBI taxonomy): domain Eukaryota; kingdom Viridiplantae; phylum Streptophyta; class Lycopodiopsida; order Lycopodiales; family Lycopodiaceae; genus Diphasiastrum; species Diphasiastrum complanatum. The sequence goes on from CM055093.1 coordinate 61,444,990, forward strand.
AAGTTCTCTGTTGACCCATGCTCAGCATAAGTGCTCATTGAACTTATGCTCAACATGAGTTCTCTCTCAACTTATGCTCAACATAGGTTCTCTCAAAACCTATGATCAACCATAAGTTCTGGGTCAACTTATGCTGAACATAAGTTTTTTCTCGACCTATGCTGAGCATAGCTCCTAGTTAGAAATTAGAGTTCATCTGATATACATTTTATGTAAGCTTCAAATGTGATACTTTAGTTAGTGTACAGTTAATTAGATTTGATGTATTCATTTGTGATTGGGACATGCGCCATCATTGACTTATTAGTCAAGCACTTGTCCCGTAGCCGGCTACTTGGGTTACCTGAGTAGCCACATGTAGGGAAATTAGCGTGTGAATTATATTTTTGATGACATTTGCTATACTTAGGGGCATGTCTTGAGTTTGTCAGTATTTGAGCCCATGTTGGTCGTATTAGTCAAACAGGTGCCTATTTTAGTGTGTTGACATTTGTTGAGCCCATCCATGTTAGGGCTTTTGGTATATGTACATTTTTCTCTTGTAATATAATTAACTTTTGTCGTGCCATCTTTGAGAGTTTGTGAGGTCTGTGTAATATGAATGTTTGCACTATTCGCTAGCATTTCAGCTTGGATTCTTCAAGAATCCATAATTTGACAGTAGCCAAGAAGTCTGTTGGCATCATCACCAACGAACCTTAACAAACTACGTACATCACAAAATTGAGGAGAAATATTGGTCAATGGATTAGGTGGATATAAATCACCTTTTACCCATAGATCGATATTTTTCATTCCTTTTAACCTCCAACAATGCATTTCTTATGAGTTCAAATTAACACCCCATGCAGCTTTGGTTGTGGAATACTCCTTCTCTAAGTTCACATGCAAGTGACATTTTGTTCCCATCTTGAAAAAGTCCAAGGTCCAAGAAGATCTTCTAAAATGAATTTGGCTTAATGTTAGTTTGAAGTCTGCATTTGAAATAGCTAGACATGGAGTATTGTGTCATGCCTAGGTCCTATGTGTTGTACTATTGGGATGACATTCAATGATAGGCTTTGTCCTACTCTCAAAGCATACAAAGCTACTTTCCATACGGTCTATGTGATGGACACTCATTACTAGTATGTGCACCACCACATTGTGGACGCCAAGTGTTTTCACGCCTTTGGATAACGTTACTATATGGAAATTGCCTTGGCAACTGACTTTGAATCGAATTTAAGACTTGTTGAAACTCTTTGTTGAGTTTCTTCATTTGTTGTTGATGTTCTTGATTCATCAACTCGAATTGAGATTTCCAAACTTGGTCTGAATCTCTTGTCTCACTTGGACGATTTTTATTGAAAATAAGGTGAGCTCTTTTCTCTTTATGGTCCTCATCGTCGGACGCTTCATCTTCTGTTCGAATGGCATCTGACCATGGTAAAGGTGCCACGTAGGATGGATTAGCATTACACTAATTATGATTAAGAAACTTGTTTAGGCAAGGAAGAGGCCCTTTCTGAGTTCGAAAAGGGCCCTAATGGCAATTTAAAGAGTAACATTTAACATATGTATGTCGTTTAGACCTACCAAAGCCTTACACTATTCAACCATTATTCTACAAAACATAAGTGTGTGCACATTCTGATCATATAGTCAATGCATGCCACAAAGTGATAAATCATATGTACATACGCAACAACCCCAACTTACATCATGTAAGCGATGTCGGTTATTCAAAGCTTAAACATTCTAGAGACAATTTTTTTCCTTATGTTATCCTCATATGATTTTACATAACTTTCTTAATGGGCATAAAATATTAAAAATAGCTCAATAGTTGTCCATTCAATTTTTCATCAAAAAAGTAAAACCCTAGAGTGCAAGTCTTTTAGTTTGCATATGATTGTGGTGTAAGTGCCATGCCTGAACTCATGAGAAATAATTTGCTTGAGTTGTAAGCACGTCCTTCATCTTTGGACAATACATAACAATTCCTCTACTTACCATTTCACAATTCGAATAGTAGATGGTAGATGACAATGAATTTTCCAAAATTCCAAGAGAAAAGGGGTGGTCTATCTTAATGAACTTCTAGAAAAATCTTCACAATTTTGCTAAAAGAAAACAAGGAGCTTTGATAAAGTGGTAGCTAAAGTAACGAAGAATTGTCATGTTATTTTGCTTATTTGAAAAGTGTCTGCTTCATAGATGGTTATTTTTGTTTTGACCCACATAAGGTATACAAGCTTGGCCTTGATCAAGAGATACAAGCATACTAGCTAAAAAATATAAGGCAAGGGCACTCTACACATAAATCTATCATAAGCCATTCATCACACATAATGAAAGGACACTTTGGATGAAAAAAACTAATATAGATTTGGCTTTTTCTCGGGTTGAGAGAGATGGTAAAACAAAATGTAAGTGTTGGAGCAATTGCTACATCAAGATCTCTCCTCAAAAGCTAAGTATGGACTCACTCTCACTCACACTCGTAGTAGCTCGAGCTCCAAGAGTATGCAAATGAAGCAAAAGATTGGACCTCTAAAACACCACCTCTTACGATGATTGGACCTCCTACATGCCACCTCTTTCAAAGATTAAACCATCTTGGTGCACCTCAGAACATGATTAGCCCAACTTGACAAATGAGATCAAGAGGTGCTATGTCACTAATCCTCTAGCATCAAGCCCAAATGTAACTAGCCTACACTACCACGAGTTGATCAACTTCTAAAATTGGCCTAATCAGTTATTTACAAGTGTACAATGAGTGGTCTTCAAAGAGGACCCCCAAATCTAAAGATAGATGGGTTTCCAATTTCACATTCTTCCTGAAAAGGTATTTATCTACTTTAACATGGATCTTGGAATCAATCCAAGATTAGATCTAAACTTGATAAAAGTACTCTTGAGCAATGGTCTGGTGAGGAGATCGACAATACAGGACGATGATCCTATATGCTCAAAGTTGATTTCTCCTCAAATGACTTTTTCCCTAACAAAGGGTGTGCAATCTCAATATGTTTGCATCTTACATGAAAAATTGGACTGTGCAAGAGCTTGGGCCGAGATGTTGTCACACTTGATGATAGGTAGATCTCCATCCTTGATGCACTTGAGTTCCATAAGAAGGGCTCATTAAGCTAATGATGATAATGGAAGATTACGTTATGAAGTTCAATCCTATTTTCATATTCGGTGATTAGTTCAATCAGCTCATTTAAGGTGGATTAGTTTATAAAATCTATTAGCAACAACACAATTTGGTAGTGGGCATGACTTTTGAGTTGGGAAGATTTAGAAGCCAACATAAGGTGCTCTATCCATAATGTTAATATCAAAAGAAGTAAAGGATAACTTTAACTAGATTTCAAAAGCCTTCAGAAAAGGGTGTAAAATTGTAAACTAGTGTACACAAGATAAGAGTAATGAAGTAAAGTATAATGTGAGATTAGGGATTCAGAATCTTTAAAAACCAAATCAAGCCATGTCTTTATTATGAAAATCGGCTGGGAACTTTATTCTCATTACAGATTCAAACAAATCACTTATGTACAGCCATTCTTTTCGGATGCAAATCCAGTACATTATCATGTTGCCAAAGTAGTGAATTACAGAACAAAGATTCTATCAGTCACCTGTGGGAGTTGGGAGAACAATATTTCTCTAGAATGATGAAGATTGTTTATTAGATGCTCGTGCATGTGCCAAGTTCTTGGTCACTACTGTTGTCGCAAGAAACTTTGTGAGCTGGGCTCAACCTAACGGATGAAGTCATTCTCGGCTTTTGTGTTGATGATCATTGGTTACTGTTCTGCAGCCATTTCAACAAGTAGAAAGTGAACCCCTTTCTCATTGTCTGCTTCGAGTTTGAGGCTGAAAGATGACATTGTCTCCGATTTGATCTGCAAAATATAAATTTCATATGAGTATTACCCCCTTCAAAATGATGGATTCATGGAATAGACGAATCACTCTCTCCTTGAGCGCCTACAATAGAATTTGAGATTATGTGTTCCTAAATTTTGCGTAGGAAACGCATTGAGGTCTGAAATCTTACTTCCAAAGCATCTCTAGCTGTTAGATTACAGCTTTCGTTTGCGGATAAAGCACCTTCAATGCACACCAAATATGCTTGGCGTTTGCTTTGGAGGACAAACTCTTGTACGGCACCAGCTTCAGCTTCTGATACATATATATCAACGTCTTGGTGCATGGGGATGATTCCTTCTCCAGTATCCTTGTGCGGCCCAGGCCCATCGTATCCATCGTAGCTCGTAGCGACATGTTGAAGTTTGTTATGCCGATCTTCCTTGCTGCAAATCAAGCAGATTTTACCAAGTTTGAGAATGCGATAAGCTGCTTAATAATTGGAAATGCCACTCGATCATCTTCGTTGGTACAAGGGAGCTTGGCTTTCTTCACAGAAATCAAGACATGTCAAACGCAAAAATGAAGTCATGATGAGACTAACCTGAATATTCTGGATCCGTAGTTTGGGGTGAGGCCGCTCCGATTAGGTTTGATCCAGATTTGTAGAAAGCGAAGCCTGCATAACCACCATCCGCATCATTATAAGAAGAAAATGCATTTCAGTATGAGCTATTGCTCTAAAGGGTATATAGTTACTTTTGAAGTAAAAATTTTATGATATTCATACATTTCGTTGCTGGCTTTGTTCTTTTCAGAATGAGTGACCCCTCTCCCTGCACTCATGTATTGTACACAACCGCGCCCTAACGTCTCTGCCGTTCCCATGCTGCCAATTGCACGTCAGAGTGAACGAATTAGTGAAGTACACATCATGTGAATTAAAACAGAATAAAGGGCAGTATATAGCTAAATTCAAACTGAAATCCTGTAGCTATTTGGATTTCAGTTTTAGAAGAATATAGTGGGGTAGTCAGGTGACATCCCGGGAGGCTGTCCAACCTGTCTTTGTGCGTGAGTTGGCCATTTACAACGTACGTAAAGATCTCCATCTCTCTATGAGGGTGAGTTTCGAAGCCTGAGCGTGGCTGCCCAGAACACATTCAGGAAAACAAGCCCTGGTTAGATTAGATTCCTGACTTTAGCACAGGATTGTGTGATTCAGCAAATACGTCGTTCTTCCAGAGTCCGGAATATACAGCTCACCTTCACCAAATCATCATTCAAAAGTCGAAGCACTCCGAATTCCATGTTTCTTGCGAAGTTGCACAGGAATAACAAATACCCCATGTGAGCCGTCAAGAGAGATTACCCAAAACATTAAAATTATCTCAGTACTGATCGTGAAGACATACTGAGGCGAATGCAACTACTAATTATATGGGATTGACAATCAAGGTTGATCTGTGGATATATAGTCAAAAAGTATCTGCGAGTAGACTGCGAGCTGCTGCAATATACTAGACAGAATGAAGCTATAGATCCTTTCTACGTTGAATTTGAATAGCATGGAATATGGGTACCTAAAGTGAAAACGGCTCTCAAGCCACCAAGTGGGCTTGGACACATATAAATCGCTGGCTGGAATGTGCCTCAACATCTTCCTTAACACAGGCAGCGCCACTGAGCACGCTCATTATGATCAGCATCAATCAAGCAACCCATTAGACAAAATCAATAAATCAGGTGAGATATTCTCAACTGATATCCCAGGCCATATATATACAGTCAGCCTTCGATATTGAATCAAACGAACTATAACAGAGAGCCCAAAAACCAAAGAGGCAACCAACAAAACAGTTTATAATAGGTCAGTATAATCCTTACCCAAGTGTCACTTCAGTATAACTAGAAGCAAACAAATCCAAGGTTAGAAAGCTGGCCGAATAAGGCAGGCTCCTCTTCCAGCTAGGGGAGTATGAGAGAGCGTGGCAGTTGCTCAATTGGCAATCATGCTTGATAATAGGCCTGACCTGCTTGTATTGAAATGAAGAGAACATGTACAAATGATTCTAAATTACCATTATATATACTGAATTTTAGGGCTTTGGCCTCAAATCCTATTGGCCAATTCTTACCTCCGTAACTATTTGAATTTGAATTTTAGAGGGAACCATTTTGAAAATTGGTGGGAACCCTTTTATTCACTAACTTGACTTTTAGGCCCTGTGACATTAAAAGTCCCACAAAAATGGCGTAAACTCCTTTTATTAACTTCTAAATAATCAAATAACTTTGTGATCTTCGGATTGGACTTACACACATAGGGTGCCAAATCCCTCTCACTTATTAACTAGGGTTAGGGTTGTCTCGATATCCCCAAACCCTCCAACAATATCCCCCACCAAAACTGTTGGCGAACTCACGACACCTCGTGAGATTTATTGATTTGGGGTCTGGTTTTATTAAATGGTATTGAACATTTTGCGTGAACTCCAAGCGTGCTGTATTGAAGTCGATATTGTGTGGAGAGAACCAATTTTTCACATTGAAAATCCATTCTGATGTTGTCCATGAAATGAACTTATTCTCTCAAAATTCACCCGACATCGCGGCACAATAGTACAATCTGACTATCGGCAATTGATCCTGAACTTTGTCGGACACCATGGGAAGACCTGAATCAAACGATAATGTTGGTAAGCAATCATCCCATTGTGCTAGTTGAATTGACGTTAACATAGCCAAATCTTTTGCGAAAATAGCTGACTACCTAACTGTCAAATCTGGTGAGAACACATACTCACAAGAGTAAGCCTGTAGGGCTCTGTTTAAATCCACTGTGATCGACCAACTGAATGATTGGTGGATTATGGGCCACTTTGGGCTATGGATAGTGATTTTATCCATTGGTACACCCAAATCTGTACACTTATTTATGCGCAACATTGGAACATAATATGGATCCACCCGGAGCTGGCGAGGGCTCGCTACATAGCTTCTAATTGAGTCGGGAGTCTTCTCAAGAACAGTTCTGCACCATGGTGGTTGCTCACCCAATACATATAGCTTATCCAATTCCTTGTCGGCTTCTATTTCTGAAGTCTTAAACTTTATAACCCATCCACCCCTCGAGGATTCATATTGATGCTGATGTAAAAATGGTTGGATCTATTCCTCGATGGTGACTGGTTTATGGAACAATGAACGGCCCTTGATGAAGATGGCTCTGCATTCCTAGCTTGAGAAGCTGTGGTTGTCTCATCCGATGCCCCTTGAGCTATGCCTGGATTCATTTCTCCCTGATCGTGTTGTACATGCAAGAAAGATGGCATTACTGGTACAGGAATCTAGGGGGTTGTTTCTAAGATCTAAGCGGCGCTTTTTCATAGGCTTTAATAATTGACTTTGTCGTTACCAACTTAGAAGATGCCTTGTCCTTGAAGCGATCAAACCTTCCTTGGAATCCAACCAATGAATGCCTATAGGTAACTACCTTTTAGAACAATTGTCTTATCTCCTCTTGCGAGACATGTAGGTTTGGTCCTTCCGCATAGAGCATATTATCACGCTCTGTGGCTATGGCATCCAATTCTCCAAGGATCCATTCTTTATCAAGGTTTTCCATGTCCAGTTGCCCTTGCAATAAGTCAACTTGTTGCCTGGTGTCCTGAACCCCTTGATCAACATGATCCTGTGAAGTAGTGTGTGCATTTGGGAGTGTTGCTACGTATTTCTTGAAGGCATCTGAATGTTGTTGTGTCTTCTTTAGTTCCGCTTTGGATTTTTCTTTGTGTTGTTTGGCGATCTTCAATCATCTATTCAGCTGAATGAGTTTCTTGTTGATTAGAGTGTTATCGGATCCCAATTATGAAATCCGCTTATCCATGTCGGTCTTCTCATCCATCATGGTCTGAATCATTAGTCCAAGGTGTGAAACTAGTCCAAGGGTGTCACAGAATCAAGGGGTGTTGATGTAGTATAAGTAACAGTAGGAGGAGGAGCTCTAGATCCTGTAGCTTGTCGTAATTGGTCCTGTGTTGTTGCATGTGGATCTTCCTCTTAGAAGATGTCTTCTGCAAATCCATCTGGTTCAGTGTCGTCGAACTACTTTGGTGATACTATCGTAGGAGCGAATCTGATAGTATCTGGTGCCTGATCTACGTTTTTTGCTTGTTGGCCTGACTACGGTGCTAAATCAAAAGTATCAAAGGTTTCATGGAATTGAATAGCACGGGCTCAAAGGCATCTCAAAGATTTCATCTTCATATAAAGACTCGGGATCATATCCATAAATCGCTGGGTTTCTGGTGAAATAGTTGAAGGTTGTGAAAGGAAGGCGGCTTGGGTTGTTGTTATTGGAACTGTAGGTCCAATTGACACAGATGACCCTTGGGAGGAATCAGAGGCGAGGGTTGTCGCAAATATGTTGCGAATCCTATTTTGTTCGCATTCGTTTTGTTTTCCTTTTGCGAAAGTTCTTCAGGATCCTAAGCAAGCAACTACAGATCACAGAACATAAAAGATTTGAGCAATCAAGACGACGAGAACAATGAGATGGAGAAGAGAGCAATTGTATTATCTGTTTTTGAGTTTCGAGTGAGTTGGTCAGTGTCTTGTTCATTTGCGGCTTGACACTTAGCTCAATGGCTGTATTCTACTCGTTGGCAGACTTTCATGCACAACTATTCTCTCGATTTTTGTCTCTTTATCTTCTTGTTTCGTGTTGATCAAAAAGTGTATCTATCTCCACTGTGTGGAGTTTATAAGACAGCTAATCAGAGAATTACAAGACAAGCCAACACTAATCAACTAGTTAGTTATTCTCTATTATCGCTAACTCTTTCAGCTGAGCGTGAAGTACAATACACCACGCTCATCGAGCTGCCAGTTGGCAGCGCGAATTGTTTTCCTTCATCTTGGTTTCTTTTCGTTTCGTTTCGTGGTCGTTAGTGGTGAATCTCGAATACTTTTCCTTTGACCTTCGCTTCGCTTCGTCACCTTCGTGACAAAGTTGCAGGAGTTCACAATTTCTGACACTTTCTCTTGAACCTTGTAAGTTTGTATATTCAATCCAATTGTCTTTCTTTGTCTTGCGAAGAGTGGTTTGTCGAGCAGCTTCATGAGCAAATCTGCAATCATGTCTTCAAAGTCTATAAACTGGACCTTGAGCTCTCCTTTCGAGATCAAGTCTTGAATATGATGCTACTTCAAAGGTATATGTTTCCTCTTTGAATGGAAAACATAATCTTGAGATAGATATATGACACTTTGGGAATACATCATTAACGGGCATGGTTTTCCTTGTGGAAAGCTTATTGCCTCCAACATCATCTACAATCATACTACCTCGTTCACCATCTTTGAAGTTGCGACATATTCAGCTTTGCATGAGGATTGAGCCACCAAGATTTTCTTCTTGCATGTCCAGTGGATTGCTGCTCCGCATGCTATCAAACATCCTCCTCTTACAGACTTGTTGTTGTCTTTGCAACTTGCCCAACTTGCATCATTGTAGTGGTGCAACTTGAATCCTTTTCCTTCGTTGTCTACTTTGTAGGTTAAACCTATGTTTATTGCAGGATTTGTTTTGCCATTTGCCAATGCACCATGCTAGGATTCGAGGAGAATTGGCTTAAAGCATAGACAGAGAAAGCCATATCGGGTCTAGTACAGATTGTGAGGTACATCAAACTACTGATCAGGTTTTGGTAGGTTATACCTCCTCCTCTGTTTTCAGACAATCCTGCTTCGTTAGTCTGGCTCCAACTATCATTGGTATGGCTTTTTCTTTCAGTCCATCATTGGATACTGCTTCAACACTCATCGGGTGTACTCTGATTGACTCGGATGCATTTCTCTTCTTATTTGATCTCTTCTGATCTCCAGCCTAAGGCATTATGTTGCTTCTCTCAGATATGTGATTTCATAACTTTTAGAAATCTGACTCTTCGTTTTTTTTCTGCTCATTGGTAGACTTTCATGCATAGATATTCTCTCTATTTTCGTCTCTCTATCTTCTTGTTTCGTGTTGATTAAAAAGTGTATTTATAGGGCCAATGTGTGGAGTTTACAAGATAGCTAATCAGAGAATTACAAGACAAGTGAACACTAATCAACTAGTTAGCCATTCTCTATTATCGCTAACTCCTTCAATTGAGTGTGAAGTACAATACACCACGCTCGTCGAGCTGCCAGTTGACAGTGTGAATTGTTTTCCAGAGTCTTGGTATCTTTTCGTTTCATTTTGTGCTCGTCAGTGGTGAATCTCGAATAATTTTCCTTCGACCTTCACTTCGCTTCGCTAACTCATCACCTTCTCGACAAAGTTGCAGGAGTTCACAATTTCTGACAAGGGTAACTACAGTGGCTAAGGGAATGGGTAGGTTAGTGCGAGTGGTAGTAGAGGGTATTAAAGTGGTGGCTGAGTGCGACGTCAAGACGCGGGAGGGGATGCAGGTGCAATAATCTTGCTTCGTAGTCGTCGACGACTCTGTGAGCTGGATGCTTGGCAAGATGATTCGGCTGGTGCTACTTCGTAGATGGCTAGCACGAAATCAACATGAAACCCATGAATCTATTGTCTAAGTAAGAGGCGGCTAAAAAAGATAGAAGAGAGCCAGCAACGAACCGCTATTTGGAATTATTCTTGATTGCCATTAGAGAAAATATGGGCCCAAAGTGGACCCTATACAAAATGTCATGTAGGAAAGAGAAAATTAACAATAAAGTAATGAAAATTTCATTTTCTAACTTTTCTATGCATATGCCCGCACTACTTTCCAGGAAAATGAATCTACCATATTTTAGTAAGATCAAACGTCACTGGTGCTTACCCATGGTTAAAGTATAATTTTCAAAATTTTGAAATATTCCCTCCCAATAGTTGGAAACACTCAAAAATTTGAATTAAGAGCGATAGTTCAGAAACAAAGTCTATGCCATCTCTACCTCCAGCTTTATTATTGTCATTGTGTTGTTTGCTACTACACTGTACAATACTGATGACAAAGCTTTATCATCTTCATGTGCATCTGTCACCAGAATATGCTCTGCTCAGGATAGGAAATTCAAAACAACCCAAATTGTCAACTTCTGATATGATCCGATATAGGGAGGAAAAGTTGAAACATGTAGATTTATGGTCATCGGAAACATTGATTCCATTGATCCATATTCATTGCAACATCTGGATTTTTATTCGTTGACTCAATTAATAATCTATATGTGTCATGGAAAAAATGGCCTTTTGGATTACTGTGAGAATTTGAAACTCTATGGGAATTCACATTCAATGCAAATAATACATTTTTTGAAAGAGGAATTAAGGAAAATATTAAAGGAGTGCGAAGAAAAATCTACAAAGTTGAAAACTTGTTTGGAAGAAAATGAGATATTCAAGGAGATTGAAACGCTGAAATCTTCTTTGTGTCATTTTACAGCTAGTAATGAAGAGATAAAAATTGCATTTCAATCATGCGTATCTCATATTTGTCTCTTGTTAAAGATATGGATTTGCTCAACAAAAAGGTGAAAAGCAACAAAAAAAAAAGACTAGTTACTACTAGATGTGATCTATTATGTAGAGGAGGCTATTGAAAAAGAAGAATCCGTGCATTCAAGTAAGTTATAGCTTATTTGGTTTACTATTATTAGAACTTTTCGATTCAATCATAATCACTAGTTTTGTTATTTATTACTTTCCAATCACAATTTATTTGTTTATTATGTTGTTGTGAATACTATGAGTGTCCTAATCTCTACTGACTTTTATATGAGGATTATATTTGCAATGCAGATCAACATTGGTTGTTGAAGACCATTTGGGCGAGCTTCTCATTTCCACCCCTCGCGTGTCGTGACTTACCAGGTAATTGTAACATTGTTGTGATTACTATAGTGATTGGCATCGGTTGCTCTCGAGTCCTTGGTGTCTATATAGTATGTAATATATATGCACCACCTCGTAAGAAATATCCAGAATGTAGTCGATGACTTGGCCATGCAGCCCACATACTTAGATTGAGAAAGAGTTGGAATTATGACAATAATAGTGTTGCATTCACCAGCTAGTCTGATTTTCATATTTCTTTCCATAGATGCCAACAACCAAAGGAATCTCATTTCATCTCTAATCTCTACTGACTTTTATAAGAAGATTATATTTGCAATGCATATTGTTGAAGACCATTTGGGCGAGGAGGTAAGCTACCAAGGTAGATTTTTTGTAATGGCAGCCCACAGATCATAAAGAAAATTCAAAACATAACGTTAGAAAGGATGATTGATTTCATACCATCAAATGGTTGGATCTTGCTCTATCACCAGTTGGATCTTCCTTGCTCTCTTGTTCACAGGCTCTTGCTCTCTCTGCCTTGCGTTGGTTACCTGCCTTTCTATTGTTCTGTATCTCTTTCTCTCACTCTCTCTTGCTGTCTAACTCTATCTCTCTCTCACTCCCACTCAATTTCTCTCTTTCTCACTCTCACACAAACTCTCTCTCTCTCTCTCTCTCTCTCTCTCTCTCTCTCTCTCTCTCTCTCTCTCTCTCTCTCTCTCTCTCTCTCTCTCTCTCTCTCTCTCTCTCTCTCTCTACATATATATATATATATATATATATATATATATATATATATGTATATATATATATATATATATATATCCCTCTCATTTAGCTCACTCACTAGTCCTCTCTCTCTCTCTATCATGCATTTTTAACATTCTAATTCATTCACTCCTTCACTCTCTCACATTTACACACAAACACAAACACCCCTAGCTAACATACCACACACTAGTCTAAAAAAAAGTGCTCTCTCTCTCTCTCTCTCTCTCTCTCTCTCTCTCTCTCTCTCTCTCTCTCTCTCTCTCTCTCTCTCTCTCTCTCTCTCTCTCTCTCTCTCTCTCTCTCTCTCTCTCTCTCTCTCTGTATTGTGGACTAACAACTCTCTCTGTACTGTGGAATAACAACTGGATGGAAAACGGTAAGAAATGACACCGGGGTTAATTCATAATGCATGCCAGCTCTATTGGTCATTGTGGCACGCATAAAAACGTCGTGAAATTTAATAGAGAGATATCCCATTGCAAACAATCATTGTCTAAAGATTGCCGCTAGTAATGATTGTGACGACATGCCTATATTTGTGAATATATGATAGTGCTTTTAAGCTTTAAAATAAAAATAAAAAATTACCTTGAATTCTTCTAGGTTAATTTTGAAGCCTGAGTGACATGTAGTTCAGTGGTCGTGGAAAAACATTTACCTTTACAAAAAACAATGAAATATGTGTTTTCTCAAATTAGTCAATAATAAATTGTTGGAGTGATTTATGGTCCTTAAACTCTCTTTTCCATCAATGTTTATACATGGAAAAAACTTTACATGAAAAGAATATAGCTATAGTGTCAAATCAACTTACTACTTGCCTCAAATCTCAAATCTCATAAATGTAGATTAAACTTTGAACACTTAGCCTTAAATCCACTAAAACTTCCTAACAAAATTACATGTTTGGTTGGGTTGGTTTGTCCACCATCCGTTGCCTTGTTGGTTGCTTGTATTGGCATGTTTAGACAATATCCTGTGTGTAGGACCTTATTATGAGTCTAGAATCGACCTTTGCACCTGACGACCAAAATTAAAAATTACATCTGACATTGCATCCAATGATTTTGATCCGAGTTGTATCTGACAACTTAGAACCAAAGTTGCATCGGACGACTTGGAACCGAAGTTGCATCCGACAATGACCTGCGTCCGATGACCTACGACCGATGGTGCATCCGACGACTACATTCGACGAGCTAATACATCATTGCATCCAACGATCAGTTCTGATAGTTGCATTTGACAACTTTAGGTCTGACGACTTGCGTCCGACGGTATATCTCACGTTCAGATCCGACGAGTTACACCCGAGATACATGTGATCTATACACCCAATTTACATCCGACGTGCATCCGACAATTCCATCAAAGTTCTTGTTTTGTAAGTCTGACTCTGATTTACTCTGAATTCATGCCATTACATCTGACAAATTTGCCTATACAAACTTTACCATTGCATATCCAATTTCTGTATTGAATCTATCAAGCACATCTCAGTTCTAAATTACATCCGCTATACTAGTTCCGATGACCTCGAATAGAGTTAAATCCGACGTGCAGCCGATAGTTGCATCCGAGATTGTAACCGATAGCAGATCCGACAGCTTCCATCCTGTCATTGAGTTTACATCCGACACTATCACTAAGTTTACATCTGACATTGTCACTATAGTTACATCCGATGAGCTTCTGCTTGGATGCATCGACAGATCCATTTCTATAATTACCTATTCTAAACTTGATCCTATTTTAAGGTACTGTCAACCAATTATTCAAAAAATATCAAAACAAAAAGAGTTGAATCAGACCAATTCTAATGGCAAATATATCAGAAGAACTTTTGAATGAGATTGCGCCGGAGTGATATTCCAAATGATGAGAACAAACCTTATCGTCTTAGATCCAGTTGAATCAAGACCCTAGGCCATCCAGATATTATACCCCTGATGATCAACATATTCAACATGCTCATCATATAGCAAGATCTGATAAATGAAAGATTTTTACAAATCTTTGAGAATGCATGTGAAGTATATGGCGAATATACGGATGATGCAAAAGTCCAATTATTTTCAATGACCATGGTGGATAAAGAACGAGAGTGGTTTTCTATCTCGATCGTTAAGATAGACAAGATTGGTTAGAGTTGAAAGAGTCCTTTATTAAATGATTCCAACCTTTCACTCACAAAGAGCCCATTCGTCCGACTTAGTAACATAAAAATAAAAAAAGATGAATGAGTATGTGACTATCAAGCGCCTCAAGAGTCTCATAAGTCAATTCCAAGAATAGCCAACCAATAAATTGTTGATCATATGGTTTTTAGTTGGCCTTCCAAGATGTATACAAAAAGAGCCTAAACCTAGCGAAGAGTATCATACTCTTAAATCCACTATGTCAGATGCCATTCAAAAAGAAGATGAAGCGTCCAATGATGAGGACCATAAAGAGAAAAGAGCTCACCTTATTTTCAATAAAAATTGTCCAAGTGAGACAAGAGATTCAGACCAAGTCTAGAAATCTCAATTCGAGTTGATGAATCAACAACATCAACAACAAATGGAGAAACTCAACAAAGAGTTTCAACAAGTCTTAAACTCGATTCAAAGTCAGTTTCCAGGGCAATTTCCATCTAGTAACATTATCCATAGGCGTGAAAACACTTGGTGTCCACAATGTGGTGGTGCACATACTGGTAATGAGTGTCCATCACATAGACCGTGTGGAAAGTAGCTTTGTATACTTTGTGATATGACAACTCATACCATGTCAAGCTGTCGGTACAATCCACGCAACATGCAGTATCCTAGACCACAACAATATGCACCATGAGGACAACCACAAGCTCAATATAACCCACGTTATATGAGTTCAATTCAAGTTTAAGAGTTTCCAAGACAACACCCACCTGCATAACAACCAAGATTGGCACTCCCAGGTCCAAGAAGATCTGCCCAACCAAATAGGCCAAACCAACAAAACCGACCTCATGCACAAGCCAATTTGGTAGATAATTCTTCTTATGACACCCCAACCTAGAGGAAAGGTTATTAGTTCTTCTTTGCATTTAACATTTTTTAGATATTTCAATTTAAGACCTATGTTAAGCATAGTTGTAATGATTAAAATTTCCAATTCTGATAAATAACTAGTTCTGAAAAAAGACAAATTTAAGAATAGGCCTCGGAACACTTCAGGTAATAGGAGGTTTATACTGAGGCTGAGACCTATCTGCAAATTTCAAAATTTTTGTCTTTTGTCGTGACTTTTTGGAAGAATAGATGGGAGTGGGTGATAGTAACAAGGATCGTATCAGTAGCTTTTGTCTCCTTGGGTATGTGGTTGATCCTTCCTCACTCACTCAGAGACTCTTTCTGTAAGAGTTGGAATGAAGGGACCAACACCAGTCGATGAGGCACTTAGCCAACCAGACTCTGATATCTGGAGAGAAGCAATGGATAGAAAGTATTCCTCTCTGATCAAGAACCAGACATGGTCATTAGTCGAAGCTCCTGTTGGCTGCAATCTCATCGATTGAAAATGGATCTTCAAGATCAAATACAATGCCAATGGAGCGATTGATCGAAGGAAGGCAACTAGTAGCATGAGGATTTGCTCAGATCCCCAACATTGACTACAACGATACTATCAGCCCAGTAGTCAAGCAGTCATCAATTTGAGCCCTCCTATCATATGCTATAGCAGCCGACCTGGAAGTACATCAACTCAATGTACAGATAGCTTATCTTAATGGAGTCATTGAAGAAGACATATACATGCTATAGCTTGAACAATACGTTCATGAATGTATGAAGCATCATGTCTGCAAACTCCACAAGGCAGTTTATGGCTTGAAGCACTCGGCCAATTCATGGCCAATCCTGGCATTACCCATTGGAAGGCTCTTATAAGAGTCTGAGATACATTCGATCTACAATGGACAAGTGCATCTGCTATGGAGAAGTCAACAACGACAATCTTCATCGGCTCAATGTATTTTATGATGCAAGCTGGGGAGGAGATGTAGATGATCGTAAATCCACATCCGAATTTGCATTCTTCTTCAACAATTGTCATGTATCATGGAACAGATAAGCAAACCTCTATTGCTCTTTCATCTATAGAAGCAGAGTACGTTGCTGCTTTTCAATCTATTAAAGAGGCATTTTGGTTGAGGAATTTACTGGCAGACATTAATTTGAACCAGTATACCCTGACAATGATATTATGTGATAATCAGAGTGCAATTGCCTTATCGGTCAACCCTAGATTTCACTCCAAGAGTAAGCACATTGAGATCCGATATCACTATGTCTTGGGTAGATTCTTGACGGAGAGGTGAGCTTATCGAATGCATGACATGGTTGCAGATGTGTTCACCAAAGCATTGAGTATTAATACACAACAAATTTTGTGTACTGCTTAGTCTGAAGATCAAAGCATTCACGGATCTAGATTAAGGTGGGGTGTTGGATTTATCTCCTATACTCTCCTAAATCCCATGTATTATGTCCATGACCACTACATAGCCCTATGTTCCCTATACATAGATTCACCTAGAATAGAGTCCTACGCATGGCTTAGTGCCCAGGATGCATTAGGCTCTATATAAGAGGACCAAACTCACCCTACTACTCATTATGGTTCTTGATTCATTGCCAGGCTCTCACTCTACATTCATGCTTCTTGTTCCTTGGCTTGGGGGTGAGGCTTCTAGAGATTGATCGGATGCTTCTACTTGGTTGGGTGGTTTCTCCATAGTGTGTTATCCTTTTGTGTTTAGGATATGTAAGAAGGATCTAAGGAGCTTCCCTTATAGTGGTATCAAAGCAAGGCTTACAAGCTTGGAGAGGTGGTGCTTTTCATTGAAGCTAAAAGTGCACCCTCCTACAACATAATTGGCTATTCTGAACTTGAACGTGTGAGTCCTAGGTGGTAGGCTGACATAGCAAGTGTCTTGCTCACTGGGTCTCCCTCTGTACTGAGCTCTACAACACCCAATTTGGTGTCCTATAGCCAAAGATATGAGCATCTGAAGTTTTGCAATTTTGTGAGCAAAATTGGTAAAATTTCCAATTGTTCTGATTGCATGCATGACAATTTCCTATTTCGAGGTACTGTCCTTGCATGGAATGTCTGCATGTGATTTCTCAGAGTGATTCTGACATGCATGAGTAGTTTAGACCTGTTTTGAGTGGTCATACACATGTACTTTGATGGTTAGATACAAAACTGGGTTTTATAGCTGACAATTTCCGTAGGACTGAATTTTTACGTAAAATTCCGTAGAGTAAAAAATCAGTTTAATGTCACATGTCTTGCATGCCTGAGGAACATTAATACAATGAAATTAAGAATCAAACAGTGAATTGAATTTTTGATTTCGATTGCTTAGTAACTGATCGTGATTTTTATGAATTTTTAGAAAACGTAAAATTTTTAAAAAAAAAATTAGAAGTGCAAAAACTCGAAATGTTTAGTTTTCTTCAGTTTCTTATAATATCTATGAAATTGACTAAAAATAGTGATTTGACCATCCTGGAGCCAATTTCAGTCAGTTTTTGGTCAACAATACTTCATTACGAGTTAATCGGATATTAACTGAATTTAGTAATTTCCAGGATAGATATATAGAGACGGTCGAAGAAACTTCAAATCAAGCTGCAAGTCCAGGTGCGCCATCTTATATGGTGATTTGTGAACAGTTGAGTACGACACTCAATGACATGAATAACCGTAATCAGATGAGAGATCAGCAAATGGAGGTTCTGTTGAAGCAAGTCAAATTGATGTCTTGACCCCATCTCGGTTTTCAATCGGAGGTTTATGCGGGCAAGAAGAAGAAGAAGAAACCTGAGGTCTGAACGGACAACTATAGAGCTAATTTTAATATTTTATGGCCATTAAGAAAGTTATGTAAAATCATATGAGGATAACACAAGGAGAAAAGTTGTTGCTAGAATGTTTAAGCTTTGAATAACTAACATCACTTACATGATGTAAGTTGGGGTTGTTGCGTATGTACATATGATTGCAATGTGCATACACTTATGTTTTGTAGAATAATGGTTGAATAGTGTAAGGCTTTGGTAGGTCTAAACGACATACATATGTTAAATGTTACTCTTTAAATTGCATGTGTTGCTTATGCCTTAAAACTAATCAGTATGGCTTCTGCCCTGATACGGTTTTGTTTTTAGGGCAGAACGTATTGCTAGTAAGTACACGATGGTTGGAAAGATTATATGCATGTTAGGCAATCAAATTTATGTTAATAAAGTAGTGAATCTTGTTTTGGACATGGATAACAATTGATGCTCAACTACGACACTTGTCTTCTCCACTATACTAGCTTGTGCAGTTTTGCATTTTGAGATGGTGGCAAGTAACAACTGATCTGGAACTTAGTATGTCAACTATATCGATGACGCTAAGAAGTACTAATGCCAACAATAAGAAATCGATTCTTTGATACTGAAAGGTTTAAAAGAACTGAAGAGTATGATATCAATTTGATATCGCGAATGATAACAAGTATTAGAGCTTTTGCTCTGACATCATATTGGAATCAAATAAAGTAGCGAACTTGCTATGATACCATGTCGGTATCAGATAAAGAGTAATGATTTCACTCTCATACCATGTCAAAAAGTGGTGTGCAGAAGATAGGTCTAGTTCGAAAAGAAACGAATGAAAATAATTTGTGTCTCTAGAAAGAAAACTTTTCATGCATGGCCGCGGAATAAACTATTTTCATCTTTCTACTGCATGACTACACCTATCAAATTCAAACAAGACAATAGTGATAGAAATCACGTTTGAACTTATAGTAACTAACTTTGAAATCGCTAGTACTATAGTGATTACGTAGCCAAACAATTAAGCATTGAAAATTATCAAACAAATAATTAGTCGTGAATTGTTCGCAAAGAAATACAGAAATGCATACATTCTGAGACGAAAGCTGAATGCAATGAAGGATAGTATTGATTCGGTATGGAAATATAATAGAAGTAAATGAGTACAATAAGTTGCGGATCAAAGCCGCATACTCTATGCTATCTCTGAAAAGCTAAAATGAAAGTTTGAATTAAGCGCAATGCTGATAAGCAGAGGCGCAATAGCAATCTCTAAAGCAACTCTAAGAAGTGGGCTAGAATTCATAGGAGTATTCAAGCTCGCAGGCTTGAGAGAGAGAGAGAGCTAACTATTCAAATGCTTCTAATTCTGGTTTTCAATGAATTAAACTATATGAATATGAACAGCTATTTATACAAAGAAATTAGGTCATCAATTGTGATCTCCAGTTGCTTGGTCATCCGTTGGCATCCATCCGGTCCTTGTCATTGATTGTTGATAAGCGGTGAAGTTGGCCGTAAACGTTCTATCTGCATAAATGAACCAAAACCGTAGCTCTGCAGAAATGAACTAAAACAGCCACAGGCGACATTGTTCGGTTTTTTGTGAAACAGGCAAAAAAGAAGGTGCCCTTAAATCTCATTTAGAGTTGCCCCAAAAATTGCCAGAGTCATTTTTGTGATTTTACACAAGATTTCTGTCAGACGAAAAATGAGAAAAAATACGATATCTCTAAACCTATGCTAAGCAAAGTCATGTGTGTCGCTTGTTGTGATTTTTATATAAACATTCAGCCTTTTTGATATTCTTGTTCTTTTGTCTTTAGATTCCTACAAATGTCTCAAATCAAGGTTTGGCCACCAATCAACCATGCTAATCTTTAGAGTGTGTGACAGGCCATATGTTCTACTTTACGAAAGGTTGCGAGGGACAAAAGCTCTATGAGCTTTTCCTTTAGACTACGGAAATTGCTAGCAAAGGGCCATGAACCTTTAAAGCACAATGACATGTAAGATAGCAATGGTAGATGAGGATGATGGCTTCACAAATGTGCCTATGAAATACATACTGGAAGTGAAAATTTGTCTTTGTGAGCATCTGAGTATGAGAAACTTCTTTGATGCAGCACTAAAGACCATTGTGAGTTATCTTCTCTTTTTCTCTAATCTTGTTTTATTAGATGATTCTTCTCTATGCTTGGCATGGGTTTTGTTTATGCAAATTTATTTTTGTTACATGTCACACACACACACACACACACACACATCCATGCCATACTACATTTCAAAAAAAGGTAATAGGGCTTATAGAGTGCTAGATTGTAAAAAATTGACCTACATCCAATACACCAAAAACTCTAAAGTTCTTGAAATGGAGATACAAAGATAAAGGAAGAGGGTTCAAGAGTGAGAGAAAGAAAATTTTTCACATTGTCCCTCTTCAAATCAAGACCAAACCCTTTGAACCCTTTTATTTTATAGCATAACAGGTTAGAACAAAGATGTACAAAGTTTTACAATACAAGGTACCATAAAGCGAAGCAAGTTTTAGAATACTCGGTCTTATCACAGACAAGCTGAATGGATCCAATTATTATTTGTGGAAATTTAAGATGAAGACCTTGCTAATCACCAGTGAATTATGGGATGTTGTTATAGGTACAGAATTAAAACTTGAAGACGATGACTCAAAGTGAAAATCAAATGACGATAAAGCTTTTGTGATTATTATCCTCAATATATAAGATACACAGATTGGACACATAGCTGAAGTTAAAATGTCAATAGACATTTGGGACATCCTGAACTCACTATATGACGTGAGGGACGTGACTACTAAGTTACATCTATGAAGAAAATTCTTCACATTCAAGATGTCTACTGGTGATTCTCTTCAGAGTCACATTAACCAGTTTAAGAATCTGTTGCAACAGATGGCCATTGTCGGATCATTCATAGACGATCAAGATGCAATTATGGCATTGCTTTCAAGCTGGCCCTCTACATATGAGAATTGGGTGATGATCATATCGAGACACTCAGATTTAACTCTTAAACGTAGTTGGTTGCAAATGGATTTTCAAAGTCAAGTACCACGCAGATGGAAGCATCAACAAAGGAAAGGCACGACTAGTAGCCAAAGATGTTAGCAAGAAGCAGACCATTGTGGCTCAGTCATCCTACGAAGCAGAGTATGTTGCAGCATCAAAAGTGGCTAATGAAATCATTTGGCTCTAACAGTTCCTTGACGAACTGGGCGAAACAAGGAGTGAGCTTATGATTTTGCAGATGGACAATACATCTGCAATACATCTGACAAAGGATCCTGTGTTTCATTCAAGGACAAAACACATCGCAATGAAGTATCACTTGATAGGGGATCTGATTGGGAAGAAGATGTTGCAGACTATCTTCATTGGAACAAAGGAGATGGTGGCTGACATTTCAACAAAGGCCTTAGACAAAGGTCTGTTCAAGAAACAGAGGAGCAGTCTTGGAGTCATCAAGCTACCATGTTTTGAGAGGGAGCTGAAGAAACAAAACGTTTCTATTACCAAAGCTTTGCTAGCTTTTAGCCCTCAGTCTGACGAAAAAACACGAAGCGAAAATGTTCGCGAACACCCTGACAAAAGACACGAACGCGAAAAGTTTGCGAAAGAAAAAATTTCGTGATACGGCAGGAGTAAATCAGACGACACAAAAGTCAAACGACTCGAAGCGACACAAAAACCTTCACGACACCTTTTTGACCTTCATGCTCCAAAGGATCAGGAAGATTATGCAAGTATTATGAAGTACACAAACCCCTGATCTTATATAATCATGTGAGCAGAAGAGCGTTCAGATGTGCCTAACCCACCTCTCTTGTAATCCATAATTAGCTATTTTACTTTCTCTCACTCTCGTACCCTCTTCCTTTATCTTTGCAGCTCCATTTCAAGGACTTTAGAGTTTTTGGTGTATTGGATGTAGGTCAGTTTTTTACAATCTAGCATTCTAAAAGCCCAATTACCTTTTTTCGAAATGTAATACGGCATGGGTGTGTGTGTGTGTGTGTGTGTGTGTGTGTGTGTGTGTGACATGTAACAAAAATAAATTTTCATAAACAAAACTCATGCCAAGCATAGAGAAGAATTAGTTAATAAAACAAGATAGAGAAAAAGAGAAGGTAACTCACAATGGTCTTTAGTGCTTCATCAAAGAAGTTTCTCATACTCAGATGCTCACAAAGACAAATTTTCACTTCGAGTTTGTATAGGAAAACTTTCTTGTCTAGGGCTTTCATAGGCACATTTGTGAAGCCATCATCCTCATCTACCACTACTATCTTACATGTCATTGTGCTTTAAAGGTTCATGGCCCTTTGCTAGCAATTTTTGTAGTCTAAAGGAAAAGCTCATAGAGCTTTTGTCCCTCGCGACCTTTTGTAAAGTAGAACATATGGCCTGTCATACACTCTGAAGATTAGCATGGTTGATTGGTGGCCAAACCCTGATTTGAGACATTTGTAGGAATCTAAAAACAAAAGAACAAGAATATTAAAAAGGCCAAATGTTTGTATAAAAATCACAACAAGCAACACACATGACCTTTGCTTAGCATAGGTTGAGAGAGGAGAATTAAAATTTTGATAGGATCTAGATGCGCAGTCTACAGATCACATCAATCAATCACCATAGCTACTCCATGTTGGATTATTCTCCTCCTTAACAATCGTCTAATCGATTTTAATCTCCATCTATTGTTTATCTAGTTCTGCGGATTTTCTCGTGTCTTTACACAGTCTGCAGTTTTACAAGTGTCTTTACATAGTCTGAAGAGCTACACGGAGTGTTACCACAATGTCGCAATTTTTGCCTATCAGGAATCCCATTGAAAAATGCAGTGTCGTCTTTTTCACATTTTTTGCCTAACAAAAATCTCGTGTAAAATCACAGAAATGACTCTGGCAAATTGTGAGACAACCCTAAATGAGATTTAAGGGCACCTTCTCCTTTTTTGCCTTTTTTCGTGAAAAACCCGACAGTGTCGCATGTAGTTGTTTTAGTTCATTTTTGCAGAGCTATAGTTTTGGTTCATTTATGCAGACAGAACATTTATGACCAACTTCACCGCTTATCAACAATCAATGACAAAGACCAGATGGATGCCAATGGATCACTAGCCAACTAGCGATTGTAATTGATGACCTAATTTCTTAGTATAAATAGTTGTTCATATTCATATAGTTTAATTCATTGAAAATCAGAATTATTAGAAGCATTTGAATAGTTAGCTCTCTCTCTCTCAAGCCTGCGAGCTTGAACACTCCTAAGAATTCTAGCTCACTTTTTAGAGTTTTTTTACAGATTGCTATTGTGCCACTACTTATCAGCATTGTGCTTAATTCAGACTTTCATTTTAGGCGCTCGAAGATAGCATAGAGTATGTGGCTTCGATCCACAACTTATTTTACTCATTTACTTCTATTACATTTTCATACTGAATCAATACTATCCTTCATTGCGTTCAGTTTTCATTTCAGAATGTATGCATTTTTGTATTTTTTCACGAACAATTCACGACTAATTATTGTCTGATAATTTTCGATGTTTAATTGTTTGGCTACGTAATCACTATAGTACTGGCAATTTCAAAATTAGTTACTATAAGTTCAAACGTGATTTCTATCACTATTGTCTTGTTTGAAATTGATAGGCATAGTCATGCATTGGAAAGATGAAGATAGATTATTCAGCATGCACGAAAAGTTTTCTTTCTAGACACACGAATTATTTTCATTCGTTTCTTTTCGAGCTAGACCTATCTTCTGCACACCACTTTCAGACATGGTATCAGAGCAAAATCATTACTCTTTTGTCAACGGGGGAGAGTATCCTTCTGGTAAGGTCGACTCCATGTCTGTCATAGTTGCATCTTTGGAAAGCAGGCTAGGATTCCTTTTAGATCAAACCATATGCAATAAGTCCTCCCTTGACCAATGGTGAGCATAAGTGCCCACAGACCTATGTTCAACATAGGTCCTCTCTCAACCTATGCTGAGCATAGTTCCTCCTCGCAAAGATCTTCGACCATGCTTACCTTTTTTATTTTTTTTATGCTACAATTTTTTAAAATTTTTGAATTTTTAAATTTTCTAATATTTTTTAAAATTTTAGAATTTTAGAATTTTTAATTTTTTAAATTTTTAATTTTAGAATTTTTTAGTTTGTTATTTTTTAAAAGTGATTTTCTTGAAAATGATTTCTAAACATTTTTGTGTTATTTAAGTTTATTGATAATTTATATTAGTTTAATAAATAGGTTTTTTCTAAAATTTTATTTTTATAACATATTTTTAAATGTTAAAATATCAACATTAAATTGCATGTAAGTCTTTAAAATTATTTCAAAATCTTTCAAATTGCACTTTGAGAATAAAGAAAAAATAAATAAAGTTTTTCAAAATTTTAATCTCTTTCAATCTAAGAATTATTAGTCATAATAACAAATTGGACACAATTAATATTTGAATTTTTTTGGCGAATTGAATGTGAAATTTTTAAAATACTTTCCATCACTCAATCTAAATTTAAAATATTTGCAAAATGTAACATCTTACAAATAACTCATTAATTTCTTTAAGATTCAAAATTTATATGAATCACTAAAAAAGTGTAAGGGCTTAAAAAAAAATGGGTCATGTGCCATTTCCCGTTTGAAAAGATTTTGTGTTCTTGGCCTTTTATCATCCCAAGCTTGGCCACTTAATAATCTCAAGTCTCACGGTGGAAATGGCCCAGGGCATTGGTTCCAATTTTGTTGCCCTGTTTAGCCCCCATTTTCTCTTGTTCACATGTCAGTATTGCATAGGGTGGCCCTATAACATGACATTTCCTTGTCCAAATCTTTCTGGATGACGTCCACCCACCTCCCGTATAGTATTTAAGGGCCGACCGCATGGCATAACTCACCTTGTCTCCTTACTTTCTCAGATCTCACTCTTTGGCTCGTGTTTTCAGATTTTCTCACTTCCTGTTGATACTAGCATACGCCTGACCGTCCTTCCATGCTCAGCATAGTTTGAGAGACTAGCGTTACATGGAATTGTCTTGAGGTAAGAAATGGTTTCTATTAGTTCTTCTTTGCATTTAACAACTTTTAGATATTTTAATTTAAGACCTGTGTTAAGCATAGTTGTAATGATAAAAAATCCTGACTAAAAGAAAGTTAATTAAATAACACGAGTTGGTTGACAAAAGGCTTAATTTCTGGTTCTAATTGTATTTTTCTAGGCTTAATGTCTCAACCCATGCTCAGAGTAAGTTCTCTCTTGACCCATGCTCAGCATAAGTGCTCACTGAACTTATGCTCAACATAATTTCTCTCTCAACTTATGCTCAACATAGGTTCTCTCAAAATCTATGCTCAACATATGTTTTCTCTCGACTTATGCTTAGCATAAATTCTGTGTCAAATTATGCTCAACATAAGTTTTTTCTCGACCTATGCTGAGCATAGCTCCTAGTTAGAAATCAGAGTTAATCTGGTATCCATATTATGTAAGCTACAAATGTGATACTTTAATTAGTGTACAATTAATTAGACTTGATGTATTCAATTGTGATCACTACGCACCCCATCATTGACTTATCAGTCAAGCACTTGTCCCATAGCCGGCTATTTGGGTTAGCTGAGTAGCCACATGTAGGGAAATTAGTCTGTACATTATATTTTTGATGGAAATGGCTAGGGGCATGTCCTGATTTTGTCAATATTTTCCATGTTGGGCCTATTAGTCAAACATGTGCCTATTTTAGTGTGTTGACACTTGTCGAGCCCATCCATTTTAGGGCTTTTGGTATATGTACAATTTTTTCTTGTAATATAACTAACTTTTGTTGTGCCATCTTTGAGAGCTTGTGATGTCCTAGAGTGTCGAAAAGTGGTGTGCAAAAGATAGGTCTAGCTCAAAAAGAAATGAATGAAAATAATTCGTGTGTCTAGAAAGAAAACTTTTCGTGCATGGCGGAATAAACTATCTTCATCTTTCCAATGCATGACTACGCCTATCAATTTCAAACAAGACAATAGTGATAGAAATCACGTTTGAACTTATAGTGACTAACTTTGAAATTGCCAGTACTATAGTGATTACGTAGCCAATCAATTAAGCATAAAAAATTATCAAACAAATAATTAGTCTCGAAGAAATATAGAAACGCATACATTCTGAGATGAAAGCTGAACACAATGAAGGATAGTATTGATTCAGTATGAAAATGCAACAGAAGTAAATGAGTATAATAAGTTGCGAATCGAAGCTGCATACTGTATGCTTTTTCTGAGCGGCTAAAATGAAAGTCTGAATTAAGCGCAATGCCGATAAGCAGTGGCACAATAGCAATCTCTAAAACAACTCTCAAAAGTGAGCTAGAATGCTCAGGAATGTTCAAGCTCGTAGGCTTCAAAGAGAGAGAAAGCTAACTATTCAAATGCTTCTAATAATTTTGATTTTCAATGAATTAAATTGTATGAATATGAACAACGATTTATACTCATAAATTAGGTCATCAATTGCGATTGCCAGTTGGTTGGTGATCCGTTGGCATCCATCCGGTCCTTGTCATTGATTGCTAATAAGCGGTGAAGTTGGCCGCAAACGTTCTGTCTGCAGAAATGAACCAAAAATTGTAGCTCTGCAACTAAAATAGCCACAGGCGACACTGTCGGATTTTTCGTGAAAAAGACGAATTGGGAGAAGGTGCCCTTAAATCTCATTTAGGGCTACCTCACAATTTGCCAAAATCATTTCTGTGATTTTACACAAGATATTTGTCAAGCGAAAAATGCAAAAAAAGGTGACTGCATTTTTAAACGAGATTTCTGACAGGCGAAAAATGCAACACTGTGGTAACACTCCGTGTAATTCTCCAGACTGTGTAAAGACACTTGTAAAACTGTAGATTGTGTAAAGACACGGAAAAATCTGCAAAACTGGATAAATGAAGATTAAAACCGATAAGACGATTGGTAAGAAGGAGAATAATCCAACACTCCCCCTTAATCTGAATCATTGACCTTCAAACTTAGTTCTACACAGAATCTTCTGTGTGACTCCAAACTTAATGCTTTAGTAAAAACATCTGCTGTCATATTTTACATTCTACAGTACTGCAATATGGCCTCTTCGTTGAAAACTTTGCTTCTAACGAAATGATACTTCAGTTCAATGTGCTTACTCCTGGAATAAAATCTATGGTTGGTTGATAAAGCGATGGCACTTTGATTATCACAAAATCATATCATCGGGGCATATTGATTCAGACCGATATCTGAGAGTAAGTTCCTCAACCAAATTGCTTCCTTTGTAGCTTGAGAGGCTGCATATACTCTAATTCAGTGGAAGATAGAGCTATTGAAGATTGTTTGCGACTGGTCCAGGAAATTGGACCATTGCTGAGGAAGAATGTAAATCCAAAAGTGGATTTACGAGTGTCTACATCTCCTTCCCAACTTGCATCTGTGTAACCACTGAGTAAATTGAGCTTGTCGTTGCCGACTGCTCCATAACAAATGCAAAAGTCCATACGACTTCGGAACTATCGCATGTGATAACATGCATTTTGTCGATTCAACTAAGGTTCTATTCTTTCTCTCAGCAAGACCATTCGATTGAGGTGAATAGGAAGTGATTTATTGTTGCTCAATGTCGTTATTAAGGCAATAATCCTTGAATGGGAATGGCAGAGATGTTAGGGCGCGGTTCTGTATAATACATGAGTGCAGGGAGAGGGGCCACTCATTCTGAAAAGAACAAAGCCACCAACGAAATGTATGAATATCATAAATTTTTACCCTTTAGAGCTATATCTCATACTGAAATTTCTCCTTATCATGATGCGGATGGTGGTTATGCAGGCTTCGCTTTCTACAAATCTGGATCAAACCTAATCGGAGCAGCCTCACCCCAAAATATAGATCCAGAATATTCAAGTTAGTCTCATCATGACTTCATTCTCACGTTTGACATGTCTTGATTTATGTGAAGAAAGCCAAGCTCCTCCTGTACCAATGAAGATGATGGAGTGGCATTTCCAATTACTAAGCAGCTTGTCGCAATTCTCTAACTTGGTAAAATCTACTTGATCTGCAGCAAGGAAGATCGGCATAACAAACTTCAACATGTCACTACGAGCTACGATGGATACGTTGGGCCTAGGCCGCACAAGGATACTAGAGAAGGAATCATCCCCATGCACCAAGACATTAACATATATGTATCAGAAGCTGAAGCTGGTGTAGTACAAGATTTTGTCCTCCAAAGCAAACTCCAAGCATATTTGGTGTGGATTGAAGGTGCTTTATCCGCCAATGAAAGCTGTAATATAACAACTAGAGATGCTTTGGAATTAAGATTTCAGAACTCAATGCATTTCCTACGCAAAATTTAGGAACACATAATCTCAAATTCTATTGTAGGCGCTCAAGGAGAGAGTGATTCATCTATTCCATGAATCCATCATTTTGAAGGAAGGTAATACTCATATGAAATTTACATTTTCCAGATCAAATCGGAGACAATGTCACCTTTCAGCCTCAAACTCAAAGCAGACAATGAGAAAGAGGAAAGTTATCACTATGTTGCTGCAAGAAGATAATCAAAGAAGCCAAGACACTTCGTCTACTTTATCCTCTCAAGCTCTATTTGTCAACAAAGGCTCGAAGCAACAGAAGCAGAAAAGCTCCAAGAAGTCCTTTTCTCCAAGAAGGCTGCAACGAATCAAAAACAGACTCCAAGTCAAGCACAATCATCAGATCCACAATCAAAGAAGAAGATGTTTTGTAGGTATTGCAAGCGCAATAACCAAGGATTGCCGAATTCTCCAAGCGAAGAATGTAGCCAAGCAACCTGATCAACAAGCAAACATAGTTTCATCATCTCCCCAATTCGAAGTGGACGAAGGCACATTCATGGTCAAAGATCAAAGTGCATTTTTGGAGGATTCATGGTTTCTGAATTCTGGACCAACTCAACATATGACTAATCAACATGAGATCTTCAACTCCTACACATCGCACAGCACAAAAAAAATTTTCATCTTGGTGACAATAGTACTCACACCATTGAAGGTGAAGGTATTTTAAGATTACGATTCTGGCATAATCAATTCAAAATACTATCAAAAGTCTTATATATTCCTAAACCCTCTACAAATCTGTTATCAGTAAGTAGAATTACAGATTTAGATCATAAGGTAGAATTTGAATCTGATCAATGCAAAATTATTGATAGGAGTGATAAGATCCTTGCACTCAGCAAGAGACAAGGTTACTTATATAGATTGGGACACTGTTATTCTAAGTCTAGTCAACCCTTGAAAACCTCTGTTCTAGTCAATAAAACATTATTATAGCATCATTGCTTAGTACACTTGAATCATGCATCTGTTATGAACATGTCTAGACAATCCATGGTTCTTGATCTCGACTATCTTTCTGGTAAGGTCGATCTCCCTATCTATCATAGCTGCTTCTTTGGAAAACAGGCTAGGATTCCTTTTAGATCAGACCATATTCATGCAACAAAAGATCTGTTAGATGTTGTTCATACAGATATATGTGGACCAACGCAAACTTCTTCATTGCTAGATGCATAGTATTTCATTACCTTTATTGACAAATTCTCTAGAAGAACAGCTGTTTATTTCATTAAACAAAAATCAGAGGCTTTCATCAAATTCAGACAATTCAAAGAGCATGCTGAGAATCAAATTGGCAAACGAATCAAAGCACTGAGGTCAAATAACGGGGGAGAGTACATATCCAACAAATTCAAGGATTATTGCCTTAACAATGGCATTGAGCAACAATACGTCACTTTATATTCACCTCACTCGAATGGTCTTGCTGAAAGAAAGAACACAAACTTAGTTGAATCGACAAAGTGCTTCTAGGCTTAAGGTTTTTCTCAGGTATACAACTCGATTACACTGAGACCTTCAGTCTAGTAGTCAAGCATTCTTCTATTCGACTTTTGCTATCATTTGTTTCTGCATTAGATTTGGAAATACATCAAATGTATGTACAATCAGCATATCTCAATGGAGTCATCAAAGAACACATTTACATAGTGCAACTCGAAGGTTATATTATCGAGGGTAAATACAATCATGTGTGTAAACTCCATAAGGCACTTTATGGCATGAAGCAATCTACTCGAGCATGGTTTCAAAGGATCAATACTTTCCTTATTGATCATGGCTATACACATAGCTCTTCAGATTCAAACGTTTACTTCAAAGTAGTGCAGCAGTCTTTTATCATTATTACTTTGCACACGGATATTACATTGCTTTTCAGCAACAGTATTGATTTGATAAAAGAAGCCAAGACAATGCTATCTTCCGAGTTCGACATGACCAATCTGGGCAAAGCTCATTTCTACCTTGGTATACAAATCCACAGAGACAAAAAATAGAAGTTGGTCTACATTACACAATAGAGGTACAACTACAATATTTTAGTCCGATATAATCTGATGAATTGCAAATTAGCTCTCTCACCAATGGAACCAAGACTCAAATTGTCAAAGGACCAGTGTCTCCAAACAATTCATGAGAAGCAGCAAATGTGTGAGTATCCTTACCATTTTATTATAGGATATCTTATGTATGCCATGATCTGTACCATGTCAAACATAGCTTTTGTAGTCAGCTCTCTCACTCGGTATATGACTAATCCTGGTATAACACATTGGAAGGCTTTTATCGCCACCACTTTGTGGTTGTGGTTCATATCCTTCATAAGGCATCCATCCTTGACAAATTCAACTTTAAGATGTTGATTTGCCATTATACCAACAGAAAGCAAACTCTTTTTGAGTCCAGGAACATAAAGTACATTAGGGATGTTCTTAATTTTGCCATCAAAAAATTGCATAGGTACATTGCCCACACCCTGTATCTGGCATTCCTCTCCATTGGCTTGAGTGACCTTATCCCCAAATGGATTGGTGAGAATTTTTCAAACCAAGCACGTTTCCTGGTCATATGCCTTGTGGCGCCTGAATCTATGAACCATCTGGCACCATCATCAACTTGGGATGCCAATGCCGATGAGAAGACACTTGTCTCGTCATCTTCTCCATCATCTTCGGCAATGTTTCCTTGTTGAGTCACTTTTCCCACCTTTATGTCCGCTTTCTTCTTATAACACTCGCGTGCCCAATGACCCGGTTTGTGGCAATAGTAACATTTGCCTTTCTTTTTCTTTTTCCCTTTTGATGACAACTCTCCCTCGTCATCATTATCCTTGGATTTCTTAGGAATCCTTTTCCATCCTTTCTGCTTGTCTTTAGCAAGCAAGGCTTGATCCTCCTGTGGGGTTTGCCTTGACTTCACCACTTCGCGACGCTGATCTTCTTGCAACATGATTCCGTGGAAGTCTTCAAAATTAGGCAACCTCTCCCTCGAAGCAATGCTGCTCACAAACATCTGTAGCCCTTTCGAGACACCGCTCATTGTGGTATGTACCAATTCAATATCTCTGATTGGTTCTCCAATCGTCGCAAGTTGATCTCTCAACTCCTTTATCCTGGTAAAGAAAGATCCCACTGATTCACTTTCTTCCATCCTTACTGTGTTCAATCTCGACTTCAAGAACGTGGCTCGAGCTGGATTGCAAGTTTGAAATTGCATTCTAAGAGCTTCCCAAGCTCCCCTAGCCATCATGGCATCACTTATATGAGTGATCACATGGTCTTTCACTGAAATATTGATCAATGACAATGCTCTCTGTGCCTTTTTATCAAAGGCCCTTATGTCCTTGGAGTGGTATTTGGCCGGACTTCAATACCTGTCACGATATCCCACAATCTTTCTCCATCAAAATGCTCTTCATTTTGAATTTCCAGATGTTGTAGTTAGAAGCCCCATCAAGTTTGCTTGCATCGCCCAAAATTGCCTCATTGATGTTTGTCATCTCCAAACTGCTTGAAACTTCACCTGTAGGCTATAAAGTGTATGTTGGAGCCAACCGTGATGTCCGAAATCAATAATAATGACCTGCAATTTTTAGCTTACCAGGCCACCTGCCGCTCTATCGCCAAATTGAAAGCCAAACTGGCATCGTTTTCCAAAATGCTCCTCGTCACCAACTCCCAGCTTCCTGCCCAGTGGAATGGTGAAATCACTTGTAGCGCGCTTCGAACACTTTCTCCATGGCAGTCAAGTTTTGTGTATTGTACTTGCAGGTACAGTCAGGGTGCCCTTCGTTTGGAGGCTATAGCCTTTCGTTTGGCCAAAATAGGCTAAAGGACGTGAAAATAAGGGCAATTTGGGATTTTGAACTGTTTCTTCAGTGTGAAGAAACTTCACCCTTCAAAAAATTGGGACCCAACTATTATTTCGGTTTGAAAATTTTTTAATGAAGTTGCAATGCACTTTGCACTTCAGACCCCTTCTATGACATTTGAATTGGACCCACGCTGATCCGATGGCTGTGGGGTAATCAACGGTTTATATCCAATTCGATCTCAACCGTTCATGAACTTGGAGTTTAATCCTCTGGTCCACATTGTGTTTGTGCACTGAGAGGAGTTCTTCAAAACACTAGGCACTTATATGTACTGGCTCCACTTTCCTGCTGTCTGCGCATGATCTGCACCTCCTTCTCTTCTTTCCTTCTGCATTCCACCAGGGTTTTAGCTATGGTGGGAGTTGGAGACAACCTCGTTGTTCTCCATATCCAGTCCGCGGCCAAGCATGGCTGCTTGAGACAGTATCATCCACCCTCGGGCGCCCAACTGCACGTTTTCATAGCTCCAAAAAAGCTTCAAAAACAGGAGAGATTCACATTTACTCAGCTTAAAACCCTAGCTGAAGGAATGATGAGCGTTTTTGGACTTTGTTCAAACTCTTTCAGGAATACTTTTTACAGCTACCAATCCCATTGAGGTCGCCCTATAGTAAGCTGACTTTTGCTCCAAACCGCTCTTCAAACGGTATCTGATTGGATTCAAACCAATCACAAATGCCAAGCAACCCTCCTACTGAATTTTGGGCTTCAATCTTTGTTTGCTTTGTGATTCAGCCGACAATTCCTTGTCTCTGAATCCTTTTTACAGTTTCGAGCCATTCCACGAATCTCCACAGACTCGGTTTTGTGCGTCCTAGCCAACAAACCGTCGTGAATTTGCAGCTCTCTGTTCCTGTCTGGTGATTGTAGCCGCCAACAGCTCTAATACCAAGTTGAGAATACAGTTTAAAAGCCTGACCTAATCAATCACCACAACACAACGTCAAGTGCAATAAGACAAGACAATAGAATTGTTCTCCCACAAACTGTTCGTAAGTACAAAGATAAGTTGCTTTAAAACACTCAAAGGGCTCGTAAAAGAAAGATGGCCCGATAACTCTAGAACTAAGCACACATGGTGCCGTCGAAATAGGAAAGCACTGTATAAGTCGATCATTGCTATTTTAACTCATATATCTGTCCCATGATCCTGTTTTCCATTCAAAGACGAAACATATACCTCTGAAGTACCATCATATTCAAGACTTGATCTCGAAAGGAGAACTCAAGGTCCAGTTTATAAAGTCTGAAGACATGATTGCAAATTTGCTCACGAAGCCGCTCGACAAACCACTCTTCTCAAGCAAAAGAAAGGTAATTAGATTGAATATACAAAGTTGCAAGGTTCAAGAGAAAGTGTCAGAAATTGTGAACTCCTGCAACTTTGTCGCGAAGGTGACGAAGCAAAGGGAAGTGAAGTGAAGCGAAGCGAAGGTCGAAGGAAAAGTATTCGAGATTCACCACTCACGACCACGAAATGAAACTACCAACATTATCAATTGATCCAAATCTTCCCATGGTGTCCGACAAAGTGCAGGATCAATTGCCGATAGCCAGATTGTACTATCGTGTTGCGATGTTCGGTGGATTTTGGGAGAAGAAGTTCATTTCATGGACAACATCAAAATGGATTTCCAGCGCGAAAAAGTGCTTCTCTCCGCACAATATAGACTTCAATACAGCACACCTGGAGTTCATGGAAGAGGTTCAATACCATTTAATAAAACCAAAGCCCAAAGTAATAAATCTCACGAGGTGTCGTGAGGCCGCCAACAGTTTTGGTGGGGGATATTGTTGGAGGGTTTGCGGATATCGAGGCAAACGTAATCCTAGTTAATTAGTGAGAGGGATTTGGCACCCTATGTGTGTAAGTCCAATCCGATGATCACATAGTTATTTGATTATTTAGAAGTTAATAAAAGTACTTTACGTCACTTTTGCGGGACTTTTAATGTCAGAGGGCCTAAATGTCAAGTTAATGAATAAAAGGGGTTCCCATCAATTTTCAAAATGGTTTCCTCCAAAATTCAAATAGTTAGGGAGATAGGAATTGGCCAATAGGATTTGAGGCCAAAGCCCTAAAATTTAGTATAAATAGTGGTAATTTAGAATCATTTGTACATGTTCTCTTCATTTCAATACACGCAGGTCGGCCGTGTTATCAAGCATGAATTCAAGCATCGATTGCCAATTGAGTTCCTAGCGTGCAGCTTACTAGGCATAAGCAGCAACTGCTGTCATATTAGTTCCAATAGAGGATTTAAAGTATACTGACCTATTATAAACTGTTTTGTTGGTTGCCTTTGAGAATATCTCACCTGATTTATTGATTTTGTCTAATGGGTTGCTTGATTGATGCTGATCATAGTGAGCGTGCTCAGTGGCGCTGCCTGTATTTAGGAAGATGTTGAGGCACATTCCAGCCAGCGATTTATATGTGTCCAAGCCCACCTGGTGGCTTGAGAGCCGTTTTCACTTTAGGTACTCATATTCCATGCTATTCAAACTCAACGTAGCAAGGATCTATAGCTTCATTCTGTCTAGTATATTGCAGCAGCTCTCAGTCTACTCGCAGTCTACTCGCAGATACTTTTCGACTATATATCCACAGATCAACCTTCATTGTCAATCCCATATAATAAGTAGTTGCATTCGCCTCAGTATGTCTTCACGATCAGTACTGAGATAATTTTAATGTTTTGGGTAATCTCTCTTGACGGCTCACATGGGGTATTTGTTATTCCTGTGCAACTTCGCAAGAAACATGGAATTCGCAGTGCTTCGACTTTTGAATGATGATTTGGTGAAGGTGAGCTGTATATTCCGGACTCTGGAAGAACGACGTATTTGCTGAATCTAATCTAACCAGGGCTTGTTTTTCTGAATGTG
This sequence comes from Diphasiastrum complanatum, assembly GCA_029204225.1. Classification (NCBI taxonomy): domain Eukaryota; kingdom Viridiplantae; phylum Streptophyta; class Lycopodiopsida; order Lycopodiales; family Lycopodiaceae; genus Diphasiastrum; species Diphasiastrum complanatum. The sequence continues at coordinate 61,480,549 of CM055093.1, forward strand.
TTCTACTCTAATCTAACCAGGGCTTGTTTTTCTAAAATGTGTTACGTACGTTGTAAATGGCCAACTCACGCACAAAGACAGGTTGGACAGCCTCCCTTTCACCTGACTACCCCACTATATTCTTCCAAAACTGAAATCCAAATAGCTACAGGATTTCAGCTTGAATTTAGCTATATACTACCCTGTATTCTGTTTTGATTCACATGATGTGTACTTCACTAATTCGTTCACTCTGACGTGCAACTGGCAGCATGGGAACGGCAGAGACGTTAGGGCGCGGTTGTGTGCAATACATGAGTGCAGAGAGAGGGGTCACTCATTCTGAAATGAACAAAGCCAGCAACGAAATGTATGAATATCATAAAATTTTTACTGCAAAAGTAACTATATACCCTTTAGAGCAATAGCTCATACCGAAATGCATTTTCTTCTTATCATGATGCGGATGGTGGTTATGCAGGCTTCGCTTTCTACAAATCTGGATCAAACCTAATCGGAGCGGCCTCACCCCAAACTACGGATCCAGAATATTCAGGTTAGTCTCATCATGACTTCATTTTCGCGTTTGACATGTCTTGATTTCTGTGAAGAAAGCCAAGCTCCTCCTGTACCAACGAAGATGATCGAGTGACATTTCCAATTACTAAGCAGCTTGTCGCAATTCTCTAACTTGGTAAAATCTGCTTGATTTGCAGCAAGGAAGATCGGCATAACAAACTTCAACATGTCGCTACGAGCTACGATGGATACGTTGGGCCTGGGCTGCACAAGGATACTGGAGAAGGAATCATCCCAATGCACCAAGACGTTAATATATATGTATCAGAAGCTGAAGCTGGTGCAGTACAAGAGTTTGTCCTCCAAAGCAAACGCCAAGCATATTTGGTGTGCATTGAAGGTGCTTTATCCGCCAACGAAAGCTGTAATCTAACAGCTAGAGATGCTTTGGAATTAAGATTTCTGACCTCAACGCGTTTCCTACGCAAAATTTAGGAACACATAATCTCAAATTCTATTGTAGGCGCTCAAGGAGAGATCTAGAGTGATTCGTCTATTCCATGAATCCATCATTTTGAAGGAAGGTAATACTCATATGAAATTTATATTTTGCAGATCAAATCGGAGACAATGTTATCTTTCAGCCTCAAACTCGAAGCAGACAATGAGAAAGGGGCTCACTTTCTACTTGTTAAAATGGCTGCCGAACAGTAACCAATGATCATCAACACAAAAGACAAAAATGACTTCATCTGTTAGGTTGAGTCCATCTGACAAAGTTTCTTGCCACAACAGTAGTGACCAAGAACTTGGCACATGCACGAGCATCTAATAAGCAATCTTCATCATTCTAGAGAAATATTGTTCTGCCAACTCCCACAGGTGACTGATAGAATCTTTATTCTGTAATTCACTACTTTGGCAACATGATAATGTACTGGATTTGCATCCGAAAAGAATGGCTGTACATAAGTGATTTGTTTGAATCTGTAACGAGAATAAAGTTCCCAGCCGATTTCCATAATCAAGACATGGCTTGATTTGGTTTTTAAAGATTCTGAATCCCTAATCTCACATTATACTTTACTTCATTACTCTTATCTTGTGTACACTAGTTTACAATTTTACACCCTTTTCTGAAGGCTTTTGAAATCTAGTTAAAGTTATTCTCCTTTCCTTCTTTTGATATTAACATTATGGATAGAGCACCTTATGTTGGCTTCTAAATCTTCCCAACTCAAAAGTCATGCCCACTACCAAATTGTGTTGTTGCTAATAGATTTTATAAACTAATCCACCTTAAATGAGCTGATTTCTACCTATCATATCTAAAACTTCTAGATTTTTCAAAGACACATCCTATTGACTACTTAGTACTACTTCCTAAGGCCTTGCTCAACCCCATCAAGACATTTCAGCATGAATTTATGTTACAAGTCTACAAAACTGTCACCAAATATGAAAATAGGATAGAACTTCATAATGTAATCTTCCATTATCATCATTAGCCTAATGAGCCCTTCTTATGGAGCTCAAGTGCATCAAGGATGGAGATCTACCTATCATCAAGTGTGACAACATCTCGGCCCAAGCTCTTGCACAGTCCTATTTTTCATGCAAGATGCAAACATATTGAAATTGCACACCCTTTGTTAGGGAAGAAGTCATTTGAGGAGAAATCAACTTCAAGCATATTGGATCATCGTCATGTATTGCCGATCTCCTCACCAAACCATTGCTCAAGCGTGCTTTTATCAAGTTTAGATCTAATCTTGCTAGAGGATTAGTGACATAGCACTGCGTCTTGATCTCATTTGTCAATTTGGGCTAATCATGTTGTGAGGTGCACCAAGATGGTTTAATCATTGAAAGAGGTGGCATGTAGGAGGTCCAATCACAGTAAGAGGTGGTGTTTTAGAGGTCCAATCATTTTGCTTCATTTGCATACTCTTGGATCTCGAGCTACTATGAGTGTAAGTGAGAGTGAGTCCATACTTAGCTTTTGAAGAGAGATCTTGATGTAGCAATTGCTCCCCAACACTTAGGTTTTGTTTTACCTTTTCTCTCTACCCGAGAACAAGCCAAATCTATAATTAGTTTTTTTCATCCAAAAGTGTCCTTTCATTATGTGTGATGAATAGCTTATGATAGATGCATGTGTAGAGTGCTCTTGATAAATGCATGTGTAGAGTGCTCTTGCCTTACATTTTTGAGCTAGTATGCTTGTATCTCTTGCAAGGTAGATCTATGTGCAATTACACACATCTTAGGAGATCATTCACATTGTTTGAGATGTCCTCAGACGTGTGAAAAGTGCACAACCCTAAGATAGCCTGATGGACTGTGCGATAAATTGGGAGTTGATCAAGGCCAAGCTTGTATACCTTATGTGGGTCAAAACAAAAATAACCATCTATGAAGCAGACACTTTTCAAATAAGCAAAATAACATGACAATTCTTCTTTACTTTATCTACCACTTTATCAAAGCTCCTTGTTTTCTTTTAGCAAAATTGTGGAGGTTTTCTAGAAGTTCATTAAGATAGACCACCCCTTTTCCGTTGGAATTTTGGAAAATTGATTGTCATCTACCATCTACTATTCAAATTGTGAAATTATTGTCCAAAGATGAAGGACGTGCTTACAACTCAAGAGCTAGAATGTTTAAGCTTTGAATAACCGACATCGCTTACATGATGTAAGTTGGGGTTGTTGCGTATGTACATATGATTTGTCACTCAATTGTCTAATCCATTTTTTGTGGCATGCATTCACTATATGATTGGAATGTGCATACACTTATGTTTTGTAGAATAATGGTTGAATAGTGTAAAGCTTCGGTAGGTCTAAACGACATACATATGTTAAATGTTACTCTTTAAATTGCATGTGTTGCTTATGTCTTAAAACTAATCATTATGGCTTATGCCTTGATACGGTTTTGTGCTTAGGGCAGAACGTATCGCTAGTAAGTACACTATGGTTGGAAAGATTGGACGCACTAAATTTATGTTAATAAAGTAGTGAACCTTGTTTCGAACATGGATAACAATTGATGCTCAACTATGACACATGTCTTCTCCACTGTACTAGCTCATGTGATTTTGTGTTTCTAAAAATGGTGGCAAGTAACAACTGAGTATCCTAAAACTTGCTTCGCGTTATGGTACCTTGTATTGTAAAATTTTATACATCTTTGTTCTAACCTGTTATGCTATAAAATAAAAGAGTTCAAAGGGTTTGGTCTTGATTTGAAGAGGGACTACGTGAACTATTTTACTTTCTCTCACTCTCAGACCCTCTTCCTTTATCTTTGCAGCTCCATTTCAAGAACTTTAGAGTTTTTGGTGTATTGGATGTAGGTCAGTTTTTTACAATCTAGCACTCTATAAGCCCTATTACCATCCTAGGGTATCTCATGACTGATATCACACTCCAGCAAGTACAAAACGGGGCCCGACTTCAATACCTGCAGGTTGCAGACAAAGCATGGGAGATCCCAATAGGGGCTAAACAGTCTAAGCATCCACGCTCCCGGGTACGTCACGATCCGGGCTTCCACACAAAAGGGTAAACACCAATATTCTTTCGCTGGTACACAAGCAACAAAGCCCACAACCAGATCCACAAGCAACAACATCCTCAGAAGCTCAACAGGCCGATACCACCAAGGCCCAGTTGCCAGACACAAGGCAACAACGAATACGTAGGAAGCTGCAAGCCAGGAGGAAATCACCTGATGGAAAACATCATCAGACGATTCAAACCCACGTCGTGCCACCAGATCATGTTGAAGTTTCGCTTGATGAAGGAGGCCAAAAATGCATTTTTTTGCATGATCTGAGCTAATGTTTGCTGCATGGACCTGTTAGAAGCTTCTATGCATCTCCAATGAACCTTAGTAGAGTGCTTGTAGCCTCTAATTGAATGCTTATTGGGCTAGAGTTGTAGTTTTGATGATATCACCTTCCTAAAGTGCGCCCTACTACTTGATTTTTGGCCATTTACTGCTCGCACATGTGAAGCCTAGCTGTTATATCCATGACCAGTACATAGGATACAGTAAACTCCCAGTCTTGGATACACGGTACTCCAGTGAAACAAGCTGTTAGTTATGCCACGTCATACTAGACGTGACCCAAAAATAACTAATATCCTTGTGAGATTCAGAATACACTAAATGGAGTTTAGACAAGGTATGAGACAGTGTATGCATGTGTAGAGTTATCAATAGCAATTCTATGAATAGTTGATCCATGTTGAGGACTCTATTCTAGGTGAATCTATGTATAGGGAAGTTAGGGCATGGATGGCTAAGTGATGCTTTTGGCTCTATATATTGAGTCCAAACTTGCCCTACCCATTAGGGGAACTTCGGACTCAATATGGGCCCTTTAAGAATGTAGAGAGAGAGCATCATTAGACTGCCCAACTTCAATTTCGGACAGCCACTTCTGAGATAAACCAATTACACTAAAATTCAAAATGAAGTGGGTGGGAAACCCGAGGCCGTCCTTGCGCATATGTCATCGCGTCGCGTCGTGCCTCGCCACATGCAGAAGGCAGGTGGAGTGAGCACATGTGGAGGAGGAAAATAGATTGCCTCTAGTAGAATAAGTGTAGCATCTCTTTACACCATTACATAGATCATGAAAAATTGCACACTTTTTTTTTTTGGATCACTTCAATCCGACACATGGTTAAAAAGTTATGGCAGTTTGAAGATTCATACCCTACTTGATATCGGAGCCGAGCTACCAATGACCTGTTCACACTGAACATAATGCTCTGGTCTCAAGTCTGAGATATTGTAGCATCTGTTTACACCATTACGTAGGTAATGAAAAACTTCACACTTCTGCTTTTTGGATCACTTCAATCCGACGCACGATCAAAAAGTTATGGTAGTCTGAAGATTCATACCCTACCTGATATCGGAGCCGAGCGACCATGACCTGTTCTCATTGAACATAATACTTTGGTCGCACGGCCGAGATATCGGAGCCAAGCGAACCATGGCGTTTTCTCACTGAAGATAATGCTCTGGTCGCATGGCTGCGATATCGGAGCTGCGCGACCAGAGCATTATGTTCAGTGAGAAGAGGCCATGGGTCGCTCGGCCCCGATATCAACGCAATGGTGTAAACAAATTGTACAATATCTCAGCCACGTGAGCAGAGCATTATGCTCAGTGTGAAAGGTCATTGGTCGCTCGGCTCTGATATCAGGTAGGGTATGAATCTTCAAATTGCCATAACGTTTTAACCGTACGTCGGATTGAAGTGATCCAAAAAGAAAAAAATTGCAATTTTTCATGATCTACGTAATGGTGTAAAGAGATGATTCAATTCTTTTACTAAAGGCAATCTATTTTCCTCCTCCACATGTGCTCACTCCACCTGCCTTCCGATGGTGAGGCACGATGCGACACAACGACATATGCATGAGGACATGGCCTCAGGTTTTCCACCCACTTCATTTTGAATTTCAGTGTGATTGGTTTATCTCAGAAGTGGCTGTCCGAAATTGAAGTTGGGCCGCCACCGTTACGGTCTAGCACACATGGAAACACACCATTGGGCCATGTGGACATACAACCTTTGAAAAGTCAAAAAAAGCATCTTTACAAAAGGCCCTTTTGGATTCAAGAGTTCCCCTAATGCCTCATCATGGTTTTGGATTCATTGCTAGGCTCTCACTCTACATTCATGCTTCTTGTTTCTTGGCTTGGGGGTGAGGCTTCTAGAGTTTGATTGGATGCTTCTATTTGGTTGGGTGGTTTCTCCATAGTGTGTTATCCTTTGTGTTTGGGATTTGTAAGCACAAACTAAGGAGCTTCCCTTATAGTGATATCAGAGCAAGGCTTACAAGTTTGGAGAGGTGGTGCTTTTCATTGGAGCTTGGTGGTATTCAACTAATATTCTCATCCAAGGAGAGGAGCAAGGTTGCAAGTTGGTGGATCTTCCCAATTTCAATTTGCATGGTCCATATCTCTCTCAAATTTCATTGTAGTTTATGGAGAATTGTGCTAGAAAATCAATTTTGGTGTCTTTTTGGAGTTTTAGCATGTGTAGCTCAAAACTAGTTATGGATCTGAAATTTTCAGCAAGTTAATTCACTTTGAAGTAGTTGAAATTCAGGCTGCATATTGGATCTTCTCATGTATTTGGATTCTAGGCTCTTTTGTGGCCAAATTTGGCTTGTTTTTTCATTATGTGCTATTCCAGTTGTGGATGTTCCTGAAATGAATCTAAATAGTTGTGAATTCTCAGCAATTATTAACTCAGTAAATTTAGATCATGAACAAGCAATGAAAGAACAGATCATAAATGAATTTAGGGATGTTTTTCCATTTGAATTACCTCATGGCTTACCACCATCTAGGTCAGTAGACCACAGGATTGAGTTAATTCCAGGAAGTCAGCTTGTCTCTAGACAACCTTATAGGTTCTCTTAGAAAGAGGAGACAGAGATTTAAAATCAAATAGAAAACTATCTAAGGATGGGACATATACAACCTAGTAAATCACCATGGGGTGCTCTTGTTCTTCTTAAAGCGAAGAAAGATGGAGGTTTCCGGATGTGTGTGGATTACAAGGGTCTTAATAAAGTGACTATCAAAACTAATTATCCATTACACATGATGGATGACTTTGTAGATTGCTTGGGTGGAGCACGGTATTTACCCAAGATAGATCTCAGGACAGGGTACCATCAATTAAGAATTAAATCGAAAGATGTCCAAAAGACAGGATTTCGTTCTAGATTTGGTCATTATGAATTCTTAGTGTTGCCATTTGGATTAACGAATGCTCCAGCAACGTTAACGATTTTTTTCGTCCATATTTGGGGAAGTTTGTGGTTGTATTCTTAGACGACATTCTCGTTTACAGTAAATCCTTGGTGGAACACGTAGAACCCTTAAAAATCATCTTGATGAAACTCCGTCGGGAGTAACTCTACGCTAAAGAGTCCAAGTGTGAATTCTTTAAGCAAGAGTTGCTTTATCTCGGTCATAAGATCACAGTAAATGGGATCAAGATTGACGAGGATAAAATTAAGATTGTGATTGAGTGGCCAATTCTAAGAACTATGAGGCATGTAAAATCTTTTTTAGGTTTTACACTTTTCTTCAAGAGATTTATTGAGGATTATGCTAAGTTAGCAACACCGCTTAATAATCTAACAAAAGGGTTTGTTAATAAAAGAAAAAGAGGAATCAACCTAGTCCGTCGCCTGTTGTTTGGAATGAGAAATTGAATTAATGTTTTGAAAAACTTAAAACAACAATTGTTTCAGCTCCCATGTTACAAATTGCAAATCCAGATTTGCCTTACGTCGTGAGAATGGACGCAAGTGATGTTGCAGTTGGAGCGGTTCTATTACAAATGGATAGGCCACTAGCGTTTGAGAGCCAAAAATTCACTAGTCCTCAGTCGCGTTATAGTACGCAAGAAAAGGAATTGTTTGTTGTCACATCCATGCACTTAAAACTTGGAGACACTACTTGTATGTTAGTAAGTTTGTTGTGTATACGGATCACCAGCCTCTTAAGTATTTTTGTAATCAACAAGATCTTCGAGGGAGAAAAGCTCGATGGGCTGAATTGATGCAAGAATTCGATCATGAAATCTGTTACATAAGAGACAGCTCTAATCAAGTTGCAGATGCTCTTAGTCGGATCGGTGAACTAAATGAGTTGTCATTCACCCAGATTTTTATGGATCTATATCTTTTGCTGAGAGGAAAATATGAATCAGATTCTCATTTCAGTCACATTTGGAACATTCTTTAGGCCAGAAGAAATGTGGACATTGTTGAGTCAAAAACATAGGGGACTCAACTAACTAAGAAAGATAAGAAGATTGTGGAATAGTTCACCATTCGAGATGGATTACTATTTTGGAATAGAAAAGTTTGTGTACCTGGGGATGATGCGCTCAAACGTAAGATTTTGTTTGAATGTCATGACATACCCTGTGCAGGACATCCCGGTATACGCAGGACACTGGACTTGGTTAAAAGAAAATTTTATTGGCCAAAGCTGAAGCCATATGTCGAGTCATATGTTTTTAAATGAAAACCTTGTCAACTAGCAAAGGCTGAACGCCATAAGGCTGGTGGTTTGTTGCATCCGTTAGATATCCTAGATAAGAAATGGGAAAGCATATCTATGGATTTTGTAGTTGGACTTCCAGAGACCCAACAACAAAATGATTCTATTTGAGTTGTAGTGGATCGGTTAACTAAGTTAGACTAATCAAACTATGGAAGATATTTTGAGGACATATGTTTCTCAAAGACAATCTCATTGGGAAGATTATCTCCCACTGGTTGAGTTTGCATATAATAGTAGAAAACAATCTGCTACAGGTTACAGTCCTTTTATGCTTATGTACGGTTTTCAATCTAGATCTTTAGTAAATGTTGAGACTAAGTCTATTAAGATCCAGAAGGTTGCTGATTTTTTGCATGATATGCAAGAAATGTTGCAAGTGGCTAAGGATAGTATCTGAAGTGCTCAAGATAGAGCTAAACACTATCCGGTATTTCATGTAAGTCGTTTGAAACTAAGTTTACATGATGGTGATACAGTTGGATCGGATGAGGATTTAGCCCATTTGGAAGATTTGTCGCTTAGTGTACCTTTGGAAGCTGAGAAAGTGCTCAGAACCAGAGATAAACAATTGAGAAATCATTCTATCTCTGAATACTTAATTCGGTGGAATTCGTATTGAGTATGATGATTTGTGGGAGAGAGTTAATAGCATAAAGAAAAATTTTTCTAATTTTAGTTTCTAGAGATAGAAACAATTTAAGGATGGAAGAATGTTATGTCCATGACCAGTACATAGGATATAGTATACTCCTAGTCTTGGATACACGGTACTCTAGTGAAACAGTTGTTAGTTATGCCACATCATACTGGACGTGACCCAAAAGTAACTAATATCCTTGTGAGGCCCAAAACACAATAAATGGAGTTTAGACAAGGTATGAGACAGTGTATGCATGTGTAGAGTTATCAATAGCAATTCTATGAATAGTTGGTCCATGCTTAGGACTCTATTCTAGGTGAATGTATGTATAGGGAACTTAGGGCTATGCATGGCTAAGTGCCCAAGCTGGTTTTGGCTCTATATATTGGGTCCAAACTCGCCCTACTCCTCATCATGGTTTCTGATTCATTTCCAGGATCTCACTCTACATTCATGCTTCTTGTTCCTTGGCTTGGAAGTGAGGGTTCTAGAGATTGATTGGATGCTTCTACTTGGTTGGGTGGTTTCTCCATAGTGTTTTATTCTTTGTGTTTGGGATTTGTAAGTAGGATCTAAGGAGCTTCCCTTATACTAGGTGGCAGGGTGACATGGCAAGTGCCTTGTAGACCCACTCTCCCTCTGTACTGTGCTTTACAATGACCAATTTGGTGTCTTGTAGAGAAAGTTATGGTCGTCTGAAATTGGCAATTTTTGAACTAAAATTTGCAAAATTTTGGAAATGTTCTTATGCATGCATGCTTGTAATTTAGTGTAGTGCTTGTCTGTTGATGGAAATGTATGGAAAGACCTGTATGCATGCTTGGATGCATGTTTCATGTGTAATCAGTAGATTGATCAGTAGATTTCTAGACCAAAAAGCAGATTTCCTAGTAACTAGGCTATTTACAAAAAAAAAAAATCATTTTTTCGAAAAAGTCAATGCATGTCAAGTTAGATGCATGCAAAATGTTTTGAAATGTGACAGTATCTGTGAATCTGTTAAATCGATTTTCACAGTTGGTCCATTTCGAACGGATTTTGAAAATTTTGGGTTTTCGTAAATTTCTTGACTTGGTCCTAAAAGAAATTGTTGTTTTGCTTAAATGAGTGAAAGATCTTGCTGAATAATATGGCCAGTTATGAGGTTCTAAACTTTTCACTTATTAGTTGATGATTGGATGTTGACTAATTAAGCTAATTTTGCATGTCATGAAATCAATATGGCAGATGATAATGCAAATGCAACTCTTGATGGTCAGGTGCCAATGCCTACCTATCTGCAAATTTGCCAGCAATTAAGTCATGCGCTTAATAAAATGAACAATGGGAACACTTTAAGGGATCAACAAATGAAAGTACTGTTTAATCAAGTGAAAATTTGGTTTGCATCGAATTTGGGCTTTCAGCCTTAACCCTTTTCGGGGGAGAAGAAAGAGGATAAAACCCGAAGTTGTAGATGACTAGCTAACCAAGTGGACTAGTTATTTTAATCTACACGGAATTCCTAAAGAAAAAAAGATCAAGAGTGTTATTCTATTCTTCCGTGGAAAAGCTTCGTCATGGTGGCATGATCTGCAACCACAACCTACCACACGGGATGAGTTTATGGAAGTGTTCAAAAACTTGTTTGTGGTTATAGACAACTCAGATTTCTGCCAAAAATTTGTTACCTGCAAAATGGGTACTCGAAGTTTGGGCTCACACCTGCAATATTTTATGGATTTATAGAATAAAGTTCTCTCATTCAATGCAAAATTGGCACTATGCCAGTTTATCCTAGGTTTGCCTGCAGATTATCAGAATGAGTGCAAGCATAATGTGCTTCAAACTTTAGATGGCATCGTACGAGTCACGAAAGCGTATGATTCCACAATGGTGGCATCTAGAAAGCAATTACAGGCTAACCCATCTGGATCATCTGAACCCAGCCAGAAGAAATGAGAGAAAAGAGTTTGTGGGAATAAAAAATCCAAGTCTATCGACAAAATGGGTCAAGCTGCATCTGAGTTTAGACAAAAGAAGCATTTGTCCCAAAAGAAAGACTAGAAGACCAATGTGTGTTACCATCGTAGTAAGCCTGAACATGTTATAAAATTCTACCTAGAGCAAAAGAAAGGCGCAGCTCAAGTGATTGAGATGCCAAGTAAAGAAAATCTTAAGTTGGAAATTAATAAAGTTAATTGTGAGTGTAATTGCTCTTTTTATAGTACTTCATTCTTGCCAAATGATTTATTTCATTTGAAAGGCACCGTTAATGGACATGAAACTAGTATTTAGTGGACCACTCATGAAGTTAGTATTTTAGTGAATCTACTCATAATTTCATTAACTCTAGTCTTGTGTAGAAACTCAGCCTGAAAACTAAAGCCAGTAACCATAGATATCGAGTATATCTAGCATCAGGTGCAGAGTTGGAGACGTGGGGTGTTAAAGTTCCTAGACTTCCAGTTTGGATCCAAGATTATAGAGAGTTAATAGATTTCCATGTTTTAGATTTGGCGCGTACTCACATAATTCTAGGATATGATTTGTAATAGGTTGTGTCAAAAGAGTCATTTTCTGAAAAGTAGTTAAATGCGGAATTTCAGATGATGTTGTTGACGGGGAAACACAAAGGGTAATAGGATGAGAACCTGAAGGAGTGGCTTCATAATAATAACTTTCATTAGCAACATCAGAAGATGATGACTCAGATGTGGCTACGTATTGAGTTACAACTACAGGAATAGAAGAAGAAGAACTACTTGCCATCATAAAAATATTAAAATTTTGATTCTATTCCTATGCCAAGCATAGATAGAAACCAAAATATGACTGTGAAAAACAAACAAAATTTTTATATTATGCTATGCTAGTCACAGAAAGAGTTAAACAACCTATGTCAACACCAATAGAAGTAGACATTGAAATTCTCAAAGACCACATTTAACATAAAATCACAATAAGAAAGATAATTTTCACCTGCAAAAGACATTTCTTAAATGTTAGAGGGTTACCCGCTTGCAATTAGAGTTAGCTTTAGGGTTTAAGCTTTTGTTCTAACTATAGGATTAGGGTTGGTAAAGTTGACATGGTTGCGGTCATCGAAAAAGTTGCTCGCGAAGTTGACCGGTAAAGTTGGTCATGGTATCCGGTCAAAAAAGGGGCCCATTAAATTTTGGGGGTCAAAGTTTTTTTTATTTAAGAACCCAAAGAGTAGGACATGGCACCTCATTTGCGAATTTGCGTTCAAGGCTATCGTCAAAGCAATCTATGCGTTCATTCGACAAGCTTCTATAATCTCACGCCTACTTTCCAGCAATTCACTTTTTGTTCAGGTACTATTTGCTATTTTTTTTTAAAAGTCTTTTTTCTACGCTCAGCATAGTATTACCAAGGTTAAACATATTTACGATATTTATACTATGTTGAGCATAAAATAGAAACACTTTACAACAGTCTCCTCTTTCAGCCATTTTCTATTTTCAATCAGATCACCCTAGCCTATTCAAAAGGTGAGAACATTTCTTGTTTACATTAATTTCCAAAATTTGTGAGTTTTGAATCAAAATTTGAAACCCTAATTGTCTGCCCTGCCACAAATTCCAGTATGAAAATTCGATCTTTCTTATTTTAGAACCTTTGGAAATTTGTAGGCACTATGCTTTTACCAAGAAAATGTGTCGTGTGCCAGATTTTGTTCAATTTCATGGGTGGTGTAACAGCATCTTTCCAACAAGAAAGTCAAAGCAGTGCACAAGATCGGAATCCCATCTTAGGAGACATCGTGGATAAAAAAATTTCGCGTGGATTATCCACGCATGGATAATTTTCCATGCAGTATGCACGTGATATCCACGCGAAAGCCGAGCCCTTTTTTTTTAAATCTTACTATGGCGTGGATTATCTATGAGAAATTAAAATTCCCATACTTGCGTGGAACATCCACGTGTGGATAATCCATGCGCCCATATCCACACGTATATCCACGCCAATCCACGGCTATATCCACGCAAAATTTTCTTGTCCGCGCGTCCTCCTTTGTATTGTGCGTGGATATTTGCTACATGTGTTATTGTGAAAATGAGACACGAGGTATTAAAGCACCTATTTTGGTAGTCTATATTATCAAAATTGTTATACAATAAGTTCCAGTATTACCAACACAAACATTCAATACCCAAAAGTTCCAAAATATAAAAAAACACCAAACTGCTAAATGCTAGTAGATTGAAAAGTACCAAAATGTTGCAAACAACAAATTGAAAAAACGTTCAAAAACTACCAAAACAATCAAAACAACAAATAGCAATACTTTCTACACACTAGAAGTACAAAATATTCCATGAGGTCCAAACAACAAAAAGAAAAGTTATTTGAAAAGATTATAGAGTACCAAAAATATATCTTACACAAGTTTTCATAAGTACCAAATAGAAAATAAATAGTTGTTTTTAAGCTTCTACAAGTACCAATAGTCCCTCCAAAAGAGCAAAATATTAGTTGAGTAAACATTGCAAAACAGTTCCAAACAACAAGAGGTGGAGTGTGTATCTGCAAAACCAAAGAATAGGAGTATCAAAGATCAGTTTCAACAATGGAAAAGATCAACATTACCAAAAAAATGAAAATCCAAAAGAAAGAAGGACCTGAGTGTCGTCAAGAAGATGTACTAGATGTCTGACAACACTCTTTCTTCCAATCCTCTGTCGGCATATATCTTTTTTGTTGAGGGACACTCGAGTTTCTGAGCTCCAAAAGACATACACCAGTTTCTTGACCCGAGCCGTGATTATGCTACCTCTAGGCAATTGTCTCTGAGGCACTCAAGGGCAGAACCTCCTTATCGTCCTTAATGTTAAGGCAAGAACTGGCTGCAACAATATTTCTGCAATGAGCACCTAGAGCACTTGCAATTCTCGAATGAGGGAGATTTGTTGTGCCATCAGCTTTATTTAGTACCATCACAAGCAAAGATCTCTTCACGAAGAGTTCATTCGTCGAGTGGGGCACCTTGACTGAGGGTGTTATGGATGTTAGAAACAAGATTGCTTTCAACAATATTATCTGATATTTGTAGCTCCCGAAAAGTTGGTTGCAAAAGTAGTTCCTGGAATATCTCCCTCTCAATACCTATTGAAAATTGTTTTGTATGTCTTTGCCAATATTTTGTCGTAGCTAAACAGATTTGTTTTGACGTCATCTTCTGAAGGTTGATCTCCAAGCCTCCTAAAAAGAATTTCTTTCAATCTTTGTTCCCGTTTCTTACCAATTTCTTACCAGTCCAATAGTGCCTTATTGCAACTTTGTCGGCCCAATGACGAGGTTTTATGCTGGGATCACTTGCATACGTCTCATGCATTGTAGGAAAAATTGCTGGAATATCCGAAATTGAATCTGTGAAATATATATTATTGCCCTAAAAACTATCCATGCTAGAATCGTCTGCTATTCTACGCACATACTAATTGATCAGACAAAGAGCTCGATCAAACAGATCACGATCAGCAAGAAAGACCTGGATCAGCCACAACACGATTAGAAAGAGCACGATTAGCAAGAAAGAGGTATATCAGATCAGTACTAAGCGATCTTGCGAACGCAATCAGAGAGAGAGCTAGAGTGGGAGATCTTTCAAACGCGAGGGGGGGGGGGAGAGAGAGAGAGAGAGAGAGAGAGAGAGAGAGAGAGAGAGAGAGAGAGAGAGAGAGAGAGAGAGAGAGAGAGAGAGAGAGAGAGAGAGAGAGAGAGAGAGAGAGAGAGAGAGAGAGAGTTGGATTGCGAGAGAGCTAGAGAGAGAAGTCAGTGACCTGGTGTCCCACAATAGAAAAAATTATTAAACAATTATTACAATTGCACACCTGCAAATCTGTTACAAACAGTGATAGTCTCTTCATATCTCTAGTGGACCCAGTTTACAATGTTAAACTATAAACACCTTTTTGAGTGCATTTGTACCCAAAAAAGGTAGTGTCCTTGACAGTCCATGTTGTACCACCAAAACATGCTCTTAGCCATACATAAATGTTCCGAGTACAGAGATATGTCACAAACTAAGTCGGGACTGACTCTCACATACATGTGTACCACAATGAAACACCTAATTAGATCCAGCTGATTCATCCTCATCTTGGCCATTGACATCAAACTCATGTGACTACGATGCATTGGATTGGGAATGTGATACCTGCATCCAATGAACATGAGTATGTTATTTGAGAAATGTGGTGAGAGTGCAAGTCAGACCACATGAATGTAGTGAAGTTAAAATATATCTTGAAGCCATATATACCTCAGAATATCCATCCCAATCAATTCTCACTCTTTGTCTCTCCAATAATTCGAGTAATGATTGCATGTTGTTGGAATATGCATACTTATACTCCTCTTTCGTGGGAGATGCTTTACGACATATTTATGCATGAACCGACAGAATTGTGATTATAATTCTAACAAATACACAAGAAGGTTAGCAAAATAAAATTTCAATTTTGATAATGTCAAATTCAACATGTGGGTGGGGAGACTTACAAAATGGGCATGAAAATAACCTTGGCCGCCACTGCCAAGGTGAGAAGGCCTTGTAATCTCCAATTGTGGAGGCCTATGATTCCACATTATCCAAGTTAATTGTTATATAGTATAAATTTTTCAATTTTTGCACATGTAAATATGCTATAGTGCCTAAATTCATGTAAAGGCCTATTTGCATTTTGTAAATTCATTGTAATTAAAGAAATCATGACGTTCTAGAGTGACACATTAGCTGATCCCAACCGACACCTTAACGGTTGGTGATCGACAGTTAGTCATCTCTATAAGGGCGACACTCAGAGCCATTGTACTTACACAGAGATTCAACTATCAATAGAGAGGAGAGAGCCAGTTTTCATAGCTTGTGCATTCCTTTCCTCTGTTATCTGTTACAGTTACACTTTTTATCAATTGAGCGAACACATTCTGTGTAATTTGATAGACATTTGTTTGTGGCATTCACTCTTCACTTGTATTGTATTCCAGATTCTCTAACATGGATTTATAGGCAATCTCTGGGAGTGACAATTCTAGCTAATGGGTGCAGGGCATTAGCCGAAGCCTAAAGCATAACTCTAAACAGATCATCTTTTAATTCTGAATGATCTATGTGTTCAGATAAAGAACATAATTGATCTTCTGCTCTGTTTGCTTTCTGCGATAATTCCTTGTGCTTGTTAAGAGGAATCAAAAACCAGACAGATTCCGTTGTGGGGGATCTTTTTGCTAGTCATTGTCAAATTAATTTGCTTACTATTATCCGAAGAGCCTGGAAGATAACGTACCCTTCTATACCTTCAGACTTTGACCAAATCATTTCATGTTGGTGTCTCTAGATGCCAATTTACTCAATATCTTTGGATAACCAGATTTGTCATTGTAGTATTCTGCTTTGAATATTACATTCACCCTTTGAATGATAAAACCTTTCACTTATCCATCACCTTTAACCCAACGGGGTTGGCTCAGTTGGTTGGCTTGGCATCCAAAGTTTCTTTGGTCCCAAGTTCGAGCCTCCCCTTGGAAACCAAGAAGCATCACCTTTGTATAGTATTATCTGGAAGTGAGGATTTCTCTCTCTCTTGGGGAATGATAAAACCTTTTATAATACTGTATAATTCATTGATTTTGTGGAAATCTATAATGACTAGGCTACCTCATAACTTGGCGTAGTTGTCGAGGAGATGAATCTTTGTCTTTTCATGATTTTTAAGTGTACTAAGTCTGCTGAATCTTATTCATGTAATGTATGCCAAGAGATAAGCTGTTGGAATTAAACTAGGCTCGGTTCTGATAGAAAATATCCAAACAAAATGTAACTCAACAACCTGGATCTAGTTTAGAGTCCACAAAGTTCACTCTAGGATGTTCACTATCAGAGCATTCAGAGCGACACGAACTGACAGTGATCACCAACGAGGTCCTTATAACAAACTGATTTTCAATTATCAAGAATCAATGTCAGGACTCTCGCGATGCCGGTATACTATCAATATTGCCATGACAGACTTAAATGTTCTTCACACAAGACTTTAATCCGATCTAATACAACTACGCAATAGTTTTTATCGAATAGAAATCATAAAGAGCAGTGGTTAAAGCATCTAATAACATACTAGAAGCAGCAAAGTGGCATAGACAATGCCTACAAAACATGGCACAGGCTGAACTTTCGTCATTGCATTAACAAAAAAACCAAGTGAGGATACATGAGATCTGAAGTCCTCACTCTCGTACTCTCACTCACTATCTCTCAAAGACTGACTAATTGATTATAAAGTAAAGACACAGGCGTCTATATAGACATCCCTCATGTAGGAGGGGTAAAAGATCTGAAACACTACCAACCACAGGACGGTTGTGAAGCCGCACTGTTTGGTGGTGCCCATCGGTTCACATCACATGTCGCATGGTACCATCCGATAAGGGTCGTTACCCAAAAAGAGCCTCACGGCTTCAGAAAGTGTCTTCCACTGGTAATGTGGCCAAACTTGGTCACTCATTATCAGAAAGAGTCCTCAATGCTTTGAGTTCATCCTTAAGGTGGGCGTTCTCGTTTGTCAATTTTGATGCTCGTAGGAGCTATGGCGGTGTCTCAATCTCTCGTCATCTAGGTGTCTAGTAACTTCTTCCATTGAAGCCATCTGTTGCTTGATCACCTTCATTAACTGGGTAGCCTGAGTAGTGACTGATGTACATGCAGCCTGTAATACGGGACTTTGCTCTCTAACTAGTAAGACTCAGCTTTAGCAGCCACTAAATGGCCTTCAACTCCTAACAGCTTCTCGTGCAGTTAGTTATTATCAGCTTTCAACAATGTCAGTCTTGTCTCACTAGCCACTAGATTTCCTTTCATTATATCTTCCTCAGCAGGTCCTCTGGTTCTGCCAGTAAGAGTCTTCAACAATTGTGCTTTCAGCAATGGAGCAATTGAACGCCTTGTGGCATGGTGTCACCAATATCGTACAACACTTGTTGTGCATCGGCAGGGGTACCAAGCACTAACTGTTTTTTAACAGCGTCAGCATCCGGATCCAAAGGGGTCACAGAAGTGGTATCTTTGGACTGCTGAAGAGTCTCCCTTGTCAAGAATTGCAACCTGTCACAGATGTTGACAAGTGTCCGCATAAACCCGGGTGGTCCAGGGCTTCTAGCACCAGCATCAATCTGTTCAAGCTCAACAACTTTTGGAGTAAAGAGACATTCTGGGGTCTCGGACACTTCCTTGGCCAGATTTGTGGGGATATTCACAGGCTTGAGGCTAGTGGCTTCGTCAAGATCAGCACCATCAAGTGAATCGTTGTCAGCCACATCATCTTCAACATCCAAAATGTTATTAGAAGTGTGCCTAGGGACTTCGTCATCGGGCAGTCCTTCCACCATATCAGTATCATGAACCAAGGTCCTCACATCTGAGTACCTGTCTGGATCGTCTTCAACCACAGTCTCTGGTTCAACAATCTTCCGTTTGGCTCATGCTCTTGATTGAACCGGCAACCTCCACTTGGCCACTGACTTCATACGGGACTTCTGCGACAGATTGTCATCTTGCAATTGAATAGTACCATGCCCCTCAGCGCTAGTCAAAGGACATTCCAATCACATGAAACACACTCAGATTTAGCCAAACAACAACCATCTTGTTGATAGGTAAGGCAAACTCCAATCGCTTGCTCTTCCCAACCACAAAATGACTAATGTCACGTTTGATCTATTCAAGTGTCCACTCTGCCCAGTTCAATATAGTGCCATTGTAGGCCTTGATAGCAGCTTGGACTAAGGCTCCACTCAGGAACTTGGGATGCACCCACCATGTGAGCACCTCAACAACCCAACTCAGAAACATCATTAGGCTAGCATCTTGGCATTTCTCCAAAGCAAAGCCAGACTCAAGGATTGTTTTCTCACCCCCAAACTAGTCCTTCAATGCTTCAAACTCTCTTGCATCATCTAACCTTTTCTTTATTGGTTCACCACAAGAAGGGAGTTTCAGAGTGTTAGTCAACCAGCTGGTAGTGAGGACTCTTACTCATCCATCCATGGTTTGTAACATCCAATTTGACTGATCACGGATTCTGACAAGAGGCTCAACCACCTGCAGCAAAACAGTAGGCCATGACTATGCAGCAAAAGACAACAACCCTGCACCCTTCAACCTTGCCCACGGACACATAATCTACGAATTTGCTAGGATCTTGCTTCGCCATAGCTGAATCCATCTCTTTCTCTGCTTCATGTAAAGAGCGATCTGCTAGAATGACGAAGATGAGAGAACCTTCGAATGTATAAAGGGCTTGCCTTCACATCAATCCAGACATTCCAATGGTTGCTCCGCAATTATCTAGGAGGGATATTCCAATGTGATGGCCGCTTCGTAGTACTTTCGAGTGTGTGAGAAGATCTTCATCATACTTAACACATCATCCTTTAAAGTACGAGCCATGGTCATCCTGACCATAAGGCACCAGCAATGAGTCATTCCCTAATGGCTAAAGGCAACGACCCTTAAGTTTTACAGCTCACTAATCTGGTAGAGATAACGTTATTAGATAAAGTTTTACGCAAAAAACTAGTGGAAAAATAGTCCTTTTTCCCCTCCAACAGTGGCGACTCAACTAGGGAGGGCAGTCCCGACGGACTCAAAACTCCGATTTTGCACTTTTCTCAATACATTATCCATTGGGCCATGGAGTCCTTCAAACCACCTGAGACAAGATCTCCTTAAGCGATCCAGCCAAATGACAAAACAGTGTGAGTCTTTGATAATTTTTGACAACCCAAACTGCCTTCATAACAGATCTGTGATTCAAATGGTTCAATC
This sequence comes from Diphasiastrum complanatum, assembly GCA_029204225.1. Lineage (NCBI taxonomy): Eukaryota > Viridiplantae > Streptophyta > Lycopodiopsida > Lycopodiales > Lycopodiaceae > Diphasiastrum > Diphasiastrum complanatum. The sequence continues at coordinate 61,500,639 of CM055093.1, forward strand.
TTTGGATAGCACCTTTCAGCCATCTAACGCCAAAATGGGCATAGTGTTTCAACGTTCTCCACATGTCTTGACCATTTGCATAGAAATCAGCATCTGTCAACACCGGTTCACAGTTGTAACACATCTTGGTCAAAAGCTTGACTAGCCAACCAATCTGCCTCATTGTTATATTGCCGTTGTACATGAGACACCGTAGTAGAAGTAAATAAATCCATCAACCTGTGTATTTCCTTGACATAGACCATCAGGATAGGGTCCCTAATAGTTCATGAATGGGTAGACAAATCGCAAATCAGAGCAAGATCACCGAACACAGATAAATGAGTTATCTGTTTCTGGCCAGCTATCCTCAATCCGGCTAAGCCTTAACTCTACCACATTGCAAGTATAGTGTTTGCCAAGACAAACACCCAAATGAGCTATCAGCTTGCCGGCATCATCTTTCAACACAACTCCGATAGTGCCCTACATTCAACTGCCACCATCGCGCATGCATGACAGAGTACATTAATTCATGATTTGATTGTGTCATCATGCGTAACAGGGATTGAATTTATTGATATTGACTGGCGTAGCCATATAACAGCCTTCCATATCGCATAATATAACTTTATTGTTCCTAGAAACCTTCTTCTAAACATATGGTCCCAACTTGATGGGCATTACAAGAAAAAAAAAATTCTCCTGGCATCATAGAACAAGACCAGTTCCGACTGAGAACTAGTATCGTTTGGCCTTTAGGTCATGTCACTATTTAGTCCGCCTTTTCTTTCTTTTTATCTGTAACAATGCTTTGGTACACTTTTCATCAAACTTGCTCAGCATCAAGAGTTGTTGTTCAACGGACGGTTCAAAAGACAGATCGTGGTCCTAGGAGAAGCTTAATGTCTCCAGTTCAATTTCAATAGGTGAGACACTATCAGTACCAAACTAGAAAGAAAGGGGACTGTCCGATACTGGTTCTGAAAGCTATGTTGTTGGCCCAAACAGCCGCTGGTACTTTTGAGTCCCAATCATGCTTACCATCAAAGACTGTCTTCTTGACAATATCCACCAACTTCTTACTGGTGCTCTCAACCTAGCCGTTTGCTTGCGGTTTGTATGTCATTGTTTTGTTATGCTTAATAGCAAGTCTTTTGGTCAGATCCTGTATCACCTTATTTAAAAAGTGAGTGTCTCTGTCCCCTGACACTAGTTTGCGTGGAGTTCCATAACGGCATACAATATTCTCCATCAGAAACTTGGTTGTCTCTGCTGTATTATCCCGTTTCACCGCCTTGGCTTCTGCCCAATTGGTAAAATAGTCTCTTGCAACAATGATATAGCTTTTTTGGCTGATAGAGGAGGGCTTAATGGGACCAACATAATCAATGCCCCACTTTTCAAATGGTAATTGTGTTGTCAGTGTTATCAAAGGCCTCATTTGTTTGTCAACGTGGCCAGCCCTTGGCAAATATCGCACCTCACACAATAGTCATGACAGTCTTTAAATAGTGTAGCCCATCAATACCATGCTCTCAAAATTTTTTGAGCAGTGGTATCACGAGCGAAATGGCCACCACATGCAGGATCATGGCATTCTTCCATGATAAAAGGAGTCTCAACTGGTAAGACACATCCCTAGTAGATGCCTTCAATTCTTTTCTGATAGAGTCTTCCATCAATGACCTTGAAATGTAAAGTCTGCCATATGATGTTCTTCTTCTCTGCTTTGGTAAGGCCCTTTGACAGCTCTAAGGAAGTTAGATATTCAGCTAGAAATGGATGCCACATGCAAAATCATGGCATTTTTCCATGATAAAAGGAGTCTCGATTGGTAAGACACATCTCTGATAGATGCCTTCAATGCCTTTCCGATAGAGTCTTCCATCACTGACTTTGAAATGTAAAGCGTGCAATCTGATCTTCTTCTTCTCTACTTTAGTGTCAAGTCGAAATAAGTAGTTATCAACGTCTTCATCCAACAGCACACTCTTAGGAACAACATCGTTTTCAAACTGGTATTTGCAATCATTCGACTCCTACGCTTGTAAATTATATTCGCACAGGCAGTCAAGTAGGTTACTAGCTTTGGGCGGCTTGGACTGGAACTCATAGTCAAATTCTTCCAAAATCACCAGCCATTTAATCATCCTATTAGGCAGATGTAGCCTGTTAAGCATAAGCTTAATAGTAGTGCTCGGAGCATAAATTATCACACGTTGTTGTGTTAGATAATGACGAAATTTACAAACGCCAAAATGAATGGCTAAACAAACATGTTCACCATAACTATACCGCATCTCAACATCCTTCAATTTGACTTCGGCAAATGCTATAGGATGCAAAAGCCTAGGTTGTCCCATTTGGAGCAAAGCGTAGTTAATGGCAACTGGTCCTGCTGCTACAATCAGATGGAAATCCAATGTCCAGTTAGGTGGTTTTAAGATAGGTGAATTAGTTAAGGCAATTTTCAAATCATCAAATATCTGCTGATGTTCTTCCACCCATATGAAAGGTGCATCCTTAGCCAACAGTTTGACTATTGGTAGCATGATTTTCCTATAGTCCTTCAAGAACCTCTGGTAATAACCAATGCTGCCCATAAAGGAACGAACCCCTTTCACATCAGTCGGGGGTAGCATTGTTCTAACCTTTTCAATTTTGGCAGGATTTGTGGATATACTGTCTTTACTGATTACATGACCCAAAAGTATCCCATAAGGTACCGCAAATTGACACTTTGTGGATTCAAGGCTATAGATTTAGCCTTGCAAACTGATAAGAAAAGTTTCAATTCTTCCACCTATTTCTCCATTGTGTTTGTTGCTATGTAGATATCATCCATAAAAAATTTCATGGAATCGGAAATCAGATTACCAAAAGCTTCATTCATGAACCTCTAGTAAGTTGCTAGAGCATTGCACAGTCCAAAGGGCATAACATGATATGCATACGTGCCAAACAGGGTGGTAAAAGTTGTCTTAAGCTTGTCCTCAGCAACGATTGCAATCTGTTTATAACCAGCAAAACAATCCATGAAGGTGTAGATCCTCTTTCCCGCCAAACTAGTCGAACATCTGATCAATGAAAGGCAGAGGGTAGTAATCCTTAACAAAGCAATTGTTAAGGGATTTTAAATCCACACAAATCTAGACCTGGCTGCTCTTTTTAATTTTTGGCACAATGGCCGAGCACCATTCAGTATTATAGAATGGGAAGATCATCCCCGCATCACGCACTTTTCCTTAAAGTTTCTAACCACCAAAGCTTCTGTATTTTCTTTCCTTGTACTTTCATACTCCTGCATTTTTGAGCTAGGTCTCACACAGTCTGCATATTTGTGATTGTTCTTCGCACAGTTCGCAATTTTTAGATTTTTCGAAAAACCGACGCATGGCCGAAATATTACTTGGAATATATTTCAAAGGACCTTCAAGTTTTTCGCAAATTCTGAAAAATGCAACACTTCATCTAAAAATGACTTAGAGCAAGTTTTTGTTGACTTTCACATTCTTCACATTTTTCCTGAAGGGCAGAAACCGAACTGCACGAATGCGGTTCACATATGATCTCTCCTCCCTGAAGGCGATGAACCGCCCGAGCACCGCACCAGTGCCCATTGTGGTCTATTTGTGGTAGCTCGCCAAGCCCTCACGCTCCGAACAACATTCATGACCGCAAAGGCACCGCAAGGAAACGATTGCAGTTATTACGTGGTTGCAAAGGCAAAGCATCTTCACGATCCCAACACATGGATGGACAATGATGGATTGTATAGACTACTGTGACGGGCATCCGGAAGTTGTTAGGATTAAGTCTGAAAGTGTTCTTTTAATCACGTAGCTTAAACTAATCATCTCTCCTGTTCCTCTATATATAGGATCAACGAGAGTGATGAAAATGAAGGTTGATGAGTGTTAGTCATGCAGTAGCAGACACATAGTGTCACACAAACAGATATAGAATTAGCAGTAGCTAGTTCCTCATAAGAGAGAATACCTCTCTTGTGCCGACATGCTGATCTAGGAAACAGACAACGCTAAAAATTGTTACTGTAAACTTATTTCTGAAAAATAGAATTGCGACATTCTACCTATGGTGTGTAATTTATGAATGTTTTTGATGGTTGCTTATAGTAGATATACTTCCACTGTTATTAAACATTATCTATTGTTGATAAATTTAAATCAGATCTACAGTGTCAATTTGTTGCCCGGAAGATGATTGATCGTAGTATGGAGCAGTAGCTACAACTACACAAATCGACTCTATCCGAGTGTTACCTTTGGAACTGTTTGAGTTCCAACACTCACAAAGGTGAATGAAGATGAGATGAGATTCTATCAAGCTACAATCAAATCAAGTGAATTTTGACTATTTTTGGAGAAAAAACGACTAAACACGTACCTTCTTCTTGATCATTTTTCAAGACCTGTTAAACACTTTAAGAGGGCTTGATCCCAACCTCAATTAATTAGATTCAATGACACAAAGTCAAATCCAATCAATGGCATGCAAACATTGATGTTTTTTCCTGGATCTAGCACAAAAAAACTCATCAAGATCTATCACTATGATATTTTTATGGATCTAGTGAAAAATGGAAATTATTTTGAGGTACAGACCTCCTTCCAGTACTAGCTTTTTGGATCACAACTTGCTAATTTTGGATTGTACACAAGATCAATGACTGCCTCCTGTACCTCGCTCTGACACCATGTCAAAGTACAGTACTTTGGACCTTACTTGAGTCTGTTAATGACTCACAAGCGTGATTGATTGATTGATCATAAAACAAAAAAAGATCTAGATTCGCAATATTCTACATGCATCAAGCAAGAGCAACCCAAAGTCATTCATCAAAAGTGATATACACCACACACACGTGTGAAATAGTACTCAGTACGGCTTGTAGACATCAAATGATGTTTAGAACACTTAGTTCTTGCTTAGATCCAAAGGACATCAATGTACATAGTGTAGAAGGTCAAGTTTAGCTCTCAAAAACAATCTAAGCAATTACTATGGAGAGATGGATACATAGAAAGCCTCTTCTCCACCTCGAGTTAGCTGAAAATCCAGCATGTAATAAGGAAGTTCATTGAGCTTTCTTGCCCTAATTTGCCATTCTAGCCTCATCCTAGAGTTTTGCCATATTCATGGCTAGACTGATCAACCTACTCCATAAATCTAGGAATCAGGTCTTATAATGTAGGAACCACTACCGAACAAACTTGACCAATGTTTTAGACTTGATCTAATAACCTAATCTAGAGTAGATTCCCACCTGGCACTTTTGGCCTCCTCACACGTGTGGGACCCACTAATGTACATATTTACATTGTCTAACATAGCTAGATTTGCCAATTTAGGCATTTTTTCACAATCAATAGCATGTGTCTTTGAAAAACCTAGAAGTTTTAGTTATGATAGGTAGAAATCAGCTCATTTAACTTAAAGGTGGACTAGTTTATAAAATCTGTTAGCAACAACACAATTTGGTAGCTAGATGTTGTCAATGGGCAAGACTTTTGAGTTGGAAGATTTAGAAGCCAACATAAGGTGCTCTATCCATAATGTTATCAAAAGAAGGAAAGGAGAATAACTTCAACGTCACAAGATAAGAGTAACGAAGTAAACTATAATGTGAGATTAGGGATTCAGAATCTTTAACAACCAAATCAAGCCATGTCTTAATTATGGAAATTGGCTGAGAACTTTATTCTCTTTACAGATTTAAACAAATCACTTAGTACTGCCATTCTTTTTGGACTCAAATCCAGTACATTATCATGTCGCCAAAGTTGTGAATTACAGATTTCAAATGAAGATTCTATAAGTCACTTGTGGGAGTTGGCAAAACAATATTTCTCTAGAATGATGAAGATTGCTTATCAGATGCTCATGCATGTTGGTCACTGCTGTTCTTGCAAGAAACTTTGTGAGGTGGGCTCAAGCTAACAGATCAAGTCATTCTTGGCTTTTGTGTTGATGATCATTGTTTACTGTTCTTCAGCCATTTCAACAAGTAGAAAGTGACACCCTTTCTCATTGTCTGCTTCGAGTTTGAGGCTGAAAGATAACATTGTCTCCGATTTGATCTGCAAAATATAAATTTCATATGGAGATCAAATGGGACTATTACCTTCCTTCAGAATTATGATGGAATAGACGAATCACTTTCTACTTGAGCGTCTACATAAGAATTTGAGATTATGTGTTCCTAAATTTTGCGTAGGTGAAAAGCATTGAGGTTTGACTGAAATCTTACTTCCAAAGCATCTCTAGCTGTTAGATTACAGCTTTCGTTGGCGGATAGGGCACCTTCAATGCACACCAAATATGCTTGGCGTTTACTTTGGAGGACAAACTCTTGTACTGCACCAGCTTCAGCTTCCGATACATATATATTAACGTCTTGGTGCATGGGGATGATCCCTTCTCCAGTATCCTTGTGCAGCCCATGCCCATCGTATTCATCGTAGCTCGTAGCGACATGTTGAAGTTTGTTATGCCGATCTTCCTTGCTGCAAATCAAGCAGATTTTACTAAGTTAGAGCATTTGCGACAAGCTGCTTAATAATTGGAAATGCCCCTCGATCATCTTCGTTGGTACAGGAGGAGCTTGGCTTTCTTCACAGAAGGAGGTCAAACGCGAAAATCAAGACATGTCAAACGCGAAAATGAAGTCATGATGAGACTGACCTGAATACTCTGGACCCATAGTTTGGGGTGAGGCCGCTCCGATTAGGTTTGATCCAGATTTGTAGAAAACGAAGCCTGCATAGCCACCATCAGCATCATGATGAGTAAAATGCATTTCAGTATGAGCTTCTCCCCTAAAGGGTATATTGTTACTTTTGCAGTAAATTTTATGATATTCGTACATTTCGTTGCTGGCCTTGTTCTTTTCAGAATGAGTGACCCCTCTCCCTGCACTCATGTATTGCACACACCCGCGCTCTAACGTCTCTGCCGTTCCCAAGCTGCCAATTGCACGCCAGCGTGAACGAATTAGGGAAGTACACATCATGTGAACGAAAACAGAATAAAGGGCAGTATACAGCTAATTATAAATGCAAACTGAAATCCTGTAGCTACTTGGATTTCAGTTTCAGGTAAAAGGGAGGCTGCCCAACCTGTCTTTGTGCGTGAGTTGGCCATTTACAACGTACGTAAAGATCTCCATATCTCTATGAGGGTGAGTTTCGAAGCCTGAGCGTGGCTGCCCAGACAGAACACATTCAGAAAAACAAGCCCTGGTCAGTGGTTAGGTTAGATTCCTGACCTTAGCAGAAAATTGTGTGATTCAGCAGATACGTCGTTCCAGAGTCCGGAATATACAGCTCACCTTCACCAAATCATCATTCAAAACTCGAAGCACTCCGAATTCCATGTTTCTTGGGGCATAGTACTCTGCGAAGCTGCACAGGCAGAACAAACACCCCATGTGAGCCGTCAAGAGAGAATACCCAAAACAGTAAAAACATCTCAGTACTGATCGTGAAGACAGACCGAGGCGAATGCAACTAATATATATGGGATTGACAATCAAGGTTGATCTGTGAATATATAGTCGAAAAGTATCTGCAAGTAGACTGAGAGCTGCTGCAATATACGAGACAGAATGAAGCTATAGATCCTTACTGCGTTGAATTTGAATAGCATGGAATGAATACCTAAAGTGAAAACGGCTCTCAAGCCACCAAGTGGGCTTGGACACATATAAACCGCTGGCTGAAATGTGCCTCAACATCTTCCTAAATACAGGCAGAGCCACTGAGCACACTATGATCAGCATCAATCAACCAACCCATTAGACAAAATCAATAAATGAGATGAGATATTCTCAACTGAATCCTAGGCCATATATATACAGTCAGCCTTCGATATTGAATCAAACCAGCTATAACAGAGAGACCACAAACCAAAGAGGCAACCAACAACACAGTTTACAGTAGGTCAGTAAAATCCTTACATAAGTGTTACTTCAAAATATCTAGAAGCAAACAAATCCGAGGTTCAGAAAAGTGGCCGAATAATGCAGGCTTTTTTTCCAGCTAGGGGACTATGAGAGAGAGAGTGGCAGTTGCTTCTGCCTCGTACGCTGCGCGCTAGAAGTTCAATTGGCAATGGATGCTTTAAATTCCTGCTTGGGTAAGCTCGTCCTTAATTAAGCAAACACCGAATGGATCGGATCAGAAGAAAGAGAGACAGAAAGACAGAGCGAAAGAAGCATGGGTGACTTGAGAAGAAGACATTAAGCCTTTTATATTAGGATGAGGACTCGTCGAGGAGGGTGCCGCGGGGTATGACATCGTATGTGACCTCCCTATGACGTCTTAATATTTCTAGGGATCTAGAACTGAGTTGGCACGCCACGTCATGTCGACGATAGCATGACGTTGAGACTAATAAGTCAAAGAGGGGCCTGTCCGCAATTCATATATGACGTCTTGTCTCAAGACTCAAGAGCATGAAGCTAAATGTCAAGAGCAGGCCTCAAAATCATAGGTACCCAGACTTGGGTTTAGGCTCGTCCGAAATCAATTTGACCATGTAGCACGTAATAAAATCAAATAAATCTAAATATTAATATGTAAAAGTTTCACAATTTAAGAAAAGTCGTATTAAGTTACACATATTTTGAGAGGTTAGAAATTAACATTTTGCGTATACATATAGACAGCCAATATCGCCACCAAGCATCTTAGAATATAAGCTATCTAATGCTGTATATTTGGGTGCTTAAAGTTTTGGCAAATAAAACTCTCTTCTAACCAAGTTTAAAGTTCTGAGTAAGTATATTTGGATGACTTGTACAAGGTGTACCATGACATTCAAAATGAATTTTTCTCTTCATGTCATCATCCGCTAGTACACAAATTTTCTCATTCCAAAATAGTAATCCGTTTCGAATGTCAACTGTTCTACAATATTCTTATTTTTCTTAGATAACTGAGACCTTTTAGTTCCATTCTCATTCATTCTAGTTTGTACAAACATCTATATCCGACCAGAATGAAAATTAATTTCATTTTTTTTTCTCGCTAGAAGATATAGATTTGTAGAAATCTAGGTGAATGAAAGTTCATTTAATTTAAGCACGATGACATTTGTTTTGGGACTTTGACCTAAAAAAGAGTATCTTTTTTCGGTATTTTTTAATAGTCCTAGTTTTAGGCCAAAATCATGGTCTTTTTTAAGTTAATCTCTAAACTATAAAAAAAATAAATGCCAGAAAATACATCATTGTAATACATCATTTCAAGTTTTTTCTTTCAAACTTCATAAAATTATCATAATAAAAAATGAAACTTCGTTTCAAGACAACACATAATTTTTGAGAGTCCAAATCTCATAAAAAACGCTTGAATTATATCTATATATTATTTTTTTAGCCTACATTTTTGAAGGAATTTTTACTAATGTCTCTTAATTCAAAAGTTGACATATTCTAAATACTCTCATTTTCAACTAATGAAGTGGAGGACTCATCTTCTTTATCAAAGTCAACTAGCACTTTTTTTTTATAGTACATTTTTCAAAGAATTTTAATAAATGTCTCTCAATTTATATTATAAATGTTCTCTTTTTCAAATGATGAAATTGAAGACCCATCTTTTTCAAAATCAACTAACATATATTCCTTTTAATAGGCTTCTAGTATTGACAAGAAATTTTGTAAGTCTGTCGACTTTCTTCAATTGGTGACAATTCATAAAAGTAGTTTGATTAATTCAATTCATTCCTTCAAAATAGATATTGTTGACTTTTGTATATGGTTAGTCATAGCCAATATAGAATTAAACATTAAAACATCCATATTTGTTAGATCTAAATCATCAATCCTAAATTAATTTTTTTCATAATCATTCTTTCTTGCTCTTCGATTCTAATTGCAACATTTTTTATTCGTCCATTTTCAAAAAATATTGGTTGATATGGTGTGCAACAAATGGACCCATGATATTTTTGTTTACGTATTGTTTTAAATATATCTAAACACTTATACAATCTAAAACATAATGTTTTTTCTTATTTTCAGAAGTCAAAAACTGCAACAAGACTTCCAACTTGAAGTTCATTAAGATTATCACATGTTTCAACTCGTGTATTCCTAAAAAAAACATTCAAACATATTATTTTTTATCAATCTACAATTTTTTTTATTTGTAACACACTTTACTTTATTTGTGAATTATCAAATTGTTCTTATGTTTGAATTTGTAGTTATATTTTTAAAATTTTTATTATAAATATTTAAATTTAAATTCTTAAATTTTGTATTTTTAATTTGTTTTTGAATTTATTGTTTCTTTAAATTTATTGTTTTACTATTAATTTTAATTTTTTAATTTTCAAATTTTAAGATTTTTTGTTTTCTTTTAAAATTTTCAAATTTGATGTTTAAATCTTATAATTTTAAAGATTTTTAAATCTTTTGATTTTTTAAAATCTTAAAATTTTAAATTTTTTTGATTTTTTAATTTTTTACAATATAGTTTTTATTTTAAATTTTTTTTGTTAATTTTTAAAATTTTAAATTTTCTAGTTTTTTTATTTTTTTTAATATTTTAAGTTTGTAAAACTTTAACGTCCGCTCTTCGACTATGCTTTTAGCATAACAAAGGAGCGGACGTGGTATTCTTTGCTATCCTAAGCATAGCAAAAAAAAAATTGCTATCCCCAGTGTAGGAATGAACATAGGCCTTCATTGTTTTTTTCAACAACCTTGTTGAACATAGTTACGCTTCGTCGACAAGTTGTTGACAAAATCTATGAAGGCCCATGCTCATTCCTATGCTAAGCATAGCAAAAAAACATTTGCTATGCTCAACTAAGCAAAATGAACTTTCGTGTCCGTTTGTTCGTTGTGCTCAACATAGCAAGAGAGCGAACATGCAAGTTCGATAGATTCGGATCACAGTAGAGTTAAAGTCATTGAAATTTAGTAGAACGATGCCCTTACACTACTATATGTTTTATAAAGTTTGTAAAAAACATTTGTCATGATCTACTGTATAATCGTATTTCGTGGTATATTTTTTTGGAATATGTGGGAGAAGACCTAGTGAAGAGAAAGAAAACTCTATAATATTGAACTTTTAAAGACCATGGAGTATAAACCCATGGGAAACCTTGCTTTGATGAAAGGATAATCTTCTAAAAGGGTTTTTGGGAGCTATACACACTTGAACATTAAAAAAAAAATTCAAACACGTTGACTGGTGAAAAGTATTTTGAAATGCAAAGTTTTTTCAAATTGAAGAAATCGTTCAAAATTTTTCTTTCTTATGCTCAGCATAACAAGAAAAACTTTTGAAAGTTTTTTGTTATGTTGAGTGTGGATGTTGTGAGATGATCTTTCGCAACTTGGATTCACAAGCGTGCAAGCACGGCCTCCCAGTAGGTAGTTTATATTCAACAGAATAACAAGTACACCATATTGCAAAATCTTATGAGAAAACTGAGAATAATAGAGACTCTGATATGCCAAGCGTCCGTGGTCTTGGAAATCTTTACTTATAATTTCCAACGCCACTCTGATTGATGCAAGAAAAATAAACAAAATGCTCTATTTGCTCCAATTGGCTTCAGCCTCAAAGAATATTGGATTTTCGATTAGTCGTTTAAGCTCGCACAGTATGGCTCATCACTCAGCAACTTGAAAGAAGAATTTTGTAATAAACCTTCTCTAAAGTTTGGCTCTGTCAAAGGCAAACATCTTCTTGATCGAGAGGGTTAATTAGGAGATCTTATCTTGCTAGCTGTAACAAACAAACCAATAAAAACAACATACGTTCAAAAAATCAACAAACTATCAAAGTTCCCCATGGCACAGGTTCCGTGGGGTCTGAGTGTCGTGACAAGTGTAGTACCACTCCACTTGTTCTTCTTTTTTTTGTATTTCGCTTTATTCACTTAAAAAATGACTTTAAAAATTTTAAAAAAAAAAAAACAGGTGTCGTGGGTGCCGTTCCACGAAACCCACGGCACCCGTGTCGTACCAGGTGCCGTACCACGACACCTGAAACTTTGCAAACTATCTAGCATCTCTCAAACTGAAAAACAAACAACTCAATTTGGCACGTACTTTCTAAAATCTTCTCAAGTTAAACATAACATGATCTTTACAGATTATCAAATAGTAAAATTCCACTTTTTTTTTAGTTTTGTCTTGTATAATTCTGTCAAATACAATCAAAATCAGATTTTAATATTCTAGTCATTAAAATTACTCTTAAACAAGTAAAAAATGTGTAATTTTTTAAAAATTTAACAAATAAGTTAATTTTAGAATTTTCGAATCGTTTCAATTACTTAAAACATAATTGTCTTTTTCAAATTGAAGTTCGAAGTTTGAAAATTTGACATTATTTTGATTTTTTTTTTTAATCATTAAGTTATTCACATTTGAATTTGTTTAATAAGGTCATATTTGACAATGGAAAAGAAAATTGATAGCTTATGTTTTTTCATATTTGTAAATTATAGCAAAATAATAAATGTTCAAGTTTTTTATTTTATTTTTTGATTTAACGTTCAAAATATTGGCATTTTTTTTAATAAAATTTCAACTTAAAAAAATGGGTGTCTAGGTCATTTCTCTTCTTTTTGGTCATCATGTTTTTACTAATCCAACTAGCCTATCCACAACTTGGTTAGAGTTGCCCTTTTTCAAATGATGTTCATTGCAAAAATATTTAAGAGGCTGGTGATCTATATACACTATAAACTTATCACCTCTAGGTTTTAAGTGCATGGATCATCACAAATAATTGATTTCCTAAGCTGTATAACACAACTAAGGTTCAATGAATTTCTTGCTCTCAAACACTATTGGTCTATAAATGTTCAAAAGAACTGCTCCAATCGCCCAATCACTTGCATAAGTTCTAATGACATAAGATAAATATGGATTCATGATATATATATATATATATATATATATATATATATATATATATATATATATATACTAGTTGTGAGTGCCCGTCGTTGACGAGCAATGGCGGCCGATCTAGGTGACGGCCGATGATTTGAAAATTCAGTATGTCATTGACGGGCGAGTAGCGATGATTTAGGAGGAAAGTCGATGGTCGTTGATGGGTGGTCGATGTATGTGTGTGTATGTACGTGGTCGTCCATTCGATTCTAGGAAAAATTCAAGTCTTGAAAAAAATTCGAGTCATCGAGAATTTCGAGTCTTGAGAAAAATCGAGTCTTGGAAAAAATTCGAGTTAACTAACCCTAACCCTAACTCTAATGTAACTCTATTTAACACCTTATGCCAATCTAAACCCTAACTAAAACCATAACCTTAATCTAACTCTAACTTCACTCTAATCCTAACCCTAACTCTAATGTAGCCCTAATCCTAACACTAACCCTTACTCCAAAACAAATACTACAACACTTCGGAATACACAATATTTTGAGTGCACCTCGCCACTCCTGCCACATCTGTAAATTGGCCGTCAGTATCAGTAATCAACACTCATACACTTCCTGCATTCCGGACTCTCGATAATACGACATACAGCTAACCATGACTAAATACAGGATGTGGCAAGTACAATCCAATAGTCTCCATAGTCTGCCCCTGCGCCTTGTTTATTGTCATGGCGAAAGCTGCTCTAATAGGAAATTGTACTCGTTGTAATTGGAATGGCAAGTATTAAGCGCTCGACACTAAAAGGATCCGTGGAATGAGGACTCTACTCCCAATATTCGTACTGGTAACTATCTCTGTGTCTAAGACTTGTCTACCCAATCTACGAATGATGAGTCTCGTACCATTGCACAATCCTTTGTGCGACGCGATAGACCGCAACAACATCACTATCATGCCAACCTTCAACACCAATCTATGTGGAGGACATCCACTCGGTTGCAAGCTGTTCAAAAACTCTACTGGGTACACATCAGAGTCATCACGCTCAACCATGCTATCAACACTATATAATGTGCAAGCATCACCAGGAGTACAAGAAATTTTTGTTCTTTAGCTTATAAATGAGATCTTCAAGACAAATCTACTATACACCCAATGTTTCATGTAAGTAAGTTGATATGAAGGTGATATAATTGGATATGATGAGGGTTTATCGCTCAGTGTATTTTTTGTACCTGAAAGAGTCCTCAAACCTAGCGATAATTGAAAAAACATTCTATTTTCGAGTGCTTGATTAGGTGGAAAAGATGTAATGAGGATGATTATTCATGGGAGAGAGTTAAAAGCTTATAGAAAAATTTTCCAAGTTTTGCTTTTGAGAACAAAATTAGTTTAGGGGCAAAAGAATGTTATGTTCATGTCTTGTATATGGGATTTAGCTTAATCTTAGACTTGGATACATGGTACTCTAGTACAAAAAAATTATTGGTTAGCCTTGTTATTCTGAATTAGGCCAGAAGTGTAATTAATAACCTTGTGATGACTCAATCACACATCTAATGACATGTGGAGCTATTGCATGAGTTAGGATGACTATTGACATGGTGTAGAGTATCAATAGTAATGACTTACATGTATGAAAATATTGTATGCTTGCATGGGAAGATGCATCGATAATGCATGGGCATTTTCCTCTAGGAGAAACTCGCCTTACTCCCATTCGTGTTGTGGGATTTCACTGCCAATGTTAGGCTTTTTCCTCACCATGGGATCAACATAGGAGAGGGAATAACTTAACAAGGTGATATGATGATTTAAAACTTGTAAGGGCTTTTCATATAGAGTCAAAATATCTTCTCTCATACAACAATTCTCTCAAGATACACTCCTAGTCTATATTATACATTAGACGGCATCTTTATACTTAACACCAAAGAAAAAAACTTCAAGAGATAAACACTCGTGGTTCTTCTTACAACTATGAGATATCATTCCAAGGCACACAACAAAAGAGGCATAACCCAATAGAATTCTCAAAAGATAGTATGAATCAAATTGTAGTGTGAATAATACCTGGAATTTTTTGACGACTCCCAATCCAAGTGACTTGCTAAGAAATCTGAGACCCTAGATCTCATCTTTGTCAACTTAGCCTTTTAATGACTAAAAGCGAGGTCTTCCTCTAGTCGTTCCCTTAACACATTATAAAAAATCACTTTGACAGCCTGCTCTGTCAGCGATGGATGGCAAAACAGGGTGCTCACTCATTCTTTGTGAATGATGGATCATTGGAATACTTGCAAATGAATCTTCTGTCTACGATAGAAGGCAAAGACAGATTGCCTACTCATAGAACCTTTGAATGTCTCCCTGTCTGCGATGGATGGCAAAAACAGGTGTGTGTGTCTTTGTAGCAACGATGGCTCAGTTCAGAATGATGCTCACGTGTCTAAGATGATGCATAGGTGGAGATGTGTGAGTAGTGTTTTGCTTCATACTTAAGAAAATAAATCATCAGATTCACCAAGATCCAAGGAGCAATCCTAAGCATTTCAAAATTCTACATATGCATATATATTCAAAGTTGCATCTATTTTTATCTTAAATTTTTGTTATTTTCTTTTCTTTTCTTTCATTTAGAAGATACCAAAACAGACCACCCAGTAGAATCTTGTTGTATTGTAGATAGTGCAAACATCATACTATCTACATTCTAACTGACTCTGAATTCTTTCAAGAATTCCTAATAGAACTCTTCAAGTGTAGTAATAGAGGCCTTAGGGAGATTGTTCTACCATCTCTTGGATGTTCCTACCATTAGAGGAGTTTAGAATTCAATAAAGACCCTTCAATGATTGCCACATAGGCTGCCCGAGTTTACAACTCGGGCAGCCAAATAATATACAGTTAAAAAGAAATTGAACATTTAGTGATGTTAAATAAATTAAAGGCAAACGTTTTTACCCTTGGACATGTCTAAGATTAATGTTTTAAAGGGGGGATTCCCATACAAAATAAATTGTAAAATTTTGATGTTAAAGAAGAGAAGGGGGAAGATTAATGTCTAAAAGGGGCGTTCAATACAAAATAAATTTTAAAATTTTGATGTTAAAGAAGAGAGGGGGGGGGGGGGGGGGGGGGGGGGGGGGGGGTAGCTGCACGTCGGAGCCTGGGCCCAGGCCACCTCGGGCGCATGGTGTAGGGCTGGGTCCCCCTCCGAACTGCTAGGTTGATAGAGGGCGCGCCAGCGCACCATTTCTTTTTTTTTTTTCATGAGGAGGTTGCACATGGGGCTAGGTGCCCCCTTCGGAGCATTGGGCACCGAACATGGCCTATGCCCTGAAGTGAGGTGCCAGGCCCCATTGTTCGTTGTGCCCTCCCCCAAATAGACCGGGTCGTGCACATCAGGGCTCGGACCCGGGCCACCCCAAGCGCGGACTGGTGAGCCGGGCCTCCCCTCCTGGCCACCAAGGTGATAGAGGGCGCCCTGGAACCCAGGCGCCAGCACGCCCTTTTGTTTTTTTTTGAGGGGCCTGGCACTAGCCCTTCGGAGCACTAGGCATCGAACGCGGCCGGTGCGGAATGCCAAGTTCGCCCCCCCTCCATATTCCTTCTCCCAATCCCATGTTTTTAAACCCTTCTCCCAATCCAATGTCTTAACAACATTTTAGATTTTATTTTATTTTTCTATTCCTCTTTTTTATGTTGATTTAAAAAAAAAATTGCCCCAGATTTCTGGGTAGTTTTTTTACATTATGTAAAAGTACACATGTACTTTTATTACTGGTTCAAAAAAGGTTCAAAAGATTGAAAAAATATAAAAAGCATCTTCTTAAAGGGTCTTTTTTGAACCCAAACTTACTCTAATGCAAGGTAGTGCACTGCAAACAACATCAGTCTATGCGTAGGGTTAAAAATTCTCTTGATAGACATAATCATCTCAAAATCATCAATGCGATTGTGTACATCCTCATCACATGTGCCATGAAATAGGGATAGTGATTCTCGTATTTTAGGTATTGCCTCAGTGTCATCGGGAAAAACTATTGGCTCAGTGACTCTTCTCACCCTTGGTGTAGCAAGTCCAAGAATAGGAGTTTGTATTTCGGAAGAGATTGCCATCTTCCTTTAGAACTATGTTTTCCATATCAGATACTATCTCTTCAAGTTTTTCATCCACCATGGTCTCATCATCAAATATCACAATTCTATTTTCAGCTGGTGAACTATCAATCCCTTCAATCAACTCATCAAGACCTACTTTGGGATCTTCCTCTATTTCAAATTCTCATCCATATATTATTTTGAAGATTCTTGTATCGATAATTCTAGCCTAATGTCATTCAAACTAGGATCAAAAGGGATCACTCTTTCCACGATGGAATCTCCCTCACTATCAAGTGGCTCAAATGTACTCAACAAGAGTGCTATGGCTAGTAGGAAATTTGACAAGGCTCCTGCTAAGTCCTCAATGGAAGTTGACTTAATTGATAAACCAAGTATTTGCAATGAAAATTTTATAGGTCTTGTAGACTCATCCACTTCTATCTCTGATGGAGAGCATCCTCAAGCGATAGATCTTGTGTACTTCTTTCTATGACAAGTGTTGATTTATGGTATGGAGAATAAGGTGTTTGTAATGAAAAATCTATAGCTAGGTATAGATCAGATAGAAATTCCTCCAACTCTGTATTTGTATCTATGGCTTGATTTGAATTACTAGATAATAATGTCTCTAAAGATTCATTCAATAATGGCAACGTAGACTCTGGACTCTCAATGAATACTATTTGCTTCTCCTAGATGTCTATGGACATTCGGTCAATATCAAGCAATTCACTTAGCTAGTCAAAAGGTAGTTCACTCCACCCATTTGTCAACGGCTCACTAGTCAAACTAGTGGATTGGTCTATCTTGTCAAGGAAGGGATTAGATACGTTATGGCTCAAGGGGATAGTCAAAATCTCTGCACTCGCGAGATGATTTGGCATTCCAGATTCATGGCCCATGTGTTGGGTACACATTTTCTACACCTATGTATCCAAAATACTCATATAGCAGGCCCTCATCCATGGCTCTTCCTATGTGATAATCATTAGTGGTATATTTTGAGTGCAAGTCTAATTTCAAGTTTGAGTGATCAGTATTGAATCTCTATCTACTTGTACGACTATGTCTAGTAGCTTTCGGGCTGTCTTGTTTCCACTCCTATCCTATTTTATGCTCTAGTAGGCAGATTTGTGAGGGTGTTTATCGCTCCGAAACTCTTTGGACTAGTATTCCCCTACGCTTTTCGTCTCTTTTCTGAATTCGACAAGTTCTTTCTAGATGGCCTACCCTATCGTAGTATCCACATATTGTATTCCAACAATAATTAGTGGCATGATCCTCTTGGCAGTACCGACACAATAGTATGGACTCATGGGCATAGTGCTGATTGATCAACTCTTGTTGATTTCTAAGTTGTCTCACATCTAGAGTCAAAGCTAGCAATGTTGCATGCATATCTCCCATATGTTGTTTGAACACCTCTACAAATCATGACGCTCATTCTTAACCTTGTCATAAGGGTTCGTTGAATGGCCTTGCCTAGATACTAGGTACCCACGTAAGAGTACCCCTAGCCAGGTGAAGAAGTCAATCGATCGTAGGCATAGGGTCCTCATTTGGATCACAGCTAGTCACCTATGAGATTTGTTGGGCCCGTAGGATGCCAACCATAAAGAGTCTAGATCAATAACACATCTATGATCCTCTTTATCAATTCCTCTTAATAATGACTCATCATGTGATATTCAGTCATCAACTCCAAGAATGCTCCTGGCACTCTGTTTGTGGGATCAACACACATCATTGTGTGATGCTAACCACCTCAACCTTTTGTATTAGAATAATTATATTTCAAAACAAATGTGCCACAAGTCAAAAGATATCAAGCATGTGGCTGACGGCCTAAACAACGTACTCATTCGATCACCAAATTCTCAAGACATTCCATTGGTATGATAACTACCTTTCAGCCAACATTCTCTTCTCAAGTTACTCCCCGCAGACGCACCAAATTTCTTAGGCCTCACGGATCATCGAACACGTATACTTTGTAGACCACTGACATGGATAATTACTCTTCCAAACAACATTCTCTGAAAAGATTTCGGCTCCCGGCAGACGCACCAATATTGTTAGGCTTTTTCCTCACCATGGAATCACATAGGGGAGGGAATAACTTAATAGGGTGCAGCATTTTAAGTATCATGCTGCTACAAGAATGGTTGTACATGTCTCAAACTTGATTCTGGACTGGCGATCCCTGACATGTTTTATCAACCAAATCGTGCCTTCACAACTAATAGAGGGTTTCCAAGCCTCTAGTGATATGGCTGATGAAGGGTTATACAAAGGGGTATACGATCATTCTTAATTTCATTCATATCTCACTTGTCTATAGAGTTCTAGAGCTACTATCCAATCATACTCATCGAAGATCTCTTCCATAGTTATTTCAAACATTAGTACTATTGGGTGAACCTGGTGACCGTATTGGGACAAGTTCTATCAACAGTGAGTTCGTGGATCTCAAAATAGCTAAAGTCTCCACAATGCTGCAATCTACTCAAGATGTCACCAGGGTATAGACAGTGATATAACTCAGGAGAATAAAAATAATAACTCAAAATCCCCCTTCGGATCACTTGGCAGATATCACCAAAAGACGGTATCGATGTTTGTCATACAGTTCTCTAATCTGCTTTAGGTAGCAAAATATAATGGTGCTTGAGGTTTTCTCTAGTCAATGGGATACTGGAGTGTCTAACATCTACACTTTCATCGGAATTCTATCCTCTAGAATAGGATCATAATTATGATATCTCTCATTCTTCGCAGGTATATGATAGGTAAAATGCAAGGCTCAGTCGATTCCATTATCTCCTCGAGTCTAGCTACTCCTAAAAGAGACACTATACATTGACGGTACTTAATTTTCAACCCTACCAATAGGACAATATTCAAATGCGATGTATTAGTATAAGGAATGTGAGTCCTAGCGGAAGGTTTGGATAGAACATCTTCCCCAAAGATAGCTCTGGATTTGTGATGCATGGAATATCTCTCCTATAATGATCTTTTCTCACTTTCTCAAGACAATGCAAGACACACCTCACTCTCTAGAAAAGGATTAGAACACGAACAACTCGAGAGTGACGATAATCTATAATGGGCAAAATAAGAGGCTTTGGGGATCTCATGATTTCACTCAGACATGTGACTCCTAGGATAGATATAATCCTTTGTCAATGTATCAAATTTGAACCAATCAGTATATTGATGATCAAATATGATGTATTGACATAGGAAATACCTAGTCCTATGAGAAGATTTAACCGCAAAATCTTTTAGATTTTCATTGAGATGGTTTTCGAGAGTGTCCTAAGTCATTTGCCCAGTAATCTCCACAATTCTCAACAAGAGTTGTAAAGTTTTTCTTTCCACTCTCTAATGATTTAGTACACCCATCTCTTTGTGTGCAACCCTCAAACATCTTGGTTTCTAGATGTGTGATAGTGAGTGACTAGGAACCGTGTATTTCAACGAGGTATCCTAGCCACTGTGGTCCTATGTAGACATGCCAGTAGGTTGAGATTTTAGCTCTAAATGGTATATTTCAACCATATCGAGTATAGACCTACCTCTAGTATTCCAAGGAGATAGGGTGAAATTGCCATTTAGCATAAAGAGACACACATACGATTCAAACTTCGAGTTTTATACTCTAATAACAATTTTGATATGATGATTTAGAACTCGAAAGGGCTTTTCATATAGAGTCAAAAAAACTCCCCTCATGCAACAATTCTCTCAAGATACACTCCTAGTCTATATTATCCATCAGAGAGCATCTTTATACTTAACACCAAAGAAAATATATACTTCAAGAGATAAACATTCATGGTTCTTCTTACTTTGAGATATCATTCCAAGGCACACAACAAAAGAGGCACAACTCATAGAATTCTTAAAAGATAGTATTAATCAAATTGTAGTGTGAATAATACCTGAAATTTTTTCGATGTCTAAGAAATCTAAGACCCTAGATCTCCTCTTTGTCAACTTAGCCTTTGAATGACTGAAAGCAAGGTCTTCCTCTGGTCATTCCCTTAACACATTATAAAAATTGCTTTGACAGCCTCCTCTGTCAACGATGGATGGCAAAACAGGGTGCTCATTCATTCTTTGTGAATGATGGATCAGTAGAATACTTGCAAATGGATCTTCTATCTGCGATAGAAGGCAGAGACATATTGCATACTCATAGAACCTTTGAATGCCTCCCTGTCTGCGATGGATGGCAAAAACAGGTGTGTGTGCCTCTGTAGCAGCGATGGCTCAGCTTAAAACGATGCTCAGACAGTACTCTAATCCGCTTTCAAGAACATGCTCAGAACAACAGTAGAGTTGACAGCTAAAAACAGAAGGGAATCTCTCTTAGAAGGCAGCTTTGAAGGGTAGAATTAGAATTCTCACTCATTTTCTTCTACCATTGGGTCAGAAAAATAACTTCAATGATCCCCTCCATCAACGATGAAATTTGAGTAGGTGTACATACTTCTTTAGCAGCGATGGCCCTGCTCTTAGTTAAGCTCAAAAATATCTCTTGTCCTCAGCGATGGTCCAGAGAGCAGATGTCAAGATCAATGATGGATAGCAATCACCTCTCAGAAGCTCACTACTGGCAGCGATGGCGGTGGTAGAGCACTATATAATGTCTTCTCTATCAGCAGGGTAGAAGTTCATGCAATGATTTCTCTGCTCAGCGATGAAGGGGCAGAAGTAATACACTCATTTCTTTATGATAAATCCATGAACTAGTCTCAGATGGCTTCTTCATTCACTCATTGAAGTATTCAGATGGTCCTTCTGTCAGCGATGAAGGCAGAACCCATTCACAACTTATTCAACGATGATGGGGCACACACCTGCCTCTGTCTCTCTTAGAATGCACGGTTATGTCAGCGATTTGCAGAGGAACTGTTGCCATTGGGCTGATGCGATTCTTTTCAAATTCTTTGGTCTCAGATTTTTTCATTGGGTCCAAGGGAGAAATACGTCCTGCAAAATCTAAGTGCAAAATCTTATATATCTGGACTACATCAGCCCAAGTAAAAACTTTATGACCAATTCTAAGGCCACTCTATTTAAAACCTTTGTAGTTCTTTTTGGTCGAACTAGGACCCCTTTGGCATGGGCTATACTGACCAAATTTGTGCCGGTCACACACTGATTTAATCAACTTATATAGAAACCATACAAAATATTTTATAAAACTTTGAAAATTAGCTCCATTTTGTGTGCTGAAAAATCGGCTAAGAGCCACCTTCCTTGGCTTATATTTCCCCAAAGAATATTCTAGTCAGCTCTCTCTTTGTACACATGCATCCTATCATGTGGCTTGGGGGTAATTCTATTAGAGATTGATAGTAACTTTGCTCCATTGTTATTTTTTTGTGTGTGTCTTGTAAGTAGGATCTTGAGGTATTTTTCATTATAGTAACAACCTACTCGACATGTTTATAGCCATTGGACAACTTCATTACCCCTTTGAGAACGTGCATGCAAAGTCTACAACGTAGGAATTTCTTCTATTAAAAACCATGTTTTGACTCTTCTTCTTCTTTTTTTAACATTTTATGAGGGATCTCATCCACATGCAAGTACAATCTAATTTTAATCACTCCGAATTAACCTCATGCAAGTATTGAAATTTTGGATATCACCTCTTAATGATTGTTTCTAGCCAAAACTGTCAAATTATGACCAAAACATAGTCAAGATATGATCTCGATGGCATAACTAGCATGAAATCATTAGGACCTATCATAAGTACTAAAAAATGGCAAGGAATTTTTTGAAAATCACTAACATACACAGTACGTTTGATAAATATTTTCAAGCTAAAATAGTAAATACTAGTAAGAAAACCATAAAAAATAATCAAAAATCATATAAATTACAGTTACATATATGGAGAAAGTTCATAACACTAATCTTTAGGCTAAGAATGATCAAGATCCTGAGAAACCACTTGGAGGTCAAATCAACCACCAGAAAGAAAAGGCAAAGAGCTACTACCAAAAAGCTACAAAAGCAAAAACTTGTCTCCACCTTATGATCGATGCAAGCCTGGAGCTGTGATACCACTATAAAGATCGCCAAGTGTAGATTCTAAAGATCCTATTGTGAATGCCAAAAGGATATTTGTGGAGCCAAACCACCCAACCAAAGAGGAACTGGAGATCAAAACTCGACTTCACCCCCGAGCCACAGTGATTGAACACAAGAGAGGAGAGGCAATTGAATTTTAAAATCTGGA
The DNA here is from genome assembly GCA_029204225.1 of Diphasiastrum complanatum. Classification (NCBI taxonomy): domain Eukaryota; kingdom Viridiplantae; phylum Streptophyta; class Lycopodiopsida; order Lycopodiales; family Lycopodiaceae; genus Diphasiastrum; species Diphasiastrum complanatum. The sequence goes on from CM055093.1 coordinate 61,523,888, forward strand.
TGTGGAGTAGGGTAAATTTTTGTAGGTATACAGAGACCCAAAAAGCCTAGGAATTGTCTTTCTAGAACCCTAATCATTGAAAAAATATATTCAGTTGCCATTGATACTCATATGCATGCATATAGCCACCAAACACCATACACTACTCCACATGACCTAATTGGAGTCTCTGAGCTTTCAACGACTTATAAATGTAACTAATGGCCTAGTTCAAAATGACTTGGTATAACTAATAAACTCGTACAATGCCGAATATCCACATCAATGATCATTTCGAATCTTATGAATCAGACATGGACGTAACAAGTATGATGTCTCTAGAAATCAGTTGAATATCCACATCAATGATTATTTTGAATGTTATGCATCATATATGGACGTACCAAGTATGATGTCTCTAGAAATTTTTGTTGGTGGTTCGAGTAATATCCAAGTTACATGTCCTCATAATGGCTATGAAACTTCGTTGTATTGCTTTCTTAACAAAATATAAAAGCCCATAGTCAGAAATTTATACCCATAACAATCATTAAGTGCTCCTAAAAAATTTAATTAACAAAGTAAATCAGCTTAGAATGATGTATACAAATTTTCATAATGCACCTTACAATCATCATGGCTAAAGAGTATGTAAATTTTTTTGTAACCATTATCTAATGAAATGGTCTTTCTAGAAAAACCCATATTGAATAATGTGATAACATAATAAAAGCAAGGATATATGGTTTGCCTTGCTCACATTTTTGGATATGCATCTCCTTGAAAAACTACCATAGTGATTTCATTGAAGATGGAAATGGGTGATTAGGCCCACATATTGATGAAAGAGGAGAGAAATTGTGAAGGCTATTTTGAGTTGCTTTCCACACCCTAACCATTGTGCACGGAGAGAGAGAGAGTAAGAGAGAGAGAGAGAGAGAGAGAGAGAGAGAGAGAGAGAGAGATGGACATTTCTATGTGTCATGCCCATAACTGGTCTCGGGTAGCGTGTCCACACTAGGGATCAATAGACCAACAACTCATAAGTTAATTGTGACTATAAGGGTCATAATTAATTGTGTATAAGGTCATAATTAATAGTTGTAGGCCTAAACTCATGATGGTGGATTGGTATGGGTTTATTAGTGAGTCATTGGGGAATTGGATGACGTGGCCCAAATAGGTTGTAGAGGTGTCCAGTGAGGTGTCACAATGCACTACTAGTGGTGCATGGGCCTTGGAGAGTATAAGTATACCTATTGGGCTCTCACTAGTGCATGCTTGATTGTGGTGCTAGTAGCCATATGTTGCTGGTGTGATTCCTCATTCCCCTTTGTGATTGATCCATAGCTTGGGGGCTAGATCTGTTCGATCTAGGATTGGTTGGGTTGGTTTGTCCACCATTTGTTTTCTTTGTGATTGTTTGTATTGGCATGTTTAGATAGATTTCAATGTATGGATCACCGCAAAAAGCTCTTTTTCCTACGTGATATATCTGACCTGTCATGGATCACCAACCTTTAATGTATTTCCGTGATCAGAATGATTTGAGAGGTCGTAAGGCCAGATGGACAGAACTCATGCAAGAATTTGACTTTGAAGTGCGATATATCAAAGGCATCTCTAATCAGGTGGCTGATGCACTTAGGCGAATTGGTGAAGTGAACGAACTTTTCTTCACTGAGATCAGTACAGACTTTTATCTCTTCCTGAGAGGTCTGTATGAGAAAGACCCACATTTTGGACCAATCCGGAATAGGGTTCTGGTAGTTTCATCAAGCGAGACTAATGTTCATGGTGATTAGTCTAGGGGGAAGGATAAAAAGGGTGTTGATGACTTCACTATCCATAATAGACTTTTGTTCAGGAAAGGGAAGGTTTGGCAGATGTGGATGTTGTTAAAAATAAAATTCTTTATGAATGTCATGACTCACCATGCACAGGACATCCCGGCATACATCGTATATTAGGTTTGGTACGAGGGGACTTTTATTGGCCAAAACTCAAGCTCTTTGTAGAATCTTATGTGGTCAAGTGTGACTGATGCTAGTTGAATAAGGTTGAATGCCATAAGGCTGGTGGATTGTTGCATCCATTGGATATCCCTAGTAATAGATGAGATAGTATGTCCATGGATTTCGTTGTTGGGTTACTGCGGATGAATAAACAACATGATGCAATTTGGGTTGTGGTCGACCATCTTACCAAATTGGCTACATTTATTTCGGTAAAGACCACCGCGAAGGCTTCTGATTTAGATCAGACATTTGTAGAGCATATGTTTAGACTTTATGAATTACCAAGTGATATTGAGAGCAATTTCGATCCGAAGTTTACCGGTCACTTTTGCTCGGCCGTGTTTGCTAAACTAGAGATGACTTTGAGCTTGGATTCTTCTGATCATCCTGGCATGGATAGACAGATGGAAAGAACAAATCAGACGATGGAACAAATGCTACGAGCATATGTTTCCCGATGACAATCTGATTGGGAGAAGTATCTTCCATTGATTAAGTTTGTTTATAATAGTAGTAAGCATTCGGCTACCGGTTATAAACCATTTATGCTTTTTGGCAGATGATGAAAATCATAAAGCAGGCATAAGACTTGAGAGATATGACTGTCGCTGCCAGTGAGACACCTGCACTAAAATTGAAATTTGGTAGCTGAGCCAGGAAAAAATGAATTGATTAGAAAATAAGAATCCAATACATGATTGAGTAGTTTAATCTATCATTTGTAAAAGCATGAGCAATGGAATATTGTCAAAGAGAAGATAAAGTATATGAAAGTCTGATATAATTATTAGGAGACTGCAAATGAGATCCAGTCCAGTCGCATGTGGATGTGAAAGCTGAACTTAGCAAAAATTTTGATGTCAATAGCAAATTATTGTAGGATCATGCTTATTGCTGCGCTTTAACATTCTTTGCACAAGATCTTTTAGGTTCTGAAATTATATGTTCAAACTACTGGACATATATGCCACTAGTATTCTAAAGTTAGGCAGTGAGCCCTTATGTGTATAAGGTCATAATTAATGGTTATATGCCTAAACTCATGATGGTGGATTGGTACGGGTCTATCAGTGAGTCATTGGAGAATTGGATGACGTGGCCCATATAGGCTGCAGAGGTGTCTAGTGAGGTGTTACAGTGCACTACTAGTGGTGCTTGGGCCTTGGAGGGCTATTAGGCTCTCACTAGCGCATGCTTGATTGTGGTGCTAGTAGTCGTATGCTACTGGTGTGATTCCTCATTCCTCTTTGTGATTGATCCTAATGGAAAAAAGGGTAATGTGTAACCCATCCATGGCAGGGCTTCGCCGACTGCCTGGTGATGGCAATCGTGTTCAGAGATCACTGTTGCGGAATGAAAGGCCGGATAGAGCCGACTTAACATGAGTAGCTACTACTTCTCTCTGTGGTCTAATTCTCTTCCAGGCCTCAAATTTGCTATTGTAAATCTATTGTAAAGTTCAAACTTGTAAATAGTATATAATGTTGAATAAAACAACAAAGGAAATTTATTTACTAATAGCATGCATTCAAGTATTACAGATCATACACATCATTGAACAAACCATTGAGAAAGTTGCTGCTATATCATAACTAAATTTACAATACAATTCTTGAGCGCTATTTCCCAGATCAGCGCATTGGCGCTAGAGAGATATTCTCTTCTCGTGAATAGTATGACTAGCTACTGCTAATCTGTAAACTCGCTCTGGAGCTATTTCAGACTGTCTGCCTATATTCTGTCTGTGACTGTGTGTCTCTTCATCTGCATATTCTGCATCATCCGTTGATCTTTTTATGTGATCAATCCAAGGGACTGATTAAGTTAGAAGATCTAATCAAAAGAAATGCATTAGCCTTAACCGAAACTGGTTCTAGTTTAATGTCATTGTCCTCTGTGAATCATCTGCCTTCTGCCCGTTGCGCTTGTGCCTTCACGTTGCAGGCCTTCGCTTTTTCTTAAAGACCCCTTTAAGTTTTTAAGGGCAGTGTCGCCTTTTGTTTTTGAAGATGCCTTTGCTTTTCAAGGGCACCTTGGCTTTTTCCAGAAAAAGGAGAAAAAGGAGAAAAAGGAAAAAAATGCAAAGGTAGGTCTGAAAATAATTTTAAGGCATTTTAAAGACAGTGTCGCTTTTTCCTGAAAGGCAAAAAACACGACAATATGGCAGAAATCTTTTCTAAGGGTAGTGCCCCTTTTTCTAAGTAGGCGAAAAAACGCTACAGTAGGACAGTGTCCCTTTTCTAAGGGTAGGTGTCGCTTTTTCCGAAAGGCAAAAAGGCCAAAGGGCAAAAAAGTTGACTTTAAAATTGAAAACAGTTCTAAGGCTAGTGTCCCACCTTTAAGGGTAGGTGTCCTCTTTTTAAGGGCAGTTGTAGCTTTTTCGAAAAAGTGAAAAAGCCGAAGGGCAAAAAAGTCGACTATAGGACATAAAACCAATTCTAAGACAAATGTCGCTTTTCTAAGGGTGAATGTCCCTTTTCCTAAGGGTCTAAACCTTTCTAAGACATTTTAGGGACATTGTCTCCTTTTTCGCAAAAATGCGAAAAATGCGACAAAGAGATCGCAAAACGACACGAAACGAAACAAAAGAATTCGCGACAAGATCAATCAAGCTCAGTAACGAGACGAGATGAGACGAGACAAAACGAAACTTAGGTGAGCTCTAAAATTGATTTATCCTTATAGCTAAGTGATTGCGAAGTGAAGCAAAACGAAACGAAGCACGAAGCGAAAGGATTCGCAAACAAAATTAGTTTGTCAGGAATTCAAATATGATCGATGGTCACTACCAGCTATATCATTACTACACACAGCTGATCTACGTTAATAAATTAATGTAGCATTCAACAATATCAAACCAAGGTGCAAAATTGAATGAACAAGTAAATCAGACACACGAATAATATCAGACAAAAATTCATTCAAGATCATACAATGTATAGAATAACATGTGCATAAGAGCTACAATATTACCTATTGATCTTCTTGAATTTTAGCAGCACTGCATGAAAGATCCACGCAGTGCATTGGCGTGAGAGAAATACAGTTCTCTCACGAATCGTGTCTCGCTTACTAGCGGACTTTTGGATCTACTGATCCTCTCTAAATTGTCTCGCCCATAGGCGAACTGTATTCTGTATATTTTGTGTCTTCTTCTTGTCTTGTTTACTAGCATTAGACTATTTGTATTATGCATCAAACAGAATGTATATAGTTCGTGAACAATTTCGTATCATGTCTTGTAACTTACAGATTAGAAAGATTAAACATCTACAACTAATCAGGAATTACAAGAGTGGCAGATTAGCCACGATCTAGAACACTTCTGATGATGTCATGATATCAGATCAGATATCTGTACCCCATGGTACTTGGCTGATCTTCTTGATCAATTGAGGAGCACGACTGATTTCGTCTTGTGTTGTGTCGCCTTTTGTCAAAGATTCAGAATTGAAAGCTAGCAAAGCTTTGGCATTAGAAACAAAATGTTTCTTCAGCTCCCTCTCAAAGCATGATATCTTGACGACTCCAAGACTGCTCTTCTATCTCTCGAATAGATCTTTGTCTAGGGCCTTTTTGAAAATGTCAACAACCATGTCTTTTGTTCCAATGCAGGTGGTCTGCAGCATCTTCTTCTCAATCAGATCCCTGATCAAGTGGTACTTGATTGCAATGTGTTTCATCCTTGAGTGAAACACAGGGTCTTTCGTCAGATGTATTGCAGATGTGTTGTCCATCTGCAAAAACCAAAGGTTCGTTCCTTGTTTTGCCCAATTTATCCAGGAACTGCTAAGGTAACACCTGACTTCTCCCATATCTACAATTTAGAAATGTTTCGAGATGTCTTTCTTCACTTCAGCAATCAGCTTCTCACTCTTGCAGAGTATCAAAGTATCGTCCACATACACAGCCACAATAATGATCTTCCCATCTGTAATTCTCACATACACATTGGAATCAGCCATTAGTGGCTTGAATCCCAATGATTTCAGAGCTTGATCTTTCTTTTTGTTCCATTGTCGAGCTGACTGCTTCAGACCATAGATACTCCTATGCATTCTACATGCATAATCAGGAAGTGAATTCGAGACATAACCTGGGGATTGATCCATGTAGATCTCTTCGTCTAACTCACCATGCAAGAAGGTTGTCCTCTTGTCCACAATGTGGATCCTGAGGTCATAAGCAGCTGCATATGCAAATAATAAACATAGGGATGAATGCTTCACGACGGGAGAGAAGGTCTCAGAGTAGTCAATATCATATCTCTGAGAAAATCCCTTCGCTACCAGTCTTGCCTTATAATTCGAGACATATCCATCTAGTCCATACTTTAGCTTGTAAACCCATTTGCATTTTACAGTCTTTCGCTTATCTGGTAATGGTTGCAACATCCATACCTGGTTCTTCCTCATGGATTCCATCTCTTCGTTCATGGCTTGGATCCATTTTTCCTTCTCTGGACATTCAATTGCCTATTTGAAAGTCTGTGGTTCATCACTAAATCCACAGAGCTCTTCTGATGTAGAAGCAGAGCTGCCTAGCAAGTATCTTGCTAGCGTTCTTCATTGTCTTGTCAACCTTCTAGGAGATCCTCCTCGGACAACAATGCCTTTGCCTTTGTCTGCTCTGCTAGATCCGAAACCATCTTGGTTTACAAGTACTGTAACAGAAGGCTGCCTCTCGAATCTTTCATCCTTCTGATTTGTCACTCGAATACGAAACGACTCGACAAAGACTTCTTTAGAACGACTAAGATTCTGGAGTTATGCATTCTGACATCTGTAGGCCTTTCAATGTGATCTCAGTAGGAGGCTCAAAATATTACATAACCTTCATTGATGATTATAGTAAATTTGTCAGAGTGTATTTTATTCAGAATAAATCAGAAGCACTTGACAAATTCATAGAGTATGTGAATTGGGCAGAGAGATGCACTTGCAACAAAGTGAAACAAATCAAGACAGATCAAGGTGGCAAATACATCTCGAATTGCTTCACTAACTTCTACAATGATCGTGGTATCATTCACAAAAGGACTGTATCTTACACACCGTAGCACAACGGTGTTGCAGAGAGAAAGAATAAGACCTTGATGGAAGCTGCCAGATGCATGATGGCCTACTCGAAAGCTCCAAGAGTACTGTGGGCTGAAGCAGTAGCTACAGCTGCATATATTCAGAATAGGACAGGAAAGTCAAAAGTCCCTCACACAACACCACACAAATTATGGTGGGGTAGAAAGCCCAACCTGTCTCACATCAGAATCTTTGGCTATGCAGCTTATGCACATATCCCTGATAAGCTTCGAAAGAAGCTTGATGAGAAAGATGAACAGGGATATTTGGTTAGATATGACAATAATTCGTCATACTACAGAGTCCATATGGTTTTAGAGGGCAAAGAGAGGTTTTATGGATCTCTAACCAGGTGAGTGTCGCGTGTAGTATCGGGTATCGATCCAAAGAAGAGGGTAGTGGGTGGAATAGCCTAGATTTGGGATGTTGTTCATCCTTTTTCCTCTTTTCTTGTTCTACTTTTTTCTTGATTGGGTTGGTTTCTTTTTGCTTATCTAGGCATCCTTGGCTCTAGATCTTCTCCTTAAGAGGCTGATCTTGTCAAGGGAGGTGAACAATGTATTTAAATCTACCTACGCATCTAAGTGATCGTGAATCCATAGTGTGGATCTAACGCCTATTTTGGTTGTATGTAAATTTTGTGATTAAGCTAAGAAACTAATTGTAATGAAAGCTTGTGTTGATGATGGTTCTTGAATGTGATAGCATGATTAAACAAAAACAAGATCAAGCATTCATCATCCACAAGTAGAATCACATACAATCAAAAGAGGAGAGTCTTGAAGGGAAGGAGATTCTCTCTCTCTCTCTCTCTCTCTCTCTCTCTCTCTCTCTCTCTCTCTCTCTCTCTCTCTCTCTCTCTCTCTCTCTCTCTCTCTCTCTCTCTCTCTCTCTCTCTCTCTCTCTCTCTCTCTCTCTCTCTCTCTCTCTCTCTCTCTCTCTCTCTCTCTCTTTTCAAATGTAAAAGGTAACCACAAAAATGGTGTCACATGCCCTTCTATAGACATTCTTAAAGTTAGGTTTTTTGGTGAATCCAAAACCATGTGCCCTAACAGCTTGACTTTCTAAAAAGTTTAAAACCAATTTCATTTTTGCCTACTTGGGTGGGCCCCCAACTGAGAGCTAGTCTACCTATAATTCTCACATCTTTGGCTTGCGAGTACATTGCAGCTTATGTGGGTGTCTGACTTTATTTTTCTAATAGATCTAATATTTTTGCCGACTCAGTTATGTTTTAATTCTCGTCGTCGTAAAGTATGGTTGTGAGGCACTGGGCTTTGTTTCCACTTATTGACCGGTCCACTACTTGTCGACGTCGATGGTAATAATGCTTTCGGTAGATTTGGATTCTAGAGCTCCCTTGTCAATACTTAGTCGCTACTCTTTGCTATAGTTCTTGCGGTCTTGATTTGGCTTTCAAATATCCTTTTCGTACGATTGTAATAGTTGGAATCTATTAGACGATTCACATAGAGATGTTTGTAGGAATCATCATGGGAATCTTCTAACATTCTCCCAATGTGAATTTGGTGACAGTCCTTGGCACCTGTGTTTTTCTTAGACGTGGTTGATGTGGCGATGTGAATCTGGATGCTGTATGAGAGAGAGGGTGAAGGGGTTGGGAGAAAAAGATAAGGAACTTAGAGATGGCATAAAACCTGAGGGAATAAATGGTGGTGACAATTTAGGCATATAAGAGGGGGGAAAATAGAGAGTGTGTATGGACATAATTATATACAAATAAAAGAAAAAGCAAAAAAGAAGAAAAAAAAAAAACAATGAAAGTAAAAGTGAGTATATCAATGTCTTTTATCAAACTTTTTTTTCTTTTCTTTTTTCAGTTTTTTTTTTAAAAAATAGATACAGATGCTGGATCAGTGCCTCATTTAGCTTGCTCAATTTTCTTGCCCTTTTGGTCTTCAGCATCTTTGTTTTGTTTGTGGGTAGCAGCAACCAATCGGACAAATCGAGACCAAAATATCGGGACCACAATGTGCTACACCTGGGGGGGGCACTTCCTCTGTTGAATCCAATGCAAACTACATTATTATTCTATCATGCTATTGTATGTAGACACTTATCATTGTTCGCTTATTGAAAAAAGTTCAAAATGTAGAAAGTACTAATCAAATTAGTCTCTCCTTGTAAACAATCACTTCGAGTTAAACACATCGTTTACAAGAATTGATTAGACAATAAACTCTATTGTTTTGTATAGATATGTGTGTGTGTGTGTGTGTGTGTGTGTGTGTGAAAGATTCAACTAGTTTAGTCATACTTGCTACATTTCTATATTTGGCAAATTGAGGCCAACTTTATATTAGACTAAGAGTTTGACTTTTCAAAGTTCATAAGTCTAAATTTTGTTTGAATAAACACTTTCTGAAAGTGTGGCAAAGTTAGAAGTCGAGTTTGAGTATATTCAAATTCAAATGTTGGGTACATTGAATCTAGACCCCAAAATAGTAGGGTTTACATTTTGGAGGGAAAGCCAAGTGGCCAAATCAGGTTTGGACCTGTTATAAAAGGATGTATCTCATGGAGAGACATATCTTCTCTCTTCTCTATCTCATTTCATGCTTATACATGGTTCTCTTGGGTTCTACTATCCATTTGTGCACTATACTTGTGATTGCTTGCAATTCTATGTGTAGAATAATCTATATTTGTTAATTTTGGATCCACACGTGTGAAATATAGTAGCTTGTTGGTTTTGTATGGACAACAATAGTACTTTATGTTTTGATACATGTTTGATCAAGTTCTATTAGAGTTTGCATTCTATTTTATGTGTAGATGCTGATTTTTCTACATTAGCAAGATTGGTGGAGTATCTTGTTTTGTAACCAAAGATCTTTAGATGATTTGGATCTGAATTGGTCCCAAATCTTTCACATGGTATCAGAGCTTTTGTTTCAGTTTATGAAGGAGGAAATCATATCCATCAATGAGTTGGTTAAGATATCAAGACTAGAGCATTCTAGAGAGGATTCTACACCAAAATCGAGTTTCTTGCATTTGTAGATTGGATCTTTTGTAGATCAAAATCCTATATAGGTTTATAAACTTGATCAATTCTAATTTTTGAATTCACATACTGGATTTGGCCGATTTTTGTATCATTGGATCAACCTAAGTGGTGGCTATTAGATTGCATATCAAATTTTCAGCATTTGCATGTAGATTTGGAGTAATCAATTTTTTGTGATTTTGTCAAAACCATAATTTTGATTGGATCTCTGGATAGTGACGCTGCTAGACTTCATTTGAGTGTTTAGGAAGTGGCAAGATTCATTAGATTGAGGATAGATCATAGATTGATCAAGATTTTATGATTCTATGTGTTGATTTGCTGGGTATAGGTGTTAGAAGAGAATTTTTGAGTAGTTTCAAATATTTGTGATTTCTTTTGAAAACATTTGTTTTCTCTAAAAGGAGTGCTTTGTGCATTGAAACAGATTGAAAGAGAAGATCAGGTCATTGCTACATGGCAACATCAAGTGGAGTCATGTTAGAAGCCAATGAAAGGCTTACCTCAAGTAACTATTCATTGTGGAAGGTGAGGATGGAATCACTTCTTGAGATGGAATTGCTTCTCTAGATCTACAAAGACTTTTCAACTTGTACATTCAGATATTCATGGAATTACTACAATTAGCAATAGTGGAGCTAAGATGTATGTAACTTTCATTGATGATTTTAGTAGATTTTGTTGGATCTATCTACTAAAGAGCAAAGATGAAGTGTATGATGTCTTTGTTAAGTCCAAGAATACAAGGGAGAACCAATTTTCCACAAGGATCAAGTGCTTAAGGAATGACAATGGTGGTGAGTACATATCTACCAAGTTCAAGGCCTTTTGTGATGAGCATGGGATCAAGAGGGAGTATACAACATCAAGGATCCCACAACAAAATGGAGTGGTTGAAAGGAAGAATAGGACTTTATGTGAAAGTGCTAAAGCCATGAGGTTAAGTGCTAATCTTAATAAACCATTTTGGGATCAAGCTTCATTGTGTGCCAATTTCTTGTGCAATAGGTGGCCGATTGCTATTTTGGATGGAAGGACACCTTTTGAGAAGCTATTCAAGAGAAGGCCAAGTGTTTACTTTCTAAGAACTTTTGGATGCACATGCTATGTCAAAATTACCTTTGATGATAGGACCCAGGAGGATCCATCTTCAAGGAGAGGTATTTTTGTTGGATATAGTGAGGTGAGTAAAGCCTACAAGGTTTTCATTCCTTCTGCTAACGAAGTGATTGTTGGTAGAGATGTCATTTTTGATGAGGGAAACATTCCAAAAGTGTCTTCAAGTACTATTGATGATTATGTGGATGGATCTAACATTCTTGATGTTGATGTAAAGGATCCTACTTTAGATGGTGATGATGATGGAGAACATCAAGGGAAAGACAAGTACCTTCAAGGCTCACATATGATGAAAAGGGTAAGCAAGTAGTTTATGGAAATTATGTTGCTTTCCTAGCCTCTTTTGATGAACCTACAAGTGTAGATGAAGCAAGGAAAGAAGAGGAGTGGATCCAAGCAATGGATCTCGAGTATCAAGCTCTTATGAAGAATGGAACATGGAGATTGGTGGAGTTACCTAAGGACAAGAAATCTATTTGATGTTTTTATGTTTTTATAGCAAGTAATGGATTTGAAAAAAAAAAGTTTGTTCAATGACTTTGATGGTCAAGTTGATGATCAAGAGGTTGATCTCGAAGGGCTTCAACTAGTCAAAAGGGAAGTTGACAATTTGGAGCTAGTTAAGAGCATCAAAGGAGAGTTAATTGGCAAAGGTGTTATGGATCTGTTTTTGCAGGTTATTGAAGACTCAAGTAAGGTCAAAGGAGCAGCAAGGAAGTGTTGTTCAACTTTACTTTACTTGTTCTATCTCATGTTTGAGCATTCTCATGTGGATATGTGCAAATTGTCAAGGTATGGTAAAACTAGCTACATTGGTGAGCATCATTTTGGTGTTGGATTTGTACTAGCATTCTTGGCTGGTTTTGTTGATGGAAATGAATCTATTGGAGGCTCATTATATCACTCATCCATGGCTAAGTTCTCAAGTGTTGAGCTACTTAGTGCCAATGTTTGGAGATTGTCAATTTTTGGTGAATTCATGGTCATTTTCTTATGTCAAGTAGATCTTGAAGATGGACTAGTAGAACTTGCTTGGTCATGTGGTGCTGGATTAGTATCATTGATAAACTCACTTACTCATGGATTTCCAAGGTTTGATGGTATCTTGTGGCAAGATGGAGATGGAGACTCATTCATGGAGTTTCATGGTGGATACATGGCAACCAAGGACAAAAAAAGGAGGAGACATGCAAGCAAATGTTGATCACTCACATTTATTGTTTGTTTGCTATATTTTTCTAGAGAGTTCAAACTTGATAGCATGGAGGAATCCTCTCATTTACATTCTATGTGATTCTTCATGGCATATTGAGGTGCAATATCATTTTGTGAGGGAGCAAGTCATTGCAAAGGGGGTGGAGTCAACATGTGTCCTCAAGGGAATGTGTAGCTAATACCTTCACCAAAGCATTGGGAAAAGACTTGTTCATGAAGCATAGAACATCACTTGGAGTGCTATCAAAGTCCATGCTAAAACTAGTTCAAGAGGGAGTGTGAAAGATTCAACTAGTTTAGTCATATTTGCTACATTTCTATACTTGGCAAATTGAGGCCAACTTTATATTAGACTTAAAGTTTGACTTTTCAAAGTTCATTAGTCTAAATTTCATTTAAATAAACACTTTTTGAAAGTGTGGGAAACTTAGAGGTCGAGTTTGAGTAGATTCAAATTTAAATGTTGGGTAGATTGAATCTAGACCCAAAAATAGTAAGGTTTACATTTTGGAGGGAAAGCCAAGTGGCCAAATAGGGTTTGGACCTGTTATAAAAGGATGTAACTCGTGGAGAGACATATCTTCTCTCTTCTCTATCTCATTTCATGCTTATACATGGTTCTGTTGGGTTCTACTATCCATTGGTGCACTATATTTGTGAGTGCTTGCAATTCTATATGTAGAATTATCTATATTTGCTTTTTTTGGATCTACACGTGTGAAATACAATAGCTTGCTGGTTTTGTATGGACAACAACAATACTTTATGTTTTGATATATGGTTGATCAAGTTCTATTAGAGTTTGCATTCTATTTTGTGTGTAGATCTGATTTTTTTACAATATTCTACCAAGTTAAACAAATGATATAATTACCTAGCGATTTGCCTGAATATAGAAAGATTGTTTCTGTATCAAGTAAAACTATTGTGTTTCTCTTGGGAGAACTGTTTAGACATTTCACTGCGTCATCAAATATCCCCAACATGAGATGCATCTTTGACCCTACGACTATGTTTAGTTGCACATGATGATGAAGGCTTGTGTACGCAAGGAAACATGTTTTGACACTTACTACTTGTATGACTAGGGGTGCCCAAGGCTTGTGCCCGTCTCTCTCTCTCTCTCTCTCTCTCTCTCTCTCTCTCTCTCTCTCTCTCTCTCTCTCTCTCTCTCTGCAATGGTTAGGATTAGGATGTGGAAAAGAGCATTATAACTCTGCCTTTACAACAGTCTCTTCTCATTCATCAATTTGTGGGCCTAGTCACCCATTTTATGTCTTCAATTAGATCACCCTAGCCTATTCAAAAGGTGAGAACATTTCTTGTTTACATTAATTTCCAAAATTTGTGAGTTTTGAATCATCTTTATTTGAAACCCTAATTGTCTGCCCTGCCACAGAGATTTCAGCATGAAACTTCAATCTTTTTTATTTTAGAACCTTTGGAATTTTGTAGGCACTATACTTTTACCAAGAAAATGTGTCTTGTACCAAATTGTGTTCAATTTCACGGAGAAATGAGTAGAAATGAAAAATAACTAGTTTTTGTGACTAGTAAGTCTACTTTCATCAAGAAAGCACTATAAGTGGTTGGAACTGATCTTGAATTTTGTCTCTTAAGTCCTGGTTTTTCTTTGCAACAACAGTTCTTGCTCAGTGCAAAATTCATGTCCAAACAACTGCTCTCCTTGCTAAACTGCTCAAAAAAAAACGTTGCTTAGCAAAACTAGAAATCACCACCTATTAGTGAGTGGCTCTAATTATACCATGTGATAATATGTATACTTGTCGTAATCAAGTGATCCTACCGCTAGGCAATCAAACATTAGAAGAGCATTCAAAAGCAACACTATCTCAACCCATGATTGGTGAAATGTATCTCATTAGAAAGCTAACTACAATATGTATATCTTTGCTCTCTAGTTAGGTTTGACACATGTCAATGACATTTTACATCTACACTAGCATGTTGACTGCTACATAACCACTTAACCAAAAAGCTACCCTTGAGCTAATGTTACATGTATTACTTCTGTTCTAACAATTAGATCTCAATCCACTTATATGTAGTTGATAGGTGAAAAATGATACATAAAATATGGACACCCACATGAAGATGGTGACTTTGATATGAGACTACATGGAGGTAAATTGCCAAGATGACCTAGTCTTCACATCACAAGTTAGGAGCAGGCCTAGGTTTTCATCCCTCCCGTTACGTGAGAGGGTGAACATACCATACTAGCACGTCAGGTTCAACACTTATCCATCTACTAATGAATTAGTTTTGAAATGAGCAGGCTCAGCACTCTAGTGTATGAATCTCAATGTCTAGGCACCGGAACTTTTTAAAGAACATCATGAAGCTTATTCTAAGCTGCTTGGTGGCGATATTGGCATAATGGTTATATACAAACAAAATTTGGAATTGAGACCTCTCAAAGTATCTTAAATTTCAAACAACTTTTATTCAAATTTGTAAACCTTTTGGACATAAGAATTTAGATCTATTTTATTATATTATGCATTACATGTTCATGTGGGTACCTATGATTTTCAGGCCTGCGCTTGACATTTAGCTCCATTGCACTCTTGAGTCTTGGCCCCTTGGGTGTGAGATGGCAAGTTGTCACGATGGTGCTCATACATGAATAGCGGACAGGCCTCTCTTTTACTTAGTCTCAGCAGCATGATGTCGTGGATATGACGTGGCGTGCCAACTCAGCTTGTTCTAGATCCCTAGAATATTAAGACGTCATGGGGAGGTCACATGTGTCGTCATACCCTGTGACCAGCCCCGCGGCACCCTCCTCGACGAGTCCTCGTCCTACTATAAAGGGCTTATAATCTCTTCTTCTCAATTCACCCATCCTTCTTGCTTTCTGTCTTTCTGTCTCGCTTTCTTTTGATCCGATCCATTCGGTGTTTGCTTAATTAAGGAAAAGCTTACAAAGCAGCAATTCGAGTATCGATTGCCAATTGAGCTCCTAGCCGCGCAGCGTACGAGGCAGACGCAACTGCCACTCTGTCTCATAGTCCCGACTCCCCTAGCTGGAAAAGGAGCCTGCCTTATTGGGCCACTTTTCTGAACCTCGGATCTGTTTGCGTCTAGGTATACTGAAGTAACACTTATGCAAGGATTATGCTGAACTATAAGCTGTTTTGTTCCTTGCCTCTTTGGTTTTTGGGCTCTCTTTTGTGGTTAATTTGATTCAATATCGAAGGCTGAATGTATGGATTTATTGATTTTGTCTAATGGTTTATTAATGTTGATCATGGTCTGCTCAGTGGAGCTCCCTGTATTTAGAAGATGTTGAGGCACATTTCAGCCAGCGCTTTATATTTGTCCAAGCCAACTTGGTGGCTTGAAAGCCGTTTTCACTTTAGGTACTCATTCCATGCTATTCAAATTCACCACAGTTAAGATCTATCACTTCATTTTGTCTCGTCTATTGCAGCAGCGCTCAGTCTACTTGCAGCTACTTTTCGACTATATACCCACAAATCAACCTTGATTGTCAATCCCATATATATAAGTAGTTGCATTCGCCTAGGTCTGTCTTCACGTTCAGTACTCATGAGATAATTTTACTGTTTTGGGTAATCTCTCTTGACGGCTGTTTGTTCTATGCAGCTTCGCAGAGTACTATGCCCCAAAAAACATGGAATTTGGAGTGCTTCGAGTTTTGAATGATGATTTGGTGAAGGTGCGCACTATATTTTGGACTCTGGAACAACGTATCTGCTGAATCACACTAAAGTCAGGAATGTAATCTAACCAAGGGTTGTTTTTCTAAATGTGTTCTTGGCAGCCACGCTCAGGCTTCGAAACTCACCCTCATAGGGATATGGAGATCTTTACGTACGTTGTTGATGGCCAACTCACGCACAAAGACAGGTTGGGTAGCCTCCCTTTCACCTGACTAGCACACTATATTGTTCTGAAACTGATCAAATCCAAGTAGCTACAGGATTTCAGTTTGTAATATGCTGTATGCTGCTCTTTATTCTGTTTTCATTCGCATGATGTCTCTTGAGTCTGTACTTTACTAATTCGTTCACTCGGGCATGCAATTGGCAGCATGGGAACGGCAGAGACGTTAGGGCGCGGGTGTGTGCAATACATGAGTGCAGGGAGAGGTGTCACTCATTCTGAAAAGAACAAGGCCAGCAACGAAATGTACGAATATCATAAAACTTACTGCAAAAGTAGCAATATACTCTTTAAAAGAATAGCTCATAATGAAATGCATTTTACTCCTTATCATGATGCGGGTGGTGGCTATGCAGGCTTCGCTTTCTACAAATCTGGATCAAACCTAATCGGACCGGCCTCACCCCAAACTACGGATCCAGAGTATTCAGGTCCGTCTCATCATGTCTTCATTTTCGCGTTTGACCTACTTCTGAGAAGACAGCCAAGCTCCTATACCGAGAAGATGATCGAGAGACATTCCCAATTATTAAGCAGCGTGTCGCAAATCTCACTAATTGGTAAACTCTGCTTAATTTGCAGCAAGGAAGATCGACATAACAAACTTCAACATGTCGCTACGAGCTACGATGGGCCTGGGCTGCACAAGGATACTGGAGAAGGAATCATCCCCATGCACCAAGACGTTAATATATATGTATCAGAAGCTGAAGCTGGTGCAGTACAAGAGTTTGTCCTCCAAAGCAAACGCCAAGCATATTTGGTGTGCATTGAAGGTGCTTTATCCGCCAACGAAAGCTGTAATATAACAGCTAGAGATGCTCTGGAAGTAAGATTTTAGTCAAACCTCACTGCGTCTCACTTACAGTAAATTTAGCAACATATGATCTCAAATTCTAATGTAGACGCTCAAGGAAAAAGTGATTCGTCTATTCCATCATTTTAACAAAACAACTGGGCTTTTTCTGGTGAAAGCAATGTAAAAATCCATTTTGAACTCCACATGCGATTATATTTTGCAGATCAAATCGGAGACAATGTCATCTTTCAGCCTCAAACTCGAAGCAGACAATGAGAAAGGGGCTCACTTTCTACTGGTTGAAATGGCCGCCCAAAAGTAGGCTGATGATCATCAGCACAAAAGCCAAGAATGACTACATCTGTTAGCTTCAGCCCAGCTCATAAAGTTTCTTGCCAGACCAGCACTCTTCATCATTCTAGAGAAATACTGTTCTGCCAACTCCCACAGGAGGAGTTGATGCTCCACATACATATCACAAATATTACCTTGGAAGATAGCTACATTCTTTTGAATACCTACTCGCAGAATCTCTATTTGAAATCTGTAATTCACTACTTTGGCAACATGATAATTTACTGGGTCATTTGCGTCCAGAAAGAATGGCAGTACATAAGTGATTTGTATAAATCTGTAACGAGAATAAAGTTTTCAGCATATTTCCATAATTGAGACATGGCTTGATTTGGTTTTTAAATATTCTGAATCCCTAATGATCTCACATTATACTTTACTTGATTACTCTTATATTATCTTGTGTACACTATGTTGGGTAAGAGTAGCTCTAAAGCGATTAAAAAGTAAAGGCGCTAAGCAAAGACTAATGAAATGCATTCTAATAATCTCTCCCTCAATTCAAACAATTATTCCCTTTAATACCCATTCTATCCCTTAGCAACACAAACCTATCCCTCCTTAATGCTTTTGTCACCACATCTGCTATCATTTCCCTAGTGGGACATAAATGTAAATTCAACTCCCCTAGTATTTGAACTAGATCTCGAAGGTAGTGATGCTGCAGACTGATGTCCACCATTCTTGCATAAGAAAATGCATCCTTGATTATCACTGCTCGACCTATAGTTCCTCATAGCAATTTCAGCTTCCTAACAAAATTGTTTATTTGATATGTACTCCTTTGAAGCATGACAAAGGGCCATTATTATGCTTCTGCAATTGATCTCTGCTTGATGTTGGCTTAGCTGATGGCTCATGTTGCCATGGTGAAAAGTTTTAGAAATCAGAGTTGATCTTATTCATATTTTGTAAGCTTCAAATGCGATAATGTAATTATTGTACAGTTATTCAGATTTACTGTATTCGGTTGTGTTCGGCACGTGACCCGCCATGGATAGATCGATCGGGCACTAATCCCGTAGCCGGCTATTGGTTTGAACTCCAAAAGTTGAACCTGATCACGAGAATTTTTCGCTCCTAACCGGCATACCATGCCTACCTCTGACATGTGATTGCTTGCCCTCTCAAAATTGTCGCCAATGATAAGTAGTCATGCCGCCAAACTGTACTTCCATCGCCAAAACTAGCTTTCTCCACATAATTCCGTTATCATTCATCCCCATACCGCATTGACCGCTTCCAAGCACCCTTTTACCCTGTTAGAAGTAAGTAATAATGATTTCAAAGCAATAATGCCTGTGTACCACCATGTAAGGTTTCACCATCCAAAAATAGCCCCAAATTTGGCCCCACGGTACCCAAATGACGAATGTAGCCCACCCATCACCCACACTCCACTCGATGGAATGGTGATGGAAACTCCCCAAAACATGTTTTTCCCTGCTCGGTGATGTCGCTTTGTTCGCTGGCTTTGAGCAGCCAATTTCAAAGGTCATTTTGGCCCAAGGGTGGCCAGTTCCTCTGATGCCCCATTCGATGATGCAGCAACAGAATAGGGATGATCCACCTCCTCCATTGAGATCTTTGCTTCCATAAGAGCGGCATCTCGACAAATTTGAAGTATAGGATGCCAAGTCTGCCATGCCAGAGCTAATCCCATCGAGCAATCCGACATAGTAATCATTATGATTTTTGCAGGTAGAGGTGGATCACAACTCTTCACGATGTTGTAAATTCTATAAGTGTATTGTTGAATTCCTTCATCAGAGAGTCACCATAGCTAGACAGTGGAGTGTGCATGTTGAATTGCTTCAGTGCCAATACAATGGTGGCATTCCAATTTTTGTTTTTTTGAAACAAGAAAAACAGAAAAAGAAAAGAGTAAATAAAAAATTGATCAATATGAATGAAAAAATACGAACAACAAAAACAAAAAGTCACAATAATAGATAGATGTAACAAGTGAATTTAACAAATGGGTATAATAGATGGAGTTTACAAACAAATGGATATCACAGGTGAACAAGATGAAGGTTATATAGAATGGAGATGGAAAAAAAATGAACATTGTGATGGCGCAGATGGTAACTGATGTGAAGGAACAATGGTAACTATGGTGCCGGGTGGGTGGGGTCCGGGATGATTGGTGATTGAGATTGGGCGGGTGATTGGCATGTCAAGTCATTAGCTGATGAGACCTCCTCCTTAACAATCTATCGAAAAACTAGACACAAAAAAGTTGATCTAGATTGGCAATTTGACAAACAACAAGCATTGATCAACATTGAAATCCGAGCCCACACGTGTGTACTACATGTTGTAGTACGCGGCTCTGAGTGACTCCCTCTAGGCTTCCCCATGATCTCACCACCTAATAATCTGCACCATGGAAATTCCAACACCTGTGCCAAGTCTAAACTCCTGCAAATACAGCCAAATGCATGAAAGCTATATATAGCTTATCCACGTCCGTGATGGTAGATGCCTCTCCATCGATGCCAATGCAAATGACTGGCCCCTTGCTATAATGCCATCATGTACTCCCAAACGAGCACACCATGAAGTCCTCGCCATCAGTGTCTCCTCCAGTAGATCGCTAACAAAACACTCACCATAGTGTTTGCCCTCTCATCACACCCCGTGCGATCTCCATCATGTCTCCAACCTAGAGCTGGATCTCAAAGCTTCACGCTTTGCCCATTTGCGTTTGCAGCATCTTGATTACATCATGAATCCCACCTGTAAGTCTTGTCCATGCCAATGACTCAAGTCCAATTTGAAATGGCTACCCACTGATGATCATCCCATGTCATTCTATAGTGCTATCCCTACCAGGTATCCCAATGCCATCCCTGATTACAAAGATCTGAGCATCTACCACGATAGTGCCCACCTGTATGCTCCCAAGCTAGCTCCAAGCTGCTCCAGTGAATGGTTCCAAACCACCTCCCTGAGAATACACTGAGATGTGAACTTCAAAGCCACCATCAAGTCCCTCAGATGACTGTGCATGCCAATATCCCTCCAACTGAATCTGTGAGATCTTTCATGGCCCAAACCAAAAGATCTACACCTTATCATCACTGGAATTTGCATCCAAAAAGTTTGAAGCGGCCTTACAGAAGGTAATCAGAGTCAGTTTGAGAAAAATCCCACTTTATTGATAAATCTGAGAAGGTTACATTTCAAGTGTGTGACCGACCCTAGTCTCCAGGGCGCTAGCATGCCAAGGTGGGCGCTAGGACAACATTCCAGCAAGGGAAGCTGAGACTTGGTTGGAGCTCGCCCTAAGTCGCAACCCGCATTCCCCTATAGTATTGGTGAGATTCGCCACCTCCCCTCATACCAAGTGCTCTGCCCAGACTGGTAAAGCACATTTTCTCTCTCTAGAAAGTCATTTTCTCTCTCTAGAATTTATTGATCCCCAGGCTTCCTTAAATCATGCCTAGATCGTGTGAGGTGATTGCACATCAATCCGAGCTCTCTGGACTTCGCTAGAGCCTATCAAAGATTTTCAACCATAGGCATCGGCTGGATTCTGGTCATAGTGGCACTGGGAGCGACGCCGGCGCTAGTGGCGCCAGGAGTAGCAGTGGCGTTGCTAGCACCGGGGACAATGCTAGTGCCAGTGCTGGATTCTGGTCATAGTGGCGCTGGGAGTGACGTCGGCGCTGGTGGCGCCGAGAGTAGCAGTGGCGCTGTTGGCACCGGGGACAATGCTAGCACCAGTGGCGCCGAAAGTAAAGCTTGTAAAGGTAGCTTTACAACATCCACCCCACCTTTATAAACTCTGATGTCCTCATCAGATGTCAGATTAAAGTAAAGGTGTCTCCCAATTAGAAATAACTATACATTTAAGCTACTTGGCACAATACTCAATTTACTGGCCACTTTTATTTAACATTGTAGCTGGCACACCACAAGTCGGAGGCTCAACTCTTTATATTGAAAAATTACGTAGCTTGAAAATATTACTTTGTCTGGGAAAAGCGTGGATTTTATATCACTTGTGTAAAACCCAAGAATCTTATTAACTGGTGATAGAGACTTCTCGTTGAAATGTTCTGTTGGGATGAAAGAGGGTGTGTGTGAGGAACGAAAAACGAAAAAAATAGCTCGAACTCGAACAGAAAGTGTTCGTGCGCAGCGGAATGAGCTTTCTCACTCTTTCCCTAAGCATGACTATGCCTATCAAACATGAACAGAACGTTAGTGATAGAAATCACGTTCGATCTGATTACGTAAAAAAACATTAAGCAACAAAACATCAGAAAATAAAATAAAAGTGTCGCGAACAACTAGACAAATTATTAGTCGTGAAATACAAGACTAAATATTAGTCGCGAACAACTAGACTAATAATAATTCTTGAAGAACAGACTACCAAATTAAGCAATAAGAGAGTCAAACAGAATGTAGAAAAGCATAGCAGTATTGATGCAAATCTGAACACAGAACAAACAAAGTTGTAATCAGATTAAGTATAGCAAAATATACAGGTCAATAGTGCTGGTGAGCACAAGACAATAGCGGACAAAATTGCGCATGCTTCACAAAGCTAATCCAATCTATGAAAGGAATAAACCTACTACTGACAATACAAAGAATCGATGGGCGAACACTTTTGATGTTGTTATTACACACACTGAATACGCAAATGATATTCAATATGTGTACATAATTTTACAGGTGTGCAGATGACGAAAGTACAAATTAGATGTGCTGTCTATGGGAGATTGTGGGTGACTGTTGTTGTTGTCAAATCTGCTTGCACGGTTGCATGGGATGAGCGTGAGAAGGCCGGGACGTCAGCCTTCGCTGAAATGATTGTTGGTGAAGATGCAAAAAATGCGACACTCTGACAAATGCCTTCACAAATGCCTTAAGATTTGATTTACAGGGTGCCTTCGCTTTTCTATAAGGGCACCTATTGCATTTGTAGGGCAGTGTCGCCTTTTTTGCCTGTGAAAATTTACTTGTATTTATGCAAACAGTCGCGTTTTATTCGTCTATCTTATTTTACATGTAAATATGCAGACTGTGCGACAACATGAGTAAAAATGCAACAGCATCAATGGAGATAGATTAACATAGGGTTTTTGGAGAGTAAACGAGATAAATCCAACACCCCCCCTTAATCTGGATCCGTGAATGCCTTGATTTTCAGACTAAGCAATGCACAAAATTTGTTGTGTGGTCACAATAGCGCCGGGAGCAGCACCGACGCCAGTGGCACTGCTGGTGCCAGGGACAATGTTGGTGCCAATGGCGCCGGAAGTAAAGCTTGTAAAGGTAGCTTTACAACATCTACCCCACCTTTATAAAATCTGATGTCCTCATTAGATATACATTAAGCTACTTGGCACAGTACTCAATTTATTGGTAAGATGATCCACGGCTTCACACGTGTGAAGTACAGCTACTGTACGGCCTGATAACAGAGAAATAGTTTACTTATCATTTACAAAACATTCATCCACAAAGAAAGTGCTTAAGAGAGTCAAAACACAATGATAGCTCCACAAACCAAGATTTCTCATCATTAGCTAAAAAATGGATCCATCATGGATCAAGTACAAAATCACCATAATCTCTCTCTCTAAGTTGCATCCAGCACGTGTGATAGCTCATTGTACTTATCCATATCCAGTTTGGATAAGATCTATCACGTTTGCCACATCATCCATTGGTGGTTTGTGTTGACCTTCTAGATTCCTACAATCTAGGACCTAACTCCTATAATTTAGGAGATGTAGACTCAAATGAAAGCTAATCAAAATGGATCTAAATATTACAAGTGTTATTTCACACGTGTGGACAGGTCCTCACACGTGTGGATCCACATAGAGGTCTAATATTCATCAAAAACCATGTGAAAATTGCTAAATTCTAACACTCCTCAATTTTTACATGATACAACTATAGTACATCTATCTACACCACCTAAGGCTGATCTTAACTTGATAAATGAAGCCTTTGGCAAGGCTTTAGTGAGTAGATCAGCAAGGCAATCTAAATAAGACACATGATGTAGCTTGATCTCCTTTGCTTGAACCTTTTCCCTCACAAAATGTTGAGCAATCTCTATGTGCTTGCTCATTGCATGGAATGTTGATTGGTTGCTAATGCTTGGCTTGATTGGTTGTCACAAAATATTGTTGGCTAATCCTTGGCCTCCATGACTTGCAATTCCACCAAAAGCCTCTTCAACCATAGGATCTCCTTTGTTGTGGATGTTAGTGTCTCGTATTCTGATTCGATTGAAGATAGAGAAATAGTATCTTGCTTTTTGGAAAGCCAAGACACTATGCCATTGCTAAGGAAGGTAACAAAAGCACTTGTGGACCTCCTATCCACCTTATCACCTGCAAATCAGCATCCGAATATGCCCTTAAGGCAAGATTAGATCCATCATATAAAATGCCAAAGTTCTTGGTGGCCGAGATGTACCTCAACACCCTTTTTGCATTTTTCCAATGACAAACCAATGGATTTTGCATAGATTGGCTTAGTTTGCCTACACTATAATTTAGATCAGGTCTAGTTATAGTAAGATAGATCAAGGAGCCTACAAGTCTCCTATATAGTGTGATGTCCTCAAAGGATGCTTCATCATCACTATTGGAAACTTTTACATTTTGCTCCATAGGAGTTTCTACTCCTTTACAATCTTTCATTTCAAACTTTTCTAAGATAGAAAAACCATACTTGGATTGACAAATAAAACTCAAATCTTTGCCTCTTGAAACTTCTATTTCTAATATGAAATGAAGATTACCAAGATCCACCATCTTAAACTCCTTAAACAATGCTACTTTCACTTCTTGTATACCATCAAGATCATTTCCACTAAGGATAATGTCATCAACAGACAAAATGAGAATGATGATTTTACCATCATTAAATCTTAAGTACAAAGAAGGATCATAAGCACTTACAACAAACTTAATAGAGTTCAAGAAGGTATTTAACCTAGAGTACCAAGCTCTAGGTGCTTGCTTAAGCCCATAAAGGCTTCTTAGCAACAAACACACTTTTTTCTCTTAATCTTCTTTGATGCAGCCCTCGGGTTGCCTCATGAAAATCTCCTCTTCCAAATATCCATTGAGAAAAGCATTAGTCACATCAAGCTGAAATAGAGGCCAATTGAAAGTAGTTGCAAGAGAAATAATCAACCTTATGGAAACTAGCTTAGCAACAGGAGCAAAAGTTTCATCAAAATCTACTCCCTTGTTTGCAAGAACTCCTTTGCCACTAGCCTTGCCTTGTGTTTGTTGATGTTCCCATCTTGATTGTACTTCAATCTATAGATCCATTTGCACTCAAGTGGCTTTCTTCCTTGAGGAAGATCCACAAGCTTCCATGTATGATTCTCCATAAGAGCATCATACTCTTTTTTCATGGCATCCCTCCATTCTTGTGACTCCATAGCTTCTTCAAAGAAACTTGGCTCATCAAACATAGAATTTAGAAAAGTGTAAGAGGTAAGTGAATGTAGATCTTTCCTTTGTTCACCTTTGTCAACATAGGTGAGCCTTGAGGGCGCGGCCTTCCTTCTTGTAGATCTCCTTGGAGTCCTCGGATCTTGAGATGGATCTTCAAGATCTTGATCACATGTAGGCTCCTCCTCAAACCTTACAAGATCCTTGACATAATATGGATTAGAAGCTTTCTCATTCAACTTGTAGTAGTTACCTTCATCAAAAGTAACATCTCTGCTCACTAAAATCTTCTTATAGACTCTATATCCCTTGCTATTTTTAGCATAACCAGCAAAGATTCCTTTAATAGAGGTAGGATCATTCTTTTTTCTTGTATCTAATGCTTGAAAAACATAGCAAGTAGATCCAAAAATTCTTAGATCTTTAAGATTTGGCTTCTTACAAAATAGAGCCTCATAAGATGTTGTGCCCCCAATGGGCTTACATGGCAATCTATTACACAAATAAGTTGCACAAATAATAGCCTCTCCCAAACGGACTTAGGTAGAGATGCATCTATCCTTAAAGCCTTAGCACACTCACATAGTTTTCTATTCATCCTCTCGGCTATACCATTTTGTTGAGGACTATAAGTACATGTAAGTTCTCTCTTAATGCCATTCGATTTACAAAACTCTATCATCTTGGTGGAGATATACTCTCCACCATTATCGCTCCTTAATACTTTAATTCTAGCATCAAGTTGATTTTCAACTAGAGTTTTGAACTTTACCAAGCTTCAAACACTTTACTTTTGGAATCCAAAAGTTCAATCCAAGTGTATCTAGAGTAATCATCAATAAAAGATACATACATAGATGCACCTCCATTAGATTCTTGAGAAAAAGAGTGCACATCACTATGAATAAGATCTAGTGGAAGAGATATCAAAAGGTAGCTTGTGTGCCTTTGAGAGGCTACAAGCTTCACAACTTTTTCCACACTTTGAGAGTGTCTTTGGAAGGTCGAGAGCAAGATCCTTGGTGCATAGCATCTCCATAGATTTGAAGTTGGGGTGGCCCAACCTCTTATGCCAAAGCTCCACTTGATTGAGCTCCTCCTTCACCATATTCACACTTCCAAGAAAAACATTAGCATCAAGTTTAAGAAGCCTTTCTTGCTTGAATCCCTTTACAATGCAAGTATTATTCATCATTATGGAGCAAACACCTTGCTTAAAATGGACATCTAAGCCATCATCCATCAATTGTCCTACACTTAACAAATTTTTAGTGAGTGTAGGAACATAGAGTACATTATCAAGATCTACTCTTTTAGAGGATCCAAGACTTAAGGGAATAGTTTCCACTCCATCTATTCTACATTCTTGATCACTTGCTGTTAGAATAGACTTTTTACAACCTACAAAAGGTACAAGAGTTGAGAAACAATCCTTTTGGAATGTCATCTGGGAACTAGCCCCACTATCAATCCACCATGTGTCATTGGAGTAGCTCTTTGATGTTGATGTAGAAGCCATCAAGTATGAATCCACTTCATTCTCATCTTCCTCAAGTGAGAGGTTGCCATGTTTGCTCTCTCCTTGTGCATTCTTCTTCTTGAAACACTCGGATGCAAAGTGCCCCTTCTTTCCACAAAAGAAGCACTTGAGTTTGGCTTTGTTCTTCTTTCCACCTTTGGAGCTAGATGGTTGATCATCATTCTTGGTCTCCTTGTGTTGGATCTTCTTCTTTGACTTTGCCTTTCCCTAGCTTGAGAAGTTGGCCTTCTCATTACCATCATGCAACTTTAAGAATCCAATCCTTTACTTGACATGAAGGATCCTACTCTCCTCGGCCACAAGCACACTATGGAGCTTGTCAATGGAAGGTAGTGCATCTTGAATAGCAAAGCTTTGTAAAAGATTGGAGAACTCATCTCCAAGACCATTCAAAATGATTTGAACAAATTCATCATCATGAATACCCTCACTAATGATGGAAAGTTCTTTGTTGAGAGATTTTATTCTCAAGCCATACTCTTGAGCACTCTCATCACTCCCTCTAATGCTTTGAAGAACTTTGTTTCTATTCATAAGCACTCTAGAGGTATTTTTGGATTCATAAATCCCTTTGAGGTAGTTCCATGCCTCCTTGGCCGAGGTACAAGATGCTACTTCTTTTAGAAGTTCGTTACTAACATTCATTTTCAAACAATGTAATGCTAGTCTAGCGCTCTTTTTTAACCTCACTTGATCTTGCCCTCCTTGAGTTTCTTCTTTCTCTCCTATGACAAGATCAAACATATCTTGGAGCACAAGTAGTGACTCCATTATTACTTTCCAAGTTGAATAATTATTAGAATTTATCCTTTCACTAGCCTCAAGAAGATAGGCTCCAATTGAACCCATTCTATCTAGTAACAAGTACAACAAATGTACTATTCAAAGGCTCTCCCTTCTTCCTTTCTCAGAATTTAGCTAAAAAGCTACTCTCTTGAATCTCAGTAGACTCAAGAAGTAAGATCTATAATGATCTTGAACTCAAAAAGATTTGGGAAAGTGTATTCTACACAATCTATTCACTTAGAACCTTGGATTTGATTTTTGGAAGTGCCAATGCCTTCCTATGGTGTTTAGAATTGGTTTTAGTTTCACTCTTGAACTAAAAACATAAACCTCAAACTCTCTCACAAGGATTTGTAGGTTTAATAAGATTCTAACACCATTCACTCATCAAATCTATAATGGAAACAATGGTTTTTCATAAGCACATCACTAGTTTCACTCTATTCCAAGCAAGAACAATAAAAAAAGATGATCCATGGCTTCACACATGTGAAGTACAGCTACTGTACGGCCTGATAACAGAGAAATAGTTTACTTATCATTTACAAAGCATTCATCCACAAAGAAAGTGCTTAAGAGAGTCAAAACACAATGATAGCTCCACAAACCAAGATTTCTCATCATTAGCTCAAAAATGGATCCATCATGGATCAAGTACAAAATCACCATAATCTCTCTCTAAGCTACATCTAGCACGTGTGGGACAGCTCATTGTACTTATCCATATCCAGTTTGGATAAGATCTATCAAGCTTGCCACATCATCCATTGGTGGTTTGTGTTGACCTTCTAGATTTCTACAATCTAGGATCTAACTCCTAAAATTTAGGAGATGTCATATTAGACTCAGATGAAAGCTAATCAAAATGGATCTGAATATTACAAGTGTCATTTCACACGTGTGGACAAGTCCTCACACGTGTGGATCCACATAGATGTCTAATATTCATCAAAAACCATGTGAAAATTGCTAAATTCTAACACTTACTATCTATTTTGTGCCAAAAAGCATGAAAAACCAAACAATTTTGACCAGAACATAGCCTAGAATCATAAATCCTTGGAAGTATGCATCATTAATTTCATCATTAATGAACCCTAAAACAAAAGTACACTTGCTAGAAAATTCAGATCTACCAAAGATTTGATCTACACAAGAAAAAGCTCCAAAAAAGCATCACAAATTGACCTTCAAGGACAATTCTCCATAAAACCACAAAGAATCCCAAGAGTAATGGATCTTAGCAACATGCAAACTAAAACTGGGATAGTACACCCACTTGCACCCTTGCTATCCACCTTGGAAGAGAATTCCAATGATCCAATCCAAAATTTAGACGAAAGGTGGCCCTTCTCCATGTTCTCCAATCTTCGTAAGCCTTGCTCTGATACCAATGTAAGGGAAGCTCCCTAAGACTATGCTTACAAGACGAAACACAATGGAAAACACACTATAGAGCAACCCCAACCAAGTAGAAGAAACCAATCAACTCTAGAAGCTTCACCCAAAGCCAAGGAAGAGGAAGCATGAAGGTAGAGTGAAACCCTAACAATGAATCAATGATCACAATCAGGAGTAGGACGAGTTTGGCCTCAATATATAGAGCCAAAAGCATCCTTAGGCACATAGCCATGCATAGCCCTAAGTTCCCTATACATAGATTCACCTAGAATAGAGTCCTAAGCATGGACCAACTATTCATAGAATTGCTGTTGATAACTCTACACATGCCTTGACTGTCCCAAACCTTGTCTAAACTCCATTTAGTGTGTTTTGGGCCTCACAAGGATATTAGTTACTTTCGGGTCACGTCCAATATGACGTGGCATAACTAACAGCTTGATTTACTGGAGTACCGTGTATCCAAGACTAGGAGTATACTGAATCCTACTTACTGGCCATGGACATAACACCTTGCACCTTTTTTGGCCCTTTATTATATAAACAATGATTGATCCTTGATTGTTGGTTTATTGATATCTACAAAATCTATCAATGCTTAATGACAATGAGAATTTCCACTTATCACCAACAATTGCTCCTCCTCAAATGCTTCACATGTGTCAGCCAAGACTAGCCAAGGTTTGTGCTTGTGAAACTTTTGTCTATCATCACAAGGATGATGAGTTGCCACCACAGAATATGTCCAACATTGATAAGGCCATGAAGTGCACGTAGACTTATTACAAATAAGATCCTTTCGAATTTGAATGCAAGATATTGAGGGCCAACATTGACTACTTTGAAACATTCAGCCTAGTGGTCAAGCACTCATCTATCAAATTATTGCTATCATTCACTGCTATAGCCAACCTTGAGATACATCAATTAGATGTACAAACACCATTCCTCAATGGAGTTATCGAAGAGAATATTTATATGATCCAGCCAATGGTAAGGAAAAATAGTCTTGGATGGACTCAAGCTAGCATTCAAGAAGTGGTATGCAAGACATTGTGGGGATCTATCTATTATTGGGATCTCATCTACTCTTGGGTTCACGTGGAATGAACATTCTCTCCATTTCATGTATAATGGTAATCATCTCAATTCTTTTGTGGTTCATGAACTTGAGGGGCTATATGGAATTGATTTTGGTTGGAAAGTCACGAAGAAACTCTATCTAGATTTAAGAGTGAAAGATCCTCATATCTCTCTTTTACTTCATGGTATTGTATTTAGTACATAAAGTAAGAATGAGGCGGAGAAGTCATGCATGTGTCATCTTGAGATTATGATATTTTAGGAGTAAAGTTTTAGAAATCCTAGAATGTTACTCTTAGAAAGTTCAGCATGGATCATTTTTCTATCTACGGAGGCTAGTTGTGAGCTTTATATAAAAAATAACGGATCATACTTGAAGGAAAATATTCTTCATATAAAGAGATATAGAATGTTTTGGACCCTTTTCATGCTTCCCTAATTAGATGGATCTAGAGGGCAAAGAAGGGGGTTTGGATCTATTCCAAGTAAGTAGTCGTGTGTAGTATTGGGCTTCAATCCAATGGGGAGAGGGTAAACGACAAAATAGGAGTGGGAATCTAGGCTTGCTAAGGCTGTTAATCTTAGCTTTGAATCTGATCGTGGAATAGCCTAGATTTGTGTGCTTATCTAGGCATCCTTGGCTCTAGATCTTCTCCTCAAGAGGTTGATCTCTCAAGGGAGGTGAACGATAAAGAAATCCGGATCTTAATGATTGCTCCATGATTTTCTTGATGAAATGGAGAGAGAGAGAGAGAGAGAGAGAGAGAGAGAGAGAGAGAGAGGGGGGGGGGGGGGGGGGGGGGGGGGGGGTCCTTGGGATGATGACGAGTCACTGACATTGTCAAAATTTGTAGAGAGCATAGGCATATATAGATTTTTTTTTTTTTTGGTGTGCACTAGGAAAAGCATAGATACGAGTTCGCTTAGGTAAAACTTGAGGCTTTATTTGATCATGATCAACAAGAACATGGACTTGTCAGATTTTCAATAATATGAGTCTGGTGGCCATTCCTGATAACCTTGTTCATCGACAAATGGGTAGTTGACACCATTCATCAAAGGATCCCATGATAAAGCAGGTTGATATTGATCCTCATAGATCGTTGCTACTTCTCCCGAAGGTATTGTCGTGGTCTCTCTCAACTCATAATGTGGATAGGATGTGCTCGCTTGATTG
Source organism: Diphasiastrum complanatum (assembly GCA_029204225.1). Lineage (NCBI taxonomy): Eukaryota > Viridiplantae > Streptophyta > Lycopodiopsida > Lycopodiales > Lycopodiaceae > Diphasiastrum > Diphasiastrum complanatum. Next base: position 61,554,846 of record CM055093.1, read on the forward strand.
CTGAGCATATCTAGATATTTGTGGTCTTCTTTAACCTGAAGACTTTTTTCAACAGTCAATCTTACTAATTGAGGACAAGGCGTAAACATTGTAGGCACTGGCTCTTGTTGTACAATTGTCCTTTTTGGGCTTGAATTCCTTAGATTTGGCCTTTTGAGAATGGATATACCCAGATTTGGCACTATATTGGTGGTTTGTTGCTTGTGGAAAAATCAAACTTTGGTTGAATCTTGCTCATTGAAGGACAATTATCAAATTTAGTTACCCCCTTGGTATTGCTCTTTTTATTTGAAGGCTGCGTGGTCACACTTTCTCCGGACTTTGTGCTGAGTTGCCTTCAAGTTGCTCTGTTGACACAGGCTCCCTTTGTAGTTCATCAACAAGAAATCTTTGCAATGATTGTGCCAAGAGACTTGCTAAAATCCTCTGGACTTCATCAGTTGCCAATTTCTTGACTTTCTTAGCTGCCATTGGCTTGATAGATTCTACCAACTCTATCTTCTATGATGTTTTTGTTAGTTTGCTCGTGGGTGCATCTGCGTACTTTGGAACTTTTGTCAAATTGACTTCTTTCTCACTTGTTTCATACCCAAGTGGCACGATGATTTTTCGCTTATGGGACATTAGGTCTATATGTGGACTGGACAACACAGGTGCATGTCGATCTACATATGCCAAATGCCTCCTAGCTATTTGTGAGCTCCGCACTAGACAATCCAAACATGGATGGTTAACTACACATTGTCCACACATAGGTTTGAATGTTGATGGATCACCTTCATTTGGACATTCGGCTCGGCAATGTCTTTCTCCGCATCCAAAGTATTGTAATGTGTGCAGTATACCATCTCCTTTGAGTTCTTTTGTATTTGGCAATTGAGGCCAACTTGCATTTTGCACTTAGAGATAGACATTTCAAAGTTATTTTAGTCTAAATGTTTTTGAGTTACCACTTTCAGAAAGTGAGGGAAAGTAGAAGGTCAAGTTTGGACACATTCAAATTTGAATGTTAGATACACTAGGATTTTTTATCTAGAAGTTTCTATGGAGGGAAATCAAGTTCATTAATGAGGCATGGACCTATTATAAATAGTGTACAAGCATGGGAGAAAAGATCTTCTCTTTTCTCTCTCTCTCTCTCTCTTATCTCATTTCATGTTTATACATGAGTTCTCTTGGGTTCATCTATCCATTGGTGCACTATAGTGATGATATGTTGCAATCTTGTGTGTAGAATGGTTTGATTTATAGTTCATTCACTACAAGAATTGCCGCAATTTCCAATGGGATTTCCAACGTGAAATCGCGTTTTAATTTTTTTTTGAATCAATGCGGATGTCAAAAAATGCGTCACTATAAGGTCGCTGGAATCCGTCGCATTTAAAATCCGTCGGAATCCGACGCCAAGCCCAAAATCGGCAACCGACCGGTAAAAACATGCCATGTGGATGTCGGAATCCGACGGCCACATGGCGGGGCCATCGTAATCCGACGTCCACGTGGAAAAAAAAAATTTCCTGCCACGTGGACGTTACTTTTTTTTTTTTTCTGCCACGTGGACGTCGAATTCCGACATCCACGTGGCCGAACCGTCGGAATCCGATGTCCATGTGGCAAAAAGAAAACCGTGGCAAAAACCAAACATACTCCAATATGACATAGATGAAATGAACTAAAAATAGATAAAGCCATACCTATTTCTGAGTGCATATGATGGCTCACTCATCTAGCAACGATAGTAGGCCAACTCTCCAAATATCTTGCAAGGAAAACTGGGTTCTAACTCACAGAGCAGAGATAATTAAGCACCCCATAGCCAAGATATCTCAATCTTCCAACGGAGATAGTGAGTCAATGGCACTCTTCAAAGTTCATTTTGAGTTCTGATTTTCAACAGAAATGCCATCATACTGAGCACACTTGACTAGCTTTCTCTAGCTGATATCTCATTTTACATGTATCAAGCAACGATGGATTACCCTTCATGGCTCGATAGGGAGTAGCAACAAGATAGCCATACTGGATCAATCAGTGAGAAAAAGTGGTAGCTCTACATCTTTGATGGTGGAGCTGGTTATGATCTTCATTCAAAGAACATAATATTAAATCAAACTCTGCTATCTATATTCTCTTGCTCTCTCTCATGTCTCTCACACACATCCTTCTCTTCCTCTCTCATTCGCTCATGATCATAAATCACTAAGACACATATTTGTGTTTAACTACACAAAATATACAATACAAGGAAGATAGTGTACAAGAAAAAGTTACAAAGAAAAAAAACTTAGTTGCACATAACAAAACAAAAGAATCGTACTTGGAATGAGACAAATGAAATTGATAGAGTTGAGAAGAAACGCCAAAAGCCGATATCCAACAATCTCCTGCAAGAATAAAAAATAAGAAAACCCTAGAAAAATGACGCGGCTTTGAGAATTCGATCACGGACGTCGGATTTCGACATCTGTATTATCCGTCGGAATCCGACATTCACTTTGTGCTTTTGTTTTTTTGCACCAACAGGTGATGTCATCCATGTAAAAATTTGCAGTCTCCGAAATGGGATGTCGGATTCCGACATTTTTATTGGCCATTGGAATCCGATGTCTGTAAAAAAAAAAAAATTCACTACAAATTTTTTTTTCCGGCAAATATATATATATATATATATATATTTTTGTGTCGGATTCCGACGTATTATTATGTCGGATTCCGACGGATTATGAAATTTTTTTGAATCTGTCGGAACCTTGTGTCAGAAATCGTGCATTTTGTTGTTGTGATTGGATTCACACGTGTGAAATACAATAACTTACTGTTATGTACAGAGACAACAACTTCATTTTATGATATGTTTGATGTTTGATCAATATCTTGTTGAGTTTGCATCTCTCATTAAGTAGATGTTGATTTTCTACATTGCCAATGGTGTTATTTGTGTTGCCTTTCTAAACCAAAGATCAATAGATGTTTTTGGATCTTAGTGATTCGTAAAATATTCACATGGTATCAGAGCTTGTGTTGCAGGTTATTAAAGGATCAGCCATATTTATCAAAGATTTTGAGGAGTTACCAATTCTAGAGTGTGCTAGATTGATTTCTACTAAAAAATCAAGTATTTTGCATATATAGAATTGATCTTTTGTAGGTCAAAACTCAATTTAGGTTTATCCACTTGAAGTAGGCTGATTTCACAAGTGCCTTATTGGATTTGGCCAATTTTAGTTGCATTAGGAAAGCTTCATTGGGGGCTACAAAATTCTATATCAAGTTTGTGGCAATTGCATGTAGAATTTGGACGATTCAATTTTTTGTGATTTTGTCAAAACCCTATTTTTTATTGGATCTCTATTTTTTTGAGGTTGTTGGACTTCAATAGAGTGTATTTCAATCTTAAAAAGTGGCAAGATTCATTATGAAAGATCTACACATGATCAAGATGAATGTTACCAATCAGCTACTCAAGGAGAATCTTGGTAAGTGAAATTCATCTCATGAGGCTTGGGAAGCTTTGAAGAAGCTTTATGAATCCAAGTCTACATCTAGAGTGGTGACTCTAAGAAGACAAATATTTCAAAGCATACAAAAGAAATAAGAGAGTCCTAATACTTATTTTTTGAGAGTAAAGGCTTTAAATGATGAGTTAGCTTGCATTGATGAGAGCATTAAGGAAGGAGAGCTTGTTCAAGTTATTATTTATGGTTTTTTAAATGCTCATGCTATCATTGTACAGTCTTAATATTCAAAAAACTTTGGCAAGTTTGGTGGATCTTCAGGAGATCTTGATCAATGAGGAATATAGGCTACAAGCAAGAGGTGGATCTACATCAACATCTCAAGATGGTGAGGAGGCAATGTTCATCAAGGAAAGTTCAAGGGCAAAGGAAAGGGCAAGTGGTCTAAAGGACAAGATCCTGGTGAGTCTTCTTCTTTTGGTAAGAAGAAAGATAGGTCTAAATTAAAGTGCTTCTATTGTGGCATCAAGGGGCATTTTGCTAGTGATTGCTACAAACAAAAGAGAGATCAAGGAGACAATCAAGATAATCTAACTCTTCATGATGATGGTGTTTATGTTCAGAACACAAATGATGATGCTTCTGTGATGTCTTCATGTTTGATTTCTATTGTTGGAGATATTGATAAATGGTGGATTGATAGTGGAGCAAGCTCACACATGACTTTTCACAAAGAGTATTTCACTTCTTTGTTGGCATATGGGGATGACAAGAGGGTGAACGACACGACCAATGATGGTGAGTGTGCAATCAAAGGGATTGGCACAATTCTTATTTCTCTATCTACAAATATGAATGTTCATTTGAAGGATGTTTTGTTCATTCCATCTATCTAAGAACCTACTTAGTGTGAGTCAATTGCTAAGCAAAGGTCTTAAAGTGGAGTTTGATGGAGATGCTTGTATGATTAGAAAAAAGGATGTCTTGATTGTAAAAAGGTAAAAGGCAAGGGAAGTTATTCAAACTAGATTCTTGTATTATTGCTAACCAAGTTGGATGTGTGGCAAGTGAGCAAATATCCATACAAGAGGATTGGCATAAGAGGATGGGTCATCTCAACTTCAAAGCATTGGAGGTAATGGCTAGAAAGCAAGTTGTCATTGGTCTTCCAAGTTTCTTAACTAGCATCAATCATGGTTGTGAGTCTTATGCTTTGTCAAAGTCACATAGACTACCTTATAATAGATCTACATCTAGATCTACAAAGCCTTTTCAAGTTGTACATTTATTAGCAATGGAGGAGCTAAGATGTATGTCACCTTTATTGATTATTATAGTAGATTTTGTTGGGTCTATTTTCTAAAGAGCAAGGATGAAGTATATGATGTCTTTGTGAAATTCAAGAATTCAAGGGAGAACCATTCACTACAAGGATCAAGTGCTTGAGGAGTGACAATGGCGGTGAGTATATCTCAACCAAGTTCAAAGCCTTTTGTGATGAGCATGGGATCCAGAAGGAGTACACAACTCCAAGGATACCTCAACACAATGGAGTGGCCGAGAGGAAGAATAGGACATTATGTGAAGGTAACAAATCCACGAGGTTAGGTGCTAATCTTCCTAAACCATTTTGGGATCAAGCCTTGTTGTGCGCTAACTTTCTATGCAATAGGTGGCCGAGTGCTATATTGGATGGAAGCACACCTCGGAGATGCTATTCAAGAGGAGGTTGAGTGTGAAGTTTCTTAAAACTTTTGGATGCACTTACTATGTCAATATAACTCTTGATGATAGGAAGAAGGAGGATCCGTCTTCAAGGAAAGGCATTTTTGTTGGATATAGTGAGGTGAGTAAAGCCTATAAGTTACATTCCTACTACTAATAAGGTGATTATTAGTAGAGATGTCATCTTTGATGAGGGGAAAATTCCAAAAGTGTCTTTAAGTAATGATGTTGTGAATGGATCTAACAATCTTGATGTTGATGACATGGATTCTACTAGATGGTGATGATGAAGGACCTTCATCCAAACACTGTCTCAATTAATTTTGGACTTCTTAATTTATTTAGGACTATCTTTTACGTATCGTACCAAAAGAGCCAGATAAGAAAAACAATAAAAATTCACTAATTGTTGAAGTGGAATTTTCTCGAGTTCGAATCTCATTTCAATACAACTATAAGCCAAACACGACAAATTTGATCAACGAGTCACAATTTAATTTCTAGAATTTATTGATGCTTTTTTCCAATAGTTATGAGCACCTAATATAATTGTAAATCCAAAATAAATTTGGTTCTTGAGTATCATATACATTAAAGTTAATAATTTAGATGAAGTTAGCATTCCAATTGTTAGATCAAGGGGGTTATGGTGGATGTTTTTGGGAAATCAGATATAATCATGTCTAAAATTAGTATTGATCCGAATAACATAGACAACTTTTAAACATAAACATTGATATTTAAAAGAAACATAAACATAATTTGATATTAAAAGAAACATAAACATCACTGAATCATATACTGCTTTCAAGCTATATTATAAGAACTCTCATAGAAATTTAATCACAATGTGTCATTTGCCACTAAAAGTGGTTCATATTTATAATTAATGGTCTTGGGCCAAGCCCTACATTAGTCAAGAGACTATTGCAAAAGATGCACAACTTTGGTGCAATTCTACACAATGTAGAAGTTTAACCTTTTAGACTAGTGATTTACTATTTCAATATTCTAAAGATTGAGAATTAGAAACTATTTTCAACCTTTAGAATTTCTAAAAGCCATTAAACTTTCTACATCATGATTCCTCATGGTCTTACAATACACATGCCATGGAATAGGATTTACTTATAATAGGGTGACATGGCCACACCCTAGCGTACAAAAAGTTGGCTTTCTACAAAATTGCCAAGCTAGATTTACAACTGAATTTACAAAAGGAATTACACATCTTTTGAAGCCAAATTTGGACTTGTTGCAGATTTGAAATCTGCCAACACTCACTAATACATTACAAGTCCTACACTGATGGCCACAAAGATTGTAACCAAGATTCTATAACTACAATCATGAACTCTACTCATCAATATTAGCTGCACCTTCATCGGATAATTTGGACAAGTATTTTTTGATGTGTGCCACTAATATTTTCGAAATAGATAATGATTTTTCCACAGTATAGCCGTGTGCTTTAATTGTTTTTTTCTCTTTTGATTTCCATGCATGAACAACAATATCTACATCCATATATTGTGTGTGGTCCATGGTTGTTCAAAATCCATTCTTTCTCTAAGCAATTTTTGTATAGCTTCGAGTTGTGAACTTGTCTATGGTTTCTACGTCGTTGATTTGATTTTGGTTCGTACCACAATGCTTTAAACTCTATGGTCAAGTCTTCTAAGTTTTTCTTCAGTTCAGCAACTTTTGCCACCCAAATAGGTATGGAACTCTCCACAACATCTTCATTTGGAGGTCGCATTGCAACAAACTTGTCCAACATTGTTAGATTTCTTATGCTTAGTCTTAAAAACTGTTAATTAATGAGCATCTTGAAAATAGAAGGCCGACAACATGATTTCGGACCTTCACATTTTTCCTTTAAGTTTTTCCATTTATGCCTTAAACGATTTAAGACAACTTTGCTTTTTACCTTCCTTGCCCTTTTTTTGTGCCTTCACAAAAAAAGCGACACTGGCCAGAATGACTTAAAAACCATTTTTGGACCACTTTCGCCTTTTTCGCCTCTTTGCGAAAAATGCAACACTAAACCCAGAATGCCTTAAAACCATTTTTGGACACCTTCGCCTTTTTCGCCTCTTTGCAAAAAATGTGACACTAAACCCAGAATGCCTTAAAACCATTTTTTGGACACCTTCGCCTTTTTCGCCTCTTTGTGAAAAATGCAACACTAAACCCAAAATGCCTTAAAACCATTTTTTGGGCACCTTTGTCTTTTTTGCCTCTTTGCGAAAAATGCGACACTAAACCCAGAATGCCTTAAAACCATTTTTTGGGCACCTTCGCCGTTTTCGCCTCTTTGCGAAAAATGCGACACTAAACACAAAATGACTTAAAACCATTTTTGGGACACCTTCGCCTTTTTCACTGCCTTAAACTAAGGCACCTTCGGCTTTTTTGCATTTTTTTACGTTGGCAAACCGATGTCGCCAAACGTATTAGCAATCTTAAAATAGCTGGACAACCAAATATCCAAAAGGCGGTGAAGCGGTTACCAACTTTTGTACATATGCAAAGACTGGCGTAAATAGCCTTAAAGGCTTGTAAGATATTTTCTCTCTTGTAAATCTCTATATTAGCTGAATCAAGCAATGTAAGCGTTAAGAAGAATTTGAAATTTCTCTTTCAATCAGAGTTATCTGTAGCCAGCGTTATCACACTCAGCAAGCTAAAGTTATTACTTCAAGCCATTGTACTCATTGTTGATATATTTGATCAGAGTTCAATTTTTGTCTCACTATTGCGTCGTTCTTCTGCGTAAACTGTATGAATTCTTCTACTTGAATATTTCTGCTACTAATTGTTGCATTTCCATTCCTACACGCCTACACTCTAAGCGACCGAGCCTCCGCTGCGCTCATGACCACCGTTTTATGACGGTATCAGAGCGGGCATTTCAGTAATCCGCATTTCTACTGTGGATTACTAGTCTTGTTTCTATCAAGACTTCTTTCTAGCAAACGTGCAACCAATAGTGTTCAGACAATCGTTGTTTTTACCAACAATCTAGTCCAACCAGAATGGATCCATCATCTAGTTCATCTCTCATTGACAAACTCGATGGAGATAACTATTATCTCTAGAAATTCAAGATGAAGGTTATACTTCTAGCCAAAGAACTGTGGGACATCGTTGATGGCACAGAGCTCAAACCAGAAAGTGATGCAGCCATCATCACCAAGTGGAAATTGAGAGATGGCAAAGTATTTTTCATGATCACCCTCAATATCAAGGACACTCAGATCAGCCACATACGTGCTGTTCAGACTGCTAAGGATGCATGGGACATCCTAGCAACTCTTCACGACATTAGAGATGTTACATCCAAGCTCCATTTGAGAAAGAAACTCTTCAACCTCAGAATGTCTGAAGCAGATAGTGTTTCGAGTCACCTCAACACTTTCAAAAATCTTATGGAGCAGATGACTGCAACTGGCTCAGTCATAGAAGATTTTGATGCACTCATGGCTCTATTGTTGAGTCTACTTGAGGCCTACGAAAATTGGGTAATGGCAATTTCTACTCAGGAGCATCTCACTCTATCAAGAGTAATTTCGCTGCTCCTATAAGAGGAGATCAGAAGATCACAACATCCTCCTCAAGCTCAAGATCAGATTCTCAAGTTCTGTGTATTCAAAAAATTAGAAGTTTAGATGCAAGAGATCTACAAAGTCAGGCTATACTAACAAGAAGAGCAACATGTAGTCTAGACCAAATTCCGATCTAGGATCAAATTCAAGCTCTTCATCATTCCAACCTGTGCAGAAACTATTCTAAAAATACTATAAGAGGACTAGCCACGAAATCAAGGATTGCCGGACTTTGAAGTACAACAATGAAAAGAAAAAACAGTTCCAACAACAAGCACATAGTGCTACAACCAGTCACTCAAATCAGCAACAACAAGAAGAAGAAGATGAAGCAGCCTTCATGACCAAAGTCATAGAACAATTGGATACCGACTCCTGGTATCTAGATTTGAGAGAAACTCAATACATGACTAACCATCACGATTGTTTCAAAGACTACAAGTCATTTACCCACTCTCGAGTTGTGCAACTTGGAGACAACTCATCACATTCAATCGAAGGTAAAGGAACAGTTAGAGTTGAATTCAAGAGAGGTGAGGTCAAGGTGTTGTCCAATGTTCTCCACGTTTCAAATCTGACCAAGAATATGCTCTCAATTAGCAGAATCACCAATTTAGGTCAGAGGGTTGAATTTGATACAAAAGACTGCACAATCCTTGACAAATCCCGGAAGGTTCTAGCCTATGGAAGAAAAAGTGTCTATCTTTACATACTTAGCCAATGCTACTCTTCTAACAATCAAACTCTTCACACAGCCACTTATAAATCAACTGATAGGTTGTGGCATTTTAGACTTGGCCATCTTAACTACAACATTATTCAGCAAATGTCAACTCAGAGTCTAGTACAAGATTTGCCTTCAGTCAGCAAGCCAACTTCTCCATGAGAAAGATGTATTATCAGTAAGCATGCTAGAAGTTCCTTTAGTTCAGACTCAGTTCATACATCCAAGGGCTTGCTTGACGTTGTACACAGTGATATTTGTGGCCTGATGTAGATTGCTTCCATAGGGAGAGCTCTCTATTTTCTAACCTTCATCGACGACTTCTCTCGAAGGACTGCAACCTACTATATGAAGAGCAAATCCGAAGCATTCAAGTTCTTCAAGTAGTTCAAAGTGTCTGTAGAAAACCAAACCTAGAGGAAGATCAAGGCTCTATGCACAGATGGAGGGAGAGAGTACATCTCCATAGAATTCAAGGAGTTATGCAAGGCCAACGAGATACTTCAACAATACACAACCAACTACTCACCTCAGTCCAATGGTGTAGCTGAGCGGAAGAATCAGATACTCATTGAAAGTGCCAAGAGCATGATGGCTCATGTCTCTCTTCCAAATATGTTCTGGGCAGAAGCTATTACTACAGTTGTCTACTTGCAGAATTGATCCATCACCAAGGCCCTAAATGGCAAGACATCTTATGAGGTGTGGACATGATCAAAACCATCACTCAAATATATTTGAGTGTTTGGATGCATCGCTTTCACTTAGATCCCTAAGGATCTAAGAAGAAAGCTAGATGACAAGAGCAGAAAAATGATCTTCATTGGCTATTTTCCAGACCACAAGGCATACAAGCTCTACAATTTGGATACCGAGAGGACATTCACCAGTACGTCATTTTTGTGAAAGACTAGTTCATCAATCACAAAGAGAAAGCTGCTGATAAATCTGACTCCGGGATCAAGCAAACAGTCAATTTTGATCCAGAGATTCAACTGTCAAATCTCGATGCTGACTCAGATGATGAGTCAGGACCTCAATGAGTCAACCCACATTAGAGGACCGAAGTTCAATTCAAAAGGTTAAATAGGTCTAGACAACCTCTATCCAGATTTATGGATGATCCGGCCTGCTACTTTGTGTAGGAACTGACCACAGTTTCTGAGGCGATGTCTACTCCTGATGCTGACTAGTGGAAATCAGTGATGGACACCGAATTCAATTTTTTGTTGGAAAATCAAACATGGACACTCACTGAGCTGCCAAAGAACTGAAATCCAATTCCATGCAAATGGAATTGCAAGGCGAAGAACGACACTGAAGGAAGGCTAAATCGGTACAAGGCCAGACTAGTCGCCAAAGGCTTTTTCCAGATACTAGATCTGGATTATTCAGAAACCTTCAGCTCAGTCGTCAAACATGCTTCGATCTGTCTACTCCTCTTCTTTGCAACTGCAGAAGATCAAAAGTCCATAAGATGGATGTCCAGACCGCTTTTCTCAATGGAACCATCGAAGAGGAAATCTATATGACATAGCCAGAGGGATAGGAACTCAACAACAAACAACAACACCTTGTATGCAGAATTCACAAGGCGCTATACGGGATGAAACAGTCACCCAGAGCTTGGTTCCAGAAGATCAATGTATTTTTTATAGAGAATGGTTTTATTCCAAACTCAGCAGACTCGAATGTTTACTTCAAGTCTGTATCAGAATACTTCATCATCATCACTCTCTATATTGATAATACACTCTTATTCAATAATAATCTAAATCTGATGAAGGATACAAAATGCATACTGGCCTAGGAATACAAGATGACTGTCCAGCCCACTATTTTCTCAAAATCCAAATTCAACGAGATCGATTGAACAGACTGATCTTTATCATTTAGGAACAATATCTCAACAACGTGCTAGAAAGTATGGAATGGCCAACTGCAAACCCAATTTCTTTCCACTCAAATTTGGACTAAAGTTATCAAAGGAACAGTCTCCTCAAACTGAGGCAGCAAAGGAGGAAATGAAGCGCTATCCATTTCAATCCATCGTTGGCTCACTAACATCTTTGAAGCCTATACAGACATGGATTGGACAGGAGATGTTGACACCAGAAAATCGACTTCTGGATTTGTATTTCTATACAACCAAGGCCCACTCATGGAACAACCATAAGCAGACCTTAGTTGTATTATCATCAACGGAATCCGAATACATAGCTGCCACAAATGCAACCAAAGAGACATTTTGGCTAAGACAACTTCTCGTAGACTTGAATCTTGCACAACCGCTTCCTACAACAATCTATTGTGACAATCAAAGCATAATAGCATTTTCTCTCAATTTGAGATTTCAATCTCGAAGCAAACATATAGAAATCAGGTATCATTACCTTAGAGAGAAAGTGCACAGCAAGGAAGTAGAACTGGTTTTCTGCATAACAAACTACATGGCAGCATATTACTTCACAAAGGCTCCATCAAAGGATCAACATCTCAGATTTAACGATATGTTAAATCTGAAAATAAAAGTTTTTCAAGATCCTCATTAAGGGGGAGTGTTAGATTTCTTATGTTCAGTCTTAAAAATTGTTAAGTAATGAGCATTTTGAAAACAGAAGGCCGACAACATGATTTCGGACCTTCACATTTTTCCTTTAAGTTTTTCCATTTATGTCTTAAACGATTTAAGGCACCTTTGCTTTTTACCTTCCTCGCCCTTTTTTGGTGCCTTCACAAAAAAAGTGACACACTGGCCAGAATGACTTAAAAAACATTTCTGGACCACCTTCGTCTTTTTCGCCTCTTTGTGAAAAATGCAACACTAAACCTAGAATGCTTTAAAACCATTTCTGGGCACCTTCGTCTTTTTCGCCTCTTTGCGAAAAATGCGACACTAAACCCAGAATGCCTTAAAACCATTTTTTGGGCACCTTCGCCTTTTTCGCCTCTTTGCAAAAAATCCAACACTAAACCCAAAATGCCTTAAAACTATTTTTTGGACACCTTCGCCTTTTTCGCCTTTTTGTGATAAATGCGACACTAAACCTAGAATGCCTTAAAACCATTTTTTGGACACCTTCGCCTTTTTTGCCTCTTTGCGAAAAATGCAACACTAAATCCAGAATGCCTTAAAACCATTTTTGGGACACCTTCGCCTTTTTCACTACCTTAAACTAAGGCACCTTCAACTTTTTCGCATTTTTCTACATTGGCAAACCGACGTCGCCAAATGTATCAGCAACCCTAAAACAACTAGACAACCAAATATCCAAAAGGCGGATATAATCCGCTTTGCAGATTGACAACCACTTTATAGGAATGTTACTTGCATCTGATATATTTTCTTGAACATATTGATAAAATTTCAGCAAGCTCACATATGTGAGGAATGATCCTCAAGTGTGAATGATCTTGTTAAGCTTTGTGTTTAGCATATAAATTGATTCTAGATTGAATGCCAAGATCTAGTAGTACAAAATTTTATGGCTAAATCACAATCTAGCATGCTAAGAATCAAAGAATGATTGCTTTGAAAAACAAAAGAGAAGAAGTACAAGAATTTAATGCATTAGCATAAGCCTCTACTCGAGTTGGAGAGAGAAAGAGAGAGCAAAATTCAAGCAAACAATAGTGTAGATCCAAATTGACATGGAATAGCTTCAAAGCTTGGTTCTTCATAAAAAATTATGAGAGAGTGTTAGATACAATGAGAGAGATTGGATGTTAGATACAATTGATCTATCAATCTAGCAAATTTGATCCTTCCTTGTATATCAAGTTCTATGCTAGTGATATTGTCATTCTGCTAATTTATGTTGATGATATTATCCTAAGTGGGAGTTGTATCAACTTAGTTGAGGAAACTAAGATTGCACTTGGAGGAGAATTCAAGATGCAAGATCTTGGAAGAATTCATTATATCTTAGGATTAGAGATTGACTTCCATAATGAAAAAGATTTTATTTGTCAATCTAAGTATGCTCTTTCAATGTTGAAAAAGTTTAATATGCTAGATTGTAAGAGTATTGATACTCCTGTGGAGCAAATTGCAAAAGATCCTAATAAAGGTTATGAAAGATCCTTCCAAAACATCACACTTTTTAGGAGTCTTATAAGCTCCTTAATTTGGCTTACCATAACTGGGCTTGATGTAAGTTTTAGTGTTCATAAGTTGAGCCAAGGTATGCAAAAGTCTACTATTCATCATTGGAAAATGGCCAAAAGGGTACTTAGGTATATATCTTCAACCTATGATTATGGTTTGTTATACCAAAATGAAGATCTTTCTATTGTTGGCTATTCTGACTCGGATTTTGCAAGTGATAAAGTAGATCGGAAATCTACAAGTGCATATGTCATATATCTTGGAGGAAATTTGATATCTTGGCTTTCCAAAAAGCAAGATACCATATTACTCTCATCTTGTGAAGCTGAATATAAGGCACTTACTACTATAACAAAAGAAGTGCTTTGGATCAAGAGGTTGCTTGTGGAGCTAAAGATTATCAAGGATAATGATCTACCATTGATCATGTGTGACAATATTTCAGCACAAGCCCTTGCCAACAACCCAATATTTCATGCAAGGAGCAAACACATCTAAGTTCCACATCACTTCGTGAGAGAGAAGCAATATTTAAACTCCATATACCTTTTTGTGATTTCAACCAGTAACTTCTGCATAGTGAACTTAAAACGTGAATCGTTTTCAATTCACTATGTAGTGTATGCTTCAACAATTTTGACGTTGTAGAAATCAAGAAATGATCATTTGCCGTTCAAATTTTCCAGTTCAAACTTTCTATGGTCATGAACTGGTCAGTCCTTCACAAAGTTCTCACTATTTCTTCAATCCTTCATAATATTCTAAATGATGAAAATCCAGCAAGTTCACACGTGTGGGGAACAATCCTCAAGTGTGAATGATCTTGTTAAGCTTTGTGTTTAGCACATAAACTGATTCTAGATTGAGTATCAAGATCTAGTTCTAGAATTTATGACCAAATCACAATCTAGCATGCTAGTAATCAAAGAATGATTGCTTTCATGATCAAAGAATAAGAAGTACAAGAATTTAATGCATTAGCATAACCTTCTACGAGAGAGAGAGAGAGAGAGAGAGAGAGAGAGAGAGAGAGAGAGAGAGAGAGAGAGAGAGAGAGAGAGAGAGAGAGAGAGAGAGAGAGAGAGAGAGAGAGAGCAAAATTCAAACAAATAATATCATAGATCCAAATTGACATGGAATAGCTTCAAAGCTTGGTTCTTCATCAAAAATTATGAGAGAGCTTACACTTATTAATGGAGATTGAAGTAGCTCGAGGTAGAGCCTTCTCTCTTCTACTTTCATCCACATCTAAAAGTGATAACTAAAGATCTAGTGACATTTGTCACTTTACATGCATGCATTTCTACCTACTTTTACCAAGTGTCAATTTCTAAACTAAAAAGTCCAAATCACTATACATGTGTCCAATGCATTTTGTGCATGCCTTGCATGTCACTTTGGATCACTTACAAACATTACATCTGATGTGCCACGAGTTTCTAGAAGCCCATAATTGGCATTTCTATGTCTACATTCTATATGCATGTTGAAGGGTGTTGAAGAAAAGCTTGACACCATGAGGATCCTTCTCCATCACTTGCAATAAAGTCTTCTTCTTTTTCATTAGGAAATTAGAGGCATAGTGCCCCTTTTTGCCACAAAAGAAACACTTAATTTTCTTCTTCTTGGTCTTGGAAGTAGAAGGATGAGTTGAGTCATCCTCTTCTCCATCTTTGTCTTTGGTGAAGGCTTGAGAAAACTGGTTCTTGGTTCTCCCTTTGTGCTTGTCCTTGACAAAAAGAGCTTTGTCTTTGTCCATATGCTCGAGTTTGTTCATCCTTGAAAGTTTGTAACATTGCCTTGCTTCTTCGAAGATGAGAATTCAAAAATCATAGACTAAGGAGTGATTTTGCAAGGTTGAGACTAGAATCTAAATTTCCATCATTCTAGATTGGTTCATGAGTGATAGCATTGTGTCTATAAGCTTTCAAATTGCTAGAAGACTTTAGGTTCAGATCTCTTAGAGAAACCATAAGTGTTTCTAGTGCTTTTTCACATTCAAAAATGGCATCAATGGGTGGGTTTTTGCTTGAAGCTAGTGAAAGTCTCACATCCACTAATTATGCTATTTGGAAAGTTCGAATGGAGTCTTTGCTTGTACTCCATGATCTTTATGACATAGTACTTGAGGTGGAAGTAGAACCTCAAAGAGGTGTTGAATTGGTAAAGTACAAAAAGAGATGTAGAGTTGCATTACATTGCATAAAAATGAATGTAAGTAATGAACTTTTGAAGGAAATCTTATCTTGTACCACATCCAAAGAGGCATGGGATTCACTACCAAGAATCCTTCAAGGACACTCATGCTTACGAATCAAATTCTTTAAAGCATGAAAGGAAGTAGTGAAAGTGCCCAAAATTATGTTCTAAGGATCAAATCTTTGAATAAGGAGTTGTCTTCTATAGATGATAAGATCAAAGATGATGAAATAGTTCAAATCATTTTGAATGGATTAGGAGATGATTATTCTAATCTTGTTCAACCTTTGCTATTCAAGATTCACTTCCTAGTATTGAAAAACTTCAAAGTGTGCTTGTAAGTGAGGAAAGTAAAATGCTTCATATCAAAAGTAGGATGAGAGTCCTTATCTTTGAATGATGGTGATGAAAAAGCTAACTTTTCCTTGAAAGGCAAGAAGAAAAAGTTTCCATCTAAGAAGACTCAAGACATGGAGATGGAGAGCAAGGATTGAGCATCAAGTTTCAAAGACAAGAGCAATAAGGACAAGAAGAAACTAAAGTGTTTCTTTTGTGGCAAAAAGGGACATTTTGCATCCGAGTGCTACAAGAAGAAAAATGCCCAAAAGGACACTCAAGGCAACCTTGTGCTTGAGGAGGAGGAGGAGGAGGAAGAATGCAATCTACTTTTGATGGTATCCTCACCACAAACATCTAATCAAGACACTTGGTGGATTGATAGTGGGGCAAGCTCCCACATGACTCACCAAAAAGACTGCTTTTCTAATCTACTTTCTTACAATAGTTCTAAGAGATTTATCTTCACTGCAAGTGAGCAAGAATGTGAGATTGTAGGTGTTGGATCCATTCTTTTATGTCTAGGATCATCTAAAAAAGTAGATCTAGACAATGTTCTTTATGTACCTTCAATTACAAAGAACTTGTTGAGTGTAGGACAACTTATGGATAGTGGATTAGATGTACATTTCAAGCATGGAGCATGTTCTATCTTGAAAGATGAAAAATGTATTGCTAATGGTTTCAAGCAAGGGAGATTATTCAAGTTGGATGCTAATGTGATGGTTGGAAGTGTGAACATGGCAAGGGAGGAGCTCACTCAAGTGGAATTGTGGCACAAAAGGTTAGAAATCTAATTTGAGTGAAACACTACAAGAGAGAGACCTTAGTGAGTTTCTGGAGACAATTAAATCCATTTCTTGGCAAGATTTGTTTGAAAGTAATTTTCACTTCATCTCATCTTCATTCCAGCTTTGTGAGAGAGTGACTGAACTATGATTATTATTTTATTTGTTGGATTAGAAATCAAATTTGAGTGAAACACTGCAAGTAGGAGACCTTTGTGAGTTTCAAGTCAATCAAATCTATTTCTTGTTTGTAGAAGTCACTAGTAAGATGGGATCTGCTAGAGCATACCTTCTAAAAGCTAGTGAGAGATTGAATTCTATTGCTATTTGGAAGGATGGAGTCACTTTTGGTGAGTTTCTGATTGAGGATGACGATGAACCTCTAGGTGCACATGAATTAGTGAGATACAAAAAGAGATCTAGACTAGCACTTCATTGTGTGAAAATGAATGTGAGCAATGATCTTTTGAGGGAAGTATCATCATGTAAAAGTGCTAAAGATACTTGGGAGTCTTTAAAAATAAATCTATGAATCTAGTAACACTTCGAGGGTTCTCATGCTTAGAAGTCAGATTTTGCAAAGCATGAAAAGAAGTGAGGAGAGTGCACAGGATTATGTACTTAGAATCAAGTCTCTTAATAGGGAGTTGGCTTTCATTAAAGAGAAGATTCATGATGGAGAGCCTGTACAAATTGTTCTTAATGGTCTAGGAGATGACTTTGCAAATTTGATCATTTTGCCATCCAAGACACTTTGCCAGCTATAGAAAAACTTCACAGTGTATTAGTGGCTGAAGAGTGTAGGATGCTCCATGCAAAATCTAGGATGAGTTCCTTGTCTTTGCAGGATGGTAATGAGAAAGCCAATTTCTCATTCAAGGGCAAAAAAAAGACCAATGGAAAGAAGAAGCATCCAAAGGAGGCAAAACCGTGGATTATTGGCTGTAGGAAATGGTTTCTGGAGCTTTCAATTGCTGAAGATGGGCGTTTTTGGAGGGCGAGTTAGCCTACTGTTGTGAAGCTACCTTTACAAGCTTTACTTTTGGCGCCACTGGCACCAGCATTTCCTCGGTGCCAGCACCGCCACTGTTGCTCTCGGCGTCACCGGCGCCGGCGCCGCTCCCAATGCCACTATGACCAGAATCCAGCCGGCGCCAAGTTCCTATGGCTGAACAATTTTGATCGGTTCTAGTGAAGTCCAAAGAGCTCGGATCAATGTGCAATCACCTCACATGATCTAGTCATGATTAAAGGAAGGTTGGGGATCAATAAATTCTAGAGAGATAAAATGAGTTTCTAGAGAGAGAAAATCCTAGAGAGAAAAAACGTGCTTTACCAGCCTGGGCAGAGCACTTGGTATGAGGGGAGGTGGCGAATCCCACCAATACTATAGGAGAATACGAGTTGCGACTCAGGGCGAGCCCCAACCAAGTCTCCGCTTCCTTTGCTGGAATGTTGTCCTGGCACCTACCTTGGCATGCTAGCGCCCCGGAGACTAGGGTCGGTCACACATTTGAAATGTAACCTTCTTAGATTTATTAATAAAGTGGGATTTTTCGAAAATTGACTCTGATTACCTCCTGGATTTCAGTGTTCGCTAAAAGCGCTAGTTGTAAGGCCGCTTCAAACTTTTTGATCTGGCACATAGCTGAGGGTCGTATCCCGGGACGCTAGTGATATGCCGTCGGGACCATTCGGTCCAAGGCGCCAATAGTATGCTGTTAGGACCATTCAGTCCAGGAACTGGTTGTCTGCATATATGTCGTGGCTTGTGGTTCTGAGTGTTTCTTGCATGAATGGGAATGGGTTAAGCTCTTGGAGAACAGGCTCTAACCTGTCGGCTGAGTTGGATGGCTTGCTTGGGTGGAAGTTACCTGTTTATGGCTATCGAGTCTGGCGTGGCGCCAGGTTGGCTTCCAGTGCTCATGACAAAGCTTTGAGTTGGTTAAGTCTGATGTAAGTCAGATGACTTGCTTGGAATGGATGTTACTCGTTTGTAACAAAGCTTCGAGTTAGTTAAGTTTGATGTATGTCGGGTGGCTTGGTTGGAGGGAAGTCACCCACATCGGGACCCCCGATCTGGCATGGTGCTAGGTTGGATCTCAATGTTAGTGTAGGGTGACATATTGGACTGTACGAGTTAATCATTGATACAAAGATGCTGCTCGAATTTGGGTGTAAAGCACGGGTGGTTAGCTGCCAGTGCGGGATAGCTACCGATTGTTTAGCTATAAGGGCTATCGACCAGATTTGGTGGGGCATGACTGACGCAATGTGCTGCTTAATGGTGAAAGCAAGGATAGTTGGAGGGGTGTTCTCTATGGGCTGATTCAGTGATCGATCTGTATGGGCATGGCTAGGCAAAGGTCCTTTGGCAGAGCTATCTCAAAGGGGGACCTTGTCTTTGTTACCTGTTAGTAAACCTGCCTGAGTGTCTTGCTTGTATGTATTCGTGGTGAGTCTTAGTACTTGTGCTTTGCCTGGTTTGCATGATTGCTTGTGATACAAGGAGCCTGTAGTAAAGCTACTTTTATAAGCTTTACGTCTAGCACCACTGGCATCAGCATTGACCTCGGTGCCAGCAGTGCCACTGCTGCTCTTGGTGCCATCGGCACCGGTGCCGATCTCGATGCTACAATGACCAGAATCCAGCCGGCGCCAAGTTTCTATGGTTGAAAATTTTCTATCAGTTATAGTGAAGTCCAAAGAGCTCAGATCGATGTGCAATCACCTCACATGATCTAGGCATGATTAAAGGAAGCCTGGGGATCAATAAAGTCTAGAGAGAGCAAATGACTTTTTAAAAAGATTAAATTCTAGAGAGAGAAAACGTGCTTTACCAACCTGAGAAGAGGTGGCGAATCCCACCAATACTATAGGGGGACCTTGTCCTTGTTACCTGTTAGTAAACCTAGAAGGAGCTGATGGCTCAAGAATGAACCTTTCTTTTGAAGGCTGATACCATCAAACAAAGAGGACTATAGAATTTGTGGGGCGGATTTGCAATTCAAGTACTCGCACATGAACAACAACGAAACGACTGGATGTTTGCAAAGGATGGATGGCTAGCCTGTTACTTGGGTTAGTTTCATTTGTGACAATGCCCACCAGAAGCAAGCAGGAAGTCAAAAGTTGGAAAGGGCAATTTCAGGGGAGATCTTCTATGGAGCAGTTGGTCTTCATTTGGGATGACTACCTTTGGAACTGGAACTCACTGAGCATGGGTGATATCCAGTATCAGTTGGATTTTTTCTCAAAGGGAAAAGACTAGGAACCTCTTCAAAGATTGGCAACAAGTTTGATCAAGCCATAGTCCTAGCAGATGGAAAACAAAGTGTTGGAAAGGCTCTTGTCTGAGAACTCTACTCTAGGTCCGGTGAACTGATTTTATAACTGGAGGGGAACTATCACACACACCTCTCTCTTGGTGCAAATTTTGAACGAAAGTTGATCAAAATGGGGGCAAATTCAAGGTGACCTAGCCATACTCACGCGAGGAGACTAGCGAACTTTGGACCTAATAATTGACAAGCTTTTGTTGTGGAAAGGAAAGCTTGTCATAGGCTTTCTCTGGACCAGCAATGATGAGGAGACATAATGAGTATGTTGAATGGTGTTACATGTAAAGCAGCTGATCAACAAAGGAATTGTGAAAGTGGATTGTTGCACGAGAGACTTGGTACTTCGAACGAACGCTAAGGGACAATTCGTATTAAAATCGGATTAGTGCAAACTCTGGGTGCATGTGTCTAATTCAAAGAGAGCTACTTGAAGCCAAGCTAGATGTACACTTCTTGTTTTGACTGTGAGACAATTGACCAGTGATGGAATTCTAAAAGTCAAGTTTTGCGCAATGGACATGGTGCTTCAAACAAACGCAAAGAGATAGTTTGTATGTGGATCAAACTGCTGCAACCCCTTGGCTCTCCAAAAGCTCAATGGTTACATTTGGGTTGATTCAAAGACAACTACTTCAAGCTAAGTGAGAGATGCATTGCGGAGTACTCAATCTTTGCCTATCTTAAAGAGCCAAAAGGAAAAGTGTCAAGATCAAAGGAGAAAAATCAAGGTGCGAAAGCAACAAGGCACGGAGTGGACCATAAAGTGGGCAATCAACAATAAATCCTTTGGCTCAGGGAGCCCTGATATCTGTGCGGAACTGATCAGATCTAGAGCTCAGGGAGCTTAACACAAAGTGCATCAAGGACAAATCAGGGGCTCAAAGGAGCTCCAAAGTCAAAAGTCAGAAGTGATAGGGGTGAACATTTGAATGAGAAGCCTCTATGACCAGTTAATAAGGTCCTTGGGTGATATAAAATCTACGCTTTTTCCAAACAAAGCGATATTTTCAAGCTACATAATTTTTTAATATAAAAAGCTGAGCCTCCGACTTGTGGTGTGCCAACTACAATGTTAAGTGTCACATCGCATGTGTAGAGGATAGCTCACACGTGTGGAATAAGCTGAAGTAGGCGAGTTTTGACTTCTAGAAGATTTCCAAGTAGATCTCCATATAGTAGGAAATTGGACCAAAAGTGCTCAAAATAGAAAGTTTGATCCAAGTGTCAATTTTGCATGATGATTCACCATATGACAAAGCATCCTCATTCTATTCCTATGATTTGTTTTTGGATTAGATCAGCCAAAAAATTAAAATTGAAGCTTGATTCAGGTGCATTAAATGAGTTTCTCTTATTTTTTGAGTGCATGCTGAAGTTGAGAGAGATATTGCCAAAAATCGTAGATTAAGGAGTGATTTTGCAAGATTGAGACCATAATCTAAATTTCCATCATTCTAGATTGGTTCATGAGTGATAGGATTGTGTCTATAAGCTTTCAAATTGCTAGAAGACTTTAGGTTCAGATCTCTTAGAGAAACCATAAGAGTTTCTAGTGCTTTTCACATTCAAAAATGGCATCAATGGGTGGTTTTTTGCTTGAAGCTAGTGAAAGGCTCACATCCACTAATTATGCTAATTGAATAGTTTGAATGGAGTCTTTGCTTGTACTCCATGATCTTTATGACATAGTACTTGAGGCGGAAGTAGAACCTCGAGGAGTTGAATTGGTAAAGTACAAAAAGAGATGTAGAGTTGCATTACATTGCATAAAAATGAATGTAAGTAATGAACTTTTGAAGGAAATCTCATCTTGTACCACATCCAAAGAGGCATGGGATTCATTAAAAGCAATTTATGGATCCAAGAATACTTCAAGGATACTCATGCTTAGGAATCAAATCCTTCAAAGCATGAAAGGAAGTAGTGAAAGTGCCCAAAATTATGTCTTTAGGATCAAATATTTGAATAAGGAGTTGTCTTCTATAGATGATAAAATCAAAGATGATGAGTTAGTTCAAATCATTTTGAATAAATTAGGAGATGATTATTCCAATCTTGTTCAAACCTTTGCTATTCAGGATTCAATTCCTAGTATTGAAAAACTTCAAAGTGTACATTCATTCAACTCATTTATGAATTGACCTATATGGACACCAATGTGCACTAGTATCTGGACACCAATGTGTGTGTGTTTAAGTTTAGAATGTTTGCTAGCTTTCTTTGGTGTAGAAAATGTGAGAAAAAGTGTAAGGAAGCTGCTGAAAGTTGGGTGGATGGATTGATTGATTGAAGATGAAAAGTGGAGTAAAAAGGTCATGAGAATCAACTGAGGTGTTACAAATGCAAAAAGTTGCCTAAAAATTTCAGATAATACATATAGTGATGCAAGCTTTTTACTCTAGCTCCTCATTGGACCGAACCCCGCATCTTGACAATGACACACATCAAGTATATTTTTCTTAAGATTCTTGGTTAACTAAAATTCTTGCAACAAGTGCTTATTTGTACTTCTATTTAATTGTTCATCGATGATGCCCTAGAGTGCATAGTTGTATACATGAGAACTAGGTAGGATATTTTGCTAATATGAGGATGCCGCTCAAGCCCCACACATATAGTTGATTTAAAATAAAGGCGAATACTTTTGATTGTCACTCTTTGCAATACCTTTAATAATAACTCATGCTTTGATTATTGAAGGATGGGAAAACCCTTTAATAATAGATGGGAAAACCCATGAATGATAATGCCCATTGGCAAAGAGGAATGAAGCTAAAAAGCCTAGTAAAACATAAAATATTGAAATAATTACTCAAAACCTATTGCTTGATGTAAGAATAGTTGTAGTAATAGGTAATACATGAAGCTTCGAACTCGCTGCCCCTGCAAATTGAGCTTGTCAAAAATTGAAAGTGCTTGTGAACGTTGCAATGCAACAGAAATACATTGATGATAGAAAGATAAAATGATGGATGGTAACGTTAGACTTGGTCCTTGGCACTTCACAACAAGCTCCGCCATAACGACAAAAAATCATTAAATTTCTTATGAAAACATCCATATGTTTCCAAAGCAAAGGGGGTGAATTCTTCACCAGATGTACGATTGTTATAATCTCTCTTCTTCTCTTGAGTTGCGTGAGATGCGGCAGCCCCTTGCGTGGTGGAAGAATGACGAAGAAGGTCTTGTCGAGAGGGATCAACAATAACAACATCTCCAAGAGTGTGAATTCCCTCACGCGAGAGAACAAGGTCGACATGTCGACGAGATGACTGCCCGAATGGCTCTAACAAAATGTGTGTTTGCTCTTGAACAACATGGAAGCCACTATCATGAGCAATAGCTGCAAGAACATCACGAATGGAATCATGTGACACTATACGATCTCCACTTGAGAGAGACCATATAAGATGAGTACCCGGGGGATCCAACACATGCCCAAATGAACACTTAGAGAGCCCACTTACCACTGGATGTGGAAGTCCCAACCTGGTAAGAAGGGCAATGATAAACAAGTTAGAGGAGAGTCGCAATAGTGGAAGAACTGGACATGCAACTAACCAAGCCCTTGCACCTGGACCAGCACATGAAAGAAGACAAACTTGAACTGCATCAGATGGTGAATCATTGTTTTGGACTAAATTGGCTAGATCAACAACTCCCAACCCTTGTAAGTGCCAACATGCATGTAGCTTTACTCCCATAAAGTCCGCCGAATGTTAAGGCCACATTGTAAGAGTTAGGACCTCTTCACATGCTCCCTCACCTAGCCTGTTCTTGATGTCAATAAAAGGTTCTTGGGTGAGGAATCACCTTATGTTGTGCAGATGTTGCTCCCTTGATCCCATGATCCCGTCCGTCGGGTCGATCTTCCCAGCAACAAATCTTGTGAGCTCGCTGAGCTTTCCTAGGTCAGTAGCTTGCCATCAATGCTTTGCCAATTGTGGGGCATCATCCTCACCTAGGTGCAACAATCATCACATGATTGCAACCGATTTGAAAAATTCAAAGGATTTTTTATCTTATGTTCCCAACTGATTGTATAGGATCTTATTTAGCATGAGGATGACATGCAATGAGGAAATCTGATCCGGGTCGGAAAGAAAGAGATGAGGTCCGTCCCACTATCTACGTCAAGCAAAGGACAAGTTGTGCAAGCGATTCTTATGGTTGGCTAGAACACATACCCAAAGCTAGAGCCACATACTCCCAAACAAATACTCTCAAAACAAATAGGAGGGTCATAGGACGGCCAAACAGCAATGCGTAATGGACGTGTGACCATGATCGTCTTCTCCGTTGCAAAGTAAATAGGAGAAGACAGGAAGGTTTTGGAGATGGTGGATGCCGATCGCTTACGATCCTTGTCCCACAACCTGTGCTAATGCCTCCCTTAACCGTCCTTGCAAACAGCGCCTTCCTCTTTCATCTTATTCAATTTGATTCCGCTCAGTTGATGCTTTCGATCACCTTTCTTTTGAGCCACGGATGGCCGGATGTAGTGTTGTATGTAAGTGGCAAGGAATAGGTTGGTTGTTCATTCCTTTTCACACATGACGCGATAATGGCAGCTCTCTTTAAATACCGGATCAATGTCTTGTGTTTCATGTCAGAGCGGATGTATGCTTTTCGGGACATTAGGTTGAATTTTGATACTTAGGTGTTACTAAGCAATTCGGGTTGATAATGTTTACGTTGTCGCTAGCTTCAATCCGCACATCGAAGTTTTGTAGTTATATATTTGTTTGCGTTTGGAGGGCGGTTGCCGAATCAGATAGCTAGTGGAAGGGAAATGGACGGACGTTATTTTGGGTCCAGTCGCTTAGAGGTTTGGTTAGAAGGTGTTCCTTGAAGCTCTGGCTGCATATGGTTTCAGCGATAGGCCATCTACTCTTAGGGTAATATGCTTTATAGCTTCAAAACTTTCCTTTCTTCTTAATTAGGTCTTGGGATAATTTTGGTTGCTGAGCTTCATAAAGTTGGTTTTTGGAGCTCTCCAATTTCATTTTTTAACGCACGGGACATTGGCTCTGCGACTTGCTAGGTCGTCGTTTACCATACATATAACGTTTGTTAGTTTTTACATCTTATATGCCTACCATATCACCGCTTTGTGGAGTCATATATAGCAGGCCTTTTTCCCTCTTCTTGTTCGCTTTTTTCTGGCCCAATAAAGAACTTGGAATTCACTTTAGATCTTACTTTAATCTGGGCAAGAGAAATGGCAAACCCTAGTAGTGCATTCAACAACCATTGACACCAGCAACTTTTTACAGTTCGAAATGGCCTGTCACAAAATTATGCTGAGGGATTATTATCAGGGATAGCAACAAGTAGCAATAACGTCTAGACGGATTCTGTTTGTAAGAAGGATATTTCCAATTTTAGGGTTAATTTATATGTGCAATTTAATTCTCTTGGGGATTTCTATTTGGTTCAGTACATTTGGTTCTGACTGTGTATAGTATTCTTTGTTGGAAGCACATGTTCAAACACGTTTGCGGTGAATTGTTGGATTCCTAGCACCTTTTGAAGATCCTCTAGCAACTAGTGACTTATTGAAAGTTGATCATGCTTATGTCTCTGTTTTGTACAATTTTGCAGACATCTTGTCTGCAAGTGAAAACTGTTTAAAGTTTTTGTTTTCTGTATAAAAATCATCTGCAAGATTTGTGGCTCTTACAGTAAGGCCAAACTCATATTTATAGTGGCTGATTTTGAGCGCAGTTCTATACTTTTTCCAAGTTTTGATCTTCTTGAAATGCTTTGTAATAAGAAACTACAGATGTTTTTTTATTTATTGATTTGTCACACCATTTTTGGGTTTTAATGTTCACTCCTTTTTTCAATGATTTGAGTAGTTGCATTCGATTAGTGATCGCCTGACATCTAGCACGAGGAAGGTAGCATCCTTTTAATTCCAATGTAAAGGCTTACAAAATGATTTTCAGTATGTGAAGGTGACACGTTCTTTTCTCAAGGTTTTCTGTACCTTTTCTAGTCTCTAGGAGCTTTTGTAGTAAATTGTTATGAGCACAGAATAATCCGTACACTACTATGTGACTGGTCTTTTTGTCATTTACCTAGAAGTCTCATAGTCATTTTTAAGGTATAGTGTAATATTTTGTCTTTCCACATCATGAAATCCAGTTTCCGACTTTGTGGGCTCATCTGTATGGAACACAAGTCGTTCCATACGTTAGTAATGAGTTAAAATACTCTGTTTCGGCCTTCTTGTTGCAGAGAATAATTCAAAAGACACCTCTGTGCTTCCCTAATTTTCATGCTGATGGCTTGCTTTCGCCTCTGGCCCTGGAATTTCTGTGTAATTCTGCATTCATTTTAAGACGTGCACGGAAGGTGGTCGTGATAATTTATTAGGTATTCCTTCTTATCCGCTCTCCTATCGGGATAGAAGACTAGACCTGTTTGTGAAGTTAATTTTGACAGATGACCTGTTTGTGAAGTTAATTTGGCAGATTTGTATAAGTCAGTATTGGGAGCTTGATGCACGTAAAGCCGGCAATTAGTTCCATTGAACTTTTCAAATCAGCTTGACTATCATGATTTGCATTTTGATATGCGTTTCTTTGGCAGAGTTGTAGAGTCAGCCGAAGATCACAAGTGCTGTTGGACCTATGACGATAAGATAGAGCTGAAATTTGCTACACTGCTTATCTGAAATTTTCTATACTGCCACTAACAAAAAAGCAACAGATGGAAAACATAAACAAGAATAGGTAGATTTTATTTGTTCCATAGATATTGCCCCTAAGTTCCATACAAAACATGTTGTGTATGGCATACACAACAAGGTCGTTCCATACGCTATGGAAGTATATTCTGCATATCTTATTTGTTTTTGTTTTGCACTGGGATTTGGTTGTACATGCCGAGAATTGCTGTTGTAGTTTTTCATAGTGTTGGCAAGAAGTCTGGTGAGTTGCACCAGGTCGTGTATACACTCACTCACAAGTGCACGTGCGCGCGTGCAAGAAACTTTCCAATATATGAGAACGATGATGGTGCATATATGAGATGTGTGCTTCTGAAATGGAGTGATCATTAGGTAGATGTTTATATGTTGCAAAGTACTAATGCGACTTTCATGTTTCCACTCCTTTCTTGTGTGTTAACATAAAATCTGTTGAACGTACCGCAGATCTTTCTTGGGCTTCCCTCTCTTCATGCTATGGTCTCTAAATGCTTAGGAACTTCAAGCTGGACGTGTTGATTGGACGGGATGAATGGTGCCTATGCAAGTCAGATCTTATCCGATAAGCTTACTAAGCTTAACAATTCGCAGCAGAGCATTGAGAGTATCCAGAGACAAGAGGATGCCTTGTAGAAGTTGCTTTATATTTTCTGATTTGAGGTTATGTCAGACATCGTTTTTGTATCTCAGCCACCATTATGTTTTGTCTAGGTTTGAGCTTCATATGTGTGCTTCTTGTAATGTCTCACTGTAGAGTTGTTTCTAGATAGTAGCAAAGCTGCAAGCATATGGTCTAGAAGATAGCAAGGTTCGATGATGTAAGTTCCTATAAAATTTGCTCTTTTTCCTATAGGTGTTGAAATAAAGTGGCACTTATGATGAAGTTTCCTTAACCTATGAAAGCTTTATCACACTGGTGCATATTTCACCGAAAAAAAGCAAAACAGGTTGTGGAGACATGGGGCAAGGAGTTTGTTGCAGCTTCAAAAGATCAACAAGTGCCTCTTTTATACCTAGCAAATGATATATTGCAAAACAGTCGGCGTAAAGGCTTGGAGTTTGTGAATGAATTCTGGAACGTTCTCCCTGCATCCTTGAAAGGTGCTGTGGAGAGTGGAGATGAGAATGTTCGCACGACGATTTTTCGTTTGGTGAGTTGGTTATGTTTCAGTAATGTTTTTGTTAAAAGGTGTGAGTTGCTGTTTCTCTGAAGATTATTCTCCAGAAAGGACAGATAATATTGACTGGGAAAAAGCTTTATCTGTCAAAAGCTGCTGTTGCTTATTCATTTGAAGAGGGGCATTTTGCCAATTAAATCTGAGAGGCTCTTGAATGACTGAAGCATAGGCTCTACAGCTGTAAGGGTAATCTTCTGATCTGATACTGTGAACGGTCGCCTGCGTGTGTGTCTGTGCGTGCTCCTGTCGGGGGTGGGGGTGGGGATAGGTATGTTTTCTGGTTCAAGTGTTAATTGAACATGGATTTTTGGATCATGATATGAACCGGTTGGTTGGAGTAGTTTGGGTCTGTTTCTTTAGCCTTTTTGTAACTACTCTTTTCCGTTTCGCACTTGTCAGTGTTTCCATTAAACTACTCCTGAAAATACAAGCTTCAGGCAGTGATAGTAGATCTTTTGACTATGGGATATGAGCCAGTTGACCCGAAGTTGAGGACGATACATGTAGTCCATTGTGATGATTGGGTGGAGACATGTTCTTTTTAATATGACCATAGAGACTTCTAAAATTCTTGGCCAGGGAGGGGTTGGAAAGTGAGACTGGAGCATGCTTTTTGAAGTTCTTTGTCCCATGAAGATGACTTTTTGAGTTTCATAGTGATATAAGTCAAGTCATCTTTTCTTGTAGGGTTTTTAATATTTTGCATTGACACATCACAATGCTCTTGACACTTCTGAGTTTAATCATATTGCATTTTCCTTGAAAGTTTGGCTAGCAAAGCATGTAATAGCTATCTAGAACATGCAAAGATTTAAGATTGGA
Organism: Diphasiastrum complanatum; assembly: GCA_029204225.1. NCBI lineage: Eukaryota > Viridiplantae > Streptophyta > Lycopodiopsida > Lycopodiales > Lycopodiaceae > Diphasiastrum > Diphasiastrum complanatum. The sequence continues at coordinate 61,583,845 of CM055093.1, forward strand.
CCAGTCCTTTTAATCACATAATAGTGGACATCTGATTTCTCAGTAATAACCTACTTGGATTGCTACTTTCTTTGCCAGATTGATATATGGGAGGACAGAAAAGTTTTTGGAGCTCGTGGTCAAAGTTTGAAAGAAGAGCTTTTAGAGAAGGACGCCCCATCCAGCCTGGAAAATCATGGGAAACGATTACGTTCTTCTATTAGAATTGTAAGTGTAGCTAAGCCAAGAGTTTCCAGCTTTGTTTGAAGTTTTGAAGGCTTTTGCAATAATTAGCTTGCAGTGCTTGTTCAGCCATTAATTACTTCATTTATATTTGCTTGAAGACATAATGATTTGAGGTTTTTTGCTTGGCACAGAAAAGGGATGGAGGTATTTTGGAAAAGGTTGCAACAGCTTATCTTGCAGTGCATGAGGGTGTCCCTGAGGAGGAATCAACCCTTGCAGAATGCAGTATTGCCATTAGTCGAGTTGAAAGCTTGGGAAGAGAAGCTGGTGGTCAGATTGGAAACGGTACCTAAAAAATGCCATTCACTTTGTTGTGATAAGTGTAGTTTATCAGAAATAGTCATTCCAGCATGATATTTGTGCTACTCTGTTGGGGGCATTGTTTATCTTTGAAAGTGCTGAATAGGTGATTCGTAAGGATGCCTTTAGTTTATGCCTCCTGGTTGGAAGAGCCTTAAATAGGATGTAGGAACAATATCAAAGTAGAAGAATTCCAACATTTGAACATGGCTATTTGGTCAGTTTCAGAAGACAGCAAATTATTCTTTGTGAAAGTCATTATTATCAGCTTGCTCAAGTTAGTTATTTTTTAGGCATTGTTGTCAGCAGGGCATTTTCATCTGAAGCTTTTGGATAGGTGCACGATTATCAGATGTAGTTGTAACGATGAAAACTCAATTCATATAAGCAAGCTGCAGCCTGTTGTCATCATTCATTTTGATTGTTCATGCTAAGACAACATTAGCTGCATATTTTCCAGTTACCTAGTAAGGTCTGTATTTAAGAGGGTCGACTTATCTGGGGGAGTTGGCCTCTGTAGATGCTAGGCTGCATGAAGTCCTAGGTAGGTGCATTTGGTACTTTTGAGTTCTATTTCCATAAAATGGAAACTTTTTAGTTTTATTTTAAGATGGTGCTGGTTATTTGGAACTTATGTGTGCATTATACATAGTAAAATTTTGGAGAGTCTGCACACTGTCTTTCTCCTAGAATATTCACGTGTTAAAATACCTGAACTGTGTTGTTTCATTCGTTGAATCCATCAATGTTTTGCTCCATTGACAAAGGCTTTTGCTCAGAGATGTTGTGGCAAGGCTAGTTGGGACACTCAGAGATGTTGAGATGTCTCTCTTGGCTAACTATATGTTGCCAATCCTCTGTTTAGTCTAACTATACAGTTTGCATTTAGTTTTCAGTTTCAAAACTAATGCTCAATATGTTTTCAAAAGCTTTTGTAGTACCAATTTTGTCTGGGAAAAGTACATGCATTGTAGATACAGCTCATATGATACGAGTCTCAAACAAGAGTTGATGTTTTCAGGTACCGATCCTGCCATAGCAGATGAGCTGCAGCAGCAGCAAATGTTGATATCACAGTGTATCGAGCTTCTTGAAGCCACTGAAGCCAATCGTACCAAACTGGCATCACTTTTCAAGGAAGCACTTCATGATCAGGTCTGTTCAATCAAAGGTCAAATTTAATTCTTTTCAGGTTTGACGTGAATGTGATTTTTCAGAAGTTTGGTCCATGCTTTCTTTGGTTGAACCTAGGCTTATTATTTGAAAATTCTACTTGCAGGAGCGTAAATTGGTGCATATCCGTACACAGCTTCAGGTAGGAATGAAAAGAATAGTGGAAGTAGCATTGATGACGCAATGACAGTTATTGAATCCAACCAGCATTTTGTTTTGGTGCAGTTTAGTACATTTTCATGAACAGTACATTTTCATGAACATGGAGTTCTTGGTAATTTTGGCCACTTTACCATGCGCATATGAAATTGATTTATCTGACTTTTCTCTTTAGCACTAGTCTTCTTCACAGCCGAGTCTGCCCTTCACCTCCAAAGAAATAATAGGAACTGAGGATGTTGTTTCTTGGGTACATGAACCTGTATGAATGTACAAGAGCTGGTTTGGATGCATCTTCATGCAAGTGACAGCACACCTACCCCTGGTAGCTGATGATGTGAGTAGGATGCCATATAGTCCCTCCAACTATGCATGATGCTGTCTGTGGTCTAAGACTCTGTTGATGAGTTAAAAGATCTAAAATTTTGTGTCTTTATCGTAACATTCTGGTAGCATCTTAAAGATAGCATCAGTATATGTGTATATTAAATCTGTATCAAAGTTTTGGATTTGCCTTCTGTTTTCTTCTCTTCCAGGATGGCAAGAAAAGAAGACAGATTGTTCTTCTTTTCTTTGATCGGCATTCTAACGAGTGAAAAGCTCTTGCTTGTTGCCCCTTGGCAAAATGGCTGGGTATGCAGATCATGGTTTGGGAAGAGGGCGCAGATATTTCCTACTCATCTATGCTCAAGTCTTGTCTATTGATTTAAATATGAAGAGATGCAACACAGTCCATAGGAAGAGGTGTAGGTGTTCTTGTTGGGGCATCAAAGCTTTGTTCATTTTCCAGTTGTTGTTTTTTATTTATTGCTGTCCGATGAGTTAGTATGGTCTCTGTCTGAGACAAGATATTGGATTCCTATGGTCCTCGTAATGGTTTTCTTGGTCAATGGGAGATTGTCATTGTAAAGGATATAAGCACATAACCTTTTCAATTGTAATTTTGGCCGTGTTCCTTCAGACATCTACGCATGGAGCCTTCAAAACTTCTCACTGCAATAAAATGAATGAGGGCCCCTTGATAACTTGGATGTAATTTTGGTCATGTTCCCTAATACAGAACCCTTTAAGATCTCTTCTTGTTGCAGTACATTGGATGAATGGCTCCTTGATAACTTGTGTGCGGATTTTGTTGCAGAAAGCACAGGCTCAGGCTTCACATGCAGGAGCATTGCGGCAACGGCTGCTTACTGGTGGTTCAAGACTGGGTGAGCTTGCATCCTCATCACAATCTGGTCCAGAGTTTTCCCTGTCAAGGCAGACGACTGTAAGCCTTCATGAACATCGGTCTGCTTTGGAGAACGGTGGCCCTCGTTCTGCTTTTGTCGGCTCCTTGATGTCAACAGAGCCAATGTTTGGTAGCATGGTTGCTGTAGATACACAAAGCAACAAGCGAAAAGATGCAGCAGCAGAAGTGGCAGCAAAGCTTGCTGCCTCCACATCCTCAGCGGCAATGCTCACATCTGTATTGTCGTCGTTGGCAGCCGAAGAGGTTGCCGCCTCTTACAGTAATTCCTTGCCACTACAGAGCAGCCGAGTAGAATATTTTTCTGGGCCACCTCTCCAGGAAAAAAGACACAGGCTGGATAGTACTGCAGATGTGATGCTCAATTCAGATGCTAGTTCGTCCTACATGCAGCATCATCCTGCAGCTCCACATCCTCAGGTTGGATTACAGCTTCAACAAACTGCTCCAAATCATCTGACAACCATGCATCACCAACCTCCACCAATGCAACATCAGGCACACATACAGCACCAAGCTTCTTCAGTGCAGCCTCAATCAACACCACCTGTGCCACAGTACATGGGATACCGTTACTCGGGTGGTCCAGCACCCCTTCCATTGCAGAGTCCTCGAGTGTCGATGCCTCCTCAGCCTTATCCACCGGGCTTTGTCCCTGCACCATACCAACCACCTCAACCGCCTGGGATGGGTTTTTATGGTCAGCCGCCCTTGCCTCCTACTCCTGTTCCTCGTCAATGATTGGTCCTGAGTGACTATGAGAAAGCTCAGACTTGGAGCTGTTCTTTTGAACCTACAGGCAACAGATTATTGCCAGAAAAGGGATTTATTATTCATCCTGGTTGTGTTAACTTTCTCCAATTGATGCTAGGTAAGGTATAGTCCTCCATCTAGTCACAATTGCTTGAGTTATATCGGCAAACTAGCTGGAAGCAGTATTTAACCAAGTACTAACTTGGATGCTTGTGAGCTGTGCTTGCTGTTGACATTCGTGCTAAAATGGTGAGCCCACACAATCAACTGTAAGAATTTTAAATCTGGGGTCAGTTTAAGATGTCAAGAACATAAAAATTCGCAAACCCCAATGTTCTCCTAATCTCCAGAACTGCTTGACCAAAATATATAAAGATGAGTAACACTTCTAGCATTCAAGTTGCTAGATTCACAGAGAATGTTATAGTGGACATCTGACAAACGGATTTTTCTGTGTTCAACGACACCGCTTGGATTAGGCAGTTTTAGCAATACACTTATCTTCCTTCTGGTTAAGTTTTATCTATAAAATGTCACAGTTTACAAATCGATATTAGAAGAGTATCACCTTTCTGGACATTGTGATGTGCTCAAACCTGTAATGGCTGAAGCTGGGTTAGAAAGAAATGATTAACATGCCTCAATCTGGAAGCTAATGTGTTAAAAATCAATGACTAATGGCTAGAGAAGCCATGTGTTAGTTCATTCAGGTATTTCTACAACATTTGGTTACTTGTCTTCACCATTATGAAGACTTTGACAGATTTGCATCACTTGTTTCTTGAAAGAGCTTGTTTCACATAAGTGCCAATATTTCCTGTTAGTATCTGCTTGTACAAAATTTACAATCCAACAACTTGGGAGGCAATAAATCTTACCACAGTGTTTTTCCTTCTTTTCTTCAACAATGTGGAGTCAGGCCCCCCTTCTGGTCTAGGGCATTACAGCTAATTTCAGGACCAATTTTTGAGCGTAAAAAAGATTAAGATGTCTTCGAAGTGGTAACATGATCTTTCAAAGTAAACCAAACCTCAAGTTTGAACTTCAAGCATGCACTAATATTAGGCTACATAGTCAGCAAAACAAAACCTCAACAGAATCGGTACTGTAGATGCTTTCATGATGGACTCCAGTATTTTTGTAGGCATTTTTTATTTTTTTCCGTTGTGACAATATCAAAGGCATTTAGAAGGCATGTTTCATACATCTAAGAGATAGTTGACCAGTTTTCATGGCCTATATCTCAAATCCAAGAAGATATTGTCGTGTGGTCAGGATTGTTAGTTGGGCTCTAGTAGAATTGATAACGTTAGTTACCACCATCAGTGCTATAAGGACCAGAGACTTAGCAGTTGCCACGAGAGGTTTAGAGTCAAGACATCAATCTATATTAAGAGTGAATAAAACATGGATTCTAGTAGTAACATGATTTATACAACTCTAGTGTGCTATTAAAACAAAATCTGGACTAGGACTATCATGACTGGATTAGGGTTACGAAAATTGCCCCTTCAGATTGAGTAAAATATTTAGTTATGGAAGTTACTTTGGAATTTCACCTTTTCACCCAAAAAGTATATGCCCACCCTTCAAAACATAGGGTTGGTGGGCCTTTGTTCTCTGTCCCAACAACCATCATGATGTTCACCCACCTAAAAATTCAAATTTTAAGCGCTCCCAAAAAATAGTGGCCTTACAATAGTGGAGATAAATAAGGGAGTAGCGTCCCCAACATCTTCACTTATCCCAAGTCAGCATTTTTTATGCCAAGTCATTTGCCACATGGGGGCTTTTGCTTTCTTGTGTGAAATGGGGTAATGGCCTTCCTGTCTTTTCTCTCCAATGAGCATTGAGTTTATTGACAAATTGACATGCCTTAAGGCTATGTGTGAAAACACCCTTAAGGTCTAGACCTTGGTGGAGGGCTCAAATAGCGTGCATGCATGCATGTTTTGAGATACTGTTTGCATGAGCAAGTTGGTTTCTAGGCATGCGAACCTCATTATTTGCATGTTCTCTGATTATGTCACTTGCATGTCTTGTAATAGTCGAGGCCAAAGGATTGATTTTACATGAAATCCAGTCACTTTTATGCAAGAACAGGTCAAGCTACGTTTTTGGTAAACAATCGCAAATTCAGAAAACTTGCTGCTGCTGACAAGCAATAGTTGAGGCCATAGGCTCGATTTTGCATGAACTTTTATGAAAGGATAAATCGAATTTCTGGTAACTAGTTGCAAACACAAAGATTTTGTGTTGTTGTTGTAGACAAGCAATAGTTGAGGCTAGAGGCTTGATTTTGCATGAAATCTAGTCGCTTTTATGCAGGGATAGATCAAAATTCGAAATTGTTCAGGAATCAATAGTTTTTGTTTTCTTTAACAGCCATTAATAGTGTCTCCCCAACTGGGGTGAATTTAGAATGAGCAATACAAATCTCATTCTTTCGAAAATGCCTCAGATAGTAACCAAGTCCACTATCCCTCTGGAATGAGAAAACATGTTGTTTGTAACCACCTCAGTGTGCAAATTCATCAATTACAAGTGCATTTTGCAATAGATAACAGTTAAAAAAAATTGCATTCACATTCAGGAGATAACAACGTTCTTAGACATTGAAGTAAAAACACTTACATATTCTTCATCATCGGCTGCACCCAGATCCAGATTATCAATATTATGACCTCCTACTGAAGAAGAGTCATCTGTGAAATGTATTGACGATGGACGAGGGAAGCCCATCTGGATTGAATTGCCATGAATTCTTCTTCAGATGGCATGTTTCGTCCATGCTCAATAAAATCTGACAAAGCTTTCGTCAGACATTCTTCATCCGTCAAAAGTCCTTCCTCGTCATCGTAGTCCATTTTAGGCACCAAGTCTTCGGTCTCAAAATCTATAATGTCGGAGAATTCAGAAATTGCGCCGGATAATAAACAAAGCACCTCATCCTCACGACAGTAAAAAAACTTACACAAATCAGTTGTAGTAATATATATATCGTCATTTATATGATACACAGACAAATTGAAAAAAACATTTAGTTTTCAAGGGGTGTCAATAAGGAAGGACTACTGTCTTTGAAGGATGATGGAACTGAGGATGAGCCAATCTGAGGATCAGAAGCTACAGCTTCCTCATCATCCTAGATCTGAACTAACAAAAGAAGTATAAGCCTAGTTTGGTATTCAACAAAACGACATTTTCTCTTATAGACAACACACATCGTAGAGCTCCTAAATTGTTCAAACAATCTAGCATACATCTTATCCAGTCTCTGCTTGAACTGCGGGAAGAAATGGACAAGATCAGTATAATGCATGAACGAGAGAGGACCTATGGAGATAACAAGGATATTGACTATATCTCTAAATCTAACATAGTGGTCGTAAAGTACTTCGGCATTGGGTTGCACAATCTTGAAAACATGTAGGAAATGGCAAAATAGGAAATAAAAATAGTCTAAGTTCTCTGAAATTCCAAACTCAGTAAAAAATGCACTAACGGCTAGCTCTGGAAGACGACGCCATCGGTCTCAGGCAAATATCGCATCTGCGCGCGAGGTAAACAAACTGGAAAAAAAGTGGTTGTTAAGAACGTGCACATGAGCGATATGTACGGAAATAGAACTTGGAATATCGCACTTGTGCACACATAAACCACTAGCTACAAGAGAACAAACAAGTAGCACGCACAATAGCGATATAAGTGAAAATTGAAAAAAAAACAAAAATCGGGCTGCGTGTCTTTTATAGGTTATTTTTCACACATGCGAGTCAATAGTCAACGAAACACGTGTCGCCTTCCTATTCATCCGTATTATAACACGTGTGTGACCTGATAGCTTGACACGTGTCTCAAGCTCATTGCATCAAATATCGACATGCGGCACAATCATGGCGACAAGATGTCCGTTCGCACGTGCGAGCCATGAGATGAAGGACTTCATCCCCAAGACATTTTTTTGACATTTTTTTTTTTGCGTTGCCTCCTCACGTATCGGTCTTCTGCGACACTTGTTCATCCCATTTCATAGCTAGAACACTACTTGAACACATAAGCGAGCTACCGTATCGTCCTATCGCTTCTCTGTGACCACTGTTACACCAGTCATGCTCATATCAGTCATATTGTGCACAAGTCCGATATCCCAATATTCTAGCTATATGGATAGGAGAAAGTAGATGAAGAGAGATTTTTTCTCTGTTGGTTCTTCCTCTTCTTTCCCATTGCCTTGAATCCTGCAAGGCGAATGAGAAGGCATAACCGTAGTAGGCAGTTATCTAATATTCAAAAATATCAGAGGTCAACCAACCTCCTTATTCCCAAAGCACTCTTTTACCGTAGTGTTTGCCAGATTACTAGGGATGATCTTGGCAGTTTTGTTCGGTTCACACTCACGACACTTCAATGACTTTAAGAGGTTGCTGAGGATTAGCAGAGCCTACGTTTTGAAGACTCTTTTTTGCTAGCCATACATGCCAAGCGAGTTACTATAATGCCAAAAGATTTTCAACTGCTATAAGGGATGCGAGATAGGTACTCTAGATTACATAAGGGTGACCCATCTGCACCCATACCCGATCCCTTAATAGGATAGACCTCTCTACCAAGAGGCCTAGGAAGCAGCCAGCCCCCAAGAGGGCCTCGAAGAAAGTTAGAAGGATGGATATCCCAGTTTCTCCTTCGAGTGAAAATGTAGATAATGCGGCACTGGTTTCAATTGTAACTATAGCAATCCAGTTAATCCTGTAGATACTACTCTTCAACCTCCTCCTCCTCCTCCTAAAAAGTTTTACACATATATAGATTTAGATGAATATATGAAATTTGAGAGTGACATATATGATGTTGTAGAGCATTCCTTTTTGTTTCAGATTAGAGGAACTTGATTTTAGTATAAATTTTAGGACTATTGATTGTTTGGATCTGAAAAATAGGCGGGCTTCTATCATTGATCCTATGATAGAGTCCGAGGTTCAACTCTTGCAATTTGACATTGCAAGGGATTCGAGGATGGTTGTTTAGCGAGCTTTTTGGCAACTTTGGCAAGCTTTTTGGCCAAAAGAAAAAAAAAAATCAAAAAGTACAATGATTTAGCTTTATTCACTTGATTGAGTATTGATTCTTTTGTTGTCACTATATCAAACGAATGGGGAAGAGCGACAGAGTCCGTGCAACTTGAAAATCACCATATGTATAAGTTTTTGAAGTTTACTGGAGCTTTTCGAATGGTCAGCCAGGCTTGGTCATGTCCTCGAAGTCCGTTCTCAAGTCCACGGACGCCCCAGACAAATTGTCTCTTTGATGTACGTACTATTAGTTCCTACAGGTTTTCCATGTCATTGCCCACTGGCCAAAACTTACTACAGAAGAATACGACACCTGGAGGACAAATTGGGCCGTAAACCCTAAACTTGGAAAACTAGTCCTTTTAAGAAGACCTACTTGCAATGCTTTCGTCACATAGGGGGTTTTTGGGCAAATGGCCTCGGATTCGAGTGTGACGGGGTCCATGCTGTTCTGCACAGAGACTGCAGCCTTCGCCCCCCCCCCGTCACAAGATTTTGAATTCTATCGGAGCTAACATACCATTCTTAGTCCCCACCTAGCCACATGTCCCCGGAGCCCCTTCCCAGGTCCAACTTTCGATGAATGTCCTGGGCAAAGCAAACTGTCTCTCCGATGGACGTACTGTTAGTTCCTGCAGGTTCCCCATGCCGTTGCCCACTGGCCAAAATTTACTACAGAAGAAACTGTTACTTGGAGGACAAACTAGACCTAGAACCCCAAATCTTAAAAGTAGATTTTTCATAATGTTGCCCATTGGTCGGGACTTACGATGGAGGAAACCGAAACTAGGAGAACAAACAAATCCGTAAACCTAAATATCAAAAACTCGTCCATTTTTAGACTGCACTTGGGGGTTTAGAGTCAAAAGGCCTCAGATTCGAGTTTGACGAGGTCTGTGTTGTCCTGCACGGGCACCCCATATCCCTCGGAGCTATCTGGTCAGTCTCAGGCACCGACCAGCCTCATGTCTCTGAAGTCCCTTCCCAGGTCCACTCCTTGTTCGCGATTCCTTGTGATGTCAAAGTTGTAGAGTTAGAACGACATATGTATCGTTATACGACATTATCCAATATACATGTGTGTGTGTGTGTACGTAGTACGGTGTTGTTGAAACAATTTGCATGTATGTAGATGCAATGTGGTGTGTAATGTGTTTGGGTGCCATGAGATGGCTCTTCTAGATTTGGAGTTCCCACACCCTTGTTTTTGTCCACAGTTGGCGTTTCTGGTGTGGTGAGGATGAACCCTGCACGCACCAACTCATCGACCTCTTGTTGTGAAAGATTACTTCCTCTCGCAATCGGCCATACGTTTGGCACTTTAAGAGCCAATTGAAATATGCTCTTGCTAGGCACCCACGTGTGTGTGTGTAGTCATTTGTGCAAAACCACATGAGCTATTGTGTGGTTCCATTTGCATGACCCATAGAATGAAGGTGCAAGAGCACCTCTTCCATATGTAGCAATAGGACGTCCACAGAGACCCTGGCTTGGAACCATGCCAAGGCACTTCACTTTGCTATTTGGCTCCGTTCTTCTTATCGCCCATAAGAATTTGTGTACATCCTGCTCAGTTGCTCTCCCATCTACCATGCCTGGCAAATCGAGTTTGTCTTGGTCTACCATGGACACCTTTGCCAACAGAATTGGATTCGTGTGATGAAACCGGGGAAGAGAGATACAATGAAGAGATTGAGATCATAGTGGAACTTCACCTCCAAAAATGAATACGATGCTTGCAAATCCCTGGTAGTGGCTGGTAACTATCAATTGGCAACTCAAACAACCAGCAAAGCCAGGAAAAGGTGAGAGAGCCACTTTAGGAGCACTTTAAGCGAGGACGGACTAAAAAAACTGGCTGGTAACGTAAGACCAAACAAACGTATCCTTGTGAAACAAATATCTCAAAAAAATCTCTTGTGACGTAGCCATCAGTGGCCATAAAACGCCCATAAAAAGTATTGATGGCCATGCCATGCCCATTAAACGTATTGATGGCCACGTCATGGCCATACAATGAATGACATTTAATGTCTCTCATTGATAATCATGAAGAGGTATGGGTGCTTGTCGTGCACTTTAATTTCATAATAACTCCACTGCCTAGCTACTTCTCTAGCTGTCAATTTGGGTATTCCACACACAACACCAAGGCATAAAGCACGACCGTTTGTCCATTTGCCCATCCACTTCTCCACCTCGGGTAGTCGTAGGCAAGACTTTAAGTGGTTTGGGTTATGTTAGGGTTAGGGTTTAGGGTTACGTTAGGTCTTAGTGGTCCGTTAGGGCTTGAGTTACATTCATTTGCACAACATTTGGTGGGACAGAGAGAGAGAGAGTGACAGCCAGACGGAGTTCCAACTATAGAGGGAGTTCGAAAAGAGGGAGAAAGCCAAAGAGAGGGAGAAAGCCAAAGAGGGAGACAGCGAGACAGCCAAAGAGAGAGTGCGAAAAGAGGGAGACAGCCAGAGAGGGAGTTCAAAGAGAGACAGCTAGAGAGCGACTGAAGTGAAGCAGGTATTGTGATTGTCTATTTATATCAGATGCTCGTCTTTGCATTGTTGTCTAATTCATTCACTTCAAATTTGCTTTCATCCATTTTTTTTTTCCTCTGCCTATCGTCGTCTGATTCTGATGTGCAAAATGCTACCATCATATAATATAAGTGGCAACAACAGCACACATCAGGATGTGTGCTCCTGAGTGTGAGATACTTACTGCTAGCACCTCATCGGTCTTTTATTCGTGATGGATTGTCTGCCCGTCTCCATTAATCTGCTTTAAACTAGCTACATTTGGCTCCTCTTGCGCTTTTGATGCAGACCCTCTTCAGGACTACTATAACTCGCCTGAATCATGCGTTGGAATCAGCGTTGGCAGATCGGTAGATCAATCAATGAGCATGACCAGAGATTCCCTCATGTTTTTTGTTGTCAACGAGCGCGACCTGTGAGAGAGTGCTTTTCACAAAATGCATTACATTGTATCTTCTGGCTGGGGCAGGGCACCCCTCGCGAGGGGTGCCCAAGAAAAAAAATTTGCATTTTGTGAGCCATCTTTGGGTAATATAGAAAAAAAAAAAAATTCAGCAATTTAGTCAACATTGAAATTAGATGGGCCATTGCAACAAGATAAATCTTCACAAAACAGCTCAAGCTCAATTTAGAAAAGCATAATAATAAGAATAATAACCTCATAATTGATCTAAATGATTTTTTGAAAATCTATGCATTAGATTGTTTAGGCAAACTATTAAGAAACTTTGGACATGTAGTACTAGTGTCTTATTTTTCTAGAATTTTGATGATCAAAACTTTCGGTGGAAACTATGCAAAAGAAAATATGATTTTCATAAAAGCATTTGACCATCAAAAATCTACAAATATGAAGGAAAATCTAAAACTAGAAATATTGAATAGTATATGATAGACTCATGTCAATGTCTTGGAAGTATGTAATGTCCTAGCATAGTAGAAAAATATGTGAATGCTACATGTGACTTTTACTAAACATCCTTATGTGTGCCACTAATTGATTCCTGTTAACATTAGGCTACAATTTTCAAATATTGTTGTTCCAATTTTTAAATATTACAACCTAGAAATTACAGATATATTATACATATATGATATCACCACTATTTCACATAACTCCACAATCAAACCATTGTCAAGCAATTGTCTTACACTAAGCAAGTTCTCAGTGATACTAGGAATGTAAAGTACTCCATCAATCTTGATCTTCCTTGAAGATCCCAAGCATAAAGGTATGGATCCTATGCCTTCTACCTTACAAGCATAATCATTTGCTGTAAAAATTGACTTGATAGGTCCATCATAGGTAGATAAGTTTGAGAAATACTCCCTCTTACTTGTCATGTGGGAGCTAGCCCCACTATCTATCCACCAAGGGTCTTCACCTCTTATGCTTGAAGATGAGAAACTTGACATCATGAGTGAATCCTCATGAGAGCTCTCCTCTTCCTCTTGGCCTAGGTTTGCTTGACTTTGAGATTGCTTCTTCTTGAAGCACTCTGAGTCACAGTGCCCCATCTTGCCACAAAAGTAGCATTTGATCTTCGACTTATCCTTCTTTGGCTTGCTCGAGCTTGGACTTGAAGATTCTCCTTGATCTTCACCTTTGACTTGGTTCTTCTTGAATGCAGCACCCTTGTCTTTGGATTTGCTCTTGCTCTTGGTGAAAAGAGCCTTGTCATCTCCATCATTGAGGGAGAGCTTCTCCATCCTTGACTTGATGTGAGTTCTCCTACTTTCCTCGACCATGAAGACTCCTTGGAGATCTTCAAGTGAGGGCAATTTGTCCATAATTGCATAGCCTTGCACTAGGTTAGCAAAATCCACACTCAAACCATTCAAGATTAGTTGAACAAGTTCACTTTCCTTAATGGAATCTCCTATGTAAGCAAGCTCCTTGTTTAAGTCCTTAACTCTCAACACCTATGAATGTCCACTCTCTCCTTTAGCTTAAGTCTAAGAATGACCTATTACAGTACCAAAGATAAGAATCTACCTTCCTTTTGATTGATTGAAAACTATTCCTTGTGATAGACTCCACAAATCGAGTAGCATCAATATGATGAAAGTGCAAAATATTTGTTATTTTGATCCAATTGATAAGAGATGACCACAACTCATATTTTGAAGCTAAAAAGCTTGTAAATAAAAAATCATTAGATTCCTCTTCACTCAAATTGATCAAGACTTGAAGGTACTACTCATAGATTATGTCTAGATAGCAATCAATGCTTAAATTGCATCAAAATCTATGATTCTAGCATGAAGTGAAGCTCATTTCTTGGAATGGCTCTGATACCATGATAAAAATGTAGCAAAATAATCCCATTTTATCCTAGAAATGATGGAGAAAGCACCTACTTAAGACCCAAACAAGATCTAGAAGCTAGATTACTAATCAATGCATTGATTCCTAGCTTATCTTGGCTTGAACTCCATGAATTAGCTCCAAAACTCTTCACACGTGTGAAAGTATGACCTGCTGTTGCCTGTGTACTGTACTTGCAACTCCAAACTCATTCAATCATCGCAAAAAATCATATGCCAATAGCATTCATCAATCAAATCATAGACTCAAACTAGTCAAAAAGGAAAATCTCGATTTTGCTCATAATTAGATGGAAATCCCATCACATATTTATATATGTAGAGCTCGGATTTGAGCATATTAGGGCTTCTATGTATTCATCATAACCTAACCCTAACATCTAACCTAAAGATCCACTTGATTCACCCTATTTAGGGTCAATGCCTCGAGATCCAAAAACAATGAGAAAAATGCTATTTTTAGCTCCTCCTTTTTTTCTACCCTATCTATGCACTCTTTGGACATATCCCAAAGGTACCATTTCAAAGCTAGGTTAATGATTTGACTTAGAATAAGGTATCCTATGCTTTTGGCACGTGTGACAAAGCCATGTGAGGCGTGTGCTATTGCCAGGTCACATAAGAAGCCATATGCAAGATCTTCCATCAAGACGTCACATCCTTTGGAATTGGTGCACTCATATGTGCATTTTTCATCATGCAAAAGCAAGGGATGATCCTCTTGTTTTGTTACATTTATTGATGATCACACAAGATACACCTGGTTTTATCTATATCTTCAAAATCCATGCTCAATGATTATTTTTTCAAGTTCAAAGCTTATGTTGAGAAGCAACTCTCTTTCAAGATCAAAGCTTTGAGATGTGGTGGAGGTGGAGAGTACATCTCAACAAATTTCTAAGTGAGCAAGAAGGCATCAAAGGGAGTTCTCTTGTGTCTATTCTCCTTCTCAAAATGGGGTGGCCGAGAGGAAGAACAAATCTTTGTGTGAGTGTGCCAAAGCACTTAGAATTGAAGCATCCTTGCCTAAAGATTTTTGGGGAGAGGCTATCAATTGTGCCAACTATCTATGCAATAGACTCCCTCATCTTGCTCTTGGAGGAACAACACCATATGAAGTTTTATTCAAGAAGAAGCCTAAGGTTGATCACGTTAGAATCTTTGAAAGTATTTGCTTTGCACATGTTCCTTAGACGAATTCCAAAATAAAAAATGACTCTGTGTAAAGATACTTTTAATTTTTTTCTTTAGTTTCGATCACCACCTGGCCCAATCAAAATAGACAAATTTCAAATCTACGGAATGTAGCTCAAATAAACTAAAAAATAAAAATATATTACAGCAAACTTTGAAATTTTCCCCGGGCAGCATAGACGTATCCCATTGGTAAACTTCTCTGTCTGCGACACCTGCTAATTTGCCTAACAAATTTATTTAACTATGTTGGTTAGTATAATGAAAGTTGTTAACTAGACTAGTTACAATTATAGAAATATAGTATGCATAGTAATTGTGACTACTGTGTCATTCTCATGAGATTAAATGTGATACGAAAAATTGAATTGAGTATCATATCAGAGAGATTTTTGGCGCCCAAGCTTTGAAAATAGCAATGGGAAGGAGACCAAGATCTACAATTGAGTATGTGATTCTTTACAATGAGAAAGATGATGCTGATAACTGGAAGCCAACAAATATATGAAAAATTCATGGGTGTTGCTGCATCCATCATCAAAGGGCAATTTCTGACAAAAGAAAAGGGCAAAGATGACATACAAATTTTATTGGAAAGCAAAAAATTTGGAGTTTAAGACAACTCCCGGAGGTCACTCTACATGTTCATATGCATTCAGAAATAAAAGTACAAGATATCAATCCTCATGATCATCGAAAATGTAACTGTAAATATATCAAAATGTATGCACTTTACTGCAATCATAGGTGTCTTTTGATAGACGTTCTCAAATTACGATTTAAATTATTCAACATTTATCTTGTTTCAGATTTATATCCGTCAAACATAAGTGAATGGAGGCCAGCACAATCATTTGCAAGAATATTGGATGTGATTCACACTGATGTTGAAAGTTGCAATACAGAGAAAGAAGTCCAAAGGAGCTTGGAGATAATGGTATATATTTTTATGAATCTTCATATACATCACAAACGGATGGAGGTTTCGACAAGCTTGAAGCAATTTCATTGCCAAGTTTTCAGAGTGATCAGTGGCCTATTCTTGACAGTATTGTTTCCGAATCCTTCAGATGCAAGCTACTCTTGGATGTTAGAAATGCCATGAAGATAAGTACAGGTTCGAAAATTGTTCACCTAAGTTGGTTTCTCTCATTGCATATATTTGTTGATTTTTTCTTAAGTGCAAGTGTTCGAAGGACACCAATTTTATTTGTTTGCAAGGATTTATCAGATGAGATTTTGTTAGATCTCATGGATCAAGGTTGAGATAGTAAAACAAATAATGATATAGAATGTAGATAAAAAAAATTTATCAATGATCTTCCGTTATCACATCGAAAAACACATGCTCAGTCTCACATTTAGCTATCAGAGATTCAAGAAAAGTGATGGTAAATGACAACCACTAGATATAAATGGTCAAATAGACCAAAATGAGATAAGCATCATACACAAGGAAGAATATTTTACTATGATTGAGTTGGAAGAACATTGGAGCCTTGATTATATCAAAAGCAGAGCTCATGCTATTACAAACCAATCTACCCACTTATTTCAGATTCATCATCAACGGAAGACTCATAAGTACTATATGTTTATCGCCAGTTTAAAATAGTACACACTAAAGGAAAATGACATAATTTTCAATGACACACTCACTAATATTTTTCTTGTTACAGTTGCAAAAAAGACAAGAGTTGATAATGATCTACTTACAACAATCACCATTGTGTTAGAGCAATAGATTCAAATACAATTCAATAAAATATGTGCATAGACTCTTTCATTTAGTAAATGAAAGCCCAAGTTGGGCATCAATACATGTTTATTGGGCTCCCAAATTCAATAATTTGGAGCTGCATTTGATATATACTTGTATTTGGTGAGTGGTGTGCATCCACTAAACAAACATTATGCCAAGGTGTCCTTATTCTCCTTAATGAACTGAAGGAAAAAATTGTTGAGAACTAAAACTTCTCAGCTTGAATTCCTTGGATTTTTTAGCGATTGACAGCGAGCTTTTTGGTGATTTGGGGAGCTTTTTTTAGGCATGTTTTTTTGTTGGCAATATTAAGCAAACAAAACAATGGAAAGTGGTAGACATCTAGAGGAAAGATATGTAGTGGCAATTTTTCTGAACAGTATTGGCATACATATAGCATAATTACATACATGGAGGTAAGCTGTATGGGATGTGTGGGTCCTACGATTGCAATATTGCTAGCTACTTCAATGAAAAATGCATGTGTTTATAAGAGAGATAAATAATCAATAGAATAGTAATTGCTAACAATATTATTCTTCTAAACGTGAGAGTCGTTTTTAGTAGTCATTAGAAGAATTCAAGGCGAAGTTACATGTGCACAATATATTTCTTCAGAAACTGGCAGGCTGGTAGACAATCTTTGGAGAAGACCATTGTTGAAGCCACAGTGCTACATTAAAATTTATTATTGGATTGTTTTATATCAACTTGCTACTTTCTGAAGGGGAAAATTAATAGTTTCATTTTTCAGGATGAATCGTAGCTTTCCAAGTTCTAAGATTCAAATCCAAGAAATCATGTTGCATGGACCAAACAAGCAGGCCCTTCTAGTCATCAAAACTAAGTTCGTAGCTCATATCAGTATAGTATTAAAAAAAATTTATGTTCAAGTGGATTTTAAATGCTTGATGTCAGGTGACCCAGAGAAAAAGGCTAGAAGATTCTTCTAAATAGAAGGTTTGGTTGACAATCAAGAACCAAGCAAATAGAAGGGAAAAAGAACCAAGCAAATAGATATAACTTCATAGTTGTTTGTTTGACATGCTTATACACCCAAAAATATGGACAAAAACTGATTATGGGATTAAACACCCTTGGCAAAGAAATTGTTTAGTAAAAAAAGTTGGCCAACACAAAAGATGACAATAACATGTATTCAAATGACAGTAATGTGCGTTCATTTTGCAACCTCAAATTGCTAATTACTATTAGTTTCAAGCGTGATATGTTCTGACAAAATATTCTCTAAAACTGGCACTAGGAATTATTAATGGGCTCAAGAAAGTCACGAAACAATTCTAAGTCGCTCTCTATGCCACAACAGTGCCTCCCTGACTCCCTTGTTGTCCGTACAAGCCCCCCGGTGCCAGCATAAAGGTCTATGATCCTACATTCTATATTCTTCGGTTGTGAGTGTCAATCGGTCAATTCCCCACGTCTTCTCTGAGATCAATCGATAAACTCGTCCTACAAGATTAAATACAAGAGAGCAATATAATGTACACAAATGAAACATTATATTGCATTTAACTAAGAAAATAGATAACAACGCTAGACAAATGTACCTTCAAAACAAGTTGTGCCAAAACAGTCATGGGCACATTGTACCACGAATCTCTCGATCCCATGTGATCTCTATGCATCTCTGTCTCGATCCACACGCGGATTTCCGATGACACTTCTAAGGAGCGTATCTTTATCGACAACACCAAACTTTTGCAGCATGAATATATCGTGCGCAACATTATGTGCTCGAGTAAGCCTGGAAATTACAAAAGTGGATGGTTGCAGTTGAAATATTCCAAGCGTGGCAAATATATCAAAAGAAAGAGCTCAACACACTTTTTGCATATAGGGCCCTCACCTGTTGATTGTATGCAGGACCAACAATAGCTCTCCGTCTTGCTTTGGAGACCCATCAAGAAAACTGCAGGCCACGCAAACATGCATTTCTTTGACATTACGAAATTCTACATGCATGTTCACATTTAGTACCCAATCATTAATGGCCACAAAACATCCATAAAGAAAAATTGCTTCTGTGTGTCATTTTTATTTTTTTGAATATGTCTAGAGCGGTATGTTGCAATGATAACCAACAACATCTCTTGTTCGCTTGCCATTGAGGTTGAGTTGAGCAAGGAATGCCACAACTGGACCTTAACATGTATCTCGAATTTGGCATCTGCATCAAACTAGAAAAAATTAGTGGTCCATACAACCAAACATATAATATCTATTTCGATCTAACATGCCAAAACAATAGAAAATGTCTCTTTGCAAAGCATAGTTGACAATTTACTTTCATAAAACCTAGAGATTATATACATAAGGTTTTACAGCCTGCAACAAAACATAACAACAATACCACAACACCAGAAAATCATGAGTCTTGTAAAAACTTTAAAGCTAAACTTTGGCACAGGCATCATGGATGCCTAAACTTTGGTGAGGTCTCTTTAAGAAAATTATATTTTTTGACCCTCGACAACTTGAAAAAAAATTGTGCAAAGGTCAACTTATGGCCAGTATGTAGTAGTCCTTTTGCTGTGTTGTTGCTACATCTATCTTCTGGTTGGCTAGGCACTTAGCTATTTATTATTTGTTCAAAAGAGTGGGCATTGTGAATGCATCCATAGAATGCCATTTTCTTATGGACACCTTACATGTGCCTAAAATAATGAACTGATGGCAAAACCTTTTTAAATACACTACTTTCACAAAGAATAGAAAATTAGAAAAAGCAATTTCAAACTTATATATCAATTTGTGATATACAAAACTGATCCACTACAAAAGAAAAAGAATTTTTGTGTACTCGTACTCAAACCTTTTTGGCCTTTGAATTGAGAATGCAAAAGGTTTGTTGTTGAAGGCTTTGTTTTCTGTCAGTCCTTTTGCTCTTTATGCCTTTGAACACTAAGCATAAGAACATTCTAGTTTAAAGATTACAGCCATTGCCAGCCAAAGATAAAAATTGAGATCATAGATAGAGAACTCTAAAGGTAAGGAAAAGAATAAATCAATCGAAATTGAATTTAGATATATTTGTACATGTATCTAACTTTACATTTGTAAACAATTTAGCCCATCTTTCAACATAGATCTCATCCTTGCTCAAGGGATTTAGAAGAGAGTTGAGAGATTGGAGCCAAATGTTATTAGCATTTCAAAAACATATATATTTTTGAATTGCATGCGATTAAGTCAATCAAAAATCCTGACTAAGGAGGAATACAAAACTACTAATGCATCAGGGGCATTTTTTCGCTACAAGATGCGTCATATACGATACGCATATTATTTTTAAAGTTGTAAGCATAGAGATATTCTAATAGATTTTTCTTGGTTTTCTCAACACCATCAATGTTATCACCACTAAGGATGATGTCATCTACATAAATCAATAAAAGTACAATGCCATTTACATCATACATTATGTATAAAGTTGGATCGTATTCACTTTGAGTGAATCCAATAGAAACTAAGAAATCATGAAGTCTTGAATTCCAAGATCTTGATGCTTGCTTCAAACCATATAAGCTCCTTTGAAGATGACATACTTTACCTTCGATCCCGAGCTTGATGAAGCCTTGGGGCTGCTCCATGAAGATGTCTTCTTCCAAATAACCATTTAAGAATGCATTAGAAACATCCATTTGAAAGAGCATCCAACCAAAAATGTGAAGCAAGTGCGAGAAGTAACCTTATTGTGACCATCTTGGCCATGGGTGCAAAAGTTTCTTAAAAATCTATGCCCTTTGCTTGAGCATATCCTTTGGCAACTAACCTTGTCCTGTGTTTGCTTACACTTCCATCCATATTGAGTTTTAGCTTAAAAACTCATTTACATCCAATCACATTCTTAAGAGGTCTATCAACAAGGATCCATGTGCCATTCTCCATCAAAGCATTATATTCATCTATCATAGCTTGAAACCATTCCTTTGAACTCAATGCATCTTCTACACATGAAGGTTCTTCAAAACTTGAAATGAGTGCAAAGGATGAAGATGGATTACCCTTGGCTTGCTTCCCCTTGTCTTGGTATGTGGGCCTCAATGGCTCCATTCTTACCCTTGATGATCCTCTTGGAGTGATTGATACACTTGGCTCTAGCTCGTCCTCAAGATCTATGACATCTTGATCCTCGGCCACCTCCCTCTTGATAGGTGATTTGATTGAGCCATCAATAAGTTTATGCATATTATTCTCATCAAAAATAATATCTCTAGAAACCACAAACTTGTTTAAAAATGGAATGTATACCTTATATCACTTGCTTCCTTTGCCATACCCGAGCATAATACCTTTGATTGATGATGAATCTTACTTGGTCCTTTTCTCCAAAGGTGTATGCATATAGCAAATGCATCCAAACACCTTTAAGTCCTTGAGATTTGGCTTCCTCCCATACAAGACTTCAAAGGGTGTTTTGCTTTCAATAGAGCTACATGGAACTCTATTCATCAAATGGTTAGCACAAGTGAGAGCTTCTCCGCAACAAGATTTTGGTAAACATGCATCAATCCTTAAGGCTTTAGAACATTCTCACAATGTCCTATTCCTCCTCTCGGCTACCCCATTTTGTTGAGGGGTGTAGGGACAAGATAATTCTTTTTTAATCCCTTCTTGATCACAAAAATCTTTAAAAGCATTGGAGATATATTCTCCACCATTATCACTTCTAAAAATTTTGATCTTGTGATCAAGATGCTTCTCAACAAATGCTTTGAACTTAAGAAAGCTTTCAAATACTTGTGCTTTAGATGAAAGTAATAATACCCAACAAAACCTTGAGTAATCATCTATGATTGTAACAAACATGGTGGCACCTCCATTGGACATTGTACTTGCAAAGTGTTAATCCGAGTGGATCAACTCAAGTTGATGAGTTGTCTTTGTGATTAAACTTGAGAAGGGCTTCTTATGTGCTTTTGAGAGAGCACATGCTTCACATACTTTCTCCTCTTTTGCCAAGGATCTTGGAAGTCCTAAGGCAAGCTCCTCCTTGCACATGACCTCCATGGACTTTGAGTTGATGTGACCAAGTCTTTTGTGCCAAAGATATGGTTGGATAATTTGGTCTCCTCGGCTAGCATCACAATATTAGCATCCACATAGGCATCTAATTTGAATAATCTTCCAAATCTTATGCCTCTAGCAATGGTCTTGCCATCCTTCTTGATGTTACATGCATTTGTGGTGAATTTAATATGGTAGATCTTGGTCAACTTCACTTTATATTGTGCATAGAAGTACTTAAAGGTTCAGATTTCATCTTCATTAGTCAAACTAAGTATGCTCAAAGTTTGCTCAATAGATTCAAGATGCAAGATTGCAAGCATGTAGAAACACCAATAAAGCAAGATGTAAAAGTGCTCAATAAAAGTGATGAAGCATCCTTTATGGACATCACTCTTTATAGGCAACTTATAGGTTCCTTAATGTGGATCACCATGACTAGGCCTGATCTATGCTCTAGTGTGTGTAGGCTAAGTCAATATATGCAAGATCCATTTGTGATACATTGGAAAAATGCTAAAAGGATCTTGAGATATATCTCGGGTACTCTAGATCATGGAATTCTCTATAGAGGAGATGTCATTGATTTTCATGACTTTAGTGACTCGGATTTTGCAGGTGACAAAAGTAATAGTAAGTCCACAAGTGCCTATGCAACATTCATTGGTGGAGGAGTAGTTTCTTGGTTGTCAAAGAAACAAGAAACCATCTCACTTTCTTCAACCGAAGCCGAGTATAAAGCTCTCACCACTACAACAAAGGAGCTATTATGGATCAAAAGGCTACTTATGGAGCTGAAAATCATGAGTTTAGATGTTGTTCCAACTCTCTACAATGACAAGATTTTAGCCCAACATCTTGCAACCAATCCAATCTTCCATGCAAGGTCAAAACATATTGAGATCTCTCATCATTTTGTGAGAGAGAAGGTGCAATCAAAGGAGATATCTTTGGAGCATGTGGAAAGTAGTGAATGTATTGATGATATCCTCACTAAACCACTTCAAAAAACTGCATTTGTGAAGCTAAGATCAGCCCTAGGGTTGATAAGCAAGTCTATGTTATCTTCAAACTAGTTGTGAGGAGGAGTGTTAAATTTACACAAGCTAGTTTGCACAATTACCACTTGTAAATGACTTTGAGGCCATGTTGTGGGATGTCACACGTTCCAAAAGCATAGGATATCTTATTCTAAGTCAAATCATTAACCTAGCTTTGGAATGGTACCTTTGGGATATGTCCAAAGAGTGCATAGATAGGGTAGAGAAAAAGTGGGAGCTAAAAATAGCATTTTTCTCATTGTTTTTGGATCTCAAGGCATTGACCCTAAATAGGGTGGATCAAGTGGATCTTTAGGCTAGATGTTAGCATTAGGTTATAATGAATACATAGAAGCCCTAATATGCTCAGATCCAAACTCTACATGTATAAATATGTGATGGGATTTCCATCTAATTATGAACAAAATCGAGATTTTCCTTCTTGACTAGTTTGAGTCTATGATTTGATTGATGAATGCTATTGGCATATGACTTTTTGTGATGATTGAATGAGTTTGGAGTTGCAGGTACAGTATACAGGCAGCAGCAGGCCGTACTTTCACACGTGTGAAGGGTTTTGGAGCTAATTCATGGAGTTCAAGCCAAGATAAGCTAGGAATCAATGCATTGATTAGTAATCTAGCTTCTAGATCTTGTTTGGATCTTAAGTAGGAGCTTTCTCCATCATTCCTAGGATCAAATGGGATTATTTTGCTGCATTTTTATCAATAGTAACTTTGGCAAGCCAATAGCTTTGGCTTCTTTGACCATAGAATACATAGATTTGTAGTTGGGATGGCCCAACCTTTTATGTCATAATCCTCCTTGGAAAGCTTGGTCACATATGCAACATCACAAGAATTTGCACTTTCTCTTGGATCCAATTTGTAGATGCCTCCAAATCTAGATCCATGTAAAAGGATCTCATCATCTTGACTCCTTCATAAGGCATAGGAGATGAGAAAGAGTCCTTGGAGCTACACATATGAGATGATGCTCCACTATCAATATACCTTGTGCCATCCTTCTTGAAGGGGGAAGAGGAGAAGCTTGATATCATAAGAGAGCTTTCTCCATCACTTGCATTTCCATCATCTTCTTTCTCATTAGAGATGTTGGCTTGCTTTGTCGTAAACTACTTATTGCGAAATTCAATGGTTATTGCAGTATAAGAGATGTTGTTCCCCAAAGAGAGCACATAAGAGGGTAATTCTGTCATTATGGTGGAATTAAAGATATATCAGTGATGCACATTGACATGGGATGGAAATGATGAGAAATTTGGTTGTCAAGGACATTTAGATAAGGCAGCCAAAGCCACCAAGCCCAAGGGAAAATGTAATTAATCCGATAGAAATAGATTTAATGATAGTTTCAGACCATATACATCTCCCATACAATAGCTATGTATGATCATTATTGTCTTGAGTGACTAAACAATTACTATACATACATACTGATTAACGTCAAGTTCCAAGATTATGAATCCTCCAGTTCTGACTCAGTAGCTAAGCAACCTGCAAAATGACTCGGAGAATCACACATTCTCTCTCATCCTACTTCTCATAATCTGACCGAAAACACAATTGTACTAATATGAATCAAACAGATGCATGCTTCAGCATGATTTGGACTCGGTATATCAATGTACTGAATCATTCATTTAAGACAGTGATTATTACAGAAACTGGATTCCATTTATGAGTGCAACAAGATCTGCAGATAAATACAATGATAATCATCTTCTGCTCTGCTAGGAAGAAGGAAAGATTAAGCTACATCAGAGTACATAGAGAACCAGAGCCTCTGCTCTTCCTTTCTTGCAAACAAGAGCAAGAAGAATGAAAAATGGAATACAATGGAATGAAAACGTTCTGGCTCATAAAGCCAGGAAGAAGACTGGTAGAAGAGACGGGAGTCTATAACTACCTTTGGAATGAAGCCCAATGATTGCTTGACAGGTGTAGATAGATGCTTCAGAGCCAGTACATAGTTGCCATGTTGTAGGAGATGAAGGCGTTACTGCTATAATAGAAAAGTATGTCGTTGAAAAGCTTGCTGACTGTAATCTACACCTTAGCCATTTGTAACCAAAAACTTTGTTTTGGCTCTCCATGTAAGAAGAAGCACTCCCTCTGCTGGTTGATAAATACCATAGTCTGCCAGTATTTTGCATCTTAACTAGCTTGGTAATATGCTAACTGTAGTTCCGCATGCAAGAAGAACTATGGCTGAAGCGCTGCTCTGAACTACAGAATCTGCCTTTTGAATAATGCGTGAGAGAAGCCTTCAACTATCACTGCTCCATAACTGCCGTTGGAAACATGTTGATTGGCTAGAAACGTTTGTAGAAGGAGGTCGCATCCTAACTATCGTTTGGAATATTGTGACTGTGACTACTGATTGTGTGAAGAACCACGTATAACTTCCATGGAAGATAGGTCATTGAAGGGCTGCAAGCCTACATGGTAGAAGGTTTTGTTTTTGTGTTGAAGACTACCCTTCCAAAATGTCCGTAACTATTGAGGGTCGAATCTGGCTAGGATCGGATATCTGCTCCACCCAAGATCGGATTTCTGAAGGTCAGAAAGTCAATGATATAAATCTGATCCAGGATCGGATCGGATTGATTCGGATCAGTTGTGGGTCCTTGAAGATGAATCGAAAAATCTGGAGTACACTGAATCGATTTCTAAAGATCGAAAATAGAAAATTAATCCAAAATCGAATTTGCTGTTGACATAGAAATAAAGAGAAAATCGTTGTTGCAGATGTAAATGATTGTCTACTGTGGATCGAATCAGATCACAAAGGATCGAATTATTGTAGCGTGCTCAGGGTCGATCTCCAGAAGATCGATTTAGTTGGTCAT
This sequence comes from Diphasiastrum complanatum, assembly GCA_029204225.1. Classification (NCBI taxonomy): domain Eukaryota; kingdom Viridiplantae; phylum Streptophyta; class Lycopodiopsida; order Lycopodiales; family Lycopodiaceae; genus Diphasiastrum; species Diphasiastrum complanatum. The sequence goes on from CM055093.1 coordinate 61,609,531, forward strand.
GATATGCAAGTATGTCGGGGTTGACTTTGATGGAATGCGCTAGTGTAGCCATATCCTCGAAGCGTGAAGAGTTGCTGTAGATCGACTGACTGCAATTTTTGTACATGCATGGGTTAAAATGTGTAGGATGACCACAACCTCAGGCACACTCCATATCACCTGATATATACATTGCGGTCTGCCACTCTAGAAGCAAATAGAACGTCTGACTGTTGTAAACAACCTACTAATTTCACCATGGATCGAAATGAAGCGGAAGGCAGGATCTAGATTTCTGAATCGATTTGGAGCTGTTATATTGTTGGTCGAATCGCTTTCCAGATTCATTGAAGATGCGCCCTTGAAGACTTGATCAATTCTGAAAAATGCTCAGGATTGAATCAGAGGAGTAAGCCTGTAGCTATAGCTAGATCGATTTTAGATATGGGTAGATTCACATGGTGACCTCCCTAGGAAAAAAAGATCTTGCCTTTATTAGTTCGATTCCAGACTTTCCATAATAATACCCTTAGACTTAAGGCTTATCCTAAAATTGGAATATGTGTCATATGACCTCAAAATATTTTATATCTTGAAAACATAAAAGCCGAGTCTAGTATTACAAATCAAAATAAGTGAGATGGCCTATAGAATCGATCCCAGACAATATTTAACAGTTCGAATGTAAGTCGGACAATTGTAAGTTTAAAATATGTGAAGCTCAATTGTTGAAGCTCAGGTGCTGCTGAAGTGAACTTTGGCTTTAGGTCAACTATGCTTGAACAATTGAGAGTCGAGTTGAAACAAGCCTCTGACCCTCGATCTCCAATACATCCATTGTTGACATCCCATAGTACTTTAATAACCTAATCCAATAGGATCAAAATGCCTTAAGTTTATTTCAGCTTTGTTTTCCAGATGTCAAGCTAGCTTATAACACCAATATAATTGTGATACTCATTATAAACTTCATAAACTAATTGAGGTATAGGTATTATCATAAAAATGTCGATAAAATGGATAAAATGGCATAGCAGAGCTATGAAATGTCCTTTTCCTCAAATACGAAACGACCTCATGAGTATAACATTCACTAATTCTTTATCAACCAATGTCGATTTCAATAGTAGATTCTTCTATTAATACAACAATACGGTGGCATAAATTTGCCTTTGTGTTGAAGTTTGAAGGAAAGAAAAAGACTTTGGTCTGCAACCCACAGTCGATTCACAGCACAAATTGCACATCTTCAATAATAAATAGCAATATATAATTATTACACAAGTTGATATGTGGAGCAGAGAACCAAAGAATAGCACTTTGTAGATAAAGGCTCAATAGTCTTTAATCTAGCAGAACATCAGCCATCAGCTTTTGAACATCCACTGACAACTTGAACTTTAAAAGTCAACTTCAAACTTATAAAACTATGCTCAAAAAATTAGTCAGTGTATCTTTATAGCACCACGACAAACTTGTCATACTTTTTTAGAGTCTTATAGCCTTTCATAATATCAATACACGAACTCTTTCACTCAGCTGAATTTTAGCATAAGTAATGCCCACAAGAGTTAATATCCATTATTGATTTTGAGTAGGATTCAGCCAACATTCACAATCTAGCCTTTTTGGATCTCAACAATATGTAGGTCACAGTTCAGCCTTGAAGTTCTGTCATAGGCTTTGTATAGACAACTTCCCTTAAGTTATGCCCTTCTGATACGGCTAAAAATCCTGTGAACAAACACTAAAAAACAAAACAAACAAACACAAACATATAGTGTACATAATAGGAATTGTCTCTTAAAAAAGCATAGATCAGAAATTGCTTACGTAAAACCAAGAGTTTATTGACATAATAAAGCAATTACAATTTTTAGCCTGTATAATCATAAAAAATCTACAACGACAAACAATATAAGACAAAAACTAAATACAATATAAATAAGTCAAAAAACTTCTGAAATAAATGGTCAACAAAAATGTGTAAAACAGAGAACTGAAAACAAGAAAAGAAAAAGACAATTCGCCTCTATCTCATGGAGGTTGAAAAAATCGAAAATGTAATCTCTTGATCATTTCGGCTTCAGTTTTGGTACGAACACCATGCTCTTTGGATAGCATATTGTCATAGATCATAGTTACTAAATCCAAAAAATTATGCACATCATATAATACTGCATCACAACCAATAAGCACTTTCAGATTTGCTCTTGGTAGATTCAATAGCCAGTCTTCATATGCCAACATAAAAAGTTGACAATCTTTTAATCTTGAAGATTTCTGAAAGCTGAAACAAAGTTCTGTATCAGTATAGTCCAAGGTACTTTAATCAAAAATCACAGAAGAGAGAGAGCTGCATTTTCCCATCCTCAGTTTGATACAGAGGATTATCATATTTAATAAATGAAGTATTGTTATGCTTCTCATTTAAACTAGCAGTATCTATATTCAAAATAGAATACTACAATGACATATCTGGTTATCCAAAGATATTGAGTAAGTTGGCATCCAAAAATGCCAAGGATGAAACGATTTGGTCAAGCAAATTAATTTGACAACAACAAGCAAAAAGATCTTTCACAACAGAATATGTTTGGCTTTTGATTCCTCTCAACAAGCACAAAGAATTAGTTCTTATCACCGAAAGTAAACAAAGCAGAACATCAATTACGTTTTTTATCTGAACACATAGCTCATTCAGAATTAAAAGAGGTTCTGTTTAGAGTTAAGCCTTAGGCTTCGGCTAATTCCCTACACACATTAGTTAGAATTGCCGCTCCCAGATGTCGTCTATAAATCCATGTTAAGAAATTTGGAATTCAATACAAATGAAGAGTGAATGCCGCAAACAGATGTCTATCAAAATCAGTTATAGAATATTTCAGAGTGTGTTCGCTCAATTGATAAGAAATGAAACTGTAACAAATAACAAAGGAAAGGAATGCACAAGCTATAAATTTGGCTCTCTTCTCTCTATTGATAGCTGAATCTCTATGTATGTACAATGGCTCTGAGTGTCGCCCTTATAGAGACGACGAATACCAGCCTAATTGTCGATCACCAACCATTAAGGTGTCGGTTGGGATCAGGTAATGTGTCACTCTAGAACGTTGCCCAAAACGTCGTGAGTTCTTAATTACAATGAATTTACAAGATGCAAATAGGCCTTTGCATGAATTTAGGCACTATAGCATATTTTCATGTACAAAAATTGAAAAATTTACAATATAAAACATTTAATTTGGATAATGTGGGATCATAGGCCTCCACAGTAGCTAGTTACATTAATCGAGAGAGAGAACACCTCTCTTGTGCCAATGCGCTAATCTAGGAAATGTGAGAGATTTCAACAAGTTTAGTCATATTTTGGTAAATTGTCAAATGAGGCCAAAACTCCTTTTAGACTTAGAGATAAACTTTTTGAAGTTATATTAGTTTAAAATACATTCAATAAACACTTTTTGAAAGTGTGGGAAAGTTGGTAGTCAAGTTTGAGAGATATTCAAATTTGAGCTTTGGGTGCTTTGAATCTAGACCCAAAATAGTAGGGTTTACATTTTGGAGGGAAAGTCAAGTGGCCAAATAGGGTTTGGACCTGTTATATATTGTTGTAACTCATGGAGAAAGGCATCTTCTCTCTTCTCTCTCTTATTTCATCATTATACATGGTTCTCTTTGGGTTCTACTACTCATTGGTGCACTCTCTTGACGATATCTAACAATTTTGTGTGTAGAATGCTCATATTTTGCTATGTTTGGTTTCACACATGTGAAATACAGTAGGGTACTGTAATTGTACAGACAACAACTATAATCTATGTTTTGTTTCATGTTTGATCAGTATCTCTGAGAGTTTGCATCTCATTTTGTATGTAGATGCTGATTTTTCTACATTGGCATGATTGTTGGTTTGCTCCTTTTTGTAACCAAAGATCAGAGACATGGATTGGATCTTGAATGATCTGAAATCCTTCACATGGTATCAGAGCTATTGTGTTTCAGGTCATGAAAGGATCAACCACATTTATCAAAGATTTGGAGGAGTTACCAATGCTAGAGCATGCTAGATTGATTTCTACTCAAAAATCAACATTTTTGCATATGTAGAATTGATCTTTTGTAGGTCAAAACTTAATATAGGGTTATATACTATATCAATTCCAGTTTCATACTTGGTTTACTGAAATTAGCCAAATTTTGGTGCATTAGGAAGGTCTCATTGAAGGCTACAAGATGATACATCAAGTTTTTAGAAATTGCATGTAGAATTTGAAATATTCAATTTTTTTGTGATTTTGTCAAAACCCTAATTTTGATTGGATCTCTAGTTTGTGAGGTTACTGAACTTCATTTGAGTGTGTTTCAATTTTAGGAAGTGTCAAGAATCAATATATTGAGGATAGATCATAGTTTGATCAAGATTTCACTATTCTATGTGTTGATTTCCTAGTTAGAAGTGCTAGAAGAGATTTGAGAAGTTCCATATCTTTGTGATTTCTTCTTGAGTTCATTTGTTGACATTCAAGAGAGTGCTTTGCTCATTGGAACAGGTTGAAAGAAGAAGATCGGGTCATTGTAACATGGCTACAAGTGGTGGATTCATGTTGGAAGGCAATGATAGGCTTACCTCAATCAATCATTCTACTTGGAAGCTGAGGATGGAGTCCTTATTGGAAATGAATGAGTTGATGGAGATTGTTGCAGGTGTGGAGGAGAGGCCTCAAGCACCTCAAGATCAAGTGAGGTATGACAAGAGAGCTAAAAGAGCTCTACACATGATTAAAATGAATGTTACCAATGAGCTTCTCAAGGAGATTGGTAAGTGCACATCATCTTTGGAGGCTTGGGAAGCTTTGAAGAAGATTTATGAAACCAAGTCTACATCAAGAGTGCTTACTCTTAGGAGGCAAATCTTTCAAAGTTTGCCAAAGAAGGAATAGAGTACTCATGCTTTTGTTTTGAGGGTTAAAGCATTCAATGATGAATTAGCATGTATTGATGAAAGCAGTAAGGAGGTAGAACTTGTTCAACTTATACTTAATGGCTTGCTGGATGATCATGCTAATCTTGTTCAAAGTTTTGCTATTCAAAAGACTTTGCAAAGTATTGTGGATTTGCAAGAGATCTTGGTGAATGAGGAGTATAGGCTTTAATCAAGAGGAGGTGGATCTACATCGACATCTCATTATGAAGAGGAGGCTATGTTCATCAAAGGCAAGTGGTCTAAAGGGGAAGATCAAGGTGAGACTTCCTCTTTTGGAAAAAAGAAAGATAAGTCTAAGTTGAAATGCTTTTATTGTGGAATCAAAGGGCATTTTGCAAATGAATGTTTGAAGAAGCAAAGAGATGAATGTAGCAAGCAAATCAACTTTACTACTAATGATGAGGATCTAGGTGGTGGTAATTCTCTTTTGATGTGTTCTTCAAGTCCAATATCAAGTAAACGTGACAAAGATTCATGGTGGATTGATAGTGGAGCTAGTTCGCACATGACTAGTCACAAGGAGTTCTTTACTTCTTTGGTCACTTATGATGGAGCCAAGAAAGAAATTCACATGGCCAATGGTGGTGAGTGTGTGATTGAAGGTATTGGTTCAATTCCTATTTGTCTCTCTCCTAGTAGGAAAGAAAGACTTGATGGTGTTCACTTTTAAAGAATTTGTTACGTGTTGGTCAAATGATAAATAAAGGATACATGGTAAAGTTTGGTGGTGATGCTTGTTTCATTACAAAGGAAAAAATCTTGGTTGCTAGGGGCAATAGACAAGGTAGACTTTTCAAGCTTGATGCTTTTGTTATCGCTAACAAAATGGATGGAATGGAAAAGGAGATTGATCTCAACTTTCCAAAGTTCCTTTTTAGCATCAATGAGATTGGTGGATCTTATGCAAAGTCTAAAAAGCTTTCTTATGCTAGATCTAGGTCAAGATCTAATATGCTTTTTGGAGATGTTCATCTTTGTGCTGATAATGATGATGTCTCAATGGTTCTTCATGGCAAGTGCAAGCATGAAAAAGGTAAGGAAAGAGCTAACTTCATAAATGGAGGTGGTGAAGGTTCTTCCTTGGAAAAGATTGTTGCTAATGATTTCTTTCTTCATTTGAAAAAAGATGTTGCTAGGTGCATGCATGAAGGAGATCACCCGTGGGGTTTGGATTGCCTATTCCTATAAGCTTGTCGTGTTGTATCACGATGATGTCTTATCCACAAGCTCATTTTCTTATGGATTTCCTTCAAGTCGAATCTCGCATCTTGTGGGAATTCTTTACCAAGTGTACCAACAACCTACCGTTTAAGATCGTTAGATTGTTCGGACCATTTCATAAACAATCTATCGCCAAAATGGTGTTGCCACAAAGAATACAATCGGTCCATAAACACCCTCCCTTTACGGTTGGTGATTATGTTCCCTTGAGGATCCACGTCATAATAAAGATTCGTGGATGACTCTTCGGTAGGGGTGGGAGCCGCGGCCTCTTGTGAGGTACCACCCTTGAGGTCTTGGCTAAGCATACTTTGCAATTTTGCTTTTTGTTCTCGGCAGTTAGCGATGCATAGAATTTTGAAACATAATATCCCGAGCTCTCGCCACTGCCGGACCTTGACATGATTACTACATTCGTAAACATACAATATTTCAGAATAAACCCTAATATATTGAAATGAAGTAGAAAAACGAAAATCAACTACAAAACTTTAATGTATATTAGAGTTAGACTTTCATATCAGCGATAACAAAAAAAAAAAGATAGATGTGCATTTATAACCTACAACAAGATGCAAAAGAATCATATAAGAATCCACATATAAAAATCAAAACATGAGAATAAAACAATAATATGCATATAGGAATCATGCTATCTAAATATCGAAAGTTAAGAATCAACGTATTTTCAAATTGACTAGGCTTATGTTATTTGTGTTTTGTACTTGTGCATATATGTAGTTTATCACAAGGAGATAAACTACATTCAAATCAGTCTAGCAATGAAGACACTACTCAAGTCAACAGGGTAAATAGTAAACATGCATGTTTTCTTGTTCATAAAGACTTTGTTACTATAACTAAAACATGACCTCAAATATTGTGCTAAAGTGACATGTACTTGATTTTTGTTTCTCACATAATAACTATTTTTAAAAATAAAATATGGTGCACATGCATCAAGTGTGATGGGCAAAAGATGCGCGAAAGACGTATTATCGAAAATCATTTGTGGAAGTCTGGACGAAAAGATGAGGGTCAACCATCGAATTTGCAAGATGTTGAGGCTTGTTAATTTATATGATTGTTTTTTATTATAATATTCGTCAATATATATACGTCATTTATTGAATTTGTTTAATGTGTGTAGCCAATAAATTGAATGCCATTCCACGGAGTTGATTCATTCGTGTTTAATTACAATCAACATCAAATTTTGATGGACATGAGAGAATAAAGAGCAAAACCAATTCAAGAGACAAATATATTTGAAAAAAAAGAGTAATCAACTTGATCCTAATGATGATGATGATATGCAATACGATGAAGCAATGCACAATATGTTTGAATTGTACTTTAATGAAACAAACGAGAATGATGCTATGCATGCATCTTCTAGTGAAAATGGAGATCACGAACAATTTGAGATGGATGAAGACAAGATTCTATTGCGCAAGGAGGCAGACACTCCTTTGTATCCAGGAGCATCCATTTCGAGACTAGCTATGTCAATTCTTATTCTAAACCTTCAAGCAACATACAAATGGAGTGACTGTAATGTCACATCATTATTCGAGTACTTAATGCATAACACAACTTTTGTACTTTATAATTTATTTACATTAAATTAATTTGGTTTTTCTTTTCTAACAACTCACATTGCTATTTGTCTTTTCAGGTTGTTGCATAGAATACTTCCGAAAGAAAACGTGATACCTAAAACACGAAAAGAAGCACGAAAGATGATAAACATACTTGGAATGGATTATGACACAATACATGCATGTCTAGAAGACCATGTTTTATATAGAGGTGAGCATTCAGAAAAGCTTCAATGCCCAACATGTAACGCTTCACGTTACAAGGGGATAAGGTGCCACAAAAAGTGTTATGACATTTTCCAATTATCCCACGATTGCAACATTTATTTTGATGTAGATCTTTGGCACAACTAAGGGATTGGCATGTGAAAAATCGATCTACGGATGATGTGATTTGAGTACCAAGCGAATCACCTGCATGGAAACATATTGAAGACCAATGGCATGAGTTCAAAAATGAACCTCATAATTTAAGATTTGGTCTTGTTATGGATGGCGTAAATCCTTTTAGCGTTCAAGCGTCAACTTGGTCCACATGGCCAGTTGTGCTCGTTAATTATAATATACCTCCATGGTTAAGTATAAAAATGGGACATTTGTTATTAGTATTATTGATTCCAGGGAAGTACAAGGCCAAGAACATGGATACACATCTTGCACCTTTGGTTGATGAATTATGCATTCTTTGGAATGGTATTCACGCTTACGACATCTCGAGACCGTTACAACAAAAAAACTTCATTGTTCGTGGAATTCTAATGTGGACGATGCATGACTATCCCGGTTTAAGTGATTGTTCAGTATGTATCAAATCATACGAATTCATTTTAGGGTTTAGCGTTTGAGTGCATTTGAGTAAGCTTATCTCACATTTTATTTATGAACTATGCAGGTTTAACCACATCAGGGTACAACGCATGTTACATTTGTGGACCACTTTTAGAGGGTCATCATAGCACAAATATGTTGCAAAAAGTGGTCTATGAAAATCATCGCAAATACTTGCCACTTGATCATCATTTTCAAAGGTTGAATAGGCGATTTTTTGGGGGGCAAGAAAATAATCCTTTAACTACACCACCACCCTCACGCATGGGAGTAGCGGAATGGCATGGTGAATGGTTTAAACATCATGATGTTAATTCTTCATGGAATGAATCCATTGATGGTAGGAAACGGTTGTCTGTTTGTCATAAATTACCCTATTGGAGGAATTTATTGATAAATCATCTATTGGATCCTATGCACATATTCAAAAACGTCGGTGAATTACTATGGAATAGCATCATTGGTATAAAAGATAACTTTGCAGATCGTAAAGATCTACAAGTGGCAGCAGACGTGAAAAGACCCTATTGGATTCAATACACTGAAGGTGGAGATGAGATTCTACCTAGCATGCCATGGATTCTTGCAAAAGAGCAACTCTCACATGTAAAACATGTCATAAACCAAATGAGGTCCAACTTAATGCAAGAAAACGATGTGTGTTTGAAATAAAAGATATTGTAGCATTAGATACACACAACGAACCACCACCCAATTTTGAAGCTTTGGAAGAACCTGAACCACTCATCCAATTTCCAAATGATATGGAAATGACAGGAGAAGAAGATACAATTAAAAATGATGAGATTCCTATAAATTAAACCAATGGCATGAGGCCAAATTGAGGGTAATTTAAGGCCCCCACGTTTGGATGAGATAGAACTAGAAGAAGAGGAGGTTGAATATGAGACTAGCTCACATTATCAAAGAGACACGATCGGAAATCTACGATTATACTTAGACCTAGATTCAACTGAGTGTCAAGACTTGTGTGATGACGAGAATGACGAAAATGATGAGAATACTTAAATTTAATATTTATGATTATTAATACTTAAATTTATTTGCATTCATTTTTTTATATATTTGTTGCAATACTTTTAATATAGTTAGGAAAGATTAGTACCTCACCTTTAACAGGAGAAAAGTAAAGGCTACACACCTTCCTAGGATTGGATATTTTAATTACCTGCATTTTGCTCTTTCATATTAACTGATTTTTAGTGTATGTGATGAAATACAACATTGCTTTTAAAAAATGAAAGTAATGAATTACATTTGACTGTTTTACCATGTTGGGTAACATATTCAAATAATCAAAAACCTGAAACAACACAAACTCACTGGTAAGCTCAAAGCTTGAGTGCAAGCTTATTCGCTCTTACAATGCTTGGTCTCTTTTTTTTTTATTCGAATATCTTTGTCACATACACAAGCAATTAAAAAATAACAGTCTATTACACAATTAACCCATTATTGCAAGCTTCAAATCTCTCTCTCTCTCTCTCTCTCTCTCTCTCTCTCTCTCTCTCTCTCTCTCTCTCTCTCTCTCTCTCTCTCTCTCTCTCTCTCTCTCTATTAAATCTTCATTCTATTAACACTATCTATTTATATATTACCCTAAACTCTAAATCAACAACCCGTAAGTTAATTGTGACTATAAGGGATTTGGGGCCCTTATGTGTACATGGTCATAATTAATGGTTGTAGGCCTAAATACTTGGTGGTGGAGTTGGTATGGGTCTATCAGTGAGTCATTAGATAGGCTGCAGAGGTGTCTAGTGAGGTGTCACAGTGCACTACTAGTGGTGCATGGGCCTTGGAGAGTATAAGTATACCTATTGGGCTCTCACTAGTGTATGCTTGATTCTGTGATTGGTAGCTACATGTTGCTAGTGTGATTCCTCTTTCCATGACTGTGATTGATCCCTTGGGGGCTAGATCCATATGATCTAGGTTTTGTTGGGTTGGTTTACCATTCCCTTGTGTTGTTGCTTCTATTGGTATGCTTAGATCAGTATCTTATGTGTAGGACTTTATATTGGTATCAGAGCCATTCTAAGCAAGATTTTTGCCATTGAAAGTGTTGGGGTGAATCTCGATATTTTCTCAAGATTTCGGTGGAGTAAGCAACAAGTGGTGGAATTTTGGATTATTCTTCCCATTTTAATCTCTTTTTCGAAGTGCAATCATTTGTGTGGTAAGTACACTACCAGGATCACATGTAGTTCGGTTCTTTAAGCATTTCAAATTGATTTTTTGGAAGAAATTTTGTTTTAAGTTCCATTGTTGTCGATTACTTTGCGGTTGGTACTTTATCGAAGCAAAGGTTTCTTAAGAGGTTATGCTGGAATTTTTTTCTCTTCAGGCTTCTAGTTCTTTTCTTTAGTGGTTTTTGTATTTGGATTGTTGTCTATTGCTTTAAGGATGCCGATTTTGTGTTTAATCGGTAAGAAAAAGCAAGAATAGAGGCAAAAATGCACTAATCATTTGGTTTTGAGTGTTGGTGGCAATTTACAGGTTTGCATGGCAGACTATTATGGAGAGACAGGTTTATGATCCATTTTTCAGCAAACTAATTTTGTGATTGTAGATTTTGGAGTCTATAAAGCCATTTTGTGTGAAGTGGTTTGGTTCATAAACAAAGCTATTCTATGGAATAGAGAGGCTAATCTGCAAATTTTGGTTTCAGAGAAAATTTGGGCAACATCTACCCTATTTCTCAGACATAATAATGGCAAACCCTACAAACCTGTAATCTAAACTTTGCTTATGCTTGAAAGACTTGTAAGTAAAGCAAACAAAGTTGTGCAAAAGGTAAAAGCGCCCTATTGCAAGATGTTAATCTGTCAACAACCAACAAAAGTAGAGCCAAAACTTCCTGCAAATAACACAAAGGAAAACTGTGAAAGAAACAGCATCTGAATGCTCCTGGGAGAGCGCCTCAGTATGGCCCTCCAATGTGTCCACCAAATACCTGATTACCTGTGTAAAGCATTGGTGTGGATGGTGAGGGAATGCACGACTCCTCACCCACCTGAGTGCTCTCTCTCTCTCTCTCTCTCTCTCTCTCTCTCTCTCTCTCTCTCTCTCTCTCTCTCTCTCTCTCTCTCTCTCTCTCTCTCTCTCTCTCTCTCTCTCTCTCTCTCTCTCTCTCTCTCTCTCTCTCTCTCTCTCTCTCTCTCTCTCTCTCTCTCTCTCTCTCTCTGGTTTGGGCCTGGATTGCTTTTGGAATTCTGTTGCTCGCGTGAAGGAGGGGCCCAAGGTGAAGCCCGAGGAAGAAGATGGAAGGAAAAGGGGTGGGGGGGGGGGTGTCGTGGCATAAGAACTAAATGTCAGAAAACCAGAGACAGATCAATAGGATATTAGCAAAAGTGGAGCATATGGTTAATGGACTGGAAGTGTAATAGTTACCAACAATAATCAAGATGGATCAATAGTAGCAATGCACAATAGAGCAATACAGTAGTGAGATAGAAACTTGCACTCTCATTGAAGGAAAAAAGATGAGTACAAGAGAATGAAGCAGCACGAGATAGTAGGTGCAAAATTGTTTCAGCTGATAATCATTGATAACAAAAACTTGAAACTAATTACATACAGCCTACTTAGTGTTAAGTATTTTTTAATTTAACTAGAATGCTGACGCTGTACATTAATGAATGCATGTCAGTGCATTTGGAGCATAAAATCCAATTATGCAATGTAATGTAGTTTTCATGCATTGGATGAATGTAATATAGTTGTTATGCATGGATGAAACGTGATGTAGCCGTTATGCATTAGATGGTTGTCTTATAGACTCTAAATATATGTGCAAGTTTAGGTGGACTGATAGTAATGTTGTCTGATAGTGCATGGATCGACTTCTCTCTGATGAGGAAGTTGACGAAGTCGAGTTAGTTGATTGTTGATGAAAAGTCGATGATGTCAGGTTCTTCATTGAAGTCAATGTCGATGAAGTAAGTTGAGTGAGTTGATGTTGATGTCAATAAAGTCAGGTGAGTCGATGTCGAGTTGATAAAGTAAGTTTATTATATACATGGAGAAGTCGAAGTCGAATTTTGACAAACCCGACGTGGGAAAATCCCGAAGTGCAAAAAATGTGAAGGTCCAAAAAATGCGAAGTTGGACGTCGACAGGTTTGAGAGAGAGAGAGAGAGAGAGAGAGAGAGAGAGAGAGAGAGAGAGAGAGAGAGAGAGAGAGAGAGAGAGAGAGAGAGAGAGAGAGAGAGAGAGAGAGAGAGAGAGAGAGAGAGAGAGAGAGAGAGAGAGCAATTTAGGTTTATATCTCTCTATCTCTCACCATACGTACTTAGCAGGAGGGTACTCATCTTGCGCATTAAAGCTCTCATGGTGGCCATGATAATGAGGTGAATGCCACTCATACTCTAAATGCAGAGGCAGGTATAGAACGCCATACCCTGGTTTGTCTAACCCTAGTGGCATAAATGACTTGTAGTCTTTGAAACAATCGTGATGGTTAGTCATGTATTGAGTTTCTCTCAAATCTAGATACCAGGAGTCGGTATCCAGTTGTTCTATGACTTTGGTCATGAAGGCTGCTTCATCTTCTTCTTCTTCTTGTTGCTGATTTGAGTGACTGGTTGTAGCACTATGTGCTTGTTGTTGGAACTGTTTTTTCTTTTCATTGTTGTACTTCAAAGTCCGGCAATCCTTGATTTCGTGGCTAGTCCTCTTATAGTATTTTTAGAATAGTTTCTGCACAGGTTGGAATGATGAAGAGCTTGAATTTGATCCTAGATCGGAATTTGGTCTAGACTACATGTTGCTCTTCTTGTTAGTATAGCCTGACTTTGTAGATCTCTTGCATCTAAACTTCTAATTTTTTGAATACACAGAACTTGAGAATCTGATCTTGAGCTTGAGGAGGATGTTGTGATCTTCTGATCTCCTCTTATAGGAGCAGCGAAATTACTCTTGATAGAGTGAGATGCTCCTGAGTAGAAATTGCCATTACCCAATTTTCGTAGGCCTCAAGTAGACTCGACAATAGAGCCATGAGTGCATCAAAATCTTCTATGACTGAGCCAGTTGCAGTCATCTGCTCCATAAGATTTTTGAAAGTGTAGTTGAGTGTGGATGCCCAGTTTCAGACGACGGATGTCTACTATATGCAAAAGGCTCATCAGCCACAGGAGCCGGCAAGCTATGGTAAGGATCATATGGATAGAGTACTGGGGAGGGGGAAGGGCTTCGCCATAGATAGGGGGATAGAGACTGGGTCGTGGATCAGAATTTTGTCTGCCATACATAGCTGTTAACCCTGCTTCGATCAAAATTAAGCTTCAAGTGCAATTTGATTATGTTTATGTGTGTGTGTGTATCTATATATATATATATATATATATATATATATATATATATATATATATATATATATATATATATATATATATATATATATATATATATATATATATATATATACATATATATATTTATATGTGTATGTGTAAGTATATATGTATATGTGTATAAGTATGTATGTATGTCTAGCATAGTGTCCCCTATCGATGGGGACGACCGATGGTGTGTATGTGTGTGTATATGTATATGTATGTCTATGTCTATGTATATGTGTATGTGTATATATATGTGTCTGTGTGCATGTATATGTGTATGTGTATGTGTATGTGTACATGTATATATACATGTGTATATATAACAATCGCCAAGTGAAGCTCTTCAAAAATCATGTCACATGCAAACTAAGAGGACACCTGTGGAGCATAAACCACCGAACTAATAGAAATGGCTAGTCAATACCCTAACCAATTCACCCCCAAGCCACATTGAATCAATACAAGAGAGGAGAGGATCCTGGCTCATGAATCTGAAATTCCAAAAGGGAGATGAGCGAGTTTCCATGGTATATATTCTCTCTAGGAGGAGAATATCCCTTTAGGATCCCCATGCACTCCTATAATAGGCTATTGATCTCCTATTCTTGCATTATAGGACTCCTATGTCCAAATATAGGCAGGGGCCCTCATATGATTATTAATTACTTTATCGACCATGCTCGGAATGACATAGCATAACTAATAACCACATACAACTAGAGTGATCGGCTATCCACGTTAGAGATTATTCCGAATCCCTCACATTGGACATGGACATAACATTCTTGCCCCCTTGAACCACTTCTATCCTCAGAAGCAGAAACTAGGGAAGTTCTTTTTTATGCTTTCGACCCGTTCCCATGAATCAGCATCCTCAGTCCGTCTCTTCCACTTAATCAAGCACTCAGATAGAACGATTTCTGAATTGTTTATCTCTGATTCTGAGTACCTTTTTAGGTTCCAAAGGAACACTAAGCGGCAAGTCCTCCTCTGAACCAACTACGTCACCTTCATGTAAACATAGTTTTAACTAGCTTACATGAAACATTGGGTGAGCTGTAGCCTTGTCCTAAAGATCTAGCTCGTAAGCTAAAGAACCAATTTTTCTTATAATCCGAAACGATCCTCAATATCTTGTAGACAATTTATAATGCTTCCCCGTACGCAGTCTTAGAATCTTTAGGTATTCTAAGATATACCCAGTCATCAACCTTAAAATCTCTTGGAGACCTCTTAAGATTCGCATAGTGCTTAGCTCTATCCTGAGCACTTTGGATACAATCACGGGCACTTGCAACATTTCATACATATCATGCAAGAAATCTGCAACTTTCTGAATTTTAACAGACTTCATCTCCACATCTACCAAAGATCTAGGTTGAAAACCATACATCAGCATAAATGGACTATAACCAGTAGCCGGATGTTTTCTACTATTATAAGCAAACTCAATCAAAGGAACATAATCTTCCCATTGAGATTGCTTGTGAGACACATATGTTCTCAACATATCTTCCATAGTCTGATTAGTTCTCTTAGTCTGGCCATCTGATTCAAGATTATCAGTAGAACTAAACCTAAGCGAGGTTTCTAGCTTATGGAATACAACTCACCAAAAATGACCTATAAATTTACGATTTCTATCACTAACTATATCACTTGGAAGTCCATAAAGCCTAAATAATCTTTCAACAAAGATCTGGGCTAAATCAGAAGCCTTTGTAGTTGACTTGACTGGTATGAAACTAGCTAACTTTGTTAACCTATCCACCACAACCCAAATGGAGTCATTTTGGCGTTGGGTCCTTGGAAGTCCAACCACAAAATCCATAGATATATACGTATACACACACATACACATACACACCATTGGTCGTCCACCATCGACGGGCACACTATGCTAGTATATATATGTATGTATATATATCCTATGTGCAATGTCATGCAAGTTGAGAGCATGAGCATGCATCTATTAAAAAGAAAGAAAGGCATAAATTGTTTTGTTATATTTCACTTGCATTGAGATGTAAAGTAGTCCATGTCATATAAAGTTCTTAGCAATGCGACAAAGCACGCATCCAACAAAAAGAGAAAGTGATGCATTGTTTTGCTATTTTCAACTTGCATAAAGAAGAAATGTAAACGTTGCAATTCTGGGCAGAATTCAATATTAACTTTTGCAAGATCTTCATCGACCAACTTGAACACATAATATTGCTTTTGCAGGGCAAGACCAAAATGAATATTTTAGATGCAGTGTGTTGGCACATGTGTAGTTAGTTAGTAGACTATTTTGAAACTTAGTATACTAGAAGAAGTATATTTCATCCTACAGTGCTCCTCGTTTTTCATCATTTCTTTGAGCAACTGGCTTCTCTTGGTTTGCCTATTCAACCTCGCAAGTGTTCACCTAGCTTTCGCCCTATCTTGGCGGATTGCATTGCTCATGTGGATAGTGGTTCTCTACCTTTCCAGCACCTCCTCATTGCTGCGCGAGAGCTCCTCCCCCTCTCTGCCCAAGCTTGTCTTCCTCCTTTTGAGCAACTCCTCACTTTCAAATTAGGTTACCTGCAAGAGACCCTCTTGGAGCGTGTGCACAAGCAAACCCTTTCCAACATGCTCTCTGAGGCTCCTTCGACATTACATCGAGCTTAGCTTCTTTCTTGTGTGGAACCTGGTGTGGGGGCTTGGTTGTCAGGTCGGCCTATTATTCCTTCCTTTCGGTTGTCTTTGGCCATCTTCACCACTGCTCTTCATCTTCACTTGGGGCTACCTCATCCTTCGGCCTTGGGTCTCTCCAGGTGTGTTTGTGGTCACCCTATTGATGCTATTGCTATCCACCTCCTCCGTTGTCCTTCTGGGAGTGAGCGCACAGCTACGCATGATGTTGTTCGAGCCTGTAGTGGCCGCTATAGCCAGAGATGGAGGATTCCATGTCCTCATAGAGCAACCTCATGTCCTTCCTTCTTCCGTGTCCCACTCTTCTCGCAGGCGTATTGACATTGTCCTCTCTCGGGATGGGCTTCGTACTTTGGCAGATGTTGTTATTGCTGATCCCACGCGTGGTGACCTATTGCCTCGCTCTGCCTTCACACTAGGAGAAGCGACAGGCGTGGCAGGCACCCCACTGATGCTTTCCTTCCCCTGGCAATTGAGACTTATGGCACCTTGCATCGACGCTTTGAAGATTTTCATCGCATGTGTTCTCATCAGGCAGTAGAGCGTCAAGGTATTCTTGGTTCTATTCTCGTGGCTTCTTTCAAACAATGTATTTCCATTGCCCTGCAACGTACTCAGGCCCTATCAATTCTACAACGGGCGACAGTGGCTGGGTCTGCTACATCTCATCTCCTTTCATTAGCCGACTCACCACCTCTTCACTTTTCTGATCTGTTGCAGTCAGTTGGCAGACTCTCACTGACATCATCATAGTTTATGCACTTTTATTTTTTATGCCAGGATCTGGATTAATCTTAAATTTACTACAAGCTTCACTCTTGTTTGAGCTTACTTTTGTATAAACTTCCCCTTCGGGGTGTACATATCTTTTTCATCAATGTACCTACTACTTTTTTCTATGAATAAATGCACCAGGGTGTTCTCTAATTTAGATTATATTCATTGTGAAAGCACATAGAAAATATGGTATCGCTTGTAAAAGATACTTTCAGCACATCAACAAGCTTACAAACTTGGACTATTAGACTAGTATTCGTACCGAAATATAAAGTAAAAAAAAACTCTCTAATTCTGCACTTTTTAATTTTTTTTTAATACTAACGAGCATGAATGAAAGAATGTTTACAACTTGGTGGCTTGGGTCTTGCACGAAGTATCAAGCACTCATAAGTACAATATTTTTGTTTTGAAATACGTTTTTTTAAGGATAATATGCATTCAATGAAAGGCCCACACCATGAATAAAAGTTATTACATATGTAAATATTGGATACCAAGAAAAGATAGACACTATTTTGATACCTTGGCAAAGTAGTTCTTTTTGCCTCTTGTCTCATATCCATATGAGCATTGATTAGGCTAAAACTAGCCCTAGTTACATCAAAGAATCACATGTCACTTGAGTCTCTTCTTTGATACCAAAGTTGATACCCATGTTGATACCTAGGGCACCTATATCCCCACCCAACATTGATTTTAGCGAAGTTATATGACTAGGTCATCATGTTCATAGTATCTCCAAAAAAAAGATAATTTTCATAACAAAATTAACAAAATAGATCCTTTGCATAAAAGTGTGTAGACATTACTGGTTAGCATGATTTATCTATTGATTTGAAGGTAAGATTAACTTCAATTGGAAAATGGATGTGCTCAATCTAATCCAAATGAACCGCATTTTATTAAGAAGAAATAGAATGTTGGACTTGGCCTCTGTGATTCAAGCAGTTCCAGAACAGCCTTTCCCAAATATATAGTTGATAAATGTAGACGCGACATATCAGTTACTCAGATAATCTGCCTTGCAAACGCCTCGTATCTGGAATCTTTTAAAGCATAGAACAAGATAATTTCTTCCACAAATATTCTCTGGATGACTTTAGGAAATCATCAAAGTTAGAATATCAGTAAAATCAGGTTTTCTTGCATTCTATTCTTTGTCTGAATTGATTAATTAGACGAACCATCTGAACTTTTTCTTGTGTTAAAAGATGGTATGAGGTAAGGTAAGAGCAAACGCAAAATAACAGAAAGAAGACAACGTTAGTGTGTCAATACAACGGAACAATG
Organism: Diphasiastrum complanatum; assembly: GCA_029204225.1. NCBI lineage: Eukaryota > Viridiplantae > Streptophyta > Lycopodiopsida > Lycopodiales > Lycopodiaceae > Diphasiastrum > Diphasiastrum complanatum. The sequence goes on from CM055093.1 coordinate 61,628,262, forward strand.
TTAAAACCTCGTCCACCACTTGCCAAAACATGGAAAGGGATGTGACAACCACATCACAAAAGATAGAACATAAATGTGCAAGTCATATACATAGGCCCGAAGAAGCCAAATGGAAAGAAAATGACAGGATGCGTTTCTTATGGAGGATTTGGATAAGCGATCCACCGATCATACTAAATTCTACGTACTACTGTGCATACTTCGCAATCTTCCTATCAAGCTCAACCTTATTTGCTCCAACGACCTTGTCTATGGGCTTGCCATCCAAAATGAACACGAACGTCGGCATCGCACTTACGCCCCATTGATTGGTGATATCCTGAAGATCATAGTTATCATTTCAATTTCCATTTACATGCTATTATCGAAAATTTGCCATTTACATGCTATGAACGATTGTTTGAAAAGTCAACAGAATCATACTTGATTCTTGAGCCAAACCGCTCGTTAGCTTCAGCAGAGATCAAGACATATGTTTCTTTCATTTACTAGATCTAAATTACAAGAAACAAGCATAAAGCTTATTTGAAAGAGAGAGAAATAACGCATACCGCAAGCTGATCTACGTCAACCTTCAAGAAAATCACATTGAGATACTTTTTAGAAAGGTCTAAAAAGATCGGTGCCATCATCTTGCAAGGGCCGCACCAAGTTGCGGTAAAGTCCACAACAATCTGCAAATATCACAAACAACTATCAGAATTCCATATTGATGAAACCTTCAAATGGAAGGACCTCCCAACCAAGACCGCCCGCAATCATCCGAGCGAAAAGAAACTACAAACTATCAGAATCCCATGATGTAACTTCCAAATGGAAGGACCTCGCAAGCAATCATATGAGCAAAAAGAAACACCAAAACAGATCGAGTATTTCATATAATGGGAAAAAATAAAGGAGCGAACAAGCTGATTGCTGCTTATGGCCTCCTGCAATTTGGTGTGAAACTCAGCTGTCGAGACGATCACGTGCACTGGATCGGCAGCCATCTTCAATCCTTCCTTCTCTCACAATCTCCTCTGGATCGCAATTCGCAACTCTTTCGATACAGCACTCTTCTTCTTCTTCTTCTTCTTCTTGCTCTCGCTTTATGAAAGAAGCGCCACCACTGAATGGGTGGCGCCACCATTGAACCACTTCTTCGCCCGCCAGGGAGCATTCGGCGCCACCGGTGGTGCCACCATCCTAGCTGGCACGTAGTGGGAACCCCCTATGCCCTATATATATATATATTCTCTTGTGTATTTTCTAATACAACTTAGCCTTTAATACAAAGTAGAGCATAAGAGTTAGAATTAAGAATAAATCCATCAATATGAGTCTGACTTTTTATTTTTCATGCACAAATCTCACTATACATAAGTCATCGGTGGGTATAATCTTCATCTTCTATTCAACCACATACAAGGCACTAACATAGTTCGAACACAACTGGTATAGTCTGACCTTGAACCAGTGACAACGCACAAACATAGTTCATAAACAATTGTAGGCTATTAGGTTGACTCACAATTTGAAGCACAAGCCCCAAACATGTCAAATGGCGCGCAGCATGAAAGGCTCTCATTGCCTTCGTCACCATGACATAAAATTCCTTCTCAGTTTGTCCCATTGTTCTTGACTAACATAGAAATTCGACCGCGATGTAATTTTTCCCACATTTTTAGTAAATTTGACGCCCATTATATGTCGTTTTGTTCCAAAATTAGTTTTGCTCTAATTTCCTTGGACCAATCTCCAAACTAGCTATTGAATTATGAACACAATTTACATTCTTAATCATTCACGTTGAAATACGATTTTATTCTACAACATTCTAATACTATTAATAATCTTATAATTGAATTACCGACAAGTCTTTGACAAACGTTGCTAATGATATTCACATTATTATCTTGGCCTTCAATTATATTCGAAATGGCCTTTCATGAGCAAAACACCTATCATATTTTTAGCACTGAATAGGCTTAGTCTAACTAGTCGGAAGACTCTAATGTGTTAAGGAAAAAGTGTGAGGCTTAAGAATGAATTTATGTGACAAAAATTTCCCTAATACCCAACTAGACCTCCTAGCCTTGACTCACTCTCACTTGTTGCTTAGAGGACTATCTTTTTAATTGGTCGATAGAAGTTTGCGACCCTAATCAAAGATAGACTTGCCTTGGAATTTCACTATATTGGATTGAAAGTATAACGAAAGAGTGATGCCCTTTATGTTCGTTGAGTTGAATAATAACTAATAATGCATTCACAAGACAATGTGCATATAAGGGATAACACCAATAGATCATACTTTGAAAGCACCAAAAGGAGTAATAGTGCAGCCAAATCACCCAACCAAATAGAAGCTAGAAATCAAATGATAGTAGCTTTATTCCTTAGCCATGATGATGTGTGAATGTCGAGGAAGAGGAAAGCTGGTAACCAAAAGCCAAAAGCTCTATGGAAGAGGGCGAGTTCCTACAGGTCCTATAGAGGCCCTAAAGTATCTGTGCATGTGTCCATGCAACCCCGTTGCATACCAAACATAACTAAAATTATTATTGATATTCATCATCATGCATATAACAGTCAAACACCATGACATTGTACTACTCCACATGCCACAATAGGAATGCCTAGGCCCTCAAGATTATTGATTACAAATCTAGCCTTGAATGAAATTTAGAGGCGTAACTACTAATCTCAACAACTAACAGCCTAATGCCAAGTCTAGGATTATTCTTTGTCATTTGCCAACCATATCATCCTAATAAAGTCCTATGCATGGACCAACTATTCATAGAATCGCTACTGATAACTCTACACATGCATACACTGTCTCATACCTTGTCTAAACTTCATTTAGTGTGTTTTGGGCCTCACAAGGATATTAGTTAATTTCGGGTCAAAATTAAAATAAAGTTAGAAGTTTATGTCTAAACATGTCCCATTAGGACTGAAGTCAGCATGAGCAAAATGGGAAGTAGCAGATAAGAAGAAATAATTAACAAACTTTAGGTTGTTGGGGTTAACTAAAATTACAGCTTGAAATATAACTGAAGGTAGTAATTGCATTTCTCCTTTGCCATAGAGAATAAAGAAAAAAACTTTACATTCACTTGATCTCTGAATTTATTAAGAGAAACGGATTTCTCTCATCTTCACGCCCAAAGCATATACTAATAATCTTCTTTGATCATTATGGACTAGCATCACAAATTCTATAGTAACAGACCAATGAATGACATCATACTCCCATACCTGTGAAAATTGACACTAAAGGAAAGCCTTGCAAGTAAGATTTTTATCAGAGTGCTACTGCATGCAAATGCTCGTATAAAGTCTTAGTACGAAGATAAAGAGTTCGTATAGTGGCAGATGCTACTAACCTACTTATCATGCGAACAAGCATCTTGCACAGAAGAAACAATATCCATGAGTGAAGAGCTTCTTTTCATACTTCTGCGATTTTCAAAATAGTTTGGATGATCTCAAGCATAAATTGGATCATTTCACAATAGAGCTCGAATATGCTCGAGTCTTTGTTTTGAAGCAGTGGTTGTAGCTTTAAGGTTGAATCTAACTCTTTGAGCTGTCACAAATCATTGTCTGATTTCGTTTTCTATGGTAACTATTATGTCTTTTTGGCCTTGACTTGCAAAGGCAATTCTATGCATTGAGGTCCGTTTTAGAATCTCAAGCGTGTTCTTGCGTGTACTATATTTTGCAAGACATATAAACAATGTCTTCCATATTGGATGAAAAAATGATCAAATTTTTTGGGATGTGTCCTGAAGACTACTTTATTGATGGTTTGAAATTGTCAAAATTGCATATATTGAGAAACTGAGAAACTAAGATTATGAGAAACCGAGATTCTAAAATTTTCATCATGAATGTTGTGAATAGTGATCGTGAATATTGTGAATACTAATCGTGAACATTGTGAATACAAATCGTGAATATTGATGTGAAATTGTGTATATTGAGAAACGTATATCATGAGATACTGTGAATATTTTGAATATTGTGAATACGTGTTGTGAATATTAATCGTGAATATTGATTTTGAATATTCTTAAATACTAAAATATTCTACAAAGTAATTGTGATTAATATAATATTATGCCCTTTTAGCTAAACATTGCAGCCAATAAAAACTTTGATCCGAGAAATGTTTATAGCTCATACCTCTTTGCTTATAAATTTATTCTAGGCTTAATTTGTGCCTTGGCTTAAGGATACTTTGAACGGATTAAAATTGCTTCAACTTTTGTAACTTCACATTTTGTCTTAAATTGTCTTTCATTTTTACCTTGAACTTGATTTAATCCATCAGGTTGAAAAAAATTTAATTTTAGTTCAAATTTTAACTTATCAATTTGTGGCTTTTATATCTATATTCAAAAATTACAACATATCCACTTTTTAATAATATAATACAAGCTAGTCAAGATCAATGCACATTTTACAAAATCTAAATATCAATTCATTGCACAAAATAATTTACCACACTTTCCTGACTCATATTTTCAACTTTTTATTCTCATCGAACGTCGCAAATGCCTTTACAAAATCTGCAACTTTCAAGATTTTCATATTATGACATGACAAAAAAAATTAAATATCTAACACCTCACCTATATTCCGTACAACATAATTATGATTATTACTGAGTCCCATAACTCATAACCAAAACATAAACCCACTACATAAAAATTGCAAATCTTATCAAACTCTTAAAACATTAATTCACATATTTCAAAATAATTACACAAAATAATTTATCTAGGCTCTTCAACAACTCATGGACCAAAATGCTCAAAATATTTTTTCAACAAGACAAAAATTATTATACAAAGTTATATAACAAATTTATCCTTTTTAATTAGGATTTTGCTTGATTCAAACTTTGGGCCATTGTTTGAAACATCCTACAAGTACAAGAATGGAATCAACATCTTTCTCTAAAAATTTGTGCAAAACTTATAATAAATCGACTTTTTAAATAAATAACAAATACTATAGATAACACTCAAATGTCTGTTAAAAACTTACAACAAACTACTATTCAAATTTTATACAAAATAATTTATCACAAAAATATAAAAAATACTTTAAACAAATCTTAAAATTTTAGGAGTCATGCTATTATGACATGGCAAGGCCTTTGTGGTACAATACCACATCGTTCTTGATTATTGTGGTGCTTGTGCAACATAAACATTTGGTCGTACTTGATAGGAAGAATTCCAATGGTAGAACAATGGTTTCCAAAATAGGCTGGACCAATTTTGGTAAGCTATGCCGAAAAGGTTGTTTTAGGATGCTTTGCTTCAAAATGGATATCACATCAAGTCAGTGGATCTGTGTATTGGGGTTTTCTCTCATTTTCCTTCAGATCTCTAAAAAAGTAATCAATCATTTGCCATGAATCCACACATTTTGCAAGAAAGTGTCTTTGATCTTTGTCCACATGCACGATCTTTTCTTATTTTATAGTTTTTTTGAGCTAGAGATGAAAGTAGGATCATTTATCTAACTACTCAAAATGAGATTTTGGGAGATAAACATCTCCAAACTATCTCCAAACTACCTAGCCCACACAAAACTTTAATACAAACATGGGAGCAATTATGGCAATTATAACAGATCACATGGATGTAGATGAGAGACGTGGAAAAGATATGGCAATTTATAACATAGATCATAAGTAGATATCTAACTCTAATAGACAATTAAGATCATTTTTGGAGGCGGAAGTGGTGGTGGTGGTGGCGGTGGCAATAATTACTACGACAGTTAGGGCCAATACTTGTCAATAACAGGTTAGAGCACTATATTGTAACATTATTTGAATATCTACCTAAAATGTTGAATTCAGATTATTTGTAATAACTTCTTAGAGAAACACAATATATCTTGACAAAATGTACATATCTATGTACTGCAAATGAACAAGAACATTATTTGTTTGCAACAAACTAGAAAAAAACATCGTTATAGCAAAGATTGTTGAACCAACATACCTAAATTGACAGCCTACATGTTTATTGATAAATAATGATCCTCAATTGTCATTGATAACTCTTCTATTTGTCAAGGTTGGCCTCTATCTTTGTCACTGACACCTTTCGCCAAGCAAATCAATATTGTTCAAACTCCAAAATTATGCACAATTGCTAGATGACAAGTTTCGACACAATCCGGCACCTGGTACTTGAAAACCTATCAATAATCAGGCTACTATTGAATCTTAACATCTACCATTGACTTCCAATCAAGTTACAATGCATTCAAAGAATGGTGAGGCTCCTTGCCTTTGCTTCATTTAACAAGAGAAAGTTAGGCTTTTCCTAACCACATCTAACTTTCAAATGGATTACCTAGAACGTTATTAACAATTTACTTCATATGGGAGTCATGTAACCACAACCTTGATCTCACCTCTCAAAAACTAGACAGAAAACACATCTACCTTGTAAGATCATTCATAAAACCTCTAAATGACGAAAACTAATGTAGCACCAAATTACCAAATCTATTGTAAAAATTAAAAAATCTTTTCACAACTTACGTCAAAGCATCCTTGAAATATTCCAACAATTAAGCAAACCAGATCCATGTAATCCGTATTATCATTTTGACCTTGCCTTCAAATGTGTAAGGTAAAGTCCAACTCCAAAACTTTTTATAGGGGAGTGCGTACTAGAGGGAAGGGGCTTAAAATCTCCAAAAGTTCATATAGAAGATGGGACATTTAACTTGCATGAAGATTTCTTAGAAAATATCTTTCCCTTACAGTGGCATAAAGTAAGCTTTAAAGTTGGAAAGCTAGCATGTCCAACAACCATTCAAGAATGATGCAAAAATGAGCTTGAAAAAGCACCAAGTCTTTGTGTTCAGGTGGTAAGTTCATGAAACCAAGGAAAGTTCAATAATTACACCTTAACATGTTTTTGTTTTTCATTGAAGACATATTGCATGCTTGTATCTTTGTATACCCACAAACCTCATCCCTCAATACACCATTCAAAGGTACAGTCACGAATCTATCATTACTTGTTAAATATAGACAACCTGTCCCTCATCATTAAATAAGTTGTATAATAACATTTTTTGGCAATAAAGACTTAGGCTCAAAACAATACAAAAGCCCATGGTCCAAAACTCCAAAAAAATTTGCTTATGCCAAATCTCTGGTTGTAACTTGATATTCGGTACAAATATTGAACCTGATGAAAATGGAATGCAAGATTCTCTTTTTGCAGGAAGGGTGGAGAACTTCCATATAGCTTGCTCAAAAAGTACTTCAGTCGTAGCTTCAAGAATCTAAATCAGATGCCACCCATCAATATACTTCTGTCAATAGCTTCATAAGTCAGACAACAGGTTACAGAATATCCACATTTGCCAGCATGTCAAAATCATGGCATAGAGGTGCATACATAGCATCAAGCATGGATAACCTGAAACTTTTTCAGCCACTAGAAGGTCAACAAGAAAATTTCATGGACAGTGGATACAACGTGCCTGAACAAAAACTTCTCCAACGAATGGGGCATGTGCTGTGTATGTTCTGTTATAGTATGCTACCTCAATTTCAATCACCAAAAGATAGAAACTAAACCAAAAACAGGATATTTCCAACTGGAGAACAGCTCTATTTCTAGCTCATATGACTACTTTACACTAGTCATTTACTAAAGTTCCACTGGATAAACTTTGTGACACCAATAGAACCAACAACCAAATTCCGTGATAAATATGTTGGAAATTATACAAAATGTGTCCAGTGATGCCTCTTTCAACTATATGCACAAAAGTGCCAAAGGATTTTGCTTTCTACTTACAACCGTTATCCTGAATCCAACGAGCTTAATGATGAGCCTCACAAAGATTTCTTGCATCAACCAGATATTGGCTCCTCTGCATGTTTGCTATAAGGCTCAGGCTCTGACTCAGGAAGTTCTGCATGAAATGTCAAAACAATAGAAAGTATTTCAACTAAGCTTTTAAGAAACTATGAAATGAAAAGAAAACTGGAAGATCACCAGTGCCATTGTTTTTATTTCTGCCAAACTTTTGCTGTTCAAGTGATTGCATACTTAGTCTCACATGAAAAAGGAAATAGATAACTCAAATAGAAGTCAACTCATTGAGACTCAAAGGGCCCAATCACTTGACCAAATTATATTGACAGTGATTGCATAATAACGAAGGAAATGTGCACCATTCCAAAATAGTAAAAGCATACTGTCTTGGATTTTCTAAGCTGCAAAAGAACAATTTTGCAGCTCTTTTCTACTGCCAGTCACAAACTGTGAGCTCAACCAGCAAGCGATTACAATCTTGTATATGGGTACTCCACGACCATTGTACCAGTCAACCTTGTAATTTATTTCAAATCCCAGTTTTCCATTTTATTATCCATCCAAGACGCAATTTTGCTCATGTACTGACATTTCAGATAAAAGAATCCCATTTCAAAGCCTAAAAGCTACCTCAAGGCAAGGTTGCAACCAAACATGTGAGACTTAAAACCTTTAAACATTCTGAGCATTTCAAACATGTAAAACATTTCTTCATACATTGAAAAAGTTTATTCATTTTTTCAAAGGGCTTTGACATGCATGATACAAAAAAATTATGTCTAAGTGTATCTGAATAATAAGAAACCCCATCTTTCCATAGTTACAAAAAAGTTCAAAAACATGTTCAATCCTGCACCTGGAAATTGCAAATGCATATGGCAATTTTGAATAGGCATGGATGAATATGCCACATTATCAAAAAGTTCAAACGTCTTCATATACATGTTCAAACTAGAACAAATTTGAGAACAAAAGTTGTCTTCATAGACAACTGGACTACTCAGAAAACAATAGGCAAGTATCTTAACTTTCAAGATTGCCTTCCCCTTAACTGAGTATATGGGCCTGAAATGGGCTGGAAAATATCCACAAATGGCATTTCAGCTGTTGTGGGATCCAAAAACGCATCGTCTGTGTTTTTGCCCCTTACACCCCCAGAAACATTTCAACACACCTTTATGGCAACTATGCTTTGCTAAAAATAATTCAGTGTACACGATAATGAATAGTTAAGCCTTGAAAAGCTGACTATGAGCATCATTCAACAACACAAAGTATTTTCAGAAAGGTTAAAACTCATGCCTTCAAGAATCTCGGAAAAACGAGCCTGGATGGAAATCTGAAAGATATCTATTGGAAATTTTAGGAAAAGTTTGGAAAAGTAGGCTTAAGATTTGGCAGGCTCCAATGTCTTGTTTTGATTTTTTTTTATCAAGCATGAGTGTTCTTGATCTCCAACTTGGTGAATGACCGGGCGGGCATTAGGACAATTTGAATAACTGACGTTTGAAACAGGTTTGAAATGTAAGACTTTCAAAGAAGTCTAGAACCCCATCCAATCGAATTTGGTTGCTACTAGGCTCAATCTCGAGGCGACTGAACGATGCAAAGCAAAACCTATCAGCAGACCTCGACCTGACCAAGCATCCATAGTCAAAGTGCCCACTAGTCTAGTTCCAAACATGCCTTCATAAAAACACTCCGCCATTGAACTTAATTGAATAAGTTCTTCTCTGATATTAGGAGTCCCATCTAACTTGAAGGTTTACAGGCTGTATCAATAGAATACTGTGTACCATTTTTCAGTATTCACAGTAATGAATAGCAAAGACTTATAAAAATGATTGTGAGCATCCTTAAACGATGACACAAATGTTACCATAAAGGTCAAGGATTTTGGGACAACGAGCTTGAAGGGTACTTAAGAAAGTTATCCACTGGAAATTTTGGGAAAAGTAGGTCAACTTTACCAATGCAAAGCAAGAGACTATCAGCAGACCTCAACCTCACGAATCGTCCATAATCCAAGCTTTCACTAGTCTAGCTCCAAATGTGTTCAAAAAGCACTTTCCACATTGAGCATAATTACGTAGATTCTTCTTGAATAGGAGTCCCATCTACCTTCAGAGTACCAAGAAATTTCTTGGAACCTGATTTATAACTAGAAAGATCCAAGAAATAGCTAATGTATCAGGTTCTCCAGGCTTCAATCCAGAGATGCCTAGAGAGCAGCAGCTTTCATTCAAAAATAGCAGAACGTGATTGTGGACTACCATACCACTGCTAGAACTTGCACGCATAACTAGGATCTTATGTTCTGTCAAAAATTCAAACCAATAGCCAGGATTTTATGCTCCCTGAAACCGAAACCAAAACCAATATCATACATTCACCAATGGAAACTATTAGCAAAGGACTGCTCTGCTTTTTGATACACACCTTCATCGTCATCCTCTGCTTCACCTCCAGCATCAAAGTCCTGAAAAAATCCAATGCCACAAGATCAATGAGTACAAAAATACACAGGTAAGCCCATAATATAAGATACCATGAAATAACATGAGGAAAATAATAACAATAAAATGTAAAAATGATACACTGGTAAGGCTATAGAATAAGATACCATGAAATGACACAACTAAAACGATAATGTTAAAATGTAAAAAAGTGATCAAAAGCTTACCGAGAAATCATTCATTCCACCCAGATCAAAGTTGTCGACTGCAAAGAAGAACAAAATTTTACAGTTTCTATCAAGCAATAAAATAAGTGCTACTTCAAAAAGGGATTTGCAATACAAAAACTAAATGGCCAGGAACATTCTATTCAAAACTAGTCCAGCATAGAGTTTGGATGTAAACGTTAAGGCAAATTAAAATCTCAAAGCCTCTATGCATCCTGAATTTTGCAGGGCTGCTAAGTTACAGACTCAATCTATGGATATTGTATCAATGAAGATCATCCCAAGGAACAAGCTGCAACTAGTCGCAGACTTACGCTTGGATTCCTGCTCCTCATCCTCATCCACCCACTTGTTCCAATCCACTCTGATGTATGGAGGTTGTTTACCTTTAGCCTTCAGTAGCCTCTTCCACCATTTTTTCTCACCTTTCTGAATGACAGTAAATATGTGCCGTGGACCAGCACTGATCTTACTGGCCTGTAGAAAAAAGTTATGTTTTCTTTAAATATGCAAGAAAACCTGCCAACACTTTGTGCAACTACGGAACAACCAAACTCTACAGCCATCAAGGTCAAAGAATAACAGAAGCCACACAATATTGTCATAGACATAACCCTGAAACAAGTGGAACATCCTCCAGTCCTGGTGCAACACAATCTCTTAATGCTTTTCTCATTAATACGCCTATTTTAGAACATCTAAGAGGATCAGAATACAATTGAAAGGCTCAAAAACTTAAGATTAATGCATATAAGTCTTAAAATGATACTCGTATGGTTTGTAAAAAAGATTCAAAGATTTTGCGCTCTAAAATCTACTCGGGCTTGCTCAACATTTGCGAGTTACAAGCAATGCACAGTGCAATGCATCACAAGATGACAAAATTTATATTCATAGCATTTATGAATGCTTGCATGTAAGATCATCTGTAGAAGAGTAAAATAGACAACAAACTTAACATTACTATCTGTCACACGGCAAATACCAGCTCAATATAGATCAAACTCAGTACTATTTATAAAGATTACGGATCATTTCTTAATTCTAATTCTATCGTTTGTAAGATACCTTATTATCATGCTTTTCACAATTTATAAAATTCTAAAAATTTATATTTTCCTATAAAAGCCAACATGCCAAGTGATTAAATTGGGCTTGGCATCCCAAAAATTTCCTTACTTCCTGCATTAAGGCTCACTGGACAGCAAATATAAGGGTGACATTTTGAAAAGACGTCGGACACCTCCTAATTTCCAATCATATTTCCATTTGGTGCCTGGAATAGGGGCAATACGTCACTCTAGCAACTTATGCCATGAAAAAAAGAACATAAATCTTTGATGTTATGACAACTGCTAGATTGTCTTGGTGATAGGTAGATACCATGAGGATGTACAACTTATGGCTCTTGGTACTAGGCTCGCTATCAGAAAAGATCAGGGAAATCATCCCGCCAATAATGAGACCTCCCCAGCATTGGCCAGGGATGACTGAAAGTAGGAACTAGAGACTCAAGTTTCTTCTGTCGCTGAGGAAAACCATAAGAATCAGACGGTACCAGAGGACAAGAAGTTGCATAACATGCACTTGAGAAGAAGTATCAGTTATGAGGACTTATGAAACTAGGTATACGCGGAAACTGTGTATAGCACAAGGGCCATACTCAGAGCCAGTTCTGCTTTCACACTTGTACACAACCATTTTTTAATGCTCTTCCCCCTATTCAAGTGATCTGGGGTGACGTTATTCCCTCAGGTGTTAGCTCTTTGCACAAACTTTCCACTTGGTGCTTGAAGATGCCTCATAGTTCATCCTCTGATGGTGGTAGTGATCTCTCTTACAGACACATTTGGATGCTTTTCATTCACAAATGAAAATTGCTCAAGATGAGCCTAAGGCTCATCTCTCACTCTCGAGATGAGCGTAAGGCTTATTGTCCACCTCTCAACACGCACTTAAGGCTCAATTTTTGTATGTGCTTTTGATTTTATACCTCCTTATGCTCATGACTTTACATATAATGTACAGCTATCCACATATTGTAGGTAATCCATTGCGAATGACTTGGAAAACTGGTTACCTGCAATCAAGCAGATACAGCGAGAACCAAGGCAGATCACAGAATGTGCAGCAAAAGGTCAGGTGATAATCAGACAGCAGTATATTGGCTGTCGACTTTTTATAAGTACGTGCTTGCCTGTTGTATTGGGTACATACTAGGCTGTACATGTAACTAAATAGTCTTCATAGTTGGGAACATCAAAAGTCAGAATCACTAGTAAGAATCAGGCCGTGGATGGCTAGGCAAACCTAGTCAATGTAAGTGGCACAGATGTAAGTGTGCCCCCCCCCCCCCCCCCCTCCTTGTAACTTCAGCTATAAGTGCAATGTGGCCTTTAAACTCAAGCTAGTGGTGACACCTCATCTGTCCACCCCACCTTGAGAATCTATAGGAGGCAGCCACACACAATTAAGGAGCAGAAAATATGACAAGTGTGTACTACCAGATTGAGGAGAGTACAGAAAACAATGTTTTCAAAGCAGACGCACTATTTTCTTAATAGGTTTGCAACTGGTTTGAATAATCTGTTGATGTTTGACTTAAGAAACATAAGAAAGAAAGAAAGTCTCCAGTTTTGGCTGGTACAGCTTGCAGTTTCTTGATGCCTCCTGAGCATGGCTTATTTCACATGGCCAACATGGTAGACAATTTTCCACTGATTCAACCTAATCCAACATGCAACCCAACTGATTTTTTTTGGGCTTGGTTGTGTTGTCGTTGTGAATCAGTTTTCTTTGCATCAGTTGTCAAAAACTTCCAGGTGAGCTGCTTCTCTCCAAAGAACAGGTATGGAGACCAGTGTTACCACCAAATGTGTGAAACCTTGATTTTTGCAGGTTTCCTTTTTTGGGCCCTAAAGCCCCAAAAGGGGGGCCCCAAAGGGCCACCATATGGGGGGCCCCTTGAGTTTTAGGGACCAACATGCCCCCCGAATCCCTAACTTGCAAATGTCTGCTGCAGTTCACAACTGCACCATTGCTGGACTGCATCTCTCTCCTCTCTCCTTTGCTGAGATTTTTGCAGGTGAAGGGAAGGGTTTAGATGTGGTGAAACCGTTGGGAGCATCAAGAGGCTGTTTTATTGACAGTGGACACTGCTGATTGCTACAAGCAGGTGGGAAAAAAATTTGCATGTTGGAGGCCTGTTTGAATGAGTCAAATGAATTTTCTTGCTATTTCTTGGATTGATTTCCGACTTTGAGGCAGCCTTCTAGTTTCTAGGAAACCCAGATCAAGCTATTAACACACCCAATCCAGTGCTTAAATTTGGGTAGTGGACGTGTAGATCCCAGCCGTGATTTGCGATTTTCAAACTTGAACCTTTCCATTTTTCCCCTTTTGAAATGCCTAAAACCAAAACTTTAGCATGGGAGCATTTTTCCAGTTTAGAGATGCCTAAAACCCAAACTTCAGCATGGGAGCATTGGTGCACCTGGTTAGGGAGAGGATTGGTGGAGGCATTAAAAAAATGAAGTGCAGATATTGTGATCATCACTATAGTTCATAATTTATGGATTCTAGAGAAGATGATTACAAGGGTTTTTGCATGAAAGTATATGGCCTTTGTTATTGATAGTAGATTCAATGCTTTTTCTCAGATTAGATGCTCATTCAACCACTTTCATAATATATTTAACCTCCCAACCCCTGAATATAAATATGCTTCTTGGTTTCCAAGGGGAGGCTCGGACCTGGGACCAAAGAAACTCTGGATGTCAAGCTAGCCATCATTCCTTATTGTATGGACTAAAATAGTCCCACATCCCTTTGTTTGACATCACTCCCAAAGATTCAAAGAGCTAGACTTTAATTTTATCTTACCAAGACTCTTCAATGTTTATCCACATAATAGATGTCTCAGTTACCCACAATTACCAGATCTTAAAGCTCTTGCCTTACCCAGCTTAGACATAGAATAATGATTGATCGTACTTTTCCTAAGCAGCTCATCAACCACCATTCCGTTATGGCATTAATGCACATGCCACTTGTTACCTAGAAGTCTAGGTCTCCATCTTCCTAGGCCTCCAGGAACTTTTATGAAACCTTCATGACCTCCTTGGTATGATATAACTAGCAGCTAGAAGTCTCATTTGGCATCTTAATAGCATGTTCTGACTTAGCAACGACAATTTGTAACTTTCAGTCTTGACACACCAATCATGCTTTATATAAACATGACAAAGAACAATTGACACAACCAAAATGACAAAATAATCATTACCTTCCACAAAGTGATGAGCCAAGTACTTGTTAAGCATCTGACAATAGAACTAAATAAGACTGAGCAATACCTCTACATTCACTTTATCAAAAAGTTCTAGTTCGCTTTCATAAAGGTGGTTTTCCGGTCCAGCTGATGCGGTAAAAACAAATTTTCCCTCTGGGTCAAGCGTCACTTTGGGGTTCTTTGCATCAGGTAACTCCACAGTCAAATAGACTTTGTCAGAGCGCTGTGCCCATACAATCTCTGGATGTCGACTGTTTCATTACATAATGCAAAATCAAATTCAAGAAGGATGAAAATAGGGATAAATAAGGAATCAATTTTCATTGTACACTAGGCAACTATATTTTTTAAAGACATCTCAATTTTATGTTATACAACTAAAATTCTTGAAATACTATGAACAGTAAATGTCAATTCCAAGATATCAGGTACAAAAACTGTGCATTCACTTTTCAAAATCACAAAAGGATTAGTCTCTAATCTTGGAGAAAACAAGAAGATCCTCCCAATATCGAGGAAGTCAATAAATATCATGCAATGTGCTTCCCAAAACTTTAAAACAGAGGCTCAAATCTGAATTTGGTCACATAATAACAGTGACCAAGTGTGTGACAAGAAAGATAATAAGATTTATAATCAAAGGAAAATCAAAACATACACCTTGTGTCTCGAACCTGAGTACACACAGCTAGAGAAAAAAAATTGAAACGGAATGGGGAATCACAAGCGCAAAATAACACTGCAAAGTGCAAAAGGTTACAAAGAAGAGGTTAGCAAGAAAGTGTAATGGCCATTTCTACACTTACTATCAAATCAACAGGAATAAATTGTCGTCAATACGTTTCATATAAGTTTACATCTAATCCACGTTTCATAAAAGTTTACATCTAATCCAAAATGCACACAATAAATAACTCCATTATACTGCTTCTGAAAAAACCAGCAACCTCTTTGATCTGCCAGTTATTTGGATTTGGGAAAGGTTGGCAAATTTAGGCAAAAGGACATGATTGTTTGAATTACATTGTTTGATGAACAAAGATTCATGTAAACATTAATAGATCGGAGGTATGGTTCAAATATGGTGGAAGCTTCTACGAACTGATACAAACTATTAAGTTTTCACCATTCTCTCTAGTCAATGGTTCTTGGTTTACAAAAGAAGTCGACAAAGGCCTATCCAAAATGTTAAACCAACAAAGCTCAACGTATTGGAGGTTTACAAGCAGAATTATTCTCAATGAGGAAATGAGGGTTTGGTTCCATATAGCAGGGATTGTTCAACCATGGCATGGTCAAAAAAGCATATTTGTTGTTTAAAATTGGAGAAAAGACTCCAATGATTTGAAGTCTTTTCAAAAAAGTTCATCACTGTTCTTTTGAAGAGAAGAATGCAATATCTTAAAGATTATTTGAATTTGAGTATTGCTGCGCCAAATCAAGGGCGTACTCTTGAAGGCATTTCCATGAAGTAAAAACGGGTCAGTTCAAGAATATGTACCAACTCCCACTATTTGAGGTAGGAAATAGGGAGGTGATGCAACTCAAAGTTGGATGGGATGAGTTAATATGCTTGCTTTGTCCAAATTGGCAAGTGGAAACAATACTACTTCCCCTATTGGAATGTGGCAGCCCTACAACCACTTCAAGAGGAGTTTCTTTTACTCCTTTGCAGTCTATTCATAGCTTTCCCAGCCAAGACAATCTTAGTATGTTGGTTTAGTTTTGTTTACAATTACACTATCGTGCTCTCAACATGGATATTGTATGGGCTCATATTTGTCATATTGTTGTATTTATGCCAGTTTGAAAGACTGGTTTTACTTGTCTCAAAGATGTTTTATTCTCCCATTGCATGAACAAACTTGAAATGTACTTTTTGCAATCTTACGTACCTTTGGGTACCTAAAAGACATCAATAAAATCTCTCTCTCTCTCTCTCTCTCTCTCTCTCTCTCTCTCTCTCTCTCTCTCTCTCTCTCTCTCTCTCTCTCTCTCTCTCTCTCTCTCTCTCTCTCTCTCTCTCTCATTGTCATAAACATCATCAAAAAGCTGGATAATAGTTATTTCAAACAGCCTACTTCTTAGTACAGCAACAGACCAGAGTACAAACTAGTAACTATAGTGGCAATTGGGCAATGAGTGCACAATACCATTTCAAAAAAAATGCTAGTATTCTTAAAAAACTGGAAAGGGCTTAAAATGCTAGTAATTTTAAAAATTAGTTTCAAAAAACTAGAAAATAGAAAAATGAATAGTATGTAGCATAACCTACTACCCCCACAAAAGCTAGTGACTCCAATGGCAAGTGCTAGCAGTGAGTGCACACAAATGTTTAAATATAGGTCCACATGGCAAATTTACCAATTCAAAGTCAAGACTAAATACACCAATGCTCAAAAGTAAATATTTGATTTTCAAATGTTTTTGGAATAATTTCAACTTTTTCTAGTTTGATTTGGGCCCTTTCAAATACTTGATGAATCACAATTTGAGTCTCCAACTCATAGTTCTTATCCTATGACAAGCTCTCCTTACTGATATTGGAATTTGGTGGATGATGGGGACTTTGATCAATAAACTCTAACATCAAGTTTTGGCATGTTATTTTCACAAAAAAGGGAGCAATAAATTTTCCAAAGTTCCTAAAAGTTTCAATATGCTGAAGGCTCGAAATGTGGTTCCACTGAGACTAATTTAGCACATGATTGAGCCCAAGAACTCATCTCTTAGTATGCCAAAGAGAACAAAAGCATGCTAAATCGTAATCAAATATCTCTCAATTCAAATATTTATGCCAAAGAAACATGCACATTGGAATTAACTACTAAAAGTTAGTCAACCTATGAAGCCTAACTCAAAAGTCGAACAAAACCAGCCACTGATTGGTCAACATTCCAAAAAGGGTATCCTTGCATGCTTAAAATTTTGTCCATGGGTTGAATTGACGTTTTTCCCAACGTTGAGAGGACATTTGAAGGAGACGTCCTTTTTCTTTGAAAGGACTGAGAGATTACTTTTCCTTTTCAATTGGCAAATGGCTCGTTTAGAAAGAGTTAAAGCTTAAATAAGTTAATCTTTCACACAGAGTGATACCAAACATAAGAACATGTAGAATAAGAGCATCTTAACTAGATGAGATCAATAGCATTTTACTTGACAATCATCACAGACAAGAACATGGAGGCATCAATGACCAACTTAAAGCTACCTCTTAGATCTTGAACCGATTTGGTTTCCGGTTGCAACAGCAGTCACTATAGGTTACACAAAATTGCTCACAACACACAGCCTAAAAAATGGTTCAAAGATATTTAAACCACTAAATCATAATATCCCACATTCATGCCTTACATTTCTGTCCGCTCTAAAGCGATACTTGCTTGCTCACCTTAAATTCTGTATACCAGTAGAATTCCGACCTGTTGGCCGGAAAAAGGCGATGCACATGCAAGCCTAGGAGACTGTCTATCTGAACTGATAAAACCAGAACCACATACGTAGCCATAGTCACGTAAAGCAACCAGAACATCAGTAAGCAGAGAGCACTAACCTCATCGCACCTCGATGCAGCGGATCGAACGATGGAAGGCAGAGCGAGAGAGAGAGAGAGAGAGAGAGAGAGAGAGAGAGAGAGAGAGCGATTGAAGCAGAGTTGATCAAGAGGAGAAAGGAAGAAAGAGATCCAGCGATGACGAGAGAGGGCTTTATGACACGGGGATATTTTCCACCCGACCACTTGGATTATTTGCCACGTGGCACACTAGCCACTTGGAAGCCTGATAGATATTCCAGTATGTAAACGTGGCAAAATCTGAACACTGGTATCGAGATCCAACGGATGTCGAGAGAAATAAGGCTCCGTGTTTCCAATTCCAGAGAATTTAACACGTGTGGGGTCGAGCGGGGTTTTGATGTGGCCCTTGGGATGCCAAGAGAGTGGTTACAATTTTGCTTTGGAGCCAAATGGAGGATCATTCATGCCTTTTAAGAAGAAGAAACTTTTTGCTTTTATTAATAAAAGATGGGAAAACCATCACAGTACAAAGGAATGCATGCTGAAAGCGTAAAAGCCATCAGGCGAATTAAGATACTGTACACTGCTTGGTGTAAGTCGCTAGTTAAGACAGTTGGAAGTTTAGGTAGTGCAAGAAGCTGTGAAGCAGTCGTTCCTGCAACTACGGCACGTCGAAGTATTGCAAGTGCCTGAGTGCGTTGTAAAGTGATAGAAACTCGTTGACGATAATAAGCCGTAATGATAGATAAAGGTGAGGCACCTCGTCCTTGGAGTTTCGCTGCAAAACCTGCACAAGATGATAGAAAATCATCGAATTTCTTATGCAGGCACCCATATGTTTCCAAAGCAAAAGGAATAAAGTCTTCTCCAGGAGTGCGATGTGAATAATCTCGCTCTTTATCTAAAGCTGCATGAGAAGCAGCGGCACCCTGAGTAGTTGAAGCACGGCGAAGGAGGTCAGGCCGCGTTGGATCAACAACAACAACATCTTGATCTTTCAACTAATATCTTGAACCTGTACTGCAAATCTGCCCTAATTTGTACTGGAAATGTGCTGAACGATTTTTATTTTTTTGTCTTGTTTTGGCAAACCACAACTTACATCTTACATAAATCTCTGCTGCCTCAAACTAATTATTGGCTGAAACTTTTTAGCTATCCAACTTGACCGTCGTTCTGCAAAAGAAAGTTGATAAAAGTGCTGGCATATTCTGGTCAAGTTTCAAGGACTCTTGCCTTGATGACAGAATTATTATTGATATCTCCGGCAGCCTGCTCATAAGTGGGTCTTCTATTTTTCTTACAGAAATTCTACTTGTTCCTTTTTTAAGTCCTTGCTCTAAGTAGCTAATCATCTTCACAGCTAAGGCGAGCCTTCTTCAAATATCATAAACATCTCATTGATTCCCCCCCTGCACCTCCGTTTTTAGATCGTCCGTGGCAGTAAATTGATCTTTGAAAGATTAGACCGACCATTAATAGCAAGCGCCAGCGGCATACTCCAGGAAAAACAGATCGATTCCGTAACTCCTTCAAGTAGAGGTCAAAGGCATCTTATACCCGATTGGCGCCTTGTTCAACAATTCTAACTGCTCCTGTGCACCGATCTGGAATCAGACTAGGGTACTAATTTGAAGTGTTGGGCGGGTAAATAGGTGCTGATTGGGTATTGGAATGGGTATCAAAAAGGGGAAAGGTCACCCTCCGACGCAGTAGCCTAAGGTGGAAGCCCTTCCTAGGGCAGATCGGCCATGGAGGTGACCTTCCTCAACATGAAAACTTTTTCCCTTCTTTTTGCTGTAAATTTTTTTTATATGCATCTTCCGACGGAAGGTGTGCATGAACAAAAAAAGGTATTTTCTTCTTGGCATGCAACTTCTGGCATCCAAAAGGTGCATGTTAAATATATACATATATATACATACATAGATATATATATATATAAGGGAGGTGAACAGATTCCATACAGAGAGGCGCCTCTCTTTTCTTTGTAAAAAAGAGAAAAGCGATTTTACGTCAGGTATCAAGAATTGACTCAACTGATATATGATTCTTTGATACAACTAGGGCTAGTTTTAGCCCAATCAATACTCGTATCAATACCTAAACTAGGGGCAAAATCAATATTATATCTATGGTATCCAATACTTACATATGTCGTAAATTTTATTTATGGTGTCTCAAATACATTAGTGAGGGCCTTCATTAGATGCATATTATGCTTTAAAAAAATGTGAAATTATAAATTTTATGATTAAAAGTTTTATTCTAGTCTTTTATTAATCTCATTAAAATGGTGGGTTTTTAGCAAGGCTAGTTAGAAACCTTTTATGAACAATTATGTGTTTGTTTGCCCAAAATTACTCCCTTGTTTTGAGTTTAGGACGTTTTTTTAAAAAAATTTAGACAACAAAAAATGGCATTTGATCTTCAAGTTGGACAAGAATATTATCTACAAAGTTAGGGACTAGGACTAGGATAAGCGTAGACAAGTTGGACAAGATATTATCTAAACAATTGGTGACTAGTACTCAAATCTCAAACATAGTCAATACATGGACAAGATATTATCTAAACAATTGGTGACTAGTACTCAAATCTCAAACATAGTCAATACATGACATACTAGGAGCTTGCTCCAAAAGTTAGGGACTTGGATATGTCATTGCAACGTCAGTGCCTCAAAGGGCGTTAGCACTTGAGCGGTTTTTGCAAAATATCCTTAAGTCTATTCATTCCATCCCACATAAGCTTATCTAAAAGCCAACATTGTATGCTAACGAGTCCATCATCCATCACATCATTGAACATGTCTCAACCATCAAACCAACCAAATGGCATAGTGATGGGCCTAGTCACAATTGAATGGACCCTTGGTCCCTCCACTTAGGCCTAATGCAAAGACAAAACTAAAATGGTAGTCATCACAAACAAACATCTTTAGTGATGTAAAAAGAAGTTATATTCACTATGGACTAACTAGTAGTCTCAGGCCCACCAGAATGAGCTAGGCATAGTGTTTGGCTTGTGCTTGTTGGTAAAGGGAGCTGGGAATTAGTGCTGGATTTATAGACCTGGTTGAGCTGCCAAGTTTTTTGTCTCATAAACTTCCCCTATAGTTTTGTTGTGATTAAGTGTCTTTCCTTTGTTCTGACATATAGTGTTTTCTAGAATTGTACACTTTTCTATACTTAGATTATGTTTGGGAGTCGGGATTTATCCAACAATCCATGAAGAAC
Source organism: Diphasiastrum complanatum (assembly GCA_029204225.1). NCBI lineage: Eukaryota > Viridiplantae > Streptophyta > Lycopodiopsida > Lycopodiales > Lycopodiaceae > Diphasiastrum > Diphasiastrum complanatum. The sequence goes on from CM055093.1 coordinate 61,649,848, forward strand.
AACTTGAACAAGTTCTACTTCCTTAATGTTGTCATCAATGCATGCTAACTCATCATTGAGTTCTTTAACCCTCAAAACAAAAGCATAAGCACTTTCATCCTTCTTTTGAAAACATTGAAAGATTTGTCTCCTAAGGGTTAGTACCCTTGATGTAGACTTGGATTCATAAAGCTTCTTCAAAGATTCCCAAGCCTCACTTGATGAAGTACACTTACCGACTTCCTTGAGAAGTTCATTTGTAACATTCATCTTGATCACATTTAGAGCTTTCTTTGCCCTCTTGTCATACCTCAATTGTTCTTAAAGCTCTGATACCATGTGAAGAAAATCAGATCACTAAGATCCAATTTTTCCCTTTGATCTTTGGTTACTATAGAAAGCAAATCTAGCACCAATAACAATGTAGAAATCTAACATCTACCAATATAGAAGCTATAAACTCAATAAGAACTGAAAAAAATAGCATATGAATGATAAGTTGTTGTTGCTTTCCGTACAATGGCTATACCACCACTCCTTTCACACTTGTGGATCCAATACTCCACCTAAAATAGCATTCTACACACAAGAATTCAAGATATCAACAAGACAATGCAAAAATAGATATAGAAACCTTAAGAGATCCATAAGCATGAATGAGAGAGAGAGAGAGAGAGAGAGAGAGAGAGAGAGAGAGAGAGAGAGAGAGAGAGAGAGAGAGAGAGAGAGAGAGAGAGAGAGAGAGAGAGAGAGAGAGAGAGAGATGCCCTCTTCCCACACTTGTACACTATATATAGTAGGTCCTTGACCTATTTGGATGTGCTTGTCCAAGCTTATCAACATTTAGAAAGTTCTAGATCTATTCTACCAAGAGACTAGATTCAATGCATCTAAATATTCAAATTTGAATTGGTTCAAACTCGACCTACCTAATTTTCCCACACTTTCCAAAAGTGGGTGGTAATTCAAATAAACTTAGGCCTAGACAACTTTATAACGTTTATCTCTAAGTCTAAAATGCATATTGGCCAAAATTGCCATTTTGAACAAAACATTAATAAATCTTAACTAATTGACAATTTCTCACATATTCTGAATAGTAAAATGTGATTATTTAGAGTAACATTTGTTATTACTAATTATGATTATTTTTTGATGAAATTGTTGTGTAGATTTGAACCATCTAGAACAATACCAAATTTTAGCCCATTTTAGTACTCAGTCACAGTTTTTTCTTGAGACTAGTCTTTAAAACTTATGTTAGTCAATGTCAAAGGAAAATTTTGTACAAATGCTAGCGGTATGCTCATTGGATTTGATAGATTAAAAAATGATAGCAAAATAGAAGAAGCTATGATCATTGATTTTGATAGATTAAAAATGATAACAAAACTATTCTAAAAACTTCGTAACAACGACTTTGATAGTGTAAGGTCTCACAACTTAACATGGTAACAAACGAATGAATCATCACGATAATTTACCATACCATGCATCTTGAAAAAGAGACCTCAAAGAAAAGAAATATAAATTTTACTAAACAACGTCACCGTCATGGCAAGGCCTTTGTGACATAATACTACAGTGTACTTGTTTTCTACTAAATGTCTTTTTTTTTTTTTTCACAAAAGAAATAGACATCAAAAGTATTTGAATTTTTTTGACTCATGTTGTTTTTATTTTTCAAATTTAAAAAATATTTAGGTAATAATTTTACTATTTGACATGCATGGACATGCTAGAAAATGCAACTTGGAATATTTTAAGCTGGATGCAACATTTGATTATGTAGGTTGATTAAAAATTGCAAAAATATTTTGCTTTAGACTAACGACATCAACAAGATGTTGGTTGTTGTAAAGCTGATTTTGGTGTGACAAGTATGCCTCGAAAGAATCAAATGGGTGACCCTCTTAATATCCCAAGCAAGTCTAGGAAAATACAATTGAGCCTCCAAGTTATCATGAGCCAATCACATGGTTATAAGTGGAGAGCTAGGTATGGAGCTTGAATCGTAGCCCAGATAGCTCCTAGAGCTCATGCCTAGGAGTTTGTCGCGAAACTGTTTTCGTTTCGTTGTCGCGAACGATTTTGTTTCCTGTGAAGCTTCCACACACAAGAAAATTCAAAAGAAACAAAATCGTTTGCGACAACGAAACAAAAATAGTTTCGCGCTTGTTCAAAGATTTTCTATTCAGAAGACTTTGCCAAGTATGGTGGATTTGCAAGAGATCTTGGTGAATGAAGAGAAAAAGGACATTGTGATTGCAAAAGGAAAAAGGCAAGGTAAGTTATTCAAACTTGATGCTTGTGTTATTGCTAACCAAGTTGGATGTGTGGCAAAAGAGCAAATGTCAATACAAGAGGTTTGGCACAAAAGGATGGGGCGCCTCAACTTCAAGTCATTGGAGGTAATGGCAAGAAAGCAAGTTGTGCTTCCAAGTTCCTTAACTAGCATTAATCATGTTTGTGAGAAATGTGCTTTGTCAAAGTCACATAGGTTACCTTATAAGAGATCTAATATAGATCTACTAAGCCTTTTCAAGTTGTGCATTCGGATATTCATGGTATTACTATAACCAACAATGGAGGTGCTAAGATGTATGTAACTTTCATTGATGATTTTAGTAGATTTTGTTGGGTATATCTACTAAAGAGCAAGGATGAAGTGTATGATGTCTTTTTCAAGTTCAAGATTGCAAGGGAAGTCCAATTCTCTTCCAAAATCAAGTTCTTGAGGAGTGACAATGGTGGTGAGTATATATCTACCAAGTTCAAGGCCTTTTGTGATGATCATCGGATAAAAAAGGAATACACCAGCCCAAGAACACCACAACAACATGGAGTGGCCGTCAAGAAGAATAGAATCTTATGTGAAGGTGCTAAAGCCATGAGGTTAGGTGCAAATCTTCCTAAACCATTTTGGGATCAAGCTTTGTTGTGTGCTAATTTTATATGCAATAGGTGGCCGCGTGCAATATTGGATGGAAAAACCCCTTTTGAGATGATGTTTGGTAGAAGGCCGAGTGTCAAGTTTTTCAAAAAAACTGGATGTACTTGCTATATCAACATAACTCTTGATGATAGGACAAAGGAGGATCCATCTTCAAGGAAAGTTATATTTGTTGGATAGTGTGAGGTGAGAAAATCTTACAAGGTTTACATTCCTTCTACTAATAAAGTGGTCATTAGAAGAGATGTCATTTTTTATGAGAGAAATATTCCAAAGGTTTCTTCAAGTGGTGATTGATGACAAACTGACACACACAAAGATTGCTTTGTGTAGATTAGATTAGCAATAATCTACATTTTAAAAAAAATAAAGAACTGAAACAGTTTGTAGAACTGTAGAAAATGAGTTTCTGACAAATCCTATATCCAAGATGAGCTACCATTGCCAATAAAGGACTGAAATCAGGTTGTAGGTGTGTCTTAATGACAAGCGGGACACACTATCAATATATTGCAAAGAGACCCGTATAGATGTCACTCTTGGTCGTTGATAGGCAGAATTTGTGCAGACATAAACGTTGCTAACAATGATAAAATCTGTGACTGAGCCCGCTGCCAAGTAGAATCGTTGATACACAAAATCTGTAGCAGATAGAAACGCTGCTATCCGAGAAGTAGGAAATTAGTAAACATTGAGAAAGATTCTTGAGCTAACATTGGCGGCCATTGACAATCTTCTTGGCTTTTGATCAAGAACTCGATTTTATCAGCCCATCATTCAGTTCTTATTCACTTATGTTTGTGTTGCTTCCTATTCTGCATTCATATTTCTCACCAGCACGAGTTCTAATGTATTTCGCAGTTAGGATTTTGTTAGTCCCTGGGAATAATTGCTTAATGTCAGATATTAATTTCTTGGATTGAATTCATTTAGTTGAATTCTTGACTGATATCTTTGTAACCATTGAGTAGTCCACAATTTTGGATGTCAATTGTGATGTTAGAAGTAGAATTTGGTACATGGATTACATTGGATCTGTTAGTTGATAGAAGTTTGTCCCTAGAGTTAATGCTCTTGGATCCATAGGGATTCGAAGCTTATCATTAACCTGGAAGTGAAGAAGACATTTATATGGTGCAATCTGAAGGTTATATTATCGAGGGTAAACACAATCATGTGTGTAAACTCCAGAAGGCACTTTATGGTTGAAGCAATCTGCTCAAGCATGGTTTCAAAGGATCAATACTTTCCTTGTTGATCACGGCTATACACCTAGCTCTTCAGATTCAAATGTTTACGTCAAGATAGTGCATCGAAATTTTATCATTATCACTTTGTATGTGGACGATACATTGCTCTTCAGCAATAGTATCGATATGATCAAAGAAGACAAGACAATGCTATCTTCCAAATTCGACATGACCGATCTGGACGAAGCTCATTTCTGCCTTCGTATTCAAATCCACAGAGACATAAATCAAAAGTTGAACAGAGGTACACCTACAATATGTTAATCAGATATAATTTGATTAATTGCAAGTTAGCTCTCTCACCAATGGAACCAAGTCTCAAAATGTCAAAGGACCAATGTCCTCAAACAATTCAAGAGAAGGAGCAGATGCGGGAGTATCCTTATCATTTGATAATAGGATCTCTTATGTACGACCAGGCCAGACATAGCTAAATTTGCAGTCAGCTCCCTAAGTCATTATATGACCAACCCTGGTGTAATACATTGGAAGGCTCTTATTAGAGTCATGAGATATCTTCAAGCGACTATGGACTTTTGCGTTTGTTATGGAACAGTCGGCAACGACAAACTCAATTTACTCATTGGTTTTACAAATGCAAGTTGAGCAGGAGATGTAGACACTCGTAAATCCACTTCCGGATTTACATTCTTCTTCAACAATGGTCCAATTTCCTGGAACAGTCACAAGCAGTCTTTGATAGCTCTATCTTCTACAAAATCAGAATATATTGTAGCCTCACAAGCTACAAAGGAAGCAATTTGGTTGAGAAACTTACTTTCAAATATCAGTCTGAATTAATATGCTCTAACATTATTATTTTGTGATAGCCATCCCTAGATTTCATTCTAGGAGTAAGCCATTGAACTGAAGTATCACTATGTCAGAAGCAAAGTTCTCAACAAAGTAGTCAAATTGCAGTATTGTCGAATGCAAGATATGACAACGAATATTTTTACTAAAGCATTAAGCTTGGATGCACACAAGAAGTTCTATGCAGAACTAAGTTTAAAGGTCAAGGCATTCATGGATTCAGATTAAGGGGGAGTGTAGGATTATTCTCCTTCCTACTAATCGACTAATCGGTTTTTAATCTTCATCCAACTGGTTATCCAGTTTTGCGAATTTTTTTGTGTTCTTATATGGTCTGCATAATTACAAGTGTTCTTACTCAGTTTGTAGAAATACATGGAGTTTGACAACAATGTCGAGTTTTCTCTCTTTACAAAAACCCGACAGTGTCGCTTTTTCGCATTTTTCGCCTGTCAGGAATTATGTGTAAAAATGCAGTGTCATCTTTTTTGCATTTTTCGCCTATCAAGAATTGCGAGTGAAAATGCAGTGTCGCATTTTTTTCAAAGCGCGTCAAATGTTAAGGAAATGACTTTGGCAAAGTGTGGGGCTACCCCAATATTCAGAAAATGAGATTTTGCGACACTGTCGTATTTCTCACAAAAGTCACACTTTTCGCCTGTGGCAGTTTATGTTCATTTCTGCAGAGTGACGGTCACATTCATTTATGCAGACAGATTGTTTACGGCCAATTGTCACCGTTTATGAACAAACAACTTCTGAGAAGAATTGGATGAATGCCAACAGACTCCAACCAACTGGCAATCACATTCGATGACCTAATTACTTAGTATAAATCAACTATTCATACATTTCATTATCATTATTATGAATTGTGAAGGAGTTGAGTGTTATTACACGACGCTTTTTGCGCTCTTATTAAACAGATCGTTCACAACCTGAAAGTATTGTAGTTAGCTCTCTATCAAGCTTTCAAGCTTGAACTCTCTTGAGCATTCTAGATCAGTCTTTTAGAGATTTAATTTAGAGTTGCTATTGCGCTATAGCCTATCAGCAGAGTCGCTTATTTCGAACTTATTCTTAGTTACACAGAGATAGCTTTAGAGTGCATAGTTTTTCTTTGCTATTGTTTTGTGCTCATTAGCATCTGATCTTGTTTTTCTGAATCAATACCATTTCCTTATTGCGTTCAGTTTGTGTCAGAATGCATGCATCTATGTATTGCTTTTGTAACTGGTAGAAATTGTCTGAGAATTCAATACTTTATGTTTGGCTACGTAATCACTTAGTATCTAGCAAAAGTTAGTTGCTAAAGATTGGACGTGATTCCCATCACTACTGTTTTGTTCAATTTTTGATAGACGTAGTCATGCATTAGAAGTAGGAAGTTTCCACTATTCCATTACAAACCTATTAGTGACATAATATTCGAAGGAGAACCAACTGTGGTATAGAAATGAGATTTTTTTGAAAGTAATTTCGGATAGATTCAGAGTAATATACCTAATTGGAACTTTTCGAATAAAAAAAAGTCTCTAGAAATTGTGTGGACAATTTGGAACTAAAACATGTTTGAAATTTGAATCATTATCTATGAAAAGTACAGTGAAAGGTTGAAGGTTACCAATTTCATTTTGATTGGAATAGGAGTAAGTTTGATCAGGATTTAAATCTGGAATGTCTACAGTAAATCAATCTAATCTTAGTTTGAGTACTAGGATAGGGGTTGATTGAGTGGAAGAAATTATGTTAATAGAAAAAATTGGATCTGAAAATTGTTGGGAGTGAATGTTATTCATCTTAAAGATTTCCTAGATGTTAATACTGGTATACAAGATGTTTTTCATGAAGTTTGTCTCATGAGAAATAGAAATTCTTTTGTAGCCAAGTTACAAGATTCTCAATGAGATATGTGAGTAACATATGTGGATTCTGGAGGAATCTGCCAGATGGGAATGTGTTTATGTACTGCTAGCTCAAGAATCTTCCTCAACGTTTACTGATATTCTACTTATCAGATAACAACGTTTCTGTTTGCTACAGATGCTGTGTATCAACGATTCTACTTGGCAGCGGGCTCAGTCACGAATTCTCTCATTGTTAGCAGTGTTTCTCTCTGCATAGATTTTGCCTATCAATGACTCATCCACGAGTGACATCTACATGGGTCTCTTTGCAGTATATTGGTAGTGTGTCCCGCCTGTTAGTAAGGCACACCTACAACCTAATTTCGGTTCTTTATTGGCAATGGTAGTTCATATTGGATATAGGATCTGTCAGGAACTCGTTTTTTATGATTCTATAAACTGTTTCAGTTCTTTATTTATTTTACAGAAACGGTAGATTATTGCTAATCTAATCTACACAAAAAGCAGGGAATTAAAATGAAGCTACTCTTACTGAAATCACAGAACATCAACACAACATCTACACTGAAGCAATGGGAATCCTACTAAGTGCGTGTTACAGCTGTCACTCAACAATTGTAAGAAGAATTTGTCAGGAAGTCAGAAACCGGAAATCATCAGAATTGAGCAAAATGGTAGATCAGTCTCCAAGTCCTGCACATCTACCTGATACTAATCTCAAACCAATTTCAAAAGAGAAGAATCAACAACAAAGACATTCATACATCAGTACCAAAACTACATGCATGAAGATGGAGCATGGAAGGAAATGCAAGTAGTAAAATTTTCAATTCAAAGAGCAACAACATTTCAGTACATAACACATGTTATGGAACTCGTGGAGGAGGTCTCTATCTATACCCACGAACTGTTGAATCTAATTCTATCATATTTTGAATTCCACCTGTTACAATTGAGTGAATCCCATTTTATAAAGATTTGGGTTCCACCTCTTACTTGATAATAAGAGGCCTCTTATTAAAAACATAACTCAAGTTGGAGAGAGTCTAGATTGCTAGCTCCCAGATGGCTATCCATCTTTTGGGAATTACCATGGGGCTCACAACTCTACATTTTACCTAGCACTAATAATTCTCGCTCTCAGACTTGGCTCTCAACTTCATCTCTACTAGAAGTCCTTTTTGGGTGATGAGGCACTACATCGACACCTCAGGGACATGGAATCAACCAACATTATCATCCCCCTATAGTGTTGCAGGTCCTACTGCAATGCCTCAGCTTTGACGCTTGGTTCTTGGAAAGGCATGGATCAGCATTTGCTTGCATAAAACCAAGAAGTTATTTGTTGATATCGTCGCACTTCTCGGCAACAACTTTAACATATACAACGACTTTTCAAAATAGCCCTACGTAATTAGGTGTCTCTCGTTTATCTTTCTCGACTTTCTTTTTGTCAAGAGACTTCTCATAGCCTATCTCCTTTCTGATCTTTTTGAATGTGATGAATCTCATTTTTATGCCCAACGGAATAGGTCCCAGATAAGGCCTAATTTCTAGTATAAACTTGTTTGTATACCAGCTCTCGATCATCTGAACATATCGTCTTCTGAAAAATCTTCGGACTTTTTTCGATCATCAAATATTCCCCTTTCTGCTTCTGGGTATTTTCTTGGTTATTCTTCCAATCGAAGTCCCGGCCTCATCAACACTCTTGTCTCAATGAGAAGAGGAGAACCTTCAATTGGTGCGCTGCACAAAACTTGGGTTATCATTCTTCAAGGGGTTATGAAATGGGTGGTAGAAATACATTTGGACAGATGGGTTGATGATGGTAGGGAAACATGATGAGGGGTTTGGTGGGAAGGTGAAGGAATTGACAATATTATAATTGCAGTCTAAGACCCTTGCAGTGTCAAGCTTTGATACCCACTTACTTGGTGTGGAGCTCACTTTGTCTCCCTCAAAAACTTGAATATGCACAAATATTCTAAACTCTCTACAAGGTAATCTGGAGATAAATAGATAAATAAAAAATTCATTTTTGAACTATTCCACAATTATAATTTGTTGTTGAGTACCTGTCAAACAAAAAGTTCATACATCAGAGAGTGGATGCCAAATAGTGCCTACGGTGGAAAACTTCGGTTAAACCTCTCGGTCGAGGAGACTCAGTTTAAATTTCTTAGTGAAGATACTCGGTCGAAGATTTCTGTGGAAGAGAGTTGGTTCAAAACATTCGGATGGAAGCCGCGGCTAAAGAGCCTCGGCTTCGACGTTCAGTTGGTTCTGGTAGTATACTAATCATCATATATAGCATCGGAAGTAAGATAGGAAGATGGTCAACAGATGTATTTTAATCAATATGAATCGGACATAAAATCAGATGTGATGAGGGATTGAGGAGTCGGATATAAAATGTGGTGACTCTCGGATGTAACTTTAGTTACAGTTTAAAGGCTTGTCGGATCTTCTATTGGTTACAACCTTGGATGTACTCGGTCATGAATGGATATGTCTCAGATTATTTTGTCTTTGACTGAATTTTATATTGATATCAAATTAGCAATATGAGATTCTGTATTGATTGTTTCTTAGTTATGATTGAACTCATAGGATATGATTGGATGTTGAAGCTCGTTAGATACAAACTAATACTGGTCTGATGGATGTCGGATGCAAGATGGGTGTCAGATGCAGATGAAGGTGGAGTGTGTTGGATGCAAACTGGAGATGGTGTGGTGGATGCAAGATGGAAGTGGAGTGCTTCGGATGCAAACTGAAATGAGCGTCGGATGCAAGATGGGTGTCAGATGCAAGATGAAGGTGGAGTGCGTTGAATGCAAACTAGAGATGATTTGTCGGATGCAAGATGAAGGTGAAGTGTTTCGGATGCAAATTGGAGATGGTTTGTCAAGTGAAAACAGGCGGATGCAAAACTAGGTTGGAAAAAAAATTGAATGGGTTGAAAAATAGAGTGGTCAAAAATAAAGAGGGTCGAAAAATCAAAACCGGTTGAAAAACTAGAGCGAGTTGAAAAAATAAAGTGGGTCAAAAAATAAAATTTGGTCGAAAAAATTAGGTGGGTCGAAAAAATAAAGGTGGGTCAAAAAATTAAAGAAGGTCGGAAAATAATGTGGGACAATATAATACAGAGGGTGGGAAAATAATGTCGGTTGAAAATTTAAAGTAGGTCGAAAAATAACATAGGTCGAAAAAATAAATGTGGGTCATAAAATAAAGATGGTCAAAAAATAATGTGGGGCAAAAAAATAAAAAAAGGTGAAAAAAAAAAGTGGGTCGATAATTCATGTGGATCAGAAAGATAAACTGGATCGAAAAATAAAGTGGGTCGAAAAATCAAAACTAGTCGAAAAAATAAAGTGGGTCGAAAAAAATGACAATGACTCAAAAAATTATAAGGGAGCGAAAAAATTGAAAGGTATCGAAAAAATGATAAGATATCAAAAAAATTATGGATCGAAAAAACTAGAATTGAAAAATTCAAAATTAAGAAAATATAGAACCCAAAAATCGAAAAACTCGAAAAATCCGAAAATCCTGAAAATAAAAAAAGTCGAAAATCAAAACTCGAAAAATCTGAAAATCCCGAAAATCGAAAAACCCAAAAATCAAAACTCAAAAAACCCGAAAAATCAAATGGGACGAAAAAAATGTCCGATGCAATAGGGAGACGGAGGGCGTCGGATACAAATTTAAAAATGGGGTGTCGGATGCAACTGATGAGGAAGGGCGTTGGATGCAACTGAATGAGGTAGGAGTCAGATGCAACTGAAAGTGATTGGTCGGATGGAATAGCAAAATCTCTGAAAAAACTCAAAAAAATGAAAAAAAAAAAAAGAAATGAAAAAAGTTCAAAAAATGAAAAAAAATTCGAAAAAAACACAAAAATTACAAAAAATGTCAGATGTGATAGGAAGATGGAGGGCGTCGGATGCAAAGTGTAATTGGTTTGTCGGATGCAAAGTGTAATTTAGGGATCGTTGGATGTAAGTGGTTTGTGGGATGCAATAGTAATGTAGAGTGTCGGATGCAAACGAAATGCTAAAATTTGTTGAATGTTATGCAATGTAGTAACAAATGGAGTGACGGATGCAAACAAAGTGGATGCAAACTCGTGTGCTTCAGACCTAAGAGCTCGTTGGATGCAATTCAAAAGCTCAAAAAAAACTGAAAAATTCGAGAAACTCGAACAATTTGTCGGATACAAATTTGAGAAATTCGAAAAATTGTGACGTATGCAAATGGGCGTCGGATGCAATTTGAGATGGGAATGCTTTGTCGAACACAATTTTAAGGCCGTTCGTCGAGTGAAATGTTTGACTTGAAAACTCGAGAAGCTCGAAAACTCAAAAAATTCAAAAAACTCAAAAATTCAAATTTTTTTCGAGAAAATCACTTTTTGATTGTCGGTTTCAAAAGCGGTGCGGCAGTGGGTTTCTTGAAATGGTTGGTGTGAGATCGCGCAGATTTGAATGATAATTAGAGATCACACTTACTACCTTTGATGTCCACTTTTCTTCCCCCCTTAGGATTTTTAGTCCCCTGAAAATCTGTTTCAATTAAGATACAACAAAGATATAAAGACATTAGTGAATGTAAAAAAATAAATTATTGTAGGAAAAAATCTAAAACAATTTCATTTCTATCTTATACTTGAGTTGAATTATTGAGATAAAAAAATCATCTACTAGTATGAAAAACCAGTACTAGTCTCATCTTTTGCATACAATTCACCATAGGATATAACCACAAATGAAATTACTTTTGATCAGTTCCTATCAATTACAAATTTTCCAATACAATTGGACTGTTTTTCTTTTTATTGACTGGTTCGGCATTACTCCGTCAATATTAACAAAAACTATCCAAACTCATAATACAAATTACATGAATGGAAATCCTACCAATAGAATTTCAGTAACTTTTAAACTATATCCAAACAAATTTCACTGCTTGGATAAAGAGTATTGTCATCACTCATTCTATCTGGCCATTTCATATTGTTTGATGGTTTAAAATTTAATTTTGACGAGTATCTTGCACAAATTTTCACTTGACCCATTTCTAATGATTAATATCAACTAGAAATGTACCAGACAAGTAATCCATCCCAGATTTTAACTAAACTTGAAATTCAATATAAAAAAAATGCAATTTTAAATTTCAAATTGGAGAGAACACATGCTTCCAAAGTTTTAGTCACCATCAAGCACAATACCAAAAAAACTAAATTTTCTTGAACCGAGTACCGCCGTCTTGGAAAAGTTAGCCCATGAGGACCGAATAACTTGTTGTCATCCTAAATCTATGAACCAAATTCATAGATGAACTGTTAGGATAGCAAAAATTATATCATCACGAACGGCTTGAGAATCAATAATTATTCTCACTTTGATTCAGTCAGATTATACAAAATCTTCTTCTTAAATCAACAAAAAGTCTTTCTTATGGTGATCCCACTACAAGTCCTAATGGTCACAAGGCAGCTACAAAAATGAGGCATCTTCACGACTCCAAGTACTGCAAGATCAACAAAGTACCAGCATGGAGAATAGACTCCACGGACGATGACAACAGCCAACTAGAAGCCGTTAGAATGAGCTTAAACTAGTTCTTGTAATCACCAATGATTAATCCTAAGCCACTTTTCTCTGTTACTATATAAACAGAACAAATAGAGAGATGGGTTGGTTAATGTTGGCTAGTATTGCATAGAAGTTCAACAGTTGAGTTGATGTCAAAGTCCGCTAGTAAGCAAGACCAGTTGATAAGTTAGAGTTCGTAAGAGACAGAGTTTTTCTCTTGCAGTAATGTGCCGCTTGGTATGCCAAACAACGCTCAAAAAACAATATGTAATACAGATGCTATTTGCACCTATTGATAAATGTACAATCTTGAATGCGACTGGGTGTTTTTGAGGGTTCCAAGTCACTCTTATGCAAGATTGCAAGTATGTAGAAACTCCTATCGAGCAAGTTGTAAAAGTGTCTAATAAAGATGATGAAAGATCCTTCATGGACATCACTTTATATAGACAACTTATAGGCTCCTTAATGTGGATTACTATTACTAGGCATGATCTTAGCTTTAGTGTGTGTAGATTAAGTCAATTCATACAAGATCCATCAAACATTCATTGGAAGAAAGCTAAGAGGATCTTGAGGTACATCTCGGGTACACTAGGTCTTGGTATACTTTATGGAGGAGATGTAATTGACTTGCATGTCTATAGTGATTCAGATTTTGCAGGTGAAAAGAGAGATAGAAGATCAACAAATGCATATGCAACCTTCATAGGTGATGGAGTAGTTTCTTGGCTATCAAAGAAGCAAGTAACAATCTCACTCTCTTCAACCAAGGTTGAGTACAAGGCACTTACTACAACAACTAAGGAGGTGCTTTAGATCAAGAGTTTACTAGGGGAGCTCAAGATTATGGATTCAAAGGATGTACCAATCATCCATAATGACAACATTTTAGCTCAAGATCTTGCATCAATTCCAATTTTTCATGCAAGGTCCAGACACATAGAGATTTGTCATCACTTTGTGAGAGAAAAGGTGCGAGCAAGGGAGATCTCTTTGGAACATGTATCAAGTAGTGAATGTGTGGCTGATATGCTCATTAAACTCTTCAAAGAGTAGCATTCATAAAGTTAAGGCCATCTCTTGGAGTGATTAGTATATCTATTCTAGATCCAAACTAGTTGTGAGGAGGAGTGTTAAAAGTTCAGTTTGAACCAAAATTGGTCATATGACATGTAATTTGGCCATGTTATGCCATGTCACACGTGCCAAATAGCATAGGATGCTTTTCAAGAAGTTTATTCCACATCCTACTTTGTAATGGGATCTTTGAAATGAGGCCAAAATGTACATAGATATGTTAGAGAAAAATTAGGAGCCAAAAATAGCAAGTTTTATATTGTTTTTGGATCTCGATATCTTGACCCCTGATTAGGGTGAATACAATGATCTAGATTTCAGCCCTCTGCCTGACGAAGATGTTCATGAACACGAAAGTCAAGAGATGTGAAGCATGAAAGTTTTGCGAACACTTGACGAAAAGACACGAAGCACAAAAGTTTCGCAAACACTTGACGGGAAGACACGAACACGAAAGATTTGTGAACGAGAATCTTTTGCGGTCCAACACGAGAAAGTCAGACGACGGAAATGAAATCGACGACGTGACAACAAAAACGTTGCGAAACCTGTCGTGGCTAATTTGCCACTCTTGTAATTCTCTTATTAGTTGTAGATGCTTAATCACTCTAATCTTAAGGTTTAGGGTTTGTGACTATATACTTATTGGATGATACTTGACACAAGAGAGAACAGAGTAGTAGTCTGATGCTAGTAAGCAATCAAGATGAAAAACAGATAAGAAGTCCGCCTGCATGTGAGACATGTTCTATGATCAGGATCCATAGTGATCCGCAAGTCCGCTAGTAAGCAAGACATCCACTTGTGAGAGAACTGTATGGCTCTCATGCCAACGCACTACGTGGATCTGCATGCAGTGCTTGAAGAATCAGAGAAAATCAATAGATAATCTTGTAGCCATTGTGCACATGTCAACTTATGATGTATGAACTTGAATGCAAATGTGTCTGCTATTATTCGTGTGTCTGATTCTCCTATTCATTTTCAATTTCGCACATTGGTTGAATTTGTTGAATGCTGCATCAAGTTATAAGCGTAGATTAGCAGAGTCTGACTACATTCTGGAGGATTGTAGGAGTGATTCAGCTGACAGTGTCCAGCAACCACATCTGAACTCCATCCGAATCGCAAGAGAATCGCGGTTGCTTCGCCTTCGCGACTGTTTCGCGACCATGAAACTTCGCATCATAAAGCACTAAATTGGATGGTGTTTTTGCTATTGGATCTCTATTGGATCTCAATTGGATATATTCAAGGTGCTTCATCCATCATTTCACAAGTTTATTGGAGTCTTTTAGCTACATTTTCAACAATCTTCACCACCTTTGTTCCTAATCTATTCTACTGCTCAATCTTTGATGCACCAGTTTGGTTTTTCTACTTGCACAAGATCGAGTAGCCGTAAGGCATCTTCTTGGCTTACACAACACTAGGTAAGAACAAGAGTTGCGGAAGAAAGCACCAACTCCCTCAAGACTTTTTTCTCGAGGACACCATGGAGGGCAAGCTCCACAAGTTCAAATCGGATGTGGCAGCTCGAAATGGCTTTGTTGGCTGGTGATTTGATGATTCCTTCAAATACCCATCATGGTTGGTTGTTTACTACATTGTCATTTGGAGTGATGAACAATTCAGCTTTCTCAACACAAAATCTAAAAGTTGTTCAATTTCAACTTTAGTTTGTTTATACGATATTGTGCATTATCTTAGCCATGTCCACTCAATTTTGCTATTTTTTAGTCCTTTAATCTATTTTGGGATGTTTTTTTTTTTGTGGTAAAAAATGAAGCAATTAGATTAACAACTTCAAGTGACAATCATTTAGAGAGTAACAATGGCCATCCGTGTTGGTATTATGGCGAACTTCTTTCTTTGAGCTTTGAAAGCTTTTAGATATTGTAATTCGATGTAACAACAGACAGTTAGGTGTTGTGGTGCTACGAAGATTCATCAACATGAGCAAAGAAATCAAATCTCTCCCCGCCACTGGTGTAGTGGGAAGAAATGAAACAACAAAGTTTTTATACATATCTTGCATCAAATGGAATCTAAAGATAAAAAGTCAAGAATGTGTGGGGAGTTGAAAATTAGAGATGGTGCAAGGCCAACATCTACTCCCCCGCTTGTCATCAATAATAAAAAAGCTAGTGTTGCCATAGCAAAAGCAGCAAGATCCTCGTGCTCAAGGAATCTTGTACTTTAGACCGTTCATCAAACAGTGTCCATTTGGATGCACACCAATTGTAAACACAAAGCAACCTCCTTACAAAATTTTAAATTTTTTTTTTTTTGATTTTCAGATTCAGCCGACAGAACTTGTCTACGAATCCATCCACAGTTCTGAGCTTGGCAAGCCTCTATATGCTAGAAACTGTGCACTAGTTCTTCACTTTTCGCTTTCTACCCGTCGTAAACCCTGAACTCTTGGAAAACTCTTCTCTCGAAGCTCTCTTCAATGTCTACACTGTACTGTGTACACTCCTTGTACGGCTCTGATACCAACTTAGAATTTGCTCCAAATAGGATTATAGATCATGCAACAGAGTAACACAGATAGAAAGTACTCTCCACTCCAAGCTCATGTAGCAAATGTATTTCTCAAAACCAAAATACACTATACATATAGTTTTTCACTATGGCAACCCATGCATGGTCGTTGATGGGACGCGTGTCCATCTTTGTCTTCCATTTTGAAAAGGCACTTTTAAAATTTGACTACTGAACCAACAACATATTTGACTTTTCTTTTGAAACTGTAGGTTATTGAGTGGCTTATGATGTATATGCTTATTTGAAATCATGAATTCTTGCCATCCTAAAATCTTGTTCTTAGCTACTTGTGCGACTAGAGTTTATGCCTAGGAAATCAATACATTTCATCAAATTGTTATCTTTACCTGCTCTGCTACTCCATTTGTACTCGATTGTGAAGATCATTGAGATAGTTTCATAGAATGACTGAGCTTACTAGATGACTATGGGCAATGTTTGCATTTCTTTACATAACTTACAATAGCTATCAATGGCATTTCAACTTATTGGAACATAACTTAGGAAGGATTTATCAACAAACTGAGTCCCGCATGTAAGTGATCATGCGTGCATGGAAACTAGCAAACAACATTTGGTGAATGGCCAAAAAGTGACTTGCATAGCCTGTATGCATAGAAAAAAAAAGTTATTTGGCTATTGCATGCTTGATTGAACATGCAAATTATAATAATCACATATGTGAGTGACTTGAAAGATTATGCATGCTTGATTCCATGCTATTCTAGTTTCTTCTTCTTCTTATTGTGTGCTTGCTTGCTTGAATGAAGAAATATGAAAAGTCACAACATATTTTTATTGGTTCTAGTAGTGTGTTCTTTTGAAAGATGTATACAATATGTCTTCCATATATTGGATGAAGAATTGATCAACATTATAGAGATCGGTCTTGAAGACTACATGATTGATGGTTGGCAATGATTATCTAAAATTGCGAATACTGAATTGATAATGATTATTGTGAACACTAATAATGAATACTGTGAATACTGATCATGATTGTTGTGAATATTGATCTTGAATACTCATTAATATCATGAATGTTGTGAATACTTGTGATTATTGTGGACACTAATAGTGACAATTGTGAATGTTGATTGTAAATACTAAAATATTTTGAATATTGATCATGATTATCATGAATATTCTTGAATCCTGGACAACTTAAAAATTCCAGAATGACGAACATATTTCATAATCAAAATATAAAACCCATTGTAAGAAACTATCATCAAATGAAGATCACCTATTTATCGACAAAATCATTTCATACACAATTCTTCATTTTTTTAAATCTCAATATGCAATCTTAGTTCTACAATTGTAAAAACTTAAACTAATTTGTGGTAGTGATTGTGATAGTGTAAGCTCTTGCAACTTAGAATGTAAAATAAATAAATGAATCATAACGATAATGAAACTTACCAATAATCACCTCTTTAGCAAAAAAAGCTAATAAATGCATTTGTTTGAACCTCAAAGAAAATACCACAAAATCCGTAAGCAAATTGTTGCTTTGTGCAACTTCCTATTTATCATGCTCTCATGCTACTTAACTTACATAACAATAGATTGATGCTACTGCATGCAAAAGTAGAGAATCGATCATCCACGTGCTCATCTTATTATTATTTTCATGACGACTATAATGCATACTACCAAGCTAAATACTTATCCTATAGCCTTCATCGACATCAAAGATCTGCGACAATTTTCTCTTTTATCTAGTTGGTGTTAGATTGAAACGAGGTCTTAACCTTCCATGCTAGGAAGCTAGATCTTGATGAGTCGAGGATTGTACAGATCTTTGATTGTATGCTGCTTATGGAAGCCATTGTTGTGAATTGTATTCTCACTTGTTGTTGGTTTTTTGTTTTGAATGCTTAGCCTCCTGGATGCGGCCATGTCAGACTATGACATGCTCTGATACCACTGATGGAAAGTGTAGTTCCAATAAAACTCTGGTGACAAACTGATGGGAGTCTCTCGAATGATTCGCAAAACTTTCACAAAACTATTTGTTCACGAATAATTTTTGTTCGAGAAGAATTCGTGAAAGGATCAATTAGGCTCTGTAACGAAACAAAACAAAACTAAACGAAACGAATCGAAGCGAAACTTGAACGAGCTCTGATAGAGAATGGCTATCTTTTTCCAATGCATAAGACTTGATTCAGAGTATTCTGGGCTCCTCATCTTAGCTAAGAATGCCTCAACTGCAAATTGATTTTGTAAAGAATTGATTAGTAGTGGACTTTCAAGCACAATCGTTACAGCTGTTCAAAAGAAAATAGACTTATCGTGGAGTAAGTGGCCATGTTCCAGAACACTTCAAAAAAGTAACCTTACTTTTCTGGAAGCAGAATTGGGCTTGTATATCTCTAGAAATTGCTCACCATGTAGTAGAAGTTTTGGATCATAGCTTTCAAATTGCAAGTTTGCAACAAAGCATCATCAAAAAACGTCTAAAATAGAACGATCATAACCAAACTGTGGAACTCTTCTAGAACCATATTACAGTCTGAATGTTTTATTCTATCATGCGGATTCTTCTTCTCTCCCAGTTTGCAGCAGCGATGGAGAGAGGAGGGCGCAGCGATCCATGGAGGGCAGCAATCGAGAGAGAGAGACCAGAGAGAGAGAGAGAGAGAGAGAGAGAGAGAGAGAGAGAGAGAGAGAGAGAGAGAGAGAGAGAGAGAGAGAGAGAGAGAGAGAGAGAGAGAGAGAGAGAGAGAGAGAGTGGGTGCGGGGAAAAAATCTTGAATTCTATGTGTGTGTGTGTGCCCAAAAGACAAAAAAACAAAAAGGATTCTAGTGTTGTTTTCTTACCATTTGTTTTCAAACGATTTTTAGCTTTTTCCTTTGCTATAACGTGACATTTTTGCGGACACAGCGTGACATTTTTTGTAGCAAAACACACACTTTCTCTCTAAAATAGTTTTATACTATATGTGTGTGTGTGTGTGTGTGTGTGTGTGTGTGTGTGTGTGTACACACATATGTATATACACATATATGTGTGTGTATATATGTATATACACACATATATGTGTATACACACACACACACACACACACACATATATACAGATATATACATATGTGTGTGTGTGTGTGTGTGTGTGTGTGTGTGTGTGTGTGTGTGTGTGTGTGTATATATATATATATATATATATATATATATATAAACTTATGTACACTTTTGCTCATGTGTATGGGTGCACCCATGTACCCTCCTCTCACCCATGCATGAGCTTTTTCTAACTAAAAAACTTGGGGAGGAAGATGCATGTATGGGGAAAAGGATGCATGGCCCTCCTCCCCATGCATGCATCTAAGGGGCCCATTCCAAATTCAAATTATCCTTTACCAACAAACATAGTGTTTTGAAGTGCATGTACATACTTTCAAGGTGAAAGGTGTTAAACAAATGAAACTCTCATTATCAAAAATTTGAAGGGTGCTCTAAGGATTTTTTAAATTATCAGACTTTCCATGGGAAAGGTTGAAATAAAAATGCATTTCTATGAAGATCGGCCTCCATTGCCCGTCACCTTCTTCTCACCGTATAGTAGAGAAAACTCATTTGAGAATAGGCTACATATAGTGGTTCTATAGAAGTATTGTGGAAGCTCCCTTTCAGCCAAAATTGGTGGAAAAATATTTTTTTGAAAAGTATCATATATGGTTGAGTTGGCATCAAATCACATGTCTATTTATAGCAAGATAAAGGGTGGTAGCTTTTGATAAAGAAGAGTCCATGAGAGAGAGAGAGAGAGAGAGAGAGAGAGAGAGAGAGAGAGAGAGAGAGAGAGATTTACAACCTTGCTTTAGAATATGTCTTTTTTTTTTACAAAACTATAGAAAGAGAGCTCCTTGTGACTGGACCACATCAAAGTCCACTCTTTGGTCCAATCACCTCAAAATACTTGGATTAACTATTTTTATGTTTTCTAGCTAGACTTTCAAACTTTCTTAACACTATGTATACAAAATGGCCATTTGATTAAGCATAAATCATGCTTCTATTTGTTGCTATGGCTTGAGCTGTCAACTTACATAAATAAAATTCCAACTAAGCTCATTACTAGTTATTGTGATTCTCTACTCATTACATGGCCATAATACATCCTCTATAATTATTGAGATTATTACATAAAGATTTTGACGCTTGTGGGGATTATTAGAAGGCATCTTTGGAATCTAGCAGCAACCCCATATTTGAATTATTGAGCCCCTCCTTTTATCTTTTTTGTGGACAATGGTATATTGGCTCAAACTTCTTATGGGTTTAGTTTTTGGTACTATCACTCTTTCACATATTTGCTCCTAGTATGGGTACTCTATCAAGTCTTTACTCCATGCACTACCACTCCATATCTTCCAAGAGTTACATCTTATTTTCATATCGAAGAGTTTTGAATCAAGAAGTTGAAGATCTGCACTAATGAATCTTCAATTTTGAGCAATTCTTCTATGAGCATCGAAAGAGTTCTTTCTTCCAAACAAGGTAAATGGTGTCTAGCATTGCACATAATGAGAAAAGCTTACTTGAATGTGTAATTATAATTGAGGGTACTTTTATACTAAATATTTTGAAAATATTATTTTGTGTCCAATGATTAAAACCTTTCATGTATATCTCCAAACGTCCACCCACTATTGTAAAGATGCATTAAGTATGTTTCATGGGCAATTTTCAAGAAATTTATAATTGGTTTTCTGTATCTTATACATTTGAGTGATTTTTGTATGGATTTTTTTTTTCTAGCATGCAACCATTTCATTGTTACTTGAATCTTCCATTGTGCAAAATGACATCTTATATCCTTATATCATTTGTCCTTTGTCCATTGGTTGTTGTGAGATCAAGTGCTTTAGTTAATTGGTTGGTTATCCATTTTTTGCTTGTGGTATCTATGTTTACTCAATAATTTTCCACTATTTGGCATTTCTGAATTATATGTGCAAATACATCATTATTGTAATGCAAGTGTAGTTGATCCAATAGCGAATGTGGTGACGACTTTGTAAAATATGTGTATCAAATTGGGGGAGAATATTTAGAGCTTACAAACAAGGGAGACCGTGCAGTGTTGGATTCACCAACTTTGGAGAATCAAATGAATCGTCCATCTATTGAAATAGAGTATTTGTTGTGTGAATGACTCAGAGAATAATACTCCCTTGCAATGCAACCTATGCAGGGCTTTGGCTAACTCAATTATCACATTCTAGATAGTGCTATGTTGTCTGTCTATTTGGTTATTACTACCACACCAACTTCTAAAAAGTCCACAAAGACCAATATAATTGAGGAATTAGATATCGAGGACAAGATTAATCAAAACAATGACAAAAGTAACTTGGACAAAATTTTGAAATACAACACCAACAACAATTTGCTCAGAAGATTACTCATGCAATGCAAAACATAGACCAAAAAGTAAATGAGTTGTCTACTCAATATAATAGAAACATGGCAATTCATGTGAGTGGCAAATCCCCAATGGCATGCATGGAACAATGCTACAATGATCATTGTTGGACCAAACCAATGACAACAAGCCTTAGTTTTTTAGGCACAGTGCGCTAAAGGTATTATTGTGGTGTATTGGAGTGCAGGAATGGACTTTTATAGATCTCACATGCTCTTTAGAACTCCAAATCAACATTGTTGGTCTAGTGAGTTGAAAAGCAAACTTCAATTGGGTATTTCTTCGAACAACTATGAAAAATTATAGTGCTTTTATTGCAATGAAAAGCTCAATTGCATACAAGCATGTGCAATATGTGTTATACTGTATTCCAAGTGACACCAAGTTCACCAAGGTTATCATAATTATGCTTTCAGAACAAGTTCTTCTTGCTAAAAGACCTAGTTGATACTATAGTTGCAATCAATGGAAATGCTAGCCCTAGAAAAATGGAAATTGAGAGCTTGTCAACAGGGCTATGATAAGGAATGAAAAATTTGAGAAACTCAAAATGAGTCACTAAAAATTGGTAGAAATGTTACGAGAAATACAACCATTGGTGCAAACTCATAAGAGCAAAAGAGCGATTGTATTTTAAAGGAAAACTTTATTCAATTCTAAAATCATGCTTCACAGGAATTGTTTGGCCTGATTCGATAATGTTTTTATGCGTATTCAAAAAAAATTGTTATTGACAACGAAAGTAAAGCTATTGGAAAATGCTTGGAAATAAGCTTACTGAAATTGAATGTTATTTCACGATAGTAGATTTCCAAGGGCAGTCTGCGTGCCTGGAAGACATTGACTTGAGAAGATTGCGGGTGTGAACAACTCTACTTGCACATGTATATGTGCCAAAGAAGTGAAACATCTTACTATATGCCCATGGCGATTCATCCATGATTGTCAATGGAGGTAACTTTATGCCTTGTGACTTCTTACAAAAAATTGTATTCACATTCTATGTTTTTTTATATATTTTGTGTATAGGAACTCATGACAATTGCAACTTGTGAGATGAAATAAAAAGACAGAGTTGCAAGCACTATTCTAAAAGATAGTAAACATCACAGTAAAACAAAAAAACTTCAAAGAGCTAGAATTTCATGGCTTCGTGACAAACAAAGTGCTAGCAAATTGGAGAACCGTCCATATGTATACAATGGAAGACCAAAATTGTGTTGCATGGTCGATAACAATCACGTCTCTCCACTCTGAGCAAAGTCTTCAATTACAAATCACTAAATATGTATTCAAGTCATATCAGGAGGAACATAAGGATATATGTCACAAATAGAAGAACAATTTGGCAAGTTCAAAGCATGCTAACTAGTTGGTAGATGAAGGTAACCAACCACAAATTAACTAGTATGATGCTATAGTTAGGGATCTAGCAAATGTACTATTGCAAGTCACTAAGGAATATGCTTTTGTGCAAGGCAAGCATATTGAAACTAGCCCTAGTTTGGAGGCTCTTATTGATAGAGCCACCTCTAGAACCAATGTCACACCTAGCCCATCTATGATTGGCAAAGTAGTCTCTAATGCAGTTGGAGGGATACTGATGTATACAAGCATTCAAATTACTTCTCTTGAAAAAAAATAAAAAAAAATCCAGTCATTTTTGTAAGTGTGGAAGCCAACAACTCAGAGACTCACATAGACCAAAATATGTAAATGGGCACATGCCTCAACAACATGGTGGTAAACGTTAGTGATTTTCTTATGTAGAGCTTGTAAACTTGGAGGCTACAAAATAGAAGCAAGCTTGTTACCTAGAGAGAGAGAGAGAGAGAGAGAGAGAGAGAGAGAGAGAGAGATTAGAAAAAGTTCTAGAGTTGATTTACATTTCGTTAAACAAGTTGATCTTTTTAAAAACAATCAAAGAAGGACTCGTACTTGAATAGGGATAATTAATGAGTCTTCAAAGTAAGTACATATAGCTTTCAAACTATTGGCAAAGTTTTATCAGTGACTATATCCAAATGTTTTGACCATGAAGTGTTCTCAGTAGAAATAGAAAATCTTACCTTCCATGCAAGCATTTGTACTACATTCTAGTACACATGTTAGGGCTAGACATGAATCACAATATGTTAGGGCTAGTTATGAATCACAATATATGTATGCACAAATCATAATCCGAGAAGAGTGAACTACTCCAGTGAACTTCTTGATATTATTGGATAGCAAACAGAAAACAGCAAACTAACCTTCAACCGGCACTTTGTGCAAATAATGCTAACATGCTCTACTCCAATGTGAGCTGACAATCGAGTCAGTTTATTTTTTTTATTGATGTTGTGCGTAACCAGTCTCTTGATCATTACCAAGTCCCTTATTCAAAATCGCCATAGGTCCAATAGCAAAAAATATGCTAGAAAAAGGTGGGCAAAGCCGTGTTTAGTGCTATTCAACAAAGTGCAAATGCTGTGTAAGTTTAAAGTATGGGTTTGTAGTCAAAATTACCCAGGGATGCAATGTGGAAGTTTGTTGTATTAAAGATATGAAAAAGTTATAGTGTGAGTGTGTTACAAATACTCATGGAGTTTTACTTGTTGTGAGAGATGCAAAGGATTTTCTGCATTGATAGTTAATGTGCTCCCATAGCATGCTGTGAGGCATGAAATTGCTTGGAGATGGTACCTGCACTCGGCAAAGCACAACATTTTGTCATTATTGGCATTCTTTGAGAGTAGATTGAGTGCTTCCTTTGAATGAAGCCCAATGTGTGACATGCAAAATGACAGAACTGATCCCTAACAAGTTTGCTCAACAAAGAGCATAACTGAGAGACCATTTATTCTGTAAGAGTTACCCATTCAAGTTCAAGGTCTAATTCTCCACTCTCCACATTTTGCAATTTTAAACTCATTTCCTGCTTCAGTTGGCCATGCAAGAGTTGGATACTACTATCTCTGATTAAAGCATTATCTCTTGTTGCTAGCCATCTTCCTATCTGTACATCACCAAGATCCTCACCAAAACCCTCCTGGACTTTCACAGCAGAAACAAGAGGCTCAAGATTGACCTCAGCTTCACCCATGATGTCATCAGCTGAAAGTGCGTCCTTGTCATATACTTGCTGCAGCAAGAATTTCAGAACAGGATGATGCTTATATCTATCTTAGACAATGTACAATACAATAGCAGTAATACAAGGCATCGACACTATATTCAGAAAGAATATTCACACTTCTGTTTTGCAAGATCCAGTTGACCCATTAGTTAATGTCCTATTGGGTCAAAGATGCATTGACACTGACAAGAACTTCACACCGTTGGAACTTCATGTCATAGAAACGTTATAAAACTTGCTAATTGTGTTACCTAGAAGCTTATGGCTGCTAGGTGAATCCAAGTTTAATCCCCTTTTTAGATAGATTGAATATTCTCGATTGTTTAACAGTTAAGCACTTGTTCTACCATGGGATAGTTTAATTTAACACATTCCAAAAGAGTTACACGCTTATTTACACTTGCATGAACAAGCATAGGCAGCTTTCTCCAGAGTCTCACCAATGAATGCAGCTATATGGCTGATACTGCAGTTTGCTAAGCAATTCTACTTGTCCTAAGCAACTGTTACCTTCAATTGAGACAAAGCAACCAAGAACAGTAAGGCAACAGCTAAGACTCCAACATCGAGCAAGCAAGTGAAACCAAGGAAAGAGAACTTGATGACATTTCAAAGGACAACAAAGAGCTTTGAGATAGTTCTCTGACTCTGAGAATGCTTCTTGGTTTCCAAGGGGAGGCTCGAACCTGGGACCAAAGAAACTCCAGATGCCAAGCTACCCAGCTGAACCAACCCCGTTGGGTATGACCTACGACTCTGAGAATGACACAACTGGATGAAGAATGGTTTAAGGCCAAGGAAACAAATTTTCAGAGCACAAAGTTCAGAAAAAGATACAAGGAGGGTGAAGCAAATTCAGAGAACATATAAAGGATGGTCACAATGATTCACCTTCATTTCCTGATACTAGATGAAATGTTCCAACTAAAAACAAACCTAAGCATCTTTGAGCATCTTCAAAATGATGTTATGTAAACCTTTCATATCTTAAAGGGTTGAAATAAGATACAGGAGTGTATAGATCTGATCAGATTGGTGATAACGTAATTGACGAAGCGTGTTTAGCATCTGAAAATTATTATTTGGTATGACATTATTCACAATGACCGAACATGGAACCTTTATATGGAAGACATAAAAGAATACTGGACATTTGTTGAAACCATAGCTCCTTAGCATATGCAAGGGGCACATTCAAGAAGCAATCTCAAAAATTTGCTGAAAGAGTTCTTTTACAATAAACAAATTGTTAAAAGTAAATTACTCCATATGTACATGTACACTACCAGAATGTACAAAACGGGGTATCTATGGTCAAATCATTCAAAGAAGTACAAGAGGTGAAAAATGAGGAAACACCTACCACTTTGAGGGACTGAGGAGGGCTCGGCACAGATAGCATAAGTTCTTCATTCCAAACAGGATTCAAGTTGCTCTTAATAACTCTGGTTTTGACTTTCTGCAACCCACATACATGCAACAGCTCAGAAAGAAATGCTAAAACACTTTCCCCATTGTTTAAGCTTTCTGCTTCACAATTGGGCATAAGAAAGAAAATCTCAGGCCAAGCTCAAAAATCCCCATATGCAGGAAGAGCATTGAAATTGCAGAGTTCCACGAAACTGCTTCATTTATATGGCTGCACTTTATCGGTATACACTCTGACTAGCCAGAATGTATTTATGAAGCTTCAAAATCAGTCTCATTCTTCTAAGGAGCTACATGTAGAAAAACGAAGAAAACTGGTACTACAAGTTTTTCAGCTTAATAACAAGTGGTATATGCTAAATCATTAAATCAAATACTAACAACTTGAAACTCATAGAAACCCTTACCTCGCACCCTTTTTATACACGTCTTGCAAATTGTACAGAAAAAAAAAATCATTCTTCTGAGCTACATGTAGAAAAACGAATAAAACTCATACTACAAGCTTTTCAGCTTAATAACAATTGGTATATATGCTAAATCATTAAATCAAATACTAACAACTTGAAACACATGGAAACCCTTACCTCACGACCTCTTTATACACGTCTTGCAAATTGTATAGAAAAACAAAATTTTAGAGTAATGCCACCTGCTGGTAGGGCATTTGATCCCTCAATTGTCAATACAGAAAAGGTGCAGGGCAATTTTAACACCCCAAGCCCAGTATGCCTTTTCTAAGCAATTAATGCTGTTACTGTAACTGTTATTTGGCAGCCATTTACTGACCAAGAACTAACCACATCAAAAAATTTGAACATACAGGTGGCCACCAGACCTCCCTAATTTTAGCTCCCGATTTTACTTCAGTTCTCTAGTGCTACAAAAACATTTTGTTTTCAACAATCCCAAAAAGATCGATAAGGCTCTTGTTCTCACCACGAGTGCAACCAGATTGTCTCCACCTAACACTTATGGACATTTCTGGACAGATTTAGATGTGAAAAAATGGCTGGAGGGATCTGAATATCACACAGTGTAGTACACAGATGGATCCAACAGAGAAAGCCTTGTTGCTAGGTGAAAAGCTTCACTTGCTAAGAGTGGAAAATGGTATCATCCCCTTTCCCATAAAGGCAACTGGATTGCCACAATTATGGGCATGAAAAAGGGAATCTAGGGAGGATCAAGGAATGAAAACACCTCTCTCTCTCTCTCTCTCTCTCTCTCTCTCTCTCTCTCTCTCTCTCTCTCTCTCAGCGGACACTTCAGCCCAGATGTAGTCGCCACTTGCCTCCATCAGGGCCACTGTACGCTCCACTCAGCGGACACTTCCCACTTACTTTTCACTGATATGTACTTATTTTCCACCTGGCCTGGGTTGTGGGCATTGGTACTTTTTCTGTAGTTCTTCTGTTATACCTGGCCCGGGTTGTGGGCTTATTTCACTTCTGCTTTGTTCTACTTTCATTCGTAGCTAGTTTATAGCATTTTACGGCCACGTCCTCCTATGGATGATGCTCCCACTGTTGCTTGTACATATTTTCTTTTTGGTCTTATGCACCCACGAGTGCCCAAAAGACGTTAATAAAGCTTTCTTCTCTCTCTCTCTCTCTCTCTCTCTCTCTCTCTCTCTCTCTCTCTCTCTCTAGGCAGCCCCTCCCCTCTTCCCTTTTCTCAAATTGGAAATTTCTAAGTGGGAAGAAGAGGGAAAAGGGGGGGGGGGGGGGGGGGGGGGGGGGGGTGTAATCACATTATTTTCATCTATTAAACAAGATGGCCTACTCAATGCATAAAGGTATTCGGTAGAAATTCCTATGCAATAAGACATTATTGCACCTCAAATCCTTCTAAGCTATATAATGACTAGTCTGACTTAATTGCTAAGTGATTATTCGTTATCACCTTAGATTTAGGTGGCTCTAGCAAAAAGACCATATCGCCTCTCTCGAACTCACTGTACGAGCGATTTTCGCCTAGATAAGTCTCTACTCTGGCTTGAGCCTTGGAAAGACTTTGACGCGCTAAATCCAACTTAGTCTACATCTAAGTGAAGAACTCTGCAACGCTAGGCACCTTCCTAGGAATACCTAGAGTCAAGGGACTCGTCGGATGGAATCCATAAATTGAGCTCAAATGGGTCATCCTTGTGGACACATGCTTTTTATCATTATACGCATACTCTACCAATGGCAAATATTTTATCCAATTAGTCTTCGTTTCACTAATATATGCTTTAAGTGGCAATAAAATGAGCCATCTTAGTGAACCTATTCACAACTACCAAGATCGAGTCTATCAGATTCTAAGTTCTCGATGATACAGCAATAAAATCCATAGAGATGCTCTCCCAACAACTGTGGGGTATCTCCAATAAATGGGGTAAACCAAGTGGACTTACTCTCTATCCCTTGTTCACCTGACAAGGCATGCGACACTGGACACATACTCTCTAACGTCTCGCCGTATGCGTGGCCAGAAGAAATGTCAACTAACTAGCTTAGATGTCTTATCCATTCCAAGATGCCTTGTGCAGGGATTATCATGACACTCATGAAGGATCTTACGGCAAAGTTCGTTCGATGGTTGATATAAACATAAAATTCGGCACCACATAAATAGTGTCGCCACACCTTGAGTGAATGTATCATTGCATACAATTCCTTCTCATGTGTCGGGTACCTCTGCCGAGCAGGAGTTAGCTTTTTTACTTCCAAAAGCTAATGGCCTCCCCTCCTGGCTGAGGACCGCCCCCTTCACAATGTCACTTGCATCGGTCTCTAAACTTTGGAGATCAAAAATCTCAAGCACAGGTGTAGAGGCCACTCACTCCTCAGTGCCTGAAAATTGTCATTGGTCTCCTTAACCGTAATAACCAAAATGTTATTACCGCATAATTGGTCCGTCAATGCCAGACAATAGTTCTCAACGAATCTATGATAAAACACGAAAAGACCCAAGAAAAATTGTGTAGCTGACAAATATTAGTTGGTCAAGGCCATTACGGCCACCTTAGCTGGATCTACAGCTATCCCCTCTGCCATCACAATGTGACTGAGGTAGACCACTAATACAACTTGGTTTTCTTATCATTAACATGCAAAACATTGTCTTGCAATGCCCTAAAGACCATTCCTAGATGCTCTCTATGGTCTAGAATTGACTTGCTATAGACTAGGATGTCATCGATAAAATGGACGACGAACCTACCTGTAGAGTCTCTGAGTATGTCATTCACGAGCATCATGAACACTGTTGGAGCATTAGTCAGACCAAAAGGCATGACCAAGAACTCATAATGTCCAAAGTGTGTACAAAACATTGTCTTCAGTACATCAGGCTCCCTAATATGGATCTGATGGTAGCCACTTTTAAGATCTATCTTGCTGAACAACTTTGCACCATGCAATGCATCCAACAAATCATCTATTCATGGCATAGGACACCCGTTTTTTATTGTGATCTTATTCAAGCCACAATAATCTACACACATCCTAAAAGATCCATCTTTCTTTTTCATCAACAAAATTGGCGAAGCAAAGGGTGACTAAGTTTAATGCCGCCTAATCTAAGATACTCATCAAGTATCTTCCTCACTTCTTCCTCCTCCGTAAGGCGCATCATGCCCCTAGAACCAGCTCAATCCCGTGTTCCACCACACTTCTACTAGGGGAATAACTCGGCTGGGATTTCTTGAACGACGAGCACTGACTTAAACATCTGCCTAATAGACTCATCTAAAGTTTTAAGCTCAATAGGATCCAAAGCAGATGTCAATGCTATCTTTGAAAATTGCAATGCAGAATTATTCTCTTGCCTATCAAACTTATCTGATGTAGATTGCAAGACAATATGTACTTGCCTATCTACCTTTACAGAACTTACAACATGTGATTCATCCACTAAGACATTCACATTCAAAAAGCACAAATACAAATAATGGAAATGTTAAAGCTGAAACAAGAGGGCCATCAGGCAACTTCCTCTCACTTTGTCAAGATATGGGACAAACCCCCATACTTGCACTCATGTACATGATTTACAAAATCCATAGTTGGCTGCCTAGCCGAATGCCAATGTTTACCAAGCACTACAACAAAATGTGCTAGTCTGGTAATCTCAAAATGCAAGTACCAAGATAGATTTTATAACATTGTGTGATGAACTGGTGTCAAAGAGGAACCCCACCTTGCGACCTGCCAGCCGTCCTCCCTTCTCCTCGTTGCAGAGAGCGTCAAGCTTATCAAAGGCAATCCTGGGTACTGTGTCGTCCTCGTACGGTTGCATAACATTTAGCTTTTCCTTTTTCCGTCGTAGACACTCTTTGTAGAGGTGCCTACCCAAGCAATAGTAGCACAGCCCCTCAGCTTTTGCTTTTCTTTCTCTTGCGGCATAAGACACAACTGGTCAAATGCCCTCCTAGAGCATGAGGAAGCTTTTCGCTTCTCACCTTTGTGAATGTGTATGGTCGCCGGCTACTTGTTCAATGCCTGGGAACTGCGTACCTAGATCCCCTAAGACCTCTGTTAGAACCTTACCCTTAGACCCGCCCTCATAAATAAGAGCCCTGGTTATGGCATGTTCCAATGTTTTGCAGGACTCACTGAACACTGGCGGACACAATTCCTATCTCAAACCAAAGATAAATTACTGGATTTGCAACCATGTATTTATTTCTTCAAGGATTTTCTTCAGTATCTCACGATACTGGTCAGCATAAAGTTGTATAGAATTATTTCTTTGTCTAAGTAATAACCATGCATTACTGGCCTGCAAATGCTCATGCAGTGGAATAAACTGGGCTCAAAACAAGCTCTCAAGTAGTCAGGCACTCTGGTTTAGTTTGAACTTGCCACCACTAAGGGTCAACAACATCCTACAGCTGATAGGTGGCTGCTTGATGCACGCCACAACTCATCTGCAGATATTTGTTGTAGTTCAAAATAGCTCTCCTACTTGTGGAACCATTGATCCACATAATTTGTTATACGTTGTTGTAACGTGCCTGCATAACGTGGAGGCTTCCAATCCTTATCATCAGGGTACGAAACATTAGACAGTTAGTAAGGAGGATGAGAAGAAGAAGGTTTTGAAGTGAAACATACATTAACAGTTACATCCAATGGTTGTGTGCCAATTGTAGTACTTCTAGTGATCGTCGTGATAGTCTTCTTGAGATAAGCGAGAGTGCGCTCCATGGCCAACATGCGTTCTCGCATATTCGAATGTGGAGTCTCAGGCATAACCTCTCGAGATGCTCTCAGACTATTGCTAGGTTGAGAATGTACAGGAGATGAAGGTTGAACAGGAGAAAATGGCATCATGCAAACATCTTGAGAATCCTTTTTTTCCTCTCCCTTGAGAAAATAAAGAAAATGCTAGCGACATACACAGATTGTTTATGCAAGGCAAGAAAGAAAGGTTCTAGAACAAACTGTAAAATGCAAAAGGAAATAAGCAAAACATGTAGGAAATAGAAGCCTAAGGATCCAGGATCTTAACTATTCAATCACACAAAGCATTCTCAAAAGAAAGAGAGAGATGGCAAGAAACCCTCTTGTAGAAACTCGTGGACAGCCAAGGAGAATAGTTAGTATTGCTTACAAAAGTGTCTCATACAAATGGGATGCACACATATATAGAGTCCAAGATGACTATCTAACTTCATGACTATTGACTATCCAACTACTTGACTATTGACTATCCAGCTTTCTGTAAGTTACATAGAAAGAATTAGGTACCTCCAATATGTCAAGCTGGGGTACTTAATGTCACAATTAGGCCTAGTGGACCCATGAGTCCCAACCAAGTTAATTTCATACTAACTTAGCTAGCTCTAAGTTTAGTAGGCCTAATATAATAAATGACCATGGTTACACAACTCTCGACCTTTTGGGTCAAAGTAACCTATGGTAAAGTAAGCAATTCCATTTACACCTTAACACCCTCCTTAAATGGAAATGCATAACATAACATGAAGTAACTTTTCGAAAGAGAAAAATGCAACTTGTTGTCCGAACTTCATGTCGCCAAATAAACTTCACGCCGAAGTACTCGAAATCTCATCCCCAATCATGTCCAACATATAAAAGGAAAAGAATGCGTAATAATGAAGCATCAAGTCGAAGGGTGAGGATTTGCGTGCTCCATCCGAAGTAGGGAACCAACATAAACTCGGCAATAAGTTGAAACATGGACTTGTAATCCATCATAGGCTCCCACATCATTCGAAAAAACTTCTTACCATAAGGACAATAAAAAAGAGTAACAAACTCTTTGGGCATCATATCCTCCCAAACCTTACTATCAATGAATTGCTCACATAATAGGCAATGTACCAACATCATGATGAAGAGTAAGTGTAGAACCAAAAAAATCAGCAAGAGGTACTGATTTTAAAGAGGCATGTGCCTTTCCTTCGTAGTAAGACATTTCTTTGTTGTCCTGCAAAGTCTCCAATAGCCGACAAGGAACTGTTATGGGCTGTTCAACACTTTGCTGCCCAAAGTGTTCCCAACATGGACCATGTTGTCCATAATCTTCCGCAGGCTGTTCCTGAAGTAGAATGGACTGCTCATGATGTAAAATGGGCTGTAAATGACCAAAAGAAGATGACTGAACCTACTATCCAACGTCTTCATCATAAGAATTTGGCAGACTATCAAGAGATGCATCAACGATGGCGTCATCAAAGTTGTCCCTCGAAGAGACATGGGATGACATAGAAGATTCTTCAAGTAATGAAAAATTCTCTCCAAACAAATGCTCACTCTTAACACTTTGAACAGAAGTACTAATTGACACATGTTTACTCCCTCCTCGATCAGTACAAAAAGGTTCCAAAGAGTGCTCGAATTTTTCAGCCTTTGCTAAAACATCAAATTGAAAAGGTTTTCTATGAAACTTTTCACTAATGCATCCATTATATTCATCAACTTGCAGCGACTTGAAAAAAGAAGATTGTTTCAACATCTGCTCAATGTATCGTTGTTGAGAGATGAAGATTCCAGCCCCATGTGGAATATCAACAAGAACCCAAGTGTGGTTCTTCATGAGTGAGTTGTACTCTTCTTGCATCGCATCCTCCCAACATTTTACTCCTTTGGCTTGCTCATAAAAAACAAGTTCTACTGCACCATTCTCCTCCCAACCTTTGCTGCATAGATTATGATGAGGAATGCCTTCAGTGTGAAAAAATTTCGCCCTTCAAAAAAACTTGGGACCCAACAATTACTTCAATTTGAAAATTTTTAATGAAAGGAAGGCCTATTTTGCCTTTCAGTTCTTTCAAAGCCCATCTAAGGGTGGTCCTCCATCCTGTGGCCCACGTTCTTCCCTGAGAACTCTATCTTGGCCGTTGATGTTGTGTAGGGAAAATTTTGCATTCATGTTATGATAGTACTGGTGCTATTCATGCGGGTGTGGATTGGACCTATGAGATGATCCTATGTAACTTTTGGTGGCCCAATATGGATTTAGGCCTACTAGTCTTGTTACGGTGGGAATTCCTCAAAGCGCCTAGTACAGTTGATTTCTAACTCTATGAGTAAGATGCTTGAGTGAGTTGAAAAGATTTAAGACAAGCAATCGTGGTGCTAGTGAGAGCCGAGTGTGATCGCCAGTAGTATGGGATGCTGGTTATCATAGGAGGCTTGATTAGGCCAATTGTTGTCGACAACTCCGGTGTACGGAGATGAGTCAGTTGTGACTCTATTCAGGAGCATGGAGAGGAGATCCATGAGCCAACAAGGATATTCGATAGGCGGGAAAAACGTCTGTGTAACCGCTTGATCTTTGATATATCTAGTTGCTTGGCATGGAAGACCTCTTACAGATGTTGCCTAGGAGACCGCGCACGGTTTGCATGCACAGTACCCTAGTTTGGTCATCGCAGACAATGTCTTTTTTTGAGTGGGAAGGGATGTTAGAGCCTATACTCCCTGTCCCGGTTATTTACAATTTTCAGAGACACATGTAAGTTTTGTAATTATTGTAATTACTGAAATGGCTAAGTCACCAGCCTGTGGTGACCTTTGTAAGTAAGTTGTAAATAAACTGTAATTAGTTGGCATTGGACCTCAGAGAGTCGTGCTTAGCTTTGGCATGGGGTACTGGGTCATTTATTAGGAGTGGCTGGACTGACCTCCTAAAAAGTAGGGGAGTTGACTAGTCAATGGGACACTTGTCATATGCTCATTGGGACACTTGCCAGTGAATGAGTGACACATGTTAGGGTTGACCGGTCAACCATGACACGTGCCACATGCTCATAGGGACACTTGGTCCAGTGTATGAGTGACACATGTCAGCCTACTCACTTGCCTATGTGTCAAGGTACTGCCAAGTGGCAAGTGTCGACTGTGCATGGAATTGGCCATGTGTCGACATTAGGAAAGGTCAGGGTTAAGGGGTGCTTGAGGATTTTGGATAAGTGAGCAAAAAAATCAGCAAAGGTGCTGAATTTTTGTGATCCCTAAGTGAAGACGATCTCTTTTGGTAGGGCGCCCTAAATCAAGCATAGAAGATCCATGGCTCTGATACCATGTAGGAAATCAAAGTGCCAAGATCCTTCTAACATTCAATCTCAATATACAAGAAGAAAAGGGAGAGGGTTAGGCGCCCTCAAGGAGAGAGAAAGTAGTAGCAATGCTTGAAAGGGAATGAATTACAAATGAACACTGGGTACATATAAATAGGCCTTCCAAGGGCCTAGACTCTTCCAAACCCTAAGTTCTAGAACCTTCCAAGACCCACTTCTAATTATAGGGCAACCCCCAAAAGTCAAGATAGGGTCCCCTAACATAATTAGACTTTACTTGGACCCACGAATTACTACTGGACCAAAATTGGGTCCAACTCAACTAAAACTGACTTAACATGGTCTAAATAATAAACCTAACCCATGGTTACACAAGTCTCGACCTTTTGGGTCAAAGTAACCTATGGGAAACTAACATTATCATTTATTACTTCTAACATTATCAACACCTTGAACTTTGCTTTCCTCATGCACTTTTACAAGCTTTGTGAAGACTTCTTTGTGAGAAGTCATATGGCATGTGGCACCGCTATCAATCACCCAATCAATAGATGAAAAACAGCAACTTGTAAAGCTGAAGATGAGCTGTTTTCTGCTGAAAAAACAGCAAGATTTGAAGTGGTAGAAATCTCGTCTTTAGGAGAGAAAAGATTATTAGTGACAAAAGCATAATCATTATTGAAAAGATTATCCTCCTTTTCAAATTGTTGTTCCAAAGTAATGATTGCGGTACTTGTATCGTTACCTTTCTCTTTTTCCTTTGCAAGTCTCTTCCTACATTCTTTGATGTGATGCCCAAACTTCTTGCAATAGTGGCACTTACCCTTTTTCTTGGAGCCTTGATCTTGAGCTTCCTTAGATTTTTGATCATCTTTGGAAGTGTTGAAAGAAGGCTTCCCTTTCCACTTGCCTTTGCCTTTGCCTTTTGCAAAGAAAGCTTGATCTTCTTGTTCACCAAAGTTGATCCTTGTTTGCTCTTCTTGAAGAAGTAAGCCAACAAGTTCGTCGAAGGAGATTTGTTGTCCCCTAAGAGAAATGCTCAATGATGACACAAATGGAAGGTAAGAATTAGGAAAAGAGTTGAGAATAATAGATACAAATTGTGAGTTCTCAATCACCTCATCAATACTAAGAAGATCCTTGATCTTCGTCAAGTGGTTTGTAAGCAAATCACCTTCTTGCATCTTCAAGATAGAAAGTTAATTTCGAAGATATACCACTTTTGCCGCATTATTTACTTGAAACATCTTGGCAAGAGTCTCCCAAGCACTTTTGCAAGTCTTGCATGATCTTATATGAGGAAGGATAGATCTCTTCACTGATAATGCAATGACGAAATGTGCTTGTGCATCTCGTCAATCCCACTTCTTTTGCTCATCAGAAGACACCTCCGTAGATGATGAAGCAGTTGTTCTAGATGGTGTAATAGGTGCCGCCAAGGTAGGCGGCCTCTCTTCGTCACCATTAACTACTTCCCCACAAACCTTTAGCAATTAGAAGGTTCTTTATCATGTAGCAATCAGCTTGTAGTAGATAGGAAATAGACTTTCCGAAAATTATGAGCACAATAGATTGCAATACTCTACGTGCAATTTGCTCAATAAGTAATGAAATAGGTGGCTGATTTCTGCACAAAAAACAGAATGCTCACAAATAGGTAGACTTCAAATGAAGCTAAAACCAAAACCAGAAATTTGTGGCTAAAAAGAGTGCACACTATGTGCATATAGAGCTGATGGTAGCGCCCTACTCCAAGTTCACAAACAGGGAAATTTCAGCAAAGAGATGTATCAAAATAACATTACGTATCCCGCCACATACGGCCGAGTCTGTTTTTCATTGTGTAACTATATGTCGCCTCATTCACTGCCGAAAATTACATAGAAACAGTTCGCCACATACGGCTGGACCTTATCTAGTCTTAGCATTCCTACGAATCCTCCACTGACTCCTCGCCCTAGTCCGGTGCATTGTTCTCTCGCTCTCGCTATGCCTCTTGGTTAGCCCGACGAATTCACACCCTTTCCCTAACCATGGCCAGCTGCTGTCCAGTGAAGTTAATTCCAATCCGCTGCCCCTCATCCCCCTCGACAGCGGGGGCAGGGGGCTCCGGCTCCAGGTGTCTCAGCCGAGCCTGTCGCTGCATCTCTGCAAAGTCTGCCTGTAGCTTCCGATGCCTTTCGTTGTGCCTGCGGACATCTTCCTCGAGCTTCGCCCTCCGCACACAAAGCAGCCCGTCAAGCTATATACCACGATGGAAATAAACTATGAAAAACACAGAACAAGCCTAAATTGCATGAGAACGGATACAAAGCAAACGCCCGCGTCAACTGGTATGCGCTCTACCATCTCGACCGAAAAGGCCTCACAGCACACTGGCGTCCAGGTATCGCAGGGTTCTATGACTCTCTCTCTCTCTCTCTCTCTCTCTCTCTCTCTCTCTCTCTCTCTCTCTCTCTCTCACACACACACACACACACAAAAGCACACAAATCTATTATCTCTCTCTCTCCTCCTATACCCTAAACCCAAGCACACACCCTAATCTATTTCTCATACATGCACACAAATCAGAACACACACACACACACCCACATGTACACCCCACCCCTCTCTCTCTCTCTCTCTCTCTCTCTCTCTCTCTCTCTCTCTCTCTCACTCTCTCACGGGCACGGGGTAGCGCGACACGGCCTGTTTTCTGTTTTCTGTTTCTTTTATATAAATGCGTCCGGGTCCAAACGCACGCCCGGGACCCGGACGCATCTGCACCCGGACACTGGACATGTCCAGCCCAAAAATAAATAAAAATAAAAATGGGCGTGCCCGACCCCGCACCCGGGGGTCGGACGCGGATGCCCCCACCAAAAGAAAAAGAATAAGAAACAAGTGATGAAGGATAAAGGGCAAAAACAAGCTATTAAGGACAATCATCGTTTCCTCTGCAAAGTTTGGCAGTACTAAATGGTGCCTCGATTTTATGTCGAAATCAGTTGTTTCAAGTTAGAGGCAAAGTACTAAGAAAATATGTGAATGTTTTGCTTGACTATGGTAGCACTCACAATTTTATCAACTCTCAGCTTGTGCAGAAGCTCCAGGTGGCCACCATGGTTAATGAGTATCACTACATGGTCCATTTAGCCTCGGGCTTGGACATGGAGGTTTGGAATGTTAAAGTCCCTGATCTAGAGCTTCAAATGCAAGAATACGCTGAGTGACTTACATTCCATGTCGTGAGCCTTGATCGCACCAATATCATTCTAGGATATGAGTGGTTCTATAGAAAATATGAAGTTTAACTACAGATTTTAGGATCATTTATTGGTATTTAATGATGTAAATGGCAAAAATGTCTCTATTTCTAGAGGGACCAATCTCCTATTTTCACGTAGACTCTTTCAGAGACGCCTTACGTGAAATACGGGATGCACTTGAGATCCATCCGGGAGTTCCGATTGGCATGCTTAGAATAGGCTCCTTGGATTTAGGACTTTATAATATTCCAACAACCATATAGGTTTAGGCAAAAGGAATAGGGTGAAGTGGCTAGGTAAATTGAGGAGTATCTAAGTACGGGGCACTAAGTTGCCTTGGAGCACCTGTTCTCCTTAAAAATAAGGAGGGGAGGGGATTTTGCATGTGTGTAGGTTACAAGGGCCCAAAATAAAGTTACCATTAAAAATAAATATCTGGCATCTAGAATGATGATCTCATAGATCAATTAAGTGGAGCAAAATTCTTCACAAAAATTAATTTTCACATAGGACATCACCATATATGAATCCATTTAAAAAATGATTTTAGGACACAGTTTGGTCATTAGGAACTAGTCTTACCTTTTGATTTGACTAATGCTCCGGCGACACCGAGGAAAAATAAACAAAATGATGCAATTTGGATAATAGTTGACCATCTTACTAGATTGACTACGTCTATTCTAGTAAAGACCACCATGGCCCATGAAAGGTTTTGAAAAAACATCTGCTTAGGCTTTACGAATTACTGAGTGACATTATGAATGATCAAAAGTTCACTGGCCATTTTTGGTTGCCCATATTTGCTAAACTAGAGACATCTTTGAGCTTTAGTTCTTTGCCACTGCCCTTCATACAACACCCTCGCTTGTCGTCCCATCCAAGTGTTCTAAACTTAAACCCATATCACACCATCACAAGGTTCTACAGAGGCATCTGGACAATCTACACTCCTTTTGTACTAGATGGGGTTTAGAGGTCAACAGTAAGAAGACTAAGATCTTCCTCTTCAATACCTTTAGAGCCTATATGCAGATGCAAGAGCTCCAACTAGATAGCCAATCATTGGAGGTAGTATCATCCTATCTATACCTAGGAGTTTTTTTTACAGGTCTAACTTGCAGTAGGAGAAATGTAGCTACAGCCTCCCTAGTCAACTTGGAGAGTTTTTTTTCAGATGTCATGGTTCACCAAGTGTCGATTATTTGATGCCCTAGGTACGCCTATGGCTTTGTATGCTACAGAAACCTAGTGCACAAGGCTTACCTTAGCTAAGAGTGGGCCAATGTCTCACGCCTACAAGTCACCATGTTATCTAGTATGATACTGGCTCAGTGCTCAGTTCTACATCAAATCATCCTAGCCAAGTTCGTAGTACTTCCATTGCAGATTGAGGCTATCTTTCGGTTGATTATATATAGACAAAGAGTCATTGAATATGCGCCCATATATAGCACTCACATCCTCCCGACATATCTTTGGTCAGGGACATCACTTATTACGGTACTCCCAGGCCTCTTGTCTACTGGGCACCTTTGGCTTGTCTATTGGATGCCTTCCCGAGGGATCTCATGAGTACCTCAGGAGATTCATATATCGTGCATACATCCAAAGAATATGGCGGGGTCAAGCCGAGATTCTATTGGATCCACTTTCTAGAGCACAATGTATCTGGCAGTTGATATTACCAGTGTTGGGCGAGTACTAACTTTTTGTGATACCCGCCATGAAATTTTTGGAGTTTTATAACTAGTGGTTAAGGGTATTATTAACATAGAAAATGCAAAATTTTGGTTATGCATCTGGTTATATAATTTTGTGGCAGGTATTAGTTATGGACTCGGCTCATTACATTCGCCACGTCCATTTACATTTACTTTACTTTATGCATAAGCAAGCCTTGGGCCCTTTTTTATTCATTAATGACACTTAGACTTTATGGTTGGCCTTGAGCCTTATTATTCATAATTTGGACATTTGGACATATTACTGGAGAGTGAGGTCCTTCTTGGAGGGCGCACTATTATCCCTCCCAGTTGGGCCCTTGCCACTGGAAGCTTCCTTTTTAGGGCTTCCTTTAGGCTATGAGTAGGGAATCTGTGTCATTTGTTATTCAGCTGATGATATTGATCTCTCTCTTTAGTCTCCTTAATCTCTCTCTTTCCTGCTTTCTAGGGTTAAGTCTGTAGGCTAATATTCCCTGCGAATATTCTAGCCATATGGTTATTCAATTTAGTTCAAGTCATATAATTAAAGCGGCTCTAGCTTAAGTCCATTGGGGGTCTGCTGTCCCATGGAACCTAACTTATAAAAATAAGCCATATGGTCAATTGGGGGTTTGTTCCATGGAACCTTTTGTAAGTGACTTAGTTCTATACCTAAATTACTACGGCTTGGGCCTCCAAGCATAAGTCAATGTGGAGAGCTCATTTGTAGGTGAACACTTGTAGAAGAAATCTACATTTTGGATCTTCCCATCTCTCTTGTGTCTCCCCATTGTGGATCTTCCCTTTGGTTGTAAACTATTGTATGGAATGTATTATTGAGTTAGTGCCTCCTCTTGGTTGGGTAAGTCTCAAGAGAGAGTACAAGATAGCCACCTTAGTTTGGAAGGGAATGCCTCAAATTAAGGGTTGGGATTCAAGGAAGATTAGGGTTTCATCTTTAGATTTAATCTTAGCCACTAGTTGGGGGGCAGCCATAGTGATTAATCTAGGGTTTCTTAATAGTATTTTCTATTTTGTGTTAGCAACAAGATGAGTTTAAGCAAGAAAGAGTGGATCTTGCCCTCACAATACTCACCACCCCGTCTACCTTTGGCATTCTAGCTTCCTAAACCATGCTAGTTGGATTGAGCCTTAGTTCATGCTAGTTGGGAGGCAGCCATAGCTTGGATTAGTTGGAGCCATAGCTGGTTGGTATGCTGTAAAGCCAACATTGGCGCCCTTGCCGCTTTCTTGCCATTGTTCTTCTTGGTTGCTAACATTTATTGCTTTTTGCTTGCTTGTTTTACTGTAATGCTCATATTTGTTTACTCACATCCAATGCAATTCCTCTTTTTTGTGTTTCTTGGTTGTTTGCAGCAGGTCAGAAGCTTAGGATCCCCTTGTGCTCGTTGGTAGCTTAGGCCACTTCGTGACTGTTTGCACCCAACCTCGTTTTCAGCCGCATTTGATTTGAACCCATCCGAGTTTTCAGTAGGGCAATAGCCACGTTTTCAGCAGGGGAGAGCACCAAAGGCCATCAGTTCTGCCAGCGTTTTTAGCAGCGGCTCTTTCCAAAGTTTCAGTTCTGCTAACGTTTTCAGTAGCAGCTTCTTTCCATCATTTTTCAGCTGCCATCCACATCATTTTTTTAGCTCCAATCCGTCCATCAGAATCACCAGCATAATCAGACACTTTTCAAAGCCTTTCACAATCGTTTTTCAGCCTGCGCCCATTTCTTTTCCATCGTAGATGTTTATCAGACGTTTTTCAGGTGTTTTACAGCCGTTTTTTCAGCCTTGCGCCCATCTCTTCTTCATCACATACATTTTTCAGAGGTGGTTAAAACGTTTCACACAGCATAACCAATGGACTCAGCTTCTCATCAGCGTTTTTCCTATCTAAAGGGTGTCTTCAGTTCTTCAGCTATTTTTTCCACTGCCATTTCCAACCCAATCCACCCATTGTTTTTAGGTTCATGGCTACTATTGAGGATTCATGCACATTGCTATGGTTGATTGTGCCATCTGAAGCAGTTCATGGCTGCTAACTTTTTGAGTTCCAGTCTTGCCACAAGCAGAGCATAGTTTGACTTTGGTAGTGTTTTGTACATTTTGCCTCATATTCTTCACCTCCATGATGAATCGGGAGCTCTTGCTCATGCTACCTTCTTGTTGGCCATGATGGTGACACCCTAGCTAGCAAGGATCTCCAGAAACTATCGAACTGCTCTCCCCCACCTCACCGAATCATTACTTTTCATTTTTGCTTTCCCCCACCTCACCATATCATCACTTTCCATTTTAGCCACCACTCGGACAGCTCCACAAAGATCGTAACTTATAACTCAAATTTGCTCCATGCCCTGAACTTACAACTACAAAGAAAGGATGAAACAAAATCTATTTTTGAAGCAGCATGTTCAGAAAATGTACCATTTTGATATGAAATGAACATGTGATGAGAGGATTGATTTGAGTGGAATGGCAACTAATCGAGTTAGTGCAAGATGTTTGCAACTGCTGCAGGATATTCATATCATTAGCGTGTGAATTCTCTCCAAAAGAGTACACTAATGAGCCTGAGTAGCACCATTCACTGAGAAAACCTGAATTCTAGTATCACCCTCGGTTGCGCAACGAAACTGTTTCACCAGGATAAATCGATCTATCATCAGATGCACTACACATAGCCATGTACCAATCCACTTTCCACATCCTATCATGAGACAATCTAGTTGGAAATAACCTTAGGCACTCTAGTAGGGAAGCGCCTTAGATGTGACCTAGTAGAAAGCCATAGATTCCTCGTGATAAGATCACCATCTTGTGAATACCTTCCACATTCATCATCTAACCACTATGTGTAGAATCATCTATCTTAGATCACAATGTCAGGGCAGACAAACAATCCGCCTCCACCACGAGTAGATAAGAGGATTCCGAGAATCAATGCCCAAAGTACGATGGATAATCGGACCCAGCCAGGTTCCTCCAAGATTTTGATAATGCTTGTAAGTTCTATGGAGACAGCTCTAAAGCTGAAAAGTTAAGGTTGTTTCCAATGATTCTCAATATGCGAAAGAGTGGTATTTGTATCTAGAGAGTACGAATATTGAGTCATGGGAAACCATACAAAAATCTCTCATCAAGCGATTCAAACCATCTAAGCTGACCCAAAGCCCATTTAGCCAAATGACTCAGGTCAAAATGAAGGGCAAGGAGTCATTACACACCCATTCTGAGCGTTTTAAACGTCTCAAGGTAGAGTGTGTTCACAATACAATCACCAAATTATTCCTAGTCAAGTTACCCAAGGCTATTAGAAGAGAATTGAAACCCGCAGACTCTTACCAGAGTCTTATTATCCAAGGTCGATCGCTCCCCATCCAAAACAACAGCCTTTTGTAGAGAGTCAACATATTGCTACATCGTCTATCACACAAGTTGATTCCGAATACATAGACCCAGCGATGTATTATCTAGAAGATACCAATGTGCCTGCTCGTCAAGTTGATCCATTTGCACCTTACTAAAATTAGTAGTATTAGATGTGTCTAGGCTCGTCTAGTCTTACTGATTCTTTTGTCATCCACGGATACATAGTTGCTTCCAATCCAAATAGAGTTACATCCTATCTAGCAACCATGTAAGGTCTATCTCAAACACCATCCATAGATAAGACCGAGAATGTACCACCTCAAATTTGTGTCTTCATTACGTCTCTATGACCAAGCAATTGATATCATACCCTAGAGCCAAGTTTTGAGCTACTGCCTGATGAATCATCAGTTTTGTGTCTAGATGATAACCCGTATGTTTTATCTGAGTGAAAGTAAGCTAAGACATAATTGTCTTATTGTATGCTACGTAAATATTATACGTTATGACTTGTTTTTCTATTGTAACATTGTAGCTATGGCCTTGTGCCAAGTTCGATACTGGATGATAAGAGTTTGGTTTAAGAGTGCCATGCAATTCTTTCTATAGCGTTATCTGCTAGAATTTTTCATTTTTTTCTCTTATTTCAAGTTTTGTCCTGTCAACTATGTTGTTTGTTGTTGCCTGTTTGCTTGTTCTATTGTCGTATGGTTTAGTGTGTTTTCTTTTACAACCGCACCATAGGTGATATTTCATCGGCAATTTTATTCTACTTCTACAGTTGCAGTATGACACGAATTGTCATTGGAATATATCTCTACATCTTTACCAATGATTTCAACAGCCTTCAATAGGAACAACAAGAGCAGTCAAGGGACTTCAACAACAAATGCTCAATTTAGCAACAAAAGGAGCATCTTATTAGATTGCAATCGTGATCCAACAAAAGATCCATCTTCCCAACAAGATGGAATATGCGTTACAACACCACCACCGCCATCATCAATAAGCAGTTGGTTTTACGTAAGCGATACAATATCCATGCTTTTCCAATTGCCTCACCATTACCATCAAATAATCAACAAAGTGGTAGTTTGTACCAATGACGGGCTCTCAAGTCACATCAAAGGCAAAACCTATGTGCAAACCGACGCAGACGACAAGTGTTCC
Source organism: Diphasiastrum complanatum (assembly GCA_029204225.1). Classification (NCBI taxonomy): domain Eukaryota; kingdom Viridiplantae; phylum Streptophyta; class Lycopodiopsida; order Lycopodiales; family Lycopodiaceae; genus Diphasiastrum; species Diphasiastrum complanatum. The sequence goes on from CM055093.1 coordinate 61,693,973, forward strand.
TACCAACGCCAACAACGATGCTTCATTGGAAAAATGTACATTGAGCAATGGTAATCGTGTCTCAAGACCATACTACCGTTGTTGTACATCATCCATTCGAACATCTGCGGAGGCCGCAATAAGCACAAGTCATCACTGAGTGAAATCCCATAGGCCTACGTAAACTGAAGGACTCTCAAGTCAATCAGAGATTGAAGCTATGAGCGCACAACCTCAATGACAAAGCTATTTTCAAAGGCGAGCAATGATGATTCCGTGGAGAATTGTACAAAGAGCATTGGTTATATTATGGACAGATATGGAAATCCACACAAGACCCATCTCATTCTTTTTTTCCATCCATTCATTCCCTCATGTTCCACCATATAATACATCTTCTTCATCTCACTTGCCCCATCCTTGTCTCAAATCCTCATTCCTCCCCGATGGATCAATCTGAACCTGCTCTCGTTTATCAACTACAGTACTTCGTGAAGCAGACAAATCTGCGACATTTGCAACATACCACTGATATAGTTCAGCGCTTGAAGCAACAAAATCAAGGATGCTAGAGGTTCTCAACAATGATTATGAGCCATGTCTTAAGCTCAAAAAAAAAAAATGACAAGTTAGCAGCTTGTTGATTATTCAAATGAAAAAAAAAAAAAAAAACGAGGCCATACACGCCTCTATACATTCGTGACCGCTTGAAGAGCTCTCGAACTCTGTGAAGAATTCAAACAACTGCAAGAAATGTCAAACGGGAAACCTCTGCTGACAAAAGTGCTTTTGCAAGACAATAATGAACAAAGAAATTAACATCCATCTATCCACCTTCACCACTTCCGAGATTACAACACCCCCTGTCACACCCACTCCATTTGCCTCTCACTGTCGTTCAGTAATCCCTTGTGTGGCATTCACATCATGTCTCAAGAAATACTAAGCTCATGTACATCATCTGTTGAATCATCTGCGTGATCAATTGGAAGCAAGTCATCAACGAGCCAACTCCAACCTGATTCAATCCAAATCTTCAGGAGATGCTCGTACTTCTTCAAAGCTTCATCTCCTACAAAGCAGCACTTTACAAAAAAGTTCCACATCTACAAACTGCATCGATTTTTGACTCCTCCACCACCATAAGGAGCGAGGTCTTATCATTGCACTTGGCGTGGGACCGCCAAGTTCTTAACGGAGGGGATAACGTAGGCTAATATTCCTTGCGAATATTCTAGCCATATGGTAATTCAATTTAGTTCAAGTCATATAATTAAAGCAGCTCTAGCTTAGGTCCATTGGGGGTCTATTGTCCCATGGAACCTAACTTAATAAAATAAGCCATATGGTCCATTGGGGGTTTGTTCCATGGAACCTTTTGTAAGTGACTTATTTCTATACTCAAATTACTACGGCTTGTAATTTAACTAAATTATCAGGTTTCGAGTTTTTGATGGTTCTTTGTAAAACAAGGGCCTCCAAGTATAAGTCAATGTGGAGAGCTCATTTGTAGGTGAACACTTGTAGAAGAATTCTACATTTTGGATCTTCCCATCTCTCTTGTGTCTCCCCATTGTGGATCTTCCCTTTGGTTGTAAACTATTATATGGAATGTATTATTGAGTTAGTTGCCTCCTCTTGGTTGGGTAAGCCTCAAGAGAGAGTACAAGATAGCCACCTTAGTTTGGAAGGGAATGCCTCAAATTAAGGGTTGGGATTCAAGAAAGATTAGGGTTTCATCTTTAGATTTAATCTTAGCCACTAGTTGGGGGGCAGCCATAGTGATTAATCTAGGGTTTCTTAATAGTATTTTCTATTTTGTGTTAGCAACAAGATGAGTTTAAGCAAGAAAGAGTGGATCTTGCCCTCACAATACTCACCACCCCGTCTACCTTTGGCATTCTAGCTTCCTAAACCATGCTAGTTGGATTGAGCCTTAGTTCATGCTAGTTGGAAGGCAGCTTGGATTAGTTGGAGCCATAGTTGGTTGGTATGCTGTAAAGCCAACAAAGTCTTGCATATGTGATGCTTTCATAGCTTAGCTAGGGTTAAGTCTTGCTTATGTGATGCTTTCATAGCTTAGCTCTAGATCAATAGTGGCTTCATTCGTAACTGTATTGCTCTGGTATTACACATGGTATTAGCTAGGTAGTGTCATTTTTTCATATCCATCAGATATCAATATTTACTGGTTATACATGTTATAATGAAACATCATTTGAATCAATGCTCAAGAAATGTCTAAAAGTTTTTTCCCTAACATTTAGGAGCTGAAACTAACAATAAAAGCAATTTGAAAAGATGATCAAGCAATGTACATAACTAGCATTATGCAATAAAAACAGTTCAGATCAGATTAGTGCAATTCCGGTAATGTTTCAAGCACCCCATATTGACATTCGCATTACCTGCTGCCCTAAAGTAAGAACGACATATGGGTCACTTGTGCGCATGTCTCGAACTGCAAGATTTGTTCCTTTAAGAACTCGCACTTTTACCAAACCTAGAAACTCCATCGTGCCAACCTGCATTCAAAGTCATTTGTGGCCCCATTTCATCTTGGTTCAATATCTACAAGCTACATGCAAAACAATCTACATGTAACAAAAAAAGGTATTGCAAAGAGAGTGATCAATCATTGAAAAAAATTAATAGCAACTTGAGAAGCTCCATAAGAATGATGATAAAGACAAAACTAATCTGATAATAAGTGTAAACTGTGGATAAGCTGAAATTAAGTTATGTTTATCTAACTAAGAACTACTATGAGGACATGATGATTATTCAAAGGTAAAAAGAGGATTGGGTGATTTAGGGATGAGAGCCTAATGATACTAAGCAATCTTAACCAAATGTGAGGTCACTAATGAGAAAACTAAGTGACCTTATCCTTGTGCTAATATCGTCCAAGAGGCCCAATCACACTGTCTTTTAACAAATAATAATAGATAATGTGTCAAGGACCCAATGCTCAAATGTAGAGTCCATAAATGGGCTATACTACTCGCTCCTCTTCAAAAAGACATAATCCTCAGCTGTCGATATAATAAAAATGTTTTAGCTGATAAAGAAGGATAATATCACCAAAACGCATATACCGACAAAGAAGTCACAAAAATGTACATTTTGAAGAATAAATTGGAAAGTGGGGACATAACATCATGAAATGCATTTACCAAATGAGCCGCAAAATGAGGGAGCCAGAACGGTCGCTTATGATGGAAGGTCATAGGAACCTATCTGAGCAGGGACAGTAGGTTTTCAATAAGCTCTTGGGTTGTCCATCTAACCTTGCCAACCGCATAAGTAATATTTGGACGTGCTGTTTAAAAAGATGAGGCCACCAACCAATTGTCTTTTGTATAGGGTGTCATTCTTTTTGTGTGATTCTCCTATTTCTATAGGTGTCGAAATTAGCATACAATATTGCATATGGATCTTTTCGACAATTCTTGTCCATCCTTTGCTTGACTCATCTTTCCAAACTTCTATGCCCAAATAATAATGCAAGAGGTCAAAATTTGTCACTTCTAACTCCTTACCTTGCGCTATTTTTAATCCTTAACTCCTCTTTAAAAGTGCATACCTCTAGTGTTTGAGAAGTAGTTGACATTAGGGCATTGTTTGTATTCTAACTTTGTCTTTCATTTTGTCCTTGTTCTTAAGAGCCTATTAATTCTCCTCACTCCTCTCTTATTTTTTGTGCCGACCAGCATAGGGTCCGATGGTGTAGACAAAGTCTTCCTCTTCATTGTAGCTACTTGCAACTTTGAAGATAACTTTTGCTCACCTTTCACTCTTGAGGAGACATTCTATAAACATTGCCAAGTGTAGATCCTTAAGGTCTTGTTGTAAATGCCAAAAGGAGTGTTGTGGAGCCAAACCAACCAACCAAAGAGAAACTGAAGATCAAATCTCAATCAACTTCACCCCCGAGCCACGGTGACTGAATACAAGAGAGGAGAGGTTTGTGACTTGTCATGTGGGAGCTTGTCCCACTATCAAGGTTCCTCGTCACCTTTGAAGCTTGTTGATGGGAAGTTGGACACCATTAGAGACTCCTCCTCATTGCAAGAATGATAACCTTCTTCTGTAGGTAGATCTCTGGAGCCTAGGAATATACCTTCCAGAACCCTAATCCTTTACTAGACTCATATTCAATTGCTATTGGTACTTCTCTGCATGCATAGAGCTGCGTCAATCACCACGCATTGCTCCACATGTCCTAATTAGAGTGCCTAGGCCCTCACAAGGTTATTAATTACATTTTTGGCCTAGTTCAAAATGACGAGGCATAACTAATAATCTCTTACACTGGATTGCCGAATATCCACGTCAAGGATTATTTTGAATCCTCAATACATGACATAGATGTAACGTTCTTCCCCCCTTAAACTACTTCTGTCCTCAAAAGTGGAAATTAGAAAGATTCTTCTTTATGCTTTCAACTCTTTCCCAAGAATCATCACCCTTAGTGTGTGCTTTCCATTAGATCAAGGCCTCAAAGATAGAATGATTTTTAAATTGTTCATCTCCGGTTTTGAGTACTCTTTCTGGTTCCAAAAGTACACTAAGCCATAAGTCCTCCAAATGCATAAGATCCTCATTAGATCCAACTATATCACCTTCATGTAAACTTAGTTTCAACCAGCTACTAAATAAGCGGTGAATTTGTCCTGAAGATCAAGTTCATAAGCTAAAGATCCAATTTTTTTAATAATCCAGAATGGTCCACAATATCTGGTAGACTGGTACACATCGTCCTATCTTTTAGAATTCTAAGATATACCCAGTCATCAACTCGAAAATCTCTGACAGATCTCTTAAGATCAGCATAGTGCTTAGCTTTCTCCTGAGCACTACAGATACTATTACGTGCTAATTGTAACATTTCTTCGCATATCATGCAAGAAATTAGCACTTTTTGGATCTTAACGGATATGGTCTCCACATTAACCAAAGATCTAGGTTGAAAATCATACATAAGCATAAACGAACTATAACCTATAGCATAATGTTTTCTAGAATCTACCATTGTAAGCAAACTCAATTAAAGAAATGCAATCCTCCCACTAAGACTGCCTGTGACACACATATGTTCTCAACATATCCCCCATAGTCTGATTAGTTCTTTTAGTCTGTCCATCTAATTCAGGATGATCAGTAGAACCAAAAATAAGTGAGATTTCAAGTTTATGAAATACAATTGACCAGAAGTGACTTGTAAACTTAGGATCCCTATCAATAACAATATCACTTGGTAGTCCATAAACCCTGAATAATCTTTTCACAAAGATCTAGGCTAAATATGAAGCCTTTGTAGTTGACTTGACTGGTATGAACGTAGCTTAGTTAACCTATACTACAATTCAAATTCTTTAGGCCGTTGGATTCTAGAAAGTCCAACTACAAAATCCATAGGTATACTTTCCCATCTCCTCTGAGGGATAAAAGTTCATTTGATTCACCAATTTGACTAAGAGCATTTGTAATTTGGTTAGGGCTGTCGTTGACATATCAGATCTCATGATCGAATTCTTGCTAAAGCTTGGCTCATCAAGCTTTACGACCCCTTGAAAATCTCCAAAAGAAAACTATCAATCTGAGAAAAGACTTGACTTCTTTAATTTTTCTTTAGTATCGGCCACTCAATCACTACCTTGATCTTATCTTCATCTATTTTTGACCCTTTAGGGGTGATCTTATGACCAAGATATATCAGTTCACGCTTAAAAAATTCACAATTGGTTTCTTTAGCATAAAGTTTTTCTCTTTTGAAAATCCACGACAATTTTGATATGATTCACATGCTCCTTAAGAGTTCTACTGTAGATGAGGATATCATCTAAGAATACAACTCCAGGCCTGCGGCTGACAGTCGTCAAAGGCCAGTTATTGGAGTAGACATTTGTCCCTAGTTGGAACCGGTGTGTCACAAGCAGTGACCCGTTGTGACCGCTTGACAAGCTGTCAAAGACGCGGTGAATAATGATCGTCAGGATCCTAGCCGTCAGTGATGAGATGCTAGGCGACAAGTAGTCGGGGTGACCAAGCTTGGCGGGGCACGGGGGTGGTACCCTATGAGTCCCTCAGTATTCACAAGTCACAGGGGGTCATGCATGCCAAGTGGAGTGATCATCCACAGGTGGATGCCATGTGCCAGTTGACAGGAATAGCAAGTAGGACTCAAAGAGGGGGGTGCCTATGGTGTGGGAGGATCATTCTTCACACAGGCCTTTGAGGATTCACGAGCTTGGAGAGCTTTGCTTGTGACAATTGGTATCCACATTCTAGAGAGAGAACAGCTCGTTCTAGAAAGAGAACATCCCGTTTTAGAGAGAAAGTGGAGAAAACACCAATTTTTCTTAGTTTTTTTTGGGGGATTCCAAAAGGGGAAGTGGGAGCATTGATGCCTTGCAGTGGACCATTGTTGAATAGGGAGATTTTGCATCGATTTGAGCTAAAAAAAACAGGGATTTACAGATTTGAAAAAATTGAACATTGAAAATTGATTTTTGTAGGAAATGGAAAATGGCCATAACTTTCTCCACACTTATCGGATTGCTATGAGATTTCGGCAGGTGCTTCAGGGTGCTGGATCGCTGCTAGGGAGGCTGAAAATCTGAGAAAAAAATTCAGAAATCACTGATTCTGCTCAAAAAACAGATTTTGGACGTTTTTTAGGGGTTCTGGAGTTGAAACGTCATAACTTCTCCGCCATATGTCCGTTTGACCTGAAATTTGGCACGGAGCAACCTTACAGGAGGGCGGCCTACTACAGCAGTACCTTCAGCCCGTTTGCAGACCTGAGTGTGCATAAATTCGCATTGATTTGGGGCTGTTTTTTCACCTTTTTCGCAAAAAGTTGACAAAACTTCAATTTTTTTTTCCCGACAACCTCTTCATCAGTCATACATACTACGTCTTTGGGAACCAGGGAGTGATCTGTCTTTGCTGATATTTTACTTTTCGTTCTCCCTCTTCACAAGAAAAATCGTTTTTTTCATTTTTTTTTCTACATTCAGATAGAGAGTTTGTTTTTTATGTGCCTTTTTGTTCATTGTGTTCATTATGGAAGATGACCGCGATATACCTCTCGGCCCTTTAGTTGCTCTTCAATCACCGCCTACTAGTCCTAATCCAAGTCTTGACCATAATCCAAACACGGTGACGGCAAGTTCGCCTGTAGGTGTGTCTCCGTCTATGCAAGTTCGCATGGACAGTATGGAGAAGACCATGGCAAAGATGCGAGCGATGCTTTCGACTATGGCGGGAAATGATGCGTCATCCAATATGCTCCACCATATCCATACCCTTTTCCATCTCCCTCTATAGCCCGTCCTATGTTCCCTCCATCCTATCCTGAGGATAAAGATATCAAGCCTGCTCGCTTTGCTGGAAACCCTTCCCAAAAAACCACTGATATTGTAGACCAATGGTTGCACAAATGGGAGAACTTTGATTTGAAACAGGCCCCAACTAATGAAGGTTAGTGAGTTCGTAAGGCTGCATATCATTTTACTGATTTTGCTGACAGGTGGTGGCGCAAGTTACTAAAGTCAAATCAGGAACCATCCACTTGGGTTGATTTTAAACGGTCTTTCAGGACCCAGTTTATTCCTCCACATGAGCATGTACGAGCGACGAATGCTTGGTTTTTGCATCGTCAAAGGCAGTACACAATGCAAGAATATGTTGATAAGTACAGAGAGGTGCTTATCAAGATACCAAAGGAGATTCCGGAATGGCTTGTGGTTCACAAGTTTGCTTTTGGCCTTCACGAAGAATTGAGGCCTTCAGTCCTTAATGAAGGTTGCAAAAACTTGGAAGAGGCAGTTGCAACAACACTCAATTTTGTAGGTAATGTGCACAAAAAGGCTCAATCTGGAGTGGCAAGTTGGCCCTAGAAGAAGGGTTCACGGAAGTCAGGCCAAGCTGGTCAAAAGGACTTTTCGAAGAAGAATTCTATCCAGATGCAACAAACGTTGAAGCGGAAGTCGACATCTCCTATGGCTGGTCGTGCTTACAACAAGCCGTTATGGTAGTGCTAGACAGATTTTCCAAGATGGCTCACTTCATCGCAACAACCAAGAAGGCCACAGCTTCACAAGTTGCTGAGTTGTTTATTTAGAATATTGTCAGGTTGCAGGCCTTCCGAGGTCCATTGTGTCTGACATGGATCCCAAGTTTATGGAAATTTCTAGATGAGGTGTTCGCCAAGCTGGGAACACAGTTGCGGATGAGTAGCTCTGAGCATCCTCAAATGGATGGTCAGACAGAGTGAGTGAACCAGATCTTGGAAGATATGCTTAGGGCATATGTTAGTAGTATGCAAACAGACTGGGTAAAGCATTTACTGCTATTGGAGTTCGTGTACAATGACAAGAGAGCAGATGTGCCACCTCTTTTAGCAAAAATTTTTGTTGCTCATTTTTCCCTTTTGTAACCTCTCGACAAACACAAAAGGACTACTTTGACTTCTTGCCCCTTGTCATCCTTTTCATCATTGATGCAGCAACTAGATTTTGCTCGATATCAACACTCTTCGCACATCCTCCGGGCATAGCTTTTGCCATACAGATTTGTCCCTTGTAATCCAAGAGGACCAAGTTTGAGCTCCTACCCAATACTGCAATACAGTGTTCATTTATTTAACCAAGGGAGGCCCAAAATCACATCAAATGCATCCATTTCTAAAATCAGAAGGCTAAGTCTACCTTTCCATCCGATCTGCATTGGAACGTTTAATGTCGCCTTGTCTGCATTTAGTACCCCCTTTGTCGTTTCCACCTTGAGGCTTGACATCACATTCCTAGTCAACAAGCTGAATTGTTCCACTGCGCTCCTTGAGATGTAATTGTGTGAAGCTCCAAAGTCGATCATGAAATTTGACTTCCTCCCCGCAATTTGTGCCAAAAGAAATAATAATTTTGAACCATTCTTGGGGGCCCCATGGAAGCTCTTTCCATATTTGTGTGTTGTTCACACACAAATGCAATCTCTTCTCTCGACTCCCAACTAGATCAAATCACCCGAATCAAATCAAGTAATCACGGGTTATTCAAGTCCAAGCAAGCACACTACAAACAAACATAAAAACAAAAGCTAATACAAAGGATCCCTTTCAAGTCACATCCTCCTTGAGACCAGACGTAGGACCTTTGCCTATCCACGCCCTGTTATGGACATGCATTATAGTCCATACTTCTCTACTTTAGACAGTATTAGTGGACACATAGTTTATATTACATGTGACGTGGGCCTAAAAATACTATTTTACATGGTTTTCTATTTTTTACGCTAATTTTTGAATTTCACTTTCCCTCCAAATCAATATGAAGTGAGGTAGGGTTTGTCCACTATAATTAGCCACTAAGGCTGGTCATTTGCTTTTAATCATAGTTGCACCACGATTCCGAATCGCGGTTCAGAATCGCGGTCCGAATCGCGATTCGAAAAAAAACCCGAATCGTACAAATCGTTTTTTTTTTTTGAAATTTTTTTTGGGCAATATGGGTATCAGGTGAAAACTCTAATTAAGAGCATTATTATTGTGTAGTTTGCCGACTGTTTCGAGTACAGGATGGTCCAGTTCAGGTGCATAAATCCATGTTTAGTTCTGTCAAGGATAAAAATTCAAAACTAACCTCTAGCATGTTCGTTACGATCACAAATGGTTCCAGTGGGATAGATACAGAGAACTGTAGAGCAATTGTACCTCACTTTTTGCCGGCCCCCCCTGCACCCCCCCGTAGAAAAAAATGGGGTCCAAATGCGTGCCGATAAGGGCCCAATATTTATGCCCCCACCTGTATGCACATTGCACTCACATCTCCAGTGAAATGATTGCAAAAGTGATCATCTTGATAGCCCAAACTGTAGCATTTGCCATTAACAATTACTGAGAACCAGAGCAATTAACAACCAAAATTACCAAATAGCTACTGACTTTTATCTATTTGTGCCCTATCTACTGCACTTCTGGGAGGCAAAACGCTAGTTTGACCATTGCTCCCCTAAAAAAATTTCGGCCATAAGCTATTTTTCCAAAAAAATAAAAAAATAAATATTTTTTTTTTTTTTTACGATTCGCGGTTCAGAACCGCGATTCTCAAAATCGCTGAGAATCGCGGTTCGCGAACCGCAAACCCAGCGAATTGCGATTCGCTGCAACTATGGTTTTAATCATTTGAGTCTTTGGCTTCTTGTAGGGACGTTGTACTATTTTGGAAATCTTAGTTTGAGATTTTCCTAAGCTATCGGAAGCCATTGATATTCATATAGTTTCTTAGTTGGAAAATGCTATGTGAATGCCTTTTGCTGTTTTTTATGCATCATTGACACTAATACCTGTGAATCTCTTCATAAAGTGGTATCAGAGCACTTTCTTGAGCGATTGGGAGTGCTTTTTTGTTTTATTTGCAGGTTTTTGGATCTTTTTTTTTTTTTTGTGATTTTCTTTGCAGGTTTAAGGATTTTCATTGAAGGACTAAGATCTGCTATTTATTTTTCCTCTTCATCTCTCTCTAGTTGGATCTTTTATCTTTTGGTGGATCTTCAGCTCTCTCTTTCTAGACAGTTTCTTGGCCGTTTTCTCTCTCTAGAACTTTTTTTCACATTTTTTGTCGTGACTTTTTTGTTTGTGGTCGGACTTGAGTTTTGTTAGTTGGATTGGTGTCGTAGCAAGTCGGCGCCTATGATGATGTAATTTTTTTTGCTGGCGGTTTTTTGGAAACCCTAATTTTCAGTTTTTGGAAAAACATCTTTTTCATCCTTTTTTGCGATAGAAGTTCAAAATAATCATATGGATGAGGGTGCTATTGATCCAGGTTTCATGTCAAACGGAGTTCTACGTCCAAAGATCTTGCAAAGTTTTCCAAAGGAGTATTCTTTTTACTTTTCATTTTTTTAAGATGTTCTTTTTGCATATGTGATTGGATCTTGTTCTTTCCTATCGTTCCTTGATTCTTAACATCCGTTTTGTTGATGCAAATATACCAGACAAACACCAAGACCAAAGACAATGTCAAATGGTTTTCATACCTCGTAAACCACAAGCTAGTCATTGACACATGTAGCCACACACACACACACACACACAAATTTCGTCAAAGACCACCACATGCAGCAGCGATGCCTTCTATTGCATCCTTTTTGCAGCCACTACCCCAAGCTACCAGGGATAGTAGATAGTTTCGAATAATCATAATGATCTCAGTGTTATTTTATTTCGCTTTGTTGTATTACATACATAATTTATTTTGCTTTGTCATATCCTACATAGATATTTTACTAATGTCCTAAATCACATCCATTTTAAATCAGTTTAGATCCTTGTAGATCTAAGGCATATTACACTCCCCCAATAAGCACACTTGAAAGGTATCTTTTCAGTCTTATGTACCTTTGGGTACTCTCTCTCTCTCTCTCTCTCTCTCTCTCTCTCTCTCTCTCTCTCACACACACACACACACATTACCCTAGCCACAAGGCCTAATCTATTTCAAACCATTTTCTCATTTATAGCGAAACTCTGGGAGATAAGTGATGCAGACCATTTGGTTTGAAGGCGCGCTATAGAAGGAATTGATAGAAGATGAAGCAGCTGATGGTTTGATACGCAATGTGGGCTTGAGAAAGTCCTGATCCACGTACTTTCTCCTATTAAGTTCAATCAGGAAAAAATTGAATCATATAATGTTTCCAACTACAAAAACTCCGTAGCTGTTGAAAATGTAACCACATTACCTTATCCAAACCGTCCGTGCATCAATTGATGCTTCAGGTCCGGGCTTCTGACAATCTGAAGGTACATTAGCTTCATAAATTATATTGGCTGCAGCATTTCCTCCAACTTCAGCCATAACTGCTATTTCTTCTTCAGTCCATTCATCCAGTGTCACTGAAAGGACCTGTAAAACTGAAATTATTCTCTCTCCCTTTCTCTCTCTCTCTCTCTCTCTCAACTGACATTCTCTCTGGACTTTTTCCATCATTGCCCTAAAATTCCCACCATAAACCTGTTTCTTATTAACAAATTCTCTCTCTTAAAAAACTTTTGATTCCAAGCATCTCTCCCAAGATAGAAGTTTCCAAGAGCATGAATGCATGCAATTGACACCTAGCAAAAACCATAATTAACAATATTTCACCCATGCAATTGACACCTAGTCAAAACCATAATTAGCAATACTTCACTTATGGTCAAGATAAGTCAATGGTCAAAACCATAATTAGCAATGCTTATGGTCAAGATAAGTCAAAACCCTAATTTTTGAATGGACGAATCAAAACGCGGGAATCACGTTTTGTCTATCACAGCATACATTCTCTCTCTCTCTCTCTCATACACATAATAAGTATGAAATCATACCTTGGAAATATGCACCCCTAAACTGCGGTGTACACTTGAGCAGTTGATGCAAATAAAAACTCCAAGATTTGTTGACCTGAACAGCAACATAACCACCAATGCTTAAACCAAGACTGTTTGGCAGAATAACAAAGCGATAATCAACATACTAGATGCTCTTTCTTTGAATTGCAGCACAAAATATACACAGAATAAGAAATGACTCAAGAACATAAAAAGGAGGTGGGCAGCAAAACCTTCTGAATACCTTTTCTGTATAGTCCATTCAGACAGTTTAACATTTTTATATCGAACATGCCTGAGGAGCACTATATATAACTAAGCTGAAACCTAAAGATCTGTAATCCTTTTTAAACTGTTAGACCCATTGTTTAGTAGCCACGTTCATTTCTGCTGCTGATTTATGAGGCATATTTGCTTTTCAATTTGCAGCATTGAAGGACCCAGTTGGAAAGAAGATGTTCTTCCAGTCTACTTTTGGATACGAGTAAGGTGTATTTACTTGGTAGAGTTTTCTTTAACAAATATAAACTCTTATAACCAGCGAGTACTCACGCCCATTTTGCATCTGGAGCTCCACAATCAGCACAGAATCGGTTATCTTGGTGGGCTGAGAGATTCTTTAAGCGGCTCATGGCTGCTGCAAGAAGTTTCCACGCAAGTTAAGATTTTAAGAAAAAGAAAATATAACGTGAACGTTCAGATCAGTAATGAGGAAATAAGTACATCCTATTGATAATCTCTCGGCAATTTATCATCTAGTTATGAATTCTAGATATGTAATGAGAACCAAGCCCCATTCTTCCATATTGCCGGGCTGCTCTGAGGTGGTTTCTGTGCGAAAGCAACGCAGAAAGAGGAACTTTGTTTGAAATCTCTCAGCAGGTCATCAGATGAACTCTACATTTAGAATCAGAAAGAACAAAAAGCCCCATTCTTCCAAATTGGCAGCTTTTAATACGAAAATAAGGAGCAGAAACTTGAGCCACAGTCTCGCAATGTTCCTTCTTGCCTGTTGAACGTCTGTACAGGTGCGCTTAACCAAAACTTAATCCACAACTTCTTGCTTGAATGCGAAAGACTGAATTTCAATATAAATGATGCTGTCACCTCCCACCAGATTTTAAGAATACAATGTGAAGACAGAACTGTGAAGCAAGAAAGCCACCCACATTATCTCAATAAGGAAAGATGCGATCAACTAATCCAAGATAAAATCAATGCAACCCATTCCATGCACTTGAAAATGCTTAACATCAACGGGGCACTTGCATCAACCGGGCACTGAACTCGAAAATTCTTAACATCAACTGGGCACTTTACTTTGCATCTAAGCTTACCAACCACAACACCTTTAGATCCTCTCAGTTCCTTTGGCAGCTTACAGTTCCTTTGCCCTTGAAAGCTTCAAGCCTGACACCAAAGATGTAGAATGGGAAAGAGACGGTGCTAGTGCAGCTGGGGGATTCAACCTAGTGAAGGGACATAGCTGAAAGAAGCAATTGTTGCAAAGGAGAGGTTGTGTGTGTGTGTGTGTGTGAGAGAGAGAGAGAGAGAGAGAGAGAGAGAGAGTTAGGCTTGTTTTGGTGTCTGTTATTGTTGAATGAAACTGCCACCAAGGCTCAAAAAAATAAAGAACAACTTAAATACATACTAGTTGGATTCCCATATACTCCCATGGGAATATTTTAGTTATTCCTCACAGTATTTTGGACCATGACAAGTCAAAAGTCAGTGAAGACCCATACACCATCTAAGCATACACCATCATGGTGTGGGTGGGAGCTCCACCACCTCCCCCTTTTTCTCCCCATCTCTCCTTTGCCTTTCCATCGTCGGATGGAAATGCCTTAGCATTGCCACATGGCCCTTCCACAACAATGACACTGCAAATGTGGGTGGGAGCCCCACCACCTCCCCCTTTTTCTCCCCATCTCTCCTTTGCCTTTCCATCGTTGGATGGAAAGGCCCTAGCATTGCCACATGGCCCTTCCACAACAATGACAATGCAAAGTACGTTGATCTTACTTAGATTGTGAATGCCCCATCCTCATCCAACAATTGAGAACTTAGAGTGTGAATGCCCCACTCTCATCCAACAATTGAGGAACCTTGATGCATCTTATCATAAAGTATCCAACGCATGGTGAGTTGATGTATTGTGAGTGAGTTAGGCTCCCACATCTCAAGTTCAAATTTTCATGATCCCACATGTTAATAATTACCAAAAAGCATAACCTATCCAACATCATGGAAGGTCTCATCAATTGCTGATGAGGGTAGGGCTGAGCTTGCACCCTCAATCACGTTGAGTGATATGCTAATCATAACATGAGAGTTTTTTACTTTTTGCAACAAAGATTTAGTCATACTATCAGAATATAGCCGAATATACAAGGCTCACTAAAGTCCAAAGCAAACAATGTGGTATTGTACCACAAAGGCCTTGCCATGTCATATTGTCGTATTTTATTTTTTGTGAAGATTAAAAGAATGTAAAAAATAGCTTACTAAAATTTTGATGGGTGTTCTTAACTTTTACAAGCAAATGTTTTATAGATTGTGATGATGTTTTTTGGTTACAGCATTATGGCAAGGCCTTCATGACATAATGCCACAATAATAACTCGAATATATACATTTGAAACTTCAATACACATTCAAAGTTCAAGACAAGCAATAGAAACTTCAATCTCTTACGATACAGCTTTCAACTTTTTGTCTATTAGAAGACGAGTTTGGACTAGTAAATCTAAAATTGCTAAATGCCACCTTGTTATTGAGTTCACATGAAAAGATCTGACATGATAAGATTTCTTGATTATTATTATTCCGTTGTCCTAGAAAAGACTCTTGTTTTTGTTTCTCTCTCTCACACACCCTCTTTCTCCAACATAGTATCAGAGCTATTTTCGTAGCCTGATAAGCTTCCACAATACAAGACTCTACCAGCCGATAGAGTAATTGTCTTCTTGTTCTATAATCCAGTACTAGATTTTCATACTTAGGTCACTGATAGTTTTTCCTATCACCTAGACTAATCTTCCACATGGATTCCCAAGGGAAAGCCAGTTCTATCATGGACAAGCTTGATGGAGCCAATTACCATCTGTGGAAGTTTAAGATGAAAAAACTATACTAATGGCTAAAGAATTGTATGACGTTGTTACAGGTGCAGAAGGGAAACCCAAAGCAGATGAATTAGCAATCGTCATTTGGAAGTTGAAGGACTACAAAGCTATGTGCAAAATGGGGTCTTACAAAGATCAAGCCTGCGACTTTTGCCATTAAGCTAGCTGATCAAATGACAGTTCGTCCACGAGGAATGGTTGAAGGGGTATCCAAGAGCAGATTGGCGCGGTCTTACTGCTGGATTACCTCCATACTGTGGTTCTCGATATCCCCTGAGTGCTTTCGTGAAGATGTCTGCAACCATGTCTTGCGTTCTGCAGTACGTTAAGCTCACCTCTCTGTTGAGAACCTTGCCCCTGATGTAGTGATATCTGATCTCAATGTGCTTATTCCTAGAATGAAATCTAGGGATAAGGCAATAGCACTTTGGTTATCACAAAACAAAATAGAAGGGCCGTACTGATACAAATTGATGTCTGATAGCAAATTTCTCAACCAAAACACTTCCTTAATAGATTGAGAAGCAGCAATGTATTCTACTTCAGTAGAAAAAGGTGTGATAGAGGTTTGTCAGAATTGCGGGAGTATAGTTCGTCATTACTTTCGTAGTAATGGACTTACCAGAAGCACCAAATGTCTACCGAGTTCTATTGGGACGTCCATGGTTACGAGTTGCGCAAGTAATTCATAACTGGGGTACCGGAAAAATCACTTTTGAAAATCGTGAACGTGCAGTCACACTTGCTCCTGCAACTTGGACTATTAAACCAGTGGTTCAAAAAGAGGATGATGATTCATCAACAACGGATCATACTTGTGACCGACCAGAGAAAAATTTGGGAGTTCATTACGATTCTCAAACATATATTGTCAACTGGAATGAAGCTCTTGCAACAATTGATTGTACAGCAGGATATATGTGTCAACAAGATAATCAGTCAGATTTGAGTGAGATTTCATTATTGGATCGAACCTTGGATACACCGATTACTTTTCCATTGAATGTGCTGAATGTAGCTTGGATATCAACGGAACCTATACCAGATCCGATTGAAGATGACCTCATACCTGTGAGTCATGCCTAACTTGGTAGGGACTCATGGGTCCACTAGGCCTAATTGTGACATTAAGTACCCCAACTTGACATATTGGAGGTACCTTATTCTTTCTATGTAACTTATAGAAAGTTGGATAGTAGCCAATAGTCATGAAGTTAGATAGTCATCTTGGACTATATACATGTGTGCATCCCATTTGTATGAGACACTTTTGTAAGTAATACTGACTATTCTACTTGGTTGTCCACGAGTTTCTACAAGAGGGTTTCTAGCCATCTCTCTCTTTCTTTTGAGAATGATTTGTGTGATTGAATAGTTAATATTCTGGATCCTTATGCTTCTATTTCCTACATGGTATCAGAGCCATTAGGTTATCATATTGCTTGCAGGAGGGCGCCCAATAGGAAGCTATCTTCTTCCCCTTTTAGTAGCAAAAAATCATCAAGCTGCTGCTTTTTGCAGGAGAAGAATTTGTTCATCTTCTTATAGCTTTTATGCAGGAAATTGCAGGGCACCTTCACCTATATCTCTGTCATTAGTGATATCTCTTGGTAGTTCATACGACCTAATTTTTCAACAAACTTATGAACTAAATTCCTAACTTAGTCTATCCACCACCACCCAAATAGAATCATTATGTTGTTGGGTCTTGGAAAGTCCATTTTCAATATCCATAGATATACTTCCCATCTCATATCAGCCACATTCATTTAGCAGCTCAAAAACTTGGCCATCACGTACATTGCTAGATTGCTCAAATTCCATAACAGCATTGCATTGCTAGATTGCTCAAATTCCAAAAAAGCATTGGAGTGCATTGTAATGATTCTCTTATTCTCTCTTCATTCACAAAGTATACCTTGGCTACTCTCCTCTACTTGTCTTGGACATACTACTACCATCCATGGAATTGATCTTTGAGATGAAGAATATCATGATGAACATCAAACAAATATTCAAGCTATAGAGATAAATTGTGTCACTTTATGTTTCATATCTGGAGTTTCGAGGGCCGTGTTTCTTTGGAAGATCATCTTTGCAAGGTGAATAACCTTGGTGTCGAACTACATGCCATGCATAGTTATTATAGAATGCTATTTTCTGAATAGCTCATGTGCCAGCTACCAATTGTTATGGCTTTGATATAAAGCTGACTGGCATGCATGCCGCCAAAGAACAACATAAATTCACAAAAAATCAATGAGCATCACTAAGTTTAACAGAAAATTTGTACTATTCTGACTTGTTGTCCCGACTTGGCATCATTTTTAGGCAACTTCAGCACCGCAAAAGGCAGTTTTTGCCATAAGTTCTATTTGTGAAGTGAAGTTTAGGGCACAGAAGTTGCATGTCAGACGTTTAAAGGATGCTTGATGGCAATGAAGGGCAGAATCAAAACTTCAAGGGTGAAGAAAGGAGCTTCACAGCAAAGGAAGGCAGAATCCATGATGTGAATCACATAGAGGGCAGGGGGGAGAAGCATGGATGTCGCAGATTTGTGTCAAGGAATGCTTATTTGGGTTCTGGAAAGGTAGCCAGCTGCCCATACAATCATACAATCTGGAATGCTTTTGCTGTGAAGAAATTTTATGATTTGGTGTGGCCTGACAGAGATCTTCCAGTGATGGAACTAAAACATCATTCACAGATATATATCTTCATTTCGTGAGACAGATAGTTTCCATTACTAAGCACATCCATAAGACTCTGTACACACTATTTGTAAGCGAATTTAGGATTGCATACGCCAAGTACTCGTTCACACAGTCAATGCTTAGCAGATTACAGATCTTGAGAGCATCACTAGATTGAACTTCAAAATGGTGACTAAGTAATAAACTCACATGAAGCTTTTAATACAACGTTTGGCCATACACAAGCTACATCCAGAAAAGGATATCCACGTCTATTCGAAACGAATGTAATCAAGACCCATTGTATTAAGATATTCGTATTCCATTTGAATCAACATCACATGAGCAGCCAAGGAGCACAACAGGTCCTACAAATAAATCCTCCATTATTTCCTGACATATCAGCCTGCAGCAAGAAGCATTTGACATAATTTTGCTCATTGTAGATGAGTCACAGCCCATTTGAACTGCCAACGTGAGCACATTTATCTCGGCTGCTGTTGATGCCAACCAAGTACCAAACAATATAATGGGGAAAAGCTAATTATCAAAAGAGTCAAATAATGCTCGCAGAATTGCTTTGGGCTGCGAATACTAATTTGTTCTAGCTGAATCCAAATCTCACTGGCTTGTCCCAAGGCCAATCTCAGATGACAAGCTTGGTGAAGAAGAAAACTGATTGACTCCAAATAATGAAATAATACACTACAAACTATAATTGTTCTAGTATCATCTTGGTGCTGAAGTAAGTCAATGATTGGCAAGGCATGCTTTTTGCAGTCATTTCCGAGATCATTTACATCGTCTCTTTGATTCACCGTAGAGGACAACTCCAAAAACTGTGAGACCATATCCTAGCATCCCTGTCACTGATACTGGATTCCGAAATAATAGTATGGATACAACAACTGCTACAGCTCCCTTTGCATTACCAAGAACCTGCAAAGATGCATATCACACCATCACTTGAAGAAATGGATGCAAAATGAATCCAAAAAACTGCATCAAAATGCAATCTCAATCTTCTCATACAAGAGCCCCAACGTATTCTCATGTAATTTATACAAACTGATTAACTACAGTCAAGATACAAATATTTAAATATCGTTTCTATGCAGCACACTGCAACTTCTCGTGACTACAAATATGTAGAAACATGGAAATAGTCCAACTTTGTAAGGCTGTCATAACGCAAGGAAACAGTCAAAGTTAGAC
This sequence comes from Diphasiastrum complanatum, assembly GCA_029204225.1. Taxonomy (NCBI): domain Eukaryota; kingdom Viridiplantae; phylum Streptophyta; class Lycopodiopsida; order Lycopodiales; family Lycopodiaceae; genus Diphasiastrum; species Diphasiastrum complanatum. The sequence continues at coordinate 61,713,364 of CM055093.1, forward strand.
ATAGATCTTTGGTAGCTATTTGAGCTCTTCAAATCGCAACTTTTTAGCCATCATTTCAGAGTTTATGCCATTGAGGACCTGAACTCAGTAAATGTCATTCGAAATTGTCTAGAATTCACAAATTTGAAATGTTGTCTAGCTGCCACTTTCGTTCTGCTTTGAAACTGCTCTGACACCCAATCACAAGCCAAAACTCACCCAGAGTAAGCTATGGTAATTCTCTATTGGCTGTGATTAGATCCTAACTTTCCATTGCATCTTTGTTTTGCTTAGTGAAGAAAAAAAGAGAGAGAGAGAGAGAGAGAGAGAGAGAGATCTGAAATTCTTTTCTGCAAGTTTCACATCGAGTAGTAACTCCTAGATTCAACAGTAGACAGATAATAGAAAATCAACTCAGATAATGATTGAAGTCAAGTCGATTCTAATTGATTGGGATGAATAAACTGGGAACTGTGTTCAGTGGATGCTACATTTGGTTGATATAGTTTGCAAACATTGGGATAAAAAGAGGGTGAAAAACTCTAACTTTTACTGTGGGTTGGTGAAGATGGTCCTTTCATTGCTTGGTGTACTTGAAGAAACTCTATCTTTTGTCTGATACTACTATCTATTGTGTGCCATCCAATCCAAGTGTGTTGAGTGATTGAATTCCTACATTTGGTACCATGGCACATAGTTCGTATGCCTGTGTAAGATGATTGTGAGGGAGAAATCTGATTCATGTGGAGGTACAATGTTCAGGTGTGCAAGCTGGGAGAAATCTCAAAGTGTGGTTTGAGGCAAGAAGAGAGACAAGAAGTTAAGACAAGCTTGTTTGGTCACAAATTTGACCTTGGCAGCCAAAAACAAGTTAGAAACAAGCAAATTTGAGTGGTATACAGATCTTGGCAACCTTGGGAGGGCCTCCCTCATTACTTTAGTACTAGGCTATGATTCTAAAACCCTAATCTCGTAGTTTCCTAAAGGGTTCCATTAGGGTCCTCCAACATAGTTGCTCTATTGACACACTAGCTTATGCTTTGGATTACTCTTAATTTCTTTGCATAGTTACAAGCAAAGGCGTTTGCACCACATTGCAAATGTGTAAAATTGCTTTGCCAAGAGTCAGCAACCTGCCACATTTGCAAATGTGACAAAAAGATTTGCCATTAGCCACATGTTGCAAACAACACTTTTCCCATGTGAAAAAAAAGGAAACAACAAAAATCAGATCAAAACATTGTTCTGAGAAAAAACTTGTTTAGGACACCACCTTTTGGGCCTACATTACCCATTCTCTTCCTCCTATCACGCTTTCATTATGCTTCTTACCATGTATTTGTTTCTTCAATGTCCCTTTATGTGGCTGATTGGAATTGAACTCCTCTTTGTTGTCTGATCTCTTAAAGTCTCTTCTCTCTCTTCCTTCTTTCACCAGCTCCACTTACTATTCTCAGTCATTAGGAAGGTTAGCAGTACCAAGTACGTTGACATGGAGCCACTTACCAAGCTTTAAGGCAGTATAAGAAGACGCAATGCAAATATTTCTCCCAATCCTTCTATGGTGACCATCAACCGTTAGTTCTAGGCATTGCAAGATGATGCATATGGCAAAGCCCCTCCCCATCTGATGAAGATTATACGAAAGTTGCACATGAAAGCCCCACCATTGAGGAATTGAAAGTTCAAGGACGAATGAAGAAATGATGGAGACAACGGGGAGTGCCAAGATGGCAAAGGTTTTATAGCAAGTGGATCAAGAGGAAACCAATCCTATATACTAAACACATGATGGGTGCATTGCCAGAAAGGCATGAATAGCGACTGCAGGTTTTTCTATGCTAACACCATTTCATTCAATGTGATTTAATTTTGCATATTTTATGGAGATGGTCAAAACAATTAGATTTGTTGGCCCTTCTTGGAAGCCTCCATCTTGCAAGGGTCTTAGAGTGTATGAGATCAGGGAGGAAATGGGAGACGTAATGTTTGGACTCCTTAAAATTTGTATCTTGGGAATTTGGTAGAACATGTGGTGCAAGTTGTCAAATTGCATTCATGTCGGTGAGCTCATAGAGCGGAGGCTTGTACATATATTCTTCACTCAATGCACATGGCATTGCCTCAATTTATTGTTTGAGGACATTGGTCAAGCGTTGAATTGGATGGATCCTGTTTCAGACATAACAAGAACTATACTCACTTTCAACTTGCAAACAATGCTATCTCCCCAAAGATTATGTTGCTTCACCTTTGTATTTTGTAGATAACGTTTTCTTTTGTTGTTATTTCATGTTGCATACAGCTTGATCATATAGGTAGAGATGTGGAAACGAGCATTATTGGCAATAGCTTTTGGAAACAGGCACAAGCCATATTGTACATATGTGACCCAAACCCTTAAGTTACTTCGACTTGCTGATAGGGAAGATACCACCAGGGTTTTGGAAGGAATGTCTTGTGTGAGAGAACCTTGAAAGCATGTGTCTGCTCATTAGGTCAAAGGGCATCGACAACACCTTAAGCAATGTCATCATATTCAAGAACTTCTCACCAGTCAAAAGAGTGAAAGCATCATCACATGTATCAAGGATATTGTTGAGAACACCATCACCAATATCGAAGCAACTTAGGCCAAACAAGAAGGCCAAAGTGGGGAAACATCACTTGCCAAATTTCAGGCCTCACATGTGTGGAATCCAGTTTGGTGGAGGCCAAAGTTTGTTTTCCAATAATATGTCTCTCCTTGGTTTAGAGGTAAACTATTCTCTATTGGCTACATTTTCCAAAGCGTGGTAAATTTACACCATTGGTGATTAAGGCTAAGGATTTGATATTGGTAAATGATCTAGAAGGATCCAAACGCAAGTTTTGTAAGACTATAAATAGGGCTTATCCCCTCTCATTTTTTATCTTGATATAGACAAGTTTTTTTGGTGGTCTACATTTGACCTACATTGTCTATTTTCTCTCTATGACTAATACATTGGTTCTACATCGATAATAGCCGACTTGATCTACATTATCAAGACAAATTGAAATATTTTGTTAAAAGTGTTTGTCTGATTTGTTTCAAGAAAATTGAGATTGAAGCCAAAGTCAAAATAACTTTATAATTTAGGTTGCCAAAAGGTAATCCTCCATTTGCGCTAATGACATAGTGGTATTGGTAAATAAGAATTAATAATTTTCCTTAATCAATTTGTTATGCTTACCCAGGGTGCGCCAATGGCTGCTCACAAAAACTAATTAACTTACTTACATAATCCTCATTGAATAGATCATATAGTTCCAATACAACATAGAGTAAGAAGAAAGGTGAAAGGACTGAGAGGTTCAATGAGGCCTTTACATCCTCCATTTATGCTAATGACATATTACAGCTCGTTGTTGATTTACCAATTCCGCTTCATTATTTGAACTAGTAATAGAATATCCTTCTAAGAGATGTTGTAATTACAACATGTGGGAAGCATTCACTACATATGGGTGAGTCTCATGAGTTGGTCATACAAAAGAGCTTAGATAGATGGCCCCCAACATCAAGAGGTTTCACATGTCATCCAAATAGCGGAGGACATCGTGTGGTTGATTAGCTTACATTGTTACAAATCGGTTCCCACTATGTGTCCCTACTCCTGCCCATGTTCCACGTGACACTTTTTGTTCCGCATAGATCTCCTTATATATCATGACTTGCTAGAATCGCTCTTCATCTTATGCCGCACGATGCATTTCATTGGGCACACAAGCTAGCTATTCCATTGCCACTATCCACTCAACTACATCCCTCTCTTTACCTTCCAAATTCATGCTATAAGTTTCCAAGCATTACTTGGTATGATAAGAATGTCATCAACTCTATCTTCATCTTCCCTAGGTCCATAGCTCCCCCACCTCCATGAAGCCAAACACTAATACCGTGACATATTCTTGGGCTTCCCATCATACTCGTGGACCGATATCATCTAGGCAATTCAAAAAACTAGTGATCCCATGAGGCCAAAGGTTTATCACACCATCATGATCGGTCATGTCATAATGGTTCAGCTTTGTTGGGTCATTCTTGAGATAGGAATGAGTAAAAAGGTGGAGGCTAGAAGCCTCCATATCATGTTTCATAGAGAAGACCCGTTCATATATTTGACAATTTATCTATAGATCCTATGTCCAAAAATTTTGGTTAGACCATTATTGGGGGGTGGGGTCAAACTAGACTTCAATCGAACACATTTCTTAGATAGAGGAGTTGGTGGAAATCCAATCTTGCAACAATACTTAGATTTGAGGCTATCACATAGCCTTTGGTTCACTGTGAGATACCTCCATGCTCAATGTGCCTCCTATTCAGATAGATGCTATGCATTTCTCCAATAGAGGAGCGAATGGGGATTTGATCTTGCCACAGTACTTAGTTCTTATTTTCAAGCAACAACTACTCACTTAAGGATGCAGGAATTGGATTGATTTATTGAAGAACATCAGTAGGCGCCAATGAGACTATTTTCAAAGTGGATAACATCATGAATACTTTTACCTTCATCCTATTACCATCTAGTGACGACCTCAATAATGAGGGAAACGAGACCTAGATTTGAGGAATTTTTTGACATTTGTTGCAAGAAGAGCTGAAGTGAAAGGATCAAATTTAAGAGGGTCAAATGTTAATAATTAAGCACTTAAGTCAAGATCTTACTATTCAAGAGGAAGAAGACATATTCGGATTATAGGAAGAGGAAGAGAACATACATAAGGCCAAAGCCCTTCCTTCCATAATCAACAAGGTTCTTCTTCTCAACAGGTGATGATTCTTGCAATTCGTCTAAACCTTCAGATAGTACTCACGATGGATACAATTCTTATGCTAGGAAGAAAGTTCCATGTTCTTATTGTAATAAGGATGGACATTTTGAGCTTGAATACCATATCAAGAAGCATGCACAACATGTTAGAGGATCGGGGAGAGTCAATTTATCTCCTATTTGATCCCGAGAGAGTGAAGAACCTATGTGAATCAGTATCTATAAGGACCTATATGCACAATAATACGTTCATTTCCCTGCTATGACTTTCATGCTCCCTTTGGTGATTGAAGAAACAAGACATTCACTCAATACAAAGAAGACCAACAAAAATATTCACATTCACCAGCACAAGTAGTTGAACAATGTCTCAATCAAACATCGGGCAATTTATGTGGTATTGCAGAGAAATTCAACCCAATGACAGTTCAAATTAAAGGGTGTGTATGATCATGACCACTTATATCAGCATAACAAGTAAAACCAAGTCCAAAGTCCACACCATCTAAGTAACTGATAAGCAGAATGGGGTTGAAGTATGTAACGATGTCAATAACTTGTGCAGGCCCCATAATGAGAAATTTAAAGTAGAGCCACGGATTCGTGTGGAACATTACGTAATAGTCTAATAGTTAGAGTAAGCATTTCCTTAAGAAGGTTATGCAGAGGGCTGTCCCTATGGCGTCGATTGATCATGCCATAAAAGACATAAAACAGACAATTTTAGGCCAATTAGCAAATCTTAAGGCTAAGACTACTAGATACTTGTCTTCTGTCAAAAAGGAAAAGGTATAAATTCCGATTGAAGATATTCTCAAAAGATTCAAAGGTTGAATGTGATGCCTGGAACAAATAAATACTGCAATAAATTAATGATTGACAAAAGTAACCTATAAACAATGATAGCACAAGTAAGCCTATAGACACTTGGAATAGCACTTTGAGTTATCTCAAAAACAATCACAAACCTGAAGAGTCAAAGCACTTGTATGCTTTGTGACGAGAAAGTTTGTAAGGTTGACAAAGTACGCCATTGCTGAATTAATAATAAGCAAAACAACAATGCTGATGTCTGTCCGTGCAAGAGCAATTGTAATCCCCAAAACATTGGGTTCAAGGATGAGTGTTGCAGGTAAAAGGACCACCACTGCAATGGGTGCCATGTACAAAAGAAGATTCATTGAGTTCAACTTTTCCCTGCAACACAAATTAGCACGTCAACTTTTTCGAGATTCTCTGATAGCCTGTAGCCGAAATGATTAATCCTGAAACCTTCATAGTAAAGCATGATTTCTGTCAAGTCAAACGGAAAATTTTGAACTAGCAAAAAGTTATGCCACACCAGAGCTACTTGACCATTGCTAGAAGCTAGATCTGTGCCAAATACACAGATCTTCATGAAATAAACTACAACTCTCAAAAAATTTGACCCTGAATACTGGCTGAAAAAAGTCGACAAGGTCACCCTAAAAGGAAAATATGGTAGGACATATTTAATCTGAGTTTTTGCATTATCATTCTATAGCTCAGCTCAGTTAAATCCTCTATACATGCTAAGTGATGAAATTGGTTTTGATGCATACCCTTCAGAGGTTAGTAAGATTCCTTGAAGTACAGATTTAAGAGCACGGGCTGCGGTTGCAGCGATACACATGATGAAGCCATACAAGTGGAAACTAGGCTCCCCCTGCCAACAAACGAATATGTCACGAAGCTACAGGATAGTTCTGCATACAAACAATCTGATTCTGAGAGTCTTGCAGGTCTTCTACTGTTTGTCATTTCATCAAGCTTCCCGGCCTCTGGACAAAACTTATTATAAAGTGTGGCTCATTCAATCTAACAAAACATGAAGCAAGTAACCACATCTAGTTTGCACATGAAGCAAGTAACCACATCATTTTGGTGTTCTTTCAAGAGATCTACCAAAAATGATAAAATTCATGGCAATCATAAGCAATCTAGAGCTTGTAAATGAACAGACTGAAATTCCCTGTCTTGAAAGCTCTTTTTTGGCAATGGCTCAGAAAAGATCGTATCACAATAAAGTTTATAAAGTTTCCCAAACCAAGCACACTACACTACCACACCACGCATGGGCTGAATCAAGTTCTTAAAAGTTGCAGGTTCACCAAAGTTCTTATTTCACGAAGCTGTTACGACATATGAGGCATCATTAGTAGCACGAGAATTAACTGTAGGATCTTTTGAGCTAGAGGGATATTCCACCTTCAGTAAACTACAAGCTATTCACATTAAAAATCGACAAGAAAATGAATAAGGTTGCTTCAAAAATGCAAGGCTCTGAAGTAAGGCACTGGAGTGTGGCGTCTCAGTTAAGGATAAAGGAAAAAGTCCAGGAAGCAGGGGTTAAAACTTGAAAGTATACGCCCCGCATAGATTCCAGAGTGAGGCTGCCGAAAAGGTCTTTTGACTTGTTCGTAGTAAGATGAAAACCTAGAAGCAGCTATTTACACAACGGCGTCTGCTGGAAAAAGTCAAGGATTTGAAAAACTCAAAATTGCAAAGCCGTTCAAGGTCGAAGGCCAAAATAGTGATCCTTGATTTCGAAATGTACAACAAGAGATCCTTTCACTCTAGGACTAATTTTAAGATCGTACAATAACAAGGCAGATCTGGAAAGAAGAAGTTTGTTCAAGATCAAGGTGCTGTAAGAATCCAAATAAAAGGTCTATGATGTAAAAAACTATCCCTTTCAAGAAGAAATAAGCTGCGGTAAATTGAGAGGAAATAGAACAAAGGAAATTCTAATTTTCTGAACATTCACGACATGCGGAGTATTGGCATAGTTATTTACCCCGCTAGCAATGATAACACCTGTGACAACGGGTACAAGAGTGGCGTACGTCAACCATGCTTCTGTTTTGAAGGTCATGAGGTAAGCAAAAACTGCTGTGAAGAAAGGTGTGGTGGCACCAATTGCTTGATTGAAAGATACCGGTAGGAAACGTAGCGATATATTACCACACACAACAGAACCACAGAAAATAATGCTGAGTGCCGTAATTTTTAAAAACTGTGGACGTGAGCGAATTGTTTGCATTGGAACTGCCTTTAGCCATGCAATTGCCACATAACTGAGAAGAGCGCACGCTGTCATGTGGCACATGGTGAGGAATATGGGGAATTTAAAGCCATAGTTGCTGAGGAGATACTTATTCAATAGCAGCACGCCAATGTTGGAGAAGTACCATGCTCCAATGAGGCCTACTGTGAACACACTACCTGAAACCTTGCTTCCCATTCCTAGAACAAGTGGATGAGGTATATGATTGGCTCCAAGCCCGCCTTTAGAAAGCTTATCCTTTCCTTGTGCGAGTCCGCCAGCCATCACAGACTCCTGCATTGATACCCTCAACAATGAAGCTGACTAGCCTTCAAGAGTATAATCCACACCTGCCTGTCTGCTGAAAGAATTTGCATTGATTCAAACAAAAGTACGAAAACAGGCCGTGTATCCGGTAAAGCATTAGAATTCTTTCATATCTAAATATCCTTTTTCTTGCAGTCCAGTGGCAAGATCCAGCTTAAGCACAATGAATGAATTAGGTCGAATGGAAGCTTGAATTCAACGGCATTTTAAAGCCAGATCTATGAGATCTACGAGTAGACATCTCACATGCGATTTGACAGCATTGATTATCAGCATAAACATGAAGCAGCAGACAGAAAATCTTGCAAGGCGAATGCAGGGATCGTGAAAAAACTAGTCAGCAGAAGGTGGATTGGATGTTACACAGCCAGATCCGGAACAATTTTGTTCTTTCATCTCTGAATTCAAGGCTTAGATCCAGAGACAGAGCCTCAGATTTTCAAGCGGATTGGAGATGAAGCCTCCTTGATGCGCATACACAAAAATGGCGATGCCATCACAGAATTAAGATCATCGCTCGCTTATTAATCTGCCATGAATCCGATCCGATCCAATCCAATCCAAGGCAACGCGGAGAGAGAGGGGAGAAGCCAAGGGCCTAATGGCACAGACACGCTTAACGCCCCACCACTCGATCATCCGCCACCTGGCACAGTGCCACCTCAGCATTTTAGAATGATGCGATTTTAGCCACGTGGCAAAAATTGAACGTTTGTGATTGGATCGAACGGTGTAGAGTTTGAATCATCTGGTGTTGCTAAGATACGAGGACCGTGAATAGCAAGCTCGCTGCAAGGTCAGCAAAAGAGAGAGAGAGAGAGAGAGTTCACGGCCCTAACTGCCAGAGCGTATCTGACGCTCGGCCAGTTGGATGGGAGCCACGTATCTAAAACCACGTGTACATTTACTGACGGTTAGATCTTTACACGTGTCAGAATCTTAATGCCTCGGAGAATATCCAACGGTGAGGGATTAGAAGTACTCTGCGTTATTAAGATGAGGAGACAAAACAACCGCAAAAAGAGTAAAGCGATGTTTCCTTTTACCCTGACTTTACTCGATCGTTTTTGTTCATTTTCCGAAATTAAAATTAAAAAATAAAAAAATTAGTATTTTTTATTTTTATTTCTGATTTTCGGAGAATAATAAATCGCCAAACTACGTTGAACATAGAAATTATTTATTTTTGTGGGAAGGGGGGGGGGGGGGGTACTTTTTTGTGCACGTTCAATAATATCCCACAAAAATAATGCAAACGTAGTCGACACAAAAAGAAAAAATATATTTGACGAATATTCGTGGTTGGTGCGGCGTAACCATAGGCAAGGACACGTGGGCCACGTTTCCAAATCACCTTGACCTTTTTGGGGGAACAATACTTGGAAGTTGGCCTGGCCTCTTCTTTCTTTTCCAAGTGTTACTATATTAAATTGATGTCATAAGGCTTGACTTCTTCTAAGGATTGAAGGCGGTTTGAAAATTAAGATCTAGAGAGTGCTAGGAGTAAGGGCCCATCCCCATTGACCCGAGAGAAACACGTGGTGTATCTGCTAGTTGGGTTTATTAGAGGTTGGGAATAGATCCCTGCACTCGCTTGTGCCAACCCGCCAAACACTTTGTCCTGACCATTGTTTTAAAAATTGGGGTTCTCTGTCCTTGTTTTGCCCGATTCAGAGTTCAACTTTTGCAAACAATTTTTTTAACAAGATTCTCAAATTGCACTGATCACGATTTGTGGCCCCTGCTTCAGTGGCAAGGGTCGGAAATCTCAAGTACCAATATTTTTGGCATAGTTCTCTATCAATGGGAGATTGGATATTTTGTGACCCTCCCTTGAGACTCATAATTTTGCCTTATCTCGGGTCAATGATGATGGCCCCTAAGAGTGTGCATCCACAAATTCTTGCCATGCATTCGTTTTAAAAAGAGTGATAAGGATACTCACGCATCTGCTGCTTCTCATGAATTGTTTGGGGACACTGGTCCTTTGACAATTTGAGACCTGGTTCCATTGGTGAGAGAGCTAACTTGTAATTAATCAGATGATATCTGATTAACATGTTGTAGATGTACCTCTGTTGTGTAATGTAAACCAACTTCAGCTTTCTGTCTCTGTGGATTTGTATACCAATGCATAAATGAGCCTTGCCCAGATCGGTCATGTCGAATTCAGAAGATAGCATTGTCTTGGCCTCTTTTATCAGATTGGTATTGTTGTTGAAAAGCACTGTATCATCCACGTATAAAGTGATAATGATAAAAGACTGTTGCACTGCTTTGAACAACTATTTATACTAAGAAATTAGGTCGTGAATTGCGATTGCCAGTTGGTTGGTGATCCGCTGGCATCTATCCGGTCCTTGTCATTGATTGCTAATAAGCGGTGAAGTTGGCCGTAAACATTCTGTCTGCATAAATGAACCAAAATTGTAGCTATGTAGAAATGAACTAAAACAGCCACAAATCACACTGTCGGGTTTTTTGCGAAAAAGCGAAAAAGGTGACAATGCCCTTAAATCTCATTTAGGATTGCCCTACGCTTTGCCGGAGTCATTTCCTTGACATTTGAGGCTCTTTGAAAAAAGCAAAAAATGCGACACTGTGATTTTGCACGAGATTCCTGATAGGCAAAAAATGTGAAAAAGGCGACACTGCATTTTTCAACGAGATTCCTGGGTGGATGAAGATTAAAACCGATTAGTCGATTGGTAAGAAGGAGAATAATCCAACAGACAAAGCCTTCCAAGGATTTATCTAATAAGACTGAGAAAGCATGGAAGAAGAATATTGTAGATCCGTCGAAGCAGACGCATGATTTGAAGGTTCAAATATCTCACATAAAAGACAAAAAGCTTTAGCCTCCAATCATATATATGGTATACAAGGTAACACAAGTTTCTTACGTGGAAAGTTCTGTAGATGATGTGCTATATGTATACGAAGCAGAACCACAAGACCATTTGCCATCACATTCAACATTGATTAAGCAAGCTTATTATCACGAAATTTTTTCTTCATGCAGAGCAAGGGGTGTATATTGATGAAAACCGATGCTGTTTTTTGAAACTTTTGTAATCATATTCTTTTTGGAACAGATTGCGATGCTATTATTTCAGTAACAAACATTGGTTACTTGCTGGCCGCCATCAAAGACGAGAGGGTCAATCGGGAACATAGCATTCCATGCTTTTCATCGTTTAGTGAGGACTAAAAATTGGTAGCGTTTGGAGCACACATTTCATATTTATGTCAACATTATAGTGTGTTGATGCCAGGAGATCTTACAGCTAAAGAAGGAAGAAGATCAACTCTTGTTGCCCCACTGCATGTTGATTTGTCAAGCATGGTGATAGAAATTCCAAAAGATGCCCCTGTCGAAGCACAAGGTGAGGCTAGACAACCATTGATCAGTTTTCCAAAGTTGCCGACATGGTGTTGGAAATAAACTGAGCCATGTTTCAGTACCAGTGATCAACTAAGTCACAACCAAAACGGCAAGGTTCAGTTCAGAATCCACAAAGGATCACTCCAAAATGCTCATCTTAGGAACGTCTCGAGTGATCTGTCCTGATAATGAACAGCGGGACAATTCAAGGTATTTGATTTCGTCTCACTGCTTTCACACTACCAGACTTGCAATTATCATTACAGATAACTGCTTAATAGTAAACAACATCATTAGCATCATGAATTCACAAGATTGTGCCACAAATTCCAATACACAACTAATCATGCACATACAAGGAAATGATGGGACTATCAGAGTTGCTAATTAACACAATAGGAAGCAGCAAAATGGCTCCAAAGGCACCTGCGCAGACAAAGCGGAAGCTGGACTTCTTTTTTGTATTACCAACAGAGTGTGAAGATACATAGCACGACAAATCTACACACTCGCTCTCTCTCTCTCTCTCTCTCTCTCTCTCTCTCTCCCTAATACTTAACGTTATCAGTTACAAAGTGGTTATAAAACCGCACTACTCTATAGAGTCCGCCGATTCACATCACACGCTTAAAGTCATGGCCCAAAAAGGGTTGACACCCCAAAAAGACTTACGGCTTAAGGAAAAATGTGGCCTACCCAATCACTCATTATCAAGAGTGGTCCTTAGGGTTTTCAACTCGGCCTTAAGATGGGCATTCTCGTTAGTCAACTTCGAAAGCTCATAGGTGCCATGCAGTGTCTCAACCTCTCATCGTCCAAGCGTCTAGTAAGTTCCTCCATGGAGATTGTCTGCTGGTTGATTGCTTTTGTTAACTAGGTAGCCTGGGCAGTGACCGAAGTATACGCGGCCTGATAGTATGGGACTTTCGCAGCAGACTATCATCTTGCAATTGAGTAGCATTGTGTCCTTCAGCAGCAGTCATACGAGATTCAGGACCAACAACGACGACGATGGCCACCCAATCAATAGTAAGGCTCTTACCCATCCATCTGTGGTCTACAATATCCAATTTGACTGATCACAGTCTCTGACAAGGGGTTCAACTATCTGCAATAGGACTGTAGGCCACAACTGTGTGGCGAAAGATAGGAGCCTAGCAGCTTTCAGCCTCGACCAGCCCATTCCATACACATACTCCGCAAATTTGCTCGGATCCTGCTTCCTCCACTGCCTTGCACAAAGAATGATCCGCTAGAATAGCGAGAGTGAGGAGACCTTCAAGTGCATACTCGAGCTTGCTTTCACATTAATCCAAACACTCCAAAGGTCACTTCACAATAATCTAGGAAAAGCATTCTGATGTGACAGCCACAGCGCAATATCCACAAGCATGTGAGGAGATCTTCATCATTCACGCTCATCATGCATTAAAGTGCAAGCTCCGGACATCTGTCCTGGTCATGGGGTACCATACATAGGTCATGCCTTAACGACTTAGAGATATAACCCTTAAGTTTCACAGCTCACAAACCTGGTAATGTTACCCATAAGTGATGTTATCAGGAGGGTTTTTATCCAAAAAGTGGGTCGAAAAAGAGGCCTTTTTCCCCAGATTCGCTATTGTTCTACTTCATTGCATTCTTGTTGAATGATAACTCTCACTCCCTTTCAACAGTGGCGACTCAGCTGGGGAGGGTAGACAGATTTAGAGTCTCTGGTTCCACAAATCAGTGTCTCATCCATTGACCCATGGAGTCCCTTTGCATGCACTCAAACCATCTTGGATAAAATCTCTTCAAGAGGTCCCCGACTGAATGACAGGATGGTGTAAGTTTCTGGTAGCTCTTAACCACCTGTATTACCTTCATGACATCCTTGGGATTCAAAACTTTCAATCTTTTGATAGCAGCTTTCAGCCATCAAACACCAAAATGTATGTAGGGCTTCAAAGTTCTCCACACATCTTGATCACTTGCATAGAAATCGGCATCTGTCAGCACCGACTCACAATTGTAGAACACGTCCTGGTCAAAAGCTTGATTAGCCAACCAGTCTGCCTCACTATTATATTGTCATTGTACATGAGATACTGTAATAGATACAAACAAATCCATCAAGCTATGTATTTCCTTAACATAGACTGTTAGGATGGGATTCCTGACAGTCCATAATCAAGTAGACAAATTGCAAATCAGAGCAGAATCACCAAACACTTATAGGTGAGTTATCCGTTTCTAGCCAACTATCCTCAATCCAACTATCAGAGCCTTAGCTTTTGCTGAGTTGCAAGTATAATGTTTACCAAGACAGACACCCAAATGAGCTATCAGCATACCAATGTCATCTTTCAACACCACTCCAATGGTGCCATACATTCTACTACCACCATCAAACCACAAACTAGCATGCCTAACAACCTGGATCATTTATTGATTTGATTGCATCATCATGCATAATATGGTTTGATTTTACTGATATTGACCGGTGTAGCCATATAACAGCCTTCCATATCACATAATATAACTGTATTATTCTAAGAAACCTTTTTCAGGACATGAGGTCCCAACCAGATAGGCATCAGCTTACTAGAAAAGAGTTCTCCCCTAGCATCATAAAACAGGACTAGCTGTCCAGCTCAAAACTGGTACCGCTTGGCCTTTAGATCATGTAATTGCTAAATCCGTCTCTTTTTCCTTTCCATCTGCAGCAATGCTCTGGTACGTTTCTCATCCAATTTACTTAACATAAGTAGCCTCTGTTCAACAGACGATTCATAAGAAAGATCATGGTCCTTGGAGAACCTTAATGTCTCCAGCTCAATTTCAATAGGCAAGACACTTTCAGTACCATAAACCAGGAAGAACGGAGACTGCCCAGTACTGGTCTTGAAAGTGATATTATAGGCCCAAATAGCTGCGGGCACTTTTGAATCCTAGTCCTTCTTGCCATCAGAGACAATCTTCTTAACAATGTCCACCAGTTTCTTATTGGTGCTTTCAACCTGGTCGTTTGCTTGCGGATTATAGGGTGTTGTTTTATTATGCTTAATAGCAAGTCTTTTAGTCAAGTCCTGAATCACCTTATTCCGAAAGTGTGTACTCCTATCAGACACCAGCTCTCGTGGAGTTCCAAAACGACATACAATGTTCTCCATGAAAAATTTGGTTGTTTCCACTACATTGTCCCTCTTCACTGCTATATAAAAATATGCAACAATACCAAATAAGCATAGGAAGTGCAAAAACTATTTTGGATAATGTTAGGAAGCTCAAAAAGGAGAAAAACATGATGCAAATTATACAATGGTTGAACGCAAATCTTCAAGGAGCGCCTGTGTTTTGAGGAGATGCAAACCTCGGGTCATTGGGAGTTCTTGGTTGAATTCTTAAGGAGCGCTTGTGTTTTGCGGAGATCAAATCTCGAGTCATTTGGAGCTGTAGGTTGAATGCTCATGAATTAGCATATCAATCCAACATTGCTAAAACATAGATAAGGAAGTGAGTTGTTTTCTTTTGGGGCTTCATAAGGTGCAGACCTACATCTCCTCCATCATTTAATAGTAATGGTATTGATAAGAAATGATAAGCTCTAACAAAGGAACTCCTTACTTTCATAAGCAAAAGAAAGGCCTATCTAGCATCATTTCAACCAAGACATGCATTCAAACTTCCATCTTGAACAATAGAACATCATGTATCAATGGCAGTCTGCTTTGATCAACATATCATTGTATAGCATAATAATCTCACCATTGCAAGTTTATGACAATAACAAACCCCATCGTTATAACATCAATGCACAATCTACATGTGAAGAAAATCGATAGGCTCCAGCGATAGGCTTCACGCTTGTCACTTTTCATATCTGAAATCGAGTCGGATTGGCTTTGGGCTATAACATATCTTTTGTCATGGCCTTACAACAAGCAGCACCTAAACTTGAATAGAATCAGGCCTCCAGAATACGAAAGCAGCGGCTGCCATCTGTATCTCCTGCGCATCAGTGGCCACCATGATGAATCCAATCCAGTTCGATTCTTGGCTTCGGCCAGCAAGATCTTGAGCCACGGATTTAGGGCAACCTATTGTAGTTGATACCTGAAAAGTTGATCAGGCCCCATACCCATAGCTATAATCACAGATGAAATTGCAACAGACTAATAATAAAAGCAGTGGATCAAGCTAAAAGGAGTAAAGGCATGAGTACGTCACAGTGGTTCACAATGCTGGGTATACATGACAGTGTGAAAGTTGCCTATAGAATGGAAGAGATGGTGAACTGTAGTGCTTGCCTTTGGTGAGGGGTAGACAATGAATCCAAGCTTGAATTTCTTTCCAAAATTGATAGAGAATTGCTCCAACAGGAGTGACCATAATCCTAGTCTGTTTTCCCACCAACAGCGTTGAAGATCAAGAAGCCCTGCAACCCAGAGCAGTTATCTGCAAGCTTCCTCACGCGTCCATGCAGCAATCCACTATCTCCTTTCCAACTGCACCGTCATGCCATCATTTTAGAAATGTAAATCCACATCTATATCAGATCCTTGTGTGCTAACAGAGGTGCTGCGGCATCAATTATGATAGATGGTACACGCATTGATGAGGAATATTCACATAAGCGGTATCTAAGCAAGAACGCATATCCTCCTGCATAGCGGTTCTAACAGAACACATAGCCCATCGGTGTGCTGATGAGCAAGAATGTAGCACTCAGACTCCTTCCCATTCTGAGTGAAGATCAAAGGCAAGGGACCGAGAATCCTACACACACTCCATCGCGATACCATTGCTGCCAAAGGATCCCAGTAGGTGCAGTATATTTTGCGTTGAATCCAATAGGCATCAATATCCTGCACGCTCAGCCCTTCATCGGCCTCTTGCATCTCTTCATTATGAGCACCAAACTGGAATTTGCACGCTACTCATAATGCTTGAAGCGAGCGTGAGCTTCTACACCTTCTCCCACATGCGCCATGTTTCTTCCTTCATCCTCCACAGAGAATGTCACCCCAGTTAGAGAGAAAGAGAGAGCGCGCGCTCTCGGGGCAAATAAAATTTCAAATATACTTATGTGTGCATGCGCCAAAAAGAAAACAAAAAGTGGCTTGTATGTGTTATTTTTTTTACCCTGTTTTTTAAAACGTACTTTCTTCTTCGTAGAATGGGTGACATTTTTCATGGGCAGTGTGTGACATTTTTGGCGACACAGGGTTAATTTTTTTATGGCAACTCTGACACTCTCTGGGTGTTACTGCACGTGTGCTAATCTGTGTTTTGCACTCTGACAGTCGACCGTTCCGCGGAGCTGGTGCCAGGTGGGATATGCTGCCTGTAATCTCTGCAACTTTGAAGTTTTGTTTTTGTTGTAAATTTCTTTCACTTTCTTCATTTTAAAGTTTTGCAGATTGATACTAAAAAAAGAAAAAACAAAAAAACAGATCAGCCCTAACCCTACCTACGCACAACCCTAACCCGAGGGCCAAAATAAACCGAGACCTGCTCCCCTCGGCTGCCCCGTGACCTGGCCCCTCGGCTGACCACTCTCGGTTGACTCACCGTACCCTCCCTTTTCGACATTTCCTCCCTTCGGTTGATTACTCTCTCTCAGAGACCCGGATATTTCTTTTGAATCAGATTTGCGATGAATTCTCGAAATTCAAGCACAAAAATCTCATGCTTATCTCAGGAATCCATGCTATACGCACCAGTAACTTCTTCAAACGTGATTATTTCCTCTTGACTGGCAGAGCAATTTTTTCCAATAGCCCTCGAGAGCAAGTAAGAATTTAGTACAGGATTGAAGGGCGCTAGTTGCGCAGGAGATTGAGTTCACATCAGGGTGGCTGCCTTCAGCACTTTCTGGTGTTTCCAGCGAGGGTAGCATTACATTGCAATAATCACATGGAGCATTCGGAGGACAGATTAGAACAGCAGGGACTTTCAAGTACCAATTCAATCACAAAACCTCTCAATTGGCAATGGCTGGGAATAGATGCAGCTTTCAAGATCGAAACAAATCGTCGGATATTAAACACTTTAGATGTATTCAAATTGAAGGCCGCCTATATGTTAATGCTGCAACCGCTTCACAGGATAGCAAATGCTCGCAATTCCTACGCTGAAGGATTTTTCGATTCTGATACCTATCATTGCTGATCTGCAAGAGCGGGATCGAAGCGCGTTAATGGACGGATTTCACGATTCAGCCACCATCCTCTCTCTCTCTCTCTCTCCCTCGGCTGATTCCACTCCCCCTCTGCTCGGCTGACTCCGCATTCCCCTCCCTTCGGCTGACTGGCTACTCTCCCAGCTGATTCGGTTGATGACCGTCTCTGACCGTCTGAGAGAGCGAGAGAGAGAGACCAAATCGAGAGAGAGAGAGAAAGCGCGCGCCTTCGGGGAGGAAAATTTGAAATGTGTGTCAAAAGAATAAAAAAGAAATCGTATGTGTTGTTTTCTTATCATTTTTTTGAACGACGTTTTTTAGCTTTTTTCTTTAAAATAACGTGACATTTTTCACGGGCAGTGTGTGACATTTTCAGCAGCACAGGGTTAATTTTTTGACGGCAACCCTTACATCCTCTCTCTTAAATATCTTTATATATATAGATATAGCTTTTTATATATATATATGTCTATATATAGAGTGCCCGTCTCCACCTGTCGAGGCGGGTGAGGAGGAGGAGAAATAAAAAACAAAAGTAACTATCTTTTAATCAAAAACAAAAATAGCTATTATATTGTTTTGTTTTTAGGCCTATGTTGCTAATGTTGCTTTGATTATTTGTAGACATTCTACGCTGCTGAAGAGATTGTTCTTAGGCTCGTTGATGGCACCACGTCGGTTTTCTTGACCAGAGCATGGAAAGTGGTGCAGAAGTCCAGTTCCAACAGGCTGCACATGAAGGCTTTTATCGTTGTTTCCAAGGTGTCCATTGGCGAGCCAAGCTTTTCCATGGATGATGTTGAAACCCTGGGTGAAGTTCGCGACTTTTTAATGCCAGAAGTTATGATGGCTGAAAGGGTCGAATTCATGACTAGTAGCGTAGGTGGAATGGAACGACATGTAATCCTATCCTACGAGGATACTGCGCAGCGCCACAAATTCACGACTCGACTGGTGCTCTATTCAACTACGAAGGCAATTTGGTCAAAGCATCATCGATACAATCGACAGACTAAGTTTCAGATGGATTCTCAAAGTAAAGCTCATCCCTATGTGTTGGCATGAGAGCTAGTGACCAATCAAAATGCAAGAATCTATCAAAATGGTCCAATCAAGATTGAGGGCTCATATGGCACTCAACCAATAGAATTTAGAGGAGGAAAAGAAGGGGTCCAATCATGTTTCATCCCCTTAAGCCTTACTACTTATATGTGACTTTATTCATTTGTAATTATGTTTTTTGGAGTTATTGAGATTTCTACACATTTTGAGCAATCTTAAGTTTTTCTCTATACCCGAGTTTTGTTACTTGGATTCTCTCTCTACTCGATAGGAAGGCTTTTCCACATTTAGTTTTGTGTTGTACAAGTCTCCACACGTGTGAGTGTACTTGCATGATTGATATATGCATGATTATTAGTACTCTTGCCTTAGATTTATGGAATAGATCTTGGTTTTCAATCTATGTGTGATCTATGTGCAATCACCACATCTTAGGAGATCAAAATCACACTTTGTGGCATTCCCACATATGTGAAATTCAACACAACATTTTTGTGATTACTAAATGTATGATTCTTGCCTACTAGGCAGCGATGCAAACCAATTTTCATCTCTTGTTGCTTACTAGTATACATACTAGGTAGCGATGATGATTAAACTTATGATTGTTGGCCGCTATCCAGCAATGGACCAGCCAACTCAAATACCCTTTTTCTTGGTTAAAAATCTATCTTTTATACTGTTGTCCCAACAATGGCTTATTGGAAGCCTACAACCTGATGTACAAGTCCATAACAAGTTTGTGTAGAATATTGCTAAACAAGTTCTATTGTGTGGACAAAGATCTACCATTCACGTTACGATGTGTAGTGTCTCTTCCACTAAGCCAAAATATATACTCAGATGTTATGCACTTCTAGTTATGATTTAGTAGCATTTGAGCACTAAATGAGTATCCACGTCTTGTGATTATGTAGCATCAATTGTTACTACAGCCTACCACTTCATTTGTTTAGGTTCATATTCGAACCATACACCGATAAGTCATTACACATGTATGCCTTTTGCTTAACTATGCCATAATGATTGGGCTTCAATACTGTTTGAATATGTTTTTGGCAAAGGAACGTAACCACGCAAAATTTAATTCTTAAGGAAGAATGTTAGACATTATGTGATAAAAACTCTATGTACGGTTATGTTTTAAAAAAAAACAAACTGCTTGTGGAATTAAGCATCGCATCCTCTCAGGAAAATAAGTCTACAATCATCCAAGTATGACTTCTCCTAATGAAGTTCAGGTTATACATAAACCACACATAGCTTGGACATGGTTACGTTAGATGTGCTAAATAACAAAAATTCAGGGAATGATGCTTATGTTCTACTTACGCATTTGACTTTCTATGTCGGTTTGCATAAACAAAGACATTCAAGTTTAAACCCTACCACCATACTTTCTAATTTTGATTGCGTACTTTTTACAAACATGTATAACAATCCTTTTCCAAGTTTCTAGGTAGTCCATACTTCTATCCAAAGTTAGGATTTTCGACATAACGTTCTTAGATAGCATGGATATGCGTAAGATACGAAGGTTTTACACAACGATTAGAATGGAACGAATCTGCCCTAATACCTAGTAAAAACCCTAGAAATCCTTGTTATGACAATAAACTAAACCTATCCATAACAAAGTCCTTTATGCCACGGGTTGAATTTAACCTTCTGGATAGCATGGATTTGCTCAGAACTAAATACAGTGATACAAAACCAGTTTTTGCCTATGTTAAATATGTATAAGGATTAGGATGGCACAGACGTGCCCTAATACCTACGTATTCGCACCATTCAACCCTAGCAAAAATTAACGCTACCCATGTAGATCTCATATTAGGCTTCTAGTGAGATACGACTGGAAAGCATGGATATGCTCAAAAGTATGGACAACAGTGCCTGACTTGCCTTTCTTAACAAGGCTCACATGGATTACAACGACATGGATTTGCCCTAACACTAGCACATGTGTCCACACTAGGTCTTTTAGCTAGTTAATATATATATATATGGTTAAAACTTTTCATACTTTGTCTAAATACAATATGAAATGATATGGACCAAGTGCCCACACACTGATCAACATGGCACAAGCCTTGATACGATAATATAACGGCTTGGCCTATCGCTAAAAACTTTTTGTTGTTTGAGAAGACAGAACTATGATTTAGGAATGCTATTTATGTTGTTAAATGTTATAGCTTCTTTTGGACATGGATAACAACTGACGCTCAGCTATGACACCTGTCTTCCCCACTGTGCTAACTCGTCGGTGGCAGGTATTAGTTGGACGTCTTGAAAGTGGTTATGCTTTATGGTGTTTCTTACTACTGTATTTTACTTTTCAACTTATGTAACCTTGTTGGAATATGAATAAAGGCTTCAAAGGGTTTAGTCTTGCTTTGTCAAGAGGAACTATGTGAAATTTTGTAAAACTCTCTCTCTCTCTCTCTCTTGAATGGCTCTTATATGGGCCCCATGGAATGTGAAGATGCACGGAGTACTCCTTGGCATCTCCAGTTACATGTCACATTTTTTAAGGGAAGTCATTTGCCATACTAGAGGACCCACTGTTTTATGTGAGATGGTAAAGGTCTTCCTATTTTTTTCTTTCCATGAATGTTGGGGTTTTTGACAAATGAACATGTCCTACTAGTGTGTGTGAAAACACCAAACAATGAAGCTGTCCATGTTGCTAGCTCATATCAACAAAATTGACATACCCAATTGAAAATTCCTTTGAGGGCTCATGCCACATGGCCAATGCCCATTTAAGGCTCATCAAATGTCAAAATTAGGTTGATTTGAACAAAGTTTCCTAACCTCAAACGTTGCTAGCAAAAATAGCACCTTGGTCCTTGGTCCTTTTCCCTCTTATGGGATTTTTCATGGCCCACACGAGTGGCCAAATGCCCATAATTATTGATACTACTCTACTAAGTACTTAGTACTAACAATAAGTACTTGCTCCAACTAATTCCACCACACCCCCAAAAGTACTTGAAACCTATGACTTATTACTCTATGGCCCCTGGGCCCTGCCCCCAATTTTTATTATTATTATTATACTAAAAAAAGCCTCCCTGGGCCTCCCTGGAATTTAAAGTTTGAAACAAAAGGGGAGAAAAATGGCCGTTTATGGGTGCATTAAAATGCCATGACCCATCATGTATGCATGTATGTATGTATGTATGGGTGGGCCCCATGCATATCAAGGACATTGCCCCATGCCATGTGCTGCAGAAGCCTAGAGACTTTTACAAGAAAGCAGGGCACCTAGATGGCACGATGTATTGTACGCACGGCCACTTGGATTCACTCCACGTGGAGTTTATGACACGTGTAATCAATCGGATTGCTGATCTTTGAGAAATTCTTCGCATCTGAACGGTTGGTATGAGATCTGACGATGGGCGGTTTTAAATATCCGCGTGCTGTTAAAATAGGAGGGACAGGAGAAAGGGAGAGAGGAATTACGATCGGAAGATGGCGATGGAGGTGGAGATGGGCGACGATGGCGATGGAGATGAGTAGAAAGTCGAGAGTTGGAGATGCGATTTTGTGTCTGAGAGTAAATGCGAGGTGGGTTTGTGACGCAGGAAAATATTGTGCTGGAAAATGAGCGAGGAAGGAGTGGTTTAGAGGGATGGGTGAGAGTGAGAAGATCTTGAAAAGAGGGAAAATGATGCAGATTTGTTGAGGTTAAAAGTTGTTTTGTAGCTTTGATATGCAAAAGCTGAGGTGGGTTTCGAAGGAGGAGGACATTGAGGAAGACATAGCGTGTGAATGCAAAGTCTGGGATTAGTACTGCAAGGAAAGAATGAGTAAGAGTAATTTCAAGGAACAACGGGAAAGGTAAGCTGCGAGTTTTTGCAATGGAGGAAGCATCGGTGCAACAGGATGAGGAAAGAAATGGAGCAGAGGAAGGATGGGGATGGGGATGTGGAGGTGGAGGGGGTGGGAGCAGAGTGGTGCTGAAAAAGGGTCCGTGGACAGCTGCAGAAGACGCCATTTTGGTGACATATGTTCATAAGCATGGAGAGGGCAACTGGAACAGCCTACAGAAGCATTCTGGATTGTCTAGGTGTGGCAAGAGCTGCAGACTACGATGGGCGAATCACTTGCGGCCGAATCTCAAGAAGGGCGCCTTCACAGTGGATGAGGAGCGCCTCATCATTGAGCTGCATGCGAAGCTTGGAAATAAATGGGCTCGGATGGCCGCCCAGGTGCTCTCCCTCCCTATCTCTATCCCCCTCACAAGTTTCAGGAGTGATGCACAAGAGCTCTTACCTTACTTCATTCTTGTGTTTCTTCCCTCTTTTGAGTTTTGTAGGTGTGATTTTTGTGGATGTAGTTGCCAGGAAGGACAGACAATGAGATTAAAAACTACTGGAACACTCGCATCAAGCGAAGGCAGCGGGCAGGACTGCCTGTGTACCCACCTGAGGTGCAAAGCATTCATATATCCTCGTCCTGTGTTCAAATTCAAGGAGACTCCACGAGCGTCAGTACAAACACAGATTCTGATAGCGATGCGCTACCTAGCCCCAGTATTGAAATGCCGAGTCTAAATCTTGCAATGGATGGCTTTTCTGTACCAGTTGCATTCCCCAAAATTCCCCTCGATCCGGTCTCTAACCATGCCTTGACCGTGCCAGCTTCATCTGTGAGTAAATTCCTTCAGGATTTCAAATCTCCTTCTAACAGTCACTGTTACTTCACAGAATATAAAGCAATGTCGTTCTCACAGCTTTCAGACACAATGACGAAATGTTTTGAGTCGAGTCACCGCCAACCCCACTGCACGGGGGCCCTTGATTCAATGTTGGCTCAGGGTTTTCCTTTGGAGCCTGATCCTGGCATTGGTGGTCAATTTCCTGGGGTTCAACCCAATTATCATGGCTTTGCCAGTGGTTCATACTCTTTCTTTGGGCTTGATTCAAGCCTGAAGCTGGAGCTCCCTTCAGCCCAATGTGTGAATGCTGCTGGAAGTGCAGGTACTGATGCTTCTGCACTCACCAGCACTTTGACACCCTTGTCTTCGTCCAAATCCATGCTATCTGAATCTCACAGCTTTGAGCATGTGAGTAGCAGTGGCCTGTTAGAGTCTTTGCTCCAAGAGGCGGAAGCAAAACAAAGGATAAGCCACTTTATTTCACAGAAGGATCTATCTTCAGTCCATACACTCGATGATGACACGTTTGTGAACAAGACTCTGTGGATTGAGGATAGTGATGCTGTGGTTTCTCTTGGGACTGTTGGGAACTGTGCAGTCAATGATGCAATTGAGCCAATTTCATCAAGTTATGTCTTTAATTGGAAGGATGCACCCAGTTCTTTATCAATACCCAGTAAGTGTTTTTTCTTGATTTAACTTTGTCAGCACTTTAATGTGAATCACACTTTTTGTTTTTGAATTTGGAGTACTTTTGGTTTAAATCACAGAACCTGCTATCAAACTGGAAGAAACTTCTGCAACATCTTCTTGGGCTTACCCTGATCTTCAACCTTCCATGTTGCAAGATTTTATACGGCCGTATGAGGTGGTGGTATCTAAATGGTACAACAGTCAGGCACCCGATAATGCTGTGGAGACTTGCCGTCATCCGGTTGTAGCAGATCCTGAGAATGGGGCCATCAGCAGCAGTAGTGCATTAAACTCGGGCTACCCTGGATTAGAGCCAGCAGTTACTGGTCACATTTGGGAGCTTGGGTTCTCTCAATGGAACAATATGCCTGGAGCATGCTTGATAGGAGATTTCCCAGCAGATTGTAGGGCTTTTATCACTGCAGCAGATCAATCTGTTGATGCTTGCGCAATCTTCTAGCTATGTGTGGCTGAAGCTTATCCTCAGTAGATAACTGTCATTACCTCTTCTATCATGTGGTGTTCAGTTATGATGGACATATCGCATAATGCAAGCTGTGCTTCATTCTTCCTTTTTAGTTGTTTTTTGAAACTTTTAGAATTTAAGATTTGACAAGGACTAGTTTCAAACTCTCCTCATTGTACTTCTACTGGCATCAACTTTCTATTGAAAAAACTGTGCTTCTGCAACTGTTATTCAAGAATTGGTTCAACCATACTGAAAATGTAGATCATCGCCTTTCTTCAGTTTGGTGGAACTCATTGCTTCTAGAAGCCACTTATTGCAGTTTGCCAGATTGATCCACGTGCTCACAACTGGGGAAGTTGATAGCTCAGTTCCTAGCCTACTCCAATTAGCAACCTTCTGATGCTCGACTGAACTTCGTGACATTGTTAGAATATCCATGCACAGCTTCGAGTTTTGAGCTTGACATGCAACTTCATCTTTTTTGGGCTTAGGTACTGAAAAACTTGTCATCTATACGTATTGGATCCTAAGTATTGACAAATATATTAATACTCACAAATTACAATTCAGAAATGTTTCTCAAGACTCATAATACTATATAAGTTCTTATTAGTTAGAGATTTTCAAGTTTGAAATTTCAACTTATTCACAAATGTATTATAATTCATCATTGTCAGGTTCCAACAACCATGTCCCATTTATCCACAAAATGCTCGCCTATTGTCTGCATAGCCTCTTCATGGAGGAATGTGTACACATCTTCCTTACCTTGTGATCTTGGTGACAAGTCTAGAACCTTTGCCACACCAATGTCATCCGGATTACCTATGCACATTGCACATGCCGCATTGAAATCACTAACTAGAAAGGATTCAAGAATCCAGAGGAGTTAGGACCGAATTTTAACAATCATACCATATATATTATAAACTATAATCTAGTAAAAATTACTTCAAATTTTAGACTCATAGTTAAAAATTTAAAAGCTCAGTCACACATTCTCATAAATTACAATATTGATTAGTAATTAAAAATTAGTAATATTTCCAAGTAGTTTGAGGGTTGAGCTACAAACCAGGTGGGGGCAAGTCTCAAGACATCTAGGGTGGGGTGTATCATGAACATACTAAAGGCCCTTGGCCTGTTGGTGATGAGTTTCACCAAGGAACATTCTGTGTCAGCATCTCCTTGACCCATGGTATCTTAGCTACAACCTCGACTAGGAGGTCCAAGCACTGTGCATCACAATGTGTCCATAAAATGTGGGAGCAGGTCTCATTAACAAGCCTACCCATGGCAACGCAATTTTCAGCATTGTCCATGACAACATGTATAATGCGCCAAATTCAAATGATTGGTCATTCAATATTCAAAAATCAACATTCTCAATTGATCATTCAATTGTAAAAAATGAACATTGTACAAAGCAGTGAGCACATCAAAATCTTAGTAGTGAATTGTGGCAACTCAAACCTAGCTCGTGAGAGTTTCAACTTTGAAAACTTGGAACTTGGAACTTGGGAGTTGAAACTTTTGAATCAAAGCTATAAGAAAACTTAATGCAGGCTTAAGCGATGCGCAATGCGCATTGACCCTTCTCACTTGAGCACTCAGATCTTAGAACTTAGACTTAGAATTTGCTTTGCACAGGAACACAGATCATACTACACAGTAACACAGACAGAAAACACTCTCCACTGCAAGCTCACATAGCAACTGTATGTCTCAAAATGAAATTACACTGTACATATAGTTGTTCACTCAAACAACCACCCACAGTACAGTAGCATATTGATTCTACTTTAATTCTAACTCTCTCCCTTAAAGTAGAGTCTACTTTTTATACAATCATATACATAGCTTTAAAATCAATAAACTTTAAGTACAAAAAGCTTTGATCTAAACTTATCAAACTTTTCTCCAACAAGTGGCTTAGTGAAAATATCAGTTAGTTGTTCTTTTGTGCTACAATGAACAACATGAATTTCACGACTCAGCAGCCTCTCACGTATAAAGTGATACTAAATCTCAATGTGTTTAGTTCTCTCATGGAACACTGGATTCTTTGCTAGCTGAATGCCACTCTGACTGTCACTATGTAATGTCGTGGGATTTTTCTGCTTCATGTCAACTTCTTCCAAGATTTGTCTCAACCATATAGCTTCTTGTGCTGCACTACACATTGCCTTATACTCTGCTTCTGTGGTGGATAGAGCAATTGTACTTTGCCTTTTACTACACCAGGAAAAGCAACTACCACAAACTTGGAATACATACCCTGTGGTGGATCTACGATCATCATAGTCACCTCCCCAATCCGCATCCACATAGCCACACAACTCAGGTAAACCATCATGCTTCATGTAAATCAAGCCATAATATGAAGTGCCTTTCATATAACACAAAATGTGTTTAGCTGCCTTCCAATGCGTTTCCGTAGGTGTTGCCATAAACTGACTTACAATGCCAACAACATAGCATATATCTGGTCTAGTCGTGGTAAGGTAAATCAAGCTCCCTACTAACTGTCTATACAACGTAGCATCAAATGACTATGACTCATTAAGCTTAGAAAGCTTTTTACCTGGTTCAATAGGAGTATTTATTGGTTTGCAATCCTGCAACCTAAACTTGTCCAGCAACTCTTTGACATACTTCACCTATGTTAAACCCACTTCGTGTCCTTTTTGCCACAACTCTACTCTAAGGCAATAATGCATTAGGCTGAGATCTATCATCTCGAATTGTTCCATGAGGTCTTTCTTGATCATGTCTATCATCTCTTGATTATTTTCTGTAATAATCAAGTCATCAACATAAAGAGCAATCAAAGCAACAATACCATCAAAGCATAAGACATATAGATTTGGATCAGAATGTGTTCTCACCATCCCCTTTGAACGAAAGTAGGCATCAGTCCTGCTATACCACGCACGTGGTGCCTGTTTAAGACCATAAAGCGCTTTCTTCAAGCGACATACTTTATTTTCCTGTCCCTTCGCTACAAAGCCTTCAGGTTGATCCATGAACACTTCTTCTTCAAGCTCACCATTTAGAAAAGCATATTTCACATCCATCTGATGCAAAGGCCAACCAAAATGTGAAGCTAAAGCAACAAGTAGACGTAGAGTATTCAACTTACAACCGGCACAAAGGTCTCCTCATAGTCGATGCCTTTACTTTGTGCATACCCTTTTATCACAAATCTTGCCTTGTGCTTTGCTATACTTCCATCTGCATGGTACTTAGTCCTGTATACCCATTTGCAACCAATGGGTTTCTTGCCGACTGGTGGGTCTACTAAGTCCCATGAGCTATGCTTAGCAATTGACTCCATCTCCTCTCCCATGGCCTTGATCCAAATGTCATCATTCTTCGCTTCACCATAAGGTTTGTCCCTACCTCTCCAACCTATCTCTTGAGGTTGAGTAGTAGTATCTTGAGATGTATCCTCTTTTTCATCACTTGGAAGGTCAATGAATGGATCATCATCAGGTGGTATCCTCACTATACCATCTTTCCCACTGGATGTCTCTATCTTCTCAGCATCCTCGTCTTCATACATCTTGGATTCATCAAAGATAACATCATGGCTTATATGGACTTTGTTTTCCACTGGATCAAAACATCTATAGCCCTTCACACGATCATCATATCCTAGGAATATACACTTGATGGCTTTTACATCAAGTTTATGTCTCTCTTCCTCAGGAACGTGTACAAAGGCCTTACATCCAAAGATTCGCAAGTGGTTCACCTTTGGCTTCTTCTTCGTGAATGCTTCCTCAGGTGTTATCTTTGGTATGGCAATGGTAGGACTTCTATTTTGAAGATAGACTGTCGTGCTGCATGCTTCTGACCAAAAATCTTTTGGTAGTTTCATCTCAGCTAGCATAGATCTGGCACTTTCCACAATCGTCCGATTCTTGCGCTCAGCTACACCATTGAGAGCAGGAGTATGAGCTTGCATAAATTGTCTTTTAATCCCACATGGACAAGAGTGAAGCCACATGGAGGTTCTTTTATAAAGTAAAAACCTCAAAAGGCTAAGAAGTTATCTGTTGTGGAGTGAAGGAATCAAATTTCACTAGCATTCCTCCATCTTTGTGGGTTCGTCCCACCTTGTACATATTTGATAATATTGAATCACTGGATTCTAGTTACATCACGTCGTTGGTACGACATTGTTTGATGTCTCTAATGATGGAGCACAGAGTTTGCGTAATCATATTGTTTTTGGAACAAAATATCAAAGAGGGGGTAAAAGGAATCCTGAAGTCAATGCATGACACAAAGCTCTCAATTTTTGAGGGATATCACGAGATGGCTACTCCCTTAAAATAGGGTAATGCTACAATACAAAATTTGCAGCTTGTGTTAGTTGTCCTATACAATGCGAAGGTGTCTAACGATGTGAGCGCTTGTGTACATACCAAATTCAAATTTTTAGGTTGTGCTTTGGCGACAACAGAAAAGAGACGAAACATTTTGTGACATTCAAGCCCGCGCTCAAAAAGAGAGCAAAACACTAGGCAGGCTTGAGCAACATTGTTGAGTCCTTCTTTGCTCCCGATTGGGCAGTGTGCTTGTTTAGGTTGTCATACTATGTAGCACCATTGTTGAACGTCAGTGGTCGACAATTATATCAATAGATACTTTAGAAAATATAGGACTTACTAAAGCTTATCTTGAGGTTGTAATATCTTTAGATCTAGATTCAGAACCTCAATATTCTAGAGAAGCACATTCGAAGACATTGGGTTCACGTGATGTACAAATAGATTCAGATTTTGATAACACATAGAGCAGTGATGCTTTTGACACCTGCTAGTGATGTATATATTTTGTGATATATTTGTAAATAAAGATACCTTCGCAGATGTTTTCTACAAAAATTTCAAGTGTTGTTTTGTAAATGCTTGTTTGTTACTGGTATTAATTTTTAATTTAATATATGTCAATTTGTGTAGTAGAAACTAAGTGCCATTATATCAATGCTTATCTTTTTTAATTACAATGCGAATGTCTTTGTAATCTTTTCTGAGCATCTAGAATGTCCTGTAAATGGTGCATGTTCTGATACTTTAAGTGCACATTAGATCAATTCGTATTTTCAAAATTTCATTGCAATGAGTACTTTCACAAATTATCATGTCCATTTTTAGAAATGAATTATGTACAATGCCCCAAAATTAATAATGGTCATATGTTTTATTGAATTGTGTAAATGGTTAATAATTATTTTCTTTTCAACCTTCCTCCCCTTCTGCCACGAGTTTGTGATGCGGTTGCTCCTTCTTGTGGCTCTGAATACAAGACAATTTCCATACCAGCAACATCTTTCGGCAAATCTTGCACTACCTCTGTCCCGCCGAAAACTTTGAGTGAGCTGTTGCAATTTCCACAATCTCCCGCATGACCTCGTCACCTTCTTCCCTCTCCTTTATATCGGAAATAGGATGGTAAATGTAATACGGAAATTACCTACTTCCAATGCATGACTACGCCTATCAAAAATTGAACAAAGTAGTAGTGATGAAAAATCACGTTCAATCTTTAGCAACTAATTTCGAAATCGCTAGATACTAAGTGATTACGTAGCCAAACATAAAGTATTGAATTCTCAGACAATTTCTATCAGTAACAAAAGCAATACAGAGATGTATGCATTCTGACATATATTGAATGCAATAAAAAGATAGTATTGATTCAGAAAAACAAAAAATCAGATGCTAATGAGCGAAAACAATAGCGAATAGAAACCGTGCACTCTAAGTTGTCTTTGAGTAACTGAGAATAAGTTTGATAATAAGCAGCTCTGTTGATAAGCAATAGCAACTCTAAAATAAATCTCTAAAAGACTGAGCTAGAATGCTCAAGAGAGTTCAAGCTTGAAAGCTTGATAGAGAGCTAACTACAATACTTTCTAATTGTGAATGATCTGCTTGATAAGAGCGCAAGAAGCATTGTGTAATAACACTCAACCCCTTCACAATTCACAACGTTGACGTGTCACTTCAGAACTTGTTTCAGAAATTTTTAAAAATGTATGAATATGCACAACTATATATACTAAGCAATTAGGTCATCAAATGCGATTGCCAGTTGGCTGGTGTTCGCTGGCATTCATCCAGTTCAGAAATTGATTGCTGATCACAATCAAATGATGATATTGAGAATTTGGCCACAGGACTACAATTGATGAAATATACAACCCTTTCAAAATCGGCCTCTTTTGCTTTCACAACACCCATGAAAAATGGACTGACTACAAAAACGACTCCCTTCGAATCCATACTAATACTATGTTGCAATAAATTTTGGCCGGCTTCAACAATCACATCTGTAATTTCTAAAGTTTTCTCTTTAAGCTCTGTACAAAATTTGGAACCTAATCTATAGCTTCTATTCGAATCTGAAAGATAATTGCCAATCATATGAATTTTATTGCATAAATAAGACTTGTATTGATTGTAATGGTCAAAATAATTTTTTTTTTTGATCGGAATCATATGGAAATCTAACAAAACAATTATGTACAAGTTTTGAATCAGATGCGGAAACAATATTAACAAATTTCTATGTTATCTTGTCAAGCTCCTCTTGGGTTATTTCCACCTTCGGTGAAGAAACCTTCTAAGGAGCTGGACGAATAATAGGAGGAGGAAAGGATGATTCTGCTTCTAAATCAGATTTCGATTCAGTGGTCAAAACGATCCGGGGTCACTTTGCAAGGATTACCTTAGGAAGAAGGGAAGCAGCTGGCCTACGAGATCCAGCTTTCTTATGGATAGTCTGCTTTCTTTTCCTCCTTGAGATAGTTGGCAAATCTGATCTATCCAAAGGTAGGTCTCTGGAGGTGCTAGCGTTATCCACATGAAAATTTGAATATCGGTCCCATCTCAAAATCTTTAGGCATGATGGTAGCACGCTTACCATGCACGGCCAGGAATCCTCAAAATATTGGGACATGAAATCTTCTACAGCACTCTATAAGGCCTGCATGGCTGTCACGACAAAATGAGCACTAAGCCCAAGTGACAGGGTGACATTCCTGGCAAATCGGCCGAAAGGAACTTTAGGGATCAACAATTCAGTTGATTTTTGGAGTTTTTTTTATCTCTCTCAGCCAGACCTGATTCCTACCATGTCTACGGCCAGTACTTGGGGGAACATGGGAACGAGAAGGCTGTATAGAGGTTATGGCGTGAACCATGGCTTTGGTCCTAGCCATCATGGTCAGATATAAAAGAAGGACAGAAAAAAAGTTTGCGAAAGAAAAGACACAAAAAATTTGCAACAGAAAGAAGCTTGAAAGATTGGGTATTGGTTTCGAATGCAAGATTAGCAACAAAAAAAAATAGAAAGTGAAGTTCCGCGTTCGCCATTCAAATTAGATCGTTGCTAGGGTCTTTTAGCTGTACATTTTCTTGTGCCCTTCAATATTTTCTATGAAATTGTAGATACAGTAGCAAATACTGAAAATCAGGAGGATATAAAGTGCTGGTGGTGTAAAGTGAATAAAAACATTGTTTCCATGCAAGGATTAGTGTCATGAACAATTTAGTGCTTGTTTTGTTCGTACAAATTCTTCTTTTGTAGAGTAAACAGTTAATTATTTCTTCAATTGGTCATTTAATCAGCCCAAGCACCTTCGACACTCACGAAAAAAGAAAGTTTGCAAAAAAATAGATTTCATTTCCAATCTCTTTTGGTGGAGTTGGTTAAATGTTTGCTTCTTCAACTACTCCTACTACATTTTTTGGGACTTGGGCTATTCTTGCTCATGCACTAATATCATGTTTTCAACATAGCAACCATCCTCTTTCTTTGGACTACGTGGCACAAAGGACAACTTTTTCTTTGCTACTAGAGTAGAGCTTACAACTAGATGCAAAAGTTGTAGTATTTTATTCGCATCATAAAATTCCAGAAGAATATAGATTTCTCTCAAGGAAACAAAATATGTTTTCATAAACAGAGTCCATATTATGTATACATCAAGTTTTACTTACCATCATCAGTAATGTCGTCTAAGGACATTGAATTAGGATCCAACATACTAGAATCGTTTATTGGAACCAATTCCATCTCCATGTCAAAAATACAGCCTTCGATTTTGATACACAACAAATTTTAAGCAAGTAAACTACTCTGAACAAACTTATCAGTTTCACAACACATTGTCTGTGCATAAGAACTAGATTGTTTTTTAGATTGGCTACAAATATTTCACTAGGAATTTTGTTTTGTTCATAGAAGAAATTGATACTAGCTTTGGTTATCCAATACTAGAACTAAATTCAGACACTATAGTGCAATATCCCTCAAATACGAAAACATGTGCGAGGTTCCTATTACTAATACTAGTACACAGTAAATGAATACCATGTATTTAAGCCAAGACATACCTTACATTCAAAATAGTACATAGTACCTCTAAACAGAACAGATGGATGGAGCTACCAAATCTGCATTTGAAGTTACAAACCATATGCTTTTTTTTTGTATCCAAAATTTTGCGACTCTAGAAATGCAGCAAAAAATGATAACTCCAAAAACAATTGGACAATAAAAAAAAAGTCACAATCTTTTTTTGTAAGTAGTTGTAAAATTCAAAAACATAGATCTACTATCACTATCTAAATTCCACAAATGCAATACAAAAACTAGGTTGCAAGCCATTAGACAAATAGTGTACACTACCAAAAGTTGGAGTAATTCTCAAATCGAAATTCAAATCCACTTTTTGGTATAATAAAAGTATCATTCAGACATGTAGTCGGCATTCAAGTGAGTGATCACCACAAGTTTATTCAGAAAAAATAAATAAATGATTGCAACTCTCAAGGCTCTATATATTCAGCGAACCAAGATTTTGTACCTTGTTTCAATATCTAATTGTGCAGCATGCTCTAGAATATTTCAAAATAACAAGAAATGCTATATTTATAGGACGACAACTTAGCAGAACGTACACAAAAAAATGGCAGCATCCATAATGTTGCGTCGAATGCAAATCTATTGTTGCAAAATTACAAAACCATCTCTGGTTTACTTGGCTGCCAGAGTTGTAAACTTTGGCAGCCTACATGGCAATCTTTATAGGGCCCTTTTTTAAGCTTACTCTAATGCATTCTTTCCCCCTTGAACTACTTATGTCCTCAAAAGTGGAAATTAGAAAAGTTCTTTTTATGCTTTCAACTCTTTTTCATAAATCATCATCCTCAATGCATCATTTTCAATGGATCAAGCACTCAGACATAAAACGATTTCTCAAATATTTATCTTTGGTTCTGAGTTCTTTCTTTGGTTCCAAAGATACACTAATCAATAAGTGGTTAGATGTACAAACAACATATCTCATTGGAGTTATAGAAGAGGATATTTATATGATTCAGCCAGAAGGGTATGTAATCGATGGCAAAGAAGATCATGTACGCAAACTTTAAAAATCACTTTATGGCCTGAAGCAATCCTCTTGAGCATAGTTTTAGAAGATAAGTTCTTTTTCTGATTTGACATGGATTTAAACCAAGCTCTGCAAATTCAAATATTGACCTCAAGGTCGTGCAATAATCTTTTATAGTCATTACTTTTTATGTTAATAATATTTGTTGTTTAGCAATAGTGTCTATCTTATAAAACATTCGATTTCTAGAATTCATCATGATAGATCTAGGTGAAGCTCATTATTGTCTCGGAATCCAAATTTATAGAGATAGAGAGATAGCACATAATAATAGTGCTCTTCATTATTGGGTAATGGGCACTTGAGGCTTTTCTACCTATTTTTTGATCCGCTTAAAAAGCAAAATGAACACAATTTATTATGACGATTTAATTTTCCACATGCTTATTTTGTTTCATAACGGTCATGTGAAAAAAACTACAACACCAACACTACACAATGGAATAGCTCGAGAAGATGACATTATGCCTAATAAGGAGTCACTGGCTCGGCCCTTTTTGTATGTAACCTGCCCAACTCCTTCCGTAATATGGCTATTGGGAGGGCCACTACCACATATAATCATAAACATGGATAGCAATAATAGTAGTAGCAGGGCACTATGAACATGGTCGAGCAAAGTGATCAACATGGTCGAGCAAAGTGATCAATACTCCTACAATGAAAACAAAGGTGCTTATCACATAGCTCGACAAAATTTTAACAGTCGGAGGAACAATATGAGTGAAAAATGCAAGTTGAGAAGAACTATAATAAGCACAAGGAGGAGTAGCAAAGCCTGAAGACAAAGCAATAACAGGACGTGTACTTGGTGGGCGACTAGGACGCAAAAACTGTGAAGATTGCAATCTTGAGATATTTATGCTACAACGTGGATGCTAAGGACACAACATGTGAGAATGAAACAAGTGAAAAAAGGAAAAAATACTCGAGACCGCTGGCTAAATAGGTGCTCAAATCATTGGGTATGATGTAAGCTCTGAAAGATATCGTGTTCTTGAACAAGCCACTGAGGATCAATCATGAAAAAAATCTTGGTCTTGAACATGCCATGAACTAGTAGCTCTACCTACCATCTACAAGCTGAATACACTGAATTCTGGACTTAGAAAAAAGAGAAAAATAGGTCTCCCTCTTTAGTGACCCAATTTTCTGAAAATTGCTATGGAGGAGAGGGGCATCGATCCCCTTACCTATCGCATGCGAAGCGATCGCTCTACCATCTGAGCTACACCCCCAATTACCAGTTTCCTCGAGATTGGCTTTCTGAAAATGATAAAGTTAAAACAGTTGAAAATAATGTATTTTATACACTTCAGTTGCAGCTCTCTGTCCATTTATAACGCCTCTCGCTCCTAGTGTCTGTGTCTGTGGCTGTTTGCATCTGTTGTCTAGGTCGATTGCTCCAGATATGGCGATCAAGAGCAAAATGCGCAGAAAAAGTGATACAAAAGAGAAAAAAAGCTGCATATGGTCTTGCAATTCAATGCACGTAGGCCAAACACCGCGGAATCATTCACCTGACGCTGAATGTCGCGAATGGGCTTCAACCACCCCTGCAGGTACCAAAGCTAGGCCTCATTTTGTAGATTATCACTATTTTAAGTCAAGCTGACTGACATCACAGAACAGCAATGCAAACCCGATGTAAAATAGTCGATATCCAATGCCGCATAACTAAACAGCCTCAAGCTGGCTCATCAAACCTTCATGAATTTGCAAATCTTGTGCTTAAATGGGCGATTGCGGCGACTACAAGAACGATGTGGCATACAACAAAGGCATTGCCATTAATGTGGTGTTTTAAGATTTGTAAACATTTGACTTAACATGAGTTGATTCAAGAACGAAGCACATTGCAATCAAGTACACTTGATCAGAGACACAGTGGAGAAAGACAAGTTAAGAACTATGTTCAATCCAACCAAACAAATGGTTGTTGATATATTCGTAAAAGTACTATCAAAAAAATTTGTGTGTATTTAGAAGAACTGTTATATGGCATAATTTGACAGCTGTACTACCACAACTATGAGAGGAACCTTACATCTGTGTAAGGTCCCTCCTCAGAGACTGTTTTACCGCAGAGGTAAATTGGGAAAATTTTTACCAACTGTAAACAAATTTTACCCTTACATTTTTTACCAAAAGTAAAAGATTATAACCTTACAAAAATTTTACCAACAGTAAAACCGTCTTGCCACTCAAATTTTTTTACGACCGTAAAAACTTCTATACAAATTGTTACTTCCTATATTGTAGACTTTGGAAACAACCTCTGCCTGTGGAATCACAGACCCAAGCCAGCTACCTTGAGGAAACCTGTTTGATGCAGTGTCAAGAATTAGATATGCAACATCAAGCATTCACCACAAGAAGGCGGAAGAAGAACACACACTGTCACAATATCACACTAACTCATACAGAATGTAAAATGTACAAATAAACCCTGAACCCCTGATAGAGAGAGAAAACCTACGAGTAGACTAATAGACTAGCCTACGGCTAATGACAGCTGGTCACAACTGTCATCATTAATGTACCTCATAAACAGTAACAATGAAGTTTATCATTGATTTCTAACACTCTCCCTCAATGATAAAATTACATTTTTCTATTCCTAATAGAATACGAAACCTCTCAAATTTACATCTACCTAATGACTTAGTAAAAATATTTGCCATTTGATCTTCAGATTTACAAAAAACGAGATCAATGGCTCCATCAAGAATTTTCTCTCGAACAAAATGGTAGTGTATTTCGAAGTGCTTGGTTCGAGCATGTAGAACTGGATTTTTGGCAAGGTGAATGCAACTTTGATTATCGCAAGATATAGTAGTCGCATCCACCTGTGGTTGACCTAAATCCACAAGCAATCTTCGTAACCATACCGCTTCTTGTGTAGCATTGCTGAGTGCTCGATATTCAGCTTTCGTCGATGATAAGGCTACTGTAGGTTGCTCTCTGCTGCTCCATGAAACTGCAGCTGTACCATAACTGAATGTATGACCACTGGTAGATCTTCTGTCATCAATATTACCTGCCCAATCGGCATCTGTATAACCTACCAACATTGGTGCTTCAGGCTGATCATACTTCAAACCAAAATTCAATGTCCTTCAAATGTATCTGAGAATACGTTTAGCAGACTTCCAGTGTGTTTGACTAGGATCTTGCATAAATTGACTAACAACACCAACAACATAAGAAATATCAGGTCGTGTGTGTGTCAAATAAATCAAACTATCCACCAGTTGTCTATACAAATAAGCATCCACTTTCTCAGATTCATCATATGCAGTAAGCTTCATGTTGACATCCATAGGTGTACTCAAAGGCTTACAATCCTTCATATTGAACTTATAAAGCAAATCTTGTGCATATTTGTTTTGTGTAAGAAAGACCATGTTTTCCTTTTGCCATACTTCAATGCCAAGACAATAGTGCATCAACCCTAGATCACTCATGTCAAAAGCATTGGAAAGATCTGATTTTATTTCATCAATTAAACTCTTATTGTAAAAATTACAGCAAATAAGGATCCTAAAACACTTGAAATGATGAGGGAAACAATAGATTATGATTTCATAAGATTAGCACAAGTTGAACCATCAAAATCCATCAAAAATCTATGCTTGAACCTCACTAAATGGCCCAAATCCTTGAAGAAGGCTTCACACGTGTGAAAGTACGGCCTCCCACAGTCTGAGTACTGTACACCAGACCTACATTCAATCCTATAATCATTAGTAATCACAAGTCCTCAAACAATTATGAACATACAGAGCAATTGCACCATAATGAGAGAAAAATCATGAAATTGCTTAATAGATTTTGGTGAGATATCATCACCTATATATACATGATCCATCACGGTTTTGGGCAGGTATGAGTAGCCCTAAACCTATCCCTAATGCTAATTTTGGTGGATCTTTCATCCCTACCAAGTTAGGGTTGGAATCTTGGAGATCCCTCAACAATGCAAAAATTACCAAAAATAGCTCCTATTTTTTCTCCCTTGTATCTAAGCATAATTTGGACTCATTCCAAAGGTTCTAACACTTAGGTCTACTTGAGAACATCCTTATGAATGGAATCCTATGCTATTTGGCACGTGTGACAAGCCACATCATGACCATCTAACTATTTACAAGTCATATGACCAAAACTAGTCAAGCTAGAATTGTGAATTTTTAACACTCCTCCTCACTATCTAGCTTGGTTCAATCATTGCTTTACTAATCACTCCAAGTGATGATCTGAACTTCATAAAAGGTGTCTTTTGAAGTGGTTTAGTAAGTAGATCAGCTACACATTCATTGCTTGGAACATGCTTCAAAGCAATCTCCTTGGCTTGCACCATTTCTCTCACAAAGTGATGGCATATCTCAATGTGCTTAGATCTTGCATGGAAGATTGGGTTAGATGCAAGGTGTTGGGCTGATATATTGTCATTGTAGATGATTGGTGCCTCCTCTGAATCCATGATCTTTAGTTTCACCAATAATCTCTTGATCCAAAGTACCTCCTTTGTAGTGGTTGTCAAAGCTTTGTACTCGGCCTCGGTTGAAGATAGAGATATAGTGATATAGTTTCTTGCTTTTTTGAAAGCCATGAAACCACACCTTCTCCTATGAAAGTTGAATAGGCACTTGTTGATTTCCTATCCCTCTTGTCCCCTGCAAAATCTGAATCACTAAATGCATGAAGGTTAATCACATCTTCTCTATATAGAATCCCAAAATCCAATGTACCCGAGATGTATCTTAGAATCCTCTTAGCCTTTTTCCAATGGATATTCAATGGCTTTTGCATGGATTGGCTCAACCTACATACACTAAAGCTAAGATCTGGTCTAGTTATAGTGATCCACATTAAGGAACCTATAAGTTGCCTAAACAAAGTGATGTCCATGAAGGATCTTTCATCATCTTCATTTGGCACTTTTACATCTTGCTCCATTGGTGTGTCAACACTTTTGCATACTTCCATCTTAAACTTCTTCAAAAGACTTTGAGCATAGTTTACTTGACTTATAAAGATAAAATCAGACCCTCTAAGTACTTCTATGCCTAAGATGAAGTGAAGACACCCTAGATCTACCATCTTGAACTCTAAGGATAGATCCACTAATGATGATGTCATCTACATAAATGAGTAAAAGTACAATACCAACATCATCAAACTTAATGTAAAGAGTGGGATCATATTCATTTTGAACAAAAGAAAGTGAAATAAGATAGCAATGTAGTCTTGAATTCCAAGATCTCGAGGCTTGCTTCAAGCCATAGATGCTTCTTTGGAGATGACATACTTTGTTCTCCATTCCATGCTTGATGAACCCTTGTGGCTGCTCCATATAGATATCCTCTTCCAAAAAACCATTCAAGAAAGCATTAGAGACATCCATTTGACATAGAATCCATCCAAAATGTAATGCAAGTGCAATGATTAGTCTTATTGTGACCATCTTGGCCACGGGTGCAAAAGTTTCCTCATAGTCTATCCCTCTCTCTTGAGCATAACCTTTTGCAACTAATCTTGCTTTATGTTTGTTAACACTCCCATTTGCATTCAACTTAAGCTTGAAGACCCACTTGCATCCTATTACATTCCTTTGAGGTCTCTCAACAAGCAACCAAGTTTCATTCTCAATCAAGGCATCATACTCATCCAACATAGCTTTATACCATTCTTTGGAGTTCAATGCATCTTCAACATTAGACGGTCCTTCAAAACTAGATAAAGCATAAGAAGTGGATGAGATACCCTCAACTTGCTATCCTTTGCGTTGATATGTGAGCCTTGATGGCTCCACTTTTGCCCTTGAAGATCTCCTTGGTGTGATAGGTGGGTTTGGTGTTTGCTCCTCCATGAGCTCCTCCTCAAAACCAAGATCTTGCTCCTCGGCTAACATGACAACATTAGTATCCACAAATGCATCCAGCTTATAAAGTTTGCCAAGTCTAGTGCCCTTAGCCACTATCTTACCCTTCTTCTTGATGAAACATTCATTTGAAGCAAAGTCAACATTGAAACCATTGTCTACCATTTGGCCAACACTTAGTAGATTCTTTGTTATTGTAGGAATGTACAAAACACCTTCTATGTTGATCTTTTTGGAAGATCCTAAGCAAAGGGGAATGCTACCAACTCCTTCAATCTTACAAGCTTCATCATTTGCTGTATAGATAGACTTTATAGGTCCATCATAAGATAAGAGAGAAGAGAAAAACTCCCTTTTACTAGTCATGTGTGAACTAGCACCCGAGTCAATCCACCAAGGATCTTCTCCTTTGAAGCTTGTTGAAGAAAATATGGACATCATGAGAGAGTCCTCATGTGAACTCTCCTCCTCCTCCTCTTTGCTCATGTTGGCTTGGCTTTGATCTTGCTTCCTCTTGAAGCATTCCGAGGCATAATGCCCCATCTTGCTACAATAGTAGCACTTCACCTTTGATTTGTCCTTCTTGACTTTGGTGGTTGATGGAGATGCCTTTGGGGGTCCTTCTTGATCCTCAAGCTTTGTAGACTTCTTGAATGTTGATCCTTTGCCTTTGGACTTGCCTTTGCCTTTGGTGAAGAGAGCTTGGTCATCTCCACCTTGGATGGAAAGCCTATCCAGCCTCTCTTGCATTTGGCTCCTTCTTGATTCCTCGGCCATGAGTGTGCCTTGGAGTTCTTCAAGTATGGGTAGCTTATCCATAATTGCATATCCCTGAACCAAATTGTCAAATTCAAAGCTTAGTCCATTCAATATGAGTTGAACAAGCTCTTCATCCTTGATAGGGTCACCTATAAAGGCTAGCTCTTTGTTCAATTCCTTTACTCTTAGGACAAAAGTATGTGCACTCTCTCCTTTCTTTTGATAGCTTCTATAGATTTGATTCTTCAAAGCTAACATTCTAGTTTGGTTCTTGGATTCATAGACCTTTTGCAAAGTCTCCCAAGCATCTTGAGCTGAAGTGCAATCTCCTACCTCTCTTAAGAGTTCATTTGCAACATTCATTTTTATGCAATGTAGTGCAACATTGCACCTCTTGATGTATTTGGCTTTTTCTTGAGGATGAATAGGTTCACCCTCCTTACCATTTACAATTTCCATCAGATCTTGCATGATCATGATAGATTCCATTCTAACTTTCCATATGGAATAGTTAGTTTTGTTGAGCCTTTCATTAGTATCCAAAAGATATGCATTTATAGATGCCATCTAGTCTCCTAATCAAGGACTTGACACAAATGAAGGTTACTTCTATTGATTTGATTGAAGGTCTAC
Source organism: Diphasiastrum complanatum (assembly GCA_029204225.1). Classification (NCBI taxonomy): domain Eukaryota; kingdom Viridiplantae; phylum Streptophyta; class Lycopodiopsida; order Lycopodiales; family Lycopodiaceae; genus Diphasiastrum; species Diphasiastrum complanatum. The sequence goes on from CM055093.1 coordinate 61,754,737, forward strand.
CTTATCCCACTTCTTAGGGACCTGAAAAGATCAGTAATAGACTTCCTATAAAGATCTAAGAATGATCTCTAACAAAATCAAATCATAGAATACTAGAAACAATGCACTTGCTTGATTGAAGTAGACAATACTAGTAGAATTGCCCCTCTTTCTATAAAGAACATTAAAGCTTCCAAATGATCTGATCAAGAGTGAATTTCAGCAACCTAATATACTTCCAAAATCACTTGTAAAAGATCTAAGTGGAACTTAATGAGGATGCAACACAATCTACTATCCAATCACAAGCAAAAAATGATCAAAATTAATGAAAAATTGATCTAATTTGGTGCATAAGTCAAGCAATGGTTGGACTGAACCTAAATCACTTTATGAGGTGCCTACTACACCTTAGAACAGCCTTGAAGAGTCCCCAAAACTCTGATCTTCCCTCTCCTTGAATGCTAGAAAGCCTCCTCTATGAAATCACCTCCAAAACTCGCTTAGAAATCAATGCTTGGAGCAAGCAAAACTTGCTATCTTGGTAATGTGAATTGAATTCAACTTTGCCTCTGGTTTTAGACACCTAAACACCTGCAAATGAAGTCACACAACACCAATCTCCAATGTATTTGACTCACTTTGAGTTCTAGAATCAATACTAGATGCTAAGATCCAATCTACACAAGATTTAGATAAAAAATTGTGATCAAATTGAATGAAAACCAAGGATTTAGCTCATTTCAACCTTTAGGCTCTGATACCATGTAAAAATTACAGCAAATAAGGATCCTAAAACACTTGAAATGATGAGGGAAACAATAGATTATGATTTCATAAGATTAGCACAAGTTGAACCATCAAAATCCATAAAAAATCTATGCTTGAACCTCACTAAATGGCCCAAATCCTTGAAGAAGGCTTCACACGTGTGAAAGTACGGCCTCCCACAGTCTGAGTACTGTACACCAGACCTACATTCAATCCTATAATCATTAGTAATCACAAGTACTCAAACAATTATGAACATAGAGAGCAATTGCACCATTATGAGAGAAAAATCATGAAATTGCTTGATAGATTTTGGTGAGATATCATCACCTATATATACATGATCCATCACGGTTTTGGGCAGGTATGAGTAGCCCTAAACCTATCCCTAATGCTAATTTTGGTGGATCTTTCATCCCTACCAAGTTAGGGTTGGAATCTTGGAGATCCCTCAACAATGCAAAAATTACCAAAAATAGCTCCTATTTTTTCTCCCTTGTATCTAAGCATAATTTGGACTCATTCCAAAGGTTCTAACACTTAGGTCTACTTGAGAACATCCTTATGAATGGAATACTATGCTATTTGGCACGTGTGACAAGCCACATCATGACCATCTAACTATTTACAAGTCATATGACCAAAACTAGTCAAGCTAGAATTGTGAATTTTTAACACTTATTACTTCCTGTAATAATCAAATCATCCACGTACAACACAATGAACACTATATCTGAGTCTTGTCTTAGAATGTAAAGATTAGGATTAGCATCACTCTTTACCATTCCCCTTCGCTTGAAGTGTTCATCAATGCAAGAGTACCACGCCCGTGGTGCTTGTTTCAATCCATAAATGGCTTTGTTGAGCTTACAAACGAGATGCTCTCTCCTTGGCTCAACAAATCCCTGAGGTTGTACTAAGTACACCTCTTCATCCAACACTCCATTAAGAAAAGCAGATTTAACGTCCATTTGTTGGATCTTCCAACCATAGAAAACAGAAATAGCAATGATAGAACGTATAGTTACCATCTTAGCTACGGGTGCGAAGGTTTTCTCAAAATCAATACCCTCCTGCTGCTCAAATCCTCTTGCAACCAACCATGTTTTGTACCTATTGAGTTGCCCATCAGGTCCATATTTGATCTTGTATATCCATTTGCAAGTGATAGGCGTCTTACCATCAGGTAGCTCAACCAAGTTCCACGTCCTATTTTTCGTTATAGCTTCCATTTCTGGATCCATAGCTTCACGCCACTCCTTGTGCTCCTTTGCTTTATCAAAAGTTTTCGGTTCTTGAGCCTTGAGCACATAATACATTAGGACTAGATTCATCTCTAATCTTGCAAGAGGTAATCGATTTCTACTTGATCTTCTAAGCTCTCCCTGCTCACTTGATTCGGGAGTATCTCCCTTATTAGCATCATTTGTTACTGACAAGTACCACTTAGGCACTCTCCTAGGAATCGCATTATTGACCCTGTCAACTTCTTCCTTCACTTGCACTTTAGTTTTATCATCAAAGAGATCAACTGTCAATTTTATTTGGTCATTTTGACCCATCTCATCAAAAGTAGCATCTCTGGAAATCACGATCTTTTGTGCATCTGTGTCATACATATTGTATGCCTTGGCTCTTTCATCATATCCAAGGAAAATACACTTAACAGCTTTTGCATCCAGCTTCTTTCGTTTTTCATCAGGTACATGGGCGTACGCATCACAACCAAATACTCGTAAATGAGAAACATTAGGTTTCTTTCTAGTAAAAGCTTCGTAAGGTGTCTTACCCTCCACGGACTTTGTAGGACACCGATTCAAGATATGAGTAGTTGTGTTGCATGCTTCTGCCCAAAAAGTATTTGGCAAACCCTTGCTCTTAAGCATTGCCCTAGCCATCTCCACAATGGATATGTTTTTTTGTTCTGCAACTCCGTTCTGTTTATGGTGAATAGGGTGTAGTAGTTTGTCTCTTGATCCCCTGGTCCTTGCAAAAGTTTATAAACTCTGTTGAAAAATACTCACCACCACCATCTGATCTGAGGGTCTCAATATAACAACCTGTTTGTTTTTCAACTAGAGCCTTGAACTCTCTAAACTTGGCAAAAGCATCAAATTTCTTGCTTATGAAATAAATCCAGATATGTCTACTATACTCATCAATGAATGTGATGAAATAGTAACAACCACTAATGGACCTAGTTTGTATTGCTCCACGTAGATCACTATGAACAAGATCAAGAATGTCATTGGCTCTTCTTGCTCCATCTTTAGGAAATCTCTCTCTCTATGTTGTTTTCCCAAAATGCAACCCTCACAAATTTTTCCTTCAAAAGAGATATCAGACAATCCAACAACTAGATTACCTCCTTCAAGGATTTGCAAGCTTTGAGCACTGATATGACCAAACCTTTGATGCCAACGATCATTTCGACTATCAACAGTGCTTACCATAGCTTGAGTAAAAGATCTCGCATTCAATTTGTAGAGTCGATTCTCGTTGACTCTAGCTCCTGTAGCAATCACTTTGTAGTGATTCTTGATGTCTTTGACAAGACATTTGTCACTGTCAAACTCAACCTTGAGTTGTTGATCAGCCATCGTCCCAACAGATAGTAGATTGTTAGCTAAGTCAGGTACATATTGCACATTGCTTATCTGCTTTATCTTCTCGCTGGCTAACTTCACTGGTACCACTCCAACTCCTTTAACAGATAGCAATTTTCCATCAGCTTGTCCAACTTCATCACCGTTGTCAGTTTCCTTGAGTTCTGAAAATCACTCTTTCCTTGAAGTCATGTGCTTGGATGCACCACTATTAATGTACCATGTATCCTTGGCTTCATCACTTGTCATTAATGCTGTAATAAATAATTTTGAACTCTCACCTGTATCATATTCATATTGATCATCATCATATTGATGTTGATCAGTATAATTGTCTTCATAATAATAGTCATCAAATTGATGTTGATCAGCATAATTTCCCGCTTGCCATTTGTCTTTTCTTTGTTCCATCTCCTTCTGTTTCTTGAAGCATTCACGCTCCCAGTGGCAAGGTTTGTTGCAGTACTTACAATTTCTAGGTTTATTTTGTCTTGAATAGCCGCGTCCTTGACCTCGGCCTTGATTCCAATTGCCTCGATTTGGACTATCATTGACTTGCTCATGAAATTGTTGAAATGATCCCCGACTTGAGTTTCCTCCTCTCGATTGATACCTTCCACGACCAAATCTTCCACCTTGTCCTCTAACTGCAAGAGCTTGATCATAGCTCATGTTACGATGATTCAAGTTCTCTTGATGTTGCTCTTCTTGCAAAAGCAATCCACCTAGTTCTTCATAGGTTGGAAGATTTTCTCTTGTGGCTATACTCATCACAAACATCTGATGTGACTCACTCAGACTATTCAACGTCAATTGCACGATCTCATTATGTTGTACTCGCTCTCCGACTGCTGCTAATTGGTCACGGATCTCTTTGATCTTTAGTGTGTGATCGGCAATAGTTGCACCATCATCTATCCGCAATGTATGCAACTTCGTCTTCAGAAACAATATTCGAGATGTATTTGTCGTTTCAAACAATGTCTTCAATGTATCTCACGCTTCCTTTGGTCCTTCTGAGTCTGAAATATAGGGAATAATTGCATCTCTAACTGATATGTTGATGACATTCTGGGCTTTCCGTTTTATCCTATCAAATGCCCGCTGATCTTTTTCAATCACTGGCCTTGTCTCTTCACCTGTCACGATCTCCCACAGCTCTTTTTCCATCAAAATGTTCTTCAGTGTAAATTTCAAAACTGCATAGTTGCCGGCACCTTCCAATTTGCTTGACTCATTAAGGACACTCTCGCTTAGAGTTGCCATTACTGGACAGATGAGTCTGGTTCACAAAATTTATCACACCACAAAATTGTAAATTTTTGGTTAGACACCTGATATCGGTACAACGAGCGGGTGCACAACTGCTCAAGATTCTCTTTAGCTCGCGCGCATGGATCCGATATTGGTACAGATATGCGATATCGGTATGACGCACGGATGGACGACAGCTCGAGATTTTCTTTACCTCTGGCGCGTCACTCCAATATTGGTACTGATATGTGATATCGGTATGACGCTCGGATGTACGATTGCTCTTGATTTTTTTTTACCTCTGGCGCATCGATCCGATATTGGTACGGACAAGATGAAAAGTACAGAGAATATAAGAACTTTCAGAGAGAATATTCTAGATTCTCCACTTCTGTGCGGCAGCTACGCCGTCTCTTCTTTGCAAAGATTTTAAAATGTGTGATCGTTCAAAAGACAGAAATAAGTAATGTGAAAAGTATGAAGCTTCCTAACTCTGAATGACAGTACTAGACATTGTCTAGTGTGATTTGTGGTACTCCAAACAGACAAATGAGAGATTTCTTGGCAAACCTCTCACACAAATAGCACTTTCCACAACAACTAGAAAGTATCGTAAGAATCTCCCCCAATCAACAGATTTTCAATCTGTCTGATGTTGCCCTGGCCTTTCTGTTGGGAGAGAGGGGGAAAAATAAATGATGAACACGAACGAGAAATGAACTCAAACAAGAAATGAACGAGAAGCGAACTCGAACAGAAAATGTTCGTGCGCAGCAGAATGAATTATTTGACTCTCTCCCTAAGCATGACTACACCCATCATAATGAACAGAACTTTAGTGATAGAAATCACAGTCATTCTAGATTACGTAGCCAAACGTTTAATGAATGAACGCTAGATGAATAATTTGTCGCGAATTGCAAGACAAATTATCTGTCGTGAATGATTCGTGAAGAGCTAGATTGTGCTCGACTGATAATTAGTCGCAAATGATTCGCGAAAGACAAGACTAAAAGTTATTCGTCTATTACCAGAAAGAGCAACTAGAAAGATCAGACATAATGAAGAATAAGCATAGCAATATTAACATAGATCTGAACATAGAACAAATAAATTGTATCAGATTAAGTATATCAAGTATACAAGTCAATAATGCGGTAGAGCACAAGACAATAGTGGACCAAACCACGTGCCCTACAAAGCTTATTTCTATCTGTAATGAGGAATCAAACCTCTTCTCCTAGTCTCTCTTTATCTCTTCATACATTGTTCATCCCTCGTCTCACGTCACTAAATACACAGATGGTATCCAATACATACATAATATTACAGATGTGCAGATGTGAAAGTACAGAGTGGATGTGAAGTCTGTAAGAGATCGTGGGTGGCTGCAATCGTTGTCCAATCTGTTAGCGCAACTGCATAGGGTGAGCGTGGAAAGGGTGTGACGTCAGGTGAACGTTGGTGATGATGCAAAAGTGCATCACTCTTACGAATGGCCTTAAGATAAGATTACAAGGTGCCTTAGCTTTTAGGGCACTTTTGGCATTCAGTAAGGTTGTGTCCCCTTTTCGCTTGTCACCATAACTTGTGTAAGAGCACAGTGTCGCGATTCATTCGCCTTTTCTTCGTCTGTGCAAATTTGCATGTAAAAATGCTGATTGCATGACAACGTTAGTAAATATGCAGCATGAATGGAGGTAGATTAAAAATTGGGATTAAGGAGAGTAGAAGGAGTAAATCCAACACCCTCCCTTAATCTGGATCCGTGAATGCCTTGATCTTCATACTGAGCAATGCACAAAATCTGTTGTGTGCATTAACATTGAGTGCTTTTGTGAAAATGCCTGCAACCATGTCCTGCGTTCTGCAGTACGTTAAGCTCACCTCTCTGTCGAGAACCTTGCCCCTGATGTAGTGATATCTTATCTCAATGTGCTTACTCCTAGAATGAAATCTAGGGTTAGCTGATAAGGCAATAGCACTTTGGTTATCACAAAACAAAACTGTAGGGTTGTACTGATACAGATTGATGTCTGATAGCAAATTTCTCAACCAAAACGCTTCCTTAATAGATTGAGAAGCAACAATATATTCTATTTCAGTAGAAGGAAGTGTCATAGAGGTTTTCTTACGATTGTTCCATGGAATAGGACTGCCATTGAAGAAAAATGTAAATCCAGATGTGGGCTTACGATGGTCTGCATCTCCTCCCCATCTTGCATCAGAATAACCACTGAGCTGATGAAGATTGTCGTTGCTGACATCTCCATAGCAGATGCACTGGTCCATGGTAGCTCGTATATATCTTTTTATCTCACGACTCGAATAAGAGCCTTCCAATGGGTAATTCCAAGATTAGCCATGTATTGGCTGGGTGAGCTGACAGCAAAAGAGATATCTGGTCTTGTACAGACCATTGTGTACATGAGAGATCCAAGTATCGATCGATACAGATAATCTCTCATCTGCTCCTCTTCCTGCTTGGTCTGGGGACATTGGTCCTTTGACAGATGCAGGCCTGGATCCATTGGTGAGTGAGCTAGTTTATAGTTAATTAAATTATATATGTTAAGAACATTATGAAAATACCTTTGTTGAGTGATGTAAATCAATCGATTTTCTCTATCTCTATGGATTTGAATTCCAAGACAGAAGTGAGCTTCGCCCAGATCAGTCATGTCAAATTCTGAGAACAACATCTGTTTTGAATCCTTGACCATATTGGCATTGTTGTTGAAGAGCAACGTATCATCAACATAAAAGGTGATGATAATGAAGGATTGCTGCATTGACTTTGAATAAACGTTGCAATCAGCAGTGCTTGGTTTAGATCCTTGTTCAATGAGGAATGTGTTGATCCTCTAAAACCAAGCTCTTGCAGATTGTTTCAAGCCGTACAGTGCTTTGTGGAGTTTACAGACATGATTCTTCATGCCTTCCAAAACGTATCCTTCAGGATGGATCATGTAGATATCTTCTTGTATGACTCCATTCAGATAGGCTGTTTGTACATCAAATTGATTTACTTCGAGGTCAGTAGCTGCAGCATAAGACAGGAGCATTTGGATCGACGAATGTTTGACGACTGGACTAAAAGTCTCACTATAGTCGACATTTGGGATCTGGGTGAATCCTCGTGCTACCAATCTTGCCTTCCTTCAATCAATTGCTCCGTTGGCATCATATTTGATCTTGAAGATCCATTTGTCACCAATATTGTAGCCAATCGGAGCTTCGACTAATGACCATGTCTAATTCTTGATCAAAGAGGAATACTCTCTATCCATAGCTTCTCTCCAGAGATCAGAGTCTAGTTGGCTAAGTGCCTCTTCGACTGTCGTCGGTTCCTGCATTAAAAGACAGGCAGACTCAGGAGTATACCTTGTGGGCTATGTGCGCACTCAGCTTGATCTTCTGGGAGGATTCGACTGATGAACCAACCCTGGGATATGTTGCTGGGTAGTAGCAACATCTTCGTCTAATTTATTGTCTCGAAGTCGACAATAGACATGCCTGAGCCAGAAGCTCAGATTGTCTTGTCAATGGCAGGTGATGGAGGTTCTTCTTGAGCAATATCCTTGACTTTGAGGTCGACGAACTGATCCTTGATAAAGACTGTATCCCGACTATACAAGATTTGTTGGGTGTCAGGATCGTACAGCTTGTAAGTGTTATCAGACGAAGTATATTTGATCAAGATGGTCTTTAGACCTTGGAAGTCCAATTTCTTCCTTGTGTCCTTTGGAATCTGCGCATAAGCAATGCACCCAAACACTCTTAGGTTCTTCAAAGAAGGCTTAAAGCCTGTCCACACCTTGTGGGGTGTCTTGTGTGAGAGAGCCTTGGTCGAACATCTGTTCTAGATGTAAGCTGTAGTGGAGACAGCTTCAACCCAGAATCTCTTGGGCAACGATGCATGTCTTGGCATACACTTAGCAGATTCGACCAGAGTACGATTCTTCCTCTCAACTAAGCCATTAGACTGAGGACTATAAGGAGTGATGAATTGCTGCTCAATGCCTTGGCTTTGGCAGTACTCCTTAAACTCGACAGAGATATATTCTCCACCGCTGTCTGACCTTAGGGCCTTGATTGTCCTTCCAGTCTCCTTTTCTGCACGAATTCATCAATAAATGTTATAAAATACTTGGCATCCTTCAGTGAAGGATTTTTCATTGGGCCACAAATATCTGAATGTACAACATCTAGCAATCCTCTAGCAACATGTTGATGGCTTGACTTAAATGGCTTCCTAGTCTGTTTACCAGCTAGACAGTCTTGATAGACAGGGAGCTCGACTTTTTCGCGAGGATAGTCGAGATCAAGAACAATAGATTGTCTAGACATTCGTTGTACATCAACATAATTTAAATGACCAAGTCTATAATGCCAAAGTAAATCTTTATTTGAATGAATTGAAGTACTAAGAGCCTGACTAGAGGCATAAAAGCAATGACATAATTTATACATGTATCTTGCCTGTCCTATCAACTACTTTACATTGATCACATTCAAATTCTACTCTGTGTCCTAGATCTGTGTAGATAACTTAGATACATACAGGACTTTAGAGAGTAGCTTAGATTGATCGTTTTCAAAGCATAATCTCTCAGTGCCTTTAACTTTAATAGCTTGTGTGCTATTGTCGCCAAGGTGAATGAATTTTTGGGTACTATAAGGTGTATAGGACTCGAAATAGCCAATTAGACTAGTCATGTGCTGAGTGGCTCCGGAATCTAGGAATCAAGAACTGTCATCAGATGCTCCTTGATGGTTGGTCATGACGACATCATGATCCGCTTCTTGAATGGGATGTGGGGCTTCTACAACTGCATTTGCCACTTGATTCGACTGTCCCTTGATGTTGTTCTTCGCTTGAAGTATTCGGTAGTCTTGAATTTTGTGGTTGTTTCATTTGTAGTATCTGCAGAACAGCTTCTTCTTCGTCTGCGGATTCGACTGTTCCTTGTGCTGAGCTGGTTTCTGGTCTGGCTTTGATTACTTCGGGCATTTCTACTTCTTTTGTTTTTTCGTCTCTTGTTGGTGTACAAGGCGTGAAAATTAGTTGAGAAACTTGAGGCTTTGTTCCTCTGCGTGTCTTTCTGCAACAACATAGGTAATGACTCTCGAAAGAGTCAATTCTGGATGAGTCGTGATGATCATCACCCAGCTGTCGTAAGAACTTGGCAAGCTTGTAAGCAGTTGCATCACTACGTCTTGATCGTCTATCCCAGATCCGACAGCAACCATTTGTCTTAGCAGGTTCCTGAATTGATTACTGTGATTCTGTAGAGAATCACCATTCGTCATCTTGAGGGAGTAGAATTTCTTCTTGAGATGTAGCTTGGAAGCTATATCTCGCACTTCGTATAGTGTGCTCAAGATGTCCCAGACTTCTTTCAATGTCTGAGCCTCAGATACATGGCCGATCTGTGTATCCGTGAGAATGATCAGCGCAAAAGCTTTTTCATCCTTCAGTTTCCATTTGGCGATTGTTGCGTCGTCCGCTTCGGGTTTCTTTTCTGCACCTGTAACAACGTCGTACAATTCTTTATCCATTAGTATAGTTTCCATCTTAAATTTCCACATCAAGCTTGTCCATGAGAGGACTGGCTTTTCCTTGGGAATCCATGTGGAAGAATTAGTCTAAGTGATAGAAGAAACTATCAGTGACTTAAGTATGAAAATTTGATACTGACAATTACTCTATCGGCTAGTAGAGTCTTGTACTGTGGAGGCCAATCAAGCTATAAAGATTGCTCTGATACCAACTCAGAGTTTGTCGGTAGTGGAGAGCGGTCAAGTAGACGATGTGGCACGTCGTGCGCGCCTGCAGGCCGCATGCTGGATCTCATCCCCACTGCCTAGACACCCGCAATCATTTCCCTTTGCCGCCAAAAGGGCTGGTACCAGGGAACAAGGGTACATTGTCTCCAATGAGCTTATATGTGGGTTCTGTTATAGTCTCCATTTGCTTATGGGATGAATGCACTCTTTTTGGTGCCTTTTTGAACGCAGCCACTTTGTGCATAGCTTGCATCCTCCAACACCCCCACTCAAGTGAGCACATGGTGAAGGAAACCTCCACTTGCTCGTTGTGCTCGACTGATAATTAGTCGCGAATGATTTGCGAAAGACAAGAATAAAAGTTAATCATCTATTACCAGAAAGAGCAACTAGAAACATCAGACATAATGTAGAATAAGCATAGCAATATTAACATAGATCTAAACGCAGAACAAATGAACTGTATCAGATTAAGTATATCAAGTATACAAGTCAATATTGCGGTAGAGCACAAGACAGTAGCGGACGAAATTGCGTGCCCTACAAAGCTTATTTCTATCTATAATGAGGAATCAAACATCTTCTCCTAGTCTCTCTTTATCTCTTCATACATTGTTCATCTCCCATCTCACGTCACTAAATACACAGATGGTATCCAATATATACATAATATTATAGGTGTGCAGATGTGAAAGTACAGGGTGGATGTGTTGTCTGTAAGAGATCGTGGGTGGCTGCAATCGTTGTCCAATCTGTTAGCGCAACTGCATAGGGCGAGCGTGGAAAGGGTGTGATGTCAGGTGAACGCTGGTGATGATGCAAAAGTGCGTCACTCTTATGAATGGCCTTAGGATAAGATTTACAGGGTGCCTTAGCTTTTAGGGCACTTTTGGCATTCAGTAAGGTTGTGTCCCCTTTTCGCTTGTCACCATAACTTGTGTAAGAGCATAGCGTCGCGATTCATTTTCCTTTTCTTCGTCTGTGTGAATTTGCGTGTAAAAATGCAGACTGCGTGACAACGTTAGTAAATATGCAGTATGAAAAATGGGGATTTAGGAGAGTAGAAGGAGTAAATCCAACACTTTTTGATGCCTCCGGGACTGTGTCTTCATTTCTCGCTGATGATTTCTTAGCTCCAAACCTGCAAAATACACCAAAGAATGATTTCTTCTAGCCGTTTTTATCTCTCTAAGCTTTCACCTCTCGTGAAGGACTTTCTCACTTCGTTGCGGATCCTGTGACAAGTTGTATCCATTGATCAGGCACGCAGGACTATTGTTGCTCTGATACCATGTCAAGAATTAGATATGCAACATTAAGCATTCACCATAAGCAATCACCACAAGAAGGCGGAAGAAGAACACGCACTGTCACACTATCACACTAACTCATATAGGATGTAAAATGTACAAATAAACCGTGAACCCCTGATAGAGAGAGAAAACCTACGAGTAGACTAATAGACTAGCCTACGGCTAATGACAGCTGGTCACAGTTGTCAACATTAATGTACCTCGTAAACAGTAACAATTAAGTTTATCATTGATTTCGAACATGCAGCTAGCAACACGATCTAAAATGGTGGAGCTGCTTGCTTCACCAGCTACCAAATCACATGTACTGGAGGAACGAAGACCGAGTCAAGGAGTTCCGCAACCATGTAGGTCGGAAACAATCATGGTTCAGACCATTGACCGATGTCCTTCCCCAGAATGCTAGGGAATGCTGATGCATTCGCTGCTATTGCTGATCCTAATGAAGGCAAAATAACCATCAATTACAACAGGTAGTAACATTTGTTCCCTCAATGATCGCATGTACGTGCCCTACAGAAAGAGAGAGAGAGTAACAAGATTTCACATAGTCCCTCTTGACAAGTCAAGACCAAACCCTTTGAACCCTTTAATTTATAGCATAACAGGTAAAAATACAGTTGTATAAAGTATAATAGTATAGAGTACCATAAAGCAAAGCAAGTTCTAAAACACCCAGCTGTTACCTGCCACCATCCCACACAACACAACCGCACAAGTTAGTCGCGTGAGAAAGACAGGTGTCATAGTTGAGCATCAGTTGTTATCCATGTCCGAAACAAGATTCACTACTTTATCAGCTAAATTGCATTTATAAAAAGTATGTCCAATCTTCCCAATCATTCACTTCATTATTAAGCAATACATTCTGCTCTTTAATGAAGCCGTATCAGGGCATAAGCCATACCGATCAGTACAAGAGCAAAAGACATGTATTAGGTTCACATTTACATTTTCCATGTAAGCAACTATACTTCACTATACTGATGGACAGATATATGACTTATGGTCACAACATTAGGTACTAGAGCACTTCCGTGCTATACTAGGCCCCATGGATATCCCGTAACTATTTTCTGAGAGCCCAAACACCGAACAACTTGGGCAAATCCATGCCATTCAAGTGTACCATTGTCAAGCTCTATATGAGTACGTGACCTTACAAACAACATTGGGACATCGGATGCAAGCGAATTTAATTAAATAAAAAATACAAGTTCATGTCTATTTTTAACGTACATAAGATCAGACTATTCTAACATTATTAGTTATTACCTTTACAGGAAGAAATTTCAGTATAATCATGCATGGATAAGACTTCCTGTAGTAACGAGTAAGGCTATCCACCGTATTGGTGCAGTTTTGTATAGCATCATACCTGAATGATAGACGACGTCATCTCTTGTGAATTATCTATCTTCAGCTGATTTAATAAATCACCTACGTGCTAGAAGATTCAAACTGAAAGTATTGTGTTAAGCGTAAAGTACTTATGTCACCCTCATAGTCATTAACAATACTTAACCCATCATTTTTTCGCAGATTATTAACATGTCATTCAGCTTAATCAAGAGCAGTTCCTTCCCCACAACATCCACAACATATCGATAATCATGTTCTGTGTCTACGTCTTCTCAAAGAAACAATCAAACCAAGCATTCTTCAAGTTACACTCTTAGAAGCCAATCGACTCCTTATCAGAGGTAGCAATCATCATAGTTTGTATCATACAACCATAGCAATCATCTAGAGCAACCAATTATAGCAAGTAACAGCCAATGGAATAGTAGAAATGCTCTTATCAATCACATATAAGCATTCATCATTGTAATCACTGGAATCCATAAGTAAAGACAACGGTCCATCGCACTTTTTCCATCCTTATATACTGTAAAATGCGTGGAATAATGCATGCATGCAAGGCCATGCTTCATCATAGTATCAGTATGGATTTAATACTTAGAAAGCAGCGCTGGCCAGCGGCCCATTTCGCTACACAGATAGCGCTAGCCAGCGACTACTAATCACACGTAATCAGTGATACTTTTAGTATACACCTGGATCGCTATCCAGCACCAACTATAAATCAATCAGTGATAGAAAAAATACCTGTACAGGTGCCCACTTCTGCTCCTTGAGGCAGCGCTTGATTGTAAGGATGCCGAATCACAGTTTTGCAAGCAAAAACTTGCTACTACATAACGGTAATCACAGCAAGTTGTAGCATTCATTCCTAATCGTAAAGTACAGCACAAAACCTTCATTATCAGCGAGCTAGCATTCTTCATAGCATTCTCACCTTAGGTTGCAGTATCGTTCACACGATTGCACTTCCAGTAGCATTCATGAGTATTCCTCTTCAATAACAATCATCGTAAAGAAAAGCACCAGTAGAGCAGGGCTGAAGGAGAGAGAGGGAGAGAAAGTAGCAAAGTATGAGGGAAAGTGAATAGGGTTTTGTAACTTCCCTCTTTATAGAATCAGAGGACACTTAGGTGTACTAAGTGCAAATAGCTGCCCACCGTTAGATTGACTGTTCAGAATGTGCATAGATCTTGGCCCTTGGAAAGACTACCAACTTTCCCACCACTTTTTGATTTTTTATTTTTTTTAAATGGGGTCTTCTATCATGGCAAGGCATTTTTCTTCCGCCCCGACTAGTAAAAATGGTTATTACGCAACATTTGCATTCTACAGAGGTTTGCGAAGTAAATAGAGTAATATATCTACGTAACAGAGCCCATGAGAGAGAGAGAGAGAGAGAGAGAGAGAGAGAGAGAGAGAGAGAGAGAGAGAGAGAGAGAGAGAGAGAGAGAGAGAGAGAGAGAGAGAGAGAGAGAGAGAGAGAGAGAGAGAGAGAGAGAGAGAGAGAGAGAGAGAGAGAGAGAGAGAGAACCCACCAACCATACCCACAGTTAGCAAAGTCTCTCAGGGGGCAGTTAGCACCCCTGAGATGGAGTGCTAACTGCCCACCAAAAGAAATTTAGCATTTTTTGGTAAAGTAAACTTGAGCCCAGGAAACAAGTCGCATAAAAATAGGTTGTTTAAAATCTCATACAATCTTCCTCTCATGAAGCCATTATTTTTAAAAGCAAGTAAGTGTATATATTGAAAGAACGAAAACGGAAGTTTCCGTCTCTTGTCAAATTTTCCATGTAACCACTTGGCAATTTTCAAAAAGTTTGTAACAGCATCTTTGCAAATCAAGGCATGTTTCCTGACAGTCTCATGATCAATATCTTGATAAGTAGGTAAAAAACTTGCCAATTCACACCATCCACGGTAAAGTTCTAAAGATACCCCATTTATATTAGATTGGCGCAATGGGATATGACTAAGCCCTTAGTTCAAGTCATTATTTAAAACTTTGCTTCTAATAATTCCAGTATCCATCGAGACAACATGCCCAAAAATATCAGAAATGAACTCTTTAAAACGTTTATTGTAAGCACAAGTACAAGGTGGGATGTTGTCAACATTGAAATCACAAAAAACTTGAAAGGGTTTATACCAATCATGCTTCAAATGTGGAAAATAAGACCAACCAAATACGATAAGCTCAAAAGTTTCATCAATGTGACCAAAAATCAGAAGTAAGGTTTCAGCATATAATCGTTTAACATCAATCCTCTCAAAACATCTGTTATAATAACGTAAATGCAAAAAAAAAACTTCCCTCTGTCTCTTCTAACCACTAGTCGTCGTCTACCAGTATTGCTGACCTCCAATATCCTTGTTTCTTCTATGTCTTCCTGCACGTGGATCAATCACGGTAAAAGTTCAGCTTTCTGATAGGAAGCTCCCCCTTTCCACCACTACTTTGCCCTTCTTTGCCTTTGTTTGGAAAGTACTTCCTCTTCTTGTTATTTCCATTGGCTGATATGATTGAGCTTGGATTGTTCAGATTGTTCAAAATGGCCTCTAGTTCTAGCCCAGGTCTGCTCAGAAGGACATCTTGAAGGTTCAAATCTGCTTATCTTGATAACAGTATCAAAGGCAATAGGAGTATCAAAAGAAGGATTCTTATGAAAAGCAGCAAGCTTGCAAGCATGGGTTATCATCAAGTCCCTATAATAGTGGAAGACGTCCTGAAAACAACCTTTAGGACTCACCCCGGTCATTATGAGTTTAAGGTGATGCCATTTGGGACTCTTTTATAAAAGGGACACTGCTCATTCATGCACATGAGATGCCCTGGACAATTTGCCTTCCACACTACTCCCAAAACATTTGCTATGTTGGTTGTTACATAATCAGTCCACACATGTTTATCAAACCTTGACTCCATTCTTGACATGGAATGTTTGTCATCGACATAAGGAAGCTCAAACAAACAATTTCCATCATATGATGATGATAGCTCATCAACTGAATATCTATTTTTCATTTGCTAGTATACTTGGTGTGAAAATTTGTCAACTAGTTAAGTTATCTAATTTGGCAATTTTGAGGCCAAGGTCAATTTTCAACTTAGAGATAGTTAGATCTAGGTTTTGGCAAACACCTAGAAACTTCCATAAGTTATAACTTAGGCAAGATGATCCAAATAGGTCAAGAGGCTGTTATAGAGGCATACAGGTGTGGGAAAATTTTTTCTCTCATTCATTCTTATGAAATATATCTCTTTGGGTTTCTACATATAGTGAATTTTTGTGTATAAAATGTTGATTTTCTTATGTATATGGGTTCACATGTGTGATTACTGATATTGTACAGATTTTTTATGGAAAAGAATAGTATCATATGATATCTAAGTGTTTATGACAAGTTCTTACTGAATTTTCAAATTCTATATGTGTAGTTGATGCATGATTTCTACATTGGTAATGAGAGGAATTTGGCACCCTGCGTGTGTAAGTCCAACCCAATGATCACATACTTATTTGAGCAATTACAAGCTGATAAAAGGACTTTAGGCCTTTTTTTGGGACTTTTAATGTTGCAAGCCTAAATGTCAAGTTAGTGAATAAAGTTGGGACTCTCACCAAAATTGGTTTAAATTCAAATTCAAATTGGTTCTTTCCAATTTTGAATGGGTTCCCACTCTTTTTTAAATTTGAATAGTTATGGAGGTAGAAATGGGCCAATAGGATTTTGAGGCCAAGGTCCTCCTCTCTACCATATATAGTGCCAAACTCGAGTTTGGAAATCATGTTCATATCCTCATTTCAATACAAGCAGATTGGTTCTCTTATGGAATGGATTTGTGAATGTCCTTGCTCTCTAACTCTTTCCTCCATCTCTCATGCTTTTGTTGTGCTTGCTAATTGTTGGATCTGAATGTTATGAGAATTGCTATTTCTTATGCTTTTTGTGAGAGAGAAAGGGAGAGAGAGAAAGAGTAAGCTATCTTTATTGTAGATCGTAGGGTTAATGGAGTAGTGTTAATGCTTAGGTTTAATGGATGTTAGAGTTAGATGGGGATCTTCCATTCATGCTGAATTCTGAGATATGCTATTGCTCTCATGGGAAAGAACCTACGCATGGCAACTAACTTCATCTCCTTGATGCTAGATTGCTTGGATCTTGGGTTGAGGATAGGCTAGGAAAGAAATTCACTACAATTTTGATGTCGTTGCTAGAATGCTACGCCAATTTTTCAGTCTGTAGCATGTTTGTTGGTTGGTTAGCTTGCATTGGACATCTTGTCGTCGCATGAATAGTGTTAAAACTGCATTTAGGGTTAGTTTGGAAGTGATTTTGCCTGATTTGAGTGGATTTGCTTGTTTGAAATTTAATTTGATTATTGAACAGAGGAAGCTACTCATATCACGAATCTTAAGATCCATCTGAATCTGAGATATCAGAAAAAACAACAAAAATCGATCAAATCTGCCAGATCTTGGTCAAAAGGATACAAAAATCGTCATCAGAGCTGATAACTTTTTACCCTCTTTCAAAAAACATTCATCGAGTTGTAGGCACCTTCCGTTTTGATCATATAATCTTTAGTTTGAAGGGTGAACATTCTTTCCCAGTAGATTTCCAAAAACATCAGAAAAACTATCAAAAAATACCAAGAAATCACCAAAATCCTACAAAAATACAAAAAAAGAATCTTCGTCCGATTCACTGTGCATAGGTGTGATTTAAATATAACTACTGCCAGGTCGGTGAAGAATAATACCAAAATTAGAAGGCCAAAGTGATTGTTCATCTAGTTGTTGATAACCTTTTGTGAAAAATTCATAACTTTCTACAAAAATATCAGTTTTTTGAGAAGAACTTTTGCCTAAACCTTCGCCAAAATCTGTGTCAGTCCCATTACTATTTTTGATAATCAGTAAGTTGGACGAAGGTTTCCCAAAGGATCAGTTGTCATATTGTCCTATTTTTGCCAAAAAAAAATCTCTTTTTTGCAAAAATACTAGTATTACTCTTGATTTTTCTATTATTCTATTTATAATAATTTATCATTTTTGAGTTTGACGAACGATAATTTTGTCAAAATCATAGAAAATCTCTATTTTTACCCTCGCCAAACTACAGAAATTGTATTTCTATGTGTTAGGAACCTTCGCCAGTTCTACTCTAGATTTATCTGAGTCAGATTTTCTGTCTAAGAGCTCGGCAAAGGTTATTTCCATTAAATTTGTCAAAAAAGCCTGATTAGAGAGTTTTTATCAGAAATAGCATTGTTGAACCTTCACCGAATCAACCTTCGCCTAGAAAACTTTCGTCAGTACTATTTTTAGGTTCTGATTTTCCAGATCAAGTCTCTACCAAATTTCTGGTCAAATATGGTTCAATTTGATTTTAATTCTGAGAATTTTTTATTTTGAGAAGTGTCAATCGCTTGATTGTAGAATCTTTTTCACAGTTTGGAAATCTAATTCTTGTCAAGTGAAAGAAATTTTTGCAGATATGAACTGAGATAGTTCTTGATTAAAAAATCTAGATCCAATCTCATTGTATGCTTGATTTAATTTGTAAAGATGGCTGCTCTAGGAGCTGCTCCTCAGGAAGTCAATCCAATCAATATTAGGAGATCACCCCATTTGGATTTACCCAAATACAATGGATTAACAGATCCAGTTAGATTTCTCCATATTTATGCGGAATTTTGTGAAGTCTATGGTGAAGTTTTCCTCAAGATAAACTTAAGCTATTTCCAATGGCCTTAATGGGTGCAGCACAAGATTGGTATTATAATCAAGATGAAATTGAACGTACAGATTGGGAAACTATTAAACGAGCCCTTATCACACGGTTTAAACCTCAGAAGTTTATGGAAGACTCTTTCCTACTTTAAAGTAAAGTTAAAATGGAAAAGTGAAAAATGGTTCGAGATTACATTGAATGGGTTAAACGCCTCAAATCTGAGTGCGGACACGAGCTGATTAACGAAAATGACATGATTATGTGGTTTTTGTTAGGTCTACCTAAAAGGATCAGACATGAGTTAAAACGCCATAATGAGTACGCAATTTTGAAAAATACAATGGACGATGCAATACGGGAGGAGGATGAAGATTTAGATGACGAGCCGAATATCAGTATGTTGCCTTATACAACAGGGCAGACCATTATTGCCCCCCAAGCCAAGGAATAAGAAGCATGAAGGTAGAGTGAAACCCTGGCAATGAATCAATGATCACAATGAGGAGTAGGACGAGTTTGGCCTCAATATATAGAGCCAAAAGCAACCTGGGCACATAGCCATGCATAGCCCTAAGTTCCTCATACATAGATTCACCTAGAATAGAGTCCTAAGCATGGACCAACTATTCATAGAATTGCTATTGATAACTCTACACATGCATACACTGTCTCATACCTTGTCTAAACTCCATTTAGTATGTTCTGGGCCTCACAAGAATATTAGTTACTTTCAAGTCACATCCAGTATGACGTGGCATAACTAACAGCTTGATTTACTGGAGTATCGTGTATCCAAGACTAGGAGTATACTGAATCCTACTTATTGGCCATGGACATAACATTCTTCTCTCCTTAAACTGCTTCTATCCTCTGAAATTATCCACAAATCTGATAGATAATTCATAAGCTTTCAAGTACAAAATATCCTTAGAATCCAAATTTTAAGATATGATAATTCATTCAATTAGAATCTCTAGGAGAATCATTAAGGTATAGAATGATTAAAACTCAACTCTGAGTATCCCAGATACTCTTTTGAGTTAAATGCTCCTGTTTCTAACACCAAATGCAAGAAAATAGCATTCATTCATCTTAATAGACTTGTTTGTCTCCTATGATAACTGGAGATCCAATTCAAATGAAAAATTGTACTCAAGCATCTACAGACCATAAACTGTAGCAGAATAACATCCACCAGATAAATTAAATTCTACACAAATAAAATACTTATCTTGTGAGAATGTCTGTGAGATCCATAGATTCTCAAATAAAATATTGGAGTAGAGAGATTCAAAACATTGATTCGGATTCTTACTCAAATAATAGACCAAGAATAAATCATCACACTTAAGAATCATTCCTAATAATCCACTAACAACAATTAAGTAACTATTTATGATCCGTCAACCATAAATATTTAGATTTGTATGATTCGTCAATCATAACTTTCTAGAATCCAAAATCATACTTAATCATTTATAGGATACTAGAGTATATGTTCCACATAACTCAAGAAAAAGTAAGAGTCATTCCAAAAATCTTTCCATTAAAAAAATACTGAATTTAGGAATACTTTCAAAACATGATTCTTTAACTGAAGTGCAAGATTCAAGTTCTATAAACAACTGGTAATTAAAGACTGAATGCATACCAAAATGACAATTATCTTCAACTACAAAAACTTTAGATTACAATCCAGAATCACATCTAGATACCCAAAGTCTTGCTGAATATCAATTCAGTTATTATTCTTGGATTCATTATGATTCGTTATCCAATTGAGCTCTCTGGGATACAATTACTAATGAGCTGAGTCCCTTCCTTAACTAAGGAATACTCTATCTCAAGAATACTGTATATCCAATGCACACAATTTTAATTGATGAACCCAAATGATTCACTAATCATGCATCTTACAAGCAATATAATTAAAAAACCATCAATTCTTGGTGAATCCACCTCACACTGATCGTTTTACCAATTAACTTCATCCTGGAGTAATCAACTACTCAAGCTAATTGCCAATGATTCAAAAATCTCAAATGTCTAGGTGAAGAATTCAATTATACTAGTATGACACGACATTTAGATCCTTACCCAAATCATTTATAAATTAATCCATAAATCTTCCATACAAAGATTTGTTAACTCTACAAGTATAATTCAAAACAATACTTGATCATATGTTCATGTTCACCAACTAGGTTAAGTGCACCAGATAACCTTAGTAACTAGTATTACACAATAGATTCATACAAGATTAATCGTGCACATATGAGAATAATCTCACTATGACCCAGTACATAAACACATTCTTACCTGGCAGATTCCTCCAGAACCCACATATGTTACTTACATATCTCATTGAGATCTTGCAACTCAGCTACAAAAGATTTTCTATTTCTCATGAGTAAATAACATATCTGGAAAATTTTTGAGACGAATTCAATCTCAACAGTTTTCCAATCCTACATACCTCTAATTACATAATTCTTTTCTCTCAATCAACCCCTCTCTGATCGCAATACAAGAAATTATTTACAGGGATAACCTAAAATCCTAACTGCGAAATACATTTCTCGATCACACTTACTACCTCTGATGTCCACTCTTCTTCCCTCAGAATTTTCAGTTTTTAGAAAATCTATTTCAGCTAAGGTACCAAAAAGACTTAACGACATTAGTAAATGTTTAAAAATTAATTACTGTAGGAAAAAAAGTCCAAAACAATTTCATTTCTGTCCTATACCTGGGCTGAATATTTGATATCAAAAATCATTTACTAGAATGTGAGACCGTACTAGTCTGATCTTTTGAATATAATTCCCCATAGGATTTTACTAGAAATGAAATCAGTTATGTAATTTCTATGGTTACAAATTTTTCAATAAAATTGGACTGTTTTTTCTTTTTATTGACTGGTTTGGCATTACTTCGTTAATATTGACAAACCTATCCAAACACAGAATATGAAATTATGTGAATGAAAATCCCACCAATAGGATTTCAGTAATTCTTGAACTGTATCCTGTCAGATTTACTGTCTAGATAAAGAATACTATTGCCACTCATTCAATCTGGTCATTTCATATTGTTTGACAATTTTAATCAAATTTAATGAGTATCTTCACAAGCGTTCACTTGACTTATTTCTAGCGATCAACATCGATTAGAAAACTATCAGACAAGTAATTGATTTCAAATTTTTACCAAATTGAAATTCAACAAAAAAAAAAATTCAAATTTTTAACTTTTAATCTGGGGGTTCCAACTCCAAAAGTTAAAAGAATGATAGTACAGTAAAATCCGTTGGCAATTTTATTGCGGTTCCTTCTGTCAATTTTAACTTATCTATCATCGGGAGAAATAATTTAGACTTCATGAAAACACTGTGACCAATTCTGACTGATAAACTCAGTTTAATCAATTCACTAATTTAAACTGATTCCATAGATAACGAAAAAATGGTCGAAATTTTGATTTTTTCAGAAAACTCAAATTTTGCTTTATTTTACGTAATTCAAAAATTCTGACGAAAATACTGCAATTTATTCATGAAAAATAGAAAATCTTTTGTAGCTGAGTTGCAAGATCTCAATGCAATATGTGAGTAACATATGTGGGTTCTGGAGGAATCTGCCAAGTAAGAATGTGTTTATGTACTGGGTCATAGTGAGATTATTCTCATATGTGCACGATTAATCTTGTATGAATCTATTGTGTAATCCTAGTTACTAAGGTTATCTGTGCACTTAACCTAGTCGGTGAACATGAACATATGATCAAGTATTGTTTTGAATTATACTTACAGAATTAACAAATCTTTGTATGGAAGATTTATGGATTAACTTATAAATGATTTGGGTAAGGATCTAAATGTCATGTCATACTAGTATAATTGAATTCTTCACCTAGAGATTTGAGATTTTTGAATCATTGGCAATTAACTTGAGTAGTTGATTACTCCAAGATGAAGTTAATTGGTAAAACGATCAGTGTGATGTGGATTCACCGGGAACTGATGGTTTTTGAATGCTTCATGGAAGTCTAATTGACTATTTAAGACTGTTGGTAGCATCAATTTTGGGTTGGAATGGGTGTTTGCACGTTTTTGCATGATATTGTCTTGTGGAAATACACCCTACTATAGATTTTCTGACACTTTGATCTCGCACGTGTAAAGCCTAGGTGGCAGGCTGATGTGGCAAGCATCTTGTTCACTTGGTCTCCCTCTGTACTGAGCTTTACAGCACCCAATTTGGTGTCTGAGCCAGATTTATGATCATTTGAAATTTTATAATTTTGTGAGTAAAATTGGCAAAATTCCAAATTGGGTGCTGTAAAGCTCAGTACAGAGGGAGACCAAGTGAACAAGATGCTTGCCACATCAGCTTGCCACGTAGGCTTCACACGTGCAAGTTCAGAGTGTCAGAAAATCTGTAGTAGGGCACATTTCCACAAGACAATATCATGCAAAAACATATAAACACCCATTCCAGCCCAAAATTGATGCTACCAACAGTCTTAAACAGCCAATTAGACTTCCATGAAGCATTCATACTGATCCTAAGATGCAGTATAGGCTGAGAACAAAGATTTCTTGATTTGTAGAAGTCAAAATAGCTTCAAACTTGATGGAGATGGTGCATAAGCCACCAGCCATCAATTCACAGGTCTAATAGCTTGCTGGGAAGGTAAAAATGAATGCTAATCATGTTGTAAATAATTGCAAAATGATTCCTTATGGATTTGGAGAGATCCATCTCCCAAAAATCACCAAAAATGGTCATTTTTTGAACCGATTTTTCCAATGACCAAAGCCTTCCAAACTTTCGATACTACTTTCTGTTATACACTCATGCTCATTACTGTCAATTTTTTACTTTGTTCCACCATGTCTTCCACAGACACTTCCCAGTCGCCTCGCTATACTATCCATCGTGACGTCCCATCTGCAACGGACATCATGATACTTCCTAGCACAAGCATGGTCACTCAATGGATGACCCTTGTGGAGCCTCTGCTCACTGCAATGGGTATTCATGAGAGAGCCTTCTAAGGGAGAATCGACACGGATTTTATCGCTCTTGCCTTCAGTACCTAGAAGGAGGAAAAATCCAAACTTTGTATTTCCTTTCAAGGAGCCACACACAAGGTGCGTGTGACTGAAGCCGCCCTTGTTGCCATAGGGATTTCATCTGGCACCCAAGCCTCACCAAAACCATAAACAGGCCAAACAAGCTATTAAGCCTTATATTGATACCACGAATGATTTGTATTGGACGAATGACGGCTATCGCTTAGAGGCCATTACTGATCCTGCCATCCATGTTGTTGCTCAACTCCTCAATAATTTTTTGATGGTTAGAAACCTCAAGAAAGAGCGTATCTCTTTTTAGATTCTGCATAGGATAGTTAAATCCCAAGACAAGATAGCTAAAGCCCCATTGGAAGCTCAAACGAGCTATCAAGAGTAATACCAAATAACACTTTGTTGCTGGCCAGTTGTTATCCCTCCTTGCAGCCTCCCATCTTGACAAGAAAATCCACGGCTTCAGTATGGATTCTGTGCTCTCCATATATGAAGAGACACCAGATGAATCATCACATCAGACATCGTCTTCACATAGTCGTCGTCGTGTATGCAGCGAGATCGTCATTCTTGACTAGCCTTCCGCATCACTTGTCGTACTAGGCAACCAACCCCCACTACGCTTCAATCCCCTGCTGCAATTTGCACTGAGCTATCCATCCCTCAATCCACTGATGCATCCCTCGCCTCCGCTTTCTCACAGGGTTAGTATGTGACAATTGGATCTACCATTCCAATCACAACTACCCAAGCCGCCTCTCCCCCACATATCCAAGTTATTTCTCCAAACACACAATCTTTCATGGATATATTCGATGATTCCAATCCACTAGGCCCAAATGAGATCTTTGAAATGTCCAAAAGTCCCAGTCCCTTTGCACTCCAATCCCCTGGAAGAGGATTCAAACAATTTCATGATACCTCTATTGGCTTGATGATTCCTTCCAGATCAACCAACAAGATCAAGCTAACGCCACATCGAACACCATCAGGGTCGTTCATGATGTTCCGCCTCCAAAGCAATTCGACGCCACAGTGTTAGAGGGTTTTGAAGCAGAAGATATTTTTGAAGAAGAAGAACCGACCACACACCCGAGGCCAGTCAGCACAATTCCTACCAGAGCTGTCCGTGGATTTTGGTGATGCAATGGGTCTAGTTTCAAACCTTGTGTGAGTGATCCAGACCATGATTGATGAGAAAAAAGACATGAACAAGCGCATATCCGATCTGGGGACAGAGTGATGGGGCAAGGGAGATAAAAAGAACGAGAATGGAGAAGAGAGCATGAATATTGTGGAACAGCTCTCCCATTTTAATCGGCTGCTAGGTGCAAAGACAGTCTAATAGACAGCTTATGCTAAAGAAAATCACACCTTTATGTGTTCTGATTGCCCAACAAGATCTTAAAATTCATACTCTAAAAACAAGAGTACAGTCCGCCGAAGAGATTGGAGATGGTTTGTGTGTGTGGTACTACTGAAATCAGATTCAACGTGAAGTATAGTTCTAAAATAAATGGAAGAGCAGTATGATATCACGAGTTTCTCAGGCGTCAAAGACAGCCATCATCTGATCAAAAATTGAGGAGTCGTAGACGTCCGTGTTCTGATCAGAGTGAGTATACAAGCGCGATCAAACAGCAATGAAAGTGCATTCAATCACAACATGCATTCATCTACGTAGTACACAAATAAAAGCAAGCTGTTGTTATATTACACTGAAGCACAATACAAATAACAATTACAGCAAAAAATGACGGCGTAATTGGGAGGCTCAAATAATGCGTCTCATGGATGGGACAACCACTAATTTGTGTTTTTGGATGATCTATTTATAGATTTCATTTGTGTATAAATTACATTGAATGTTTGTCACCTAATTGGGAAAGCCATTGTATTTGGAAGTACATGGCTTATGTGACAACTGTACATAGTGTATACGGTCAACAAATCAGGATCATTGACGCAGACGAGGGCGTTGCAAATTCTCTCACTTCGCATTTTACGTGAAGTGGTTTTCTCTCACTTTGCAAATTTTGAGAAGTGGCTGGGAACGTTCCTTGTTCATTTTAGATAACCTTCGGCATTTTTATATCTCTTTTGCAAAAAAGACAAAGATTCCCTTAAAAAGATGAAGGTGCCCTCAAAAAGATGAAGTTGTCTTTAAAACAGTTCAACATAAAAATAGATGACCTTCAGAATTTTTCTCTCTCTTCGTGAACTTTTCGTGAACAAAGTTGAAGGTGTTAAAAATATTTGAACTCTTGAACTTTTGGACTGTTGCGAAATTTTCGCGAAGCTGTCTCGAACATAGTTCATTTCTGCAGACTGTCTCGAAAACAATGTAAATCTACAGACTTGTTCTAAATGCAAGTTTTGTGGAAGTCCTTGAAAATGGCCAAGTCTTTAATGACTTCAAGTTAGTAAACTTAACATTTGGACTTAAAATTATAATACGAATGGTTACCCTTAGCTGGAGATCAGCCGGAAGCATGTTGTGGGCGTTTTTCAAATAAATTGGTTGTCTAAGTTTGAGATTCCTGCAGGTACCAGATGAGTAGACTTTGAACCCAAAATATGTTTCACCTGACCCTAGATCAAAGATCTATAAACATGCAGGAAGAATCATAAAATAGAAATTAGTCATTCATCAAGGACTATTAAATGATCACTTGCCCTGAGAAAACTTTCTCCCAAATGAAATGATCGGGATTCAGTGACAGTGAAATGCAGCTCAATGTGAGAAGTAATGGCAGTAGAATCAGACATGCTAAGAGTAAAGAACTTTCTTCTTAGATGTAATCTCATGGTTACATCGTGAGTCTCATAGAGACTTGATAGCAAGTCCAATGCTACCTTAGAGGTTTTGCACGTGGTAACGTGAGATATTTGGGATTCGGCCAGATTGAGTGTGATACATGCTAAGGCCTTTTGATCTTTGATCTTCCAGGTCTTTTCTTGATCGCCATCTTCTAGTTTTAGGCCTCTACAAGAGAAAATCAAAAAATCTGCATCCTCCTCAAGCTCAGAGTCGGATACTCAAGCTTTGTATTCAAAAAATTAGAAGTTCAGATCCAAGAAGAAGAGCAACATGCAACCAGGGTTGAATTCAGGCTCAGGGTTGAATTGAGGCTCAGGGTCAAATTACAACTCTTCATCTTTCCAATCAAAGCAAAATTATTTTGCAGATACTGCAAGAAAACTGGACTTGAAATTAAGGACTACAGAACTTTGAAATTTAACAATGAAAAGAAGAAGCAATTCCAACAACAAGCAAATTTTGCTTCAACCAGTTTTTGACCCAGCCTCAAAAGGAAGATGAAGCAGCTTATATGACCAAGGTTGGAGAACATCAGGATATTGAATCCTGGTATTTTGATTCAGGAGCAACACAACACATGACTCACCATCATGACTGGTTCAAAGATTACAAATCTTTCACCCATTCTTGAGTTGTACAACTTGGAGACAACTCATCACATTCGATCCAGGGCGAAGGAACAATCAGGGTTGAATTTCAAAAAGTGAAGTCAAGCTACTCTCCAATGTTCTCCATGTACCAAATCTGACCGAGAATTTGCTCTCAGTTAGCAGAATCATTGATTTAGGTCAGAAAGTCGGTTCGATGCAAATGACTGCACAATACTTGACAAATCCCAAAAAATTCTAGCTTTCAGAAAGAGGAGTGGCAATCTTTATAAACTTAGCCACTGTTATTCCTCCAACTGTCAAGCTCTTCACACTTCTACTTCTGAATCATCTAATATCTTTGGCATTTTAGATTAGGCCATTTGAATTTCAATAGTATTCAACAAATGTCAACTCAAGGACTAGTACAAAATCTGCCTTTTGTAAGCAAGCCAACTTCTCCATGTGAAAGCTGTATAATCAACAAGCATGCTAAAAGTCCTTTTATTTCTGACTCAGTTCATACTTCCAAAGGCTTGCTAAATCTTGTACATAGTGACATTTGTGGCCCAATGCAGTTTGCTTCCACAGGGGGAGCACTTTACCTCCTAACCTTCTTATTTTCTGAAGATCAAATCAGAGGCATTCAAGTTCTTCATGCAATTCGAAGCATCTGTTGAAAATCAAACCTAGAGGAAGATCAAAGCCCTACGCTCAGATGGAGGGAGGAGAATTTATCTCCACAAAATTTAAAGAATTCTACAAGACCAATAAAATACAACAAAAATTTATAACAAGCTACTCACCTCAGTCCAATGGTGTAGCTAAAAGGAAGAATATGATGCTCATTGAAAGTGCCAAAAGTATGCTAGCTCATGCCTCTCTTCCAAAGAAATTCTGGATAGAAGCTGTTACTATAGCAGCCTATTTGTAAAATTGATCCATCACCAAAGACCTGAATGACAAGACACCTTATGAGGTGTAAACATGATCAAAACCATCACTCAAGAATATCAGAGTATTTGGATGTATTTCTTATGCACAAATCCCTAAAGATCTCAAGAAAAAGCTGGACAACACAAGCAAAAGATCAATTTTTATTGGCTGCTCTCCACATCACAAGCCATACAAGCTCTATAATCTGGACAAAGAAAAGACATTTACGAGTGGAGATGTCATTTTCCTGGAGGACAAGTTTCTCGACCCCAAGGGTGGTGAGATCATGGGAAAACCTAGAGGAAGTCACTCATAGCCATATACCTCAATACGATCAAGGAGACAATGGTCTTGGGATCCCATGAGCGGCGACTCAGGGATATGCTTGCGTTGGCATGGTGTCAGGTGGCACATAGCCAAGGAGAGCGAGCAGATGCTAGGAGCCAAGGGGAGCAGGTGATGCTTTGGAGTTCGACTTGTCTGGCAGGATGGTGACCAGGATCAAAGACATCAGGTGAGCATAGTATGTGGATGACGAGTCCATTGGGGTGGCACTCAAGGAGATGCTATAATTGCTCAGGTATGATGTGTCATTTGATTTGATGTGTGGATGATGTTCTTTAGCTGGTGCATTATGTGGTGACCTGGAGACGGGTCATGCCTACTTGGAGGTAGGTGGCATGGAGTGTACCTTGGGTGGTACATATCTTGAGGGCATGGAGTGCAATAAGGGGGGATGTGGATTTAGCATGCCCATGGTTGTGAGCCAGCAGGGATGGAGATGGTTGCTCAGGGAGTGACAGTTGATACTTTGGCGAGTGATCAGGTGAGCTGCATGGTCATATATGGGGGATATACACTGTGTACCAAACCTGAATGTTGCCTTCACTCCTCATGCTAAAAGCTAAAGCATCTTCATCTAGGAGCCTTAGAGAGAGAGAGAGAGAGAGAGAGAGAGAGAGAGAGAGAGAGAGAGAGAGAGAGAGAGAGAGAGAGAGAGAGAGAGAGAGAGAGAGAGAGAGAGAGAGAGAGAGAGAGAGAGAGAGAGTTACTACAACATTTGAGAAGTAGGAGAGACGGTTTACGATTTGTTTAGCATAAGGATTTTGAATGGGTGAAAATTTGAAAGAATGTGAAATTGATAAGAGGTACATAGGATCTGATTTTGGTGCAAGAAGTAGATATGAACACTTTGGTGCAATATGTAGATATGAACATGTGCAACAACATGAGTTACTGTATTGATGTTTTTTGTCTTAATGTTCAGTTTTTTAGGGAACCATATTATCTCCGACTTGAACCAGAAATAATCAACAAAGGGGAGAAAGACGTATTTAGAGCTCAACTGCATACAACACATAACATTTAGTATAAGTTTGTGATTGATTTCACTTTGCATTCGCATTGATGCTATATTTTGAGCAAAGGTGAATGTAAACGTGTTATTTCCAATTACTAGTTTGTGAGAGGCGATTGCCAACAATATGTTTCAATAAAAGAGAGGAAAATAATAGATTAGTTGTAATATAAGTACTTATTGCATGTTCATTTGAATACATTGGTGATTGTTGTCAGAATACATCAAATTTATATTTCAATAACCTTTTTGGTTATTTGCTTATTTACACAATGGATATTCATAAGGATATTTTTTGCATGAGATAGTCAATTGTTTATCATTTTAGCAAGATCTCACTAATATTTGCATGTAGGTACAGAGGTTGCCTGGTGGGCATGCCACATTTTGGTTTTGCTTGGGGTTCGATTCCCCATTAGCCTTGCATGGTCCTTGCACATCCTTTAAATGCATTTCTAGCAAGTGAAGCCACGTATTGGTGCATGTTGTTTTGAAGCCTAAACTGATAATATCAGTGGTTGTTTGCCCCATGAATCAGTTTGATGATGTTGGAACTGCCTGTGATTGCTATTGAAAAACCATTTGGAACTTTGTAATACTCCTCGTCTATAATCTAATGACAAGCATTGGTAATTTATTTATTTTCGTGTCATTTTACCTTTTGTAGTGCACATTGTATAATAGCACATTCACTGCAGTAAGCGTCGTTATTCAAATTTAAGCTATCATCCAATACCATTGATTCCAACTAGCTCTTTGATTGTCTTTGGTAAACTTTTACCAATCTGATGAAGCTCGATGTTCCTACAAATGTTACAAAAGATGAGATCATACTATATGGCACATATACCCTATAAAAAGGCAGTTAAAAAAAACACAATGGATAGTGAGAAGCAAGCCCCATAATATGGTAAGGCATGAGATTTCTCCCAGCTTCTTTTACAAGAGTAATATGAAGCTTTTCCAGAGCAAAATATAATCCCATTGGCTCTCAAACGAAAAATGTTTACAGAGCTTGCAAGAAACGTGGATTTGTCGCTTGAGAGCTCTCGATAAACGCGGGCTTAGGCTTTAATGTTCGTTCATTTCTTTTCGATAAGCCATCTGATGAACACAGATTGATTGTGAGACGGCCGGCCTTGTTGGCGCTTATTGGCACGTTCGCATGGTTAATGAGTGGGCCAATGCCATTGCGAACGTATGTTGTATATGGTATAATAGCGGTATGTATTCACATTAATATTTTTGATTCATTTTAAACCCATTTTAATAGACAATTAGTTAATAAAATCAAATTTGTGCATTCTAACCTGCCATATTAATGTGTAATTAATCACATGCAAATCAATTTTATAAATCACAACCAACTACCAAAGTTTATGCCAAAGTAAGTTTAGTTGGAAGATTGAAAGGCATTTATATTTTGTTTGAAAATCATATGAGAGGTGCATGAGAGGTGCAGGTGAATGGTGTGAGTGAAGGGCATCGTTGAAGCGTGGAAAAGTAGGGCAGGACGGGCCGGGCAGGTGGGACCGTAAAACACTGGCACCTGATGTAATAGCTCCTAACACCATAGTAGGACAAACACTATCTGATCCACCCAACCTTGCCTACTCCCTGATATGGAGCAAGCCCCCCCTAGCCCAGTGTGAGACCTGGTAGCATGCAACTGCCAAGTGTCGGCCACATGGCACTCACGTGGTCGACTGCACGTCGGGACCCAACTGGGAGCCCTATCCTACTGACAGGGGCCCTAGGTTGTGTTAGGCCCGCCATGACTATGGACCATGCTGGGGCACACTACTCACACTGTCTTGTCCTGTTGGTCGTGTACGTTGGACACGACCCTGACTGTGGTATCTGACCTATCTGTATTCTCTAGGGTTCGGCACTGGTTACGAGCTCATAACACTCCCTCCCCCTTAAGAACCATCTTGGTCCTCTAAGACAAAGTCTGGAAAAATCTTGCGAAGGACTCTGCCTCTTTCCCAAGTGGCATTCTCAACATGCTGATCATTCCACGTAACCAGATATTCTCAGTATAGAGTATGATGAGTCTGCATCTCTCTACTATCAAGAATCTCCTCTGGTTCATGTGGAGATTGCTGAGGATCCAATAGCAGAACTAGAACATTGTGCCCTACCAAATTGTCTGATCTGGTTAAGGCTTTTCGTAACTGACTTACATGAAAGACTGGAAAAACCTTATTGTTGTGTGGGAGTTCTAGTTCATAGGTGACCTCGCCTAGTCTCCTACTGATGGTAAAGGGACCACGATACCTTGGAGACAACTTAGCACACACTCCTGATTTGAGGGTTTTAGAGTCGACTGGGACTCTCAAGTAGACTTTCTCACCAGTGGAGAACTGCACATCCCATTTGTGTGGATCTGCATAATGCCTAGCTCGATCCTGGGATTGCCTAATGCTACGCTTAGCATGTTCTATCATCTGGTTTAGGTCCTCTAAAAAGTTTATGGCTGCTTCAACTTTTTCTTGTTTAAACCCTATAGCTGTGGGTGAGCGTGTCTGAAAACCATACATCAGCATAAATGGGCTGTATCCCATAGCTGAATGTTTGGTACTGTTGTAAGCAAACTCTAATATTAAGAGATACTCCTGCCAATTAGTTTGTTTTTTGCTGACGTATGCACGAAGCATATCCTCTAGCACCTGATTTACCCTCTCTGTTTGACCGTCCGTCTGTGGATGGTCGATGGTACTCATATTAAGTTTAGTATGGAGATGATGGAATACTGCCCTCCAAAAATTTCCAGTAAACTTACTGTCCCGGTCGCTGACTATGCCAGAAGGTAGACCGTACAATTTAAGTAGCCCGTCTACAAACAACCTCGCTAACTCTGGAGCTCTAATGATTGTTTTGGTTGGAATGAAATAAGCCATTTTGTTCAAACGGTCAATTGTGACCCATATAGCATCATTACCCTTTTGGGTTTTAGGCAGGCCTACTATAAAATCCATGGAAATGCTTTCCCATGTACCAACTGGTATTTCTAAGTGATGCAACAACCCTCCTGCCTTTAAATGCTCTGCTTTGTTTACTTGACATTTCTGGCAACTGGTTACATACTGGTGGATGTCCTTTTTCATACTGGGCCAAAAAAATTGCCTACGAAGAAGCTCATAGGTCTTCTGTATGTCTGGGTTTCCCACACTAGGATTGTCATGACATTCATATAGGACCTGCTGTCTATAATCTTCTGAATTGGGGACACATGCTCTATCTCTATAGAGCAAGTACTCATCCTGAATGGAATACTGTTTCCATTTGAATCCTTGAGTCAACTGACCCTCAACCACTGGGGTTTGCTTGGGTAATACAGGCTCAGAATCCTCAACATCATCTGACGACGTATACTCGGACTCATTATCATCCTCAACGGAAGCTGCCGTATTCTTGGATGAATTGGCACCAGCCCCGGGACTGGTTCTGGAGTCTGTAACTATCTGCTCTGGACTCAATTCCAGATAGAAGAGAAGAATGCATCATGCTGGCATTTCCCTCTCAAGGACTCGAGTAACTCATTAGGAATCTGAGTAAAACTCAGCTCGTTTATCATAGGCATTCTGCTAAGGGCATCTGCTATTGTATTGAATTTTTTCCGTCTATATCTGATAGACATGTCAAACTCTTGCATCAACTCTGCCCAACGAGCTTTCTGACCTCTAAGCTCAGGTTGATTGCAAAAGTATCTGAGACTCTCATGGTCTGTCAGAACCTCAAAGTGGGCACCATACAAATAGTGCCTCCAAGTCTTAAGGGCATGGACTATAGAAAAGAGTTCATTTTCATAGGCATTGTACCTAGTCTGAGCTGGCGCGAGTTTTACTCTTGAACGCAACTGGTCGTCCACCCTGAGTTAGCAAAGCACCTACTGCAAAGTCGCTAGCATCTGTTTCGACCACAAATGGCTGATTGGGGTTGACGACCTTTAGAACTGGTGTTGTAGCTAAGGCTGTTTTGAGAGCATCAAAGCTCTCCTGCTGTGCAGACTCCCAAATGAGCTCATTTCCCTTCCCCTTAAGAAGATTTGTCATGGGAACTGCTATCAGAGCATATTCCTTGACAAATCGTCTATAATATCCCGCCAGACCAAGAAAGATCTGAAGTTTTAAAATATTCTGAGGTCTCAGCCAACTGAGTATGGCTTTAACCTTATTCGGGTCCATCTTAATCCCATCTGACGAGATAATGTGACCCAAATATGCTACTTATTTAATGAAGAATTCACACTTGGATTGTTTAGCATAAAACTTATGCTTTCTGAGCAGTCGAAACACCTTACTGAGGTGTTTTAGATGCTCCTTCCTCGTTTTGTTGTAGACAAGGATGTCATCTGAAAATACGACTACAAACTTATCCAAGTATGGTTTGAGGACACTGTTCATCAAGGTCATAAAGGTAGCTGGAGTATTTGTGAGCCCAAATGGCATCACTTTAAACTCGTAATGACCATGATGAGTCCTAAAAAATGTTTTCGAGACATCTTCTGACTATACAGACTTGATGATATCCCGATCTGAGGTCTATTTTACTGAAAAATTTAGCCCCATCGAGTTGATCAAACAACTCGTCTGCCCAAGGCATAGGATACTTATTCTTAATTGTGACTTTATTGAGGGCTCTGTAATCTACGCAAAGACGCATAGACCCCTCTTTCTTTTTCACCAATAGGACTGGTGAGGCCCATGGTGAACTACTGGTCTGAATTTGGCCTTTCCCAAGATAATCTGTTAACTGCCTAGTTATTTCTTCATCCTCTATTCAGCTGACCCGATACGGAGGTTTAGAAATAGGTGCTGTACCTGGTACTAGGTTTATTACATGATCTACCTCTCTGCTAGGTGGTAAACCATGTGGCAAATCTTCAAGAAAAACATCTTTAAATTTAGACAACAAAGTTTTAATTTACTGATTTTCTGTTGTATAGAACTGGAAATAGAAACTTCAGGATTAAACTGAAAGTCACATAATAATACCTGATGGTCTCTGTCTCCGATTAGCTGACAGAGCTCTAAACCACAGACCATAGGACTGTTGGGAACGTCATGCCCCCCATGCAACTGGATCTCTCGGCCTTTATGCTGAAAGCTGAGGGTGTTCTCCTGATAGTTTCTATGGAGGGAAGGTCCTAAACTGTAGAGCCAATCTCTCGCGAGAACAATGTCTGTGCGATCCAAGTGCATTATCTGAAAGTTTATTTCATCTTGGTACCCCTGAATACCAAGATTCAAATTACTTACCATAGTTTCCCATATTTTTTTATCTTCACCCTTAGCTAATGAAACTATGTACCTATGCTGACTAGGTACTTCTGGTAGTTTAAGCTTTTTAACCAGGGTGTAGGTGATGAAATTATGGGTTGCCCCATCATCAACCATGACTCTTACTGACTGGTTACCAACTTTCCCATGCATACGTAATAGGTCATGCGGCCCGAAGCTGAAGGGTCTCGCTAGCATTGCAGAGGTCAACTGGCAATAGTGTTCATGATCTTTATGATACACTTTGATCACTGGGGAAACTTACAGTTTGAACAAGATGGACTTGTTTCTTATCTTTCTTATCTTTTTTAGTGAAAGGCCCCTTGGGACACTGTCTGACTGTGTGTCCCTTGCCCATACACACAAAGCACAAACGTTCTTGTTTGGCTTTCTCAAAGTCATCTGGTTTTAAGGGTTGTATGAGTGAAGGGCGTTTCTGAGGAGCTTCACTTTTAAATTTATCTTTTTTTTTTTCTTTTTAAAAATTTCTTTTTAAATTGAAAGTCTTTCTGAGGAGGCTGTTGTCTCACCCTCTTCCTACCCACTGAATCATCATAGATTTGAGCATATTTGAGAGCTTGCTCAAGGGTAGTAGGCGAGTTTCTCTGGACCTCTACTTTATATTCATCTTTGAGGCCACAGACAAATCCCCTGATTTTTTGATAATCAGCCATATTTTTAATTTTTAAAATTGCTTCTTGCTCAGAAATCAGGGATGAAAATCCAATTTTTCAACTCCTTGTCCAGCGCTGACCCTGCTACTCTATTTTTGATTAGAACTTACTCTAATCTACTCAGAACTTGCTACAATTTTCAGATCTGAGGGCTAGCTATACAAGATGGATCTACCCATCCTTTTCCCTTGAAATTCCGCTCAGATGACTCAGAATTTTACTAAAATTGCCTTGTCAAATAGCTGTCTCTACAGCGATGGATCTGTCTCAGAAATCTAACTCATATTCCAACTGAAAGGAAGATGATTCAATGGAGATTTTCACAGTAAAAAGCTACTCCTCCAGTGCTGGATCTGTCTCTCCTATTTACCAAAGTTTTAAGAGATTCTGAACACTCTCTCTACTTTCTCCCTGATGCTACTTAGCTCCCAAAGATGGAGATGGCTCTGATACCAGTGTCATAGCTCCTAACACCACAGTAGGGCAAACACTAACTGATCCACCCAATCTTGTCTACTCCTTGATATGGAGCAAGCCCCTCCTAGCCTAGTGTGAGACCTGGTAGCATGCAACTGCCAATTGTCGGCCACGTGGCACTAATGTGGCCGACTGCACGTCGGGACCCAACTGGGAGCCCTATCCTGCTGACAGGGTCCCTAGGCTGTGTTAGGCCCGCCATGGCTATGGACCATGTTGGGGCACACTACTCACACTGTCTTGCCCTGTTGGTCGTGTACGTTGGACACGACCCTGACTGTGGTATCTGACCTATCTGTGTTCTCTAGGGTTCGGCACTGGTTACGAGCTCGTAACACCTGACATGATGTCATTAACACATGGCTTTTGTTGAACTCCTCCGCTCATTATCTGGATCGTGCCTGCAAGAGACGAAGCTAAACTGCTCCCGATCCATAGCTCTCTACTGCTCGCATGAAAGGATCTTCAATGGCCTATGCAGGTTTGGACAACAGCCATGGCCTTCACAGCGACAACAGGCCCAGCAGATAATTTCCTTAGCAACCAGCAGAATTCACAGCACACTTGATTCATGCATGATTAGAACACCTTTCTCACAGCCATCGAAATATAGAAGAGTTCTGCTGATCTTTCCAACATTAACCAGAAAGGGTCGTTTTACTTCTCTCTCTGCAAATCTTATAGGGCAGCAAACTACAACACATAACTTCCAGCAAGGTGTTAGAAAATTATCAAGTCAGAAAAGCTCTAAAACGATTAAAAGAACAGGCGCTTAAGCAAAGATTGTATTGGGCAACCAAGCAAGAACACAGCAGAACACAGAAGTTTACCAAAAACAGAGGTACACGTTTACTCAATGTTCATGTGCTTATACAGGCTCTCAGCCACATGCCAAGGAAGTCATCTACGCTACCAAGAAAACAAGAACAGAAGGACGGGTCCTTCCCCCCCATAACAAAATAACTCTCCCCGTAAACCTTAATTACCAACTGCTAGCATGGCAGTCAACACTTCACTTTTGAATTGCATTCTAATACAAGGCTGGCTTCTTCTCAACCTATCGAGCAAGCAGACAGTCCATCGCACTCTAACTACTGTCTACTTTCTGCACATAGGGCAGCCGCAAGTTAGACAAGATTTTTGACAGATAGCGCACCGTTGACATGCACTAGGGCACCTAGCAGGTTAGTCACTCAGCCAATGTTGTAAATCTAACTTCATAAGCTTTACTTCCGGCGCCAGCATTGTCCCCGGTGCTAGCAGTGTCCCTGTTGCTCCCAGCGCCAATGGCGCTGGCGCCACTGTGACCAGAATCCAGCCGGCGCCAAGTTCCTATGGCTGAAAATCTTTGATCGGTTCTAGCGAAGTCCAGAGAGCTCAGATCGATGTGCAATCACCTCACACGATCTAGGCATGATTAAAGGAAGCCTGGGGATCAATAAAATCTAGAGAGAGAAAATGACTTTATAGAAAGAGAAAATCCTAGAGAGAGAAAAATGTGCTTTACCGACCTGGGTAGAGTGCTTGGTATGAGGGGGGGTGCCGAATCCCACCAATACTATAGGGGAGTGCGGGTTGCGACTCAGGACGAGCTCCAACCAAGTCTTAGCCTCCCTTGCTGGAATGTTGTCATGGCAGAGCCTTGGCATGCTAGCGCCCCGGAGACTAGGGTCGGTCACACACTTGAAATGTAACCTTCTCAGATTTATCAATAAAGTGTGAGTTTATATCTGTCGCGACTTGTGGTTCTGAGTGTTCCTTGCATGAACGTGAATGGGTTAAGCTCTTGGGGAACGGGCTCTAACCTGTGGGCTGAGTTGGATGGCTTGCTTGGGTGGAAGTTACATGTTTATGGCTGTCCAGTCTGGCGTGGCGCCAGGTTGGCTTCCAGCGCTCGTGACGAAGCACATCGGGACCCCCAATCTGGCATGGCGCCAGGTTGGATCTCAATGTTGGTTTTCGGAACTTCAAGTTGGTTAAGTCTGATCGTTGTTGGCGAGTTGGTTGCTTGTATGTCAAGTGGGTTTGGATGTCAAGAGTTGAAGGCTGGGAAGCTAAGTCGTTCCCGGCTCCCTTTGGGATGCCTGCGCTACAGTCACCACTAGCAAAGCCACATCAAAAAAGGTTCTTTACTTCCCCTGATTGCACAAAATTCTGTCAGCAAATCGTGGTCATGCTTGCAAGTTAGCAGGCTCAGGAATGTCTCTCTTTGTTGCCTTGTGGAACTACTTGATATACCTACTTTTCAAATTTTTTTGGAAAGCCGAACGGGATAGAATGGGATGTGCCCGGCTCATTCCATTGCGTAATGGAGTCTTTGACTTTTCCACATGCCATTTACAAAGCATAATCAGCAGTTTGGGTTTTTTTGGACCAATGAGAAACTGCCACGTGGCAGTCTGACGCGCACAGTCTGAAGCGGACTGACTGCGCGCGTCTGGAATGGGCTTCAAAATTTTGAAATTTTTTTTAATAAAATTCAGTGACATTTTATGCTTTTTAAAAAGCCCAAAATCTGGGTGTAATCAGCACAAAGAATCCATTACGAATACGTAATGGATTTTTGGTGACTATTCTGCCCATTTTTGAACAGATTAAAAAGTAGAATAGTCACCTGTTTTTTTAAAAAAAATTTTACTGCAGTCTACATGATTGCGCAAGGTAAAACGTTCTAACACCACTGAATTACAAAATTTGCAACTTTTGCATGATATCTGGCCCAATTGAATTTTGAAATTTAAAGCTTGTCGGCAAGAGAGTCTTTTGATGTCTGGATTTCTATTTGCTGCAGCAAGGAAAAAGGACTAATTCCTGTACGGCAGAATGTCCACATCTCTGTCTCTGAATCTGATGCTGGTGTTTAGCAAGAGTTTATCTGCATCAAACATTCTCAGAGTGAAGAACTTCTTCCTCAAATGAAATTTGGAAGTTACATTTCTGATATCGTAGAGGGTTGCTAGGATGTTCCAAGCATCCTTAGCAGTCTGAGCAGTTCGGATATGACAGATTTGGGAGTCTTTGATATTGAGTGTGATCAAGACAAATGCCTTGCCATCTGCCTTAGAAGGCTTCACATCAGCCTCTTCCACACTGTTTGCTTTCCGCACTGTCAGATTCATTTGCATAGTAACACGGGTTGGAACTGATCGCCGCTAGAGCTGCACTCCCGCTGAATGTTCACCTATGGATTGCCATGCAACCATGGGAAAGGTACCAAAACATGCATTGTTCTGCTAGAATTATTTCCAGATGCCTGTTTCAGATCCTCACATCTAGGAAGCGCGCATACACTGATTCAAGTGCATGGAGGGATCGACGATGAAGTGAGTACTTTTAGAGCATTAACACGACTCCCATGCTTGTAAATAGCTTTTCATTACCACTAAACATCCTGTTTATTGCAGCAGGTGATCTCATGGAAAGAACGTCCTGCCTACTGCAATCTGCCAAACAGATAATTTAACAACCTATGTGGGTCCAGAACTACGGTTCCTTTGAACTCTTGCAGGATTGTGAATAAACAAAAGAATAGGGATTCAACAACTGAGGTCAAAACCTGAGCAACTTTCCTAATCCTTGAATACACAAAGATGAACCCGTTGCTAACTCAGCTGTCATCATACTGGAATCCAACAGGTTCATTCATCCATCAAAGAGATATGGCCAACTGACCATCATCTTTTGGCAGCATGGTTAGCTATTAAGCTTAATGTAGCATTCCATAAATCCACAGCAGGTGAACGAGGCTACAAATGTCCAACAGAGGAAAGTTTTTCTAGCAAGATTCAAGATACATACATAATTCATTCCCAATAATTATGATTTTAAACTCTGCTTACCTATTAAAGTACAAGTTTGACAGAAGCAGGGAAAAACACTCATTATTTTTTGGGAAGAAAAAACATGATCTTTTCAGGGAAAAGTAGACCTGGGAAATTGATTAAGCCCACCCATAGTTATGCTTTTAATTCTGTTCAACGTAAAGAGAATAATCATAACCACTTACATTTACCCATGTAAATCCCTCTACACCTTTCGGAAGTTTCTCAAAGAATAAAAAATTGGAAATGAATTTAACACCAATTCCAAGCAACTTTCACAAGATCAAACTAGTAGTGCACTCTACCACACTTGATAAAAGCTTGCTACAAACCAGAATTAGTAGGTTCAAAAATCCAATCGATCTTCCAAGAAATCAGCACTCCTACAAGGATTCGGGTATCCAAGCACTTCCACTTCTTACTCGTCATAGAGTTTGTCTCCATTCCCATCCAAGGCCGCATCTTAGCCAGGCTCTGATACCAATGTAATAACCCTAAAAGATTGCCCCTAAGATGAGGATAGGAGAACACAATAAGAGAGACAATGGAGCCAAACCACCCAACCAATCCTAGATCAAACCTGGATCTAGCCCCCAAGCCATGCCATGTGAAGCAAGAGGAGAAGAGAGAAACTGATGACCTAAACCCAATATGTCGACGGGAGAATCCCTACCTCATTATATAGAGAGTAGAGTCCTGTGCATGAAACCATGCAACCCCCATGCAGGTCAACTATAAATAGATCACACCTCTTCACGCAATCCTCTTGCCTATATCCATCACACAGACATGCAATACTTCATATGTCTCTTAGAGTGTCTGGGTCCTCTCAAGGTTAATTAGTCACAAACTGGCCTTGACATGAAAATAAATCACGGCGTGACCAATAATCTCGAATACTTGAGGGCCGGTCTACCATATTAGGACTATTCTAGGTCCTTAATCGAATATGGCCATAACAACTCCTCTCTCTGACTTGACAATACGTATTCTTTATTTATGGCTCATACGAAGAACCTCTTACTCACTCAGTAGCTCACTATATCTCTTTCAGAACTCTCCTCTCTGACTCAAAAACGTTACACCATCTCTCTATCTCTCAGAATCTTTGCGTCATGGAAAGTAGCATGGAATTTTTAGGAAAACTCTAACCAAGCAACTCAACTCAGAGGCAACATGTCCTCACCCGATCTCCTTCTCTCTCTCTTAAGGCATTTCAGTCACAGCCTTGCAGCAGTATGGTAGTTTAGTAAAGACTTTTTGACTCTTGCACACACCTACTCACAAAAGTCTCATCATCACACTCTCATAGATTTCTACAACAAATGAGTCACTAAACTCTCTCTTTCTCTCAGAAAAGATTTTGCACAACAACATAACAATGTGGTTGGACTCTCTCCACAGTAGTATGTCAAGCTTGTAACTCATACTCTTAGCATCTAGTCAAGCTTGTAACTCATACTCTTAGCATCACTAGATGAAACACAACAACCTTAGCAATAGTAATAAAGATGGTGCCAAACAAAACAACAAAATTCTTCATTCACAATAACATATCGTGCAAATTCCGACGTCCGCGTTTGAGGTATGCTCGAAAATTTCATAATCCGTCGCCATCCGACACGTCGAGTTCCGACGTCCTAGTAAAAAATCCGAAAATCACAGTCCGGCGATCGAAAAAATTTGGGCGGCAACCAATTTTTCAAAGACATGTCGGAGTCCGACATGTCGGATTTCGACTTGCAGACATGGATATGACTTGTCACAGAATTTTTTTAAACAAAAATATGTGTCATCTGACGTGGACGTCAGAATCTGACCAAAAAGCCTGTCCACGGCATTTGGCACGTTTGTTCGAGCCTGAATGGGCACAGACGTCGGATTCCGACATGTTTGGAGGCCGTCGGATTCCGACGTCTATTTCAATCTTCCAATTCGCGTGATCCAGCGCCTTCTCTTTCACTTTGTCTTTTGCAGATTTGAGCGTCTGTGGAGCGATTGAGGGCGATCAGTGCTTAAGGGCTTGAAGATCAGTGCTTGAAGTTGCTTGAAGATCATTGTTTGAGGTTGGTGTTTGATTTTTGTTTGTTTTGCTTTTTGTTTGTTTGTTTGAGGTTGATGTTTGTTTGTTTGTTTGAAGAGGAGATAGAGAGTGTGAATGATAAAAAGAGATGAAGAGTGTGTGTGTATGTGTGTGTGTTTTTTTTAAAATTTTGCATTGATTTAAAATGGTTTTGAATGGTCTTGTAATAGATTATTAGTGATATTTAGGATAGTAGATTTATGATTATTATATTTGTAATTTGTGAGAGAGAAAGAGAGAGAAGAGGTGAAGTGTACATGTATGGTTGAAGATATTGAAAAATTTTGGAGTCTTTTTTTTAAAAATAAAGTTTTGAGAGAGAGAGAGAGAGAGAGAGAGAGAGAGAGAGAGAGAGAGAGAGAGAGAGAGAGAGAGAGAGAGTGTGTGTGTGTGTGTGTGTGTGTGTGTTTTCTATAATAGATTGTGATAGTGTTTATAATAGATTAATTTTTGATAGTGTTTATAATAGATTGTTAGAATTATTTGAGATAATGTTTAACATTTTTCATTGATGTAGAATTTAAGATTATAGATAAATACATAATCTATGGTAGTAATAGAATGTTAGATTTTTATTTATTTGAGACTAAGAATAATAGATGAAAGGAAGAGAGAGAGAGAGAGAGAGAGAGAGAGAGAGAGAGAGAGAGAGAGAGAGAGAGAGTGTTTTTTTGTAAACGTGTTAATCATTTTACATTGATTTAAGATTTGAGATTTGAGAGAGAAAGAGAGAGAGAGAAGAGAGAAAAGGGAAGAAGTGTGTATGTATTGTGTCTTGCATTTTGAATTTAAGATAATGAAGAAAGAGAGAGAGAGAGTGTGTGATTTGATTAAGATTTAGGGTAGTAGATGAATAGATTGTGTGTGTGTGTGTGTGTGTGTGTGTGTGTGTTTTCAACATTTTGTATTGATTTAAAATTTAATATATATATATATATATATATATATATATATATATATATATATAGAGTGAGAGAGAGAGAGAGAGAGAGAGAGAGAGAGAGAGAGAGAGAGAGAGAGAGAGAGAGAGAGAGAGAGAGAGAGAGAGAAAGAGTTTTATTGCATTAGTTTAGGGTATTTAAGAGTGATAGATAAATAAATAGTGTTTGATATAAAATTATAAATATTGTTATTAATAGATTGTTAGAATTATTTAAGATAATGTATGTGTGTTTGAGAGGATGTGTATGTGTTTTGAAATTTGCATTGATCTATAATTTAAGTTAATAGACAAATAATTATAGATAGTGTTGGGTAGTAATAGATTGTTAAATTTATAATGTGTGTGAGAAAGAGAGAAAAAAAAAAAGAGAGAAAAAAAAGATGTGTGTGTATTTAACATTTTGCATTTAATTAAAATTTAAGATGATAGATAAATACATAGTTTATGGTAATAATAGATTGTTAGATTTATATTTATTTTGGACTAAGAATAATAGATGAGAGAGAGAGAGAGAGAGAGAGAGAGAGAGAGAGAGAGAGAGAGAGAGAGAGAGAGAGAGAGAGAGAGAGAGTGTTTGTGAACATGTTTAACATTTTACATTGATTTAAGATTTAAAATTTGAAAGAGAGAGAGAGAGAGAGAGAGAGAGAGAGAGAGAGAGAGGTTCGAAGAGAGGAAGTGTGATGTGTTGTGTTTTGCATTTTGAATTTAAGATGAGAGAGAGAGAGAGAGAGAGAGAGAGAGAGAGAGAGAGAGAGAGAGAGAGAGAATGTGTGTGTGTGTTTTGTATTATGCATTAGTTTAGGGTATTTAAGAGTGATAGATAAATAAATAGTGTTTGATTGAATTTATATTGGATTTTTAGAGAGAGAGAGAGAGGGAGGGAGAGAGAGTGTGTATGTGTGTGTGTGTTTTGATTAAGATTTATAGTAGTAGATGACTAGATAGTGTTTGATGGTAATTGCATGTTTGAATTTGCTTATAATAATGGTTCAATTGTGTAATATAATGTTATTTTTTAATTGCTTGTGCATGTGACAAAAATATTCAAAAA
Organism: Diphasiastrum complanatum; assembly: GCA_029204225.1. Taxonomy (NCBI): domain Eukaryota; kingdom Viridiplantae; phylum Streptophyta; class Lycopodiopsida; order Lycopodiales; family Lycopodiaceae; genus Diphasiastrum; species Diphasiastrum complanatum. The sequence continues at coordinate 61,798,681 of CM055093.1, forward strand.
AGAGAGAGCAAGCGTTTAAAGAGCGAGCAATTGCACGTTTGCACTTAAGCTTCGAGTGAGTTTACTGGTGAGTTTGTGTTGTTTCAATTTGTTTTATTATTAGAATACGTTATCTAACATAATAAGAAATTAAATGGAATTCATAATTTTCATTTTGTTCAAAGCAATATCGTATTTTATCACATACACTAGCAATTAATTAATATGCAAAGGTGAAATGTAGATAATTAAAATTCCCAATCCGTCGGTGAGCGTCAGATGAGCGTCGGAGATCCGTCGGTGAAATTTTGGCATCATTCTGTATTTACAGACGTCGGAATCCAACTGAATTCCAAAACGTCGCATTCCGACAGCCACGTCAGAGCATTTGCGACGTCTTTGGACGTCGCAATCCGACGTCCACGTAGGACGTCGCATTGCGACGTCCAAGTCAGCACCTATTCCCGTCACCAGAATTTTGTTCTGTGGTGTCCGGCACGTTGTGCCTGTCGGACTACGACGTGTTTTAAAGTCGTCGGATTCCGACGACCTTATAGCGACGTGTTTTTCCAACGTCTGCGACGAATTAAAAAAAAATTAAGCTCGCGATTCACGTCGCAAAACACGTCGCAAATCGCGGCGGACGTTGTTGTGATTGGTGTAGATAGCTCTCACAAGATGATGATCTTTTGCTAAGGTTTTGGGATTCTTTTATAGATGGTGGCAAGCACCCACCCTTCAACCAACCATCTTTTCTCTTTTCAACCTTTTCTCTCTTTTTCGACATGTGGAAAATGTTATGAAGTCCATCACATGACTCTAGTCTCTTCCTTACCTTCTCATTGTACCTGTCCAATCATCTCTGGCCACTTGTATCAAAAAAAATTTTTCTCAAGATTTTTTTCAAGGTGATTTATGCATGAATTAAGCAGCCAGCTCCCCCTTTTGACACATGTCATTGGGGTGACATATCACTCTAGATTTTTGTGAATGTAAACTTCCCCTCTCTATTAACTTAGTGATACTTTGACCAATTAATTTTTGCAAGGTGCAAAACTTCTTTTCTTCAAGTTGGCTGGTCATTTTGGCCTCTCTCGGTATTTAATTTTTATTTCCGTTCCCATTTGTTGTGTAGAATTTTCCCTGCGATTTTGGTTTTGATGCCGTAAATTTTCATAAATATGTTTGAGAATTATTTTGTCATGGTTTTATTTGTGTGTGCCATTTGTGCCTATGCATGGGGTAGGAGGATGCACCCATGGTGGCATGGGTGCATCCTCCTACATGACAATCTTTTAGTTAAAAAATGTGGAATGATATCTTTTATGCACGGAGTAAGATGCATGACATATTATGCATTCATTTGGTAGGGCCCCCCAAAACTTTCATGGTGAAAAAGTATATACTTTCAATGTGAAAGGTGTTAAACAAAAGAGATTTTCATTATAAAAGATTTCACTAAATTTGAAGGCCACTCTAAAGATTTTTCAGCTTAACGTAATTTTCACTGGAAAGGTTAAAATAAAAATGCATTTCCATGAATGGAAAATCGACTGTGAAGGGTTGGGAAGGCTTCAAAATGCAAGCATGCTCACCACTCTCCTCTCTTACTTTCCTTATGTCACTCCTACTCCCCCATATGGCACACCTTTTCTCTCTCTCTCTCTCTCTCTCTCTCTCTCTCTCTCTCTCTCGGAAGGGCACGCGGGGAGGGCATAACAAGGCTGCAGGGAGGGCGCGAGGGGAAGGCACGCCGAGAGGGTGTAGCGGGCGTGGGGAGGGGGCGCAAGGATGGCAAAGGAAGTGCATGCGAGGAGGACGCAAGTGGGGGGGGGTGCAGGTAGGCGTGCAATGGAGGGGACATCTCTCTCTCTCTCACACACACACACACACACACACACACACACACACATTCATATACATATACATAAATTCAATTGCAATAAATGGCCCAGTTTGCCTCATGGTGTTGTAGATTGCCCTCTTTGGTCAAGCTACCCAAGTTGTATGTGTAAATTCACATTTAACCTTTTTAAGAAGGAAACGCGTCCGCTCCTACCTCTTCTTTGTTGAAAATTTACATGCACCTTCTGAGTGCCAGAAGGTGCATATAAGAACAAAATAATGACATAAAAAATGGATAAAGAAAAAGAAGTAAAAATTGTTGTCACGTCAGGGAAGGTTCGCCATTGTCAAAAAGGCCTTCCCACCACAATTCTCATGTGGACAACTGATCCATTATTAACACATAGCACATGAAATCTCAGCAAAATGTGCACGAGTTAATGACTAGTTGTCACATGGCACATGCACATTTCAACATAATTTCCATGTGCCATGTCGTAGCTTTGTTATAGGTTATCCACACACATAATATGCTAGCAAAGAAGAACATAAACATAGAAACAACAAAAGTTTACCTTTGATTATTATGCAAAAAATACATAAAAATCGTTTAATTAGTAGTAAAAAAGCCAAAAAATATATATAAATACAACATGCAAAAGTAATATAAAATTCAACTTGATAAATTATGCAAGGGAAAGGCTTGAGGGCCTTAATCCTTGGTGTGGGCGTGGGCGTGGGCATGGGTTTGAGTACTCGGGACCCTAGGTGCCCGCCAAAAATCTTGGGACCAGCGGGCCCGAGACCATCGTGCTCGCAAAAGGTTTCGGGACCATGCCCCAGGGACCAGGGTGCCTGTGGAAAATCCCTGGACCATGGGTGCCAATGACCATGGTGCCCGCAAAAAGTCTCGGGACCATGCGCGTGGGACCATGTGTACCCGCGAAAAATCCTGCATGCTCTCGGAACCTTGGGCGTAGCTAAAAATCTTGGGACCCGCGGGCTCAAGATCATGGTGCCCGCAAAAAATATTGGGACCACATGGGCTCGAGACCCACTCGCTCGGGACTATGGTGCCCGCGAAAAATCCCGGGACCATGTGCCCGGGACCTCGGCGCCCTACCCCGCTTTGCCCTGAAATTGCACGGGCCTGCCCATCGACGCGTTCCACGCATACAAGCCTGCTCATTATTCCCGTCCCCGTGCAAACAAGCGACTTCCCGGGCTGCTCTTGGCCAACTGTGTGCTGCCACGTTCAAGTTTTTTCCCCTTCAATACTGCTACAGCCACAATTCCCTACCCGAACAAGGGTTAGTTCACGTGAGCACTTTGTGTATAGGGGGAGGAGGGTTGGTGAAGGGTTGGGGCTTTACGCCTTTGAGGGCACCTACCCCATGGGGACGGGCTAAGTTCTCGTAGAAGGGGCTTGGGTCTTGTTCCTGTCGCAATTTTGCACTGGATCGCGATCGCCATCGCCATCAATCGATCGATCGATCGAGAGAGAGAGAGGCTGGCTGTGCGATCGTTTGCCTGCTGCAGTGAGTCGGGTGGGTGGGTGAGCCTCTTGTCTGGAGGAGGCAAGATCCGGTTTGTTTGGATTGCTTCTGACGGAGTGAGGGATTGAGTGATGGGGGAAAAGAATAAGGAAAAGGTGGGATCTATTACTAAAACTGTTATGGTTGTGGCAGGGTTTGTAATAGGCTGGGTAGGAATTGAGCTTGCTTTTAGGCCCTTTCTTAAGTCCGGACGTTCTGCAATGGATCGTTCCTTGAACCCGGATTATGACCCAGACGATAGCGATGACCTGGTGAAGCGCCCCTTGGACGCTTCAAAGGAAGAAGAGCAGAATGAAGGGAAGGCTGAAAATGAGGAAGAAGATCTGAAAGCGGCTTCCTAAGCTTCTAGTAAATCCTAAATTTGTTTAGTGTTTTTCGACAAGTAGTGCTTATTTGTTGAAACATGACGATAGTCTATTTAGACGTATTTATGACGTTCTTAACGGCGCCCTGAATTCGAACCATCGGCGGTTGACCATATCTGCCACAGCCCCGGAAGCGTCACAGTTCAGGGTAGTATATTTTTGCCGATAATTGCTGAATGAAGAAAATTCTGTATCAAATTCTTTTTCCATTCTACTGCTTGACATAACAGTTATGTGTAGATGTAAAACTTTCAAATCTACGCTTGTCTGCCATATTTTATTTCATTATTCATACTTATGCCGCCTTTTAGAAACCTCTGTGCAACTCGAAGATGACCATACTCTACTTTTCCTTTTCTTCCCTACTGATGATTGTGTTTCTGATGCGAAGAATGACAACATACCATCCAATACAAGGCAAAAAAAAATGTATCATCCATTTTAACAGCTCATTTGGATAGGTTGGTAATATTTTAGAAGGTATGTTGGTTACGTTTTTTTTATATTAAGTTACTATCACATCTAAGAATCTAGATTCAAAGCATCAGCTTTTGAAAGCATTTCCATTTCGGATAATAATATGCATTTGACAATGTTGCAAATTTGATTTAAGGGAGACATACAGCCCATCCTATTAGTTTTCTGGGAATTTTTTCAACAGATTTAGGACCTGGAGGTTAAGGAAAAGGCCCAAAACCTTTGAAGCTTTTGTGTAGGATATCAAGACCGTAGTCCTAAAGTAAGTAATGACTTATTAGAAAGCATGGTGGCAAGGGTGTCGAGGATTTTATCAAATACTACAAGTCTGATCACTTACACTACTACTAGCTGATCATTTGTAACCCTGGATGTATGATGCCAATCAGGTTGGTCGCCTTAGACATCTATGCAACAAGGCTCATAGGGATGTAGGTTAGAGTGGAATGAATTGACTTATTTTGGGAAGGAGTGCCTATAGTACCATAGCTAAGTGGATAAACCTGTGAAGTACTCAGGTCATCTGCACCGTTCGAACCTGCAATACGTACTTAGGTCACCTGCAGAGTCTGAATCTGTGTACAATAAATACTCTTGCAGCCAATGAAGCATAGGTGGTGGCATGTCTATGCCAGAGCAAGGAGTTTGGACTTTGAAGCTCAGTACTGCAGTAGTTTCCATGAAGCATGAAGGTCAAATCCTTGGTTGGAAGTTCTCAAGCTCTGCAGCATTGATAAGTGGCGAGAAAGACCAGGTTGATGGAAAACATTATTCATGTATATGACATGTGAGGGAGGTAAGTGAAAATACTTTGTTGCTTACCTTAAACAACCTTATCTTTTCACCTACTTGTGGCTGAAATTGGCATCAAATATTTGTAGGTAGATTCCTGTCTGCTTTTGAACCCTTACTATCAGGGAATGAGTTTGACAGTTGATCTAAAGTGTCTAGGTAGTTAGGAGACCTTGTTACAGATGGGTGAGAGTGTCAGAACATGTAAACATGAATAGATGTCTTTGTAATTGTCTAGGTCTATCATATTGAGTGTCTGATATCAAGAATGATTTAGGACTTTAGATAGATACTATCAAACACAGGCACCAGGAGATGACATGAGATAGTTGGGGTTTATGAATCACTAGTTCAGCTTGAGGGGGCTATAACAGTTAAGCACGGTTAGGAGAAGTGTTAGCCACAAGTGGGTAGGCACACTTTTAAGACAGACAATCAACTATAGAGGAGATTGCAGAGGGTTGACTGTAAGACTATTACAACGTTACCAGTGGACATGGTATAGAATCACGAGCACAAAGGGTACAGAGTCATTTAGAACCTTTGAGAGACATTGAATCGATAGATTGGTATAGGATAGGAAAAACACTCAAGACACTGGCATGTGTTATATTTGGACCTCAGAAACCCGTTCCGAGGTTTTTGGGGTCGGAACGTACTGTAGATTCTAGAATGTACTGCCCCAAAACATCTTAAAAAAATCAATAAAAAATGCTTAAAAGAGCTTTCTTTTCTTTCCTTTTCTTTGTCCCATCATTTGTAAGCTCAATTGCAAAACATGATTTTTCTGAATGAGCAATGAATCCATTAGTGAATATTGTGGTCTTATCTTTGTGAGTACTCTTTTTTACTGCATTTTCATCATAAATAAATTTGCAGTTTTGGATTTGTATTGAAATGAGCATTTCTTTTTATAATCCTGGCCACAAGCTATGGCTTCACCATACAACATGAGTGAATCCCCAAATGAGCATCGATTGTGTCTTCTTCAGAGCGATTCATGCAGCCATCGCCATTTTTGCAAAAAGCCAAAACTTACAAAGCAAACGAAGAAAATGATGGAAGATAAAGAAATGCAGATGAGGAATTTATTGTCTTCTTCGTAGCCAGTCATGCATCCATGACAAATGATTGTACTGTATGTGAAAACTTGTGTTGTTCTTGACTCCTACTTGATCTGCAGTGAAACTCATGTTTAGAATAATAAAACCAGCTCACCTCTCACTTTTGTAGTCCAGGGGGGTATAGGCTACATCAGATCTTTTTGCCAATAGTTGCTAACCTGAGAGTGATTTTAGTGAAGGCATGCAAGAGTCACGTGGCTAATGGACAAAAAGTCTGGTAGTTTAAGTTTTGTTGTACCTAAGGATAGGACAAACCATTAGCTAGTAATATTTTTCTTTGCTTAGTGTTTATGGGTATAGAAAGTCATTTTCTACACATATTTTTGTTCTTATAGATTTAGCAAGTCCTTAAGAACTATTACTTTATGATCTTTCTTGGCTAAAAAGAGGGTGGAAAATAGTTGTTTTTCAGGGAAGTACAAAGAATGTGTTTTCTTATCTGTGCCAGCTAAATAATTGGTGGATCCTTTGGGGTTGGAAAATGTATATATTCATATTTATAACTATGTCCATATTTATTTTCATGAGAATGTGTATGTGATAAACTTTGAGGCACTCCTTGTGCAGTCCACTTCATGGAAAAGAGACAATTTTATTAGGGTGAGGCAATGTCCTTATTCGTTAGAAATCATGTATTGTTTGAGTTTCTATGTGCATGATTTTTGTTTTGTTCTTAGAAAATCAAGGTCCGTCAAAAGAACAATAAATGGGTGTATAATTTTACTTTTGAATGAGATGCATTACAAATTAGCTTCCAAGTGAGCCAACACTTTGGAGACTCACAAAGTGAATACAGGATTAGATTAAGCCGCTGATTAGTGCTAATGGTGGGGATTAATTTATTGTACATTTTCTTTTTATCACATCAAAGACCTAGTGCACAATATTTGTTAATTAGCTTGTAAGATTTTTACATGGACATGAAATACCAAAATAGATACCATACTCTATTGGTTGGAAACACAAACTAAAATTCAATAATCTTTTCAGAAAGACCTTCACAATAGTGCAATGTAAATTCCTAAGCTTTTACAAAAGCATAATCAATCTTTTAGAAAATTTGCCTTACATGATTCTTTTGAATGGTATGAATTGTACGATCAAATAGAAAATAAGTCAATCACATTCTCAAAATTGTTTATGGAAAATAAAGTGACAAGTCATAATTGATTTTTTAAAATGATGGAATGGAATGTTCAATATTGTAAGTCCCAATGCTCCTAACACTTTTTTAGCATGTTATGCGATATGCCTTCAAGAAATTTCTCCATATCCATGCAACCTAACAATATCATTTGGTTTGTCTAGAAAGAATTATCAAGGAGTGTCGTTGGTATGCAATACTAAGTGTCAGATTTGGATAATCCATGGTATTGTCCGGGGGCACATCATCTCCCAATACAGAATTGCCACTGACCTTGACAAGATCAAGGTGATTGTCAAAATGACCTTGCAACAATACTATTCATGGGGCATCTACTTATTTATGGGGCACACTAATTATTGTCGATGCTTCATTCTCCTCTTCACACTCTTGGCCAGAACTTTTCATAGGCTCACCGTGCTAGTACTCAAATGGACTCAAGAAGCCCTTGTTGCCTTCTAAAAGATAAAAGACACATTAGTCTCTACACCAATCTTGCTAGCCCCAAATTGGGAACTAGAATTCCATGTTCATATAGATACCTCCAAATATGCAATTCGAAGTAATTAAACACAACCAAGAAAGTGTAAGAAAACAAACCCCATACATTTCATTGTTAGCCAAACTCATAGATGCCGAAATGAACTACAACACCACCTAGCCATGATTTTTAGCTTCAAATAAATTTAGATATTATCTCCTTACAAACACATTTGCTTTTTTTTTTTTTTTTTTGGATTATCAATCTCTGCCATATCTAGTAAACTAGCCTTGCATGACAAGGATGATTACTGGGTGGCTCTTACTACTGCAAGAGTTTGAATTTCAAATAGTGGTGAGAACTAGAAAATAATATTACCTAGTTGATCATCTGTCACCACCAAGAAGGAAGAAGTGGGAGTTGATGATGAGCTACCCGACCCCAAATCCTTTATGTAGATGTTGTACTCAAATGGGCAAAAGATATTGTTAAATATCAGACCTAGAGAAAATCTAACCTTGACCTATCCCCCTTGGAGCAGCGTAAATTTATCTTCATAGTGGCATACTACCGTAAGTGGAAGTCACTTTATGAATGAAATAGTCACTCACCTCTTTACCTCCTATCTAGTTGCTCATTAGAACTCCCTACTATCCACAATGCAATGGCCAGTGGTGGAATCATCTAACAAAATTTTATGAACAATTATTACAAAGATGGGCAAGGCCACTCACACGAATTGGGAACACAAACTCCATGCAGCATTATATTAAGTCATTGTGGGGCAAATCCCCTTCCAGCTAATGTATTGTCAGGAAGCAATCATGCTAGTCAAGTTTGTTATATCCAATCTCAAATTAGTTGTGGATCATAGGCTAGATGAAGATCAATTAGTGCACAAACGATTTAATAATGTCATGGAGCTCCATGAATCAAAATTCTTGTCTATACAGTTTATGTTGGTCAAGAAGAATAGGAGAAAGACATGGCATGATTGCCACTTGCAGAAGAAATATTTGGCAAAAGGAGATCTATGCTTGTTATATAACGTTGAGGCTTATAAAGGCAAGCTAAAGATTTAGCAAGGGCCTTATTGAGTAGTCGAGGTACGACTTAATGGAACAGTCAAATTAGAATACCTAGATGGATCTCCATATGCAACCTTGGTCAATGGAAGTCGTTTACAAAGATATTACACACTCTACCATAAACTTATATCAGAGTTTCTGATATTATCAGATACTTACTAATTTGCCATATTATGAATATTGTGTATATGGTAATTTTGTACATAGACCATAGTCCATACCATTTCTATGATCCTTTCAGTAAACCTATAGATCTATATATCCCCCTTTGTATAATGAATTGAGTAGATTTTCTAAGGCACTGGCATTTGGCAAATCTTCATGAGAGTTGATGTAATTCTTGAAAAGTTATACAAGTGTAAGTAAAATTAACAATTTTTCTTCAGGTGAATATTGTCGTTGTCTACTTTCCCATAGCAGATGCACTGGTCCATCGTAGCTCAAATATATCGTATGACTCTTATGAGAGCCTTCCAATGAGTGATGTTAGGATTAGCTATGAATTGGCTCAGTGAGCTGACTACAAAAACGACGTCAGGTCTTGTACAGACCATTGCAGACATGAGAGAGTTGAGTATTGATTGATACTCTCACATTTGCTCCTTTTCCTGCCTTGTCTGAGGACATTGGTCCTTTGACAGTTGTAGACCTGGATCCCTTGGTGAGTGATCTTCTTTACAATTAATCAGATTATATCCGATAAGAGTATTATGAAGATACCTCTGTTGAGTAATGTAGATCAACTGTCTCTCTCTGTCTCGATGAATTTGAATTCCAAGACAATAGTGAGCCTCACCCAGATCGGTCATGTCGAATTTGGAAGACATCTATTTAGCATCCTTAACCTGATTGAGATTGTTGCTGAAAAACAATGTATCGTCGACATACAAGGTAATGATAATGAAGAAATGATGCACTGACTTGAAATAAACGTTGGAATGGGTAGTGCTTGGTTTGAAGCCATGTTGGATGAGAAATGTGTTGATCTTCTGAAACCAAGCTCTTGTTGATTGTTTCAAGCCATAAAGTGCCTTGTGGAATTTACAGACATGATTATTCATACCTTCAAGAACGTATCCCTTGGGTTGTATCATGTAAATATCTTCTTCTATAACTCCATTCAGATCAGCTATCTGTACATCAAGTTGATGTACTTCGAGGTCGGCCACAACAACAAAAGATAAGAGGACTTGGATCGACTATTGGACTGAAGGTCTCATTGTAGTCGATGTCTGGGATCTGAGAAAATCCTCTGGCTACTAGTCGAGCCTTTCTTTAGTCAATACTCCTGCCAACTTTGTATTTGATCTTGAAGACCTGTTTGCAATCGATAAGATTGCTGCTGGTAGGTAGTTCGCATGGTTGGTTCTTGATCAGAGGGAAATACTCTCTATCTATAGCTTCTCTCTAGAGATCAGAGTCTGATTGGCTAAGTGCCTCTTCGAATCGGTTCCTACATTAAAAGACAGACATACTCATGAATAGCTCGTGGGTTGTGTGCGCACTCGGTTTGATCTTCTTGGAGGTCGCGTTGGCTGATGATCCATTCCTTGATCGGGTTGTTGTTGAATAATAATAATATCTTCCTCTAACTTGTTGTCGAGTAGTTGCTCGACTATCGGCATGATGGAGCATGAGGCTTGAATTTTCGTGTCGATGGTAGGTGTTGAATGTTTGCATGGAACTTTACCTTTGTCTTTGATGTCGATGAACTGATCCTCGATAAAGATTGTATCCCTACTGAATAAAATCTACTAGGTATCGAGGTCGTACAATTTATAGGTATTGTCGGATGAAGTGTAGCCGATCAGAATGGTCTTTAGACTTTGGAAGCCCAATTTCTTCCTTGTTTCCTTCCGGATTTGCACGTGGGCGATGCAACCAAATACTCGTAGGTTCTTCAATGAAGGTTTAGATCCTATCCAAACCGAATGGGATATTTTGTATGAGAGGGTCTTAGTCGAATATATTTTTTAGATGTAAGTTGTAGTAAAAACAACTTCAGCCCAGAAGCTCTTTGGCAATGATGTGTGTGCCAACATGCATTTGGCTGACTCGACCATGGTACGATTCTTCCTCTTGGCTAAGCCGTTTGACTAAGGCGAATAGGGAGTGATAAACTGATGTTCAATGTCTTGGCTCTAGCAGTAGTCCTTGAATTTAATAGAGATGTATTCTCCACCATTGTCAGACCTCAGGGCTTTGATCTTTTTACTAGTTTATTTCTTTGCACGCTCCTTGAAGATTCTGAAGCAATTAAACGCTTATGATATCTTCTTGATGAAGTACGCCATCGTCCTTCTAGAAACTCCATAATAAAAATAATGAAGTACTTTGCATCATTTAATGAAGGATTCTACATTGGGCCACAAATGTCTGTATGTACAATATCTAACAATCCTCTAGAAAAATGCTGATGGCTTGATCTAAAAGGTTTCCTAGCTTGTTTACTAACTAAGCAGTCTTGACAGATAGGTAATTCAATTTTTCGATTTTTCTATCTAGATAGTTGAGATAAAAAACAATGGATTGCTTGGACATGTGCTGTACAGAAGAATGATTTAAATGACCAAGTCTATAATGCCAAAGCAGACTTTTATTGATATGTATAGAAGTATTTAGAGACTGATTGGAGGCAGAAAAGCAATGACTAAGTTCATACAAGTATCCATGCCTCTTTCCGAGTGCTAGGATCTTGTCTGTCCTATCGACTACTTTGCATTGGTCCTTTTCGAATTCTACTTTGTGTCTTAAATTTGTAATTTTGCTTACCGAGAGCAAATTTGTAGAAAGATTTGGTACATGAAGAACACTTGAAAGTAGTTTGGATTGATCATTTTCAAAGCTTAATCTTATTGTACTTTCACCTTTGATAGCTTGTGTGCTATTGTCACCCAGGTGAATGACCTTTTGGTATTGTAAGGCGTATAGGATTCAAAACAGCCGATATGGCTGGTCATATGTTTGAGTGGCTCCAGAATCAAGAAATCAGGAGCTGTCGTTTGATGCTTCATGATGGCTAGTCATGAATGCATCATGATGCGCTTCTTGATTCGACTGAGATGCTTCTGTAGCTGCATTTGCCATTTGATTCAATTGTCCTTTTTTGTGATTCTTGGCTTGTAGGATACGACAATCCTAAATCTCATGGTTGGTTTGTTTGCAGTATCTGCAGAACAGTTTCTTTTTTTTGTTGGCGGCTTTGATGCTCCTGACGACTTTGTGTTAGCTTCTGATTCAGCTTCTGTGGCTTTGAGCCTCTCTTCTTCTACTTGTTCGAATTATTGTTGGTGTACAAACGTGAGAGTCGACAATAGAGGAACTAGAAGGTTCGTTCCTTCTTGTCTCTTTCTGTAGCAACATCGTAATGACTTGCGATAGAGTCAATTTTGGGTGTGTGGTGATCATCATCACCTAGTTATCATATGATATTGGCAAGCTTGAAAATAGTGTCATTACTTCGTCTTGATCGTTTATGACAGATCCAACAGCAACCATTTGCTGTAGTGGGTTTTTGAACTGGTTAATGTGATTCTGCAATGAGGGAGAAGAATTTTCTCCTGAGATGTAACTTGAAAGCTATATCGTGCACTTCGTTCAGGGTGTTCAAGCTGTCTCAGACTTCCTTGGAGGTCTGAGCTTTAGACACATGGATGATTTGTGTGTCTGTGAGGATGATTAGCGCGAAAGTCTTTCCATCATTCAGCTTCTATCGAGAGATTGTAGCGTCATCTACTTTGGGTCTTGCCTTTGCACCTATGACAACATCATATAACTCCTTAGCCATTAGCACAATTTTCATCTTAAATTTCCACAGATGGTAATTGGCTCCATCAAGTTTGTCCACAATGAGACTGACCTTTCCTTATATCTATGTGGAAGTTAGTCTAAGTGATAGTGATAACTATTAATGACTTAAGAATGAAAATCTAATGCAACTTACAAAACAAGAAAACAATTGTTCTATCAGACGATAGAACCAGGTTCTGTGGGAAGCTTATCCAGCTATAATGATAGCTCTGATACCATGTTGGAGAATGATAGAATAATGAATTGGGATCCGCGGATCGGACGGACCGGTCGAACAATCGGATTTGAACTATTCTACTATTGCGCGAAGGCAATGGTCGACTAATTCCCTCTGGTGCGTGCACTACTACTATAGTAGGCAAACACAAAACAAAGTTTGATTGTGGAAGTAGAAGAGCAGACAGTCAGACAAAACAATTAGAGAGTCACATAGAAAGCGTAGAGCGTGCAACACTGATAAAAAATCTGAATGCAAAACCAGATAGTAATTTATTCAGATTGAACGTATATAAATACAAGTGAGATGATGCTGGTGAGCACAAATCAATAGCAGACGAAACCGCGCGCTCACAAAGCTAACTACGATTTGTAATAGCTATGAGCTTATACTGACAATCAGTCTCCAAGAACAAAATCAATGCTTGATAGCATCTACTAAGTTTGTCTCTGATAAGTTGGCGTCTTGGCGACTATGGGCATTCGAGCGTATGTAGAATCAGCTTACATTGGCATTAACATGTATTTTGATCCATACATTAATTGATTACAATGATTAACTATATACAATTTACATTTGTGCAGATGTATGTACAAGAAGGTGGCATGAAGCCGTTAGTGCCGTCTGGAATAGATCGTGGTTGGTGCTGTCATTCTCCAAGTAGTTGCACAGTACATGAAGTGTGTGTGAGAAGGCTTTGACTATTTAGAGTCGAGCATGTCGCTACTGATAGTAGTCAATGGAATCAAGATGGCCTTCAACGATAGTCGATTGAATCGATAAGTCAAACTCCTCAATAAGCTAGACAAGTTGGGTTTCCTCGATAAGTTGGAGTAGTCCGACAAGTCAGGTGACTTCAACAAGTCGGACTACCACTCTCTTGTCTGCCTTCTTTAATAGAGTACTTTTCCAGATTGTGCGCCAATGCATGTAAAATTGCAGCAATATGAATGGAACTAGATTAACAACAGATTTAGGAGTAGAAGAAATAAATCCAACATGATTGGAATGCCAAAAACATCGACAATACCGGGGTTCATTTAGATGAGCACAAAAATGCCAAAAAAAAGAAAAAACAAACCAAATCAGCCAACACAGGACCTGCTAGTGGCTCATCAGATGTATATTAATGCAGGTATTCGACTTCTCAATATGATATTGTAATGACAGTCAAAACACTCTAGCAGATGCTTTGAGTTGTTTACCAGTTATTAATCAGTTAAGCTTTCTTGATATACAACCGGGATTATTTCAATCTCTCCAAAGACTTTTTGAGTCCGACTCGTTTTTTGGAAAGTAATGACAACAGGTACTTTCTGGGTCGATTCGGGTAAGCATGATTCCTCGAATTAGGAAAAATTTGAAATTTATTTTGCTATACGGAATGGGGTCTTGTTTCGAAAGATCAAGGTAATTACACAATTAGGGCCCAAATCCTGCACGAGTGTCATGATAGTCCATGTGTAGGACATCCGGGTATACAAAGAACACTTGACTTAGTTAGGCGACACTTTTGGTGGCTTAAGATGAAATTTGAGTACCTGTTCATGATATGGGAAAAATCGGCCATTGGTTATTTGAAGGGTATTTTGGAAAATTTTGAGATTTAGTTCGGACCCATTAATGGTATCTCATAATTTAAAAAATCAAGAAACCTTTAAAGCTATTTTTTTAGACGGTAATATGAAGTTTTTGGTGGATGGGTGCTTGCTTGAGTCCATAAAGACTTTTGAAGAGCAAACACACTTTGGACTCATCCTTGATGAATCTTTGAGGTTGTTCTATATAGATCTCCTCCTCAAGATAACTATTTAGAAAAGCATTGGATACATCTAATTGGAACACCTTCCACTTGAAAAAACAAGCAAGAGAAATAAGAATTCTTATTGTCACCATCTTGGCAATGGGTGCAAAGGTCTCCTCATAATCAAGACCATGGATTTGAGCAAATCCTTTGGCACATAATCTTGTTTGCCTTTGTCATCATATGAGAACCTCTTAGGTTCGGAACTATCTCTCATGGATCTTCTTGGTGAGAAAATCCGAGGAGAGTCTTCTTCAAAACTCGACCCCATCACATCATGATTGTCTTCAAGATCAATAATTGATGATGCATCCATAGATTTCTTGATCTCGGCCTCTTCAAAAGATGAGTGTTGATCTTCATGAAAGACAACATCTCTACTTTCAATAACTTGAGAAGTAGAGAGTATAAAGACTCTATAGGCCTTCTTGGTGGATGAGTATCCAACCATGATCCCTTTGCATGCACTAGGATCTTCCTTCTTCCTTGTTTCCAAGGGAATATGGACAAAGCATAAGCATCCAAAAACTCTAAGGTGATCAACCTTAGGCTTCTTCAAAAATAAAATTTCATATGGTGACTTTCCTCCAAGAGCTATATGTGGGAGCCTATTGCAAAGATAATTTGCACAATTAATGGCTTCTCCTCAAAAATCTTTGGGCAAAGATGCCTCAATTCTCATAGATTTTGCACATTCACATAGAGATCTATTCTTTCTCTCGGCCACTCCATTTTGAGATGGAGTGTAGGCACAAGAAAACTCGCTTTTAATGCCTTCAAGCTCACAAAAATCTTGAAATTTATTGGAGATATATTCGCCACCTCCATCACTTCAAAGAGCTTTAATCTTGAATAAGAATTGCTTTTCTACATAGGCTTTGAAAATAAGGAAATGATCAAACACCATAGATTTAGAAGCAAGAAGATATATCCAAGTGAATCTTGTGTAATCATCAATGAAAGTAACAAAACAAGTGGCTCCTCCCTTGCTTGTAGTTGATGAGAAATGCACATCCGAGAAAGGATGCTTGCTTTTGATAGAAGATTTTGTAAATGGCTTTTTGTGAGATTTAGCAATAGCGCAAGCCTCACAAGGCTTGATCTTCTTGGAGAGTGACTTTGGCAAGCCAATAGCTTTGGCTTCTTTGATCATAGAGAGCATGGATTTGTAGTTGGGATGTCCCAACCTCCTATGTCATAATTCCTCCATAGAGAGCTTGTTCACAAGAGCAACATTACAAGCATTCACATACTCATTTGGATCTAGTTTATAGATGCCACCAAATCTAGATCCTAATGCAAGTATCTCATCATTCTTCTTGATAGTGCAAGTATCAACATTGAATTTTACATCAAGACCATTATCAAGCAATTGGCCAACACTAATAAGATTCTTGGTAAGCTTAGGTACATAAAGAACTTTAGAGAGAGAAAGAACTTTAGAGGATGCAAGCTTCAAGGGAATGTTCCCTATGCCTTCAATAGGACACTCACAATCATTTGCAGTGTATATTGATTTCTTGACTCCATCATAAGGTGCAATAGAAGAGAAAGAGTCCTTGGAGCTACACATATGTGAAGAGGCTCCACTATCAATATACCATAGGCCGTCCTTCTTGAAAGGAGTAGATGAAAAACTAAAGACCATAAGAGATCCCTCTCCATCACTTGCAATAGTGTCTTCCTTCTCATTGGTAATGTTGGCTTGCTTGAGTTGATTCTTCTTCTTGAAGCAATTGGTGGTATAATGACCTTTCTTGCCACAATAAAAGCATTTGATCTTCTTCTTCTTGAGCTTGGATGATGAAGCATTAGAGGAATCATTTTCCTCCTCATCTTTGTCTTTGGATTTGACTTTGTCCTTGTTTGAGGATTGTTGATGTTGGTTCTTGCTCCTCCCTTTGTGCTTATCCTTGGCAAAGAGAGCTTTGCCATCATTATGAGTGAGAGAAAGCTTGTCCATCCTCAAGAGCTTGTACTCTTGTCTTGATTCTTTCGAAATTAGCACACTTTGGAGAGCCTCCAAACTTGGTAGCTCCTCCTTAATGGCATAGGATTGGACAAGGTTATCAAATTCACTTCTCAAGCCATTGAGAATGACTTGAACTAGCTCATTTTGATTGATGGAATCACCAATACAAGCAAGTTCTCTATGAATATCTATTACTCTCAAAACATAACTAGATGCACTCTCGTCACTCTTTTGGCTACTTTGAAAGATTTGATTTCTAAGAGTGAGAAGCCTAGAGGTATTCTTAGCCTCATAGATACCCTTGAGACAATCCCAAGCTTCTTTGGCTGTTGTACAAGTACCTATCTCCCTCAATATCTCATTAGAGACATTCATCTTAATGTAGTGGAGAGCCATCCTAGCTCTCTTTTTGTATTTTTGAACCTCTTGAAGAACTTGTGGTTCTTCTTCAAGGCCAAGAACTATGTCCATCACATCTTGAAGGATAAAGATGGACTCCATCCTCATTTTCCATATTGAATAGTTTGAAGTGGTCAATCTTTCACTTGGTTCCAACAAGGATGAACCCATTGAAGACATTTGAAGTGAAGAAAACTCAAATGATGAACAATAAATGTTGCTACACACTCTCAATAGGATCCAATAATAGAGTACTATCTCCTCCTATGAAAGATCTTGCAACTATTTGTGAATTGATTCTTACTAGCTACACAAATATCTCTAACACAAGATCTATTTCACATCAAATGATGGAGTATAGGCAAAGTTAGGATCAAACACTCTTAGCACGTGTGAAGTACTCTAAGTAACCAAATTTGACTCAAATACAATGATATTGCATGAAACAAAATGGCTAAGATCTCAAAACAGTGCCTAGATCACATATAGATGAGATTGGCAAGCATACAACTGTGATTTTGGATCAACCAAGCAATGTCTTGACCAAACCAAATGTGTCCACCCAGGTCTAGGTGCCGTACCTAACCCTCTTCAAAGCTTATAACTTTTGTTTGATCACTAAGACAAAAGCACTCAATCTTTGAATCAAATCACACAAGAAATCAGATCCACTCTCCTATTGGACTCATCAAATACCAATGACTCTTTCTTTTGAAAGTTGAAATGGATATGACAAGATTTGACACCTAGATTTTCCTTTTCACTTGACTAGTTCTCTCAATACTTGAGATTCTTGAACAAAAGATGAATTTTGTTTCAAATACATGAAAATCAAACTTAATCACTTCTTTTGGACTCACTCTTGACCCAAATAATCTCACACTTGAGATTTAGAATGAATTTGATTTGATTTGACAACAAACTATACCACTAATTTTTCACAAAGCTTAAAAAATTAGACACCTAGAGATTTACAAAGATCTCAACCATGCATGAATACTCAAATATGGATTCCTCCTCATTCTAGACATCCAATGAGATCTCAAATTGACCCTCACACTCTCACAAAGAAAGTTGAATAGAACTAATTTGAGTTTCATACATACTATGTCAATTTTTGCTCAATAAATTGATTCAATCACCCCTATTGGATTCCACCAATTACTCTACCTCTTAAGACTTGGAATGAAATTCAAAATCAAAGTGGTGATTTTTATCAAAAAGATATTGTGCTTCAAAGAGCTAATGCCACTTAGAAAGATTTGATCACCTAGGAAGAGACAAACTCTCCACCAATAACAACACATAATGAGCTTCTAGATCTTGCCCTCTACAAAGGAAGGAACTCTTAGAAAATTGGATCTCTCTCTACACATTTGTCATATAAACCTTAATGACTCTTTTCAAACCTTACAATCACTCAAACAAATTGAGTAGGGTTGAACGATGTGACTTGGATCTCAATCTCTTTTCTAGAACTCTCAATTTAAGCCAATCTATGTCAAATTCTACAAAAGATTTGCATAGATGCTCTATATGCACTAGAAACTCTCAAAGGTTTCACTTGGAGGACAGATCCAAAGATGTTTTCTAGCAGATTGATGCTTCTAAACTTGACCCTATCACTCTTGAACAAATCTAGAGTGATGGTACAATGGATTTCAACCTCTCACCTTGCATATCACTCCTTAATCTATGATTTTTAGCAAAATCTCTCTCAACTTCAACATGCACTCAAAAAATCAGAGATAATCAATTAATGCACCTAATTCAAGCTTCAAAATTAATTTCTTGGCTGATCTAATCCAAGAACTAATCAGTAGATTAGATTCTCTATAGAAAATGCTTGATTTTGCACCAAAAATCTCTCAAATTGGGTGTGTGAGTCAAATTGTACAAATTTTTGAATTTTCTCAGCCAAAACCGGAGCTGTACGGACTCACACGTGTGAAAAGGGTTTCTATAGCCCACAACAAGTTCTGGTCCAAAATTTTTGAGAATATTTATCAAATCCAACTCGCTACCCAAAATTTGACTAGTTTCCAAAAAACTGCTAATTTTGGCTTTGATTTGGATTAACCCTATCAATTTCAACAAAACCTCTTGTACTAGGCTCTGATACCATGTGAAAAAAGTACAAAAAGGACCAAGAGTGGATCCTAATCTGATCCTCAAGAGGGATTGGCTGTCAGATTACTTGATCTATCAATCTACTTGAGATTGAGATCAATCTAGATCAATTCTAGACACAAAATCCTAACAAGAACAATAATTAATTGAAGGTAGGTGTACTTTTTGGTTTCACACGTGTGAAACACTGTCTGAGTACGAACTTCAACCTGAAAATCAAGTACACATTGATAGAATCTCAAAACAATCAAAACAAATGTAGACAAATGGAGAGAATCGCTCAAAATTGCTCCCAAAACCAAGATTGGTGTCTCACAATGATTATGGCCAAATGTGGCTCTATATATACAATAAGTGGGAGCTCATGGTACTAATCATTCCTCTGATTCCACACGTGTGAAGGTGCTTTGTCATATGATGATTCATCATGCAAAACTGACACTTGGACAAAACCTTCTATTTTGAGCATTTTTGGTCTATTTTTCTTCTATATGGAGATCTACTTGGAAATCTTCTAGAAGTCAAAATTTGCCTACTTCAGCTTATTCCACACATGTGAGCTGTCCTCTACACATGTGATATGACACCTAACCAAAGAATGTGGCTCATGCAATCAATAGATTGATGCCATGTGTCATATGCCTAGAAAACTAGTTTTTGGCCTTTTTAGCCACTAGAACTTGAATTAAATCATATGTACAACCTATATGATTATGGTACATGACAAGTACACTGTTTTCACATGTGGGAACAGGCTCCACACATGTGTGTTTATCTATATACAAGATTTTTGGCCTCTACCAAGCTTATTTTTGCATTTTTACATCTCTAGAGAAACATCATTTGTCTGGAAGGTCCTCCTCCATTGCTTTCAGGAGGTCTATAATTGACAGGGCCAGGGATGTGGTTTTTGGTGTTCAATGCCTCTCTTTGACTCCAACATCTATCTTCTAGATGTCCCGTTTTCTTGCAATATGCAAAAACCATATTCGGACAGTTTTTATTGAGGTGGTTGCCTTGACAATGTCGGCATACTAGTGGTGGGAGCATATTCGTGTTACGTCTTTGTCCAATCATATTCTGCTGTCGTTTAAAAAAATTCATGTCTAAAGCTAGGGTAGAAATATTCTCGTTCATCACATTCATGTATCCTTTCAACATGGCTTTTACATCGTCAATTCTGAATTAGATCTAGTGCTCTCATATCCCCTCTCCACAGGCACATTTCTAGCGGTCGTGGCTTGGATTTGCATTCCCTTAGAGTTTCTTTGTTGGTTCCTGGAAAAATCATTTCTACTCTGAACTGGTTGATATGGTTCTACAGTTTGTATTGGTACTGGCATATTGGTGTTATAAGAACTTCTTCCTGCAATTGGATTTGCTTCCCACAAATCGCTCCTAAGGTTCAAACTATTTACGGCTTGTGATATTTTAGATGCTTGGGCAATGGCTATCTGTGCATTTTTCGCTACTATCGCTTTTGCTACTGCTTTATCTGTCGACTGGGGATTTCTCTGTCTTACTATCAGCTGTAGGTCATTCTTTAATCTTCGCAAGAAGAAAGTCAGTAGTAATTGTGGCAGTAGTGCTACAGTGGCTCCTACTTGCCTCGAAAGTTCAGTCAGTCTTCTCAAATACTGTCTAACTTCTTCTCCTTCTCCTTGTTGAAGGGATATCAAAGTAAACAACAAACCATCGGTAGTTCTATGTTGGGCAAATTCAGTCAGGAATAATCTGTGAAAGGTCTCTATGTCTTCGATGGATTCTCCGGATAGATTGTAGTACCATTTCCTCACAGTTCCCGTCAATGTAATCGTAAAGTACATCATGACATGGTGTGGATTTGTTATGCGGTTTATCAGACAAGTGGTCCAGAATGCATTGATGTGATCTTCTGCACTCTCTAAGGGGCTCCATGAAACTTAGAGGTTGTGCTTTTCAACTTCGGTAAAGGTTCTATATCAGCAGGAATTACTATAGGCTCAGTAACTCGAACAGCCATAGCATTCAGCTGTAAACTCTCGACAATGATAATGATATCAAGTATTCGAAATATATCTCTTTTTGGAGTGATCTCACAGGACTCAAATGATTTCGTTGGACTAGGCATTGTTTTAGTTTCTGATGGACTTTCACTGCTAGTACGTTTTTGGGATCGGGACAGTGTCTTGGATATGCTTCTAGTGATATCAAAGTTCTGCTTTTGAGGGAATATTTTGGTGAGAGTGTCACCTTGTCAACTCGTCGTCGTAATGGAAGACCTATGTTGGTAGTTCTAGAAAAGTCTAGTGATCATTTATCATGAAGGGTTCTACTCAAGCCATACAATACTAAGACCTCATGGATATCAGTAGTAAGTGTTTTGTACGATGAAAAAGTCATAAGGATCGATTACAGTTGAAGCATTGGTAATCCACACAATCATACTTATCCCTAGTTCATATCAGAAGGTTGCATCCAATAAGATTCATGTCAGGTTCACCAATGTTAGGAATTTTTCTGACAGGAATAGGTTCCACTTGAAAGCCCCAGCGAGGAAAAGGGCCCACACTGCCCTTATGCGAATGACTAGGGCCAATTACCGCTTCCAACCCTGGGGCTCATCCTAGTCACCCCGTACTCCCCAATCAATGAGAGTTTTCAGGCTCTCAGAAGTATGATTGCAGGGAGAGGTTGCTATCTTTACTTGGTTTCTAGGTACAGACTTTGGTTCCTAGATCGTCCTTACTTGCATACGAGGGCTAGTAACAGAATCATTAGAAAGATTTTCACTGGGAGTTTCTAGAATCAATTCAAGGTTTGAAACCATGCTCTTCTAGGATCGTTCACTAGATTTTCACTATCACTGTTAGATGCTACAGATGAATGTACTGGTGGCTCAAATATTGGGGTTTGTGTAAGGGATTGTGTTATTTCTGCGTATCGACTGGAGGTGGCATCTGTCAAGTGCCAATACCCGTCAATCACAAGCTCGTATACCTCTAGATAGCTATGTTCTCCACAGTGCTGAACCCTAATCAAACTGTCACCAGGCAATAGGTTATGATGGAATTTTGGGGTGTAGACGTGGTATCGTAATATTCCTCTTCTATACATTTGGCAAACATCGCCGAGTGATGGCAGAAGTTGATACTCAACTGTACTCATATGTAACTGTCCATTTTTGTTTTCTGTGATTTTTATTTACATAGTATTACCCTTAGTGACTACCCCTAACCTCATGTGTTTGGCATCATGCTGCCTAGAGTGGTTTTGCGTGACTAGGGTGTGATTTATAGGTCCTCGTTTGATGAATATTCTTTTCTTTAGGGCCTATATAAGATTCGCTTGTTAATTCTGTGTTCCGTGTTTGTAGGGTGCAAGTTATACATACCGCTCTACTTGATGAGTGGTAGTATTTCGCCACCCGTCAGGTCTAGGTATTTCACTAGACATTTCCGACAGTGGGTGTGACTAGTGAGACTTAACCAAAGCGGCATATTTTGGCCATGTTTGGTGGACTACCCACTCTTGTGTTTCAAAGAGGTCGGGCCCAGTTTTTAAGTTAGAAACTTTATATAACAGACTAAGGACGTGCTTGCTTAATAATACTTTTCATAACAACCATCAATAACACATGAGAATTGAGTAGTATTAACTGACGGTTTCTTCAAAATCATGTCAAGTACAATGATACCAGTGATATAGATAGCATGCAAAGAATATTACGATAAACATGCATATTATCACGTTCTACATATTTTGGCAAAACTACACATTTGTTAATTCAAGTGAATATGAAATAACAAGTGCGTGTTTCTAAAGACCCATACCAACTATGATAGTTAGGTTGTCGTCATCACAATTTTTTTGTAGTTAACAACCCTTCATGCATCCCTTTACATCCCTTCATCCTTTAGTCTAACCCGTTAACAATGCTTCATCATGCATAATTGAAAGCATGCACACGTAACATCGTAAGCATTCCATTGAGATTACATTCATCATACAAATAGCAATTTTGAGAAGAAGCATAGATAGCAATTTTGAGAAGAAGCATTACCTGAAGTGTGATTGAGAAAAACCAGCTTTAGCAAGAGATGCCTAGTCATGAATGCACTTTCCATTGGTAGTTTGTGTTACTTTCACTGATTGACATTATGTTGGTATGCACCCTCAGACAGGTAGGTAGAAAGTTGTCTGACAAAAGTCAATAGCATTGGAGGAAATATCATAGGAACTAATAGCGATGGTATCTGTAGCAACCCGCAATTAGCTCATTGGCAAATCTGATATAGGCTTGAAAAGTTGTAAACAATCCTCATTTAGATTGTGCAGGGTCGCAGGCAGTAGTAGTAAACCCATTTTCATCAGTTAGATACTCAAATGCTGACCATTCATCCTTGAAGTGCGATTCTCCATCATCCATTCTTAAAAGCATCTTCACTAATAATGGTGTATCATCTGATCTCCACAATTGCTAGTAATGATTCTGTTGACAACGATGTGATATCAGAGGCAATGATGAGTACAATTAGCTCTGGATCGCCAGCGATGGTCAACCAGCTAGGAACATTGATGAACAGTTCTGCTCAAACTGTCTGTAAGGATATGTGTGGATCAGTGCTTCGAATGATCCTGATCCATTTATCAACTTTTGCTTAAAAACTTCATGAGTAATGCACTAAAAGCAATGATCCGGTCCAGAAAAATAGATAGCAACAGTCAGAGCCATGCTACTCATCATCTCTTGTTCGAATATTTATTGGGAGTCCGCAGCAGAGACCGATCTTCACAGTCAATGGGTACGTTGAAAGACAACTCTTTATCTCTGTGATGCAGCAACATTATCCATAAAGTCTCAAAGAAATAGCTCTTGGCTCAACGATGGATGAGTTTGATAGTCTAGAGACTGAGCAACACTGATGGATAAGTTACTGTGGACGCAACGATGGTAACAACCCAACTCTCTATTCACTTATGGAACCCAACATGTGAATTTAAGTACATTTGTCACATCTCATGCATGCATCTCTAACTACTTTTGCCAAGTGTCCTAGTTCTAACTAGAATTGTACAAATTATCATGCATGTGTCCATTTCACTTTGTGCATGCTTTGCATGTCACTATGGATCACTTACAATTAATGCATGTGAAATGCCACGAGTTTCTACAAGCATATTTTTGCTATTTCTAAGTCTACAATCTATATGCAAGTTGTAATCATCCAACTAGATATGACATATCCACATAGCTCGAGTTCTATCCAGGCCAAAATTGGCATTTACGTTTATGAAAACAACATACTTGCATAGTACAATATTTGTAGCAAGCCTAAAGTCAAGATGGATTAATTTTCAATTTCAACAAAAACATCTCTTGTACACATGTTAGTAGGTGATTAGGCCAAAAGTAGCTTTCACTTAGCTTGAGGTAGTGTAGGACTTTGACATTTGGCTTGATGATAGAAGGCTAGTGGCATGTCTTTTGATGTTGTAATGTTGTCATGTGACCAATCACAAGACAAAGATGCATTATAAATGGTCCAATCAATGTAGGAGATGACAACTCAATGGACCAATCAAATTTAGAGGTGCTATGTAAGAGATCCAATCATTTTACTTGCTTACTACTCCTCTTGGATCTCAAACCACTATATAGAGGAGCTCTCTCTTTGTACATATAATTAAGTTGAGAGTTAATGCAATTTTGGTTCACATACATATTTTGGTCTATTCTCTCTCTAGCCGAGAATTGAGTTCTCTCCATTTTTTGGAACTTAGGTTAGAATTGGCTACTGTAAACAAGTGCAAACTCGAGTTTGTAAAACATGTTTCATTTTCATTTATAATCCAAGCAGGTTCGCCCTCTTATGGAATGGATGTGGAATGTCCTTGATCTCTATCTCTTTTCCTCCATCTCTCATGCTTTCTTTGTGGTTGCTAATAATTGGATTTGATTATTGTTGGATTTGCTAATTTTTATGCTTTTTGTGAGAGAGAAAGGGAGAGAGAGAAGGGTAAGCTTTCATTATTGTGGATTGTAGTGTTACTAGTTGTAGGGTTAAATGCTAGTGTTAATGGATCTTAGTGTTAATTTGTGGATCATCAATGCATGCTGGATTTTGATCTATGCTATTGCTCACATGGGATCGAACCTCCGCGTGACATCTAACCACGTCTCCTTGATGCTTGTGTGCTTGGATCTTGGGTTGAGGCTAGGGTAGGAAATAGCCCCACAACAATAGCTTTTGTTGTAGATGAGATCTTGCCTTGAATGAAAGCTTGATAGATAGCCCTTTAAAATCCGATTTGATCTATCGTAGATGCATCTTGTGCAACCTCACATGCATGGAGGTAGTTTTAGATCTTTGTATGGCCCTTGATGCTTGTGTGCTTGGATCTTGGGTTGAGGCTAGGGTAGGAAATAGACCCACAACAATAACTTTTGTTGTAGATGAGCTCTTGCCTTGATACAAAGCTTGATAGATATCCCTTGAAAATCTGATTTGATCTATCATAGATGCATCTTGTGCAACCTCACATGCATGGAGGTAGTTTTAGATCTTTGTATGGCCTTCAAACCTCAATTTTTGACATGGTATCAGAGCCTAGGTACATTCATGCATGAAGTTTGATCTGCATGAAGTTTGATCTCCATGAAGCAAGATCTTGAGTGAAAATTCTAGGTTTGAAAGTGCTCTTGTATCCCAACTGTTTTCTAGCTTCAAATTGGCTAATGATTGCTTCTTTTGAGCGATTTCTTGGATCATATGTGAGACTTTAATGTAGAGTACAAGCCACGTGTGAGTTGCATCCACTTTGGAATTTTGTAGCAAACTCCTCTTTGATCCATTTAGCCCAAGTAGTTGGAAAGAGCATCAACTGTAGATTGAGAAGACCAAGCCCTCAAGGGTTGTTGGTGCATCTTGTTCATGTATGTATCCAATGTTTGAGGATAGGTAGGTGTGTCCACCTGGTGTTTTTTGGATCTTTATGGTTTAGTGCCCTTGATCTTGAGTGTTATGTCCAAAATTGAAAGGTTCTCTCAATTCTAGTCAAGTGACAAGGATCTAGGACATTGTTTGCAATCAAATCCATTACAGATCTAAAGAGTTAGAGTCATTGGTCTTTTTGGATTCCAATAGGGGTGATTGGATCTGAATTTGGTGTGGTTTGGTGCAATTTTTTGTGCTTTGATTTTGGTGATCAAGGCAAGGCCTAATTTCCGATTGACTAGGTTTTGGTGTGATGTGATTCCTATTTCTGTGATCTAGATCTTTCTAGATTTTTGATGTGTCCAAATCTAGTGTTTTGAGGATCACAAAGTAATTCTTGGATTCTTTTCACATGTGTGTACTTTGTGTACAAGAAAAACTTTTGGTGAAGATTTATTCTAGGATTTGTAATTGAGATCTTGTGTAGATCTTGCTAGATCATTGATTTGTTCAAGTCTAGGTTTCTGGGAATCACAAAATCACTCTTTAGAGTCATTTCACAAGCTTGTGCTTTGTGTACATTTCATTTGTCTCATCATGGCATCAATAGGGGGTTACCTATTGGAGGCAAGTGAAAGGTTGAATTCCTCCAACTATTCTACTTGGAAAGTTAGGATGGAATCTATTTTGGTGCTTCAAGACATTATAAATATTGTGCTTGGAAATGAGGAGGAGGCTCAAGTGCCTCATAAATCCATAAAGTTCAAGAAAAAGGCAAGGTTGGATCCCCATTTCAGCTAATTGAATGTGTCCAATGAACTCTTGAGAGAAATTGGAGCATGTGTCTCAGCCAAGGAGGCTTGGGATACTTTGCAAGCTATTTATGAGTCTGAAAACACTTCTAGAATCCTCACTCTTAGAAACAAAATCTTTAAAAAATTTCAAAAGAGTGATGAGAGTGCTCAAAATTATGTTTTGAGGGTCAAAGACTATAATAGGGAGCTTGCATGTGTTGGTGATTCCTTCAAGCAAAAGGAGCTTGTACAAGAGGTGTTGAATGGCCTTAGTGATGAATTTGCTAATATTGCTCAATCTTATGCAATCCAAGGAGTGCTACCATCCATGGAGGGTCTACAAGGATCCTTGGTGGTTGAGGAGAGTAGGCTTCAAAACTAGCTTGCTAGGATGGGGCAACTCGAGAATAGAGGTGAGGAGAATGCTTTCTTCTCTCATGAAAAAGGAAAAGAAAAATGGAAGACACATTCCAAGAAGGAAAATTACAAGGAGGATGGTGATGAAGACTCTTCACAACCATCAACAATGAGAAATCCAAAATCAAGTGCTTTTATTGTGGCAAAAAGGGACATGTTATCTCAAAGTGCTACAAGAAAAAGAGAGATGAAGAAAAGCAATAAGGAAGGCAAGTGAACTTCATCAATCAAGAGGGAGATGGATTAAAAGAGGAGGAGTCACTCATAGCATGCATGTGTACACCATCAATTTCTATGAAGGAAGATCCATGGTGGATTGATAGTGGGTGAGCTCACATGTCACAAGGAAAAGGGAGTATTTCTCATCATTTTCATCTTGTTCTAAGAAGTTTATTCATGTAGAAAATGGTGCTAAATGTGTGAGATTATTGGAATAGGAACCATTCCTATTTGGCTTGAATTGAGGAGAAGAGCAAAACTTCAAAATGTCTTGTATCTTCCTTCAATATCTAAAAATTTGTTGAGTGTAAGTCAATTGATTGACAATGGATGTGATGTCAAGTTTGGTTACAATGCTTGCTTTATCATCAAGAATGGAAATGTCATTTCCAAAGGGACTAGAAATGGTAGGCTTTACAAGCTTGATCTTTATATGAGAGCTAATCACAATTTGGATGTGATGGAAGCCAAAGGAGAGTATATTTCTCAAGAGGAGCGATTGGAACATCCAAATCTCAAATCCATGGATGTTGGCTTTGAATTGAATGTCAAGAATGATGTTTCAAGTGTGGATCAATATGATTCTAATGTTGGTGATGTCAAGGATCTTGCAAGGCTCAAGGAGGAGTCGAATGAAGAAGATGGTGTAGAGTACTGATCTCCACATCTAGGCACATCAAGTGGATCATCAAGATACAAGGAGGAGCCATCAATGCTTGTTTTCATAAGTGAGAATATGCAAAGGGAAGGCACTATCTCATCCACCTCTAACACTTTCATGACTTCTTTGATAGTTGAATCAAGTTGCTTTGATGATGTATCAAAATCTCAAAGTAGACTTGAGATAATTCCACATGACTATGATGCTTTGGTGAGATACAAAAATGTTGTGATTTGTGATTACCTATTTGATACCATGCTATTAGTTCATGTGTGGAATGACTATCTACTTGCTTTCGGATTTCAATGCAAATAGGATTGGTCAAATCATCAATTTGTTGGATGATGTTGTTTTTTCATGTTGTAAGGCAATTTGTAAACACACCATGAGAATAAGTGAATCATCCTCCAAGGACACTTATATCCATAATAATGTATTAAGCCTCATTAGATCTGAGATTATCATGGTAATCAAGCATGAAGATATAATGCAAACTCTATGCTATTATAGCATGCATAGTCTTGCCAATCCTGATGTGCCTAATTATCAAGATCTTGGTAACATGATGATAGATCTTTACGATATTTTTGAATCAGGAAGGACTCCTGATTTCCTCATTAGTTTGCAGCCTTTTTCATGGAGGATGATCTTTGGGAACAACCATGTTCTTCAAGGATGGAAGAAATCAAACCCAGAAGTGCTCAAATGGTGGAAAGCTCTTCTTGGTGCTTGGAAATGTCTTTTCATCAAAGAAGCCTTATCTTGGATATGGTGATCTTGCTGAAATTTCCGGTTTCTTTGCTAGTTTTCACATCATACCCATGCCAAAGGATCCACTCAAGGAGTTTCCCAAGTTCCTTATTTGATCTAGTATCTCATCAAACTAATTTTTAGGAGTGTGAAGATTTAGCAAAAATTAGCTTGATATATTTTCATCATTATGTACATATGTAAATATCACGTGTGGAGCATCTTACCACGTGTGGAAAGAAGGCATAATCATCTTAGATCATTAATCTTGAGTTTTGGGGGTCCTATGCCAACAATACTCTTGTGATTAGGCCAAAAGTAGCTTTGATTTAGCTTGAGGTAGTGTAGGCCTTTGACATTTGGCATGATGATAGAGGGCTAATGACATGTCTTTTGTCATGTGACCAATCACAAGACATAGATGCATCATAAATGGTCCAATCAATGTAGGAGATGACAACTCAATCGACCAATCAAATTTAGAGGTGCTATGTAAGATATTCAATCATTTTACTTGCTTACTACTCCTCTTAGATCTCCACCCACTATATAGAGAATTTCTCTCTTTGTACATGTAATTAAGTTGAGAGTTAATGCAATTTTGGTTCACATACATATTTTGGTCTATTCTCTCCCTACCCGAGTGTGTGCATATTTTCTCTCTCTACTTAAGAGCAACATGCTTGGTTTTGACTCTCATAGTGAATTTTACTTTTTTTTTTTTTTCATGTGGATGTGAAAAACTAGTTTCTCTTTGGATGATCTTAACTTGTTGGAGATGAGCTCTTGCCTTGATTCAAAGCTTGATAGATAGCCCTTGAAAATCCGATTTGATTTATCATAGATGCATCTTGTGCAACCTCACATGCATGGAGGTCATTGTAGATCTTTGCACGGTCCTCAAATCTCAATTTTTGACATTTGTCATTGATTCTCTTCTGGAGAATGATGAGCTCTTCCAGTGGTGATCAGGTCAAAATGATTATCTAGGCATCAAGATGTAGGTAGGCAAGGGTCAAGGGTAAGGTATGGTGGTATGGGACACCATGGATTATTGGAGATCCGATCTTGCTTGATGGTGGTCTATAGCTCCAGTGCATGGGGGAGAGGTGGCAGTACCTCTATGGATGGGAAGCAACGTAGCATTCGTCACCTAATTTAGCAATGTCTAGCATTTAGTATCACAGCCACACTGATAATTGTGAATAAGGTGCAATTGCTTCAACTTAAGTTTATGTTGGTTTAAACTTGTTTTTGATGTGTTTGTAAGGCTTAGTTTTCATCGTTGGATTGATGTGAAAAACTTTGCTTTTCAATTCGTTGAATTTTGGATAGGTTTTGGGCCTTGTATGCATGCTAAAAGATTTTGCTGGTTTTTAGCTAGCCATAATGATTGTAAAAGTTTATTATCCATGTACTGAAAACCTTGATGTCGAAAAGGGCTTTTAAATCCGTCAGAAAACGTTTGTTTTTTGACAGTTGGAGAAAACAACCCATAAGGACTATTTTCCAACTTTTGGGCGAAAATTCAAAAAAAAATTGCAACCTTTTCGTCTGCTTAATTTTCTTTGGTTGAAGACTCCAATAAATTGTTTTGGCAGGCACCCGCATGGCCATCCGTGGCCACCTGTTGCCCAAGGCATGGCGCAATGCTCGAAGTGCTGGACCATGGCCTATGTTGTACTATTGATAGGGAGGGAGGCACAGGCAGCCGTATGTCTGGCTCCTCTCTTCTATTTCAGCACATATATGGAGGAAAGTGAAATAGAGCTATACTTG
The DNA here is from genome assembly GCA_029204225.1 of Diphasiastrum complanatum. NCBI lineage: Eukaryota > Viridiplantae > Streptophyta > Lycopodiopsida > Lycopodiales > Lycopodiaceae > Diphasiastrum > Diphasiastrum complanatum. The sequence goes on from CM055093.1 coordinate 61,829,401, forward strand.
ATATAAGAAAAAGAAAAACAATTTTTTTTCCTTTGCTTTTTCTTTGGCCTCTGCCATCCTCTTGTTGGATTTCTATCCTCTCCATTCCTTATCTAATTGCTAATCTAGATCCATTCATTTTCTATCTAAATACTTGTACAGTCGCACACTCTATAATAATACCCTAGTTCTTTTTATAGTCTGTAGAAATACAAAGGATTCGATGATAGTGTTTTTATCGACACGGATGCACTATCCATCTAAGTATCATCATCTATACATCATCATCAACTATTCAACCATCATCAAACTATCGAGCTATCCCCATTATCGAATTCTTGATTATTCGACAGCTCAAATCATGCCCAAACAAAATTTCTAATGGAATTAGATTCTATCCAACAAGGATTGCTACTAACGGCATGTAGTGCCTTGTATAGACTAAGCATTCTTTTAATTAGATAGCCATGTGTATATATTTAATAGCAATTGAAGTTACAAAGTTACCTAGTCATCAATCAATCGAACATCTATTCAAAGCGCAACTACTCGATCCTTGTCTCTATGACTACAAAATATTGTTTTAGAAAGATCGTGACTATGTCTGCATTCAGACTTGTACACAATTTTGACTTAATGTATTTGTTCAAGTAATCTAAGTCATCTTGCATCATGTCGAATGCATTATTCTATTTCGTTTTATTCGTGATATGCAAATAAACTGATTCATAAATTAAACTATTCGTATGGCTATTCATTTGTGTTGATTGCAATGCTCTAATATCTGTTCTATTTTTTACTTCCACAATTAAATCCATATCAATCTAATTCGTGCATGTCTATGGGACCTTTCGATCTCAGTGGCTTCGAAGCTAGAATCAAGTAAGCAATCTTCGAATTATCGAAAGTAGCTTGAATCTGATAGGTCCATGTACCAAGGATTATTGGCCAACCCTGATACTTCTAGAAATTCCAACATAGTATCAAAATGGTAATTTATACTATGTGATTTTTTTATCTGATACTTACATGGTATTAGGGCTTAGTTGTTGATCAGTCAGTTAAATAGCACATACAATATTAAAACAATTGTTCCGATAAAGAGTAGACACTTATTAAAAATGTTTGACATTCATATAATCTACTATCTGCATACACACATCTTGAAATTCCTAATGGATTCGCAATCACATCTTGAAATTCCTAATGGATTCATAATTACCACTTATGGAAAGTCAAAATGAAGGTCATACTAATAGCCAAAGAATTATGAGAAATAGTCTCTAGGATCGAACTACTTCCCAATGTCGATGAGCAAGCCATTTCCAAGTGGAAGCTCGAGATGGTAAGACTTTCACCTTATTTATCCTTAATATCTCTGAAACACAGATTGGCCATATCAGATAAGCCCAATTGATGAAAATCTTAAGAAGTTAGTAAGTTAAAAGTTTATTAGTCTTAAATGAACTAATAATAGCTCTAACCCAACCTAAGATAGAATGCTGGATTTTCCAAAATAAATCTTGAAGTCATATTTGATTATTGTGTACTTTTCACACATGTGAAGACATCTCAAACAATATGAATGATCTCCTAAGATGTGTGTGATTGCACAAAGATCTAGCTCTTGATTGATTCAACAATATATCTTGAAAATTCTAAGGCAATAGAACATGCATGAATCATTCACCATTCAACATACACATTGAGAGGCAACTTGTGATGAAAGAAACTAAGTAAAAAAGTGGCTTGCTCTTGGGTAGAGAGGGAATACAAGATGTGGCTCTCGGGTAGAGAGAGAGAGAGAGAGAGAGAGAGAGAGAGAGAGAGAGAGAGAGAGAGAGAGAGAGAGAGAGAGAGAGAGAGAGAGAGTATGCAAAAAACTCTAAGTGTAGAATAAAATCTCTCCAAAAAACTCATTGTAGAATGACTCTCTCTCACTCTCTCATAGTAGCTCAAGATCCAAGAGGTGTTGCAATGGTGCTCAATGATTGGACCTCTATAGAATCACCTCTTACTTTGATTGGACCACTTACATGCCACCTCTTACATTGATTGGACCATTTTGGTGCATCCTTCACTATGATTGGTCCATATTGACAAATAATAATACAAGGTGCAATGCACCTACTAACATATGTACAAGGGATATTTTTTGCATAGGACACCCGAAACTCAAGATTAAGGCCTATTGACTATTCAAACTCATCTTAAATGAACTAAAATTATTATGACTGCCCTCCACATGTGGGAACATGCTCCACACATGTGATATTTCACTATGTACATGAAATTGCAAAATAATCAAGCTAGATTTTGCCTATTCTTCACAATTATTAGAGATTTTTCTCAAACATTTATGATGTCATGTGGGAACTAACCCCACTATCAATCCAACAAGGATCAAAAGTTGAATTTCTTGAGGTTGATGAAGGAAACCATGAGAGAACACTCTTTTTAATCTTCTTTCTTCTTTGTTTTCCATTGTCTCCTTTTGAGTTTCTCATCTCATAACATTCAGATACAAAGTGCTTTTTTTTTTACACAAAGGAAACATGTTATCTAAGATCTATCTTTTTTGCCTTAGAAGATTCACCATCAACTTTGTTATGAGCTTTGCCCTTGTCCTTGGTGGCCCATTTGCCTTTCCAGTGGCCTTTGCTTTGTGTCAGGCATGCATTCTCCTCACCAAAACTCTTGGATGAAGAGATCTCCATCTCTCTCATCAATGTGATCTTGCTCTCCTTGAATACTAACATTCCTTGTAAGTTCTCAATTGTAGGAAATTGGGATTGGATGGCATAAATTTGGACAAGAATTGAGTATTCCATTCCCAATTCATTCAAGGTAATATGCACAAGCTCATTTTTTATTGTCTCACTACTAAAACAACCTTTCTATTTGTATCACTTGATTTCTCAAAGTGCGCATTCTTGTTGTATTGGTGGACTCATAAATGGATGTTAGAGTTCTTCATGTCTCTTGGGCTAACTTACGACCTCCCACTTCTCTAAGAAGTTCGTTTGATACCCCCTCATCTCCCAACACTATATCCATTAAGTCTTGCATCACAACTAATGATTCCATCCTTGGTTCTTATATGGAATAGTTATAAGATTCAAGTCTCTCACTAGGTTCAAGAAGGAGGGCTCCCAATGAATTTATATTAAGCTAGCTCTTGTACAATGATGTAAACTTGACAAGTAGAAATTTGATATGACTTGAGAACTTATTGCCGCTTGATTGAGGTCTTTTTCACTGAGTTAGTAGGTCTCAAAAGATCTTAATCCTTATATTTTGTGTTGATCTCTTCCTTACCTTAATCTTGAAAAACTGACTCTATTTGGTCTAGTTTGATCAAAACCATATATGATCTTACAAAATTGGATCTCCCTGATCTAGTCACTCTTGAATGACTTCCATACACTATAATTGGATACCCCATCCAGTTTACTAGCTCCCGTTCAATCTTGCCATTTCACCAAAAGTAACCCCCTTTCAAGGTATTTGCAAGCTTCCCATGTCAACGTCAAGGTTCGACCAAAAAAGTTTCAATTTTCCACTAATTTTGGCCTAGCAAGCCAACATCACCTCCAAATTGCTCAAATGCTAAAATGTGGTGTCACTAACTACCTTGTCTTTGGAATGGTCTAATAAGATTTATGATCCAATTTTTCCATGATAGGGCATGCTCTATCATGTTTTGTATATACAAGATATAGTTCATTTATAGTCTCAATTTTGAGGGAGTAGGCCTTTGAATGGTCCTACATGGTGTGAAAAATAGCCTATTTTGGCAAATCTAGCCATGTAGAACTTTGTAAATATTGTGTATAATCGGGTTCCACACATGGAAGACCAAGCAACTCACTCCTAATGTAGGTTAGGTCAAGTCAAGAGAGTTGGTCATGTCAATTTGGTGGTCATCTCTCTACTTTATAGGACCTACACCTAAGTTTAAGGTGGAAATTTGACCAACTAGCTACCTACCAAGCATAAGTCTAGGATCTAGGCTAGGGTTTCATTTTAGGGCAAGAAGGGTGAGTTAACTTCCTTATTACATGATGGAAATTCATCTAACTTCCCACATGTGGGCACTTCTGAACCAGCATTAAATGCACTACATTCATTTGGTCACTGTAAATTCAATTTGTGAGCTGTTGGTGTAATTTTGGTGGAAATCCTAGGATAATCTACCAAGATCATTTGCCATTGATTAGATTTCAGTTTGTTTCATGGAATCTAATTAATCTAGGCTGAGTTCAAGTCCTATTAAGGTTAAAAACAGGTCTTGAAAGTACACCAAGGCAAGGGCCGAGCCTTCAATGCTCACTTATCTTGGCAAAGGTAATCAAGGGGAAGATTCTCAAACATTCACTTTCAACACTTTTCTTACTTCAATTCTTGATGAACCATTTTGCTATGAGATCTACATGAGGCAAACCGAGGTATGCTATGAGAACTACATGAGGCAATTTGAGGGCTTCATCAAGAAGGAAGTTGAAGATAAGATGTGTAATGACTCATTTGAGAACAAGTGTTTATGTCTTAGTGATTTAAAATTGTTATGAAGCAATTAAGAGTAAATTGATTGTTTGATCAAATGAGTGCTCTCGAATTTAGGAAGAGCAAGAATGAGTTAATCACTCATTGTTTCGAAAAATGTGTTTTTTTCTTTTGGAGAGACAAATTGTAAGCTTATTATGAGAATAAGTGAAACATCCTTGAAGGACACTTATATCCATAAGCAAGTATGTAGCCTCATGAAGTTCAAGATCACTTATAATTACAAGATTAGGAAAATCATGCTTACTTTTGATGGTTTGTGGACTAGTCATTTTAGCATGATAGATCTTGGTAATAGTGGCAAGTACATGTTTTGCGATCTTGATCAATGTGACTTTCACAAGACATGGAGACATCAAATTTCTTTCAAAGAGAAGCATCAAGATCAAGGAGGAGCAAGTTTCAAGTTCATGCATCTTCACTCAACATGGAAGAAATCAAGTGCAAAGGTGCAAGGAAGAATCAAGGCTCTGCAATTCATCTTGGAGGAGATCAAGATCAAAGAAGCTCTATCTTGGATATGGTGATAGATCATGTCATCATACTTAGGGGCTCATTAGTCATCTTCTAAGCCTATTAAGATCAGGTTAGAATTGTATATAGATACATTATTGTTTCCAAGGCTAGATTTGAGTAGGAGTGTGAAAAATAGCCTATTTTGGCAAATCTAGCCATGTAGAACTTTGTAAATATTAGGTATAATTGGGTTCCACACATGGAAGACCAAGATGCCACATGGCAACCCAATCTTGATGTAGGTTAGGTCAAGTCAAGAGAGTTGGTCATGTCTATTTGGTGGTCATCCCTACTTTATAGGACCTACACCTAAGTTTAAGTTGAAAATTTGACCAACTAGCTACCTACCAAGCATAAGTCTAGGATCTAGGCTAGGGTTTCATTTCAGGGCAAGAGGGGTGAGTTAACTTCCTTATTACATGCTGGAAATCCATCTAACTTCAAGAAGGAAGTCGAATTTGCTATGTATTCCAAGCTCCCATAGTGAGAAGATAGAATATTTTTGAAGCTCATTGGCAATCTCAAACTAGTTCACTATGTACATTGAGTTTTTGTGATCCAAATGAAACCAAATCAATTTCTATTTGTTTCTCAGGTTGAAGGCCGTACTATAGACTGTAGTACACACGTGTGGACTGGGATTTGGATCTTTGATCTTGTTTATTTATTATCCATACTTGTTATGTGTCAAATTGCTAATCTAGATCAAGATTTATTGTCTAGTTTTTTGATACATTGTTAAGCAAGCACATAGTCTCTCTTGTGGATATTCTAAGATCCATTCTTGGTCCTTAAAGTGCTGTACTTTCACACATGGATACGTAACCCAAAAGTTAGGAAGGAGGCAAAATTTTTGAACTAATTCTTCATCTTGAAGAAAATATGCCTTTTAAAATGATATTCACATCCCAAATACCTTGATTAACTTCCAAAATAAAATTTTTTAGCAAAATTAAAAGGTAAATTTTGTCCTTCAAAGCCCCTTTAAGACACTTTTCTTGTAATTCAATGGGTAGATTCAATCTAATGGCCCTGATTGAAAATATTGTCATAGTTGATGATCTGTGGATAGGTCGTTATCAATGGTTGGGTGCAACCTACAAGCTGACACCTCCTAGCTATTGAGAATCCACTCATTTACACTAAATTTTGGCTAGGTGCATGTGACTACTAATAACCTTTCTCGTCTTTTATTTCTTCAGAAGAAAAAGCTTTGGTTATGGCTGCCTAGTTGCAATATTGTGAATCATTTACTATTTGGTTTGTGGCCACCCATGATGTTTTGGCAATCGATTCACACCTCTAAGATCCTTCTGTGTGTGTTTTTAGATCCCCAATAAAAGACCTTCTACAAAGAAAGATTCAATGTTCTTCGAATTAAAATCCTAGTTGTCAATTTTTTCAAGTTTTTTCAAAAGATTTCACCATCTTCTGGAGATTCTTCTTGCATAATTTCATGTTTGATGTCACTCTATCTTTGCAATTTTGATCCACTTTTCAGATCAACAAATAGTGAGAAATCAACTACACATTAACATATAAATAACAAACATAAACATGACATTGATATGCGTCCACTAGAGAACAAATAAGATAACAACAACTTCATCATATCATATGTTTGATGTTTGATTAGGTTCTTATTGAATTTGCATCTCTTTCATAGACTAGATGTTAATTTTTCTTCACAGGAAGAAGACACACAAATTTGAGATCTAGATTAGCAATTTAGCATGTATTAAGCAAGAGTAATCTACAATCATTGATAAAAAAGGATGTACACCTTACACATGTGTGAAACAGTACTCCATATGGCTTGTAGACAATAAATGATGGGTAGAACACTTAGTTCTTGCTTAGATCCAAAGAAAACCAATGTACATAGTGTAGAACTCGAGTTTTGCAAATGAGCTCTCAAAAATACTCTAAGGCATTGCTATGGAGAGTTGGATACATAGAAAGGCTGTTCCCCACCTCGAGTTAGGAAAAAATCTAGCATGTAATAAGGAAGTTAATTGAGCTTTCTTGTCCTAATTTGCCATTTTGGCCTCATCCTAGAGTCTTGCCATGTTGGTGGCTAGATTGATCGACCTACTCCATAAATCTAGGAATTAGGTCCTATAATGTAGGAACCATTACCAAAAAAGCTTGACCCACTTTTTAGACATGATCTGACCTACTCTAGTAAAGGTTTTCCATGTGGCTCCATGGCCTCACACATGTGGGACCCACTTATGTACATATTTACATAATTTGACATAGCTAGATTTGCAAAAGTTAGCTTGTTGTAGGGCAACATCAGTGCGATAAGTAGCTGCTCAAAGAAATTCTAAAAAAGACTAAATAAAGTCCAAGAATAGTTGTTCTTCACTCAGCTAGGGTTTTGAGCTAAACAACGGTGAATCTCTCTGATTTCTAAAACTTTTTTGGATCTATAAACGCATGTTGGTGGGCGCCCTGCTACTGTTGAGAACCTGTGAAGAGGCCGTGGGCGGCCGTTGACTGAGTAGAGAAGTAGATCGGATCTCGTTAGGCATCCAATGCCATAACCTTTGAAGGAAAAGTGAAGAAAGAGATGGTAGCATGGAAAGAGGAGTCAGAGAGCTCGCACGCGCCCAGAAACGTTGAAACCTTAGCGTGATCGAGTGAACCGCGGCAGCAAGGGCTTAGGTGGATGCACTAGAAGCAGCTGTAGCCATTGGATTGAGACTCTAAGAGATCGACGGTCCAGATCGCATGTCATGATAAGAACTGTGGGCCGTTAGATGGAACTTGGCCATTGGATAGCAAGTAAGGAGGCTTTGACAGGTCCTGAAGTGCATTGAAGTGGAAAATGGCCTTCAATTGTATTAAAAATTTTCAAGCTGAAATAGATCAAAAAACTTAAAGTGCCCTTATCTTCACTTCCTTTAGCCTATTTTGGCCAAACGAAAGGCTATAGCTTCCAAATGAAGGGCATCATGATTGTACTTGCAAGTACGGTACGCCAAAATAGATTGATTGCCGTGGAGAAAGTGTTCGGAGTGTGCCAAAAGTGATTTCACCATTCCATTGGGCACGTAGTTGGGAGTTGGTGACGAGAAGCATTTCAGAAAGCGACACCAGTTTGGCTTTCAATTTGGCGAAAGAGTGACGGGTGGGCTGGTAAGCCAAAAATTGCAAGTCATTATTTTTTATTTCTGACATCACGGTTGGCTTTGGCATACACTTTTTAGCCTACAGGTGAAGTTACAAGCAGTTCTACACATAGGCAATCAGAAAAAAAAAAGAAATCAAGTATTCAAGTATGTTGTCATATAAACTGTGTATTTGATTTGTATATGTCATTTAAGTTTGATTTGCACTTGATAACATGGATTATATATTTATTAAACATAGTTTGAGTTTCATATGTTTGTTGCAGATCATGTTTGGTGGCAAAGAACTATTTAACAGATCGTTCATACATTGGATTATCTTTAAGTCATGTTTTACCAAGAAAATCAGGAAAGGAAATGATGAAAAATGATCGGTTTTTAAAAAATGAAAAATGAAATTGTAGAGACTGTTTTGATGAAGGTTCAATCATACTTGGATGCAAATGTGATACAAGGTGCATGTGATGTATCTAAAATTAGCAGAAATGCTTATTCTACTTGTTTTAGAATAGTTAAAGAAGCTTTTTCCCAAGTGCTGGTGAAGAAAATTTATCTTCCGCGTCCATATCGGGTAAGAATAGCAAGAAATTATTATAATGACGAAATGTTCAAAGTAGTTGGCCAACCACTTCATATAATTGAATTATACAAATTAGAATATGGTGAGCTCAATTACAACGATTGCAATAATATTTTTCTTGATATTGAAAATGTTCTAAAATACATTATTCAATTCTATAAACTAGACGAACATCAAGTAAATGAAAAAATTATTATTGTAATAAAATTGGATGAATCTGAAATCATCAAGGGTCAAAAGTTGGAACGAGTGAGTGTCACTTTGATAAACAAAATTTCAAATACAAATGATCGAATGTTTAGTGTTCAATCGAAAAATCATATATGGTGGTTGGCAGCATTCTAGGTATACATTTCAATTTTCATTTAGAATATCGTTATTAACAATTCATACCTTGCCAGTTTTTATTGACATGTCATGCATTACTTGCTTCTCTACAGGTCTTGAAAGAGGACCATAAAATACCTTCATGAATACTTTCAAGAACAAATTATGACAAGATTATAAAGAGACATCTGGAGGGAGAGAAATTTCCAGTCGAAAACCATGGAAGTTTTCAAAATCAATGGCACTTTGTAGGGGATTTGAAAACATTAAAATGTATGTATAATGTCTCTCATGGAGCAACATCAAAGCATCCATGTCTTTATTACATGAAGGATTGCTACAATATGAATTTGGGACGATCAATAAATACTGCCCAACACGAGAAGCTGAAGATCCAAATATGAAAAGTATTCTGCCAATTCCATTTAAAAATGTTCACATATGTACATTGCATGTTGAGGTTCATATTATTGGAAAACTTATTTACCTGCATATTCTACTAGCATGGAATCATAAACCGGAGTATGTGGCTAAAGCAATAATTAGGAGGTTGGAAATAGTTCTACCAAATGCAAGACTACATAAAGGGAATGTCACGATTGAAAAAAGTGACAGATTCTCCGGAGAAAAAAGGAAACGTTCCTAATAAGCCATCAATTGGAGGTAATTAAACAAGAAGATTCTTATCCAATCACACATGCAAAGAATCAAGTGTCAGATACGAAATTTGGAGAGAAATTGTTTAAACCACATGAACACTGAAAGGAAGTAATCGAGTGGAAAAGAGACAAGTGTAAAAGAAAACCTATCATCAGAAGATATGAGGACTTTGCAGAATCATTGCACCACATTTGTAAAATATGTACATGATTGTTGGAAAAAAGACAATGTTATTCATTACATGGTGCTAATCTATATCATTATCTGGTACTTTTCTCATTCAGACTTATATTTTTTTCTACTGATGTAACTAATCAAAACTAGTGTTTGCAGCATATCCTTCTTCATCATGCGACTTATTTTGCAAAGGAATATGAGAGCTTAAGTATCTGGTCATCACAAGGCATGAAAAAATCTCATTGACAAGCAAGGAGAGCATTTCATAGAGCTACAAATCATGGAGGACACAATTCAAGAAATAAATATTTAGTTCAACTTTTTCAGTGGTTTTATAGAAGAGCACAATTTAGATATCAAGCTAAAAACTCGCCAAGTGTTATGATTTTTCGAAAGGCATTCAAATTTATAACAAGAGAGAGATCCTTGTAATATATCAAAAATCTATTACAAAAAATTGTTAATTATCATCATCATCCTCTTCAAGATTTAGACAGATGGTATTGTCATGAAGAAATAATCTCCTTTCATATGGATCCAAAAATTCTAAATTTTTCATTTTGCTCATATCAATGCAACCCGAATAAAGGGCCATTGCAGATGATCTTTTTGTAGTCTCATTGGGAGTATAATCCAATATTTTGATAGCCAAGTCCCTTTTCACAAAAAAAATTTTATATGTTTCTCTTGCGTACTTATGGCCTCCAAAACAAATTGATAATGATTTGATGGCCATATTGACAGTGGTTGCATATGGATTAAAAGATGAATGATATATACAAATCTCATTATTTTGAAAGTTTTTCAAATAATGAGATAGAGACACATCCTTTCTCCCGGCTGATACACCCCGGATGCCTCCATGTCTCATACCAAAGGCATCTATTTCAATAGCATCTTGTAAATGAGTAAAGAAAATAAATTTAGAATGATACATAACACTGCAAACTCATACCTTAACACAATGTTTGAAATAAGAAAACTGAACAATATCAATACCAATATATTATCTACGTACCAGATTATAATCATCGTACTAATTGACGTTTGTTCTACTAATGTCATGTCCTCCAATGGCCTCTACATTTCTGGAGGAGGTATATCGAGTCCTTGGGGGATATTTTTTTTGGAATTCCAAAAATTTCTCTTCTGTAGGAAAAGTTTTTTCATAGACTTTAGATTTTTCAGTCATGGCCTCCAAGGCCTCATTACCAGATTTCCAATTGCCATCTTTATCATAATTTATCTCACTTTCAAGGTCATCATATGTGTAATCAACAATGTTAGAAAATTCTGATAAATTTTGTGCAAAAATCGAGAGGATTTCATCCTCTCTCAAATTCAAAACATCTTCTATATCATTAAATGAAATATAACTCTCATTATTTATAAATATAAGGGTACATCGAGTGGAGTTAATTGATTAACAAGAGATGCAGATGGAAGAGAATCAGAGAGATGTTTCAACTTCAACCCCTATATCAGTATCTGCATCATCTACATCAATTGGAGCTGGTGCAGATGCTTTGATCAATGGAACAGTTGAACATTCAACAGACTCATCATCTGAAATTTCAGTAGATATGTAAAAGACAAAAGCCATTCCTTTGATTAGAAGGCGACATATTCTTTTGTGGATATCACAATATATATTTCTTTTGAAATGGTGATGCAGGTTAGAGTACTTTCTATTGTGTTTATGCTTAGAGGATGGTTGGGAGTCATACAAGGTAAAGCATAAGTTTTATGCTAAACAATCCAAGCGTGAATTCTTCATTGAAGAAGTAGCATATTTGGGTCACATTATCTCGTCAGATGGGATTAAGATGGACCCGAATAAGGTTAAAGCCATACTTAGTTGGCTGAGACCTCAGAATATTTAAAAACTTCAGATCTTTCTTGGTCTGGCGGGATATTACAGACGATTTGTCAAGGAATATGCTCAGATAGCAGTTCCCATGACAAATCGTCTTAAGGGGAAGGGAAATGAGTTCATTTGGGAGTCCGCACAGTAGGAGAGATTTGATGCTCTCAAAACAGCCTTAGCTACAACACCAGTTCTAAAGGTCGTCAATCCCAATCAGCCATTTGTGGTCGAAACAGATGCTAGCGACTTTGCAGTAGGTGCTATGCTAACTCAAGGTGGACGACTAGTTGCGTTCGAGAGTAAAAAACTCGCGCCAGCTCAGACTAGGTACAATGCCTATGAAAAGGAACTCTTTTCTATAGTCCATGCCGTTAAGACTTGGAGGCATTATTTGTATGGTGCCAACTTTGAGGTTCTGACAAACCATGAGAGTCTCAGATACTTTTGCAATCAACCTGAGCTTAGAGGTCAGAAAGCTCGTTGGGCAGAGTTGATGCAAGAGTTTGACATGTCTATCAGATATAGACGAAAAAAATTCAATACAGTAGCAGATGGCCTTAGCAGAATGCCTATGATAAACGAGCTGAGTTCTACTCAGATTCGTAATGAGTTACTCGAGTCCTTGAGAGGGAAATGCCAGCATGATGCATTCTTCTCTATTATCTGGAACTGAGTCCAGAGCAGATAGTTAGAAACTCCAGAACCAGTCCCGGGGCTGGTGCCAATTCATCCAAGAATACGGCAGCTTCCGTTGAGGATGATGATGAGTCCGAGTATATGTCGTCAGATGACGTTGAGGATTCTGAGCCTGTATTACCCAAGCAAACTCCAGTGGTTGAGGGTCAGTTGACTCAAGGATTCAAATGGAAACAGTATTCCATTCAGGATGAGTACTTGCTCTATAGAGATAGAGCATGTGTCCCCAATTCAGAAGATTATAGACAACAGGTCCTATATGAATGTCATGACAATCCTAGTGTGGGACACCCAGACATACAGAAGACCTATGAGCTTCTTTGTAGGCAATTTTTTTGGCCCAGTATGAAAAAGGACGTCCACCAGTATGTAACCAGTTGCCAGAAATGTCAAGTAAACAAAGCAGAGCGTTTAAAGGTAGGAGGGTTGTTGCATCACTTAGAAATACCAGTTGGTACATGGGAAAGCATTTCCATGGATTTTATAGTAGGCCTGCCTAAAACCCAAAAGGGTAATGACGCTATATGGGTCACAGTTGACCGTTTGAACAAAATGGCTTATTTCATTCCAACCAAAACAATCATTAGAGCTCCAGAGTTAGCGAGGTTGTTTGTAGACGGGCTACTTAAATTGTACGGTCTACCTTCTGGCATAGTCAACGACCGGGACAGTAAGTTTATTGGAAATTTTTGGAGGGCAGTATTCCATCATCTCCATACTAAACTTAATATGAGTACCTCGACCATCCACAGACGGACGCTCAAACAGAGAGGGTAAATCAGGTGCTAGAGGATACGCTTCGTGCATACGTCAGCAAAAAACAAACTAATTGGGAGGAGTATCTCTCAATATTAGAGTTTGCTTACAACAGTACCAAACATTCAGCTACGGGATACAGCCCATTTATGCTGATGTATGGTTTTTAGCCACGCTCACCCACAGCTGTAGGGTTTAAGCAAGAAAAAGTTGAAGCAGCCATAAACTTTTTAGAGGACCTAAACCAGATGAAAGAACATGCTAAGCGTAGCATTAGGCAATCCCAGGATCGAGCTAGGCATTATGCGGATCCACACAAATGGGATGTGCAGTTCTCCACTGGTGAGAAAGTCTACTTGAGATTCCCAGTCGACTCTAAAGCCCTCAAATCAGGAGTGTGTGCTAAGTTGTCTCCAAGGTATCGTGGTCCCTTTACCATCAGTAGGAGACTAGGCGAGGTCACCTATGAACTAGAACTCCCACACAACAATAAGGTTTTTCCAGTCTTTCATGTAAGTCAGTTACGAAAAGCCTTAACCAGATCAGACAATCTGGTAGGGGACAATGTTCTAGTTCTCCATTGGATCCTCAACAACCTCCACATGAACCAGAGGAGATTCTTGATAGTAGAGAGACGCAGACTCATCATACTCTATACTGAGAATATCTGGTTACGTGGAATCATCAGCCTGTTGAGAATGCCACTTGGGAAAGAGGCAGAGTCCTTCGCAATATTTTTCCAGACTTTGTCTTAGAGGACCAAGATGGTTCTTAAGGGGGAGGGAGTGTTACGAGCTGGTAACCAGTGCCGAACCCTAGAGAATACAGATAGGTCAAATACCACAGTCAGGGTCGTGTCCAACGTACACGACCAACAGGGCAAGACAGTGTGAGTAGTGTGCCCGAACATGGTCCATAGTCATGGCGGGCCTAACAGAGCCTAGGGCCCCTGTCAGTAGGATAGGGCTCCCAGTTGGGTCCCGACGTGCAGTCGACCACGTGAGTGCCACGTGGCCGACACTTGGCAGTTGCATGCTACCAGGTCTCACACCAGGCTAGGAGGGGCTTGCTCCATATCAGGGAGTAGGCAAGGTTGGGTGGATCAGTTAGTGTTTGTCCTACTGTGGTGTTAGGAGCTATTACATCAGGTGCCAGTGTTTTACGGTCCCACCTGCCCGGCCCATCCTGCCTTACTTTTCCACGCTTCAACGATGCCCTTCACTCACACCCTTCACCTGCACCTCTCATGCACCTCTCATATGATTTTCAAATGAAATATAAATGCCTTTCAATTTTCCAACTAAACCTACTTTGGCATAAACTTTGGTAGTTGGTTGTGATTTACAAAATTGAATAGCATGTGATTAATTACGCATTAATATGGCAGGTTAGAATGCACAAATTTGATTTTATTAACTAATTGTCTATTAAAATGGGTTTAAAATGAATCAAAAATATTAATTTGAATACATACCGCTATTATGCCATATACAACATACGTTCGCAATGGCATTGGCCCACTCATTAACCATGCGAACGTGCCAATAAGCGCCAACAAAGCCGGCCGTCTCACAATCAATCTGTGTTCCTCAGATGGTTAATCGAAAAGAAATAAATGAACATTGAAGCCTAAGCCCGAGTTTATCGAGAGCTCTCAAGCGACAAATCCACGTTTCTTGCAAGCTCTGTAAACATTTTTCGTTTGAGAGCCAATGGGATTATATTTTGCTCTGGAAAAGCTTCATATTGCTCTTGTAAAAGAAGCTGGGAGAAATCTCATGCCTTACCATATTATGGGGCTTGCTTCTCACTATCCATTGTGTTTTTTTTAACTGCTTTTTTATAGGGTATATGTGCCATACAGTATGATCTCATTTTTTGTAACATTTGTAGGAACATCGAGCTTCATCAGATTGGTAAAAGTTTACCAAAGACAATCGAAGAGCTAGTTGGAATCAATGGTATTGGACGATAACTTAAATTTGAATAACGACGCTTACTGCAGTGAATGTGCTATTATACAATGTGCACTACAATTTAGATATTTGGTTTGGGGTTGAAGTTGCATACCAATGACAATTTGAAATTAGATTTTGTCCTATCTAGCCATTCAAAGAAAAGTTTTCCATTGCGAATTGTATGCCATCCGCAACTAAAAAAGTCATTTTGTTGAGAACACTGCATCAACACTCGAGGCACACGCAATGAATTGAAATTGAACATCATCATTTTGGCAATATAGGAGATACAAGTTTGACTAAACGATAACGAAGTAATTTTAAAGCCAACGAGCAATGCAATTCATATACATTCCATCCTGGGCGTTGATGATTTGAACAATGGATTTAGGAGGCTTCTCAACTATGAACATATTAACGATGTCATTCACAATCCTGCAATTTGCAAGCTTGGATTAGGCTTGGCATATCAAATCATCGTGTTATTTTGATAGGTCTGGAGTAGATAGCAAATCTTATTTGTCAAATAGGATGTGGGTTGATGACATCGAGGTGAGTTTCAAGCAAACCCAAGTAGGAGGTCCCTCGTTACTAATGCAAGGGCATAGAATTCTCAAGCTCCAATGCTCACTATAAATAGACACACAATGCATTTCTCAATCTCAAGCAAATATTATCCTACAAAAATATTGTAGCTCCAAAGTCATCATGCATTACTTACTTAGGCAATACGGAAGAATTGCAATATTCGTGCTCAAAATGTCGTGCTTAACACACTTCTTTGCTCTTGTGTAGTCCCCTACTTCGACAAAATCGCAAAAAAAAATTGACATCACACACACCATGTCTTTATAGCTGCCCAAAATTTTCACTTGCCAATAACTTAAACCCGCCTCAACTATGGATTCAGTAATCTGGGCAGTCTTGTTTTTTAGCGTCGCACAACATTGTGTGTGCATGTCTATTTTGTAAGTAGAGTCTGGAATTGAGAACTGGAAATTGTTTCCCATCGCTTCTATTTGCTGGAATAAGTAAATGTCATGGTCAAGGCCCTATCTCTATTTCTTCATTTAGATTTGGAATTGATATGCTCAATTCTTCATTCAAATCAAGAACACTACACACAAGAGTTGTCTTCACCTCCACCATGTTTTCTTCAAAAATAGCTTCTCTTGGACGGGCCTCATCATCACCATGTGAACTTTCTAGTGTAGTGAATGTGAGAACAACAAGGTTGTTGAGATTTTGGAATTTCACTCCTGTCGTTGATGTGGCATTGTGCATCATATCGACATCAACAAGTTTAGGGTCATTAGCTTCCCTCATTTTTTCATCCCCCGTAGCTCCTAAGATATTTTCTTGACAAATTGCATTGCTGTTTTCAATTTTGTGTGCCCCTTGTTTATTTCTATTTGTCTGGTCACAACTGTTGTAGCTCTTGCACGTGGTGGTGTTCATACCTCCAACAAGCAGGTTATACACTCCACATCGGTCACATACAGCCCTAGCCATCTTTGGGTATTGAACGTGTTCGATTTTTCGATATGACTCGCTTGTAGATTGTGGAGCTTGCGGGCCTTCCTGGCATGGGCTCCTCCATCGAGCCCAACTTTTTAGAATTGATAAATCCCTTTTGTGTGGGAATACTTTTTTTTCCCATGTCCCATTTGTGTTCTAGTAACATTATGTTGAAGAGAACGTATGGATTCCCTCTTTGGCATAGATGTTTTTTTTCGGCATTGCAGTAGTTCCAAGGTGGTGTGTGCATCTTCTAAAGCCACTATCATCCTTATTAGCTCGGATATTTCACTGTTGGACAATGTTTGGGTCTTTGAGCGCAAATTCGTGAAGTTTGTTTTTAATGTTTGGCGAAGAGTATCGATTTTCATTGATAGTGTCTCAACCAACTGGGAATGCTCTGGATTATTGGAGAAACTATTCAAAATATCTTCTGTGTTCCCCCCCTCTTGGTCACATGCTAGATTGTGTTGAGTGTTAAATAGTGTATGTTTTTTCCAAAGAGTTGGGTAGAAACGTTCAGCCACTAGCTTGGTTGCAACCAAGTGTTTGCATTGGGAAGAGTTATCAATTGATTGGTGAGTGATACTCTAAATCCCAAACGTTTGAATTTATGAGACTAGTTGTACTTGTTTTAATTCAATATTTGTAATTGCTGCATAGAAGTTTGTTGTTTATTGGCAGATGATTCTGGTCGCTTCGCAAAGAGAACGACAACTAGCACCCAAAGGCTACGCAATCTTGCAGGGAAAATTATTTTTTAGCGGTACAAGGAGGATAAAAGTACTCTAAGGCTCCTAGATGAAGATGCTTTAGCTTTTAGCATGAGGACTGAAGCAACTATCTCCATCCCTGCTGGCTCACAACCATGGGCATGCTGGATCCACATCCCCCCTTATTGCACTCCATGCCCTCAAGATATGTACCACCCAAGGTACACTCCATGCCACCTACCTCCAAGTAGGCATGACCCGTCTCCAGGTCACCACATAATGCACCAGCTAAAGAACATCATCCACACATCAAATCAAATGACACATCATACCCGAGCAATTATAGCATCTCCCTGAGTGCCACCCCAATGGACTCGTCATCCACATACTATGCTCACCTGATGTCTTTGATCCTGGTCACCATCCTGCTAGACAAGTCGAACTCCAAAGGATCACCTGTTCCCCTTGGCTCCTAGCATCTGCTCGCTCTCCTTGGCTATGTGCCACCCGACACCATGCCAATGCAAGCATATCCCTGAGTCGCCGCTCATGGGATCCCAAGACCATTGTCTCCTTGATCGTACTGAGGTATATGGCTATGAGTGACTTCCTCTAGGTTTTCCCATGATCTCACCACCCTTGGGGTCGAGAAACTTGTCCTCCAGAAAAATGACATCTCCACTCGTAAATGTCTTTTCTTTGTCCGGATTATAGAGCTTGTATGCCTTGTGATGTGGAGAGCAGCCAATAAAAATTGATATTTTGCTTGTGTTGTCCAGCTTTTTCTTGAGATCTTTAGGGATTTGTGCATAAGAAATGCATCCAAACACTCTGATATTCTTGAGTGATGGTTTCGATCCTGTTTACACCTCATAAGGTGTCTTGTCATTCAGGGCTTTGGTGATGGATCAATTTTACAAATAGGCTGCTATAGTAACAGCTTCTGTCCAGAATTTCTTTGGAAGAGAGGCATGAGCTAGCATACTTTTGGCACTTTCAATGAGCATCATATTCTTCCTTTTAGCTACACCATTGGACTGAGGTGAGTAGCTTGTTATAAATTTTTGTTGTATTTTATTGGTCTTGTAGAATTCTTTAAATTTTGTGGAGATAGATTCTCCTCCCTCCATCTGAACGTAGGGCTTTGATCTTCCTCTAGGTTTGATTTTCAACAGATGCTTCGAATTGCATGAAGAGCTTGAATGCCTCTGATTTGTTCTTCAGAAAATAAGTTGCAGTTCTTCGAGAAAAGTCATCAATGAAGGTTAGGAGGTAAAGTGCTCCCCCTGTGGAAGCAGACTTCATTGGGCCACAAATGTCACTATGTACAAGATTTAGCAAACCTTTGGAAGTATGAACTAAGTCAGAAATAAAAGGACTTTTACCATGCTTGTTGATTATACAGCTTTCACATGGAGAAGTTGGCTTGCTTACAAAAGGCAGATCTTGTACTAGTCCTTGAGTTGACATTTATTGAATACTATTGAAATTCAAATGGCCTAATCTAAAATGCCAAAGCATATCAGATGATTCAGAAGTAGAAGTGTGAAGAGCTTGACAGTTGGAGGAATAACAGTGGCTAAGTTTATAAAGATTGCCACTCCTCTTTCTGAAAGCTAGAATTTTTTGGGATTTGTCAAGTATTGTGCAGTCATTTGCATCGAACCGACTTTCTGACCTAAATCAATGATTCTGCTAACTGAGAGCAAATTCTTGGTCAGATTTGGTACATGGAGAACATTGGAGAGTAGCTTGACTTCACTTTTTGAAATTTGACCCTGATTGTTCCTTCACCCTGGATCGAATGTGATGAGTTGTCTCCAAGTTGTACAACTCAAGAATGGGTGAAAGATTTGTAATCTTTGAACCAATCATGATGGTGAGTCATGTATTGTGTTGCTCCTGAATCAAAATACCAGGAATCAATATCCTGATGTTCTCCAACCTTGGTCATAAAAGCTGCTTCATCTTCCTTTTGATGCTGGGTCAAAAACTGGTTGAAGCAGAATTTGCTTGTTGTTAGAATTGCTTCTTCTTTTCATTGTTAAATTTCAAAGTTTTGTAGTCCTTAATTTCATGTCTAGTTTTCTTGCAGTATCTGCAGCATAATTTTGCTTTGATTGGAAAGATGAAGAGTTGTAATTTGATCCTGAGCCTGAATTCAACCCTGAGCCTGACTTCAACCCTGGTTGCATGTTGCTCTTCTTCTTGGATCTGAACTTCTAATTTTTTGAATACAAAGCTTGAGGATCCGACTCTGAGCTTGAGGAGGATGCAAATTTTTTGACTAAGGAAGCACTGGACTTGTTATCAAGTCTCTATGAGACTCACGATGTAACCATGAGATTACATCTTAGAAAAAAGTTCTTTACTCTTAGCATATCTGATTCTATTGCCATTACTTCTCACATTGAGCTGCATTTTACTGTCACTGAATCCCGATCATTTCATTTGGGAGAAAGTTTTCTTAGGGCAAGTGATTCTTTAATAGTCCTTGGTGAATTTCTAATTTCTATTTTATGATTCTTCCTACATATTTATTGATCTTTGATCTAGGGTCAGGTGAAACATATTTTGGGTTCAAAGTCTGCTCATCTGGTACCTGCAGGAATCTCAAACTTAGACAACCAATTTATTTGAAGAACATCCACAACATGCTTCCGGCTGATCTCCAGCTAAGGGTAACCATTCGTATTATAATTTTAAGTCCAGATGTTAAGTTTACTAACTTGAAGTCATTAAAGACTTGGCCATTCTCAAGGACTTCCACAAAACTTGCATTTAGAACAAGTCTGCAGATTTACATTGTTTTCGAGACAGTCTGCAGAAATGAACTATGTTCGAGACAGCTTCGCGAAAATTTCGCGACAGTCCAAAAGTACAAGAGTTCAAATATTTTTAACACCTTCAACTTTGTTCACGAAAAGTTCACGAAGAGAGAGAAAAAATCCCGAAGGTCATCTATTTTTATGTTGAACCGTTTTAAAGACAACTTCATCTTTTTGAGGGCACCTTCGTCTTTTTAAGAAAATCTTTGCCTTTTTTGCAAAAGAGAGATAAAAATGCCGAAGGTTATCTAAATTGAACAAGGAACGTTCCCAGCCACTTCTCAAAATTTGCGAAGTGAGAGAAAACCACTTCACGTAAAATGTGAAGTGAGAGAATTTGCAACACCCTCGTCTGCGTCAATGATCCTGATTTGTTGACCGTATACACTATGTACAGTTGTCACATAAGCCATATACTTCCAAGTACAATGGCTTTCCCAATTAGGTGACAAACATTCAATGTAATTAATACACAGATGAAATCTATAAATAGATCATCCAAAAACACAAATTAGTGGTTGCCCCATCCATGAGACGCATTATTTGAGCCTCCCAATTACGCCGTCATTTTTTGTTGTAATTGCTATTTGTATTGTGCTTCAGTGTAATATAACAACAGCTTGCTTTTATTTGTGTACTACGTAGATGAATGCATGTTGTGATTGAATGCACTTTCATTGTTGTTTGATCGCGCTTGTATACTCACTCTGATCGGAACACGGACGTCTACGACTCCTTAGTTTTTGATCAGATGATGGCTGTCTTTGACACCTGAGAAACTCGTGATATCATACTGCTCTTCCATTTATTTCAGAACTATACTTCACGTTTAATCTGATTTCAGTAGTACCACACACACAAACCATCTCCAATCTCTTCGGTGGACTGTACTCTTGTTTTTAGAGTATGAATTTTAAGATCTTGTTGGGCAATCAGAACACATAAAGGTGTGATTTTCTTTAGCATAAGCTGTCTATTAGACTGTCTATTACTCAAGTTAATTGCCAATGATTCAAAAATCTCAAATCTCTAGGTGAAGCATTCAATTATACTAGTATGACACGACATTTAGATCCTTACCCAAATCATTTATAAGTTAATCCATAAATCTTCCATACAAAGATTTGTTAACTCTGTAAGTATAATTCAAAACAATACTTGATCATATGTTCATGTTCACCGACTAGGTTAAGTGCACAAATAACCTTAGTAACTAGGATTACATAGTAGATTCATACAAGATTAATCGTGCACATATGAGAATAATCTCACTATGACCCAATACATAAACACATTCTTACTTGGCAGATTCCTCCAAAACCCACATATGTTACTCACATATTTCATTGAGATCTTGCAACTCAGCTACAAAAGATTTTCTATTTTTCATGAATAAATGACAATATTTTCGTCAAAATTTTTGAATTACGTAAAATAAAGCAAAATTTGAGTTTTCTGAAAAAATCAAAATTTCGATCATTTTTTTGTTATCTATGGAATCAGTTTAGATTAGTGAATTGATTAAACTGAGTTTATCAGTCAGAATTGGTCATAGTGTTTTCACGAAGTCTAAATTATTTCTCTTGGTGATAGATAAGTTAAAATTGACAGAAGGAACCACAGTAAAATTGCCGACAAGTTTTACTGTACTATCATTCTTTTAACTTTTGGAGTTGGAACCCCCAGATTGAAAGTTAAAAATTTGAATTTTTTTCTTTTTTGTTGAATTTCAATTTGGTAAAAATTTGAAATCAGTTACTTGTCTGATAGTTTTCTAATCGATGTTGATTGCTAGAAATAAGTCAAGTGAACACTTGTGAAGATACTCATTAAATTTGATTAAAATTGTCAAACAATATGAAATGACCAGATTGAATGAGTGGCAATAGTATTCTTTATCTAGACAGTAAATCTGATAGGATACAGTTCAAGAATGAAATCCTATTGGTGGGATTTCCATTCACATAATTTCATATTCTGTGTTTGGATAGGTTTGTCAATATTAACGAAGTAATGCCAAACCAGTCAATAAAAAGAAAAAACAGTCCAATTTTATTGAAAAAATTGTAACCATAGAAATTACATAACTGATTTCATTTCTAGTAAGATCCTATGGGGAATTATATTCAAAAGATCAGACTAGTACGGTCTCACATTCTAGTAAATGACTTTTGATATCAAATATTCAGCCCAGGTATAGGACAGAAATGAAATTGTTTTGGACATTTTTTCCTACAGCAATTAATTTTTAAACATTTACTAATGTCGTTAAGTCTTCTTGGTACCTTAGCTGAAATAGATTTTCAGGAAACTGAAAATTCTAAGGGAAGAAGAGTGGACATCAGAGGTAGTAAGTGTGATCGAGAAATGTATTTCGCAGTTAGGATTTTAGGTTATCCCTGTAAATAATTGCTTGTATTGCGATCAGAGAGGGGTTGATTGAGAGAAAAGAATTATGTAATTAGAGGTATGTAGGATTGGAAAACTGTTGAGATTGAATTTGTCTCAAAAATTTCCCAGATATGTTATTTACTCATGAGAAATAGAAAATCTTTTGTAGCTGAGTTGCAAGATCTCAGTGAGATATGTGAGTAACATATGTGGGTTCTGGAGGAATCTGCCAGGTAAGAATGTGTTTATGTACTAGGTCATAGTGAGATTATTCTCATATGTGCACTGTGAAGAATTGAAAAAGATTATCTATGTTAGATATAGGGGTCTTATGTTTTTTACATCAAGCATCTAGGTGTAGGATGTTGATAGGAATAAATTTGGCATAGATGGCAAATTATGCATTTCCACTTGTAATGTCACTATTGAGCCAAAATAGAGTAAGAGGCTAAAACACTTGCGAATTAGAGTGTAGACAAGTGTAAAGTTTTTGGTTGATGAATTCCAAGAGGTCCAATAGGATATAGAGGTGGAACCTTGTGAGGTCCAATAGGAAATTGAGGTGTGCTTGAATATAGTCCAATAGAATTAAGAGGTGCATAGATCAATGATCCAATAGGATCAAGAGGTGACAAAATGTGGTCCAATCATAGTTAAGCATAGTGGTAGCTCGTGGACCTACTAGTATCATTGTACTCCTCATTTTGAAATTAATTGATTTGGTGATTTCATGGATTTTGTGAGTTATTGGATTTCTAGCTTTCTCTCTCTACCCGAGAGCTCTTGATGCATTTTCTCTCTCTACCCGAGGAGAGCAGCTTGCTGTTACTTAGATTATTTTTTGAATACTTCCCACACGTGTGAGTGAGAGTTGGAAGTGATTGAATGCATGTAGTAGTGTGTTTTTGCCATAGGATTCAAGATTGATCTTGAATCTCAATCTAGTCTTGATCTTGGTGCATCTACACACCTTAGGAGATCACAAGTACATGTAGTGGACAGTCCACACGTGTGAAAATCAACATGCACGATTAATCTTGTATGAATCTATTGTGTAGTACTAGTTACTAAGGTTATCTGGTGGACTTAACCTAGTTGGTGAACATGAACACATGATCAAGTATTGTTTTGAATTATACTATGGAGTATGAATTATACTATTATTTAAGAATCTATGGATCTCACAGACATTCTCACAAGATAAGTATTTTATTTGTGTAGAATTTAATTTATCTAGTGGATGTTATTCTGCTACAGTTTATGGTCTGTAGATGCTTGAGTACAATTTTTCATTTGAATTGGATCTCCAGTTATCATAGGAGACAAACAAGTCTATTAAGATGAATGAATGTTATTTTCTTGTATTTGGTGCTAAAAACAGGAGCATTTAACTCAAAAGAGTATCTGGGATACTCAGAGTTGAGTTTTAATCATTCTATACCTTAATGATTCTCCTAGAGATTCTAATTGAATGAATTATCATATCTTAGAATTTGGATTCTAAGGATATTTTGTACTTGAAAGCTTATGAGTTATCTATCAGATTTGTGGATAATTTCAGAGGATAAAAGCAGTTTAAGGAGAGAAGAATGTTATGTCCATGGCCAATAAGTAGGATTCAGTATACTCCTAGTCTTGGATACACGATACTCCAGTAAATCAAGTTGTTAGTTATGTCACGTCATACTAGATGTGACTTGAAAGTAACTAATATTCTTGTCAGGCCCATAACACACTAAATGGAGTTTAGACAAGGTATGAGACAGTGTATGCATGTGTAGAGTTATCAATAGCAATTCTATGAATAGTTGGTCCATGCTTAGGACTCTATTCTAGGTGAATCTATGTATGAGGAACTTAGGGCTATGCATGGCTATGTGCCCAAGTTGCTTTTGGCTCTATATATTGAGGCCAAACTCGTCCTACTCCTCATTGTGATCATTGATTCATTGCCAGGGTTTCACTCTACCTTCATGCTTCTTATTCCTTGGCTTGGGGGGCAATAATGGTCTGCCCTGTTGTATAAGGCAACATACTGATATTCGGATCGTCATCTAAGTCTTCATCCTCCTCCCGTATTGCATCGTCCATTGTATTTTTCAAAATTGCGTACTCATTATGGCGTTTTAACTCATGTCTGATCCTTTTAGGTAGACCTAACAAAAACCACATAATCATGTCATTTTCGTTAATCAGCTCGTGTCCGCACTCAGATTTGAGGCGTTTAACCCATTCAATGTAATCTCGAACCATTTTTCACTTTCCCATTTTAACTTTACTTTAAAGTAGGAAAGAGTCTTCCATAAACTTCTGAGGTTTAAACCGTGTAATAAGGGCTCGTTTAATAGTTTCCCAATCTGTACGTTCAGTTTCATCTTGATTATAATACCAATCTTGTGCTGCACCCATTAAGGCCATTGGAAATAGCTTAAGTTTATCTTGAGGAAAACTTCACCATATACTTCACAAAATTTCGCATAAATATGGAGAAATCTAACTGGATCTG
Organism: Diphasiastrum complanatum; assembly: GCA_029204225.1. Taxonomy (NCBI): domain Eukaryota; kingdom Viridiplantae; phylum Streptophyta; class Lycopodiopsida; order Lycopodiales; family Lycopodiaceae; genus Diphasiastrum; species Diphasiastrum complanatum. The sequence continues at coordinate 61,854,576 of CM055093.1, forward strand.
TTAATCCATTGTATTTGGGTAGATCCAAATGGGGTGATCTCCTAATACTGATTGGATTGACTTCTTGAGAAGCAGCTCCTAGAGCAGCCATCTTTACAAATTAAATCAAGCATACAATGAGATTAGATCTAGATTTTTTAATCAAGAACTATCTCAGTTCAGATCTGCAAAAATTCCTTTCACTTGACAAGAATTAGATTTCCAAACTGTGAAAAAGATTCTACAATCAAGTGATTGACACTTCTCAAAATAAAAAATTCTTAGAATCAAAATCAAATTGAACCATGTTTGACCAAAAATTTGGTAGAGACTTGATCTGGAAAATCAGAACCTAAAAATAGTATTGACGAAGGTTTTCTAGGCGAAGGTTGATTCGGTGAAGGTTCAACAATGCTATTTCTGATAAAAACTCTCTAATCAGACTTTTTTGACAAATTTAATGGAAATAACCTTCGCCGAGCTCTTAGAAAGAGAATCTGACTCAGATAAATCGAGAGTAGAACTGGTGAAGGTTCCTAACACATAGAAATACAATTTTTGTAGTTTGGCGAGGGTAAAAATAGAGATTTTCTGTGATTTTGATAAAATTGATTTGATCGATTTTTGTTGTTTTTTCTGATATCTCAGATCCAGATGGATCTTAAGATTCGTGATCTGAGTAGCTTCCTCTGTTCAATAATCAAATTAAATTTCAAACAAGCAAATCCACTCGAATCAGGCAAAATCACTTCCAAACTAACCCTAAATGCAGTTTTAACACTATTCATGCCACGACAAGATGTCCAATGCAAGCTAACCAACCAACAAACATGCTGCACACTAAAAAAGGCGTAGCTCTCCGGCAACGGCACCAAAATTGTAGTGAATTTCATTCCTAGCCTATCCTCAACCCAAGATCCAAGCAATTTAGTATCAAGGAGATGAAGTTAGTTGTCACGCGTAGGTTCTTTCCCATGAGAGCAATAGCATATCTCAGAATTCAGCATGAATGGAAGATCCACATCTAACTCTAACATCCATTAACCTTAAGCATTAACACTACTCCATTAACCCTACGATCTACGATAAAGATAGCTTACTCTTTCTCTCTCTCCCTTTCTCTCTCACAAAAAGCATAAGAAATAGCAATTCTCATAACATTCAGATCCAACAACTAGCAAGCACAACAAAAGCATGAGAGATGGAGGAAAGAGTTAGAGAGCAAGGACATTCACAAATCCATTCCATAATAGAACCAATCTGCTTGTATTGAAATGAGGATATGAACATGATTTCCAAACTCGAGTTTGGCACTATTTATAGTAGAGAGGAGGACCTTGGCCTCAAAATCCTATTGGCCCATTTCTACCTCCCTAACTATTCAAATTTAAAAAAGAGTGGGAACCCATTCAAAATTGGAAAGAACCAATTTGAATTTGAATTTAAACCAATTTTGGTGAGAGTCCCAACTTTATTCACTAACTTGACATTTAGGCCTGCAACATTAAAAGTCCCACAAAAAGGCCTAAAGTCCTTTTATCAACTTGTAATTGCTCGAATAAGTATGTGATCATCAGGTTGGACTTACACACACAGGGTGCCAAATCCCTCTCATTACCAATGTAGAAATCATGCATCAACTACACATATAGAATTTGAAAATTCAGTAAGAACTTGTCATAAACACTTAGATATCATATGATACTATTCTTTTCCATAAAAAATCTGTACAATATCAGTAATCACACATCTGAACCCATATACATAAGAAAATCAACATTTTATACACAAAAATTCACTATATGTAGAAACCCAAAGAGATAAATTTCATAAGAATGAATGAGAGAAAAATTTTTCCCACACCTATATGCCTCTATAACAGCCTCTTGACCTATTTGGATCATCTTGCCTAAGTTATAACTTATGGAAGTTTCTAGATGTTTGCCAAAACCTAGATCTAACTATCTCTAAGTTGAAAATTGACCTTGGCCTCAAAATTGCCAAATTAGGTAACTTAACTAGTTGACAAATTTTCACACCAAGTATACTAGCAAATGACAAATAGATATTTAGTTGATGAGCTATCATCATCATATGATGGAAATTGTTTGTTCGAGCTTCCTTATGTCGATGACAAACATTCCATGTCAAGAATGGAGTCAAGGTTTGATGAACATGTGTGGACAAATTATGTAACAACCAACATAGCAAATGTTTTGGGAGTAGTGTGGAAGGCAAATTGTCTAGGGCATCTCATGTGCATGAATGAGCAGTGTCCCTTTTATAAAAGAGTTGGACAAAGAAACCAAAGACAATGGAGGAGTCATATTTTCAAAGACATCTCAACTGGGAGTTTTGAAGGAAGAATTCCGGAACGTTGTTGTTCATGCATTGTTTAAACATGCCACATTGATTGCTACATGCTACTATAGTATTTATTATTGCATTCCCAAGAATGAAACATCAAAATACACAAGATGTGTTCTTCACCAAGATAGCCATGGACATCTAGTTAAGCAAGACAATGTAAGAAAATCATTTTACAATATCAAAGATATGGTGAAAGAGAAGGTCAAGATGAACATTGGAGGGTCTGCACGACACATGCAACAACAAATTATGAACGACATTGTATTGAAGTGCCTTATTTCACAAGAGGTCCAAGAAGGGTCCACAATATTTGATGTCGAATTGCATGATATTCTGGATCAACTAACAACCATGACAAACAAAAGGAGGTTTGTATTTTTTTTCAATATAAAATTTTAATTAGTGCACGTGATGAAATTCTAATATTGAGATGGCATGCTTTGATATCCATTTTATTGATCTTTAGATTGATAATCGGATTTAAGGAGCGAGAGCAAGTGACATCCCATCTGTAGGTAGTTTTCAAAGTGTATTGGATCTAAAGCGTCGTAGCAAATATAATTTTATTCATGGAATTATATTTCCAGGACAACTTGAAAGTGTGGACTTAAATAGATGTCATGTATTCAAGATGTCCACTGTCGGAAGTTGATGTTGTTAATAGAATGCGTCCAAATGGATACTTGGATGATTTTTGGGTGACATTGTGCTTTGATCATGTCAAGCGGATCAATGGTTGGACCACCATGGATGCTCATGTTTATGATCCATTTGTTTAGGAGCTACTAAAAGTTGTGTGATTTCAAGGTGGATAATACTGATACACAAGATTTGTTTTGAAAAATGTTGCATCAAGTCATGGAGAAAAATGGCCATCCACTGCTGGAATTTCGTGGATTCATGGCTGATGAGGCTCAAGCGAATTGGGGTCGAAACAATGTCATGGAGGGACGAGAAAGATCTTGTTTGTTTTGTTGGGAACAAAGCATGATACAACATACCAAAAGTTGCATCAAGAGTGAATTTCAAGAGATCCTGTGTCAACAATGGAAAAATGCGTCGAGGTTGATTCAAAGGCGCCATAAATTCTATGTGGATTTGGAGGTGTTTCTAGCTCAAATCTTGTAGTTTCAAGTATAGAGTTTGGATCTTTGTGACCTTAAAAGCATTTTTGGTCAAAGAACTTGTATTAGACTAATTTTTGAAACCACTTACTGTATTGTGGAGACAAAAATTGCTTATGGTTGTGGATGCTACAATCTATTAGATGATGTACCAAGATTCTAGCTTTTGCATATAGATTTTGCTTGATTCAATAAAATAAACGAAAAAAAACTATCTATATCCTGAACAAGAGTATTAATAATTTGAGATAAATTATCAAGATAAGAAATTAAATTATAACGATTCTCATAAACTAGCTTATCGATATCAAAGGAAGCAAAAAAAATACTCGAAAAATACTCTAATTTTTTTAGATGAAATGTCACTGGCATTCAAAAAATCCAGAAGTTTGTTCTCTGTGTAAAAAATTGCCCACATTGGCAAATCTAGCCATGTAGAATATTGTACATTTTGTCAATATTGTTTGTTGGTTACTTGAATGGCCAAAGTGCCACTTGTACATTCACACCTAAAGTAGGTTATCACGAGTCAAGACAAGTGGTTGTGTCCATTTGGTTGTGATTCCTACTTTGTAGGATCTAGACCATGATTTACCTACCATGCACCTACCAAGCATGACACTTGGATCTAGGCCAAGGTTTTCACATTAGGGCAAGAAACTGGAGTCTACTTCATTAGTACATGCTGGGTTTTCACTTAACTTAGCAAAGGAAGTGTGTTTTACTATGTATTCCCATTCTCCATAGTGAGAAGATAGAAACTGTTTGGAGCCTCTAGGAGAATCTTTTGTTTCCTCTCATTTTATGGTGATTACTCTTGATTTCCAATGAAACCCAACTTTGGCACTTTGTAAACACTATCTACAGGCCATACTACAGCCTTATTTCCACACGTGTGGAGTTGGATTATACTTATTGATCAATGCTTTGATTCTCTCTACTTGTTTTCTATCAAGCTGCTAAACTAGATCTTGTTTTCTGATGACTAGTTTCTGATAGATTGTTTAACAAGCATACAATCAACTTTGTGGATCATTCAGAGATCCATTTATGTTCCTTAGTACTGTACTTTTCACATGGTATCAGAGCCAAGTACAAGGCTATTGATCAGTGTTTGAATCTAATCCAGTTTTAACAAGGTTTGGTGCAAAAAGCTAGTATTGGAAGGGCGAGCTGGTATCCAGGTTTTGGTGAGGGAATTTGATCCCAAACTTTTTCAAGATCAAAATCCGTACTGTTCACACGTGTGGGCATCTCTGAACCAGCATTTAATAACCCATATTCATTGGATCACAGAAAATTCATCTGGTGTCAGTTTGATATTAGTGGGAGCCTACCTTCTAGAAGCTAGTGAGAGGTTAAATTCTACCAATTATGCTATTTGGAAAGTGAGGATGGAGTCACTAATGGTGCTCCAGGATCTTTATGAGTTTCTAATAGATGATGAAGATGAATCTCTAGGTGCATAGGAATTAGTGAGATACAAGAAGAGGTCTAGGCTTGCACTTCATTGTATTAAGATGAATGTAAAAAATGATCTTTTAAGAGAAGTATCATCATGTAAGAGGGCTAAAGAGGCTTGGGAATCTTTAGAATCTATCCATTCAACGAAATTTGATGGAACAAATCTACAAAACCAACAAAAACATCACAAGAAAAATATAATTTAAAGAAAATACTAACTCTAAAGAAATTAAATCTGAAAACTTACAATTGCATTTTCTTTTATCATTTGGATTCAAATCATGAATGTTGAGCTCATTGTGAAGATAAGCATGCTGAACTAAAACTTTTGTGATAGATTGACCGACAGGTGATACATTGAAATCCATTATCCTACCTTTCCAATAGCTTCTATATATGTTATCCGATCTTTTTCTTTTCCGGAATGAGTCTTTTGCAGAGGGATGCATCAAGATTCATTGATATTTTTGATATATACTTGGTATCCATTGATCTTCTGCATTTTTTTCATTGCAAATATTGATTGCATCAATGGTTCCTCTTGGTCTCCGATTATGTGTAGCCATTAGTCAAAAATATGTGTACGCAAGCTGAGAACAGAGAGAATGTAGAGATTGAGAGATAAACCTAAGAATGACAATCCAAAATAAGAGATAGAATGAAGAAAATGAGAGGTATACCTATGAATGACAAGAAGTTCCTAAATTACAAGGGTTAGTTAACTACAGTTTACAACTATTGACGTCAAATCAACCTCTAGTGTACAATAACGGGCAACATAAGAGTATTCTGACAGTAACTGTGGTCCAATCACAATTGTTTATTCTTCCCGGCGGCATATAAGAAAATCACGAAAATTTGGCTGGGAAAGTTAAATACAATTTTCGTCCATCAACCACTGTTACAGTTTGTCACAGATGGACACCCGTCATTGGGACACATAAGCATTGAAAGCGTGCAAAGTAAAAAACAGCATCTTGACAAAAGGCCCATTTTGAGTTCTAATATCCCCTAATGATTTTGGTTTATAAGCGTTCTAGTTGCAAGCATGCTTGTTGTCCTTTCTTTGTCTGATTCATCACTCAACTGATGTGGGATTCGAACATCTTCGTCTGAGTGTTCGGGTTCTACTCCCTCTGTCATGGTTGGCAGGTCATAGTACTGCTTTCCTAAACTTCATAGTTGGTTGAATCATCATCGGCCATTGTTCTGGTCTCATCGAACTTGACGTCTCTGACTGTCTTCACTTGATTCGTCTCTGGCAGAAGATCATGTAGTATGATGAATGGTTGTCATACCCGATGAGGTATCCTTGTTCAACTTTCCCATCGAGCTTCTTTCAAAGCTTGTTTGGAACATGTGCATAAGCTGCACTCCAAAGATTCGAACGTGCATTAGATTGGACTTTTCACCCCACCATAGTTCGTGTGATGTTGTGTGAGGAACACCTGATTTGCCGATTATGTTCTAGATGTAGACAGATGTAGCTACTGCTTCAACCCATAGCACTCTTGGTGTGAATAGGTGATCATGCACCTTGTGGTTTCCATGAGGGTACTATTTTTTCTTTCTACTACACCATTGTGTTGTGGTGTATAGGATGCAGTCTGTGAAATTTTAGAGTGATGGACTCATTTTGATCTACAAATGATCAATAAGAGTGATTGGTAGCTTGGGATCTTGATCTATATCAAGACTAGCATCCAATTCTAGCTTCTACTTGACAATTTCTATTAATCCAGACAAGAACAATCAAATACAATGATCCAAAGGCTTCACACGTGTGAAGTACAACAAGTGTATGACCCGATAATAGCAAATAAGTTTACTAAGGAAATACAAAACATTCATCCACAAAGAATTAGCTTAAGAGAGTGAAAACACCAAGCTTGCTGCCAAATCAATGTTTCTCATCATTAATCTCACAATGGATCCATCATGGATCAAGTACACAATCACCATAATATCTCTCTAGGCTACTTCCAGCACGTGTGGGACAGCTCATTATACTCATCCATATCCATTTTGGATAAGATCTATCTAATTTGCCACATCACCATTGGTGGTTGACCTTCTAGATTCCTACAATCTATGAGATAACTCCTATAATTTAGGAGATTTGACATTTGACTCAAATAAAATCTAAGTACAATGGATCTGAATATTATGAGTGACATTTCACACAAGTGGACAGGTCCTCATACATGTGGATGCACATAGATATCAATCAAATTGCATTTACATGGTAAAAATTGCAAAATCTAACACTCCTTAATTTTTACTTTGATACATCTACGGTACATCTATCTACAACTCCTAAGGCTGACCTTAACTTGATAAATGAAGCCTTTGGCAAGGCTTTAGTGAGTGGATCAACAAGGCAATCTGAAGAAGATACATATTGTATCTTGATCTCCTTTGCTTGAACCTTTTCCCTCACAAAATGGTGAGCAATCTCTATGTGTTTGCTCCTTGCATGGAATGTGGGATTGGTTGCTAATGCTTGGCTTGATTGGTTGTCACAATATATGATTGGCTGCTCCTTGGCCTCCATGACTTGTAGGTCCACCAAAAGCCTCTTTAACCACAAGACCTCCTTGGTTGTTGATGTTAAGGCCTTGTATTCAACTCGGTTGAAGATAGAGATATTGTGTCTTGCTTTTTGGAAAGCCAAGACATTATGCCACCACAAAGGAAGGTAGCAAAAGCACTTGTGGACTTCCTATCCACCTTATCACCTGCAAATCAACATCCGAATATGCCCTCAAGGCAAGGTTAGATCCATGATACAAAATGCCAAAGTTCTTGGTGGCCAAGATGTACCTCAATACCCTTTTTGTATTTTTCCAATGACAAACCAATGGATTTTGCATAGATTGGCTAAGCTTACCTACGCTATAACTTGGATCAGGTCTAGTTATAGTAAGATAGATTAGGGAGCCTATAAGTCTTCTATATAGTGTGATGTCCTCAAAGGATGCTTCATCATCACTAATAGAGACTTTCACAATAGCCATTTAGAAAAGCATTAGTCACATCAAGTTGAAAAAGAGGCCAATTGAAAGTAGTTGCAAGAGAAATGATTAATCTTATAGAAACTAGTTTAGCAACAGGAGAAAAAGTTTCATCAAAGTCTACTCCCTTGGTTTGCAAGAACCCCTTTGCCACTAGCCTTGCTTTATATTTGTTGATGCTTCCATCTTGGTTGTACTTCAATTTGTAGATGTATTTCCACTCAAGTGGACTTCTTCCATGAGGAAGATCCACAAGCTTCCATGTATGATTCTCCATAAGAGCATCATACTCTTTTTGCATGGCATCTCTCCATTCTTGTGCACCATAGCATCTTCAAAGCAACTTGGCTCATCAAGCATAGATGTTAGAAAAGTAAAAGAGATAAGAGAATGAAGATCTTCCCTTTGTTCACCTTTGTCAACATAGGTGAGGCTTGATGGCTCGGCCTTCCTTCTTGTAGATCTTCTTGGAGCACTTGGGTCTTGAGGTGGACTCTCAAGATCTTGATCACATGTAGGATCCTCCTAAAATCTTGCAACATCCTTGACATAAGATGGATTAGTAGCACTTTCATTCATCTTGTAGTAGTTACCTTCATCAAATGTAACATCTCTACTCACTAAAATATTTTTAGTGGTAGGATTATAGACTCTATATCCCTTGCTATTTCCACCATAGCCAACAAAGATTCCTTTTAAGGATGTAGGATCATCCTTCTTTCTTGTATCTAATGATTGAAAAACATAGCAAGTAGATCCAAAGATTCTAAGATCTTTGAGATTTGGCTTCTTACCAAATAGATCCTCACAAGATGTTATGCCTCCAATGGGCTTACATGGCAATCTATCACATAAGTAATTTGCACCAATAATGGCCTCTCCCCAAAATGACTTAGGTAGAGATGAATCTAGCCTTAAAGCTTTTGCACACTCACAAAGAGTTCTATTCATTCTCTCGGCTATACCATTTTGTTGAGGACTATAAGTACATGTAAGCTCTCTTTTAATACCATTGGATTTACAAAACTCTATCATCTTAGTGGAGATACACTCTCCACCATTATCACTTCTCAATAATTTTACTTTAGCAAGTTGATTCTCAACTAGAGTTTTGAACTTTACAAAAGACTCAAACACTTTACTTTTGGAATCCAAAAGTTCAATCCAAGTGTATCTAGAGTAGTCATCAATAAAAGATACATACGTTAATGCACCTCCATTAGATGCTTGAGAAAAAGAGTGCACATCACTATGAATGAGATCTAATGCTTTAGAAGATCTAGTGAAAGAGTTAGAAAATGGTAGCTTGTGTGCCTTTGAGAGGCTACAAGCCTCACAACTCATTCCACACTTTGAGAATGTCTTGGAAGGCCGAGAGCAAGATCCTTTGTACATAACATCTCCATCGATTTGAAGTTTGGATGGCCCAACTCTTTTGCCAAAGCTCCACTTGATTAAGCTCCTCCTTATCCATGTTCACACTTCCAAGAAATACATTAGCATCATGCTTAAATAGTCTTCCTTGCTTGAATCCCTTTACAATGCAAGTATCATTCATCATAATGAAGCAAACACCTTTGTTAAATCGGTCTAATATTGGGCTTTTCTTTTTCAAAATTTTAAAAAATCAACATGTAAAACCCGGTTACTAGCAACAAAATCGCCATATAGTTGTCTCTATAAAAGAGTCCCAGCCTACCCCTAAAGTGGCTAGACAAGTTATCGTAGTTTTGTGACGGTCTCAAGCGTTCAAAATATTTGATATATGTAAAGCCGAGCAAAAAGTGTCGGTCTACTTAGAAGTGGGTCCCAGCCCGCCCTTAATGAGGCTAGAGAAAAAGTTTGTGGTCTTAGAAATGGCCTGTAAAAATGTTATGTGGCTTTTTAGCCAGTTGTAAAAATAGCCGACATAGCCGGGCTAAAATTTCACCATGTACAGAGCTGTTTTACTAATATATGTTTACCTAGTGTATTCGCAGAAAAACCGGTTTGTCGGAAGAGCTCTAGTCATGAATGTTGCAGAAGCTAGTTTCAAAGAAAGAACCGGCAAAGAAAAAATATAGTGAAAATTTTATCATCAAAAATATTATAACAAACTCAAAATACCATGAAAATCCTAATGGCAAGGTCAAGATAATTTTGAGCACAGACAAACCAGCGGGTCAAGCAGTACGAACGTATGGAAAAGCCGTCAACACAGGAAACTAACAATCTGAAAAACCGAGCAAAGGAAAATGATGGGCCAGCTACACCCATAGGGGTTGACTAGTAGCTACTAGGTTGGTTAACAAGAATAAGGCAAAAAAGGTTCCTTGCCCTAAGCACATACTATTTTGGCAAAAGGCAAGCTGGCAGGCCAACCAGACTCTGCCTACATGGTCGGCTATTTGCCAACCTTGTCGCACACTGTCATGTGAAGAGGCTCTGGATATACTGGTTGAGTCCGTTCTCCTTTTGCTACAGCTTTGTGATCTCTCGGTGCTCATCTTGTTCGTGTTGTTGAGCAATCATCAGTTCTTGCTGCAGCTTTGTGATTTTTGCTCGTAGTTGGGTGTTGTTGGTTGCCAAATGGAGTACCCGGCTATCCAATGAGGCCCTGACTACTACCGCGTCCTAGATAAATCTTCCCAAGGCTTGGTAGGTCGTCGTTAAGTCCGTTGGAGCAGCCGGTACATTGACGCTTGCAGGAGTTTACGTGGTAGTGGCTCCGACGACCTGTACAGTGCCGTCGTCGTTGTCTTCAATGAGGTTCTCCAATGATCTCTAGTCATCTGGGGTGGTGGGATTTTGTACAAATGCGCCATCAGAGAAACAAAAGTGAAAACATAAATGGAGACAGTTTGTCCAAATGAGAGAATGGATGAAACAGAGAGAAACTATAGGGCGGTGTGGAGGATGGAAGGAGAAGATGGGGCGAAAGTGGTCTGGCGTGGCGATGAAAAGTTTATGATCTACATCCATGTCAGGGTGTCCGAAGACAACTATGAATCAATAAGATTGAACTGGAGAGGAAAAATGGTGGAAACAGGGGCAATGGAGGATGTGATAGTGATGGAAGGGCTGGTAGAAGATGGAACAGAGGGAGAAGTAGTATCTATAGAGGAGATGGGCATGGAAACAGAAGTAGCAGTTGTGGGTGGAACATAAGGAGGAATGACAACACAAACAGTGGTAGGGGATTGTACAGAAGAGGATCAACGATGATAGAAGCCGGAACTGTTACTGGTGTGATGGTGGTGGTATGACATCTGGTAGCAGGTGGAGATGCGGAGGAGGGGGCAGCGCCACACATTCTTTTGCTGGCCATCATGTTAGTGACTGCAGGTTGGGCAGACGTGGATGCGGTGGATGGAGGATACAGGTTAGTGTATGGCACAATGGATGATAAAAGGCTAGAACGACGAAAGCCACACACTTTCACCTCGAGAAGTGCACAGACAAAGTTACATAGCAGGGGACCCGCTGCGATACAGTTGCAATTGTTTGGTTTGATGGAGATTGTTAATTCGTGGATGAGGAAGGTATGCCAGTCATATGGCATGGGACAACAAAAGATTACAACAAAACATACTGTATTTTAAGAAGTGCAGTTGTTAATGATTTAAGCTCAGGCTTTGAGTCTAGGCTAGTAATTGGAGTGGCCACTGGCCCATTTTCCAAAGAATTTGATGCTCATATTCTTGCATTGGAAATTTTAAAGCCTACTCTATTGTCAAACGAGAGGAAGGCTATTATGTACCAAAAACTCAATGAATAAAAGATGTTTGCAATTGTGTGTTTTAAAATTGGTGTTGTTCTCTTTTTGCTCATTATATTTGAAAATTATAAATGCTAATTTAAATCTAAACTTCTTGGATAATCACAAAAAAGGTATCACGGAGGAGCGCAAAAATGACGCTTCTGACCAAGTCAAATGGTCAGTTTTTGCCCTCCTCCATAATCATGCAAAAGCGTGAAAATGGTGCTTCTAACCAAGTCAAATGGTTAGTTTTCGCGCTCCTCCGTGATCAGATTATAGAGTTTAATTTTATTTTGCATCACACAATTATAAAAATCTACAATATGAATGAAATGTGCATCAGATAAATACTAAAAATTGGCCCTTAGGCTCCTATTATGTATGAACACTATAAACTTTGACTCAAGGCCTTTTCCAATCTACTTTTTTCTAATTCTCATAGCTAAAATTAAATCACGTGGCATGAGTGTCACTTGCTTGGCATGTTGGACACACAGGTAGGCATCTTCGAAGATTGTCATGAGGTAATTCTCAGTAGCCTCTTGCAATGCTGATACAGCCTCACCAGTGATCTTGTAATCCAGGACTAAATTGTCCATCATTTTTTTAAATATTCTCAGAAAGGAGCCCAAGGAAGCAATAGTCTGGTGCTCTTTTGGTACTTTTTAATCTCCTCCATAAATTTGGACTGGATTTTTTTGCATTGTCATCTTGGTGGAGGCTGCATTCTGTCCATCCTCTTTCTAGTCCAGGGTGACTGTGAATGAGGAGGAGATCTAGCAGCTGGAGGAAATCTACCACCAGGAGATCCACCACCAGTAGATCTAGCAGTAGTGGAACCGTTTTTGGCCTGCACCTCGGATTTGATGAAATTACGGACTTCTTCTTCCATTGGCGTAGAAATCCGAGGTGTAGTCAGAGGATTCAGCATGATACGGGCTGCCATGTGGAGATTTCTCAAAATCTCATTTCGTCTAATAGTCTGAAGTTGCTATGCAGAGACCCTGATTCTTTGAGCCCTTGCAGTTTATTTTGTCCTTGCCATATGCTTACGTCTAGCCATAAACAGTTCAAAAATATGCTAAATAGATCTAACGGGTGTCAAAAATTCAATCCACAACATAAATACAGTCTACAAAATTACTATATTTTCCACTAGTAAAAGTGAAAAATGAATGGTAAAATTCCTTTATATATTTTTTTGATTGAAAAATGAACACATCATTATCATCTAAACTTTACAAGTATACATCAATCTCTTATGAAACTGAAAAATATTTCGAGCCACACGTATCAAAGATGTATATGGTTATTATCCTAAAATTGTTGAATTTCACACGTGTGGACTGTCCACTACATGTACTTGTGATCTCCTAAGGTGTGTAGATGCACCAAGATCAAGACTAGATTGAGATTCAAGATCAATCTTGTATCCTATGGCAAAAACACACTACTACATGCATTCAATCACTTCCAACTCTCACTCACACATGTGGGAAGTGTTCCAAAAGTATTCTAAGTAAAAACAAGCTGCTCTCCTCGGGTAGAGAGAGAAAAACCATCATGAGCTCTCGGGTAGAGAGAGAAAGCTAGAAATTCAATGACACTCAAAATCCACTCAATCTCAAAATCAATTAGATCCAAAAGGAGGAGTACAATGATACTAATAGATTCATGAGCTACCACTATGCTTAACTATGATTGGATCACACTTTGCCACCTCTTAATCCTATTGGACAATTGATCTATGCACCTCTAAATTCTATTGGACTATATTCAAGCACACCTCAATTTTCTATTGGACCTCACAAGGTTCCACCTCTAAATCCTATTGGACCTCTTAAGCTTCATCAAACAAAAGCATGACACTTGTCTACACTCTAATTGGCACAAGTTTGGCTCTATTTTGGCTCAATATTGGCATTACAAGTGGAAATGGATAATTTGCCATCTATGCCAAATTTGACCCTATCAACATCCTACACCTAAATGCTTGACTATGAAATTCTATGAGACCCCTATATCAAACATTTTGATTTACTTTACAATTCTCCACACGTGGGAACATCCTTCACACATGTGAGATTCACTTACAAACTTCTATCATAAAAAATACCAAGCTAGATTTTTTCCAATTTCTCACAAAAATAACCTATGCACTTGTAGCTACATCTGCCAAAACATTCATGTTTATTGAATCATCTTCCAACAGCTTCAAAAAGGAAGTGCATGAAAATTGTCCTCCTGCTTCCACTTCTTGTACATACTCCTATATTTCAAAACAAAATAATATTATTAACGAACTTATAAAAATTAATTCGTAATGTGACTTGTTTGCGGGGGTGCCCATTTTTCTGACGTGATCCTCGGGTTGTACTTACACACACATGGTGTCCCTCTCACTTAGTAACTATGGTTAGGATTGTCTCGATATACGCAAACCCTCCAACAGTATCCCCCACCAAAACTGGTGGCGGTCCCATGACACCTCACGAGATTTATGACCTTGGGCTTTGGTTGGCCTCTCGACGAACCTTCAAGTGTCTTTAGTTAGTTTGATGTGTGACAAGTCAAAGCTCAAGAGGTCCAATAGAATTAAGAGGTGGAAGTACCATTGGTCCAATAGGATTTGAGATAGGCTTGAGAATGGTCCAATAGAATGGAGAGATGGATGCATCGTTATAAATATGAGGTCCAATCATGTTTGAGTGTGGATTAGCTCGTGGATCTACTAGTATCATTGTACTTCTCATTTGGAACTAATCTGATTTGGAGATCTAGAGTGATTTTGAGACTAAGTTTTTCTAGCATTCTCTCTCTACACGAGAGCTATTGGATGGATTCTCTCTCTACCCGAGAGCTGGTTGTTTTTGTACTTAGTTTTTATTTTGGAACACTTTCCACACGTGTGTATGTACTTCTCACATGTGTGTATGTACTTTGGAAGTGAGTTAATGCATGTAGTAGTGTGTTTTTGCCATTCAGAGCTAGATAGATCTTGAATCTCAATCTAATCTTGATCATTGTGCAACCACACACTAGGAGATCTAAATCACACGTAGTGGGCACTCCACACGTGTGAAATTCACAAAACAATCTTGATATTTAATTAACAACTTCCTCAATGCTTGAAACTATTTTGGGGTAAGTTTTGTTTCAACTTGAACAATCTTCTCAACCTCTCATGGTTCAGCAAGATTCATAGGCTACTGGTCCATCGTAAACTTCTTGTGTTTCTGGCACTTGATCCTCAAGCTCACGATGAGCTTTTAGTAACATAATAACAACGTCATCCAAGGTATAGCGTTTGAAATGATCCAGCATATCATTTCATTTGACTGTTCTTTTTCAAAAGGATTAATCTTTGATTTTCGTTTAGCTTTCTTGGCAGGAATCATTTGAGGAGGTGATGACTTTCTAGAAGATGAGGTCTTTCTAGAAGGTGAAGACTTCCTAGAAGGTGATGTCTTGCGAGAATTCAGACTTGAAAAAAATACCTTATCCTCCATGCCATGTTTGAGAAAGCCTTTGAGTTGCTCCCTAAAAGTATTTTATTAGAAAGAGTGAAATCACACCCCTTTTGAATGTCTTGATCATGGAGGAGACAATTTTACACTCAAATCTATTGTTTTGAGCTAAAATTGAATTTGGAAGTTTGATCAAGCTCAAGATCATTGTGAATCTTGTTGGGGAGATTTATAAAGTCTTTGGAGGTCCCTAAGTTATAGGAATAATAGGCTTTCTCATGTTATTATCCTATCTTGTAGTTCTGACAAATTTTTGAAAATGACATCAAAGCATGCCTACTTGTTGGAGTTAAGTGTTATGCACGAACCACATAAATGCTTTTTCCATGTTTGTTTGCTAATCTACAAAATGAACCAAGAGTATGAGCCTTCATGGCATGCTTTGTGATTGTAAATTTAGAATATGATGAACCTAACAGTTATACATGCCCTAATTCCATTTAGATTTAAGGTGAGGTTGTCATTGACATCAGCAAGCGTCAGCAAAATTGAGGATTCCATGTACGTTGAAAATATTTCCATCTACAATTAACAAAACCAAAGGTGCATGTTTGTCTAGAAATGTGACATCATATGTAAAGTCCACATGTTTGTCTAGATTGTTTAACATCTAACATTTGGATGCATCATAACTGAATCCCAACATGAATATGTGATTGGAATCAAATTGTAGTTAGAGTCTTTAGTGTGAGGGACTATTGAAAGTATCTTGTTTTTGGGTTTTCTATTGTGAGCAATAGAGGCCATTGAGGTTTATGCATAGAAAAACAATATAAAACATAGGTACTGTTAGTGTGAAGGAATAGCTGCAACAATGTATGGAGTATAAACTACTAAATAACTTGTGCCATAATGAAGAGAGGAGAATCAACATGTTAGAAGGGCTAAACAATCATAAGTGTGTCAAATAAGCTTAAGTAAAAATGGAACTGAGTCTTGCTACATTGGGTAGTGGTAAGTAGCTATGTGGGGCCTTCAATGCCATAAATGAGGGATAGTCTATTCTAATTTGCACCATAGGATTAAGGTAGGAATAGTGGTATGAAATGTGTGTGGGTCAAAGTCAAAGGTGCCATGGCCAATGGACCATTGAGTCCAAAGTGTTAGATTTTCATTAGATACACAAGCATGATGAAAGCTAACCAAAATAGAAAAGGGAGGCCCTTTTTGAGTTCAACAGGGCCCTAATGCCAAAGCTCTTATGCTCAATATTTTATCTTCTCTCAAATGGCTAATTGGGCACACTCCATCTTCTAGGATGGCCACTTTGTCCATAGGTGTGCATTTTATCTCTCTCTTATCTACTTGAAAACTAGAATCTACAAGGAGCGAGGGAGCAAAACATGCTTTGACCTTTCTCTTATAGTAAGTTTTATTCTTCTCTCAAATGTTGTTGGTCATTCCCTTTGATTGCTTTTATACTCAATAATTGGCTTTTGCACCCCACACCAACACATAACTCCTCATCAAAATACAAATATAGATCTATATCTATATCTACACACACACACACACACACACGTGTGTGTGTGTGTGTGTGTGTGTGTGTGTGTGTGTGTGTGTGTGTGTGTGTGTTTGCATGTTTATAGATGTAGATATATAAATTTTTTTGACAAGATGGGCAAGAGCAAAAGACATCCACCTTGTGAAGAATCGCCAAAAATTGGCAAATCTAGCTTGATCAAAAACCATGTAGAATAGTGTAAATTGTGTACAGAAGTGGGTCCCACACATGTGAGGCCATGATGCCACATGGGAAACCCATCCTAATGTAGGTTAGGTCAAGTCAAGAGAGTTGTTCATGTCTATTTGGTGGTCATCCCTACTTTATAGGACCTACACCTAAGTTTAAGGTGAAAATCTGACCAACTAGCTACCTACCAAGCATAACTCTAGGAAATAGACTAGGGTTTCATTTTAGGTCAAGGAGAGTGAGTTAACTTCCTTATTACATGCTGGAAATCCACCTAACTTCAAGAAGGAAGTCGAATTTGCTATGTATTCCCTCTCTCCATAGTGAGAAGATAGAAAATTTTTGGAGCTCATTGGCAATCTCAAGCTAGTTCACCATGTACATTGAGTTTTTGTGATCCAAATGAAACCAAATCAATTTCTACTTGTTTCTTAGGTTGAAGGCCGTACTACAGGCTTTAGTACACACGTGTGGGCTCGGATTTCAATGTTGATCAATGCTTTTGATTGTTAATGCTTGTTGTTTGTCAAACTGCCAATCTAGATCAACTTTTTTGTGTCTAGTTTTTTGATAGATTGTTAAGCAAGCATCCAATCACTCTTGTGGATATTTTGTAGATCCATTTATGGTCCTAAAGTACAGTACTTTCACATACCTCATGTCTTTTATTATAGCTAGAATCAACAGACCACTTAAGTCTTGCCAAATTGGTTTCTTCGAATCAGTTTTGAATTTAATTCTTAGAGATGTAATGGAGGAAGGCACATGGAAATGCAACAACCATTTCTAGTTGTAACATTGCAATTTTATATAATTACATTTATAAGAAACTTGGCTGAAAATGCTATACTCACAAACAACACTCTCAACAACACTTAAGAAAAATTTCTGCACTTTTTAAAAAGCTACATGCTCATCTTTAATCCTCATGGCTCACAACATCAAAAATTCACCCATCATCAACATTATTTTCTTTTCTATTTACTAATTGTTGTTGCACAATTTGAAAGAGAAAGCACAAATGTTCCAACATTCCATTACTAAAACTCATGACTACTATCATATTTGCAATGCTTTTCATATTATTGCATCTTCATCTCTAAGCAATGCTTACTGGTATTATCATCTCATAGGATCTCAGAGAATCGAATCTGGGTGGGTGATCAGCCCAACTCAAGCACAATACAAGTCACCACCTGTGGGATGATAATAGACGTATAATGGAGCGAGGCAAGTGGATATAAAACAAGAAGTTCTAGTTGTCAATGTCACATTTATTAAGAAACTTTTCAAACATGCATACTTGTCGTTCGCAAACAAAATTGTCACCATCACTAAAGCATTACATCTCTTTCTCTTTTTTGATAGTGTTGCCTTTGGAATATATATGTAGTGGAAGTTGAAGCACTAGGTACAAGACCTGCAAATTGAGTACGATGATGGCTAGAAGCAGACAACACTTTCGTAGGCATTAATGGATTCTCATTAAGAATGGGTAATAATGTCTATTTTTAATTCATGTACTTACTTTCGAATAATGCTAAGTGTGAAACAAAGTGCAACGTCAAATTCGAAGAGATGTTTGTCATCTATCTCAAATTAAACATGTTTATGAGATTTGTTTAAGTAGTGTGTTACCAAGTATCATGGCCCACAAAATCTACATGACATAAAAATCATGCGACTAAACTATAGTGAATATTTTATTCATCTATATCATGTTTCCTTGCAATCAAGTTTCACCAACATCTAAATGTGATCATTATCATGAAGCCAATTGAATTTTTCTCAAGTGAATGTGACTTTATTTTGCTAATCAAAATTTGTACTCATGATAACTAAATTAAAAAATTTCTAGTGACTCGGTTTATATTTTCAACATAGAGGGAAGTTGCACATATTCTAAGATGTGTGAGCGTATATAGTCATTTCTAAACTTTTCTTCTATGAATTTGAATAATTGAAAGAATGAAGTGAGAATATTATGGCTTTTTCTCAAGGAAAAAATTAAGGATTACATCACTTGACATTAATGAACTTAACATCACTTGACAAGGAAGAACTATAGTACAATTATAAACATGAACATGTTCTAGAAACTCATAAACCAGAGAGAAATTTTAATTTCTAATTACATTGATAAGCCCACAATGTATAGTAAGTAAAAATTAGATAACATGCTCTAGCTATGAAATGTAAGAACTTTTAAATGACATGTGGCATTTTCTTAGATTATGAAGATGATGCAAAATCTTGGAGTGCAAATCAAATGTGACAAAAACAATCAAATAAAACATTTGTAATCACAAAGGGATTCTTACATGTGAAAAACAAATATAGTCTAAAAGAGATTGTTTACATGAGATACTAATTAGTATTAAAGACTTTTCAATTTGTTTGCTATTCTAATTAAACTAATATTTCTATTTCAAAATAATGGCCTTATACTACAACAAAAAGATCAACCCTTTGATATCTAATTAGAACTTCTCAATGATTTTAAAATTTCATTTACTCCAATGTCTCTGCAAAATGATACCGTCTTTTCTATGTTAAGACATACTAAGTAATGATCTTAGTTGTCAAATTTTTATTAGCTATATTTTGTTGATAACTTACATTTTCTAGAATTACACTATCGATGATTCAACTCTAAGAGAAAAATTTGTAATTTTTCTTGAGAGAGAGATAGAAAATTTGTAATTTGTAATCTCTAGTCTCTTCTACATTTGTAGTCATAGTATTTGCTCTTCAATATTATATTGTAAGTTATTAAACCATAAAATTTTGTGTAGTGTGAACTTTAGGTGCTTGAAGCTTTTTTCAAAGGACCCAAAATTGTGCCAATTTCTATAACTCTAGTGCTAGAATATGGCTTGTTTATTTTAGAATCAATATATAATGTACATCATTGCTAACTTCTACTTTAATTGCATAATGTTTAATTCATCACTTTTTTCTCTCTCAAAAAGCTAACCATAGATTAAAGACTTTTTACAAAGTACAAAGTGGAAGAACAAATAACTTAAAGATGGAGGAGCTTATCAGCCTCTTTAAAAAGAAACAAGGGAGAGATGACATAATCACCGGTCCCAAATTCTCTATTGTTTTCGTCTTTCCAAATACTCCAAAGTGTAATAACTCTAATAAAATGCCAAAAAGCATTGATAGCCAGATTCTCAAAAGTGATATTGTTCAACAATAGATCAATGTGATAGAACTTTTTGAATCTGACATGAAAGTGCGCAATAAAGAAGTCAGTCACCGATTTCCATAAAGGGGCATGAAAATGAAAGAGCAAATGTCCACGTCATCATCTGATGTTTTGCACTCAGAGCACACATGCAACACATTACCTCTATAATTGGCACAGATGGGAAAAGATAGCTAGAGAATTCTAAGAGAGAAGATTCTATAGTTAGCAGGTCTGATTTTATGGGTTTGATGGAATCTGGTCTTAAAAAGAGGAGGGGGATCTGAAAGGTTCCACTTAGAGTTGAGCCAAGAAAAGGTGAACTTAGGTTCTTTAGTTGAAAAGTAGATAGAGGAATA
Organism: Diphasiastrum complanatum; assembly: GCA_029204225.1. Classification (NCBI taxonomy): domain Eukaryota; kingdom Viridiplantae; phylum Streptophyta; class Lycopodiopsida; order Lycopodiales; family Lycopodiaceae; genus Diphasiastrum; species Diphasiastrum complanatum. Next base: position 61,875,038 of record CM055093.1, read on the forward strand.
GGAAATTGTGCCCATCTTATCCAGAGCCTTGAACAATCATTTGCTATCATAGTTAGTAGCAAGGGAGGTGGAGGGAGGGCCAAAGTCTCCATGAGAAAAGATGAAGGAAAAGAAGTTAGACTCGCGGAGGGAGAGGCCACATTCAATCCTGAGGCGGGATAAACTGAGGGAATAAATGGAGTTCATGATGTGGTCCCAGGTGACAAATATTTTTTGAGTGAGATCAAGATAGAGTCTTTTTTCAATCATCGCAAGGGGCTTGGAGTTGATGGTGATAGTTTTAAAACACAAGAGGGGCTCAAGTGGGGAGATGGTGTTACCACCCATCTAGATAATAAGCTCTCACATGGAAGAAGGACTTTGAAGATGGATTTGAACAAAGGAGAGAGAGAAGTGGAGTAGAGAAAAGAAGTGTGAGTGAACTCAAGAAAATAGGATTGGCAATTGGTGACAGTAGATGAGGGTAGAGGGAGAAGGATTGTCGTCATCATAAGAGCCCAAGGCTGAGGGCAAATGGATATGCCTATACAAAAGAGAGAGTGAGACATTAGAAGAGTCGAGAAGTCCTAGGTCACCCAACCTTTTCGGGGTCAAACAAATATCCTAGTTCAAGAATCCTCTTCATCTCCTTGATGCTTGTGTGCTTGGATCTAGGGTTGAAGGTGGATAGGAAATACCCGCTACAATTTTGGCACCGTTTCTAGGAAGATACACCAATTTTTCAATTTATAGCATTTATTTGATTCATGGATGGCCGTTAGCTTGCATTTAGGCATCTTGACGTTTTGGCATAATAGGATTAAAATTGCATTTTAGGGTTAATTTGGGAGAGTATTTTGCTTGATTTGTGTGGATTTCTTTGCCTGAAATCTGATTTAATTGTTGAGCAAGGGAAGCCAGATAGATCACTATTCCTAAGATCCATTTGGATCTAGAGAAATTAGAGAAATCAATTAAAAATCGTCCATTTCTTCCATTTTGGTGCCAAAAGAGACAAAATCATCATCAGTCTTTGATAACTTTTTGCTCCTTTGCAACCAACTTTTGTTGACTTGTAGACAATACCGCCTTCATACAAAGAAGCTACAGTTTGAAGGGGGAAGTTTACTTTCCAGTCGATTTTCAGAAACTGAACAAAAAACACCAAAAAATCTCTAAAAATAAAAAAAAATCTGTTCTACAGTACCTAGATCTATCTATAGCTAGGTCAGCAAAGGTTAATTTTAAAAATAGAAGGCTAAAGTAATTGTGTCCCTAGTTGTTGGTAACCTTTTGTAGAAAAGTTCAACACCTTTCTACAAAAATCTCAGTTCTCTAAGAGGAACCTTCCCCTGAACCTGTGCTAGAGCTAGAGTCAATCCAACATACTATTTCTGGAAATCAATAAGTTGGACGAACATTAAGTCAAGGTCAATTTTCTATATTGATCTTTTTGTGTCAAAAAAGTGCTCTTTTTTGCAAACATAGCAGTATCACTCTTGATCCTTTGCTTGAACCTTCGCCAAATTGTCTGAGATTTTCAGATATAGTATTCCATCATTTTTGAGTTTGGCGAAGGTTAGAACTATCTAGATTATCCAGAAAAATCTATCTTAATCCTCACCAAACTACAAAAAACCATTGTTTGCCAAACAATAACCTTCGCCACTTCTATCCCATCATCATTACCAAATATACTTACTGTCAACTAGGCGAAGGTTAGTTTTACCAGATCTATCAAAAACTGCCACATAAGTGATTTTTTACCCAAAATCGTAGTGAAAGAACCATCGTCAATTTAACCTTTGCCTAGGAAACCTCTTTGCCAAAAATATTTTTGAGTTCTGATCTATCAAATTTAGCTACTATCAAATTTTTGGAAGATCCTGTTACAATTTGATATTGATTTTGAGAAATTCTTATTTCTAGAAGTGTTGATCGCTTGATCAACATCTTTTTTTTCAAAATTAGAAATCTGATTATTGTCAAGTGATAGAGTTTTTATAGACCTAATCAGAGATAGGAGTTGATTGAAAAATCTAGATCCAATCTCATTGTTTTTAGTGATTTGGAGTGCGATTTGTGCTAGAAATCACACCATAAATGAGTGTCCAACACTAAAACAACGTGTGAAGGACACTTATTGTCATCTATGCAATTCCATTGAATATGATACAACTTTTTCTCATTTAATCATCGTGTTATTCAGCATAGACATGCTAAATATCAATACAGAGATAATCCAAACCGGAAGGCACCTGATGGTAAGCCCCAAGGTCTTGGATTTCTAGAATGATTAGTTTTGCCAGCTCCTCCAATACAACATGTTCGTTCAACAAATATGATGGTACCAAAATCTTCGAGTGGTAATGACTAATGGAATTATAATACTAATCAAGATATTGGTCCTTCAGAACAATACACTATCTATGTTGCTGGGAACCAACAACAGTCTAGATAGTGAGCTAGAGCACCACTTGGATGCTTTGGATGTGGAGAAAATCATAGAATTGTTGAATGTCCAAATAAAGAAAAGTTTATCCCATTATGTCAAGAATGCGATTATGGACATTATTACAAGGACTGTCCAACAAGACCTAGACCACTGCCGGTAATTGCTCCATTTAATATGATTATTAGAAGTTGTTGTTGATCCAACACTTGCTGAATCTGTGCCAACTATTGATATTCCTACTGCATTAGGGGTATATCCGAATCTCAACTTAGAGAAGAAGAAATACAACAATATGAGGTAGTGGATTAAAGACTTGCAGGAAGAGGAGGCCTTAGAAGCCACTAAAGCTGCAGCCAAAGTTCATTCTTCACATGTGCCACCATTGGATTTATGTAATCCACGAATAGATGTTCATACTCAGTTGCATGATTACGAAGAGCCTTTCAAGATGACCAAACCTGATGCGCTGCAAACAGAGCCGATTGTGAATACTATCAAGATTGTTAGAGTTCAGTTTGTCATTACTTTTGTTGTAATTGACTTACCAGAAGCACCATCTATTTATCATAATCTATTGGGACGTCCATGGTTATAAGTTGCGAAAGTGATTCATAACTGGAAAACCAAAAAAATTACATTTGAAAATTGTGAGCGTGTAGTTAAAGTTGATTCAATGATTTGGACAGCCAAACCAGTAGTCCAGAAAGGAGATGATGATTCCTCAACAATGGATCATACTTTTGATGACCAGTGAACACTTTGGGAGTGCACTATGACTCGGAAACAGATAGTGTGAATTGAAATCAAGCTCTTGCATTATGGATTGTACAATAGGCTATATGTGTCAACGAGATGACAATTCAGAGTTGAGCGACATTCCTATGCCTGATCGTACTTTGGATATGTCGATTACATTCCTAGTCAATATGATAAATGTGGTTTGGATATCATTCAATCCAATTCCAGGTCCTATTGAAGATGAACTCATTCATGTCAGTCATGCTTTATCTTATGAGAAAAATGTTGAACTTGATGATGATCAGACTTTAAATCACATAAATCCTACAAGTTTGGAGTTTGCGATATTTCTGATGAACCAACAATAAAATCGTCGAAAGCAGTTATATTGAAAGAAGAAAATAATACAAGAACAATGAAGAAAAAACAAGCCAAGCAACATTATAACACAGTTCTGAAATGGAAGAATTCATAATGTCACAGAGTTAGTGAATAAAAAAGAGTTCCCACCAAAATTCAAATTCAAATTGGTTCCCTCCAATTTTTGAATGGGTTCCCACAAATTTTTCGAATGAATAGTTAGGGAGGTAGAAATTAGCCAATTGTAATTGAGGCCAAGACCCTCCAATCCACAATATATAGTGATAAATTCAAATCATTTGTACATGTTCTCTTCATTTCAATACAATCAATTTGGCCTTCTTATGAAATGGATATGGAATGTCCTTGCTCTTCTTCTTTCCTCCCCCATCTCTCATGTTTTCTTTGGATTTGCTAATTTTTGGATTTGATACTTATTGAGATTGTATGTTCTTATGTTTTTTGTGAGAGATAAAGGGAGAGAGAAAAGAGCAAGTATCTATTATCGTTGTGGATCGTAGTATGAACCTTCACTAGAACCTTCGCCGACTTTTCTGAGAATTCTAAATATAGTATTTCATCATTTTTGAGTTCGACGAAAGTTAGATCTATCAAGATCATCCAACAAGTCTATTTTAATCCTTGCCAAGCTACAAAAACATCATTGTTTGCCAGAAAGAACGTTCGCCGATTCTACCCTAGTTTCATCTGTACCAAACTTACTCACTATCAATCCGACGAAGATTAATCTTGTTAGATTTGTCAGCAATAACCAGTTAAGTGATTTTTATCCAAAATAGCAATGAAACCTTCGCCAATACTATTTTTGAGTTCTCATCTATAGATCTAGTTGCTGTTAAAATTCTGAAACATTCTGATACAATTTGATATTGATTCTAAAAACTTCCTATTTTTAGAAGTGTCGTATCGCTTGATTAAGATCCATTTTTCAAAATCAAAAATCTGATTATTGTCAAGTGATAGAGTTTTTATAGATTTGATCACAAATAGGATCTAATTGAAAAATCTAGATCCAATCTCATTGGTGTTAGTGATTTGCAATTATGGCTGAAGGAGGTGGTGGACTACTTGGAGTTCCGTTAAACGTTCCACTGGTTATTGTTAGAAGGTCACCTTGTCTAGAGATACCCAAGTATAATGGGTTATTTGATCCAGTCAGATTTCTCAAAATCTATTCAAAATCATGTGAGGTTTATGGCATAGTTTTTCCACAAAATAAACTTAAGCTATTTCCTATGGCCTTAACTAGAGTAGCACAAGATTGGTTTTATAACCAAGATGAAACAGGCTTGTGAATTTTACATTTAATTTTTTGTCTGTCTACTCCTAAAAATCCTATGTGGCTATAGAAACATGTCTATTAAAAAAAATTGAATTTTGAGTTATGTAGAAATAGATACATAACATTGTTTTAGTAATTTTGGGACAATCCCAAGTCCCATTCTTTTCTTTGATGAGGTCCCATGCTCAAAATTAATCTCAATTGCACAAAATTGAAAAAGACATATGCTTGAACTTAAGTTCGAGCACAAGCTCCTTTGCTCAAACTTAAGTTCGAGAACACAAGCATGTAGTAGAGAAGATAGAGAGAAAAATTAATTCGTTCCAAAATCAAAAAATCATCCCAATATTACTAAAACAGTGTTACATGCATCCAAAGTTATCAAATTACCTATTTTAAGTGCTAATAAAAAAACACCAAAATTGGAAGTATCATATTTGAGTTTAGAATGCCATGATTTTAACAATATTTTTTGAGTTGTCTACTTTAAAAAATATTATATGACCATTGAAACATGTCTCAATTTTTTTTTAAAAATTGGAGTTATGTAAAAATAAATTTACATGTCCACAAGAGGAGACCGAATTTCACAAGGACTATGTTGCACGCTAGAGAGATGCATGTTGAATCCACTGATTTCATTAAAAATGGTTGGAAATCTCGTGAAAAATTGCCTTATGTTGGTAAATCTAGCTATGTCAAATAATGTAAATTATGTACATAACTGGGTCCCACACGTGTGAGGTTATGGAGTCACATGGGAAACCTATCCTATTGTAGGTTAGATCAAGTCTAAAGAGTAGGTCAAGTCAATTTGGTAGTGATTCCTGATTTATAGAACCTAAATCCTAGATTTCTGGTGGAGATTGACCAACTAGCCACCTACTTGGCATGACTCTATGAATGAGGCTAGGTTGGCAAATTAGGACAAGAAAGTCAAGTTAACTTCCTTATTACATGCTGGAAATTCACCTAACTTTACAAAGCAAGAGGTTTTTCTATGTAGTGAGCTCTCCATAGTAAACACTTAGAATATTGTTGAGAACTTATTGGCAATCTCAAGCTACTCCACTTTTGTATTGAGTTTTTATGATCCAAATGCAATCAAAGTGATATTACTTCCATTCTCTATTTGTAGGACGTACTATAGGTTGTGTTTCACACATGTGAACTCAGATTTCCACATTTGATCAAAGCTTAATGATTGTTCTTGATTGTTAAGTGCAAAAATTGCTATTCGAGATCAATTTTTGTGTCTACTTTTTTGCAATAGATTGTTAAGCAAACAGCCAATCACTCTTGTGGATCTTGTGTAGATCCATTTAGGGTCCTAAAGTACTGAAATTTAACAAATCTATAATCTTGAATGAGTATGCCATAGATGCAATTGTTAAGCAAATCAAAGGAAATTTTTTAGGACTCCAATCCTCGATATCAACTCAAGAATGTAATTCCAACATATCACAATAATAAATCAATTATAATAGAAGTATTTGACTTGTATGGAAGCTTGAAATATTCTTAGCACGCTCTATAATATTAGAGATGTGAGTGCCAAACATTATATGAAAAAAAAAATTCATTCAAAATGATTGATAGAGTTTCAATGTTAAATCACTTGAATAACTTCAAAAATCGTCTGGAATAAATATTTGCCTTGGTGTAGAAATCAATTATTCTGATATTGTCATGACTCTTCTATTAACCCTTTTTGACACTTGTGAAAATTGAATAATTATCAATTTGACTCAACAAGGTCTTAAATTAGCAAACGTTTCTTCAATGCTATTACATCAAAAAATAAAGAGAAATGGTGTTTCATCCTCCAAATTGGCAACAAAATTTGAAGCTCTATATTTGAAGAAGTTCAACAAGAAAAACTCGAAAAAAAAAAATTAGAATTCAAAACAAAGATAAAAATTTGAATACTGGCCCATCCACTTCAAAGCCAAACAAAAAAAAATCTATTTTCCAGATATTGTAATAAAAAAAGGACATTTGCTAGAGGATTGTGAAATTCTCAAATCGAAGAAAATGAGCAATATCAACAGCATGCTAATTTAGCCAAATGTTCGCAAAACTTTGACAAAAAAGAGAATGAGACAATGTTTATGGCAAAGGAAGATGAACAAGATTTTGAACCTTGGTATTTGGATTCTGGTGCTACTTAGAACATGAGAACCAACAAAATTGGTTTCGTGAGTATAGGCAAGTTACCACTCAAAAAATATGTCTCATTGGTTCAAATAGTACTCATAATTATCGATGGTGGGGAACTATCAAATTGAAATCTCAAAATGATAATGTCATTCTAATTCTAAATTTTCTTCATGTTTCAAATCTCACTAAGAATCTACTATCAATAAGCAGAATTTTCGATTGGGGCCATAAAGTTGAATTTAACGTTGATGCTTGTTTTATTCTAGACAAAGACAGTAAAGTACTTGCAATTGAAAAGGGATGGTTCCCACATGTGAGAGCCTGTTCCCACATGTGTACATTTCTAGAAAATATCAATAGCTTATCATAGGAGTTGATCTTGCAAGTTCCTATAAGTCTGGAAAATTACCTCAAATCAAGCAAAATCTTGGTGAGGCAATGGCATCAAGTTAGTAATCAAAGAGGTGGGTGCTTATCTATCATTGATTGGTGGATCTGAAGTGATGTGACATTCCCCACATGTGCCAGCCCTACTATATCAGTTCATAATGTACTTGATCTATATATAGATCATCATTCTGAATGAGAGATCTTGATTTTGAGACAAATCCATGTTGTTTCTGCCATTTGTATTATGATTTTATGCAATCATATCCATAGGTAATGTACTTCACTCTCTGTCCATTGTTCATACAATGGCAGGTTTTCACAAGTGTGAGGCCGCTCATCCATTAATTTGATCAATTTACATGTTGTTCTTGCTAGTTATGTGCATAATTTTGATCTAGATCATGATCTAGACATTAGATTTGTGATTGGTCTATCCAACTAGCATCCAACACCTCTTGTGGATCGATTGTAGATCCATTTAAGGTCCAAAAATTAGAAAACTCAACACAAAGCAAATGGTATTTTGTAATAGTACAACACCATCTATTCTCCATAGTTGAATGGAATGATTGAAAGAAAAAAATATGAACTCTTATCGCAAGTGTGACTAGTATGTTGTTCTGTGCATCATTGTGAAGACTTTCTGGGAAGAAGCCATCTTGATAGCTACATATGTATAGAATCAAACTATAACCAAGTTATTTTTCGACAAAACACCCATAGAGATATGGACAAGTTCAAGATCATTTGTAAAAAGATATTGAAATTTTTTGTTGTATCACATTTGCACAGATTCTAGTAGAGTTTGGTCAATGATTTGAAAGAAGATGAGTTGAACTAGTCAATTAGGTCAACAAAGATTTCTTCCAAACATATTCATTGATGATGCCTAATGTTATTTGTTGGAGGAACTAGTCGAATATTCAAAAGAATTGCAAGTCCATTGAAAATTGGCATTGTAGAGAGATTATCAACCTCATAAAAAATCAAACATGGATTGTTACAAAACTGCCAATTGGTAGGAATATCATTTCTTGTAAATCAATTTATTGGTTCTCTCATGTATGCCATGATAGGTACTAGACTTGTAATTGCTTATTCAAATGGTACATTGAGCCAATATATGTCAAATCCAGGTTTCATTCATTGAAAAGCTTTATTAGAAGCTTTTAGATACTCGCAATCGACTAAAAAATATTAAATATGTTATGAGGGTTTTCAATTCCGAATTTAATCTTCTTCAACTTTTCAACAAATGCAGATTGGGTAGGAGATGTTGAGAAATGGAAGTCAACATTAGAATATGTCTATGTATTTAACAATGACCTTGTCTCATGGAATAGCAAGCAACAGAATTCTATTGCATTATCTTCAACAGAGGCCAAGTACATAATTGTTGCACATGCTACAAAAGAGACTAAAGAGGGAGGGGGGGTTGCTGTCCTCCTTTTGTTTTATTTTTGAAATTATTGTTTTTTGTTTCATTTGCTCTACTCTGAAATTTATAATTTTTTGGTTTACTCTTTTGTAGAAAGAAAAAGAAGATTAAAGTGGATTCGACTTGAAAAGTGGAAGATGAGATAAAGAACTAAATCCCTCTCCATTTACTTTCCCAAGGAAAGCCCATATGGGGGGGAATATTATCCCTGATTTCCTTGTATCTTTCTTGCAATTGGGGGGGGGGGGGGGGGGCGTTTGAGGAGGTGATTCTACTCCCTTGTCTACCCCCTTTCATTGCTCCCCATCCCCATACTACATAGTTGCAATTACAACTATATAGCAATACAATCTTGATGGGGAGGGGGGGGGGGGGGGGCAATACAATCTTAAGCATCAATGGCCCACTCCCTCTCCCTCCTCCTCCCTTCCTGACTATGGTCTAGAGAGAGAGGTGCCTTCTTTCCTTGCTTGGCTACGGGGAGGGGTGCCACCTACTACCTATGTAAGCTGCTTGCACTTGTAGCACAAGTGGGAAACCCTCTCTCTCTCTCATGTAGAAAGATGATGACAATTGGGCAGGGGGGGTACAAAATCTACTTTTCAAATGGTATTTTAGAGGATGAAGTGTACATGGTACAACTAAAAGATGACATTATTGAGGGACAAGAAGAAGAAAACATTTGTAAGCTCAAAAAGGCTTTACGTGGGCTTAAACAAGCTCCTTGTCTTTGGTACAACCATATTGACAAGTAATTTCTCTTTAAAGGTCTGAAAAGGACATCCTTTGATTGAAATCTCTACTTCATATCTCATGATGATGATATTGCTCTGGTCTTTTTATATTTTGAGGATCTTATAATCCTTGAATACAATGAAGCGTTTTTTAAAGCCATCGAAGATGATCTATGTGTGAACTTTGAAATGATAGATTAAAAGAATCTAATGCACTTATGCCTTGGAGTAAAATTTTGGAATTATCATAGAATAGGGTTAACACAAACTAAATATGTCAATGAGTTCGAGGTTCCATATGATTGACATTCTTATTTTTTGCTGACAGGTCAAACTAGCTGGTTACAAAAAGTTTTACATGGACTGACCACATTAAGGCCAATGGATCTTCACTTTGAGTTTTAAGTTGTTTGGATGTTCTTGCTTGTCGCTTTCATCAAGTTGGTGATTGTGACACTCATTATTGTGTGGCAAATGTGCCTTTAACTCTACTAGTTTACTTATGCCTTAATTCTTCTACAGCATCTATGGAAAACCAATCATGGAAATTTCTTGTTTCAAGATTCGTAACATTAGCTCATTAAATTGGTTGGAGAAGTATGCTTACTTATGCCTTAATTCTTCTACAACATCTATGGAAAACCAATCATGAAAATTTCTTGTTCCAAGATTCGTAACAGTAGCTCATTGAATTGGTTGGAGAAATATGCTTTCTAAGTGGTGGTACTCAGTACCCTCACATTTGGAAATTTATCCCCAAAATCAATGTTTCAAAAACAAAACATCATGTACCTATGATATTCTTTAAAGATATGGAGCCTTTCAATCATCTTGTACTTGAAAATAATATACAATGTGAAGCTTGGAAACAACTTACTAAAGTTTTTGTTCCTCAAGAATAATCGTTTGCTACAAGTCAAGATATCAAGATATGACATCTTATAAGGAAAGAGAGATCCTTACCATCTAAAACCAAATGGTATACTCTCATGAAAAGAATTTCAATTTTTTTCAAATATGATGGCAACCAAAGAATGACATTCTTAAGTTGGAAGGATAACATGCCCATAGATAGTAAAACAACTGCTTAAGTTGGCTAATTTTTCACAAGTAGTTGAAAGGGGCTAAAGTAGGCATAATTTTAATGGTATGGCCTTTGGTCATAAAACTCCTAACACAAATTATTTGATATTTGAATCTACATAAAGGATAACAAGATTGGGTGTTGTGAACCAATATCCACGAAGGGTGTGATTTTCAAGAAATAGAATATTTTCAATTGGTACATCCCTTTTTAGAAGAGGAGAGATTTGACATAGAAAATGATATGACATTTCTCATTGGGTATTATTCACAATCAACTTTTTGAAATTGCTATAGTATCCTACAAATAACATGTCTTCTAGTATATGTACACATTGTATATGTATAAGTCAAAGGTGTTTGCATTGAATAAATATTGATTTCCTATTTCTTTTCATCCATTATGTCACATGCATAAAAAAGTATGATGCTAATTTAATATCTGCATACAATCTTTTGATAGGAGTTCGATCTTGCTTTTTGCTAAATCTCTCTTGTGAAGTTCAACTTCTTGAAAATTAGCTTGATCTTTTCTTTTCTTTTTAAACCAAGGAGAATGCTATCAATTCTTGAGGTGTCATGGTTCCCTTTAGAGCTCAAAACAAATCACAACATAAAATTTAAGATATTTACACCTAAATTAAGGCAAATTAGTGGAGTACATGTCATAACTTGGAGATTTGATGAGTACAAGCAACCATACCTTTGAAGAAGAAAATTTCAACACTTGAATGGGTAAGCATAAAGATCAAACTTAAAACTACATGAATTAAACCTAGAATTAAGTATGAAGTTATTTGCTCATAAAAGTTGCAAGACTATGCATACATGAGCTTTTTGTACTATTCCTTCCTCTCATGGTAGCCTTGAAAGTGAAATTCTATCATCTGAGCATACTTCCAACCAAGCCCATGACCAATCTTAAGTTTGAACTTTCATTTCCAAGTTATCTTCTCCATCACAAAGATGCTCTTATATTATATTTTTTTCAAAGAAGCTATGGTTGCAAGACTCCCATTTCACCATCCTCTTGGACTTCATCACTACACTTAGAGTGGTTCATTCTATGCCAACATGTATGTGTTGTTGTGCAACACTTATATGATGTATGCAGTCTTAGTTAAGTTTTGGGCAAAGAGGAAACACCCCAACCTATGGTGGGCTTTTATTCACCATGAGGATAAGGTGAAAAAGGTGGTATTTGCATATAGGATACAAGGTCGAGACAAGAAAAGTATCATGGATGCTAGCACTTTATTGCCTTAAAGCTCCATATTCTCGAAAATGAGTGTGCCCCCTCGCGAAAACATAAGGTGTCAATTCACATATGCCACTCAAGGGCACGTCAAATGAGAACTCTAATGTAAAATGGAGGCATGCTCTTTCCGTGCAGACATCAATGAGGAATTAGCACTACTCATTTATGTTGTGAAACCAACATTAGGAACACAGCATAATCACGTAACGGTTATGATATCTAATTGTTATGTGCACTATGAAAAATAAAAGACGTATGGATAGATATTAGAAAGTGTCACTAAAGCAATCAGCATTCAGAAACGTGCCGTTGTGCTCTACCCTGGGATCCTTGTCATTGAGATATATTAACTTCCACAAAAATCAGATTCCTTGTCACAATAGTGTTGGAACTTGGAATCGAGAGTGTCATTGTCGTGAATTGCAATCAAAATAATAAGGCGCAGCGTCTGAGCAAATAAACTGTGTGGGCTTGAACTCATGTGGGCGAGTGAGTACTTGCAATGACGGAAGCGGTGACGGAGAGATGTACTGTGTGACATTGACATGGTTTGTGGAGATCGAGGTGGATCGTGGGCAGGCTTGCACGCATGATGCATCTATTTGCAATAGATTATATACATCAGCTACTTGGGTTGAGTATTCACCATTCAGGTGGGAAGACGCTCCCGTACCGCCGCATTCAGCTCAGTCCATTTTCTCTGATTTCGGTGGGATGCAGCAGCACTAACCAAGTCTTGGGACGCCTTTCAATTTGCCCAACTAGTGTGTCTTGTCACTTTCCCACTTTTTAGTGGGGGAAGGTCCCAGCCCAAATGGCCTTGGTGCCCCCCAAGGGTGAGATTTTGAGATTTTGAGGATTGTTCCATTAATTTTGAGATTTTACGAGGTGTGATGTGCTGACCCAAATTCTTTATATTATGAGTTGTAAATTGCTTTTGAAAAGTTTTACAAATTTCAAGATTTCGTAATGTGTCACACTGACTTTCACAAATGATATTTACTATAAATTTCATTTTACCATCTTTTTTCATAAAACAACTCATGCAAAAAGTCGAAAGCAAATATTTCAAAGGAATGAAGTTCTTTGCATGATCTAATGCACTTCAAACATATGACCTAAAATCCCAATATTATCTTTAAATTTTACTGAAAGTTGATGTGTCTTTTTAGATGAGTTTAAGTTTAAAAGTGCTTTTTTTCTTGTTCTTTTGAAATATTAGACATTTTTTTTTTGTTTTTTATGTGAAGAAAAGGCAAAATCTAGCTCGAGTATTTTGCAATTTCATGTACATATGTAATTCTCCCACATGTGGAGCATGTTCCCATGTGTGGAGGGTAGGCATAATCATCTTAGTTCATTTATGTTGAGTTTGAATAGTCAATAGGCCTTAAACTTGAGTTTTGGGGGTCATATGCCGCAAAATGCCCCTTGTACACATGTTTGTAGGTGATTAGGCCAAAGGTAGCTTTGACTTAGCTTGAAGAAGTGTAGGCCTTTGACATTTGGCATGATGATAGAGGGCTAGTGATATGTCTTTTGATGTCGTAATGTTGTCATGTGACCAATCACAATGCATCATAAATGGTCCAATCAATGTAGGAAACGACAACTCAATGGACCATGGCCAATCAAATTTAGAGGTGCAATGTAAGAGATCCAATCATTTTACTTACTTAATACTCCTCGTGGAACTCAAACCACTATACAGAGGAGCTCTCTCTTTGTACATACAATCAAGTTGAGATTTTACTTTGTTTTTTCATGTCTAGCTTCTCTTTGGATGATCATAACTTTTGTTGTAGATGAGATCTTGCCTTGATTCAAAGCTTGATAGATAGCCCTTGAAAATCCAATTTGATCTATCATAGATGCATCTTGTGCAACCTCACATGCATGGAGGTCGTTGTAGATCTTTGCATGGTCCTCAAATCTCAATTTTCGACATTTTACATGCATGGAAACCATGCCATGATCTTTTAGATCACCTTGTTTGTAGAAGAAATTAGGAAATTGTGGACTTGTGTGTAAAATGTTCATGTCGGCAACCAACGACTGGCTGCTACATAGTGCATACACATATGTGGCAACCACAGTCATTGGCCATTCACATAAATATTTTTACATACTCTTGTGCACTCTCTCCACTTCCCTTCATGCTTTGAAGCACCTGATTTCTAAGCATGAGTATCCTTGAAGTGCTGTTGGATTCATAAATCTCAACGAATCCCAAGCCTCCTTGGCTGAGATACAAGATGACACCTCTTTCAAGTGGTCATTGCTTACATTCATCTTGATGCAATGTGAGGCCAATCTAGCCTTTTTCTTGTATCTAATTTGCTCTTGCCCACCTAGAGGTTCATCCTCCTCTTCTTGGACAATGTCACAGAGATCATGGAGCGCCAAGAGTGACTCCATTCTCACTTTCCATATGGAATAATTAGTGGATGTAAGTCTCTCATTGGCTTCTAGCAAAAAACCACCCATGGATGCCATTATGAATGATTAAGCTCTTGAAATTCACAAAGATTTCTTTATATGGAACAATCCAAGGTAGACTTCTAGCACTCAAGATGCTTCTAGCCTCGGCCCAATCAAACTAGCACAAAGCTTGGATGATGGTACAATGAGATCAACACCAAAATCTAGCAAATCACTCCCTAGATCTATGATTTTGGGCAATCAACTCCCTAGTTCTTATCACTCCCTATCAAGATCTGAAAAATGATTTTTTTGGGCCTAATCCGAGCTTCCACATCAATGATTCATTCCAAGATCTACTCATTAACATGGAAACTATGAAGTTAGATCTAGACAATGCACAAAAAATCTTGAAAATTGGATGTGTGTGTGAATTATGGGACAAATTCAAAGTAAGGCACTCAAAAGGCAATTTCAGTACGACCTCACATGTGTGAATAGTACACCTATAGCCAACAATTGAATTTGATCCAAAAAATTTGATGTACCACTCACTTCTAGCTCGCCCTCTCAAGATTAGATCAAAAACTTAAAACTTACTAATTTTGAAAAAATATTCATTAATCAATTACTTAGCCTATTGTACTTGGCTCTGATACCATGTTGAATTCTCTGATTTTTGGACCTTAAATGGATTTACAATCGATCCACAAGAGGTGTTGGATGCTAGTTGGATAGTCTAGATCTTGATCTAGATCAAAATTATGCACTTAACTAGAAAGAGCAACATAATTGATGAAATTAATGGATGAGCGGCCTCAAACATGTGAAAACCTGTCATTGTAAGGACAGTGGACAAAGAGTGAAGTACATTACCTATGGATATGATTGTATAAAATCACAACACAAATGGTAGAAGCAACATGAATTTGCCTCAAAATCAAGATCTCTCATCAAATTTGATATTCACAATGATGATCTATATATAGATCAAGTACATTTTGACTTGAAATAATAGGCCTGGAATGTGTGGGGAATGCCACATCACTTTAGATCCACCAATCAATGCTAGATAAGCACCCACCTCTTTGGTTCCTAACTTGATGTCATTGACTACTAGCATTGATTTGACAATAACCAAAGTGAAGGTCAATTTTAGAACACACCTATGTTTCCTTTAAAGAATCCAATAGATAATGAGAAATTATAAATCTATTCTTGATGGTGATCTTATTGAGTGCATGTTATTCTATGCACATTTGAGTTTTTTTATTGTCTTTCTTCTTAACAAGAAGTAGTAGTGAGGGAACATGTAATTTGCTTTTACTGATGAACTCTTGATCAAGTGATTCCTAGATTTGTTTTTGAACTTCTTTTATTTCCAATTGTGACCTATATGGGAGAATGTTCACAGGTTTCAATCCCAGTTCTAGTTCTATAATGTGCACAATCTACGAATCTTGTTGGAGGTTTTTTTTTTTTTTTTTGGTAAAGTGCTTGGAAACACATATGTGAACTTGTCCAATACATGTTGCACCTTTGAGTTTATCAATTTTGCATCAATTCATTAATTTTGCCATCATCCATCTCCAATCTCAAAAGAAACATATCTATATATCTACACGATCATCATTGAGCTTGTGCTTTAGTAATTAACTATATACAAGCACCAGATTGTTCTTTTTTGAAACTAAAAATTTCAAAATCCTATCCATATTGCACTTGATGTTTGTAACCATTCAACACTAATCAATAGGACCCATATCGATTTTCAAGTATAGTTTCCCATCTTAATCCTAAATTTCATTTTGAATTTGTCACAAGTAATAAATGTCCAACAACACTTTGAGCACATAATATATTGGAAGTCTTTGTAGTTGTTAGATCACAACTCCTCATCGAATGACTATTAAAATAATTATGAGTACCTCCACTATCAATGAAAATATAGATTTTCCTTCCATTTATTCTTCCTCTAACACAAAAGTTTTCAAAATATTGAGAACCATTAAATGCATATAAAGAAATGAACATGAGTGCTATATCTACATCCTTCCTATTTTTTGGATTTCTATCCTCTCCATCCCTATCTATCTGCTAATCTAGATCCATTCATTAGCTGTACATACTTAACAGTCGCATACTTTGCAGAAATACACTTGTTTCCAAACAGTCTGCAGAAATACAAAGGAATCGGTGACAGTGTTTTGTCGATGACTATTCGGCCACACTTTGACTCTTCGGCCTATCTCGACTATTCATCGGACACGTAGACTCATCCAACACCGACTACTCGTCGGGACACCTAACATCGACAATTCGACTTCACCAATAGTTGTATGTCACTATCAACTCCAAAAGTTGACTTGAACAATCGGCGGCTCAACAGTACCTGTGAAATTTCACACATGTGGGAATGCACTAAAGTGTGTGAATGATCTCCTAAGCAAGCTTATGCACTTGTTGATGGATGCTAGATTGAATTCCAAGATCTAGATCAAAAAACTTAGGCATAGAGGCAAATATAGCTGCATATGTTGATAACCAAAGTACATACACATGTAAGAAAGTGATCCTTGAAAAACCCAAGTAAAATTAAGCTCCTCTCCTCAGGTAGAGAGAGAATAGAGCTAATTTGAATTCGGGTAGAGAGAGATTGTAAAACAAGCAAATCTCACAATACTCAAGTTTGACTCAAAAACTCAACATAGATTATGATTGGAAAGAGGAGTACATATGAAACTCATGGAGATCCTTCCTTGAATCCTATTGGACCCCTAATCCTAACCTCTCTAATGCTATTGGATGAGTGATGCATCCATCTTGCAATTCTATTGGACCCTTCTTGAAGATTTCTCGATTTCTATTGGACCCCTTGACCAAAGCCAACACTTTGACTTGATCACTCATCAAATTACACTAACACAAGTGTCACAATCCTATTTACAAGCCTACCTAGCTCGAGATTGCATCACAAATTACTTTTGGCTCAATAATGGCATTACATGTGGATTTGACCATTTTGCCATCTATGCCAATTTTTGGCCCTATCACAATTCTACACAAAGATGCTTGAAATAAAAACTTAGAAGACCCCTAAAGCTATGATAGATAACTTTTTATGATTTTCACACTCCTCCTAAAAAGATATCTAATCTAAAAAAACATCGATCTTGGAATCATTCCAAGGTTGGATCTATGTTTGATGAAGGAACTCTTGAGTAGAGGCTTGGTGAGTAGATCAGCAATACAAGATGATGAATCAATATTCTCCAAATGGATCTCTCCTCCAATAAGCTTCTCTCCTCCAAAGTGGTGTGCCACTTCTATATGCTTGCTTCTTGCATGAAAAATTGGATTATTTGCAAGTCCTTGGGCCGAGACATTATCACAATATAGCAATGGTAGATCCTCCTCTTTGATGCACTTTAGCTCCAATAGAATCCTCTTGATCCAAAGCACTTCTTTTGTTGATGTAGTGAGTGCTTTATACTCAACCTCACAAGAAGAAAGAGAGATAGTATAGTCACATACTCTGCAAAAATACACTTGTTTCCAAACAGTCTGTAGAAATACAAAGAAATCGGTGATAGTGTTCTGTCGACTGAGCCGACGCCGACTATTTGGCCACACTTTGATTATTCGGCCTACCTCAACTATTCTCGGACACATCGACTCATCCTATTTGTCGAGCACCCCCCGACATTGACAAGTCGACTTCACCAATTAGTCATATGTCACTATTAACTCCAAAAATCGACTCGAACAATCGGCGGCTCAACAATACTTTCATCACAACCGAACAAAATGAAATATCGTCCAAAGGCGACTCTGCCAACAATACGTAGTGCCTTAATCCTAATTGTAAAGTACATATTAAATTTTTTTTTAATTAGTTAGCCATGTGTATATATCTAATAGCTTATTAGTTGCTCGGTTAGCTCAATCATTTATCTAGTCAATCAATTGAACATCCAGATCACAATTGTTTGTTCTTTCTCTCTGTTATTACAAAGTATTGATTTGAAAGAACGCAACTTTGTCTGCATTCATACTGTATTTCCTTCATGACTGAATAATCATTGTTCCAATAATCTAGGTCATGTATGTCGTGTTGAATGCTCATTTTATTCATGTTCAGATCGATTATTGCTTGGAGATAAACTTATTCATAGATTAAATTGCTCATATGACTGATTGTCTTTTGTCGATCTGTCGCCCTAATTTTTGCACCTAATACGCTTCCGCAAAGCTAAATCTAAAACCAAGTTAATTTGTGCATGGCTATGGAATCGATCGTATTGATCCAGTGACTTCAAGACTGTGATCAAGTAGGAAAGACTTGAATCTTTTGAAGTCGGTCTGAATCCGATAAACGTAGTTGCATGCACCAAGGATTCCGCATGCCTGCCTCCGCTGTGCCGCAACATATCCAATCCCAACACTATCAACACTTGCTTGTCATCCTTCATTATCATCTCCAAGACCTTCACTATCAAATGATTCACATTGATACTTGTGTAACATCACAAGATCATCCATGTTAAACAAATTTTCGTCCTGGTCTTTGTCATATTTTTTTTGACATCTTTAGCATAGTCCTAATGCTTGAATTTTTTCCATTTGATCGTATGACAGCCTTTCATTGGTTTTGCCTTTTGATTTTCTAACATTGATGATGTCGCGTCTCTATCATTAACCGTAGCATTAGACTTACACCAATTTTGATTGTTGAATATTGCATAATATTCATATTCTTGTTGGAATGATTGCTAGTTCCATTATCTCTTAAAATATATGTTGAAATGTTTGACTTAGAAAATTTCAAGATACCAAACAGAGTCTTTGGAACTTTCAAAACATATTGTAAGATGTGTTGATTGAAGTAGTTGTGTATTTTTGGAATTGTCTAGCTATTATAGAATTTTTCTGTTCACGAATCAAAGCTAACAACATTGTTGATTCTAAGGTTTTACATCAATATATCAATATAAATGTGCATTCTCATCCAACTTAATCTTAAGAGTCAACTACCAAAATTCATGGTTATAGTCTTGAACAAAACTAGTGTCAAACTGCATTCCCGCTATATTTATCGGAATGTCGTCAACTATGCCTTTTGGTTTTACACAAGATTGATCTGCTAGTTTGATGACAAATTTTGAGACCCAAGTCACTAGAAAACAACTTAAACTAATTAATTACGTGTGCTCCTTGGGCTGGGCTTATACACACAGGAAGCCAGTGCCTCACACTTATTGCTCTACTGTACTGTGGCGGGGCCCACTTTGTAAGGCTTGGCCAATAATAGTTTTAGTGGTGGGACCCAATAATTTATTATTGTACAATAAATACCTACAACACACCTTCAAGGCTCACATATGATGAGAAAGCTAAGCAAGTTGTTGGAGGTACACACTTTGCTTTCCAAACCTCTTTTGTTGAACCTTCTTGTGTAGATGAAGTGGATCCAAGTAATGGATCTTGAATATCAAGCTCTTATGTAGAATGAAACACGGAGATTGGTGGAGTTACTTAAGGACAAGAAAGCTATTGGATGTAAATGGATCTTCAAGGTGAAGACAAACCAAGATGGATCTATCAATAAGCATAAGGCAAGTTAGCTTTACATTTGACTCCATAGGTGTATCACAAGACTTTGCATCTACCATATGAAATCTTTCTAAAATAGAATTAGAATACTTATCTTGACAAATTAAAGTAGATTGAGAAGTCCTAATCACTTCTATTTCTAAAATGTAATGCATATGACCAAGATCATGCACCTCAAACTCCTTCTTGAGATACGTCTTGTAATAATTATTCTCCACATCTTGATTGTCTCCACCACTCAAGATGATATCATCCACATAGATTAGCAAGATGGTAACATCATTTCCAGCAAACCTATAATAAATTGAATGATCATACTCACTCATAACAAAGCCTTGAGAGAGTACACACATGATTGGCTTTGTAGGTGAAATGTAGCTCTCGGGTTGTTCCATGTACACTTCCTCCTCAAGATCACTATCCAAAAAAGCATTTGATATCCAATTGCCATAGATCCCATCCATAAAGAGTAGCTCTCTCTCTCTCTCTCTCTCTCTCTCTCTCTCTCTCTCTCTCTCTCTCTCTCTCTCTCTCTCTCTCTCTCTCTCTCTCTCTCTCTCTCTCTCTCTCTCTCTCTCTCTCTCTCTCTCTCTCTCTCTCTCTCTCTCTCTCTCTCTCTCTCTCTCTCTCTCTCTCTCTCTCTCTCTCTCTCTCTCTCTTCATGCTTATACATGAGTTCTCTTGGGTTCATCTATCCATTGGTGCACTATATTTGTGATATCTTGCAATCTTGTGGTAGAATGTCCATTTCATGTTATTTTCGGATTTATTCCATTCCTTGAGATCACCAGATATGTAAGCTCTTGTACTCTCTTGCAAAATATGTGGCATGGTGTAGAAAGATGTGCTACAAATATTTGTTGATATCAGTTAGTATTGCGCAATATTAATTAATTATTTATTATTTGAGTACACAAGATCATCAAACAATCATAGAACATTACCATGTAATGTGTAACTTGATCATTTCTCCAACAATCTTTTACATATTTGAAACATGTGTTGCAATGCTTTTGCATATAACTGATATCTTCTGATTTTAGTTTTACTTTCTAATAACACCTATGAGTGTGTCAAAATTCTTTCACACTTGTGTCTTTTGCATTCATGTACTTGCTTTGTCTCAAGATTCTGTGTGGCTAAAACAATTTCTTTCCGAATTCCATACTTGGCACTATAATTTGTTGGATAAATTTTTTTTTGCTTTAGAAACCCCAATTGATGGCTTATTAGGAACATTCCCTAATTTTCCTGGCAGTTTGTCACTTTTCTCAATAATGACATTTCCTTTGTGTAGTCATGCTTTTGAAAGAATTTCTTCCATCCTCGTGATAGCTGATTTGGCCAATGACTCTGGTTTTGTATTCCAAGTAAATAAAATATGAAGATAAATAAGCTTTTCAATAATATGTACCTTAGCATGCAATGTGCATATGTGTACATATTTTAAGGGTATCGGCAAAACACATTTCAGATTTGGATCTTCTAGTTCTCTTGTTGGACCATTGTTTGTTTGTCCCACTTTCATATCATAGCAATCTTTCATGCAATAAATACATGGATGCTTAGATGTTGCCCCATGAGAAATATTATACATATTATTCAATGTTTTCAAATCGATTGCAAGGTGCCATTGAATTTGAAAACTACCATGATTTTCAACAGTAAATTTCTAACCCTTTATATGTTCTTTTATGATCTTTCTATAATTTATACGTGAAAATATCCATAATAGAACTCCATGATTTTCTTTCAAAACCTGTAACAGAACAAGTAATGTGTACTTTGTTAGATACTTATCCAAATCATGTACTTCCTGAATATAATTTTAATAGAAAACATGTCATAAAAAAGTACCTAAAATGCTACTATCCACCATATGTGATTTTCTGATTGAACACTAAATTTATGATCATCTAATACTTAAATGCTCATCAAAGTAATATTCACTCATTTCAACTTTTGATCTTTGATGATTTTGGATTCATCAAGTTTCATCATAACAATCAACTTTCTATTTGCTTGATGATCATTAATTTTATAGAACCAAATAATGTACATTAAAACATTTTTGGTATCAAAAAAAATTATTATTGCAATCATTGTAATTTAGCTCACCACTTTCAGATTTATATAAATCAGTGATGTGAAATGGTTGGCTAACCACTTTGAACATTCTCTCATTAGCATAATTTTTTGCTAATCTTACTTGATATGGACGAGGAAGATAAGTTTTCTTAAACTTTACTTGAAAAAATGCTTCTTGTACAATTCTAAAAAATGTGGAATAAGCATTTCTACTAACTCCAATGTTCAAGTGTCAAACCAACATTGTGTTCACCTACACATGTCAATTTCACCTAACCATTAGGTTTATCAACTTTGGTGGTTAGGTCACTCACCAACTTCTTTGATTTTAGGAGTTTGGTGCTTGATTTTGAAAATCATGACCAATTTGACTAACAAACCCCTATGATTGGGATCTAACCTATCTAGTGGAAAAATGCTCTCACATGTGTGAATTTACAAGATGCACAAAAATTATACACAAAGCAAGCTAGAATTTGTCAATTTTTCACATTTTGATGAACATAACAATAGTTTGTCTTTAATGGTTGTCAATAAATGTAATGAAGTATGGTGCTCCTTCAATGGGGTCTCCGTTGGCCCACAAAGATCACAATGAATAAGATCCAAAATGGCAGTCGATCTATGAGCTTGGCCTTTGAAAAATCTTGACCTATCATGCTTGCCAAGAATACAAGTCTCACATGTCTGATTTGTTGAAGATTTGTTGATGTCCAAGCCTTAGACAAAATTGTTACAGAACATTTAAATAATGGATTTCATATGGAAATGTCCTACGCATTGATGCCACAAGATATTCTTGTGCGAAGTAGGTGTAGACATAGATATTTCTTCTGATGAGAGAGAAAAATCATGGGTTAATGTATAGAGATGATCATCTCTATATCCTTTGATGAAAGTATTTAAATTGTTGTCTTGGATGAGGCATTTTTGTGTATTGAAAATAATGATATGGTCTTCGTCGACAATTGGATTGAAAGATAGTAGCTTCTTGGTCAAAGTTGAAACATACAAAACATCATCAATAAGTCAAGATGAAATGATCATTAAATTTCATGGTGAGTATTCATTTATCTTGTGGGAGCTAGAGTCTCCAACATGAATTGAGTTACTATATTGCAAAGCAAAAGAATTGTTTGAATCAACCTTGTCACGATGTCATGCGGAATTATACTTTAGTCAAAATACCAACAATAAAAATTTGATATATTGTTTGATTTCACCATAAATAGCTTCTATATATAGATTGGTCTTCAGGAGCATCAATAATGGAAACCATCTTGGCTTCCAATTTGGAAATAAAGCAGTGGGTGGCCTTCATTATATTTGAGTTCTAACATCACCATTGGACTCGAGATAATCTTTTTAGCCTATAGGTGTCGTTTCAGGCAATTTGGAGATGGAAGTCTACTAACATTTCTACATGAAATAGAATTGTTGTTATATCTGAACTATATTGAATAATAATGCAAAAAGATTTTATATCCATTTCTATGCATGAACAATGCAAAACATATAAGCTAGGAGTTGACCGAGCAATATAATCATTCAATGATATTTTTTAATGGAGTGTTCATAATATGAAACAATGTGGTAAAGACAAATTTGATTGAAAATCACAAGATGGTGGTGGAGAAGGAGCTCCAAAGATTATAAGATTTTCAAATGAGAAATGAGTACATTCATTATGATATGGAACTTTATGTATGCAATCAAGACTAGGGTGTTATGCCAACTTCCACATGAAAGACTTATGATTGAACTTCTATAAATTTAAGATTTTTAAGATCATTTGAACTTATAATTAAAAGTGTATCAACTATGAGTACCTAATTAGCTACATGTGATTGTTTATAAGCTACTTGGAACGAATGTAAGATCTTACATTTTTGTGATTATGTACATGTGCACCATCATACTAACAATATATATATATATTTTTTGTAAATATGATGATTCATCAAGTTTTATTCTTCTATGGACAATGACGGCCTAGATATTCACTTGGTCTAGCTTATTCAATAATCTCTAGGTAGTTGGATGACAAAGAGGTCCTTTTGATAAATATCATGTAGTTTGTCTTTTGATTTATGTATGATCAAATCTAAACCTTTGATAAGGTATCTTACATATCTACCCAAATAATTGACTCCAAGATAGTTTTAAAATTGCCACTATAATTTTTTTTGTGATTTGAAAACACAAGATGATAGATATATAATCCAAGCTATTTGCACACTAGCGAACAAATACTTTCGCCTTTATAAATCATATGATTATCTCTTTTTGCAAATTTAAGGGCTATCCCCAACTAATTCTCCCTAGAATGTGTAGGTTAGGTAAGGGCATGGTAAAAACTAGCATCTTCTAATCACATAAGTGGAAGAGCTGTTATCAAGTATTATCTAAAACAAAGGTCGTTGTTTTTTGCATTTCCCAAAACAACATGAAAATATATGGAAACAATCCACAATAAATATATACTTGTGCACTTTGATTTTACTCTAAATTATATGTCCTTCAAAATAATGAAAGTCAATGTAAGATGTATGTTGGTAGGAACATTTAAGACATTTAAAGGCTTCATTAAATGCTCTATTATCTTATTATTCTATTTAGTATTATAGAAATTGTTGGAACTACAATTTGCTTATATTTATTCTAGAATACATAAAGAAAAGCCATCATGTGAACGATTTAGATAAAGATGAATGTAGCAACTCTTCTACATTTTGTTTTCTAATGGGCAAAAATGTGATATGTGTATACAATATTAAATGCATGAATGATCATTCACAAGGATTTATGATCTAGGGTTGATATTGATAAAAATTAGATGTGTTCTAGAGGTTGATATAGTTGATGTGGAGCCGTGTGTGTGTGTGTGTGTGTGTGTGTGTGTGTGTGTGTGTGTGTACACACACACACACACATATCTATATAGTATCAAACTATTTTAGAGAGAGAATGTGCAAGGTGCCATAAAAAATGTCATGCTTTGCCGGCAAAAAATGTCACCCATTTGCAAAAGGAAAAGCTAAATAGGTTTTTAAATAATGGTAAAAAAAAACACAGCCTCCAAAAATATATAAACACTTTTTGTGAATAAGTTCCCATTGTGCGTCATCGACTAACACAAGCAACTAGTATGTATGTATATATATGTATGTATATATATATAGACACACACACACACACACATTTGTGGAGCCATGATTTATTAATATTTGGGTAATTGATTTTTTTATTGTCTACCCATTCCATTTACCATGTATATTATCTAGTTGTGTGGGAATTGTAAATCTTATTTTGTGAAGAGGACAAGTTGCTTGTTTACATCAATCATAGTCAAATGACATTGCATGTTATAAACAAAAAATTTAGAGTAGATCAAATACATGGCCCCAATTATTCTTTGTAACATTGAACATTTTCCTAGGAATATGGAAATGGTCCTAATTGTGGCTTATGCTTGAAGTTCAATTGCAAGTAAAACATTTTCAAGATCTAACATTCATTGTTCTAAATAAATGAGAACTAGTTTTCTATGCGACAATAACATTGCAGTACATTTTTCTAGAATTTATTCTCTATATTCAATATTCACCCTAACTAATAATTCACAAAATTGTCATCTATCTTATATCTAGTCATTTTAAAGGACCCACAGTTTGTACAACTTTGTAAGCCTACTTTTAAGAATAATAACATTGAGACGGATATCCACACACAAACCCCTTTTTCTTTTTTTCGGATATAGTGAAAGTTTGTGTGCTCTTTTGAATCATCTCTTGGTATCAAAATTGTAGAATCCTATATCAAATAGGATAAACCAAACAACATATGCGGTGACTATTCTTTTGGCATTTGATTATATGCTTAGTTGTACATGGTTAGAATGGAAATAACATGTGGTGCACCAAATCACATAGAAATAGCTTTTACACTTAAGTCATAGCATCTTATTGGCATCACTTGAATAATCTAGTTAAAATAAAAAAAAGAAATCTAATTAATGTTCCATGGCTCATGAAAACTAAAGACAATATGCATGTACTACTAAAAAATCATGCATGTGCACATTGAAATGCTTTATTTGATCCTAGCATTACACAAATTAATCATTTCTTGAAATGAAAGACTAGCATCAAATGAAATCACAAATTTGGGAATGTAAAGTATGCCATTCCTTTTTGTGATTTTTATGTACAAACTATTGCAAAAAGAGATAAAAAGTTCAAAGCATATGCAAGCATAGATCCCCAAACATAAATCTATGGTGCTTCTACATACTTTCTGATTGAAAGTACATGCCACTAATTTTAATAAAATGTTGTGCCTATTCAACCACAAACACTTATAGATTAAGCAGAACATGGATGAGCTTTTTCATGTAAAATACATGTTTTGTAAAAGTCATAACTATAAATTATCCATGCTTCAAAGTTATATTGTTATGACGTGTCTGTTGAATTTCACACGTGTGGGAGTCTCCTAATATGTGATAATGATCTCCTAAGACTTGTGATTGCACAAAGATCAAGTGTAGATTGATAATCAAGATCTATCTCTCAATTCTAGGGCAAGAGCACATCACTACATGCATAAAATCATCAAGCAAGTGCATACACACGTGTGGAATGTGAAGAATTGAAAAAGATTATCTATGTTAGATATAGGGGTCTTATGTTTTTTACATCAAGCATCTAGGTGTAGGATGTTGATAGGAATAAATTTGGCATAGATGGCAAATTATGCATTTCCACTTGTAATGCCACTATTGAGCCAAAATAGAGTAAGAGGCTAAACACTTGCTAATTAGAGTGTAGACAAGTGTAAAGTTTTTGTTTGATGAATTCCAAGAGGTCCAATAGGATATAGAGGTGGAACCTTGTGAGGTCCAATAGGAAATTGAGGTGTGCTTGAATATAGTCCAATAGAATTAAGAGGTGCATAGATCAATGATCCAATAGGATCAAGAGGTGACAAAATGTGGTCCAATCATAGTTAAGCATAGTGGTAGCTCGTGGACCTACTAGTATCATTGTACTCCTCATTTTGAAATCAATTGATTTGGTGATTTCATGGATTTTGTGAGTTATTGGATTTCTAGCTTTCTCTCTCTACCCGAGAGCTCTTGATGTATTTTCTCTCTCTACCCGAGGAGAGCAGCTTGTTTTTACTTAGATTATTTTTTGAATACTTCCCACACGTGTGAGTGAGAGTTGGAAGTGATTGAATGCATGTAGTAGTGTGTTTTTGCCATAGGATTCAAGATTGATCTTGAATCTCAATCTAGTCTTGATCTTGGTGCATCTACACACCTTAGGAGATCACAAGTACATGTAGTGGACAGTCCACACGTGTGAAATTCAACATGGTATCAGAGCCTACCTAAGGTTACCATGCATTTTGATCCATCTAAGTGAAAAATTTTCATCAATCTTGAGCTAGAAATTGTCAAGGCCCATTTTCCTAGCTATCTTGTTCAATCTTGGATCAAAAGAGATCAAAAGGACATTGATTGGGTCTGATCTGGTACTGTACGGAATCAGGTGCTCAGACACGTGTGAGGAACATCCAATTTCAGTTTGGAAGTTCTCTCTCATGTTTGATCCATTTATCTTGCTTGATAGCTTGTTTTGAAGCTATTTTTGTCTAGTTTCTGTTGCAATCAGTTTCATTCCATTTGGTTGAGCCAATCAAAAGTTATAAGCTTTTGAAGAGGGTTAGGTAGGGCACCTAGACCTGGGTGGACACATTTGGTTTGGTCAAGAGATTGCTTGGTTGATCCAAAATCACAGTTGTATGCTTGCCAATCTCATCTATATGTGATCTAGGCACTGTTTTGAGATCTTAGCCATTTTGTTTCATGCAATATAATTGTATTTGAGTCAAATTTGGTTTCTTAGTGTATTTCACACGTGCTAAGAGTGTTGGATCCTAACTTTGCCTATACTCCATCATTTGATGTGAAATAGATCTTGTTTTAGAGAGATTTGTGTAGCTAGTGAGAATCAATTCACAAATGTTGTAAGATCTTTCATAAGAGGAGATAGTACTCAATTATTGGATCCTATTGAAAGTGTGTAACAACATTTATTGTTCATCATCTGAGTTTTCTTCACTTCAAATGTCTTCAATGGGTTCATCCTTGTTGGAACCAAGTGAAAGATTGACCACTTCAAATTATTCAATTTGGAAAATGAGGATGGAGTCCATCTTGATCCTTCAAGACGTGATGGACATAGTTCTTGGCCTTGAAGAAGAACCACAAGTTCTTCAAGAGGTTCAAAAATACAAAAAGAGAGCTAGGATGGCTCTCCACTACATTAAGATGAATGTCTCTAATGAGATATTGAGGGAGATAGGTACTTGTACAGCAGCCAAAGAAGCTTGGGATTGTCTCAAGACTATCTATGAGGCTAAGAATACCTCTAGGCTTCTCACTCTTAGGAATCAAATCTTTCAAAGTAGCCAAAAGAGTGATGAGAGTGCATCTAGTTATGTTTTGAGAGTAAAAGATATTCATAGAGAGCTTGCTTGTATTGGTGATTCCATCAATCAAAATGAGCTAGTTCAAGTCATTCTCAATGGCTTGAGAAGTGAATTTGATAATCTTGTCCAATCCTATGCCATTAAGGAGGAGCTACCAAGTTTGGAGGCTCTCCAAAGTGTGCTAATTTCAGAAGAATCAAGACAAGAGTATAAGCTCTTGAGGATGGACAAGCTTTCTCTCACTCATAATGATGGCAAAGCTCTTTTTGCCAAGGATAAGCACAAAGAGAGGAGCAAGAACCAACATCAACAATCCTCAAGCAAGGACAAAGTCAAATCCAAAGACAAAGATGAGGAGGAAGATGATTCCTCTAATGCTTCATCATCCAAGCTCAAGAAGAAGAAGAAGATCAAGTGCTTTTATTGTGGCAAGAAAGGTCATTATGCCACCAATTGCTTCAAAAAGAAGAATCAACTCAAGCAAGCCAATATTACCAATGAGAAGGAAGACACTATTGCAAGTGATGGAGAGGGATCTCTTATGGTCTCTAGTTTCTCATCTACTCCTTTCAAGAAGGACGGCCTATGGTATATTGATAGTGGAGCCTCTTCACATATGTGTAGCTCCAAGGACTCTTTCTCTTCTATTGCACCTTATGATGGAGTGAAGAAATCAATATACACTGCAAATGATTTTGAATGTCCTATTGAAGGCATAGGGAACATTCCCTTGAAGCTTGCATCCTCTAAAGTTCTTTCTCTCTCTAGAGTTCTTTATGTACCTAAGCTTACCAAGAATCTTATTAGTGTTGGCCAATTGCTTGATAATGGCCTTGATGTAAAATTCAATGTTGATACTTGCACTATCAAGAAGAATGATGAGATACTTGCATTAGGATCTAGATTTGGTGGCATCTATAAACTAGATCCAAATGAGTATGTGAATGCTTGTAATGTTGCTCTTGTGAACAAGCTCTCTATGGAGGAATTATGGCATAGGAGGTTGGGACATCCCAACTACAAATCCATGCTCTCTATGATCAAAGAATCCAAAGCTATTGGCTTGCCAAAGTCATTCTCCAAGAAGATCAAGCCTTGTGAGGCTTGTGCTATTGCTAAATCTCACAAAAAGCCATTTACAAGATCTTCTATCAAAAGCAAGCATCCTTTGGAGTTAATCCACTCGGATGTGCATTTCTCATCAACTACAAGCAAGGGAGGAGCCACTTGTTTTGTTACTTTCATTGATGATTACACAAGATTCACTTGGATATATCTTCTTGCTTCAAAATCTATGGTGTTTGATCATTTCCTTATTTTCAAAGCTTATGTAGAGAAGCAATTCTCATTCAAGATTAAAGCTCTTAGAAGTGATGGAGGTGGTGAATATATCTCCAATAAATTTCAAGACTTTTGTGAGCTTGAAGGCATTAAAAGAGAGTTTTCTTGTGCCTACTCTCCATCTCAAAATGGAGTGGCCGAGAGAAAGAATAGATCTCTATGTGAATGTGCAAAATCTATGAGAATTGAGGCATCTTTGCCCAAAGATTTTTGGGGAGAAGCCATTAATTGTGCAAATTATCTTTGCAATAGGCTCCCACATATAGCTCTTGGAGGAAAGTCACCATATGAAATCTTATTTTTGAAGAAGCCTAAGGTTGATCACCTTAGAATTTTTGGATGCTTATGCTTTGTCCATATGCCCTTGGAAACAAGGAAGAAGGAAGATCCTAGTGCATGCAAAGGGATCATGGTTGGATACTCATCCACCAAGAAGGCCTATAGAGTCTTTATACTCTCTACTTCTCAAGTTATTGAAAGTAGAGATGTTGTCTTTCATGAAGATCAACACTCATCATTTGAAGAGGCCGCGATCAAGAAATCTATGGATGCATCATCAATTATTGATTTTGAAGACAATCATGATGTGATGGGGTCGAGATTTGAAGAAGACTCTCCTCGGATTTTTTCACCAAGAAGATCCATGAGAGATAGATCCGAGCCTAAGAGGCTCTCATATGTTGACAAAGGCAAACAAGTGGATCTTGATTCCACTAATTATGTTTTTTATGTCTCTCATGAAGAGCCAAAGAATGTACAAGAGGCACTTAATACCAAGGAGTGGTATGATGCCATGAAGCAAGAGTATGATGCATTGATCACCAACAATACTTGGGAACTTGTGGATCCTCCTTCCAACAAGCATGTGATTGGTTGCAAGTGGGTATTTCGGATCAAGTTCAATCATGATGGCACCATTAACAAGCATAAAGCAAGATTATGTGCCAAAGGATTTGCTCAAATCCATGGTCTTGATTATGAGGAAACCTTTGCACCCGTTGCAAAGATGGTGACAATAAGAATTCTTATTTCTCTTGCTTGTTTTTTCAAGTGGAAGGTGTTCCAATTAGATGTATCCAATGCTTTTCTAAATGGTTATCTTGAGGAGGAGATCTATATGGAACAACCTCAAGGATTCATCAAGGATGAGTCCAAAGTGTGCTTGCTCTTCAAAAGTCTTTATGGACTCAAGCAAGCACCAAGATCATGGTATTCAAGACTTAACTCTTTCCTTATGTCACTAGGATTTACTCTTAGTGACTATGATCCTTCCATGTATCTAAAGTTTGTTGATAGCAATATTGTCATTCTTCTAATTTATGTTGATGACATTATTCTTTGTGGAAGTTGTATCAAGCTAGTTGATGAAACCAAGCTAGCACTTGGATGTGAGTTTAAAATGCAAGATCTAGGAGAGATACATTACATCCTAGGCCTAGAAATTGATTTTTATGAAAATCATGTCTTTATATGCCAATCTAGATATGCTCACTCTATGTTGAAAAAATTCCATATGGAAAATTCTAAGAGCATAGATACTCCAATGGAGCAAATTGTAAAAGATCCTAATAAAGGTGATGAAATATCCTTTGAGGACATCACACTTTTTAGGAGTCTTGTAGGCTCCTTGATTTGGCTTACCATTACTAGGCCCGATCTTAGTTTTTGTGTGCACAAATTGAGTCAATTTATGCAAGAACCTAAGATCCATCATTGGAAGATGGCCAAGAGGATTTTAAGATATGTATCTTCATCTTGTGATTATGGTCTACTCTATAAAAGTGAAGATCTATCCATTATTGGCTACTCGGATTCGGACTTTGCAAGTGACAAAATGGATCGAAAGTCTATTAGTGCATACACTATCTTTCTTGGAGGCAATCTAATATCTTGGCTTTCCAAAAAGCAAGATACTATATCTCTCTCTTCATGTGAGGCCGAGTACAAAGCACTCACTACAACTACCAAAGAAGTGCTTTGGATCAAGAGGTTATTAATGGAACTAAAGTGCATCAAGGAGGATGATCTACCAATGATCAAGTGTGATAACATCTCGGCCCAAGCTCTTGCCAATAATCCCATATTTCATGCAAGAAGCAAGCACATAGAAGTGGCACACCATTTTGTGAGAGAAAAGCTTATTGGAGGAGAAATCTATTTGGAGCATGTCAACTCGTCCTCTTGTATTGCCGATCTACTCACCAAGCCTTTGAGCAAAAGTGCTTTCATCAAGCATAGATCTAATCTTGGAGTTATATCAAGATCAATGCTCAAAACTTCATAGATAATTTTTTAGGAGGAGTGTGAAGAATTGAAAAAGATTATCTATGTTAGATATAGGGGTCTTATGTTTTTTACATCAAGCATCTAGGTGTAGGATGTTGATAGGAATAAATTTGGCATAGATGGCAAATTATGCATTTCCACTTGTAATGCCACTATTGAGCCAAAATAGAGTAAGAGGCTAAACACTTGCTAATTAGAGTGTAGACAAGTGTAAAGTTTTTGTTTGATGAATTCCAAGAGGTCCAATAGGATATAGAGGTGGAACCTTGTGAGGTCCAATAGGAAATTGAGGTGTGCTTGAATATAGTCCAATAGAATTAAGAGGTGCATAGATCAATGATCCAATAGGATCAAGAGGTGACAAAATGTGGTCCAATCATAGTTAAGCATAGTGGTAGCTCGTGGACCTACTAGTATCATTGTACTCCTCATTTTGAAATCAATTGATTTGGTGATTTCATGGATTTTGTGAGTTATTGGATTTCTAGCTTTCTCTCTCTACCCGAGAGCTCTTGATGTATTTTCTCTCTCTACCCGAGGAGAGCAGCTTGTTTTTACTTAGATTATTTTTTGAATACTTCCCACACGTGTGAGTGAGAGTTGGAAGTGATTGAATGCATGTAGTAGTGTGTTTTTGCCATAGGATTCAAGATTGATCTTGAATCTCAATCTAGTCTTGATCTTGGTGCATCTACACACCTTAGGAGATCACAAGTACATGTAGTGGACAGTCCACACGTGTGAAATTCAACATGGAAGTGGTACTTGAAAAAAAAAACTATGTATGAAAAGTCCTTGCTCTCAAGTAGAGAGAGAAATCAAAAACAAAGGCTCGGGTAGAGAGAGAATCCAATATGACTCAAAAATGTAGAAATCTCAATTACCCTAAAAAACTCAAGTACATAATGAAGTAAACAAGCCCTCTAATAGGATCTCGAGGTGAGGGGAGCTTCAATATCATTGGACTCCTATTTCTCCTCCTCTAGATGTGATTGGTTGAGTGACTTATGTGTCCTAAAATTTAATTGGGCCAAATTGCTAGATATATCTCTTTTGATTGGACCCACCATTCCATGACAACTCAAGAGTGACGTAACTAACCCAATCATAACTCAACAAATGTAGCAAGCGTAACTAGATCAAGCTACCTCATGTCCTACTTTTGGCCAAAACATGGCTTTACATGTGTATTTGACTATTTTGCCTCCTAAGCCAAAATTGGCCCTATCACCTACTCACATATAGATTGGACATTGAAAAGTTTACCAAACCCCTAGACTCAACATGGATGACTTTTTTATTTTTTCACACTCCTAAAAAGTTATCTATTCTAAATAAGCATTGATCATGGAATTGGATCTAAGCTTGATGAAGGAACTCTCGATCAATGGCTTGGTGAGTAGATCGGAAATGCATGAAGATGTATCAATATGCTCCAAGTAGATCTCTCCTCCAATAAGCTTCTCTCTCACAAAGTGATGCGCAACTTGTTAAAATATCACTTCCAACTTGATGTACCTTGTAGATCACAAGTTATTTGAGCTTGATAGGATCTCACATGTGTGAGTCTGTTCCCACGTGTGAAAGAATGTACGTAAGTCATTTTTATAAAGTTAGATTGATTTTAGCTTGACCTACACTAGTGTGAAATTGACCTTTGAGTAGAATATTGAAAATGGTCAAATTGGTCAAACTTTGTGTAAATAGATTGGACTTCCTTGTGAATGAGTTATTACTCACACATGTCAAGATACCATTCACACGTGTGGATAAGCTTCTAGAAGATAAGATAGGAAGATTCCATTAGATCCTATTTTATAGGGAATATTCCTATAAATGTGGAAGACTAGCTTTTTGTTTTCTAGCCAAAGAGAATAGTCAACTTTGGGAAATGAGCACATATGGCTCCCATTGGTGGATCTGGATGACTAGGCACTCTTCACACGTGTGAAGGCTTGCTGGACAGTACACAGCTTGTGGATGTACTTGATCTATAAAGGGATCAACCAAATCAATGAGAAGTTGATGTGAGATTGGCAATTTCTAGTTTTGTTGAGATTTCCACATTTGTCTTGAGTTTTGATGAATGAAATGCATTTGTAAGTAAATGTACTTTACTCTCTGTAAACAGGCCATACAGGTACTATCCTCCACACGTGTGAGACCGCCCATCCATGTGTTTGATCATTTGATCCATTGCTCTTGCTTAAATCATAGTGTAAAGCATCTAGATCAAGATCTAACATCTAGAACTTGTTGATAGATCTTTGGATTAAGCAATCAATAGCTCTTAATAATTGATAGTACAATCAATGTTTGTCCTTTTTCTCTGAAAATTGACATGGTATCAGAGCCAAGTCTAAGAGTGATCTAAATGATTGATAGTACTTGAGAAATCATTGACAATTTGTTGTTTTTGAGTTCTAATTGAGAGGGCCAAGATAATGAACTAGTACAAGTAATTTTGAATGGACTAGGAGATGAGTTCTCTAATCTAGATCAATCTTTTGCTATTCAAGACCAACTTCCATCAATTAAAAAATTGCATAATGTTCTTGTGGTCGAGGAGAGTAGGATTCTACACCTCAAAACAAGAATGAGGTCCTTATCACTACATAATGGTGATGAGAAAGCAAACACACATCTAAAGGCAAGAAGAAGACTCATCCTTTCAAGAAGATCCAAGGCAAAGAGGTCTGATAGTACAATCAATATTTGTCCTTTTTCTCTGAAAATTGACACAACTTCAATGTGCTTGGTCCTTTCATGAAAAATTGGATTGTTGGAAAGGGCTTGGGCCGAGATGTCGTCACATTTGATCAAAGGAAAATCCTCCTCCTTAATGCACCTCTTGATCCAAAGCACTTCTTCTTTTGTTGTAGTAAGTGCCTTATACTCAGCCTTACATGATGAAAAATATATAGTGTCCTATACTTGTACAATCTTTTCTAGTTCTCCTGGTTCAGCAAGATTCATAGCGTGTGTCCTAGCTAGGCCATTGTAAACATCTTACGATTATGGCAGTTGTTCTTAGGGTTCACGATGTGCTTTGGATAACATGATAACCACATTATCCAGTGTATAGCATTTAAAATGTTTGGACATATCATGCTGGACAACATCTACTTGTTCTTTGTCAAAAGGACTTGTCTTGGATCTTTGCTTAGCCTTCTTAGCAGGAATTGATTGTGGAGGTGATGACTTTTGAGAAGATAAACTCTTCTTCGAAGGTGAAGACTTCCTAGACGATGATGTCTTGCTAGAACTTTGACTTGTAGAATCATCCTTGAATTTTCCTTTGTCTTTATCCAGTAAGGGTGACACATTCTTTGAATCAATCTTTTGAAGAGGATTTTCCCATTTCAGGACCGTATTATGATGTTGCTTGGCTTGTTTCTTCGTCATTGACCCTGTGATCCTATCTTCCTTTAATATAACTGCTTTTGGCAATTTTATTGTTGGTTCATCAGGAATATTACGCACTCCAAATCTGGTCAGATCCAAATTTTCTCATCGGTAAGCTCTACATTGTCATCATAAGTCAAGGCATGACTCACATGAATGAGTTCATCTTCAATCGGATCTGGTATAGGTTCAGTTGATATCCAAGCTACATTCAGCACATTCAATGGAAAAGTGATCGGTGTATCTAAGGTTCGATCCAATAATGAAATCTCACTCAAATCTGATTGATTATCTTGTTGACACATATATCCTGTTGTACAGTCAATCGTTGCAAGAGCTTCATTCCAGTTGACAGTATCGGTCTGAGAATCATAATGAACTCTCAAATTTTTTTCTGGTAGGTCACAAGTATGATCCGTTGTTGATGAATCATCATCCTCTTCTTGAACCATTGGTTTGATAGTCCAAGCTACAGGATCAACCTTGACTGCACGTTCATGATTTTCAAAAGTGATTTTTTCGGTATTCCAATTATGAATCACTTGCGCAACTCGTAACCATGGGCGTCCCAATAGGACTCGGTAGACATTTGGTACTTCTGGTAAGTCCATTACTATGAAAGGAATGACGAACTGTACTCCGGCAATTCTGACAGATATATCTTCAACCATTCCCCATAGACGAACTGTCATCTAGCTTAATGGCAAAAGTCGTAGGTTTTATCTTTGTAAGGCCCCAACCCATTTTGCACATAGCTTTGTAAAAATCAGGTTAACTCCCGAACCGCCATCTATCATAGCTACTTTATTAGGAAATTGTCTATGCTGTATTGGCAGGGTGGTATTTTTTTGTTCACTTTCCCAAGCTGCTCCGACATGGAGTACTTCATTAGATTCGTCAAATCCAGTATTAAAAAAGTGGCTCTTGATGGACTTCTAGTTCAGCTTGAGTTAACTTTTGCGCTAATACTTCTTTTGCTTTTGGCACCAACTTCAGGAACTCTCCAACGGAATATTGATCTTACTAGACAAAATATTCATGAGTAGTTCTGTTTGCGGTGCTTCCGGTTCAGTCATCTTGAAGGGTTCTTCATGATGATGCAACTGAGCATTCATATTTGTATGTGAATTTTTCAGTGACTACAATGGTGAAGAACGAACTTTGGGCGTTGCTCTAGCAGCTTCAAGCTTATGTTCTTCTTGCAGATGTTTAATCCACTGCCTCACATCCTGATATCTTCTTTTTTCTACATGAAGATCTGCATAGACTCCAGATGCTGTTGGTATATCAGTTAATGGTATAGAATCATCAGGTACTGGATGTGCTACCGGTTCTTTCTACTTTTGTGCTCTGGTGACCACCATCAAGGGTACACTTGGTTTACTCTGAGCTACTGGTCTTTGCTTGATTGTTATCAAATTTACAGGAGCTATAGCCGGTGGTGGCTTCGGTTTTGCTGGACACTCCTTATAACAATGCCCATAACCACAGTCATGACAAAATGGTACAAATTTTTCTTTATTTGGACATTCTGCAACTCTGTGATTTTCTCCACATGCAAAGCATCCTAGTGCTGTGGTCCAGTTTCTAGATGCTTGTTGTTGCGCAGCATCATAAATAGCATATTGTTCTGAAGATCCACCTTCTTGATCATTACCATAGTTCTATTGCTCGGCACTTCTGTAAGGTTCTGGTTCCATCAAATTGGCAGGAGGAGCGGGGTGCTTTGATGGGGCTGGTAAGGCTAATGTTCCGGGTATCCAAGAGCAGATTGATGAGGTCTAGCTGTCGGATTTCCTCCATAATGTGGTTCTCGATATCCCATCTGGGCATACCGTTGCTGATTTATCTGAGGATTGAAGTTGCAAAAAGCAGTCTCATGATCAGGCGAATTACACAAATGGCATGTACTGATTTACATTCATTTTTTCAATTGGGGACACTCATTCACTGTGTGACTTCTTGAACAAATAGAACACCAGACATTTTCCTTGGTAGGAAAAGTTTTTGCAAACTTCTCAGGTTCCTTGTTCGCTTGTCCATGGAAATCTTTCAATGCTTTGATCTTTTCATCGCTTTAGATTGCTCTTACTTATAGATCTACATTGTGTCAATTCTAGGTGCTAGTTCTGATGGAGATGAAGATAGCATGTAACCAATCACTCTTGTGGATTGAATGAATCCATTTATGGTCCTAATAGTACTTTTCTTTCACATATCACACAAGTCAAGGACAAGTGAATATCTTTACAAAACTTTCATTCAAAAAGAGCTTGAAAACTTTTGCCATCACCATGGGGTTGAAGCCAACAACTATATAAAATGATCAATAATGCAAATAAAATTTGCACAATGTCATCTTATGGTCGCTTTGAAAGTTTATATCCATTGCGTTATATAAGAGGACATATTAGCATGCATCATATGTCTAAAGGTGCTAACATCATGCCATTTATTGAAGTATGAATATGCATGACTAACATTAGGGAAAGGGAAAGGTTTAAAGACTATTATTATGTATCCAAGGAATCCCACATCACATTTATGTGAAGGGATGGATGTTAATGTTTTTGTTCATACTTATAATAATATTGTGTTGAGGATATGTAGTGGAATAAGTGGGCATGCACTAACTTGAAGAACTATTTCATAAAGCAATTTTGTGCACGTGGCGAGTAACATCATCAATGGAGAAATTCCAATACGATACGAGATTAGTGATTATAATATCATTTCATTAGTATTGCTGTAAGTATTCTCAGCTCTCCACCAAGCTTCAAAGAAAAAAAAAGAAAGAAAGATGGATGGAAAGTGTATCTTCTTTAGCAAGCACGCGCAGTCAAAGCTTTGGACTGATCCTAGCTAGCAGGGGTATTAGTTTACTGCAATCTAATCTGGGTTTGATCGTGTGAGAAATAGTTGAAAATGGGCTTCGCAATTCATTGTATGTAAGACAAATGTCATGCTTAAGCTTGTCCGGATAAGATACTCATTCTGCTCATCACTGGCCAGCTCCCACTGGCAGTATAAGTACTCTCGTTTCTATCAATCTTAGGCGTGTCACGAGCTGGGACTTCGGTTTGTGGTATTCTCCGTTGTTAATTTTTGTTGCAGCTGCCAACTTCTTTTTTGAGTGAGAGTGTTGGGTTTGTGATCATAAAATGGGATCGCCTCTAGTGGATCGTGCCTTTCAGGCCGTTGGTCTGGATGACAAGCTAGGAGGGTTAGACATGGAGTCTATGGCAGAAAAGAAGGCCAGTAGATTGCCAACTAGTATTTTGTTGAATAAGGAGCGTGTCGTGCTAGCTGAAGCTTTAAAAAAAGCGCCAGCATCTGAAGGCAAAGTAATTAACCAGCCACGGGCAGTGTCATTTTGGAAACTCTTCCAGTTTGCTGACATGCAGGATATAGTACTCATGACTGTGGGAACTATTGCTGCCATCGTAAATGGCATAACATTGCCAACAATGCAACTTATTCAGAGCCGCCTTATTAACAACTTTGGCAGCCTGCAGGGTGATCCTGCCCAGTTGTCAGATAAAGTGACAAAGGTAGTAATGAAATCCAAAAACTATAATACTATGTCTCGTACAATTTCCAGATATCCATTTCTTATCTGTGCTTAAAGAAGCACCTGGTTTCCTTGTTAACAGGTTTCAAAATTATTCAAATACATCTCTTTACTACAAATCGTAAGTCCTCTTAAAGGATGAAGTACATAAGAGGTCTTGTTAGAGAATGCGCCAACATCTAAGAGACTTCATGAGTATCATGTCATAACAGTCGGACTGGTTTGTCATCCTCATTATTGAAAACCCATTAGGCAAGATATCGGATGTAAGAGTAGTAGAGGGTTGCAAGTATCTGAATTATTCTGAAGAGTTGCAGAAACGTTGATAACTTTCAAGTTTCGAGGCATTAAACAAAATAAAAAATACTGGCGTATTGTTGAACGGTTTAACTAAATTGAAAGCGTGCCTTAAATGGATTTTCATAGTTTCATTCCGATTTACCGATCAGGTATGATAGTGCCAAGTAGCTTCCATTATAACTGCTGAAGAAACGGGCTTGCGAGGTAGCAAAGTTGGATACCTTTAGAATATGTTGGTCCCTGAAGCTTAATGTATTACACAATTCTTCTCTGTAATGCTCTATCAGGTTTCTTGATGTCTTCCTTAGATTTATCAATAACTAGTTTCCGAGTGACGAGCTGATTATACTTTCCCTTTGATTTTGCAGGACGCCACATATTTTGTCTACATCGCATTAATCATGTTTGTTTCATCCTATTTAGGTAGGTGGAGCAATACCGCCTACTTGCACTTTGAGAGTATAACGCTGTTTTTCTTGCTTTGCTGAAGTTCAGTACTACACACGCAGCATGGCTCTATTATCCCAGTCTACCTCACACTAACACTTAGTTGCAAAGTCTAAGTGTCAACAATTACAGATTAGCACCGAACGTGCAGAAACTAAAAGCGAGAGCACATTCTAACTACCAGCAGATCCAATGAAAAATTCCCATACAGTTATGATGTTATGTTTTGTAATCGAATTCAATTCAGTTTTAACACCAAGAGACTTTAGTGATACTATAATTAAATGCAACAAACGTAAGGCAACATCTCATATTCTCAATACAAGCTCACTTTGAGGTCTTGGTGGCACACCTCTATCTTAAGCAAAATAATCTTCAGTGTTACTAGTGTGCAGAACATCATCAAATTTAACCAAATCAAGAGCTATTTGCATGTCTGCGACCCTCCATGACGTTCTCGCTTGGTTTTCGGTGTCTATAAATATTGATAGATTGATTTTTATTCCTCCTGCATTAGGGACTAGCAATGAGATACGATGGCATTATTACGATCCATTTTTGTAACAATAAAATGTTGGGTTTTCAATACCTGTGTGAAAATTATTATACGGAGAGCTAGGAATACTACTTAAATACGAAGATTTTAAACTAGAATCCGTCTCTCTAATGTGATTCATATAAGAAAACATATCAGCTATCAAGTTTCATCAGACTCTAAATGATGACAGACTGTGTATAAACTAGCTGTAGTTTTAGATTTGCTTCATATATAGCCGCATGCTAGACTTTCCTTTGTGTGTGTGTTATGGCACTTCAAATAGCTATTACAGCATTTTCAGAAATGTATATTTGTCCACCGACTAAAATTACAACAGCCTGCTAATTAGGCTCCAAAGAGCACATACCGCTCTCCTTGAAGTTGAACCCGGCATCACGATGGGTACATAGGGAACGTTCTACCAAGTGAACCAGCAATGTTTGGTAGACTCGTACACATCATAAGAGCTAATCAAACAAAGGTTGCATGCAGTATATCTCTTTAACAAATGAATTTCATAAAATTTCTTTATCTATCTAGTATCCATCCCTTCAGTGCTCCCTTAATCATGGATCAGTCTTTATTCATATGATTTACTTTTTATTCATGCACATGCACATGTACATGTATATATGTAATGGAAGTAATGATAATTAGAAATCACAGTGGGAACGCTCAAGATAGATTTTAATGATGATAGACCTACATAAATTGATTTGCAATTTGTAGAATATCATACTATTTGTAGATCAAGAAAGCATGGTATACATGATAGCCAATTACAAATAAGTTAGGTGCTTTAAGCCAATGGTACCAGGTAATTACAAAGTAAATTCTGTTGATGATAGGTGAGCAAGGAGTCCCTTAATAGAATGTACATCAATCTTGGACTTGCCATAAACGCATCATTCTGGAATTGTCATAGACCTTTCAACGAACAACACTAGGAAAACAGGCAAAATCTCATAAAACTAAATATACAAACTTCACTCTTGTGACTTGCCAAACACCATCAAAAACATTTGTACGGGATACTCAACTATTGCATACATAAAAAATGTTATTGTAGAAAAGCATAACTTAACAGAACTGCCACGATAAATATTTGCTGTTTCTGTATGACACTCTTTTGTTATTGCTAGATTGTTCTTCCCCAAGAAAGAATCGCTCTGCTGACATGCATATTTTGGAGTTCCATTTATGAGTTGGTTCTGAAGTTATATCACAGCTTTCCACAAACATTATCTGGAAACTTCTGAGAGCCCATTTCATCCAGTCTTGGACCCTAATTTGTCTAGCCAAAGTATCTCTATAGAGATTGGTCTTTCCAATCACCTTTGCTAGTGGTGCAAGTTATTTTAATAGGACCCTTATCACCAGTGACGGGGACTGAAGAACTTATTCTCGTACATGTACTCTAACCAGAAATTAGTGTAAAATTGGTTGTAAGAGATTTCCAGGCACATATTCTTTGCTCAATTTATATTGAACTGGTATATAT
Organism: Diphasiastrum complanatum; assembly: GCA_029204225.1. Taxonomy (NCBI): domain Eukaryota; kingdom Viridiplantae; phylum Streptophyta; class Lycopodiopsida; order Lycopodiales; family Lycopodiaceae; genus Diphasiastrum; species Diphasiastrum complanatum. The sequence goes on from CM055093.1 coordinate 61,916,945, forward strand.
TTAATGAACATGAAATCTTCATCGGCTACGACAGTAATTTAAAACTGATTAAAGACCTTTGTTGCTTACCTGGTAAATCAATTTTTTGACAGGACTTTTCCACCAGAAAATGGATTATCATTTTAGTTCAAAAATCTTTAAAAAAATTTACTTTAAGATAAAGCTAGTGGTGGACTGTTTCATTTTCCTTAATAAGCTCAGTATCCTTTTAAAAAAAGAGGTTGAAAGTGCTGTTTACAGTTTAGGCAACTAGTTACACTCTACATAGAAGACAAAAATGACAGCAAAAATATTAGAGTCATGAGATCCTTTCCGCTAGCCTGCAGCAGTTTTCACCAGAACTTTTGAAGGCTAATGGAATATTTGTTTCTTAGAATCTTGACTGCTTGGGGATGCTCAAACTACTCCCCTCGAGTCAAATTTTGCAGGTTCTAGGAATCTACATTTAAAATTTTTTTTATGGTGAATTACTAGCATCTGATTCCTACATTTTGTTCCAATTAAGAGGTGAGCTGTTGGATGCGAGCCGGTGAGCGGCAAGCAGCGAGAATCCGAGTGAAGTATTTACGGGCCATCCTAAGGCAAAATGTAGGATTTTTTGACAGTGAGATCTCTACTGCAGAGGTCGTTACTCACGTTTCTGCAGATACATTGCTGGTGCAAGATGCCATCAGTGAAAAGGTAAGAACAAAAGAACACCTTCATGCTTCATATAATCCTTATTCATGAGGAAAGTATTTAAGTGTACGCAGTATTCATCACATGTGAGAAATTCAATAGAAAACAATCTCATTACAACAGTAGAAATTCAATAACACCGCAGAGTTGCTTAATAATTTGACAGATAGTTTATTGTCATTCAAGGAAAATATCTTCAATAACGTCTTGGTAGTCAATTTCCATCAGCCTGCATCTTCTACTTGATGTGAACATGTGCCTTTTGATGTTGTGCACAGGTTGGAAACTTTATCAAGCACATGACCCTGTTTGTAGGAGGATACCTGGTAGGATTCCTGCAAGTATGGAAATTGACTGCAGTCATGTTGCCCTTTATGCCTTTGTTGATACTCCCTGGATCATTCTATGGAAAAGCTCTTTCAGAATTTGAATTATGCCGGCAAGTGGCATACATTGAAGCTGGAACAATAGCAGAGCAGGCAATATCATCCATCAGGACTGTCTATTCCTTTGTGGGTGAAAGCCGAACACTCAATTCGTACTCAAAATCACTAGAATTGACCGTTCGTATTGGTCTGAAGCAAGGTCTTGCCAAGGGGCTAGCAGTGGGATCAAATGGTATAAATTTTGCGTTATGGGCTATAATGGCATGGTATGGAAGTATGCTTATTTCCCAGGGTCATGCCAACGGTGGCCAGGTGCTGACTACAGGATTCGCTGTCATTGCTGGTGGGATGTGAGTTGACCATCTCCAAAACCTTTCAGCATCTCAAGTTTCTGCTTGTATTAGAATTAATCATCTTAGACTTGTGAATTTAATAACCATTAAGTCCTCATATGCTTCTATACTTGGGCAGAGCGCTGGGTAATGCAACACCAAATCTGAAGGCTTTCTCTGAGGGATGTATAGCTGCACATCGCATATTTCAGATGATTGAACGTGTCCCACCTATTGACACAGACGATATGAGAGGGACAGAACTCGCAAAAGTTGCAGGAAATCTCAGGTTAAAGAACATACAATATGCGTATCCGACCAGGTTGGATGTACCTGTTCTGAGGAACTTCAATTTGGACATACCTGCAGGTAGTCTAATATTGCCAAACATAGGCTGAGCATTACTTCGAAAAACCTTCGATTGTCTCTTCGAATCAGATATCCTTCCACTTAAATTCCTGGCAATCTCTTCTTGAATGCAGGAAAAACAATGGCTCTGGTGGGAAGCAGTGGTTCGGGAAAATCTACTGTGATTGCTCTACTTGAACGCTTCTATGATCCTCTTTCAGGTGAAGTCCTCCTGGATGGGATAAACATCAAAGCTTTGAAGCTGAAGTGGTTGCGAAAGCAAATTGGATTGGTCAGTCAGGAGCCTGCCTTATTTGCAACATCGATAAAAGATAACATTTTGCATGGAAAGGAAGGTGCAAGCATGGATGAGGTGATTGCAGCAGCAAAGTCAGCCAATGCCCACAATTTCATCATTAAGTTTCCTAATGCCTACAATACACAGGTATTTAGCTCCTGCTTTCTATGGAAACTGACAATTTTTATGTTTTCTCGTCGACTACACACTCACAATGGGTTTTCCTAGACACTGAGATTGAAAATTTTTCCTAGTTTTACCCCTTGAGCATTAGAAGTCAGGTGAATGGTTCCTTGTACACATAAGTTCCAAATTCCACAATAACATGCAGTTCATCTCTCATAGGACAACCAACTTCAACCTTTATTGGCAACTGGCACACAATATCTATTTGTGAGATTGCAGTATATCCCAATTCACAAATTTGATTTGAGCAGAAGTGATGTCATAAGGTAAAACGTAGAAAAAAATATACAAGCAACCAAAAAGTCAAAGGATTTATTTCAAAACTCTGATATGACATTTGAGAAACAAAAATTATTAGCCAACCAACAGACCTAGTGTTGACTAAAAAGTAAATGAAAATCAACAAGAATACATTTTATAAAGAAAAATCAGTAAAAAACAGGGACCCGAACACGTGAACGAGAGTTACCAAGACAAACAAAATATCAAAGTACTAAAAACAAAGAGGGCTCCCCACTTTTTTTGGATTCTATTATTGATCATTTTAAACATACCAAAAGCTCAAACACCAAAGATAAAACCATAAAAGTGTGAAGTAGTCCAAACGTTTTCATGATTTTCTTAAGCCAGTAAGCCTTATGGAGTAAGTAACAAAATAATTAGATTGCTTAATTGGTTTACAAAAGCATCTCTACTAGTACAAAGACAAGAAAACCTAGAAAATTGAGAAGTGATCACTGCACAGTTAAGAGAATCAGAAATATTTAGACAAATAAGAGACATGCAATTTATGTTTTGAGTTATTTCGCTACAGCCTTTATCGAAAATATCAACCAAAAAACCTTCTGGCTTATAGAAAGGTCTAAAAGATTGCACTGATCAATAGTTGTATAATTAAGTTCAAATGAGTCTCTAGGATAGATTTTTCCCCCAGAAGGGTTAGGGTCTTTATATAAAATGCTAGCAAAATCAGGAAGATCAGGAACAAATGAGTCATCAACATATCTCGTAACAAGCGTTAATTTGTGCTATAGATGCAAACAAATACAAGATTCTTTGACCGTTTATCTACACATGAACGACTATGAAATGACTATGAAACTTGAAATAACAAAACGACTATGAAACTTACTAAGAAGAACTCCCTCTTAAGTAGAAAGTGAAGTACACAAGGTGATTTATAATTCTATTATAGTTATTCATATAATGAGTTCTAACAAGCAAAGACTTGAATATGGACCATTTAATAGGGCCTTCTCCATCAGATTACATTTAGACAAAAAGTTATACCTTTCTCTATAATTCGTGACCAGTTTTACTACAACTACAAGTCATTATTACCTTGAGCCCACCTAGTCAAAGAAAAATTGTCATTCAGACCAGAATATTCACCTCAGAGCAACCACATGTATGTAAAGGACCTATGAGTATCATTGCAAAATTCAAGATACATCTGAATTCGCCAAGTGATAAAGAACCCCAGCTACCTCAAACAAGAAAAGCTCCATTTGTCTGGTTCATACTTCTTCTGAAAAACACTCCCAGGCTATCAGGATTAAAAACATTATGATTCCAACGGGCACAGTAATTGACACAACAACAATGAGGATAGTTTGTATCTGAATCAGGTGATCTTTATTTGATTAATTACTTCTTGTACTTTGATTCAGTTTTGTAATCTTAAAATGCACGTATACAGGTAGGGGAGAGAGGAGTTCAACTTTCTGGTGGACAAAAGCAACGGATTGCAATAGCAAGAGCTATGATCAAAAACCCACCAATCCTTCTGTTAGATGAAGCAACAAGTGCATTGGACACAGAATCTGAGAAGATTGTGCAGACAGCTCTTGAAGAAGCCAGCATTGGACGTACAACTGTCATTGTCGCCCACAGGCTTTCTACAATCAGAAATGCAGACCTTATTGCTGTACTGCAATCAGGGCAAGTGGTAGAGATCGGTCACCATGAGGAATTAATACAGAAAGGAGAGAATGGAGCATATGCAGCGCTTAACTGCCTGCAACAAGCTCAACAAGCCGCCCAACAGAATTCTCCAGACGGCCCTTTGCCAAAAGTGCAGCTTGACAAGGAGTCGTATAAAAATCTTGATCTAAAATCAATTGATCTAAAGAATGTAACAGTGTTTCAAATCAGCAATAAGAACTTGTCAAATTTAGTGTCCGTGCAGTCTGTCAAAGCCAAGCCTCTCAAACCCTCGTTCCGCAGACTGCTTACTTTGAATAAACCTGAATGGAGGCAAGCGCTTTTGGGTCTGTCAGGGGCAATAGGTTTTGGCTTTGTACAGCCCTTTTATGCTTTTCTTCTAGGAAAGACTCTATCCACCTTTTACTACACTGACCACCACAGGATGAGGCAGGAAATTAAAACATACTCTGGAACATTTGTAGGATTGGCTGTTGCATCCTTTGCCGTGAACATTATTCAGCACTACAATTTTGCAGCAATGGGGGAGTACCTAACCAAGAGAATACGTGAAAAGATGCTAGCTGCTATTATGCGGTTTGAGATTGCATGGTTTGATCGGGATGAAAATGCGAGTGGTGCAATTTGCTCCCGCCTGGCTTCTGATGCAAACATGGTAATTTTTCTACGTTCGAACATTCTGCATTTACATCCACATTCACAAAAAAAAAACTTTGTTTTATGTCTTAGATACTATGATGAAGCTCCGCACAAAACCGTTCAACTTCAAGATCTGACATATAGATTCCAACATAATCATATGTTTTCACAGTGCCATTAACTGTAGAACGTAGGCGTAGAATTAATGAACCGTTGGCGGTTCACCACGGTTCTGAGAACCGTACAGTGAACCTTACGGTTCACAAAGATTGGTTCCCAGAACCGTGGTGAACCATGGTAATTAAATAATTAATTAGATAAATACAGTGATAGAAATTTCAACCATTTGTATTCCTGAGTGATACAGTGATACAGTTTAAAACAGTGAGTGCCAAAAACAGATTTTTTTTAATACTGACTGCCAAAAACAGTGAGTGCCACAGATTCTATGACAGAGTGCCAAAAACAGTGAAATGGGTGCCAAAAACGGTGAAATGAGGCCAAAACAGGGAAATGAGGGCCAAAAATCCGTGGGAGGGGTTTTGGTGGGGCAAAGGGTCATAAAAAAGAAATCAATTGATTAATTAATTAATTACAGAACCGTACCACGGTTCATGAACCGTGGTACGGTTCACCCCACACCCCCCCCCCAGGACCCACGGTTCTGAGAACCGTGGGTTCTATGAACGTAGGAAATAAAAACATGCACACATATTATTTGGATGAAACAGAGACATCTCAGCCACCTAGAAAAATATCTCATCACATGCAATAACACAGATAGAGGGGTCAAAATGAGGATAGCCCCATCCCAGGGAAGTGAATTCCAGATTCTACAAGGGAAAAGTAAGATACAAGTGGCAAGACCTAAGAGAGTTATTAGTCCTAGACTTACAAATATTTATCATCTAAGACTACACCCAATGCTTTATACTTCAAGTAGAAGCTTTTTTTAGCAAAGGCCTCCTCACATAGCATGACTTTTCATCCAAGGACTCAATAAATTTCTTCAAGTTACCATCATCTTCATCAGCAGTCACAAACTAGCAGCAAAAGAGCTGAAGAGAGTAGGCAAACTGTTTCTTCATTATTTCATCAACATAGATAACTGTTGGCAGCAGCACGCTTTTCAAAAGTCGCCCTCTTCACGCTTAATCTTCAACAGAAAATTAGCTTCTGCCAGATGCTAAACTCATTCACACCAAGCTGGTTAGCAGCAAACAAAACCTCAAGAAGCTACTCACATAATCCTTTTCACCCTTCCTGATATACAGATGTGATTGGCTGTTTGGAGCCTGTAAAATAAGGATAATATATTATCTTCTTCTTCCTTTGATTCAAAACTCTTCTGGTAACTGAACCCTTCAAACAAACAGCTTCACAAAATGAGCCAAATCTTCATCCAATTCTCTTCTGCTTATTTTGATGTCTACACTGAACTGCTGGGTCTTCACATGGAAGTTTGAAGGTACATTTGCACAATTTCCTTTCCCTTCAATGGCCACAAACACCTTCCAAATACTGTTTCTGCTTTCAACAAAGAGTTGCTCAAGTTCATACTGCTGGTAGAAACAGACAAATTGGACTCTCATGCACTTCTCTGTTGATGGCTCAATGATAAAATCTTCACACGACTGGCTCCGAATTGTCTGCCACGCACTCACTCTTTACGCATTTATCATGGCATCCTTGTGCAAATGATGGTTTCTCCTCCATGCTCATCATCTGTAAGAGGTGGTGGGCCTCCTTCCCTCAACACACACTGACTAGAACACCGCCTCCCTTCCCATGCTCAGCGTCTCTTACAGGCAATCACCTTGTGCATGCACGTCCCCTTGCTTTTGCTTTGTCAGTAGGCAGTAAAAATAAATGGTCAATGTTAGTACTGTTTCCATTCTTTATTGGCCTTTTAACCTACCTGGGCAGACTTCTAAGATTGAAACCTCGACAAAGGACCTGGTCTGCTATCTCACCTGAGTGTATCTCATTCTCTATCTCTAGCTATTCTGTCAACATACAGAAAACGGACCTTTTTCAGTCTACATACAGGGATTCTCATTAGGGTGCTCAGCAGAATGTGATTGCTTAATGGAATCAGAGACTCCAGCTTTAAAAAACTGATCTTCCTTGCTCCAGGTTCCAGGACCCACTAATATAAAATAGGTCCCACACTTCACTCAGATTCCCAAATTTTATTAATTCCAAATCGTCAGCATCCCAGAAGGTGGTGCATACACCGCTAGTGAAGTTAATACAAAGACATTAGAACACAGAATACTGAAAATTTCTTTGTGCATTTGGTAAAATACTGATAAGCTTAACAATATCTAGTTGACAAAGGAAGCATGTCTCTAGTTGAAAAAGGAAACAGGATCTGCAGCTTATTGAATTATAGCGTCCACAATTCCCATCATTTGTATCAAGGGGCACTAAGGCTCAAGTATCCTTTAGAGAAAGCCAAGCATTCATAACTGCTTGTGCAACAATCATGTAGCTTTTATGGGCATAAAGCTGCACACAGGCTGATGTAAGATATACTGTTATCGCAGGTTCGTGCTCTTGTTGGCGACAGACTATCATTGTTAGTGCAGACAGCAAGTGCCATTTCTGTAAGTTTCTTTTTAGGTATCATAACTTCATGGAGATTGGCCCTGGTAATAATATCAGCACAACCTCTCATCATATTTTGCTTCTATCTGAAAAAGATTTGTCTACAAGGATTTGCACAAAAGAGTGCTAAAGCTCAGCAAGAAGCCAGTCAAGTTGCTAGTGAGGCAGTCTCGCAGCACCGCACAGTCACGGCCTTTTCTTCCCAAGAAAAAGTTCTTGCGCTTTTTGAGTCCAAGCTAGAGGCTCCCATGAGAGAAGCTGCAATACGCTCTCATATTGCTGGGTTTGGCCTTGGAATTGCACAGTTTGTACTATATGCTTCATGGAGCTTGGCATTTTGGTATGGTGGTGTCTTAGTCAAGCAACATAGGACCACTTTTGGTGATGTTTTTAAGACATTCTTTGTCCTTCTAAGCACCGGAAGAGCTCTTGGAGAAGCTGGAACACTGACACCGGACTTAGCAAAGGGTGTTACTGCTGTACAATCAGTGTTTGAAATTCTTGATAAGAAACCTGAAATAGAGGTGGATAATGAACAAGGTGAAAAGCCTAAAATAATTAAAGGCGATATAGAGCTGACTAATGTTTACTTTGCATACCCTTCACGGCCAAACGTCATGGTCTTTCAGAACTTCAGCCTTGGAGTGCAAGCAGGACAGGTAGTTGCCCTAGTTGGCCAAAGTGGTTCTGGAAAGTCCACAGTTATTGCCATGATTGAAAGGTTCTACGACCCTCTCAGAGGCAAAGTGAAGATTGATGGATTAGACATAAAGCAGCTAAATCTTAAGTGGTTGAGGTTGCAAATTGGACTTGTTAGCCAGGAGCCAACCTTGTTTGCAACAAGTATACGTGAAAACATTGCTTATGGAAAGGAAGGTGCAACTGATGCAGAAATTCTTGATGCAGCACGGGCTGCTAATGCACACAACTTCATCAGGTGACATCCTTTTCCAACTACAAAAGCATTGTATGCCTGCTCCATACTCTTTTCCTACAGATATTTTGTATCAATACTTCAAAAATACGAACTGGGCCTTGAAAGCTCACGTGATCTCTGTTTGTTGTGAAAGTAATCTAGACGCTAGGAAAACATTAAAAGCTACATTTTCTGCGTTGATTACTTATGCTGCCTAGTTCATGACACCTTTATGGAATGTGGAATCTCAGTGCATTGCCTAATGGATACTTAACGTATGCTGGTGAGCGGGGGCTTCAACTCTCGGGTGGCCAAAAGCAAAGGATTGCAATAGCTCGGGCCATGCTGAAGAATCCTGCAATTTTGTTACTAGACGAAGCAACAAGTGCCCTTGACACTGAATCAGAGCGCATGGTTCAAGGGGCACTTGATAAAATGATGGTGGGAAGGACAACTGTTGTGGTTGCCCACCGATTGTCAACCATCCAGAATGCTGATAAGATTGCAGTTGTCCAAGGTGGTGCCATTTTGGAACAGGGCACCCACCTTGAATTGTTAAGCAAAGGTGAAGGTGGAGCTTACTTTTCTCTTGTTCATTTGCAGACTGCTGCAGGCCGTTAATCTTCCTGTTGGTCAAATGCATCAGAAAGACATTTGCTCACTTGAATGTTTTTTCCAGACATCAGTACACAAAGATATCCAGAATTTCATCCCTGTTTGCAAGCAAAACAAAGCTGACACTCAAATGGTCATTCACAGAGTTCTGTACTGTGATGACTAAAAGTTAAATGGGAAAAAATTCCTAAAAGTAGATAAGATTCAAAATTACAAGAAACCAACAACTAAAAGGTGTCCACCATCTCACCGATTGAGCACAATGCTCCGGTTTCATTAGCATTACTAACTTTACAATTGAGGGACCCTTAGAAATGCTCCATTTAGCAGGGTACCAACATAATTTAGTAGGTTGTCATGATGTGAGTCACTGCAGACAGAAGGATTTATTCTTTGGTTATCGATGATAATGTTTTTATGAGTCCAATGTTGAAACTCCAAGTTGATAACCTGGATGCTGAAGCCTTTTTGGTTTTGTATTAGGGAAAAAGAAACTGCAAGCTATAGTCAATTAGGAGTAACAGTAAATCTAAGTTAAAATGAATGTAATTCGACAAATTGTCGCCAAAACTTCTTAGATGTTTTCTAGGCTCACCCTCTCCATGCAGACAAAGAATGCACATCTATTCCAAACATCGGTGCCAATACTGGACATCAAGAAGCACAAAATATCAAAGACTGTTAGCAAACATCAGAAAATAATACACCTCTTAGTATTAAATCCAGATTGGCACACAACCCTGACTCCAGACACAAACACACATTCCTAGCTTCCCTCCATAATGCTAGGGACTCAGAACTACTCTAACAATAGCAATTTGTGGCGCTGTGTCGAATCATGCTTTAATTGCTCTGCATCTACGCACGCATGCATAAAGGTGTCTTAAATGATACTGCTACATTCTGTCAAAACTAATTTCACATCACAAAAGCTTGTTTCTGCTGACAGCAGGCTATAACACTGGGAGGCTGTCAGTAACTGTCTTAAACTTCAAGGCTGTGTATGAATCTGACTGTCATTTGATACTAACTGTGTGTGCCAACATACCATCATTGTTTTAAAGATACTTCAACAACTAAATAACAAACAATTACTTCATGGTTAACAGAATACAAAAGCATTTTTATTACGACACCCACACCCCAAAAAAGGAAACACATACAGCAATCTTAAATACGCATATGGATGAATACGCCACATCATCAACCTTATGAAATTTCTGACTCAAATAATTTTTTAATGACAATAAGAACTTGAAATGGCCAAAAAATGGCCCGAAGCTGTTCTAAAAACTTTTAAAAAGCCAAAAATGGCTGACGAACTTGAAACTTTGGTTTTTATAAGGCAAACCTTGAAAATGGCCCATAAACAGCCAAAAAAGGCTATAGAATGGCCAGATACAGCATTTGCCACTGTCCAAGAATGCTTAGTTTGCAATTTTTGGCCCCTGAATCCCTGAAAACGTTTGAACACCATATTCAATACAATACGGCATTTTCTCATAACTATGATTTGCTTATCAACAAATGTGTACTATGAAGTGAGGACCTTGCAGATCGAAAAAACATTAAAACATGTTAACAAAAATTCAAAAACTCCTTTAAAGTCCTTTAACCATTCACGATTAGTACAAATTTAGAAACAATATATGAGCAACTCAGAAAGTCAAAGGATCTAAGTCAAAACAATAATATAAAATTCAATAAACAAAAAATCTTAGCCAAACAGCATTGCTTATGTCTCAACAGTACCCAAGCATAAATTGCTAACTGGGTTTCAAGAGAATCTGGATTCTCTTGGATAGACCCAGTGTTGACTAAGAAGCAAAAGACAATCAGTAGAAAGAAAGAAAAAATAATGATAATGATAATAATTCAAATAAAATTAAATTTAAAATTTTATTACAAAATATAATATAAATAAAATAAAATAAAACCAATAAAAAACAACGAACATAATATATAGACGAGTTACCAAGACAAAGACAATATACAAAAGCAGGAGACCTACAAGATCTCATTGAGGATGGAGATATTTGGACTTTTATTGAGACATGAGAGCCACACGAGAGGTTTCCCACTTTTTGTAGGTTTACTTGGGGAATTTATTTGTCATGATGAGATACGTTCATCTGGTTCAGCTGGAGTGGCTTGTCTCTTTAGAGATCATATACACCTAGTTCTATCAGTGTTGGCCGAGATGAGATGGCACTGTTCATCTGGATACCCTTGTTTGAACATTGCATTGGCTTGGACATAGAAACGTTCATGGCAAATTGTTACTTTCCTCCGAAGACCTCTCTGTTCGTGGAGGATACTGATCCTTCTGCCCCTCAACATATGGTGATCCAAACTTACAAAATCTTCATTTTTCCCAAATTATCATCTTAGTGGTCATGACACTATACAAGCATGTGATTAGATTCTTTTGCTCTTCTAAGGGCACATCTAAGCATATCATTAGCACAATCACATGAAGCAGGGCTGCTCGCTTTCACCTACCCTCTTTGACTTTTGCATTGACGAGCTTGAGGGAATGATTGAGCAACATGGTTGCCAAGGTTGTAGGCTTGGGGACATTCTTATTTCTACTTTACTATATGCCGATGATGTGGTCATGAAGGTCATGGTCTCATACAACGCCAAATTCTTACCTAATACCTTGGATGATCAGCTGTTGGAGATTGTCTTAGCCTATACATACCTAGGAGTCCTATTCTTTGGTCCCATCTTCAGCACAAGATCGATTGCCACTTGTCAGCTTGGGAAGGGCCGACCTCTTTGTCCAAATGGAGAGGCTTTGTTTCTAACAACATGTGTGATCCACGAAGTATCACCTTTTCGACACTTTCGTTAAACCTACTACTATGTATGCAACTGAGTCATGGTGTATTGGACTTACGACCTTGGATTAAAACTTGCACTGGGCCAAATTTTCATGTCTACCAAGTATCTATGCAATAATGCATGATTCAAGTAAACCCTCAAATTCAATAGAATCCTCTTGGTCAAGTTTGCTGTGTCTTCCATCCAGCTAGAGGCCGCTTTCAGATTGATCATATATATTCAATTGGTCTAGTATGGGTAGATATTCTTGGCAAGCATTTACCTCTTCTAGAGCACACTTTTGAGCAAGGCTATCAGTCATCTTGGTCTGCACGACCTAGGCTACTTGGCATGTTTGGCCTATCCGTTTTCCACGTGACTGAGGGCTCGCACGACTATTGGCCAATTAATTTACAGAGCATTTCTTCAACATACCTGGTTCAGCTCATCAGGGGTCAAGCTGAACTTCTACTGGTGAACTTCTACCGAACAACAATTTTTGGATTTAGATGTTGGCCTTCCAGCACTTCCAGCCTACTTGGAGCTTAGATTCTCTCATAGCCTCCGAATTGCAATAGGATAGTTTGTATTGAATAGACAAGAGGAGGAAGACATTGTCGGCTGAAATGGTGCGTTGACATCCGTGGGGCAAAATAGGAGGTCCAATATTTTTTGAAGAGAATTTAATGCCTGAAACATAGAGGATAATGATTGCCTGAACTATGGAAGAAGAATCTATGTGGACGAGTGTAGAAGGCTGTTGAAGGACTAAAAAATCAGTCACTAGAAGGAGCTTTGACATGCAGCTAACCAATCCTGAAACAGGCCCACTTGCAGCAATTCCAGCTAAGTAGAAGCGTGTTATGTAGATCAAGAAGTGTCAGAGCAAGCCTCTTGTGCAATCTTGGCTCCATTGATGTGTGATATGCATAGCTTTTCAGACCACCTAGAATACAAAATGGAATCAATGGAATAATGGGTTTTTCTCCAATGACAATAACCCAAATTTCAATCAATTCCAGATTGTTTTGCATTTTGAACTTCCAAACTTGATAGTTGGTACCATCAAGTCTTTGGTCTCATCCAATAACATCTAGGTACCATTCTCAGCCATAACGAAAGCTACATTGATTGCTAAAAGTCAGAACTACAATCAAATAGCAAAGATTACAATGAAGAAAACAAAGGAGAACAAACTAGATGATGTCCTCCTTGGCTGGCGCCCTGAAACAGCAGGTAAGAACCTAAAAACAGCCCCCAAACTCCCCAGAAATTCTTTTCTTTCATGTTGAGTAGATAGCTTGTGCCAAGACCTTACTAAAGATCAAAAAATCAACCCAATTTTTCTCTCTAGAATCAAGAAAATTTAATTTCTCCCAAATTATGCAATTTTTTAGATCTAAAAGCTCCTACATGATCCCTAAAGATGGGCGTGGAACATGACCTACTTTAATACTATGTCAAACAACTTTAATCTAAACTTACACTAAAAGCATTCAAGTATAGAGCAAAGAGATAAAATACAATTGAGGAGAAGATTGCAATAGGTAAATGAATCGATAAGTAGTAATTGATGGTACAATGAATGAACTCCCAATGGGAGATGACTATGATATAGCTACACAACGACTCTTCAATCAATGGATAATCAACCACCAACCAACCACCAAGGGTCATGGGAACCTAGAAAGCCAAACAACATCGAACTGGAAAACCAAACTTAAGTGTCGTTTGAAAGGGCCAAGGCCCCATGTAGAAACTCGCAAAACCAATGGAGCCCCATGTAAAAACTCATAACTCCTCCTAGGCCCAATGTTATTCCAAGTTGTAGAGAGAGAAAGGACCAAACTCCCTTAAAATAAGGAAGAGGTTTCCAAATTACAAAATTGACACATAAAAATTTAGCCTCACACTTTGCCATGTACCATGTCATAGAGTATTCTATTCTATTAGGTGGATCATGCATTTACGGCTAAGTCTTTCTCAACAAGAGGAAGAAATAGACCAACCACCAATCAACAAGGACAATATATGTTCAATAGATAGCAAAGAAAAGGAAATCTTTGCATTGTGGATAATTATTAGGAACACAATCACATATTTTGAAGCATAACAGACCATAAATGACAACCAAAGAGCAATCTCCCACAAAGAATGGCAAATGTTATCACATAAAATCAATGGCTAAACCTCTACAAGGGATAGCAATAAGTTCTCCCACGAAGTGCTCAAGCAATACCAAAATCGAAAACTAAATAATGAGTTTCTATAGTCCCTATACCCGTAAATGCTAGAGGAGATAAAGTGAATAAAATAGGCCCTCACCAAGAATAAAGGAATGTGGCCAATATATGCATAAAAAGGAACACCAATATGGATAGGACATCCATAACAAAGGGTACCAATGAGAACTGCTCCAAACATGTATGTACTAGGAAAGTTGTATGGACCGTGAATGCTAGAGAAAGGCATCGGTAACAACATCTTGGCACCAACTATGAAAGACCAGTGCCACATCAATTGAAATACGACAGCCATGCGTAAGATCTAATATTGCACCAATGGACCAAGGAGTAACATACCATACCAAGTATTGGCCAAAAGTATGCTAGAAACCATAGAAAAGCCAAGGAACAAACATGCAAAAAGAGCCCAAGCGATCCAAATGGACCACAAATGCCTATAATTAACTTTAACAAGCACTAGCAAAAAGAACATGAGAAAATATTGATGACCTTTTAGGTCTATCTATGAAGTGTATTAACATCAATAACAGAGTGGCCCATCAGACGTGTGCAAATCAACTACCTCATATGCAATACCATAGTGGGCAAGCCCTAACTCAATCCTCTACCACATCTAATTTATCCTCTATAGCATGTGAAACACTATCTATCTATGGCTCAAAACATATAATACGATCATCAACAACATATGAAATATCTTGTAACCATCTAAGCCCTCTGATGATGTCTCGAACACTACCACATGTGTAAGAGGTGCAAGACTACAACATGTACGCCTAGCAACACAAAGCGTCCTTAGAGAAGTAACCCGAGATACAAGAATAGCACTAGGAGTATAAATAGGAGTGGTAGCAATATTAACCATGCCTAACAAAAGATAGGACACTGCTAGGAGGTGGATGTAATGTAGGCAAGATTTAACCACCATAGCTATGGGACCGTGGCCATAAAGTTGACATGATCTGAGAGAGTCATTTTGCAAAAATAACCAATACAAGAGTCTATACTGCTAGAGGGGCAAATTATAGATGAGATAAAATCGATAGTCTTTCCACCATCATAAGATGACATAAGACAGTTCATGATCACATGGTTCTCCAAAAGGATTTTTGTCCCCAATATAATGCCAAATCTGGCGCTTATGGACAAGGGCATCAAGAAGGATGTGGTCATACTTGGGAATTTATAGATAGTCCATGATACTGAGTAAAAAATGTAAAAATGATGCTTAAACCACAACTAGTCATACCCATGAATCATATAGATAGTCCATGATATTGAGTAAAAAATGTAACGATGATGCTTCAAGCACAACCAGAAAACAATTATGTGATAAAAAGTTATTTGAGGGAGTGGACTCTTGCATCACCCCAAGCATATCTTAGGTCCACACAAAAACACTTAATAATCTGAAAAAATGACTTCTACAAACGTGAGCAATGTATGCTAAAAAAAATCAGCCAAAAGAGCAATAAAAGTGTGAGAATAGCTCTAAAAATTAGGCGCTTGATGTCAATACGGGCTTTCTTTTGTAAAAAGCAGCAAGCAACACAGGTGGTAAAACTCTTAAAATTGTATCCAAAATTGAGAACCAATGACCATATAAGGTTGTCCTTCATCACTTTGCAAGTCAGATATCTAGAGGTAGAAATATCCGATTGATAAGCCACAAAGTTCTTTACACATGTTGATCAAATAAGAATGCAAACTGATAATAATGTGTCTCTGGTCCCTACTTGTACCTAACAAATGCCCTAAAATTAAGAGAAAATAAAGTGAATAAGAAGGGCCCTTAGGCATGTACATGAATACAAAGGGCTCATGACCAAAATAAGCATAAATAAGAGCACCCATATGGATAAGATTCCATAACAAAGGCACTAATATGGTCAAGATGTCCATATCAAAAGGTATCAACATGGACAAGATGTGCATAACACAAACAAGGTCATCGCACATTGAAGTGTAGATCTAAGAATGACTACAATGCTAATCAAAGTAGAGGACCATGCTCTTATTGCAGTAAACTAGGTCATGTTGAAAAAGACTATCGCATTAAACAAAATGCTCAAAGTGTGAGAAGGGAAAGAGAAAACTACAACAGTTTTTCAAATAAGTCCCAAGGTGACAAAAAAGACGATTCAATGAACTTTGAGGAGGAAGAGCAACAAGAATCACAACATCTACTCATCGCTTTTCACTCTCATGAAGAGAACATCTAAAATGGCAACAAGCACTATGAGGTGAACAAAGAGGTAAAAACAATGAAATGTTTTCATTTTGGATGATGGAGATTCTTGTCTACTTGAAGAAGTTAGAGACGATCGTTTTTCTTAAAATCTTGAATCATTTACTTGGAAGAACGCATGAATAAAGAATCTAATACATATTTGAAAGTGAATTAGTGAAACATATGAATGAATCCACAATTATTAACTTTGATATCCCAAATATGATTGTTATGGTGATGAAAACAAATTCTTGGTGCATGTCTTTGATCACGTTTGTGAAGAAAATTTACAACTTGTTTCTTGTGATGTACACAAAGAATGTGTGAAACAAAATAATTTGATTTAGCTGAATGAAGCAGTTGTTGAAAAATCTTTTGGAATAGCAAAATCATATCAATAGCAACAAATGATGGATACAAAGTTGAACAACGAAACTGCAAAATTCATCGCGATTTAGATGATCCAAGTGTCTTTGAAGCAATCTTTATAGGAGTGAGCCAAAATATGGATTGCAGCCATAAGCTATTTTTCCAAACAAAGAATAAAAATAAAAAAATCTCACGATTCTGGGTTCCAAATCGCGATTCGCTGCAACTATGGTTCAATCTCTCGTTTGAGCACAAGTTTTGCTATAGATAGGTGTTGGTGCTTTTATCATATTTAGAGACATTAATTAGGCAATTGCTTTTAGGTTGCTTTTGCTTTTGCTTTTGCTTTTCGGAATACACCAAACTTTATAAGTATGTAGTGTGCCCTACCTCATTTGCAATGGGACATAGTTGGAGTTTCCATCACTTGTTTCCTCTCTCATGCGTGTGGCTAACAACAATAGGAATCTTGTCTTGGGTTACTTGCATGAGCAAGTCGGTTTTCTAACATGGTATCCAAGAATGGTTCAAGATTCGAGAGAACAAGGAGGTACTCCAACAAACGGAATCAATTCACAAGGGATTGATTTGGCCATCATCTTCAAAGAAGAAAAGCAGGTGCAGGTGGTGTCCCTAGCCAGCTCTCAAGTTTGATCTTCGTCAACAATGGTGGCAGCTTTGGAAGAAAGTTTGGCACTACAAGGAGAAGAGCTGAGCTGCAAGATGGAACATTAAATCTACCTCAGATATCAGGTTGTTGTAGGACAGCAAAGCACGGAGTTAACATTGTTAGGAGGACAACATGGATCCGTGGAAAGATTTTGGTGAAATTCTGTGGAGATCATTGCTGCAGGTTGTTCACTGGAGGACAAATCACTAGAAGGCTGCTTGTCAGATTGCTATTGTTCGCTGCAGGTTTCTTGATCAGATTGCTGAGATTTGTGTCGAAAGATCGCTAGTTTTTGTTGTGGAAAGTCTGATACAATACTGCAGATTCAAGCGCTCAAATAGTTTGCTGGAAATTGTTCGTTAGACTGATCTAGGACTGCTTGCTGGTCTACTGAATAGTGATCATTGTTGGATGTAGATCACTACTACTGTATACAGATTGCTTGCAAGGACAGATGCTATTGGAAGATTATTGGCAGCTAGATCATTGCCAATATCCATCACGGGAGTTGTGTTGAAGGATTTGTGTCGCTGCAAGAAGGCTACGCTCAAGATGAGGAAGCCTATGATCCTATGAAAGAAGAAGATTGCTATCGGAGGAGACTTGCTACAGGTCTTCACAGCTAGCTCGATTGAAGCAGAAGTTGTGAAATGAGTAGTAAGCAACCAGTGGACGTTGCTAAAGAACATAGTTGCATCAAATCACGGTTCGAACCTCGCACCACGATTCGAACCATTCGAACCATTCGGAGCCGGTTTGAACCGGATTTTAAAAAAAAAAAAAAACCCAAAAGCCAAAAAGAAAACGCTTTGGAAAAAAAAAAAACCCTTCAAACCGTTTTCCGATTCAAACTTGGGCCTGCCGGTTCGAACCGGAAAGAATCGGTTCGAATCGGGGTGTAACCTTGCTAAAGAACATGGACTATGGATGAAAGAAGCTTGTAGAGCAACGTTGCCAATGACTTGCTTCATCAGGTCAAGTTAAACATTGCTTGAGGACCTCGTTGTTTTCCTCCTTGCTAACCACATTTAAGAATTTTCTTACTGCCCATGGTTTACAAAATTCGGCTAAATGAGATCCAACATCGGCACTTGCAATGAATAAGATTCACTACCCTACCAGCTATTGTCCAACAATTAGGATTGCCAATTTATAATCTATAATAAATGACTAACCTGATCATGGAAGAACTTTTCCTACACATGCTTAGCCTAATCAATTTAAGGAAGACTCCTCCCATGAACTCTACTGAGTGCACATGAAAGTGCTCTTTGATTGTAACTGACTACTCCAATACTCGTGCCTTCAAAATTCTCCTTTTACCCGGTTGCTATCAGCTCACGTTCTTGCAACTTCCACCTCCATCTACTCTGCTCCTAGATCTAAATCAGTAGTTTGAATTTATATAAGCACGTAGCTCCCGGTGCCTAAGCAGAGTCACTAACTTAAAGGCCTTCAAAAGCTTTCCCTCGCTTCTGGAAACTGTTATGGTTCAATGTCGTTACTCTTATTTAGCTTGCCAGAATCACAAGAAGAAATGGAACAATAAGCAATAACGGCCATGCAGCTCGCTTCAACCTACTATGACTCGAAAGCTCTTAGATTTTAAGGAAAAGGAAAGCTGCAACTACAAAAGCCTGGCCTAATATTTTCCCTATTTTATGTGCTCTCACGTTTTGCATTTGCAACCATAGATGTCAGCTATCCTTCTTTTCATGACCTCATACCACTGTATGTTAATTTAGAATACCCCTAACAATCTTTTCTATTCTGCCTCAATTAGGCTTCATATGTGATGTAGGTAGGAGTCAACAATCAGTATACAGAACATTCAGCGTCACTTCACGAGAGACTAGTGTTGCTAAACCTGGAGGAGCCGCAATACAACTCAGAATTTCTAAATCCAGTCACAAATGGATTCAGTATGAAAGAACGAAATCAAAAACAGAAGAACAGAATTAAAAAGCAGAACAGACAATTTGTATAGAATGAATGAGTGGCATCACGTACCTGGGCAAACGGATTTTGGAAGTTTTCCATTGAAAAAATGGTAAGATGAGTTTTCCACACATAAGCAATCTCATGCCTTCCACACCTCAATTCTGATCCAGCAGATAGATTAGATAGTTTTAAGGTTTCGAGCTGTGAAAGATGAACGCGCGGCCATTTCTCTTTTCTATGGCGTGAGGAGAGTCCTCATCTCTGCCAAAGTCATTGTGCTTCAGGGTTCTATTGAGCGTTGGTATAGGCTTTTTTGGCAGAGAGGAGGACTCTATCTTTGATTAATAAAAATAGAGTTTCTTTTTTGGGGAATCTTAAGTCAACCCACTTAGGAGCTCTTTTTCCATGCTGATCCCCTCACTCGCACTTTGCATCACCCTACGTCATCTTTCCACCTCTTTCCAACCCGCACTTTGCATCACCCTACGTCATCTTTCCACCTCTTTCCAACCTGAGAGAATAGGTCTAGGGAGCTGATTTTTGAAAAACTTGCAAACCCTCTCACCCATTGAGCAACCCATGTTGTTGCCTTACGTCACTCTGCTCGAGCGACGGGGTGAGCATGGAAACGTGCTCTTATCAACCCTATTCTAAAGACCTTCACCGATAGGTATGAAAGTTTTTACGACTCTCCTTTTATGAAAAACCCATTATTATGGACTTTGGAAGAATCATTGTCCAAAGGTGAGACCCCTCAATTCCCTTTATGCCATGGATTGATGTGGAGAATCAAACCTACATCACCTCTCGAAGGGGATATAATCCTAATATTATCAATAATATCAATTGACTCTACAAAGCACTAGAAATTTGAGATTTTCACAACATTTTAGAACATTTCCAAACCTTATACTGAGGCTTATGTGAAGCAAAAATAAAAACAAGAAGGTATTATATCACAAAGGCCTTGCCATAAGATGAAATTGTTGGCGTGAAAAAGAAAAATTATCTAATAAAAAAAAATCTTTTCTTTGAGGTTCAGACAATTGCATTTATTAGCTTTTTTGCTAAAGAGGTAAGCATTGATAAGTTAAGTTATCATGACGATTCATTTTTTTTTTTTAATGTTTTAAGTTCTAAGAGCTTATACTATCACAATCACTTCCACAAAAACATTTAAAAATTTTATAATCATAGAACTAAGATTGCATATTGAGATTTAAAAAGACTAATAATTGTGTATAAAATAATTTTGCCAATAAATAGGTGATCTTCATTTGACGATGATTTCTTCTAATGGATTTGATATTTTGATTATGAAATATGTCTATCATTTTAAAATTTTAAAGTTGGCAAGGATTCAAGAATATTCATGACTAGTATTCACATTAATTACAATCAATACTCAAAATATTTCAGCCCCCCCAATTTTTTTTTGGAAAACATAGATGTTAGGTATCAGACTGATTAAAAAAGACATTCTAAGACCAATGGTGACAGTGGCAAACTCATATGTCATTTACACATGTAGGGAATTCAAACAGGGGCAAAAATGGCCTAAAAACTCAGTTTAACTCAAGAAAAAAAATCACTTAAACATCTAGGTTCGCCAGTTTGACAGTACATTTACCATGTTAAGAGACACAAAATTTCAAGAGGGTGAACCTAGATGTCAAATCCACATGTGCAAAAAATCTATTTAGTGATTTTTTGAAATGAGATTCACCAAAAAAATTGGCTAGAAATCTGGGTTTTTCATTGATAAACCAATATATTATAAGGAGTCTACTACCTTGAAGAGGGCGAACCTAGATGTCAAATCTACAAGTATGTAAAGGGGTTTAAGTGATTTATGCTCTCTAGGGCCCACAAGACTAAGAATTAGGGTTTTGGATTCGTCTGACTGAATTCAGACTCATCATGATATGCTCTAGCAACGGTCAAACAAGCGAACCTGGACAACAAAAATTGAATGGGACTTTCCTTCACTAGCATTGTTTTCAAGGAATATATGATGAAGATTCCATTTTTTCTATTCAAACTAATTGATCCATTGTGTTATAAAACATTGTCTTTGGTAATCTTTTGCTAGTCACTTGTAACTTTCTTGGCGAGTTGTCAATCTAGAAAGGTGGTCAGCCAAATAGTACTGCCTTCCAGAACACACATGCCAAAATGCAAAACTCTCTCTCTCTCTCTCTCTCTCTCTCTCTCTCTCTCTCTCTCTCTCTCTCTCTCTCTCTCTCTCTCTCTCTCTCTCTCTCTCTCTCTCTCTCTCTCTCTCTCTCTCTCTCTCTCTCTCTCTCTCTCTCTCTCTAATAATTTCTACTGGGTTATTCTAATCTACTTAAAATTTGAGTGTCTCATTCTATTAAATTTTCATTCTATTAACACCATCTACTCATATATTATCGTAAATATTAAATTAATGCAAAATGCAAAAAACACACATGCATACACACACTAACACACTTTTTCTTCTTCTTCTTCTCTCTCTTCTCTCTCTCTCTCAAATATAAATCTGATATTCGATTATCATCAAACACTAACTATTCATCTACTACCCTAAATATCTCTCTCTCTCTCTCTCTCTCTCTCTCTCTCTCTCTCTCTCTCTCTCTCTCTCTCTCTCTCTCTCTCTCTCTCTCTCTCTCTCTCTCTCATACAATTACCATCAAACACTATCTATTCATCTACTACCCTAAAAATCTCTCTCTCTCTCTAACATACAATTACCATCAAACACTCTATATTCATCTACTACCCTAAATCTCTCTCTCTCTCTCTCTCTCTCTCTCTCTCTCTCTCTCTCTCTCTCTCTCTCTCTCTCTCTCTCTCTCTCTCTCTCTCTCTCTCTCTCTCTCTCTCTCTCTCTCTCTCTCACACACACACACACACACAAATTACAAATCTAACATGCAATTATCATAAAACATTATCTAATCATCTACTACCCTAAATCATAACACACACACACACACACAGTTCCTAAATTCAAAATGAAAAACACACACAGATACACAATTCTAGATCTCTCTCTCTCTCTCTCTCTCTCTCTCTCTCTCTCTCTCTCTCTCTCTCTCTCTCTCTCTCTCTCTCTCTCTCTCTCTCTCTCTCTCTCTCTCTCTCTCTCTCTCTCTCTCTCTCTCTCTCTCTCTCTCTCTCTCACAAAGCCTAAATCAATGCAAAATGCAAAACACATTTCTTTTCTCTCTCAAATTTTAAATCAATGCAAATTGCAAAACACTTCCAAACACCTACACACATACACACTTCTCTTTCTCTCTCAAATTACAAATCTAACATTAAATTATTATCAAATACTATCTACCACATTATTGCAAAACGCACACACACACACACACACACACACTTCCCTCTCTTTCTCTCTAATAATTACAAATCTAACATTCAATTACTATCAAACATATTATCTATTCATACACTATTGCTAAACACACACACACACACACACACACACACACTTCCCCCTCTATAAACCAACGCAAAATGCAAAACACATTCTCTCTCTCTCTCTCTCTCTCTCTCTCTCTCTCTCTCTCTCTCTCTCTCTCTCTCTCTCTCTCTCTCTCTCTCTCTCTCTCTCTCTCTCTCTCTCTCTCTCTCTCTCTCTCTCTCTCTCTCTCTCTCTCTCAATGCATCCAAGTATGCAATAGGGATTGTGCTGACACAACCAGAAGAAAAGAAAAAAGATTCTTTCATCCGTTTTGTGAGCCAACAACTCATTGAAGCAGAAACAACTATACCACCACCAAACGAGAGGCTCTTGCCATGATCTTTAGCATCAAAAAAATTTGACATTACTTTTTGGCTACATGTTGATCATCAACTCTTGTTATATTTGGCTAATCGACCTTGTACGATGGGCCGTATTACACGATGG
This sequence comes from Diphasiastrum complanatum, assembly GCA_029204225.1. Lineage (NCBI taxonomy): Eukaryota > Viridiplantae > Streptophyta > Lycopodiopsida > Lycopodiales > Lycopodiaceae > Diphasiastrum > Diphasiastrum complanatum. The sequence goes on from CM055093.1 coordinate 61,940,083, forward strand.
CTATTACTTTGAATTTCAAATAGTGGTTAGGATATTACTAGTATAATAGTTTATGCTTTGAATCTATCAACCCTAAATTCTTTAATCTTTATAATGTGTTCACAAGCACATATCACATTGTTTGCAATAATGAATCAATTGTGTAATATAGTGTTCTTTTTTAATTGCTTGTGTATGTGACAAGGATATTCAAAGAAAAGAAAAGAGAGCAAGTGTTGAAAGAGCAAACAAGCTTGCACTAAAGCTTCGAGCTTACCGGTGAGTGTGTACAAGTTGTTTTAATTTTTTGATTGTTGGAATACGTTATCTAACATACTAATAAAGTCAAATGTAATTCATCACTTTCATTTTGTTCGAAGCAATGTCGTATTTAGAAATTAGTTAATATAAAAGAGTGAAATGTAGATAATGAAAATTCCCAATCCTAGGAAGGTGTGTGGCCCTTACTTTTCTTCCGTTAAAGACGAGGTTCTAATCTTTCCTTGAATGGAAAAACCTATACGCCGCAGGGAGGAAATATGAGGTGACATTCTGAAATAGGACATAACCGCAAGGTTCGGGTGCTATAATTATCACATTCAACTCTAACTAACTATAAAAGTATACATAAAAGTATTGCAATGAATATTAAAAAAATAAATGAATGCAAGTGAATTCAAGTATTAATAATTATAAATCATTCTCGTCATTTTCTTCATTCTCGTCATCACATAAGTCTTGACACTCATCTGAATCTAGGTCTAAGTACAATCGTAGATTTCCGATCGTGTCTCTTTGATAATGTGAGCTACCTTCATATTCAAACTCTTCTTCTTCTAGCTCCATTTCATCCAAACGTGGGGGCCTCAAATTATCCTCAATTTGGCCTTCTACGATTGCAGGCATCTCATCATTTGCAATTGTAACTTCTTCTCCTGTCATGTCCATATCATTTGGAGCTTGGATGAGTGGTTCATGTTCTTCCAAAACCTCAAAATTGGATGGTGGTTCATCATGTGTGTCCAATGTTACAATATCTTTTCCTTCAAACACACGTCATTTTCTTGCATTGAGTTGGATCACATACCACCATCTTCGGTCTATTCAATCCGGATGAAATATAATCTGCCAAAGAATTAAAAAAATTAGATTAGTATTATAAGATTGATGCATAGATAAGACATTAAAAATATTAATGACATTTGGATTGTAGAGTCTCACATGTTCGCAATGTCGTGGCAATACTAAAGTGTCATGAGAGTCCATCAATATACATTTTGTTGAGAAAAACTTTGAGTTATCATTTCTAATTGTGGCGTTGCTTCCACGATAGATGACCTTAAACCATTTTACGTCAAAAATAAAGTATTTGTCGTTACTCTTGTAATCGACTTCATAAATATGTTGCAATGTGCCGACATAGTCTAGGTCACTCGAAATGATATTCACGTTCCTCGCACTAGAACGACTCTCTTGTTGAAAGTTGGCCATTATACCACAATCATATGTACATCAGTTGTTGTCCACTCTCTCAACACGATAATGATGTCCATACGCCCACATGGCAGTGTATGATTTCTACTAAAATACAAAAACAAACAAATTTATGTAAATAAAAATACTATTTATATATTGATCATGAGTAGTATAAAAACAAAACTTGACAAATACAATAATACACTAACCTTCCATCCACATTCATGAATAAATTTCCATTCTAATTCGGTCACTTCTTCTCCATTTTGGGATGCTTTAGCATCGTATCAAAAACCCATTCACGAGTGTATTTCGACGGTAAAGGTTCCAAAGGTTCGTCGATCTCCAAGGCTCTCCTTCTTCTTTGATTGATATTTCTTCTTCGTTTTAATGTTATGTTTCTTTCCTTTTTGGCATCTTCATACCTTGAAATCCACTTTTCCATTTGTCCACAATTATATAATATGAAAGTGTCAATTTTCTCTTTTAATTGAGGTGAAAGTCTCTTTTGCACACCATTTCTTTGTGGTACTTCACCCTTAACACGTTCATCTTCTTCTTCACACCACATTTTTGGACTTGTAGGATGCAATTGTGAGATTATTTCGATGATATAAAACAAAGATTCTTGTACAAGCCAACCTTCTACAATGCTACCTTCTGGCCTTGCTTTTTTGTCTCACAAAGCCTTTCAAAACTTTCATAAAATGCTCAAGGTAGAACATCCACCTCGTGTGCACAGGTCCTGCAATTGATACTTCTTCGACCAAATGCACTAGAAGATGAACTTGTATATCCAAAAAGGAAGCTTGAAAATCTCTTTCCAACAAACAAACCATTTCGATCATTTGGACTTTCATGAAATCCAATTCATTATCTTTTATTTCTTTTGAGGAAATCCACCTACAAGAATATTGATATAACATTAGGTTGTTTAGCACATAAAAATAATGAAATAGCACATATTTAAATAGCACATATTTGTACAAGTGTTTAAAAAAATATACATACCTAATTATCGATGATAAATTATAAAGCGTACTTCGTACGTCATCGTTGAAAAGACTTCAAATAGAAAGTGGAAATATGAATTGCAACATCTTATGCCAATCATGTGATTTCAATCCACTTAATTTACCATCTTTGGTTAATGATTTGCATAAAGAATGTGCATAGCATGTTGGAGTTCTCATTTGTTTTATGACATGTTTAACATAAGAGAGTTGTTCTTTTGTAAGAATCCATGGCACGCTAGGTAAAATCTCATCTCCACCTTCAGTGTATTAAATCCAATACGGTCTTTTCACGTCGGCTGCTTGTAGATCTTTACGAGCTATGGAGTTTTATTTATGCAAATGATGTGGTTCCATAATTATTCACCAACGTTTTTTAATATGTGCATAGGATCCAATAGATGATTTATCAATAAATTCCTCCAATAGGGTAATTTATGAAAAATAGACAACCGTTTCATACCATGAATGGATTCATTCCATGAAGAATTGATGTCATGATGTTTAAGCCATTCACCATGCCATTCCGCTACTCCCATGCGTGAGGGTGGTGGTGTAGTTAAAGGATTATCTCCTTGCCCTCCAAAAAACCTCATATTCAATCTTCGAAAAGGATGATCAGGCGGCAAGTATTTGCGATGATTTTTGTAGACCACTTTTTTTAACATATTTGTGCTATGTCGACCCTCCAGATGTGGTCCACAAATGTAACATGCATTGTAACCCGATGTGGTTAAACCTGTATAGTTCATGAACCAAATGTAAGATAAGCTCAATTAGTCAAATGTACTCAAACACTAAACCCTAAGACGGATTTGTATAATATATTATTTACATACATGAACATTCATTTAAACCGGGGTAGTCATGCATCACTTGGTGCTTGCATCACATCATCCGTAGACGATTTTTTGCATGCCAATTCATTAGTTGTGCCAAAGATTTACATCGAAATAAATGTTGCAATCATGGGATAATTGGAAAATGTTGTAACACTTTTGGTGGCACTTTATCCCCTTGTACGTCATCTCGATAACGTGATGTGTTACACGTTGGACATTGAAACTTTTCTAAATGCTCACCTCTATATAGAACATGGTCTTCTGGACATGCATGTATTGTGTTGTAATCCATCCCAAGCACGTTCATCATCTTTCGTGCTTCTTTTCGTGTTTTAGGTATCACGTTTTCTTTCGAAAGTATTCTATGCAACAATCTAAAAAAATAGCAATGTGAGTTGTTAGAAAAAAAAAACATAGTAAATACGCTATAAAGTACAATAGATGTGTTGTGTATTAAGTACCCGAATAATGATGTGACACTATGGTGACTCCATTTGTATGTTGCTTGAAGGTTTAGAATAAGAATTGATGTAGCTAGTCTCAAGATGGATGCTCCTGAATACAAAGGAGTGTCCGCCTCCTTGCGCAATAGAACATCGTCTTCATCCATCCCAAATTGTTCGTGATCTTCATTTTCATTAGAAGATACGTGCATAGCCCCCTCATTTGTTTCAAAGTATGATTCAAACATGTTGTGCATTGTTTCATCGTGTTGCACCTCATCATCATCATCATTAGAATCAAGTTGATTAGTCTTTTTTTCAATTGTGTTTGCCTCTTGAATTTGTTTCGTTCTTTGTTCTGTCATGTCTATCAAAACTTGACGTTGATTGTAACTAAACATGGATGAATCAACTTCGTGGAATGGCATTCGATTTATTGGCTACACACATGAAACAAATTCCATAAGTGATGTATATAGATTGACGAATATTATAATAAAAAACAATCATATAAAGTTAACAAACCTCAACGTCTTCCAAATTCGATGGTTGACCTTCTTTTCGTCCAAAATTCCACAAATGATTTTCAACAATGCGTCTTTCACGCATCTTTTGTCCATCACACTTGACGCATGTGCACCATATTTTATTCTGCAAATATTTTTTCTACGAGAAACAAAAATCAAGTACATGTCACTTTAGCACAATAGTTGAAGTCATGTAATAACAAAGTTTAACTTATAATAACAAAGTCTTTATGAACAAGAAAACATGCATGTTTATTATTTACCTTGTAAACTTGAGTAGGGTCTTCATCACTAGACTAATCTGAATGTAATTCATCTCCTTGTGATAAACTGCATATATGCACAAGTACAAAACACAAATAACATAAAACTAATCAATTTCTCAAAAAGAATACGTTGGTTCTTATCTTTCGATATTTAGATAGCACGATATGAGCTTATGGATTAGGGATCGTCGTGATATGGCACGACGAGCTTATAGGGACGAGCAATCCAAGCCCTCCTGGTGTTCAAGAAATGATTGGAACCATGTAAAAATGGATGAACAAACACCAAATAAATACAAGATTTAGAAAGATGTCGCGGCCGCTAGGATGCATGGGATAGGCACTAGGTTGGGCTCGAGCGGAAAGGCGGAACTGCGAGCAAGCATGGTAAGTGAACCTAAACTACTCTTATAGTTTATCTTTGATTTCATATGCTTTTATTTTTTAATATGCATTGCTCCAGCCTAGCCCTAAATTAATTTCAACTGAAATTGAATGCATGGATAGCTGGCAGACTATGGACGTCTACCAACTAAGGAGGAGTACGACTTTGCCTCTAGGGAATCATACGAGGCATTAGTCAACAAACTAAAGAACGAGAGTCATCCTCCAAATGTAAGTACTACTTTTTATATTCATACTAATGTGGTTTGTATTCATACTAATTTTATTTAGTTTAGTATGATCAAGCATTAAATACTAATGTAGTTTGTTTGCTTGTGTTCATGCAGACTAAACGTCACGACGACGACAAGTAGATTAGGTTTATAAGTTCTAGTTGATTAGGTTTTTAGTTGATGTCTCATGTGAAATTAAAACACCAATTTTGTAATACATTGATTGATATTGTGAATATATTATTATTGCAAATGATCGTGCTATATTGCCATTGCTTTTTCCAAGAACACCACTCCAAAAACAGCCCGATAAAAATGCGTGCGTTATTTTTATGCATTTTATTTTTTTTAGCCTAATCAGGGACGTCGCAATCCAACATCAAAACACGTCGGATGTTTTTTGGGATGGTTCTATTAACAGACGTCGGATTCCGACATCTTTCTGGGACATCGGAATCCGACATCCATGTAGACGTCAGATGAACATGGGAGGGACGTCAGACATCCATCGGCAGACATTTTTGGTAGAAACAACGATGCCGTAAAAGTACTCCTTGCGGAGATGAAGTCTTGGTAGAAACAAGACTGATAACCTACAATAGAGATGCAGATTATGGAGCCACCCGTCTGATATCATGTCGAAAATCGATAGGTTATCAAAAATGAGCTCTGATACCATATCGGAAGATGGTAGGATAGCAGCGGAAGTCAAAAACGATGGATGGTTTGTGGATCGGTAGTGTAGTAGTTACTAGCACAAGATAATCAAGATGAAGACTGAGTAGCAATGCAAACGACGAAGCAATAGTGAGACAAAACTTGCACTCTGATTGAAATAAGAAAAATGAGTACAAGAGCTTGAAGCAGCGCAAGACAGTAGGTGTAAAAATTGCTTCCACTGATAATATCTACGTCTACATGCAAATCGTTACTTAACTAGAATACAGCCTCACCAATCTGGCAAGAGTACTGACGCTATACATTAATGCTTGCATGTCAGTGCATTATTGGGAGCATGGAATCTTATCAACTTAATGTACTGTAGTCGTTATGCATTAGATGGTCATCTTCTCTAACTATAAATGTATGTACAAATTAGGTGGACTGTCAGAGATGTAATTGAAGTCGTCTGACAGTTCATAGATCAACTTTTCCCTGATGAAGAAGAAGTCGACGAAGTAAGTTAGTTGGTAGTTGGTGAAAAGTCGATGACGTCGGGTAAGTTGACAAAGTCATGTGTGTGTGTGTGTGTGTGTGTGTGTGTGTGTGTGTGTGTGTGTGTGTGTGTGTGTGTGTGTGTGTGTGAAGTTGATGAAGTTAGTCAGGTACTTCGGACACTTCGATGTCGGAGACCTTGATGGAGGTTAACACATTGATTATATACATGAAAAAGTCGATGACTTCGATGTTGATGGAGTCAGTTGGATATATATACATGGAGAAGTTGATGAAGTCGATGACTTCGAAGTCAATGGAGTCGACTTCGGCTGAATCTTTCAAGATGCTCATTACTCAATGGATTTGGTCCTGAGCATTGAGATCCAACATCTCTCTCTCTCTCTCTCTCTCTCTCTCTCTCTCTCTCTCTCTCTCTCTCTCTCTCTCTCTCTCTCTCTCTCTCTCTCTCTCTCTCTCTCTCTCTCTCTCTCTCTCTCTCTCTCTCTCTCTCTCTCTCTCTCTCTCTCTCTCTCTATATATATATATATATATATATATATATATATGCCCTTTTCCAAAAACTCGCTATACTCATTCTGTATCACTATCATGCTCTGTTTTTTCTCTCTTTCTCTCTCTTCTTATTTTTGTCTTATTAGACTCATTATTTCCTGTATAAAGATCGGGATGTAGTCGCTCGCAAGGAGGACACATCGGCTCAAAATCTAGTTAGAATACATACTTTCAATATAATTATTGTTTCACTTTAGAAGAGAGTATTTAATTTCTTCAGAGGTTATACTTGGATCATTATTGTTGTATACAAATATTTATGATTTAATATTGATCTTTCACATTCTATATTCAATTTAATTGATAGTTTATAAACTCTTTTTTCAATTTCTAATTTACAATACATTTTTCTCTTTGACTTCATAAGAAACGTGAAAAGACTCCTAGGGTTGGATGAAGTCAAATGTTAGGGTTGAATAGGGTCATATACTGGCTCCATTTTGCCCTAAATATTCTTAATTCCTTGACCGCCATCAGTCTTTGAGAGATTTTTCAACGATCAACAATACTTTCACCCTTTGACAAACCCACAGGCACCGATACCCCATGGAGCCAGTAAGATATTCCAATGGGTCCATGAAGCTATTAAAAATTGCACGATTTTAACAAGAATAATATCAAAGAGTTGAACGACGTCTATACAATTTCAGCTTTAATATCAAGGGTGAAATCGAGAATAACCAGTAATTTTCTTTTGGTTCAAGAACAAAAGCCTAAAAAATTGTTCAGATTGTTGTAGTGAAATCATTTCGTACATGTGATATGTTCATATCATATCCCTATCCATGCATACAATACAAATCAAAGTTCAATCATCAATATAGGAAAAGAAATTGCTAACCACTATGCCATGAGGTTTGTAATTACCTTGCATCCAATCTTAGGTAATCACATTTTCAATTGAAGAAATTTGTATTGGCATACATTTTCAACAGAAATACCATCAACGATTTTTGTTTTTTGCAACTTCTTTGAGATTCCAAAGGTAGCATGTTCCTCATTCAAGTTCAAGAGAGCATAAGCTATTTGGATACTATTGAGATTTGATTTTGACTCTTCTACATATTGAAAGTTAAAATATTCACATAGCATAGCTTGACATCAATTGTAAAGGGCGAACAAAATCTATATAAAGAACTTTGAAAGGGTGTACAAAATCTCTACGAAAGACCTAAAATCAAATTAAAGTAGATAAATCATAATGTGTATCTCAAACCTATCTTTTTTATTTTTCCATTCAATATTTGATATCTCATATGAGTTTTCCGCAACAATTGGAATAATTTTAGAGGTCTCAACAACCACTCTTATCCAGTTACTCCATGTTCGAGATTGGAGCACAAGGTCCACTGATATGCCTTTTAGGCAACACCCAAAATCCAGGCTTGCATACTTGAGGATGGTACAACAACCATGCTTATCCAAGCGGCTAAGTGGGGGGGATCTAAGGATGGTACAACAACCATGTTTATCCAAGTGGCTAATGTGCGGGGGTTCAAAGGCCAGTAAGTATGTATCGTGAAAGCTGGGAAATATGTATGTTACATTAAAGATACACTTAGAAGAGGTAATTGTTAGTGACAATCTGAAAGCTAAGAGCTTATTCCATGATATGACTAGGTATTGTCAAAAATTTCCACCTATGCTGCCCTTGGGTTCAAGGCTCTTTCAGTAGTAAAATGTTCAGTGCAAACATTGGTACATTACCCACATCATCCAGGCCTTTTATAGTTTGTGTCTTCCTCGGTAGTAGGGGATGATGTAGGTAGAACTGCAGTGGAAGCAGGTAGAACTGTAGATAAAACCACAGTTATAGCAAACACTAAAAGTGTGAGTCCAAGAGCATTGGCGAGCCTGGCTTCTGTGCTCTTCCTGCCGATTATGTTGCTCGTCTCAAGGAAGGTTAGCTTCTCCAAGATGCCTGATTCTGCTGTTGCCACTGCTAGAACGTAGGCTACCAGGCCTAAGAAGACGTGCCATGGCAGAAGCCGAGCTCTGACAAAGCTTGAAGCTCCTGGAAACCAGTAAACGAGGAATCCGATGATCCACTGCATCATAGGGACGAAAATAGTTCAGGAATGTGTATAGCATAGTTTCAGGAAAACATTTCATATGAGGTGAAAGATCCCAACGCACATGCAGTCACTGGGTTGATCTGATGGTTGCAAAAGCATGCAGCTGACTGCTTTGAATCGCAAAGTATGAGATGGTAAATATTTAGAACCAACTAGAAATTCAGGGTTAAATTGCTGAGAACAAGCCAATTATTCAATAGCGAAGGCAATTAGAATGACCTGTACAGCAAAGAAGCCAACAGTGACCAATCCTAGCCATGAGTGCAGGCTGTAAAGGTTGTCAATACTCAGCGCGTTATGATACTTGAAAGCTGCTGTGATGCCTATGCCTGCCGCAACTAGCGCCACACTGTTCAAAGTAAGATGCACCGCCTTCTTGAAGAGCTTTGTTCCCGGGGAACTTTTGTAAACTATGATGGCTGACATATCGAAACGTGAAGCATCCGTTAAGTTCATGTTGTTTAGAGCTACAGTGGAAACACTACTAGCATACTTTTGTCCTTAAGACATATTGCATTCTTTTTCATAAGACGTTTTGAAAAGACAAAAAGTTCAATCCTTTAGTCCAATAAATTATCTCTATTTTTCTTGTAAGATACCAGCCTACAGGCTTGAAGATACATAGGCAAGTCTTTTAACTGCAGCCCTGCTTTACAACTACGACACAAAAACTCCAACTTTAGCATATTGAAGCACTTATTTTGAAGAGAAAGTTCTGTAATTTGAATTGCTACAAGCAAGGACCTGAAGAATGAAATTACCTTCACTAGAAAGAAAAATGAAACCTGCTAACATCAAAACTGGATGGATCTGCAATCAAACGAGCAGCTATCAGTGATACTGTAAAGAAGTGAAATTCATGTAGTCTTAAAGACGTAGCTGGTTTTTGCTTCATTATACTAAGCTTTAGCAGATCAGTGCTAAATAATTCTCATTTTCCTTTCTCAAAGAGTTACTAGAATAGACTGTATGTTTGTCCTGGATCTCCCGTGAGAGATGTAAATTTACAACTTCTACGAAGCAGACCATGTCTCAGACCATCAGTTCGTTTACAATGTTCTACGTGGGTGGCCATCAATCAGCTTTCCGCTAATCAAATACTGCAAATTACCTTCACTAGAAACTAATGAAATCTATGCAATTCCATGCCACATCGAGATAAATAGTGTTGGGCGGTTTACATTGAAAATATGCTCTTTGTTAGAAGATGACCACGCAAGGCCACCTCTGAAATGCAACTGCCAAACCAACACAAGAGCAATCAACCCCGCTCCGAACAGGTGAGCGAGGAATGTGAATGGAAGAGCATTAACACTCCAAACGCGTCCCATTAGCATCCACTCCTGTCCACCCAATGCTCGCAAAGAGGTGTCTGACACCAGAACGGGGTATCTATTGATCTACAGCACGTTTATGCCTCATTCAAAGGACAAATCCATCATATTATCAGACATCTTCCTATCCTTGTAGTGCAGGAGCTAGAGCAGCTTCAAACACAGGCCCAAAAATTTCTGGGTGTGTACCTCAGCTTTATGTCATCTGAGTCGTGTTCTAGGCTGTGCAGTGCGATGCAGAGACAGGCGAACCCAGCTTAGGTGTAGGTGTGTGGTGTGGAGGGTGTGCGGTCTGGTGCAAAGCTCTAGAAAAGTGAAACGACGTGCGTCTCTCAAGGAGGACATGGCATGTATCTGGTGAAACTGCCAATCTCCACGTGTTTTTGCGCCCCCAATCAAATAAAAAGGACTGATAAACAAAAGATCCAAAATCCCAATATACATTCCTTTGCACAATACATATTACACACACCTCCTTGAGGTTTCCTGCCAATTTCCTGCATTTTTAAAAGGCATTTTTAAAAGTTGTCGATTTTTGAAATTTTTTGCCTTGTGAATCTTTCAACTCAAAATTTTGGTTGCAAAATATTGGATATTCACATTAGAAATTTATTTGATTGACTTAATAAACTTATGTATCCCAAGTTTTATAAGGATCTACCTACTTTATTGCACACAAATTTCCTTCATATGAAAACGACAAACATAAAATATCTTGCATTAACAAAACCTTGTTGATTTTAAGAAGTCCTTTGCACAGAGAATTTGGCAAGGTGGCAATTTTCAATCGTGTTTGCGTGAGCTAAAAGGTGTGCATTGATATATAAATATTTCTATGGATCTAGATTCTCATCTACAAGTAGTTCTCACATGAGAATCTCATGAATAGGTTCTAAATGGTTTATGGGGCAGCATTCAATGCATGTTGATTTCACTTCAATCTCAAGTGAGAGTCTAGTCACACATGAGAATGCAAGAAATTGAGATTAAACCACTTAAAGACTCACACTTGTCACTTGTAATAGTTAACCTAGGGAGAAAATTTTAATAATAAATGAATGTATTTACGTTTATGTAATTTGTTGCTAAACGTCATAATATAAGGACCAAAAACTAAAGAGAAAAAATAGGGTTTTTAATTCAAAAATTAGGCTAAAATTATTGTTGAGAAGAAGGAATACAAAATTTGAGTTTATTTGAGACAAATTCTTTTGAGTTGATACTAAGACCCACATGGTTGGAGGTATTCTTCCACCACCATGAGTAAACAAGAAATTGAAGGACTTGTTCGTGTTGTTGGGTGCCAAAGTCATTCGAAGAAAAGTTGCTTACAAAAAATTAAGTTTTGCACAAAGAGAATGGCCACAGGAGGGAAAAATAGCCACTCAAGAAGAAAAAATGTGGGCATTTATAGACAATATGTGCTTCGAGCATTTTGATTAGTCCATGTCATCATTTAGGGTTTTTGGGATTGATAAGTGTTTGTTGAGCCAAATGCTAAACTTGGAATCAATGCATGACCTTTTGATATGCCTAAAAACAAATCTTGTAATGATCTCGATGGTTTTATGAAGGTACTTGCATCACATTTCATGGAGGATCAAGCAAATACAAGTGTCGAGAAACTCTAAATGATGATGAGGGGTTTATAGCCAAAAAATGAATTGAAAAATGGCTGAAAAAGCTTGGGTGGAGAAAAAATGAGGAAGACGATGCTAGACGTGATGGTGAGAAGAATGATGAAGACATCTTTAATGGACCCAAATGTATGTGATAATTCAGTATTGTTTGGGCTAACAAGGTTAATTATTAGGTCATCTGTCTCGTGCTAATATGCAGGTGACCCATAAACAAATACTAAAAGGATTCAACTTGTTTAACTAATTGACTCCAATCAATGTGTTACAAAGAATTAACATTGCACAAGTGCCCAAAACCCTTAAGCAAGAATAGGGTTTCTAAGTTCTTAAAATGAAAGACAAAAAATGTGCCCAAAAGTTGAGAAGTGGCAAGGGAGATATCTACAGGATTTGATGATGAGAGGCCCACGAGAGAGAGAGAGAGAGAGATCTGAAATCGAAAATCTGGAGAGGCCAGTAGAGAGGGATAGAGAGGGAGGCAAAGAGAGAGATGTGAAATCGAAAATCCTACGAATGTGAAATCGAAAATACCGGAAGATCTGAGTCGGGAGAGAAAGAGAGAGATGTGAAATCGAAAATCCTACGAATGTGAAATCGAAAATACTGGAAGAATCTGAGTCGGGGATCGGCACGGCAGACCAAACATTTGAATCGCAAATCAGGACATGGCATTTGGAGTAGAAACGATGCGTGTTGCCACCTAATTACCGCGTGTACAACTATGGTGACCTTGGAACCCTCTGGGCTAAAGCGACAACGACACGAAAGGCGCAAAATGATTCCGGCCTTTGTAAGGTCGACCTTGCGGAGTTGCTGTTTCGATGTCAAGCTAACATTCAATTCTGTGTTGGACCACGCGAGATTGTGAAGTCCTGTTTCCGTCATGCTTCGTCACAAATGTGCTCAACTTATCTCATTCATTGAAGGCACACGATAGAAGTCACAACATGAAACATATGGCAACAATTTTGCTTCAATTACATCTCATGTGGGTGGATTTGCTATGAAGGCTGGACCCAATGGCCAAGACGTATTGCTGAGCTTCCAAAGGCACAAGAATGCACAGATCTTGTATCAATTAATAGACCGATATCAGTAAAATAGAAGAGCATGGTAGCAACAACGGTGTTTGGGAGTGATGCGTTCAATATTGTCATTGTAGATTATTGTGCCTCCTTTGAATCCATGATCTTTAGCTCAACCAATAATCTCTTGATCCAAAGTACCTCCTTTGTAGTGGTTGTCAAAGAGAAGAGAAACACTCTGGTGCATTTATTCATAGGATAAAGTAATAGGTACATTGATGAAAAAGATATATACATCTCGAAGAGGAAGTTTTTAACAAAAGGAAGCTCAAACAAGAGCGAAGCTTGCAGTAAAGTTAAGATTAATCTAGATCTTGACATTAAAAATAAAAGCGCATAAACTATGATGATGTCAGTGAGAGTCTGACAACTGACTGCAGCAGATTAGAAAAGTGAAGAGGTGGTGAGTCGGCTAATGAAGGGAGATGAGATGTAGCAGACCCAGCCACCGTCGCTCGTTGCAGAATTGATAGGGCCTGAGCACGTTGCAGGGCAATGGAAATACGTTGTTTGAAAGAAGCCACGAGAATAGAACCAGGAATACCTTGACGCTCTGTCGCCTGATGAGAACACATGCGAAGAAAATCCTCAAAGCGTTGATGCAAGGTGCCATAAGTCTCAAATGCCAGGGGAAGGAAAGCATCAGTGGGGTGCCTATCAGAGTAGTTTTTTTCCTTTTCTTGTGCTGCCACGCCTGCCGCTTCTCCTGGTGTGAAGGCAGAGCGAGGCAATAGGTCACCACACATGGGATCAACAACAACAACATCTGCCAAAGTACGAAGCCCATCTTGAGAGAGGATAATGTCAACACGCCTGCGGAAAAAGTGGGATGTGGAAGAAGGAAGGACATGAGACTGCTCTCTGCTCTGGCTATAACGGCAGCTGCATCTCTGACAACATCATGCGTAGCTGTGCGCTCACTCCCAGAAGGACAGCAGAGGAGGTGGATAGCAAGAGCATCAATAGGGTGACCACAAACACACCTAGAGAGACCCAAGACTGAAGGATGAGGTAGCCTCATGTGAAGATGAAGAGCAATGGTGAAGATGGCCGAAGACAACTGAAAGGAAGGAATAACAAGCCGAGCTAACAACCAAGCCCCTGCACCAAGACCCGCACAAGAAACAAGTCGAACTCGATGCAACGTTGAAGGAGCCTCAAAGAGCATGTTGGAAAGGGTTTGCTTGTGCACACGCTCCAAGAGGGTCTCTTGTAGGTGATCTGAGCTGAAAGTGAGGAGTTGTTCAAAAAGAGGAAGACACGCTTGGGCAGAGAGGGGGAAGAGCTCTCGCGCAGTGATGAGGAGTTGTTGGAAAGATAGAGAAGCAATGCAATCCACCAAGAGAGGGCAAAAGCTAGAGAGGAACCGAGAAGACAAAGCAGGGGCGACAAGAGCCCAACTCCCAAGAAAAGTTGCAGGTGCAAAAGAAATCGTAGAGAGAAGACCCACACCTCCACAAGAAATGGGTAACCGAGTCTGGTTCCGAATTGAAAGGGTCTCCACCATCCAAAGAACCTGGGCCCAAAAGGCGACCAAAAACATCCATAATAGAGCTGTCAAAGGAAGAGAGAAGATGCAAAAAGTCCTGAGTAGGGGGGAAAGTCCGCAGCAGATAAGAAGGACGCTGGATAAAGCAAGATGTCAAGATGCCAAACGTGACCTGAGTGTCGCCCAACCGGGGAGGCAAATCTGAATGAGCAACATCCTCCTAGAAAGCCTCACCAAGAAAAGCAAAGTTGAAAGAAGCAGACCCAAAAGGAACACCTAGAATGTGAATGCCATCCGAAGGAGCAAGAAACCTTGAGGAGGAACAAAGTCTGGGGGAAGACCTGCTGGAGACCACACTGAACACTTGTGAGGTTGAATAGGCAAACCAAGAGAAGCCAACTGCTCAGAGAAATGATGAAATGCGAGGAGCACCATAGGAGCAGGACCAACAATATGAGTGTCATCAGCAACCGAAAGAAATAAACGGGAGGGAAAGGCCTCTATAGAAGCTTGAAGTGCACGGAAATGAGCCAGAGCGAAAAGATGATCACCT
The DNA here is from genome assembly GCA_029204225.1 of Diphasiastrum complanatum. Classification (NCBI taxonomy): domain Eukaryota; kingdom Viridiplantae; phylum Streptophyta; class Lycopodiopsida; order Lycopodiales; family Lycopodiaceae; genus Diphasiastrum; species Diphasiastrum complanatum. Next base: position 61,955,153 of record CM055093.1, read on the forward strand.
TGACCTGCTGCAGACTGGATAGTAGAAAGATCTCCAGAGTGCACATGGTGACTGTAAAAGAGAGGAGTCTCAGTAGCATAGAGTTAGAGTTAAAGTAGAATCACTATGTTACTGTACTGTGGGTCCTATCAGTGGATAAGGATCAGTTGGCCTCGCCACGAGGCAAGTCGACGGGACACGCGTCCCGCCAACGGCAACCTGGGTCATGCATGGGTTGCCTAAGTGAACAACTATATGTACAGTGTAATTTCATTTTGAGAAATACAGTTGCTATGTGAGCTTGAGGAGGAGAGTGTTTTATGTCTGTGTTACTGTGTAGCATGATCTGTGTTCCTGTGCAAAGCAAATTCTAAGTTGGTATCAGAGCCGTACAGGGAGTGTACAGAGTACAGTGTCACCGTTGAAGAGAGCTTCGGGAGAAAAGTAGTTTTCTAAGAGTTCGGGGTTAACGGCGGGCTAGAGACGGAAAGTGAAGCACTGGTGCATGGTTTCTAGCATACAAAGGTTTGCTAAGCGTGAAACTATGCGAGGATTCACAAACAAGGCTTATCAGTTGAAGAAATAGAATTCTAAAAATTTCGTAAAGTAGCTGCTTGGTGTTTGCAATAGGTGTGCATCCGAACGGACACTGTTTGACGAACGGTTTGAAGTATCAGATTCCTAGCTATAGGGTGACCTCAGAGCAAGAGGACTTGCTTGTTGAAAAGTTGTACAGAGGCTATCAAGTGTCAAGAATGGTGCAGAAACCCTGGTTTAGGGTTTACAGATGTAAAAGCCTGGATCTTGAGCTGTAGGAGAGCGTTATTAAAGCTGTAAAAACGTGTAGGAGGGCGCCCTGGAGAGACTAATCAGTAGGTAAACGGTCGTGGACAGCCGTAGGCAGTGTAGAGCACTGGATCAGATTCGATGAAGGTGTAAAAATCCTCATTCACCATAGCTTGTGAAAGAAATGAAGAGAGGAGGTTGCGGCTGAGTCTGCACGCCCAAACCAGTCTCCGACATAGTGTTTTGAAGTGAGCCAGCGGTTGGAAGGGCTTCCATCAGTGCACAAAAGTGTGTAGAACGATCGGATTTTGTGGCATCTGGATGGATGGTGGAGATTAAATGAGATTGGGCCATTGGATCCTGATAAGCCATTAGATGGAAGGGACCTGAAGTGTAATTCACATTGCAACTTCATCAAAAAATTTAGTTTAAAGTGAGAGTTGGGTCCAAATTCACTGAAGGGTGGAGTTTCTTCAAAGTGGAAAAGCAGTTCTAAAGTTCTAAAAGTCCCTATTTTTTAGTCTTTTGCCCGTTTTGACCCAAACGAAAGGCTATAACCTCCAAACGAAGGGCACCCGGACTGTACCTGCAAGTACGGTACAACAAAACAGAGTGATTGCAGAGGAGAAAGTGTTCGGAGTGTGCCAGAAGTGATTTCACCATTCCACTGGGCACGTTGTTGGGAGTTGACAACTGAGTGCATTTCGGAAGGCGACGCCAATTTGGCTTTCAAATTAGTGGAAAAGCGGCGAGTGGCCTGGTAAGGGAAAAAGTGCAGGTCATTATTTTCAACTTCTGACATCACTGTTGCCCTCGGCATACTATTTTTAACCTACGGCAGAAGTTTCAAGCAGTTTTGCGATGGCAAACATGGGAGAGTCCATTTTGAGTGAAAGTAGCAAATTGGATGGGATTTCCAACTATGCAGTGTGGAAATTCAAAATGAAAAACATATTGATAGAGAAAGACGTGTGGGAAGTTGTCACAGGTGATGAGAGAAGGCCGCCAAATGAAGCGGATATCAAAGTGTTCAACAAAAAGATGAGGAAAGCTTTGACCTTCATTAACCTGTTAGTGAAGGACCACATCATTACCTACATTTCTGATGTTGTTACACCCAGACAGGCATGGGATGTGCTAAAGGAGCAATTCGAGATGTCAATCCGTCAAGAATCATGTTTCTGAAGTCAAAGCTGAATAGTGCCCACATGGAGCAAGGAGAGTACATTCAGACGTACATGACCAGAATCAAGACAATGAGCGGTGAACTGCATTCTATTGGTGAGCGCATACGTGACGTGGAGTTGGTGCACAATGCATTGTGCGGCATTGCAGAACCCTATTAGATGTTTGTGAGCGGAATAGCATCAAGAGAAAGATTGCCAACCTTTGACGAGCTCACAAGAATCTTGATGCAGGAAGAGCAACGGCGAGAAATGGTGAAAGCTAGACGTCAAAATACTGACGATCAGGCACTTGCGACATGCCAAAAACAAGGCAAGGGCAAGGGCAAGAAGAAGTCTAAACAACAATGTGCCAAGTCTCAAGAAGATGACTGTTGTAAAGCTGACTCAGGTGCACCCAACGTGCCCTATAAGACTCTAAGGGGTGACACTCTCTAAGGTCCCAAAGCAAGTTAGAACGTCAAGGACTGAGCCTCCGACCTGTGTTGAGCCAGTCAAGTAGTCACAAGTCATGAGCTAGCTCTGGAGCTCGAGTCATGGCCTAGTCAGGAAAGCAAGCTCATTCAGCCACCGGGACGGCTCCCGGGACCCATGTTCGGGAGCAGACTGATTCTGCCAGGCTCAATCAACAAAATAAAAACTAAGTCCTAAAAAGCATGCTTTACCAGAAAGCACTATGTTTCAAATCAGAGGGGGTGCGCCGAATCACAACAGAACTATAGGGGGAGTCCGGCAGACAGAAACTTGGGCAGCTCAACCAGCGGCAGAAATCCAGTCGCCAGGTCTCAGCTCCCTCTACCAGCACGAGCCAAGCACAATGCCCAGCACAGGCCCCGAGACCGGTCAGTCTATGTATGAATGTAACCTCTTCCGAATCTAATAAAGTTGATCCTTGGGGATGATTACCATTTCAGTTTCGCCTCCGGGACTGGTCCAAGTGGAAGGACCCTTACTACAACCTTTTTGCATCGTCGGCGCCTAAGGGTCCTCGTCATCGACGTGGGGCTTGCCACTATGCCAATTGGTCAGTTTGGCAACCACTATGCCTTGGGTTTCATGTGTGGCTTGTCTTTGCCTTTGGTTACCTTTTGGGGACGGATTCTGAGTTGGCTTTCGGGTTGGTTGGGATTTCAGTTTTCTTCAGTCTGAAATAAACAAAAGCTACGGAGAGTGAAAATCGAAAACTAAGTGAAAGTTGTTATCTGATTGAACCACATTTATGTAGTTAAAACCAATAAAATCCAATCCATACACGTGTTGATCCAACAACGGATTAGATCTCACATGTGTAATGTAACCTTCCACATGTGCGAGTTGACAAGATGTGGAAGACCTCGCCATCAATGGTTGAGGGACATTAGGGCGTTACAAAGGATCACCTAGCTTCTAATCCCAAAAGCAGATTTCTATCGGGTTATGAGGGAGGCCATACAGGATATGACTACTCATTTGTCCTATGTAGTGAGGTGGAATATCACTGCCTTGGAGGCACTCCATACTGCATACGAGGACTTCCAAACTAAAATGTTTGAGGATTCGATCTTGTGCTCGATACATGCCAAGAGGGTGATGTTGATGCCCAAAGACATGCTTCTTGTTGTGAAGAATTGAAAAAGATTATCTATGTTAGATATAGGGGTCTTATGTTTTTTACATCAAGCATCTAGGTGTAGGATGTTGATAGGAATAAATTTGGCATAGATGGCAAACTATGCATTTTCACTTGTAATGCCACTATTGAGCCAAAATAGAGTAAGAGGCTAAACACGTGCCAATTAGAGTGTAGAAAAGTGTAAAGCTTTTGTTTGATGAATTTCAAGAGGTCCAATAGGATTTAGAGGTGGAACCTTGTGAGGTCCAATAGGAAATTGAGGTGTGCTTGAATATAGTCCAATGGAATTAAGAGGTGCATGGATCAATGGTCCAATAGGATCAAGAGGTGACAAAGTATTGTCCAACCATAGTTAAGCATAGTGGTAGCTCGTGGATCTACTAGTATCATTGTACTCCTCATTTTGGATCAAATTGATTTGGTGATTTCATGGATTTTGTGAGTTATTGGATTTCTAGCTTTCTCTCTCTACTCGAGAGCTCATGATGTTTTTTCTCTCTCTATCCGAGGAGAGCAGCTTGTTTTTACTTAGATTATTTTTTTAATACTTCCCACACGTGTGAGTGAGAGTTGGAAGTGATTGAATGCATGTAGTAGTGTGTTTTTGCCATAGAATCAAAGGTAGATCTTGAATCTCAATCTAGTCTTGATCTTGGTGCATCTACACACCTTAGGAGATCACAAGTACATGTAGTGGACAATCCACACATGTGAAATTCAACATGGTATTAGGGCCTACCTAGGGTTACCATGCATTTTGATCCATCTAAGTGAAAAAAATTTCATCAATCTTGAGCTAGAAGTTGTCAAGGCCCATTTTCCTAGCTATCTTGTTCAATCTTGGATCAAAAGAGATCAAAAGGACATTGATTGGGTCTGACCTGGTACTGTACGGAATCAGGTGCTCCGACACGTGTGAGGAACATCCAATTTCAGCTTGGAAGTTCTCTCTCATGCTTGATCCATTTATCTTGCTTGATAGCTTGTTTTGAAGCTATTTTTGTCTAGTTTTTGATGCAATCAGTTTCATTCCATTTGGTTGAGCCAATCAAAAGTGATAAGCTTCTGAAGAGGGTTAGGTAGGGCACCTAGACCTGGATGGACACATTTGGTTTGGTCAAGAGATTTCTTGGTTGATCCAAAATCACAGTTGTATGCTTGCCAATCTCATCTATATGTGATCTAGGCACTGTTTTGAGATCTTAGCCATTTTGTTTCATGCAATATCATTGTATTTGAGTCAAATTTGGTTTCTTAGAGTACTTCACACGTGCTAAGAGTGTTTGATCCTAACTTTGCCTATACTCCATCATTTGATGTGAAATAGATCTTGTTTTAGAGAGATTTGTGTAGCTAGTGAGAATCAAATCACAATAGTTGCAAGATCTTTCATAGGAGGAGATAGTACTCTCTTATTGGATCCTATTGAGAGTGTGTAGCAACATTTATTGTTCATCATTTGAGTTTTCTTCACTTCAAATGTCTTCAATGGGTTCATCCTTGTTGGAATCAAGTGAAAGATTGACCACTTCAAACTATTCAATTTGGAAAATGAGGATGGAGTCCATCTTGATCCTTCAAGACGTGATGGACATAGTTCTTGGCCTTGAAGAAGAACTTCTTCAAGAGGTTCAAAAATACAAAAAGAGAGCTAGGATGGCTCTCCACTACATTAAGATGAATGTCTCTAATGAGATATTGAAGGAGATAGGTACTTGTACAAAAGCCAAAGAAGCCTGGGATTGTCTCAAGACTATCTATGAGGCTAAGAATACCTCTAGGCTTCTCACTCTTAGGAATCAAATCTTTCAAAGTAGCCAAAAGAGTGATGAGAGTGCATCTAGTTATGTTTTGAGAGTAAAAGATATTCATAGAGAACTTGCTTGTATTGGTGATTCCATCAATCAAAATGAGCTAGTTCAAGTCATTCTCAATGGCTTGAGAAGTGAATTTGATAACCTTGTCCAATCCTATGTCATTAAGGAGGAGCTACCAAGTTTGGAGGCTCTCCAAAGTGTGCTAATTTCGGAAGAATCAAAACAAGAGTACAAGCTCTTGAGGATAGACAAGCTTTCTCTCACTCATAATGATGGCAAAGCTCTCTTTGCCAAGGATAAGCACAAAGGGAGGAGCAAGAACCAACATCAACAATCCTCAAGCAAGGACAAAGTCAAATCCAAAGACAAAGATGAGGAGGAAGATGATTCCTCTAATACTTCATCATCCAAGCGCAAGAGGAAGAAGATCAAGTACTTTTATTGTGGCAAGAAAGGTCATTATGCCACCAATTGCTTCAAGAAGAAGAATCAACTCAAGCAAGCCAACATTACTAATGAGAAGGAAGACACTATTGCAAGTGATGGAGAGGGATCTCTTATGGTCTCTAGTTTCTCATCTACTCCTTTCAAGAAGGACGGCCTATGGTATATTCATAGTGGAGCCTCTTCACATGTGTAGCTCCAAGGACTCTTTCTCTTCTATTGCACCTTATGATGGAGTCAAGAAATCAATATACACTGCAAATGATTTTGAATGTCTTGTTGAAGGCATAGGGAACATTCCCTTGAAGCTTGCATCCTCTAAAGTTCTCTCTCTCTCTAAAGTTCTTTATGTACCTAAGCTTACCAAGAATCTTATTAGTGTTGGCCAATTGCTTAATAATGGCCTTGATGTAAAATTCAATGTTGATACTTGCACTATCAAGAAGAATGATGAGATACTTGCATTAGGACCTAGATTTGGTGGCATCTATAAACTAGATCCAAATGAGTATGTGTTGCTCTTGTGAACAAGCTCTCTATGGAGGAATTATGGCATAGGAGGTTGGGACATCCCAACTACAAATCCATGCTCTCTATGATCAAAGAAGCCAAAGCTATTGGCTTGCCAAAGTCACTCTCCAAGAAGATCAAGCCTTGTGAGGCTTGTGCTATTGCTAAATCTCACAAAAAGCCATTTACAAGATCTTCTATCAAAAGCAAGCATCCTTTGGAGTTAATCCACTTGGATGTGCATTTCTCATCAACTACAAGCAAGGGAGGAGCCACTTGTTTTTGTTACTTTCATTGATGATTACACAAGATTCACTTGGATATATCTTCTTGCTTCTAAATCTATGGTGTTTGATCATTTCCTTATTTTCAAAGCCTATGTAGAAAAGCAATTCTCATTCAAGATTAAAGCTCTTTGTAGTGATGGAGGTGGTGAATATATCTCCAATAAATTTCAAGATTTTTGTGAGCTTGAAGGCATTAAAAGAGAGTTTTCTTGTGCCTACACTCCATATCAAAATGGAGTGGCCGAGAGAAAGAATAGATCTCTATGTGAATGTGCAAAATCTATGAGAATTGAGGCATCTTTGCCCAAAGATTTTTGGGGAGAAGCTATTAATTGTGCAAATTATCTTTGCAATAGGCTCCCACATATAGCTCTTGGAGGAAAGTCACCATATGAAATCTTATTTTTGAAGAAGCCTAAGGTTGATCACCTTAGAGTTTTTGGATGCTTATGCTTTGTCCATATTCCCTTCGAAACAAGGAAGAAGGAAGATCCTAGTGCATGCAAAGGGATCATGGTTGGATACTCATCCACCAAGAAGGCCTATAGAGTCTTTATACTCTCTACTTCTCAAGTTATTGAAAGTAGAGATGTTGTCTTTCATGAAGATCAACACTCATCTTTTGAAGAGGCCGAGATCAAGAAATCTATGGATGCATCATCAATTATTGATTTTGAAGACAATCATGATGTCATGGGGTTGAGATTTGAAGAAGACTCTCCTCGGATTTTCTCACCAAGAAGATCCATGAGAGATAGATCCGAACCTAAGAGGCTCTCATATGTTGACAAAGGCAAACAAGTGGATCTTGATTCCACTAATTATGTTTTTTATGTCTCTCATGAAGAGCCAAAGAATGTACAAGAGGCACTCAATACCAAGGAGTGGTATGATGCCATGAAGCAAGAGTATGATGCATTGATCACCAACAATACTTGGGAGCTTGTGGATCCTCCATCCAACAAGCATGTGATTGGTTGCAAGTGGGTATTTCGGATCAAGTTCAATCATGATGGCACCATCAACAAGCATAAAGCAAGATTATGTGCCAAAGGATTTGCTCAAATCCATGGTCTTGATTATGAGGAGACCTTTGCACCCGTTGCAAAGATGGTGACAATAAGAATTCTTATTTCTCTTGCTTGCTTTTTCAAGTGTAAGGTGTTCCAATTAGATGTATCCAATGCTTTTCTAAATTATTATCTTGAGGAGGAGATCTATATGGAACAACCTCAAGGATTCATCAAGGATGAGTCCAAAGTGTGCTTGCTCTTCAAAAGTCTTTATGGACTCAAGCAAGCACCAAGATCATGGTATTCAAGACTTAATTCTTTTCTTATCTCACTAGGATTTACTCTTAGTGACTATGATCCTTCCATGTATCTAAAATTTGTTGATAGCAATATTGTCATTCTTCTAATTTATGTTGATGACATTATTCTTTGTGGAAGTTGTATCAAGCTAGTTGATGAAACCAAGCTAGCACTTGGATGTGAGTTTAAAATGCAAGATCTAGGAGAGATGCATTACATCCTAGGCCTAGAAATTAATTTTTATGAAATTCATGTCTTTATATGCCAATCTAGATATGCTCACTGTATGATGAAAAAATTCCATATGGAAAATTCTAAGAGCAGAGATACTCCAATGGAGCAAATTGTAAAAGATCCTAATAAAGGTGTTGAAAGATCCTTTCAGGACATCACACTTTTTAGGAGTCTTGTAGGTTCCTTGATTTGGGTTACCATTACTAGGCCCGATCTAAGTTTTCGTGTGCACAAATTGAGTCAATTTATGCAAGATCCTAAGATCCATCATCGGAAGATGGCCAAAAAAATTCTAAGATATGTATCTTCATCTTGTGATTATGGTCTACTCTATAAAAGTGAAGATCTATCCATTATTGGCTACTCGGATTCAGACTTTGCAAGTGACAAGATGGATCGAAAGTCTATTAGTGCATACACTATCTTTCTTGGAGGCAATCTAATATCTTGGCTTTCCAAAAAGCAAGATACTATATCTCTCTCTTCATGTGAGGCCGAGTACATAGTACTCACTACAACTACCAAAGAAGTGCTTTGGATCAAAAGGTTATTAATGGAGCTAAAGTGCATCAAGGAGGATGATCTACCAATGATCAAGTGTGATAACATCTCGGCCCAAGCTCTTGCCAATAGTCCCATATTTCATGCAAGAAGCAAGCACATAGAAGTGGCACACCATTTTGTGAGAGAAAAGCTTATTGGAGAAGAAATCTATTTGGAGCATGTCAACTCGTCCTCTTGTATTGCCGATCTACTCACCAAGCCTTTGAGCAAAAGTGCTTTCATCAAGCATAGATCTAATCTTGGAGTTATATCAAGATCAATGCTTAGATCTTCATAGATAATTTTTTAGGAGGAGTGTGAAGAATTGAAAAAGATTATCTATGTTAGATATAGGAATCTTATGTTTTTTACATCAAGCATCTAGGTGTAGGATGTTGATAGGAATAAATTGGGCATAGATGGCAAATTATGCATTTCCACTTGTAATGCCACTATTGAGCCAAAATAGAGTAAGAGGCTAAACACGTGCCAATTAGAGTGTAGACAAGTGTAAAACTTTTGTTTGATGAATTTCAAGAGTCCAATAGGATTTAGAGGTGGAACCTTGTGAGGTCCAATAAAAATTGAGGTGTGCTTGAATATAGTCCAATAGAATTAAGAGGTGCATGGATCAATGGTCCAATAGGATCAAGAGGTGACAAAGTATGCTCCAATCATAGTTAAGCATAGTGGTAGCTCGTGGATCTACCAGTATCATTGTACTCCTCATTTTGGATCAAATTGATTTGGTGATTTCATGGATTTTGTGAGTTATTGGATTTCTAGCTTTCTCTCTCTACTCGAGAGCTCATGATGCTTTTTCTCTCTCTACCCGAGGAGAGCAGCTTGTTTTTACTTAGATTATTTTTTTAATACTTCCCACACGTGTGAGTGAGAGTTGGAAGTGATTGAATGCATGTAGTAGTGTGTTTTTGCCATAGAATCAAAGGTAGATCTTGAATCTCAATCTAGTCTTGATCTTGGTGCATCTACACACCTTAGGAGATCACAAGTACATGTAGTGGACAATCCACACATGTGAAATTCAACACTTGTCATGAGGCTTGGGAACACCTATGACAACATTTTTAAGTCAGGCTTCACACAGAGACAAGTTTCGCTTGAAAGGGGGCCTGTCCCACCCCCAAAAAAAGAAAGCAAGCATAGCCCAAGAGGGCAAAATCCAAGCCTAGGTCTCCTAGCTCTTCACCCTTGCCTCCTCCCTTTAAAAGAGATGTGGCAACTACCTCGGTGATTCCATGGGTTGAGAGCCCTCTCTTAGCCCCTGATTTTGAAACCGCAAGTTCTCCTTCTCAACATGTGAAGGATCTAAATACAGTGGTGGACAAGATTGTATTTGATGTTGATGCAATCGATAAAGAGTTGCATATCAGACTCCCCAATGATCCAAAGGACACATTCCTTGATTCTTAAAGATATATTGATTTTGATATGTATATAGCCAAAATAATAGACGATCTTGGAGGAGAGTTTTTGTTTTGTATAGATGATATTCATTTTAAAATGCATATCATAGACCATCATTGTAAGGAGCTAAAGGAAAAGACCTCTTATATCTCAAATATGTCGTTGAAGCCGAGTGCGTATATTATGTTAAAGATTTCAGATCCATAAAGATCCTAATCCACAAAATGATCTTGGGTTAGAAGAACAACATATCACCAATCTTGCCAATGTTGAAAATCGGCATCTACACACAAAATGAGATGCAAACTCTAAAAGATCTTGATCAAACATGAATCAAAACATACATAGAACCTATTGTCCATACAACAATAGTACCCTACTGTATTTCACACATGTGAACTCAAAAATAGCAAATATTGATCATTCTACACATAGAATTGCAAGATATCACAAGTATAGTGCATCAATGGATAGTAGAACCCAAGAAAACCATGTATAAGCATGAATGAGAGAGAGAGAGAGAGAGAGAGAGAGAGAGAGAGAGAGAGAGAGAGAGAGAGAGAGAGAGAGAGAGAGAGAGAGAGAGATCTTTCCATGAGTTACATTCCTTTATAACAGGTCCTAAACCTAAGTTGCCACTTGGTTTCCCCGTCAAAATGTAAACCCTACTATTTTTGGGACTAGATTCAATGTAACCAACATTCAAATTTGAATCTATTCAAACTCGACTTCTAAAATTTCCCACACTTTTCAAAAGTGTTTATTCAAATGCGTTTAGACTAATATAACTTTGAAAAGTCAAACTCTAAGTCTAATATAAAGTTGGCCTCAATTTGCCAAATAAACAAACGTAGCAAATATGGCTAAACTAGTTGAATTTCTCACACTCCCTCTTCAACTAGTTTTAGCATGGACTTTGATGACACTCCAAGTGAAGCCCTATGCTTTATGAACAAGTCCTTTCCCAATGCTTTGGTGAAGATATTAGCTACACATTCCCTTGTGGACACACGTTGAAGCTCCACCTCTTTTGCAATACTTTTTATAATTATATTTTTCTAGACATTGTGTTGTAAAGCTACCTTTACAAGCTTTACTTCGGCGCCATCGGCGCCAGCTATGTCTCCGGCGCCAGCAGCGCCCCTGCTGCTCCCGGCGCCACTGTGACCAGAATCCAGCCGGCGCCAAGTTCCTATGGCTGAAAATCTTTGATCGGTTCTAGCGGAGTCCAGAGAGCTCAGATCGATGTGCAATCACCTCACACGATCTAGGCATGATTAAAGGAAGCCTGGAAAATCAATAAAATCTAGAGAGAGAAAATGACTTTCTAGAAAGAGAAAATCTAGAGAGAGAGAAACGTGCTTTACCAGCTTGGGTAGAGTGCTTGGTTTGAGGGGGGTGCCGAATCACACCAATACTATAGGGGAGTGCGGGTTGCGACTCAGGACGAGCTCCAACCAAGTCTCAGCCTCCCTTGCTGGAATGTTGTCATGGCTCTCGCCTTGGCATGCTAACACCCCAGAGACTAGGGTTCGGTCACACACTTGAAATGTAACCTTCTCATATTTATCAATAAAGTGGGATTTTTCTCAAACTGACTCTGATTACCTTCTGGGTTTCAGTGTTCGGTAAAAGCGCCAGTTGTAAGGCCGCTTTCAAAATTTTTAACTTGGCACATAGCTGAGGGTCGTATCCCGGGACGCCAGCAGTATGCCGTCGGGACCATTCGGTCTGTGGCGCCAGCGGTATGCTGTCGGGACCATTTAGGTCCAGGAACTGATTGTTTCCATATCTGTCGTGGCTTGTGGTTCTGAGTGTTCCTTGCATGAACGTGAATGGGTTAAGCTCTTGGGGAACGGGCTCTAACCTGTCTGCTGAGTTGGATGGCTTGCTTGGGTGGACGTTACCTGTTTATGGCTGTCTAGTCTGGCGTGGCGCCAGGTTGGCTTCCAGCGCTCATGACGAAGCTTTCAGTTGGTTAAGTCTGATGTAAGTCAGACCGCTTGCTTGGAATGGATGTTACTCGTTTGTAACGAAGCTTCGAGTTGGTTAAGTTTGATGTAAGTCGGGCGGCTTGCTTGGAGGGAAGTCACCCACATCGGGACCCCCGATCTGGCATGGCGCCAGGTTGGATCTCAATGTTGGTTTTCGGAACTTCAAGTTGGTTAAGTCTGATCGTTGTTGGCGAGTTGGCTGCTTGTATGTCAAGTGGGTTTGGATGGCAAGAGTTGAAGGCTGGGAAGCTAAGTCGTGGTTCCCGGCTCCCTTTGGGATGCCTGCGCTACATGTGGTATCAGAGCCGACTGGCCGGTCAGCTATGCGGATCTCACGGAAATGGCCACGGTTTGGGGTTCATCAAGACAACTATTGTGCAAGGTGCTGCCCACAGTGTAAGCACGGGTGCGTCCACGGTCGGGGTGGTCGGCAGAACGGGGGACTTGATGAGTCAAAGTGTTGCCCTTGAGGTGTAAGCACGGTCAGTTCTCGCGGTTCGGGCCTGGCGCTGTCTGCACGTAGGACAGATGAGGTAGTGTGCTGCCATTAGGTTGGTGTAAGCACGGTCTGTGTCTTGTGGGGTGCGGGGCGACATATTCGAATTGTACGGGTTAACCATTGATACAGAGATGCTGCTCGAATTCAGGTGTAAAGCACGGGTGGTTAGCTGCCGGTGCGGGATAGCTGCCGATCGTTTAGCTATAAGGGCTATCGACCAAAAAGTGGTGGGGCGTGACTGAGGCAATGTGCTGCTTAATGGTGAAAGCACGGATAGTTGGAGGGGTGTCCTATGTGGGCTGATTCCGTGATCGATTTGTATGGGCGCGGCCAGGCAAAGGTTCGTTGGCAGGACCATCTCAAAGGGGGACCTTGTCTTTGTTACTTGTTAGTAAACCTGCCTGAGTGTCTTACTTGTATGTATTTGTGGTGATCTTAGTACTCGTGCTTTGTTTGGTTTGCATGATTGCTTGTGATACAAGGAACTGATGGCTCGAGAAGGAACCTTTTCTTTTGAAGGCTGATACCATCAAACAAAGAGGACTATAGAATCTGTGGGGTGGATTTGCAGTTCAAGTACTCGCACGTGAACGGCAACGAAACGACTCGATGTTTGCAAAGGATGGATGGCTAGCCTGTTTCTTGGGTTAGTTTCATTTGCGACAACGCCCACCGGACGCAAGCAGGAAGTCAAAAGTTGGAAAGGGCAATTTCAGGGGAGATCTTCTATGGAGCAGTTGGTCTTCATTTTGGGACGGCCACCTTCGGAACTGAAACTCACTGAGCATGGGTGATATCCAGTATCAGTTGGGTTTTTCCTCAAAGGGGAAAGACTAGGATCCTCTTCAAAGATTGGCAACAAGTTGGATCGAGCCATAATCCTAGCAGATGGGAAGCAAAGTGTTGGAAAGGCTTTTTGTCTGAAGAACTCTACTCTAAGTCCGATCAGCTGATTTTATAAGTGGAGGGGAACTATCACACACACCTCTCTCTTGGGGCAAATTTTGAATGAAAGTTGAACAAAATGGGGGCAAATTCAAGGTGACCTAGCCATAATCACACGAGGAGACTGGCAACCTTTGGACCTAATAAGTTGACAAGTTTTTATTGTGGAAAGGAAAGTTTGTTATAGGCTTTCTCTGGACCAGCAACGATGAGGAAACATATGAGTACGCTGGCTTGTGTTACGTGTAAGGCAGCTGATCAATGAAGGAACTGTGAAAATTGAGTCTTGCACGAGAGACTTGGTATTTCGAACGGACGCTAAGGGACAGTTCGCGTTGAGATCGGACTAGTGCAAACTCTGGGTGCATGTGTCTGATTCAAAGAGAGCTACTTGAAGCCAAGCTCGATGTACACTTCTTTTTTTGATTGTGAGGCAACTGACCAGTGATGGAATTGTGAAAGTCAAGTTTTGCGCGACGGACATGGTGCCTCAAACAAACACGAAGAGATAGTTCGGATGCCGATCAAATTGTTGCGACCCTTTGGCTTTCCACGAGGTCAATGGTTACATTTGGGCTGATTCAAAGAGCTACGTCAAGCTAAGTGAGAGGTGCATTGCGGAGTACTCAATCTTTGCCTACCTTAAAGAACCAATATGGAAAAGTATCAAGATCAGGCTGGGACAAGGAGAGAAATCAAGGTGCAGAAGCAACAAGGCACGAAGTGGACCATAAAGTGGGCAATCAAACGATAAATCCTTTGGCTCAGGGAGCCTTGATACCTGTGCGGAACTGAACAAATCTGGTGCTCAGGGAGCTAAACACAAAGTGCATCATGGACAAATCAGGAGCTCAAAGGAGTTCCAAAGTCGAAAGTCAGAAGCGACAGGGGCGAACATTTCAAAGAAAGGCCACTGTCACCAGTTAATAAGGTTTTTGGGTTTTACAAAAGCAATATCAAATCTACGCTTTTCCCAGACAAAGATATATATTTTCAAGTTATGTAATCTTTCAGTACAAAGAGCTGAGCCTCCGACTTGTGGTGTGCCAGATTCAATGTTAATAAGAAGTGGCCAGTAAATTGAGTACTGTGCCAAGTAGCTTAAATGTATAGTTATTTTAATTGGGACACACCTTTACTTTAATCTGACATCTGATGAGGACATCAGATTTTATAAAGGTGGGGTGGATGTTGTAAAGCTACCTTTACAAGCTTTACTTCCGGCGCCATCGGCGCCAGCTATGTCCCCGGCGCCAACAGCGCCTCTGCTGCTCCTTACGCCAATGGCGCCGGCGCCGCTCCGGCGCCACTGTGACCAGAATCCAGTCGGCACCAAGTTCCTATGGCTGAAAATCTTTGATCGGTTCTAGCGGAGTCCAGAGAGCTCAGATCGATGTGCAATCACCTCACACGATCTAGGCATGATTAAAGGAAGCCTGGGGATCAATAGAATCTAGAGAGAGAAAATGACTTTCTAGAAAGAGAAAATCCTAGAGAGAGAGAAACGTGCTTTACCAGCTTGGGTAGAGTGCTTGGTATGAGGGGGGTGCCGAATCACACCAATACTATAGGGGAGTGCGGGTTGTGACTCAGGGCGAGCTCCAACCAAGTCTCAGCCTCCCTTGCTGGAATGTTGTCATGGCTCTCGCCTTGGCATGCTAGCACCCCAGAGACTAGGGTCGGTCACACACTTGAAATGTAACCTTCTCAGATTTATCAATAAAGTGGGATTTTCCTCAAACTGACTCTGATTAACTTCTGGGTTTCAGTGTTCGGTAAAAGCGCCAGTTGTAAGGCCGCTTTCAAAATTTATAACTTGGCACATAGTTGAGGGTCGTATCCCGGGACGCCAGCGGTATGCCGTCGGGACCATTCGGTCCGTGGCGCCAGCGATATGCTGTCGGGACCATTTAGGTCCAAGAACTAGTTGTTTCCATATCTGTCGCGGCTTGTGGTTCTGAGTGTTCCTTGCATGAACGTGAATGGGTTAAGCTCTTGGGGAACGGGCTCTAACCTGTCGGCTGAGTTGGATGGCTTGCTTGGGTGGACGTTACCTGTTTATGGCTGTCCAGTCTGGCGTGGCGCCAGGTTGGCTTCCAGCGCTCGTGACGAAGCTTTCAGTTGGTTAAGTCTGATGTAAGTCAGACCGCTTGCTTGGAATGGATGTTACTCGTTTGTAACGAAGCTTCGAGTTGGTTAAGTTTGATGTATGTCGGGCGGCTTGCTTGGAGGGAAGTCACCCACATCGGGACCCCCGATCTGGCATGGAGCCAGGTTGGATCTCAATGTTGGTTTTCGGAACTTCAAGTTGGTTAAGTCTGATCGTTGTTGGCGAGTTGGCTGCTTGTATGTCAAGTGGGTTTGGATGGCAAGAGTTGAAGGTTGGGAAGCTAAGTCATGGTTCCCGGCTCCCTTTGGGATGCCTGCGCTACACATTGGCTAATACATACACTCGATGTTTTGAATTGTAGTTCCAATGCCCTGAAGTATCAACAAATGCTACTCGTCAGTTCTGACACGAAATGTTGCAAATCCTACTATCGTTTGCAAGGCCCTATAAGCATGAATATGTCACGGATGAAGCTGCCCCATAGGTTGATAGTGAAGGTGCGATGCTTGAGGATCTGCCTCAGGCACTTATGATTGGAATGTAAATATTGAAATATAAGTTCCGACACTTGCTGATATAAAATACAAATATATAAAAAGATATCATCACATGATGATGCATAGAACAGATAGGCAAACAGATAATGGGCTATTATTGAAAGCCACGAATATTTTATTTCGATTTTAAGAACAATAATATACATTTTCCAAAATGCTGAATACTATTTGTTCGATGAGATCTTGAAGTCATTTGAGACAGTTTTGTATTGCTTTTTTTGAAAGGTACATTGTGCACGTCTATCATCCCAATGTTTATGCGGTTTCGACAATATTTTCTCTTCTATTTAAATCCTTGCACTGTATGTAATTTTCTTGTCTTGGTCTTACCTATACATCAAAGAAACTTGTTAAAGAATATCAACATTGAGATTATTTTAAATGCAATCGCAAAATACTGAAAACACTAAAATAAGTTTAAATAAAATCATTGAAAGTCATTTCAAATGTGTATTAAAGAAAACACGCATAACCTACCAATCTCTCATTGACTCGAAAACAAAAGTGTTCAGGAATATCATATCGCAGCAAGGTAAGCTCTGATCGAATGTGATCGAGTGTCCAATCTTCCTCCACCTCAATTGTTGTAATAGTAGAATCATTTTGCTTCACTTGGATTTCTATTTGATCTTGATGATTCACTGTAATGATCCAATGCTTTCCATTTATTGCCAACTTTGGACCATCTTCTATGATAAGAAAGCATTTGTTTTTCTATAAGATATCTAAATTTCATTGATGATCTATTAACTATGCACTCGATATTGCCATTACTATTTCTATCCCATGGATCATCTAGGAGGCTTGATAATATATCTTCTGCTAAATCACTACAAATAAACATTGTGATTGTTCTACGAATATTATATTCAACAAAAAAATCTACAAACATTGCAAAAGGAAGAAACCAGTGCAATCTATTGTTTTTTGAACCTGTGCTACATTTCATACAATTTTGAATTGTTTGAAAAGGTGAACCCTACAACCTTGACAAAGAGATCTTAAAGATTGAAGAAAATCTGAAGGTCGAACACCACTCGAAGGTCGAAGACGAAGCGAAGGCCGAAGGTGAAGTGTTCGTCCCTGCAACCAAATGACAAAGACACCCTGGAAAGGAAAGACAAACCGAATATAAACAAGTCGAGCTAACAGTTGGTAGCTCGATGAGAGCGTGAAATCTTGTACTATCACGCTCAGTCGCCACAATGACGTTGACACATGGTAGCTAACTTAGCGCAAGCCTATCTTGTAATTCACAGTTAAACTATCTTGTAAACTCCACATAGTGGATATAAACACAAGATAGATTACTACAATTATGTATGAGAGAAAATCAGGAGTAAGAAAAAGTAGAGAGAAGTGTTAGCAAACTATTAGCATTATTAGCTATGAATGAAAGTCTGCCAACGAGCAGAACATAGCGACTTCTGTTAGAGGAGCGTCAGGCCGCCAATGAGCGAGACTCTGATCGACTCACTCAAACAAAATACAATACAAAATACTCTCTTCCAATCCACCTCTCATTGTTCGCCTCGTTTCGTTGATTGAATGTTTCATAGTCTGTGATCTGTTGTCGTTTGCTTAGGATCCTGTAATAATTTTGCAAGCTAGCCAAATAGGTAGCATACACTAGAGTAGCTAGAAGATCTGCCCACAAACAAAACAATTGAAGCAAATTTCTACATGGCATCAGAGCAGATTCTCTAAAACAACACAATATGGCTACAAGTATCCAGACAAGAATAGCAATTAAT
Source organism: Diphasiastrum complanatum (assembly GCA_029204225.1). Taxonomy (NCBI): domain Eukaryota; kingdom Viridiplantae; phylum Streptophyta; class Lycopodiopsida; order Lycopodiales; family Lycopodiaceae; genus Diphasiastrum; species Diphasiastrum complanatum. Next base: position 61,973,149 of record CM055093.1, read on the forward strand.
CTTGATGGCACGAACTACCGAATACGGAAGTTCAAAATCAAAACACTTCAAAAGGGTGAAGGCATCTGGTCAGTGACCAAACTCACAGAAGAACAACCTCCAAGGAAAGACCCGAGGAGAGCTGAATGGATCAGAAAGATGTGCACGCAATGGCAATCATTGTTTCATCCATAAACGAAGAAATACTCATGTAAATTGAAGACTGTGCGAGCAGCCATGAAGCGTGGGAAAGACTGAAACAGAAGTATGAAGTGAGGACTGCCGCTTCAGTGATGCACCTACACAATTAGTTGCAAGGTATGCGATGGGATGGTAATCAATTGGATCAGCATGTTGAGAAGATCAAAACGAGGATTCTTCAGCATTCTCTTCTTGTGCGTGCCAATTATAGGGGTGATGTATCGCATGTATGCTCTAAATGCAAATCGTTTGACGAGGATGTGATTCATTTGTTCTTTCATTGTTATGTTTAGCTATGGAGATCAGTGACTGACCTCTTCATCACGCACTTTCATGTCAGATTCAAGAGGTTCAGCCACACAAATCTATTGTTGAATGGCATTACTTTTGATGATGTTAAGGTTAATGCTTGCAGTGTGTTAGAGTTATCGCGCTTTGGAACATTTGTTTACATAGGAATAGCAAAGAATTTGGAAGCGGTGACTTTGTTATCTCCGGAGCCCTTGCTCCTTTTTAAGAGGCTGAAAAACTTTCGATTCTGTAAGTTTTCAGCTTTTTCTTAAACCTCTGTATAAAGTTATTAATCCATAGTTGGTTTTTTTGAGAGAAAAAAAAAAATCTCAAACATAAATATTTATGATTGTTATCATTATTTGTAAAAAATATATGTTGAGAACCTGACATAGGACTCGGGGGTTATCGATAAAGTAATAATTGGCAAATTGAAAATAATCAAGATTTATTTCGTAAGATATTATTGAGAACCGCTAGGTGTAAAGATTTTAAATGTGACGTAACCCCTAAATTGAAGATTCCTAGTTTATGTGTAATAAAAAAAAAGTGCAATACCCAAGGGACGGATATCATAAATATTTGAGAACTGCCCAACATTGGTAAAGTCTTAAAAAAGTTGAGAATTTTGAAAGTGTGCCGATTTTTTAAGATAACCAAAAAAGAGGTTTCTCAAACAATGTGGCACCTTGACTCTTGAGCTTGGAAGGTGGGCGGCGGCTGGGCCATAGGAACTTGGGCCATGGTGCATGAGGCAAGGCGTGCGTGCGAGCCTACCTAGGCCCCCCCCTAGACTGCGCGATGAGCCTTCATTAATACATGCCGAAAAAGTGACTTCGTAATCTAGGCGGTGGACGACCTGAGCCCTGAAAGCTGAGGATCAGAATTCAGAGTCCAGATCAGGCTTGGAATTTGACATGCACCCATACCTGTCAAGTGCGATGGGCTTGGAATTATGGGACCAGGGAGACAAGCGTCGTGGGGGTGATGCCCCTCGAGAGTTCATGTCCTCGATGGGAACGTGAGCATGTTCCGGAATCTGAATGATGGGGACGAGGAGGATTCGGTAGGCCAATTTTCAGAGTGTTATTGCAGAGAGATCAAACTATAATTAGGCAGACTGACGAATCGTCAACCTATTTAAAGACCAATTATTTGATTTGAGTGTTAAAAACATTCACGATACGTCCTTCTGAAAGAGTCGTACTTCTGTACTTTGATCTGAGTCCTGGTGCTGTTTGGATTGAGCTTGAAGTCTGCCCTTGTCGTCCCGATCCGTCCTGACTCCACGCTGCGTGTTTGCTGCTGCGCCTGCGTCCTGATCCTGGCTGGCTCCCTCCTCTTGGGCTGCCAGGCTTCGGGTGCTCGTTGCCCTCATCTTGGCTCCCTCCCTTGGCTTCAAGCCTAGTTCAGGCGATCAATTGTGGTTGCTTTTGATGCTTTGTAGCTATAGGTGGCTGCTGGGCCCTCGTCCCTCGCGCACAGGCCCTTGCACGATTCACGTGGTCAATTGCGATCGATCTCTCAGTGTGTCTCGGATTTTGAGCTTCGATCATTCTTAACGGCCTAGTCATGTGAATCTAAGATTCAGTTTGTTTTCGTTGTCGGATCGAAGACTGCTTGCGATCCTTAGCTCGTGAGGAACCAAAGATTGGAAAATTGGAACTTGCAGTTTGGAAGAACCGATCCCTCAGTACATTGGCGGATTGGTAGGTACGGACACGAGCTTCGAAGGTCAATGTCTGAAATAGTTTGAGAAAAGATTTTTTTTAATCTTACGGTCTTACTGATGTACGAGATCACGGGCATATGCGTGCTGTCAGGCCGCGAAAAGCTCTGCTCTGAACTTTGAAGGAAGCGGCATGCCATTCCAAGCTTGAGGTTTCCTGACGAAGTGCAGCCAGCGAGTGTCCTATTTCGATGAAGAAGACAACAAAATAGAAAGCTCATGTTCTTGTGAGTTTACAAGATCGAATTTCAAGCTGAGGAAAAAGTCTGAAGGACAGTAAGATCGATACGGGAACTCCGATCACATGAGTTGCAAGGCCTTGAATAAGTGAAATATAATGTGAAAACGTTCCCATCCTGCAGGTTTTATCTTGTTCATTCTGGCGGTCCGCATAAAGGTGGAGGCCTCAACTTGCTTTCAATGAAGAAAACCTCGGTCCGAGATGGTACTTACAAGCGGATCCTTAGTTCAATTGCATAGAGGCGTCGGACCTAGATTAAAAGCAGGTATCGTGTGCAGAATATCTCTACCAGCTTTTTACAGGAGTAAAGGGTTTAATCTTATGGCAGAACGAGCTTCGACGCTGTACTAGTTTATAAAATCGTCTGTAATCCAGCATTAGCTGATCATAGAACATCAGCCCCACTTGCCGCTCTACTTTTGACACGATTCCCTTTCCCATGTCAGCTCATGCTTTGCGTTTGCAAAAAGAGATATCTTGTTCATTACCTTTCTAGATTAGTTGCTGTTAATGTTAGGGAATGCTCAAGGAATCTATAATTTGACTATTCAACTAACACTCCGATCGCAGCCTTCGATTGGAACACATAATATCCACTCCGCACTCATTACTCACGTGGTCTAACCTGGTTACACAATTAATGAGATCGATATCCTCTCTCACAACTACCCATGGCTAAGAACATAGAGTAGAGAGTCAACTTATGAACGCACTTCACACCAATTTATTTACAATTTTTTCGTCTTTACAGTTTACAGAAAGTTCTAGCTTTGACGCTGGTGGTAAATGAGACCAAGTTTTTTCATCCGGCGCACAGTTATATAAGGTAAAGTACGCCTCCATATTAAGCTCAAGTGTTCGCGATCATCATGTCTAGAAGCAGAATTACAAAAGCTTTGTAGCTATCTAGCTGCCCTGGAACTTAAGCAGTCTAGAGTGTAGCTCCTTTAGATGTATAAAAGCACTAAAAACATTCACTCACCAGTCAGACTTCTTAAAATATTTGATGCACAAGTGTGTATGTTAGTCAGACTTCTCAAGATATTTGATGCACAAGTGTGTATATTGGAATAATAATCTATTCGCTCGTTGTTTATGGAGAAATTTACCTGCTATATTGTTAAACCCTTAGTGATTCCAATAAGTACGTGCTTTTGCAGTTATGACATCGTTGTCGGGCTCTCCATGTGCGGCTTGCAAGTTTTTAAGGAGGAAATGCATGGCGGAGTGTATTTTTGCCCCGTATTTTCCTCCGGATCAGCCTCAGAAATTTGCCAGTGTTCATAAGGTCTTTGGGGCAAGTAACATCAGCAAAATCCTCCATGAGCTTTCACTAAATCAACGTGAAGATGCTGTAAATTCACTGGCTTACGAGGCAGACGCGCGTGTAAATGATCCTGTTTATGGTTGTGTTAGGACTATCTCTCTCCTACAGAGACAGGTGACACAATTGCAACAAGAACTTGCAATGGCACACCAGGATCTTGCAAGATATGCAGCTTCAAACACCGCGGCCAATCCACCTCGGCCTAATACTCAGCAAACTATTTCCATATCTCCACTGAGAATCAATACAGGATTGCATCAGACCGGACCTGGACCTGGAACTAGTGGGGAACAGATTTTCACAGGGAACGCGTTGATGGAGGTCACAAGAGAGCAACTACTGGAAATCGCCAGGTTTGGGGGAGGATCGTATGAAGCTGGCCTTAGAGCATTAGGTTCAAATGTACTTAGCTTCAGCCCATTCGGATCATCTCCCTCTTCAAGGCAGGGCAGTAGTTGAAGTGAAGGTGGTGGAAGCAGGCCGGTTCGGCATTAATCATCATGCTAAATTTCAATATTTTAACGAATTGCTACTCATGAGTTAGGACTCACATGTTTCTTTATATTCAGAATCCAGTTTGCTTTCTCATATTTCGCCGAATACACTTTTACATTATCAGAGATTATCATTAGCGGCTTGGAGTTCTCCAACTTTTTTCATTCAAGGCACCCAATGTCCTCCGAGTTTCAATCTGCTGATCTTCGTGAGAAGCTGTACTAGCATGGGACATCAATATTAATAGAAATTGTAATTTGTTGTTTTGATTCAACCAATTTAACCTATAATCTGATCGGTTTCTAGTTTCTCCTTGTTTAAGAAACTTTTCATATTGTTGGTCAGTTGCATTAAACTAGAAAATGGGTCATGCTGGAAAAGATATATCGAGCACGAAATCCGATCAGCGCCAACGCCGATGATGATAAAAACATAAAAGTTGCTGCCTTGATGAATTCTGTTAGTTGTTAGAATAGTTAAAATCCAGCAAGCGAACCTCCTGTATTTATCAGTTCTAGCACAAACGTCTTCACCTGCATGTATGATCTGATCGAGCCTCCCTAATTTCAGTTCAAATTTTAGTATCAGCTATGTGGCTACACATAGTATTTCAGGTATTATCAATTTTGCTGTGTGCATTTCAAGCCAGGAACTACCTAGACATCCAAATACGTGCTTTTGATATCGTTCGTGATCACATTTGATGAACAGAATTTCGTATATGATGGATGATATCTACGTATGCTCCGTGGTGCCGACAGGGCTTTGAAGCTTCGACACTTGTAGAGTAGGCAATCTGCGGTTGCGCCAGAACAGACGCGGAGTTCGTTTCTGTCAGAATAGCTGCTGTCCGTAGTAGCCAGATTTTCACAACCGTTAAGTAATAAAAAAATTGCGTACATAGAAGAACTGCAGCTTAACAGTAACAAACAAGTAGATCCTTACAGAGAACTGCAGTTTATGTGCCTAACAGTTGCAAAAATGTTCCCTTTTTTTTGCCGCACCTGCAAATGTGTTTTTTTTTTTTCACATTCTATTTTTTGTTTTCCACATTTCTAGTGCAAATTTTTTTACATTTTTGTCAATTTTGTTGTTTGGTGGAATGTGTATGTGGGTAGCACACAACACATTCACGTTTCACCATAATGTGCATGTGCTATGTGGTAGCCCGTCATTGCCTTTCCGCATGCACATTCCACCGGAAAGCTCATGTGCTATGCGTCAACATTCGATTGGCTGATTATGAGAAGAATGATCATATGTTCCTTTCTTGTGTTCTTCTTCGAGAATAATGCTTGCGAGTCATTGATGGGGGACGAGGATGCTCCATTCCATCTTGTTTCCTCCTACGGCAGCATGATTAAGACTCTGGACAATGTTATACCTGAGTGTGTGGTTATCATCATCACCCAATTTTCATAAGAGGATGGCAGGATGGACAATAAGATCATAACAGCATCATAGTCTTCGACTACTGAACCCATTGCCGCCATATGCTCTAATAGAGTCTTAATTCGATTAATGTGATTCACATTTTGAGTGAGAAGAACTTTCTCCTCAGATGCAGCTTCGAAGTGTCATCCCTCACTTCGTAGAGTGTACTTAATATATCTCAAGTCTCTTTCGAAGATTGGGCTTGTTTGATGTGGCCAATCTGTGTGTCAGAGATGCTAATGGTGATCAAGACGAAAGCCTTGCCATCCTTGAGCTTCCACTTAGAAATGACTTGCTCATCGACACTGGGAAGTAGTTCGGTTCCAGTGACTATTTCCCAAACTTTCTTGGCCATTTATACTACCTTCATCTTGAATTTCCATAACTGGTAGTTTGAACCATCAAGTTTGTCTACCATTAGAGTAGACTATGATTGCAAATCCATTTCGAAATTCTGGATACGTGTATGCAGATAGTAGATTAATATGACTGGAATAATTACAACAGATTTCTACACTATATGAGAACAATCGTTCATACTAATGTCTAAGTTCGCTTCACAGAATTAGAGATGATGCTCTAATACCATGTTGGGGAATTGTTGCGATAGCGCGGCGGAAGCAGCGGAGATCCATTACATTTTGGGCCTTGAGATTGATTTTCATGAAGAGTATGCTTTTATTTGTCAACTCGGTGCATGTAACTACGTCTATCGGATTCAGACCCCGACTTCGATAGACTGAAGTATGTCTTACTTGATCACAGTTTTGAAGTCGTTGGATTGGGGCAATCGATTCCATAGCCATGCATGATTATATGTACTTTACAAATAGGATTAAGGCACTACGCGCTATTAGTAGTCGCTTTCGGACAATATATGATTCTATTGGAGATTTTGTCTAGTGGTGGCGTATGTACTTGTTGATCCGCCGATAGTTGGATGTCCGGTCATGACGTATGTACTTGTTGATCCACCAATGGGTGATAGTCAGAGGTGTCCAAACTATCGGGAGACACTGTCACTGATTCCTTGGTATTTCTGCAGACTGTAAGGAAACAAGAGTATTTCTGCAAGGTATGCGACTATACAAGTATTTATAGCAGCTAGTGAATGGATATAGATTAGCAGAGATATAAGGTTGGAAAGGATAGAAATCCAACAATGTCTTGAGGACTTCATTTTCCTCCAAACAGTTCTTGAGTTTATCTACTTTTCATGCTGCTCTTTGATATCTGCTTTAATTTCTCTTCTAATAAATGTATTTTTTGCAATGAACAAGCATTACCAAAAGGTTTTAAATTCTCACACATAAGTTATTGATTGAGTTATTGAATGGAAATCAACATGTTGCAACAAATGTGGATCAATAGGATACAACGTTTACGATGACTACAAATGTTACAATAATTGCTTAAATTTTACTTCCTTGTAATGAATCATATCAGAAGTTGATTAGTTTGGTTCTTTCAAGAAAAATTCACACAAGATAATAGTGCTTAAGCATCATTAAAAAATAGTAATAAGCATTACATTGACAGTAACAAATGAGTTTCAAAAAATAAAATAAGATCAATATAGTAAAAAAATCATGTGAATATATGGAAATGACATTTAAAAATGGTGGCAAACAAATGTTGATATTCGGAGATGGAGATGGCCACAATCAAATCTCCATCTTCAATGATGGTGATAGTTGCATCTTTGAAATGTTGCTACTTTTTGAACTTTTGAAGTGATGTTTGTAAATGTTAATTTTAGAATGTTTCCAAATATTGAAGAGAAACCTTCATTTTAAGAGTCACAATTTAACTAAGGTTAAGCACTAGTTCCTTTTTAATATGACTATAATAGTTAGGATGGTTTGTTTTGAATGATAATGTAGTCAGATGAATAAAGAAATTTCAAATATATTATTTTTAAATATTTTATTATTTTTCTATCTCCTTCATGGCATTCCTTAAAGGGCCCTATTTGGACTTATATTTAATCTAATGTCTTACATTTCTTTATTGATTTCATGATAATCATTATCAAATTTGTGAGTAATTATAAATTGTACAAAGTGTGACTATTTTCATGAATGTAATTGCAAAATCATGAACTATCAAATTCCTACGACTTTTCAAATTGCGAATAGTAAATTGTGAAATTTAAGAGATTATGGATGTTAACAACAAATATGTAAATATTACATTGTGAAATTTACGACTATTTTGGTGAATTAAATTTGTAAATTCTACATTATAAAACTTATATTGACAACAACATTGTAGATTGTATAGCAAATTAAAAATGTCAATGCTGAATGGTAGAATCATGATTACAATTGTCAAAAACTTCAAGCCATTCACATTGTGATTATGAATAACTGAGTGTGAAATACAAAATATTTAGTAACGATAATTATGACTATTGTCTTTGAGTCCTAACTAGCATCATTCAAATACCAAAATAATGATTATTAAATAACAAAAAATCAGTGTTGATTTTGAAAATAGCAAATTTTCAAACTTTAAAGTGAAGAGAAAACATTTCAACCACTACCTAACATTTCAAAGCAATTGTGTTGATAAAATGATTACTTAATCTTCATCCAATCTCACTCAATGATATTTTTTCATATGAAAAATCTATGTAATGCAAGGTGTCATATTTTCTTTGTAATCCAAAGTCACCTTCAGAGGTAGAATATGCACTCTCCATCATCTCAAAATGTTGTTATGTTCACTCTCTGGAAACTGCCTCGCACCTACCCTCACACTTGCTCATTACTCAGGGAAAAGGCCCTCAGGACTTCCACCTACTCATGCCCTCGGGCTTCCACCCTTGGGCAATGGTCTTGTCCTCCCCCGGGCCCCCAATCATGATTTTTGGTAAATACTCTACTTTTTGTCAATCAAATATAATTCTGAAGGAAAAGTGAACAAGAGCTAATCCCACACACATGTATTTACTTGAATTTACTATATTACGTAAAATCATTTTAACATTTTTATGAAGGAAATAAACGTGTCTCACAGAACGTAAAAATTTTTCACATGACCTTCAGCACGAGAGATGCGTGTAAAATATTACGGCAAAAAATAGGTTTACAAAAAAAAAAATCGTTTTCACGTCGAGGAAAGTCCATCTCCTTGGTCGTTCGTTTGTGGGAAGGGCCTTCCGCCTTAGGCTACCGCCCTTGACCAAAAGCCCTTCCCCGACGGAACGGCCTCCAAGGCCGACCTTCCCCCTACATAATACCAAGTGCTTAGGTTTCTTTTGTATTTTGGAGGCACTTCCCCCACACAATGTTCATTGGGATTTTACAACTAGAATTTATAGATGACTATTTTAAAAGAACTATTGTATATTTTCTGAAGCACAAATATGAAGCCTTCCAGTCCTTCAAGAAATACAAAAAAAAAAAAAAAAGTTGAATTGCAGACAAGCAAGAAGATCAAAGCTCTTAGGAGCGATAATGACGGAGAGTACATCTCAAATGAGTTCAAGGATTATTGCTCAGCCAATGGCATCGAGCAACCGTTTGTTGCTTCCTATTCTCCACAATCGAGTGGAGTGGCAGAAAGGAAGAAAAGGACCTTAGTCGAGTCTGCCAAATGCATGATAACGTGTTTCATTTCCCAAATCATTCTGGAGTCGGAAGCTACAGAAGACCAATAATCTTCTGATTCCGAAAGCTCACATACAGAGATCCATTATATAGGTTACAAGAAATCTATCTGCAGATGTCCATGCCAAGAGGGTGACCATCAACGATTTCAACATTGTGTTCAGGCTACAGGACACATATGACAAATTTGTTGAGTACTTCAGACCAGTTCCGTCCTCTCCTCCAAAACAAGATGCAGAGAAAAAAAATGAAAGTAATCTTAACCATCCCGACTTGTTTTTCAAGTATAGAGCATGAGTGTTTCAAAGAAGAGGAGGTCTCATGAACCTCCTAATTAAGTGAGAGATTTTTCAAAGCCTTCTCCTCTGCATGAGATTCTAACTGCTCGACAATCTCCTCCTAAGTCTCCTTCTTCTCCTCCTAGATCTCAATCTCCATCTTCTCCTGCTAGATCTTCCTCTCCTAATAAATCTCCTCCTCCATCAAAATCTCAATCTCCTCCCACCCTCACAAATATTAGTTCCCCCCCTCCAGTTTCTAAAAAAGATTTAGATGATTTTGTAAATTTAAAGGTTGAATCGATTTTGAATGACAATTCTTTGAGTGGCTTGTCTGTATTACTTCCTTCACCCCCTGCACTTGCTTTTGTAAATACTCCTAAATATAGTACCGATTGTTAAACACATATCTTAAAGCTCTAGGTCGTCTATACAGTTTTAAGATGTCGAAGACCAATGCTGGTCTTTCCCTTTCTAGGTGAATTGGAAAGTAGGGATAAAATGCTAGGCGACAATGTAAGAGAAGGGCAATTCAGTACTGGATGGAGTTTTTTCAGACCCCACTGTTTATAGATGTAGCATTGTTTCCGCTTCAATTCATGGTTGCTTCTGATGATTTCAAAAGTCTGCACGATGATATGCTCCAATACGTCAGACTGGGGACTCCAATTCTTGTGCTCCCATACATAACAAAGTAAGTATATTTTTATCATATTTTATTAAGTTGAATTTTTTATATGAATTTTGATTTCACATTCATTCTCATAAATTTATTGTTTTTTTATTGTAGTGATTATTGGAGCTTATATGTGCTATCCTTATATGTCAATGATGAGGGTGTGTGTAATCCAGTTTGTTTAAAGATTTTCTCTATTACACACACACACGAGCAATATCCAGAAAATATTGGAACTCTTTCCATTAGCACATGCAATAGCATATATGAAACTGAAAATGGTTAATGCAGAGGAAAAAATTTATCAATATCAGTTCGACACGCCCTTGTAGTTATTGCTTGGTTTCTATTCATATCGTGTGTGCTGATCCGATATTCAAACAGTATTTTTTGGATATCAGTTTGACACGCTCTTGTTTTCATTGTAGATTTTATTATAACCTCATGCGTGTTGATCCAATATTATATAATGTTAAAATTTTGTTACTAACCATCATTTTTATTTGAATACTGCAATCCTCCCAGCAGGTTGAATCTGTCAGCTGTGGTTGGTATACGACATGCAATGCCAAATTCTTTTTCAATTGGCTTGCACTACGAGATGAACTTCCTAATTTGGAAGAGGTAATCTATACCTGATAATTTCTAGTAACTAATATTCGATTAATAACATTTAATTGTGTTTTTGTTTTTTTCATAATCACATTCCTAATAATATTTCTAATAGCTAATCTTTGATTGATAACATTTAACTGTGTTTTTGTTTTTTTCAATTTAAGTGCCCGAAGGTCTCCCCAATGGAGATAATGCACTTCAGGTAGGAGACCATAAAACTTGTGATCAAAAATTCATATTCAATTGCAGTGGCAGAGTGTTCTCCACCCAAGCTGCTTCCAAGTGGAGAAATGGATTTAGAGATCATAGATTAGCATGACTTACAACTTGAGGAATGATTCTCAAGTTGATACTAATAAAAAGTTGGTTTCCCTTGATGTGGATGAGACACATGTACAGAAAATTTTTATAGAAATATATTTACAGTTTTCTATGGTTGTTCTTACATGTTTGTTTTCCTATTATTAATTCACGTTATTATTGATTCATCTTCAATTACTATGGTGTTCCTACATGTGTGTTTTTCATAGCCTTGGTCTGCCTTGTCTTTACCATGGTTTTTTTTGGATAAGTTTAGAAGGTGATCTTAGTGAACCTTTGCCACAACCAATCCAAACATGTGACATATGTTCACACAGATTTGTTATGGTAAAGCTTCACTGAGATCATCTTCTGAACAAGGGCAAGCGTCAATTCGATATTTGATTGTATTGGTCACTGAAGTTCAAGTGCTCGAAGATCTTCCCAATCGAGATAATGCATTTCCTATGGGGGACAATGAATCTTGTTATCAAAAACTCATATTATCCAGTTACATTGTGTTCTACACCATGGAAATGGAGACCATAGAAATGAAAGAGCCTCATAGAAAAAGTGGTTCATATATTTTCAAAAATGATGTATAAAAAAAATTGTATTACATAATACAAAATTCCATTGTTCATAATCTATGGATATTCAATTTTGATGGATATTCCAATGTCTATAAATTTTATATGCTTCATGCCTTACTCTTACCTGCATAGCAAGAAGAAGAGGAGCTTGAAGCTGCTAAAGCAACAACCAAAGTTCGTTCTTCACCATTGCAACCTCCAAGAAATTCACGTATAGTTATGAATGATCAGTTGCATCATCATGAAGAACCCTTCAAGATGACTGAATCGGAAGCATCGCAAACAAAACTGCTCATGAATATTTTGTCTAGTAAGATCAATATTTCATTAGGAGAGTTCCTGAAGTTGGTGCCAAAAGCAAAAGAAGTCTTAGCGCAAAAATTAGCTGAGCCGCTTGGGAAAGTGAACAAAAAAATATCACTCTACTGATACAGCATAGACAATGTCCTAAGGAAGCAGCCGTGATAGATGGTGGTTCAGGAGTTAACCTGATTTCTACAAAGCTATGTGCAAAATGGGGCCTTAAAAAGATCAAGCTTGCTACATTTGCTATTAAGCTAGCTGATCAAACTATAGTTCGTCCACGAGGAATGGTTGAAGATATACCTGTCAGAACTGCGGGAGTACAATTCGTCATTACTTTCGTAGTAATGGACTTACCAGAAGCACCAATTGTCTACCGAGTCCTATTGGGACGTCCATGGTTACAAGTTGCGCAAGTAATTCATAACTGGGATACTGGAAAACTCACTTTTGAAAATCGTGAACGTGCAGTGAAAGTTGATCCTGCAACTTGGACTATCAAACCAGTGGTTCAAAAAGAAGATGATGATTCATCAACAACGGATCATACTTGTGACCAACCAGAGAAAAATTTGAGAGTTCATTACGATTCTCAAACGGATACCGTCGATTGGAATGAAACTCTTGCAAGGATTGATTGTACAGTAGGATAGATGTGTCAACAAGATAATCAGTCAGATTTGAGTGAGATCTCATTATTGGATCGAATCTTGGATACACCAATCACTTTTCCATTGAATGTGCTGAATGTAGCTTGGATATCAACGGAACCTATACTAGATTTGATTGAAGATGACCTCAGACCTGTGAGCCATGCCTTGTCTTATGATGATAATGCAGAACTTATTGATGAGCAGATTCTAAATCATATGGATCCGACCAGATTTGGAGTGTGTAATGTTCCTGATGAATCAACAATTAAACCACTCATAGTCACATTGAAGGAAGACAAGATCACAGGGTCAATGATGAAGAAACATGCCAAGCAACATTATAATACGGTCCTGAAATGGAAAAATCCTCCTCAAAAGATTGATTCAGAGAATGTGCCACCCTTACTGGATAAAGGTAAAGGAAAAGTCGAGGATGATTCTACAAGTCAGAATTCTAGCTAGACATCATCGTCTCGGAAGTCATCACCTCCACGATCAATTCCTGCTAAGAAGGCTTAGCGAAGATCCAAGACAAGTCCTTTCGAAAAGGAACAAGCAGATTTAGTCCAGCATGATATGCCCAAACATTTTAGACGTTATACACTGGATGATGTAGTTATCATGTTGCCTAAAGCACATCATGAAGCCGAAGAACACGTGCCAGACTCAAAAGATGTTTACGATGGCCCAGCTAGGACACATCCAATGAATCTTGCCGAACCAAAAGAGCCAGAAAAGATTGTACAAGTTGGATCACAACTTAATCCCGAACAGTATCAAGCACTCCAGAAGTTACTTCATAAGTATCAAGATTGCTTTGCATGGACTTATCAAGATCTGAAGGGTATTCTGACGTTAGTTATTGAACATACCATACCTTTAGTACCTGATGCAGTTCCAAAAGTTACAAAGTTCTATCGCTGTAATCCTAATGTTGCAGATCTGATAAAGAAAGAACTTCAAAGATTGCTTGACGCCGATTTCATTTATGAGATCGAGCATACCGAATGGATCTCATCGACTGTCATTGTTCCTAAGAAGAATGGAAAATCGAGAATTTGTGTGAATCTCAAGGCTTTGAACAAAGTGAGACGAAAAGATCACTTTTCGTTACCTTTTATTGAAAGCATTTTGGATCGCCTTGCTGGAGCGTAAGCTTATAGTTTCCTAGATGGATTTAGTGGTTACAACCGGGTTAAGATTGCTCCTGCAGATCATCGCAAAACAGCTTTTTCAACATAATGGGACACCTATGCTTACAAAGTAATGCCTTTTGGACTCTATAATGCACCAAGTTCATTCCAAAGAGTAATGCAATTGGCTTTTAAAGATTATCTATAGAAATTCTTTGAAATATACTTGGATGACCTGGGAGTAGTACAGATACAGATCACCTGGATTGATTGGAGGAAGTATTTGAAAGATGTTGCAAATATCAAATTTCTCTAAATCCAAAAAAATACCAGATATGGGTTTCCCATGGAGTTGTGCTTGGGCATGTGATATCGAGACATGGAAAAAAAATCAAGGTTATTGTGGAACTGCGACCGCCAACAACGATTTGTGGAGTTTATGTGTTTATGGGTCATGCGAACTACTATCAAATTTTTATTATCTTCTTTGCGGATTTGGCACGACCTATATACAAACTGACTATTGTTCCTATTTGGACAGTAGAGGCGTTAGAAGCCATTGAAAACTTAAAAAGAGCATTAACTTTAGCACCAATACTGTGTTCTCCAGATTGGACGGTTGAATTTCATGTTCACACGGATGCCTCGAAATATGCCATTGGATTAGTTTTGACACAGCCAGGTGATTACTAAGAAGGACTATCCTATACAATTTGCAAGCAGACAACTTACAGATCTGGAGAAAACTTATTCAACAACAGAACGTGAACCGTTAGCCATGATTTTTTCTATTTGCAAATTTCATCATTATCTCATGGAAACGCACTTTGCATTTTATATGGATCACCAGCCGTTGCTTTATTTGGTAAACAAGAAGTGCAATACTGGACGTATTACAAGATGGTTACTGTCATTGATTGAATTTGACTTTCGATTTGTGGTTCGAAAGGGGAAGCAACATTATCTAGCCGATTATGTTTCGCGATGAATCCGCACCAGTTAATACTGAAGTGGATGATGAATTACCAGATGCTGCGTTGTTCTATGTAGAAGCAATACTTGAGTGGGCAGTGGATATTGTTGAGCACTTGATGCTAGGACAACCGAATGACTCTTTGACAAAAGTACAGAAAAGACAATTGATTCATAAGGCTCAACCTTATCAATTGATTGCAGGACAATTATATCGTCGTGGATCAGAAAATATTCTACATAGATGTGTTTCACCGCATAATTTCAGGTTTAATCATATTTTCACATGATGGCATGGGCGGAGGACACTTCTCTACAGATATTATTGTTCGCAAACTTTTGCAATCAGGATGTTGGTGGCCTACGCTTCATAAGGACACAGAGACTTATATTCAAACATGTGATGTTTGCCAGCGAGTACGACGGCCTACTAGACAGAACTATGAACCCTTGCATCCGGTTTTATCGCAAGCACCGTTTGAAAAATGGGGACTGGATTATGTTGGTCATATTCATCCTGCCGCGCAAGGATCTCAGGCCTGATACATTATCGTAGCAACTGATTATATGACCAAGTGGGTTGAAACCAAAGCTGTCAAAGTTGCTGATGCGAAATCTACGTCAGATTTGAATGTCTGATCGAGATTGTCAGTGACCGGGGTACACACTTTGTTAATCAAACAATAAAGTGTTTACTGAAAGATTTTTTTGTTATACACAGATTTAGTACTCCCTACTATCCAGGAGGGAATGGCCAAGCTAAATCTTCCAATAAGATTCTCTGCACTATTATGACAAAGACAATTGAAGCGAGTCGGTCTGATTGGAAACATAATCTGTATGCAACATTATGGGCATTCAAAACTACTTACAAAAATAGTACAAATCAAACACACTTTCAACTGGTTTATGGTCAAGATGTTGTCATGCCAATTGAATTTTTAATCTCATCTTTACACATAGCGACAACAGAACGGTTAAATGATGATAAGTCTTTACAACTCCGTCATGAAGCGTTGCACAAATTATGTGAAACACGATTGATGGCAGTTCATGCGTTAGCAACAGAGAAAGCCCACCGAAAGGCATGGCACGATCATCGATTGCACAAAAAGGATCTGAAAACAGGAGGTCTTGCATTGATGTACAAAACCAAGTTGATCAAGGGAAAATTGAAGTTTATCGGTGAAGGCAATCTTGAAAATTGAAGGAAATCCTGAACTATGACGCAGTAATTCTAGAGCACTTGGACGGAAAATGATTTGATACGCCGGTGAATGGCAGCCGATTGCACAAGTTTTGGCAGCCTGTTCCGCCAGTTCAGCAAGCATGATCTAATTGATTTTTAATTTTATGTGTTTTTCAATTTTTTATCTTCAATATTTAATTGTTCAGTTTTTGTTTGAAAAAGACAGTAAAACAAAAAACAAAACAAAAACAAGACAAAATGAGAAAAGACTGATGAGCAAAAGTCACAAAAGTCATCAGCATGGAAAAAGAAAGGACAATATTTTTGATGAAAAATGACTTATAAAATCACTGTTTTGGTCAAATATTGCCTATACAGTATCAGAAACCTTCATTGAGCTTTAAGACTATACATCCACTTCAGATATATCTAAATTGAGTTGGGTGAAGGTTTTTTTTTCAGAAAAAATCCATTTTTTGAGTCAGGAATGATCATCAATATGCCATTTTGGGAACCATCGTCGAGCACCTTACTCTCATTAGGAACCTTCGTTGACATGCTAGATGGTCTTAAAATGTCAAAATTAGATTGGCCATAGTTTTAGGTCTTGACAAACTGCATTTATGACAGTACTTGGACGAAGGACTCTCTTGGGCGAAGGTTCATCCTTCACCAATCCTGGAAAATGTTCGCCGTATAGGTTCAGAGTCTCAAAAACCTTCGCCAAGATTTTTATAGCCTATTTTCACAATACTGTACATGCTTGCAAATTTTTGTTCAGAACTGGTCAGCCAAACTAGTATTCAGTGTAATGGACCCTCCAAATTCACCTATAAGTTGGCTGAATTTGATTCATTATTCACTTGTGCTAGCGAAGCTCTTGCCAATTTTCTAGTGACCAAAGCCTTCCAAACTTTCTGAACTATTTTCTATTATACACTCGCGCGTCTTACTTTTTGTTTTCGATCATCATGTCTTTCACAGATACATTCCAGTCGCCTCGTTATATGATCCATCGTGATGTCCCATCTGCAACGAGTATCATGATACTTCCTAGCACAAGCATGGTCACTCAATGGATGACCCTTGTGGAGCCTCTGCTTACTGCAATGGGTATTCATGAGAGAGCCTTTTTAGGGAGAATCAACATGAATTTTATCACTCTTGCCTTCAATACGTGGAAGGAAGAGAAATCCAAGTTTTACATCACCTTCTAGGGAGCCACACACAAAGTGTGCGTGATTGAGGCCACCCTTGCTGCCATAGCGTCTAGTACCCAAGCCTCACCCAACCATAGGCAGGCCAAACAGGCTACTAAGCCTTACATAGACCTAACAAATGATTTGCATGGACCAATGTCGACTACCTCCTAGATGCCATCACTGAGTCTGCCATACACGTTGCTACTCAACTCCTCAATAACTTTCTGATGGTTAGCAACCTTAGGAAAGACCGCATCACCTCTCAAATCCTACATAGGATAGTCGAGTCCTATGTCAAGATATCCAAGGCCCTTCTCGAACCGTATAATTGGTTCAAAATTGTTTCTGGTGAACTCAAATGAGCCATTAAGAGCAATACCAAACAACAGTTTTTTGTTGGCTCTTTGTTATCTCTTCTAGCAGCCTCCCACCTTGAAAACAAAATCCATGGCTTTCACCTGGATTCTGTGCTTTCGGTTTATGAAGAAGCACCGGCCGAGTCATCCCACTAGGCCTCCAGTTCACATCATCGACGTCGTCCATGCAACGAGATCGTCATTCTTGACTCACCTTCCGTGTCATGACGTCGTCGTACTAGGCATACATTGTTAGCTACGCTTCCACCCCTTGTTGCTCTCGCATTGAACTTCCTATTCCCCCCGTCTCTAATGCTTCCCTCGCCTCTGCTTCTACTCAAGGATAGTTTGTGACCATTGGGACTACCATTCCCATCACAGCTATCCAAGCTGCCTCACCCCCACACACAGAAGCTGTTTCCCCAAACACATAGTATTTCATAGATATGTTTGATGATTCCGACCCCCTTGGGGCCTACAAAGTTTTTGAAATGCCCCAGAGCCCTGCGCCCTTTAAGCTCCAATCCTCTGGAAGAGGATTCGAACAATTCCATGGTACTACTGTCGGTGTTGAAGATTCATGCCAGTTATCCCAGCAACCTCAAGCTGAACCCGCATCAGCCACACTTTGGGTCGAGCAAGCTGTGAAATCACCGAAGTAGTTTGACGCCACAGTGCATGAGGTGTATGAAGAGAAGGACCTCTTTGAAGAAGAAGAATTTCTGGCACCTCTTCCATGCCAACCAAGGACAGTACCATCAGGTCCTTCTGCTGCTACCACCTCCACAGTAGTAGATTCTGGTGATGCTCTTGGTTTGGTCTCCAGCCTTGCGCAAGTGATCTAGTCTATGCTTGATAAAAAAAAAATGGAGTAGAGAATTTCAGATATGGGATTCGAAAACACTCTCATCCGCCAAAAATTGTTCAGCTTCACCGAGAATTGAAGATCGCCAAGCATGAAGAAAAATCAGATGCTGAGAAGAAGATGACACAGCAACAGGCTGATCGCCTCAAAGGATACATCAGGTTCCTGCAGAATGCCCTGACAACCGCACAAGATTATGTGAACAAGGTCGTGCAGGATGCAAAGCAACAAGTGCAACTGCTACAAGGTCAACTGCAGATGGCAGAGTATGATCGCACACATCTCCAAGGTGAATTGGCTATGACCACCCTTGAGCGTGATGCGTATCTCCATACACAAATACCGGGTCATCCGGTAACTTCGACAGAGATTGCATATTTGTTCAAAAAAGTTGAGACTTACAAAGTGGCGCTTCAGGGATTCCAAGGCCGCTTTGAAAGGTTCAAAGGAGCAGCTTCAACTAAGTTGGCAAAGGCTAAAGCAACCATCAGTGCCTATGAAAAAGCTGTCGCTCAGGTGTTGGAAGCTGGACCTCAAATCTCAATACTGGTCATGCCACAATTCTCCCCTTCGCACCAAACTGTAGTACCAATGGATACAGGGCTAGATTCGGGCATGGACCAGGGTGGAGCCGTGTCTTGCTGATCTTCTCACAAAGCCACTTTGCAAAAGTGCCTTCTCAAAGCACAGGTCTAATCTTGAGGACCAGGTCTAGAGTTTTCTATCGCAACATCCGCATGAGTCCTCGCATGGTGGTTGGGTCCTTAGATTTAAGACCTCTGAAATAGAGGCCAGCAAAGAATTGGACAAAAGACCCGCATTGGGAGAGCAGCTGGCTTGGAGAGTTACCATTTTTTAGAAAACTTCGAAATCTGTTAGGAGCTATGTGGCCAGCCCTCGCCAATTGTGGGTAGATCTATATTATGTACCAATGTCACGAAGAAATAAATGGAAGGATTTGGGATTGCCTATGGACAAAATTACAATCCATACGTCCAATTGGCCAATCATCCATCAGCCATACAGTTGGACGATATCATCGAAAGATTTAGCTCTGTTGGCATCAGTGGCAACCAGATGGAATGATTGTCTTCCTCCTTTGGTATTCGATCCAAATGAGCCAATGGCCTCAGAGAATATCAAGGATCAGCTGCCGGTTGCTCGACTATATTTTTGTGCAGCAATGATGGGAGGCTTCTAGGAATCTTGCTTCATGTCCTAGACAACTTCAAAGTGCATTGTCGGAGCTCATCCTTGTTTTTTGTCGCATATTTTGGATTTTAACACTACTCGACTCGATTTTATGGAGAAGGTGCAGTATCATTTAATAAAGATTCATCGCGAAGCCAATAAAAGTCCCCAATAACTGCATCTCACAGGTGTCGTGGGACCGCCACCAATTTTGGTGGGGGATACTGTTAGAGGGTTTGTGGATCCCGAGGCAACCCTAACCTTAGTTAACTAGTGAGAGGGATTTGACACCTTGCGTGTGTAAGTCCAACCCGATGATCACATAGTGATTTGATTAATTAGAAAGTCAATAAAAGGACTTTAGGCCTTTTTGCGGGACTTTTAATGTCGCAGGGCCTAAATGTCAAGTTAGTGAATTAAGTTGGGTTTCCCTTTAATTTGGATGGTTCTCATTCTTTTTAAATTTGAATAATTAGGAAGGAAGAAATGGACCAATAGGATTCAAAGGCCAGGGTCCTCCTCTTTACTGTAAAAAGGGACCAACTCGAGTTCCTACACATGTTCATTTCTTCAATTCAATAGAGCAGATTGGTTCTCTTGTGAAATGGATTGGTGAATGTCCTTGCTCTCTATCACTTTTCCTCCATCTCTCATGCTTTATTTGGATTTTGCTAATTGTTGGATCTGATTGTTATTGGGATTGCATGTTATTATATTTTTTATGAGGGAGAAAGGGAGAGAGAGAGAGAGAATAAGCTATCTTGTTGTGGATCTAGTGTTAGTGGATGTAGTGTTAATGCTTAGGGTTAATGGATGTTAGAGTTAAATGTGAATCTTCCATTCAAGCTTAAATCTGAACTATACTATCGCTCTCATGGGAACGAATCTATGCGTGACAACTAAATTCATCTCCTTGATGCTAGATTGATTAGATCTTGGGTTGAGGATAGGCAAGGAAAGAAACCCACTACAGTCACTATTTGGATGTGGTTGAAAAATATCTATCAAAGTTGTCCAACCATATTCTCAAATCCATGTGAGCAATTCTACCATCAAACTTGTAAAAGATATTTTGTCTCTGCACCATCATTGTTTCCACCATATGCTGGAAAGATTGCTCCATATAAGGATATTGGTAATGGTGACGTTCTATTTGACGTGAATTTAGCTGCTCATTGTCACTATCACTGCTATAAGCACCACCACTTGGATTATGTTGACTGATCTAGTAAACTTGTTGATCCTCATAATCATCAAAATATTTTTCATTATGTTCCAAATAGTCTCCATATGACACCTGTTTTCATTAATTGGATTCACCATCGCTATGCTCATAATACTGATCTTCAAAATCATAGTTGGATTAATCCTCGTATTCAGAGTCACTGTCATCTATGTACTCAAAATCGAAATGCACATCCATCTTGAGAACTGAAGGACTTCTAAATTACGGTATACTAAGCTGAAGTTTATGTGCAATGGACTTTGATAAGTAGCTAAATTGCTCTTTTATCCACCCACTTAAAACTCAGAGTTCTACGATGAGTGAAATTGAAAAGGTAGAAACTTGTAGGTCATATAAATTGAGCACTTTTTCTTTTTACAATATTCAGTTCCGTGTTCAGACGGAGTTCATATGAAGATTTGAAAAATATGTAATAAAATACAAAGATTTCAACTTAGAAAGAGGGGTATCTGACAAAAAAAAAATTAATAAAAAAGTAATAATTGTGAAAAAAAACCATCAAGTCACGTGTGTGATAATAACCTTCCCTAAGCTTTTCTTGAACTTTTGAGCTTCATTAGGAGCTTCAGGTTCAACAACTTCAATTCCTAACACAATGTTTATTACATCTTAAATAACCAATAATGATTCTATTCTTATCTTCCAAATAGCATAATTGGAAGATGTTAACCTCTCACCATGATTCAAGAGATATAATCCCATGGATGTCATGTTTTCTTTGAGAAATTTTCTAGTAATGACAAATAAATGGAATTGAACGTGTTGCTTCTCTCTCAACCTAGGATCTAACTTGGAATGTCGATCCAACATATTAAAATCTTGCAACAAAATATGTGAGATGTAGCTCACAACAGATAATCAATAAACTTGAATTTGAATCTAGCCTCTATCTACTAATGAAGCACTAACAAGTTTGATGTCAACTTTTTCAAGAGTTTCAAAGAACTGAAAACACTCTAGAATCTCACATGCAACTCAAACACAACTCACTTGTGTGACATGATGTGGCTATGACCTCACAAACTTGTTTAGAACAATTCTATTTATGATTTTTGACAACTTAGAAATGGATTTAGAATCAAACTAGCAAATTCTTGGATCAAATCAATAGTGGCTACACAGGATTAGGCGACGACCTCCCCACCCTACTGCTATACTGACAATATCTTTGGATGAAGCATAAGGGAGAACAAAAGGAAAGAGATGGGATGGATTTCACATGTGTGAACAGTCTGAAATCCGTACATCCTCTGTTCAGATCTAATCATTACATTAATGACCTCTACAATTCAAAAGATCCTCAATAACTGATAGAAAATTGTGAAATCTTGCGGTACAAAATCTCACCTTCTTGAGTTTTGGGTGTCCCTCCTAGCTTCTTCCGGCTCCTAGTTTCTTGCCCATTAGGGCCCTTTTTGGACTCAAAAAGGGCCTCTTTACTAATTATAATTAGTGTTAATGATGACATGTGTCCCAATAGAATATTGACAACTGAGAGGGAATGGTCCATATGACATGGCAAATTCAATGGTGCAGATTAAATCAAGTGTGGGCCCACAAAGTACACCTCTAACATTAACCCTACATTAACCCTAGATAAAGCAATAAATATGCCTACAAGTTAACATCAACTAGCATGTCTATCTACTAGCAGCCTTATCCTAAGTGAGCCTAGTCCTTATTTCAAATTTTGAATGTTCACAAGCTTGTATCTCTCATCTCTCTCTCATTTTGTAGCCTCTCTCTCTCTCTCTCTCTCTCTCTCTCTCTCTCTCTCTCTCTCTCTCTCTCTCTCTCTCTCTCTCTCTCTCTCTCTCTCTCTCATTCTGTATACTCCATAGATATTCTATTTTTTTTATTTTGGTTCACCTTATCTGAAGATCTACACACTATTTCGCATATCCTACATTATCATTACATCATCCATTATGGCCTCTACTCAATCAAGGAAGCCCAAGAATCAACTAGCTTCCATTGTTGCACACATCAAAGATTCCAATGAGCATTGGGTGCCCCATACATTTTCAACTTTTGACTGGGTTTACATGCAACAATCGGGCAAAGGAACTCACAAGGTTGCAAAGAGGAAGCGAAACAACCAAGACTACCATTGGAAAGGAAGGATCCACGAATTCAAGATCGACCAAAACGGCAAATACCTTGCAAATGTGCAACACGTATACATGTGTCGAGATATTTTATTGGATGTGGCTGTTGCTGATAGAACCATACAGTCACATTGTAGGTCTCACCTCTTTTATTCTTGTGTTAACTATTATGTTTGAATTATTACTATGTCATTGTAATGGATAATAATGTTGCATTAATGCCTGGTGCAGATGTCTTTCCTTCAAATAGCTTCGACTGGCAAAACGTGAAGTCCCTCGCTGGAAAATTCTCCGCCATACATGCCAAATATGGAGAACTAATATATGGTGGGTTGGCATCCTCTGCCCTGATCAAAATGGGCATTTTCTTTTACGATCACATGTACGAAGTTCCAAAAAAAACTTTGGCCAAGGCAAATTAGCACCAACTTCTGAGCCTGCGATCAATTCTCACGAGTGGCCATATGTTGACCAACTGACTATTGAATTAACGAAGAGGCAACTTTTCAAAGAGATTATTGGTAATATGAAGCCAACATTCGGATCCAAACGAGTCTACACTAGCATCTCTGTGCCGATCACCGTATTTGTTGCCATATTTAAGGCGGTCCCCTTTAGGAAAACAAACACGATGTGGGCATGGAAAGCAACAGAATCATCACTGTTGGACAACATATTTGTCGCATGGAATTCAAAGGAAATGGAGCATAAAGGAGATTTAATAAGGTGTAAGCTCTCTTGTGAAACAATGACCATAAGGTATCATATTTCACGTCAAACATGCTCCTTAAGTTTCATTTATAGGCGATATAAGTTTGGTCATGGCCGATGGGACCCTCTGGACGCGGAGACGAATCAGCAAGAAGTGGAGATATCCATACATTTGCCCCATGATGAAATACGAGAAATTCATATAAATAAGGAGCGCAGCCTAGAAGATCTTCGGCATATGCTTGGATTGACTTTTGTTGATGTGCCAGTAGATTTTGTCTTCATTCGTAATGGACAAAATGTGAGTCCCTAATTTCCATCAGATTCTTGAATTTTATATAGTAATGTTGAATAAATATAGGATTATTAACTTTGTGTCTGGTTTTGCAGATACGGAGACGAGCCGAGAAAGATCATGAATGTGTTTCATTTTTACAAACAGGGACATTAGGAGTCCAATGGGAATAAAGGATTTAATCTAATGGAAAATAGAAAACACAATTAGTTGGTTGTGTTTTGACTCTATTCTAATACATTTGGTTACGTTTTGGCATTACTTTTGCGTTGTTACATTTTATATGCCCGTTACTACATTTGTGGATGTCCAAGGATTTTTACTCATGAGCCTAGACAAGAACATACTATATTTGAAAAAGAGGCCAAAACTTTTATAGGGGCACTTACTAGAAATACAACCCTTCACTATATAAGGGTTGTTGGGTCCTCATTTCTCCACTTCATCCCTTGAGTGTCAGAGTGTCAGTTTTTTTAAATTCTTTGTTTTTCATCTCTCGTGTTCTCTGATACGTTTTCAAAGGCTAACCAATGTCGGAGGAAATGGCACAGACGAAACAAACGGGTAAAGATCCCAGAGTGACTGCATTGCTCCATAGGGATGCACTAGCCACCCTCGATGAGAGAGAGAGACGGGAGAGCAGAAGCAGGAGTAGGAGTCGCAGCCCTATAGCGTCTCAGGAAGATCCGGCCACTCAGCGTGAAGTTGAGGAGGACATAGCCCATACAGCAACTGCACAGGAGGACCAGACTGAGCAGCAGCAGCAAGAAGACCAGCAGCAGCAGGAGGACAACCAGCAGCAGCAGCAGCAGCCAGCACGAGAAAAAAGCCCTTCCCCAACGGCAACTGAGCGGGAGGAAACAATGAAGTTCCTAGATGAGGAGCTTGCGGCATCGGGTGAGTTGCCGGTTCTGAATGATTCTTTCTTCGACCCATTCCCACCAGCAATGGGCATGGACACATCAAATTTAGGCATATCTGGGGACACCACACCCACCGTGTCACCTCCAAGTCAAGGCCCGGTGATGGGTCCGATGATGTCATTGCTGGTGGGTGGTTCTGATGAGGGCACCCCGATGTCGACCACAACAAGGATGAAGCAGAAGGCGACCCATAGATGGTCAGAGAGAGGAGCCCAGGAGCGAAAAAGAAAGAATCCTCGCAAGGCTGGGTCTACATCAAAGCGACGGAACCCTGCAGCTCGGGAGCCATCACCACTGCCCACACCGCCAACATCGCCTCCACTGCCTCCACCTCCTCCACCTCCACCGCCTCCGCCCCCACCGCCTCCATCGCCTCCACCGCCACCGCCACCTCCACCACCACCACCTCCACCACCACCACCACCTCCACCACCTCCACCGCCTCCAAGTTCTGCCGCAGCTGGCCCAAGTAGGACCGTAGAGCGTCGCAGGGATAGGCCGGTCCCTCGTGCAGCACCATGGGCTAGAAAGGAGCTCCGCAGGATGCAGCCACCACCTCCTCGACCGCTTAGGAAGCGCAGGATAGCAAAGTGGATCTAGGATATACGGAGCTATCAGAACTCCGTAAAATTTTTGATCCCTAGGGCCCCTTTTGTGAGGCTTGTAAAAGAAATAGTCGATGAATTTTCCTTGGGGAACAGAGTTATGGCAGATGCGGTGTCCGCAATACAAGAGTCTGCGGAAATGTACCTAACGCAGCTCTTTGAGGAATCATTTTTGTGTGCAATGCACGGGAAGAGAGTCACAATACTCCCGAAGGATCTCCACCTAGCTAGAAGGCTAAGGAGAGAGCGGAATTAAAAATATCATGTACATGATTTTATTTACAATATACTGAAGATTTGGTGTCAAGTATCTTGCAGAATTTCAGGCTGTGTGAATGCAAATTGTTGTGGTTGAGTTTGATATCTGATTTCAGTAATGTTTATGTGAATGCAGTCATTTGAAAATTTTAGTATCATCTATGTGAATGCAGTGATTTCAAATTTTTCAACTCTATGGGAATGGTAGTTTCCATGTCGTGGCATGGAAATCACGCCAGGGCGCGACCAGGGCCCGTTTGACCAGGTCAAACGAGCTCTGGTCGCGCCTTGACATGAAAATCACTGCCAAGGCGCGACCAGGGGACGTTTGACCTGGTCAAACGGGCCCTGGTCGCGCCCTGGCGTGAAAATCACGTCACATAAAAAAAGGAGGAGAAATCTTTATCAGAAAAAAAAAATTAAATTCTAAATTCAATAAATTAGCACATCATATAATGACAACAGAGAATTAGGAGAGTCCACAAGAAAAAAAGGACAAAATCTTTATTCACATTTGATCTATTTCCTTCAGAGAGGACTTCAGCTTCTCTGATCGCTTCTCTGATGACAGTACTGGTTTTAACATTTCTAATGCTAATTTAGGAGCATCTCCCTCATCCTCATAAGGGCCAATTAAACCTGAGAGAATGAGCCGGGTCTCGAATCCAGGGCAAAAATCATTCAAAACGGCTTTTCAGAGGACACAGTAAGCCTTTGGCACTGACGTTGACATGTCCAGCTCACCAATGTGCTTGGAGAGTGCTTTGCATTTAAGAAGCTCTGTCTGTACTTGTTGCTGAAGCAGAAAGTAAAGTTGTTGGGCAAGTTCCCAATGTAGTGGGCCATAGACCTGTCCAAAGTTCCTGCTTCAACTTTCTCCCGAGAGCCACCCCTTCGCATTGCAAATGCATCAAGCTCCATTGCATCCTGCATTTGGTTCAAATTATTGCAAAATGAGTATAATGAAGACAAACAAACATAACAAACACATGCAAGTTGAATTGTTGGATCAGACCTGCCTCGGTGCCTTCATCAATGTCTTCGGTTTGCGCAAGGTTAATTCCTTTGCCTTTGTACTTCACGTCAGCAGTTTTCCCTTCGAGTACCTCGAATGGCCTCGTTTAAACTGGTGGTGGTTGAAGCGTTTTCAATTGGCAGCTGCCAGTGCTTGCTCGGTGGTGTCCGTGTCATGCCCGATCAGCTTCTCATACGTGTCGTCGGACTGGGTGTGGTCGAAAGTGAAACTGCCATTCTGCAAATTTACCAATGCTGCCAGCATCTCATCTTCTCGCAAGCCGAGAATATGTTTCTGGCTCCGCTGATGTGGATGCACCTGTTGCCTCTTGCGCAGCCAAGATTGCTTCGTGCTCCGTAGATAAATCTTCCTCTTCACCCGGGTTATTCATCTCGTTCACTTGCTCACTAGGATTGTGTCTGTTGCTGGCCACAATCGCTGGAAACTCATTAAGCAAAAAAATAACAGTAATCTCACCGGATAGAAACTTCTTTCCTACACTTTCAAGATCAAAAGTTTTCAGCTGATCCTTTGTCAGCTCCAAGTAATGATCGTTACCCAAGTGACTAATAAATCTGTTGAGACGAGCGATAAAGGGTCTATCTCCTTTCCATATATAAATAAGCAAGTTATATGGAATCCACATGATAGTTGAGCCAGGAATTTGTATGGCATAAGGCTTCAAAGTTTCATCTATATACTCACTCACGTACGTGAATGCATCCGCATTAGCCCGTAGAGTGGCAAGCATGTCTATTCTACCGGTAAACATACAATAAATATGATCTAACTGATCTAAAAACTTTGTGGGAGCTAGCAGATTGGCCAAATCTATTTTAGGGGACGACATTGTTATGCAACTAAGAACAATAATTGACCAGCAAACTAGTAGTCTAATTGAACAAGACAAGCTAAATTACGAGGAAACAAATTTCAACAAGGCAAGAAGTGACAACAAAATGAAAACCCCCACTCTTATATAGAGGGACGTGTATCCAAAAATAGATATTATTATAAAACCAAATAAAATAATTTCTATTTATAACAACAATCCAATTTAGCAGTAATATTTATCACAAAGGAATATTCGAATTACAATTCAGCATAAATTGTTTCTATTCCATCTCATCAGTTTCCGTAGTTTCTCTAGCGTTGTTTTCCAAAACATTGGATGTTGGTGTCCTCGGCATCCATCTCTTTCCAACTCGGACTCTAGACATCCTCCATTCTTGATGCCTTGTTCTAGCATTAGAGGATTGCCATGCTGTCTTTCTGACTAAATTTGAATTGGAGATCATTGAACACAACTCTTCAGTTCTTGTGTTTTGAAAGTGTCCTTGGCCCAAAACTCCTCTGTAAAACCATTGGAATATCTCAACCAATGCATTGCTAAGACCCTTTCCTCCGCCATGCCGTGAATTTTTGAAATACGCAGCCTTTGCCCTGTAATGACTCTTTTCCATGCCTTGCGTATTCCAAATAGCTAATGATCCATAGGTTTTCATAAACCAAGGTCCATGAGCATAGAAGATGTGTTGTTCATAGAAAATTTGTATTAGTTTAAATCTTTACAAATACATAAATATGAAAGTAAAAAATATGAGACACACATACCATATAGTGAGTTATGTGTGTTTCTCCCCATGCATCGATCATCAATTCAGTAAATGTTTTGACTTCTCTTGCGTATCTATCCAAATCTTCATCTCTCACAATCTTTTTGTTGATAGTTTGTGACAAGGCATCAAATGCTTGCCAAACCTTAGCACGTGTACTTGCCATGTGAGGATCTGAGCCAATATTTGTTGTGCATTGACATATTTTTCTCCAGTACTCCCATTCAACACTGCTTTCACGTGCAGTATGATTTGACAATAGGTGTCTCGCTTTCGCACCACCCATTGAAACTTTTGCTAGAACATCTTGCGTTTTTCCACTCATCTCAACGTCTTTGGTAAGACTCACGTGGCCCACGTGCAATCCCATATCGGATAAAATTATCTCTAGATTTCTAATGCTAACATTTGCTCTTGATTTGGACTGCATGTTCCATGTGTAACAACAATGCAAAAATAATAATTTGTCCAGTATTCGTAATTCACCATGCATTGTGCAAAAATGGACTCTTTCGAGAGGAATGTTCAACGCAGGACTCCAAGCTTTGTCTAGATTGTGCGTATTTGGTGGAAGACGTTGGTTGCAATTCAAAATACTTTTGTTCCGCCCAGATTCAAACATACAATATATACAAAAATTCTTTGCATTTGCACCGAGACCACAACCGTACATGCATTTCAAAGTCTTCAAATCAGCAGCTAGGTGCCATTCTACAGCAAAGCTTTCTCCTTCAACATTGAGCAATTTGCCTTCATTTTGTGCATGTATTATCTTAGATATACTTGCATTTTTCAAATAGTCACTCCAGTACGTCGTGAGACTCCTTAGGAACTTCAAATGCAGCTATCCACCATATGTGATTTTCGGATTGCACGCTAAATTCTTTACAATAACTTCCGCCAAACTGTTGCAATTCACAATTTATCAAGGTGATTGTGACACGTTCAAGTTTACGCCCTTTTACGATTTCTGCTTCGTCCAACTTAATAACAAATATAACTTTACCTCCGCAATCTGTAAAACAGAAATTTCATTACTAAAACATATTAGTTGAAGAAAAGCATACAATTGAAAACTGAAATTCACAATAAATGTTCTTACCATTTGTTCTAACTTTGTGATGTTGGATCATCATCGCTTGGACCTTTCCCAAATCTAAGAATATATTATTGCCTTGATGATAACGAAAACATGTCGAAGGTCCTTTCTTCTTATTGGTTACTGTAAAAGAATCCTCAATGTGTTGAAACTCTCCTAATTCAGAGAGCAATATCGAATTGCATTCTCGTTTGGCGGATTCGACAAGTTTATAAGTAGGTATTATTTGATGGCGTTTTAACCCATTTTTTTCAGAGCGTTTCATATACTTCTTCAAAGCTCTATACCCCTTGCGACTCACACCTCCTTGGTCACATGCGTACACCATCTCTTTAACATTTGGATTTGGCTTGAACTTGTCGAGTAGCTTTTTTGCAATTCTCAAGCGAATTGAATCACTTGTTTCATCTTCCACAATCATAATCAAATCTTTATCCTTCAAAAAATGTTTCATATATTTTTCGGCAATAAAATCTTTTCCAACCGTCTTTTTCAAGAACTCTTTTGTGTCCCTCATACGTCTTTTACTGGCACCACCACCTGGTGCCAAAGCTTCTAGTTTGTGTCTCTTAGTGTTTTCATTTTCTGCTTGCTGATCCATCGAGACTCTACGCTTTCGTTGTAAGCCATATATTGTCCTCTGAAATATACTGATTGAATATTGCAATTCTTCAATTTTTGCGACAGAACTGGCAAGCTCTATTTTCAAACCATTTATCTCCTGCTCCAATTTCATATTTATTCCATGCAATGACTTTAAATTGTCATTCATACTCAATATATGAATGTTTGCCGTATTTGCCAATGTCTCAGCTTGAATTCTTCGAGAATCCATTGCTTGACAATAGCCAAGCAGTCCATTCCGACCATCCCCAACGAACCTTAACAAACTATGTACATCAGAAAATTTAGGAGGAGCATCTACCAGTGGATTATGAGGGTATAAATCACCTCTTACCCATAGGTCAATATGTTTTTTTCCTTCTAATCTCCAACAATGCATGTCATACGGATTTAAGTTAACACCCCATGCAGCTTTGGTGGTCGCATAATCCTTCTCTAACTTCACATGTAAGTGATACTTGGTTGTCATCTTGAAGATGTCGAATTTCCCAAAAGAATCTATGTAGAACAGTAGAAACACACCTTAATCAACCTTGTGTCAAAGTTCAATGTGAACTAACCATGATATAAGCTTTATTAGGCATATACTAGTTTTCATCCCTAGGGTCCTATTGTAGTTAGGACAATGAAAGGTTGTCCTATACTAACCCTACTCTAGTTGTAATTTGTAACTTACCTATTAGTTGCCTATTATAGTCTATGCAAATAACCTACAATAGTCTATGAAAATGAGACCTACATTTAGGCCTTAACTCTTGCTCACTTTGTATGGTAACCCAAGGTAAAGGTGCCACGTAGGATTGATTAGCACTAAATTAATTATGATTAGAAAACTTGTTTAGGCAAGGAAGAGGCCCTTTTTGAGTCCAAAAAGGGCCCTAATGTTTGCAATCTTTGAAAAATAAGCTTCGTAGAGTACATGTCTGTACTTTGTGTGCATGCCTGTAACATGTATTGTTTGCTACTTGTGAAAATGGAGTTGTACTTGGCGGTTTTGGGCTATAGGACGCGAGCCTACTAAAGGGCAACGGGCTGGCCAGTGAAGGAGATGCATGGCCTTGGGATGGATGGCATCATGGTTGGAACATATCACCATCGCGAGGAGGGGGGATGGATGGATATATAATGGTTGCATGAGGAGGCGCGAGGCATTGAACTCAGCTACAGCAACGGAATCCAGGGGCACAGGGTCGGGCCAACATGCAACATGCAACACCATGACACGTGCTAGCATACGTCAGGGTGATGAAAATAAGCGGAGTGTGGAGCCATTCCAAGATGTCTCCCCCTAGGTAGCATTAAAAGGTGTCAACGTGGAGTAATTCAAGATACGAGGGAAAATGGATGAGACATTTTGAAATATGGGGATAAGTGGTACCCTTTCTCTCCCCCCTTAATAAAAACTAAAAAATAAAAATAAAAATGCTTTGTTTGATCTAGATTTAGAGATTAAATGTCATGGACTCCAAACTAAAGAAGAAATTTCACATGGAATTGCATATTTTAAAATGGGCCAGACCCTATTCCATGTCCTATTCCACGTGAAAGGACAAGAATAAGGTCTCTTATGAAATTCTTTCCCCATGCATTCAAATCTATTTTTATTGCAAGGTAAGTACTAAGGCGGTAGTAAGGCCTCTTGACTCTTGAGTCTTCGTCAAAGCGCTTTCCTTCCAACATACGGCCTCTTGGTGATCTGTTTCTATCATTTTGTGTTTGTTTCAGATACTTTCTCTTTCGATACGGAAAAGAAATGCTGCTAAGCGCTGACTAAACAGCGTGTTCAATGATGATATAGACTTTGGACTTCGTAGTGTTAGACTGTTAGTGCGCTTTCCTTCTGTTTTGAGAGTAATCAAAACAGATCGCTGCTGCTAATCATGTGTAGAACTAGAATGGTCTCGTACCACTGAAAATTAACTGCCTCTATTGATCTCTGAAAATTCTTACGTGATTTCACTTAAAGAGAGTAATGATTTTCGTAACCCAGTTTGAAGATTTCGAATTCTCTGATATCTATGATACACATATGAAGCCAAGCCAAAACTGCGTAGGTAAATCACTTCTGCAGTCATTATTATTTGCAAGAGCAAAGTTGAGGAGGGAAAAACTCCTCTTTTCAATTGATAAATGATACATTATGCATACAAGTGATTAAGTGGTAGAATTCGGATTCCAAATCACCCATCTTCGGAAGAAGAGAGAGAGAGCCATTCAATAAGCTTTTCCCACTCTATGAGGATTTTGCAGACATCTCCTTGCCCTCCGACTCGGCAATGGGCATGGCATAGAAAATATTTGCCAGCTCAAATTACCAATATCTAATGTCTACCAACGGCAGCGGCAGCTCCTGCTACCCATAGTACATCCATAGTAGCTTAAAATTTCATAGGCTAAGTTATCGTGGATGCTCAACCCCCATCTGGTTGTGCATTTTAAGGAGCTTCGTTCACATCCTTTTCAGCTTGTTGATCAGTAGGAAATGATTTGGCCTGTAGTTCTGAGTCAGCAGGTCCTTTTTCTATTTCCATGGCTGCATCGTAAGTCGCATGGAGCCCAAAGCAGATGTAATAAAGGAGAATTATCACAGTCATCACTCCGAATCGGATGTAAGAATCTCTATCGACAGATCCAAGAAGAAATATATTGATTCCAATGGAAAGAGAAGGTATCCATGGCACTAACGGAACTCCCCACACCTTGGGCTGCCTTACTCTGGGGATAAAGAACCAGATGCTGAAAGTGGCTGCAAACCAGATAGTGAAGAGTATAATGTGCGGAATCCATCCAGAGCTAAGTGCCCAGTATGCTGAAATTCCTATGGATGCAGCAATGATGATCAGGAGGAGGCTGATCAACAAGCGTAGCGTTGCAGGCGGTGTCTGCTCGGGGATGTAATAGCGCCGGATGATCAGAGCTACAGCTACGAGCATGAAAATGGTGAGGGTGCTAATAGACAGAAGGCTTGTCAAAGTTCCGAGACTTGTAAAGAAGCCGATGATGGACGCAAGTAGGAGCATGACGACGGTTGCTCGAATGGGAGTGTGGGTTGATGCATTGACGTGAGCAAACCAGGGGGAAATCATGTGCGTCCTAGCCATGTGTGTGATGTACCGCGCTTGGCTCACATTCCCGACTAGCAACACAGTCGTCATCCCCTTAAGAGCTCCGAGGGCAACCAGATACTGCGCCCATCGCCATCCCACAGCTCTGAAGGCGAAGGAGAAGGGAGCATCTTTGTTCAGATCGCTGTACTTTTGCATAAGGCACAGCGCCAAGGCCATAAGGCAATAGATTACTGTCACTATGGACATCGATCCCAACAGACCGATGGGGATGTCTCTGGCTGGATTCTTCGTCTCTTCAGCCATGGTGGCAACAGCGTCAAAGCCAAGGTAAGCGAAATAGACGATTGCAGCTGCTGAAAATATGCCTTTCACTCCGAAAGGAAGGAATGGTCGAAAATTTGCAATATCTGCGTGAGTTAACCCCCCACAGATGACAAATCCGATCACGACCATATTGACCAGAGATGCTATCCAGTTGAGGGTAGAGGTAACGCGCGTGCTGAAGATGACCGCCAGACCTGAGATCCAAATTACGATGGCAGCAATGGGGTCCAGCAGGTTGAAATTATTGGCCAAATTGGTGTGAATTCTGAGTTGATCCGGCTCCTTGTTTATCAGAGTTGCGAAGTAGGATGTCCAAGCTCGAGCTATGGCTCCTTGCCCTATCAGATACTCCAGCAGAATGTTGCCTGCTGCTATGAATGCTACAAACTCCCCCATCTCCACCCGAAGAAAAGCATAAGATCCACCAGCAACAGGCACTTCGATGGAAAATTCAGTATAGCAGAAGACAGAGAGCATAGATGAAATGCCTGCTACAACATTCGAGATGATAATGCCCGGACCAACCACATCTCGTGCCTGCTCGCCCGTGACAACGAAGATCCCAGCTCCCACTACGGCGCCAATGGAAAGCCATAGCAGATCCCACCAGTTGAGGCTCTTGGTCAGCTTGTTCTTACTTCGAAGAGTTATGTCTTCCACTTCCGCCTGCACACTCGTCCTGGCGAACACTCTCTCACGAAACCGCAATCCTGTGTTCCTGAGCGCGCTGCGATACGCAGGCCAGCTCTGGAAGGACGGCTCTGGCAGCATGGCGTCCTTGAAAGCTTTGAGCTTAGAAGCCGCCATAGCCATTCTAGCAAGATCTCCTCTCCCAAAACAAAAACAGGTGAAAGTGAAGAAATATGCTACCTCGGCCTTTTGTTGGAGCAAATGACAAAAAAATAAACAAGGTGATTGGATGCGATTATCCGCTTAGGGAGTGCACCGCATGCACTCCCTGACGGAGTGCAGTGGTGCACAGTCCCTCCCCGGCCCTGCCCATCTCCTTCCCGGCTCACCAGCGTGTTCTCCCGGCCAACCACCTCCCTCATCTCGTCCCGTTTGCAGCAGGGCGTCCCTTTTGCAGCCTGCTGGTGAAGTGAACTCACAAGCTCCCTGTCTGCGTGCCGTTTGCAGCCCCAGCCAGCGGCCTCCTTGCTCCATCACGGGCCAGACCTCAGCGCGCCACATCATTTCTTTTCTATATTAACTAAAAAATAATAATAGAGTACAAATAGTACAGCAAACAAAAAAAATAACAAGTACAGAAACAGAAGAGAATAGAAGAGAACTGAGAAATGAGTACTGAGAAATGAGAACTGAGAAATGAGCCAGCGGATTCTCCCTTTATGCAGCACATTGTAACCTGCATCACATTGTCATCCCTGTTTAACCTTTCTGAATAAGGTTAAATTGCCTGATCTGCAGTAAGTAGCAAGCAAACCTTTCTGAATTGCCTGATCTGCAAGTAACAAGTAGCAAGCAATTCAGAAAGCTGATCAGGCAATTCAGAAAGCTTGTGTAAGTTTCAATCGAAGGCACAGATCTGCAGGAATTGATAGATTAAAGCATTGGCAGTGTTTTTGAGATAACTGTGAAAATGAAACAGGGATAAGGAGTGATAAGCAGGTTATAATGTGATGCATAAAGGGAGGATTCATGCACAAGTTTGGCTGTGGAAGAATTGCCATATCATACCCCATTGAACTCTTCACTTTTCGCACAATTGTACTCTTGAAATAATGCTGGAAGTTGTTTGTTAAGTTCCTTTCTTGAGGAGTTTAGCAAAAAAATGTTGCATAATCACTCATATTACCAATTTTGAATCCGTGTTTCTTTGTAGTTCAATGTAATCTAACAGCTTGTTTATGATCTTTACAAGCTATTAAAGTACTGGAATATTGGTATCATTGTGTGCAATACTACTGATGTCAATCATGTTCTTTTGCAATATTTGGGTTACCACTAGTGAATACAACTAGGAAGTTCAATTTTCTTTTTTCAAGGACAAGATTGACCTTGCAAGAATTGGCAAAAGAAGGAATGGATATTGTTTTGTCACATACAATGGGTTTCCATCATGTTTCATGACTTTCCACTAATGCCAACTTTGAAATGAAGCTTTGAGCTGAAGCCAACTAATTTCTTTGAGAGGAATCCCATTTTTAAAACAGTGCCAAATTTTCCCTTTGAGCTTCCAAAGTATTCAATTGACCTTGTTGATAGCTAGAGTTGATGTAGTTTGAATCAACTTGCTAGATATTTGAGATGCATCACATTCTCATGTTCCACAAATGCAGTGATGAATTGTCATGATAGTTGCCATTTTGCAAAATGGATGTGTTTATAAGTCTTTGATTTTAATCAATAAAGTGAATTTAAATTTGACTAAAAATTGTGTTTAAAAGACAAAAACATTTATAGAATCCATTTACAATACTTGTTTGGGCCTTTGGCCAATGAGCTATATTGATTCAATAACAATAACATCATATTTGGTAAGTGCATTTCTACGTTCCTCACATTGTCTAATACGTTTCTTTCTTAACTCAAACTTCATGTATTTTTCGATCTTTTTGCTAACTTTGTCCATAAAATGAAAAAAAACACAAGTGCTCTTTTGCATATACATGAGAGTAAGGAAAGAGTAAGAGCATATACATGGTGTAAGAGCATCAAATAGCGAGAATTTTCACTCTATTTTCTACTTCCACTCAAATGACACTTATTGGCACCAAAAAGTTTGTGTAATACCCTTGCAGTTTTCCAAAACATCGTTAAGTACACTTTGAGAGTTTACATTATAGAATAGTATTAAAGACGAAACTAAAAGTATCACTAGTTATAAATTTTTACTCGTCACATACCTTCCTATTGCTCTAAAGCATTTGTGTCCAATCAAGATTTCAAACAAATAGCTATAGAGGAATTGTGAAAAGAGAAAAATATATTCATTCAAAAAATTATACACACTAACCATTGCTTGCTTGAGAATGGTCATTAATTATACTTTGGAAGCTCACGATAAATAATCATTTCAAAGATAAAACTAATTTATTAATAAGTACAACTTGCTACTCTTAGTCTAAAGACTTTTATCGTTAACTAATCTACTTTTGACAGAGAAAAATAGTCATCCAATAGAATTTGTTCTTGTTGAAGCCAACTACGTCATGTAGTAGTTTGCCATGAAGAAGAAAAACATAAAGAAATTATAGGTTTTTGGTTTTTAGTAATTAAATTTTTTAAATTTAAGATTTTAAAATTAATTAGTTTGGCTCTAGGCTTTAATACATTTTCTAAGTGGCTCATAATAAACTTTTAACAAAGTGCATGTCATTTTACCTCTTGTTAAATACAAAGATCATACAAGTATTTCTTAATCATTATTAACTTTTAATATAAATCAAAATGTAAAAATTTAACATTTTAACATTAATTATTGCGCCACCCAAAATTTGAATCAGTTGAAAGCCTAATGAAAAAGGATAAATGACTTACAAGGCTTTGTATAAAAATTTAAGCCTTCTTGAAAGAAATTTTTTGGGCGTATCCTCATAGAATGAGTAGGCTTTTGGCCCAAGACTTGCTAAATAGCCTACAGGTTTTATTTTGATAGGTTTTGTGTTAGGTTGAAAAAAAAGTTTTCTGCAAGCACTGATAAATATGATAATATTTGCTACACCTTTGGCATTATTTCAAAATCAAGCTACATAATTTGGCATGATAAATATTAACCATGTAATAAATAAAAAATTGCAAATTTCAAGACCACGGTCAGCCTCTTGTGGTGGATTGGGCCCACCCAACACAGCCCTGTCCATACAATGTCTTTATGGTGGAACGTATTCTTCATAGAGTCGTGAGTAGATTGTAAGCGTGCAAAAGATTGGTCCCCACCCTCAGTTAATGAGTCAACCTGGCCCTTTCCATATTCCAAGGTATGCAGGGAAGATGAGTATCTTTATTATCGTGACTTGACTAAGTGTACAGGCAGGCCAAACCCTCAGCCAATGGCATAGCAAATAAAAAAAGTGACCTGATCATATTTCCACTTTGATAGTGTCTTATACACCGTTGGATGAGGGTGGGGCCTAATATGTGACTGAAAAATACACTCTTACAATTACAGAGAGGGCATCCTCCATGATTTTGCCAGTATGTTTAGGATAGAAGAAGATGCTAGGATATGTTGATTTGTCGACGGGACCCTACATAACTAAATCAAGTTAGGAACTAAAGATACTTAAACCATAGTATGTAAAGCTATCAATTGCATCTGGACATCATGTAATTTGCACATGCTCTTGAGCACTCACAAAACTTGTGCAAGGATAGGCAATTAGAAAAGGCTAGAGGCTTGTATAGTCAAGGGTTTGCAAAAAAATAAAGTAAAAGAAATTTACCTTACTCCTTAAGTTAGTGGAAGTAGCCAATAAGTCAATGCCCCGTGGTCACTATTAAAGTCGTCCTCTTGGTATTTCGTGTGCGTCAAGCTCATTTGTGAAATGCAAGCTTAAGGGTATTTTCAGAACATGTTTGAGAGCAAAGTCAGAGACAAAGATAAAGTTATCAAATGTGTATGTAGTAAGATGAAATAAAAGTCCAACTTTTCAGCATTTGTTTCCGGGTGGCTCTGCATTTTAGCACCAGTGTCCAATAAAGAAAGACTAAACACTACTGTAGAAAAACTAAGAAACAGCTCATGATCCATCACTCTAAAAAACATTTCATAATCATGACAACTTACTGCGTTGCTCACCTCATGTCAACTGTTCAATATAACAAATTTTACAGAACCACACATTCACACCTCTTTGACAGAGCCGCTTTGGTTTGTAACATATTGTACAATTATTCTCTCCTTGAATATGATGTTAAATGGCATCATCTGACAAATTAGGTGGAGTTTGGCTTACGGGGTGATATGTTTATCTAAAAAGGATTTTGTGGGTATGTTTGAAAGATTTGTGATTTTTAGCAGAAGAATAGTATAAATCATCTGTAGAAACATTGCTCCAACTTTTTGCATCTTTTGGAAAAGCTCATGCCATAATTCTTGAGCATGGTAAACCAAACACTTATAATGTCACTGACTGTAGCCAGAATGCCTTATGACTGGTGTGTTATTTGATGCTTGAAAACTCATCCTAACTTAAGCGTTTTCTTTTCCTTGGGATTGAAGAAGAAGCCTGCAATGAGAGTGATCTTATACAAAGCCGAGGCTTAGTGCTCATGAGTTCTCCTGGTAAGACTGATACAACACACAGGGTATCTGATTGTAAGCCAGCTACTGGCAGCAACTCCACGATAACAACCATCTGAAAAAGAGCAATCGCAATCTTAAAAGGTATCATCTGAGCATTATGAGAAGTACTTTCTGCAATAAATGCACATGTTCTTCTGAAAGATGTGCACTGAAAAGCAAGCTCATCATGTCTTGCAAAACAAACCATATTAAATTTGCCTCCAGTGCTAGATTACAAACATCCTGTCTGAGGATTGATGCACAGTGGTTGCCATTAAAAAAAAGGTCACATCAATAACTTAACAAGAGTCCATTCAGAAAAAACCTATTATGGACCTCCTACACTTCAAATGAGCATTGTCCTGAATCAACCATAATCATATCAATCCCAGAATGAGCATAAGCTACACACAGAATACACGAGCAGCCAAGTTACACTTGCTGCTGACTATCTTACAATGGAAAAAGTGAAATGCGGAAAAAAATGGGCTAGTGCCTAGAGCGCTAGTTTCAACTTTTAATAGAAATACAACAGGTATGGATACCATTAGATTGTGAGTCTATAGAAAGACTGTCTCCACCTAAAGTTTCGTTTTTAGATTATAGCTATTCGGTTGCTTTTCTATACTGCAAACCATAGTTCCCTGTGGCACCACCATTATGGTACCGCCGGTACCGTAATGGTGATTATGGTACCGCCGGTACCGTAATGGTGGTACCGCCATTATGGTGCCGCCCTCAGATCCGTGGTACCAGGGCGGTACCATTTATATATATATATATATATATATATATATATATATATATATCATAGGTCCCGCGGTACTGGGTACCGCGGATCCCGGTACCGCGATACCATACTGGTACCGCAGTACCATGATGGTACCGCGGTACCACAATATAATAATATATTTATTATTTAATATTTTTTTAAATTTTTTTTTACCTAAACCTACCCGCCCCCCTCGCATTTCCTCTGAAATTTTTTTGCGCCCTCTCCGCCCTGCCATCGCTGCTGGTTTTTCTTGCCTGCCTTTGATTCCTTGCGTCGCCCATCGCCCACGCAACGCCCTGCATTGCATCTGATTTCCTTTGCCCTGCATTCGCCCATTTTCAGCGTCTCTCCAACAGTGAACCCTGCTGTTTTTTTTCCAGCAATCCATCCCTCATTTCATCTGCAATGGTGCAATCCGACCTTTCCGGTCTGTGGGACGAGGTAGACATTGTCAGGCGGGTTGCCGACAAGGCCAACAAGACCGGTCAGAAGATCGTGCGCTGCCGATACTGTCTCGTCGAGTTTGCTGCATCCCTCACTCGCCTTAAAGGCCATCTGCTCGGTGCACGCGCCAAAAATGGTGCCACCTTGAATGCTGCCCCTTGTGGCAGCATGACCGTCCCCGACAGGCAGCGACTACTGGACACCTACGGGCCGCGGCTCGTGGCAGGGGAGAACACCATTTCGGAGGGCGTTCTCCGATTTTGCACCGCTCCTTATGTGACTAACCCAGAGTTGCTGCCTGCTTGGCTGGCACGCACGAGGAGAGGGAGTGCATCCTCCTCCGGTCCCTTTGCCCCTCAGACAGTTCTGCCTCATGCACCCCCATCTGCTCAGATTCCGGTGGATCCCGTCCCATCGCGTCCGACAGTTGCCACTGCGGTTCCACCACCACCCACTGTTGCTCGCACTCCACCAGTCTACGACTTTCTCATGGACTCTCCGCCAGCCGAGCAGGCCCAGGATGCTACTGGGCGGGCCTTCGAGGATGTGGAAGAGATCCCTTCTTCCTTCCCTTCCCATCCGGATGACCTCCTCAGCCAGCAGTTTTTGTACCCCATGCCAGATGTTGCCCCTCCACCAGTGCACCCCACCTATGCTGCTGCACCCATCCCTGCCAGTGCATCCCACTCTCCCCATTCCACGTCTACAGCCGATGCATCCACCAGCGCCCAGCCTGTCGCGTCATCGTCCATTCCCGTCACGGTTGGTGCACCGTGCTGGAGGTCCACCACCCGTCGTCCACCAGTGAGAGCCCTCGTGCAGCAGACCATTCGCGGCGCGCATCAGCCGCATATGGACAGAGAGGCCACACAGGCCGTGGCCAGTCTGGTTTACGAGCTGAACCTGCCCTTTGCCATCACCGACTCTGAGCCCTTCAGAAGGGCCTTCCGCCTTGCACAGTCTGTCAGCCCTAGCTGGAGAGTCCCTAGTTCAGAGGTTGTCCGCACACACATGCTGAGGGATAGGGTCATGTCCTTGTCTAGAGAGATGGAGCCTCTACGTCGGCACTGGGCCACTTACGGTTGCAGCATCATGTCCGATGGCTGGACTGATGTCAGGAGGAGGCCGATCCTCAACATACTGGTCTCCAGCTGCATGGGCACACAGTTTTTGAGGGCAGTGGATTGCAGCAGGGGGGGGAGAGTCATATCTGCAGAGTTCATGTTTGATGTCATCAGGTCTTCCATCCTAGCCATAGGCCCACAGCATGTCGTCACGGTGGTGACGGACAATGCCACGAACTGCATTCAGATGGGTGTACTGCTAGAGGCCGAGTTCCCTCATATTGTTCATACCCCCTGTGCAGCCCACGGCATAGACCTTCTGATGGGGGACATTGGAGCACTTCCCTGGGTTAGAGCCATTGTCCGGGAGGCCCTCTTCCTGGTGACTTTTGTCACCAGAAAGAGGCGTGTTCTTGCCATGTTCCGGGTGTTCAGCCATCTGGACCTCCGTAAGCCAGCCCCCACGCGCTTTGCATTCGACTTGGTGGTCATCGACCGTTTGATCAGGTGCAGGGCCCAGCTTCTACAGATGGTTGCCAGTGATCTTTGGGGTGCCAGTACATTTCCGCACACTGAGGATGGGGAGCACTTTTCTTCCACGGTGAGGGGAGACCAGTTCTGGAGGGATGCACAGACATTGTCAGGACTGCTTCGACCACTCTACATTGTGCTCCGCATGGCTGACAGCGAGGGGTCGACACTTGGACTGGTGTATGAGCTCATGGACCGGATTGGACAGTTCCTGCAGCTACCCATCTTGCAGCCAGAGAGGTAAGCGGTACAGTGTTGCAATTGACCTTTATCTTTTTAGTACTTGCTAGTTTGTTTTTCTGTCAGTGTTAAGCTTTTTCGTAATGCCCTAAACCACATGCCCCTCACCTGCAGGATGACAGAGCTGAAGTTCATATGGGAGACGCGGTGGAACTACTTCCACAGGAGTATCCACAGCGTTGCACACATGCTGCATCCCCTCTTCCTCTCTCCGACACAGATCGCAGACAGAGAGCTCGAGGCCGATTGGCTTCAGTACATTCACAGGGTGGGTCCACACATAGGTTTGGATCCTATCAGGCTCATGGAGGAGCTCGCTGCATTTCGTTTCGGCATGGGCACATTCGGCCACCCGGCTGCCCATGACCCAGAGAGGAGGCAGCTACCCATTACCTGGTGGACCATGTTCGGTAGCACATACCCATCTATACAGCGTCTTGCACTGCGTGTCCTTTCTCAGGTATGCATCTCATTTTATCCTCCATTTTTTGTGTTTCGTTGAAGTTTCACCTCTGCCACAATGTGCTGAAGTATTTCAAAGCACGGACCACAGGACTGTGCTGCCTCCATGTGTGAGCGTAATTGGAGCACATGGGCACTGATTCACACGAGGAGAAGGAACCGCTTGTCAGTGAGTCAGTTGGAGCGGTTGGTGTTCTGTAGCACCAACGCACGTCTCGCCAGGAGGCTTCCGACCATTACGAGCGCATTGCAGGTGATAAGCTAACCTTTCATAGCATGTTGGTTGACTCCTGGTATGTTGGTTTCATTTCTTGATAGAGTTGTTTC
Source organism: Diphasiastrum complanatum (assembly GCA_029204225.1). NCBI lineage: Eukaryota > Viridiplantae > Streptophyta > Lycopodiopsida > Lycopodiales > Lycopodiaceae > Diphasiastrum > Diphasiastrum complanatum. Next base: position 62,015,769 of record CM055093.1, read on the forward strand.
TCTGACATGCCAATTTTAAACCTTGCAGACGAAGATATCCGATTTGGAGCGCCAGGTTGACTTGCCTACGGACAGCACCCATCCCATGCCTGCAGATGACCTGGGCACACAGTTGATGGCAGAGAGAGAGAGGGAGCTTGCCGAGATGAGAGAGAGAGAGCTTGGGCTTGAGAACAGAGAGCCCCCATTGTATGAGGCAGATGAGCCAGTGTCAGAGGATGAGCATGATGAGGATGAGCCCATTCAGGTTGTGTTTGCCAGACCAGAGAGGGATGAGGCAGATTATACAGGTGCAGGGCACACGCCACGGGCAGGGGTCACAGGTGCATCACGTGGCAGAGGTGGGACACATGGCACATGTTATACCGGCAGACAGGCAGGGCACACAGGGGGGGGCAGTGGCATACCTACCTATGTCGACATGATGGAGGAGGCTCTTGATAGAGGGCAGAGTGGTTTAGATGCCGGTCCCGCAGATGTTTGGATGCGTGCAGCACAGAGTCATGGCCGTTACTACGACAGCACACCAGAGGAGGCACCTGATGACTTTCATTGCACAGATTGGGAGGCCATGCAGGGTCTACAGGGTGCACATGATGATGCACAGGATGAGGCTTGGGTTGATTCAGGGGTTGGTGCACAGGATGATTCAGAGGTTGGTGCACAGGATGATTTAGAGGCTGGTGCACAGGATGAGTCCCAGAGCCCAGAGCATTTGTATTCGGATGCCCAGCTGGCCGACTTGGTTGCCACATTGGATTCAGAGGCCCAGCAGATGCCGAGTGTCAGGGCGCCCCCATCATCTCTTGCCAGCATGCCACACACAGAGTCTCAGCCAGAGCAGCCGCATGAGGTGCCTACAGTTCCTCCAGCTCCTCAGAGGGTGTATGTGCGTCGCACAGCTCCTCCAGTGCCACCGATGCCATTTAGGCCTGCAGCCCCTCCATCGCCGTCCACTTCTGCAGCACCAGGTCTCCATGGCAGGCCACCATCTGTGCCCAGGTTTTCTCTTGCAGCGCCCACATCCACAGTGGCTCCTCCAGTGGCAGCACCCACGTCACATCCTCCTCCTTTGGCAGCACCCAAGATGTACCAGTACCGGCCACCACAGCCGCCCCTTTCAGTACATATCGCCACTGTACTCGCCTCCTGCACAGCCAGTTCCTCCACCTGCAGCAGCCCCACGGGCACACACTCCACGAGCTCATCCTCCTCGCTCAGTTGCACAGGGAGTTCCCTCTTTTGCTTCCCTATCCCAGCCGGCCTCAGCTTGGGCCCAGCCTAGCCAGCCAGGTGATTTGCATGGGGGTGACGAGGCATTGATAGCTCCTCTTGTCCGCAAGAGACCATGTAGGCCCAAGGGTGCACCGAACAAGAAAGGCAAGGCACAGAAACTGCCAGGGAGGAGAGGACGACCACGCAGGGCTCTAGGTACAGGTAGAGGTGCAGTATCACAGCCAGTTGGAGCAGGTGTTGTTGGTTTGGCCTGCTTGGGGGCTGATGCGGAGGCTGATTGGGAGGATGAGGATGACGAGTCTTCCCCCTCGGATACACAACCCATGCCAGTTCCAGACAGGCAGAGATATCGGCTGCGAGAGTCAGCTCGGGGCCCTGAGTTGTCTCCAAAGCATTCGTCTGAGTCAGAGCCAGAGCATTGATTGTGGCTTTGTTGTTTTAGTTTCAGTAGTTTGTCTCTAGCAGACGGTCTACCATTGTACTCAGATGATTTTTCACATTATATACAGTGTTTGGCCTACATTATTTGCTGCACATTGTGCGTATGTCGCTCTGTACATCTGATGCTTTATTTTATGTTGAAGAATTCTATGTGCGTGTCTGAATCCTATTTTCATTTAATTTCGTTTGAAGTGAATGCTAGCTTCACATATATGCACCTACATCATGAGCACAGCAATCACCCCTACACCCCAAACGACATTTCATAAACACATGTAATACATCTGCATTTAAAAAAATTACAGACATTGCATCTTACATGACCAAGCTCGCGTTGCACAAAAAACAACTATGTATATATTCAACCGTTGTATCAGGATAACATCACATATACTGTCATTTTTTTAAGCAGCCATCTAGTTATTTGCTGCACCATAAACTGCCGAAAACTACATAGCAACAGTCCGCCGCATACGGGTGGACCTCATCTATTCTAAACATCCCTCACTGATCCTCCACCGACTCCTCGCCCTCGTCTGGTGCATTGTTTTGTCGCTCTTGCTCTGCCTCCCGGTTAGCCCGAGCTGCCTCCTGGTTAGCCCGACGTCTGGCCGCCCTTTCCCTGACCATGATGAGCTGCCGTCGTGTGAAATTCATTCCGATCTGCTCATCCAGATCCAGCTCGACAGCGGGGACAGGATCCACAGCAGGGGCGGGTGGCTCCGGTTCCGGATTTCTCTGTCGAGTCTGTCGCAGCATCTCTCGGATATCTCCCTCTTGCTTCCGATGCCTCTCGTTGTGCCTTCGGATATCTTCCTCAAACTTTCTCCTGGCTTCGCCCTCGGGCTTCGGTGGTATGCGCTTAGCCATCTCGATCGACCTTCTCCTCACAGCACCCTGATCCTTGAACACCCTCTCACAGCACCCTGGCTCTCAAACAGCCTCTCACAGCCTGTCACCGGCTCTCGCTTGCTCTCTCACTGTCTATCACTAGCCCTCTCACAGCCTCTGAAAATGCCGACCACAATGGCATTGTGAGTGCCTATTTATCCCCACAGCCTGATCGGCCATGTGGATCCCCATCATCCTTCCATGTGCCTCCGTACCTGCCCCCATGTGATGCTCCCCCCTGTGTTGGTCTCCCATTGGGCCCATGGTCTGCTCACCCACAATGCCCATGTGCCTCTGTACTTGCCCCCATGTGATGCTACCCCCCTGTGTTGGTCTCCCATTGGCCCCTCGGTCTGCTCACTCGCAGTGCCCATGTGCCATTGCAACAGTCCCCTGCATCATGTACTATACCCTCTTTTTTTACACCTAGAACCCCCTTTTTTTACTTTTTTTTGTCCTTTTTTGGTAGTTAATATGCAAAAAAAAATTACTAAAAATATATTACAAAATAAAAAAAAATATTAAAAATGGTACCGCCCTGGTACCGCGGATCCCAGGGCGGTACCGTACCGGCGATACCACTGTTATGGTACCGGCGGTACCATACCAGCGGTACCACAGGGCACTATGATATATATCGGCGATACCACTGTTATGGTACCGGCGGTACCATACCAGCGGTACCACAGGGCACTATGATATATATCATAGTGCCCTGTGGTACCGCTGGTATGGTACCGCCGGTACCATAACAGTGGTATCGCCGGTACGGTACCGCCCTGGGATCCGCGGTACCAGGGCGGTACCATTATAAAAAAAAAATTAAATTTTTTTCCCGTGTTATTTGCATTAAAAAAAAAAAAAAATTTCTTTGGTGGATCCGCGGGACCTATGATATATATATATATATATATATATATATATTTATATCATAGTACCTCGTGGTACCGCTGGTATGGTACCACTGGTACCATATCAGTGGTCGGTACCACCCTGGGATCTGCGGTACCAGGGCGGTACCATTTTTAATATTTTTTTTATTTTTTAATATTTTTAATATTTAATTTTTGCATATTAACTACCAAAAAAAGGACAAAAAAAGTAAAAAAAGGGGGTTCTGGGTGTAAAAAAAGAGGGTACAGTACATGATGCAGGGGACTGTTGCAGTGGCACATGGGCACTGCGAGTGAGCAGACCGAGGGGCCAATGGGAGACCAACACAGGGGGGTAGCATCACATGTACAGAGTACAGAGGCACATGGGCATTGTGGGTGAGCAGACCATGGGCCCAATGGGAGACCAACACAGGGAGGAGCATCACATGGGGGCAGGTACAGAGGCACATGGAGGGATGATGGGGATCCACATGGCCGATCAGGCTGTGGGGATAAATAGGCACTCACAATGCCATTGTGGTTGGCATTTTCAGAGGCTGTGAGAGAGCTAGTGATAGACAGTGAGAGAGCAAGCGAGAGCCGGTGACAGGCTGTTTGAGAGCCAGGGTGCTGTGAGAGGGTGTTCAAGGACCAAGGTGCTGTGAGGAGAAGGTCGATCGAGATGGCAGAGCACATACCACCGAAGCCCGAGGGCGAAGCCAGGAGGAAGCTTGAGGAAGATATCCGAAGGCACAACGAGAGACATCGGAAGCAAGAGGCAGATATCCGAGAGATGCTGCGACAGACTCGACAGAGAAATCCGGAACCGGAGCCACCCGCCCCCGCTGTGCATCCTGTCCCCGCTGTCGAGCTGGATCTGGATGAGTGATGGCGAACTTGGCAGCTTTCAGACCTTGTAGATTTCACTTCTCATACAAAGTAGTGGAGATAAGGTTGACACCCGATCCTCCATCTACAACAGCAGCTTCTTCTCCGAAGAGTTTGTGCTTGATAGGAAGAGTTATATTGTGCTACTCACTTTCCCAAGCCGCTCCCACGTTCAGAACATTGTTGGCTTCTTCAAAATCGGTGCAAAATAATGGTTTTTTGGATGGTATGTTTGATTCAATGTTCAACCAATCTGACAAGACACCCTTTGCTTGAGGTGAAAGTCAAAGGAACTCTCCAATAGAGATATTCATCCTGCTGGATAAGATGCTCGTCAGTAGTTCCGTCCTTGGAGCTTCAGGTTCTGCCATATGGAATGGTTCTTCCCGATGGTGTAGTTGCACGTTCACATCTGATCTGTGTGGTGAACCTTGCGGTGCGTTCGCATGTTGATCTTTTTTTGGTGCAGTGTCATGAGGAGCTGTCAGTTGATGTGCAGCTTGAGCAGCTTCCTCCACTTGTGCTTCTTGTTATCCAATGCTTGATCTTCTGATATCATCTTTGTTCATCCTTCACATTCGGATAATGTAATCTCGCTCCTCCTGATGTTGAAGGTTGATCAGCTGGCATTGATACAGAGTGTGGTGATGATGGAGCTACCTCCTTGCGCTTTTGTGCTCGCGTAACAACTAACACTGGAATGTTACAATAGGGAGGTCTCCTTGTATAGTTGAGTGTGGAGTTGTGCTTGGGCCTGCTAATTGAACTGCAATCCAGTTCAATGGTGCGCTGGTGCTGGCTCTCAATGGACAATTCTTGTAGCAATGTCCAGAAGGGCGTATAAATTCCTTTGTTTGGACATTCTGCAATCCTATGTCCTTCTCCGCATCCATAACATCCATATAATCTGCCCACTTGGCGTTGTGGCTGTGCAGCGTATGTGGCATAGTACTCATTAATAGTAGGATTGATGAATGGTTCATCAGGTCCATACCATTGTTGCATTTCCTGTTGGAAAAATGTTTCAACTTCTGCCGCTGTGAGATTCACCTGGTGCTGGTAGTGCCATTCTTTGTTGTTGAGGGCCTGGTCCAAGCCTTGGTGCTGCATTAGGTGCTCCTTGATGGTAAGCATAAGAGGTCTGGAATTGAGTTCTCTTTTGTTGTATGATCTGTGGGTTGTAGGGGCAATACGCAGTGTCGTGTGAGGACGCATTGCACAGATGACAATATTTGTGCGTCAGCTTCAAATTCTGCTTCAATACCGGACACTCATTGGAAGTTTGATTTTGGGTACAAATGGGACACCAAACATTGTCCCGTCGATGATACTGCTGCTGATAAGGATCTGGTTGTGGTGTTGTAGTATTTTGAAGAGCCTTAAGTTTTTGGGCAAATTGGACTGTGAGCTGCTCCATCTGCTGCTTGTGTAACTTCATGATCTGTTCCATCATCGATTCATTGGACAAGCTTGTAGAGACTGAGGTGGATGCAATTGAAGGAGTTGAAGCATGAAGAGATGTAGTTCTTGGTGTAGAATCATCATCTGATCCTTCATCTTCTTCTCTCATTGCATCTTCCATAGCTTCGTGCAATGTGGCATATTGCTCCCGTCTTTTCAGCTCTAGGTAGTCCCGCTAGGAACCACATAATGACCGCATGATCAGGAGTAAGCTCCGCATTACACTCAGATCTCAGGTGTTTGATCCGTTCGATGTATTCTCTGACCCTTTCTCTTTTTGCCTTCTTGATTTTGCTAAGCAAGAGGAACGGGTCTTCAAGAAACTTTCACGGCTTAAATTTGGTGATTAAAGCTGCTTTTACCACTTCTCATTTTGTTCGTTCTTGTGTTGTCTGATTGAAAAACCAATCTAAAGCCGCTCCTGTCAAGTACATTGGAAACAGCTTCAATTTTTCTGTCGAGGTGGTTTCACCATAGATCTCGCATGCTTGCCCATAGATCTGCAAGAATCCACTAGGATCTGTGGATCCATAAAATTTGGCAATTCCAATCTGGGAGATCTTCTGATTGCTTGTAGATGTACCGCTCGCATAGGAATATTTTGATCCATCGGATTTGGTTGATTTGGTCGGATCTCTTCCGCTGCTGCTTGATGTAGCTCTGGATTCTCTGTAGGTAGTATTCTACCAGATCTCAATCTCATTCACTATGCAGATTTGATACAATGTGAAGGTATATGGCAACAGTGGATCTAAATGGATCTTGTTCGGGTGCTGATCAATGGTTGATGATTGGAAGGGATGAAAGGAACACGAATAACTAACAAATTTTACAGAATGACATTTGAAATGGTTATTGAGAGATGAGTGTATGGTGGCACATATTTGAATGGATCGGAATGAATTTCACACGACGGCAGCTCATCATGGTCAGGGAAAGGGCGGCCAGACGTCGAGCTAACCAGGAGGCAGCTCGGACTAACCGGGAGGCAGAGCAAGAGCGACAAAACAATGCACCAGACGAGGGCGAGGAGTCGGTGGAGTATCAGTGAGGGATGTTTAAAATAGATGAGGTCCAGCCGTATGTGGCGGACTGTTGCTATGTAGTTTTCGGCAGTTTATGGTGCAGCAAATAACTAGATGGCTGCTTAAAAAAATGACAGTATATGTGATGTTATCCTGATACAACGGTTGAATATATACATAGTTGTTTTTTGTGCAACGCGAGCCTGGTCATGTAAGATGCAATGTCTGTAATTTTTTTTAATGCAGATGTATTACATGTGTTTATGAAATGTCGTTTGGGGTGTAGGGGTAATTGTTGTGCTCATGATGTAGGTGCATATATGTGAAGCTAGCATTCACTTCAAACGAAATTAAATGAAAATAGGATTCACACACGCACATAGAATTCTTCAACATAAAATAAAGCATCACATGTACAGAGCGACATACGCACAATGTGCAGCAAATAATGTAGGCCAAACACTGTATATAATGTGAAAAATCATCTGAGTACAATGGTAGACTGTCTGCTACAGACAAACTACTGACACTAAAACAACAGAGCCACAATCAATGCTCTGGCTCTGACTCAGACGAATGCTCTGGAGACAACTCAGGGCCCCGAGCTGACTCTCGCAGCCGATATCTCTGCCTGTCTGGAACTGGCATGGGTTGTGTATCCGAGGGGGAAGACTCGTCATCCTCATCCTCCCAATTAGCCTCCGCATCAGCCCCCAAGCAGACCAAACCAACAACACCTGCTCCAACTGGCTGTGATATTGCACCTCTACCTATACCTGGAGCCCTGCGTGGTCACCCTCTCCTCCCTGGCAGTTTCTGTGCCTTGCCTTTCTTGTTCGGTGCACCCTTGGGCCTTCCCGGTCTCTTGCGGACAAGAGGAGCTGTCAATGCCTCGTCACCCCCATGCAAATCACCTGGCTGGCTAGGCTGGGCCCAAGCTGAGGCCGGCTGGGATAGGGAAGCAAAAGAGGGAACTCCCTGTGCACCTGAGCGAGGAGGATGAGCTCGTGGAGTGTGTGCCCGTGGGGCTGCTGCAGGTGGAGGAACTGGCTGTGCAGGAGGCGAGTACAATGGCGATATGTACTGAAAGGGGCCCTGTGGTGGCCTGTACTGGTACATCCTGGGTGCTGCCAAAGGAGGAGGATGTGACGTGGGTGCTGCCACTGGAGGAGCCACTGTGGATGTGGGCGCTAAACCTGGGCACAGATGGTGGCCTGCCATGGAGACCTGGTGCTGCAGAAGTGGACGGCGATGGAGGGGCTGCAGGCCTAAATGGCATCGGTGGCACTGGAGGAGCTGTGCGACGCACATACACCCTCTGAGGAGCTGGAGGAACTGTAGGCACCTCATGCGGCTGCTCTGGCTGGGACTCTGTGTATGCCATGCTAGCAAGAGATGATGGGGGCGCCCTAACACTCGGCATCTGCTGGGCTTCTGAATCCAATGTGGCAACCAAGTCGGCCAGCTGGGCATCCGAATACAAATGCTCTGGGCTCTGGGACTCATCCTGTGCACCAGCCTCTAAATCATCCTGTGCACCAACCTCAGAATCATCCTGTGCACCAACCCCTGAATCAACCCAAGCCTCATCCCATGCCTCATCATGTGCACCCTGTAGACCCTGCATGGCCTCCCAATCTGTGCAATGAAAGTCATCAGGTGCCTCCTTGTTACGAGCTCGTAACTAGTGCCGAACCCTAGAGAACACAGATAGGTCAGATACCACAGTCAGGGTCGTGTCCAGCGTACATGACCAACAGGGCAAGACAGTGTGAGTAGTGTGCCCCAGCACGGTCCATAGCCATGGCGGGCCTAACACAGCCTAGGGACCCTGTCAGCAGGATAGGGCCCCCAGTTGGGTCCCGACGTGCAGTCGGCCACGTCAGTGCCACGTGGCTGACACTTGGCAGTTGCATGCTACCAGTTCTCACACTGGGCTAGGAGGGGCTTACTCTATATCAGGGAGTAGGCAAGGTTGGGTGGATCAGTTAGTGTTTGCCCTACTGTGGTGTTAGGATCTATTACACTGGTATCAGAGCCATCTCCATCCTAGGGAGTTCAGGACAGCAGTAGAGAAAGCTATCAGAAGATAGGAAAGATTTCTCAGATTCTCAGAAAAGAATTGAGGAGGAAAATCGCTGTAGGAACAGCTTTCAAATCCTTGAAATTTGCTGGGAATTTACAGTTGTTTGAGGCACAATCCCTTGTAGAAGCTCAGCGCTGAAAAATCAGGGATTTACCCTTGATTTTTATGTATCAGTTGTGGATTTTTGAGCACATTTTAAATAGAAAACGTGGAGCAGGTCCAGCGCTGCCAAATTGGGTGGAAACTTCGAATTTGGAGTGAAATTTTCTGGAATTTGGAGCGGATCTGAGACAGAATCGTGGGTGCAGGTCCAACGCTGAAGGTCTTTGGCAGGAACCACAAGTTTGCAACTGTTTTGGGTCCTAAAACGGGAATTTTGGAGCAAAAAGTATACACCTCAGACAGCGAGGGAAGGGGCCAAGACGATCAGAAGTTTGTTTCTTTTTCTTGGTACCTTGATCTCTGATTTTTCCGGACAGCAGATCTGAAAGCAGTGGAGGAAGAGCTGAAAGGGCTTTTCTTGATTCTCTCTGTGGAAGTACAGTTCTCAGAAAGAGCTAAGTTTTCTTTCCCTCCTTGTACAGTTGTAAATTAGTCTTTTAGACTTTTTTTCCTTCAGAAGTTAAGGTAGCTCTCTTTCAGTTCCGAAGATGACCACTCCTCAGGGACCTGATCAACCCCCGGAGAGAGGCTTCGACGAACTTGAAACAGAAGCCTTGGCTTACAAAAAAGGGAAGGAACCCATGGAAGTGGAAGAACAGGAACAGTTCGCCGAAGAACTCGACGAACTGGTTACCAAGGAGCAGTTCCTCCAATTGGTAACAGAAGTGGATGAACTGAAGTTGGCATTAGCCAATTTCAAGTCCAGTGTGGACGACTCGTTCGCTGAACTCAAAAACTTGTTTTTGAGTTCCGCGAAAGGAAGCCTTCCCTCCACTTCTCAGTTATCCCCTTCTCCACTTCCATCAGTTTCGGGTGAGACTTTACGGTCTCACCCCAGTGTTTTTAAAGATTTAAAGCCTCCTACTTTTAATGGGGAAGAGAAGGATAGAAATGCAGATATTCTACAAACCTTCCTCAGCAAATGGAAGAACATTCATGCTCTTAAACAGACCCCTGACTATTTGCAAGCAATTGAGGCCAGTCTTTCTTTAGGGCCTATGGCCTATAAGTGGTGGTTAAATCTCCAGGAGACTGGGCAGACTCCCCGGTCATGGAAAGCTTTTGAAGAAGCTTTCCTAAGAGAATTTCTACCAGAGAATGAACTTGATAGAGCCTGGGAAGCCTGGGAAAGAACAGTAATGGACAAGTCCCTCATCCAATATATCTCGCAGTATCGAGAAGCAATTTTAAAGATTAAAAATATGGATGACTATCAAAAAATCAGGGGATTTGTCCGTGGCCTCAAAGATGAATATAAAGTAGAGGTCCAGAGAAACTCGCCTACTACCCTTGAGCAAGCTCTCAGATATGCTCAAATCTATGATGATTCAGTGGGTAGGAAGAGAGCGAGACAGCAACCACTTTCTGAGCAGCTTCCTCAGAAAGACTTTCAATTTAAAAAGAAATTTTTAAAAAGAAAGAAAGAAGATAAATTTAAAGGTGAAGCTCCTCAGAAACGCCCTTCACTCATACAGCCCTTAAAACCAGATGATTTTGAGAAAGCCAAACAAGAACGTTTGTGCTTTGTGTGTATGGGCAAGGGACACACAGTCAGACAGTGTCCCAAGGGGCCTTTCACTAAAAAAGATAAAAAACAAGTTCATCTTGTTCAGACTGTATGTTTCCCCAGTGACTCGGCAGCTTTCGAGATCAAGCAAATGGTTATTTCATCAAATGTATGCTCTTATGTCAGTTCAGAGCTATGGTCTGCAGTTCAGAGCTCTGTCAGCTAATCGGAGACGAAGACCATCAGGTATTCTTATGTGACTTTCAGTTTATTCCTGAAGTTTCTATTTCCAGTTCTATTCAGCAGAAAATCAGTAAATTAGAAACTTTATTGTCTAAATTTAAAGATGTTTTTCCTGAAGATTTGCCACATGGTTTACCACCTAGCAGAGAGGTAGATCATGTAATAAACCTAGTACCAGGTACAGCACCTGTTTCTAAACCTCCGTATCGGGTCAGCCGAACAGAGGATGAAGAAATAACTAGGCAGTTAACAGACTATCTTGGGAAAGGCCAAATTCAGACCAGTAGTTCACCACGGGCCTCACCAGTCCTATTGGTGAAAAAGAAGGAGGGGTCTATGCGTCTTTGCGTAGATTACAGAGCCCTCAATAAAGTCACAATTAAGAATAAATACCCTATGCCTCGGGCAGACGAGTTGTTTGATCAACTCGACGGGGCTAAGTTTTTCAGCAAAATAGACCTCAGATCGGGATATCATCAAGTCCGTATAAAATCGGAAGATGTCTCGAAAACAGCTTTTAGGACTCGTCACGGTCATTATGAGTTTAAGGTGATGCCATTTGGGCTCACAAATGCTCCAGCTACCTTTATGACCTTGATGAACAGTGTCCTCAGACCATACTTGGGTAAGTTTGTAGTCGTATTTTTAGATGACATCCTCGTCTACAGTAAAACGAGGAAGGAGCATCTAAAACACCTCAGAAAGGTGTTTCGACTGCTCAGAAAGCATAAGCTTTATGCTAAACAATCCAAGTGTGAATTCTTCGTTGAAGAAGTAGCATATTTGGGTCACATTATCTCTTCAGATGGGATTAAGATGGACCCAAATAAGGTTAAAGCCATACTCAGTTGGCTGAGACCTCAGAATATTTTGGAACTTCAAATCTTTCTTGGTCTGGCGGGATATTACAGACGATTTGTCAAGGAATATGCTCAGATAGCAGTCCCTATGACAAATCTCCTTAAGGGGAAGGGAAAGGAGTTCATTTGGGAGTCCGCACAACAGGAGAGCTTTGATGCTCTCAAAACAGCCTTAGCTACAGCACCAATTTTAAAGGTCGTCGACCCCAATCAGCCATTTGTGGTCGAAACAGATGCTAGCGACTTTGCAGTAGGCGCTGTGCTAACTCAGGGTGGACGACCAGTTGCGTTCGAGAGTAAAAAACTCGAGCCAGCTCAGACTAGGTACAGTGCCTATGAAAAGGAACTCTTTTCTATAGTCCATGCCCTTAAGACTTGGAGGCATTATTTGTATGGTGCCAACTTTGAGGTCCTGACAGACCATGAGAGTCTCAGATACCTTTGCAATCAACCTGAGCTTAGAAGTCGGAAAGCTCGTTGGGCAGAGTTGATGCAAGAGTTTGACATGTCTATCAGATATAGGCGTGGAAAATTCAATACAGTAGCAGATGCCCTTAGCAGAATGCCTATAATAAACGAGCTGAGTTTTACTCAGATTCGTAATGAGTTACTCGAGTCCTTGAGAGGGAAATGCCAGCATGATGCATTCTTCTCTATTATCTGGAACTCAGTCCAGAACAGACAGTTACAGACTCCAGAACCAGTTCCCGGGGCTGGTGCCAGTTCATCCAAGAATACGGCAGCTTCCGTTGAGGATGATGATGAGTCCGAGTATACGTCATCAGATGACGTTGAGGATTCTGAGCCTGTATTACCCAAGCAAACCCCAGTGGTTGAGGGTCAGTTGACTCAAGGATTCAAATGGAAACAGTATTCCATTCAGGATGAGTACTTGCTCTATAGAGATAGAGTATGTGTCCCCAATTCAGAGGATTATAGGCAGCAGGTCCTATATGAATGTCATGACAATCCTAGCGCGGGACACCCAGGCATACAGAAGACCTATGAGCTTCTTCGTAGGCAATTTTTCTGGCCCAGTATGAAAAAGGACGTCCACCAGTATGTAACCAGTTGCCAGAAATGTCAAGTAAATAAAGCAGAGCGTTTAAAGGCAGGAGGGTTGTTGCATCCCTTAGAAATACCAGCTGGTAAATGGGAGAGTATCTCCATGGATTTTATAGTAGGCCTGCCTAAAACCCAAAAGGGTAATGACGCTATATGGGTCACAGTTGACCGTCTGACCAAAATGGCTCATTTTATTCCGACCAAAACAACCGTTAGAGCTCCAGAGTTAGCGAGGTTGTTTGTAGACGGGCTATTTAAATTGTACGGTCTACCTTCCGGCATAGTCAGCGACCGGGACAGTGAGTTTACTGGAAATTTTTGGAGGGCAGTATTCCATCATCTCCATACTAAACTTAATATGAGTACCACCGACCATCCACAGACGGACGGTCAAACAGAAAGGGTAAATCAAGTGCTGGAGGATATGCTTCGTGCATACGTCAGCAAGAGGCAGACTAATTGGGAGGAGTATCTCTCGATATTAGAGTTTGCTTACAACAGTACCAAACATTCAGCTACGGGATACAGCCCATTTATGCTGATGTACGGTTTTCAGCCACGCTCACCCACAGCTGTAGGGTTTAAACAAGAAAAAGTTGAAGCAGCCAGAAACTTTTTAGAAGACCTAAACCAGATGATAGAACATGCTAAGCGTAGCATTAGACAATCCCAGGATCGAGCCAGGCATTATGCAGATCCACACAGACGGGATGTGCAGTTCTCCACTGGTGAGAAAGTCTACTTGAGAGTCCCAGTTGACTCTAAAACCCTCAAATCAAGAGTGTGTGCTAAGTTGTCTCCAAGGTATTGTGGTCCCTTTACCATCAGTAGGAGACTAGGCGAGGTCACCTATGAACTAGAACTCCCACACAGCAGTAAGGTTTTTCCAGTTTTTCATGTAAGTCAGTTACGAAAAGCCTTAACCAGATCAGATAATCTGGTAGGGGACAGTGTTCTAGTTCTCCCATTGGATCCTCAACAACCTCCACATGAACCAGAGGAAATTCTTGATAGTAGAGAGACGCAGACTCGTCATACTCTATACCGAGAATATCTGGTTAAGTGGAATGATCAGCCTGTTGAGAATGCCACTTGGGAAAGAGGCAGCGTCCTTCGCAAGATTTTTCCAGACTTTGTCTTAGAGGACCAAGACGGTTCTTAAGGGGGAGGGAGTGTTACGAGCTCGTAACTAGTGCCGAACCCTAGAGAACACAGATAGGTCAGATACCACAGTCAGGGTCGTGTCCAGCGTACATGACCAACAGGGCAAGACAGTGTGAGTAGTGTGCCCCAGCACGGTCCATAGCCATGGCGGGCCTAACACAGCCTAGGGACCCTGTCAGCAGGATAGGGCCCCCAGTTGGGTCCCGACGTGCAGTCGGCCACGTCAGTGCCACGTGGCTGACACTTGGCAGTTGCATGCTACCAGTTCTCACACTGGGCTAGGAGGGGCTTACTCTATATCAGGGAGTAGGCAAGGTTGGGTGGATCAGTTAGTGTTTGCCCTACTGTGGTGTTAGGATCTATTACACTCCTCTGGTGTGCTGTCGTAGTAACCGCCATGACTCTGTGCTGCACGCATCCAAACATCTGCGGGACCGGCATCTAAACCACTCTGCCCTCTATCAAGAGCCTCCTCCATCATGTCGGCATAGGTAAGTATGCCACTGCCCCCCCCTGTGTGCCCTGCCTGTCTGCCGGTATAACCTGTGCCATGTGTCCCACCTCTGCCACGTGATGCACCTGTGACCCCTGCCCGTGGCGTGTGCCCTGCACCTGTATCATTTGCCTCATCCCTCTCTGATCTGGCAAACACAACCCGAATGGGCTCATCCTCATCATGCTCATCCTCTGACACTGGCTCATCTGCCTCATACAATGGGGGCTCTCTGTGCTCAAGCCCAAGCTCTCTCACTCTCTCATCTTAGCAAGCTCCCTCTCTCTCTGCCATCAACTGTGTGCCCAGGTCATCTACAGGCATGGGAAGAAATGAAACCAACATACCAGGAGTCAACCAACATGCTATGAAAGATTAGCTTATCACCTGCAATGCGCTCGTAATGGTCGGAAGCCTCCTGGCGAGACGTGCGTTGGTGCTACAGAACACCAACCGCTCCAACTGACTCACTGACAACCGGTTTCTTCTCCTCGTGTGAATGAGTGCCCATGTGCTCCAATTACGCTCACACACGGAGACAGCACAGTCCTGTGGTGCGTGCATTGAAATACTTCAGCACATTGTGGCAGAGGTGGAACTTCAACGAAACACAAAAATGGAGGATAAAATGAGATGCATACCTGAGAAATGACACGCAGTGCAAGACGCTGTATAGATGGGTACGTGCTACCGAACATGGTCCACCAGGTAATGGTCCTCTCTGGATCCTGGGCAGCCGGGTGGCCGAATGTGCCCATGCCGAAACGAAATGCAGCGAGCTCCTCCATGAGCCTGATAGCCAAGCCTATGTGTGGACCCACCCTGTGAATGTACTGAAGCCAATTGGCCTCAAGCTCCCTGTCTGCGATCTGTGTCGGAGAGAGGAAGAGGGGATGCAGCATGTGTGCAACGTTGTGGATACTCCTGTGGAAGTAGTTCCACCGCGTCTCCCATATGAACTTCAACTCTGTCATCCTGCACGTGAGGAGCATGTGGTTTAGGGCATTACGAAAATAACATTGACAGAAAAACAAACTAGCAAGTACTGAAAAGATAAAGGTCAATTGCAACACTGCACCGCTTACCTCTCTGGCTGCAAGATGGGCAGCTGCAGGAACTGTCCAATCCGGTCCATGAGCTCATACACCAGTCCAAGTGTCGACCCCTCGCTGTCAGCCATGCGGAGCACAATGTAGAGTGGTCGAAGCAGTCCTGACAATGTCTGTGCATCCCTCCAGAACTGGTCTCCCCTCACTGTGGAAGAAAAGTGCTCCCCATCCTCAGTGTGCAGAAATGTACTGGCACCCCAAAGATCACTGGCAACCATCTGTAGAAGCTGGGCCCTGCACCTGATCAAACGGTCGATGACCACCAAGTCGAATGCAAAGCGCGTGGGAGCTGGCTTACGGAGGTCCAGATGGCTGAACACCCGGAACATGGCAAGAACACGCCTCTTTCTGGTGACAAAAGTCACCAGGAAGAGGGCCTCCCGGACGATGGCTCTAACCCAGGGAAGTGCTCCAATGTCCCCCATCAGAAGGTCTATGTCGTGGGCTGCACAGGGGGTATGAACAATATGAGGGAACTCGGCCTCTAGCAGTACACCCATCTGAATGCAGTTCGTGGCATTGTCCGTCACCACCGTGACGACATGCTGTGGGCCTATGGCTAGGATGGAAGACCTGATGACATCAAACATGAACTCTGCAGATATGACTCTCCCCCCCCTGCTGCAATCCACTGCCCTCAAAAACTATGTGCCCATGCAGCTGGAGACCAGTATGTTGAGGATCGGCCTCCTCTTGACATCAGTCCAGCCATCGGACATGATGCTGCAACCGTAAGTGGCCCAGTGCCGACATAGAGGCTCCATCTCTCTAGACAAGGACTCGACCCTATCCCTCAGCATGTGTGTGCGGACAACCTCTGAACTAGGGACTCTCCAGCTAGGGCTGACAGACTGTGCAAGGCGGAAGGCCCTTCTGAAGGGCTCAGAGTCGGTGATGGCAAAGGGCAGGTTCAGCTCGTAAATCAAACTGGCCACGGCCTGTGTGGCCTCTCTGTCCATGTGCGGCTGATGCGCGCCGCGAATGGTCTGCTGCACAAGGGCTCTCCCTGGTGGGCGACGGGTGGTGGACCTCCAGCACGGTGCACCAACCGTGACGGGAATGGACGATGACACGACAGGCTAGGCACTGGTGGATGCATCGGCTGTAGACGTGGAATGGGGAGAGTGGGATGCACTGGCAGGGATGGGTGCAGCAGCATAGGTGGGGTGCACTGGTGGAGGGGCAACATCTGGCATGGGGTACAAAAACTGCTGGCTGAGGAGGTCATCCGGATGGGAAGGGAAGGAAGAAGGGATCTCTTCCACATCCTCGAAGGCTTGCCCAGTAGCATCCTGGGCCTGCTCGGGTGGCGGAGAGTCCATGAGAAAGTCGTAGACTGGTGGAGTGCGAGCAACAGTGGGTGGTGGTGGAACCGCAGTGGCAACTGGCGGACGCGATGGGACGGGATCCACCGGAATCTGAGCAGAGGGGGGTGCGTGAGGCAGAACTGTCTGAGGGGGATGAGGGGCAAAGGGACCGGAGGAGGATGCACTCCCTCTCCTCATGCGTGCTAGCCAAGCAGGCAGCAACTCTGGGTCAGCCACATAAGGAGCGGTGCAAAATCGAAGAATGCCCTCCGAAATGGTGCTCTCCCCTGCCACGAGCCGCGGCCTGTAGGTGTCCAGTAGTCGCTGCCTGTCGGGGACGGTCATGCTGCCACAAGGGGCAGCATTCAAGGTGGCACCATTTTTGGCGTGTGCACCGAGCAGATGGCCTTTAAGGCAAGTGAGGGATGTAGCAAACTCGACGAGACAGTATCGGCAGCGCACGATCTTCTGACCGGTCTTGTTGGCCTTGTCGGCAACCCGCCTGACAATGTCTACCTCGTCCCACAGACCGGAAAGGTCGGATTGCACCATTGCAGATGAAATGAGGGATGGATTGCTGGAAAAAAAGCAGCAGGGTTCACTGTTGGAGAGACGCTGAAAATGGGCGAAGGCAGGGCGAAGCAAGTCAGATGCAAGGCAAGGCGTTGCGTGGGCGAAGGGCAACGCAAGGAATCAGAAGGCAGGTAGGCAAAAACAACAGCGATGGCAGGGCGGAGGAGGGAGCAAAAAAATTTGAGATGAAATGCGAGGGGGGCGGGTAGTTTAGGTTAAAAAAAATTTAAAAAAATATTAAATAATAAATAATATAATATATTATGGTACTGCAATACCAACATGGTACCGCGGTACCAGTACGGTCCCGCGGTACCGGGATCCGCGGTACCCAGTACCGCGGGACCTATGATTTATATATATATTTTTTAAATTAAATTTTAATTTTTTAAAAAAGGTGCATTAGACAGTCAAACATAACAATCAGTTCTATCGTCTAGACTCTAAAGTGTTCCAACATCTAGATTCCATGTTCCAACTTCCACATAACATTGTAGTTCATGATGTATCCATAATCCATCATCAGACATCCATCACAAAGCATAGTGGTTAAATATTTGAGTACAAATTAGAACATTGAAAAGCAATAGCAAATAGTTTTTCTTTTCTCAGGGTGCCATTCTTTCCGATTTGAATCGAACCCGAACAATTAATTGACGAATCAAAATCATTTGCTGATGAATCGCGATTTGTGGAAAAAGGCCTCAGTACATTCCTACCAAGAGGGTCCCTTGATCAAGTCTCCATAGTGACTGCTTGACTTTAAATGTAGAAAAACAGAGTGACTCTATTTATGGTGTGCAGGAGTGGTCTTGCTTTCGAATACTGGTAGCTTCCGCTGGCAACTTCCTTCTATGAAGCTTTCAAAGCTCCTTATTTCATTTTAGAGTGTAGCTTCATAACAAGTCACTTGGGCCCAGTTGGGACAAGCCCTGATGGACCCTCGTGTTGACCTACCTCATTAGGGTTAGGAATTAGGGTTTTGCAGCACAGGTACCAAAATATATAGACATTTTTTATAGGCCAACTAAAAATGCAAACACATACTACAATTTGGAGCCAGATGAATATGCCTTGTCATAATCTAAATTTTCATATATACATACTAGAAATAGAATAAGAGGCAAATAGGTTCCTAGTTTGTAGTTCTAGAACAAGCAGTAGTGGTCTGTTCTAACTTGCAGTAGCCAACTAGATTACACACCGAAATTAGGCAAGTAGCTGTTTACTTTAAAAATAGTTTTCTTTTTCCAAAAAGACCCTCCATATGCCCCTGAAGATGGCTGGAAAACGTTTGCATATTACATTTTTAATTGTTATGGCGTCCAAAAATGTCGAGTATGCATTTATACCTCTAAATCCTTGAAAAAAATGTTCAAGCACCAAACTCATTAAAATATGGCATTTTGTTTTAGCAACTACGTTTTGTAGTCAACATGCCCGGACCAATATAGGCCATTGACTTATAAGAAGCCCAAAGCAATGAGAACTTAAAGAAAAGTTAATCCTTCCTGTGGAACGTTGATGAAGCAAAATATTTCCTTCGTCAAAAAAATCGTTGTAGGTCCTTCAGCAAATTTTTGTACAATGTAGACCTTTCAACCACCCCAAGAAACTGCGACATTACAAACTTCTAAACACATCATCTCATAAAGCATCACGTATTATAGGTATGGTGGATAGCCGACCAAAAAATGTAAAACAACATCCAACTATAATCACTTTACCTTTCATGTCTACAAATGGTTCTACTCTAGAATGTTCTTGATAAGGCTAGGGGACACATCATAGTGGCACAAGTCCCATGCCTCTTGTGTCCCCAATGGCCCATGGCCCAATGCTAACCATATGACCACAAAAATGGATGTGAGTGCCAGTCACATAATAAATTGAACAAAGTAATAATGCATTAGGGGATTGAATATTCAAGGGCTCTTATATTCTAATAACATGTCCATACCTATTATAGGATAATAGCAATAAGAACTCCAAAATTTTAACACTTGTCAAGTTCTAAAACGTCAAAGTCCTCACCTGTGGCTCTAATAAGTTAACGGTTGCCTGTATAGTGACCTCATGAACAGCCTCAACCACCACTTCGATGCATTCATTTTTTCCAAGCATTGTTTGGTTGTGTGACATACCACTAACTCGATCAGAATTTGCCTGATTAACATTAACACCTCGCCAATTTGACGCCACTGCAAACTGAACCAGACAATTCCATCTTATGATACTTTTGCAGTAGTAAATCAAACAAACAAAAGCAACAAATACTTGATCTTTAAGAATTTACTTGACTTATTTCTTGTTAGTAATGCCCTGCAAGAACCCCATTGTTTGCCATGATGCCTAATGATGATGTGATTGATTGAAAACTCAAACATAACTCCACATGAAAAGTACAGAGAAATTGAATCGTAGATAAGCTTGAAAGGTTGCAAAATGAAGTTCATGATGTTCATAAACTAAGTTTGCAGGTTATATAAGAAACTTTGAAATTGCTTGTATTTTTTAGATATAGCTAAAATTAGGTTAACTAAGTTAGCTACATTTATCCTTTCCTCTTCTGGCAAGTCATCGATCCTCGATGACAAACTTTGGGTAAGACTTTCGCAATGCCTAGCGAGTCTCACAGGTAGCATTAGATAAAGGATGCCCTTTCCAAGCCACTAGATACTCCTGAAGGAGACGATTCCTCAATCATCACTCCCTCCGATCTAGGACTCTCTTTGGCCCATAACTTGTGGTGTCTTTCTCCTCTAGAGACACTAGACCTTCTACCAAGCTATCGCCATCATGCAAACATTTCTTAAGTTTGCTAACTTGAAACACTGGATACACCTTGCACCCCACAGGTAGTTGTAGCTTATAAGCTACTTGGCTAACCTTCTTAATAATCAACCATGGTCCACAATACCTAGGAGATAACTTGGTGCACTTTCCTGTGCATACATAGCACCTTTGACTTCGAAGGGACTAGTAAATACACCCAATCTCCTTCCTCAAATTCCCGGCACGAGTATAACACTCTGCCTTGGCCAGAGCCCTAGATAAGTTATCTCGTGCCATCTCTAACTTCTGCTACATCTGAGTCAGAAACTCTACAGCACTAGGTACCTTACGCGGATACCCTATGATTGCAAGACTCAATGGCCTGAAACCATAATTGAGCTCAAATGGACTCAATCAAGGGGACGCATGTCTCTTGTCATTATACGTAAACTCCAATAGCAGTAAATGCTTTACCCAGTATGTTTGCGTACCACTAACATATGCCCTAAGCATATCTTCCACAATCTGGTTCACTCGCCCTGTCTGGCCATCTGTCTGAGGATGCTCAGAGCTACTCATCCACAACTGTGTTCCCAACCTAGCGAACACCTCCATCTAGAAATTTCCTGTAAACTTGGGATCCCTGTCAGACACAATGGACTAACCTGACAACGTTCTGGATAAAAAACTCGGCAACATGCGGAGCTGTGACCTTCTTGGTCGTTGCGATGAAGTGAGACATCTTGGAAAACTTGTCTACCACTACCATAATGGAGTTCAATCCCGTCTAGGTCCTGGGTAGCCCAACAATGAAATCCATGGAGATACTTTCCCACCTTCCTACAAGAATCTCCAGTGGACGTAGCAAGCTCGGAGGACTTACCCGCTCGGACTTCTTCACCTGACAAGTCGTGTAACACTAGACATACTCTCTGACGTCTCGCTGCAATCGTGGCCAGAAATAATGCCTTCTAACTAGCTCACTACTCTTACTCAATACCCGGGTGCCATGTGCAGGGAGTATCACGACATTCATAAAGTATCTTACGATGACGATCCTTCACGTCTGGCACGAAAACCTTTCCGTTTCTCGATAACTACCATCCTTCACAGTGTATGTTAGATATGTACTGGTGTGTGCCTCTACGAAAGCGACAGCCTCGATTGACTCTTCCGCTTGGTCGACTACCTTGCGCCCGTCAGGCCACACATGCTGACAATGTGCATCGCTCTGCTGAGCTCTCTTGATCTCCTCCATGCGATCACTCTCAACACAGTAAAGCTCATCTGATGCAGTATCCAAGATAGTGCATCAGCGACCACATTTTTTTCCCTCTTCAGAAGCGAATTTCCAAATGAAATTCCTACATTAGCTCGGCCCACCGAGCCTAGCGGCCCTTCAAATCTGGCTGGCTACTTTCAAATCTGATTTTTGGTGATCAGGAGACCCATAATTAGTGGCATTGTCACTATCGATTAGTTGATAACAGATCTTCTGGTCCACAATAAACTAGCAATTAAGATCAGTCATTGTGAATGTAATAAAGTGGCAGAGTAGGATATGGAACATGACGACAAAAATAGGTAGACATGAAATTTCTTAGGCCTGTTCACAAATGTCGTGAGCCTTCTTGCAGAGCAATCAATGCATGTTGCACTCACATCAATTGTCTTCAGACAATCGGATTTTTGAGATGTTTTATTCTCTATAATGTGCATACTGAGGCTATTAGCTTGTCATATTGATCTATTGATCATAGTTTTATGTACTTCTGATTCTAGAGACTAGACTCTTTTTCATCTTTTTTTCAGTCAAGAACTGTGTCGTGTGCAACAACACTGTCTGTGTCTTTGATATTGCTTCTATTCTGTAATTTGTTAAGCATGATTGGTTTGTTCAGTTGCAGGTTGCCTGCCTAGGGAAGATGTAGGTTTAATAATGATGTGATTCTTGTTTCTGCATGTTGTAGCATCGTCATTCTTGTTGGTTTGTCTGTCATGGATTAGTGTTCTTGAGCCTCGCTTCACAGCTCTTAATTTGCTATTGAATTCATCCAACTTTTGCTGCTCTAATTTTGATCCATGATGGACTGACTGCACCTAAATTCCAGCAAATACATGATTCATGCATTTCATATATACAATCAACTTGGAATTTCATACTTCCTCAAATTAACTTTCTCTCTCTTCCCATGAAACTTGATACTCACGAGTGAGGTAAACCACTTGATCTAGTCTTCATCTCTCTCCCTAGTTTTTGGAATTTGGCTTGCCTAGTACAAAGAAGCGTCTGTCCATGTTCAAAATCTAGTTATGAGTGTCATGGACATCCAGTCCATCTGACACTATTACTGGTGTCTCACAGTATATTGATGCTTTGCAGGTTGCCATTTTATTCATTATGTTGGCCACAGGCTCTTTTATCCATATACAGGCCACCAAGGGCCCCTTTTCAATCATGTTGACAAAAGGCCCAATTTTTATTGATAATTATCAGGAGTGGGATTCTTGTAGGAGGGCGCACTATTCTCCCTCTGAAAGCAATTAACTAACATCATGATTTGTAAATGTAACTTATGTTTGATTGATACCATAAACTCTTACTCAACCCACTCGAGAAGCAAAACAAAACATGTGGAGTCCTTTAAAAGTGGGACGAGTGCATGCGATAGGACAGAAATCAACCTGCAGTGAGAATTCCTTGCTCATATTGACTCGATTTAAGAAGTCTTTGACAAGCTTCAGAGTAATTTTGTATAAATTTTCTCGATTCAATGAACAAGTTGCTTGAACAGGAAGAATGCGATGGCACCACCTGTATCAATATATAAGAATAATACAAAAATTAAAAAACATGGTTATCATTCAAGAGCATTGACTCAATCAAGGTGCTGAAATTGGTACAGGAGATACATAATTTCTATAACATTTGACCCATCATCATAACGCCCCACCATTTAAATTTTAAAATCTGTACTAGCATTAAGAAACTGTCAAATTCCACAATTTTTACGATATCATTGCTACTACCAATAGACAAAATGTCATGCATCTCAAACTACTCGGTTACTGAGTTGTGCATGGAATTTGAACAGTCAAGAGATTACACATGTTGATGATGGAGTCTAGTGACCATAATAGCTGGCTACACTTTTCAAGTTTGAGAAAAGCTTACTGTATACCAATAAATGGAATCATTGGGAGGTGAGCTTCTACAATAGAGTAGATCGAGCAGAATATCTTCAGTTAGGATGAACTTTTCATAGTTAGGTGTCAGGGTAAATGATAGTGCTGGAAACATCGTTTATTGCTGAGGATCCCTGACCTAGGGCAGTCTCCAAGCATTTTGGATGAATCCAACAAATGGCTGGAGAGTTGGTAAGCATGTATCCATATCTAATACAGTTAGGAACCCAACTCCCGTGGGTCCCAAACCCCAACTTGAAACTGACTGTCGACTGGGCCTATTGACTTGACCAGTGACTCGTGGACCTACATGGTTTCCATGTGTCATATTCTAGGATGTGTACTAGGCTTGGAGGTATACAAGGAGAGGAGGTCTCACTTTACCACTCATTCTATCTACCTAGGAGAAGGTGGATGGTGAGTGCTTGCGCACAGCCAGGATGTGAGCTAGCTAGGGGTGGGAAATGGCTGATGACTCTAGCAGTGGTATGGGACGTCGGAGGTCGGACATCGCTTGTTTCAGGTCACAAGCCAGGGCACAGAGGGTGGATCTGGAGTGGATCCTACGACGGGGTGGATCGCGTGACGTTCGGTTCCTTATGAGTAACCGGCACCTGGCCGTTTGCAAATCAGTTGTGTTGTAACATTTGGTATCAGAGCCACCATATTCCGTGTACAGGTTTGGTCGATCCAATGATGGAAAACTGTAAGTTTTTTTTGTATTATGATCATAGTTGGTTGATAAAGCCCGGATTTGGCTTTTTCTTGATTTTCCTCTGAATTCACAGACTTCAGTTTTTAAGAAAAGGGGCACCTGCTTGCTTCCGCAGAGGCGCACTGGCAGCATGCCAGCTCAGCACGCGGGCACCTGCAGGAGGCGCGCTCACGGCTGTGGCTGTTGTCTGTGCGGCTGCTGCGTCAGCTGGGGGGGGGGGGGGGGGGGGATGGTGACGGACAGCTCAGCTGCCACCTCCCCTTCCTCCCTGCATGGTGCTTTAATGTCGAAGGAAACAGTCATGTGGCAGGGAGGCTATTTTCATGAGGAAGAGGTACATACCCATGCAGATGATTCCATGTGAAAGGGGAGGGGGTAGTGGATTGCCACTTATTCTCACATCTCTCTCTTGGTTGAGTACAAATCTTGGTGGCAGCCATGGACAATACCACTTTGATAGTGTGTAGCCAATAAGTTTGAGCTTGTAAGTTTCTAGCTTGAGAAGTGTTTTCATCTTCTCGCTTGGTGGCAAGACTTGAGAGGTAAGCCTGAAGCACCAAGGTTGTGGGAAGATTTTTGTAAGGCCTTTAAGGCGGTCTTCCTTCCTATCCTTGATGACTTCGACTTCTATCGTCAGTATGCAACAATACAGATGGAGAACCGGCCCCTTTATCAGTACTTACAAGAATTTCAAGAGGTACATTCTTGTTTTGCAACTAGAATAGATCCTCTTTTGGAGAAATTGCATTTTATTCTAGGTTTGCCTAGAGATTATCAACTAGCAATTAGGAGGAACCAGCCTCTTACACTCGATGATGAGGATCGCTTCGCCCGCATATACCATGACACTCATATAATGGCTAGGCCCGAGCATGGTGTTCAACCCGAAGCTGGTAGACAGGTTTTCCAAAATGGCTCACTTCATCGCAACGACCAAGAAGGTCATAGCTCCGCAAGTTGCTGAGTTGTTTATTGAGAATATTGTCAGGTTGTTGGCCTTTCGAAGTCCATTGTGTCTGACAGGGATCCCAAGTTTACGGGAAATTTTTGGATTGAGGTGTTCGCCAAGCTGGGAACACAGTTGCAGATGAGTAGCTCTGAGCATCCTCAAACTGATGGTCAGACAGAGCGAGTGACCCAGATCTTGGAAGATATGCTTAGGGCATATGTTCGTAGTACGCAAACAGACTGGGTAAAGCATTTACTGCTATTGGAGTTCGCGTACAATGATAAGAGACATGCGTCCACTGAATTGAGTCCATTTGAGCTCAATTATGGTTTCAGGCCACTTAGTCCTACAATCATAAGGATTCCGCATAGGGTACCTAGTGTTGTAGAGTTTTTGGCTCAGATGCAACAGAAGCTAGAGATGGCACAAGGTAGCTTGTCCAAGGCTGTAGCTAGGGCAGAGAGTTATGCCCGTGAGAACCGTACCTATCTGGAATTTGAGAATGGAGATTGGGTGTATTTACTAGTCCCTTCGAAGTCGAAGGTACTACACACAGGAAAGTATGCGAAGTTATCTCCTAGGTATTGTGGACCATGGTTGATTATTAAAAAGGTGAGCCAAGTAGCTTATAAGCTACAGCTACCTATGGGATGCAAGGTGCATCCAATATTTCATGTTAGCAAACTGAAGAAATGTTTGCACGATGGCGATAGCCTGGTGGAAGGTCAAGTGTCTCTAGAGGAGAAAGACACCACAGGTTATGGGCCAGAAAGAGTTCTAGGGAGAAGGGAGCTACGATTGCCGAATCGCCTCCTTCAAGAGTATCTAGTAACTTGGAAAGGGCATCCGTTGTCAGATGCTACCTAGGAGACGCGACAGGTATTGCAGAAGTCTTATCCAGAGTTTGTCATCGAGGACCAATGACTTGCCAGAGAAGGGAAGGATTGTTAGAGTCCAGATACGACTCTACATGATTTCGGCACGGCCGGTCACCAGAGGGCCTGAGGCCTAGTATTGGCAAGGGTTGGTGACCGACGAGGACATCTATCCCAAGAAGGGACCGGTGCGTCACAAGCAGTGATCCGGTGTGGCCGCCTGACAAGCTATCAAAGACGCGGTGTGTGTTTGACCGTCGAGACCCTAGCCGTCAGTGACGAGATGCTAGCCGGCAAGTAGTCGGGGTGACCAAGCGGGTCACAGGTCTTTGGCGGGGCACAGGGGTGGTACTTTATGAGTCACTCAGTATTCAAAGGTCACAGCGGTCATGCTGTCAAGAATCTGATAAGCACTCACAATCATTCATCATAAGCAATCACCATAAGGAGGAGGAAGAGCACACAATCACTGTATATCACACTTACTAAAAGAGAGTACAATGAACCCTGAATATAGAGAGAGAGAAAACCAGTAGTTGACTATAGACTAGCCTACAGCTACTTACAGCTGGTAACAGCTGTCAACAGTAAATCGTAAATAGTAACAAGTTTATCATTGGATTCTAACACTCTCCCTCAATGATAAAATTACATTCTTCTATTCCTAATAAAGTACGAAACTTTTCAAATTAAAATCTACCTAATGACTCAGTAAAAATATCTGCCATTTGATCTTCAGATTTACAATAAACAAGATCAATGGTTTTTCTCTCAAACAAAGTGATAATGTATTTCGATGTGCTTGGTTCGCGCATGTAGAACTGGATTTTTGGCAAGATGAATGCAGCTTTGGTTGTCGCAAGAAATAGTAGTCGCATCCACCTGTGGTTGACCTAAATCAACAAGCAATCTTCGTAGCCATACCACTTCCTGTGTAGCATTGCTGAGTGCACGATATTCAGCTTCTGTCAAAGATAAGGCTACTGTAGGTTGCTTTTTGCTGCTCCATGAAACTGCAGCTGTAACATAACTGAATGTATGACCACTGGTAGATCTTCTATCATCAATATTACCTGCCCAATCAGCATCTGTGTAACCTACCAACATTGGCGCTTCAGGCTGATCATACTTCAAACCAAAATTCAACGTCCCTCGAATGTACCTGAGAATACGTTTAGCAGACTTCTAGTGTGCTTGACTAGGATTTTGCATAAATTGACTAACAACACCAACAGCATAAGAAATATCAGGTCGTGTGTGTGTCAAATAGATCAAACTACCCACCAGTTGCATGTACAAGTAAGCATCTACTTTCTCAGATTCATCATATGCAGTAAGCTTCATGTTGACATCCATCGGTGTACTCAAAGGCTTACAATCCTGCATATTGAACTTATAAAGCAAATCTCGTGCATACTTGCTTTGTGCCATCTTAGCTACGGGTGCGAAAGTTTCCTCAAAATCAATGCCTTCCTACTGCTCAAATCCTCTCGCAACCAACCGTGCTTTGTACTTGTTGAGTTGCCCATTTGCTCCATATTTGATCTTATAAATCCATTTGCAAGTGATAGGCGTCTTACCATCAGGTAGCTCAACCAAGTTCCACGTCCTATTTTTTGATATGGCCTCCATTTTTGTTTCCATTGCTGCACGCCACTCCTTGTGCTCCTTTGCTTCATGAAAGGTTTGGTTCTTGAGCTTTGAGCACGGAACCCATTAGGGCTAGATTCAATTCTAACCTTGCAGGAGGTTTCTGATTTCTGCTTGACCTTCTAAGCTCTCCCTGTTCGCTAGATTCGGGAGTATCTCCCTTCTTAGCATCACTTGTGACTGATAAGTACCATTTAGGTACTCTCTTAGGGATTTCAGCTTCAAACTTATCTTTTTCCATTGGATCTTCTACATCAAAATCCACTTCTTTCTTGACCTGTACTTCCGCTCCCTCATCAAAAGGTTTAGTGATTTCTTCAGATTGTTCACCTTGACCCATCTCGTCAAATGTAGCATCCCAATTGTAGGTACTGCAACAAACCTGGCTATTGGGAGCGTGAATGCTTCAAGAAACAAAAGGAGATAGCACAAAGAAAAGGCAAATGGCAAGCGGGAAATTATGCTGATCAACATCAATTTGATGATGATCATTATGAAGACAATTATGTTGATCAACATCAATACGATGATGATCAATACAATGATGATCAATATGAAGATGATACAGGTGAAAGCTCAAACTTGCTCATTACGGCGCTAATGACAAGTGACGAAGCAAAGGATACCTGGTACATTGACAGTGGAGCGTCCAAGCACATGACTTCAAGGAAGGAGTGGTTTTCGGAATTCAAGGAAATCCACAATGGCGATTAAGTTGGACAAGCTGATGGCCAATTGCTACCTGTGAGAGGATTTGGAGTGGTACCAGTGAAGCTAGCCAGCGGAATGATAAAGCGGATAAGCAATGTGCAATATGTTCCTGGTTTAGCCAACAATTTACTATCAGTTAGGACGATGGCTGATCAACAACTCAAGGTTGAGTTTAATAGCGACAAATGTCTCGTCAAGGACATCAAGAATCACGACAAAGTGATTGCTACAGGAGCTAGAGTCAACGGAAATCGACTCTACAAATTGAATGTGAGATCTTTTACTCAAGCTATGGTAAGCACTGTCGATAGTCGAAGTGATCTTTGGCATCAACGATTTGGTCATATCAGTGCTCAAAGTTTACAGATTCTGAAAAGAGGTAATCTAGTTATTGGATTGCCTAATATTTCTTTTGAAGGAAAAATCTGTGAAGGTTGCATTTTGGGAAAACAACACAAAGAGAGGTTTCCCAAAAGTGGAGCAAGGAGAGCCAGTGGCATCCTAGATCTTGTCCACAGTGATCTATGTGGACCAATGCAGACTAGATCTCTTAGTGGCTGCTATTACTTTATTACCTTTATTGATGATTATAGCAAAAGCATTTGGATTTATTTCATAACCAAGAAATTGGACGCTTTTGCTAAGTTCAGGGAATTCAAGGCATTAGTTGAAAAGCAAACAGGAAGTTACATCAAGACTTTGAGATCTGATGGAGGTGGTGAGTATTTTTCGACAGAATTTATTGATTTTTGCAAAGATCAAGGGATCAAGAGGCAGACTACAACACCTTATTCACCGCAACAAACGAAGTTGCAGAGCGAAAGAATAGATCCATTGTTGAGATGGCCAGGGCAATGCTCCACGTCCTTGACCTCGGCCTTGATTCTAACTGCCTCGATTCGGGCTATCATTGGCTTGCTCATGAAATTGTTGAAATGATCCCCGGCTTGAGTTTCCTCCTCTCGATTGATACCTACCACGGCCAAATCTTCCACCTCGTCCTCTAACTGCAAGAGCTTGACCATAGCCCCTGTTACGATGATTCAAGTTCTCTTGACGTTGCTCTTCCTGCAAAAGTAATCCACCTAGCGCTTCATAGGTTGGAAGATTCTCCCGTGTGGCAATGCTTGTCACAAACATCTGATGTGACTCACTCAAGCTGTTCAATGTCAATTGAACGATCTCGCGATCCTGTACTCGCTCTCCAAAGGCAGCTAGTTGATCACGGATCTCCTTTACCTTCAATAGGTGATCGGCAATAGTTGCACCATCATCCATCCGTAATGTGTGCAGCTTCGTCTTTAGGAATAGCACTCGAGATGTGTTTGTGGTCTCAAACAATGCCTTCAACGTATCCCACGCTTCTTTCGGTCCTTCCGAATCCGAAATGTAGGGAATGATAGCATCTCTGACTGACAAGTTGATGACATTCTGTGCTTTCCGTTTCCTCCTATCAAATGTCCGCTGATCTTCTTCAATCATTGGCCTTGTCTCCTCACCTGTCAGGATCTCCCATAGCTCCTTTTCCATCAGAATGTTCTTCAGTTTGAATTTCCAAACTGCATAGTTGCCGGCTCCTTCCAATTTGCTTGACTCATTGAGGACACTTTGGCTTAGAGTTGCCATAATTGCACTTAGATGAGTCCGGATCGCAAAAATGACTGCAAAAATGGAAAATTTGCTGCGAAATTGACAAATGACATCTTTGACCACTTTCCAATCCGAGCTATGGATTGAAAGTTTTGCCAAATTGAAGATAGCTTTAAAATGGCTCACAACTGCCCTTAAGCTTGAAAAATGGCAAGTATTGCCAAACTGCCATTTTTGGAAATTTTCTCTGTCGCGCACAGATCTCCGATTTCAGAGATTTTTATATCAGCACGTAGCCCTTTGTACCAGCATAGCTCTTGTCTAATCAAATCCCAAAAACAGTCTCTCCAGCTAGGTCAAAACATCACTCTGTTTTCTGCTTATCTGCAAAAAACCTCAGTGGACAGAGCCCTTAAGAAGAATGGGCAGTCCTCAGCTTAAGGTCACAAGAGTTGGGACCCTTGAAGATGAAAATTTTTAATGAAGAGTTCATATTTATGCCCTTCAGTCCTTTGGTAACTGAACTTCAAACACTTCAAATTTTTAAAAATTGAAGTTTAAGGACCCAACGAATGGTAGCCGTCGATCTGTATCCATGATCAAGAGGTCTCCACCGTCGATCTCAACAAGATTGTAATCGGACGATCTGGATCATTTATGTGCGCCGAAGGAGACTCATGAAGACGCTATGCACCCTTTTACGCTATGTAGCAGGTCTGAATTGGCGCGCGAACCTGCCCACGACCTCTTTCTCCTCGCTTTCTCCAAGCTATGGCTGCCGCCCCAAAAATCGATCCAGCTCTTTATTGGCTCCACAGCTGGTCGCGGCCCTTTGGCATCCTCATCACAGTACCAAGGCGCCCATCTGCAGCCACTGACAGCATCAAATATGCATGCCTACAGAGAAAGATCCAGGGTTTTTCACCTCAAAACCCTAGCAGAAGAATGGAGTTTCTTGGGCATTTGACAATCTCTATCTGAGATTTTTCTTGCAGCTCTCCACCACACTGAGGTCGCCCTCCTGTAACTTGAATACAGTGATTTGCCTCACTTCAAATGATCTGAAAATGATGCAAGTAGTGTTGTTACTACTTCACACTCTCTCACTACAACTTAAGCTGCAAAATGCCCACATGTTCACCAAACTGATCCCAGTCAGTTGCCAATGGTTTCCCCACTGTATTTGCCTCCTTATCCTCTGAATAAACTCTGCAAAGATTGTTCAAGCGCTTCCTACCATGTTTCAATGCCTACAATCTCCTCAAGAGACTGTTCTCATCAACATTGTAAGTTTTCTTGCATTCACCTCCTGTGAAAGACTATCTCACCTCAGTACGGAGCCAGTGACAAGCCGAACCCAGTAGTCAGGCACTCAGGATCAAAGGAGCTCTGATACCATGTCAAGAATCTGATAAGCACTCACAATCATTCATCATAAGCAATCACCATAAGGAGGAGGAAGAGCACACAATCACTGTAAATCACACTTACTGAAAGAGAGTACAATGAACCCTGAATATAGAGAGAGAGAAAACTAGTAGTTGACTATAGACTAGCCTACAGCTACTTACAGCTGGTAACAGCTGTCAACAGTAAATCGTAAACAGTAACAAGTTTATCATTGGTTTCTAACACATGCATGCCAAGTGGATTGATCACCCACAGGTGGATGCCATGTGCCAGTTGACGGGAATAGCAGGTAGAAGGACTCAAAGAGGGGGTGCCTATGGTTGGGAGGTTCCTTCTACACACCTGCCTTCTAGGATTCACGAGCTTGGAGAGACTTGCTTGTGACACAACTTTATTAACTTTAATTTGCTGTAGAAGCTAAAGGTGGAAACAAAGCAATGTGACCCCCGCTATGTTGTGAAGCTAGCCACAGGAGCCAATTATGGGACCAGATAGACCCTCATCTGCCAGTTCAAATACAAGCCTATAAGGATAATTTAGACTTTCATATTAGAACCTAGATAAGGTAGATGTGATACTTGGTAAGGAGTGGTTCTATGAGAGGAATGAGTCATTAAAGAAAAACCATGTAACTCACAGTTTTTCGTTCTTGCATAACTGCTCACTTGTATAATTGAATGGAAATGTAGATATCCGTATATGCTTTCTGATTTAGGAACGGTTGAATGCATGAATTTTATGGATTGTGATTCATACATGTGTTGGTTGAAGGATTTCACTTATCATGAGGAATGCAATTTACAACGTTATAACATGCAACTTGCATTAATGTCTAATAACCTAAAAGTAGAAAATTTGCCGGAAGGTGAAACCTTTAGGAGACTTAGACAAGTGTTTAATGGCATTCCCGGAACAGCTTCCTGAGGGTCTTCCCCCCTCTAGGGGAGTCAACCATGGTATTAAACTTCTTCCTGGTAGAGCTCGCCTATATCTTTGTTTCATGTATCTTTTTCCATAAGAGATTGGTTAATTTGGATCACGTTATTTTGGATCATGGGTTGAAATTGACCCTAATAAGGTCCTTCATATTCGTGAATGGCCAATTCCTCGAATGTCTTTTTCTTTTTAAATGATATTTCAAATGTTTTTTGACATGCGGGAGGATGAAATATTTTGTGCTTTTACAAAAGAACTCGTAGAATTTTCTAACATTATAGTTTATCAATATGATGATCTACAAAGTGAAATAGATTATGTCAAAAACGACAAATGGGAATCTAGAAAAGGGGCTTTACAGTTAATGTTGAAAGAAGCAAAATACCCAGTGAAGAAGAGTTTTTGAAGTTTTAGAAAAGATACTGGTTTTCATTATGACATTGAGTATCGGAAGGGTACATCTAATAATGTCGCGGATGCTTTAAGCCGGATTGGAGAGGTTAATCAGTTAAGCTTTTCTGAGATCCAATCTGAGTTATATCTGTCCTTAAGACATTTGTGTAAGACCAATAGGTACTTCGGCCATGTTTGGCTAGACGTCCTGGCAGGTACTTCTAGATCTAGTGGTGACCTTGGAATGCAGGATTCCAGGATTTCTCCTCAGGACAAGATATTAAGGGACTATTCCATAACGAATGGGTTACTTTTCCATAATGGGAAAGTGTGTGTGCCAGAAAATGATGATATTAGGGCCCAAATCCTGCATGAATGTAATGAGAGTTCATGTGCAGGGCACCTTGGCTCACAAAGAACGCTTGACCTAATAAAAAAGAATTTTTATTGGCCAAATCTAAAAGGTCAAGTGGAGGCATATGTTCGCAAATGTGGGCAATGCCAAGTAAATAAAGCCGAAAGACTTAAGGCAGTTGGTTTGTTACTTCCTTTGGAAATTCTCGAAAGAAAATGGGAAAGTATTTCCATGGATTTTGTGGTAGGAATACCTTGGACGGGGAAGCAAATTGATGCTATTTGGGTTATGGTTGACAGACCAACCAAAATGGCGCAATTCATTCCAACTCGGCAGTTTGTCAAAGCTTCAGAACTTGCTCAACTTTTCGTGGAAAGTTGTTCAGGTTGTTTGGTTGGCCGGATGAGTGATCGAGATTCTAAGTTCACTGGCAAATTCTGGCAAGCGGTCTTTGAATATTATTTTGTCAATATTATTTGTTCGTTACTTGAATGGCCAAAGTGCCACTTGTACATTCACACCTATAGAGACTACCTTAAGTCTAGGGTCTACAGATCATTTTGGATCAGATGGTCGGACTGAAAGGATGAACCAGTCTATGGAAGATATGCTTCGTGCATACGTTTCCAGGAGACAGTCGGATTGGGAAAAGTACCTTCCAATGATTGAGTTTGCGTATAACAGAGCAAAACATTCAGCGACGGGTTTTAGTCCCTTCACTCTAATGTATGGTTTTCAACCTAGAGCTCCAATCTATGTTGGCCTCAAAAGCCTAAAGGTTAAGGCGGCGGTGGATTTCCTGCATGATATGCAAGAAATGCTGCTTGTTGCTTGCGACAACGTAAAATTGGCTCAGGATAGAGCCTAGTTTTATGCTAATCAAAAGCGACAACATAGGGTCTATGCGGAAGGGAATTGGATGTATCTTAAAATCCCAAAAGACTCTAAGGTACTAAAGATTGGAAAATGTCCTAAGTTGTCACCTCGTTATGCTAGGCCTTTCCAGATTGTAAAGAAACTCAATCAGAATGCCTATCAACTAGACCTTCTTCAGGGAATTAGGGTTCACCCAATTTTCCACATTAGTCGTTGAAAGGAACAACCGAATTGATTCTACACGATAATCTAGTTTGGCTTAGGACCTATCATCCTTTGTACCTTCTGAACCACAAGCCATTGTTGATGTACGTCAACATGGGCTCAGAAACCGGCAGGTAACTGAGTACTTGGTTCATTGGACAGGAAGTTCCAAAGACAAGGACATGGGAAAAGGAGCGAGACCTTAGACTGAGAGTCCCAGATTTCCTTCCTTAGAAAAGGAGTCTTTTAAGGGGGTGTTAGGAACCCAACTCTCTTAGGTCCAAAACTCCAACTTGAAACTGAACGTCAACTGGGCCTATGGATTTGACCAGTGACTCGTGGACCTACATGGTTGCCACGTGTCATATTCTAGGATTGGAGACTCCTACCTTGGAGGTATACAAGGAGAGGAGGTCTCACTTTACCATTCACTCTATCTACCTAGGAGAAGGTGGATGGTGAGCGCTTGCGCACAGCTAGGATGTGAGCTAGCTAGAAGTGGGAGATGGTTGATGGCTCTAGCAATGGTATGGGACGCTGTTAGGGTTGGAGGTCAAATCTCGCTTGTTTCTGGTCACAAGCTAGGGCACGGAGGGTGGATCTGGATTGGATCCTACAATGGGGTGGATCGTGTGACGTTCGGTTCCTAGTGGGTAACCGGCACTTGGCGGTTTGCAGATCGGTAGTGTTGTGTAACAAATTCTGTGCAAGTTTAAAAAATTGCCTATGGGATTTTTTTAGTAGCTAAATTGGAATGATCTATGTTGTGGCAGTTCATTAACATACAGTATTCAATTCTCACATACCTGATATTCACAATAATGCCTTCTTCATACACAAGTGACAATCCTAATCAATCAAAGTAAATCTTCTTCTTATAAAGATAGAATATCTTCAAGCCATCGTTTAGCTATTTAAATCTTTTATGGACTGACAAAGATATTGCAAACACTTGTCTGCATAATCTTTTCATTGATGCTACTATATAAATAAGTCACCAATGAGCAAGAGAAGTGAAACTATGATTTAATATAACTCATATGGCCAAAAGTAACACATACGATGCTATATATTAGTGCTAAGTATAAGATAATACCTGAAGGAACCAAACAAGAGACAACGTGATCGAAGATCACGAGAGGCCTTGCTTGGATTTGCAAGGTTGAAACTTTGCTTCAAATAAATATTGTTTATGCAAGAGGTCACACATTAC
Organism: Diphasiastrum complanatum; assembly: GCA_029204225.1. Lineage (NCBI taxonomy): Eukaryota > Viridiplantae > Streptophyta > Lycopodiopsida > Lycopodiales > Lycopodiaceae > Diphasiastrum > Diphasiastrum complanatum. The sequence continues at coordinate 62,050,993 of CM055093.1, forward strand.
AATCAGGCTTGGAATATGAAGGCCATACCTTCCTTTCTATATGAACAATATCATACTCTAACATCATATATCTTGATTTGCTACTTCATTGCTTGCCGTACAACAGATCTACAAAGGGATAATGAAGATTCTAGCTTGAAAACGAAGAAAATGGCCTTGAAGAGTACTTCTAAAAAATGGCCTTCACCAGAAAGTGAGTTCGATAGAAGTCTAGTTTGAAACCCTCTAATGGGCCTAACCATGTGCACGATGTAAAACATGCTTGACATGGTTGTGTACTCTTGAGAAGGTTAGATATGGATATGACAAAGTACAGGATAAAATATCGGCTGCATGGAATAAGAAGCTCAAACTCAACTACACCTTAGCTTATCAATAGCCGCACGTACCTTAAAGGAGGTGAACGAAGAAAACTTTGTGGGTCTAGGTGAGATGGTAATGGGTGTGGTAGGAATCATGTCGAAAGTGGTGGCATATTTCAAGTCAATAAGCCTCTTGCCTTTGACTTCCTCATGGGCCCCCCTCTTATGGTGAAGACATGGACCTGCCATTGGGTTTCACAAAGAAGATGAGAGAAATTACACGTTTGGATGACATTGAGATCTGGACGACGACAATCGTCATCATACCAGGTACTATGATGGAAAACACATCGGGATCTACATGTCCACTATATGACTTGGATGGGAAGGAAAGAGAGGCGGCTTGACAAAAGGGCGATGATGAGAATAGGTCTACTATGTAGGAAACAGAAGACAATAATCCCATGATATAATCAAACACACTGAGGCCACAACTATGAGGATGACGCGTGAAATTACCTTAAGCAGGCCAAATTGACAAGCCATTATACATGACCAGCTCATGAGACTCCCCCATTTGCAAGAGTTACTCACATCGGCATTTGATTTTTGGCTGATTGGAAGGAAGAGAAAGGGAGATCAAAGATCCAAGAACATTTACACCAAAAAGAGTAGAATGGGCGCTTGGAGGATAGCTTAGACCTCCTTGTATATATAGTAGAAAATGTACAAAGTTTCATGCAAAAATCTCCACTCAATCTTGAGTTAAGGAGACATGTTTCCAGTTTTCGTTCTCGTTGTCGTTCTCTCTCTCTCTCTCTCTCTCTCTCTCTCTCTCTCTCTCTCTCTCTCTCTCTCTCTCTCTCTCTCTCTCTCTCTCTCTCTCTCTCTCTCTCTCTCTCTAAAACTTCACTTATTTGTAGTGAGTCACTTAGTTAACTTGGGTCCTTCCAACTTAGGACCTTTACAAACTTTATTTATATTTATTTTTATCTCCCAAGCCTAAACTTGGGTGCCTAGGGCCCCCATGGACCCAAACTCAAAATTTTCATATGTGCCGAAATTGCATGTGTCTAAGGCTAGAAACATGACAGTTCCCCCTCTAGGCTTGGACTACATGCATGAGGCTAGAAACTGAGTTAGCCACAACCCACTTGAGGAAGTGGTTCTTTGTCATGTATTTCTCCTGCCGGCGCCGATGGATTTCCATGGAAGGTCTCCGAAAATTGTTGATGTAGACCCGCTAGATAACAGATTCTTTGGAGGTCTGTTCCCACCTTAGCTTCTTGCTGCATCAATCTGGTACTCTCCAAAATAGCACCGGGTAACAACATGGCTGGCAAATATGGTTGATCTTCAACTACATTCTGCCACATGTCATCTGGATTTGCATGCAACATTTGAAGATACAACAAATTGAAATTTGTGAGCAACCAAAACTCTCTAAGCTGCTCAACTCCTGAAGGCCGGTGTGTGGAATGATCCTCCCAACCATAGGTACCCCCCCTCTTGAGTCCACTACCTGCTATTCCTGTCAAAATACACGAGGTACCCCCCAGTGGTTGATCAAGCCACCTGGCGTACACACTGCATGCGACCTATGAATAGTGAGTGACTCACGGGATACCACCCCCATGCCCCGTCATTACCGATGACACCCCCTGGTCACCCCAATTGCTTGCCGGCTAGCACTAACGGCTAGGGCCCCGACGGTTACGCGACCGCATCTCTGACAACTTGTCAGACGGCCTCACCAGATCACGGGATTTCGTGACACATCAGTTCCCACTTGGAAGCGATGCCCTTCCCGGTCACTGACCCTTGCCAACTTGGCCTCAGGCCCTCTGAATGACCGGTCGTGCCGAGGTCATGTCAGAACTAGACTGAGTCATAACAAAAGTAGTGTCGAGAAAACACCCAACAAGAGTGTCTCGGTATCCTGCATTGGAATCATAGGAGCTTCATGCTGCAAATTATCAATAACAAGCTCTACAAACAAAAAAGCATACGAACCAAAATCATCTGCATATATTTTTCTTCTGTCTTCATGACATAGTTGCTGCGGTTACTTCTTCACGTGTCCTAGCTGATTCCCATGCCAAGCTATCCTGGTACCAGCAGGCGTCTGATCTCTTAAGACGTCTAGGCATCTCTATCATGGATCTTCCTCGTGGTACGCATTCATATATCCGAGGCTATTTATCTCTCACAACCCCTATCACACGGCCTGCGCTATCGTCGTGGGCAGTTGTGCATTTCCTCTCATCAGCTTGCTATTGAGGCCGGTCGTGCATGGGATATCCCCCGGGAGCGTAGTCTATGTCGCTTGTGCTCGTTGCAAGAGGTGGAAGATGAAGCCCATTTCCTCCTCAGATGTCCGTTGTATTATGAGATACGGGGGAGGTATTATTGTCTCTTTGGGGATGGCCCGCATACACTTCACAGTTTTGTCTCCTATCCGGATGCTCATTGCTTGGGACTTCTTGTTCGTGAGATGCTTACTCTCCGTTAGTCTCATCTGCCTGTACCAGATCACCTGGGGTTAGACTCCCGGCAGCTGCTTCTCACTGGCTTCTTTCGGACTCGAGCACATGCTGATGATTCCGATGATGAGATTCCTATCGCTGTGCCACCACGGAAAAAGCCCAGGTGTAGTTGGCACTCGCCTCCATCGGGGCCCACTGTACGGTCCACTCAGCGAACACTTCACACTTACTTTCGCTGATATGTACTTATTCTCCACCTGGCCCGGGTTGTGGGCATTGGTACTTTTTCTGTAGTTCTTCTGTTATATCTGGCCCGGGTTGTGGGCTTATTTCACTTCTGCTTTGTTTAACTTTCATTCGTAGCTAGTTTATAGCAATTTACGGCCACGTCCTCCTATGGATGATGCTCCCACTGTTGCTTGTACATATTTTCTTTTTGGTCTTATGCACCCACGGGTGCCCAAAAGACGTTAATAAAGCTTTCTTTCTTTTCTCTCTCTCTCTCTCTCTCTCTCTCTCTCTCTCTCTCTCTCTCTCTCTCTCTCTCTAGGAAACTTCACTTATTTGTAGTGAGTCAGTTAACTTGGGTCCTTCCAACTTAGGACCTTTACAAACTTTATTTTTATTTACTTTTATCTCCCAAGCCTAAACTTGGGCGCCTAGGGCCCCCATGGACCCAAACTCAAAATTTTCATATGTGCCGAAATTGCATGTGTCCAAGGCTAGAAACATGACAAGGCACAATTATGATACTTTGCCAAGGCGTGTGGGTGTTTTTTTTGGGGGGGAGAGAGAAAGAGAGCTTTATTGATGTCTTTCCCATGCCAAAAGGCATATGACACAAAAAAGTAAATGTCAAGTATGTGGTATCGGGTGCATAGAACATATCCAAGAAACAGCAAAGAAAAGTACATATACAAATAAATACTAAATCAGCTAAGTTGCATCAGACTAGATGAGAGGTGCAATGTAAAAACCATGTGCTCATATAGATGATAGTCGGATGATATACTGCCATCATCATGTTCTAATGGGAATCAGAAAGGACGTGATGTGAACTACTGCAAGAGGTAGAGCTGAGATGTGTTGCTGATGGCATCAGAAGATTGTCATCTCATCATCATAGGACGGATAGCTCTCATGGTATGACCTATGGCTCCACCATCAATATGAATTTGGGTAGTATGTAGTCTTTGGTCTCTATGTCAAGTGTCACTGTCATCTGAGGCTAGATCAATTTGTGATCTTTTCCAAGAGAAGAAGGACGTAATCTGGAGTTGTACGCAAAGTGCCTCGGCTGAACTGGCTAATATAGATCCTGTCGTAGTAGAGACATCTCCTGACCATGAATGCAATATAACGTGGATCCTCATATACTATAATGGGGAGAGAGAGAGAGAGAGAGAGAGAGAGAGAGAGAGAGAGAAAGAAAGAAAGAAAGAAAGAAAGCTTTATTAATGTCTTTTCCATGCCAAAAGGCATATAAGACTAATGAAGTACATGTCAAGTATGTGGTAACCATGGGAGCGTGTAAAACGTCTCCAAAACTGTAATAAAGAAAACATCTAGTACAAACTAGAACTAAAATAGACACATATGCGAGGGTGTGTGCGCATAATAATCATCTATAGGTGTCATGATGTCAAGGCTATGATGCTATGATGTTGCTGCTGCTCTAAAAAGATGTAATGCGAGCCGCAGCATGAGAGAGCACTGGAGTCTGTCGGCGTCGTCTGTGAGCATGAGCATGTGTAATAGTATGTCTCTGCGTAGAGTGCCTGGTGATCCTGGTAGTAGCGGGATGGTAGGGGGTACACTGTCTCTGATCTCTATGAGAGAGAGAGAGAGAGAGAGAGAAATTTTGAGAAAAACATTCTTATACCTTACCGTTGCAAGCAAGGAGAAGAAGTCCATTCAAAAGCCATTAGACCATCATTTCCCTGCTTGTGTCATCAGCACTCAAGGGTAGGTGCAGATCACATTCTTAAAAATTTGTATATCCACATTATCTTTCATAGATTTATACAGTGACTCAGCATGCCGAGTTTCTTTCTATTGCTTCTGAGGAAGTGAAGAGTGGACTCAGACATGATGAAGGCAAATGAAAAGCTAGGCAAACCATGCTGCTATGGTGCAAAATATGCTAGCTTATTGTTATCTGCATAAGAGCAGACCACCGGTACAATATTTTTGTATCTGAGAGGAAATTGAGGTGTAAATTTTGACTTGCACATTCACAATGTTGCAAATGATTCAGTACCCTAGTCCAAATATATCTCAATGCCAATAATAATAAGATATGTTAGTTTATTGATACTGATTTCAACCCCAATGGGAACCTTACCAAGAAAAGACTGTGATCTAAGTGCAAGGGGGGTAAGAAAACTGGTTATGGTGAGAGAGACAGACAGCATACTAGATCAGTCATCATTTGTTAGACAGTTCTAATATATTAGTTCTTATAATCTCATAAACATGCATAACTGGCCAATGCAACAGTTTCCAAGAACAATTGCTACATTTGTAAGTGGGAAGACTTGATTGTAGGTACCTCTCAAAATATAGCACTCAAGAGTTTAATAAAACTTACTTTAGAGGTTTCAACCTTCCTGCTTCTAGATCAACTAAAATTTTGCATAGCACAGCCACAGTGTCTGTAGAAGCACCTTCAGGTATGGAAAGAAAAATGATGCCATTTGTGGCCAACTTCACAAGAGAGAACTGGGATGCATAATCAACTACAGTCGAACAATCAGAGCCTCCATGTCCAGCTTGGATATTTTGATGCTCTAATGAAACAACCATTTCCTTCTTCTTGGAAGGCACTTCAGACGTGCAAACACTAGTGCTGATGCCTGTAAAAGTGCCTGTTGTTCTGGAACCAGAACCAGTTTCGGTATGCGCTACTTCTGAGCTAGAAATGCTTTCTGTAAAAACAGAATATATATGAGCTGGTTTATTGTCTTTAATGTGATGAATCTTTATATATGTCTCATTAGAGATAGAACACGCTTTAGCCTCAGATTTAGCAGAGGCATCACTTGCAGCTTGTATCACTTCAAGAGGCCTCCCGATGTACTGCAAAGGACATACTTTGTATTAACAGCCATCAAGGAGCCTCAAAGACAAATTTGAACTCATCAACCTAAGTTACTCTCCCTGAACAGCTCAATACTTAGCATGAAATTCTTTACGTGCCTGAAAACCGTTCAATTTTCATGTAACCACCTATCAGCTTGACTATTAAAGAACTGGTCCACATCTATTCAACATACCTATCAGCTTGACTATTAAAGAACTGGTCCACACCTATTCAACATACAGCAGGTTTCCAGATGACAAAAGTAGGTGAATACTCATTTGCATATGTGCAATCTTGAGATATAAAAATTGTGCATGTGCTTCAAGCAAGAGCTCACAAAATTTGCAGGGTTAGAAGATGCAAATTTTCTCTAATAGCATCAAGAATGTTGCACCCACGTATACAGCAAGCCAGAGCATAATCACGGTTTCAAAGAGCTTTCTCAATTGCCATAAATTCATGTCAACCAACTGAAGCTAAAACAAAAAGCAAACCACCAAATTTTATTAGAAGTTCTGGCATCAAGCATCTTGCGCTAGATACTGGAACAGCTTACATACCTCACGAAGAAGATCCATTGATTCTTTAGTGGCACTCTTTTCCCGCCCTATGCCATGTAACAAAACATAAAAACCACGCATCAGTTCCTCTTCGAGGTGCCACTCATTGACAAGATAGCCGTTAATGGTGATAATTGCTCATTTATAAGCTCCAAAGTATTCAAAAAGGTGAAACCAGTCACGGACTTCTACAAAAAGAGGTGGGGAACATGCTTGTAAAATCACAATTTTATTGTATGAAAAAGGCTCATGTTTGAGTACTCTTTTGATCAGAAATTACAAGGAGAAATAGGACGGTGACATGATAAGATAGGGGGTCAGTCTTGGAAAGCTGTATTTGTTATGTCTCAGCTATCTCAGGTTAGTTTCAAATAAACTAGGGCAGGTTAGCATGAAACTAGCAAGAGCTAGCCGGCTTTTAACCTTGGGTTCAGAGATGCACAAAGGGTTAGGCCATCATTGGAGTCTAGGACTTAGAAATAGTCATGGGACCACTAGAGAGGACGTATGTAGGGAATCGCTTACCCCCATAAGCGCTCGTGAAATATGCCTTCAGGTGTGACTATTATGAAAGTGAGGTGCTAGGAATTTAGAAACTTAGGAAAAATATGAACATGAACCTAGGAACAAGAAAAAGAACTTAGGCATAGGAACAGGAATAGGAACATGAACACAAACTTAGCCACAGGAACATGAGGGTTTTGACCTGCCACTCTTCCTTGATATGTATAGCTTAAAATTCTACTTCAATAATTGTAGTGTTTGCTTGATCGAATCTAATGTTTGATCTCTTTGTCACCAAAGCCACCCCAAATTCTGCCTTTCAAAATAATTGTCACTAGAGATGAAAGAAGAGGTCTCTTCCAGTTTGGTCTTTAGTCTATTATTTGGCATCTTGTCATCCCTTCCATGCAACGCTAGCAAGGAGTAGCTCACAATGTTCGATGTAAAACAACTAAATTTGAATGAACTTATATATTCAACCATGTGACAACAACAATCGCATGAAGTTACTAATTCACACATGTGATGACAACGAACAAATGATTGATTCTAGACATAAATGGAGTAGGCATGAGTTAGCCAAAGATGCAGGGAAAAGTAGGGCTTATCAAAAATACAAATAGATGAACTAGAAATAAGCAGTGGTATTAGTTTCAAGATATTAAGTAGCAGATTACAAGAAGGGGGGACCCCTCCCATTAAGGGAATCGTATTTACTAGCAAAGTATATAATAAAACCCTCAAGAATAGTAGAGCCATATGATTCATTAAGAACGTTCAGCTCCTTAATAAGGAAATGCTCTTTTGGCTTCCCTTATTCTTAGCTTTTCTCTAACAAAGATTAAATTTAAAAAAAATATGACCTTCAAAATTTTCACAACTATAGAGCAGCAATATAGTTGAATGACAGTCGATAGCAACTTCAGAGCAAGATTCATCATAGGCTGCAAATAGAAAGGTGTAAAACTTAGGGTTTCAATTTGAATCATAGCCATCCATTACATCAATGGTTTAAATCCATCTACATGACAATTAAATGATAGAATTATAATTTATGTAAACTAAACAAAAAAATAACGTTTGCCCCTTGCTACTTCCACACCTGTAAGGCCGCACTTTAACTTTTGGTCAAACTTTTACCTTGGCCTCTATGTTGGTATTTGCATATTTTCATGATCACCCTAAAATCAAACTTAGATTCTTCCTTAGGGATTGATTCCTTCTTAAGGGTTGTTCTCTTTTTGTTATCCCTATGCTTTCCAAGGTAAAATTTAGGAAAGTTCTTTTTATGATTTCAACTGTATTCCGAGGATCATTATCGTCAATCTAACCTATCCATCTGATTAAGCACTGAGAGATGAAAGAATATCCCACTTGTTTATCTCTAATTTCGAGTACTTTTCTCATATCCTAAAGGTACACCAAGTGATAAGTCCTTGGATTGGGTATGATCCTCTCCGACCCAAAGGCGTTGTAAGAAGAAGCACCTCAAGATCCTGCTTACAATACTTAAATAAAGGAATAATAGTGGAGCCAAACCACCCAACCATGTAGAAGCTACTAACCAATCTCCAATAGCATCACCTCGCGCCATAAACTTAGACCGTTATGGGCAAATTTGTGGTCAACTTTGTTGACGACATACTTGTATATAGTTGTGGTGATGTTGTGCATGTGACCTTAGAACTGTGTTGTCAACTTTGAGGGAAAACATATTATGTGCTAATGATAAAAAGAGCAAATTATTTAAAAAAGGAAATTGTATATTTGGGTTTTATAGTGTCAGCTGATTTACATAATGTAGATAACTTGTTGTTTGATGGTTTGTTTGCATTCCAAGAGCAAGAAGAAGTAACCCATGGGCCAATGAGGGTATTGCATAGGCAAGAGGCCGTTTACACAACCGTCTTATCCGTGAGTACTTGGTAGCTTGCAATGGCAGGCCTCTTTTTGATGCTACCTGGGAGACCACGCACAGTTTGCATGCACAATATCCCAGCTTTACCATCGCAAATGATGTTACCTAAGGGAGGAAAGAGATGTTACAGCTTCTACTCCCTATCCCAGTTGCTTACAGTTTTATGCACAGTTGTACTTTTTGTAAATACATAAATGGCTACGTCACCGGCCTATGGTGACCTTTGTATAAGAAAATAAAACTATTATTAGAGCCTCTGCGTCATATGTTGAGCTTTTGGTGTAGGGTATTGGGTCATAAATTAGGAGTGGTTGGACTGACCTTTTAAAAAGTAGGAGTTGACTAGTCAACGGGCATATGCTCACTAGGACACTTGGTCTAATGAATAGGCGACACATGTCGAGGTTGACCAGTCCAACATGACACGTGTCACATGCTCACTGGGACACTTGGTCCAGTGTATGAGTGACACATGTCAGCCTACTCACTTGCCTATGTGTCAAAATGCCAGCTGGCAAGTGTCGACTATGCATGGAATTGACCATGTGTCGACGTTAGGAAGGGTCAAGGTTAAGGGGTGCTTGAGAATTGTGCGTAAATAAGCCTAGAGAGAGACATTCCTCGTCATAATCTATGCAGCAAAGGTTGGAGACAAAGCAGCCAGCTCCACCATGTTTCATGCTTTGTGATATTATGTGCATGCAGGGAAATCAATAAGCATCGAATTTTCAGATCTATGTGTACTTGATGTGCTATGTTTAGAGTAAAGTTTCAAATTGGAGTGACAACAGAGGAGGCTATAAGCAAGAGTGATATAGGGAAGTTCCATGGGATACATGGTCACCATCTTCATCACCTCCCCCTTCAAAGGGTTTACCAAGGTGGTACTTGCAATAGGAAAGGTGAGAGATAGAAGAAGGTGAGTGCAACAACCAAGGTGCAAGGTGGTGTCAGTGGAAACATTCTGGTCCAGTAGACGCTATCATGCATTGCGCGCACCTGTGGGCCATGCGTGGGATCCCATCCCCACCACCTAGCCACCCGCCTCTTTCCCTCTTGACCCTAAAAGGGCTGGTACCAGGGGACAAGGGTATAATGTCTACTTTCAGCTTCTATTGGGTGATGTTTTATTCTCCATTTTCCTTATGGGACAAATGCACTCTTTCTAGTGCTTCACGGAGTCAGCCGCCTATGCGTAGCTTGCACCTCCAACACCCCCACTCAAGCGAGCACAACGTGAAGTACACCCCCACTTGCTCGTACAGGACCCCCACTTGCTCGTATACCATGTCAAAGTTTGTCGGCAGCGGAAACATTTGGTCCAGTAGATGCTCTCGCGCATTGCGCACACCTGCGGGCCGCGCGTGGGATCCGATCCCCACCGCCTAGCCACCGGCAGAAGGTGCAGAATATTTTTAACATCATACAATGCAGTGTGGCATTTTCCAACCATACAATTCTGAATTAACTCTTTCAGCAGAGTTTGGAGTTCAGCCAAGAAAACAAATACTGCCTAGATCTTTTGACGATTGGTTGACTGGCCAAGGGAGCGTACATGTGATTAAGATTGACGAATTAAAGTCGTAAGATATGGCACTGGTTGCCAACCCAAGAGTAAACAGTATAAAAATTTCGCCTCTCCTCGAAAATTCTTATAAGCTTTTTCAGTCTTTGGAGTTCAAAGTTTACCCTGCAATTTTGTACATTTGGCTAATACGTAAAAAAAACCAAAGAACCATCAAGAAAGATATAACCTCATTCTAAGATACAAGTGTTATATTGCGTTTTCTGCTTCAAGAGGCAGGATATAGAATAATCTTACCAGCTGAGTGTACAGTCCCAGGTATGTGATCTGTAATCCTAAACTTTTGCATTTATGGTTTCAAAAACTAGAAAAACATGCTAACGTGCATTGAATAGATAGCAATCCATCAATGCTCTGAACATTTTATAACAAACGCAAATGCAAGTGATCTTAATTATAGTGCAAGAGATCTTACTTATAGTGCAAGTGATGAGGAAGCCAGCGCGAGGCTGTTTGAGAAGATTAGATGCGGCATTGTAGGAGAAGCGGGGCATCACGACGACGGCCGCATGCTGCTCCCATGGCGCCATGCTGCAAGTTTTCTCCTGTTCAGGCAAATCTGAGGAGGTCGCCATAACGAAGATTTGTGTTCCAACGTTCCAACCTCCCCACTTCCACTTTTACATGCACTTTCACAAGTTCGAGTCTGCTCCACTTTTACATGCATCCATATACAGCAACTTATTATGTTAGGTCATTGGTAATGGGGATGCACCTATTACCTAAAAGTACTTCACTATTAAGGTATCAAATATCCCTCAAGGTGGATTGCAATGCCAAGTAGTAGGCCATGCATTACAGCTGCTATGGAAAATAGTCATCCATATGCAGAGCTTGATAGAGGTGATGCATGGCTGCCTAGTTTCCATATATTGAGACTCTGCATATGGCTAGCTACTTTTTGTAGTTGTCCACCTTTGGACACAAATACCATATGTAGTTGACAATGTGAAGTGGATTTGTTAATTACTCTACTTTGATCTTTAAATGAAAGAGAAGGCTATAAGAGCATATAACTAAAAACTAAAACCATATTTTTTTATATGTTGGACACTAGCTACATGTAGTTGTCTCCACATGCCAACAAACTAGTGGTCAACATCTCAAATTCACAACCACTAGAAATTTATGACTTATAATACGTCCCTTTGGATCCTTTATGGATTGAAACATATGGGTCCTTTATGGACAGAGATATAGGAGGCCACCCCCTCGTTCTCCCACCTTATGAATGACCATCATAATTGCTTTAGGAGAAATGGTTTGCCTTTTCTTTCTAATGAATGTGACGTCAAATGAGAGTGGCACCACTTTCCCTTCCTATGAGAGTACTCCCTAGATTTAAATTGCAAATAATTTGATATGGCAATCCAATCTAAGCCACTATTGGTTAAGACATCAAATAATCCTCCCACCCAAGCAAATCCCTACCCACCCCCATGTTATGAGAAACTGTATTAAAATCCACAATCAATCTCTACAACAATAGCTATAATAACCCACACCACCATGACTCACCTCCAATCCAAGGGATTGTCTCTCAGCTATCCCATGATGCTAAGGTGTGTACATGATTTTGAATTGTCTCTGTATTTCTCTGTCACTACAAAAGTCTATGATTTTTCTGCTAGTGAACTATTTGTCATTGTCGACGGACCTGAGTTCTCCTAGCTATTTTGCACATTTTGTGCATTGCCTTCATATTTAGATGATACGGTCTCTTATGCCATAGGTCATTCTCTACCTCATACATGTTTAACACATTGTCATCGTCATTATTCTTCCTTCTCTTCATAGAGATTGCTCTATATTGATGCTACTACAACAATCTTGTTGGTTTTGTTCTTTACTAGCTTGTGTGTGTCATTACGGGTTCGAGATTGCCCCTTGCATGCATGCTCCTGACACGATACTCACTCATGTTGCATTGGAGGAGGTTGGCTGTTAGGGCCGTTTTCGATGGGGGATTGGTCCAACCAAAAAGTCCTAAAAGGGTCAAGGGGCACCACTACTGATGGTGGTTATGCCCTGTTACTCCGTGCTCCCAAGTCAATGAGAGTTTTCCAGGCTCTCAGAAGTATGACTGTAAGGAGGGTGCCTAACGGCTTAGATCCTACTGATTTTTGTGGTATAAGATCATCTCATCTGTCCCCTAGATCGTCCATCCTTCTTGGGTGAAACTCTGTGGATGAACCCCCAATAGTCTCTTCACTCCTGCCTTCTTCACCTAGATCTCGTTCTTGGCGTCTATTGGTACTACCGACTGATCCAGGTGATCGTACCACTGGCTCGAAGGGTAGGAAGAATTGGGTTACTTTCATATATTTTGTGGAGATGGCATCAATTAGGTACCAGAATTTGTCGATTATGGGCTCACAAATTTGGGAAATGGTTAATTCACTAGTCCAACCCACAATATTTATTATACGTAACTATAATATCAAACCGATTTCCATACTCGTAGTATTACAAAACGATTCATTGCAAAATTCTCCATTATTCACTCGATTGAACGAGCATAACCAACAATTGTAAACTTATCCGAACTAAGATCAATGTGGACTCATTTCTTAACCTGATGCAGTTAGTCATTCCAAGAACTTACGTTACTATAATACTTGAAAAAATTTCATTCAAATCACAAGCGATTAGAACTATGACATCACACAACCTATGTGGGGAGCAAGTTATACGTGCCGCTTTGTTTGGTAAGCGGTGGTATTTCGCCGACCGTCGGGTCTAGGTATTTTGCTAGACAGTTCCGACGGTGGGTGTAACTAGTGCGACGCTTAACCAAGGCGGTGTATTTCAACCACGGATGGTGGACGGCCCGCTTTGGTATTTCACAAAGGTCGGGTCTAGTTGACACACTTCATGAATTGAATGAGCAAATGATTTCAACTTTCACAATTTCGTATAGCAGTCCAACTAACATGAAATATGCTAAACAATTCTAGTAATGCATAAAGTTGCGTAAAAACCCAATTCCTTGTCTTTTTTTTAAACATTTTTACTTCCATGTGATGTGAATAAGACATGGCCCCGAGTTTTATCAGTTTCATCGTATGACTAATGAGTAAACAAATTTGAAAAATGGTCAATTCACTAGCCCAACCCACAATATTTATCATATGTAACTATAGTTTCAAACCGATTTTCATACTCGTGGTAGTACAAAACAATTCATTGCGAAATTCCCCATTATTCACTTGATTGAACGAGCATAACCAACAATTGTAAACTTATCCGAACTAAGATCAATGTGGACTCATTTCTTAACCTGATGCAGTTAGTCATTCCAAGAACTTACGTCACTACAATACTTGAGCAAATTTCATTCAAATCACAAGCGATTAGAACTATGATATCGCACGACAATCGCTTGAAAGTAAGGGATCGACAAACTGTACTCCATGAAACTGAAATGACTAGAATGGAAAAGTAGGTTAAGTACAAGCTTATCTCAATGTGCACTTAGGTAGCCGGAAGTCGGAGAGATGCTAGTCATGAATGCAGCCACCTGAGGTCCATTGCTCTTTATGACATCAACCTTTGTAGCATAAAATCAGAGCCAGGGATGTTGACACAGTTTTCCCCACTTTGCGCATGTTGGATCAAGTTGGTGTAAAAAGAGAAAATGACGAACATCAAATTTTCTAGAATATGAACGGTGAGATTGAAAAGTTAATTGTTCAGTTGAGAGAAAACTAAACCGCAAGTCTGTTAAAAAAACAGGCCAAAAAGATATAATGGCTAAAAAATCAGCAATCCATCACTCACACCAAGCCATCAATCAATCACATTCATTCAAGATATAAGCCTACTAGTGAGGAAACCCTCAACCAAGAAGTATCAACCACCAAAAACAAGAACCCACATTACACAAGCAAGTAATTTGCAAAACCCTAACATCAACAACCAAACCATCAAACAATCAACCTCTCAACAAATCACCAACCAAACGTTCAATTCCTTGCAAGCCACTATCATTCCTCAATCAATATGCACACATGCTAGTGAGGACCAAACAACCCTCGACCAAGAAGCATCAATCCAAAGGCAAGAGGACACACTACTCACTATGAAGTTACTAACATCAAGAAACACACAAGTCAATAGCAAAATGCTAGCAATTTTCAAGAAAATAACTAACTCCCAAGCATCCTCAAGCAAGCAAGCAACTTGAGACGACGACAATGCAAGACTAACATTACTCTCACAACTCACATCATACTCAACTCTCCATATCAACTATCAACTCACTATATCCTCAACACAAAGAGTGGCCTCCTTTTATAGCAATTCTCAAGGGCCCCCCCTTCAAAAAATGAGGCTTTGTCAATTCTCATGCCCTTCAAGCCTTCTTTTCCACTTGTCCACCCCTCAGTGGTAAGTACATCAAGTGGCCTCCATGAGGGTGTAGGAGGTTGGTGCCATTTAAAGCCCTTTATTGGATACCTCCAAAACTAGCCAAGATGCCCTTTTTGTCAAAAGCTAGAGGAGATATTTCTCAACCTTTTCTAGCCTCCAAGGTCTTCTTGCATTTATTATCCAAAAAGTGGGTGAAGACTTTTGTCAACCTGTATTCCTTGTTAGGTGCCCTCCATTTCCCGTGGCCTCCCATTTGATTTCTCTTTTCCTTGTAGCATGTACGGCCTGACTTTGCCCATTTCCCGTAATTTGCCCAATTCCACTCGTTAGGGTTTCTGCAAGTTTTCAGTATTGCTCATAATTCACGGTCTGGTTTTTTCTCGATAATTTTTTTTTATGGCTCTTTGACCGAAGTTGACTTTTCAGGCATTCATGACCAGGGCTCCCATGACAACACGGTTTCTCTAAAAATGCTCTAGGCAACCATATATTAGTAAAACCAACTCTGCACATGGTAGGATTTTAGCACGGCTATGCCGACTATTTTTACAATAGGCCAAAATAAAACCGTAAAACATTATCATAGGCTATTTCTAAGGTCGCAAACTTTTCTCTAGCCTCATTTAGGACGGGCTGGGACCCAATTCTAGATGGACCGGCATTTTTCACTCGGTCTTTACAAAAGTTGACAATAAAATATTTTGACTAGTTTTTTAAAAAGTCAATTTCTTACTTTTCCATACGATGTCTAGCCACTTTAGGGGCAGGCTGGGACCCATTTTAGGGATGGGCTGGGACCCATTCTAGGGCAAATTTATGCTGGTTTTTTTCTCTATTAGCCGAGTTTTACATGCCGGTTTTTTTTTTCAGTTTTTGCGAACTTAAGCCTCAATATTAGCCCAATTTTCCATGCGAAAATATAGGCTAACATTGGCCCTTCGATGATGGGGCCTAGACAAAGAGGTAAACATTCAACTCTTACACTTCAAACATTGATTAAGTTTTAACTCACATCAAGTTTCAAGTTTCAATTGATCATCTAATTTATAAATTATATTGTAATTTGTCTTTTTTGGCAGATCGAGATGCAATCACTGCGACACAGCCAGAGGCCTGCCACATCATGCCCCTTGTGAAAGTTTTCAGATCATTAAGATCCAATCAACTTGAAAGATCTTTGGTTAGAAAGAGAAATACACTACCAATCTCACCAATGTATAAAAATCAGCATCTACTCACAAAATGAGATGCACATAGAACTTGATCAAACTTGAATGAAATGATATAGTACTATTGTTGTCCGTACAAAACCAGCAAGCTACTGTATTTCACACGTGTGGATCCAAAAATAACAAATATAGATCATTCTACACATAAAATTGCATGCAATCACAAGTATAGTGCACCAATGGATAGTAGAATCCAAGAGGACCATGTATAAGCATGAAATGAGATAGAGAAGAGAGAAGATCACTCTCTCCACAAGTTACATCCCTTAAAGCAGGTCCAAACCCTATTTGGCCACTTGGCTTTCTCTCCAAAATGCTAACCCTACTATTTTGGGTCTAGTTATGACTGCCAAGTATTGGTGGCCTACCATGTTTAAGGATGTTTCTATTTATATTCCATTCTGTGATCCATGCCAGAGATTTGGTAAACCAACCAAATCCATGAATTGGTTGTTGACGCCAGTCATTCCACTTGCACCATTTGAAAAGTGGGGGATTGATTTTGTGGGTCCAATAAAGCCAGTTACTCGACACACTAAGTGTCGATATATTTTGGTTGCAACGGACTATGTGACGAAGAATGTTGAGGCGGAAGCAACGAAACAAAACGATGCAAAAATTGTTGTCGCTTTCCTATTCAAATATATTATTACACGTTATGGTTGTCCTCTTGAATTAGTCAGTGATCGTGGTACCCATTTTCTGAATGATACGATCCGACTATTGACTACTTATTTTCTGATCAAACTCAGAAAGACAACCCCGCATAATCCTAAACCAGACGATCGCTTTTATGGAAGTGAGTTGTCAAATCATGTTGCCATGTAATCATCGTCTCCATTGTGTCACCGTTTAAACATTGTAATTTTCTATTTTCATTTTACACTTTCTTTTTACGCTTGTTCTCTCTTGCTCTCGGTATTGAATTCTCAGACAATTTCTATCAATTACAAAAGCAATACAGAGATGCATGCATTCTGACATATACTGGATGCAATAAGAAGATAGTATTGATTCAGAAAAAAAATTACTAATGACTAGATAAACAATGGATGAGAATTAAAACCGAACCAATTAGTCGATTAGTAAAAGGGGAATAATCCAACACTCCCCCTTAATCTGAATCCTTGAATGCCTTGACCTTCAAACTTAGTTCTACATAAAATCTTCTGTGTGCTTCCAAACTTAATGCTTTGGTAAAAATATCTGTTGTCATATCTTGTGTTCTACAGTATTGCAATCTGACCTCTTTGTTGAGAACTTTGCTTCTGATGAAATGATACTTCAATTCAATGTGCTTACTCCTAGAATGAAATCTAGGGTTGGCTGATAAAACAATGGCACTTTGATTATCACAAAATAATGTCGTTAGAGCATATTGATTTAGACCGATATCTGAGAGTAAGTTCCTGAAACAAATTGCTTCCTTTGTAGCTTGAGAGGCTGCGATATACTCTGATTCAGTGGAAGATAGAGCTATTGAAGATTGCTTGCGACTGTTCCAGAAAATTGGACCATTGTTGAGGAAGAATATAAATCCTGAAGTGGATTTACGAGTGTCTAAATCTCCTGCCCAACTTGCATCTGTGTAATCATTGAGTAAATTGAGTTTATCGTTGCCGACTGCTCCATAACAAATGCAAAAGTCCATAGTAGCTCGAAGATATCTCATGACTCTGATAAGAGCCTTCCAATGTGCTACACCAGGATTAGTCATAAACTGATTGAGAGAGCTAACTGCAAAAGCTATGTCTGGCCTGGTACAGATCATGGCGTACATAAGAGATCCTATAATAGAATGGTAAGGATACTCACGCATCTGCTGCTTCTCATGAATTATTTGGGGACACTGGTCCTTTGACAATTTGAGACCTAGTTCCATTGGTGAGAGAGCTACCTTGCAATTAATCAGATTATATCTGACTAACATGTTGTAGATGTACCTCTGTTGTGTAATGTAGACCAACTTCTATTTTCTGTCTTTGTGGATCTATATACCAAGGCAAAAATGAGCTTCTCCCAAATCAGTCACGTCGAATTTGGAAGATAGCATTGTCTTGGCCTCTTTTATCAGATCGGTATCATTGCTGAAAAGCAATGTATCATCCTCGTATAAAGTGATAATGATAAAAGACTATTGCATTGCTTTGAAGTAAACTTTTGAATCTGAAGAGCTAGGTATGTAGCCGTGATCAATAAGAAAAGTATTGATCCTTTGAAACCATGCTCGAGTAGATTGCTTCAAGCCATAAAGTGCCTTATGGAGTTTACACACATGATTGTGTTTACCCTCGATAATATAACCTTCGGGTTGTACCACGTAAATGTCTTCTTCAATAACTCCATTGAGATATGTGGTCTGTACATCCATTTGATATATTTCCAAATCTGCTACAGTAGCAAATGATAGCAAAAGTCGAATAGAAGAATGCTTGACTACTGGACTGAAGGTCTTAGTGTAATCGACGTTGTATGCCTGAGAAAATCCTTTATACTTCACAAAGATAGATCTTAGAACCGGATATCATCAGATTAGGATTCATCCGAATGATGTGCAAAAGACTAGTTTTCGGACGAATGCACCAACTACGTTCAGCAAATGATGAACGATCTTTTTCATCCATATCTAGAAAACTTGTGTGGTTGTATTCTTAGATAACATTCTCATCTATAGTAGCACACTTAAGGAGCATTTGAGTCATCTTAAGACTGTCTTACAGACGAGAAAAATTGTATGCTAAAGAATCTAAATGTGAATTCTTTAATAATGAGTTGTTGTATCTCAGTCATAAGATCACTCGTAGTGGGTTAGAGATTGACGAGAGTAAGGTCAAGACAGTGCTTGAGTGGCCGATACCAAAGATGGTTAGAGAAGTTAAATCTTTCCTCGGTTTTACAGTTTTCTTTCGTAAGTCAATTGAAGATTATGCAAAGGTTGCAGCAGCTTTAAATAATCCACCTAATCAAACTACCAGATCATCCATACGAGGCAATGGATATGTATTCGAGATCCAAATCATCAACTAATAAGTGAAATGTTCTGGACCTTTATAACTGGCCGATATTACTCAACAAGGTCTTTCACTTAATTAAGCAAATTTTGTTAAATAAATATTAGACTGATTTAAGCAACAACAACTTTTAGAACCAACTTTATGAAAAACTGGGATTTTTTAAATCCGTTCGAAATGGACCAATTGCAAAAATCGATTTTGAAGATCGATTTATCATACTCACAAGCATTGTCACATATCGAAATCAGTTCGAAACATCCTGCATGCGTTAAACTTGACATGCACTGACTTTTTCGAAAAATCAATTTTTTTTTTCATAAATAGCCTAGCAACTAGGAAAACTGCATTTTGATCTAGAATTTTCAAAAATAGCTTCATGCAAGGAATCTTCTGATCAACCTACTCATTATGCATGCAACATGCATCTATCCATACATTTTCATCATCAAAGAAGCACTACACTAAGTTACAAGCATGCATGCATCAGAACATTTCAAAAAATTTGCAAATTTTAGCTCAAAATTTGCCAAACTTCTGATAGCCATAACTTTCTCTATAGGATACCAAATGTAAAGAATCAGAAATGCAACATCAAGCATTCACCATAAGCAATCACCAAGTAGGGAGGCGGAAGAAGAACACACAATATCACTCTATCACACTAACTTCATACTGAATATAAAATGTACATATAAACCCTGAACCCTGATAGAGAGAGAAAACCTACGAATAGACTAATAGACTAGCCTATGGCTAATTACAGCTGGTAACAACTGTCAACATTAATGTACATCATAAACAATAACAATGAATTTTATTATTGATTTCTAACACTCTCCCTCAATGATAAAATTACATTCTTCTATTCCTAATAGAGTACGAAACCTCTCAAATTTATATCTACATAATGACTTAGTAAAAGTATCTGTCATTTGATCTTCAGATTTACAAAAAACAAGATCAATGGCTCCATCAAAAATTTTCTTTCGAATAATGATGATAGTGTATTTTGATGTGCTTGGTTCGAGCATGTAAAACTGGATTTTTGGCAAGGTGAATGCATCTTTGATTGTCGCAAGATATAGTAGTCGCATCCACCTGTGGCTGACCTAAATCCACAAGCAATCTTCGTAACCATACCACTTCTTGTGTACCATTGCTGAGGGCTCGATATTCAGCTTCCATTGATAAAGCTACTGTAGGTTGCTTCCTGCTGCTCCATGAAATTGCAGTTGTACCATAACTGAATGTATGACCACTAGTAGATCTTTTGTCATCAATATTACCTGCCCAATCGGCATCCGTATAACCTACCAACATTGGCGCTTCAGGCTGATCATACTTCAAACCAAAATTCAATGTCCCTCGAATGTATCTGAGAATACGTTTAGCAGACTTCCAGTGTGCTTGACTAGGATCTTGCATAAATTGACTAACAACACCAACAACATAAGAAATATCAGGTCGTGTGTGTGTCAAATAAATCAAACTACCCACCAGCTGTCTATACAAATAAGCATCCACTTTCTCAGATTCATCATATGCAATAAGCTTCATGTTGACATCCATACAGTGTACTCAAGGGCTTACAATCTTGCATATTGAACTTATAAAACAAATCTCGTGCATATTTGCTTTGTGTAAGAAAGACCATGTCTTCTTTTTGCTATACTTCAATGCCAAGACAATAGTGCATCAATCCTAGATCACTCATGCCAAAAGCATTGGAAAGATTTGATTTGATTCCATTAATTGACCTCTCATTACTTCCTGTAATAATCAAATCATCCACGTACAACACAATGAACACTATATCTGAATCTTGCCTTAGAATGTAAAGATTAGGATCAACATTACTCTTTATCATTCCCCTTCGCTTGAAGTGCTCATCAATGCAAGAGTACCATGCTCGTGGTGCTTGCTTCAATCCATATATGGCTTTGTTGAGTTTACAAACCAAATGATCTCTTCCTGGCTCAACAAACCCTTGAGGTTGCTCTAAATATACCTCTTCATCCAATACTCCATTAAAAAAAGCAGATTTGACGTCCATTTGCTGGATTTTCCAACCATAGAAAGCAGAAATTGCAATGATAGAATGAATAGTTACCATTTTGGCTACAGGTGCGAAGGTCTCCTCAAAGGCATAGAGTCTTTTATGTGGTCCAGCAAGCAATCATAAGCTCAGATCATGCAAAAAATGCATTTTTGGACTCCTTCAACAAAGCAAAACTTCAACATAATGGTGCCAAAGCCTCACACAACCAAATTGAATGCATGATGTCTCAAAACAAAGGCAATTCATCATATCTTTAAGCCTGTAATGAGAACCAACAGGTTAAGACCACCATTTGATAGGTATTTATGCTCAAACCCCCCCCCCCCCCCCCCCCCCCCCCCAAAAAAAAAAATACACTAATTTTTGACTTTTTGAGGCTCCTAATGGTGTTCAATCCTAACCAAACTTCATGAAAGCCTTAGTACACCTTCATTACACCTTTGAAAACATGCATGCAAATTATTGGCTATGAATTTTATGAATTACCACAAAATTAGTCCAAAAATCATCAAAAAACCATGTTTTTTTTACCAAATTTGACCAAAATTTGTGGATCAAATGCACAAAGAAGTGCGATCAGATCCAAACCCCTGTAAATTTATTAGATGCAAGCACTACAAGTTCTGAATTCAGTCAAATATGGATTCTATAGCCCATTTCTAGTCCAAAAACCCCATTTTTTGGTCAAAAATCACTATCTTAGTATCCTTTTGACTATTCAACCAACATGCAATCATTAGATCCAATCAATAATGACTGTAAAACAGCAAGTACAATTTGAAAAACATACTAGATCATTAGCTATGATCAATTCCAAGCAAAAAACTTGAATTCTAGGTGAAAAAATCACTAAAACCATAAAAAATCCATTGATTTCTATCAAAATCTAGGGAGAAAATCCATAATTATGATCTTTAGACTGCATTCAATTGAGGTGAATAAGAAGTAATGAATTGTTCTTTGAGATGTATTCTCCCCCGTTGTCTAACCTCAGTGCTTTGATTCTCTTACCAGTTTTGAGTTCTGTATGCTCCTTGAATTGTCTGAAAAGATCGAAAGCTTCTGATTTCTGCTTGATGAAATAAATAGCTGTTCTTCTAGAATATTCATTGATAAAAGTAATAAAGCACTTTGCACCAAGCAATGACAAGGTTTGCATTGGGCCACATATATTTGAATGAACAACATCTAGAACATCTTTTGTTGCATGCTTATGACTGAATCTAAATGGAATCCTAGTCTACTTTCCGACAATGCATCTATGATAGACATGGAGGTCAATCTTCTTGTTTAGAAAATCGAGATCAAGTACTAAGGACTGTCTAAAACTGTTCGATATAGATTCAAGTGACCTAACTTATAGTGCCAAAGTAATGCTTTATTGACTAGAACAGAAATATTCAAGGCTTGACTTGTGTCAGAATAATAATGAATCGGTCTATATAAGTATCGAAGCCTCTTTCCGAGTGCAAGAATCTTATTCGGCATTGATGGTATTCAAATTCTACCCTATGACTTAAATCAGTAATACTACTTACTGATAATAGATTTGTCGACAGTTAGATACATACAGAACATTCAATAGTAGCTTTAATTAATCATGTTGGAACTTCAATCTTACAGTCCTTTGCCTTCGATAATGTGTCTACTATCATCGCCAAGATGAACTAATTTCTTTGTACTGTAAGGCGTATAGGATTGAAAATATTCCCAAACTGGTCATATGTTGAGTGGCATTAGAATCTAGAAACCATGCATTATCATTTTGCACTTTCTGATCTCTAATCATAAACGCTCCTTCATCCACGTCGTGATTTGGAGATTGAGATCTAACTACAACTCAATTTGCATGTTGATCTGATTGCTTGTTGTTGGCATTCTCCACTTTCAATATCTTGCAATCTTGAATCTCACGATTAGTGCATGTGCAATACTTATAGAACATTTTTTTCTTCAATTATGGATTCGATAATTGCTCTTGACTCTGTGTCGGCTTCTGATTCAATACAAATTGTTTTGGGCCTTTCTTCTTTTGACATTTAGCACCTTTGTTTACATATAGAGCATGCGATATTGAATTTGAAGAGTTGTCTACGCTTCTTCGTTTGTCTTTCTTCAACAACATAGCAATTACTCTTGAGAGAGTTAAATCGGAGTGTGTCGTTATGATCATCACCCAGTTTTTGTATGTAGGTGACAGACTTGATAGCATTGCCATAATTACATCTTGATCAGTTGATCTGATAGCTTCCATCTGGCTGAGTTGCAACTTCGAAGTCACATCCCTCACATCATAGGTTGTCATTCTATTCTTGACATGCTGCATTCTACACTCATCGGCCACAAGGACACTATGGAGTTTGTCAATGGAAGATAGTGTATTTTGAATGGCAAAACGTTGGACCAAATTGGAGAACTCATATCCTAGTCCATTAAGACTGACTTGGACAATTTCTTTACCTTGGATCTTATCACCTATTGAAGCAACTCTTTGTTAAGTGATTTAATTGTAAGCACATATTCTTATGAACTTTCATCACCTCTTCTCATGCTTTGGAAGACATGATTTTTTAGCATAAGAACTCTTAAACAAGAGTGAAATATCTTTCTTGCTTCACTAACACTAATTCACATCTTTAGGTGGCAATATGTTCAATCAAGGTGTTTGCTACGTAACATCAAGTGCACCCCCTTAATAAAAGGGTCAACATGTGATGGATGTGCATACAAAATGATTAGAGTGTCAAGCAATGGGATTATTGAATCCAAGGGTTAGTTAATTCAAGTCCTTATGAAATGTTTTGCTAATCTTGGCTTTTCTAAATACCCAGGAATTTTGTAATAAATGTCAATAACAATCTACATACCTTTGTGATTAATCTTTTTAAACCTTGTGTATTAACATCATTGTAAGAATCTTCTTTGTGAATAGCTCATTGTTTGAGGCTATTCCCAACTTATTGTGATCTTTATGTGAAGATTGTCATTCTTATCTTTGTTTCATCATAAGGGCCAAAATGCACAAGCATGGGCTTCCTCCATTAGGCCTATTGCATATTACCTTTAGAAGGTGAAGTCCTTGTTTAACAAGTTCCAAATCCATAGTTCTATGACTAATCTTAAGTTTTATGCATCCCAAATTGTGTTACTTTAATGTTCAAAGTTTATGAATGAGATAATACCAAACATAAATTAAAAGTTATTTGCATGTGCTAATTTTATGGCAATTGTCCAATGCACATTTGCTTGACATTGCTCATCATTACCTGTCATGTTTTTTTTTTTTCTAGTCTCACTTTCAACAACTTTATTATATCACGATAATATACCTAGACCACCTACACACCTTCCATTCAAACTTCAATACCAATTGGTTGTCTAACAGATGGGCTGCATTCAATGCCACATGTTGGTCAACTTCAAACTCCTCAAATTCATAATCAATGAAATTTACGGACCACAAATTTTCTTATTTGTACCACGTGGCAATATGAGAAGTTTATTGGCAAAGTAAAAGTGTGAAGGAATCAAATGCGTACATGGATTAATATGCTACTTTGTAAGTAGAACCAACCTCATAAAAGAAGTGACTATTCACTTGTCAATCTAGTTTGGTCTCAAACAATGCCAAATACGTTCTTGTGCATGTTGTGTTACATTTTGTCTCTACAAATTACATGAAAGGACATGTAATTGATGAAATTGAGTTTGTTTTCCAAAAGACGTTTCTTCTATCATCTATTATGTATTACAACTAACACAAGCACATTCTGGCATATGCTCTAGAAATGGACCATCATCATCAAAATAGCATATTTAAAAAATACCTAGTAAACTTTCAATGGGGTCACTGGTGGTTGTGTCAAGCTTAAAATGAGCTCAATGCACAAAAGAACGCTCAGGATCAAACAAAGGTTCAATTAGTCATAGATACATACTAAGGGAGTACTCCAGGAAAATCAAAATTTCTCTACTTTAACATCTCAAACAGATGTGACATGTTTTGAAATAATGGCAACAACCTGACATTTTCCTTGAGAACAATACAGACAATCAGAGATTTGCACATGGTGTAAACACTTTGACTAAATTACAATTTATTTGTAACTCTCATGATGCTTTATCCTTGAATCATTATTCTATAGACTCCCAACGATGATAAGTTTCACATGCTTTGGTTTTAAAGTTGCAGTTTGTCCTGTTTTAAAGTTCTAGATTACTTGGACATTAAACATTGAAGTAGCTATGGCGCTTTTAATTTCAAGCTAGCTGTGATCAATGGAAAAGGTGCGGCCTTCTGCTGGGAGTTCACCCACATACAACATCAGTTAGCCCAAAAATGGAGTAGTGCCTTTTGCACTGATTTAAAATGTTGGCCCCCAGCCTCTATACAAAATAAGTCATACCGATCTGCATCAAGCGTGAGGAAGGGATATGAAGAGTTTCAGCCCTCCGTCTACAGTTTCTTCGTAGAGTTGTGTAGAAGTAATTTACCACCAGCTTTTTCAGGAAAAAGGAATCTTTTCTTGCCTTGACATGACCGTGGCCCATCATGTATACTATGCCAGCCTCCTTGCATTTAGACAAAAGGTAGAGCTTATCATCTAGTGTAAAAGGCCTTTCAGCAATCTTTCTTTCTCCAGATAAGTTGACTGTTCTGCTGGAAGATGCTGATTCCCGATCAGTAATTGCAGCTGAACTTTCTTCTTCACTCAGCAAAGGCTTCCTAAGCGTATCCACTTCAGAAGGTTCATAACTAAGGGGAGTGGGAGTCTCAGAATTAGTGTTGTCACTATCCAGTAATGTATCATGTGCCTCCTTGCGAATAAATATCTCAAGGCTTTGCATAAGTAATTGCTCAAATGTTCGAGCTGTCTCCGTGCGCATGTCCCTGTAACCATATCTGACAACACATCGATACATGTGGTACTCATCAGGTCCAACCCGCCTGATCAAAACCCTTTCAAACTGAGGAACTGTTGCAACTGGTAAGTACCTAATACATACGAAAACTACTATGGAATGCATTGCTGGAAGGTGGGTAACAAGATGGTGAAAGATGGCAGGGATCCCGTATATCAGTTCATTATAAATCAGACAAATTCCTGGAAGCCTAATTGTCCCAAGAGACGGGCCCACGTCATACAACCAGCTCATGGGTACTTTGTGGCGAACTTCAAACTGAGTTTTCAGTGTCGTACCATAGTGCCAAACGTACATAAACATGAGAAACAACCCTGCGAGGGCTAGTGGTACCCAGCCACCTTTGTCCACTTTGACCAGTACAGATGAGATGTACAACAACTCCAAGAATCCAAATACAAGGGCAAAGCTGAGGACAAGAGAGAGGTGGATTTGCCAAATCAAAAGCATTATGAGGGTCGTCATTATCGTTGTTATAAACATCACAGTGACAACTGCAACACCTGCATAGAAACCACTTGTGTCCTTCCAAGTCAAAGCATTATCTAAGGGAGTCAAGTCACAGGCAAAAACCCTAATTCTCACCCTCCCCCGCATGTACAACTACCTAGCTTCCTCTCAACAGGACTTTTAATCCATCCGATGTTTTAGATGGAGAACAAGTTGAAACTTACCATAAGCATTACCAAGCTGCTCTGTACTCCTGAAATGAGCAGTAATCATGACACAAAACACCATCACCATCCAATTTATTTCAGGGATATAAATTTGGCCAGAAAACCTTCTGGATGTGTGAACTATATTTAGCCGAGGAAAACACCCCAATGCCTCACACTGCTTCATTACAGAGAAGCTGGCAGAAATCATAGCTTGACTAGCTATTACTGCCGCAAGAGTTGAAACGCCAAACATCGGCCAAAAAAGCGGACCTGTGATTACTGACACTGGTTAGGAGTAGCATTTTCATATCCAAGTTTTCAAAGCGTGCAAAATAAAATGTCATTGTGAGTGTGTCCATTCCACCCAGAGAAAAATCAAGTAACTTACCACTCTAAACCATATCAAAAAAAAATTCAAATTTTTTACACTTAGAATTCAACTCATGATATACACAAATATTCATGGATGTATGTTCTCTAAAAAGGTTCCTTAATATCAATATGGAGAGAATGTTCATCATAAACTTGCATTTTGAAGTGTTGAAATCTACGGGGAATGGTTGGTGAATGCAATGGAGTTAATACTTCAAATGGAAATTTTTTTGTTCTGATAAATGTTTCTTGGTTTCCAAGGGGAGGCTCTAACCTGAGACCAAAGGAACTTTGGATGTCAAGCTAACCAATTGAGCCAACCCCATTGGTAGTTGTTCTGATAAATGGAATTTGATATGTTATAAGCCTATATTGTATTCTTGTAACATATTAGGCTTATAACATATCATCATAGAGTCACAGAAAGATGCTGAATTGAAGCATATAGTAGATCGTTGGCAAGCTAACTTTGCTACAAAAATTCATGCACAATTATTGCAAATGAGAGATAGAGACACAGAACATACATAGACAGAGAAGAAACACAAAGAAAGAGAGAGAAAAGGGAGGAGAGGCAGTGAGCAGCAGCAGGCGGAGCAGAGGCAGCAGCAGCAGCAGCAGCAGCGAGGGAGCCCAAGGGAGCGAGAGGAGAGAGAGAGGGGGGGCAGGGCAGCGAGAGGAGAGAGAGGGGGAGAGAGTGAGAGAGAGAGAGCACGTGCGTGGGGGAGAGAGAGAGAGAGAGAGAGAGAGAGAGAGAGAGATACCCTCTCTTATACACGTTGACACGTGTCATTTGGGCTTCAAGAGAAACAATGCATGGCCACATGTGGGCCATACCCTCTGCGGACACGTGTCAGTATGGCTTCAAGAAAAACAATGCATGGCCACATGTTAGATCAGCTGACAAAAAATTAACGTGTCGCGCAACATGTGTTCAAACATGCTGATGTGCCATGACACATGTGCAAATACTGGCCTGTGTATACCGTCTCCGTGTTGAGCGCAAATTGGTCGACTAAACTTTTTTTAAAATAGTGGGAACATATTGGGTAGATGCAACATAGATCTTGGGCAATGAGTGATTTAGCTTTTCTATTTGGTTGGAAATTTTAGTAAATGCAAGGAATGATTCATACACTTAATTGAGAGGTCGAACTTTCAACTATCTTAATTATCCTCCAAAATATTTTTAAAATCATGATGATATTGTTTTAGTTTTGTTTTGCCATATTCTTGGTGTTGTAAGAAAATGGGTCGAGAAGATGAGGCATTTTGTCATGTCAATTTATTTGATAT
Source organism: Diphasiastrum complanatum (assembly GCA_029204225.1). NCBI lineage: Eukaryota > Viridiplantae > Streptophyta > Lycopodiopsida > Lycopodiales > Lycopodiaceae > Diphasiastrum > Diphasiastrum complanatum. The sequence continues at coordinate 62,079,353 of CM055093.1, forward strand.
TTCAACAGCCTTGGAAATATTATCTATTGAAATGAGCGTTTGACAGATTCTATAAGGTATTTGTTGAGATTCATTTTGTACTGGACATTCTAGGAAATCATGCTTTAGAACTTGAAGTAATTAATCATATTTTTATGTGAGGTGATTGAAATCTAATATGCATGGAGTTTATCGATGTACAGCGAAAACTGAGAGATATCAACGATATTAAAGATGGTAATAAGAGATGATATGAGGCATCTGTCAAGGATTGTCAAGGATTTTGATAACTATTTTGAAGTTTAGGACACAAATTCAAACTTCTAGAAGATCAAAAGATTTTGTTGTAAATATGGGTGAAGATTGTTTTAGCAATTGTAAGGTTGTAGAAAATCACATTGAGATTTACATGAGGTACTTTAGTCACCTTGGTAATACAATTTATCATGATCATTTTATCTAGATCTTTTGATCACTTTTTCTAATCATTGATTGAGCTATTTTCATTTTTTCTGAAGAGTTCCCATATGATGAGAAATCAAACCTTGGTTAAAAATGGGTCTAGTACAGACCATTGCAGGTTATGATGTAGCTTAACGTTAAGTATGTTGAAAAGGTGATATTTTTAGGGACCATATTGTCCCAAAGGTTCTAATGGCATTTGTGAGGAGCAAAGTCAAAGATTGTAATGGCAGAGAGTCATGTTGCGAAGGTTTCGATGGTATTTGGGACCAAATGTAGATTTCTTGGGAATTTTATCGGCTTTTGATCAACTCTCTGATGTAATCAATAGATCTTTCATTGATCTCTCCATGATGGTTTATTATAATCTTGAAATACTAGAATCATTTGGTTTATTATAATCTAGAAAATTAGAATCAAGTGATTGTGAATTTTGTCCATTATGGTTTGACAACATTCTTGTTATATTCAAAAGTACGTTCATGTGAATGTTAGCATAGGAGTTAACTATCAGAAGACAAATTAGAATGATATCATACTCTAATATTAGATTGCTATGAACCTCCAATGCAAATTCAAAAGCTTTGAAGACGTGATTGGTATGTGGGTAATATTTAAACACGCTCCTAATACACAGAGCTTTGTCTATTAATCAAGTTGGCTTTGATTTTCTTTGAGTTATTAGAACCATGCTCCCAACACATAGAGCTTTGTTGGCTGAGGATTAGTGCTTTTCAGAGCTCCTCAATCCAACTTTGTACGTGAAGTTACAATGATTCAAAGAAAAGGTACTTTCAAGTCAAAAAGTCTTTAATAAAGGAATGAAACCCTTAACAGGAAGTTAATTCTCACCCTTAACCCTAGAATAAGTGGTTAAGGTCTCGACTCTCTTTTGCCTCTCTCTAGAAATAAGCTCTCTTTAAAATACTTTTCTTCTTCATGTGTTTGCTAGAATCTTTCAAGGAGCAAACACCACTGCATTGTTCAAGAGGCAATGCATTCCATTCTAGTAAATCAAATACAGTTATCAGGCCAACAGTTGCGGCCACTGATCCCGTATGCTTACAAGAAGCAAATCAACAAACGAGGCTGATTGCATGATTGGACTTGTGTGGAAGGACAATCCCTTCAAGAACCCATTTTGTTTTGAAAAATCCGCGGAAGTGCATCATACCACAAATTTGCACATTGTACTAATGTTTGAAGAGCAAGATATATTTGTTTGGCAGCCACTCCAGAGATTGTTCTTTCAGGTATTTTCTAAGCTCAACACTACCTCACAGTCACCTCACCAATTGGTCTGGACTATATCTCTTGGTCTTGGTGCAAACAAAACTAGAGATGTTGTAAACCCAAAAACACTGATAGACAAGTCACAAGATAAGCCAACTCAAAAGTTGTCCATATATTTATAACAAGCTGAGAAGTTTGGTTTCTGATTTCATATACTCAGATCTTTTTAACCCGATGTGTTCTACTTTCATGGTCCTAAGATTTTATCTAACATGGAAGTCATGCATTTGGGTCTACACTGTACAGAATCTTTTCTCAACGTTTCTCTAAATAATGACATATAGATATCTTTCAAGGAAGCATCAGCTTCAGGTTGTCCTAACTCAGTAAACATGCCCTGCTTAAGTGATATGACTATTGAAAAAATCCATGCAGCTTACCTGGAACTGATTTGTAAAATGCATCAGCCACGTCACCAGGATATGTCATGAGATAGGCTGCCTGTCCCGAGTAAGCCACCACCAAAGAAGGGAATACAATAGCTGTGAAGGCAATCTGCATCCATTATGAGAACAAAGACCTTCACTACTTGCCAGCGCATCAGCAACCATTGTGACAAAAGGCAGACCCACATACAGGCTGTGCATGTCAATTCAAAATTGAATTTTTGATAGACAGCTAACTAAGCAGACGCTGCCCTCAGCAGATACTTTACAAAACTCCTCTAGATAAATAGAGTACAGTATCTGTACTTAGGATTAATGCTATCAGACCCTGTGCTGAAATTTACCTGTATTGACCTCGCAGAAAAATGGCCAAGATCTGCATACATAGCCTCTGTCCCTGCAAACTAACAAGATTCAGGCTGGGTACAGATCCATAGCAGGCACTTTTCATACCTATTGCAATCCAATCAGAAAAGCCTACTTACCATCAAGATCTAGTTGAAAGTGCAAGGCTTTCTCTTTGGAACCTTGAAAAAATATTGGTACATGTCTTGTGGATGAAATCAGGGAGATTTAATAGTGTTCTTGGCATCACAAAGAGAAAGAAAACAATCTTCATGCATAACATTGGAAATTTGAGTTGTTAGATAACCCCCGATTGGGGCTAGCTTGCTAGTTTGTAGTACATGCTATGAACTAGAATCTTGATTACACCTGTTGTGCAAAATACCATAATCTTGAGCTATCACAAACAGGATCAGTCACTGATAGTGGATTTTAATGTACCTGTTATACAAAGCACGATACCTCCCAAGGACAGCCATGCGATCTTTCCATTTCTTTGGAAGTAGGAGTATATATATACTGGGTTGAGAGCTCGAAAGATGTAAGGGTCATATTTGAGTATGTTATGGACTCCAATGAAGGCGTTTAAAATGAACCATATAAACAGAGCTGGAGCAAACATGAAGCCGACCTTGTTAGTGCCAAACCGTTGTAAACTAAACAAGAGCACCAAGATAACGATAGATACCGCAACCACCACATCTGCAAATTGCAAGAACAATGATTGTAGTGTTTGATCAGAGAATGCATGATAAAGCTGTCATAATCAAGCATTTACTTAGATGCAAATTGCATAAGTTGAGGTTAACAGGGAAAAGAGAGTGAGAAAGCAGGAACACTGCTAGAAGAATCAACGATACAGTTCGACCAGAATCAACATTTCCAACAATAAATGAGAGAAGGGAGCAGCAAGTTTCAATATGCCAAATATTATTAGCTGATTAGTACTATGATTATGCAGGAGTGAGATTACACATCTGATTAAAACTATGTACCCAGCTGAAATATGAGAAGATAGAACAGACCACAACCAGAACTTCTGTCATCAATAACAGTAACAAGAGCCTTCGAAAAATCGAAAAGCATAATTTTGTCAAAATTACAAAGACCTGCCAATATACACTGTCTGCAGCCCAGGATTTCACATGTTTTAAGCACTAACCCACAAAAGCAACAATAGTTCTAGCCAATTTTGCCAGGTAACAGTGAATTCAACTAAGTCTGTTGCACAGTAATTTGGATATATACTTATTTCTATTAAGAAACTCACTCTGGTCCAAGTTCGTTACTGAGACTCTCAAGCCACTTACCGCTGACAGAACTGCAAACATAGACAAAACAAGTTATGGTCTCTTGTAGGTAGTTTCTGTTCTTGCACTTTTCAAGTGAAAAAAGGTCTATTAAAAGCTGAAATACCGAACCCAACAAAATTGTTTGAACTCAAATATGCATATTGAAAGGTTGAAGGAGTTTTGTGCAATAAGAACATCCCCTTCACATTCAGCTGCATGAAAGAGCAACTACTTACAACAATCATAGTACTGGAATAATTCATACTGCATGGTTCCAAGGCAAATCTTTCAAAATCATCGTCAACTATCAAATATTCCAGAACTGCCAACCGTGTAAAAATCTTTTCATGATAAAGATTCACAGAAAACCTCAGCACGTTTTGTGAAATTCTGTGGTGCTCAAATATAAAAGGATATATCCTTCCAAAAGACGGATGAAAGAGCATTCAGAGTAATGAAAAGAGAGGACATAAAAAACTTGGACAAGGAAGACTCGGAATTAGGTCCTTCCATGGACACAATAATGGAAGTTTGCTCATTGTGCTAAATGGCACAAATATTTACATTACACGTTGATCCGCTGAACTGAATGGCGCAAAGATTCACAATAAACCAAATAAGAATCAAAGGAATTGACAGGGTAAATGCAGGGAAAAAAATATGAGAAGGTGGTGACCTGAAATAGAAGGCGTGATTATACCATCTCCAATGATCATACTCGTGCCAAGTAGAGTAACAAATAGAAGAGCCTTTTTACAAAAATTGCTGTTTTCTAACTTTTCTTTGATCCATATTGACCTTTCCAGTTCTCTGCTGGGAAGCTGGAGCTTGTAAGTAGATAACGAGCGATCGGCAGGATGGTGCTTTGTAATAATGCTGATCTTTGCATATCTGGCTATCAAGGAGTACAAGGCAAATGTACCACCTGCATCAAATTTTATAACGTGACTTTTCACTTAAAATAACAAAATTAAATATTCACATTCTATAAAATCTCTGAAATGCGCAGAAATTTTATGTTTAACTGTATTTCCTTCTATGTGCGTAGCTAGCTGGACTCCTATTTCAAAAGCTGAAGAAAAATATCAAAGGACATATTGATTCTAAAACTCAGATTTTTCTTTCCCTGTATCCCCACAAACGTGGGCAGGGAATCAAACCTGGGTGGACATGCCCAACCCAGGCACGCTACAACACCACACCAGGAGTGGTCCGATCTAAAACTCGGATTTTTGCAACTCATAGTTTACCTTCTCCGTTGTCACTGGCCCGAAGGACTATGAACACATATTTAATCAAGGGACTGAGCATCAGCGTATATAATATGAGGGAAAGTGCACCAAGAATATCATCGTGGTGCCTCACACCATACATGCTGAATGCGCTACTATAGACGTACAAAGGGGATGTACCCATGTCGCCATAGACAACCCCGATCGACTGGTATGCAAGGTATAGGACCAAACATCTGGATCTGTCCTGCAGGCATAGAATAGCTGACAAAAATGAGCGCTACCACTCCCAAGTAATACTCTCGGTGACAAATAAACGTGCTGTACAAGATGGACAGGATCCCTCAAGTTTTTTATTCCTTTATATGGAACCTTCACAAACAGACAATAGTATGCTTCTTATATTCTTTTCCGCTTCCCTCAAGCTTCTCTCTAATCAGACTCCTACCTTCCACATAACAACTGATGGAAAAAACGGTGTAGAAGCACTAATACAAAAAAGAAACTGGAAAAGTGTCAATAGCTCATTATTCTTCGTGCAAGGAAGCCAGGCCTGAATGATCGTGCCATTGCTAGAACTGGAACTTCGTATGCAGGAGCAAAGTACAACATGCGAATTGAGTGCTTTCTCTATTTTAAGATAACCAGATGAGATTCTAACATCGTGAAAGAGAGTAACGGATGTCTGAAAAATTAAAAACCTTGAGCTTCGCCTCACTCAATCCTGGAACAAAACCGGCCTGTTCTTCCAAAGAGTCCCGTCTAGAAACAATTCGCTTCAAGGTCTTATCTAAATATGCTACACCCTCTGATTGTTCAGTTTCTGAAGATGACTCCTCACAATATTTTGAAGCAGCTTCTTTTCCTGCCATTCCTTTCTCATCTTGACTTTCCACGTCCACCATCTTCAGCTCTAGATTCACTCAGTTGCATGAGTTGCTGATCTAATATCATAACACTTGATGAATCACGAAAAGCAAGGAATTTTGTAAGCAATGGCTACTAAACTGATCCAGAAAGACATACATGTCGCCCGAAGGATTGTCCTCTCCAGTAACCCTCAAACAGTAAATTAACTTGGAGCATTGGCAAACTTGCAATCAAAATACGGATCCACAATACCCATATAACAAAGTTCCAATTCATTTTGTTGAACTGATTTATACACGCTGCAAAGCTGATAACTTGGACTCTGGAGCTCAGCAGCATCCACACCACACGTCGCAGCAAAAACCTCCCGACTCCCGAGTCCTGTCGATTACTCAGCAGTCACAGGACAGCCAGACGACATGAATGTAAAGTAGACTCTAGAGTAAGTAATCAGATCACGTCAGCGAACATGACTCTGTCCAAGTACAAACGTACTCAGCTGTTCTGGTTCACAAAGTACATTATAAATTATAACCACTGAATTTTGAAATGCTCACTATTTTCTTAGCAGATTCTTAGAATCAGAACATTCTTAGATTCATATATGAGTAGCTGTGTTTTTGAGTTTGTAATAATAGAGTAAAATTTTGCTAATATAGTATTAGATAACGGGCCCGGGCCGTTCAGGCCCATTATGACAAATTGCAAGGGCGAGCCCGGGAGGGCGAGCACTTCAATTTGTCATGACGGGCCCTTCAGGCCCGTTAACTGACATTATTTAGCAGGTGTGGATTACTCTATTAAGGGTCCGATCTTGTATTAAGTAGATACTACCTTCAGATGTATCATGTATGTAGTGGCCTTCAGATGGCCTTGCAGAAAGAGCTTGTGCATCAGAATTTTGCAAAGTATTCATTTGCAGGGGTCGTCACTTCCGGAAGATGAAAGAGGGGTCGTCACTTCCGGAAGATGAAAGATTGACTGCAGCATTGCGACCCGTCTTCCATCTCTGCCTTGTAAATTCTGGTGAATGTATAGATAAAAACCTGAACCTTGCTTGATCATTGTGTCAGACAGGTTTTGCAGAATCGGGCAGGTGTAATGTCGATAGCTGCAAGATGATGCAGTTGGATGGGCTGCCTGCGAGACAGAGACATCAACTCTTTGATGGAGATTCGATGAAGGGCACTTGAAAGGTGCCCTTCACGATATTTGTGTTTTTCAGTGATGACACATTCCGGATTAATAAGCATCTTGTTTTTACACAATAATCGGCCACACCTGCTAATAATGTTTAGGATAGAGTCTTTGGAGTTTGAGTTGAATTATCGGTTTTTGATTAGTATATTATTATTGGGCAATTCAAGTTTGTATCAAATAAGCACTCCTTGAATGACAAATTATGAACTAAACAATGTGTCTTTGGATTCGCTTTACTCCATAGTGGAGACTTACCCTATAGATGCATGGATTTGCTCACATTCTAGCATGTACATAGGCTCTCTGTGCTGTGGAAGATTTGGACATTACAAAATCAGCTGGTTTTTGAGGATTCCCATACTCCACTTTCGACTTGTATCTGTTTCCAATTTGCTATCTACATGCCCTTGAGCTAGTTATATCACTATGTCGTTTACTGCTTGCTGGGCTACCTCCCTGTACTTCACTTTTGGGCTTTTCTTGAGCACTAAAGGTTTTGTGAAAAGCCGACAAAGTGTTCATTAAAGGTTTTAGTCCATTTCACGCACTTTCAGACATGCGACAATTCTCCCGAAAGGCTTGCAGATTTACACAAGTTATTAAGTACAGACTGTCTACGTCTTCACGCTCCAATAACGACTGTCCTTATTAAGCGATTGGAGAAGTGATCATGATGCAAGAGAGGTGCATGAAGATACTCCATCAGAGATCAAACAACCAAAATGGGTCTTCACTTCTCAAAGTTGGTGATTATAGAGAGAGAAATAAAATACTCAAAGCGATAACTATTGTCTTGTTTTCTGTAAGTAGGATCACGTGCTTATCAGCGCAATTGTATTGTGATCTGATCGTTGTTACTACAAATTTAATATACAAATTTAATATTTTTCATCTCTTTGCATTCTTGTTGAATGTTCATTAACTCTCACTCTTCCCTTGAAACAATATCATAACAGAGAAATGTATGGTTGTCCTTGACGCCTAATTGTACTTACATTTCTTTGTATCAGAATATCAGTATCAGAGAATTGCATGGCTGTCACAGACGCCTAATTGCTTCTACAATCTCTCTTCATGGTAGTCTAAGACTCCTACACTGATAATCGTATTCAACGCAAATGAAACAATTCTATAATCTCCATTCTCTTAGTAATCCACGATCCTCCTTAACACAATTATCATAGTTCTTCATAGTATTCATTGTCTTTCTCATGTTGATTGGGACTTCGTTTAAGAAGTTTCCCCACAAAGTGGTATCAAAGCTGATAATTCATCAGAGACATCCCCAACATCAGTCACTACCCCCTATAAGCCATTTCACCCAAGTGAGCTCATCACCTATTTTCCATTTGGTATAAAAACCAATTATCATCATGTTTAAAATGTGATCACTCAACTTTATTTTAACTGGCTTTAATTTCATGAATGCGTGTTTAAAGAGCTTGTAATTCATGGTAATACCTTTATGAATCTTTCTTTTTTCTATTGAATTCCACTATGTTTTGGATAGGAAACAAGTCCAATATGCATGATCAAGGGCTAAAATTTGAAAGCATTTATGTTTTCTAGCAACCAACTTTCTACAGCAAAATTTTTCAAAGCCATAGTTATTTATGGGCTACTAGTCTTTGCACATAGAACTATAGAAAAAAAAAAATATCTCTTTAATGAAAAGAACAAAAAACAATGTAATTTGATTATTTTCTAGCCTTTAGAGAAGCCATTACATTAAAAAAAATTAGATAGCTATGTGTGCGAAAATTGGAGGATTGTGGGGAGTGTACGTTCTCCTCCAAGTTCGTAAGGTAGAGAACCAATTTTCTAGTATAATCCAAACTGGTCCACAATATTTGGTAGAAAACTTGTAATGTTTTCTACTATGCATAGTCCTAGAATATTTTGAATTCTAAAATACACCCAGTCATTAACCTGAAATCTCTAGGAGATCTTTTGAGATCGGCATGATGCTTAGCTTTGTTCTGAGCATTACAATTCTATTACATGTCAATTGCAACATTTCTTGCATATCATTCAAAAAATCAACAACTTTCTGGAACTTAACAGACTTCAACTCCACATTAATTGGAGATGTAGGTTGAAAACCATGCATATGCTTAAATGGACTATAACTGGTAGTAGAATGTTTTCTACTATTGTAAGCAAAATCAACTAAAGGAATGTAGTCCTTCCATTTAGACTGCCCGTGAGACACAAATGTTTTCAACATATTTTCCATAGTCTAATTAGTTCTTTTGGTCTATCCATATGATTTAGGATGATCAACAGGACCAAAACTAAGCATTAGAGGAGTTTTGAATCCAAAAAAGATCCTATACGAAATGCCAACTAGAAGAGAGAGTTTTAAGACAGAGAGAAATGCCTTAGGCTGCCCGAATTTAGTTGTGCGCAATTATAATTCATGTTCACATTATGAGAATTTGTGCACATTAGTATATTTACCTAGTTTGAGTAGTTCTAGGCCTTCCCAACTTGCAACTAGGTCTATGTTCACATTATGGGGGTTTGTGCCACGTTATGTAACAACACACATGGACACACATTATTGGGCCATGGGGACATAGAATAGTTGAAAAGTCAAGAATGGTATCTTTACAAGGGGTCGTTTTGGAGTCAAGAGTTCCTCTAATGCAAGGTTTCGGGTTGCCGATACAACTGACCAAAAGTGACCTATAAGCATTTGTTGTTGAAGTCCCTTGACTTCTCTTTTTGTTCCTATTGAAAGTTGTTGAAATCATTGGTAAAGATGTAGAGATATATCCCACTGAAAATCCTTGTGATACTGCAACTATAGAAGTAGAATAATATCACCTATAATTCTGCTGCAAATGAAAACACAAGAAACCCTACAACAATAGTACAAACAAACATGCAGCAACAAACGACATAGTTGATAGGACAAAACACGACACTCTTAAACCAAACTCTTGCAATGCAGTATCGAACTTGGCACAAGGCCGTAGCTACAGTGTTACAAAAGAAAAAACAAAGTTATAATGTGTAGCATTTACATAGCATGCAATAAGACAAATACGTCTTGGATTACTTTCACTCAGATAAAAATACAGGTTGTCATCTAGACACAAAACTAATAATTCATCAGGCGGTAGCTCAAAACTTGGCTCCAGGGTATGATATCAATTGCTTGGTCATAGAGACGTAATGAAGACACAGATTTGAGGTGGTACATTCTCGGTCTTATCTATGGATGGTGTTTGAGATAGACCTTACATGGTTGTTAGATAGAATGTAAATCTATTTGGATCAGAAGCAACTATGTATCCGTGGATGACAAAAGAATCAGTAATACTAGACGAGCCTAGACACATCTAATTTTGGTCATGTGCAAATGGATCAACTTGATGAGCAGGCACATTGATATCTTCTACATAATACATCGCTGGGTCTATGTAGTCGAAATCAACTTGGATGATAGATGATGTAACAATATGTTGACTCTCTACAAAAGGCTGTTGTGTTAGATGGGGAGCGATCGACCTTGGATAATAAGACTCCTGGTTGAGGATGCAAAAGTGGCGTAGGATGGTTCATAGAACCAGAGGATCGAGGTTGATGAGGAGCTGTGCTTATTGGCTTAGGTTGGTATTGTCCTGGCCTCGCCGCTGATGTATTTGCGGTGTAGTTTGGCGCATAGTTGGGAGGTCTAGGTGGTCTGTATGGAAGGTACATAGGCCTTGTTGTCTGTGGATAGTACGTCCTTATATGTGAGCATGATGTTGAGCACATATAGGACACCACACATTTTCACGAATATGAAAGGCTTTTTTGGCAAAATCCTTTAGTACCGTTTGAAACTCTAAGGTTAGCTTCTCCATTTGTGCTTGTTGTGTCCTTTGCCAACCCTCAAGATGTTTGAGGATATCGACCGTGCTGATTGAGGTTGATGTTTCTACACCTGAAGTGCCAATAGGCTGAAAATTACTTATAATTCATGTTTAAATATATGCACTATAAAAAGTGGCATCGTATGGGGCATTTCCAAGATAAACGCTATAAGGTTTTGCAAGTAAGTGCACCACAAATGGAATGATTCTATGTATGCTTTACATGACCTTTCTTATGGCCTCTTTTGGTCCTATAGGCGGTTGATGCAATGTCACTTAATTGGTTGGTTTATACTTGATAGTAATGTTGCAAGAGAGAAACAAACTGGTGGGGAGGAGATGATATGTTTGACAACGATGAGTCGAGCTAATGGCTAATGAGCTGACATGGCTCAGACAATTCCTAGGTGGACTAGGACAGAGCACCAATAAACCGTTCATCATGCACATGGTTGAACACATCCGCTATTCATCTGACAAAAGACCCAATGTTTCATTCCAGAATAAAACACATTGCCATCAAGTATCACTTGATCAGAGATTTGGTTGAAAAGGATGAGCTGAAGACTGCCTTCATACCGACTAAGCAAATGGTAGCTGATATCTTTACGAAACCTCTAGACAGGACATTGTTTGAGAGACAAAGGTCAAGCTTGGGAATCAGCAAAATACCCGCTTTGAGAGGGAGCTGAAGAAACCCTGTGTTTCTACATTTCAAAGTTTTAGTATTTTCCTATCTCTCCTTATGGTTCTCTCTATCGAGCTATGCCAACTAATCGGGCATCCACAAGCTAAGTCCAAGACGACATATCGGGCATGGACAAACTATCGGACCTTAGCTACTTGGGTGTGAAGCTTTTTTTTAAACTATCACGATCCATTGCCTCCATGCAACGTTAACAGATGTTGGAGGGTTTGCGGATCCCAAGGCAACCCTAATCCTAGTTAATAAGTGAGAGGGATTTGGCACCCTACGTGTGTAATTCCAACCCAATGATCACGTAGTTATTTGATTAGATAAAAGGACTTTAGGCCTTTTTGCGGGACTTTTAAATGTCGTAGGCCTAAATGTCAAGTTAGTGAATAAAATAGGAGTTCCGACCAAATTTCAATTTCAAATTGGTTCCCTCCAATTTTGAATGGGTTCCCACTTGTTTTTGAATTTGAATAGTTAGGGAGGTAGAAATGGGCCACTAGGATCCTCAACCCAAGATCCAAGCACTTAGGCATCAAGGGGATAATGTTAGTTGTCACGCGCAGGTTCATCCCATGAGAGCGATAGCATAAATCAAATCCAATATCCATAGATGATCCATAATTCACACTGACATCTGTTAACTCCACGCATTAACACTGCACAACTAACACTACATCCATTAACCCTAATTCCACAATAATGATAGAAACTTGTTTTTTTTTTTTTTCTCTCTCTCTCTCACAAAAAGCATAAGAACATACAATCCCAATAACATTCAGATCCAACAATTAACAAATACAACAAAAGCATGAGAGATGGAGGAATAGAGTTAGAGAGCAAGGACATTCACAAGTCCATTCCATAAGAGAACCAATCTGCTTGTATTGAAATGAAGATTTGAACATGAGGAGCAACTCGAGTTTGCTCATATTTATAGTGGAGAGGAGGGCCTTGGCCTCAAAATCCTAGTGGCCCATTTCTACCTCCCTAAGTATTCAAATTTTTTTAAAAAAGGGAACTCATTCAAAATTGGAGGGAACCAATTTGAAATTGAAATATGGTGGGAACCCGTATTTTATTCACTAAGTTGACATTCAGGTCTGTGGCATTAAAAGTCCCACAAAAAGGCCTAAAGTCCTTTTATTAACTTGTAACAAATCAAATATTAACTAGGGTTAGGGTTGCCTTGGGATCCACAAACCCTCCAACAACAGAGAAAATAGTTAATGACCATTTAGCTAAACTTTTAGCTAATCAAATCTTGTAATCTATCCCAATATGATATATGTATTGCATAGACATGCATAATATACACACACACAAAAAAAACACACACAGTCCTGAACGTAGCACTTATTGAGGTGCGTATAAAAAAAAAGAGATAGTTCTAGCAGTAGCTAGTTCCATTTGTGAGAAGAGAACACCTCTTTCACGCCGACGCGCTAATCTGAAAAACAGACAGCGCTCAAAGAAAATTTCTGATGTATACTCGATTTTGATAATATAGACGAGTTACAAAGATTTTTTCTTGAAAAAGCTTGAAAATCGACTCAACAAGTTCATGTAAATGTTTGTGTACACTTCTAGTATGTAAACTAATAGCTATAGACACCCTTCGTGATATGCCCAAAAAACTTATCCATTGTAGGTGTCCATTTTTTTAGAAGATAGATCAAGTTCTATTCTTAAAGGCCTACTCAATTCTCCTAGATTGTAGAGCTTTGGGGTTATGACTGATGACAATAAATATTCCATTAAGATGGTTGTATGACATCATGAGCTGCTTGTCTCCACATGGTGCAAACCTTAAAACTCATAAATAACACAAGGCATCACCCTCATGCTAACTATCTCCTATTTGGGGTTGGAAACCTCGTAGTTGAGGTTGCAGTAGTTGAGGTTGCAACGTTACCACTAGCCAAGGGTGGCATTTAGCTCCACTCAAAATATCTTACAAAACATTGATGTTGTACTATGTTTGGTTCATATATGTGAGATTGGAATCAAATCCATTATTTTATAAACAGCAAATGAATTCCTTATTGCTTTATCTTGTATTTTTTTTCATAGATGCTTTATCTTGTATTATAGTTATCCCAACTACATCAATGTAATAAATTTTAATTTGAACTATTTCAAGAAGTTTGAAAAGGAGTGGAGGCTAACTGCAAAGGGCCCAAATACCCCAATTGATTGGTTGAAGGCACTTTAAGTGGCCTCCCCCATTTCACAAGGATAACATGAGTGATACAAGGGGGTTGACTTAGTTGGTTACCTTGGCATCCAAAGTCTCTTCGGTCCCGAGCTCAAGCCAACCAATATGCATTTCACAAGGAGTGGGAGTTGACTCTAACTGGCATTGAAGAGTGCCATCTAGAGGATACTTCAAAATGCAAGGAATAATACCCAACCATTTTGAGTGGCCCTAAGTGCCTAGGCCATTGGTGGGGCCTTTTTCTTCCCTCCAATAAAAATAAATAAGAACTCCTTATCTAATTTGAATTTAAGCAATTAAAAGCCCTTGACCACCCCAAAAAAGAAAAACAGAAGAAATGACCCATTATTCTTTCTTATCTTGGAAATATGCATGACCTAGTATTTTTATGTTGGAAATAAGTGCATAGTTTGAAATGAACATGAGCCCTCCCCATGGGAAACCACCCTAGTAATACTCTTTATACAAAGTTCAAACAAACATAAACAACGACCAAACAATTTTATATCTACGTTGTCGAAGTTAATTATACCAGAACAAGTTTTCATGATCCCATGAGTCTCCGCTTTTCCCAAGGATTTTGGCTTTTAAATCATGTCACATGGTTCTCGTGTGTACTACAAGATTTTCTCTATCCTTGTTGTAATTGTCAATACCATTCATGACAATGTCACATCCTTCCTTGTTTATAATGGATCGTCCTTCTCTCGTCTTTGAGAGACCTGAAACTTTACAGGAGGCATGAAGTAAGGGGTTGATCGTAATGATCCGGGCCCACCAAATGTTGACCCTTCAGGTGGCGCAGACCTCAGGCCTATTGGGTTGATACTAGATAGTCAAAACTAAGCTTAAAGATATTCGGATGTATATATTTACTATTCCAGTAGCTATGCTCTCAACCGTGTCAGATCTGGAGTCTGCCACCATGATATGGTGTCTCTGTCAACACTAGCTAGCTAAGTTCGATCACCCACTTGCAGTCTGAATTCAGGTTTCACGAGTTACGATTAAATGACAAAGTATATAATCCTTTTTATCGCCATTCTCAATCAAAAAAACGTTCTTACATTTATGATTTCTGTACAGTGTTTTAGCTACTGGCTACCCTTGTCGTGTAATTGATATTACAGGAAATGGCAATTCCCTTTTCAACCATCTTTTGGTTGATATTGTCGTCCTGACTCATCACTCTTGTTAAAGCGATGCTTGTTTTTGTACTTTATTGCGTAATAGAGCATGATAAATTATAAGTTCGAATCATTTGTTGCCATCAACAATTGACGATTACTAGTGCTCTGTTTTCTGGTTTGGTGTTTGATCGGTCTCAGTGCAGATCATACTTTACACTCTAAACGCGGCAACTATCAAGGGAGGCCATATATGACATAAGTCGTTATCAATCCCTAGCAGTAACAGACCCTGACGACTAGCTAGCAGTCTATTTTTCGAAGGCTGATTGTGACTGTTAAGGTCCCCGCGTGAATATGAAGTTCAGCTTTGTTGCACAAGTAGTGAATCCTAAGAGTTTTGCAAAGTACAGGCATCGGTAGCTGAACAAATTTCCTTACTGATTCGGTTCTTTCGGGCAGGGGGTTGGTTCAGACTCCACAGGCCCTTCTTTCTGGCCTCGCAGCCTTCCCTCAAGTGTGCCAAGGATCACAAGAATAGGCACTTCCACCAGGCAACGTTTTATAGTTGTCTTCTTTGTGATCTTGTGTTTGGACGTTTGGACACGAATTCTTTTGAACAATGAATATCCTTAAAGATTCGTTCGGAGGGAGGGTTCATCCAAGATTCCAAAATAATATAAGGTAATATTGTGATAAGTGAGGTGCATCCACTTCACAAAGGAATCTTAAAGAACTCAGATTGCATGTTAGCAAATAGCTTTACAATAAACAATCAACTCATAAATCAATATCCTTTGCATCCAACATTGGTGTTCCTGTCCTTGCTTAACAAATAGGGAACATCTGGTTGGAAGTCTTCATCTCCAATATCTATAAAAGACCTGCATTGATTGGTTTTCTTTAAAAAAAAATGTCTTACTCTTATAAATTAAGAAACACTCAATTGGAAATATCTATATCTTATTTATGACCTTGCCACTTGTCCTCAAGTGTGTGAATGGTCACAATACTAGGCCCTTCCAAAATTGTAGTTTTTAAAGTTGTCTTCTTTTTGTTAGAAGAGTCTTCTTACAATGAATTTTTACAATGAATTTTTCTAAAGGTTCATTCAAAGGGACGGTTCACCCAAATTATTATTTTGTAATATTGTGTTGAGTGAGGTGCACCCACTTCACAAATGAACAACTAAACTCACAATGCATGTTGGTGAATAGCTTAAAATAAACAATCTATTTCTAAATTCAGTTCCTGTGCATCCAACATTGACGTTCCTAGATCCTTGTTTAACAAAATAGATTGACGTTCGTGATCCTTATTTAACAAAATGGAAACATCTACCCGGAAGTCACCATCTCTATATAAGACCTACATGGATGGTTTCTATAATGATTATTATTTGTAAATAAGAAACACTTGATTGGAAATATTTATCTCTAGATTAAGACTACATTGATGGTTATTATTTTTTTTTTCAAAGAACTAGTTACACTGCCCACATATAAATGAGATTACCATTTTATGTAGTGTTAAAGTTGATATACTTCATCAATCCAACCAAATGCACATTTAATGGATCCAAGTAATAGACATGCTTATAAAAAAAGGCAAATCATGCAAGGATGCCATATGCTTAAACTTACATTCCAAACTCAAAGCAAATAGACAAAAATACACACTAAGTATGGAGGCGATAATTATTTGTTGGGGGTTGTCGATTGATATAGATTACAAAATAAGTGTGAGGTATATGGCATCCTACGTGTGTAAGTCCTAACCCAGTGATCACATTGTTATTTGATTGAATAGTTAGCAATAAAAATGATTTTTAGGCCACTTGCAGGAAGTAAATGGTTCAGAGGCCTAATAGTCAAATTAGTGAATAAGAGACATATTTCCCAACATTTTCCAAATTCAAATAATAATGGACGTAGAAATTGGCCAATAGCCATTGAGGCCAAGTGCCCATTCTCCACTATAAATAGTTGAGCCATGTATTTCAGTTTCATGTTCAATCAAATCTCTACCAATTTGGCATTTGAATGCCCTTGCGTCTCCCCTTCCTCCATCTCTCTCATGTTTAATGTATCTTTTCAATTTTTGGCCTTGTCTTGCAAAGGCAATACTATGTGTTGAGGTCGGTCAATGGAGTTGGAAAAAAGTCAACATCAAAAGATTTTATGTGGTGGTGGTCTAGACTTTTAAGGCTGAAACTTTTGTTGAGGGCTAACTAACATGCATCTTCTAGTGGCGCATCAAAGGTCACTTTGCTAGTGATTGCTACAAAAAGAAGAGAGATCAAGGAGACAAGCAAGGTAATCCAACTCTTGATGAGGATGGTGTTGATGTTCAAAACACAAATCATGATGCTTTTGTGATGTCTTCATTTCTGAGTTCTATTGTTGGAGATATTGATCCATGGTGGATTGATAGAGCAAGCTCACACATGACTTTTCACAAGGAGTATTTCACTTCTTTATTGGCATATGGAGATGACAAGAGGGTCATCTACACGGCCAACGATAATGAGTGTGCAATCAAAGGGATTGGCAAAATTCCTATGTCTCTCTCTACAAATAGGAATGTTCATTTGAAGGATGCTTTGTTCATTCCATCTATTACTAAGAACCTACTTAGTGTGAGTCAATTGCTAAGCAAAGGTCTTAAGGTGGAGTTTGATGGAGATGCTTGTATGATCAAAAGGAAGGATGTCTTGATTGCAAAAGGTAAAAGGCAAGTTAGAAAGCAAGTTGTGATTGGCCTTCCAAGTTCCATAACTAGCATCAATCATGTTTGTGAGTCTAGTGCTTTGTCAAAGTCACATAGACTACCTTATACTAGATCTACAAAGATTTTTAAAGTTGTACATTCGCATATTCATCAAATTACTACAATTAGCAATAGTGAAGCTACCATGTATGTAACTTACATTGATGATTTTAGTAGATATTGTTGGATATATCTATTAAAGAGCAAAGATGAACTGTATGATGTCTTTGTGAAGTTCAAGAATGCAAGTGAGAACCAATTTTTCACAAGGAGAATGAAGTGCTTGAGGAGAGACAATGGTGGTGAGTATATCTCAACCAAATTCAAGGCCTTTTGTGAGGAGCATGGGATCAAGAGGGAGTACACAACTCCAAGGACACCTCAACAAAATGGAGTGACCGAGAGGAAGAATAGGACCTTATGTGAAGGTGCCAAAGCTATGAGGTTAAGTGCCAATCTTCCTAAACCATTTTGGGATCAAGCCTTGTTGTGTGCTAACTTTCTATGCAATAGGTGGCCAAGTGCTATATCGCCTTTTGAGATGCTATTCAAGAGGAGGCCGAGTGTCAATTTTTTTCGAACTTTTGGATGCACTTGCTATGTCAATATAACTCTTGATGAGAGGACAAAGGAGGATCCATCTTCAAGGAAAGGTATGTTTGTTGGATATAGTGAGGTGAGTAAAGCCTACAAAGTTCACATTCCTACTACCAATAAGGTGATTATATGTAGAGATGTCATTTTTTATGAGGAGAACATTCCAAAAGTGTCTTCAAGTAACGATGGTGTGGATGGATCTAACAATCTTGGTGTTGATGTTATGGATCCTACTTTAGATGGTGATGATGAAGGACCTTCATCAAGTCAAAAGCCAAGGAGAACATCAAGGGAAAGACAAACACCTTCAAGGCTCACCTGTGATGAGAAAGGTAAGCAAGTGGTTGCTGAAACAAACTTTGCTTTCCTAACCTCTTTTGATGAACCTATATGTGTAGATGAAACAAGGAACAAAGAGGAGTGGATCCAAGTATTGGATCTTGAGTATCAAGCTCTTATGAAGAACAATACATGGAGATTGGTGGAGTTACCTAAGGACAAGAAAGCTATTGGATGCAAATGGATCTTCAAGATGAAGACTAACCAAGATGGATCTATCAATAAGCATAAGGCAAGGTTGGTGGCCAAGGGATATGCACAAGAACATGGTATTGACTATGTAAACTTTAAGTTAGCCCCCCCCCCCTCTTAAACCTCGGGCCAGTACTATCCATGAGCAAGAGCAGGAGCCCCCGAGAGCACGCATGCGAGAGAGAGAGAGAGAGAGAGAGAGAGAGAGAGAGAGAGAGAGAGAGAGAGAGAGAGAGAGAGAGAGAGAGAGAGAGAGAGAGAGAGAGAGAGAGAGAGAGAGAGAGAGAGAGAGAGAGAGAGAGAGAGAGAGAGAGAGAGAGAGAGAGAGAGGACGTGAATACCTTTTCCACACTCACCAATTTTGTGCAGGTGGAATTGAAGATGGAGGCCGCGCTGCCAGGCCCAATCAAGCCGGATTTCACTGTTATTTTCTTCCAGAACCACAAGTTTAAAGTGTTATACTTGATGTTTAAAGTTATAAATGCATTTCTTCTGTTGTTATAGCAGATTCATGAAGCATTCAAGGCATTTTTTATAGCTATTACATTCTCCTAAATCCTGAGCGCTATTTTCGGTAGAAAATAGAAGTTCAACAATGCATTTTCAATGCAAAAGTCTTTTTCTACTGCAGTTTGCTAAATAAGAAAAACTTAATTTGCTGTAAAGTTTGCCTAATCCTCAATTTGTGTCTCACAAATGCATAAGCAATTATAGATTTATAGTTTAACATGCCTAGATTACATTATGTCTGAGATACAGGAGGGTAGATGCTGCCCAAATTTCCTTTGAAATAAGAATTTGCAGGTTTGGCCATTCTTCACACAAAATAGGCTTCTCAATGATCCAAACCATCCTAATGATGGCCTTACTGGCTCATCAACCTGCAAACCACCGTTAGTTTGCTGGGAAATGCAACAAAAAACCTGCAACTCCATAAAGAATCGCCATGCAAAACCTGTAAATCACCCACCAACCCTCACAACCAGTGATTAGTCTTTTTTGTGCTTCTTTTCCTGCTTTCCACTGATTCAAGCCAAAACTGGCTCAATAAAAAGCAAAAGATAGCCAACAAAACCACCTAAATCACTGTGTAATGAACAAAAAGTCGTAAAAACCAGCATTCACTCTTATTGATCTCGTCACTAATGAAAAAAAGTCTCTAATGAAGTAAACGGCAACACAAATGAGTTGAAAATCGGAAAGTTACTTTCTGAAACCCAATATGAAGTGTCTAAACATCGAATCGATTGTATACCTGGTAGTGCACTTGCCACACAACCGATTACACTTCAAACAAGGAAATCCACGGGAAGAATAATCCACACTTTCACCACTAGCCCAATAGGTATACTTATACCCTCCAAGGCCCATGCACCACTAGTAGTGCACTGTGAGACCTCACTGGACACTTCTGCAGCCTATCTGGGCCATGTCATCTAGTTTCCCAATGACTCATTGATAGACCAATACAAATCCACCATCAAGTGTTTAGGCCTACGACCATTAATTATGATCATGTACGCATAAGGCCCCCAACCTTATAGTCATAATCAACTTACGGGTTGTTGGTCTACCGGTCCCTAGCATTGACACACTACCCGAGACCAATCATGGGCATGACACTACCCATTGGCATAGACCTTCGACCTTCAATAAGAGTGAAGTTATTAATTTTCAAATCAAGTAATTTGAACTTTTTGGGTCCAAGATTGTAGTGACTTAGCTTGAATATTGATGATGGATGGCATCTTCTAATTTTTTGAATCACTTTAGATAGCGGCTTGCTGATGGATGTATGAAGAATGCTGAGAGAGATGATTTGATTTGTTTTGATATCACTGTATCAGTTTTAATTCTGTATGCTCTGATACCACTGTAGGAAAAATAGTAATTATTCTTCTACAGAGAACACGATGAAAGTTCAAATAAATCAAACTAATATCAGTGTCTTCAATCAGGATTATATCTAATTTATTTACTAATAGAACAATATTAACTCTGATTGAATATGCGTGCCAAATTTTTATGCGGAAGTAAGAGACAACTTAAGACAATTTAGACAATAAGAAACTATTGACTAAAAGATGAATTTTTATAACTCTGAATCTGATTCCTCAATATACATCTCTTGTTGTCTTATCTCACTGTTGTGTCTCTGATTGAGTGAGTTATTTTTGTTCGTGAATTATTCACGACAGTCTATCTCTTCGTCTCAGCTTCATGTTTTGTGAATTATTCGTGACACTTGTCTCTTCGTGACATTTTCGTCTTTCGTGAGTTGTTCATGACAAATGACAATTCTTGAGTTTGAAGAAGAATCAAAATATTTCGCGAACTGTTTGTGACACTTTTGCGATGGGTGAGCTTGGAGAAGTTTCCAGAAGATTTCGCGAATTGTTCACGACAATTTTGCGACATCTGAGATTTGAACAAGAAACAGAAAATTTTGTGACAAGATTCTGTTTGTGAATTTTTCGAGCTTCAATAAAAAAGCCACGAGCTTCTACAAGAAACTGTTTTGCAAATCTTTTGAGCTGACTACAAGACAAATTTCGCGAATCCTTCAAGGTTGATCACGAATAAAAAAGTTTTGAGTTCGCGTTCATTTCTTTCTCATCCTTTGTCAAGTAAACTGTGTGCTTTGTTAGTAGAAGCAAGATCCGTCTGATCAGTGTTTTACAGAATCAAAAATGTTTTTCAATTTGCATGTGTATCATATAAATGACTATGAATATATAACTACAGCTGATTTGTGTAAGTTTTTTGAATATCATGAGGATGAGGTGCTTTGTTTATTATCCGGCACAATTTCTGAATTCTCTGACATTGTAGATTTTGAAGCTGAAGACTTGATGTCTGGAATTGATTATGATGATGAGGATGGACTTATGATCGATGAAGAATGCCTGACAAAAGCTTTATCAAATTTTGTTGAGCATGGACGAAGCATGTCATCTGATGAAGAATTCATGGGATTTCAATTCCAGATGGGCTTCCCTCGTCCATCATTAATGTATTTCATAGATGATTCTTCTTCAGTAGGCGACCATCATATTGATCATTCGGATCTGGTTGCTGTTGATGATGAAGAATGTGTAAGTGTTTTAATATTATTGCTTAAGAATGGTGTTATCTCTTGAATGTGAATTGTTTGCTTTTTAACTCTTATTTTCTATTGTAGGAAGCACTCATAATTGATGACTTTGCTGCGAGACGAGGTGGTTTCAGACAACATGCTTACTTGTTCCAGAGGGATAGTGGACTTAGCCACTATCTGAGATATTTTCTAAAGAATGAGATTTGTGTTGCTCATTCAAAGTTCAATCCAGTTGGGGAGACACTAATAATGGATGTTAAAGCTTTATCATATTATTTAGGAGGACATAACAAACAAATAAGATCATTTTTGTCAAGAGATCTTATGTTTTGAACATTCTAGGTTTTACTAATGAGAATGTTCCTTTAAGGAGCTCCCATTATTCATTGTACTCTACATATATTGAACTTAGTGGAAACAAGAAAAATGCACATCTATTAGATGCATACTCAAGCAGAAAATTTATTCATGACAATACAGCCATAGAAGGAGATACAAAAACTGATGATGAAGAGTGAACACTTTGTTTTCTATTATGATACAATCAATACATTTACATTGAGTACATAGAAGGTATCCCAAGATAAAACTGGATCCTCATAGATTGGCGCTAGTGGTCCCAACGTCGTAGGCTCTCCCAATTTGTAATGTGGCTACGGCGTGCTCGTTTGACTACTTTGTCGATTCTGGTAGTAGTATGCTTGAACATGACGACTTTCCTCCACACTCAATCTTACAAATTGAGGACAAGGTGTTGTCATTGTACGCGCTGGTGCTTGCTAGACTGATGAATTCACACGTGTGGGACGTCTTACACATGTACTTTTGATCTCCTAAGCCCAATAATACCATAAAGATCAAACTAGCATTGACAATAGGAAAGCTGATCATACAAAAAATATTACTGTGTTACAAGCAAGATATGTCAACAAAACATGAAACTAAGTATAATAAATGTCTCAACTCGGCTAGAGAGAGAATATGAAAGTACAAACTCGAGTAGAGAGAGAGAACACAGAGAGCTTAGTCTCCAAATTTGCATTACACACAAAAATCATCATCTTCTCAATGAGAGTACATCACATATATATAGATCCATGGACTCTCCTCCTACTTTGAGTTGAATTGGAGTTATGAATCCACCTCTCAAGCTAGCTAGACTTATTCAAGCCACCTCAATTTGTCTAATTGTGCTACCTAGTATTTTCATGCATTAAATGTGGCATGCAAAGTACAAACGACAATTCCTATGGTAGCTCGAGTTTCTACTTCTACCTACCTTGAATATTTTATTCTAAGATGGGTCTTTACTAAGCCAAAAGAGCTCAATTCATCTTTGGCATTTTTAGGACCCCTACTTACAACATTTGATAGATTTTTCCAATATTTTGACACTCCTCCTAAAAAAGTATCTAATGTGGATCAAGCATCGATCTTGAGATAAGACCAAGATTAGATCTATGCTTTGAGAAGGCACTTTCGTAAAGTGGCTTTGTGAGAAGATCAGCAATCCCCAAAATAGAGAGCAAGATAGCTTAATCTCAAAAGTGTTGGTTACAATGCAAATACCTCTCCTTTTATGGCAAGGAGGGTCTTCCATAAGTGTCTACTAACTTATGGGACTAATATGTCTTTAGCCTTTCAAGAACTTCTAACGTAGGATTTAGAATTTCAAATTTCTTAACTTAGGAAAACTTAAGATAAAATATTTCTAATTTTAAGTTTCCTAAGTCTAAGTTCTAAATCTAAGTTTAAGCTATTTTATTATTATTTAAGCTTCTACTTATGGACTTACAAAATACATGCCATGGCCTGAAGTTTATTGACAGATACTCATATGTGGTCTTACAAAACACATGCCACGGAGTTTTATTATTATTTTTTATTTTTTCTCTGTGTTAGCACAGTTGCTAACATTATCCCCCTCCTTATTGGATTGGTGGTCCCACACCAATCGACGTCTTTTTGTCTTGGATCTTTTGTGCTTCTTGGAGGCGAGACTGTTGCTGTCGGGAGTGGTAGATTGTCGTGCTGATGCCCTCCATCATTTGCCACCGTAATTTGTTCAGGAAGGGCATGGGTTTGTAGTAATGGAGCATACCCTGTAGAAATTTATGGGTTTTCCATACCTCCACCATATCAACGTGCAGGGCGGAAGTGAGTGCAGTGCAATAATAGAGCCTTGCAATGTTGATATGGTCGTCTTGCGTGCGCAAAGGCTTATTGATGTCAAGGGCGATTGGGGGTAACCCTCGATTCCAAAAACGTCTGAGTTCTGCCAGAAATGCCACCAGGCCTCAATTATCCGCAAAGTATCCGACATCGCGATCAGGATTGCCATGTTGCTTCTGGTAGAATACTCCGTAGTTGGTGACCATGTCTTTGGCTAAGTTGCCGGTATCCACGCCTGTGAGCTTAGGCCAAAAGATTATGTTCTTGACCTTGGTGGTTGGAAACGGTTCTCGCCTCGCTACTGGATAGTAATAAGGATTGGTGCGCATGTAGGAGGGGGCTTCGAGATACCGTGCCATTGACGTCCTACTTTGCAGGAAGAGCTGATGATGCCAGAGAGGTTGTGGATCCAGGAGTTTGACTGCTGCTTTATGTGTCTGACACTGGTCCAAATCTAGCAGTATGTAGCCACCTCACTTTTTTGTTGTTGGATACTTCTTTGCAAACTCCTGAGAGGCGCGCAACTCCTTGCTTGGTTTTGTGGGCGTGATTCTATGCCGGATGGTTGGGGCTTCAGAGGCAATCTTGTGTTTGGTTTGTGGATCGGGTTCAGGAGAGAGAGGAGGCGAGGGGTTAGCCTAGGGTGTCGAATATATTGTATTGGAGCTCATTCACCAACCATACCACTTTTTGGGCTGTAAGGGGTAGCTGCTCCCAAGAACCAATGTCAGGGAGAGTGCGTGTGTAGTTAAGATACAGCATGGGGTTAAATGGTAGAAAATCAGGAACAGGGCTAGACGAAGGTGTATGAAAGGCAGGTGGAGGTGATTGTGGATTGAGGGTTGGGGAGATACTACGTGGAAAAGAGTGTGGGATTGGGTTAGTGGTGACAGTGGTTGATGGTAATGCAGTTAGTAATTGTAATGCAAAATCATCTATGTTGACTATGGAGTCAAGTAGGGTGGAGATTTGTACAGGGGAGGGCTTTTGTAAAAGTGTGAAAGTGAAGCCCGTGTTGAGAGTTAGTGAGGGTGTGGAGGAGGCAGTAAATGGTGGGGGTGGTGGTGGGAGTGTGAGAGCAAGTGATGGAGAGGGGATTGCCTGTGTGGACGGAATCACGCCCATAGGATCAAAGCCGAAAGTGCTTGCCGGTCTGGAGCTGCCTGCTGCTGCTGCATAGCGACAGTTAGAGTGGCATTCAGCTAGCAAAGAATCCACTGTTCCATGTGAGAACTAAACACATTGAGATTCAATATCACTTTATACGTGAGAAGCTGCTGAGTCATGAAATTCATGTTGTTCATTGTAGCACAGAAGAACAACTGACTGATATTTTCACTAAGCCACTTACTGGAGAAAAGTTTGATAAGTTTAGTTCAAAGCTTTCTGTACTTAAAATTTGTTGACTTTAAAGCTATGTATATGACTGTATAAAAAGTGACTCTACTTTAAGGGAGAGAGTTAGAATTAAAGTTAGAATCACTGTGTTACTGTACTGTGGGTCCTATCAGTGGATAACGATCAGTTGGCCTCGCCACGAGGCAAGTCGATGGGACACGCGTCCCGCCTACGACAACCTGGGTCATGCATGGTTTGCCTGAGTGAACAACTATATGTATAGTGTAATTTCATTTTGAGAAATACAGTTGCTATGTGAGCTTGCTGAGGAGAGTGATTTTCTGTCTGTGTTACTGTGTAGCATGATCTGTGTTCTTGTGCAAAGCAAATTCTAAGGCCTCGCACCCGGTTTAAGTGGGATACGATGCACAACTACCTGGGGTGAGACGTCTTTCATGTCTTTATAGATCCAGGCAAAGATATGCCGATATTTTTGCAAGAGCTTTTCAAGTCGTCTTCGTTGTTCGCGATTGAGATGAGCTCCGACGTGGACAAGGTATTCGTTGGTTTCATTTGGCTCACTCAGGGAAGGGGTTATGGTTTGTGCAGGGCCTTTGTAGGGTGAATTACAAGTGGGCTCACATTGAGCTTGGGGTAATTTAATTGTGATATCCTCGATCGTATAATCCTTAAAGTATGCAGGAACATCATGGGCTGGAGATTCGAGGGGGGCCTTGCCTTTATCTTGTTGAGAAGGTGCTTTTTTGGGGACTGGTGTAGGGCTAGAGGCAATCTCAAGAACTTCCCAAACAATGGTGAGGTCACCTTGCGGTTGTATTTGAAGTGGTTTTTTCATTTTCTCTTTCATAGTATGACCACGTGGTTGAGGTTTTGGTGGTGGAGAGACAGTTGGTATGTCATGGAGGATCTCGTCATCAATTTGAAAGATAGTCTCCTCCTCACAAAGATCCCATGGATAGTGTGGGCATTTGGGATGGTAGAATTTTGTCTCAGATTTTTCAATTGCAACCTTGGCAACGGATTCCACCTTGGAAGCATGTTGCGAATAGGTCTTTGGGGGAAGTGCTTCCATATAGTTGAGAATCTGAATATCAGAAATGTCCATATCTTTTGGGCAATTCTGAATTCGTAAGACATTCTTGTTATCAATGAATAAATCGTCTGATTCATTAGTAGGTAGCCATGCAACATTTAGCAGCTCATCATGGTGTGGAAGAATATCAATAAAATTGATATTGATGATGGGTGTATCCAGATCAGGTAATTGGTCGTGATCGATCGAGTGTGGAGAGGTACAATTATCATGATGCTGAACACAGTAATCGACATTCACACAATCAATGGTAGCTAGACTGTGACTTTAATTTATGATATCAGTAGATTTAACATAATGACCTTTTTCATGGCTGGACTGGTATGGCTCAAATACTGAGCTGGTGGTTGAGGATCCCTCGTCATGGATGCGTGCAGGTTTGAGTTTACCCGTTGAGTCAATGGTGACAGAACTATCACAATTTTCAAAAGTGACTCGGCCTTTGCTCCAATCATGAACGACTCGTGCATTGGTGAGCCACGGACGACCAAGTAGTAATTCATAAGAATAGACATTATTGGGAATATCAAGTACTACAAGATCAACAGAAAACTTGAGACCTCCTAGTTTGATCAACACGTGCGGAAGGAAACCGGTAGGTCGGACCACACTTTGATTAGCCATCCGAAACTGACAAGTAGATTTGGCTATCTTGTCTCTCAGATTCCATTCCATCATGAGGGATGTGGAAATGATAGTAACCCCGGAACCTCCATCGAGTACTGCTAAAACTTCACGAGATTGATGATGGGTAGCTGGGATTTTGATGTTGCCTCGTTCGTTGAGTGGATTGGTTAGATGTAAGGACATTTCAGGCAACTCATCAATAGTGGTGGTGGTATTGGATTGGATCTGTTGTTTCCACTGGCCATCATGCTTCCAGAGTACATGGAAGGGAAGAGTGACATTGGCTTGTAGTAAATCTCCCCAAACTTTGGTACCTTCAAGGGTTTTGCTTTCAAAGAGCTTGTGAGGTACTTTATGGGAAGAGGAAGATCGTTGGTCAGCATTGCAGATTTACTCATAATGCAGCCGAATTTCTTCAGATGGGTGAGGGTAAACTATCGGGGTTGAATCATCACTTGGAGGAACAGCCTGCGGTTGAATTCTGTTGGGTGCAAGTGTAGGGGCTTGGCGTTGGGTTTGTGTCCGAGTCAAGACCCAAGCAGGATGTATTTCAATTGGTAAGATTTCTACTTGCACTGAATAGACAGGAGTGGCTAGCTTAGATCGGGATGGGCAGTCCCTCACGTGATGTTCAATACTGCAGTTTTCACAAGCTGGAGGAAAGCGGAGTTTATCTGGGCAACAAATACTAGGATGTTTACCTGCACAGATAAAGCATCTTCGTATTGTGGGTAGTTGATGTGCGGCAAAGACAGCTTGGTTTGGATTGTAAGATTGGGAACTGGGATCCACCGGTTGAGCATTAGAATCATAGGTATAATAAACAACTGTTTCAGTAGAGTATTGTGGTTGAGTATTGTCTTCCACATAGTAGGTGGCCAAATCAATGGTATTTGGATCAAGATAATGGACAGCGTTTTGTGGGACAGGTTGGTTGTTGTAAAGCTGTCTTCATGAGCTTTACTTCCGGTGCCACTTGCGCCAGCAGTGCCCCTGCTGCTCCCGGCGCCAACGGCGCTGGCGCCACTGTGACCAGATTCCAGCCGGTGCCAAGTTCCTATGGCTGAAAATCTTTGATCGGTTCTAGCAAAGTCCAGAGAGCTCAGATCGATGTGCAATCAACTCATACGATCTAGGCATGATTAAAGGAAGCCTGGGGATCAATAAAATCTAGTGAGAGAAAATGACTTTCTAGAGAGAGAAAAATGTGCTTTACCAGCCTGGGTAGAATGCTTGGTATGAGGGGGGGTGCCGAATCCCACCAATACTATAGGGGAGTGCAGGTTGCGACTCAAGGCGAGCTCCAACCAAGTCTCAGCCTCCCTTGCTGGAATGTTGTCATGGCTCTCGCCTTGGCATGCTAGCGCCCCGAAGACTAGGGTCGGTCACACCTTTGAAATGTAACCTTCTCAGATTTAAGTGGGATTTTTTCTCAAGCTGACTCTGATTACCTTCTGGGTTTCAGTGTTCGGTAAAAGCGCCAATTGTAAGGCCGCTTCAGAATTTTTAAGTTGGCACATAGCTGAGGGTCGTATCCCAGGACGCCAGCGGTATGCCGTCGGGACCATTCGGTCCGTGGCGCCAGTGGTATGCTGTCGGGACCATTTGGTCCAGGAACTGGTTGTCTCCATATCTGTCGCAGCTTCTGGTTCTGAGTGTTCCTTGCATGAACATGAATGGGTTAAGCTCTTGGGGAACGGGCTCTAACCTGTCGGCTGAGTTGGATGGATTGCTTGGGTGGAAGTTACATGTTTATGGCTGTCCAGTCTGGCATGGTGCCAAGTTGGCTTCCAGTGCTCATGACGAAGCTTTCAGTTGGTTAAGTCTGATGTAAGTCAGACCGCTTGCTTGGAATGGATGTTACTCGTTTGTAACGAAGCTTCGAGTTGGTCAAGTTTGATGTATGTCGGGCGGCTTGCTTGGAGGGAAGTCACCCACATCGGGACCCCCGATCTGGCATGGTGCAGGTTGGATCTCAATGTTGGTTTTGAAACTTCAAGTTGGTTAAGTCTGATCGTTGTTGGCGAGTTGGCTGCTTGTATGTCAAGTGGGTTTGGATGGCAAGAGTTGAAGGCTGGAAAGCTAAGTCGTGGTTCACGGTTCCCTTTGGGATGCCTGCGCTACATGTGGTATCAGAGCCGACTGGCCGGTCAGCTATGCGGATCTCACAAAAATGGCCACTGTTTGGGGTTCATCAAGACAACTGTTGTGCAAGGTGCTGCCCACAGTGTAAGCACAGGTGCGTCCACGGTCGGGGTGGTCGGCAGAACGGGGGATTTCATGAGTCAAGATGCTGCCCTTGAGGTGTAAGCACGGTCAGTTTTCGCGGTTCGGGCCTGGCACTGTCTGCACGTAGGACAGATGAGGTAGTGTGCTGCCAATAGGTTGGTGTAAGCACGGTTCGTGCCTTGTGGGGTGCAGGGCGACATATTCGAGCTGTACTGGTTAACCATTGATACAGAGATACTGCTCGAATTCGGGTGTAAAGCACGGGTGGTTAGCTGCCGGTGCGGGATAGCTGCCGATCGTTTAGCTATAAGGGCTATCGACCAAAAAGTGGTGGGGCGTGACTGAGGCAATGTGCCGCTTAATGGTGAAAGCACGGATAGTTGGAGGGGTGTCCTATGTGGGCTGATTCTGTGATCGATTTGTATGGGCGCGGCCAGACAAAGGTCCGTTGGTAGGACCATCTCAAAGGGGGACCTTTTCTTTGTTACTTGTTAGTAAACCTGCCTGAGTGTCTTACTTGTATGTATTCGTGGTGAGTCTTAGTACTCGTGCTTTGACTGGTTTGCATGATTGCTTGTGATACAAGGAGCTGATGGCTTGAGAAGGAACCTTTCTTTTGAAGGCTGATATCATCAAACAAAGAGGACTACAGAATCTGTGGGGCGGATTTGCAGTTCAAGTACTCGCACGTGAACGGCAACAAAACGACTCAATGTTTGCAAAGGATGGATGGCTAGCCTGTTTCTTGGGTTAGTTTCATTTGCGACAACGCCCACCAGATGCAAGCAGGAAGTCAAAAGTTGGAAAGGGCAATTTCAGGGGAGATCTTCTATGGAGCAGTTGGTCTTCATTTTGGGACGGCCACCTTCGAAATTGAAACTCACTGAGCATGGGTGATATCCAATATCAGTTGGGTTTTTCCGCAAAGGGGAAAAGACTAGGATCCTCTTCAGAGATTGGCAACAAGTTGGATCGAGCCATAATCCTAGCAGATGGGAAGCAAAGTGTCGTAAAGGCTTTCTGTTCGAAGAACTCTACTCTAAGTCCGATCAACTGATTTTATAAGTGGAGGGGAGAACTATCACACACACCTCTCTCTTGGGGCAAATTCAAGGTGACCTAGCCATACTCACACGAGGAGACTGGCGAACTTTGGACCTAATAAGTTGACAAGTTTTTGTTGTGGAAAGGAAAGCTTGTTATAGGCTTTCTCTGGACCAGCAATGATGAGGAAACATATGAGTACACTAGCTTGCGTTACGTGTAAGGCAGCTAATCAATGAAGGAACTGTGAAAGTTGAGTCTTGCATGAGAGACTTGGTATTTCGAACGGACGCTAAGGGACAGTATGTATTGAGATCGGACTAGTGCAACCTCTGGGTGCATGTGTTTGATTCAAAGAGTGCTACTTGAATCCAAGCTCGATGTACACTTCTTGTTTTGACTTGAGGCAACTGACCAGTGATGGAATTGTGAAAGTCAAGTTTTGCGCGACGGACATGGTACTTCAAACAAACGCGAAGAGATAGTTCGTATGCGGATGGTGCGACCCTTTGGCTTTCCACGAGGTCAATGGTTACATTTGGGCTGAGTCAAAGAGCTACTTCAAGCTAAGTGAGAGGTGCATTGCAAAGTACTCAATCTTTGCCTACCTTAAAGAGCCAAGAAGGAAAAGTATCAAGATCAGGCTGGGGACAAGGAGAGAAATCAAGGTGCAGAAGCAACAAGGCACGGAGTGGACCATAAAGTGGGCAATCAAACGATAAATCCTTTGGCTCAGGGAGCCTTGATACCTGTGCGAAACTGATCAAATCTGGAGCTCAGGGAGCTCAACACAAAGTGCATCAAGAACAAATCAGGAGCTCAAAGGAGTTCCAAAGTCAAAAAGTCAGAAGCATCAGGGGCGAACATTTCACAGAAAGGCCTCTGTCACCAGTTAATAAGGTTCTTGGGTTTTACGTAAGCGATATAAAATCTACGCTTTTCCCAGACAAAGAGATATTTTCAAGTTATGTAATTTTTTAGTACAAAGAGCTGAGCCTCCGACTTGTGGTGTGCCAGCTTCAATGTTAATAAAAAGTGGCCAGTAAATTGAGTAATGTGCCAAGTAGCTTAAATGTATATTTATTTTGATTGGGGAACACCTTTACTTTAATCTGACATCTGATGAGGACATCGGATTTTATAAAGGTGGGGTGGATGTTGTAAAGCTGTCTTCATAAGCTTTACTTCCGGCGCCACTGGCGCCAGCATTGTCCCCGGCGCCAGCAACGCCCC
This sequence comes from Diphasiastrum complanatum, assembly GCA_029204225.1. Classification (NCBI taxonomy): domain Eukaryota; kingdom Viridiplantae; phylum Streptophyta; class Lycopodiopsida; order Lycopodiales; family Lycopodiaceae; genus Diphasiastrum; species Diphasiastrum complanatum. The sequence continues at coordinate 62,111,065 of CM055093.1, forward strand.
TGCTGCTCCCGGCGTGTAGCGCAGGTATACCAAAGGGAGCCGGGAACCACGATTTAGCTTCCCACCCTTCAACTCTTGCCATCCAAACCCAGTTGACATACAAACAGCCAACTCACCAACAACGATCAAACTTAACCAACTTGAAGTTCTGAAAACCAACATTGAGATCCAACCTGGCGCCATGCCAGATCGGGGGTCCCGATGTGGGTGACTTCCCTCCAAGCAAGCCGCCCGACATACATCAAACTTGACCAACTCGAAGCTTTGTTACAAATGAGTAACATCCATTCCAAGCAAGCGGTCCGACTTACATCAGACTTAAGCAATTGAAGGCTTCGTCACGAGCACTGGAAGCCAACCTGGCGCCACGCTAGACTGGACAGCCATAAACAGGTAACTTCCACCCAAGCAAGCCATCCAACTCAGCCGACGGGTTAGAGCTCGTTCGTCAAGAGCTCAATCCATTCACGTTCATGCAAGGGACACTCAAAACCAGAAGCCGCGACAGATATAGAGACAACCAGTTCCTGGACCAAATGGTCCCGACAACATACCACTGGCGCCACGAACCGAATGGTCTCGACGGCATACCGCTGGCGTCCTGGGATACGACCCTCAGCTATGTGCCAACTTAGAAATTTGGAAGCGGCCTTACAACTGGCGCTTTTACCGAACACTAAAACCCAGAAGGTAATCAGAGTCAGTTTGAGAAAAATCTCACTTTATTGATAAATCTGAGAAGGTTACATTTCAAGTGTGTGACTGTAGCGCAAACATCCCAAAGGGAGCCGGGAACCGCGACTTAGCTTCCCAGCCTTCAACTCTTGCCATGCAAACCCACTTGACATACAAGCAGCCAACTCGCCAACAACGATCAGACTTAATCAACTTGAAGTTCCAACAACCAACATTGAGATCCAACTTGGTGCCATGCCAGATCGGGGGTCCCGATGTGGGTGACTTCCCTCCAAGCAAGCTGCCCGACATACATCAAACTTAACCAACTCGAAGCTTCGTTACAAATGAGTAACATCCATTCCAAGCAAGCGGTCTGACTTACATCAGACTTAACTAACTGAAAGCTTCGTCACGAGCGTTGGAAGCCAACCTGGCGCCACGCCAGACTGGACAGCCATAAACAAGTAACTTCCACCCAAGCAAGCCATCCAAGTCAGCCGACAGATTAGAGCCCGTTCCCCAAGAGCTTAACCCATTCACGTTCATGCAAGGAATACTTAGAACCACAAGCCGCGACAGATATGGAGACAACCAGTTCCTGGACCAAATGGTCCCGACAACATACCGCTGATGCCACAGACCGAATGGTTCCGACGGCATACCGCTGGCATCCCGGGATACGACCGTCAGCTATGTGCCAGCTTAAAAATTTGGAAGTGGCCTTACAACTGGCGCTTTTACCGAACATTGAAACCCAGAAGGTAATCAAAGTCAGTTTGAGAAAAATCCCACTTTACTGATAAATCTGAGAAGGTTACATTTCAAGTGTGTGACCGACCCTAGTCTCCAGGGCGCTAGCATGCCAAGGCGAGAGCCATGACAACATTCCAGCAAGGGAGGCTGAGACTTGGTTGGAGCTCGCCCTAAGTCGCAACCCGCACTCCCCTATAGTATTGGTGTGATTCGGCACCCCCACTCATACCAAGCACTCTACCCAAGCTGGTAAAGCACATTTCTCTCTCTCTAGGATTTTCTCTTTCTAGAAAGTCATTTTCTCTCACTAGATTTTATTGATCCCCAGGCTTCCTTTAATCATGCCTAGATCGTGTGAGGTGATTGCACATCGATCTGAGCTCTCTAGACTCCGTTAGAACCGATCAAAGATTTTCAGCCATAGGAACTTGGCGTCGGCTGGATTCTGGTCACAGTGGCGCCAGGAACAGCGCCTGTGCCGTTGGCGCCGAGAGCAGCAAGGGCGCTGCTGGCGCCAGGGACATAGCTGGCGCCGATGGCGCCGAAAGTAAAGCTTGTAAAGGTAGCTTTACAACATCCACCCCACCTTTATAAAATCTGATGTCCTCATCAGATGTCAGATTAAAGTAAAGGTGTCTCCCAATTAAAATAACTATACATTTAAGGTACTTGGCACAGTACTCAATTTATTGGCCACTTTTTATTAACATTGAAACTGGCACACCACAAGTCGGAGGCTCAGCTCTTTGTACTGAAAAATTACATAACTTGAAAATATATCTTTGTATGGGAAAAGCGTAGATTTGATATCATTTTCGTAAAACCCAAGAACCTTATTAACTGGTGATAGAGGCCTTTCTTTGAAATGTTCGCCCCTGTCGCTTCTGACTTTCGACTTTGGAATTCCTTTGAGCTCCTGATTGGTCCTTGATGCACTTTGTGTTGAGCTCCCTAAGCTCCAGATTTGATCAGTTCCGCACAGGTATCAAGGCTCTCTGAGCCAAAGGATTTATCGTTTGATTGCCCACTTTATGGTCCACTCCGTGCCTTGTCGCTTTGCACCTTGATTTCTCTCCTTGTCCCAGCATGACCTTGATACCTTTCCAGCTTGGCTCTTTAAGGTAGGCAAAGATTGAGTACTCCGCAGTGCACCTCTCACTTAGCTTGAAGCAGCTTTTTGAATCAGCCCAAATGTAACCATTGACCTCGTGGAAAGCCAAAGGGTCGCACCAGTTTGATCTGCATCCGAACTATCTCTTCGCATTTGTTTGAAGCACCATGTCCATTGCGCAAAACTTAACTTTCACAATTCTATTAGTGGTCAGTTGCCTCACAGTCAAAACAAGAAGTGTACATCGAGCTTGGCTTCAAGTAGCTCTCTTTGTTCGAAATACCAAGTCTCTCATGCACGACTCAACTTTCACAGTTCCTTCATTGATCAGTTGACTTACACATAACACAAGCCAGCATACTCATATGTTTCCTCATCATTGTTGGTCAAGGGAAAGCCTATAACAAACTTTCCTTTCCAAACAAAAACTTGTCAGCTTATTAGGTCCAAAGTTTGCCAGTCTTCCCGTCTGAGTATGGCTAGGTCACCTTGAATTTGTCCCCGTTTTGATCAACTTTCATTCAAATTTTTTTCCAAGAGAGATGTGTGTGTGTGATAGTTCCCCTCCACTTATAAAATCAGCTGATCGGACTTAGAGTAGAGTTCTTCGGACAAAAAGCCTTTCCAACACTTTGCTTCTCATCTTCTAGGATTATGGCTCGATCCAACTTGTTGCCAATCTTTGAAGAGGATCCTAGTCTTTCCCCTTTGAGGAAAAACCCAACCGATATTGGATATCACCCCTGCTCGGTGAGTTTCAGTTCCGAAGGTGGCCGTCCCAAAATGAAGACCAACTGCTCCATAGAAGATGTCCCCTGAAATTGCCCTTTCCAACTTTTGACTTTCTGCTTGCGTCTGGTGGGCATTGTCGCAAATGAAACTAACCCAAGAAACAAGCTAGCCATCCATCCTTTTCAAACATCGAGTCGTTTCGTTGCCGTTCACGTGCAAGTACTTGAACTGCAAATCCGCCCCACAGATTTTGTAGTCCTCTTTGTTTGATGGTATCAGCCTTCAAAAGAAAGGTTCCTTCTCAAGCCATCAGCTCCTTGAATCACAAGCAATCATGCAAACCAGGCAAAGCACGAGTACTAAGACTCACCACGAATACATACAAGTAAGACACTCAGGCAGGTTTACTAGCAAGTAACAAAGACAAGGTCCCCCTTTGAGATGGTCCTGCCAACGGACCTTTGCCTGGCCGCACCCATACAAATCGATCACAGAATCAGCCCACATAGGACACCCCTCCAACTATCCATGCTTTCACCATTAAGCAGCACATTGCCTCAGTCATGCCCCACCACTTTTTGGTCGATAGCCCTTATAGCTAAACGATCGGCAGCTATCCCGCACCGGCACCTAACCACCCGTGCTTACACTCGAATTCGAGCAGCATCTCTGTATCAATGGTTAACCCGTACAGTTCGAATATGTCGCCCCTCACCCCACAAGGCACAGACCGTGCTTACACCAACCTAATGGCAGCACACTGCCTCATCTGTCCTACGTGCAGACAACGCCAGGCCCGAACCGCGAGAACTGACCGTGCTTACACCTCAAGGGCAACACTTTGACTCATCAAGTCCCCCGTTCTGCCAACCACCCCGACCGTGGACGCACCGTGCTTACACTACGGGCAGCACCTTGCACAACAGTTGTCTTGATGAGCCCCAAACTGTGGCCATTTTTGTGAGATCCGCATAGCTGACCGGCCAGGCGGCTCTGATACCACATGTAGCGCAGGCATCCCAAAGGGAGCCGGGAACCACGACTTAGCTTCCCAGCCTTCAACTCTTGCCATCCAAACCCACTTGACATACAAGCAGCCAACTCGCCAACAACGATCAGACTTAACCAACTTGTAGTTCCAAAAACCAACATTGAGATCCAACCTGGCGCCATGCCAAATCGGGGGTCCCGATGTGGGTGACTTCCCTCCAAGCAAGCCGCCCGACATAGATCAAACTTAACCAACTCGAAGCTTCGTTACAAACGAGTAACATCCATTCCAAGCAAGCGGTTTGACTTACATCAGACTTAACCAACTGAAAGCTTCGTCACGAGCGTTGGAAGCCAACCTGGCGCCATGCCAGACTGGACAGCCATAAACAAGTAACTTCCACCCAAGCAAGCGAACTTGGTGCCGGTTGGATTCTGGTCATAGCGGCTCCGGGAGCAGCAGGGGCGCTGCTGGCACCAGGGACAATGCTGGCGCCGGTAGTAAAGCTTGTCAAGGTAGCTTTACAACATCCACCCCACGTTTATAAAATCTGATGTCCTGATCAAATGTCAGATTAAAGTAACGGTGTTTCCCAATTAAAAATAACTATACATTTAAGCTACTTGGCACAGTACTCAATTTACTGGCTACTTTTTATTAACATTGAAGCTGGCACACCACAAGTCGGAGGCTCAGCTCTTTGTACTGATAAATTACATAACTTAAAATATATCTTTGTCTGGGAAAAGCGTTGATTTTATATCGCTTTTGTAAAACCCAAGAACCTTATTAACTGGTGACAGAGGCCTTTTCTTGAAATGTTTGCCCCTGTTGCTTCTGACTTTCGACTTTGGAACTCCTTTGAGATCCTGATTTGTCCTTGATGCAGTTTGTGTTGAGCTTCTTGAGCTCCAGATTTGATCAGTTCCGCACAGGTATCAAGGCTCCCTGAGCCAAAGGATTTATCATTTGATTGCCCACTTTATGGTCCACTCTGTGCCTTGTTGCTTCTGCACCTTGATTTCTCTCCTTGTCCCAGCCTGATCTTGATACATTTTCTTCTTGGCTCTTTAAGGTAGGAAAAGATTGAGTACTCTGCAATGCACCTCTCACTTAGCTTGAAGTAGCTCTTTAAATCAGCCCAAATGTAACCATTGACCTCGTGGAAAGCCAAAGGGTTGCACCAGTTTGATCCGCATACGAACTATCTCTTCGCGTTTGTTTGAAGCACCATGTCCATCGCGCAAAACTTGACTTTCACAATTCCATCACTGGTCAATTGTCTCACAGTCAAAACAAGAAGTGTACATCGAGTTTGGGTTCAAGTAGGTCTCTTTGAATCAGACACATGCACCTAGAGTTTGCACTAGTTCGATCTCAGTACAAACTGTCCCTTAGCATCCGTTCGAAATACCAAGTCTCTCATGCAAGACTCAACTTTCACAGTTCCTTCATTGATCAGCTGCCTTACACGTAACACAAGCCAGTGTACTCATATGTTTTCTCATCATTGTTGGTCCAGAGAAAGCCTATAACAAGCTTTCCTTTCCACAACAAAAACTTGTCAACTTATTAGGTCCAAAGTTCGCCAGTCTTCTCGTGTGAGTATGGCTAGGTCACCTTGAATTTACCCCTGTTTTGATCAACTTTCATTCAAAATTTGCCCCAAGAGAGAAGTGTGTATGATAGTTCCCCTCCACTTATAAAATCAGCTGATCGGAGTTAGAGTAGAGTTCTTTGGACAAAAAGCCTTTCCAACACTTTGCTTCCCATCTGCTAGGATTATGGCTCGATCGAACTTGTTGCCAATCTCTGAAGAGGATCCTAGTCTTTCCCCTTTGAGGAAAAACCCAACTGATACTGGATATCACCCATGCTCAGTGAGTTTCAGTTCCGAAGGCGGCCGTCCCAAAATGAAGACCAACTGCTCCAAAGAAGATCTCCCCTGAAATTGCCCTTTCCAGCTTTTGACTTCCTGCTTGCATCTTGGTGGGAGTTGTTGCAAATGAAACTAACCCAAGAAACAGGCTATCCATCCATCCTTTGCAAACATTGAGTCGTTTCGTGTCGCTCACGTGCAAGTACTTGAACTGCAAATCCGCCCCACAGACACATGCATTTGAAAGGGAGCCGGGAACCACGACTTAGCTTCCCAGCCTTCAACTCTTGCCATCCAAATCCACTTGACATACAAGCAGCCAACTCGCCAACAACGATCAGACTTAACCAACTTGAAGTTCCGAAAACCAACATTGAGATCCAACCTGGCGCCATGCTTGATCGGGGGTCCCGATGTGGGTGACTTCCCTCCAAGCAAGCCGCTCAACATACATCAAACTTGACCAACTCGAAGCTTCGTTACAAACGAGTAACATCCATTCCAAGCAAGCGGTCTGACTTACATCAGACTTAACCAACTAAAAGCTTCGTCACGAGCGCTGGAAGCCAACCTTGCGCCATGCTAGACTGGACAGCCATAAACAGGTAACTTCCACCCAAGCAAGCCATCCAACTCAGCCGACAAGTTAGAGCCCGTTCCCCAAGAGCTTAACCCATTCACGTTCATGCAAGGAATACTCAGAACCACGACAGATATGGAGACAGCCAATTCCTGGACCAAATGGTCCCGACAGCATACCGCTGGCACCACAAACTGAATGGTCCCGACGGCATACCATTGGCGTCCCGGGATACGACCCTCAACTATTTGCCAACTTAAAAATTTGGAAGCGGCCTTACAACTAGCGCTTTTACCGAACACTGAAACCTAGAAGGTAATCAGAGTCAGGTTGAGAGAAATCCCACTTTATTGATAAATCTGAGAAGGTTACATTTCAAGTGTGTGACCGACCCTAGTCTCCGGGGCGCTAGCATGCCAAGGCGAGAGCCATGACAACATTCCAGCAAGGGAGGCTGAGACTTGGTTGGAGCTCGCCTTGAGTCGCAATCCGCACTCCCCTATAGTATTGGTGTGATTTGGCACCCCCCTCATACCAATTACTCTACCCAAGCTGGTAAAGCACGTTTTTCTCTCTCTAAGATTTTCTCTTTTTTGAAAGTCATTTTCTCTCTCTAGATTTTATTCATCCCCAGGCTTCCTTTAATCATGCCTAGATCGTGTGAGGTGATAGCACATCGATCTGAGCTCTCTGGACTCCGCTAGAACCGATCAAAGATTTTCAGCCATAGGAACTTGGCACCGGCTGGATTCTGGTCACAGTGGTGTCGGGAGAAGCAGGAGCGCTGCTGGCGCTGGAGACATAGCTGGACTATGTGCAGAATCCAGCCGGCGCCAAGTTCCTATGGCTGAAAATCTTTGATCAGTTCTAGCGAAGTCCAGAGAGCTCAGATCGATGTGCAATCACCTCACACACGATCTAGGCATGATTAAAGGAAGCCTGTGGATCAATAAAATCTAGAGAGAGGAAAATCCTTGAGCTAGAAAAACGTGCTTTACCATCTTGGGTAGAGTGCTTGGCATGAGGGGGGTGCCGAATCCCACCATTACTATAGGGGAGTGCGGGCTGCGACTCAGGGTGAGCTCCAACCAAGTCTCAGCCTCCCTTGTTGGAATGTTGTCATGGCTCTCGCCTTGGCATGCTAGCACCCCGGAGACTAGGGTCGGTCACACACTTGTAATGTAACCTTCTCAGATGTATCAATAAAGTGGGATTTTCCTCAAACTGACTCTGATCTTCTGGGTTTCAGTGTTCGGTAAAAGCGCCAGTTGTGAGGCCGCTTCAAAATTTTTAAGTTGGCACATAGCTGAGGGTTGTATCCCGGGATGCCAGCGGTATGCCGTCGAAACCATTCGGTCCGTGGCGCCAGCGGTATGTTGTCGGGACCATTTGTTCTAGGAACTGGTTGTCTCCATATTTGTCGCAGCTTGTGGTTCTAAGTGTTCCTTGCATGAACGTGAATGGGTTAAGCTCTTGGGGAACGAGCTCTAACCTGTCGGCTGAGTTGGATGGCTTGCTTGGGTGGAAGTTACCTGTTTATGGCTGTCCAGTCTGGCTTGCCGCCAGGTTGGCTTCCAGCGCTCGTGACGAAGCTTTCAGTTGGTTAAGTCTGATGTAAGTCAGACCGCTTGCTTGGAATGGATGTTGCTCGTTTGTAACGAAGCTTCGAGTTGGTTAAGTTTGATGTATGTCGGGCGGCTTGCTTGGAGGGAAGTCACCCACATCGGGACCCCTGATCTGGCATGGCGCCAGGTTGGATATCAATGTTGGTTTTCGGAACTTCAAGTTGCTTAAGTCTGATCGTTGTTGGCGAGTTGGCTGCTTGTATGTCAAGTGTGTTTGGATGGCAAGAGTTGAAAGATGAGAAGCTAAGTCGTGTTTCTCGGCTCCCTTTTGGATGCCTGCACTACATTGGTTAACAACAAACTGTTGACGTGGGGATGGGTATTGATTTGGTACAGGTGGTCGTGGTTGGTAAACCCTTGGTCGTGGCATAAGTTGTTGTGGTGGGTAAGGGCGATAAGCTCGATAAATGGTGGGTCTGTTTCGCAGTTGAGGGCATTCATTAGCAGTGTGATGCTATGAGCAGATTGGACACCAGACATTTTTCCTTGCTGGAAAGGATTTCTCAGCAATCTGTTTCATGGCGGTTTGGAAATCGTCAGTGAGTTTATCCATATGAGATTGTTGAGCTTTTTGTCAGGTTTCCATTTGATGTAGAAGTTCAGAAGACTGAGCAATATTATCAGACTTCGGGTGATTAGGACGGTCCGGATTCTTAGATTTCTTTTCACGATGGTCAAAGTCATCGTCGGAATTTTCATCTTCTTCACGGATAGCATCGGTCATCACATCTTTAAGTTGATCATAAAGGTCAACTGGTTTGAGTTCACGGCGGATGTTTTTAGGCAATCCAACTAAAAATAGTTTTATGGCCATTCGTTGAGTGATATTTTCATCTACACATTCTACTTTGAGACGTTTAAAATGCTCAATGTAGTTTCGAACAGACTCTTCGTGACGCATCTTGATATGAGTAATTTGAATGAACGGGCTTTGAGTTAGTTTGGATGGTGTGAAATGCTTGATGAGAGCGTCCTTGAGGGTGGTCCAAGAAGCAAGATCAGGAGCTTTGATATTCAAGTACCGCTCCTTGGTGGTGCCATAAAGTACCATGGGAAATAGGCAAAGCTTTTCAGTTTCAGAGATATCTCCTTAAAAACGGCATGCATTATCAAAGTCTTGGAGAAATCGGACTGGGTCAGATTCGCCATCGTACTTTGGTGCATCGATACGTGGAATTCTTTGTTCTATTCGTGGAGGAGTCGGATTAGAAGATTCAGCACAGTCACGAGACATGATGTAGAATACAGATGAGCAGGGCAGGACTATATTTGGCAAAAAGGGCAGTTTGCTCGTAGAATGGATAGTGTAGGATAAAACCTGGTCTTTCTGGTGGTGATAGAATCTGCGGACAAGCTGACAAATCGTGGAGAGGCACATAAAGCTAACTGTAATACTTGCGAATTCTGAAAAAGATTTCTGAATGTCAGAATAGCGATTTTTTTAGATTTTATGGAAAAAAAATTGCAGTTTCGGAATTCGCGGGTAGGACATCAAAATCGTGCTCTTTGAGAACGAATTCTTAGACTGGATGGCAAATTCTAATAGAGAGTTTTGACTGGCAGATAGGGAATATGGAAAAAAATGTGATTTTCTAACAGTAAACGGACAAAATCTGTGAGATAGAATTCACGGAGCTGCAGGAGGACTGATCTTGATGAGATCTATCCTCAGTGAAGCCGGCGAATTCTAGGACAAGGATTTGGGTGAGAAATAAGGGATTTTGACAGTATATCAGGCTGTTTTCTCAAAATTTGAACATGGTCAGAATTTGCGGAGGTGATAAAATGAAAGATCAGGGTGTGTTAGGGCTGCAGACAGGCTGGCAAATTCTGATATACCTTTTTGGTTGTGAAAAAGGTCACTTGGGTCACTTCTTTCGAAGAATATGCCCAAGTTGACTCTTTTGTTGCCTCCCCCCAGTTTGAGAAGTTGCTCCGTAGCTCGTGTAGGACCTGGAGAGACGAGGCGTGCTGTTTGTTGGTAGATAGAGACAAGCACACAAGCAAACATACAACATGGAAGCAAAAACAAAAGAAAAAGGAGAAAAAATACTTAAAAAGCCGCAACGGCGCCAATGTTGGAAGTATTTCTAGTGTGTGCAATGGCTAGATCTACTTACGTGTGTAGTATAGGGATGTAGAGATTCGTCCACTTTTTAAGTTTCTACCAAGTTTCTAACAGAAATGCGAAAATAAGAAGTAATGACAGAAGCACTAAGGCTTACCCAACTAGTGCTCAAAACGGAAATGAAACTATCTAAGGTGACAAAATACAAACCCTTGCTAAGGCTTACCCAAGTAGCAAGGTGATTACTCTAAATTCTACTTAACACCCAAAGGGCAATAAAATGATATTGCGGCTAATATTAAGTAAATAAGCAATAAAGAACATGCCACAATAAACCGATGAAAAGGAGGCAAGAGGAGGCCCGAGCACCTTTCCTCCAGCTATGCACCTTTTCAAAGGGAACACAAATGACATAGAATGATAATTCTCCAAAATAGAGAGCAAGATAGCTTAATCTCAAAAGTGCTGGTTACAATGCAAATACCTCTCCTTTTATGACAAGGAGGGTCTTCCATAAGTGTCTACTAACTTATGGGACTAATCTGTTTCTAGCCTTTCGAGAACTTCTAACTTAGGATTTAGAGCTTCAAATTTCTTAACTTAGGAAAACTTAAGATAAAATATTTCTAATCTTAAGTTTCCTAAGTCTAAGTTCTAAATCTAAGTTTAAGCTATTTTATTATTATTTAAGCTTCTGCTCATGGACTTACAAAACACATGCCATGGCTTGAAGTTTATTGACAGATACTCATACGTGGTCTTACAAAACACATGCCACGGAGTTTTATTATTATTTTTTACTTTTTCTCTGTGTTAGCACAATTGCTAACAATGGATCCCCTTGATGTGGACATTTAGCACGACAGTGTTTTCCTCCACATCCGTAGCACCTAATCGAGTGCAGTATGTCGTTGTCTCTAAGTTGATAGGCATACACTGGTAACAGATTTCCCTTTGGATCTTTCACAAAATAGACTAGTAGGCTGTTATGGTCCTCCATTGAGTTCGGTGACATGCAAGAGGATATAACCAAAACTTCTACCTTGCCATTGTTTGTTGAAGAAACTCGTGATTTAGATGGATCAATCTGACATCCATCCTTTTGGTGAGCTCCTTGTTGGCTTGATTCTGCTTCTGATTGTTGAACTGTTGGATCTTGTTGTCGACAAACTTGTTGCTCTGTATTTTGTCCTTTTGATAAGCACAGATTCTTGATTGGACACCTGGTACTTGGATGATCTCCAAAGTAGAAGGTACATTCATCCTTTTCAAAAAAACTTAATAGAGCGAGCATAAGCTTGTTGACAACTTGAAGTGTAAGGTTCTTGGTCTTCCGCTGCACTTGATTTGCTTGACCTTGCTACACTTTGTTGCCTTGCATGAGGTTCCATTCTTGTTGGATCATCACTCGTTGTTGAACTTTGTTTCTCGGATTCCCCATCTGGATAGGGAAAATTCTTCTTCCCGAGTCTCCTCTTTTGGACAGTCCGGCATAGTATTTTGCCATGATGATCTATTGGAAAATCGGGGGATCACAATCCCTCACTAGATGATAGATCCAATAGGTGATGAAACTTTTTTAATTTCAATAATTCTACAAGGGCGGTCTCCATAGTTCAGCACTAGAATGTCACAAAGTAGCCAGTTGGCAAATTGTTTCAAGGTTCGCACAATGACGTTGGTGTTCCAACTTTTTTTTTTTTTGAGAGATGGAGAAGAAGAAGAAGAAGAGAAGAGAATCGATTATTGGTGGATCAATATGGATGAGAATAGAGGCAGAATAGAGATGGGACGGAAGAATGATGGATGGATAGTGGCTGATGTGGAGGGAACTGATCGAATCGATCTGAGGTTCATTCACTTGATTTAGTCCAGGGATGTTGGATCTTGATGGGTAATGTGACTGCAACCTAGATTTGACAAGATCTGATCAGTTTCAGATGGCTAATAGTGTGATTTTAGCCATTTTCTTGTTTTTTTGTGGTCTTTTTGAGATTTCTTCAGATCTTAGTGAATCTAACCTTCAACCTTCCTACAGTAGTTGTATCTAGACCATTTCTAGATAATGTGAGTTATGCAAGAGTTGTTGATGGACAAATTTGTCAGGATCTTTAAAAAACTCATTTTTGGGCACTTTTCAGTACTTTTTCTTAGATATTTTTAGATCTGTCCATTGGATCTTCACAAAATTCTTACAGTAGCCAGATCTAGATTAGATCTAACTATACAACTCTTTGCAAGAGATACTTCATAGCAAATCTCAAAAAATCATGAGAAAAGTGTATTTGTTTGGGTTTCTTTTTTTGCAAAACTTTAAGATTTTTTGAAATAAAAAACCCCTCTCAGATTGATATGCACTTGTATCTAGGTCAAGTTTGCCTGCTCACCAATCTGCGAGAGTTACTTCCCAAGGAAACTCAATTTTTTTTTTGAAAAAAGTGCATTTTTTGGGGTTTTTTTTGCAAAATTTTAAGATTTTCAGGGAACAAATCCTTTCAGACTGATATGCACTTGTATCTAGGTCAAATTCACCTGCTCACCAAGCTGCAAGAGTTACTTCTCAAGAAAACCCAAAAATTCTTTTAAAAAGTGTATTTTTTTTGAGAACAAACCCTTGCAGACTGGTATGCACTTGTATCTAGATTTACCTGCTCACCAAGCTGAGAGAGTTACTTCTCAAAAAAACTCAAAAAATCTTGAAAAAAGTGCATTTTTTTGGGGTTTTTGGCCAAACTTTGAGATTTTCTGGGAACTAATCATCGCAGACTGGTATGTACTTGTATCTGAGTTAGATTCACCTTCTTACCAAGCTATGAGAGTTATTTCCCAAGGAAACTCAAGAATTTGCTGTCTGAGAAGGTTCTAGGGCTATTTTTGCTCTTGGAAACCTTCACATGGGCACTTTTTTTGGAATCTAACTCTTGCAGACTTCTCTATGTTCTTGTCTCAGTGAGATGGAACTTCAGAGAGCTTTGCAACGATTAGTTTTGAGTTTTGATTTTTTTTTTTACAAGGAATTTTTGAATTTTTATTTCTTTGTAAAAATCTATTGGGAAGTAACCTTCACAGGCTTCAACCAAATTATGGACAAAATGTACAATATTCTACATGGCTAGATTTGCCAATGTTGATAATTTTTCACACAAATGACATTGTTTCATATTCAAATTAGACTTGTTAGTGTTCTCTTTCAAAATAAAATGTGTATAGATGGTTGTTCTTTTTCTTTTTTTCTTTTTTTCCCACAAAAGTGATGTCCATTTGTTGCTTAGTATTTTAACTTAATACTTAGGGTGTTTGAACTTTCTGCAGGTTGGATGATGAAACGTAAATATCTTGCATATTGAAATACAAATACTGAAATGTGAATATCGTGAATACTGAAACGTGAATATCGTGAATACTGAAAAGTGATACTCTGAATACAAATCGTGAAACTCTGAATAATGATCGAGAAACTTTGAATATTGATCATAGCTCTCTTCCTGTACTTTGGTATTTCAAGCTGTGCTTGAGGCTCCTCCTCAATACCAAGCACTATGTCCATAACATCCTGGAGTATCAAAATAGACTCCATTCTAACCTTCCAAATTGAGTAATTAGAGGTACTTAGTCTTTCACCTCTTCTAGGAGATATCCTCCCACAGGTGCCATTATGTGAAGACTTCTTAGTTATTGGACAATAATATGTTTGAGCTTGCTCCAATCAGACTTAATGTTGCTGCTCTCTTTCACTATAGGTATTTTCAAGGATGTGCTACCTTCCTATGTGAAGAACTTGCAACTATATTTGAGATGGATCTCAAATATTCCACAAAACAAGATTTTCTAGATCAGACACTCAAAATGGATTGAGGCACTTAGACAAGTTTTAATCCTACTTTTGGCACATGTGAAATGATTCAAAAGAAAGCACTAATAATACTCAGAAGGCTCAAAGATGTTCAGTTAACATCAAACTTAGTCTTGATCTTTAGTTTCTTGTGTAGGATGCTCAAAACAATGGATTCAGAACAAAGCAAAATTGAATCAAATAAAAAAGTGGTCACTCGGATTTTGGACCTCTCCCTACCCTCTTTAAGAGCTTATAACTCTTGATAGACACATTAGATTGATTTGGGATCAATTTCTATGGAAAGTACACTTCATAAGCTTTCCATCAAGCTATAACACCACTATCTTTAGATCAACTAGCAATGAAATAGAAAAGACTGAAAATATTTTATTTTCACATGTGCAGAATTCCAGAATTCCGTACTATCACTATTCATATCTGAAAATTCAGTTTCAATCCAATTTGATCCAAACACTTTTCAGAGAAAGGTAAAGAAAAGTGAATAACAGCTTTTCTGCTTGAATTAGCTCTCAAATTCTTGCACAATCAGAGATGTTAGCATGCAAGGCTTAACATGGCTCTGATACCATGAAAAAACTTCCAGAATTCTCACGCGTGTGGGAATGATCCACAAGTATGATTGATCTTATTAAGCATTATGATTAGCACAATAACCTGATTCTAGATTGAATAGAAAGATCTAGTACAGAATTTATGGCTTAACCACAATCTAGCATGCTAAGAATTAGAGAATGATAGCTTTGAATTACAAATGAGCAAAAGTACAAGAATTTAGTGTATGAGCATTAGCCTCAACACGAGTTAGAGAGAGAAAGAGAGAGAGAGAGATATTCAAGCAAATATGGTATAGATCCAAAATGGGATGGAATAGCTACAAAGCTTTGGTTCTTCATAAAAAATTATGAGAATAGCTACACATATTTATGGAGTTTGAGGTAGCTCGAGGTAGAACAGTTAAAATAGCAATGATCGACTTATACAGTGCTTTCTTATTTGGACGGCACCACGTGTGCCTAGTTCTAGAGTTATCGCGCCATCTTTCTTTTACGAGCCCTTTGAGTGCTTTTAAGTAACTTATCTTTGTACTTACTTATTAGTTGAATATACAATTTGAGGTGAGTAATTATGTTGTCTTGTCTTGTTGCACTTGACGTTGTGCTGTGGTGATTGATCCGGTGGGGTGTTTAAACTGTGTTTTCTTAACTTGGCATCAGAGCCCCTTGGTGGCTTGAATCACCAGACAAGAACAGAGAGCTGCGAATTCATGACGGCTTGTTGGCTAGGAAGCACAAAACCGAGTCTGTGGAGATTCGTGGAATAGCTCAAAACTGTAAAAAGATTCAGAGGCAAGAGGTTGTCAGCTGAATCAGAGGGCAAGCAAAAAGTGAAGCTGGAAATCCTTCTGAAGGGTTGCTTGGCATTTGTGATTGGTTTGAATCCAATCGAACACCATTTGAAGAGCGGTTTGGAGCAGAATATTGCTTCTTGTAGGGCAACCTCAGAGGGATAGGTAGCTGCTCAGATAGACTCTCAAGAAGAGCAGATAAACCCCAAGAACATCTTCTTCTTTGACAGCTAGGATGTCAAGTAGGAAAAAAGCAGTTCTTTCTCAACACAAATTCGTTTTTGAAGCTGTGAAGAGCTAGGAGTGGGCGCCCTGCTACTGTTGCGGATGTGTGGAGAGGCCGTGGGCGGCCGTGGATCAACCAGCGAGTTGGAGTGATGCAAATTAAATTTTCAAGGCTTGTGTGTGAGGGCGTGGAGCTGCCATCGCTGCTAGAGAAGTGAGAGAGAGGACCGTCGCGTGCTGTGAGGAGGAGAGACCCATAGCGGTTGGAAGGGGCCCACGGATACAAGTGTGGGGATTGCTACACAGAAGCCGTTGTATCCGTCAGATCTTGTGGAGTTTACATCCACGGTAGAGATTGCAAGAGGGAGAGTGACTGGGAGCCGCAGGATTGAGGATCACCCTTAGATGGGCTTTGAAAGGGTCTTGAAGAATTGAAAGGCAAAATAGGCCTTCTTTTCATTAAAAATTTTCAAACTGAAAAAATTGTTGGGTCTCAAGTTTTGTGAAAGGTGAAGTTTCTTCACACTGAAGAAACAGTTCAAAAACCCAAATTGCCCTTATTTTCACCTCCTTTAGCCTATTTTGGCCAAATGAAAGGCTATAGCCTCCAAACGAAGGGCACCCTGACTGTACCTACAAGTACGGTACACCAAAACAGAGTGATTGCCACAGAAAAAGTGTTTGGAGCGCACCAGAAGTGATTTCACCATCCCACTAGGCAGGAAGTTGGTAATTGGTGACGAGAAGCATTTCGGAAAGTGACGCCAGTTTGGCTTTTAATTTGGTGAAAGAGCGGTGGGTGGCCTGGTAAGCCAAAAACTGAAGGTCATTATTTGTGATTTTTGACATCACGATTGGCTTCGGCATACGCTTTATAGCCTACAGGTGGAGTTTCAAACAATTTGGAGATGGCAAACATTAATGAGGCAATTTTGGGCAATGCAAGCAAGCTTGATGGGGCTTCTAACTACAACATCTAGAAATTCAAAATGAAGAACATTTTGATGGAGAAAGAGTTATGGGAGATTGTGGCAGGTATTGAAATCCGACCAAATACCACTCCAGGTGATATGAGGGCCTTTGATAAAAAGGCGCAGAGAGCATTGTCCTTAATCAATCTTTCAGTGAAAGACCATGTAATCACTCATATAAGTGATGCCACGATGGCTAGGGGAGCTTGGGAAGCTCTTAGAATGCAATCTCAAACTTGCAATCCAGCTCGGGCCATGTTCTTGAAGTCAAGATTGAACACAGTAAGGATGGAAGAAAGTGAATCAGTGGGATCTTTCTTCACAAGGATAAAGGAACTAAGAGATCAACCTGTGGCAATTGGAGAACCAATTAGGGACGTTGAATTGGTACATACCACAATGAGCGGTGTCTCGGAAGGGCTACAGATGTTTGTGAGCGGCATTGCTTTGAGGGAGAGGTTACCTACTTTTGAACACTTCCACGGAATCATGTTGCAAGAAGAGTAGTGTCGCGAAGTGGTGAAGTCAAGGAAAACCCCACAGGAGGATCAAGCCTTGCTTGCTAAAGGCAAGCAGAAAGGATGGAAAAGGATTCCTAAGAAATCCAAGGATGATGATGACGAGGGAGAGTCATCATCAAAAGGGAAAAAGAAAAAGAAAGGCAAATGTTACTATTGCCACAAACCGGGTCATTGGGCACGTGAGTGCTACAAGAAGAAAGCGGACATAAAGGCGGGAAAGGTAACTCAACAAGGCAACATTGTCGAAGATGACGAGACAAGTGTTTTCTCATCGGCATTGGCATCCCAAGTTGATGAGGGTGCTAGATGGTTCATAGATTCAGGCGCCACAAGGCATATGACCAGGAAACGTGATTGGTTTGAGGAATTCTCACCAATCCATGATGGGGGTAAGCTCACTCAAGCCAATGGGGAGGAATGCCAGATACAAGGTGTGGGCAATGTACTTGTACAGTTTTCTGATGGTAAAATTAAGAACATCCCTAATGTGCTTTATGTTCCTGGACTCAAAAAAAGTTTACTTTCTATTGGTGTAATGGCAAATCAACATCTTAAGGTTGAATTTGTCAAGGATGGATGCCTTATGAAGGATATGAACCACGACCATAAAGTGGTGGCAAAGGGTTATAGAGATAGTAACTGTGGCCTTTATAAATTGGATGCTGCAAAACCAGGAGAATATGGTTTGGCTATCTCAACAACATCTCAATCTGAGTTGTGGCACAAAAGACTTGGTCATTTGAACTATGGGAGCTTAAGATTGATGGCGAAGCTGAAGATGGTAATAGGGTTACCGGCATTGCAGGATGATCATCATGCAATATGCGAAGGATGCATCATGGGAAAGCATCACAGGGAGACATTCAAGAAAGGCGGAGCTGCAAGAGCTAAGAAACCGTTGGAACTCATTCACAGCGGGCATGTGCGGCCCAATGAAGACCATGTCATTGGGGAAAGCATATTATTTTATGACTTTCATAGATGATTACTCTAGGAGGACATGGATTTATTTCTTGAAGAAGAAATTTGACGCTTTTGCTCACTTCAAGGAGCTCAAGACTTTGGTAGAGAACCAACTGGATGCACGCATCAAAGTGCTAAGATCTGATAGAGGGGGCGAATACAAATCTGATGATTTTGAGGACTTTTGCAAAGAACATGGCATTAAAAGACAATTCACACAGTCACACACGCCGCATAGTAATGGTGTAGCTGAAAGGAAAAACATGACTATTATGGAGAGTGCACGCTCCATGATGAAGCAAATGGGCTTGACCAATTCACTTTGGTCGGAAGCGTGCAATGCGGCAACGTTCTTGCAAAACCAGAGCCCTATAGTTGTGGTTCCAAATGTGACTCCCAAATAAGCATTTACAGGAATAAAGCCAAAAATTGACAAGTTTCGTGTCATTGGATGTAAGGCCTATGTACATGTGCCAAAGGAGGAGCGAAAAAAACTTGATGCCAAAGCAATCAAATGTATCTTCGTCGGTTATGATGAGAGGACGAAGGCATACAGGTGTTTTGATCTTGTAATGAACAAGATTCACATTAGCAAAGATGTGAGCATTGATGAAACACATAGGTATGAAGATGAAGACCATGCAAGTGGTGAAAGCATCAAAAGACTTCCCACAATTTTGGAGAAAGAAAATGAAGAAGATGCTCCACAAAATTATGCACGTGAAGATGAGAGTCGAGAGGGCGAGTATGAAAGGACACCACCTATTTAAGTGTCTAGGGGGAGGTACTTGCCAATAGGAGCAATAAAGGAGAAACCAGTTAGAAGTAAGAGACATTACTTAGACACTCCTTGGGATACATACTCTCCACGTAGTGTATCACCTGAATCTAAGATACCAAAATGGTATGAAAAGATCATGAAGGACACAAAGCTAAATCAACCAGGATCTAGTACACAAGGAGAAGTGAGAAGATCAACGCGGGAAAGAAAGTCTCCCCATCGTTATCATGTGAACTATGCCCTAATGAGTGACATTTTTAAGTGTCGAGAGCCATCAACCTTTGATGAGGCAAAAGATCACAAAGAATGGCAAAGGGCAATGGAAGAGGAAATAGAATCTATTCACAGGCATGATACATGTGAGTTGGTTGATCTACCAGTTGGAAAGAAACCCATTGACAACAAATGGGTGTTTAGAACAAAGTTTCATGCAGATGGCACGATAGCAAAGCATAAGGCACGCCTAGTAGTAAAGGGTTATGAGCAAAGCAAAGCAATTGACTATGAAGAGACATTTGCTCCAGTGGCTAAGTGGACTACGCTATGCCTTATCATTGCCTTAGAGGAAGAAGTTTACATGGTCCAACCGCAGGGCTTCATGGCAAAAGGGCAAGAAAAGAAGGTATGTAAACTACACAAAGCACTTTATGGCCTTAAGCAAGCGCCACGCACATGGTATGGACGCATTGACAATTACCTTCTTTCTCATGGGTTTGTAAGAACAAATTCAAATCCAAATATTTATGTTCTTATAAATGATGACAACATTGCCTTGATTGTACTTTACGTTGATGATATCATTATCACGGGCAATGATGAGAACCTCATTCGTTCTATCAAAGCCAACTTATGCAAGCAGTTTGAGATGACAGATTTAGATCTTATGCATTATTGCTTGGGTGTCGAAGTATGGCAAACTGGCAATGATATCAGGTTATGTCAAAACAAGTATGTGGGCGAGATATTGGAGAGTTTTCACATGACAGAGTGCAAACCTTCCATCACCCCTTGCGAAGCTGGTAAGAAACTATCTCGTATTGATGATAGTGCACATGTTGACGCTACTCTATTTCGTCAGCTAGTTGGGAGTTTGATATATCTTACGACTACACGTCCTGATATCTGCTATGCTGTAAGTTTGATTAGCCAATTCATGTCATCACCCACTATGGACCATTGGAAAGCTGCAAAAAGGATTTTGAGATATGTGAAAGGTACACCTAAACTTGGCCTAATCTACAAAAGACAAAGTGTTTTACCTAAGTTGTAGGGTTATGTTGACGCTGATTGGGTAGGATGTATAGATGATAGAAAGTCAACAACAGGTTATGCCTTCAATTTTGGTAGCGGTTGTTTTTCATGGTCTAGCAAGAAACAAGATACTATTTCTCTTTCTTCTACAGAAGCCGAATATAAAGCGTTGAATTCTGCTACCCAGGAAGCTATTTGGCTACGTAAGTTGTTATGTGAGATTGGCATGAAGCAGGCAAATCCTACTGTTATTTTCTGTGACAGTCAAAGTGGAATACAATTGGCTAAGAATCCTATCTTTCACGCAAGGACAAAACATATTGAGGTGAAATATCACTTTGTGCGTGAGAAGTTACAATCTAAAGATATAAGTATTATACAGTGTTCTACATTATTACAAGTTGCTGATATATTTACAAAAGCTTTAAGTAAAGAAAAGTTTGAGACTTTTAGAGCCAAACTTGGCTTAGATCTGGTTATGTAAAAAGCCTTTACTTGTAATACTATCATGGAGGTATGTTCCATGAATATAGTAAACTCTAAAACAAAGAAAGATGTTGATCATTGAGGGAGAGAGTTCAAATAGCAATGATCGACTTATACAGTGCTTTCTTATTTTGACGGCACCACGTGTGCTTAGTTCTAGAGTTATCGGGCCATCTTTCTTTTACGAGCCCTTTGAGTGCTTTGAAGTAACTTATCTTTGTACTTATTAGTTGAATATATAGTTTGAGGTGAGTAATTCTGTTGTCTTGTCTTGTTGCACTTGACGTTGTGCTGTGGTGATTGATCCGGTTGGGTGTTTAAACTGTGTTTTCTTAACTAGAATCACATCCATCCACCTTTCAATCATATCTAAAGTGGAAACTAGAGTCTAAGTGACATTTGTCACATCTTATGTATGTATTTCTACCTACTTTTACCAAGTGTCCTATTTCTAACTAGAATTGTACAAATCATCATGCATGTGTCTATTTCACTTTGTGCATGCCTTGCATGTCACTGTGGATCACTTACAATAAATACATGTGATATGCCACGAGTTTCTACAAGCATATTAATGCTATTTCAAAGTCTACAATCTATATGCAAGTTGTATTCTTCCAGCTAGATATGAAAAATCCATATAGCTCGAGTTCTATCTAGGCCAAATTTGGCATGTACATTTAAGAGACAACATACTTGCATAGTAAAAAGTTTGTAGCAAGCCTAAAGTCAAGATAGATTATTTTTCAATTTCAACATATGTGACCCACTGTTTGAAGTGCCAGGTAAATCTCCTGGAGTTTTACACCCACTACCTGTACCAGGTGGAAGATGGGAGAGTATTTCCATGGATTTTATGACTAACTTACCTTGTACACAGTCACAACATGATTCTATCTTGCTCGTAGTTTTCTTTTCACACGTGAGAAAATTTCATATATATAAGTCCTCAGAATTTTCATTTTTTTTCACGAAATTTTCGGTTTTCGCTCCCAATTTCGCTCTCAAGCGCTCTCTCTCACCGTTTAAGCGTCCGCCCTCTCACAGTGCGCTCAAGATCGATACCGCTGGTAGTCCAATATCGCTTTCGAACGCCCATCTTGTTTCTTAAAATATTCTGTGTATATCTTGCGCTCGAAACCGATATTTAGTTCTGGTATCGATCTCAAGCGCCCTTTTATTGCAAATTTTTTTGTTTTCATCCCCTTTGCATTTGTTCAAACTTTTTTTTGTTAAATTTTTTCTTCTGAGAATGATGGTCAGGACCAAAACCACTGCCCGTACCATAACCATTGTACAGCTATCCCATTCTCGTGTTCCGCCTGGTACTAGCCGTAGACGTGGCAGGAAGCAGGTCCGGCTGAGAGAATTAGAAAACTCCAAAGATCAACTGAATTGTTGATCCCTAGAGCTCCTTTCGGCCGATCTGTAAGGAATGTCACTCTGTCACTTGGGCTAAATGTTCATTTTGTCGTGACAGCCATGCAGGCCTTACAAGGTGTGGCAGAAGATTTTCTGTCCTAGTTTTTTGAGGATACTTGTCTTTTGGCAGTGCATGGTAAGCGTGTCACCATCATGCCAAAGGATTTCATCATTCTCAGAAGGCCTCGGAACCGTTTTTCTGGTCTGCATGTTGATAACGCTAGCACCTCCAGAGACCTGTCTCTGGATAGAACTGACTTGCCGACTACCTGTAGGAGGAAGATGAAGCAGTCTGTCCCCAAGAAGGCTAGATCTCGAAGGCCAGCTGCTTCCCTTCCTCCTAGAGTTATCCCGGCCAAGAGACCCTGTATCGTCCTGAGCTCTGAGTCAAATGCTGGAGAATCTGACTCAGATTGAGAATCTTCACCCCTTTCTCCTCCTGTTATTCGTCCAGCTCCTCAACAAGTTTCTTCACCAAAAGTGTTGATTACCCAAGAGGAGCTCGACAAAATAACAGAGAAATCTGTAAATATTGTTTCCACTTCTTTTTCTGCTCCTACACATAAACTTTTTGCAAGAATTCCATATGATCCTGCCCAAGTTTATTTTGATTCTGACCATTATAATCAATACGAGGCCCACCTAGCTAATAAAATTGATCTTCTCGGCAATTTTTTTAAATTTTTTTTCAGCACGTACAAGCTTTAGATTAGGTCCCAAATTTTGTGCCGAGCTGAAAGATAAAATCTCAAAAATTTCAGATGTAATAGTAGAAGCCGGAGTACCTTTTTTGCAGAATAGTATTAGTTTCGATTCCCATGGTACAGTTTTTGTTGTTAGTCCATTTTTCATGGGAGCGATAAAGGCAAAAGAGGCCAATTTTGAGAAGGCTCTATATTTTATCGAATGTAGTCTTGTGGCGAAATTTTATTTGATTCCATATGAAAATAAGTAAGGATTGCTCTTTTGTTTTTGTTGCTTTGAACTGGATTGTTGCATGCTTCATTGCTTTAATAAGTAAGAAATTCTTTCATAAATATGGATTTATCAATATTTGTATTTTGGTTGTTACAGTCGGCATTGGAGCCTGAACATTCTTTCTGTAAAGGTAAATAAGTTGGGAGTATCAAATTTTCTATGTGTAAAATTAAACTCAGCTGCAAATACACATAGAGAATCTGATTCCCTACTTTATGATGTCGTTTAGGAAATACCGATAATGGCAACTTCAATTGGAGAGATAACCATTAGATCTCTCAAGGTATATTCAATTTATTTCAGATATGCATGTATTTCTTTTTTAGTTCAAATATATCGTCATAGCATAAAATTTCTATCATAATATTACTAATTTTCGTTCTATATATGCAGTGTGTACAGCAAAACGACGCTTTTAGTTGTGCATGGTTCGTCCTATACAATACGAAGCTATTTTTTGAGTGATATAATTTACAAGTGGATGTAGATATTGAAAAGGTAATATTTTGTTCATTTGTAGTTCCTTTCATTCTGATTCATATCTTTTTACTATCATTGTCTGTAATTTGCTGATTCTCGTGTTTTGTGATGACAGATCACTCTTGACCTATATACTCCTGGTAATGTATATAGATTTCGACAAGAGTTGATCAGAACCTATGTCCAGAACGGTGTAAGTGTTGCACCTGAGATCGAGGCCCTCAAAAGCAAGCTACTCATGTCTTAACAGCCTTTCAGGTTGTTTAGGATGTAGATCTTATTTTATATGATCAAAAAGGAATAAAAGTCCTTCCTAATACAGAGGAAGGCATATTATAGCAGAGAGTCCTCTTGTCTTAAAAGGCATTGAGGCCCTTCCCGAAACAGAGGAAGGCGAGATTATAGAAGGAGTTGTTCTCTTATCAGTTCCTAATACTGATAAAGAAAATATAGAAAAATTAATTGAATAGAGATCTATTTGTAAATAGAGATACATCAAAAAAAAAAAAAACAATCATTTTACATGTAAACAACCCGTTTGTGGGTTTTTTTTTATTGATATCAATATAGATTCTTACAATCAGGTTGTGTCCATAGTGTAATACTGGAATGCAATTTTCTATATTGATAAAAAGACATGATGATTGGCATGTATTTGCTGATAGTGAATCTCAATGTTTTTCCATAAGTTGGATTGTTTCGCCAATATCTCTGCATTTGATCTCGAGCTCATGTCTTTTACGTACTTGCATAAAACTAATACAAGGTTAGTTACAATTAGTACAAAGATTGTATTAGAAAGTTTTGATTGAAACTATTCATAAAAGATCGAGTGTTTACAGTTACTTACAAGTTTACCATTGAAAATGAATCTGAAGTCTGAAAGTACATCATCTTGTAGGAGCAATAGTTCCCGCCTGATGTAGTTTAGACTCCAATCTTCTTCCACCTCAACACAAGTCAAAACGACATCATTGTATATAATTTCAATATTTTTTTCCGTTTTGAATGTCCACTGGCTTCCATGTCTTGATCGAGTGACACCCATTTACCTTTATCTTTTTTCCATCTTTGATAATGGAAGCATAAGCTCAACATTTGTTTTTCAATTTGATAACGAAAGCACATGGAAGACATTTTAATTTTGCATTCTATTTCTCCATCTGATCTTTTGTCCCAGCCTTAAAATCTAATAGATCTTGATCAAACATCAATTAAAATATGAAATAAAGTTTCTGTCCAAACAAACACAGTAAAATACTATATTTCACACATGTGGATCTGAAAATAGCATTTAATGAGCGTTCTACACACAAAATTGCAAGATATCACCAATATAGTGCACCAATGGATAGATGACCCAAAGAGAACCATGTATAAGTACGAAATGAGATAGGAGAGAGAGATATCTCTTCTTCCTATGAGTTACATCCTTTTATAGCAGGTCCAAGCCTAATTTCAAACTTTGGTTTCCCTCCATAATGAAAAATCCTATTAACACCGTTGCAAGTTGAATGGGTAATTTTGTGGGCCAATGAGAAACTTATGGAATATTCCCTAAAATTATCTTATAAGCCTTACAATTTTAACATGATTTTGAAATATACTATGCGCACGTATAAAACAAATTCAAAAATTACTAAAAAAAAGAAGACTTTTTGTGCGTTTTGAACATCTTAAAAATTTCAAAAAGAACATGTTTTCTACAAATTTTGATATTAAAAATTGATTCAAGACAAAGTAAGATTTAATATACATAGAATTTTTTGAATGATTGAAATTTTTATGATATTGTGATGTCTTGTTTCATAAAAGCATATCCACTACATACTTTACAAAAAATGAATTGAGTTGTTGATACCTTTTGTAACTGATGCATTTGGCCACACAAACTTGGTAGACAGGTCATTATGATCATTGTTAATTCTATCCAATATCCATTTTTGTTTGAAGTTTCCGTTAGTTAGCACTCGATCTGTCAATTCGATACACTGTATCTAGCCGTCATGTAAATGTTGTCATTTCATTCATAAGGGTTGTTATTTTAAAGCACTGTTAACCTAAATTTAGATGCATTGTATTGAGATTTAGATTGAGTTAAGTTAACTATTTGAAACATGGATTTCGAAATCCCTCTTCAAGCCATCTCAAAAAGCCAAGTGGGGGTTCACGCAAGGTTGTTTGTTCAAGCTTGGATGGCGCAGCCATCTAAGTTTGGGGTGAAGCCGCTAGGCGAAGCCAAGCAGCTCTCATTCCCGAGTAAAGAAAACCGATTGGTTCGTCGGTTGGTGTAGACCTGCTCTGTTGGCTTTGGCCAGGAGTGACACCCCTTCCCTTGTTGCGCTGTTGACCAAGCAGCAAGCCTTGGCGGAACCATGCCTGCGTAAATGGCCTAATGTTTTCCAAATTAGTCCAGCTTTGTATTTTTCCAGCAAAAACTTTGTATGTTAGATTAGTTGTATTCAATTTTGTTGGTGATATTGGAACGTAATTGTTATCTATAATCCAAAAAAATTTCTACGAACAAATAAATAAGTCCAGTATTACCAAAATGAAATTGGTAATACCAGAAAGAAAAGGGAGTCTCATTGCGGGCAAGATCCGATGGAATGAATAAACCATCGTGTTTTTGTTGATTGCAAATAATTGCTTATAGCATGGCCTGTGGGCGAAGAGCGGAGGCTACATTTTTTTATGGGAAAGCTTAGGCAGCCGGGTAGGTTTCAGAGTATATAACTGCCTGTAACACGTATCCGAGTTTTCACTATTTTCGCTCGATAAAAAATCAGATTCCCGTTTGTTTGTCGGGAATGCCACTGTTCATCCACCATGGTAATTGTGACGGTCCATCCCTGACTGAAAGAGTTGGGGAATACCTTTCTTTCTTCGAACCTCGAGTGTTAATTAAGCGTGGAGAGCTGTTTGTGGAAAACTTGCAAGTACGGTTCGGTGGGAGGCGGATGGACCCTTTGGAACAAACAAAGACTGGTCGTCGACCCAACCTTATGAATATTCAGACTATAACCGTTCTGATGAACAGTCATTAATCTTTGACAGTTATATGATTCTAGAGGATGACTCAGAATTCTTGCTGCTGTGTGGATCAGACGCCTTGATGATCAACAAGCATCTGCGCAGATCAGCGAGCATCTGTGTTGGAAACTCCTTGCTCATGCTGTGTGGATCAGACGCTTTGAGGATCAGCGAGCATCTGTGCGGATAAGGAAACGACCTTCACAGCAAGAAAACGTGCGTTGATTCCTTCTTTAGCACAGTCAGAAAAAGTGCGCTGGTTCCTTCTTTAACACAATCAGAAAACGTGTATGATTCCTTCTTTAGCACACCTTTTTTTACACAGAGTCAGACAACGTGCGCTCATTCCTTCTTTAACACAGAGAAAACATGCGCTGATTCCTTCTTTAGCACACCTTTTTTTTCACACAGTCAAGAAGTTCGCTGATCCTCACAGCAAAGAAACTCGTCTGATTATAACTGCAAAGAAACTCGCCTGATCCTCAAAGCAAGGAGTTTAACATTGAATGTGATCATGTGCTGTATCGAATTCTTTGATAAAGACAGCGTTTGATTGTTCTATAATTCCGAATGTTCTTTGATAGAGGCAGCGTTTGATTGTTCTATAGTCTGTGGTATGTACGTATTACAATTATGAACTACATGCTTCAAAAGGGATAGCCGCAATGATTCAAAGAGTAAATTGCATCTTCAAAGAACTGTTAATTCCTATCTGCATCGAAAGGGATAGCCTCACACGAAGAACTGTTTTCGGCTGTTTGATCTTCTTCTATTAGTAAAAGGTTATTGAATTCATTCTTTTCAAGAAATCAGAACACACAAAAAAGAAATCCATCCCTCATAAAGAATGAAAATGAGATTATAAAGAATGAAATATAATAATCATAATGAGTAGGAGGAATGAACAGTTTACCTTTTTATTAACAAATGATATTATTTTTTGATTTATATGAAACATTAGCATTTTAAAAAATGTAATATTTTTGAAGACATGATAAAACTTATTCATTTAAGAATAAAATTGAATTAATCCAGTTTGAATTTGAATGATCTAACAAAAATTTGCATAGTTTTTGATTTTTTTTGAAATTTGTTTCTAGCAAAATTATTCGGAGTGCTAAAACTTATATAAGTTTTAGCAACTTTACTTTTAAAAATATGTGATTTTCAAAAGGTGAGAATAAATATGTGTTTTAAAAAATAGCTTGCACAAAAAACATGATTTTTTTATTTGATGCATTTTTTTTCACTATTATCCGATATTCCTTAAGGAGAACCTCGCAATATTACCCACTCAATTCACAATGGTGTTTACTATTTTTGTGACTAGATTCAATGTCTCTACTACTCAAATTGAATCTACCAAAAACTCGTGTACTACAATTTCCCACACTTTTCAAAAGTGTTTATTCAAATGCTTTTAGACTAATATAACTTTGAAAAGTCAAACTCTAATTTAATATCAAATTTGCCTCAATTGCCAAATAAACAAATGTAGCAAATTTGACTAAACTAGTTGAAATATTTCACAATCATGGTTTGGATCCATGTTTTCATCATCAAGACCAAGAGGGAGTGGGCATGATGAAGAAAAAAGACATCAAGGAGGAATTCAAGAATGAGCACTTCCATCAAGAAAAAGAGACACGAATCTACATCATTATGAAGGCTCGAGTAAAGAGAAAGGAGCACCAAGGAAGTTTATTCACATCTCCCTTTACTCATCTTACTTTGTGGTCGATAAAAAAAATGTCATGTATTTGACAATGTCCTTTGATGATGCTAGTATGAACATTGTTTTTCATCCTATATCTTATGATGATGAAATAGTGATCACTACTACTTTGATTGGAGTTTCAAAGAAGGATTCAAAGGCCTCATCTTATGATCCATTCACTCTTGGAATGAAGACCTTCATTGGAAGGATGGCAATTTGGAGTTCATTATTTTGTTGGATGAAGCCAAGATGGTGATATTTCAAACATTGGTTATATGTGCTTCATACAAAATTTGGATCTTATCAAAAGCTGTTATTTTTCATGATTATTTTGAGGAGGAGACTCTCAGTTTTCAGCCCAAGGTGTTCATTCAACAACCTACCAAAGACAAAACTTGGATTTTGAAGACAATCCTTATTGAGCTCTCACTACATTTGAGAACTTGGAGCTCAAACCATATTTTTGTTGTGATGAGTGATCATAGTCACTCCACACAACAAGAACCTGAAAATTATGTTATTTTTATGCATGTATTAATTATTGATCCAAGATAGTCTCATCAAGCTAAATTGTGAGGAGTGTTAAAATTTCACATTCTAGCTTGACTAGTTTTTGGTCATATGACTTGTAATTGGTAAGATGGCCATGTAATTGGATGCCACCTATGCCAAATAGTTGGCATAGGATGCTTTTCAAGAGCTTTATTCTTCATGTTAGATTGTGGTGGCACCTTTGAAAAGAGGCCAAAAAGTCCATAGATAGGCTAGAGAAAAAGTAGGAGCCAAAAATAGCAATTTTCACATTGTTTTTGGATCTCTATATCTTGCCTAATTAGGGTGGATCAAGTGCCCTATTAGGTTAGATAGTTATGTTGAGCCTAAAGAAGCCCTAAAATGCTCAGATTCGAGCTACTCATGTATAAAAATGTGATGAATTCTTTATTAATGTATGAGTAAAAATTTGGTTTTCCTTCTATCAATGTTGTTGGTGATCCATATGCTCAATATTTGCTATTTGCTTTGAGTTCTTTGCATTTGTGGGATTGATTTACAAGTTAAGGTACTTTACTCTGCCTGTGGCAATCCATACATTCATACGTGTGAAGGAAATTGCAAGATTTTGAGCCTTGGCGTGGAGTTCAAGCCAAGGAAAAGTTAGGAAACACTAAATTGGTTGGTGTTTTTAATTTAGGATCTCAATTGGATCCATTCAAGATGCTTCCTCCATCATTTCAAACATTTATTGGAGTCTTTTTGCTGCATTTTTAACAAGATTTACGAGTAGCCTCATAGGTCTTAGATTAACTATCCCAACACTCATTTATTGATGTGCATGTGTTTTTCTCTTTCAAAATTTCATCGGACACATTTACTCTGACAATATGAAGAGCTAGGTATAGATCTCTATTTTTTTTTTAATTCACTTGTGCTCCGTGTGCTCTTAGCTCAGTCCCTGTTGCAATATCTATCAATCTTGAATCAAAGTAAGTGATTCCATCTTTATTTTTCATATATAATAGTTTAAAGATGTCAACGTCCCATCATTACTCTCCAAGACAAGACTAGCTCGATGAGACATAATGATATAAACTTGAGTAGATGATCAATCATACATCAAACCTTAATACAGTGCAATACTTTTTGAAGTAGTGCTCCCTAAGCACTCTATAAGTGTCCTAAAGAAGATTCAAAGACACAACTCAAACATTGACTAGGATCTAGAAGAAGATGAATGCTCTCTTCACTCAATCTTCCAAACTTCTACACAAGAAGTAAATTATTATAGTCAAAACTTGACATAGAATAATATATAGAAAAGTTGAAGAAATTATTTTTTAAGAGTGACTAAACATCACAATAACATTCAAAAATAGGGTGACTGAAATATTGTTACACACGATCCCCTCCACAAGTTGTGAAGCTTGCACAAAATGCCAATATGTGCGAAACTTTGATCTCATTCTATAATTGCATACACTTGCCAAAATGATCTGAAGAAGAAATTTGAATCAATCAAAACAAATCTTTGAGACCATGTGAAAGATCTATCCAAGATCTATCTAAGAAAAAGCAATATATGAAAAAGCATTAGACTTTGTAAGAACTTGAATTTGTAGGACGGTCCATCACATGTGCCTTTCCAATTGCCCCTTAATGAGTACTTAAAGCCTCTGCTCTATGCAGTTTTCATCCTTGGATGCAGCAGGCTTTTAGATCCGTGTTTATTCAAAGCCCATGCTCTCTCTCGCTCTCTCTCTCGCCACGAGAGGACAGGGAAAGAGTCGAGAAATGCTTGTTGAAGAACAAATGGAAACTGCTGGAGGCGAAGATGTTACTGTTGCCGAGCATGGCATTCCTGGCCTTGTTATCCATCCAGATGATTCGGTGACGCGCTCACCAATGGTTCCAGATGTTCCTGCAAAATCTCAGGCTGAGCAAGGCGAAATTGCGTCCAGGGATGTGATCATAGACTCTTCCGCCTCTTCTTGTATCTGGGCACGCCTTTTCGTTCCCAATAATGTGTCTACTCCACTCAGCAGTGCTACGCCTGAACGGCTGCCAGTAGTTGTCTTCTTTCATGGAGGAGCATTTGTCGTCTTAAGCGCTGCCACTGGCCTGTATCACCAGTTTTGTGAGAAGCTTGCCAAAGAAGCAAATGTCATTGTACTTTCAGTGAATTACGGGCTGGCCCCAGAACATCGGCTTCCTGCTGCCTATGATGATGCATTTTCAGCTATCAAGTGGCTTCAATCACAAGGTGTGGCATTATATCATGGCGGAGATCCGGATCCGTGGCTGGCATTGCACGCAGATTTCTCGTCCATCTTTGTCATGGGAGACAGTGCTGGTGGAAATATAGCCTATCATTTGTCACTCCGTCTTGCTCACGAGGACATTAAACCTCTGAGAGTGAAAGGCCTGGTGTTGATCCAACCCAGCTTCGGAGGAACCCTGAAAGGAGCCGAAGGGAGCACCTGCATTGGCAATAGACGCCTGTGGAGGCTAGCACTTCCTCCAGGCGCAGAGATGGATCATTTCTTCTGCAATCCCACCAGCCAGCCACCTTCAACGGTTCAGAATCTTGTGCTGCCCAGAACAGCAGTGCTTCTAGGAGGCTTGGATCGGATGCATGACAAACAGCATGAATTTGTAACATGGCTCATGAGCGCCAAGCAAGACGTGGAGCTGACTGAGTTCAAGAATGCTACTCATGGGTTTTATCTATTTCCTCGGGATGACACTCCGGCCTTCTTTGAAAAGGTGTTGTACTTCATTCACCGAACTGAAGAAAGCAAGGATTCTTCTTAAAAGTAAGCATTGAGTAAATGGATGGCCTGTTTTTGAGAGTTTAGCAAGAAACAAGACACAGCAAAAGGGTGTTATTTGATTCCTGTGAATGGGTCCTTTGAAAGGGTGATGCAGATCATTCTTTAACCTGCAGGTGATAGCATACATCTATAGCAAGTTCTAAATGTTTGGCGGATATAAGCTGCGTCTTGTTCAAGATTAATCGAGTAGGAAAATGGAGAGGGTAATGCATTCTGGCGGTTTGAGCTTAGCAATCTGTGTTTAGAGGTAAATGAAGTTACTCAGCAAATGAGATATATGTTTTATACTAGCAGCACAAGATAAGATCTTATATTATGCACTGAATACTTTGTAAGGTGACAATCCATCAAAATCATGTATAAGATTTGGAAGAGCCTAGGGGCCTCCAAAGTACTATTGCAAGATTTTCCTGTGTGAAAACTATTATAATATACATGTTCCATGTCGGCCCTTAGTGGTCTGCATAGGACAACAAGAATGGATGATGTTTATTGTTTTAAGGGATTATCTTTTTCCTGGTTGCCTGTATGTTCTTTGCTTCGGAGTAAATGTACTAGTTTATCAATAATTATAGATGTCGTACTATAAATGTTTTTTAAACTGAGCTCCATGAAGATGATATGTTACATTGCTATTTCAAGCTGCAGATAACTATATTGAGAGCTCCTATCCTCCCTGTAGGCTTCAGTTTTGAACATGGATTTTCATGCATGAGCTAATTCTTGATGTTGGATTTATGTCTCATTGTTGACTGTTGTAACAGCATAGATGCTCATTCCAAACCTTGGCTCCGTTCTACCTTTTTTTCATTTTTAAGCTACCTCTTTGTTTTATGTAGTATGCTCAGTAGTAGGTAGAATTTAGTATGATCGGTTGATCGCTTATCCAAATCCTCCATAAGAGACGCATCCCGTCTTTTTTCTTTCCATTTCGCTTCTTGGGGCCTATGTCTATGACTTGCAAATTTATGTTCATCCTTATGTGATGTGGTTGTCACATCCCTTTCCATGTTTTGACATGTGGTGGACGAGGTTTTAACATCATTCCGTTATACTGACATTGTAATGGATTCGTCCTTGTTGTCTTTCATCGAACTGTCATGACATTCGCCTCGTGGTTGCGAATATCAACATCCACTGTAGCTATGGCCTCTTCGGGTAGATCACTCCATCGGATCACCTGGTTGTAGCGTTGTTTCAACTGATTCTTCTTATTCGCAGGAGCCTTGGATTGATCCTTGAGACTTTCGCCATAGCAGACTTTTGCGACGGTTGAGCTGGTACTTTCTTGATTCCGTAACGATCTGGGCCCATGTGGTGCAGGACCTATTCATCGGTCAGCTCAATCTCCTTATTATAAGTTAGAGCATGTTGTCAAGGGACTAAATCATCGTCCACTGGGTTCTCAATAGGTTTCGCTGACAGCCATGCTACGTTTATCATATTCACCCCAAATGTGATTGGTGTGTCCATAGTGTAACATTTGGGTGAAGATGTGCTAGGTTCAGGATCTGATTCATATTGACATGCCCGGCAGTCAATAGTTGCTAATGCATCTATCCATCTCACGACATCCGTCTCTGAATCATAGTGACCACCCTTGGCTGGCCTTGGGCGATCAATAGTGTGGTCTGTCGTGGATGATCCGTCATTAGCTTTGGGTGCAATAGGTTTTCTTTTTGTTTTTTGCGGTTGCTCTTATCTTATGCCATACCATCTTCTAATACCATAAAAATTCGGATGGTTCGTCTGATTAATCGATTCAAACAAAGAATAGAATGCAAGAAGACCTCATTTTGTTGTTATTCTAGCTTTGGGGATCTAAGGTTGGGCTTGGGGGTAAGAGCACCTTTCCATGTGCACCCGCTCACCCAGGCTCTCAACGGGTGAAGGGGTTTGCAGATGTTCCAAAAATTAGCAGCTGGAGAGAACGGGTCACCCGGTGTTGTCTCAGGTGAAAGGGTGATTTCAGATGATGCACATAATGGGGGGTGCACATGGAAAGAGCCCCTAAGTCCTCTCGCCATTCTTTTTCAAAATCGTATTTGTGTTTCTATCACTCTCTCTGAAATCCTCTGAAATCTGATGAGCGCATTATGAAGTATATAGCCTCTCTGAATTTTGAGCGCATCATGAAGTATAACCTGAAATCAGTTCAGCATATGTAGTCCGCCTACATGTCAATCCAGCGGGTGAGCGCATCTATGATTGGCCCGAAGTAGCCTTCACGATTTGGTTAAACCGTCTATCTGTCAGTTCAGCGGGATGGGGCGATGGGCAATCCATCTGCCTTATGCTCTTTGGAAACCCCACGCCCTTTCCTTGCCATTCATGAGGAAGAGTGCCAATTTCTGACCAATTTCTGGTGCTCCAGATCCATGAAACAGAGGCCTTATCTAGTTGTACGGTCCAAATGTACCTCTTTTAATATGTAGCTGGTGAATGCAATTGCAAGTACCTCTACACTCAGCTAGTTTTCTAGCAATGGGACCAAAGTTGTCAAGTGAAAAGAGCGATTCACAGCTATGTTACCTGATAGAAAGAAAGATTGGTTCCCAACCAGATGCACCACTCTCTTCACTGCTTCCTCCTCTGCATTACTCACATTCTCAAATGATCGCAACCTTATACCCCTTCTCTAGCATATGCAAGTACCCTGCACCCCCACCCGCTAGGGCTTTAGAGCACGGGCCGCGCGTGGGAGGGGTTTGGCCCCGGTGCTCCCCCAGCGCGTGACGCGTGGCCCGGCTCAGGTGCCCGCCAAAATCAGGGCGCGAGCGATTTTTGGCGGGCATCGTCGGGGCGCGGTCCCGGGCAGCGGGGTGGCGCCGAGCTGCGGTCCTGGGCAGCGGGAGTTTCTGCTATTCATTCTATTTTCATTCATTACAAGTATGTAGCTTATCATGTCGTTCTCATTTTACAAGACTCTAAATCATAACTCGAATATGCAATGTTTTGTGATTCTTTTTATTATTATTACAACTATCTAAGTAATCATGTCATTGTCCTATATTGTATCTTGTGAATGTAATCAGCATATTACCATGTCGTCAGATTTTGGCAGTGGTAGTGATACTGGAAAATCAAAATCATGTTTCTAATTTTTATGCAACTCCAACTCACGAACATAGATTAGAGAAACAAAACCACGTCCTTAGTCAAAGCAAGTCCATTGGATTCTCACAAGCATTGCCATCACTACCTTAGTTAGACCAAGCATTATCAAATCCGTTTTATGATAGAGATCGAAAAGGTAACATTATTGCAGATTAGAGAGGCAAAATTGTCATTGAGAGATTACATCAATTATGCAATCATTATTTTGGAGACATTGTTTACAGAATGGGCTAAACAATCCACAGATGTTAAATCTCAAGTTGTTAATACAACTCATGAAGAATTTCCACAAGAAAAAATACAAAAGAAATAAATATACGCGAGCTTATGGATAAGACATTGTCGAGATTCAATGGCACGATATTACAATGAAGCGGTCAAAATCTTATTGGTGTTCAAAGTCATATTGGAATAGAGTGAAATATAAAAAAACAACACTAGCAAAATACAAGAACAAAAAATATGATGTCGTCATTAGGATGCAAAAAATGGGAAAATCCCAAATTGGAATTGAGTGAGAAAGAGGACTTGCAAGCAAGCATGATAATTTACTCTAAAATCTAATCTTTCTCTTTTAGAAATTAAGCTTAATCACTTATGTTTTTGTATTTTCCACTATGACATCAAGAAGATTTATTCGTAGATGGTGGATTATGGACAACTTCTCACTAAAGAGGATTATGACTTTGCATACAAAGAGTCGTAAGACACTCGAGTCAATAAGTTGGATAGTGAGGGCTATCTCCACAATTAAGTTGTTTTGCAATATATAGGCTTATTAATTATATAGCACTAACATAAAAAACGTATATTATTTTTACCTTGAACCCTAATTCTGTTTGCTTGTTTGTATTAATCCAAAGCTGACATCGACTTTGAGATGACAATCTAGACCAATAAATTAGATTTAGATTAAAAAAATTAAATTAAATTGGGTTAGAAAGACTGTAAAAATAGTTATTTGTAATGCACTCATCATCAACACGAGTGATATGTAGAATGGAGTCTCTGCTAGATAAACATTGGCATTGGGATCCTCGACATAATAGGTAGTAGGATCGACATAGGTAGTATCAACCATGTGAGATTGTACGTGTGGCGCAGGCTGACTACAAATGGTTGTTTGGGTTGATAATGAACTGGGCCTGTTGGCCTGGGTTGGTATTGTCCTGGCCTCGGCACGGGTGGAGTTGGATTGTAATTTGGTGCATACTGTTGAGGTCCAGATGGCCTATAAGGGCGATACATAGGTCGTGCCGCCTGTGGAAAATAGGTTCTTACATGCGGGCACTCATTGGCGGTGTGGTTTTGATAACAAATAGGATACCACACATTCTCACGGACTGGAAAAGTTTTTTCAGCGACATCCTTCAGTACCTTTTGGAATTCTGAGGTTAGCTTCTCCATCTGAGCTTGTTGTGCTTTTTTCCAACCCTCAAGGTGGTGAAGGATATCAACCTCACTAGATGAGGACAATCCTTCCACGTGGGAAGTCTCTTGCTTAACTAGCCCCTTTCCCCTCTTGTCGCGAAAGTCGTGGTTGTCGTCAGACCCTTCATCTTCTTCACGGATGGCGTCATCCATCGCGTCTTTCAATTGCTCGTACGAGTCTGTGGGTTTCAATTCTCTCCTAATGGCCTTGGGTAACCCAACTAAAAAAGTTTGATGACTATTTTCTCAGTTACGTGATCATCGACACACTCTACTTTAAGACGCTTGAAATGCTCGATGTAGGTGTGCACGGATTCTTTACTTCGCATCTTGATATGCGTCAATTGGATGAAGGGACTTTGCGTCAGTTTTGAGGGTTTGAACCTTTTGATCAGTTCTGCGATGATGGTCTCCCAAGACGTGTTGTCTGGGTCGTCAAGGTTTAAAAACCACTCTTTTGCGTCGCCTTGTAAAATCATGGAAAATAAACGTACTTTTTCGGTGTCAGATTCGTCCCCATAGAATTTACAAGCATTGTTGAAATCTTGGAGAAATCGTGTCGGATCTGATTCGCCATCGTATTTAGGTGCGTCAATCCAAGGAAGTCTTTTCTCTAACTTGGGCGGTGGATGGGATGGTCCTGCCATGTTGATCTGAACAAATTATCACAAGACCAGACAAATGGTTTGCGTGAACGGATTAGCCGAAGTGATGTGATAATAGGTTAGATCGGTCGCGTAAGATGACTCGTACAGAAGATGACTTGTATAGAAGATGACTCGCAGTTGACTCGTGCAAGGGTGGGAGATGACTCGTACTCGCAGATGATTCATAAAAAAAATGACTCGTGCAAGGGTAATTTACTACTCGCATATGACTCGTACAGAAGATGACTCGCCGACGGGAACAAGACTCGCACAAAACCTGTACCCGTGGAGCTAGAACTCGTGGGAATGACTCGCACAGGAAGATGACTCGTGCAAAAAAAGAAAGAGAAAAAAAAATGACTCGTGCACGACTCGGGGTGAAAAATGACTGGTACAACATGGGAAGATATGTGTTCCATCAAGCACTTGCAAGCAGTATAGCCTTTAGTCTCTCAAGCAAAGCAAATGTATTTTTAGTATAAGCAAGTAAGCCACATCTTACTTGCTTGTTTGCAAGCTTTTAATCTTCTGGCTAGAGGTTAATTTTTTCACTGATAACCACAGATTTGAGGTAGCCTAAACCGCACTTCTCAAACATTACAAAGTTTAAAAAAACGGTGATGAATAAGTGTTGTGTGCTGTAAAACACTGATAAAGAAAATCTGTCGTGGGCTGAAACATGCTGATGAGACGACTTTGAGAAACTTTCACGGAAGGAGTTGAAACGAGCAGAGTAAACACCTATAAACGAGAACAGAACGGGCTGAAAAAGAAGAGATGGTGTATTGAAAACAAGCTAAAATCTCCTGAAACCAATCTGAAAATGAGCTACATGCAAAAACGAGCTGACCCAGCTGAAGAACAGCTGAAAAGCCTATGACAAAACACTGAAAATGTCTGAAAATGGCTGAAACACTGATGAGAAAGATCTCAAATGTCTGAAAGACAGTAGGAAACCCTCTAAATTCGAAAGAAAACAGCCCAAAAACAACTGAAAATGTTTTTAAAAAAAAATGTTGGGAATATGTCTGAAAACGCTGGAAAATAGCAGTGCATGTGAAAAAAAGTAATGTCTGAAGAATGGCTTATAGGACGTCTGAATCGCACAAGGCTACTCCTCCTCAATGAGCAAATCACTCCTCAATGAGCTGAGGTCTTGCTGATGGCCATGCTGGAAGGATGGATGAAGCACACTTTGCTCCTTAAAAATAGCACACTCCTTTGAAAAGGTGGCTGGAAGTGACCAGAAAACGACCTGAAAATGAGCTGATGGTTGAAAACGCGCTGCTGCAGGCCAAAACACGTGGAAAACACCTTGATGAGCTGATGGACCTCTTTGGTGCGCTCCTCAACAAGGATGGAAGGATGGCACACTCCTCACGTGGCTGGAAGGATGGCGTGGCAGATGGCACGCTGCCAAGCTGATTGATGCGCTCCCTATCTACACACTCCTTTTGATTAGATGCGCTCCCTACCTGATAAAACCTGAGGAAACAAGAAGATAAACACCTGAGAAAAAGTTTGCTTTGAAGAAGATTGCTTTGAAGTCCACTCCAAAAACGCGTGGCTGTAGGATGGGATGGCGTGCTCTTTGCTGGAGGATGGGATGGCGTGCTCTTTGATGGGATGGTGTGGCTGATGGCGAGGCAAAACGACTGATTTCCTTGCTTTCATAACCTTCAAAAGCGGCTGCCCTCTGTGCTTAAGTGTGCATAAACCCTCTACAAGCATAAATCCCTAAACCCTCTATGAAGGTAAACCCCTTATGAGACCTCTTGAAGGAGCAAGAAAAATAGAAAACAACAAGCAAAAGCAGTAAGCAAAACAGAGACAGAGACAGCAACAAGCAAGAAGAGTAGTAGAAGGAATGAAAAAAGAAAGGTGCTAAAAGCAAGGGTGATGCTAAAAGGAAACAATATGGATATTATAACAAAGCAAGAATAATAAGATCAGCTAGAAACGTAGAATAAGCAAGAACGATAAGATCAGCTAGAAACGTAGAATAAGCAAAAACAAGAATAAGCAAAAACAAGAACAAGCAAAAATCATAGTTAGAACGTAGAGATATCGAGAAAAAGAGCAGCAACGGCGCCAATGTTGGTTGTTCGCATCCTCAACTCAGGCTATGGCTCCAACTAACGAGTGCTATGGCGGACTCCCAACTAGAACACGTTATGGCTCCGACTAGGCATTGTGGCTTTCCCAACCAATGGCTATGGCTTCCAACTAACCGAGAGGTTGAAGGATGAGAAGATCTACAATGAGTGGGTGAGTATTTTGGGCAAGATCCACTCTTCTCTCATTTCTCTACTTAGGAACTGACTCAAATGATGGCTTAACCTAAAAGATAAAACTTTAAACTGAATCTCATTCTCTAAGGCTTACCCTACTAGAGAATGGATGGCCTAGATTAACTTAACCTGTTGCTAGATGAATAATACACAATACAATGTGAAGTAACACAGTACATGAAACCACACAAGGGAGAACACTCAGAGAGAAGGATAGGGATGTATGCAAATGAGGTTCCCCCCAAAATGGACTCTTCCACTCCTATATATACTTGGAGTGGTGTTCACTTACAAAAAAGGCACTATGGGACAAATAGGCCACATAGGCTTAACTTGGTACCATGGGACAAACCCCCAGTGGACCATAAACAACTTAACTAACTTAAGTTGAACTTATTCAGAGTTTCAATCTTCTAAACTTAGACTTAGAACTAACAACTTTAAGCCATTACATAATGGCGCAAAGGCCTAAACTTGACTGATCCAGTT
Source organism: Diphasiastrum complanatum (assembly GCA_029204225.1). Taxonomy (NCBI): domain Eukaryota; kingdom Viridiplantae; phylum Streptophyta; class Lycopodiopsida; order Lycopodiales; family Lycopodiaceae; genus Diphasiastrum; species Diphasiastrum complanatum. Next base: position 62,150,815 of record CM055093.1, read on the forward strand.
CTAGGCTTAAGTCTATACAGAGAGATATCAAGATTTTTTGACTGCAAAACAGCTGAAGAACCCTTGCACAAGCACCAATCCTCGCATTAGTAACCCTAGCAGACTAGATCAATGAAAAGGTCAGCATCAGATTCAACCATTATCAAAATCTCAAGACAATCAGTGCAAGGAGTAAAATGTTATCAAGGAAAAACCATCGTAAGAGGCCTGAATCCTCAATACCAGCTCATTAGATTGTTCAGATCCATAAGATTCAGATTGCATCCCACTGTACCAACAAGGTCCAACTACCTTGGACTCTACCATCAGATGAATCTGAGATCTGGACGATCAGTAGCAAGAAGGACAGCAAATCAGACACCACACATTCCTAGAATAGCAGCTGTGCAACAAGAGACAAAACCGGAACCATTGCCAATGGATCCAATGGGTCAACCCATACCCGTCGCTCCCTTGCAAGTAGTCCGGAGGGCACCTTGGATGGAGATATCTAAATATGACGGATCATCAGATCCCATCCACTTCTTCCAAATCTACGAGGAAGCTTGTGAAATCTACAGTGATTGGACACCTACAGAGAATCTGATGTTGTTCCCCATATCACTAGTAGTTGTGGCTCAAGATTGGTTTTTCAACTTGTCATAGGAAGAAAAATCCACCTGGGAGGCGGTTAAAGTGGCTCTCATCACGCGCTTTAGACCAAGGAAGTTCCTAGAAGACCATTTCTCCTGCTCAATAAGCTCAAGATGGGAAAAAGAGAAAGGATCAGGGACTATATTGAGCAGGTCAAACATCTACGATCTGAGTGCAGTGCAACCCTACCTCCCGATCATGCGGTGATCATGTGGTTCCTTGCGGGGTTGCCACGTAGAATCAGAAGAGAACTGAAACGACGGGAGCAGTACGCCACTCTACAAGAAGCTAGGGAGGATGCCATCAGGGAAGAGGATGAGGGATCAGATGACGAACATCCAACCACCCATACTCCTACTCCCTCGATAGCCTTATCATCATCAAATGCTTCCACTCTATCCACAGAACTGTTGTCGTAACAAATGACAAAATTACACAAACATCAGATGGAACAACTTACAACATAGTTTGATCAGAAACTGAAAGCTTTACAAGGAGTTGTAGCAACAATGCACAATCTACAGGAACAAAACTAGCTAAAGTATCTCTGTCATAAAAATGTATGGTGTTCAGTATGCACACAAAACCATACAACGAATGAGTGTCCAGTCCTAAAGCAAAATCTGAGACTGACCCAAAGATTTTGCCATTTGTGCAACGCAACATCCCACGATACGGCCTTTTGTCCATTTAACTTTCGGATTGTCCAATAGAAGAGGAGTCCTTATCAGACTTCTTATCCATATCATCAAGGGGCACCAAATGTGATGCCAAGGTATGGCATGCCGATTAATCAACAGCGCATGGCCTTACCTGCACCACTAGGGCCAACTAATCAACAAGTGGCCCACGTAAAGTTGACAGCAACAGAACTAGAGATGCCAGTACCACCTCAACCTGAGCAGCAGTAATGGTATAGGCCGGATGAACCATATATGAATCCTTCCATAAATGAATATATTGCGGCCTATGCAGCTCAAACTTAGCTTCAAGGCAGAAGAAATTACTGCTGCTATGGATGCGGCAAAGAACACAGAATTGTTGAATGTCCTTACAAGGGACAATATACATCCTTCTATCGGGAATGCGGTTATGGACACTGCTTCAAGAACTGTCCATTAAGACTTGGGACCAGTGCACCATTGAACTTCATTGCAATGCAATGAGCAACAGTTCCAGCGGGGATGCCACCGAAAAAGCAACATTTCCATGCCCCTGTGTTAGCCGTCACACGAGCACAAAAGACGAAGGAAGTGGCTCCCTCACCACCACCATTGGTCACTGATGACCAACCCTCAACTTCAGTGCCATATCCGAATGTAAGGGAAGAAAGGAAACAGTACCAGAAGATACAACATTGGGTACCAAGAGCACAAGCGGAGGACAAAGAGCAAGAAAATGCCAACCCTATGGAACCTCCTACTGATGAAGAACCAGAACCACGAATGGGCTCATCACCACGCACTGATCAAAATGACCGGTTGCATAATCATGAACCACCTTTCCACATGGTGAAGCCCGAGAAACCACACACTGAAATGCTCACAAGCCTGTTGGCGAGCCGTGTTAGTTTACCCCTCGAAAAATTACTACGGATTGCGCCACAAGCTAAAGGCCTTTTGGCTGAATGGGCCAAAATAGACGTGAAACTTGTAGCGCCAGAGCCCATATATTGTATGGGCTACGATGAGACAAGTAATGTCCTCCACATCAGGACAACATGGGAGAGTGAGGAACACAACATCACCCTGCCAATCAAACACAAGAGATTCGAGGACGAGGCAACAATGGTAGATGGAGGATCAGGTGTAAATTTGATCTCCACTACTTTGTATCAAAAGTGGGGTTTATAGGGATTGAAGCTAGTAAAATTCACCATCAAGCTAGCAGATCAATCCTGTGTAAAACCAAGAGGTGTGGTTGCCGATATCCCTATAAAAATAGCAGGCATGCAGTTTGTGATCACTTTTGTAGTGATGGACATACCAGAGTCCCCATCTGCATACTGTGTTTTACTGGAAAGGCCATGGTTGAGGACTACGCAAGTACTACACAACTGGGGTACGGGGAAACTCACCTTTGAGAATAGAGAACGGGTTGTAAAGGTTGATCCAACCACATGGGTGGTGAAACCTATTGCACCCAAGGTTGATGACGGATCATCCACGATAGATCATACGATCGATCACCCAAGGCAAGCCAAGGGTGGTCAGTACGATTCAGAGACAGATGTCGTGATATGGACGAATGCATTAGCAATGATTGATAGCCAAGCATGTCAATATGAATCGGATCCTAAACCCAGCACATCTTCACCCAAGTGTTACTCCATGGACACACCAATTATATTTGAAGTGAATATAATAAATGTAGCATGGCTTCAATGAAATTTATTGAGAACCTAGTGGACGATGATTTAGTCCCTTGACAACATCCTTTGACTTACAACAAGGAGACTAAGTTGATTGATGAGCAGACCCTACAATACATGGACCTAGATCACTATGGAATCAAGAGAGTACCAACTCAACCGTCGCAAAAATCTTCTATGGTGAAGGTTTCAAGAATAGATCCACCAAAGGCACCTGCAAACAAGAAGAACCAGTTGAAACAACACTACAACTAGGTGATCCGATGGAGTGATCTACCCAAAGAAGCTGTAGCTACAATGGATATTGATATTCACAACCACAGGGCGAATGTCACACCAGTTTCGAAGAAAGACAACAAGGATGAATCCACTGATATGAGAAGAAGAGGCAAGAATAAGGTGTTAGATTCCTTGAAGTCACTCAGGATGAACTCTGATATAGTGTCATCTTCTTCTCAGATGATGGAGAATCAAAAGCTGACCAGTCGGGGGATAAGATCAATATGCTAAAGGAAGAATTTCAACGAGCACCAGTTCATGAGATGCCTGAGACCTTCAAGAATTATACCTTGGACGATGTGGTAATTATGATGTCGCAAGCCCAATGTCCCCAAGATGAGTCATTATTACCGCTGCAACCCGAACTACACGGAGCTGATCAAGCAAGAGTTGTAGAAGTTGTTAGACGCTGATTTCATTTATGTAAAATTGAACACACTGAATGGATATCGCCGATAGTTATAGTACCCAAGAAGAGCGGCAAAATGTGAATTTGTGTGAATTTAAAGACACTAAATACAGTCACCAAAAAGAATCATTTTTCTTTATCCTTTACGAAAAGTGTCCTTGACAGGGTAGCCAGAGCTGAAGCCTACAGTTTTTGGGACAACTTCAACGGTTACAACCAAGTGAAGATAGCACCTCAAGACCAGCATAAGACAACATTTGCCACAGAATGGAGAACCTATGCCTATAAGGTGATGCCATTCGAACTTTGCAATGCCCCAAGCACTTTTCAACAAGTCATGCAGGCGGCATTCAAATTTGTAAAATTTTTTGGAAATTTTCTTGGACGATCTGTGCATGCATGGACCAAACTATGAACACTTATCCAATCTGGAGAAGGTGCTACAAAAATGCCGCAAATTCCAGATCTCTTTGAATCCAGAAAAATGTCAATTTTGGGTTACAGATGGCTTGATTCTTGGCCATATAGTGTCTAGACACAGGATCTCCACAGACCTATCGAAAATCAGGATCATTGTTGATCTACCACCACCAAGAATGATCCGCAAGGTCTACATCTTTATGGGTCACACTAACTATTACAAGATTTTCATTCTAGATTTTGCGGAGTTAGCATGACCAATTTATAAACTCACAACAGATTCACATTGGAATAAGAAAGCCCTAAATGCTTTCTAGAAGCTTAAATATGCATTGGTCTCAGCACCAATCTTACACTCGCCCAATTGGTCCATTGAGTTTCATGTGCATACGGACGCATCGAAGTATGTAGTACGAGCAGTCTTCACCCAGCCAGGAGAACATAAAAAGGACTTTCCGATCCGATTTTCATGCCGACAGCTCAGTGATATAGAGCATGTGGAATATTTTTGCACGAATTTTATAAAAATCATTTTCAAAACACAATAAATTCTATCAATATTAGATCTTGTGTAGCGTACTCAAGAAAACAGTTGAAGCTAGTAGATTGAATTGGGAACACAAGTTGCATGCTGCTCTGTGGGCATTCAATACAACATATAAGTGAAGCACCAATCAAATGCCATTCCAATTGGTTTATGGTCAGGATGTTGTAATGCCAATGGAGTTTTTGGTACCCTCGTTAAGGATTATCACAAAGCAACGTCTTGATGAGTCAAGATCTCTACAATTATGCCACAAAGCTCTACATAAGCTCTGCGAAACACGCTTACTCGCTATACATGCACTGGCAATTGTAAAGAAACGATGCAAATCATGGCATGATCGCAAGTTACAAAAGAAAGATCTTCGATCTGAAGATCTAGTCCTGATGTATAAAACAAGGCAATCAAGAGGAAATTAAAAATCATAGATGAAGGTCCTTATCAGGTCAAAGAGATTCTTAATCATGGAGCCATGAATTTGGAGAAGCTAGATGGGACCCTTTCGACACACCCATCAATGGTAGTCGGTTGCACAAATATTGGCCACCTCAGTGAGACAGATCCAGTTTGGTGGTGGCATTTTACGAAAAGTTCATCTACAAGGCCATCTAGATCTAGAAATAACAAGCTAGATCCACCAAGATTCAGCCAGATCTGGCAAGATCATAAAAGATCCAACAAGATTCAAGAGAGATCCAGGTTCAAATAGAATTCAGAGGGAAGCAGATCATCAGATTACACCAATAAGCCCTCTAATTTGCAGATCGGAGGCCTCAATCTCAGGAACGGTGGCAAAATAAGGGCAAAATTCACCAAAACTGATGGATCAATCACCAAATATCTATCAAAACTTCAAGAGAGTTATCTATAGTCATATCTAACATGGATGAAAGAGATTACCAGTTTGTAGGGGTTGTGGATCAGAGAATCTCAAGATCTTGTCAAAAGCACTCAAAAAGAGCATTTTTTTCATGATTTTTGGAGATCCCCTGGGAGGTAGCTCTTGAAACTTTGACAATCACTAGATGTGACTCAGATGCATCTATGAAAATCTCTACGAGATTTACTGATAGAAACAGCATCACTTTTTAGTGTTTGCGAGGATTTCTAGGAGCAGAATCTTCAGAACCCTCGCAAAGCTTCAAGATCATCAAACCAACCTTCACAAGGGACATAAATGGAATCAGAGTAGTGAAATTAGCCTGTCTACAACGTCTGATCTTGAAAATTCAACCACTAGAGCAAGTTGTGCGAGCATTCACTTCCTGTGAGGATTGAACCCTCGCAGAACCTTCATAGGGCAGCCAAATCACCTTTTGAACTCTCGCAAACTTCTTTGAGGTCTTAGAATTTTGTGAAGAAGGTCCCTACCAAAATTTGAGTGGAATTGAACTGGGGAAAGTGGATTTCACTTAATACGCACTCTAAATTCTGCATATAAGGACTTATTCGAGTCATTTGTCACCTGTCCTAGCGAAGCTATGCTCAAAAGTTCGACCAAAATTTTCAAGTTTTCCAAATATGACCAAACTTCATACAAGCCATCATCTGCATACTCTGAACTCAGATATGTGCTCTGAATCGTTTTTACTACCAGTCACTTCTTGTTTTCAACCATTTTTCTCATTTCCATCACTTTTGCCATTCTCACCATCTTTTCTTACTTTTTACTTTTTCTTTGTAATCAAATTTAGCTATCACTGCTAACATGGCCTCCTCACCTTCTGACGACTCTGGCACCAAGCAAGTGATCCATCGATAGCGGATTTTAGAGTGTGTATTAGGTGAAATCCACTTTCCCTTGCTCAGTTCCACCCAAATTTTGGCAGGCACCTTCTTCACAAAATTTTAAGACCTAAGGGAAGCCTGTGAGAGTTCAGAAGGTGATTTGACTGGTATGCAAAGGTTCTGCGAGGGTTTAGGCTGTCTACGAGGGTTCAACTCTCGCAGGAATCCATCTCTCACACAACTTGTTTCTGTGATTGGATTTTCAAGATTAGACCATGTAGGCAGGCAAATTTCACTACTCTGATTCCATTTAGACACCTTGCGAGGGTTGGTAAGTTGATCTTGATGCTCTACGAGGGTTCTGAAAATTCAGCTTCTTGGAACCCTTGCACACACTAGAAAGTGGTGATTCCTCCATCAGGAACTCTCGCAGAGATTTTCATGGATGTATCTAGGTCAGATCTGATGACTGTCCAAGTTTCAAGAGTTATCTCCCAGGGGATCTCAAAAAATCACAAAAAAAGTGCTCTTTCAAAGTGTTTTTTGAGGAGATCTCGAGATTTTCTGATTTTTAACTTTTGTAAACTGGTAATCAACTTCATCCAGGCTTGATCTGACTGTTGGTAGTTCTTTGGAAATTCTGATGGATATTAGGTAACAGATCCATCAGTCAATCTGATGATCTGCTTTCTTCTTGATCCTATCTGGATCTGGATCCTTCTTGGATTCTAATGGATTTTCTCGATCTTGCCAGATCTAGCAGAATCTTGATGGATCTAGCTTGATTTGGCTTGATCTTTCTTAGATCTAGCGGTGATGGCTTAGCAGATTAGCTTTTTGTAATGTTCCCTCACCAATTTGGATCTATCTCACTGTGGTGGCCAATACTTGTGCAACCGGCTACCATTGATGAGTGTATCGAATGGTGTCCCATCTAGCTTTTCTAAATTCACGGCTCCATGATTAAGAATTTCCTTGATCCGATAAGGACCTTTGCCTGTGAATTTTAACTTTCCCTTGATCGCCTTGGTTTTATACATCAGGACCAGATCTCCGGAACAAAGATCCTTCTTTTGTAACCTACGATCATGCCATGCTTTGCGTCTTTCCTTTTCAGCTGCCAATGCATGCACAACTAGTAAGCGTGTTTCACAGAGTTTATGCAGAGCTTCGTGGCGTAGCTGTAGAGATTTGGACTCATTAAGACGTTGCATGGTGGCAATCCTTAATGAAGGAACTAAAAACTCTACTGGCATCATAGCATCCTGACCATATACCAATTGGAAGGGTGTTTGATCAGTGCTTCCTTTATATGCTGTCCTGAATGTCCATAGAGCAGCATGCAACTTATGTTCCCAATCTGATCTGCTAGCTTCAACTGTTTTTGTGAGCACGCTACACAAGATCTTATTGGACGATTCTGCTTGCCCATTACCATGAGGATAATAAGGCGTACTAGTTCTGTGGATCACGAAGAATTCCTCCAACAAGACCTTGATGGTCTCATTGATGAAATGGCTTCACTGACTAGCTCCATCGGGCATCCAAAGCACACAATGATATTTTCATAAAGGAACTTGGCAGTTGTCCTAGCATCAGCTACTCTTACTGCCTTGGCTTCAACCCATTTGGTGAGGTAGTCTGTGGCTAAGATTATGTATCGTGCCTAGAAACTCCTTGCCGCAGGGTGAATTGGACCGATGTAATCCAATCCCCACTTTTCGAATGGTGCTTGGGCTAAGACCGGGTGCAGTAGGTCATAATTCAATCTCGTTGGCCTTCTCGCCCTTTGGCACACATCGCACTTTTTTAAGTATTCCACCGTATCCTTATGAATTGTTGGCCACCAACATCCTGATTGCGAGATCTTGTGAACTGTAATGTCGGATGCAAAATGGCCCCCACCCATGCCTTCGTGTGAAAGCAAAATGATCTGGGTGGCTTCATGAGGAAGAATACACCGGCGAAGAATTCTATCTGGTCCTCTTCGATATAACTGGCCGGCAATCAACTGATAAGGTCTAGCCTTCAAGATCAATTTTCACTGTTCTGCCTTGGGTAGTGATTTGTCTGGTTGGCCCCGCATGAGATATTCAACAATGTCTGTGGCCCATTCTGGTACTGTGTCCACGTAAAATCAGACAGCATCTGCTAGCTCATCATCGGGTTGGGTTGCAATCTCCTTCCTCTTGATCTGCCATGTTGTTGTTTTCCCTTGCGAACTACTATCCATATATCAAACTCCAACAACAAAAGTAGCCATTTGGTGATTCTTCCGATGTTGCAAGTTTTGTTAACGAGATAGAGCAAGGGTTGATGGTCCGTATAAAAAGCAAAATGTGTGGCCATCAAATAGTGTCAAAATTTCTTAACCGCATAGATCATTGCCAATGCTTCCCGCTCTGTGGTTGAATAATTCATTTCGGTATCACTGAGCTGTCGGCTTGCAAATCGGATTGAGAAATCTTTTTTGTATTCACCTGGTTGGGTTAAGACTGCTCCAACTGCATACTTCGATGCGTCCGTATGCACGTGAAACTCAATGGACCAATTGGGTGGGCATAAGATTGGTGCTGAAACCAATGCATCCATAAGCTTATGGAAAGCCTTTAGGGCTTCCTCGTTCCAATGTGGATCCGTTGTGAGTTTGTAAATTGGTCGAGCTAACTCCGCAAAATCTTCTTATTCACAGGTGCCTTGGGTGGATCGATCCTTGAGACTTTCGCCATAGTAGACTTTTGTGGTGGTTGAGCTGGTACTTTCTTGGTTCCGTAACGATCTGGGTCCATGTGGTGTAGGACTTGTTCATTAGTTAGCTCAATCTCCTTATTATAAGTTAGAGCATGTTTCCAAGGGACTAGATCATCGTCCACTGGATTCTCAATAGGCTCCACCGACAGCCATGCTATGTTTATCATATTCACCCCAAATGTGATTGGTGTGTCTATCGTGTAACATTTGGGTGAAGATGTACTAGGTTCTAGATCTGATTCATATTGACATGCCTGGCAGTCAATAGTTGCTAATGCATTTGTCCATATCACAACATCCGTCTCTGAATCATAGTGACCTCCCTTGGCTGGCCTTGGGCGATCAATTGTGGATGATCTGTTGTGGATGATCTGTCATCAGCTTTGGGTGCAATAGGTTTCACCGCCCATGTGGTTGGATCAACTTTTACAGCCTGTTCTCTGTTCTTGAAGGTGAGTTTTTCTGTACCCCAGTTGTGTACTACTTGCGCAGTTCTCAACCATGGTCTTCCTAGTAAAATACGGTATGCAGATGGAGATTCAAGTATATCCATGACTACAAAAGTAATCACAAACTGCATGCCTACTATCTTTATAGGGATATCGGCAACTACACCTTTTGGTTTCACAAAGGATTGGTCTGCTAGCTTGATGGCGAATCTTGTTGGCTTCAACCCTTGCAAACCCCATTTTTTGTACAAAGTAGTGGAGATCAAATTGACACCCGATCCTCCATCTACCACTGCTGCTTCATCCTCGTATCTCTTGTGTTTGATTGTCAAAGTGATGTTGTGTTCCTCACTTTCCCATGCTGCTCCGATGTGGAGGACGTTACTTGTTTCTTCATAGCCCGTACAATATATGGGCTCAAGTGCTACTGGCTCCTCATCCACTTTGGCCCATTCAGCTAGAAGGCTTTTTTCTTGTGGTGCAATCCGCAGTAGTTCCCCAGGTGATAAACTAGCACGACTTGATAGTAAAAGTGTGAGCCTTTCAGTGCGTGGTTCCTCGGGCTCCACCATGTGAAAAGGTGGTTCATGTTAGTGTAACCAATTATTCTGATCAGTGCGCAGTGGTGAGCCGCTTGCGGTTCCTGTTCAATGCCAATTGGAGGTTCTGTGGGATTAACTTTTTCTTGCTCTTTTTCCTCCGCTTGTGCTTTTTGTACCCAGTGTCTTATTTTCTGGTACTGTCTTCTTTCTTCCCTCACATTCGGATATGGCGCTGAAGTTGAGGGTTGGTCATCAGTGACTGATGGTGGTGGTGAGGGAGCCACTTCCTTCCTCTTCTGTGCTCGCGTAATAACTAACACAGGAGCGTGGAATTGGTGTCTCCCTGATGGCATCCCGGCTGGGCTGCTGGTTGCTGTATTGGAATGAAACTAAGAGGTGCACTGGTTCCAGGTTTACATGGACAATTCTTGAAATAGTGTCCATAATCGCATTCTCGGCAGAAGGATGTATATTGTCCCTTCTAGGGACATTTCGCAATTCTATGTCCTTCGTCGCATCCGTAGCAGCCGTAATTTCTTCCGCCTTGACGTTGAGTTTGAGCTGCATAGGCCGCAACATATTCATTTATGGCAGGATCCATAAATGGTTTATCTGGTCTGTACCATTGCTGCTGCTCAGGTTGAGGTGGCATTTGCATCTCTGGTTCCGTTGCTGTCAGGTTTACATGGGCCATTTGTTGATTGGCTGGCCCTGGTGGAGTAGGGAAGGCCATACGCTGTGGTTGATTTGGTGCGTCGTACCTTGGTGCCACGTTGGGTGCCCCTTGATGGTAAGAATAGGAAGTCTGATAAGGACTTCTCTTCTGTTGAACAATCCGGGGGTTAAACGGGCAAAATGCCATATCGTGCGATGTTGAATTGCACAGATGGCAGAATCGATGTGTCAGTCTCAGATTTTGCTTTAGGACTGGACACTCATTCACTGTATGGTTTTGCATGCACACTGAACACCATACATTCTCTCGTCGAGGATACTGTAGCTGGTTTGCTTCCGATTGATGTGGCATTACTGCTATAGCTCCTTGTAAGGCTTTCAGTTTCTGGTCAAACTGCGCCGTAAGTTGCTCCATCTGCTGTTTGTGTAATTTTGTCATTTGTTCCAACACCAGTTTTGTGGATAGAGCGGATGCGTTTGATGATGATGATGCGATCGAGGGAGTAGGAGTGTGGGTGGATGGATATTCGTCATCAAATCCCTCATCCTCTTCCCTGATGGCATCTTCCATAGCTTCTTGCAGAGTAGCGTACTGCTCCCGTCGTTTCAGTTCTCTTCTGATGCTTCGTGGTAGTCCGGCTAGAAACCACATGATCGTTGCATGATCGGGAGTTAGGGTTGCACTGCACTCGGATTGTATGTGTTTGACCCATTCAATATAGTCCTTGACCCTTGCTCGTTTTCCCATCTTGACTTTGCTCAGCAGGAGAAACGGTTCTTCCAGGAACTTTCTTGGTTTTAAGTGCGTAATGAGAGCCGCTTTAACCGCTTCCCAGGTCGATTTTTCTTTCTCTGACAGGTTGAAAAACCAATTTTGAGCCACTGCCAATAAGGACATAGGGAACAACATCAGCTTCTCCGCAGGTCTCCGTTCGCTGCAAATTTCACAAGCTTGCTCGTAGATCTGGCGGAATCGGATGGGATCTGATGATTCATCGTATTTTGGTATTTCCATCCTTGGTGCTCTCCGGACTGCTTGCAAGGGAGCAACAGGTACGGGTTGGCCCGTTGGATCCATTGGTGCTGGTTCCGATTCTGCCTCTTGTTGCACAGCTGCTAATCTGGGAAGGTGTGGTGCCTGATTTGCTATCCTTCGTGCTATTGATCGTCCCGATCTTAGATTCATCCGATGGTGGGTTCCAAAGTGATTGGATCTTGCTTATACAGTAGGATGCAGTTTGGATCTCAAGGATCTGATCGATCTGGTCAACCGAAAGTGAATTTTAGGCCTTTTGCGATGGTTTTTCCTTGATAACTTTTTGCTCCTTGCACTGATTGACCTGAGATTTTGACAGTAGCTGGATTTGATGCAGATCTTTCCACTGATCTGGTCTGCAAGGGTTCTCTTGTCTGAGGGTTCTTTAGCTATTTTTGCAAATAGAAAACTTGATATCTCTTAGATCTCAGGCAAGTAATTCTCGCAAGGCTCACAGTAGCTGGGTCAGATCTCACTATAGAATTCTCTGCGAGAGTTAACTCTTGCAAGAAGTGAAAATTTCACTTTCTGCGAGGGTTTAAAACCACTTTTTTGGCTTGATCTTCACCAAATCTCAAAACTAACTCTCGCAAGCTTCATCACTGATGGAAATTAACATTCTGAATTGATTCAGATGGTCTGCGAGAGTTCTTACTAGAAGGATTTGCTAGATCTTCACTTTTTAGTGATTTTTTTGCACTTAAATCCATTTTTCTGCTCACTGGAATCAAACTAACTCTCGCAAGCTCTTCTGTGTCCTGGTCTCACTAAGATGGAACTTCAGAATCCTTTGCGAGAGTTCTTGACCACTGGAACTGAAAATTTTGCTGTTTGCGAGGGTTCACTGGTACTTTCCTGTCTTTTTTTTCACTAGAAACTCTCGCACAGACACTTAGACATCAAACTAACTCTCGCAAGCTCTTTTGTGTCCTGTTCTCACTAAGATGGAACTTCAGAGGCACAATCTGCTTGGAACTAACTCTCGCAGGCTTCTATGTAGGTCTGGGACAGTACCTTGGAGCTGCTGCCAGTCATGCAAGGGTTAATTCTCACTAGTTCTGGAGATCTAAACATCTGATGAGATTTTAGGCTCTTTTTCTCTCCAAAATACAGATTGGTGTGTTTTTTGGGTTTTCTGGCTGTTTGGTTTGGGTTTCAAGCCCTTAGAGGCTATTCAGGGCCTCCTCTACCCTCTCACACCTCCTTCGCTAGCTGTGAATAGTCCAAACACAAAAAAATACAGAAAACTAACTCTAAACTCCCAAAAATCTACCTAAAACTACTCTAAAAAGCGAGAAAATAGCTAAAACGCAGCTAAACTAGTTAGTGGAAACCTATCTCCGGCAACGGTGCCACTGTAGGGTCGAAGATCTTGCGTAGTATAGCCCTCCCGCCTGTCAACAAGGGTTAGATCACTGGATAGGTACCTAACTATGCATAGATGCTATTTTTAGTTAGTTTCCTACTTTCTCCCTTAACTCTACTCACCACTAACACTACTCTCCCTTAACTCTACTCCTCTACACTAACATTCATCATGATTTGGGTGAACGGAAGAGATAAAAAAGAAGAGGAAGAGAGATGAGAAGAGAAAAAGAGAGGGAGAGATGAGATGGAGGTTAGCTCAAATGCTCAATGTCATTGCTTATGGAAAAACCTTAACTAGCATAAACCAAAAAGCATGGGAAATGAAAATAACAAGCAATCACAACAATAGCATAAGCAAGATTGATTAGCAAATGAGGATGCTTGAGCTCTCAAAATGGTAGAGTCTCCTCCTCTCTATTAAGCATGAAAATAGTGTACAAATGGTGCCTTTTTATAGAATGGGGAAGGCCCTTGCCCCTCAATCCTATTGGCTAATACTCACAATGATCCTATCCATTCATCTTGGACCCAACTTGATCCAAGGGTCCACAAAAAGTACATTGGAAATCACAAGATTCATGTGAGTCCAAAATTGGACCCAACTCTAAAAAGTAAACTCTAAGTTTAAAATTGACTTTGGGCCTCAAGTTTTATTTTGATTACAAAGGGCCCAAGTCTATTATTTTATTTACAACTTTACTTGCGTGCTCATTGGGCCATGGGCTTATACACGCATGAAGCCATGCCCTCGCAACACATTTTATTGGACGATTGTATTTATTTACACTTTGTTGGGAATACCCCCAATAGGCTGCTATTCACCCTGATCTGATGGCAAGTAATTTTGGCTCAAAAAAAGAATCAACAAGCTCTCTGGCAAGTAATAGGTGACATGGCAAGTAATGTCTCTGATGGCGAGTTATAATTTATAACTCCTCAAGCTCACAAAACAGTGTTTGGAGCCTGTCTAGCACTCTGGAGAAGAGGCAAAAAAAAAAAACAAGAAAAAGAAAACATAGAAAAGTCTGTTGGCGAGTAATAAACCTGTGAAAATGCAAGAAAAATTCAAGCAAAAGACAAACAAAAATCCATCTAACAGGATCTAGCACCGTCTTCTCGGCAACGGCGTAAAAAAAATGTTGGACCATTTCCGTACCTCCTTTTTTGTAGCGATCAAGAGAGCAAGGTTAGGGTTTGGATCTCCAATTGGGTGAGTTGTTGTGTAGTACGGTGGGCTTCGATTCAGTGGGGATGGGGTTAAGCTATAGATCTAAATGGGAACTAAGCCTACCAAGGGTATCAATCTTGGCATATGATCTGATGGTGGAATGGATCAGTTTGGGAATAAGTTGCTTGACACTCTCCTTGACTCTTTTTAGGGTTTTGACATGTGAAGGTCCTCTTCCTGGATCTTGGCTTTTCTTGGGATGTTTAGGCTCTTTGAGCTCTAAACCTTCTCCTCTTGAGGCTCAGCTTCTCAAGTGAGGGAAACAATGGAAGTAAACTAACTAATAGATCATAGTGATTTCTCATGAAGGTTTCTAACTCTTATTTTACTATTGTGTGTTTTTGTGGATTAGGAGGATGAAAACTTGTGCTCATGATCTTATTTATTGTGATAGCAGGGTTAGGAAACACATACAAGCATTCATCATTCCACAACCAAACATACAATGACAAAAGAGAAGGACTTCCCATTGCACCATTTGAGGGCGTTTGACATTATATTACTGATAGATCTAATTCTTATGCAGACTCGGCCATGTTTTTATTCCCGTTGCCATAAAATCTATTGGGAAAACACAAGGCTTTGTTTTCGCTCGTAGGCGGGTCTGCAATCTCGTTGACCTTCTGATATTGGCTTTCCCGGTGAATCTGGATTTTGGAACTCCTTTTGGTTGTTCGTCAATGTTCCTTGGCGTAGTTCGGCGGTATGATAACACTGTTAGAAGAATCTTTATCAGAATCATCAGTTAGAAAAATCTTCACTAGAATCTTCTAACACATAAGGAATGGCCTGCTTTTTTGTAAGGAAAAAGTTTGTGTGCCATATAGGGAAGACTTGCGGGCCCAAATCCTGCAACAGTGTCATGACAACCCTTGTGATGGTCACCCATGCATACAGATGACACTTGACCTTCTCAGGCATAATTTCTTCTGGCCAAAGATGAAAGGTCATGTTGAGGCATATGTTCAAGATTGTGAACAGTGCCAGCAAAATAAAACAGAAAGGCTCAAAGTTGCGGGTCTTCTACATCCCTTGGAAATTCCTAACAAAAAATGAAAAAAATTTAATGGATTTTGTGATTGGACTCCCTAAACCCCAAAATGGTCACGATGCCACTTGGGTGGTGGTTGACAGGCTAACCAAGATGGCACGATTTATACCAACTAAATTAACTATCAAGGCATCTGAACTAGCCCAATTTTTTGTTGAAAAGTTTTTTAGATTGTATGGTTTGCCGAATGATATTGTTAGTGATTGTGACTCCAAATTCACTGACAAGTTTTGTCAATCGATATTTGAAAAACTCAAAATTACCCTTAGTCTTTGTTCTTCAAAATCACCCAGAATCTGATGGGCAGATAGAATGTGTTAGCCAGACGTTGGAAGATATGCTTAGAGCATATGTTTCTCATCAACAATTTGATTGATTGAAAGTATCTCCCAATGGTTGAGTTCGCGCACAATAGTTCCAAGCATTCTGCCACCGGATTTAGTCCCTTTATGCTAATGTACGACTTTCAGTCGCGTTCTCCAGTTTCGGTTGGACTCAAAGGTCTCAAGGTGCAAGTTGAAGTAGATTTCCCGTAAGATATGCAATAAATGTTGCTAATGGCCAAGGAAACCATGAAAACCGCTCAGAATAGAGCTCAGTTTTATGCTAACCATGTCACTCACCTCGGGAAATTGAGATTTGAACCTGGGTGAATCTTAAAATCCCTAAGGATTTAGAGGTACTTCGGACGGGAAAATGGCATAAGCTTTCTCCTCGATATAACGGACCTTACAAGGTTGTAAAGAAAATCAACCCAGTTCTTATCAACTAGATTTTCTGATTGGGGTTGGGGTTCATCTTGTTTTACATGTAGGTCATTTAAAAGAATGAATTAGTAGGAAAGATTGCCTAATTTTGGAAGGTATTCTTGAGTAGAGGATCTGTCTACCTTTGTTCCTAACGTGTCTGAAAAAGTGGTTGACGTTTGGAGCTCAAAACTCCTCTAATGCCTGGTTTACTCCCATTAGGAGGAGATTCTTAAAGGGGGAGGGAATGTTACGTATCCATAAGGGCGTGAAATAGGAAACTTGAGGTGACGGTCTCATTTATGGGACAAAATGCTGATATGGAGCTATAGGTCTTTTGGGTGCCACATGCCAATGTCTTATTGGCATGCAATGACTCTTTGTTACGGACCCGCGTCAATGTGCACAATTATTGTTGCGTGGTGTCGATGGTCATGCGTGACTCCTATGGTCGGAGATCACCCCACCAGGACTATGTATATAGAGGTGGATCCTCATGAGTTGAGTATTCATTCTCTCTTGGAGAATGAAGAGCTCTTCCATTGGTGGTCAGGTCAGGATGAATATCTAGGCCTCATGATGTAGGTAGGCTAGGGTCGAGGGTAAGCTATGGTGGTATGGGACACCATGGCTTATCGGAGATCCGAGCTTGCTTGATGGTGGTCTATAGCTCCAGTGCACAAGGGTGAGGTGGTAGTACCTCTATGGTTGGGCGGTAATGTAGCATTTGTCACCTATGCTTTACTTGAATCTACATGTGTGAAGGACTGTACGCTGCTGCTTTTGTATGGACATGGACAATATTATACTGGATTTTGATGATGTGGATTCACATGGGTACTGAATTCTTCAATCTGATGAAGCTATGCAATTTGCAGGATTTAGACATACAAGTACAAAAGCACAACCATTGATCTCACATGTACATGTTGAGTTTTCCCAATATGTCTCACACAAAAATACAATACATAAAAGTTTGCCATCTGTGACACATAAGCATGGATGACGTGATGGATGTGTTCTTCACGAACCCACCTGAAGCCACATTGACAAATGGAAAAGCAATAATACAAAGTTTGACGTCCATCCCCATGTAGGCCCGGGTGCATAAATGTCTAAGTTGTGAGCTTGTATATTGCTTTTAAACTTGCAACTAAATACAAATGGTCAAAAAAATAATATGCAACACATGCATGCCAAAATGTTGTTGCCAAATAGTATCATGGCTACGTTGAGACAAAAAGAAAATGTTGTTAGTAGTCAGCATGGATTACGAAAGTATTCATGCATGTTGCAATGATTGCATTGTTGATTGAGGCAAGTTTGGGAGGGTGAGCACATGTTCAAATTGTGGGGATCATTATTATAGACATGATTTACATGGAGACACCATACCTACCAAGGTGGTGAGATACTTTTTGATCATACCCATGATACAACATGTGTTTACGTGCAAGTTTTTGAAAGATCTTACGACATCACAATTGACCAACCGATGATACTATGAGGATCTTTGCTGATTGTCCAACATGGAAGCATGTAGATGACACATGGCATGAGTTTAGGGATGAGTCTTAACATGGTGTGAATGCATTTGGATTGCACTCAACATCATAGTCCACTTGGCTTGTTGTCTTGGTGAATTATAACATTCCTCCTTGGCTAAGTATAAAGAAGGGATACCTCATGTTTGCTCTTCTTATTCCAAGGAAGTACAAGACTTAAAATATGGATGTATATATGGCCCTCTTGGTAGAAGAGCTTAAGATCTTATACCAAGGAGATCAAATGACCGATATTTCAAGACCATGCAGACAAAGAGACTTTGTGGTGAAGGAGATTTTGATGTGGACTATGCACAAATTTCCTGGATACAAAGAGTGCTATGGTAAGATATCCTTTTATTTATTTTTATAAATCATAAGTTCTAATTTCAATATACATGCATATACACATATTGCTAAATTTTGACCCTTCACACATTAATGTTATAGTACTCACAAATGACATACTTTGTAGGACTCCAAACTAGTGGCTACCATGTGTCCCCATCTGTGGTGAATATTTGTAACCATGTCACTCACAATATACAAGGGGCACACTCATTACCTTCCAAGTGATCATCACCCTCTATGTGATGGACTTGTTGGTCAAAGAATGATGAGGGTAAATTGTACCTAAGGATTATTTTTCAACAGGTTTTGTAATTACACTGACTATTTATGTTGTAACATCTAATATAACATTGCTTATTAGATTATAACATGTATGTTTCTTTCTTAAAAGGCAAGTGATTGGCTTCAAATTTAGAGATCCCATTAAGATCCATAGTGGCCCTTTCCTAGTATAAAGAGGTTGTCCATACTCCATGGACTTCTTTATTGCGAGCTTATTAGTGCCAAATATAAAAAAATATACACGATATGACTTACAAGAAATGGAGAGGATGGCAAATTTATGGCCACAAACGATTGGCAATAGAATCGTCCTTCCAAAGGCCTTATGAAAATTATCTAAGAGGGAAGAGACCATTGTAAAGAAGTCAATAGCTTCTTTTCAAATTCCAACAGAACATATGCAATGCCTAAAGAGTTCCTTCACAAGGGACGACATTGTAAGTGGTTAGAAGTCTCATGACTAGCACAAGTTCTTATAGGTTAGCATGTTTTTATTGCATCGAGAATGCATTTTATAGCATGCCTTACTTCAATTTCTCTATGGATTTCAATGACAACATTAACATTGTTTTCATGTATATGTTTGTGCCTCTCTTGCTGTTGAGAGGGTTTTTGACAAATGACATTAGGAGCACAATCTAGAGAATTTGCAATGGTATGCATATCCACTTTGAATCACATTATCTTCTAGACTAATTAACGATTGAAATAAGGTAATTTAAGATAATGATCTAACTAGTGTGTATGTAGTTATGGTTTATTTGTCATGTACTTACTTACAAAGATACATTTCATCCAAGGATATACCACTGGCCTCTATCAAGGAGGCAAGGCAAAACTCAAGTGAGGCAATGTGCCTTATTGAGAAGCACCTTCACATGTCAATTTTCACCATCTAGAAGCATCTCGTTGTGTATTTAGTAGATGAGGTGGCCATTGTAGATGTTTCATATCTCTCTCAAATTCATTGTGGTTTATGGAGAATTTGCTAGGAAATCAATTTTGGTGTCTTTTTTGGAGTTTTAGCATGTGTAGCTCAAAACTAGTTAAGGATCTGAAATTTCCAGCAAGTTAATACACTTTGAAGTAGTTGAAATTCAGTTTGCATGTTGGATCTTCCCATGTATTTGGATTCTAGGCTCTTTTTGTGGCTAAAGTTGGCTTGTTTTCCATGATTTTGGCACAAAATGGAGGGTAGAATTCAAATTCCAGCAAGTTCAGATCAATTGGTTGGTTATAACTCTGTATATTGGATTGCATGTGGATTTGAAAAACGTTCTTGTTATTAAATTCCAATTGGGCATGGTGAAAAAACCTAGAAAGGGCTAAAATTCATGATTTTTGCTTGTTTTTTCATGAAATTGGATGGTAGGAGGTTGTTGAACATCAATTGAAGCTGTAAAAAGATGAATCATAGTCTTTTGAAACTGTCCTAGAAGATAGAGCCAAGAATTCCAGCAATTGGGTTTGTAGGAAGTCAAAAAATTGACCAATTTTGGTGAAATTTGGGGGATGGATTTCCCTAAATCCATAAGGGGATCATTCTGGATTTTTTTTTTAGGCATGATTTGTATTCCGTTTTACCTTCCTAGCAAGCTATCAGACCTGTAAATTGATGGGTAGAGGCTTATGTTTCAATTCCATCAAGTTTGTAGCAATTTTGACTTCTAGAAATCAAGAATTCATGGTTCTCAGCCCATACTGCTTCATAGGATCTGTATGAAGGCTTCATGGAACTCTTAGAGACCATTTAAGACTGTTTGGATCATCACTTTTAGACTTGGTTGAGTGTTTGCAAGTTTTTGAGATGATTGGCCTTGAAAAAGTGTGCCCTCCTACAGGTTATTTGGCTATTTTGAACTTGCACGTATGAATCCTAGGTGGCAGGCTGACGTGGCAAGTTCTTGTTCACTAGGTCTCCCTCTGTACTGAGCTTTACAGCACCCAATTTGGTGTCTTGTAGCCAAAGATATGATCATCCGAAATTGCAATTGTTCTGATTGCATGCATGTTCCTATTCTGAGGTATTGTACTTGCATGTAATGTCTGCATGTGGATTCTCAGAGTGATTTTGACATGAATGAGTAGTTTAGATCTATTTTGAGCATGTACTCTGACTATTAGATACAAAATTGAATTTTATAGTTGACAATTTTCGTAGAATAGGATTTTTACATAAAATTCCGTAAATGTAAAAAATTAGTTTAATGTTGCATGTCTTGTATGCGTGAGGGACATTAATAGAGTAAAATTAAGAATCGAACAGTGAATCGAATTTTCAATTTCAATTGCTTAATAACTGATAGTGATTTTTTATGAATTTTAAGAAAACGTAAAAAAAAATCAAAAGGCGAAAACTCGAATTTTTAGTTTTTTTTCAGTTTCTTGTAATATCTATGAAACTGACTAAAAATAGTGATTTGACCATGTTGGAGTCAATTTCAGTCAATTTTTGGCCATTTGTATTTTCACTATGAGTTAATCTAATATAAACTAAATTTAGTAATTTTGAGAATAGATATATCGAGATGGCCGAAGAAACTTCAAATCAAGTTGCAAATCCAGGTGCATCATCTTATATGGTGATTTGTCAGCAGTTGAGTATGGCACTCAATGATATGAATAATCGTAATCAGATGAGAAATCAACAAATGGAGGTTCTGTTGAATCAAGTCAAATTGATGTCTTCACCCAATCTTGGTTTTCAACTGGAGGTTTATGCGAGCGAAGGAGAAGAAACCTGAGGTCGTCGAGGACTGGCTGGCCAAGTGGAGTAGTTACTTCAATCTGCACGTTGTTCCTGATGAGAAGAAATTGAAAGTGTCGTGCTATTTTTATGCGGCAAAGTGTCATCTTGGTGGCGATATTTATCGGTGAAGCCAACTACTTGGGAGACGTTTACGAAAGTTTTTAAGAAAGCTTTCATAGTTGCTGATGATGTGGACTACTACCTGAAGTTCGTGAACTGCAAGATGGGTACAAAGAGTTTAGACTCTTATATCCAAGAATCGAATTCATGGATCTATTGAATAGGGTTCCATCATTCGATGCGAAGTTGGCAATTTGGCAATTTGTCCTAGGTTGTGAAAGCATATGATTCCATAGTAGTGGCATCCAGGAAGCAGTTTGCGCAAATTCCAGCCACTTTGAAAACCAAGAAGGGTAAGAAGCGCGGTCTAGACCAAGCAAAATATTTGGACGAATTAGATCAAGCAGCATCGGAACCCAGGAAGCCGAAGAGAAAGAGATTCAAGAAATCTATGTCTCGAAAAAAGACTAAGAAAGAGAACTTATGTTTCGTCTATAAGAAGCTTGGACATATGATGAAATTTTGTCCAGAAAGGAAGAAAGTGTCTGCACACATGATTGAAATCCCAGAAGACAATGGTAAGACTTTGGAAATTAATCGGACTAATTGTGATGTGAATGTTCTTTTAGTACTACTTCTTTCTTGCCTAATGAACTTTTCCGTTCAATTGGCACAATTAAAGATCAAGAAGTGAGTATTTTATTGGCAACTCATAATTTTATTAATTCTCGTCTTGTGCAGAAACTCAGCTTGAAAACTGAAGCCAACAATCATAGATATAAAATTTATTGAGCTTCAGGAGCAGAGTTGGAGACTTGGAACGTAAAAGTCCCGAAGCTCCCAGTTTTGATGCAAGAACACTCGGAATTAGTTAATTTTCATGTTTTAGACCTAGCTCGTACTGATTTAATCTTAGGTTACGAATGGTTATTTAGTGAATTGCCTTTTCGGTTAATTGATTTTGAGAAGTATGTTCTCACTTTCAAAGAGGGTGATAAGGTACTTACATTATTTGGCAGTAGTCTAGATCCTAGTCCTCCTAGTTTACCACCTGATAATATGGCTAACCCAACGCCACCCACATCTACAAAAATTAGATACAATTTCTTTAAGATCATCGTCTGAAGATGCGGACAGTTATTTATCTCAGTTTGAATCCTTACAGAAGCATAAAGTTGGGCGCGAGACAATAGGCACATAAACTCTTCAACTTAGTTCATTGATTGCTACATCTTATTGATTCAAAAACTACTTACTAAACTAATGCGTGCAGGATGAGAACCTGATTAGGGTGTTGACTCCATTGTAGATCTTCATTAATGATTGATGTCAGTTGATCAGTACATTGAAAGTTGACATTAATCTACTTAATTAACTACATCCGTCCTGCAGTAGGTAGCCGCCATTTTATAGTAAATGGTGGACTGTCAACGTCGCGACGTGGGTGGGATATCTAAAGGGTTGAAAAAATATACAAAGGCTCAAAAATATGCAGTGAACCAGGGTCGAAAAAGTTAGACCCGATCGATCCAGAGTCGAAAATTCAACCCCAAAATTTTCAATCTTCTGTTTAAAAGTTCGAGCCTTCTTCCCGTTTTTGTTGTTTTCAATGATAGATATAGACAGGTTTTTCAGGATGCTCATTACCTAATGGAATTGGGCTTGAGCATAAATTCCAACACTAATTGCCACCCTAAGTTGTGTGGCACAAGGAGGCGCAAGCCTAACACACCCAACCCTTCACTGTACATGTGAATGGTGAGTAGTGCATTAAGGAAATGTGGTTAATTTTTTTTTCTTAGGTTTGAGTAAAGGTAGTAAATTTAGAGAGTGACCTATTGTTTCTTTTATAAATTCTAGGAAGGGCCTGAAACTAGAGACTAGCTCATTGTGAATTTAGGAGGAGCGTATTCCTCATCACCACTGACATGAGAGTGGTGGGCTCCAATGCATCCAAGGGTGAGGAGGGTGGGATGACATCCCACCTTTTCACCCTTGAATCATCTCTTCACCGTGACTGTCATGTCATTCATGGTGAGGAATACGCTCCTTCGTGAATTTATATACAAGATCCCTCATGGCTTGTTACTTAACTTGCAAGAGAAATGTGTCAAGATCTGAATGATCATCTCATCTGGGCAACTCCCAACAAGAAGAAAAAGTAATTTGGTTATTTTTGCCTCCAATATGCACTTTATGCCTCATATTCCTTCAAAACACAGCAGAAAAAAAGCTTGTTATGAAGAGATGTATATAATCTGAAGTCAGCTAGAACATGCTAGAACTCAGAACATCTAACTCGGGGCAAGACATTGAAACTAAAAAAGATTCTTCCTGAAATAGATCTGTTCTTGTAACTATAGTTTGACACTAAAAAAAGGAGGAATCAAGATGATTCTGTTTATAGCAAGAGGATGTGAGAATTGGAACTCCAACTTGATTTTATAACTCTTGTAGTGTTGGATTAATTGATGTGGCATGGCTTTAAGATTGATGAATTATGAATCAGAGCAGATTAAACATTCGAAGTAGTTTCAGATGCAGCTACAATATTTTTATACTGAACTCATCTTGCCCATACAACACTATCAATTTCAGTACGAGCATTTTGAAAGAGTTGTAATCTTTTTGCACAAGTGGCCCGTTTTTCCATCACACTTGGATCTTCATCCAGCAATTGTGCAAGCTGCTTCCCCTGTTAACATGAAAAGTATACGGTTAAATGATTGCACAATCTGAAATTGTAAAATTGTGGTTTTTCAGCCTATTTCTTGCGTAGTTTCATGCTGGTGAAATAGATGGTTTTCATGAGCATTGGAGATAAAAAGGGTTTCACTAAATGGTACTTGTAAAATACTCCACGAAAGATCATCATAACTCATTTAAGATGGTGCCGCTCCCAGGATCTGTTAGGGATGAAAGCTTGTCAAAAGGGATCTCAGAGAAGATTATTGCAAGTAGAAATGCTTACCTCTTTCCTTCCAATCTGAGCATAAAAATTGTCGAGCAATGAGCGATTTGCTTCCCGTACTTGACAATGTACTGCTGCCTTAGGAACAGAATTTTTAAGAGTCTCACTTACCATACCAACATACACCGAAACATTTGACCCTGCAATCAGAGAGATCTATTATTTTTTAAGCTTTTCAGCTTTAAGTACGAGGCAGGAAGCTCTACAGGTACAAGGCAAAAGTTGAACTTTGTAAAAAGTGAAAAACTTTCAGAGACGAGAGGGTTGGGTCAACTAACCAATTTTTCGCAGATGAGATTCATTGTAGCGATCTATTGTGGAAGCAACAGGATTTCCACCTTTCTCAAGCTCCGGGGGAAGTTTTCTAAAGAAGTCAACAGTCAAGTAACTTGACTCCATGTCTACTATCTTAGCGATAAATTTGCGACTGTCTTCGCGAAATTTCTCTAGAGCCTCTATCGCTGCAGTTGCAAGCTCTTTTTGAAGGGTGGGAAAGCGCTTTAATTCCTAAGCATATACAAGCCAAGTTAAAAAAACTGTGTCACTGCAACTGCAAGTCATTTATAACAATAACCCAACATGACAAATCTCTTTGTGGAATCAATATTGTAGAATCGTCAACAATCTGTTTCATCAGAAGTACTTACTGGAGTTTCATTTATGGCTTTCCAAACAAGATCTTTCAGCACAGAATGGACCTGTTATGCAAAAAATAAGGCCCACAAGATTTATTCACTGAAGAAAGGAAAAAGTGCTGGCCAAAATAGTATGACCAAATGTGCCAGTGTATCCGATCATCGTTCAATTTCTGCCTTGAATGTAATGACAGTGATGGTCTAAGAAATGCTTACTGCGTCAACAACAGCTTCTGCTGGTCCCCTGAATAAACCTAAAGATCCTTCTATGAGAAGCCTGTAGCCTTGTTCAGGAGCAATCAAGTGTGGCCGATAGCCATCGGCTTCTGAAATCACCTTCCGCACGTTCTGCATAGAGAGATGTCTGTCAAAAGGGAGCTTCCTAAGTGCTGCAGGAAATTGACTGTCAAATATAGCATATATGCGTTCACCACCAGGCCGCCTGCCAGATGAGAATGCCATCATATCATCTACTCATCGATCAAAGATCAATATTGCACAATCCAGACATAATATGTTCGGATACTAGTAATAAACAAGCCAGCCAACTTACACCATTCCAGGTTTTATTTACTCAGAATTATGTTTTAACAAAAAAAAAGGTATGACTGAAAGGCCAAAAAATCACATGGACACTTGAAACAGAGCAATCATCACAAACAGCAATTCTCTTTCTTAAATATCGTGGATTAATGAATATAGCACTACTTAGAACACAACTCTAGGAACAGTGAATTTGTCCAACTGCCAGGCATCTGTGTATAGTGAAGTGATCTGAGGTGGCTATACACAAATCGAGGATTATCTACGTGCAGTGAGAAGGGCCTGGTTGATCCCCCTATCCAGCACATTGAGGGAAAATTCGAGGCTTACGTTCCTTCAAGATGAGCTTTGAAAGTACGATCGAAGGCCCTGCATAGTTCTAAAATAGTATATAACTGAGCCTGCAAATTCAAAACCAGACAGTGCTAATCTGTTCAGTTCCCAGATCAAGAAACCAAAACTTCATAAACAAATCAATCAGAGCTGTAGTCATGCACAGATGCAATTGAGTAAATTGAAAATGCCACCTGTTATAAAGCCTAATAAAATTCTGGAAATAGGTTTTAAGCTGATAAACTCAAGAAACTGGTTCTGAAAGTGGTTGTGCTGGTTCTGACACTGAATAATCATCCTCAACCACTTACCCCAGCATCCACTGCAATTGGCCTCCCAAGTTGGTTCAGTTCCGATTCCAGCTCATTGGTGGTTTTGTTGATGAAAGATTGAAGGCCTGGCAGTCGGGCCTTGATCACAGCCTCTAGATGCTGCAAAGAGAGTAATTCTGAGTGATACAAGCATAATAAATAGCTGCAAGTCGGGGAGATCTGCCCCAGGAAAGAAGCAAACCTTAATAAGCAAATGAGTTTTAGACATCACTAAACTACATCAAACAACAAGAAAATGAGGATAGCTCATCTCTTTAAGCATTCTGGCACTCTTAGAATTGTCAGAAAAAACCAAGAAAAGAATTACCTTGGAGAGTAATTTTGCAAGATATTCGGAACCCATTTGACCAGCCAAATGACCATATTCAGCACTAGATGCAAAATATTCATGCTCCCTAAGTCGTGCAGCAATCATATCAACCTTCAAGTTTATATCGGCTTGAGAACGATTCACCACTCCAACCCAGGGATTCAGCAATCTGTAAGAATGCCCCTCCAAAGCCTGTGCCAATTACAAATATGAAAAGCTCTCTCTCTCTCTCTCTCTCTCTCTCTCTCTCTCTCTCTCTCTCTCTCTCTCTCTCTCTCTCTCTCTCTCTCTCTCTCTCTCTCTCTCTCTCTCATACACACACACACACACACACACACATTTGCAGCAGTCATGCTCATTTCTGACCTGCCTCCATGACTGAAGCTGAAACTCTATCTACAGGCTCCTGAGAATTAACTTCTTCGTGGAAGGATGAGGATATGTTTTCAAAGCCAAAAAAAGCAACAAAACTCGCTATGACTAACCTCTAGAACTTCAACTGATGAAAAGAAGCACGAGTTTCAATAAAGCAGAAGTCGAAATGAAAAATGCATATCACTTTAGATTTCTAACCTACCAAGACCACCATGAACAACAAATGAAACTTTGTACCTCTAAGTAACATGAAACAAAGAGCATTTGACATGTGTTGACAATTGTCTGTACATTTCCAAACCTTAGCAGTATTTAGGTACCTCCAGTGCATTTGTTCCCTTGTCCATAATGTCTAGCTTTGTAAGAACTCCAAATGTTCTTTCTCCTGCAGTCATTTTATGAAGGGCGTGAGGCAAGTGATTTGGAAATGCTCAAATCTTTTTAGAAAACACCTCCACATGCAAGGTTCAGCCATGGAGTAAAACATGGGAAGGCTGGGGCAATCAAAACTTGCATCTATAAATGTTAATGGAAAGTATTTAATCGTTTGGCTTATAAGTGGTGCGTCCTATCCCAAAGCGACACCCGACAACTTTCACCATTTGGTGTTGGCCTACTGTGCAAATGGAGTAATAGAAAAGGGGATACTCTGGTAATTTAAGTACTAAACGATTAATTTACAACAACATAGCTCCCAAACACTTATGCAAGGACAATCACAAACTGAGTCAAAGCCAAACCATCTAGTGTTTTCCAATTATACTTGAGTTACAACCTGTCATAAATAGAATGTTTGATCCTTTCAGCAGTCAGCATCTTGCCCAATCCAAGCAGGCAAAGAAACACATTGAACATATTTATAGGTGTTCATTCATCCAGCCTTTGTCCAGGAGCAAAACTTCAAACAAATAATTTTCTTGAAAATTGTCCATCAAAGATTCAGTAATGGACCAGAGCTAAAACCATTGAACTATCAGCAGCTTGACAATAACAAACATTGCAAAGGCCTGGACCGATCTGTCAAGCACAGTTTTAAGATTCCTGAGAGTGTAATTTTATGCAGATAAAGCAACCTCTTTTATCACGGTGTTTAATCAGGTGTGAGCCTGTGAAAACTCAAAGAGGTCTTGAATATTCCTTGCAAATAATAATCAGTAGGCTACCCATTTTATGATTAAAGTAGAATAACGTTTGCATTCACGATAGTTCCATGCAATGAAATTGTTGTGACATAAATGTGGCTTTTTGTGCTTTAACTAATATAAACAGCAGGGAAAAGAAATCTGTGATATTGTAGCCAAGCATTACATTTTTAAGGTGTATAATTGAAAAGAGAACTGATAAGGTGATCCTTGGAGAGAAAAGAAAACATAACAAAATATAACACAGCCAAGTTTGCAAGCCATTGACTTTACAGATGAATGTAACAAAAACAAAGGAACTTTTTGCTCTACCTGTCGGATCTACTTCTCGGGCTAACCTCATAGCATCTGAAGTGGCTATGTCCTGATTTGCAGGAGAAATAGCAAGAACGATGGAGTTTTTCTGCAGTTAGAAGCCGAAACATTAACTGCGAACCAGCCAGACACGAAGGTACTTTCGACATTTGCAGTGTGATACAAGGCATTTTGGAGATTTCTGAACTTTAGCAAGGTGGCACAAGATGGTACCTTTTCCACATAAGACCGAACCATCTTCTCAATATCACCAACTATACTTTCTGGCTGACCCTCTATAAAATTCAAATAGCGAGAATCACATTGTGACAGAAGCATCAATATTTAGAGTACAAATCCATGAGTAGAGAAAGAGAGCGTACCTACGGCAATCTTCGTTAAACCAGGTAAATCAATCAATGTCAAGTTTACAACTGCGTAGACATTTCGAGAAAAATTAGACGTATGAGAAGCTCTGACTGATTGTGGAGTTGTTTTTGAATATATATACAGTGGCAAAAATGTACAACAAAAAGTGCTTATGCAAGAGCTATGCTCTTGGAGTGCATTCTGACAGAACTGTCGAAATACTAGTGCATTGACTTAATGCTGGGAATTGAAATGGAAACAGAACTTTTGAGTAGCCCATAGAATGTTATTGTGCTATCTTTTGCTAGAGCTGCCAAATTGTCAATCCCACCACCAAATCGAATGCACATACAAAAAAACTTGAATTTCAATTCATCCTGAAACAATTGATCTGGGATGCGAGAAAGTTATATAACTTTACCATGGGGAGAGTATATGCTAAGGTGGATTGGCACAGTCGAGATCTGCTTAGAGTGACCAGTCACTTTGTCTGTCTCGTCTTCAATTTCTTTCCTGACGAGAGCTGAAATCAGAAATTAACTGATATAATAAGCGTTAGCAAACGCATTCCTATCTCCATAATATATTGCAAATAATCTACTATATATTCTACATACAAATAATTTACTATATATTCTATATACACACAAGCTATACGACAAAGAAAATATTAATCTTCACATTGAAGCAATTTTAAGTCTTGAAGCGTTCTGCTTAAAGGAATGCATAAGTACACTAGCTCCATCTGGCTTTGGAAAGGATAAAGAGACTCTGATACAACATATGTGGCATCTAGGGGGTAAAGTAGAAGGTGAAAAATAAATGAATAGCCACCAAACCAGATATATTTTACGCTATATGACATGATCATGAAGGCCTAAAGGCTAGCGCACCAAGTGACATAGAGAATATGACCCATGAAGGCCAAAGATTTTCACTAAGCATTGAATGCCAAGAAAGCCATGAAGGTATATGTGTCAAACACCATAGATGTACATCCGCACATGCAAAACATTCCATAGTGTCCAGATGTATGTAAATGAAAAACACTACCTAGAACTCTCGTGCTGGCAATTTTAATGATGATGGAACATTCTCATATATTAGAACCATAGAAAGAGACTTCTCAATGAGAAAGGATCCGTAATTTGTGTTTGGGCTAATAGTGGACAGGTGCCACATTTTCATTGGCTGTGAACACATATGTTCAGAGCCATACTGTAACTGCCTTTCAATGAAAGGGCCAAAACGCAAATTACGCCAGGTAGTGGGCATGAGCAGGCCTGCTACCCTGTAGCAGGCAACCTTCAACGCACCTCGCCGCAGGGCGACTCGGTGCATGAAAGGTGCCTGCTACACACAGTAGTGGGCCTGATCACGCCCACTACCTAGTTCATAATATCCAAGGTAATACTTGATAGAAAAAGCAATATTGTAATCCTCATAATCTCTAGTAAGTACTATCAAAATAGTAATATTTATGATAACCATCAAATGCCAAATTTAGGTCTACAAAAACCATGGTAATCCTAAGTGTTGAATAATTGTAGTACTAATAATAATAATTAAACCTTTGACTACCAAAAGATACGTAGTAGCCCAAAGCATATGACATTGAATAGGCTTAACTAGATTGATGATGCATTATGGCTAGCATAATATCATGTGGAAAACTCATAAAACTACAACAAGAACTAGATATCAGATAGACAGGGGACTTTCAAAGTTCTAATAATGCAAAAGATCACTAAAAAGGTCTCTGGAATATAGGATATACCTCTCAGGATAGCTCTAAACCATAGGGGGACTAACAAAAGAAACTTAGAGAAGCGAAGTCCTGAAGCTTTAGAGGTTCTTGTTTTGATCAATAAAGAGACAAGGCTTACACTGTCATAAAGCCATCACAACATTCCAGAAACCAGTCCACAATCTTCACGGATCGGCCTTAAAACCAGTGGTAATATTCCTAAAGAATCTACGGAAAAAAAAAAACTAGAATCCAAGAATAGAACTTTCAAGGAGATTCTCCTCTCCTCTAGTCCCCTTGAAAGTACATCAATGGATTTTGAACCTAGAAAGCAAAGATTAGGAACAATGACAATTCAACTCTATTTGATGAGCTTTCTTATGAGAGCCTTCTTTCTGACAACAATGCTTATGCAGCTCAAATTTGGAGCCCACCTACGGACATGGGTCAAAATCAGCTCAACAGAGTTTCCACTCGTAGCTCTCTAAAAGCTTTGGCATGAGAAAAAAGAAGAGCTAATCAATTGGCGAATACTTAACTTTGCCGCAACAACAATACTCCATCTCTTGGGTCGCTCCTTTCTCTATTGTTTTGTATTTATAGCAAACACTTTAATCTCCTTCCCAATTTTTGCCTATGAATGTGATCACTTGGAAATTGGAATGTCAGAGGGCTAAACTCTCCTATTCGTCGCTCTTTACTTTTTTAATACCTTTTGATTCTTCGCCACTCCAACCTAGTAATCTACCTCCAAGAAACCAAACTGAGCAGCTTCCTTCTTGATGTGCTCGCCAAATCTTTCACCCACAACTAAATATACTAATAGACACATCATAGTGTGTTTGGAGTCACATTGTAAAGATATAACAATTCTTGATATTATCAACTAGTGAGATCACACAAAATTTAGCACTCACTCTCACTCACTCTCTCTCTCTCTCTCTCTCTCTCTGTGTGTGTGTGTGTGTCTCTCTCTCTCTCTCTCTCTCTCTCTCCGCGCACCCAAACTCAATGCACCAAATCAGCACACACCAACTCAGCGAGAGTGAGAAGATTGTAGAGATAAGGGCCCTACAATAAGAAGGGCCATTGTAGCCTTATAATGTGTCTAACAACGCACATTACCATTAGAAAAAAAAATTCTCACATGTTCGTACAAGTACTTAGAATCATTTACACATTGAGGAAATGAGCTAGAATAACTGCTTTGCACCGACAGAAATTATGCCATTACAACTCACTGGTGCTGAGTCTTAATAAGGCAAAAGAATGGGTCCTTAAGGGAACATGCAGACTGAGCAAATCTGAATTCTCCAGAACAAACTGGTTGGCAGGGCAAGCGACTTACAGAAATCCACAAATCTTTTGTTGGGTAGATGCAAGAATTCAGCATACTCTTGTCCTTCCGCTATTAATTTGTGGAGCTGTAAGAGTAAAGGCCGCCTTGTCA
The DNA here is from genome assembly GCA_029204225.1 of Diphasiastrum complanatum. Taxonomy (NCBI): domain Eukaryota; kingdom Viridiplantae; phylum Streptophyta; class Lycopodiopsida; order Lycopodiales; family Lycopodiaceae; genus Diphasiastrum; species Diphasiastrum complanatum. The sequence continues at coordinate 62,182,532 of CM055093.1, forward strand.
CAATTCCTGGGTGCAAACATATCAATATCAAGTACATAAGCTCATACAGGCTTACATACTGTTAACTGATTGACAAGACTAAATGAAGAGGATTATTGCCAAATTATGCTGCTTACCAGATCCTCTAGGTAAGAAGTCACGCCCCACAATGCTTTCTAGCACCGACGATTTTCCAGAGCTCTACAGGATAAATGAAACCTCGACTATTAGTTCTCTCTTACTGCAAGAGTGTTAATCAAATACCATTATTGCAAGTATCTGATCATATATTCAAAACATTAGTGGTTCGTATTGGCAAACTGTGAATACGTACCTGCCCTCCAACCACCACAACCCAAGGCAGAGAATCCCACAGTGTTGGAAGTGCGCTGTCTCCTCCATAATCGCCAAGTAAGGTGCAAGCCCTTTGGATTCTATTCATTAGGCCTATGAGATTGTCCATTTGTTGTTGTGCAAGTATGCTGTTTGACGATTATATCAATATAGGAAGATAAATTTGATTGCCTTAACCTTCTTGCTGTGCAAGCCACTGCATGACCTATGCTTTCTCGAATGTCTACACCTCCAGAGTATGACGGGCGTCGCCACTGGTATTCACTAACTGAACTTGCAGCTTCTAATTGCTAAAACCGCTAATAGATCCTCAACCAACCTGTTCCTGCTGCTCGATCTAATTAAATCCTTTCTAAGATAACACAAAAACAATTCTTTTCTCGTATCTCCAGCCATTATCATTGGACAAACTCGTGACATTGCTATTGGTGCCCCGCTGCTGTAAGAAGAAGAAGATGCAACAGAGCGAGAATGGAGACGGTTACGAAGAGAGAGAGATTGAGAGAGAGAGAGAGAGAGAGAGAGAGAGAGAGAGAGAGAGAGAGAGAGAGGAGAGAGGGATGGGATCAGTTATATACGTGCGTGCATGCCGGGATATAGAATCGGCTCCCATTCAAGTTGTATGGTACAAAAGAATCCGATACCTAAAAGAACAAGGTGACTAAAAAACATCTTGAGAGCCTTCCATCATATAAAATTTTATTCTCATTGCATGTTGAACTATTGGCATTTCATGTCAATCTTGGAATATGGAAAATATTAGTATAGTAATGGCATGAAATGTGTGTTTGTTAAGGAGGGATCTCACCAATAACAAGTAACTTCAGTTGTTTATTATAAGCTTTTGCAAATTAGTCAGTTTGTTCTTTTTCTAACTTTTTGGTATTCAGTTGTTTAGGTCATGTTTTGAAGAATTCATTATGCTCACATTTTGTTTCCTTTTGAATTCGATTTTCCCAATCACGATCAATATGTACTTGTACTTCTTTGTGTAGATCTTTTATGCACAATATTTTGTTGCAAACATTACAAGCTAATTGAGAAAAAAGTTTATTAATACTTGGGTTTATGTTTCATTTGGACATCAATGGTTGTGATTTCATCAAGCAATTCATGGCAATACAATTGAAATAGTGAACAAATTGAGGCAAGTGAAGTAAACTAACCAAAAATTTAATATGGTTGTTAGCTCTATGTGAAAGCTAATATTGAAGGAACATGTCTTTGTTATGGTAGATTAAGTTTCTTGACATTGTCTATCAAGAGTTTCTTCATTAAAACATTTGCTAAAAATAAAAACGACGGTATTTCGTTTTGTTACAGATATTATGACAATTCGAGTATGTTCAAATAATGTTGTCATATAGGACATTTATATCTTTGTTTTGTGTTAGCTTAAGATAAATTGCATCAATTTTTGAAAGCTTTTGTGTTTGATATTTATAACAACTTCAACAAACAGTTATTGGGCTATATTTAGTTTGTTGAACATCACATTGTTGGTGTTTATGCAAAAGGAAATTAAGTAATTTTTGTTGTTAACACTACAAGAAGTGAATCTTGTTGTTAACACTACAAGAAGGCTTTCCAACTCTATTTTGGAGCATTTTCAAAAAAGACAGCCAAAAAATTGAGCACGAGGGTGGTCAACATCTTGAGGCTTTTATGCAATAACTAACTACGGTATATAGTATTACCCTGAAAGTATTTTTGGCATAATCCTTGTAATTAGCATATTTTTTCAATAAATATTTTGAGGTATGGAACATCACTAATGAATAAAATACAACCCTCAATATAAGCCTTAGTATACTACAAAATTGATTTTGAATAGATTTTCATGAATATATGCTTATGATGACATGGTATTTGATTCTATATCAACAATAGAGACCATTTATACAACTAAAACCCAAAATGTGTTAATATACTACATAACATTATTATGATCAAATGTGTACTCATCACCACACAATGTCTTTTTGTGTCATGCCAAATAATAATATAAATAAGTAGAGCAATTCATATAATTAGTAGTATAGTAAGTTGTAGTGCATCAATATTTATATAATTTATTCATAATCTGCTATTGTATATCATTTGCTACAAAATGATCATGCGACAAATTTTCCAAACTAAACGATTCTATCTCTAATTCTATCCAGATATCTCCTATAACTTTATTATTGATAAGTTGCTCTTGGCAATGGTAATAACGAGATCAATGATCAAGTAGGACATCATGTATCATTCGATGTCGAAGCATCAAATGATGATACATCATGATTGATACCATCATCATTTTCCTAATCATGATCATGAAAAGAATGTGGCACATTAGTGGTTCCAAAGACTTAGAATTTGCTTTGCACAGGAACACAGATCATGCTACACAGTAACACAAACAGAAAATCACTCTCCTCAGCAAGCTCACATAGCAACTGTATTTCTCAAAATGAAATTACACTATACATATAGTTGTTCACTCAGGCAGCCCATGCATGACCCAGGTTGCCGTTGGCGGGACGCGTGTCCCGTCGACTTGCCTCATGGCGAGGCCAACTGATCCTTATCCACTGATAGGACCCACAGTACAGTAACAAAGTGATTCTAACTTTAATTCTAACTCTCTCCCTTAAAGTAGAGTCACTTTTTATACGGTCATATACATAGCTTTAAAGTCAACAAACTTTAAATATAGAAAGTTTTGATCTAAACTTATCAAACTTTTCTCCAGTAAGTGGCTTAGTGAAAATATCAGCTAGTTGTTCTTCTGTGCTACAATGAACAACATGAATTTCACGGCTCAGCAGCCTCTCACGTATGAAGTGATATTGAATCTCAATGTGTTTAGTTCTCGCATGGAACACTGGATTCTTTGCTAGCTGAATGCCACTCTGACTGTCGCTATGTAAAGTCGTGGGATTTTTCTGCTTCATGCCAATTTCTTCCAAGATTTGTCTCAACCATATAGCTTCTTGTGCAGACTTACACATTTTCTTATACTCTGCTTCTGTGGTGGAAAGAACAATTGTACTTTGCTTCTTACTAGACCAGGAAAAGCAATTACCAAAAAACTGGAATATATATCCTGTGGTAGATCTACGATCATCATAGTCACCTCCCCAGTCCGCATCCACATAGCCACACAACTCAGGTAAATTATCATGCTTCCTGTAAATCAAGCCATACTCTGAAGTGTCTTTCACATAACGCAAAATGCGTTTAGCTGCTTTCCAATGCGTTTCCGTAGGTGCTGCCATAAACTGACTTACAATGCCAACAACATAGCATATATCTGGTCTAGTTGTGGTAAGGTAAATCAAGCTGCCTACTAACTGTCTATATAGCGTAGCATCAAAGGACTGTGATTCATCAAGCTTAGAAAGCTTTTTACCTGGTTCAATAGGAGTGTTAATTGGTTTGCAATCCTGCAACCTAAACCTGTGTAGTAACTCTTTGACATACTTCACCTGTGTTAAACCCACTTCATGTCCTTTTTGCCACACTTTTACTCCAAGGCAGTAATGCATCAGGCTGAGATCCGTCATCTCAAATTGTTCCATGAGGTCTTTCTTGATCATGTCTATTATCCCTTGATTATTTCCCGTAATAATCAAGTCATCAACATAAAGAGCAATCAAAGCAACCATACCATCAAAGCATAAGACATATCGATTTGGATCAGAATGTTTTCTCACCATCCCCTTTGAATGAAAGTAGGCATCAATCCTGCTATACCACGCACGTGGTACTTGTTTAAGACCATAAAGCGCTTTCTTCAAGCGACATACTTTATTCTCCTGTCCTTTCGTTACAAAGCCTTCAGGTTGATCCATGAACACTTCTTCTTCTAACTCACCATTTAGAAAAGCAGATTTCACATCCATCTGATGCAAAGGCCAACCAAAATGTGAAGCTAAAGCAATAAGTAGACGTAGAGTATTCCACTTACACACCGGCGCAAAGGTCTCCTCATAGTCAATGCCTTTATTTTGTGCGTACCCTTTGATTACCAATCTTGCTTTGTGCTTTGCTATGCTTCCATCTGCATGGTACTTAGTTCTGTATACCCATTTGCAACCAATGGGTTTCTTGCCAACTGGTGGTTCTACTAAGTCCCACGTGCTATGCTTGGCAATTGACTCCATCTCCTCTCCCATGGCCTTGATCCAAATATCATCATCCTTCGCTTCACTATAAGTCGGAGGTTCTTTGCTTTGAATAATGCTAGATAAGAGAGCATAATTTGCTTCATACCTTTCAAGTAGTATCTTCTCTCTTGTTGATCTTTGTAGCTCTCCCTGGTTACATGATCCTGGAAAGTCATCTATGTCGCAGCTCTCCATCAATCTCTCAAGCCACTTAGGGAGCTTTCTGTCAGGTGATCGGCTTCTTGGTGAAAATGTATCCCACGGTACATCCTTCTCCTTGCGTTTTGCACCTGCAATTTCAATCTTTCTTGCACCAAAAGGTTTGTCCCTACCTCTCCAACCTGTTTCTTGAGGTTGAGTAGTAGTATCTTGAGATGTATCCTCATGTTCATCACTCGGAAGGTCAATGAATGGATCATCATCAGGTGGTATCCTCACTATACCATTTTTCCTACTGGATGTGTCTTTCTTCTCAGCATCTTCGTCTTCATACATCTTGGATTCATCAAAGATAACATCTCGGCTTATATGGATTTTGTTTTCGACTGGATCAAAACATCTATAGCCCTTCACGTGATCATCATATCCTAAGAATATGCAGTTGATAGCTTTTACGTCAAGTTTACGTCTTTCTTCCTTAGGAATATGTACAAAGGCCTTACATCCAAAGATTTGCAAGTGGTTCACCTTTGGCTTCTTCTTTGTGAATGCTTTCTCAGGTGTTATTTTTGGTATGGCAATGGTAGGACTTCTATTTTGAAGATAGACTGTCGTGCTACATGCTTCTGACCAAAAATCTTTTGGTAATTTCATCTCAGCTAGCATAGATCTGGCACTTTCCACAATCGTACGATTTTTGCGCTCAGCTACACCATTGAGAGCAGGAGTATGAGCTTGCCTAAACTGTCTTTTAATCCCACATTGATCACAAAGATCATTGAAGTCATTAGACTTATACTCACCTCCACTATCTGATCTTAGGACTTTGATCTTCTTATCTGTCTGATTTTCGACCAAGTTTTTGAAGTTCTTGAAGTTACCAAAAGCATCTGATTTCTTCTTCAAGAAGTAGATCCACGTCTTACGTGACATATCATCAATAAAGGTCATGAAATAGAAGGCCTTTCCTAAGGACATGGTCCTCATAGGCCCGCATAAATCTGTGTGGATTAAATCCAGGATGTTCTTTGCTCTTGCAACACCCCCTTTATTGAACTTCTCTCGATGCTGCTTCCCATATATACAAGATTCGCACATCGATTTCAAGTGATCTTCTATAGTAGGCAGTCCTGTTACCATCTCCAATTTTCTCATCAAACTGAGGCTTCCCAAGCTCAAGTGACCAAGCCTCTTGTGCCACAACTCAGTTTGTGTGAAGGAACGGATGATACAAGTCCATGTTGCCCCTTGATTGTGGCATTCAACCTATACAATTTTGTATTGGGCTCTCTTACTCCATTTGCAATAACTTTGAACTTTTGGTTCGCATCCTTCACAAAGCAACGATCATGGGCAAATTCTACTTTCAACTTTTGATCAGTAATGACTCCAACAGAAAGTACATTTTTCTTCAAACCTGGTACGTAAAGTACCTCCCTGATCATCCTGCTTTTGCCATCAGGCAGTTGGATTGAAACTGTGCCTATCCCCTTGATCATGCACACCTCACCATTTGCTTGTGAAACAGATGTTCCATTATCCAACGCCTTCAAACTACTGAACCAGTTTTTGTTACCTGCCATGTGTCTTGTGGCTCCTGAGTCAATATACCATGCTTGATCATCTTGATTAGATGACAATGCAGATATGAAGATGCTAAAGTCTTCAATCTCACCCTCATCGACAAGGTTACCTGCTTGTTTTGGTTTTCCCTTGCCTTGTTCCGCCAGGAATTTGCAACATTCACTCTTCCAGTGGCCCTTTTTACCACAATGGAAGCACTTGCCTTTCTTCTTAGTTTTGCTGGAAGATCCCTCATCCTCCTGAGACTTGGTAGATTATTGTTTAGTCTTCTTCTTGCCCTTGTCCTTGCCTTGTTTTTGGCGTGTCGCAAGTGCCTGATCATTAGTATGTTGACGTCTAGCTTTCACCATTTCTCGTCGTTGCTCTTCCTGCATCAAGATTCCTGTGAGCTCGTCAAAGGTTGGCAATATTTCTCTTGATGCTATTCCGCTCAAAAACATCTGATAGGGTTCTGCAATGCCGCATAATGCATTATGCACCAGCTCCACATCACGTATGCGCACTCCAATCGAATGTAGTTCATCTCTCATTGTTTTGATTCTGGTCATGTACGTCTGAATGTGCTCTCCTTGCTCCATGTGGGCACTATTCAACTTTGACTTCAGAAACATGATTCTTGACGGATTTGACGTCTCGAACTGCTCCTTTAGCACATCCCATGTCTGTCTGGGTGTAATAGCATCACAAATGTGGGTAATGATGTGATCCTTCACTGACAAGTTAATGAAGGTCAAAGCTTTTCTCATCTTTTTGTCGAACACTTTGATGTCTGCTTCATTTGGCAGCCTTCTCTCATCACCTGTGACGACTTCCCACACATCTTTCTCCATCAGTATGTTTTTCATTTTGAATTTCCACACTACATAGTTGGAAATCCTGTCCAATTTGCTACTTTCACTCAAAATGGACTCTCCCATGTTTGCCATTGCAAAATTGCTTGAAACTTCTGCCTTAGGCTAAGAACAGTATGTCGAGGCCAACAGTGATATCAGAAGTTGAAAATAATGACCTGCACTTTTTTTCTTACCAGGCCACTCGCCGCTTTTCCACCAATTTGAAAGCCAAATCGGTGCCGCCTTCCGAAATGCACTCAGTCGTCAACTCCCAACAACGTGCCCAGTGAAATGGTGAAACTACTTCTGGCGTACTCCGAACACTTTCTCCGCTGCAACCGCTCTGTTTTGTTGTACCGTACTTGCAGGTACAGTCCGGGTGCCCTTCGTTTGGAGGTTATAGCCTTTCGTTTGGGTCAAAACGGGCAAAGGACCCAAAAATAGGGACTTTTCTAGCTTTTGAACTGTTTCTTCACTTTGAAGAAACTTCACTCTTCACTTGTGAAGGGACCCAACTCAACTTTCAGTATGAAAATTTTTAATGAAGGTGAAGGCCAGAATGCACTTCAATTCTTCAGGACCCTATTTAAAGCTCATCCAATGGCTGAACCAAATCTTGTGGTTCACATTTCTCTCTCATCACAGATTCTGGACCGTTGATTCATTTGACACCTCATCTAAAGGTTCAAAGTACATCTGGGCATCAAACCAAACTCCTGCAGACGCTAAGATCTTCTGTACACTGAGTTCTTCATCGCGTTGGGCGCACGAACTGCCCGCGACTTCCCTGCCTGCGGCCGCGCCTCCCTTCTCTGAAAAACATCAGATCAAGCTCTCCTGTGGATCGTTTTGAGCACGATCTGAGGCCTGGAGCAAGGTTGCCCTACTGAATCATGACTATAGAGTGTTCAGTCAGAAAATTCCGTGGAGAAACGGTGATTTTAGCTCAACTTGACAAAGTGGCTTTTTCACCTTTTTACCACAAATCTGCTAGGTTAACTGTCTGGAGACAAATCTCTGACATAAACCTTAGAATATCTCCATGACTGATTGACAGTGTGATTAGCTTCCTTCCTGTCCTTACGACATCCAAAACGGTGCAAAAACAGCGAAGAAATCACCAGTTATGTATAAAAATCGTAACCCCAAGTCCGGTTTCAATTTTCAGTTGGCTTCAAAATTGTCAATTTTTCACCAAATTTTTCCCTGTCTGATGCTATGCACAGGCTAATAATCTCTCTGTTGAGCTTAGAAAGCCTCTATACATTAGAAACCGTGCACCAGTGCTTTTCTTTCCGTCTTCAACCCACCGTAAAACCCTGAACTCTTAGAAGACAGTTCTCCCGAAGCTCTCTTCAACGGCGACACTGTACTGTGTACACTCCCTGTACGGCTCTGATACCAACTTAGGATTTGCTTCGCACAGGAACACAGATCATGCTACACAGTAACACAGACAGAAAATCACTCTCCTCAGCAAGCTCACATAGCAACTGTATTTCTCAAAATGAAATTACACTGTACATATAGTTGTTCACTCAGGCAGCCCATGCATGACCCAGTTTGCCGTTGGCGGGACGCGTGTCCCGATCCTTGGATGAGAATGCTAGTTAAATACCACGAAGCTCCAATGAAAAGCACCACCTCTCCAAACTTGTAAGCCTTGCTGTGATACCACTATAAGGGAAGCTCCTTAGATCCTGCATACAAATCCCAAACACAAAGGATAACACACTATGGAGAAACCACCCAACCAAGTAGAAGCATCCAATCAATCTCTAGAAGCCTCACCCCCAAGCCAAGGAACATGAATGTAGAGTGAGAGCCTGGCAATGAATAAAAAACCATGATGAAGAGTAGGGCGAGTTTGGACCCAATATATAGAATCAAAAGCATCCTGGGCACTTAGCCATGCACAACCCTAAGCTCCCTATACATAGATTCACCTGGAATAGAGTCATATGCATGGACCAACTATTCATAGAATTGCTATTGATAACTCTACACATGCATACACTGTCTCATACCTTGTCTAAACTCCATTTAGTGTGTTATGGGCCTCACAAGGATATTGGCTACTTTTGGGTCACGTCCAATATGACGTGGCATAACTAACAACTTGTTTCACTGGAGTACCGTGTATCCAAGACTAGGAGTATATTGTATCCTATGTACTGGTCATGGACATAACAACAAGTTTCATGGAAACACCGGCACATTCAAGCAACATGAACATTCTTCGAAAGGGTTGTCCATAATGCGTGGGATTTTGGAAAAGCATGCATTGCCTCAACCACATCTGCAACATAAATCAAAAGATGGCACTGTTATTTGCGAATATCATCTCCCACTCGGCATGCATAAACATGACGTCCTCAAAACTTATAACACACAACTTAAAGATGCATGTATTCCTGAAGTTTCAAGATCCACGCTCTACAAGATGTGGAAACAAGAGGTTGGACATGTCAAGACTCCAACAAGACAAAGAATGTCCAAATGCAAAACATGTGACAACCTTAAAAATGCAATACAGACAACTCCTGACATTAGGATGCATGATCGTTATATTGCATTGAGAGGTCATCATCTACATCATGTTTTTGATTCTAAAAAATTGTATGCATATTGGAAAGAAGAGTCAAGATCCCATCCCGAACAGTCCTTGTGTCTTATCATTGATGGAATGGATCAAAACACAACAACATTATCCCGTTTCAATAAGACTCCTCCCATATTAGAGGGGAATCGATTTTTGAAAACACATGTTTGTGGGGTATTAGTTCATGGATTCAAGTTGCTCTGTGATGTTTGGATTGATACCTTGCATGCTCATGATAGCAATCAAATTGCCACATCAATAATGTGACCAATAAGAAAGGTCAAGGCATCACGTGGTAACTTACCTCCGATCTTACGTATTCAAGCTGACAATTGTTGGAGGGAGAGCAAGAACAAATTTATTTTTGGTCTTTGTTGTATGTTAGTGGCACATAACATCTTCCAAAAGGTAGAAATGGGATTTCTTTTGGTTGGTCACACACATGAAAACATAGATCAAGTTTTTTAGAGTCATATCCAGGGCTTTGAAGTCCAAATCAGTTCACACAATGCCAGATATGCTAACATGAATTGGTGAAAAGATAGCCTAAATGTAGGTCTCATTTTCATAGACTATTGATACACCCAAGACTTATCACTTACATGTGAAATTAGAAAAGGATTATGCGAGAACCAAAGCTGCATGGGGTGTTAACTTAAATCCATATGAGATGGATTGAAGGTAGAAAACATATTGACCTATGGGTAAGAGGTGATTTATACCCCCGCGGACAAAGTTTGTTAAGGTTCATTGGGGATGGTGGTAATGGACTCCTTGGCTATTGTCAAGCAATAGATTCTCAAAGAATCCAAGCTGAGACATTGGCAAATATGGCAAACATTCATATCTTGAGTATGAATGACAATTTAAAGTCGTTAATACTGTCTCAATTAATTTTGGACTTTTAATTTATTTAGGACTATTATCTACACATGGTACCAAAAGAGCCAGATAAGAAAAACAATAAAAACTTACTAATTCTTGAAGTGGGGTTTTCTCAAGTTCGAATTTCATTTCAATACAACTATAAGCCAAACAAGACAAATTTGATCAACAAGTCACCAGTTAGTTAACTCTCTAAAATTTATTGATGCTTTTGTCCAATAGCTATGAGCATCTAATATAATTGTCCAAAATTAGTGTCAATCCAAATAACATAGACAACTTTTAAACATAAACATTGATATATAATTTTAAAAGAAACATAAACATAATTTGATATTTAAAATAAACATAAACATCACTGAATCATATACTACTTTGAACAATCTGTATTATAAGAACTCATAGAAATTTAATCACAATGTGTAACACTAAAAGTAGTTCATATTTATAATTAATGGTCTTGGGCCAAGCTCTACATTAGTCAAGAGACTATTACAAAAGATGCACAACTTTGGTGCAAGCAGAGTGTAGGATAGATGGTGTTGGTATCATCTCCTTGTGTCTAGAATCCTCAATAAGTATGGATCTAGAAAATGTTCTCTACCATCAATCACCAAAAATATGCTAAGTGCTGGTCAACTTGTGGAAAGTGTTTGTCCACTCCAAGCATGGTGTTTCTTCCATTTTGAAGAATGATGTTTGCATAGAAAAGGGATTAAAAAATGGAAGATTGTAATTGGAAGCTAATGTTGCCTTTGAGAGTGTGAACTTGGAAAAGGAGGAGATCACTCAAGCAGAGACCTTGTCAAAGTGTGATCTTGCTAGAATTGAGGAGGAGCATCAAAGAGAGGAAGATCTTGAGGATCAACCTCAAAACATGAGAGTTACAAGGAGGTCCTCAATGACAAAGGCCAAGTCATCAAATTGAATGCAAATTTTCCATTCAAGTGTGGAGTCTTGCAAGGGTGGAGAGCATTGGAGACACTACTTTCTTTGATTTGTTCATAGATAGTGTTAATAGATATGAAGTGACTTGTTTCTTTTCTTTAAGAATGATGATGTTTAGTAATTTATGTAGATATGACAATACAATGAAGTTGAATATTTTTCAATCTACATTCATTGTTGATAAAGCAATTTCATTGGATAACTTTTTTTGTAATAGTAGTGTCATAAAAGTTGAAACATCATTTGTTTTGGAAATATTTTTGTCCACATGCTTTGTGCATCATCTTTTATTTATTTTTCTACTTTCTTCAAAAGGAATAACTTTCAGTCGTTTAGCTATTGATTTGTTTCTAGCTCTTAGTTTCTTGGTCGTGGTTTCAGTATGTCCAGCAACAATAGATCTTTTTTTTTGCAAAGGGGGTTTGATTCGGAGGGTGCAAATTTTTCACTCGCATCTTTGTTGGATGAGATAGTGGAAGAAGCTATTTTGCCACGTCCCAATGCCACTGACTTTGTACTACGAGAAGAAATGATTCTATCCATCTCCTCAACAACAACAATGAACACATTCTTTAAACATTGTTTTAAGCTCTACATGACAAAGAATAGAAGAATTATATTAGAGAACTTGGAATAATCATTATGTTATCTATATGCTCAACATAGAATGCAATTATTATAGTACTAAATATTTAAAAACCTAATTAATACTGAACGAGACTGATGATATGCGTACATTTTTTTCATTTTTTTCTTTTTGTGTGTGCATACCAATGTCACAAGGGCCTTGTCAAAATAATTTCTAACAACTTCATCATGACAAAGTCTTGACCAATCCTTCATGCTCCTCATCATAATCGGGTTGATTGTCAAGAATTCTTCCTTGCACATGAAATGGTGAATCTCCTCTTCCAGTCTTCTCAGTAATATAGATGAATAGTTCATCAAATTTATTGTTATTCACACCTTTTGTAAAAATAAAACATGTATTGTTTTTATCCTTTTAGAGAACATCTTGAGCTCGGCCCGAGATCCGAAAAAAAATCTTTGGCATTCTTAATTTCTCGAAAATCTCACTCAAAGTCTGGCAAAAAAATAGTTATTATTGTCATTTTATTAGAATTTTACAAAAAAAAAGTTCTTTTAAAATTCATGTTTGATGAATAAAATTTTAACAAAAAATTTGATTAAAAAGCAACATTTTTTATTGTCTAAGCCATGAAAATTGAAGTAGTTTCTATGTTGAGCATAATAAGGATTTTTATTTTGCATACTTTCGCTACGTTCAGCATAGGAACCTCTCTTTCTCTCGCCCGTGATCTTGACTGAGCATAACATCTCTTCAGTCTCCATGAGGTTATCCTATGATCAACATAGGATATTCTCTTCCTCACGCCTGCGTTCTATGCGGAGCATAGCGTATCTTCAGACTCCATGAGGTTATGCCTTACTCAACATATGATATTCTCTTTCGGTCATCTATGTGCTCAATTTTGATGTATTCTAGAAATTTAAAATTCAAAATATCTACGTAAATATATTTAACCTTTGTAATACTATGTTGAGCATAGTAAAATACTTTAAAAAAAATAAAAAAATGACAAATATTACCTCAACAGAAAGTGGATTGCTGGAAACTATGTGCGAGATTATAGAGGATCGTCGAATGAGTGCAAAGATCGCTCTAACGACAGCCTTGAATGCAAATCCGCAAATGAGGTGCTATGTTCTACTCTTTGGATCCTTAAACAAAAAAACTTTTGACCTCCAAAAATTTTTCAACCGAATACCATCACCAACTTTACCGGTCAACTTCGCGACCAATATTTCCGACGACCGCAACCAATTCGACTTTACCAATCCTAATCCGATCGTTAAAACAAAATCTTGAACCCTAACCCTAAACCCAATTGTAGGCGTATAACTCTCTAACATATAAGAAATGTCTTCTACAGGTGAAAATTACCTTTCTTATTGTTGAATTTATATTAAATATGGTCTTTGCTACTTCTAGTGGTATTGGCATAGGCTGTTTAAGCCAGTTGTTCATGTAATTGGAAATTCACACCTTCAAAGAATGCATGGCAACTTAAAAAAGATCTAACATTGCAAGGATCATTGCAGGGTAGAACTGTGTCTCCTGGTGCTTTGAATGCTATGGCTTGGCTAATGCATTTTGTGGATGTGCATGGAGAGAAATTACCAATTTCATTATATTTTCTCTTGCTAAATAATTTTACAAAATTGAGATATATTTTATGTACAAGGAGTTTGCTAAGACAAAAAATGTTGTCTATTTAAGTTACTCATATTTTCTTAGGGTTTGAAAGAGAGATTTTGGTTTGGTGAAGATTTCTAAAAAATCACGAATGATAGTGTGTTCAACTTGCGAGTTGTTAAAATTTGTCAAACAACTAGCAAAGACCAATGATGAGAAAGGTAGAAATTTAATTACTTTTAAAACTTTTCGGGTTTTTGAATTTTCAAATTATCAATGTTATCATATTATCATAATTTTATTGAATATTTTAATTGTATTTGTAGTGGATGTTGCAAAAGCACTTCAAGTGAAGATAGATCAATAGACAATTGAAAGACAAAAGTTGGCGAAACATCGAAAGAAATGCTTGGAATGTCCACAAAAGTATCTGGGCCTTGTCATCGATGGAATGGATCATAAGAAAACCGAGTTACCTCATTTAGTTAGAGTGCCAAAAAATTTGAACGAGGCATATTTTATTCAGGTTCATCTTTGTTGGAGCACTTGTGTTTAATGGCACATTGGAGTCAAAAATAATTAATTATCCCAATGTTGGAAACAATCCAAATTTGACAATCACCATTATACAAAAGATAATTTGCGAATTTGGTCATAATCTTCCAGCAATACTCTATTTGTAACTTGATAACACTGCTAGAGAAAATAAAAATCAGACTGTCCTGGCTTACTGGTCCATGTTGGTAGAGAAATTCTTTTTCAAAGAAATATAAATAGAATTTTTGTTGGTGGGTCACACCCATGATCAAATTGATTAGATGTTTAGTTGCTTTTCCAAAAGACCTTAAGACACAAGAAGACATTTTCTTTACCAGTGCTTCAGAGCATTGTTGAAGAATCATACGTGCCAAAGCCAAATATGACTTCCGTGAATATATTAAGCTTCCAATGAGACAGGTCGTTGTGTTGCTACTACTAATGACATTAGCGTCATCGTGTTCAATGTAAGTTATGTGTTTAGTATTGTATTAGTCAATATTTTATACCCTATTTTATCTTGAAACAAACATATTCCCTTTATCACAAGAAACTTGCTATCTTGATGAATTTGCAATCCATCAAGGATTGAGATATTCTATTAGTGAATTTCAAAGAGATCATGTACTGGGCCATTATTTGAAGCTTCAAAAATAAATTGCCCATTCAAGGTTTCTTCCCTATGGTAAAACAATAATCAGACACTTTCTCGTTTTTCTGGAGAACATAATTTTACAAGGGTGCTTAGAATAACATTTGTCAAAAAAACAATTACAATTAAAATATGAAAATATGGAATAGTGAATCTCGTACTTAGGTCATCACATTTTGCATTGCATGCTGCATATGTTGATTTAAGTAAGTGTTAGAGCTACCATGCCTTGGATCCATATGAAAGAAAAAAGTTATTGCATGACTCTAAGTTGCAACTTTCATTGGAGAAAATATCCAAGATGGAGTAGACTAAGAGAATTCAATATACTTATAATATATTCCATTTTAGATTAGAAACATATTTTTGTCTATCTATTGCCTAGTAGCCTATATGAATTTGGAAATTTTGAGTAATTGTCGATTTTGTATTGTAACAAATTGCTACTCTTATATAAAACTGTTAGAAAAGTTATAAACTGTAACTGTTCTTTGTGTTACTTTCACCATGTTATGTACTTTTGTGGAATGTCGCTCTTGCAGCTACCAATGAAATTTCTCCATTACTTTCACCATGTTATGTACTTTTGTGGAATGTCGCTCTTGCAGCTACCAATGAATTATCTACAATGCTATTGTAGATAAATTTTACCATGTATTGTGTTATGTGCTTTTCTCCCCATGGTTTATACTTTGAACTGCATCAACAAATTCAATGGCTCTTTTCTGCAGCATTTGCACATCAATATTTATAATTTTATCTTTTTTTTTAAATATTTCACCATCATCGTGACATTATTTCATGGATATTGAGTAGAACATCCTATCCCTCTATCATCAAAAATCACACAAAGGGGAGTTCCACTCAGCGTTCTTAAATATGAATGGTAAACAATTTTTTTGGCTTTAAACATTTTTCATGACAATATTCCTTTGATAGTTTCTTCAATTCTTCTTCTATACATTATTTGAATTGGATGTGCACTAATATGGATGGGCTTTTAAATTTTCACAATAACCTAAAAGACCAGTTTTTCAATGACACATATAAATTATTAATCGAGTTACCAAATGAAAATTAGAATGCTACAATGAATGTGACTCAATATGATACAATGTTCTTGATGATCATAAATTTAAACACTTTAGTTTTTCTTCCTTGGAATAGATCATATTAGAAGCTGATAATTTTCATTCTTTTGAATTTCTTGTCCTCAGTGGACCATACTCTAGTGGAAGATCCAAACGAAGATGATAAAGGTTAGTCATTAGTAGAAAATAGTAATAAGTGTTGGAAAATAATGAAGAAACTAAGAGTTTCTATCTTTCAAAGCCTTAGTATTTATTCTTAGTTTTTCCTTTGTTGTTTTTCCTAATTGTTGCATTTTAAACTATGTTTCGCACAATCTGCATTTTTGAACTGTTTCGTCGCACAATTCGCATTTTTGGGTCATGAGGAAATTTCATCCCTAGGTCATGAGGAAATTTCATCCCTCTGGTAACTTTTCCCGACACTGTCGTATTTTTCGCATTTTTGCGGAAAAGGCGAGACTCTTTAAATGTTTTAGAAAAGCTTTTTGGCCAACTGTCGCATTTTTCGCTTTTCAGGAAAAAGCGACACTACCCTTAAAAATGCGACACTGTCTTGAAAATGCCTTAGGAATGTTTTTAGGCCTACTGTCGGGTTTTTTGCTTTTTCGGGCTTCGAGAAAAAACAACATTATCGCATTTTTCGCCTTTCGAAAAAAAGCGACACTATCTTTAAATGCCTTTAAAAATGTTTTTCAGGTCTGTTGCATTTTTTGCCCATTGGAAAAAAGCGATACTGTCGAGTTTTTTGCCTTTCGAGAAAAAGCGACACTGTCACCAAATGTCTTCCGGATGAAAGCGAAGGTGCCCTTGAAAAGACAACATTGCCCTTAAAATTGTGAAAGTGTCTTTTTGGCAAAATGCAAAGGTCTACAACGTGAAGACACTGTGCAACGGGCAGAAGGCGGCTAATGCACATAGAACAACAAAGGAAAACTAGAATAAGTTTTGATTAAGTCTAATGCATTTCTTTTCATTAGATCTTTTAACTTAATCAGTTCCCTGGATTGATCACATAAGAAGGAGATCGCAGATACAGACAGAGAGAGTCATACAGTCACAGACACAGAAGAGATAGCTCTAGAGTGAGTTTTTCAGACTTTAGCAGTAGCTAGTCAAATTATTCGGAGAGAGAACATCTCTCTTCCGCCAACGCATTGATTTGGGAAACAGATAGTGCTCAAAAAAATATTGTAATATTTAGCTCTTATAATAGAAGTGATTTTCTCAATGCTCTGTTCTGTGATGTGTATGATCTACAATATTGGAATGCATGCTAGCAATAGATATATTTTCGCTGTTGTTTTACTCAACATTATCTGATGTTTACAAGTTTAATTCTGCAACAGATCTACAGTAGTGATCTGGGGCTTAGAAGAGAACTAGACCGCATGAGTTAGTAGCAGTAGCTGCTCCTGCCAAGTCGGCTCTATCCAGCCTTCATCCCTGAGAATTCCCATCAGTGGTCTCAGAGCGTTCTGACATTTTCAGAATTCCCAATGGTATCAGAGCCTGGTTCTTTATTAGAGCACTGAGCTCTATCAAAGTTGTCAACTCTAGTAAGAGCTTTGCCCAAATCTTTCAGGCTATGGCATCCATTAGCAGCATTCAATCAAAGATCTGCATGATCCTTGACTCTTCAGGATCAAACTTCCTAGAATGGAAGGTGAAGACTTCTCTCATACTGAAAGGAGAAGGTCTATGGCATTGGGTTGATGGCACAGAAGAAATGCTCACAACCACTGGAAAGGAGCTACGAAAATGGAGAGAAAGAAATGACAAGGCAGTAGTTGTCCTATCTTCCTCCATCGAAGACAACTTGACACTTGATCTAGCCACACTCTCCAATGCAAGAGAAATGTGGAATACTTTGCTGACCAGATTTCAAACAAAGTCATGAAGCCAAATTATGCTTCTTGAAGATCAGCTGACCAATCTGAGATGGGATGGTAAAGACCTCACCTCCTTCATCAGAAGAATGAAGGACTTGTTCCTTTCCTTACACAATTTCGGAACATAGAATGTAGTCTCAGCAGAGAAGCATCTCACATACCTACTGTGAACTCTACCAAGATCGTTTCAGATGACCTGAACATTGCTTGCCAAAGATCTACAGATGACCCTTGAGAAGGCTGTAATTGAGATCAGAGAAGAGGTGGAAGTCCATGAACACCTTGATGACAAGGATAGTTCTGATCAAGCTCTCTACAGCAACAGAGAGAAGCAGAAGAAGAATTTTAAGCTAAGAGGGAGTCAAACCAAAGACAAGATCGGAAGCAACATTCAGAGAGAGCTAAAGAAAGCAAGTGGAAGAGCAGAAATAAGCTGAGACAACAAGATGGTGAGAAGAAGACATGCACGAGATGCACACGAAAAGGCCACACTGTTGATAAGTGCTGGCTAAATCCAAAGATAGAATGCATCCACTGTCATAAGAAAGGTCACGCAGTCGTTGATTGCAACCAAAATTTCAGAAACAATAAAGCTCATAGCAGAATGGGAGAGCGCTCATCCTACGTGGAGGAACCCGAGTCCTCAAAGTTGGCCGAAGACATAGCCAACAACGACAAGAGCCTAGCAGCCTACTTGTGTACTGATGTCTGTGCAACATCAACTTCAGATACACAAAAAATAATTATTGATTCAGGTGCAACGTCACATTTCATGGCAACAAGACACATGATCACTAATTATCAAGAATCAGAGTCTTCCAGATATATAACCTTTGGGAGATGGTTCCAGACACAAAGTCAATGGAACTGGAGCACTAAGCACCAAAGGAAGAGACAGAAGGCTCGAAAACACTCTATACGTGCCCACTTTTCAAAAACATCTACTATTTGTTGCTAAGATGGTAGATGCAGAACTAACCATCACCTTTGAAGGCAATACCTACGAAGTGGTTGAATCCACAACCACTCAATTTGTCACCACAGAAGCGGAAGGAGAACCTGTATCATCTCAGGATCCGAGTACCTTTAGAACAAGCTCACCAGATCAACGAATCGATGGATATTATATGGCACAGGAGACTGTATCGCATGAAAACAGTCGCTCTATACAATGCTAGCCGGAGCGGAGCATTCACTAGTGTTAGTATCAAGGATGTAGCATGCTTGAAGTCTTGCGATGCCTATAACAAGGGCAAGATATCACGTATACCATTCACCAAGGACTCTTTCAAAATGAAAGAACTCTTGGAACTGGTACACTCTGACATCTGTGGACCATTTGATGTGGTCTCCCTGGGAGGTTCAAAGTACTACATTACTTTCATTGATGACTTCAGCAAGTTTGCAACCGTGTACTTTATCCACAACAAGTTAGAGGCCCTGGACAAATTCATAGAGTTCGTGAATTGGAATGGACTAACAAGAAGGTGAAGCAGCTGAGAACGGACAGAGGAGGAGAATGCATCTCCAAACGCTTTGCAGAATATTGTACCAACAAAGGCATATTTCACTTGAAGACTGCAACCTACACACCACAACACAATGGTGTAGCAGAGAGGAGAAATCAGACTCTCATGGAAGCTGTGAGATCCATGATGGCCTATTCAAAGACATCAAAATTTTTATGGGCTGAAGCAGTAGCTACAGCCAACTACCTGCAGAACAGGACTGGCAAATCTAGTGGATTAAAGCGATGGAAGATGAGATAAATTCCATGGAGCAGAACATTAATGTCTAGAATCTAGAGCCACTACCAACAGAGAAGAAGACTATAAAGTGCAAATGGGTTTTCAAATACAAGTCTGGACCTGATGACAATGTATCAAAGTACAAGGCCAGATTGGTAGCAAAAGGTTTCTCTTAGAAGTATGGTGTTGACTATACTGAAACCTTTTCTCCAGTCGCAAAGCATTCGTCCTTATGCCTGCTATTTGCATATGCATAGTCTCAAGATCCACATAGTGGATGAAAAGACCACCTTCCTACACGGCGAGTTGAATGAGGAGGTCTATATGGACCAACCACCAAGATTCATCTGCTCACACTTTGCCAACTACGCCTGCCGGAATGCAAAGAAGCATATACATATTGAAGCAGTCTGCCAAGCAGTGGTATAAGAAAAAGAATCACACCCTCAGATCCTTAGGATTTTAACCATTGATGGCCGACTACAATGTCTATACAAAGGTCACAGATGGAGAAATCATAATCATTGTTGTCTACGTTGATGACACTTTGATACTGTCTAGAAGCAATGAGCTGATTGCCCAGGTGAAGCATTATATTTCACAGCATTTTGAAATATCAGACCTAGGGGAAGCAAGATGCTATCTAGGATTGCAGATTGACAGAGATCTTGACGAAGGGAAGCTGTATTTTCACCAATCAAGATACATCCAGAAAATCATTGATGATTTTCAGATGACAGATTGCAAGGGAGCTAATACGCCGATGGTAGCTGGAACGAATTTAACGAAACAGAATTGTCCACAAAATGCAGAATGGATCAGCAGGAAGCAGACCATAACTGCGCAATCATCCTACGAATCAGAGTATGTTGTAGCAGCCAAGATGGCGAACGAGCTTACATGGCTCAAGCAGTTCTTTGACGGACTGGGAGAGAACTCCGATGAGCCGCTGCTACTGTTCATGGATAATACATCTGCCAATCATCTAACGAAGCATCCAGTGTTTCATTCCAGGATGAAACACTTCGCTATCAAATATCATTTGATACTTCTTGACAAGGCAATTTTTGAGAAGCAGCGTGCAAGCTTAGGAATCAGAAAAATACTAGCTTTGAGAGGGAGCTAAAGAAACTAAGAGTTTCTATCTTTCAAAGCCTTAGTTATGATCTGCAATATTGGAATGCATGCTAGCAGTAGATATATTTCCGCTGTTGTTTTACTCAACATTATCTGTTGTTTACAAGTTTAATTCTACAACAGATTTGCAGTAGCGATCTGGGACTTGGAAGAGAATTAGACCGCAATCAGTAGCAGTAGCTATTCTTGCCAAGTCGGCTCTATCTGGCCTTCATCCCTGGGAATTCCCATCAGTGGTCTCAGAGCGTTCCGACGTTTCCAGAATTCTCATCAATAAGTTGTATACAAGTCAAATAACTATTTGACAACGATAGTTCGAATGATTATTCGATACCGATAATTTGATATGCGATAGAACAAACAATAGTTAATATAATAAAAAAACTATTTTGATACTATCATAAACATAGTTTTACTATCATTCACAAGTGCGAAACATGAATGACAAAGATCACTTCATTGTCTACAATGGATGAGTCATCTTCGAATTCTATCGAAAAGTTGAATGGTGACAACTATCACTTATGGAAATTCAAAATGAGGGTGATCCTACAAGCGATGTAAAACATCCTTTAGAAATGGTGGCAAACACATGTTAGTCTCTGGAGATGGAGATGGCAGCAAGTAGATGCTCATCTTTGGAGATGGTGGTAACCATACGCTACGTTTTTCTAAACTTTCATGTTTATTAGTATGTGAATGTTGATTGTTGAATGTTTCCAAATAGTGAGAGAGAAATATTTTGATGTTTCAAGAGTCACATTCAATTGTAAATAAGCACCAATTCATTTTGATGTGACTAAAGTGTTAGACTCATTTGCATTGAAAGTTGTGCGAGCAGATGTACAAAGAAGCTACAAAAATGGTATACTTTATTTTGAGACAAATGTTTTAGACCCTCCAAGCCTTAGCCTTAGGCCCTTGAGCAAGGCTCTGTGGGAGTGGTCGTACCCTTAGGACTTTATATTCCCTATAATAATATATAGACTTAATGTTGAGCCTTCTTCATAGTAATCTTGTCTCTTAAAGAGAAGGCAATAGAGGCAAGAAAAAGAACTTTAGAAAACCTTTGAGAATTCAAAATTATAAAACTATAAAAGGACAGATTGATAAGGATTGCTAATTTAAACTGATTTCATTACTTTTAACCTTTTAAATAAAATGATCTATGACAAAATCATGATCATGATTTCAAACTAAGAGTTGGCAAAAGTCTTGAGTTAAAATTTTAAAGTCAACAATACTTAGAAAAGACAAGCTTCTAAAGATGGAAAATTAAAGTCATCTAGAAGATAGTAAGAGCAATGAACCAATATAATGACTCAAGTATTGGCCATATCAAGAATCAGTAAATCAACCTGGTTTTGCAAGTGTACTTCAAATTTGAAACAACACTAAAATGTAAGGTTTTCTTTGCATATTTTCTTCGTTCTCAGACGGCCTGTCACAAAAGGGAGGGCCTGGGCCTGTGGGTGATGACAACAAGAGAAAAGAAAAGAAGGGTAATATCTCGAATTTCGAGCTCACTGCGAGGTTATTTGGCGGGTTGCGCTTCTCGACTTCCGCGCGAGGACGTGGGCCCGCAGCTCTGAGTCTCACCCACTCTTCAGAATCACATCTTCTTCTTTTTCTTCTTCTACTTCGGGCGGAATCGGGCCCCCTCTCTTCCTTCCTTCGGCAGGCTGCAGAATCAATCCTTCTTTGGAGCTGGGACGGCCGGCTCGCCCGGGCCCCTCTCCCTCTACCTCGAATCTTGGACCCTATTAAACCGAGTCAACTCTTGCTCAGTATGGGTTGCATTTTGAAAGCCACCTTTCAATTTGATAACTGACCATTTTCATTCCCACAGGTGTAATTCCTCTGCCCTTGGGTGAAAGTGATAGCCGCCTTTTTTAGGGTTTTCTCTTGTCCCTATGAATTGTATGTTTTAATCTAACGTGATTTTGTTTAAGCAATTTTAACGCTTGTATTATGCTTATTAGTTTAATCACTGATTTAGTATCATATGAGGTTTGTTACAAGACTTGTTTATGGAACAAATGCAAGCGAGTGTAAATGGGAATTGCCCCCAATGGAGATGCATATCATAGTGGTTGGGCCGGGTCCCATGGCAAGGCATGCACTCAGGTAAATCCATCTTTGAGAGCCCGGGTGCCCGGGCACCCGGGGAATGTGGCAGCTTTTTGGACAGGGCTACACGAATTTACTAATGCCTCACTAAAGCTCCCACACAAGGCAACACAAGAATTTATTAACATCGCTCCCAGGTAGGGCTTCATGGCTTGATGCCCCCTGGAGTTGCCCTCAAGAAGCATAAAGGCCCCTCCCCAATGTCTCACTAAGGCTCCCACACAACGCAACACAAGAATTTATTAACATCGCTCCCATGTAGGGCATCATGGCTTAATGTTCCCTTGAGTTGCCCTCAAGAGGCATAAAGGCCCCTCCCCTCCCCAACACTGTACTCTTTACAAAAGATCACGCAACTTCAGCCTAAGGGGACCCATAAAGCTGCCTCCTAAGGACTTTATCATTTACAAAAGATCACCCAACTTCCCTAGGTAGAACATTACAACAAGGACATGTGCTTATCTCACCTAAAATCTTGAGGCGGTGGCTTGCCTTTGAGGCCTTGGCTTGGACTCCCGCCCTCGAGCTGGTCCTCAAGATCTAGAGCCTCCCCCAAAGGACTTCATAATTGCACTTTAGGGTTTTTGACGCTAAGTAAAATGTGAACCAAAAATAAATAAATTTCAACATCATTATACACATTGTATCTCTTTTAAGCTCTACTTTTAGGCTTTTCCCCAATTCCCCCCATTATTTATAGAACTTTTTGTTTCCTTGTATGAGAATTTTTAGTTAGGATATTTTCAGCATCAAGCATTATCTTGTGAATATATTAATCACATTATGTTATATGCATCCAAATTTATAATAAAAAACTTGAGCTTGTATTAAGATTTGCTTACAAGCCCTGCCCACGCATGGGCGCCTTGCATAGCAAGTAAGATTTGCTTGCAGGTGCAGGAGAATGCAACGCCCACGTGTTAATTATTGGTCGATAATTGACCCAACAAGGCCATTTCTGAGCTTAGGGTTGAAAAAAACCCTAACTATTTACTGGGACCAATAACCATAGAAATAGGGAGATTTATATTTCACTGGCCGCATTGCATTGTCTCGGATTAAACCTCTCTCTCTCTCTCTCTCTCTCTCTCTCTCTCTCTCTCACTCTCTCTCTCTCTCTCACTCACACACACACACACACAATGGAAGAAGTACTCGTGAATTGGGTTGGGAATGCTCATTGGGTTGATCGGCTGATCTGTGTATTTTGCTTCCCAATAACTCCATCGACATCCATGTCCTGCTGCTCCTGCATGAACCATTTTCCTTCGGATTACTTCCATCATCCATGAGCCATCGCTTGGAAAAGAGTGTATTGTTGCGATGCTTGTTTGGTAGCGATGCGGTGGTCCCTTGCCTGCGCACCTTGTACTCTTCTAAGCTTCTCTTGGCCTCTAGCAGGGCAAGTATAGCTGCAACCTGCTTCGCCATTCCTCTCCCTCTCCCTCTCTTTGGGCGTTTCAAACTTGCGTGCCTTTTATAGAGCCTAGTAATTTAGCTGCCTGTGGACAGATTAGTCTGCCTGAACGATTGGATTTCGCTTTCAATGGGATTATGGCTGCTTGCTGAAAAGTGAAAGCCTCCTTTTGCCTGCTCGTGGCAAGCAACTACAAAATAGCATATGTCTATAAACTAGGAGGCAAGATCTGATAGTGTTACCGAAAAACTTGCATAACTTTGAAAGTGTAGCGACTAGATCTGGTCTCCTGTACTTCTTCCAAGCCAGCTGCTTCAGTTACCTGCTATACCTGCGAACGAGGCATGTAAGTGTGTGGATTACGCTCGAGAACACTTCAAAATGCTTCAAGAAAGAAGAGCGGTGGCACTGAGAAACGCGCTCCAATTCACAATCACTTTGAGACAGGATATGGTAATAACCAGCAAACCCTTCTCACTGCTACTTATCTCGCTATGTTTGTCATCGTCATAATTACCCGACGTCGAGTTGTTGTACGTTCCGGGCTTTCAGATATGAGATTCATTCGACGTTACGCGACAGTTGTTATTGTTGACACAATTTGATGAAGAAACTGCTGAATCGGAACTGCAGCGGAGAACTATCCATGTTATGTCTCTGGTGAGCGCGTGGACACTGGTGGATAGAGTGATGTAAGCGAGCGACGAATCAAAGCTAACAAACTTTAACCTCATCTACATTACCAGCCTAAGCAGCCAAAATCTACCCGAAAGAAGTCATTCGTTTGTCAACAGATTTACATGAGCTTGAAGCTGTGGATATATTGAAGAAAAAGAAGTCAATATGCCACCGTCAACTGCAACATCTGGATCGGAGGAAGCAAGTGAATCGTCACAAAATCGTGATGGAGGAGGCGCCGTGCAACATAATTCTGCTTCCTCCGGCCCTCCTTCTACCACGACAGTTCCAGGACAACAGCCGCCTGTGAAGAAGAAGAGAAATCTTCCTGGCACACCTGGTATACACACAACTGCCGATCTACCTGCAGAAATGATCTTTAGCCGAACTTTCCGAAGTTAGATCCATCCGTACGTATTTCATTCGCAAATATGCCTGTCTATTATTGTAAATTGCTTCTATTTTGCAGATCCTGATGCTGAAGTGATAGCTTTATCGCCCAAGACCCTGATGGCTACAAACAGATTCCTTTGTGAGATATGTGGAAAAGGCTTTCAACGGGATCAGAACCTCCAGTTGCACAGAAGAGGTCATAATCTGCCATGGAAACTAAAACAAAGAACAAGCAAAGAACCCAGAAAACGAGTCTACATCTGTCCTGAACCGTCTTGCGTACATCACGATCCTTCACGGGCCCTAGGAGATTTGACTGGAATCAAGAAGCATTTTTGCCGAAAGCATGGCGAGAAGAAATGGAAGTGTGACAAGTGCAACAAACGTTACGCGGTCCAATCCGACTGGAAAGCGCATTCGAAAACCTGTGGCACTCGCGAATATCGTTGTGACTGTGGAACTTTATTCTCCCGGTTAGATTTCTCCCCCTATCACTTTCTGCAGGGTTGATAATCTAATATGCATTTCATTCCCCTTTCATGTTAGTATAGTTACTTCTATCGAGCCATGAGAGCCTCTGCAGCTAGTAGATCGAACGTATATCAACTATAATCTGTTATTGTGAGGCTTACTTAAAACTTCAACCTGAGCAAATTCGAGAATTTCGTGGCTACAGGAGAGATAGCTTCATCACTCATAGAGCTTTCTGCGATGCCTTAGCGGAGGAGAATGCAAGAGTTTCAGAGAGCAAACAAGGTGTCTCACAGGTTCCTGCTGGAGTTGACAACAGCATCGCAGGTCCTGTTGGAAGTCAAGCATCTACTCGAGGTGGTTCATCTCCAGCTCCTGGATCTTATTCAGCCCGAATGCCTAGCGGATTTGGCAACCTCCCCGGTGTAGGTATGAGCGAAGAAGAATTTCCTTGGCTCCCTCCAAAGTGGAATCAATCTGGTGGAGGAAATCATGAACTGGGAACACCTCCCACTGCAACGAGGCTGTCCTTGCTGCTTGGGTCAGGACCAGGACCTGGCCCTCCCGGCGGCCACCACATGATGGGAGGAGGATCGCACCTACAAATAGGTGATTCGTCACACCTCAGTGCCATGGATGCAGCATCTTGTTATTTCATGCAGCCTCCAAAGAACGTGCATGTTGGATCGGGAATGCCAAACAATTTTGCTCATTCGGATATGGAAGCTTCACATTTAGCATCTACAAATCCCTACTCCAATCCGTTTGCCTCAGGGATGGGTTTTCCTGGGCTACATGGGTTCCCCCTGACTCATGCTGGTGCGAACTCCAATCTAAGTGCTACAGGAATTTCCGACTTGATGGGAGCTTCTAATCGATTGGACCGAAGATCATCGACAGCCGGTCTCTCTCTTTCTTCGAATGCTGGTGTTTCTAATGGATCGTCGTCAGCGCCAGCTGCAAATGCGACAGGAAACTTTGCATTTCCTTCTTCGACCGTGCAGAATCAGCCGCTGCAGCAGCCCACTTCACAAATGTCAGCAACAGCCTTACTACAGAAAGCTGCTCAAATGGGTGCAACTGCCAGCAACTCCTTTCTGCTGAGAGGTTTTGGAATGGCAGGCACGGATTCTGGATCTTTTGGCTTGGGTGCATTCTGGCAAGGTCCAAGACAAGAACAAGTGAGGGGAGATAGCATGTCCTCTGGGATGATTAGTTCCAATCTGGCACCAAGGCGGCCAGTTGACCAGAACAAGTTTTCTGGAGACGGAAGCTGCCTGACCTCACCGGGATTCGGAGCACAGGGAAGATCTTCCGAACAAGTTGCAAATCAAGATATGGCGGGTACAATTTCCGGATATGCAGGCTTGTTTGAAGGTGGATTGAGCTCCTTCCCATCCGTTTTTGGATCCAACTCCAATGCTCCAGGAAATAACGGTGGCTCGATGAAACAGCCATCACGGAGCAGCACAATGACCAGGCAGATTTCTGGAGCAGGTGAAATTAACCCTACTAACCCATTTAATGGATCAGTCTCAGATCCTCAGATTAGTGTTTCTTCAATTTTGCCACGCCTGTCTGTTCTGCCAAAAGTGGAAGAAGCAGCTGACAGATTGACTCGTGACTTTTTGGGAGTGAATGGATCCGGTGGAAGATCTGGAAGGCAATTGTCTCAAAAGGATTTGGCCAGCCTTGTATCCATGGGGGCAAGTACAGAAATGGATCCTTTCAATAACCAAAGGGACAACATGATGCCGCTAAATGCGACAGGCCAATCTCCAGAGAAATCATGGAATCATTCTTGACCGAGTGCAACTCAACCGTTTGTTCATTCTCATACGAAATTACATTAGTTTTCAGACATTTCTTCGTGCTCAACGATACCTAGATTGCTACTGTCAGTGCATTCTTTATGTTGTCCTTCAGCTCTTCTTCTTCTCCAGTTAAGCCGTAACACATGTCCTACTTTAATTAATCAGGCTGGGGATGGTGCAGCTCGTGTTACTTAGAATGGCAGAACTATTTTAAGTTTCCAAGTGTAGAAACCTTGTTTGATAGACAAGCTATTCCCGATGGCAAATTATATTATCTATTTCCTGTAAACTAGTAATGAATCTCAGCAATGCAAAAGCATTATCACATCCGTAGAGATTAGCATATGGGTACTTGTGTCCAGTAGAATGCTGTGTTGGTTTAGGGTAATCAAAAGTCCTACGTGGCAATTCATGTCAAATTGTAATGAGGTTTTCTGAGGTGACGATCCTAGGTGTGCAGTTGTCGGCACACCTCGGTGTCTAGCCCAGCTATAAAGATGTGTTCACGCTGGAGTTTTGAAGTGAGAGATATGACAGAGTTTAGTTGACGTATCTACTTCTCATCGATAAAATGTAGGTGACGAATAACTTCTGAGTTTCTTTGTTCTTTAATCTCTCTATCTACCTCTTGACATGGGAGCATTAGTTTCTTGATTATTTAGATTAATTTCGACGTCGGTATTAAAATTATCACTGTGCTGGCAACGTCATAGCCAGCTGCCTCCGCTCATTTTGTTTCTTCCTCTTGCATTATGTTATCCCTTGAACGCAGATTCTTGAATCTGCATGCTATTTGTTTTAATCCTTTTCTGCTCATGGTAGTTGTTGAGGGACTCTCCATCCATCATACTTGAGAGAAGATAGCAATCATGTGATATGTGTCAGTGATTAGTGTTTGTACTAGAGAGGGCCCGTCCGTTTTCTCACGCCACGGTGAAAAAGAGTTAGCATGAGTCATATACTCTCAAATTTGTTTTAATCCAACGAGGACGCTAGCTTACTGGAATTGTACTTGTGTGACTTCATCTTTAGTGTAACATCCGATCTATTATTCGTCGTTATTCTATAAATGTCGTGTTCTCCTGTTGTTTTGCTGATAAATTTTCAAAATATCAGTGAAAGGTTACTGTTTCACAGTCCAATATGTCAGTCCAAAATTGGCTTTGGCATATGGTAAAGATTTTCAGGTGGACAGGGCTGTTATGCAATCTGTTCCAAGCTCTAGTCCTTCAAACACCAACTCAACAGATTGCAAGTCGATTGTATGTGAACATTGTTGCACTGTAGCCAGTTTGTTAGAAGGATCGTGATTAACCACCTCTCACATAACTTGAATTATTGATCAATCCAGAAAAGCAGAAACACTTGTCACACAAATGAATACTGTCCACAACAAGCGAATCGATTCTCAATTCATTATCATCATTCATATGAAGGAGATTAACATCTAGATCTTCAAGAAAGATTGGGTGGCACTTACATGAAAAGAAGACCAGAATACCAACTTTTTCAACTGAATGTGAGCTGAATACCAACTTTTTCAGCTGAATGTGAACAGAACTTTTAAAAACGCTCACAAAACCCTCTTTCACTTCACATTGTTTCCTTCTCGAAGTTGTGTGACTCCTCAACTGATTCACACAAACCCAATGATCTTCATTGCATAAAACGATGTCTAGCTAGAGCCTCAATCATGATATTTGCCACCATCTTATTAATAGGGCAATGTTTTGATGAGAATCTATCTTGTTTAACTATATCACAAACAAAAAAATATCAATTTTTTGTGAAAATCATAGCTCTAGTAAGAAATTAACATCCCTAGCTGTCAATGAATAAACGCATTTGCTCCTTTGCTTATGCCATTCTCAACATCATCGTCCCACACGTGGTGAGTTGGCATATTGTGCTTGAGTAGGGCTTGCCCACCCACGGTTTGATTATATATCATCCCACATGTTGATAATGTCAAAAAAAAGTTATCATAGATTGTGTTCTAGATCCACACATGTTCCTTGGTGGCATGACACATGCCTATGTATGTCATTTAAGTGGATGAAAGTGTTGTAGAGTGATGCTTCTTAAAACTCCAACTAGTTGAACATGTAATAAAGCATAAATATATATAATAGGACTAATGATTGTCCAAACTACTTGCTCATTGAGTCCACAGACTTGGTCAAAGGTTCATTTGTAGCACTTGAATTTGAATCCAAACTTAGATATTCTTGTCGTATACTTCACAACTTGTTTGGCAACTATCCAATGTTGCTATTTTGGATCAAGTAATACTTTTGCTATTCCTACCCCAATATTCAGTCTCATGCAAACCTACAAATCCAACTAGATTTCTATAGGGTTTACCATTTTTTATTTCCCTTTCTCAATCCAAGGTGTGGCACATTCAATTGTTCAATTTCATATTCATGCTTAGAGGTGTACAAATGAGAAAGACATCATTCATTTTGAACTTTTGAATCATCTCCTTGATGTAGAAACGCATACGTGAATCTTGCCTCCTAGTCTTTGAAAATTCGAATCTCTAGACAATCATAACTAGGGAATAAGTCTTTAAACTCAATTTTTTCATTCAACTTGGACTTGTATTCATTCAATGTGATTCTATCATTGCTCACAATTAATGTCACCAATGTAAATTGACTCTACTAACAAGATTTGTTTGTTTGTTTGTGCATACAATCTAAGATCCTAGTAACATCTTTTCAATTTTTTTAGAAAAAAATTAACATTCTAGAAGTTAGCTTGAATCCACAACTAGTTTCTTCTATTATGTTCAAAAGTAGTGGTTGTTGCATAAATACTTTTTCATCTAAATCACTTTGTATAAAAGCTTTTCTCTCATCCATTTGTTCATCTTCCCTGTTATGAATTATGGCCTAGCCAATCAATAATCCAAAGGGATGTTGTTGATAAAATCTTTCAACTATCATTCTCACATTACACTTAAAAACATCCCTTGGAGGCTTGTACTTGATTCTAGATACCCACTCCACTTCATATTTTACTTATCCCTTTTGGTGGATCCAAGAATTCCTTCTCAAATACCTTTTTCACTTATCATAACCTTGGCCTCAATCTTGTTCACAAGTCATGAACTTGTACCTTGTGTGCATGTGATTAATCTCATTTGACCATATTGTTCTAGAGCCTTC
Organism: Diphasiastrum complanatum; assembly: GCA_029204225.1. Taxonomy (NCBI): domain Eukaryota; kingdom Viridiplantae; phylum Streptophyta; class Lycopodiopsida; order Lycopodiales; family Lycopodiaceae; genus Diphasiastrum; species Diphasiastrum complanatum. The sequence goes on from CM055093.1 coordinate 62,213,378, forward strand.
ATATCTCTCTTGGATCTCACACATCCTCAAACCATGTCAATGTCATCCAGCTCTATCTCCCTTTTCTCTACTAACTGATTTTCATTATCTTAGATTCATTCATCCATAGCCTATTGACCTACAAAACGAGTTCATGGGCCACCCTTTCCTCCATCAATAAGTATTATTATTGGGTTTACTCATCTTACTCTTTCTTGTCCCTCTTCACAGTCTCTGCACATGATGATCTTATCATAGTAAGGACATAGTTTATATGAGAATATGTTCATTATACCACAATGATGCAAGAGAACCTTCCATCATTTAATTTTTTTTCTTGTTTTAGCTTCATATGAGCTACATAAAATTTCTTCCATAACCACATGGCCCCTAACATCATGTCACCTACACAAGTCTCACGAAGGTTTAATATTCATGATGTAGAATGTAGGATTCAAGACTTCTACCCAAGGGAATTTAGGTGTATTCTTGTCATACAATATATATTTGGCCATTTTGCTAGATGGTGCAAGTTTTTTATTTCTACCAACCCATTTGCTCAAGAGTACACTTATAGTGAACTCATGATGGACACTACAATATTGATATATATTTCTATCCTTAGTCAAAATGAGTGTTTTCAATTTTCTTATCAAACATAAATTTTCTCATGACTGCACAATCTTTTGAACTTAGAAAATTAAATAACTTAGTCTTTGGTTTTCATGTGGAAGAGTTAGGTCTTCTTTGTAAAGTCATTGGGAAAGTGATGAAATATCTATTTCTTGCACAAATAGTTTGCACTAATGATAAATTTGACATTGTTTTTATCCAGTATTCTCTAGAAGTAATCTAGTCAATGTTGCTTTTCAAGTATGCACCCTTTGCAATGTAGGCTTATAGGTTTTCATTGTAGTCCATCCATCACATTGATCTTGCTTACAAGACACACACAAAGAAATGACTATGGAGTCAAACCATCCAACCATGTAGATGCTACTAATCAATCTCCAATAGCATCTTCCTTGTGCTTGGGAATAGGATGCAAGCATAGAGAGAGTAACCTGGCAATGAAAACTCACAATGTAAATGGTAATAGGGCAAGTTTCCACTCCAATAATATTGAGGATTGGATTACCATGTATCCAAGTCTAGAACTAGTATGCCGAAGACATGAATGTACCATTCTTCCCCTCTTGAACTAGTTTTGTCCTGAGAACATGAAAGAGAATCAATAACCATATCTTTAACTTCCAACACTTACCTAGAAAATCATTATCCCTAGTCTGACTTAAAAGCACTCAGAGATAGAATGATCTTTCAATTATTTGTCTCTGCTCTGGAGTACCAACTCAGTTTTGGAAATTAAACTAAGCAACAATTTTAGTAGCATCACCTTTATGTCAACCTTCATGTAAAACACTTTACATGGGACATTGGATTACCTAACTCATGAGATCAAAATAAAGAAATTGACAATTACAACCTGCACTTAACCACAACCTCTTATTGAAAAGTCACAAATGATTCTTGGTTCAAATACTCTTAGAATCCAAAATTCTAAAGTATTTCAACTCGAATCTATAGGAGATCAATTAAGATAACCAAATGATCGAACCTCAACTCTAAGTATCCTAGATATTGTCTTGAGTTAAATGCCCCTATTTCTAGCATCTTATGAAAGAAAATAGCAACCATTCAATCTTAATAGATTTGTCTGTCCTCTATAACAATCGGAGATCTAGTCTAAAAATTGTACCCAAGCATTTGTAGACTATAATCTGTAGCAAAATACCATCCACTAAATGAAGTACACTCTGCACAAGTAAAAACAATTTTCCATATGAGAATGCACATGAGACTCAAACGTTCTCAATTCACTGTAAAGTGATTTAGATTTTTCAACATGTCGATCTAAATTCTTAACTCATTCAATATATCGAGAATTATTCACCATACTTAAGAATCATTGCATTTGCTTAAAGTACATATTTAGAATCATCACAAATGTTTACATCCTTATGATTCGTCAATCATAATTCACTGGAATCCAAAACATACTTAATTATTAAAGGATAATGGAATATATGTCCAACATAACTTAAAAAATATAAGAACCACTCTAAAATCTTTTCCACTAGGAAAATACTGGATTTTAAGAATATTCTCCAAACTAGATTCTTAGTAAAAATGCGAGATATTGAAGTTCTATAGGCCACATGTAATTGGTTGATGAGGCCTACCTTCCAGCTCATCACTACCCGAAGAGACCCAGAAATATTGAAAATGAATATGACATATGGTTGAGATGAGAAAATTGATTACCATTAATGTATATGCATTGTCAAATCATGGTTAACAGGGTTAACCAGAGTTAATTCGTGGCACCAAATAGACCAGTGTTTCAAATTTATGCCAACACATTTTCTCAGATTCATGGCTTTTTGTCTACGCAAATTTTCAGATTCATAGTTCAGTGTTTCAGATTTTTGCATGCACATTACGAATGGTGCCATCAAGGAAGTTGTGCTCCTCAATCGACTATGTGCTTCTATTCAACGAGAAAGATGATAATGGATTATGGGTGCCAAAAGAATATTCAAGAAACTCTTGGGTTTTGATGCATCCATCATCAAGAGGAGCATTTCGAAAAAGCAAAAGGTCAAAACTATCATTTCGATCTTATTGGAAGGCCAGAATTTTGGATTTCAGAACATCATCAGGAGGAAAATCTATATTTGAAATTCTAGTCCAACATGTATATATGCATTCATAGATAAATGTGCAAGGATTCAACCGTCAGGATCACAAAAAAAACAACTGTGAGTATTGATAGTTTTGATACCTAGATTTTTGTCATTCATAAATATCTAATAATAAACTTGCCAATCTGATCATTTTTCTCTTGTAGGTTTATATCCATCCAACATAAATGAATAGGAGCCCAGTGGATCTTTAGCAGGTGTGTTAGATGTTATTCACACTGATAGTGGACAGCTGCAATATCGAGGTAGAACTGCAAAAGATCTAGTTGATAGTGGGATCTTTTTTTATAATTCAATGTACATTCCTGATACAAGAAATTTTTTTGGACAAATAGTCCCAATTCCATTACCTAGTTTTGAAAGTGATGAATGGATTGCACCAGATGCTACAGTTTCATAATCATTTTGTTGCAAGATATATAATGATGTAAAAATTTCATTAAAAATGAGCACGGGATAAAAAACAGTCAGATTGAATTGGTTTATTTCCTTGAATATATTTGTAAATTTTTTTTCAAGTGTCAATGTACACAAAACCCCAACGATGTTTGTATGCAAAAAATTATTAGATAGTTTTTTATCTGAACTTATGGATGAAGGCTGGGACAAAAGATCAGATAGAAAAATAGAATGCAGAATTATCAAATTGAAAAAAAAATTGTTGAGCTTATGTTTCCATTATCAAAGATGGAAAAAAAATAAAGATAAATGGGTGCCACTCGATCAAGACTTGGAAGCCAGCGGACATTCAAAACGAAAAAATATTGAAATTATACAATCATGTCGTTTTGACGGATGTTGAGGTGGAAGAAGATTGGAGTCTAAATTACATCAGACAAGAACTATTTCTCCTACAAGATGATGTACTTTCAGACTTCAGATTCATTTTCAATGGTAAACTTGTAAGTAAGTGTAAACACTCGATCTTTATAAATAGTTTCAATCAAAACTTTCTAGTACAATCTTTGTACTAATTGTAACTCACTTTATATTAGTTTTATGCAGGTACATAAAAGACATGAGCTTGAGATCAAATACATATATATTAGCAAAACAATCCAACTTATGGAAGAACACTGAGATTCACTATCAGCAAATACATGCCAATCATCATGTCTTTTTTATCAATATAGAAAATTGCCTTCCAGTATTACACTATGGACACAACCTGATTTAAAAATCTATATTGATATCAATAAAAAAAACCCATAAATGGGTTGTTTACATATAAATTGATTGTATCTTTTTCTTTTTTTGATGTATCTCTATATACAAATAGATTTCTATTCAGTCAATTTTTCTATCTTTTCGTTATCAATATCAGGAACTGATAAGGGAATAGCTCCTTCTATAATCTCGCCTTCCTCTATTTCGAGAAGGGCCTCTACGCCTTTTAAGACAAGAGGACTCTCTGCTATAATATCGCCTTCCTCTGTATTAGGAAGGACTTCTATTCCTGTTTGATCATATATAATAAGATTTGCATCTTGAGCAACCTGAAAGGCTATTAAGGCAGGAGTAGCTTGTTTTTGAGGGCCCTCGATCTCAGATGCAACACTTAAACCGTTTTGAACATAGGTTTTGATCAACTCTTGTCGAAATCTATATACATCGTCAGGAGTATACGGCTCAAGAGTGAACTGTCATCACAAAACATGAGAATCGGCAAATTACAAACAATGATAGTAAACTACAAATGAACAAAATATTATCTTTTCAATATCTACATCCACTTGTAAATTATACCACTCAAAAAATAGTTTTGTATTGTACCGGACGAATCATGCAGAACTAAAAGCATCCTTTTGTTGTAGACACTGCATATATTTAACGAAAATTAGTAATATCATGACAAAAAATTTATTTATGCTATGATGATAGATTTGAACTAAAAAAAGAATACATGCATATCAAAGATAAATTGAATATACCTTGAGAGATCTAATGGTTATCTCTCCAATTGAGGTTGTTGTTGTCGGTATTTTCCGAAAGACATCATGAAGTAGAGAATCAAATTCTCTATGTGTATTTGTAGCTGAGTTTAATTTTACACAGAGAAAATTTGATACTCTCTCCTTATTTATCTTTACAGAAATAATGTTTAGACTCCAATGCCAACTACAACAACCAAAATACAAATGTCAATAAATTCATACTTAATAAAGCAATATTTATTTATTAAAGCAATGTCGTATGCAACAATCCAAATTAAAACAACAAAAACAAAAGAGCAATACTTATTTATTTTCATATGGAATCAAATAAAATCTAGCCACAGGAGTGCATTCAATAGAATATACAACCTTCCCAGAATTGGCTTCTTTTGCCTTTATCGCTCCCAGGAAAAATGGACTAACAACAAGAACTATACGATGGGAATCAAACTAATACTATGCTGCAAAAAGGATCCTCCGACTTCCACTATTACATCTAAAATTTCTGATGTTTTATCTTTCAACTCCACACAAAATTTGGGACCTAATCTAAAGCTTTTACATGAATCTGGAAGAAAAAAGTCAAAATAATTATTGAGAAGATCAATTTCATTAGCTAGGTAGGCCTCATACTAGTTATAATGGTCAGAATCAATATAAACTTGGGCAGGATTGTATGGAATTCTAACAAAAAATTATATACAGGAGCAGAAAGAGAAGTAGATACAATGTTTACAAATTTATCTGTTATTTTGTCGAGCTCCTCTTGGGTAATCAACACTTTTGGTGAAGAAATTTGTTGAGGAGCTGGACGAATGACAAGAGGAGGAAGGGGTGATGATTCTCGATCTGAATAAGATTCTCCAGCATCCGACTCAGAGCTCGGGATGATCCAAGGTCGTAGGGATAACTCTAGGAGGTGGAGAAGTAGCTGGCCTTCGAGATCCAGCTTTCTTGGAGACAGGCTGCTTCCTTTTCCTCCTAGAGGTACTCGACAAGTTGGTTTTATCCAAATGCAGGTCTCTGGAGGTGATGGCGTTATCAACATGCAGACCAGAAAAATGGTCCCGAAGTCTTCTAAGAATGACGAAATCTTTTGGCATGATGGTGACACGCTTACCATGCACTGCCAAAAGATAAGTATCCTCAAAAAACTAGAACAAAAAATCCTCTGCAGCACCTTGTAAGGCCTACATGGCTGTCATGGCAAAACGAACATTTAGTCCAAGTCACAGAGTGACATTTCTGATAAATCAGCTGAAAGGACTCTAGAGATATACAGTTTAGTTGATCTCTAGAGTTTTTTAATCTCCCTCAGCTAGACCTGTTTCCTACCACATCTACGGCCAGTACCAGGGGAAACACGGGCATGGCATGATTGTACAATGGTTATGGTACGGGCAGTGGATTTGGTCCTGGCCATCATTCTCAAAAAGAAAAAAATTAAAAAAAAAAAGTTTGAACAAAAGCGCAGGGAATGAAAACAAAACATCTCATTTCTTTTATGTTCTTTGTTCACGCGCTCGGATCCGATACCCTAATTTCTAATATCTCTTTCGAGCACACATTGCCTTGAGGTTCTTGTCTGACCTGCAGTTTGCGCCTGAGAGCGATATTTGGAATTTTACATCTGCAGTTTTTGTTTAAAATGTCTAATTTTGATTTTAGTTTGCTTTTTATTTTTCATGAATTTTCTGAGATATATCTCAGATTTAAGTCTCTGCTCAGTACTCCATAATTCAGATCTTAGAATAAGGACATGATTCATTATCAAGACTTGGTGGCACTCGACAAGCATAGCTATAAAGCTAAGCTTGATAGAATGTTTACCAATTTACATAATGATTTTAAGTCTGTAGATGAGTGCCCAATTCACAATTAAAAATGTAGATTTGTTGATTTTCGGTCTGCATTTGTTTTTTTTCTTTTGTTAAATATTTCTGACGATTTGGAAGTTGGCCCTTCCACTTCTGAAACTGCTTTTTCCAGTGGTACAAAGGCTGAAAAGTCAAAGATTGTAAATATAAATATTTTTTTAATTGATACGAGCGTTAATTTAGATGATTGTTCATATTTTGATCATGTTTGAAATAGGGCATCATTTATAGGCCCTAGAACACTCACTACCCTTTTGCCTTTTGATAAATCTTTGATCACTTTGCCTACTTATAATATAGATAATAATTCTTTTTTGACAATATAGAATATATCGGATCTTTTTTATTTCAGTAAAGTTGAGACTCTTTGCATTTTGAGCAAAGAGCTTGATGAATTTTCGATATAATTGATTTTGATGCTGATGATCTTCTCCTTGGTGTTGACGATGTACATAATGATAAGTTTTATTTAGGGACGGTCTACCTTCTGAGGAGGAGTTTCTCAGAATCCAAAGTCAACTTGGTTTTCCACAGCCAACTATCTATTCACCAACAATATTGACATCGAAAAGTGGACATAATATTGATGAAGAGACAGTAATCAGGGAAGACAAAGCCGAATGCTTAAGTTTTTGCATCTTATCATGTACTAGTAGATTCATTATGTCAGATTATATACTGGAGCTTACTTTGTTTTTTTTTTTTTCATTTCAGGAAACAATTTTTCTTGATGATTTCGCAATTCGTCGAGGAGGGCAGAGATCTTCTGCTAGAGAATTCTCAAGAGATCATGCACTGGGGCACTATTTGAAGTTCTTCAAGAATAATGAGATAAGTGTTGCCCATTCAAACTTTTCATCAACATGGTGAGACTATGATTATGGCAATCAAGGCACTGTCTCATTTTCTTGGAGGACATAATTTTAATAAGGTGCATAAAATAATTTTTGTATAGAAAACCATTGCGATTAAAATTTTAGGATATGGGCCAATGAATTCCATGTTCAGGTCATCTCTTTTTGTATTGTATGCTGCTTACGCTAATCTTAGTAAGCATGAAAACTATGAGTTGCTGGATCCATACGAAAGAAAGAAATTGTTGCATGATTTTAAGTTGCAACTTTCATTAGAGAAAGTATCGGAAGCAGAGCAGATGCTGCTGAATTGTACTTTGTAAAAATGTTCATTTAATATACAAAATTTTATTTTGTGTCTATTGCCTATTGGCTTGTATAGATTGGCATGCTTTTTGAAATTTTTTATAATCCGTCGATTTTGTATTATGATGATTTTGGATTCTTCTGTAAAACCATTGGAAAAGTTGTAGTATATAGCTGTTTTTTGTGCTAGTCGTGCCATGTTGTGTACTTTTATGAAATGTCACTCTTGCTTGCCAATGAGATTTTTCCATTCCTTGCGATGACCATATGATAAGACTTCCACTATTTCTGGCAAAGAATGTCGAATGATGTCGTGTGCTGCATGTCATAAACACATTATCTAAATCAGTACCAAAAGTATCTAATTTAATTGCACATATTTGTCTATAGTAGTGTAACATCGAAATCTTACCATATAATGTGTTATATGATCAACACCCCATGCACTTTGAACTGCATCTACAAATTCATTGGTTGTTTTCTGTATCATTTGTGCATCAGTATTTGAAAATTTATCTTTTCTCAAGTATTTCACCATGCTATCTAATTTTTTCCAAACTTCTACTTTGTGTATACGAGTAGAACCTTCTTCTTCGAAATCTTGAGTTGCTGCAGTAATTTCTTTCCAAACCGTGTATTGAATCTTGGATTGTTTGCCAGAATAATTTGATAAAGATCTTTGAGCTTTGGATCCTCCAATGCTCGGCTTGCATGGAATATTTCTTGTTTTACCTAATAGCTTGTCATATTTTTTTATCTTAACGTGGCCTTTATGTAAGCCTGCTTTGGGCATCACATTCTCTAATCTGGAAATAGCTTTCTTTACAAAGGCCTCTGGCTCAGAATTCCATGCAAACAAGATGTGAAGATATATTATTTTTTCTATAATATGCACCTCCGCATGCAATGTATAGATATGAACATTTTGAAGAGGAATTAGTAGTACAGATTTCCGATTAGGATCTTCTCAATCTCTTGATATTCCTATATTCCTTGTCATGTCTTTTGATGTCTTCATGCAATACAAATAAGGGTGTTTAGAGTTAGCACCATGAGATATATTGAACATACATTTTAATGTCTTTAGATCTCTTGCTAAATGCCATTCAATGTTGAAAGTGCCAATTCTAGGAATATTGAGTGGAACTCCCTCCATGTTATTTTTTATGGTGGCAGGATATGACGTTTTATTAAATATCCATGAGAGAATGTCATGGTTTTCTTTCATCACCTATAAGAGAACACAAAAGCATGATTAGCCTCATAATATTAATACAGAAAAATTTTCCAAATGAAATCCATATTAAAATGATTATCTCTATTGATTATGCGAAGAAACTGCTATACCTAAAATGTTGCCAACCAGCAGATATCATTTTCTGATTGAACACTAAAATTGAGGCCTTCTGAGTCTTCTGAATTTGAAAGTGCTCCATTCATGATCGTGAGAATGACTCTTTCCATTTTTTGTCCTTCTATAATTTCAGACTCATCTAACTTGAGAACAACTATCAACTTGTTATTGACATTCTCATTTGTAATACCGTAAAAATGTATGATGAATGTTAGTAACTGATTAATGTCAATAAATAAATTGTTGGAATTGTTATATGCTAGACTTTCTCCTTTTGAGCAATACACTTCACTGATATGAGATGGATTACCGACTATTGTTTGCATACCTTGTTATAACATGTCTTTTTTTTTTTTTTTTAAGATGAAATAGTCGTGGGATTGGAAACTTTTTAATACTTACCTATGCAAATGCCTCCTTTACCATCTTAAACATTGTTGCATATGCTTCTCTACTAATGCTAGAAAAGTCACATGCCCCCTGAAGCAATGTAGTGTCTAATATTTTTCCAACTTCATTTATAATGCTATCAGTAACTGAAGCCTTAATCTCTTTCATTTTGTTATTGTTTAACATTGATTCTATAGATTTAGAAGTCAAGATAGAGCCTAGTGAGTTTCCAATCGAAATCTTATCGGCCAAATAGTCTTCAACAACCAATGTTGATCTGCATTGCAAACACAATGTTCATGAAAATGTCAGTAGAAATTTTGACACTCATAGTATTCACAATAGTATAATAAGCAAATGAACAGATATGAATAAATAATAAAACTAGTGATTATGGATGAATCAAAAAGTTCAAGCAATATTTAATACCAAATAAGCTATAACTTACTTGAATGCACAGATTCGTCTTTTTCTATGACCTCATGTCAGAATCCCTCATAGAATCACCATACAGCTAATTTCCACAAGTATAGTACACCAAAGTTGGGAAAAAATAGACATGCTTCATAACAATTCACGATTTTGGCAATTTTGCACACAAAATTGTCAAATTTTCAAATGGCCATAACTTGGGCTATGATGCACCAAATTGGTTGCTATAAAGCACAATACATAGGGAGGAAAAGTTTTCAAGATGACTACCATGTCACCCTTCCACCTTAGCTTCACATATGTGAGGGCATTTTTTCAAGAAGGTTTCATGCAAAATCACCAAAACACCATGCACACACCCAAAGAGGCTTTACCAACAATTTTTAATAGTCATTAGACTTCCTTGAAGCCTTCAATCAGGTCTAGAGATGTAGTATAGGCTGAGAACAACGAATTTTCATCTTGTGGGAGGGCACTCTAGCAACACACTTCAGGGAGACATAGCACAAGCCTATGAAAGCCAATTTGCATGTCTAATAGGTTTTTAAGAAAGCCAAGAGGAATACAAAATAGTCTGGATTGTCTTGTGAATTTGGAGCGATAAATCCCCCAAAAAAAACATAGAAAAAGGCAATTTTCAGCCCTTTTTGGGCCTCGTACACCCTCTAAAATCTAAATTCTCGGCTCTAACTTCTTGGATGTGAAAAACTGGCAAAATTTAGCTTGAGTATTACATAAAATTGATTTCTACGTCATGCATCCTCTTACCACTCACATGCAACTCAAATTACATACCTACATCAATTAAATGTTTTGATTTTGTTGGATTATAGTTCTTACTACTCATTTCTAGTCGAAAATCCTTAAAACAAGCAATTTTTGACTAGAATATAGCCTAGAACGATAAAGTGCAAATTTCCAGCATGCACTCGTTAAATCAGCATTTACCACTCCATAATTGAAGGTACACTTGCTGGAAATTCAGATCTACCATAAGTTATCATATATATAAGAAAAATCCTAAAAATTGTCATAAACTGGCTAAAATCGACAATCACCCATGTTGCTATGGAGAAAGCCAATATTTGATGGATCTTAGTAGCATGCAAGTGGAAGCAATGATAGAACACCTACTTGGAAGCTTGTTCACCACCCTGAAAAGAAAATGGATTGATCTCCAACAAAGTGTTGATGAAAGGCTTCAATCTTCCTAAGCCTTGCTCTCATACCACTATAAGGAGAAGGAACTCCAAGATCCTGCTTACAAGACACACACAAAGAAATGACTGTAGAGCCAAACCACCCAACCATGCAAATGTTACTGATCAATCTCCAATAGCATCTCCCTCATGCTAGTGAATAGGATGCAGGCATAGAGAGAGTAACTTGGCAATGAAAACTCACAATGAGAATGGTAATAGGGCGAGCGAGTTCCCACTAGGATATTTTGACTTAGCCTCTCTTGTGCATGTGCCCATGCAAGCCAAGAATATTCACAAAATTGCTTTTCATTTCTATTGATCCTCTACATATGCCTATAGTTGTCCCCATAACCCATACAATAGCTCCACACATCATCACAATATGTGTGACTGGGTCCTCACAAAGTTATTAATTACATTACAAGCCTAGTTTGGAATAACAAAATAAGGTGTAATTAATAATCTCAAGTACTAGAGTACTATGTGTATCCAAGTCTAGGACAATGTCGAATCCTATATATAGGATGTGGGAGTAACAACATGCCTTGTAGATGTCCTCAGAAATCAATCCATTGTCAAAATTCTCTCTAAAATTGGTCATATTTTTGCATAAATAAGGGTCCAATTCTAGCTGATGAAATCTAGTCTAGCCTCATCTAAGATTATGTCAGAGTCTTGTTGAAGTCTTTCAAGAGTGATTAGAATAGGAAACTTGAAGGTTGTATGAGTCTAAAAAGTTTTGATCAAATGAGATCAAATAGAGTATGTTTTCAAGCTTTTGTGAAGGTGTTATAGCCAATATTAAATCCTTACTTTTCATCAAATGTACATCACTGTACAAGACCTAGCCCAACATGAGTTCATTTTGAGCCTTCCTTCTTAAAGATAGTGAGATACTTGATTCCTCTAACTATTCCATATGGAAAGTGGGAATGCAATTCTTTCTTCTAATTTAAGACTTGATGTATGTAGTGTTGGGAGATGAGGAAGAGCCACATCTACCACAAAAAAAACCAAAATACAAGAGGAGAGCATGACTAGACCTTCATTGCATAAAAATAAATGTCTCAAATAACTTCTTTAAGGGGTTGGAGGTTGTAACTTAGCACATAGGCATGGGAAACTCTAATATCCATTTATGAGTCCAACAAAGCATCATGGTGATAAAGTGCCCACTCCTATGTATTGAGAGTGAAGGCTCTAAATATAGAGCTCGCTTCCACTAGTAAAGCGATCAAGGAAAGAGAGCTTGTAAAAATCATCTTGAATGGATATGGATAAGAATACTCAATTCTTGTCCAAAGTTCTATCATCCAATTCAAACTTCCTAAAATTGAGAACTTACAAGGAGTGCTAGTAGTCGAGGAGAGTAGGATCACATTGATGAGCGAAAGAATGAAAATATCTTCATCCATGAATGGTGGTCATGGGGAGAGTGCATGATTAACACAAAGCAAAGGAAAAGGGAGTAGCCAATATAAGGGCAAAGCTCACAACAAAGACAATGATGAATCTTCTTCACCAAATACCAAAGGCAAGAAAGATAGATCCAAGATAAAGTATTTCTTTTATGGGGAAAGAGGCACTTTGCATTGAAATGTTATAAGAAGAATAACTCACAAGCAGATGGTGAAAAACAAGGAATGAAGAAAAAAGAGCAAGAAGACTATTCCCTCATGGATTGCTCACAGATTAAAGGTTATTAATGACATTCTATTATAAAGAAGATCTCAGAATCTAGGGTTCTCCTTTCTATGATCATATCTCATTAGATGTAAGAAAGAAAGATGATCCTACTTCTATAAAAGGCATTTTAATTGGGTATAGTCAATAAAGAAAAGGTTTTAGAATTTACATTCCTTCCACCAAGAAGATAGTGGTGAGTAGAAATGCATTATTTAAACACTAATTTGATGCATAATGATGTCTGTAATCCATATATGGTACAAGATATTGAAGATCCAAAGGAGGATCCAAGTGGAGAACATCAAGATCTTCCATCATCGCCTAAACCCAAGAGCACCAAGGAGATACTCAAGAGCAAGAATGGAGCCACCAAGGCTCGTCATCTATATTCACAAGGGCAAGTAGAAAATGGAAGGTATATTTCATTTTTCTTAACTCATATTGATAAAGAGCCAACTTGTTTTGGTAAAGCCTTGAAGTTTAAGCATTTGTGTGAAGCAATGGAACGTAAATATCAAACTTTGATGGAGAATGATGCATTGAGTTTGGTGGATGTTCTCAAGGGTAAGATGGCTATTGGATATAAGTGATTCTTTAGATTGGAACTTAATCAAGATGGATCCATTGATTTATGCCTTTTGCATTTCGTTCTAGTAATATAAGTAGTTAGAGGATCTAAATTGAGCTTCATTTATCAATCAAAGTATGATGTTTCATTGCTTGATAATTATGGTATGAAGAATCACAAAATGTATGTTGTAAAATTTCCTACAAAAGATGATGAAGCGTCCTATGATGACATCAATCCTTTTAGGAAGATTATTAGATCCTTAGTATGGATCATTATTACATTACTTGATCTTAGCTATAATGTGGCTAAGTTGATTCAATTCATAAGAAGTCAATCAATCATTCATTGGGAAATAGCTAAGAGGGTTCCTTAGATACATCTTGGGAACCATAAATTATGGCACATTGTATCTAGGCTCTAGTGTTTCTTTAATTGCCTTTTTGAACGTGTACTTTCCAAATTATAGAGTGGATAGAAGGTCCACAAGTACCTTTGCAAATTTCATTTGTGAAGGTGTTATATATTGTTCGTCTAATAAGCAAGACAATATATCTTTACCTTCAATGAATTTGAGTACAAGGCATCAACTACTACAACAAAGGAGGTGTTGAAGAGGCTTTTGGTGGAGCTTAATGCTCAAGATGTTGATCAAATCACCACCGTCTTTCGTGACAACCAATCTCACAACATCATGCTACCAATCCTATCTATGCATATCGAGGTAGCACATCATTTTGCAAGAGAGAAGATCCAAGTCCAATATGTTTCAAGCATTGATTGTGTGGCAAATATCTTTACCAAGCCTTTGTCGAAAGTTACTTCCATGAAGCTTAGATCTGCTTAGTTGTGAGTAAAAGTATGTTAAACGTAGCAAGTTAAATTTGAGAAGTGTGAAAAATGTAGACTCTACTTGACTAGTTTTCATCATTCTTGTAAAATCACTACTTTGAAAGATCAATACATGCTTGTCATCTAGGGGAGAGAATTAAGCCACCTTGTTGGAAAGCAATCTAGACAAGTTTGTGTCATAAGTTTTCATAGGTCAAGGTTGATTGGTCCATTTGGCTATTCAAATCCCATGGAAAAATGTAAAATGGGAGAATTGAAATAGTTCTCATGGAGAGTACTCACAAAGGGACTACATGTGCTCGACTGTTTGTTGGATTGGGTAAAAAACTTGACGTGTGCATGTATGGTATTATTCTTAAACTTGTTGGAGCTAGTATCCTTGCAAGTTTATAGTTTGTGATAATAGCTTTTGTTATTTTTAGCATGTGAACAATATGAATAAAATAGTCTTTGAATTTCATGTTGTATGTTATATTTTTTGTAGAAGTTTACATTGACCGATTTATGTTCACTATATTAATGAAAGAGAAAAAGGTTGTTAAGACTAGGAACAAAATTTGGTTCAACAAATGAAGATTTTTTATAGTGCATGTTCAAATGGTTTATTTCTAAATTTCAAAGTTCCTTTAAATTGCTCAAAAATAAATTTTATCTAACTTTGGAAGAATTAAAAATTCAATTACATTCTAATTGTATTCCTTGTGTTACATGGCATTTCCTAATATAATATGAAAATGTTTTTACTACTTTTTTTTCTCTCAAAACTTACTTTTACAATCAAACTACACTCGATTGAATACAAGGCAAAACCTAGAAAGAGTGTGAAATTTTTTATTAAAATTTCATCTACAATACTTGAAATGCGTATTTTTTGTGTACATGCCACAAGAGCTATTATAATTATCTTTATCTTTTATATGGCAAAGGATAAAGGGCCTATCACCATTGACCAGATCATGCATCAAACCTTGATTCAGACATGGATGGGCCCTTCAAGAGGGTGTAACTAGTGAATCGGGCCCTAATTCAAATAGTAGGGCCCTTCACTTGTGAATCGTGACTTCTTGTTTTGTGACAAGTCCAAGGGGATGAACAACCTACCTACGACACCACATGAACAAACTTAAAGCTGAGAAAAGCACTCGTCCCAATGGCGACACTTCCCAAGTCCAAGATTCACACTAAAATATTTCAATCTACAAAAAATTGATGTCTTAGTGAAGATCATTAGAAACAATTTGGAATTATGCCTTTAAACTTAAGTGAAAAATGTCAACTTTGAGAGTTGAAGGACCTTAATGGCAAAAACTAAAATAGGCTAGAGTCCTAGCACAAAAACCCTCAAGAAAGTCAACAAGTTTGCATAGAAAATGATCGTGAGAATTTTTCTAAGGCCAAATATTTTATAACTAAAAAAATTGACTAATACAAATAGGCTGCTTATTAAAATTGGAATTTTAAGTCTTTGTTGTATTTCATGAGTTTTTTTATTTGGCTAGATTTAGTTGTAACCTATTCTTTTGTCAAGTTTTTAACCTCCTAATTATATACATACATTATATATATATATATATATATATATATATATATATATATATATTAGTAATCCCGAAATCTGATCCAGGGATGGGGATGGTACAGAACGGTTTCGTATCACAATACTCCATTTTTGAAAAAAAAAATTGCAAAAAAATCACTAAAAATGCCAAAAAAAAAAAAAAGCTTTTAAAACACAAAAGACAAAAAAAAAAGTCCCAAATTTATATAAAGAAATCCCCAAAAAAAGAAATTTCACGTACTCTTTCAGTTTTTTATTTTCTCTCATTTTTCATATTTATTTAATATTTTCTTTTCTTTTTTTTGATTTAAATTACTATATATTGAAAAAAATTAAAAAATTAAAAACAAAAAAGGATATTTCGTACACATTCCCTAGATTCTCCCACGAAATGGTACTGCATGGGATATTGAAAGGTTTTGTACGAAAAACCATTCTCTATTTCTTCTTAGATATATATATATATATATATATATATATATATATATAGTGGAGTATGCCTGCTGATGGCAGACGACCGAAGAGGTCAAAGGTGGCAGGGACAATATTAGTATGCGTGTATGTGTGTGTAGATGTGTGTATGTACATTTGTGTATATATGTATTCTTATGTGTCAATGTATGTATACATCCATCTCAAAAAACAAAGTGTCTACATCAATTGAACTTCAAAAGAATTAAGAAGATTTAGAGCTTTTTACCCACAACATATATTGTTACAATAAAAATAAATTCAATATTCATTTTTTTTAATTCAACTTTGAGAAGGTTAATTTTTTGGTTTGCACTTTGCTAGAATTTTGGCCTTCATTTTCAACAGCAGTTAACTTATGAAGTTTACCTTTCAATTGACACATTGCCTCAAAATATAATCAAATTTTAAAAAAGTCAAACCGACATTTGACATGCATTGAAGTTTGTAACTGTGAATGCCAAGCCTGCAAGTGAAGGGCAAATATTGCACGTGTGGCAGGTGAATTAAATTGGATTCTGATTGTCAGCCACTCCGTCACACACACACACTCTCCTTCCTTCATTGAAGTTTGCATTTCTTAACAAACTGTCAGCCCGTCACAGGCCCACCCAGACTGCTGTAATCTGGCGTCAAAATGCCAGCCGGCAGTGACAGTCCGGGCCGGGCAGTATAAGATATTAAAGGAAAACTGTCTTGCGGGGCCTACGCTCGGAATTGGCAGCCTGCAAATTGCAATCCACGTGAAAGGTCTCATTGTGGCCGCATTTCAAAACATTGAATTAACCGTCAATGTAGTAATGATCTATAATTATAAGCGATGCGTCAATCTGAAAGGTGGACTGGTGATTGTGAACATTCAAAAATGCTTATTGGTTTCTAAGGGGAGGCAAAGAAACTTCCAATGTCAAGCTAACCAACTAAGCCAAAACTGATATGAGATTTCCTAACAAAAAATTAGAACTTGTACCTTGATTTCATATGAAAAAGTAAAAGAATCTTATATTACACGTTGGAAAAAGAGAATATGTGCAAGTCTTTGGATTATATTATTTATGAAATGGGCCCCGGCCTGGGCCCACCATTTTGCTGGCCTATGGAAGGCCAGGAGGAGGCGAGCTCGGGAAGAGTGTAATCCTCAACTTGATTGTGAGTGCAAGTAGGGCCCCACCCTCTTCTAACAATTTTAGCATACTTTATGATTATGGATGGGTGATTTTCATAATTCTTTGCATAGTTCCCTATGGGAAGAGTGTAATCCTCAACTTGATTGTGAGTGCAGGCGGGGCCCCACCCTCCTCCAACAATTTTAGCATACTTTATGACTATGGATGGATGATTTTGCATAGTTCTTTCCATAGTTCGCTGCGGGTGGGGTCTTGCCTGCACCTTCAATCTAAATCAGAAATATATATTCCTCCGCAAGCCATGGATCCAAGACCATTTCATACAGTTAATGCTTCTTGGTTTCCAAGGGGAGGCTCGAACCTGGGACCAAAGAAACTTTGGACCATTTCATACAGTTAATGCTTCTTGGTTTCCAAGAGGAGGCTCGAACCTGGGACCAAAGAAACTTTGGATGCCAAGCCAACCAACTGAGCCAACCCCGTGGCAAGATATTTACTATAAATCCATATACATGATCCAAATAAAAAGTCTAATTAAAAGTTGCCCATTAGATAGACATAATCTACTATTAATAGACTGTTTATTCTACCAAATAAGGTTCTATCTATTTTGGCATTATATGGCACAATTTCCCCCAAAAAGTACATCCAATGGATTCCAAACCTTGAAAGCAAAGATTAGGTTCAAAAAAAGAGAAGAAAAATCAGATGAGCAATGACAATTCAGCTCCATTTCATGAGCTTTCCTATGAGAGTCTTCTTTTGGACAGCGATGCTTATGCAGCTGAAATATGGAGCCCTCCTATGGGTATGGGTCAAAATCAACTCAACATAGTTTTCACTTGTAGCTGTAGCGCAGGCATCCCAAAGGGAGTCGGGAACCACGACTTAGCTTCCCAGCCTTCAACTCTTGCCATCCAAACCCACTTGACATACAAGCAGTCAACTCGCCAACAACGATCAGACTTAACCAACTTGAAGTTCCGAAAACCAACATTGAGATCCAACCTGGCGCCATGCCAGATCGGGGGTCCCAATGTGGGTGACTTCCCTCCAAGCAAGCCGCCCGACATACATCAAACTTAACCAACTCGAAGCTTCGTTACAAACGAGTAACATCCATTCCAA
Organism: Diphasiastrum complanatum; assembly: GCA_029204225.1. Taxonomy (NCBI): domain Eukaryota; kingdom Viridiplantae; phylum Streptophyta; class Lycopodiopsida; order Lycopodiales; family Lycopodiaceae; genus Diphasiastrum; species Diphasiastrum complanatum. The sequence goes on from CM055093.1 coordinate 62,231,861, forward strand.
GCAAGCGGTCTGACTTACATCAGACTTAACCAATTGAAAGCTTCGTCACGAGTGCTGGAAGCCAACCTGGTGCCACGCCAGACTGGACAACCATAAACAGGTAACGTCCACCCAAGCAAGCCATCCAACTCAGCCGACAGGTTAGAGCCCGTTCCCCAAGAGCTTAACTCATTCACGTTCATGCAAGGAACACTCAGAACCACAAGCCGCGACAGATATGGAAACAACCAGTTCCTGGACCAAATGGTCCTGACAGCAAACCGCTGGCGCCACGGACCGAATGGTCCCGACGGCATACTGTTGGCGTCCTGGGATACGACCCTCAGTTGTGTGCCAACTTTAAAAATTTGGAAGCGGCCTTACAACTGGCGCTTTTACCGAACACTAAAACCCAGAAGGTAATCAAAGTCAGTTTGAGGAAAATCCCACTTTATTGATAAATCTGAGAAGGTTACATTTCAAGTGTGTGACCGACCCTAGTCTCCGGGGCGCTAGCATGCCAAGGCGAGAGCCATGACAACATTCCAGCAAGGGAGGCTGAGACTTGGTTGGAGCTCGCCCTGAGTCGCAACCCGCACTCCCCTATAGTATTGGTGTGATTTGGCATCCCCCCTCATACCAAGCACTCTACCCAAGCTGGTAAAGCACGTTTTTCTCTCTCTAGGATTTTCTCTTTCTAGAAAGTCATTTTCTCTCTCTAGATTTTATTGATTCCCAGGCTTCCCTTAATCATGCCTAGGTCGTGTGAGGTGATTGCACATCGATCTGAGCTCTCTGGACTCCGCTAGAACCGATCAAAGATTTTCAGCCATAAGAACTTGGCGCCGGCTGGATTCTAGTCACAGTGGCGCCGGGAGCAGCGCCGGCGCCGTTGGCGCTGGGAGCAGCAGGGGCGCTGTTGGCGCCGGGGACATAGCTGGCGCCGATGGCGCCGGAAGTAAAGCTTGTAAAGGTAGCTTTACAACATCCACCCCACCTTTATAAAATCTGATGTCCTCATCAGATGTCAGATTAAAGTAAAGGTGTCTCCCAATTAAAATAACTATACATTTAAGCTACTTGGCACAGTACTCAATTTACTGGCCACTTTTTATTAACATTGAAGCTGGCACACCACAAGTCGGAGGCTCAACTCTTTGTACTGAAAAATTACATAACTTGAAAATATATTTTTGTCTGGGAAAAGCGTAGATTTGATATCGCTTTCGTAAAACCCGAGAACCTTATTAACTGGTGACAGAGGCCTTTCTTTGAAATGTTCGCCCCTGTCGCTTCTGACTTTCGACTTTAGAACTCCTTTGAGCTCCTGATTTGTCCTTGATGCACTTTGTGTTGAGCTCCCTGAGCTCCAGATTTGTTCAGTTCCACACAGGTATCAAGGCTCCCTGAGCCGAAGGATTTATCGTTTGATTGCCCACTTTATGGTCCACTCCGTGCCTTGTTGCTTCTGCACCTTGATTTCTCTCCTTGTCCCAACCTGATCTTGATACTTTTCCATCTTGGCTCTTTAAGGTAGGAAAAGATTGAGTACTCCGCAATGCACCTCTCACTTAGCTTGAAGTAGCTCTTTGAATCAGCCCAAATGTAACCATTGACCTCGTGGAAAGCCAAAGGGTCGCACCAGTTTGATCCGCATCCGAACTATCTCTTCGCATTTGTTTGAAGCACCATGTCCTGTGAAAGATTCAACTAGTTTCATCACATTTTGCAATATTTTCATATTTGGCATATTGAGGCCAAAACTTGTTTTAGACTTCGAGGTTGACTTTTCAAAGTTCATTAGTCTAAATTTTATTTGAATAAACACTTTTTGAAAGTGTGGAAAAGATAGAATGCGAGTTTGAGTAGATTCAATTTGAATAAGTTGGGTACATTGAATTTAGACCCAAAATTGGTAGGGTTAGCATTTTGGTGGGAAAGCCAAGTGGCCAAATAGGGTTTGGACCTGCTATAAAAGGATGTAACTCGTGGAGAGAGTCATCTTCTCTCTTCTCTATCTCATTTCATGCTTATACATGGTTCTCTTGGGTTCTACTATCCATTGGTGCACTATCTTGGTGATTGCTTGCAATTCTATGTGTAGAATGATCTATGTTTGCTATTTTTGGATCCACACGTGTGAAATACAGTAGCTTGCTGGTTTTGTAGACAGCAACAGTACATAATCATTTCAATCAAGTTTGATCAAGTTCTATTAGTGTTTGCATCTCAAATTGTGTGTAGATGCTGATTTTTCTACATTGGTGAAATTGGTAGTGTATTTCTCTTTCTAACCAAAGATCATTCAAGTAGATTGGATCTTAAGGATCTGAAATCTTTCACATGGTATCAGAGCTTGTGTTTCAGGTTATGAAGGAGGAAATCAGATCTATCAATGATTTGGTGAAGATATCAAGTCTAGAGCATGCTAGAGAGGATTCTAAACCAAAATCGAATTTTTTGCTTTTGTAGATTGGATCTTTTGTAGATCAAAACACTAAATAGGTCAATATACTTGTTCAGTTTCGTTTTTTGAATTCACATGCTGGATTTGGCCGATTTTTGGATCATTGGTTCAGCCTAAGTGGTGGCTTATAGATTGCATATCAAATTTTCAGCATTTTCATGTAGATTTGGAATAGTCAATTTTTTGTGATTTTGTCAAAACCCTAATTTTGATTGGATCTCTAGATAGTGAGGTTGCTGGACTTCATTTGAGTGTATTTCAATCTTAGGAAGTGGAAAAAGTCATTAGATTGAGGATAGATCATAGGTTGATCAAGATTCCATGATTCTATGTGTTGATTTGCTTGGATAAGTGCTAGAAGAGAATTTGTGAGATAGTTTCAAATCTTGGTGATTTCTTTTGAAAGCATTTGTTGTTGTTCAAAGGAGTGCTTTATGCATTGAAACAGGTTGAAAGAGAAGATCAGGTCATTGCTACATGGCAACCTCAATTGGAATCATGTTGGAAGCCAATGATAGGCTTACCTCAAGTAACTATTCATTATGGAAAGTGAGGATGGAGTCACTTCTTGAGATGAATGATGTTTTGGATATTGTTGTAGGTTTGGAGGAGAGACCAGCAACACAACAAGATCAATTGAGGTATGACAAGAGGGCCAAGAAAGCTCTACACATGATAAAGATGAATGTTACCAATGAACTTCTCAAGGAAGTTGGTAAGTGCACATCATCTTTGGAAGCTTGGAATTCATTGAAGAAGCTTTATGAATCCAAGTCTACTTCTAGAGTGTTGACTCTAAGAAGACAAATCTTTTCTTGTTTGCAAAAGAATGAAGAAAGTCCAAGTACTTTTGTTTTGAGAATGAAAGCATTGAATGATGAGTTAGCTTGCATAGATGAAAGCATTAAGGAAGGAGAGCTTATTCAAGTGATTCTTAATGGCTTGTTAGATGCTCATGCTAGCATTGTTCAAAGTATTGCTATTCAAAAGACTTTGCCAAGTTTGATGGATCTTCAAGAGATCTTGATCAATGAAGAATATAGGCTTCAAGCAAGAGGTGGATCTACATCGACACTTCAAGATGATGCTATGTTCACAAAGGGCAAATTCAAGGGCAAAACCAAAAGCAAGTGGTCTAAAGGGCAAGATCAAGTGGATGCTTCTTCAAGTGGCAAAAAGAAGGATAGATCAAAGCTCAAGTGCTTCTATTGTGGCATCAAAGGACACTTTGCAAGTGAGTGCTACAAGAAGAAGAGAGATCAAGGAGACAAGCAAGGTAATCTTACTCTTGATGAGGATGGTTTGGATGTGCAAGATGCAAATGATGATGCTTTTGTGATGTCTTCATGTATGCTTGCTAATGATGGAGATCTAGATCCTTGGTGGATTGATAGTGGAGCAAGTTCACACATGACCTTTCACAAAGAGTACTTCACTTCTTTGTTGGCATATGGAGATGACAAGAGGGTGATCTACAAGGCCAATGATGGTGAGTGTGCAATCAAAGGGATTGGCACAATTCCTATTTCTCTCTCTACAAATAGGAATGTTCATTTGGAGGATGTTTTGTTTATTCCATCTATTACCAAGAATTTGCTTAGTGTGAGTCAAATGCTAAGTAAGGGCCTCAAGGTAGAGTTTGATGGAGATGCTTGTTTGATCAAAAGGAAGGATGTCTTGATTGGAAAAGGTAAAAGGAAAGGGAAGTTGTTCAAACTTGATGCTTGTGTTATTGCTAACCAAGTTGGATGTGTTGCAAGGGAGCAAATTTCTATTCAAGAGGTTTGGCACAAAAGGATGGGACACCTCAACTTCAAGTCATTGGAGGTAATGGCAAGGAAGAAGATTGTGATTGGTCTTCCAAGTTCCTTAAGTAATGACAAGCATGTTTGTGAGTCTTGTGCTTTGTCTAAGTCACATAGACTACCTTATACTAGATCTATTTCTAGATCTACAAAGCCTTTTCAACTTGTACATTCGGATATTCATGGATTTACTACAATTAGCAATAGTGGAGCTAAGATGTATGTAACATTCATTGATGATTTTAGTAGATTTTGTTGGATCTATCTACTAAAGAGCAAGGATGAAGTGTATGATGTCTTTGTCAAGTTCAAGAATGCAAGGGAGAACCAATTCTTCACAAAGATCAAGTGCTTGAGAGGTGACAATGGTGGTGAGTACATATCTAACAAGTTTAAGGCCTTTTGTGATGAGCATGGGATCAAGAGGGAGTATACAACATCAAGGACCCCACAACAAAATGGAGTGGCTGAAAAGAAGAATAGGATTTTATGTGAAAGTGCTAAAGTTATGAGGTTAAGTGCTAATCTTGACAAACCATTTTGGGATCAAGCTTTGTTGTGTGCCAATTTCTTGTGCAATAGGTGGCCAAATGCTATTTTGGATGGAAGGACACCTTTTGAGATGCTATTCAAGAGGAGGCCGAGTGTCAACTTTCTAAGAACCTTTGGATGCACATGCTATGTCAACATTACTCTTGATGATAGGACCAAGGAGGATCCATCTTCGAGAAGAGGTATTTTTGTTGGATATAGTGAGGTGAGTAAAGCCTACAAGGTTTACATTCCTTCTACTAACAAAGTGATTGTTGGTAGAGATGTCGTTTTTTATGAGGGAAACATTCCAAAGGTGTCTTCAAGCATGATTGATGGTAAAGTAGATGGTTCTAACATTCTTGATGTTGATGAGAAGGATCCTACTTTGGATGGTGGTGATGATGGACCTTCATCAAGTCAAAAGCCAAGGAGAACATCAAGAGAAAGACAAGTACCTTCAAGGCTCACATATGATCAAAAGGGTAAGCAAGTAGTTTCTGAAAATTATGTTGCTTTCCTAACCTCTTTGGATGATCCTACAAGTGTAGATCAAGCAAGGAAAGAAGAGGAGTGGATCGAAGCAATGGATCTTGAGTATTGATCTCTTATGAATAGTGGAACATCTTTTGGAGGATCTTCTTGTGTACATGGAGCTATGCAAGTGGATGGATGTTATCTTGCTGTAAAATCAAGTAATGGATCTGGAAAACAAATTTTGTTCAATGACTTTGATGGTCAAGTTGAAGATCAAGAGGTTGATCTCAAAGCGCTTCAACTAGTCAAAAGGGAAGTTGGCAATTTGGAACTAGTCAAGAACATCAAAGGAGAGGTAATTGGCAAGGGTGTTATGGATCTGTTTTTGTAGCATATTGAAGACTCAAGTAAGGTCAAAGGAGCAGCAAGGAAGTGTTGTTCAAGTTTACTTTACTTGTTCTATCTCATGTTTGAGCAATTTCATGTGGATGTGTGCAAATTGTCAAGATATGGTAAAACTAGCTACATTGGTGAGCATTGTTTTGATGTTGGATTTGTACTAGCATTCTTAGCTGATTTTGCTTATGGAAATGAAGCTATTGGAGGTTCATTATGTCACTCATCCATGGCTAAGTTCTCAAGTGTTGAGCTACTTGGTGCCAATACTTGGAGATTGTCAATTTTTGGTGAATTCATGGTCATTTTCTTGTGTCAAGTAGATCTTGAAGATGGACTAGTGCAAACTACTTGGTTTATGGAGTCATGTGGTACTGGATTTGCATCATTTATGTACTCACCTACTCATGGATAGTGCTTTTGTCTTAGTGATCAAAGCAAAGATTAGTTTCTAATTGACTAGGTTGAAAAGAGATATAGTTCAAAATTTGTGGTCTAGATCTTGTGTAGATCCTTCTAGATTGTTGAATGTGTTCAAATCTAATTTCTTGAGAGTCACAAATTACATTTTGAAAAATCTTTCTCTTTTCTGGACAACGGCAAAACACTGATTCAAATACAATGAGCAGAAAACCTGCCCAATCTGAGTGCATCACCACTCTGCTCCTTTTTGTATCTTCGCGTTGCTCTCAGACCATCAAATATAATCACGTTCTGTTAGGGGAGCACTATAATGTGCATAAGAAGATCTTCCTGCACCAATGATCCCTCTGATCATTCACACATCCACTCCATCAAATGTGCTTCGTCTGCATCCATCCTGGCCTCATGTGGTTCAGCCATGGCTTGGGAGCGCGTGCTCACAAACATCAGGGCACATGGCAAATTTCCTTGATTTCCTGGTTCTTGTAAAGGATGGACACAAATGGTCTCTTGCACCAGGCCTATGGGATTCAAACACTCCACAGATCCGTGCATACAAGCAAATACCATCTAATCTTGTTTTTGAGGGGGGGTGGCAAGCAATAGGTCGATTCCACATGAGGATCACTGAGAGCGACAATATGTGGAAACCGCCATTTAGCCACACTTTTATTGATTAGGATTGGAACTCTCTCATTTTGTCTGGATAATCATGAGGGGTTGGCTCAGTTGGTTAGCTTGACATCCAAAATTTCTTTGGTCTCAGGTTCGAGCCTCCCCTTGGAAACCAAGAAGCATTTTGTCTGGATAGCGGAAGCATTGAACATCATCCCTCTGTCAGGAACACCGCCATTGACAAACAAGAGAGGCCTTTGCCTTTCTCGCAGATCCATTATTTGTGCAGAGGCGCATTTTAGAACGGAACAGAGACATCTATTGTGGGGCTTCTAATGATCAGAATTTTAGCACGCAAGCATGGACTCAGCCTGATGGCTAAATGCCAAGTAACAAGACTGTCTGGGGCGGTGATGATTATGCCTTCAACATGTTCTTTAGCGAGACTGGCACAACAGGAAAGCATGTCCCACGAGCAGCATCAACAGGTCAATTCTTGGAGGTATTTTCAGGGGCGACCGCAGGTTATTTTCTTGGAGCAGAATCCGTGACTGCAAATACTTCTGACTTCAGCTCCCATACCTTTGAATCGAACAATGCTGCTTAGTGCAATTCCTGATTCTCTGGTTCTTGTAGCAAGCCTATGGGCATTAAATCCTCACAGATCAGTGCATACAAGACTTGTATAATGCATTTACAATGCATCTACCACCATTCACAGAATCACGCAAACAGTAACACATATTAGCACACAAGCATTCACATCCTCTCTTTTCTACAAGGATTGAATCATGGCAGCCATTAACAATGGCTTTGAATACCATATTGGATAACTTAAAGGAGATTACAGCAATTAGAAACAATCACATTCAATGCGTGTAATCCTCACAATACTCGACAAATAACAATTCAAAATAATTGTACAACAATATAAACTCGACATTGATATTCTAATAATTTCAAGGCCTAAAATGTAGTGAAGAACTCCTAAATCTTGCATTTTAAATTCACTACCAAATGCATGTTTAGTTACTTCAACTAGCTCCTCATTATTTCCACTAAGAATGATATCATCTACATAGATGAGAAGAATAACTACAAAGTTATTTACAAATTTAATGTACAATGAAGGGTCATATTCACTAAGACAAAATCCGAGTGATATGAGAAAGGAGTTGAGCCTTGCATACCAAGACCTTGGTGCTTGTTTTAGTCCATAGAGACTTTTGAACAAAAGACAAACTTTTGATTCTTCACCTTCTTTCACAAATCCAGGTGGTTGTTCCATATAAATCTCCTCCTCAAGGCAACCATTGAGAAAGGCATTAGAAACATCAAGATGAAACAACCTCCAATTGTGATAACATGCAAGAGAAATGAGAATTCTTATAGTTACCATTTTTGCAAGTGGTGTATTTGTTGATGGATCCTTCATTGTTGTACTTGATCCTGAATACCCACTTACATCCAATGACATGTATGTTGTTTGGTGGCTCCACAAGCTCCCATGTGTTGTTTGACATCAAGGCTTCAAACTCAAGGGTCATTGCTTCAAGCCATTTATTGGATTGAAGTGACATCTTTAGGCTCTTCATCTGATATGAAAAATGCATGATAGGAAGTTTCACCTTTCACTTGCCTTCCTCCCTCATCATAAGTGAGCCTTCTTGGACCGGATCTTTCTCTTGTGGATCTTCTTGGTGTAGGTGCTTGAAGTTGCTCCTCCTCATGAAAGATCACATCTCTACGTACAACATTCTTGTCAGTAGAGAGAAGATCTTAGAAGATGCATATCCAACAAAAATTTCTTTAACAACACTAGGATCATCCTTTTTCCTAGTCTCTAAAGGTACATGCACATAGCATAAACCGCTAAAGACCCTAAGATGATCTACCTTAGGCTTTTTCTTATACAACATCTCAAATGGTGTTCTTCCTTCTATTGAAAGATTAGAAAGTCTATTACAAAGATAATTTGCACATGCAACTGCTTCTCCCCAAAATTCTTTAGGTAGATGCAAGGAGCAAACACATCGAGGTAGCTCATCATTTTGTAAGAGAAAAAGTTATTGGGAGAGAGATCTTATTGGAGCATGTTGGATCTTCAAATTGTGTTGCGGATCTTCTCACCAAGCCATTGCTCAAGAATGTTTTTATCAAGATGAGGTCTAACCTTGGCCTAAATTCAAAGTCTATGTTGGATAGGAACATATATTTTAAGGAGGAGTGTGACGATAAGTAAAATTATATCTTTCTATCTCGAGTTTTGAGGCCATGCCTATCTTATTTCCATTGTATATTTTATTGTACATAAAGGTATGTGAATTGAGCACATAACTTTCAAGAATAGGTCGAGTTTGAGTTAGTTGGGTTCAATCTTGATGTCATGCAAAAGTTTAGATTACATGCAAAGTCATTCAGAGTGCATGCAAGCAACATGCAATCAGTGCATGCAACATGCAAAGTAGTTTTTATGATCTACAAATGTCTAGGTAATTTTGAGAGTTGACATGCATTACATGCAACATCCATGCATGTAGTTTTACATGTAGATCCTTAGTAGTTGAGTTAACTAAGTAAAGTGGACTTTCCATGCAACTCCACTGTAGGAATTCGAGCCTCTTTGATGTAGGGAAACTTTGGCATGTTTTGCCATATTGTGAATATTGGGATTTTGGTGTTTTGGGCTCATTCTCTCTCTACTCGAGTTTTATGTGTCGATTTTCTCTCTCTACCCAAGAGCAGGCTATTTTTCCAGTATTCGAGATTTCAGAATACGATTCTGAAGATAATTTGATGTAGCCACTACTTCTGCCCACAATTGTTTTGGTGCTTTCGCATGAGCCATCATACACCTTGCAACTTTCATAAGTGTACAATTTCTTCGTTTAGCTATTCCATTGTGCTGAGGTGTGTATGATGCAGTCTTCGTATGCATAATACCTCGATCAGTATAGTAAGCCTTGAATTCGTTGGAAATGTACTCACCTCCATGATCTATGCGAATTTGCTTTAACTTATTGTTTGTCTGCTTCTCAGCCCAATTCGTATACTCAACGAATTTCTCGAAAGCTTCAAATTTAGTACGAATAAAGTAGACCACAACGAACTTGCTGAAGTCATCAATAAACGTTATGAAGTACTTTGCATCACCCAACGACAATACTCCGAATGGTCCACAAATATCTAAATGCACAATTTTGAGTACCTTAGTTGCTTTATAAACATCCTTACTGAAAGGTGTTCTAGTCATCTTGCCTTTAAGGCAGGATTTGCAGGTAGTTCAAATATCTCTACTTTTGATATTGACTCCTTGAATTCTCTGACTTTTGTTCGCTTGGTACAAGTCTTCCATGTTCATGTGACATAGCCTCTTGTGCCACAATATATCTGTTGATTCCTGAGTTTGATTCACTTGTTCGATTCTTGTTCGAATGTTCAAGTGGTACAAATTTTTTCTCTGTTGTCTTTAACAACCAGGTTATCAAAATATTCCTCGAACATTTTACCTCTTTGTGAAGGTTACTAAATGTCTATATTGACTATCTTAGCTACGGATAGAAGATCTTTGTCAAGAGTAGGGACATAGAGAACTTGATCCAGTTTCTTGTCACCCTGATTTGTATCTAGCCATAGTACACCAGTTCCATCAACCACATGCTTAGAACCGTCTCCAAGTATAATGAATCTCGAATAGTTTGTCTTCTTGTACTCAAATAGAATTTGTTTCGAGGAAACAAAATGTGAGGTGGCTCCCGGATCAAGTACTACTTATCGAATTGAATTTTCTTGAACAACATAGATCAGTACTAAATATGCTGCTAAGTTCCATGTTGCCCTGTCTTCTACTGCTCTGGAACATTCTGCTTTGTCTTCGACATAGTTTGATTCTGAAGGTTTGCTTCGATTTTGCTCCTTTTTGTTTATGGGATTTTGATAACAGTCTACTGCTGCATGACCTTGTTTATGACAATGGATGCATTCAATCTTTGGATTTAACCAACACTTATCTTCTGTGTGACCTAATCTTCTGCATCTGTTGCAGATATTCTTATCACCAAAATTTTTCTATTGTTTTCCATATTGTTGATCATTTGTCTTAGACTCATTATTTTTAGATGACTCCCTCTTAAACTTAGACTTCTTAGAAGATTTATTCTTCTAAGTAAATAGAGCAATTTCGGAATCACCATTGTCATCATAGCATTCACAAGCTTCTACTTCCTCTTTTACTCTGTCTATTGTCTTTTGAAGTGTCATTGTCGCATCTTTCGCCAATAAGGTTCGAGTTGTGTGGAATGACCTAGGTAGGCTCGAAGAAAATAACTAAGCTGTTTTTCCTTTGAAATTATATTTTTCGTGCCAAAATTTTGCAAGGAAGTAAATAGGTCTTTTATCTTTCATGTGAATGTGTTCAGGTTTTTGCCGTCCCACTGTAGATAAGTTAATTGGTCTTCCAAGAATATGATTTGATTACGAGATCGAGTCTCATTCTTGGTTTGAAATTCTTCCCATAAATCTTTTGCGTTCAAAATTGATGTAAGATCTAGCATTATATTTTCATGCACTGAAGATGCAATAATTGCTATAGCTTTGTCATTTCTTAAGCTCCATTCTTGAAGTTCTTTGCCAGGAGTAGCTACTAGCTTCTCCTCTATTGGTGTAAAAATTATAGCAAATAAGGATCTTAAAACACTTGAATTGATGAGGGAAACAATAGATTATGATCTCATCAGATTGGCACAAGTTGAACCATCAAAATCCATCAAAAATCTATGCTTGAACCTCACTAAATGGCCCAAATCCTTGAAGAAGCCTTCACACGTTTAAAAGTACAGCCTCCCACAGTCTGAGTAATGTACACTAGACCTACATTCAATCCTATAATCATTAGTAATCACAAGAACTCAAACAATTATGAACATAGAGAGCAATTGCACCATTATGAGAGAAAAATCATGAAATTGCTTGATTGATTTTCGTGAGATATCATCACCTATATATACATGATCCATCACGGTTTTGGGCAGGTATGAGTAGCCCTAAACCTATCCCTAATGCTAATTTTGGTGGATTTTTCATCCCTACCAAGTTAGGGTTGGAATCTTGGAGATCCCTCAACAATGTAGAAATTACCAAAAATAGCTCCTATTTTTCTCTCTCTTGTATCTAAGCATAATTTGGACTCCAAAGGTTCTAGCCTTAGGTCTACTTGAGAACATCCTTATGAATGGAATCCTATGCTATTTGGCACATGTGACAAGCCACATCATGACCATCTAACTATATACAAGTTATATGACCAAAACTAGTCAAGCTAGAATTGTGAATTTTTAACACTCCTCCTCACTATCTAGCTTGGTTCAATCATTGCTTTACTAATCACTCCAAGTAATGATCTGAACTTCATAAAAGGTGTCTTTTGAAGTGGTTTAGTAAGTATATCAGCTACACATTCATTGCTTGGAACATGCTCCAAAGCAATCTCCTTGGCTTGCACCATTTCTCTCACAAAGTGATGGCATATCTCAATGTGCTTAGATCTTGCATGGAAGATTGGGTTAGATGCAAGGTGTTGGGCTGATATTTTGTCATTGTAGATGATTGGTGCCTCCTCTGAATCCATGATCTTTAGCTCCACCAATAATCTCTTGATCCAAAGTACCTCCTTTGTAGTGGTTGTCAAAGCTTTGTACTCGGCCTCAGTTGAAGATAGAGATATAGTTTCTTGCTTTTTAGAAAGCCATGAAACCACACCTTATCCTATGAAAGTTGAATAGACACTTGTGGAGTTCCTATCCCTCTTGTCCCCTGCAAATCTGAATCACTAAATGCATGAAGTTTAATCACATCTCCTCTATATAGAATCCCAAAATCCAATGTACCCGAGATGTATCTTAGAATCCTCTTAGCCTTTTTCCAATGGATATTCAATGGCTTTTGCATGGATTGTCTCAACCTACAACTAAAGCTAGGATCTGGCCTAGTTATAGTGATCCACATTAAGGAGCCTATAAGTTGCCTAAACAAAGTGATGTCCATGAAGGATCTTTCATCATCTTCATTTGGCACTTTTACATCTTGCTCCATTGGTGTGTCAACACTTTTGCATACTTCCACCTTAAACTTCTTCAAAAGACTTTGAGCATAGTTTACTTGACTTATAAAGATAAAATCAGACCCTCTAAGTACCTCTATGCCTAAGATGAAGTGAAGACACCCTAGATCTACCATCTTGAACTCTAAGAATAGATCTATCATGATTTTTTCAATACCATCAACACTATTTCCACTAATGATGATGTCATCTACATAAATGAGTAAAAGTACAATACTAACATCATCAAACTTAATGTAAAGAGTGGGATCATATTCACTTTGAACAAAAGAAAGTGAAATAAGATAGCAGTGTAGTCTTGAATTCCAAGATCTCAAGGCTTGCTTCAAGCCATAGATGCTTCTTTGGAGATGGCATACTTTGTTCTCCATATCATGCTTGATGAACCCTTGTGGCTGCTCCATACAGATATCCTCTTCCAAAAAACCATTCAAGAAAGCATTAGAGACATCCATTTGAGATAGGATCCATCCAAAATGTGATGCAAGTGCAATGATTGGTCTTATTGTGACCATCTTGGCCACGGGTGCAAAAGTTTCCTCATAGTCTATCCCTCTCTCTTGAGCATAACCTTTTGCAACTAATCTTGCTTGATGTTTGTTAACACTCCCATTTGCATTCAACTTAAGCTTGAAGACCCACTTGCATCCTATTACATTCCTTTGAGGTCTATCAACAAGTAATCAAGTTTCATTCTCAATCAAGGCATTATACTCATCCAACATAGCTTTATACCATTCTTTGGAGTTCAATGCATCTTCAACATTAGATGGTTTTTCAAAACTAGATAAAGCATAAGAAGTGGATGAGATACCCTCAACTTGCTGCCCTTTTCCTTGATATGTGAGCCTTGATGGCTCCACTTTTGCCCTTGAAGATCTCCTTGGTGTGATAGGTGGGTTTGGTGCTTGCTCCTCCATGAGCTCCTCCTCAAAACCAAGCTCTTGCTCCTCGGCCATCTTCTTCTTGATTGTTGGATCACTTGAGCCTTCTTCAAGCATATGCATATGATGTTCATCAAATATAACATCCCTTGAAACAACAAATTTGCCTCCAAAACTCGCTTAGAAATCAATGCTTGGAGCAAGCAAAACTTGCTATCTAGGTAATGTGAATTGAATTAAACTTTGCCTTTGGTTTTAGATACCTAAACACCTGCAAATGAAGTCACACAACACCAATATCCAATGTATTTGACTCACTTTGAGTTCTAGAATCAATTCTAGATGGTAAGATCCAATCTACACAAGATTTAGATTAAAAATTGTGATTAAATTGAATGAAAACTACGGATTTAGCTCATTTCAGCCTTTAGGCTCTGATACCATGTAAAAAACAGCAAATAAGGATCCTAAAACACTTGAAATGATGAGGGAAACAATAGATTATGATCTCATCAGATTAGCATAAGTTGAACCATCAAAATCCATCAAAAATCTATGCTTGAACCTCACTGAATGGCCCAAATCCTTGAAGAAGCCTTCACACGTGTGAAAGTATGGCCTCCCACAGTCTGAGTACTGTACACCAAACCTACATTCAATCCTATAATCATTAGTAATCACAAGAACTCAAACAATTATGAACATAGAGAACAATTGCACCATTATGAGAGAAAAATCATAAAATTGCTTGATTGATTTTCGTGAGATATCATCACCTATATGTACATGATCCATCATGATTTTGGGCAGGTTTGAATAGCCCTAAACCTATCCCTAATTCTAATTTTGGTGGATCTTGCACCCCTACCAAGTTAGGGTTGGAATCTTGGAGTTCCCTCAACAATGCAAAAATTACCAAAAATAGCCCCTATTTTTCTCTCTTGTATCTAAGCATAATTTGGACTCATTCCAAAGGTTCTAACACTTAGGTCTACTTGAAAACATCCTTATGAATGGAATCCTATGCTATTTGGCACGTGTGACAAGCCACATCATGACCATCTAACTATTTACAAGTCATATGACCAAAACTAGTCAAGCTAGAATTGTGAATTTTTAATAATTGGTTCTACCCATTGCCATAGACCTTCGCCCTTCAATAAGAGTGAAGTCTTTAATTTCCAAATCAAGTAGTTTGAACCTTCTGGATCCAAGATTGTAGTGATCCTAGCTTGAATATTACTGATCGACGACATCTTCTATTTTTTGAATAACTCCATATAACAGCTTGTTGATGGATGCATGAAGAATTCTGAGGGGTGCGAAGATACTACTGTATCGACTCTGATTCATTCTGATATCTCTGTATCAGCTTTGAACTTGTAAGCTCTAATACCACTGTATCAAATTTAATTCTGTATGCTCTGATACCACTCTACAAAAAACAGTAATTATTCTTCCACAGAGAACACGATGAAAGTTTGAATAAATCAAACTAATATCAGTGTCTTCAATCGGGTTTGTATCTAATAGAACAGTACTAGCTCTAATTGAATATGCGTGCGAAACTTATATGCGGAATTAAGAGACAACTTAAGACAATTTTTAGACAATAAAAAATTATTGATCAAAAATGAATTTTTATAACTCTGAATCTGAATCATCAATATACATATCTTGTTGTCTTATCTATTGTTGTGTCTCTGATTGAGTGAGTCTAAGAATCTCTTGAGTGTCTGAGAGTTGGTTACAATGAGTAGTGCACATGTATTTATATTGCTATAGGATAGGTCTTTTGGCCTTTTATTTCTGTAATGGTAGATCTAACCGTTTACGACGGTTGATATTCAAATAGACACTCTGTTTCTAGGTCAAATGAATTCTATTTGCGAATTATTCATGACAATCCATCTCTTCATCTCAGCTTCGTGTTTCGCAAATTGTTCGTGACACTTGTCTCTTCATGACATTTTCGTCTTTTGCAAATTGTTCGCGACAGATGACAACTTTGAACTTGGAGAAGAATCCAAAAGATTTCTTGAATTGTTCGTGACATCTGAGGTTTGAACTAGGAATAAAAATGTTTCGATTTTGCGTTCGTTTCTCATCCTTTGTCAAGTAAACTGTGCACTTTGTTAGTAGAATCAAGATCTGTCTTATCAGGTGTTCTACAAGCTTGACATGTAGTGACTTCAAAAATGGTTCTCAAAAGTGATTTTGGAGACTCGAAAAATTTGAGTTACTATCTCCCAGTGGGAGGAATTTTGGTTTCTTTGGACATGAGTGTCAAAGCTATAAACTCGATTTCGGGTATTTCCTCCCGGAAAGAGGTAGAAAGAATTTGGTTTTTTCTTCTCTGTGAACAGTATGCTTGTAGAAAGTCCTTATCAACTTGATAATTACCTGTAAGCCTAGCTTTTTGAGAACTTAATACCGTTGTTTTTGCGTCAACCTGTAGTAATCGGTTAAAATTTTAAAAAATCGATCTTGACAAAATAATGGTAGTGGGTTGGTTCTTCAGGTAAGTACCCAGTTAGTGGAGATTTTGGGTCCCCGATACTGTGCTTTTTATCGTTTTAACTCTAGAGTAGGATTACTCCTACTAAATTGAGTTGAACGATAATTTTTACGGTTCTTCCTTTTTGGCTTAATTGTGCACCAGTAGGCTTATCTTAAATGATTTTGATCTTTAGGATTAGGCAAATTAAAGCTTTTCAGATACTTCTTAAAGTGAATAATGGAATAAGGTCGTAATTTTTGTGAGGTAGCTCTATATTCGGTATTGAATATTGTAAAAGAGTACTCGGATCCAAATTTTATTGATTTTTCATTAATTTCAGGCAACTTTAACGAAGTAATGAAAATGATCTATATGGTCAAAATGAAAGTAGCCTAGCATTTACTTGTGTCAATGGAGCTTTTAGGGCCTTCACTAATAAATTTTTTGGGTGACCGAAAAATCTAAGGGAGGAAGAAAATGAGACACCTATGTAGGTAAATGGGATTGTGTTATGTAATTTGGATTTGTAAGTTATCCCTGTAAGAGAATTGCATAGCACCGGTTTATGGAATTCATTAAATTGAATTTTTTTGAATATCTATAGGACCATGAGTTGACCATATTTGTCAATTGTGAATTGTGACATGAAACGAGAATGATATTTGGTTCACATTTGTACTAGAAATAACTTTATTCCTAAGAGTTGTAACTCTCAAATGATAGGAATTCAGGATGATAGTACCAACCACTTTCTGGTATGTATTCCTAGTTACTAAGGTTATCTGGTGCACTTAACGTAGTTGTTGAACATAGACATATGATTAAATATTGTGTTTGACAATTACTTGTAGAATTAACAGATATGTTCTGATAGATCTATAGGTTAACTTAAAAAATGATTCGGATAGGGATCTAAATGTGGTGTTATACTAGTATAATTAAGATCTGCACCTAGACATTTAAGATTTTTAAATCATGAGCAATTAGCTTGAGTAGTTGATTTACTCCTGTGGAAGTTAATTGGTAAAACAGACAGTGTGAAGAGAATTCACTAGAAACTGCTTGTTTTGTGTGTATTGCTTGTAAGACACATAATTTATGAGTCATTTGGATTCATCAGGAAATTGTATGCATAGGAAATTGAATTCTTGGATGAGTATTTCTCAGTTGAGAAATAGTTTTGATTCATTAGTGATAGTATTCCTGTGAGCTCAAATGGATACCGGATCCTAACGGTTCTAAGAATAATAGACTGAATTTTGGGAATTTAGTAGGACTTTGTAATCTCTAGATATTGTTCTAGGATATTGTATAAGGTTATCTTGTTAAAGACATGGGTATAAAATAGTCTTTAATTACTTGGATGATTGTAGAATTTGGAACTCATAATCTAGTTAAGAATTGGATTGGAAGAATATTCTTGGAATCCAGTGATTTTTCCTTGTGGAAAAGATTTCAGAATGACTCTTATATATTTCCTGAGTTGTATGTTGTACATATACTCCAGTATCTTTCAATGATTAAGTATGGTTTGGAATCTTGTAAATTATGATTGACGAATCATAAGATTCTAAATGTTTATGATTGACGGATCATAATTTGATACTTATAGACCATTAGAAGCTTATAAGGAAATGTGGGGATTTTTAAGATAATGAGTAATCCTTGATCAATTGGGTGAGTCAAGAATTTAGATGTGTTGGTTGAACTCTAAATTTCTTTACTCTAGCCATACTTGAGATTGTGTGGATCTCACAGGCATTTTCATTAAGTATTTGCTTACTTATGAGGAATTTGCTTACCTTACAGATTGTAGTCTATAAGTGCTTGTGTGCAAAGTTCAGTCTATATCTCCAGATTTATAGGAGACAGATAAATTTATTAAGATACCGATATGTGCTGATTTCTTGCATATGATGCTAGAAATGGGGCTACTAACTCATTAGAGTAACTATAGTGCTCTGGATTGGATTATAGTTGTTTGAGACTTGATGGATCTCCTAGGGATTTTAGATGACTGAATTGTAATATTTTAGAATATTTGGATATTCTAAGAATATTTGTACTAACAAGTCTTATTTTTCAACAAGAAATTGAGATGGAATTTCTTTAGCTTTTGGATTTGATCTCTGAAATAAAGAAGTTAATTCACCCAGTGGTTTATGTAATTAGGATTACATGAAGGTGATGAATTTTTGTTTTGGAGTAGATCAACCCATTTGGAAGATTTATAGCTTAGTGTATCTTTGGATATTTGAGTTAGTAGTTCATGAGTAGAGGCAAGCAATTTAAATATTGTTGCATCTCTGAGTACTTATTCAGATGGAAAGATCAGACTAAGAATAATGGTTCATGAGTAAGATTTGAAAGCTTAAGGACATCAAATTTGAGCTTATTCAAACTATAGATTGATCAAGTTCAGTCACTCAATCACTTTGATCACTTCAACATCACTCAATCATCTTTTATGCTTGGACTGAGAGACTTGGATTGTCTTTTGTCGACCCATGTTTCTTCTTTGCTTTTGGATTTTTGTAGGTAGAAAATTCCTGTAGTCGAAGCTCCACTACAATGCCTTCACATCTAAACTCTCAATTAATTTTGAACTTTCTCAAAATCCATTTTAAAAAAATGGACAAGAGCGGACCCTTTGATGTGGTTTCTTTAGGAGGCTCAAGATACTATATCGCCTTCATCGATGATTTCAGTAAATTTGTTGTCGTCTACTTCATCCACAACAAATCAGAAGCTCTTGAGATATTTACATAATATGTAAATTGGGCTGAGAAGTGGATAGAAAAGAAAGTCAAGCAGATATGAACAAATAGAGGTGGAGAATACATCTCCAATTGATTTGCTAATTTTTGTAGCAGTCATGACATCCTTCACAGGAAGACTACATCATACACACCACAAGACAAACAATGATATTCGATTAAGGACATGGAATAGTCCTAATATGGTAGATCGGCCCTCCATTGTTCGCGTTTATTGGTCATGCCTGGATTTTATTCCACGTCGAGGCCTGTTGGTAGATATATTATTTTTTCTATAATATACACCTCCGCATGCAATGTATAGATATAAACATTTTGAAGAGGAATCGGTATTACAGATTTCCGATTAGGATCTTCTCAATCTCTTGATATTCCTATACTCTTTGTCATGTCTTTTGTTGTCTTTATGCAGTACAAACAAGAGTGTTTAGAGTTAGCGCCATGAGATACATTGAACATACATTAATGTCTTTAGATCTCCTACTAAATGCCATTCTATGTTGAAAGTGCTAATTCCAGAAATATTGAGTTTAATTCACTCCATGTGATTTTTTATGGTGGCAAAATATGACGTTATATTAAATATCCATGAGAGAATGTCATGGTCTTCTTTCATCACCTATAAGAGAAAACAAAAACGTGATTTAGCCTTATAATATTAACATAGAGAAGATTTCCCAAATGAAATCCATATTAAAATGATTATCCCTATTGATTATGTGAAAGAACTACTATACCTAAAATGCTGCCAACCACCAGATATCATTTTTTGATTGAACACTGAAGTTGAGGCCTTTTGAGTCTTCTGAATTTGAAAGTGCTCCATTCATGATTGTAAGACTGACTCTCTCCATTTTTTGTCCTTTTATAATTTCAGAATCATCTAACTTGAGAACAACTATCAAATTGTTATTGACATTCTCATTTGTAATACCATAAAAATTTATGATGAATGTTAGTAGCAAATTAATATCAATAAATAAATTGTTGGAATTGTTATATGCTAGACATTCTCCTTTCGAGCAATACACTTTATTGATATAAGATGGATTACCAACTATACCTTGGTTTAACATGTTTCTTTTTTTTAAAAGATGAAAATTTGGTCATGCGTGTGAAGAATTGAAAAAGATTATCTATGTTAGATATAGGGGTCTTATGTTTTTTACATCAAGCATCTAGGTGTAGGATGTTGATAGGAACAAATTTGGCATAGATGGCAAATTACGCATTTCCACTTGTAATGCCACTATTGAGCCAAAATAGAGTAAGAGGCTAAACTCGTGCCAATTAGAGTGTAGACAAGTGTAATGCCTTTGTTTGATGAATTCTAAGAGGTCCAACAGGATTTAGAGGTGGAACCATGTGAGGTCCAATAGGAATTTGAGGTGTGCTTGAATATAGTCCAATAGAATTAAGAGGTGCATGGATCAATGGTCCAATAGGATTAAGAGGTGACAAAGTGTGGTCCAATCATAGTTAAGCATAGTGGTGGCTTGTGGATCTACTAGTATCATTGTACTCCTCATTTTGGATCTAATTGTTTTGGTGATTGTGTGTATTTTGAGTGTCATTGAATTTCTAGCTTTCTCTCTCTACCCGAGAGCTCATCATGGTTTTTCTCTCTCTACCCGAGGAGAGCAGCTTGTTTTTACTTAGAATAATTTTTTAACACTTCCCACATGTGTGAGTGAGAGTTGGAAGTGATTGAATGCATGTAGTAGTGTGTTTTTGCCATAGGATCAAAGATAGATCTTGAATCTCAATCTAGTCTTGATCTTGGTGCATTTACACACCTTAGGAGAACACAAGTACATGTTGTGGACAATCCACACGTGTGAAATCAACATGGTATCAGAGCCTACCTAGGGCTACCATGCATTTTGATCCATTTAAGTGAAAACTATTCATCAATCTTGAGCTAGAAGTTGTCAAGGCCCATTTTCCTAGCTATCTTGTTCAATCTTGGATCAAAAGAGATCAAAAGGACATTGATTGGGTCTGACCTGGTACTATACGGAATCAGGTGCTCCAACATGTGTGACGAACATCCAATTTCAGCTTGGAAGTTCTCTCTCATGCTTGATCCATTTATCTTGCTTGACAGCTTGTTTTGAAGCTATTTTTGTCTAGTTTCTGATGCAATCAGTTTCATTCCATTTGGTTGAGCCAATCAAAAGTGATAAGCTTCTGAAGAGGGTTAGGTAGGGCACCTAGACCTGGATGGACACATTTGGTTTGGTCAAGAGATTTCTTGGTTGATCCAAAATCACAGTTGTATGCTTGTCAATCTCATCTATATGTGATCTAGGCACTGTTTTGAGATCTTAGCCATTTTGTTTCATGCAATATCATTGTATTTGAGTCAAATTTGGTTTCTTAGAGTAATTCACACGTGCTAAGAGTGTTTGATCCTAACTTTGCCTATACTCCATCATTTGATGTGAAATAGATCTTGTTTTAGAGAGATTTGTGTAGCTAGTGAGAATCAACTCACAAATAGTTGCAAGATCTTTCATAGGAGGAGATAGTACTCTATTATTGGATCCTATTGAGAGTGTGTAGCAACATTTATTGTTCATCATTTGAGTTTTCTTCACTTAAAATGTCTTCAATGGGTTCATCCTTGTTGGAACCAAGTGAAAGATTGTCCACTTCAAACTATTCAATTTGGAAAATGAGGATGGAGTCCATCTTGATCCTTCAAGATGTGATGGACATAGTTCTTGGCCTTGAAGAAGAACCACAAGTTCTTCAAGAGGTTCAAAAATACAAAAAGAGAGCTAGGATGGCTCTCCACTACATTAAGATGAATGTCTCTAATGAGATATTGAGGGAGATAGGTACTTGTACAACAACCAAAGAAGCTTGGGATTGTCTCAAGACTATCTACGAGGCTAAGAATACCTCTAGGCTTCTCACTCTTAGGAATCAAATCTTTCAAAGTAGCCAAAAGAGTGATGAGAGTGCATCTAGTTATGTTTTGAGAGTAAAAGATATTCATAGAGAACTTGCTTGTATTGGTGATTCATCAATCAAAATGAGCTAGTTCAAGTCATTCTCAATGGCTTGAGAAGTGAATTTGATAACGTTGTTCAATCCTATGACATTAAGGAGGAGCTACCAAGTTTGGAGACTCTCCAAAGTGTGCTAATTTCAGAAGAATCAAGACAAGAGTACAAGCTCTTGAGGATGGACAAGCTCTCTCTCACTCATAATGATGGCAAAGCTCTCTTTGCCAAGGATAAGCACAAAGGGAAGAGCAAGAACCAACATCAACAATCCTCAAGCAAGGACAAAGTCAAATCCAAAGACAATGATGAGGAGGAAGATGATTCCTCTAATGCTTCATCATCCAAGCTCAAGAAGAAGAAGATCAAGTGCTTTTATTGTGGCAAGAAAGGCCATTATGCCACCAATTGCTTCAAGAAGAAGAATCAACTCAAGCAAGCCAACATTACCAATGAGAAGGAAGACACTATTTCAAGTGATGGAGAGGGATCTCTTATGGTCTCTAGTTTCTCATCTACTCCTTTCAAGAAGGACGGCCTATGGTATATTGATAGTGGAGCCTCTTCACATATGTGTAGCTCCAAGGACTCTTTCTCTTCTATTGCACCTTATGATGGAGTGAAGAAATCAATATACACTGCAAATGATTTTGAATGTCCTATTGAAGGCATAGGGAACATTCCCTTGAAGCTTGCATCCTCTAAAGTTCTTTCTCTTTCTAAAGTTCTTTATGTACCTAATCTTACTAAGAATCTTATTAGTGTTGGCCAATTGCTTGATAATGGCCTTGATGTAAAATTCAATGTTGATACTTGCACTATCAAGAAGAATGATGAGATATCTGCATTAGGATCTAGATTTGGAGGCATCTATAAACTAGACCCAAATGAGTATGTGAATGCTTGTAATGTTGCTCTTGTGAACAAGCTCTCTATGGAGGAATTATGGCATAGGAGGTTGGGACATCCCAACTACAAATCCATGCTCTCTATGATCAAAGAAGCCAAAGCTACTGGCTTGCCAAAATCATTCTCCAAGAAGATCAAGCCTTGTGAGGCTTGTGCTATTGCTAAATCTCACAAGAAGCCACATCTAATGCTTTTCTAAATGGTTATCTTGAGGAGGAGATCTATATGGAACGACCTCAAGGATTCATCAAGGAGGAGTCCAAAGTGTGCTTGCTCTTCAAAAGTCTTTATGGACTCAAGCAAGCACCAAGATCATGGTATTCAAGACATAATTCTTTTCCTATCTCACTAGGATTTACTCTTAGTGACTATGATCCTTCCATGTATCTAAAGTTTATTGATAGCAATATTGTCATTCTTCTAATTCTACCCGAGAGCTCATGATGGTTTCTCTCTCTCTACCCGAGGAGAGAAGCTTGTTTTGACTTGGAATAATTTTTTAACACTTCCCACATGTGTGAGTGAGAGTTGGAAGTGATTGAATGCATGTAGTAGTGTGTTTTTGCCATAGGATCAAAGATAGATCTTGAATCTCAATCTAGTCTTGATCTTGGTGCATTTACACACCTTAGGAGATCACAAGTACATGTTGTGGACAATCCACACGTGTGAAATCAACAATGCGATTGAAAATTTTTTAATACTTACCTGTGCAAATGCCTCTTGTATCATCTTAAACATTGTTGCATATGCTGTGAAAATTGTCAACATTTCCTTGTCTAGTTTTAGGCCAAAATTGCTAAAAATGGCACATAGTTTAGGATCTGACTTTTCACACGTGTGAAACAGGTCTAGATATTTTTAGTAAGTGTATTTTTTCAGTATGAAGAAGTGTCAAACTTCAAGACCTTCGAAATGAGTCCATTTTCATGTATTTTGGACATATATGCCAATTTTACCTATATAGGGCATATTTTAGGTAAGGAGGGTCTAGAGAGAGGAGAGAGAGTCATCTCTCTCAGCTATATATAGCAGGTAGGCCGTGGAGAAACAGGTTGGAGCAGATCCATTGTATTCATTTGCTTAATGAGAGATTTTTCTATTGGGTTCTCCTTCCATTGTTGGCATTGTGTAGTGATTGAGTTCAAGCTTTGTGTGTATGATCTTAGGTGCTTTCCAAAAGTGGTAGGCTGATGTATTATGGACTGTATAATGCTATTTTGGGCCGCACTTGATGTTTATGGAAGTTTCCATTTGTGATAAATGCTTTTTGATCAAGTTCTTTGCATTCTAGGTAGCATAGAATGTGTTGCCAATTCCTAGCTTATGTAGTTTGGAGTGCAAGCATTCAAGCCAATGATCTTGGAGTTTAGATCCACTTAGGATCTGTATTTTTCACATGGTATCAGAGCTGGTTGGCTTCTATTTACAGTAAGTATTCCATTTTTGGTGATATTTGGATGTTTGATCAAGTTCTAGCATGATTTTGCATTGCTTTGTTGATCAAATCTTACTAACCTTTGTTTTGTGAGTTGAACTTGTGGATCAAAAGCATATTTCAGGTCTATTGAAGATCAGAGGCTGAAAAGAAACTATTTTGGATCAGATCATAACACCTAATCATTTGTGATTGTGAGGCTTGTGCATATTCAATACTAACAATGTTCTTTTCAATCCTATTGTTGACAATCTCCATTCTTGGATGAACACTCTCCTTAAGTGGATGAAACTTCTCCTTAAGTGGATGACAAATGCTCTTTTGAGTGAGTTGTAATTCTCCTAAAGGCTGAGCAAAGCTCCCATTTGGATGAAAGATCCCCTTTTTGGGTGAACATATTGCAAGCTCCATTGTGAAGAGCATATTGTAAAGATTGTCATCAATTTTGGCATAATTTTTGGTGTACTTTGTTGAGCATGTAAGTAACTCTCCTTATGTAATTTGATTGGAGCATTTGCTGGAAGGTGTTAACCATTATGCAAGTGTGTTTTCAGGTTCTTAACAGGTTGAGGAACATTCTCATGTGAAGTGATCTTAGATCTACATCTAAACACCAAGATTTGACAAGATAGTGAAGCTAGTCTTGTGATTCACTAAGTGTGCTCATTCATTCACCTCTAAATCTTGTATTTATCACTTGCTGGAGTTTATAAACTTTTAGAAGTGTGGTTTACATGTGGTTTTACAGGTTGAATCAATATCTTAGTGTGTTGATCATATGTTGATCAAGTTTGTTCATTACTAGGTAATCTTGGCATCCTAGTTTTGGGTATTTTCTAAGAATGCAAGTAACTCTTCACACCATAACTTGATTTGGTCACTTGCTGGAAAGTTTGAGAGCTTAAGCAAGAGTGTGTTCAGGTTGGTTTGATTTTGTAATCCATTCTTAGTGTGTGCAAAGTGTTGCATGTGTTTCAATCTTCCTTTCTATGCTTGGAAACCATCGAGGTTCAAGATAGAAGTGTTTTAGGGTCCTAAATCTTCATAGATCTCTTTATCTATCATTTGTTGAGAGAAAAGTGAGTGCTAAGTGCTTTAGGACAAAACCTAAAAGTTGAAGAAACATTAGAATCATGGCTTCCAATGGTGGGATCATGCTAGAGTCTAGTGAAAGGTTGAGTTCATCAAACTACTTTACTTGGAAAGTGAGGATGGAGTCCTTACTTGAGTTGAATGAACTCATGGACATAGTTGCAGAAATTGAAGAGAGACCTCTCACACTTCAAGAGCAACAAAGGTTTGATAAGAAGGCCAAAAGGGCTCTTCATATCATTAAAATGAATGTTACAAATGAACTTCTCAAGGAAGTTGGAAAGTGTCAAAGTGCAAGTGAGGCATGGAATGCCTTAAAGAAGCTCTTTGAATCAAAGTCCACATCTAGAGTATTGACCCTAAGGAGACAAATATTTTCTAGTAGGCAAAGAGAGGGTGAAAGTGCTCATGCATTTATCTTGAGAGTTAAGTCCCTAAGTGATGATTTAGCATGCATTGATGAGAACATAAAAGATGGTGAAATAGTCCAAGTTATGTTGAATGGTTTGCTAAATGAACATGCTAACCTTGTGCAAAGTTTTGCCATTCAAAGAGTCTTGCCAAGTGTGGTTGACTTGCAAGAAATCTTATTGGCTGAAGAACATAGGTTGCAATCAAAGCTTGATGGTGCATCCTTGCAAGGTGGAGGTGAAGAGGCTTTCTTCACAAAAGGCAAATTCAAGGGCAAAGGTAAAGGCAAAGGGAAATGGTCCAAAGGTGGTAACTTTGATCATGATGATCACTCTTCCTCTTCCTCTTCTACTAAGAACAATAAGTCAAAGTTCAAGTGCTTTTATTGTGGGATAAAAGGACATTTTGCAAATGAATGCCATAAGAAACAAAATGCTAGATCTAGGTTGAGATCTAATGTACTTCTTGGAGATGATAATTGTTGTGCTAACTTGGCAAGCTTTGGTGAATCTATGGTCAATTTTTTGGATCCATTGGATCTTGAAGATGCACTAGTGTTACCTACTAGTCATATGGAGTCATGTGGAGCTAAATTAGCATCATGTTTGTACTCTTCTACTCATGGACTTCCAAGGCTTGTTGGTTCTTCAATGGTGCTAGATGGCAAGTGCAAAAATGGAAAAGGTAAGGAAGGAGCTAACTTCATCAATGGAGTTGATGAAGATTCTTCTTTGGAAGTGATTGTTGCTAATGACTTGTTTGTTCATATGGAAAAAGATGGAGATGCTAAGTGTCATTCTTTGCAAGAAGATGGGTGTTCTTCTAATTCTTTTCATATTGATGTATGTAATCATGTGGGAAAAGATGATGGTGCTTTGAGCATGCTTGAAGGAAATGGTTCTTTTACATCTTTTTGTGATAAAGTCATTTGTGCAACAAGTGGTGTCACATTTCTTCATAAAAAGAGTAGATCAAAGGTTTCTATCATGAGACTTGGTGAGGGAGATCACAAGTCAAAAGGAAGAGAAGTATGTGAAGTGTTCAAAGTAGGATGTACTTTGAATGATGTTTTTATGAACGATAGTGAGGAAGAATCATTATCATATGACTCATTACCTAAATCATTGAGTAGAAGTTCATGTTTGAAAAGAGAGAGTACTTCAATCACTCTTATGTTGAAGGTACTAAGGATTCTTTTCTTGGCTTCTAATATTCAAGAGTCTTCTACTTCTTATGGTGCAACTATCAAGAGGGAGGTTTCTAACTTTTGTGGTGCTAGCATTAAGAGGGAGTCTTGTGAAGGAAAGGGCAATGGAAGAGTGGTTCTTGGGAAGATCCAAAGCATGGATCTAACATCTCTTCATCAACTCAAAGCATTCTATGATTGTGGTGGATTGTTCATTCATGGTCAAGATGGCAAAAGGTTGGTTGAAGAAGACTACATGGAGCAACTCAAGTGGCAACTTCTTCAAGGCAAGGGAGATATCATTGGTGAGCTTATTGAGGTTTGTTATGAACTCAAGAGGGCTGTTTTGATTAGGTTTGATACTCATCTTCACCTACTCTACTTCATGTTAAATGGAAATGTTGGAATCTATCTTTTGGTTTATGATGGTGGCATTGTTTTCACTAACTATAGTGAAGGGTCAAATTTGAGCATTGATGAGATCTTGTGGGATCTTAATCATGTGTTTGAGAGGGAGTATCTTCAGAGTTTCAGATCTGAAGATGTTCACATATGCAAGATCTTTGATGTCTTATTGGAAGATCAAGAGGTTGATCTTGGATTGCTTCATCAACACCAAGAGACAAGTGGCAATTCGAAGCTAGTGAAAAGCATCAAAGAAGAGACAAATGGTCAAGGCATTTTGGATCTGTTTTTATAGGTTCTTGAAGGTTCAAGTAAGGTCTTTGGAGCTGCAAGGAAGTGTCTTCTTACTCTACCTCACTTGCCTAATCTCATGTATGAACATTGTTATGTCAATGTGTTGAAATTGTCAAATTTCAATAAAACTAGTTCCATAGTTTTGCATCCTTTGGATCTTGGAGATGGAATAGTTATCATTGCTGGTTTGTATGATCAAGTACATGAATTCATTCAGATCTTGAAAGGTATTGAAGTGGTCAATATGTTTTCTTTTGAACAAAGTTCAAGATCTAGTATTCTAGTGTTGGCAAATTGGCAACTTGTTGACATTGTAGGATCAAGCGTTGTGTGCAAATCTTGTGGAGGTACTTCAAGTATTTCAAGTTCAGGTTTTGGTCATTCAAATGGAGTAGGGAACACATCTTTTTGGCATTCATTCACTCAAAGGCTTTCATGGATTGAAGATCTACAAAGGCAAGGTGGTGATGGAAGTTCATTCATGGAGATACATGTTGCATTCACTATATGTATAGTGAAATGTGGAGGAGGCATGCAAACACTTGTTGATCACTTTCATTTACAACTTGTTTGCTGCTATTTTACAGAGAAACCAGAGATGGATACATGGAGGAATTCATTAATTGAGATTCTATGTTCTTTTACATGTACCATTTTTATGATTCTATGTAAAATTGATGTAAGAAATAGTGAAGCATCCTATATGGACACTATTATCTATATCAATTATGTTGTGTCCTATTTTGTACATATTAGGATCCTTGAGAAGAGATCTATTCTGATGATGGAGATCATTCTTAAGTTGGAACAAAGTAGTGTTGTAAAACTAGCAAGTTAAGTTGAAGAGGGAGTGTGAAAATTGTCAACATTTCCTTGTCTAGTTTTAGGCCAAAATTGCTAAAAATGGCACATAGTTTAGGATCTGACTTTTCACACGTGTGAAACAGGTCTAGATATTTTTAGTAAGTGTATTTTTTCAGTATGAAGAAGTGTCAAACTTCAAGACCTTCGAAATGAGTCCATTTTCATGTATTTTGGACATATATGCCAATTTTACCTATATAGGGCATATTTTAGGTAAGGAGGGTCTAGAGAGAGGAGAGAGAGTCATCTCTCTCAGCTATATATAGCAGGTAGGCCGTGGAGAAACAGGTTGGAGCAGATCCATTGTATTCATTTGCTTAATGAGAGATTTTTCTATTGGGTTCTCCTTCCATTGTTGGCATTGTGTAGTGATTGAGTTCAAGCTTTGTGTGTATGATCTTAGGTGCTTTCCAAAAGTGGTAGGCTGATGTATTATGGACTGTATAATGCTATTTTGGGCCGCACTTGATGTTTATGGAAGTTTCCATTTGTGATAAATGCTTTTTGATCAAGTTCTTTGCATTCTAGGTAGCATAGAATGTGTTGCCAATTCCTAGCTTATGTAGTTTGGAGTGCAAGCATTCAAGCCAATGATCTTGGAGTTTAGATCCACTTAGGATCTGTATTTTTCACATATGCTTCTCTATTGATGCTAGAAAAATCACATGCCCCCTGAACCAATGTAGTGTCTAATATTTTTCCAACTTCATTCATAATGCTATCAGTAATTGAAACCTAAATTTTTTTTCATTTTGTTATTGTTTAACATTGATTTCATAGATTTAGAAGTCAAGATGGAGCCTAGTGAGTTTTCAATGAAAATCTCATCGGCCAAATGGTTTTTAGCAACCAATGCTGATCTACATTGCAAACATAATGTTCATGAAAATGTCAGTAGAAATTAGGACACTCATAGTATTCACAGCAGCATAATAAGCAAATCAACAGAAAGTTGAAATTAATAAATAACAACACTAGTGATTATGAATGAATCAAAAAGTTCAAGCAATATTCAATACCAAACTATAACTTACTTGAATGCACGGATTTGTCTTTTTCTATAACCTCCTCTGGATGATAGATCACATATATCCTTGGTTACCAGTCTTTTCCACTTGTTGCTTTGGACCTTTCTGTTGAGCACATCCATATCTTTAACAAGAGACAAATACGAGATATGCATGGATTGAAATGCAGTTTTTATCTCATCATTACTAGTTGTAAAATGATACAAAGAAGATTTTAACCTTTGGATCTCCTTCTTGAACATCTCATTTTCTTCCAAGCAAGTTTTCAACTTTGTAGATTTTTCTTCGCACTCCTTTGATATTTTCCTTGATTACTCTTCCAAATAATGTATTATTTGCATTGAATGTGCATTCCCATAGAGCATCAAATTCTCACAGTGACCCAAAAGGCCATTTTTGCCATGACACATATAGATTATTGACTCACCGAATGAAAATCCGGATGTTGCAATGAACATGGATCAATAGGATACAATGTTCTTGATGACCATAAATCTACATGCTTTAGCTTTTCCTCCATATATCGGATCATATCAGAAGTTGACAATTTGGGTTGCTTTGAATTTCTTGTCTTGAGCGGAACATATTCTGGTGACAGATCCACATGAAGATGATAAAGCTTTGACATCAGTACAATAGTATACTAACAAACAACACAATGACAATAACAAAGCTGGAGATGGTGCTAAACACTTGTTCGACTCTGAAGATAGAGATGACACTATTTGACCCTGAAAATAGAGATGGCATAGACTTTGTTTCTGAAATGTTACTCTTAATTCAAATTTTTGAGTGTTCCCTACTATTGGGAGGAGATATTTCAGCATTTTGAAAATTATACTTTAATTGTGGTTAAGCACCAGTGAAGTTTGATATGACTAAACTAAGGTGCATTCATTCACATGGAAAGTAGTGCAGGCAGATGTGTAAAAAAATTAGAAAATGATAATTACTTTGTAGTTATTTTTCTCTCTCCTACATGGCATTTCTTATAGGGCCCTCCTTCCCATATTTTCTCTAATGTTTAGCCCAAATCTTTGTTGAAAGTTTATTTCGGTTGTATGGTCTGCCAAGTGACATTGTTAGTGATAGAGATCCTAAGTTCATAGGTCACTTTTATTCAGCAGTATTTCATAAACTAGAAACTTCTCCGAGTTTAAGTTCTTCTGATCATCCTGAATCAGATGGCCAGACAGAAAGGACTAATCAAACTATGGAAGATAATTTGAGGACATACGTTTCTCATAGGCAATCTCATTGGGAAGATTATCTCCCACTAGTTGAGTTTGCATATAATAGTAGAAAACATTCTGCTATAGGTCACAGTCCCTTTATGCTTATGTATGGTTTTCAACATACATCTCTAGTAAATGTTGAGACGAAGTCTGTTAACATCCAGAAGGTTGCTGATTTTTTGCATGATATGCAAGAGATGTTGCAAGTGGCTAAGGATAGTATTCATAGTGCTTCTAAGACATTACGTATAGAGAAGCATTATAAATTGTCTACCCATTATTGTGGACCATTCAAGATTGTATGTAAAATCGGTTCTTTGGCATATGAACTCGATCTTCAAAGAAAATCGACTGCACACCCATTATTTCATGTAATTTGTTTGAAATTAAGTCTACATGAAGGTGATACAGTTGGATTAGATGAAGATTTATCCCATTTGGAAGATTTGTCACTTAGTGTACCTTTGGAACCTGAGAAAACGCTTAGAACCATAGACAAACAATTGAGAAATCGTTCTACCTCTGAGTGCTTAATTCAGTGGAAAGGTCATTAGAGATATTCCAAAATAAAAAAGGACCCTTTGTAAAGATGCTTTTTTATTTTTTTTTCAATATTGAAAGCTTTTTTAGACCAATAATACCCTCCCCCCCCATCTTTTTTTTTTTAAAAAAAAAATATAAAGGGGCGCCTTGGCGCACGCGTGCGCCAACGCACCCCCACCTTTGCTGGCGCCTCTGAGTGGGGCGCCAGCCCCTCCTTCGGCGGCCCGGACCACACAACACTCAACTTAAATGAGACACTCACTTTTCCAGGCCACACAGCACTCAACTTGAGACATGCACTTTTTCAGGCCACGCAACACTCAGCTTAAGTGAGCACTCAACTTTGTCCAGGCCTGGGCCAAAGGAGAGGCTGGCGCCCCACTCAGAGGTGCCAGCCAAGGTAGGGCCGCGTTGGCACGCGTGTGCCAGGGCGCCCCTTTACATAAAAAAACAAAAAAGATAAAAAGGGGGGGGGGGGGGGGTCAGCTGGCCCTGGAAATGGCCTGCTTCCCGAGCAAGGCAAGTGCCTCAAAGTGGGCCCCCCGCCCTCATTTTTTAAAGATGTTTTTAAACTTAGGGTTCTTATTTAACATCACCCCACTATATGACTCTTATTCCTATGAAATTTTTTCCATTTACGATATTGATGATAAAAAAATTTGCCCCATGCCTCTCTTTAATTTTGAATTTTCCCAACATTCTCTCACACTCTTTATTCTACCTTTTTTTGACATTTATAATTTAAAAAAATTAGCTTTAGTTTATTTGACTGCCCGACTTGTAAACTTGGGCAGCCTATGTGGCAATTCTTAAAGGGTCTTTTTAACATTAGTAACTCCTCTAATGCGTATTGACTATGATGATTTGTGGGAGAGAGTTGATAGCATAAAGAACAATTTTCCTAAGTTTAGCTTCTAAGGATAGAAGCAGTTTAAGGAGGGAAGATTGTTATGTCCATGATCAGTACATAAGATTTAATATACTCCTAGTCTTGGATACACGATACTCTAGTGAAACAAGCTGTTGGTTTTGCCACGTCATACTTGACGTGACCCGAAAGTAACTAATATCCTTGTGAGGCCCAAAACACACTAAATGGAGTTAGTACAAG
Source organism: Diphasiastrum complanatum (assembly GCA_029204225.1). Lineage (NCBI taxonomy): Eukaryota > Viridiplantae > Streptophyta > Lycopodiopsida > Lycopodiales > Lycopodiaceae > Diphasiastrum > Diphasiastrum complanatum. The sequence goes on from CM055093.1 coordinate 62,264,360, forward strand.
GTTTAGGACAAGTGCATGTGTAGAGGTATTAATAGCAAATTTTCTATGAATAGAGAATCTAAGCATAGAGAATTTATATATAGGAGAGTTAGGACCTTGCATGTCTATGTGCATAGGTGGTTCATGGCTCTATAAGAAGAGGCCAAACTCGCCCTACTCGACACATATGTGATTGATTCGTTGCCAAGCTCTTACTCTTCTTTCATGCTTCCTATTCCTTGGCTTGGGAGTGAAGCTTCTAGAGTTTGATTGGACGCTTCTACTTGGTTGGGTGGTTTCTCCATTGTGTGTTTTCCATTGTGTTATCTTGTAAGCAGGATCTTGAGGAGCTTCCCTTATACTTCTAGTAATGGCTTTTGCTACTATCTTGTAGGAGATATTCATCATAGTAAGAAGTCGATAGTCATAGTACTTAGTAGGCCATTCAGTCTTAGAGACGAGTTTGATCAATTCTTAAGAAAATAAAGAAGGAAATAAACCCTTGGATATCGTAGTATCAGTGGCTAAGAGGAGCGAGGGACCGACAATGTTCCAATGAGCTAGAAAGAAATCAAGTTTCACTCCATCAGGGCCAGGGGTTTTATCTCTGTTGAAAGATTTAAGGCCATAGTGGAGTTATTCAATAGAAAGAGGAGAAGAGAGAGAGAGAGAGAGAGAGAGAGAGAGAGAGAGAGAGAGAGAGAGAGAGAGAGAGAGAGAGAGAGAGAGAGAGAGAGAGAGAGAGAGAGAGAGAGAGAGAGAGAGAGAGAGAGAGAGAGAGAGAGAGAGAGAGAGAGAGAGTGTCGTCTAAGGACAAAGGAGAGGGGAAAGAGCGGTAAGGGAAAATGTCTTTTTTAGAAATCTTGGGAGCCAAAATGGGGTTAAAAAGGAGCGTGAAGTGGTTGAAGAATAAAGAGCATATGGCTTCAGAGGAAGAGAAGGGAAAACTGTGAAAATATTGTAAAATTAAAATAATATTAAACTTAGAGATCCAAGTTTTGGGGTTTGTCCAAACTTGAGGTAGACTAGTCTAGTAACTTTCCAATTAGAGTCAAGTTAGATTTTAGTCTTCATAGTAATGTGTAGGTCTAGAACCTATCAAGAAGCATTTGAGACTACTCTTGTAGGTCAAAGGATTCTCAAAAAGAGAGATTCTCAAGTCTTATCCATTTCTCTTTTTGTCATCTAGTAGAGAGGCAGAGGCAATGTGGCATCTAGGTTGTTCTCTCTCTCCACAAATTCTACAAGGCCTCTTGTATTATAAATAAGGTAGCATTGTATCTCAAGAGATACTTCTTCAAGTAAAGCTTCCATTTGATCCATTTGAGGTGTAGTGATTGTTAGATTGTAATGAATGCTCTTGCCTTCATGCTAACTAGCTTGCCAATGTTTTCCATCTCATTGTTTTTGAAATAGAAGCTAGTTTAGTGTGCAATCATTCACACTCTTGATCCTTTGTACTTGCAGTTGGTTCACACGTGTGAAAAGTTCTCATGGTATCAGAGCTTGATAGGAGAATACACATCTAATCATTGCTTTGTCAAATGGAATGACTTCTCATCATTGTTGGTGAGATTTGCCTCTTGCTAGCACTCGATTTTGAGCTAACTAGATCCACTCTTATCATCACTTATTAATGTATATTTTTCTCTGATTTCAAAGCTGTACGGCCTACTGTAGCAGCACGTGTGAGGCCTCTAATCAAGATAGAGTGGGGACTATGTTACTTCTCATTTTTTCCATCCATGTTGCATATGAATGGAAAGCTAATCAAGTGTAGATTGTATTGCAAGTGACCTCAAGAGGATTGGTGGATCCTAAGGAGAGTTCTTGGCATTCAAAGTGAGGCATATTGAAGAAGAAAAATAGAGTTTTACATGCTTGAAGGTTGTACTATCAAAGATCCTTTATTGTAGGAGTCAAAATAGCAAATTTTGACTATTTTCTAATTTTCTTCAATCTAAGAAGCATTGTTTGGATCTATGATCCTATGAATGGATGAAACTTTCTAAATGATAAATCTGACTTTTTTAAGCTATTTCACACGTGTGAACTCAGATTTACTTCATCCACTTTTGCCTTGAAAAATAAAGTGCAAATTTTGACTAGCACCTAGAAATTGTCATTTTTGGCCTTCCTTGAGTTCTCAATCATTTGTAACTTGATTCCAAGTGATCAATAGTTTACATTTGATTAGTTTTGAACCTCTGAAAACATTTATTTAGTAAGCCAAAATCAATTCTCTAGGCATGACTTCAATGGGATCTTATCTATTAGAACAAAGTGAGAGACTCACTTCTACAAATTATGGTACATGGAAAGTGAGGATAGAATCCATTCTTGTACTTCAAGATCTAATAGATATAGTGAACGGGAATGAGGAGGAGCCTACTAATCCTCAAGAAATTCCCAAATTCAAGAAAAGAGCACGTGTTGCTCTTCATGTTTTAAAGCTAAATGTCTCTAATGAAGTTCTAAGAGAGATTAGTTCTTGTGTCAATGCTCAAGAAGCATGGAGTACTCTTCAATGCATTTATGAGTCTAAAAACACTTCAAGAGTCCTTACTCTAAGAAATATGATTTCTCAAATTTTTCAAAGAAAGGATAAAAGTGCTTCATCCTATGTTTCTAGAGTCAAGGATCTCCATAAAGATCTTTGTTGCATAGATGATTCTATCAAATCCAAAGAAATTGTTCAAGTTATTTTGAATGGATTAAGTGAGGATTTTGATACCATTGTTCAATCTTATGCAATTAAAGAGGATTACCTTCTTTAGAATCCTTACAAGGAGTCTTGATAGCCGAGGAGTATAGGCATCAAACTCGAGTGGCAAGATTTGAGAGATTGTCTCTCAAGGATGGAGGAAGTGATCACGCACTCTTCACCAAATCCCAGGAGAAGAGAAAAGACAAGAAGAATGGCAAGAGCTCCAAGGACAACACAAAAGCAATGGAGAAGACATCCAAGGAGGAACCAAGCTCATCCAATGTGAAGAAGAACAAGTACAAGGTAACTTGTTTCTCATGTGACAAAAAGGGGCATTTTGCCTCCCAATGCTACAAAAGGAAAAAGCAAGCCAACATTACTTGTGAAGATGACAAAGAGGATTCACTTATGATGTCTAACTTTTCATCTTCCTCTTTCAAGCATTCTAATATATGGTGGCTAGATAGTGGTGCCTCATCCCACATGAGTAGTGATAAAAACTCTCTTTGTAATCTTGTACCATACAAAGGATCTAGAAGTTGTATCTATACAGCAAATGATGAGGAATGCAAATCCACAGAGACAGAAAATAGAAGTTGGCCTACATTACACAACAGAGACACATCTACAACATGTTCGTCAGATATAATCTGATGAATTGCAAGTTAGCTCTCTCACCAATGGAACCAGGACTCAAATTATCAAAGGACCAATGTCCCCAAACAATTCATGAGCAGCAACAGATGCGTGAGTATCCTTACCATTCTATTATAGGATCTCTTATGTACGCCATGATCTGTACCAAGCCAGACATGGCTTTTGCAGTCAGCTCTCTCAGTCAGTATATGACTAATCCTGGTATAACACATTGGAAGGCTCTTGTCAGAGTCATGAGATATCTTCAAGCTACTATGGACTTTTGCATTTGTTATGGAGCAGTCGGCAACGACAAACTCAACCACAGACTCCTGGATCGCCGACACAGCCTTTGTTGCCATAACCTTATTCCCTAATGAATATTTATCAATTACTTCTTTGACAAGCCTCACAAATGGGGCCCTAGGTATCAGAAATTTGACAGATTTTTTATATTTCCTTATATCTTGCAACCACTTTGCAATTATGCGCTTCCTACGCGGTCGAGGAATTGGTGGCTGCATCCTACGTAGCTCCTTTCCAGCCCAAGGTGTTACACGAGGGACTTGCCTACCCTTGCCACGCTCTAGGGTCCTACTTGGGCCAGCTGCGACAGAAACTGGAGGTGGAGGTGGAGGTGGAGGTGGAGGTGGCAGTGGCGGTGGCGGTGGCGGTGGTGGCGGTGGCAGTGACGGAGATGCATGATTTTTTCTTTTCGGTCCAGAGCCTACCTTGCTGAGATTTTTTTTTTCGCTCATGTGCTTTGCTTCCAGACTATCGATGTGTCACCATCTACTTCATCCTTGTTGGTTGTGGGACCGAGGGTTGGAGTACGTTTTTCAGTATGCGGAACATTATTTGCAAAAGCTCCGTTTAAGTGAGCTCGTGCATGTAAAGATTCGGCAGCATGAAAATGTGGTCGATCATATGGAGCTTTGAAATGCATGGATTTCCATTTGTTGAATGGGTTGGTGGATGGCTCTTGGACTTGGGATTTCATCTTGGAATATCGATTAAATCGAGCCTGTTCGGTGGATGGGAAGGGCATCTCTGGTGGATAGTCCTCTGTGGAATTCGGATCGTAGGGACGATCCATAACAACTTTAGAGTACCTTAGGATTGTGGAAATAGGACTCTTGGACTCGTTGGTAACTTAACTCATTGGAATCGTTGTTCGGAATGCGGTTGCTACGGTTCCACTATGGGTATGATTGGATTGCAACTAGTTTGTGGGTGAATGTGGTTGGAACGGTTGAATGCGGTCTATGACAGGTTGAAGTTAGTGTGGTGTGTTGCGGTCTATTGCTTTGTGTTGTGGTCTGTTGCAGTTGATGGCGAATGGAGATGGGTTGCGGTTGAATGCAGTAGTTGCGGTTGAATGCGGTCTATGACAGGTTGAAGTTAGTGCGGTGTGTTGCGGTCTATTGCTTTGTGTTGTGGTCTGTTGCAGTTGATGGCGAATGGAGATGGGTTGCGGTTGAATGCAGTAGTTGCGGTTGAGTGCGAAGTGAGTGCGTTCTGTGGCAGTTGAATGCGTTTGGAATGGATGTATGCAGTCTGTTACAGATGATACAAGTGAATGCGTTGGAGCGGTTGAATGCAGCCTAATGCGGTGGCTACGGTTCTCGATGATTGAGATCTGAGACTATGCATCGGTCGAGATCTGACGCGAGGGCATTGGTCGAGATCTGAACAAATGCTCCGGGTGAGATTTCAACAGAAAGGCTCGAGTGAGAACTAATTGATGAGCATCAGATGAAATTTAACTCTGGACTTTACAAGATATTGTTTCTGTCGAGAGTGAGTGCCTAGTTTCAATAGATGAATGAAACAAGGTTTCGTCTAGTCCAGACGTGAGTCATGGATCTCGGCTAGGACAGGAGCGTGAAGCCTCGGTCGAGAGTGGAGCTACGCGTCGGTTGAGATGAAAGTGACGGGGTTGGTAAGGCGATGTATTGAAACTTCAGAGCGGTGATGTTGTAGCACAGATCGAAAAATGTTTGCATAGTTTAGTGTCTATATAGCTGTGGAAATGGCGCCAAATGTTCACAGATTCTACTAAATTTGTGAACACGGTTTTTCTTCTTCTTTTCTCTTCTTCGTTCATTCTTCTGTTACTTACGGTTCTGGTCTTCTTGTTAGAATAGTTTCCAAACAGAAGCGCATGTATTTCCCAGTCTGTTAGTGGAGGAGAGACGGATTCGTTACTCAGCTACATGCATAAACAAGCCATGCAACCAGTCCTAGCTCAAATAGGTCAGTGTCTAAGGTTGGCTGATAAAGCGATGGCACTTTGATTATCACAAAATAATGTCATCGGAGCATATTGATTCAGACCGATATCTGAGAGTAAGTTTCTCAACCAAATCTGATATACTCTGATTCAGTGGAAGATAGAGCTATCTGTTAGCGGATTCCAGAGAATCCACAAATGCCGAGCCAAGCGGAAGACACAGAGTATCTCTCATCCATGACCGAGGAGGTCTCAAAAGGAGGAGAGTAGAAGAAGCTGAGAGCCGAGGAATTACTAGCTAGGATGACAGTGAATTATCTATGTGATCCTACATGGTGTGTCCCAGAGAAGGAACGACCTGTAGGAGCTAGTGATATTTCCTAGGCTTTCTAAATAAATGTAGACCTCCCTTAAATAATTTAGAGTGAGCCTCTAGTGGAAGGGCAATTTCCACATGTAATTTCTAATTTGGTGGAATTGCCACTTGGGCTTCACATGGGCAGCCCTCTTGCTTATTTAAGGGCCCCCCTCTCTTGTGAGGGAGCTTTGAATGTATTGTCAAGTTCTCTTGAGTGAATAAAGAAGATCTTCCATGAGTTCTTGATGATTGATAAGCTCCTTGTTCATGGCAATGTTCTTGAGTGAAGTTTCTATGAGCATGCTTTGATTTCTTTTGTGTTGTGGATTAACTAGATTTCTTGCTTACTCTCTTGCTCTTAGTTGTGGATTAGATTTCATTTCTTGTTTGTGGATTAATGTAGGAATCAGCATTCAAGTAAACTAAATAGGCTGGAATTGTGGTGTAGATCTTGCATATTTTCTTACATTCCAGTTCTTGATTGTTCTTGGGCATTCTAAGCATCAAAAAATGGGTGTTTCTTAATTCTTGGACCGTTAGAGTGCTGTTAGGAATCTAGTTTTCTTGTTTCTTGTTTCTTGCTGAGTAGTTTAATCTTGTCATGGTTTGCTCCCTGATTTGGTAGATAGTTTGTAGAATTGCTCCCTGATTCAGATTCCATTCCAAGAGTAAGCACATTGAACTGAAGTATCCTTTCGTCAGAAGCAAAGTTCTGAACGACGAGGTCAGATTGTAGTACTGTAGAATACAAGATATGACAGCAAATGTTTTTACTAAAGCATTAATTTTGGAGTCACACAAAAGATTCTATGTAGAACTAAGTTTGAAGGTCAAGGCATTCAAGGATTCAAATTAAGGGGGAGTGTTGGATTATTCTCTTTCTCAACAAATTGACTAATCGGTTTTAATCTTCATCCATTGTTTATCCAATTCTACGGATTTTTCCGTGTTTTTATACAGTTTGCAGAAATACATGGAGTTTACGACAGTGTCGCATTTTTCGCCTGACAGAAATTTTGTCTAAAATCACAATGTTGCATTTTTCGCTTTTCAAAAGAGCCTCAAATGTTAAGGAAATGACTCTGGCAAAATGTGGGACAACCCTAAATGAGATTTAAGGGCACCGTCTCCTTTTTAGTATTTTTCGCAAAAAATCCGACAGTGTCACTTATGGCTGTTTTAGTTCATTTCTGCAGAGCTACAGTTTTGGTTCATATATGTAGACAGAACGTTTATGGCTAATTTCACCACTTATTAGCAATCAATGACAAGGACCGAATGGATGTTAGCTGATCACCAGCCAACTGGCGATGGTAATTGACGATCTAATTTCTTAGTATAAATAGTTGTTCATATTCATACAGTTTTATCATTGAACGTTATGATCAAGCATTTGAATAGTTAGCTCTAGACTCTCTCTCAAGCTTGCGAGCTTGAACACCCTTGAGCATTCTAGCTCAATTTTTAGAGTTGTTTTAGAGATTGCTATTGCGCTACTGCTCATCAGCATTCCACTTAATTCAGACTTTCACTTTAGTCGCTCAGAGATAACATAGAGTACGCGGCTTCAATCCACAACTTATTGTACTCATTTACTTTTGTTATGTTTTCATACTGAATCAATACTATCTTCATTGCGTTCAATTTTCGTCTCAGAATGTATGCGATTCTGTATTTCTTCACGACTAATTCGCGAACAATTCACGGCTAATTATTTGTCTGATAATTTTCAATAATTGTTTGGCTACGTAATCACTATAGTACTGGCAATTTCAAAGATAGTTACTATAAGTTCGAACGTGATTTCTATCACTATTGTTTCGTTTGAAATTGATAGGCATAGTCATGCATTGGAAAGACGAAGATAGTTTATTCTGCCATGCACGAAAAGTTTTCTTTCTAGACACTCGAATTATTTTCATTCATTTCTTTTTTAGTTCGATTCTTTTCGAGCTAGACCTATCTTCCACAACACCACTTTCCGACAGGGACGACCATTATTCCAAGTGTGAAGGCGAGGGGAGCAGCATAGGGAAAGAACGTTAGAACAATTAAAACCATCAATCAAGCAATCCTAGGGTTGTCTTTCAACAAAGGAGATACGGTCTATATGGGAGTGAGGAGAATTGGGATCGTAAATGTTGAAGATATTAAAAGTAAAACAACATTTAGAGACGGTGCAAATATTGGCTTGACATCCAGGAAGAGAGAAATGTGAGGCAAGTTTCCAATCTCTGGAGACTAGAGTCACCAAACCTCCACGGGTACCATTGGCAGGGGTGAGGGAGTAGTTGAAATTCCGGGTGAAATATTTGGTGAGCATGTCAAGTAGGAAGCCGCCCAGTTTGGTTTCTTGGAGGTAGATCACTAAGTTGGAGTGGCGAAGAGTCGAAAGGTAATTAAAAAGTAAAGAGCGATGAATAGGGGAGTTTAGCACTGAGGGTTGGGCATTAGGAGGAGAGATATCGTTCTAGAGGTCTAGACGGGAGTGAGGAGAATTGGGAGCATAAATGTTGAAGATATTAAAAGCAAAACCGCATTTAGAGATGGTGCAAATATTGGCTCGGCATCCAGGAAGGGAGAAATGTGAGGCAAGCTTCCAATCTCTGATGACCAGAGTCACCAAACCTCCACGGGTACCAGTAGCATGGGTGAGGGAGTAGTAGCACGTCAAGTAGGAGCCGCTTAGTTTGGTTTCTTGGAGACCACCAAGTTGGAGTGGCGAAGAGTCAAAGCTAATTAAAAAATAAAGAGCGAAGAATAGGGGAGTTTAGCCCTCTGACATTCCAAGTGATCACATTCATAGGCAAATAATCATGAAGGAGATTAAAGCATGTCTGCTATAAATACACTGACAATAGAGAAAGGAGCATCCTGAGAGAGGAAGCCATTGCTGCATGCCAAAGTTAAGTATTTACCAATTGATTAGCACTTCCTTTTTCTCATGCCAATGCTTTTAGAGGGCTACTGTTGTAAAGCTACCTTTACAAGCTTTACTTCCGGCGCCATCGGCGCCAGCTATGTCCTCGGCGCCAGTAGCGCCCCTGCTGCTCCCGGCACCGGCACCGCTAGCAGCGCCACTGTGACTAGAATCCAGCCGGCGCCAAGTTCCTATGGCTGAAAATCTTTGATCGGTTCTAGCGGAGTCCAGAGAGCTCAGATCGATGTGCAATCACCTCACACGACCTAGGCATGATTAAAGGAAGCCTGGGGATCAATAAAATCTAGAGAAAGAAAATGACTTTCTAGAAAGAGAAAATCCTAGAGAGAGAAAAACGTGCTTTACCAGCTTGGGTAGAGTGCTTGGTATGAGGGGGGGTGCCGAATCACACCAATACTATAGGGGAGTGCGGGTTGCGACTCAGGGCGAGCTCCAACCAAGTCTCAGCCTCCCTTGCTAGAATGTTGTCATGGCTCTCGCCTTGGCATGCTAGCGCCCTGGAGACTAGGGTCGGTCACACACTTCAGATTTATCAATAAAGTGGGATTTTCCTCAAACTGACTCTGATTACCTTCTGGGTTTCAGTGTTCGGTAAAAGCGCCAGTTGTAAGGCCGCTTCCAAATTTTTAAAGTTGACACACAACTGAGGGTCATATCCCGGGACGCCAACGATATGCCGTCGAGACCATTCGGTCCGTGGCGCCAGCGGTATGCTGTCGAGACCATTTGGTCCAGGAACTGGTTGTTTCCATATCTGTCGCGGCTTGTGGTTCCGAGTGTTCCTTGCATGAACGTGAATGGGTTAAGCTCTTGGGGAACGGGCTCTAACCTGTCGGCTGAGTTGGATGGCTTGCTTGGGTGGACGTTACCTGTTTATGGCTGTCCAGTCTGGCGTGGCGCCAGGTTGGCTTCCAGCGCTCGTGACGAAGCTTTCAGTTGGTTAAGTCTGATGTAAGTCAGACCGCTTGCTTGGAATGGATGTTACTCATTTGTAACGAAGCTTCAAGTTGGTTAAGTTTGATGTATGTCGGACAGCTTGCTTGGAGGGAAGTCACCCACGTCGGGACCCCCGATCTGGCATGGCGCCAGGTTGGATCTCAATGTTGGTTTTCGGAACTTCAAGTTGGTTAAGTCTGATCGTTGTTGGCGAGTTGGCTGCTTGTATGTCAAGTGGATTTGGATGGCAAGAGTTGAAGGCTGGGAAGCTAAGTCATGGTTCCCGGCTCCCTTTGGGATGCCTGCGCTACATGTGGTATCAGAGCCGACTGGCCGGTCAGCTATGCGGATCTCACGGAAATGGCCACGATTTGGGGTTCATCAAGACAACTGTTGTGCAAGGTGCTGCCCACAATGTAAGCACGGGTGCGTCCACGGTCAGGGTGGTCGGCAGAACGGGGGACTTGATGAGTCAAAGTGCTGCCCTTGAGGTGTAAGCACGGTCAGTTCTCGTGGTTCGGGCCTGGCATTGTCTGCACGTAGAACAGATGAGGCAGTGTGCTACTATTAGGTTGGTGTAAGCACGGTCTGTGCCTTGTGGGGTGCGGGGCGACATATTCGAATTGTATAGGTTAACCATTGATACAGAGATGCTGCTCAAATTCGGGTGTAAAGCACGGGTGGTTAGCTGCCGGTGCGGGATAGCTGCCGATCGTTTAGCTATAAGGGCTATCGACCAAAAAGTGGTGGGACGTGACTGAGGCAATGTGCTGCTTAATGGTGAAAGCACGGATAGTTGGAGAGGTGTCCTATGTGGGCTGATTCCGTGATCGATTTGTATGGGCGCGGCCAGACAAAGGTCCGTTGGCAGGACCATCTCAAAGGGGGACCTTTTCTTTGTTACTTGTTAGTAAACTTGTCTGAGTGTCTTACTTGTATGTATTCGTGGTGAGTCTTAGTACTCGTGCTTTGCCTGGTTTGCATGATTGCTTGTGATACAAGGAGCTAATGGCTCGAGAAGGAACCTTTTCTTTTGAAGGATGATACCATCAAACAAAGAGGACTACAGAATCTGTGGGGCAGATTTGCAGTTCAAGTACTTGCACGTGAACGACAACGAAACGACTCAATGTTTGCAAAGGATGGATGGCTAGCCTGTTTCTTGGGTTAGTTTCATCTGTGACAATGCCCACCAGACGCAAGCAGGAAGTCAAAAGTTGGAAAGGGCCATTTCAGGGGAGATCTTCTATGGAGCAGTTGGTCTTCATTTTGGGACGGCCACCTTCGGAACTGAAACTCACTGAGCATGGGCGATATTCAGAATCTGTGGGACGGATTTGCAGTTCAAGTACTCGCACGTGAACGACAACGAAACAACTCAATGTTTGCAAAGGATGGATGGCTAGCTTGTTTCTTGGGTTAGTTTCATTTGCGACAACGCCCACCAGACGCAAGCAGGAAGTCAAAAGTTGGAAAGGGCAATTTCAGGGGAGATCTTGTATTGAGAAGTTTGTCTTCATTTTGGGACGGCCACCTTCGGAACTGAAACTCACTGAGCATGGGTGATATCCAGTATCAGTTGGGTTTTTTCCTCAAAGGGGAAAAGACTAGGATCCTCTTCAGAGATTGGCAACAAGTTGGATCGAGCCATAATCCTAGCAGATGGGAAGCAAAGTGTTGGAAAGGCTTTTTGTCCAAAGAACTCTACTCTAAGTTCGATCAGCTGATTTTATAAGTGGAGGGGAACTATCACACACACCTCTCTCTTGGGGCAAATTTTGAATGAAAGTTGATCAAAATGGGGGCAAATTCAAGGTGACCTAGCCACACTCACACGAGGAGACTGGTGAACTTTGGACGTAATAAGTTGACAAATTTTTGTTGTGGAAAGGAAAGTTTGTTATAGGCTTTCTCTGGACCAGCAATGATGAGGAAACATATGAGTACGCTGGCTTGTGTTACGTGTAAGGCAGCTAATCAATGAAGGAACTGTGAAAGTTGATTCTTGCATGAGAGACTTGGTATTTCGAACGGACGCTAAGGGATAGTTCGCGTTGAGATCGGACTAGTGCAAACTCTGGGTGCATGTGTCTGATTCAAAGAGAGCTACTTGAAGCCAAGCTCAATGTACACTTCTTGTTTTGACTGTGAGGCAATTGACCAGTGATGGAATTGTGAAAGTCAAGTTTTGCGCGACGGACATGTGAAAGATTTCAGATCCTTAAGATCCAATCTACTTGAATGATCTTTGGTTAGAAAGAGAAATACACTACCAATTTCACCAATGTAGAAAAATCAGCATCTACACACAATTTGAGATGAAAACACTAATAGAACTTGATCAAACTTGAATGAAATGATTATGTATTGTTGCTATACATACAAAACCAGCAAGCTACTGTATTTCACACGTGTGGATCCAAAAATAGCAAATATAGATCATTCTACACATAGAATTGCAAGCAATCACCAAGATAGTGCACCAATGGATAGTAGAACCCAAGAGAACCATGTATAAGCATGAAATGAGATAGAGAAGAGAGAAGATGACTCTCTCCACGAGTTACATCCTTTTATAACAGGTCCAAACCCTATTTGGCCACTTGGCTTTCCCACCAAAATGCTAACCCTACCAATTTTGGGTCTAGATTCAATGTACCCAACTTATTCAAATTGAATCTACTCAAACTCACATTCTATCTTTCCCACACTTTCAAAAAGTGTTTATTCAAATGAAATTTAGACTAATGAACTTTGAAAAGTCAACCTCTAAGTCTAAAACAAGTTTTGGCCTCAATATGCCAAATATGGAAATATTGCAAAATGTGATGAAACTAGTTGAATCTTTCACACTCCCTCTTCAACTAGTTTTAGCATAGACTTTGATAACACTCCAAGTGAAGTCCTATGCTTCATTAACAAGTCTTTTCCCAATGCTTTGGTGAAGATATCAGCTACACATTCCCTTGAAGGCACATGTTGAAGCTCCACCTCCTTTGCAATGACTTGCTCCCTCACAAAATGATATTGTATCTCAATATGCTTGCTCCTAGCATGAAAGATAGGATTGGATGCCATTCTTTGGGCTGATTGATTGTCACAAAAGATGATTGGGCTCTCTGAAAAATCCAGCAAGTGAAGATCCTTGATCACCCTCTTGATCCATACCATCTCCTTTGTGCAATGTGTAAGAGCTTTGTACTCGGCCTCACTAGATGACAATGAGATAGTGGCTTGTTTCTTTGACATCCATGATATAGCTCCATCACCTATGAAAATACAATAAGAACTAATGGATTTCCTATCCATTACATCTCCAGCATAGTCCGAATCTGAAAATCCAAAAAGATTAGGTGATGGTCCCTCATACAATATGCCAAAATCTCGAGTTCCAATGATGTACCTCAAAACTCGCTTTCCTAGCTTCCAATGCTCCTAGCATAGTTTTTGCCAATAGAACTCTGATCCATCATAAGAATGATCTTCTTTCTAAGAATATATCTCCTTTCAATGATCATGTAATGCTCAAAATAGAAACAACCATAATTGATATAGAGAATAGTGTCCACTTGGGATGCTTCACTATTTCTTACATCAATTTTGCATGTAAAAATGTGACTAGAACATGAAGAATCAAATAGAATGTAAATGAAATGATTCCACCATGCTTCCACCTCTGAACTCTCTGGAAAAATACAGCAAACAAACAATAAATGTGAGTGATCAACTTTTGCTTGCATGTCTCCTCCTCCTTTGTCCTTTGTTGTCTTGTATCCACCATGATACTCCATGAATGAGCCTCCATCTTCATCTTGCCACAAGAAACCATCAAACACTCATGAGATTTGGAATGGACATGAAATGGTCTGATAACAAATTATGTCAATAATTTTTCACCAAGGTTAAAAATTAGACATCTAGAAATTCACAAAGATCCCAACCATGTATGAACACTCAAATATGGAGTCCTCCTTGTTCTAGACTTCAAATGGGATCACAACTTGACCCTCACCCTCTCACAAAGAAAGTTGTATTAGAACTAATTTGAGTTTCATACATACAATGTCAAATTTTTGCTCAAAAAATGAATTCATTCACCCCTATTGGACTCCACCAAGTACCAATGACTCTCTAGAGTTGGAATGAAATTCAAATTTTCAGATTGTGATGCTTATTTCTCACTAAGATATGTGCTTACAAAGAGCTAATGCCACTTAGCAAGATTTGATCACCATGAAGAAGACAATTTTTCCACAATAAAGAAATGAGTTACTAGATCTTGCCCTCTACAAAGAAAGGAGCTTTTAGGATTTTGGATCAAACACTACACATGTGACTCACACACCTCTATGACTCTCTTTCAAGCCAAAAAAAACTCAACTCTTTGAGTAGGAGTGGAACAATGTGACTTAGATCTCAAAAATCACTTCTAGAACCCTCCAACAATGCCAATCACCCTAAGTTACTAGATCTTGCCCTCTCCAAAGGAAGGAACTCTTGGAATTTTTGGATCACACTCTCCACATGTGCTTCACACAACTCTATGACACATTTTCAGGTCATTAAACACTCAAGAAATATGAGTAGGAGTGAAACAATGTGACTAGGATCTCAAAATCCTATCTAGAACTCCCAAAACCTAGATTGACAATGCTATCTTGATGTTTTTCTCTACAATGGCTATGATTTGGTGCTCTTTGACAAAAGTCACCAGGTTAGGTGCCCTACCTACCTCCAAAAAAATGTCAATAACTCAATCTAGGTTCAACCATTTTGATTGAAATCACTTGCACCTAAATCCTTACTCAAATGGCTTCCAAACATGTGCTCACTTGCTTGATTTGGTTCTACCTTGAGATCACAACAAATACTCAAGGTGGATGGATCTCACATGTGCATGATGACAATAGTCCGTACTGTACCTACAATGAACCCAAAAAAATAGATTTTTGGCCAAGTTAGAACAAAAATCCTATTGAAAACTAGTCGAGATCACAAAATCCTCAAATTTGATCTTTCATTCTCACATCTTGTATGAAGCACAAACTTGAAAATCACTTAGATATGGTGCAAGTACAAGTACATCAGCCTTTCACATGTGTGGGAAGTACACTTGAAACTCACACACTCATTTGTACTTCAAATCTAGAAGTAATCATTTGGTTAGACTCGCCCTCTTAAAAAATTTATTTTAGCACCAATGCCTTTAACAAAATGGAGAGATCTTGATCATCATCTATGCACTTAGACTTGGCTCTGATACCATGTCAAAAAATCAGAGAATGGGACTCAAATAGATCTACAAAAGATCAATAAGAGTGATTGGCAACCTGGAATGTTGATCTATCTCCAAACTAGCATCCAAAACTAGCTTCTACTTGACAATTTCTACACATCCAAGCAAGAACAATAAAAAATAATGATCAAAAGCCTTCACACGTGTGAAGTACAGTAGGTATACGGCCTTCTAACAGCAAAAATGATTACTTATCATTTCCTAAGCATTCATTCACAAAGAACATGCTTAATAGAGTGAAAACACTTGGATTGCTCCCAAATCAATGTCTTTCTTCTTCATTTCTCAAAGTGGATCCATCATGGATTAAATACAAAATCATCATACTCTCTCTCTCTCTAAGTCACTTCCAGCACGTGTGAGACAGGTCATAGTGCTTATTCATATCCACTTTGGCTAAGATTCCATTAATTTGCCACATCATCATTGGTGGCTAGTGTTGACCTTCTAGACTCCTACAAACTAGGAGATAGGTCCTACAATCTAGGAGATTTGACTTTTGACTTGTATGAAAACTATATACAATGGATCTGAACTTTCCATATGATAATTCACACGTGGAAGACCACTCCTACCCATGTGATATAGCATTTTCTACCACTAGAATGGTGCCAAGTGGCATAATACTACTAAACTAGTTTTTGGCCAATTTAGCCATTAGTTTCCAAATTAAATGATATGTACAACCTATATGATCTATCTAAATGACTTAGACATAGATTTCACACATGGGAACAGGCTCCACACATGTCTAATGATTATAGGTACAAGTCATTATGGTATTTACAAGATTTAACCAATTAGCTTTGCCAATTTTAACAATAGCAACCAATAGTTCCACTTGTTGCTCAATTGAGAAGTTACTTGTAAAATTCTACATCACCACGCCATTTACCAGATCAATAATCACACATAGATGCCATATCAAATGAATGATTGAAAGACGTCAAGGAAATCGATATTTTGTCATCTACTATTATTCCCAAACAAGAGCACCCTCCCCAAGGAATTGACATTTTCTTTCCTCTTTTGCAACCTCAGTTCTATATGACGATCTACTTTTTAATGAGATTTCCACTACCTCCATATCACGATACCACTCTGAGAAATATGAAATCTAAACAGAGGTTCATTAACTTAATCTCATGATTCGAAGGATACTAATGGGAATAGTACCTTCTCCTCCTATGTATTTCAAGTTCTATCTTACGACATCTGCTATCGACGATGGTAGATTTTAGTGTTACCAACCCTGCCTTGTTTTGACAAGGGCCTGTCAGAATAAGTCTCATTACTCTACAAACAATGGAAAATTGCAATTGTCAAGATAACTTACCAATGTTGATGAATGCAAGTTTTGTTCTCGACAAATGGGTGCCATACAGTTCTCACTCTTTGTACCATTTGTTTATTTTCTTGTTTCTCTTCACCTATTTTGTGTGATTGATTTTTTGCATGAGAAATAGCTACAGCACGAGAGTCCTCTGTAGAGCATCTTCAGAACACATGACATTCACCTATCCATCTTTAGC
Organism: Diphasiastrum complanatum; assembly: GCA_029204225.1. Classification (NCBI taxonomy): domain Eukaryota; kingdom Viridiplantae; phylum Streptophyta; class Lycopodiopsida; order Lycopodiales; family Lycopodiaceae; genus Diphasiastrum; species Diphasiastrum complanatum. The sequence continues at coordinate 62,280,978 of CM055093.1, forward strand.
TCACCTTGCACGGAGCTTACGATCTTTGAGCATACTGAAAATTTGCAAAGTACATATCACGTTAGAGTTGATTCCTGCATCTCATTGTCATATTCATTTTCGAGTCAACTACATCAAGATCAAAACAAATTTAGTTACAATCTGTTCAATCTTTAGTCCAGTCACATGTTCAACGTGTCTCAACTGCGTGCTCCACACGTTGATCCAATCTTGAGCATGAACAGTTACCAGCAACAACATTCCCACCAACAGATTTTGGGAGGGGGAAGAGAGTGGATATGCAGGCATCCATTGGAGCAACCACATCGCCAATAATACCATTAACAAGATCGACAGCCAAGAAGGCTAAGCAAGAAGATGGGCAATCCAAAGCAACTCAATTAGTAGAAGTATCCCAGTCATGATGAAGATCCTTCAAAAAAGGGAAACACAAGCATTGGGAAACCAGTCTCCTTCTTCAACCAGCCTCTTGTCATACTTTTGCACCCATTCCCATGCCTATCGCCCACACCATCTACCATTGTCACTGCCACCATCACCCTTCCTTCCATCTATTTGTTTATCATCAGTTCACTATTCTTCTGAGACATTTCCAGTTTTTTATAGTCTTATTGAAGAGGCTAAAAGATCATTGCAAGTGTCTTGCGGAGACCAACTACCACCTACATTGGTTGTTCAGCCATGAAAGGTCTACAAAAACAGGCGAAGCAGCTAGAAGAAATAAAGAGGAAGATCCAAGAAGCTGAGGAGGAAAGGACAAGCTTAAGCAACAATTGAATCAGATCGATCTGGATCAAAAGAAACTCTCTAGAGCAATGGTAGTTGAATCCCCTCTTATGAAGCCCAAAGAAATCCAAAAGTAATGGATCAAAAGAAAGAGCTGCAAAAAAATAAAAATGAAAACAACCGTGAACTTGCAAAATAAAACGAGCTCCTCATCCAACGAGTGGTGGTCAAAGCTCGGCATTACAAGGGTCCAAAGCTACAACTGTAGAACTATCAGTTCCTTCACCCTGCCACCAAGCCTTATCATGTTTTCTTACCGTTACCAAACCGTCCATCCAAATCTGTTCCTACCACTCATTAGAGGAGTTTTGAGTTCCAAAAAGACTCTTTAAGAATTCGTGCAAGATGTCTTTTTTATTGTTAAAATATTATAACACTAATACTTTTGGCTTCTCATAACTTTTTAATCGTAGCTCAAAAGTATGTCATCTAACATATCATTGGAAACCCTTGTTGAGCGCTTTCCAATGCACCAAATTTCGCTAAATTTGGACTTACCACTAAAAAGTTATGTCATTTTTAGTATGGAATCAAAATGTGGACTCAAAAAGTTACGTTACGTAGTTTGAATGTTTTGATGAGTCCATGTGTAAGAAAAATTTGAAAAAAAATATAAAAAGAATCTTCACAAAGGGTCTTTTTTGGATTTAGAACTCCTCTAATGAATTTTTTGATGACCGAGTCCATCCCCTTGAGACTGATAATCGAAGTATGTGCAACCTACAGATCGAAGGTTTTCCTTAAGACTGGAACTTCAACTGAACGAAGAACTGCGGAAACACCCAGAAGCAAAATGGAAGATACAGTCCTCCCAAAAGTTAGCACCTGCCAAGAAACCAGAGATGAAATCGTCAATGGCAAATACAAGTGATAAGAAAGAAGACACACGGGAAGCACTCAGACATGCAAGTTATGAAACTGCTGGGAGCTCTCCAATTTTGAGAATGTCAACCGCCTATAACAATAAGACATTTTGAGACAATTTGTGAAAAAATAATCTTTGTGATAAAGACTGGCGACAATAAGCACTTGGTTTTATGTAAGCGAACGAGGATATACGCTTTTCCAAGTGTCGATCGAAGACGCCAATGCGGAAGCAGAGCGGCATCGTCCAATATGAGTTGCAGTGGGTCTTGTAATACATTAGGGGTGGGATGATATTGGCTGATTCTAACAAATTCCCAAGATACTCGGATAGAGCTACCCAAGAGCACCGCTCACCTTAGACTGAGGAGGTCTCTGAGAAGATGAGATGAACGAAGACTGAGAGTCGAGTATGAGAGCCGAGAAATGCTAGTTAGGAATGACAAGCAAGAACTGTGTAAGCCTCATGGTGAATCCCAAAAGATGGAATGACCATGTAGGAACTAGTATTTATAGGCAAAGTAATAAATGCAAGCAGACCCCTCTTAAAGAAAGTAGAGTGAGCCACCTTCTGATGGTGACCTCTAGTGGAGAGCATAATTCCACTTGTAATTGGAAATGCCACTAGGATGCCACCTAAGGAACTCTCTTGCTTATTTAAGAGACTCTCTCTTTGTGAAGATGAGCTTTTTGTGTATTGTATCAACTCCATGTTGTAATGAGAAGAGCTTCCACGAATTAGGTGCATCCATTGAGCTCCTTGATCATGCTTGTTTCTTGAGTGATGCATTTATGATCTTGCCCTTCCATCCTTTGTGTGGGGTTGTGGATCGTAGAGTGGATTAGATTTCCTGCTTTCCTAGAGTGAATTAGTTTTTATTTCTTGTTTGTGGATTAATGTAGGAATCAGCATTCAAGTAAACTAAATAGGCTAGAAATGTGGTATAAATCTTGCATGTTCTAGTTCTTGATGTCCTTAGGATGTCCAAAAATCAAAAGACTGGTTGGTTTCTTGATTCTTGGACTTTTAAAATGTTGTAGATTAGTTTCTTGTTTAAGTTATGTGGATTAATACAGGTGTAGCTTAGTTGTAGAATGTTTAGGTTCTGATTGTAGCTCATTTTTAGTAGGTAGTGTAGAAACTGTTGCACATTCATTTGGGTTGCATGCTGATTTGTAAAGGAATGTTCATGGCTTGCATCTCTGTTTGAGTGTGAGTGCTTTCAAGAGAGAACGTCCTTGAGTTTTCCTCTGACAGGCAGGACAATACTACAACGATAATCCGTCCATTTTGTCTGGTTTGGGCATTGTAATATCAAGAAAACATCTATAAATGCCCAATGAGCCTGGTAACAGGCAGAAGTGGTTCTGTGAACAAGATGTAAGAGAAAGGACCACTAAACAGATCCTCCCAAGCAAAGGATCTATCAATAGTTTTATGTATTGATAATCATTTCTAATTTTGTGTTCAATTCAATGTCAACTACCAGGTTGCACCGATGCAAATGTCGAATTCACGTTCCTCATCCTCACATGATGAGGCAAGACCATCACATACAGGATCAGAAGCCTGGTTACACCAGAGAATACCATGTCATGTGCATGATGTAAGTATGCATTGTGATGAGAGCAACGTACCACTATATCACATGTTTGCATGTATGGTCAGATTGAGAGGGAGTCATTATTTGTGCGGATAGAGGTCGGTTCTTCAGTGAGTTATACTTTGCAAACCTCTTTGTATTGTTAAATTTAAATAAATGATTGCATGTTTCTTTTTCATGTATGTTGTTTGGCACCCTTTCTGATTGGAGGAATATTCAGTTATTCTTGATTGTTGTTGCACTTGTATTGTGTAGGATGATGACTCACACTCACATGACTATCGAAGAATTCAACCAAATATTGCCATGCAATCTGCAAGATTCAGAAATGCAAGCGCACAAGAGCCACCACTTTCCTCGCATACACCACCCGTGGACTTGCACGAAGAGATGTCCCGAGAAGACACAACACAAGAGAATGTGCCATTCACATTGCATCACGAGGGGGACATGGATGACATGATAGATGCATTCTTCACAAACCCACCCGAGGCCACATTGACAAAGAAAGAAGAGATGACGCGTGGCTTGGCATCCAATCCTTTGTACAAGGGTGCACAAATGTCAAAGTTGCGAGCTTGTTTGCTACTTTTGAACTTGCAAACTAAGTACGGATGGTCAGATGCGAGCGTGATAGAGTTGTTTGGGTAAGCTTGCATGTTTCATGATGTGTGTTATAGGCAAATTGCTCTATTCTTGTTTTATTTTTAATTCATGTGTTGCAAGAAACTATTTATAACTAATTACGTAAATGTATATTTTGACACATTTTGCTCAGAAAAATGTTGTCCCCAAATAACACCACCGCGACGTCTCGACAAGAAGCCAAGAAAATGCTATCTGCGGTCAACATGGATTACAAGAGCATCCATGCATGTCCCAACGATTGCATATTATATCGAGATGAGTTTGAGGAGGCAAGCATGTCTCCACGTTGTGGGGAACACCGCTACAGGCAAGATTTACAAGGAGCGGCCATATCCGCCAAGGTGGTAAGACATTTTTCCATCATACCCAGGATACGCCACATGTTTAAGTGTAATTCCATCGCGGAACTAATGACATGGCATTCGAGCAATCGTTCATCCGACGATACTATGAGGATCTCTACCGATTCTCCAGCATGGAAGCACGTGGATGCTACCTGGCATGAGTTTAGAGATGAGCCTCGCCATTTACATTTGGGTTTGGCCATGGATGGTGTGAATCCATTCGATTTGCGCTCCACATCATGGTCCACCTGGCCGGTTGTCCTTGTAAACTACAACATCCCCCCTTGGCTAAGTATAAAGAAGGGGCACCTAATGCTCACCCTTCTTATCCCCAGAAAATACAAGGCAAAAAATATGGACGTGTATATGGCTCCCTTGATAGATGAACTAAAGATTCTATGGCAAAGAGTTCAAGTGAGCGATATATCAAGACCACTGAGACAAAGAGATTTTGTGGTAAAGGAGATCTTGATGTAGACGATGCACGACTTTTCTGGCTATGGGGAATGTTCAAGTGAGATATCCTTGTTATTGGTTTGATTCATGGCACTATATTAAATTTTATGTGCATTCACAAATTTTCTTTCAATTTGAACATTCGACCCACGATTAAGTTGGTTGTTTTCTAACAATGTAGGGCTCCAAACTAGTGATTACAATGTGTGCCCAGTTTGTGGCGAGTATTTGCAAGCATGTCACTCACAACATCTGCGAAAAATAATTTATGAGAGCCACACTCAATACCTTCCACCCGATCACCCTATGCGTGATGAGCTTGATGGCCAACGTCCTCATTCCATGAAGGTACAATACATATTTGGGCCACTAGTTGGTAGATGTCATTTATATATTTTATGATTACTCTCTTTATGTTTCTTCTAATGATATATAATCTACATTATATGTGTGTGCTTGTTTGTTGATATTGTAAGCAAGTGATTGGCTTCAAATTTGGAGATCTAATCAAGATCTAGGACGACTCCCTCCCGGCATGAAGAGGTTATCAATATTTCATGAACTCCCATATTGGAAAGAATTGTTGATAAACCATCTTTTGGACCCAATGCACATATTCAAGAATGTCGGGAACACGATTTGGGAGCACTTGACCAAGTTGAAAGATAAAAAAGATGCACGAGATGACCTAAAAGAAGTGGGAAAGATGGCCGATTTATGGCCACAAATGGTGGGGACTCCGATTGTCCTACCAAAGGCCCCTTGGATCTTATCGAGGAGAGAAGAGATGATTGTAAAGAGGGCAATAGCCTTTCTTCGAACTCCGACAGGACCCATGCGATGCCTAAAGGGCACCTTCACAAGGGACAACAAGCTAAGTGGACTAAAGTCTCATGATTGGCATAAAATTTTACAGGTTGGCGTGGCATGTTTTTTGACTTTTTTTCCACATCAACATTGTTGATTACATTTTATAGCATGCCTTATGATTTCAAGATGATCTCGCTGCGCATATATATATCTTAATGATCATGACCAAATTGCTTTTTGTGCGTGCAGTTTGTGCTTTCCTCGGTGTTAAGAGGATTCTTGACAGAGGAATTAAGGAGTGCAATCTACAAACTCAATGATTTCATGAGGTACAGTGAATGCGCTTGCGATTCATATCATTTTTTCTTGAGGTGAGTTAAAATGATGATCTTACTAACATGTATGTCATTGATGTTTCTCTTTCTTATGAAAATACATTTCATCCAAAGAGATACCGCTGGCATACATTGAGATGGCAAGACATCTGCATCGAGGCAGTGTGTTTGATCGAGACGCACTTTCCCACATCCATTCTCACCATTCAAAATTCAAATGCATTTCATTGTGCATTTGGTAGATGAGGTGGCCATTGCAGGTACATCATCTGCTTGCGTCAATTGCCTATTCTTAGTCCATCCTAAAGTACATCATCTACTTGTGTCAATTGCATGTTCTTAGTCCATCTTAGATTATTGTTATTTTGGTAATTCTCATGTTCCCTCACTAACATTGATTCATCTTTTTTAATTTAGGCATGGTCCATAACCGTTAGATGTTTTTTTTGGAACGATTCATGAAAACATTGAAGGGCTTTGTAAGACAAAGAACAAGGGCTGAGGTTACTATGGCGGAAGGATGGCCATTGACCGATCTCAACACTCAACACATAGTATTGCCTTTGCAATGCAAGGCCAAAAAAGCAAAAATTGAGGCAGGTTTCTTTAACACTATCAAACATCTATTGCATATAAATTCACAGAATATGCCCCCAAGTCTTATAGATGTCAAATTATGTGAGTAATTTATTTCCGTTGGTACAACACTTATGAGGAAAATGAAGCACCTTATCACTACGAGTTTGATTATGCACAATCGTCCTCGTGTTCTCAAACATGATTGCGTAAAACATTGCTTGACATAAGATTGCGATTTGATACGCGAAGCCAAAAGGACATGAAATGAGAGTAATGATAACGCCAAAGATTGTACGACTGTGAAATAAATAAAGTTCTGCTACTCGATAAGACATTGAATTTAGTCTTTTATACCGTTCATACTTTCTTTATTGACAATTACTCGACCACGTTATGTAGCGTTACCTATTCTCCGGTCTCCATAATCCCAAATTCATGCATGAATCTTGCAAACCCATCTTAGTTTTTGGTGGACCAATCGAAAGGAACTCAAGCGGTTTAGTGACGATGCATTGTTTTCACCATATTTAAATACTGTGCTCAATTTATATGTTCGATCGTCATGTCTGTGAACTGGACCTGTTAAGAATTCGGTATTGTTGTGCCTGGAGCTTCCAGTGATTAAACAATTTATATAAAGTGCACATCCCCAACAGAAACATGCATATTGATTGAAGTAATGGTAAGTATGTGGTAAACAATGTCATCAAATATGATTCTTGAACCCGAAGACGGAACAAGAAGTAAGAACTTAACTATGATGCAGGGTCGCCAATGCAAGCAGCTGGCAGCATAATGGCCATTTTCTATGTTGTAGCACATGAGATTTGTTATTCAGGGAGCTAAACAGGAATTGGAAAAGTAGAATCAGGAAATTTGAATATCTACGTGCACTTGCCAGGTAGAGCCTTGATTACTTGCACGACTCCATCCGAATTACCTGCTATTAGAGAGTAGTGATCGCCCTGATTCTTCCAACACACGGAGGAAACGAATGAACCACTCGGCGCTGTTTTAGAGTCTAGTGAGTTCGGCACATGTTTAGTGGTAATCTGAGGAAATTTAATTTGTAAAACTGGACTAGCATCCTGTGGCTGATAGATAAAGACTTCATTTGTTTCAGAACCACAGGCAATAAGACTACCATTCTCCATCACAGATAATCCAACGAAACTCTTGCGATTGCTGTGAGAGATATAAGTTCTTTTCAGAATGCTGTCTTGCAGCGAGATAGAACTATAATCGATCATGGTAATGTCACTTGTACGAACCTGCATAAGTCTATTTGCCAGAGATAAGTCCCAGAGCTTCAGAGAACTATCAATAGATGCTGAAACAAGCTTGCTAAATGCCATCCAGCGGACATAACTGGCGGCTCTCGTATGATTCCTGATACTTAACAGAGGAAATCCAAGATTCCGAAGATCAAACAGATAAACATTCGAATCTGCACATGCGATAGCCATTAGATTGTTACTTTGCTTGTTGAATTCAGCACAACAGAACGACTTCCCATCAGGAGAGTTTATAACACCCACACTTTTATCGGAGTTGTGACTCCACATCTTGACGGTTCCATCTCCTGATGCTGAGGCAGCAAGAGAAGGCGAGCATAAGCTGTAATCTAAACTATAAACTCGCTGTCCACTGTGCTCGTGCATTTCAGTCACTGCACAACCGTGCTCCATATCCCATTCGGCAACTGTCCCGTCGTAGTCTCCACAGCCAATAGTACAAGAATATCCCGGTTTCCACTTAACGCTACTGAGCTTGGATGGGGTGCAAATAATGGCCCGAGAATAACTGTCGTGATCAAGCGCTTTCACTCTGGAAGTATATTTATGACTTCTTTTACTGCGTTCCGACCATTTGAGATCTCCTCCATCTTCCTCCCAAATTTCATCGTCAACGTCATTCACTGGACTTGGGATAAGTAAGGCCTCGTACGAACAAATGCGTATTTTGCGTGCTATACCTCCAGTAGCAAATAGCTTACCATCGTCGCTGTAGTCAATTGATCCAATAACGTCAGACGCCTTTAAGCACGGACTCATACATCGTAGCGAGGCAATTGTCCGGAAACTACAGATGGTTGGACCTTTAGCCCCTGCGTCACCTCCATTGTCATCTACGTGACTAGTCATGTGAGGCATTCATATGATTTGTCATATATGTGATTTGTCATGTGAGGCATCCATGTTTTACTGTTTAAAAAAAATCAATGATACGTCCTTTTCCACTTCTATTATCGTGCTTCCATCTTTCGAAGACGTCTGCAGGATACCGGTGCATTGAAGTGATGTAGAAATCAGATCTTTTGGATCGCTAAGAATGCTCCAAACTCCGCATTCCATGTGACGTGGAAAAGGGCCAATGGAGATCAACATAACATATTAACATGACAGCTTGCTAGTGTTATCGGCGTGAACTATGATAGCTGCAACTATAAAAGTACAAATCGTGTCTCTTAAATTAGTGATAGGATGCTATTTGTGTCATGACATTATATAAGCCAAGGAATGACTTCAAGCGCATGGTTCGAGCTCAGGTAAGCAAATAAAACAAACCTCTTCCAAATAGTTTGAGAGCTAAGAATGGCGAGTACCGAGACTCACATTCACAGCTCAGCGAGGCTGCTTCTGATATTGAAGCTGCTGATAACTAGCTTGTTGCGTTTTCCTAAAACAGTACCATCATCTGCTTCCCATGCAGCTTACAGGTTCAAATGTTCAAATCGATCAAGTTCACGATCCTCGTTGACAGCTACAGGTACAAATGTTCAAATCGATCAGGTTCAAGATCCTTGCGCTAGGGATGCGCACATAAAATTAGGATAAGAGCTGGAAGCAGAGACAAAGCAACGAGCTGGCTGCTCTAGCGCTTGCAGCAATGCGATCCAAACAAGATCAAAGCTGACAACCCTCCGAACAGCGGCGTATGATCTGCCTCCCTTTTGTACTATACCATCCCCACTCGCGAGTCGAGGCAACAGCAAGAGCAACAACACTGAAGCAGGAGGAGGAGGAGGAGACGAAGGCATGGACAAGAAAGCATCCACGTCGCTTGTGTGCGTTTCTCTATTCTATTTTCTTCTGTGCTCTCTTTTTGGCGACGGCCTTTAAAGGCCGTACCATAATGAAGGGCATCATGTACTTATTACTCACCCGCCGCGAGCCGTGAGTGACAGTGCAAACGTGCAAACGCGTGGCCTTCCTCGGCTCCCTGGGCTTGATACCACGCACTGTTCTAAGCCACACCACTTGGATTTTTGCCAGATGGCATATCTGCCACGGGGAACCTTTTCAGTTTTACACGTGGGAAGATCTGAACGTCTGTAGGGACCTGGGTCCATCCGTGTGTGGCTTTACTGTGAGAGACCGTGGCAGTTCTATGGCCATAGTGGGTAGTCACGTACCATCGGTACGGCGACGGTTGGCGGGAGCGCCTTGGACTCCCGCTACTGGATGTGCGTCTTAGTACTCGCGATAATAACCCTGATTTTATTAAATATGATGGGAAAACCCATGATCAAACAAAAAGATTAAAGTATTTAAAATAAAATACCATAGAACGGCAGAAATGAAATAAGCTACTTAAAAGCTAAGTAAAACTTAGAATAAAAAACTAATTACTTAAAACCAACTGTCCGATTTAAGTCAGAAATTAAATATTAAACTAATTACTCAAAACCAACTGCTTGATGTAAATCACTAAAAAAAAATAATGACAAAAGGTAAAGTAATGCTTTGTCCTTGGCGTTTCACCATAAGCTCCGCACGTAAAGATAAAAAATCATTAAATTTTTTGTGTAGACAACCATAAGTTTCCAAGGCAAGGGGATGAAATCTTCACCGGGTGCACGATCATTATAATCTCTTTCTTTTTCTTAGGCTGCTTGAGATGCAGCGGCCCCTTGCGTGGTGGAAGAACGACGAAGAAGGTCCTGACGAGAGGGATCAACAATTACAACATCTCCCAGAGTACGAATTCCATCACGCGAGAGAACAAGGTCAACTCGTCGTCGGGTAGATTGCGATGAAGGCCCTGGTAAAATGTGTGTCTGTTCTCGAACAACATGAAAGCCACTATCATGAGCAATAGCAGCCAGGGCATCACGAATGGAATCATGTGAAACAATACGTTCTCCACCTGATGGACAACGCATAAGATGAGTACCCAAGGAATCCAATACATGTCCACATGAACACTTAGAGATACCAATTAACATTGGATGTGGAAGTCCCAATCTGGTTCGAAGGGCAGCTATAAACAAGTCATTATTGAGTATCAATAGTGGAAGAACTGGACATGCAACCAACCAAGCCCCTGCACCTGGACCAGCACAAGATAGAAGACGAGCTCGAACTACATCAGAAGGTGAATCTTTGATAAGTTGACCGAAAGAATAAGAGTGAAGATGCTCCATAATAGTCTTCTGAAAAACTCGTTGTTGATTTATCACCAAAGATTCAAAGGGAGACACAAAAGGTTGTACAAGTGGTGGAAGTAAATCTCGAGCAGTGCGTAGAGCTTGTTGAAAAGCAAAATTGCCAGTTTCCACATGAGCTACCGTATCAAGAAGAAGAGGCTAGTACCCTGCTGAAACCTAGAGACTAGTTCAAAGGCAACAAGAGCCCAACTTCCGAGAAAAGCAGCTGGTGCAATGCAAGCAGTAGATACAAGGCCAACACCACCAGAGGAAGTAGGAAGAGAACTGACCTTCACAAGAGTCAAAGGTTCCTGGCCCCAAAAGACGACCAAATACGCCCAATAAAGCATCATCAAAATCCCGAAGTAAGGATATTATATCAGGTGAAGGAGATACGCAACGTAGAAGATAGCTAGGACGTTGAGCAAAGCACTGAGTGAGAATTCCAAATGCAACCTGAGAATTTCCAAGCTTTGGCAACAAATCAGAATGTCGAGCAAAACCATCCAGAGCTTCTCGCATAAATGAATTGACATATCTAGAAGAACCAATGGGAACACCCAAAGCCTTAATCCCAACCTGAGGAGTAATGAAATCTTTAGGCAATGAGATATTTGTTGGAAGGCCTTTTGGGCACCAAGCAACGCATTTATCCTTGTTCACTGTAAGCCCAATAGAAGAAAGTTGAGCTAAGAAATGCAAAAAAGCAGGGACAACTTCACTTGCAGGCCCCACAATATGAGTATCATCCGCAATAGAGGGGAATAGACATGACTGAAAAGCTGAAGCTGTAGCACGCAATGCGCGATAATGTGCCAAAGCAAAGAGAGGACCACCCAAAGGATCCCCTTGTCGAGTTCCTTCAGCAGAAGAAATGATGGTAACATCACCAGCACGAGAAGCATGACTAAAGTATAAAGGAGAACTTTTTGAATAGAAGCTCCGCACAAAAGGAATGAGCATGGCAAGTGCATCTTGAGCACCACGAAGTTCTTGAAAGATAGTCGCTCGAGAAACTGAGTTAAAAGCATTAGCAACATCAATTTGCACTACCCAGTCAGGATGAATATCCAAAATAGCGCGTAAAGCATGAACGACTGTCTCACAACCGCCAGGAGTAGCACACCCAAATTGAAATGGAAAAAGATGAGCATGAAAGGCTTCTCAAAACTGGAAACAGAGTGCCCTTGCCACCAACCTGTATAAACATTCCCCGACTGCAATTGGACGCACACCACCAGAAGCTTTATCCAATGCTAAAAGACGAGCAGCACCTAAAAAATGAGCAACTGAAGGTGGGATTTGTCCAGATGTAATGAAAGAGCACACCTTGAAGAGAAGATCAAAGCCACTAGCAGAATCTTTTGGTGAAAAACAATCACAAAGATATTCAAAAACCATTCCTGAAGGTCCATCGGATGAGAGGCGAGGACTACGCAGAAAAGCTTTCATAAAATGAGCTTCTTCAAGTTGAAGATCGGAGTCAGGTTGAAAGTCTTCAACAAAAATAGGTCATTATGTTGAATCTACTGATATCATAAATTGGAGTCACAGTTTAACTACCATTGATTGTGTGACTACCGATTCTTGTGCTCAACATCATGATGATTGTACCTATACTCCTTTGTCCGATATCGAACAAATTCCTGATCTAGACACCCCTATCATTAATATCAATTTTATTGATATTCTTTCACACAATGATGAGTTGTTAAATGTTGCATGGCTACCTACTGATGAATCAAAAGCTTTATTCATAGATGACAAGAATGTTTTACGAATTTAGAATTGCCTAGATGATTTGAACATTTTCGACATTCAGATCCTCAACTACATGGAGGCCTCCACCCAAGGCCTTTCCACGGTAGTCATCCAAAGTGGAGCCGGTTGCCAAAGTTACAGTCAAAAAACATGATACAAAGCTATACCAGGGTCAAACGACCAAACTATTCATGGGACCTCTATGAGGAGGAAATAATTCAAATTGACGAAGAAATTCTCCATGATGTGCCACCACTTCCTCATCCGCACACCTCACGTCCTCCGAAGCCACAACCTCATGGCCAGTTACAAGCTAAGATTCACTAGCTATGCTAGAAAGTAGGACTTAAGCTAGAAAGCAGGAAGAGAATGCTTAAGGAGGCTAAAGAGGAGCAATCATCATAAACTGAATAAAGAAATACAATGATGCGCTACTTATACCCTTTCCCTGAATCAAATGGAGGATTCAAAAAATGGAGGGAAAAAAGATTTGGAGAAAAAATAGTGCACCCTCCCAATAGGAGGACCTCCACTCCAAATCAATGTGACCAAGTCCTAAAAATATAACCAAATAGGGCCCAAGGCCAGTATATGAATAAAAAGGGCCCTTAAGCCTGCTTATGCATAATAATAATAAAAGAATGGACGTGGCAAATGTAATGAGCCAAGTCCATAACTCTCCCCTACAGAAAAACAAAGGCCTCCAGCAGCTAGCAAGCATAATGACTATCTAAAATAATAATGTAAGCATGCTAAATACTGAAAAATCACGACCTAATGGAAATACTGATGGAGAGGACATAAGTCGTCACAACAGATACCCCAAAAGTATCATAACTTTGCAAAGCAAGTACTAAGCAAATACTACAATAAAGAATAGTTATAGCTAGCCGAATCATGAAGTAGAGAGAATATCTACAATGATATCTGTAGTAGAGGAAAGAACTAAAGCCATGACGAGCTTGATCTGCCAATAATGGTGTATGATAAAACACATCAATAGGCTCCCATGTGGCCTCCTCAACAGGACGACCATCACATTGGATCAAAAACTGAATCTGTCAGTAGCGTCGACTATGGTGAAGGCGAACCTGGTGAATGGCAGCTGGTAAGAAAGGGAAAAACTCAGGATCAACATCATGGCGACGAAGGGAACATCTCGGCCACGTCATCAGAAACCAAGCAATATGGAACAACCATGAATGCCAAGGAATGAAAAGAAGATCAAGCAGCAACTAGGAATGCCAAGGTATCCATAATGCCCAAGCTAGTAGAAGATCAGCCCAAAAGATAGGGACATCATACCAAGGTATCCAAAAAGCCCGAGAAGGTAGAACTACATCAGCAACAGGAAGCCAATAAGGAAACTAAAAAAGACACTCATCGCGAATAGCCGCATCATGTGAAAGTACTGTACTTTAGGACCATAAATGGATCTACAAAAGATCCACAAGAGTGATTGGATGCTTGCTTAACAATCTATCAAAAAACTAGACACAAAAAAGTTGATCTAGATTGGCAATTTTGACAAACAACAAGCATTAACAATCAAAAGCATTGATAAACATTGAAATCCAAGCCCACACGTGTGTACTACAGGCTTTAGTACGGCCTTCAACCTGAGAAACAAGTAGAAATTGATTTGGTTTCATTTGGATCACAAAAATTCAATGTACATAGTGAACTAGCTTGAGATTGCCAATAAGCTCCAAAAATTTTCTATCTTCTCACTATGGAGAGAGGGAATACATAGCAAATTCGACTTCCTTCTTGAAGTTAGGTGGATTTTCTTGGTAGGTAGCTAGTTGGTCAAATTTTCACCTTAAACTTAGGTGTAGGTCCTATAAAGTAGGGATGACCACTAAATAGACATGACCAACTCTCTTGACTTGACCTAACCTACATTAGGATGGGTTTCCCATGTGGCATCATGGCTTCACATGTGTGGGACCCACTTGTGTACACAATTTACACTATTCTACATGGTTTTTGATCAAGCTAGATTTGCCAATTTTTGGCAATTCTCCACACTCCTCCTCAAATTTAGCTTGATCTATTTACAACTCTCTTGATAGATGAATGAAAGCTTTTAGAAGTGTCTAAAAAATCCAGCTACAAACAAGGAACTTTTGAGACTCCAATAGAGAATGTCCATGAAGGATCTTTCACCACCTCTTAAAGGATCCCTACAGATGTTTCACAAATGTGTCTATATACATGTAGCACACTTCAAAAACTATACATCATGCCAAGCCATGGATTCCAAGGCATTTTGTGCACTTGAAGATACATCAATTAAACTATTAGGTGCATACATAGTGTTGCCAAAGACAACTTGCCTTGCTTGATCCATATGATTGAGCCTTGATGGCTCCATCTTGATACTCAAGATTCTTCTTGGAGTCCTCGGGTCTTAAGCTTGATCCTCCACTTGACTTGACTCCAAAACATCAATGAATTGAATAAGGTGGTGATCCAAAGGTTCTTCTTCAAGTTTACAAATCTTCCACTCTTGAAAGATCACATTTCCACCATTGACAAATTCTTTGGTGGAAAACAAGTAGATTCTACAATCTCTACTTGAAGAGCAAAACACTACTATTATTCCTATCATTGAAATAGGATAATCTTTGGTCCTTACATTGGAATGATCATGCACAAAGCATGTGGACACAAAGATTTCCAAAGCAAATGATGTTTCATCTTTTATGACTCTATTCAAACTACTACAAAAATAGTTATCCAATGAAATTGCTTTATCAACAACAAATGTAGATATGTCATACAAAGTAATAAACACCATGAATCTTAAAGGTAAGAAACAAGTCCTCCTCCACTTGTGCTCTTAGCCTCTTGTAGCATTCAGATGCATAATGCCCCTTCCTTCCACAAAAGAAGCATTTTTGCTTTGACTTGTCCTTTGAGCTTCATGCATTATCCTCTTCTTTGGCCTCCTTTGGATGCTTCTTCTTTCCATTGGTCTTCTTTTTGCCCTTGAATGAGAAATTGGCTTTCTCATCACCATCCTGCAACGACAAGGAACTCATCCTAGATTTTGCATGGAGCATCCTACACTCTTCAGCCACTAATACACTGTGAAGTTTTTCTATAGTTGGCAAAGTGTCTTGGATGGCAAAACTTTGGACCAAATTTGCAAAGTAATCTCCTAGACCATTAAGGACAATTTGTACAAGCTCTCCATCATGAATCTTCTCTCCAATGGAAGCCAACTCCCTATTTAGAGACTTGATTCTAAGTACATAATCCTGTGCACTCTCCTCACTTCTCCTCATGCTTTGCAAAATTTGATTTCTAAGCATAAGAACTCTAGAAGTGTTGCTAGACTCATAGATTGACTTTAAACACTCCCAAGCCTCTTTAGCATTAGTACAAGCTGATACTTCTCTCAACAAATCATTGCTCACATTCATCTTCACACAATGAAGTGCAAGCCTAGATCTCTTCTTGTATCTAGCTAACTCCTGTGCACCTAGAGGTTCATCTTCCTCTTCCATCAAGAAGTAATAAAGGTCTTGGAGCACCAAAAGTGACTCCATTCTAACCTTCCAAATAGCATAATTTGTATAATTCAACCTCTCACTAGCTTCTAGAAGGTATGCTCTAGCAGATCCCATCTTACTAGTGACTTCTACAAACAAGAAATAGATTTGATTGACTTGATACTCACAAAGGTCTCACACTTGCAGTGTTTCACTCAAATTTGATTTCTAATCCAACAAATGGACTTATAATCACAGTTCTATCACTCCCTCACAAAGCTGGAATGAAGATAAGATGAAGTGAAAACTACTTTCAAACAAATCTTGCCAAGAAATGGATTTGATTGTCTCTAGAAACTCACTAAGGTCTCTCTCTTGTAGTTTTTCACTCAAATTAGATTTCTAATCCAAAAAATGGACTTATAATCTCAGTTCTAGCACTCCCTCACAAAGTTGGAATGAAGATAAGATGATGTGAAATCTACTTACAATCAAATCTTGCCAATTTTGGCTATTTCTGGACAAAAAAATGACTTAATCTCTTTCTTCCTTCTTGGTGTACTTTCAAGGCCTGTTTTTAACCTTAATAGGACTTGAACTCAGCCTAGATTAATTAGATTCCATGAAACAAATTCAAATCTAATCAATGGCAAATGATCTTGGTAGATTATCCTAGGATCTCCACCAAAAATTACACCAACAGCTCACAAATTGAATTTTGTTGGATCAAATGAATACCATGCATTAAATGCAGGTTCAGAGGTGACCACACATGTGGATAGTACGGATTTGGACCCCTACCAAGTTTGGGATCAAATCTCCTCGCCAAAATCAAGATTCTAGCTTGCCCTCTCAATACTAGTTTTTAGCACCAAAACTTGCTAAAAATGGATTTGCATTAGATCAATGGCTTATGCTCTTGTACTTGGCTCTGATACCATGTGAAAGTATTGTACTTTAGGACCATAAATGGATCTACAAAATATCCACAAGAGTGATTGGATACTTGCTTAACAATCTATCAAAAAACTAGACACAAAAAAGTTGATCTAGATTGGCAATTTTGACAAACAACAAGCATTAACAATCAAAAGCATTGATAAACATTGAAATACAAGCCCACACATGTGTACTACAGGCTTTAGTATGGCCTTCAACCTGAGAAACAAGTAGAAATTGATTTGGTTTCATTTGGATCACAAAAACTCAATGTACATAGTGAACTAGCTTGAGATTGCCAATAAGCTCCAAAAATTTTCTATCTTCTCACTATGGAGAGAGGGAATACATAGCAAATTCGACTTCCTTCTTGAAGTTAGGTGGATTTCCAGCATGTAATAAGGAAGTTAACTCACTCTCCTTGACCTAAAATGAAACCCTAGTCTATTTCCTAGAGTTATGCTTGGTAAGTAGCTAGTTGGTCAAATTTTCACCTTAAACTTAGGTGTAGGTCCTATAAAGTAGGGATGACCACCAAATAGACATGACCGACTCTCTTGACTTGACCTAACCAAAGTTGTGCATGACAGGCGGCGGAAGCAGGATCATCAGGAAGTAGGTCAGTTGGCTCATCAACAAAATGTGAGTCAGGAGTATCAAGAATCTGGATATAAACATCAAAATCATCAAGAGTAAGAGCTTCATGGTCAAAAATAGCGGTAGGAGGACCAGGAGAAATGGTAGTAGGAGAAGCAGTGGAATGAGAGCAAGAAAAATGAGAAGAAGTGGATAACTCAGGATACTTATGTTGCAAGGTAGTAGCCAAGGAGATAGCATCTGGAGAGAGTAAGAGGCCGAAAAGATGAGACATCATATCGTAAGATATCTCTAAGACAGGCAAGAAAACATGAAATAAGCTCTGTAGGATGAAGATCAGTAAAAAGGTAGGAAAGCTCAATAAATTGATCAATATAAGTAGTCAAATCACTAGTATGGCTAAGGCTACGAAACATATCACATTGGGAACCAACCATTGTGGGTCAATCATAGCCATACGAAGATCCTGACAAAAAGTGGGCCATATATGTAATCCCTCACGAGTAGGCTCAGAGCGATAAACACGCCACCAAGTCTGAGCTCTACCATCTAGATGTAATGCGGCCAACTGCACTTTCTGGGTTTCAATCTGGGGATATATAAGAAAATAGGTCTGTAATTTAGAGAACTAATTTTCTAAGATATTCCCGTCAGACGAACCAGAATAAGTAGTAAGCTGGATGCGATCACGAAAATCACGAACAAAATGAGGCTCAGGATTACCTGAAAAAGTAGAAGAAGGAAATCCTGGTGGTGCGTAGGAAAATCCAGGTGGTGATACAGAAGACTCGAAAGGAGACCCATAAGGACTAGCACTATATGAAGGGAGACCAAACGTACTACCAAAAGCACCTCTTGAAGATGAAGCAGGAGCAGGCGTACTCAAAATAGGAAATAAAGGTGCTTTACCAGGATGATGAAGAATGTCTGGGGGGATGGTATCCCTTCGTGGTAGGATAGTCTCAAGGCTAGAAAGAACACGATCAATATGACACTCAAGATGATCCATGCGGGCATCAATATGTGTAAAACGATCATCTAGAGAGCTCTGTAGTGGGTTTTCTGAAGTTGCCATAGGGACTAAGTAAGAGACAAAGAGAGGACGTTTGTCATCACCCCAACTTAGTCTAACTTCCAAAATCACCAAAAATGGCACAGAAATAGCCAATCAAGATGGATAATAATCAGAAAATAAGGGGCTGCAAAAGTAGAATAATGGACGGCAAATGTGCAAGGCCAATAAGTAGAAGGGTTCTAACAAAATGAAAAAAGAAAGGAGGGTGTGAGATAGCAAAATAACAAATATGAGAGAGAAATAGGAGGCTAGAAAAAGAGCAATATGTGAACAAAAAGAGAGCAAGTAGGTGAAATGGGACGCAAGCAATACCTGGGTGGGTGTTGATCCGTTGTCCAATCAATAGTGCCAACAAAGAGAGGTAAAAGAAGATATGATAGAATAGATGCGCCAACCAGCCACCAATCCGAATCCTCAACTCGCACCAAATAAGCTGAAAAAAGTGCTGAAAGAGGGCACTAGACAGCCAACAAATAATCAGCAAAATGAGCAGCAAGTTGATGGAGAAATCTGTTGAGAATGGTGAGATAATAGGGCGTTGTGCAGCAACTACCAAGATCCACAATATGCTAAAAAAATAGGCTGGAAAGGGTGGTGAAGTAAGGCGTTGATCAGCCTCCAATCAATAGCCAAATGGACAGCAAGTCGGTGAAAAGAACAGCTGAAAATGAGACGCTAGTAGGGCATTGGACAGCCTCCAATCAATATAAAAAATGGACAACAAATCGCTGACAAAAAGTGTCGATAATGATGAGCTAGTAGGGCGCTGGGCAATAGCTACCAAATCTGCAAAAACAATGAAAATATGTCGAAAAAATCGATGGAAGTGATGGGTTACCGCTGAAAATGAGACGGTAGTAGGACGCTGGATAGCCTCCAATCAATATAAAAAATGGACAACAAATCGGTGATGAAAAGTGTCAAAAATGATGAGGTAGTAGGGCACTGGGCAATAGCTACCAAATCTGCAAAAACAATGAAAAATTGTCAAAAAAATCGATGAAAGTGATGGGTTAGTAGGGTGTTGGATAGCCTCCACCAAAACTGCAAAAAATGATGAAGAAATTGTCGAAAGTGATGGGTAGTAGGGTGCTAGACAGCCAGCACCAATCTGCAAAAATGATGGAGAAAAATCGATGAAAGTGATGGGTGGTAGGGTGTTGGACAGCCTCCACCAATCTGCAGGAAGGTTGACGAAGAAAAATCGATGAAAGTGAGGGGTGGTAGGGCACTGGACAACCTCCACCAATCTACAGGAAAGTGCTCTAATACCAAGTTACAAGCTAAGATTCACTAGCTATGCTAGAAAGTAGGACTTAAGCTAGAAAGTAGGAAGAGAATGCTTAAGGAGGCTAAAGAGGAGCAATCATCATAACCTGAATAAAGGAATACAATGATGCCCTACTTATACCCTCTCCCTGAATCAAATAGAGGATTCAAAAAAGGGAGGGAAAATGATCTGGAGAGGAAATAGTGCGCCCTCCCAATAGGAGGACCCCCACTCCAAATCAATGTGACCAAGTCCTAAAAATATAACCAAATAGGGCCCAAGGCTAGTATATGAATAAAAAGGGCCCTTGGGCCTGCTTATGCATAATAACAATAAAAGAATGGACGCGAAGAATGTAATGAGCCAAGTCCATAACTTGGCCATACCATGAAAGAAAAGATGAAAAAACCCTTTCAAATTCAGCCACCTGGAGACCTTACCACTGCTAGGGAAGTTCCTGAGATCACATCTGCTCATAAACCAATCTCCGAACCTTCCAAATCACCATCAAGATAGTTGAAAGACAAGGCCCCCCTTGAATCACCAACCCATGATGTGCCAACATATTTTAAGGACTATACGATCGAGGATGTAACCTTCCGATTACCCCAAGATCAATTCACCCTACGAAGGCCCTGCCCGAACCATCACTCTCTCCTTTAGTGAGCCAAATGAAAGTAACAAATACATTGTCCACATTGGGGCTCATCTCAATCGGGAACAATGCAGAAGGCTTGAAAAGCTTCTACACAAATATCAACATGTCTTTGTTTGGTCCTATAAAGACATGAAAGGTGTCTCACCCCAGGTAGTTGTGCATCGTATTCCCCTTAAACCAGGTGCGAGACCAACTGCTAATCGTCCTTATAGATGTAATTCGATCTACAAGGCCAAAATCAAAGAAGAATTACAATGCTTGTTAGATGCAGGATTCATCTATGAAATCGAACATACTGAGTGGGTCTCCCCAATCGTTATTGTTTCTAAGAAAAATGGAAAACTTTGGATCTGTGTCGATGTTGTCAAAGAACGTGATTATTTTCCATTACCTTTTGGAGAATCCATCTTAGAAAATCTCGTAGGAGATGAGGCTACTCCTTCTTAGATGGCTTTAGCAGATACAATATGATTCAAATTGCTGAAGAAGATCAGCATAAAATCGCTTTTGCCACATAATGGAAAACCTTCTATTGGAAAGTCATGTCGTTTGGTCATTGAAATGCTACTAGAACTTTCCAACGTGTTATGCAAGCTGCTTTTTCTCAGCAGATGGGAGATATCCTAGAAGTTTACTTGGATGATTTAGGTGCATATTCAGAAGAAACACGTTATTTGTTTGTGCTTGAGAAACTTTTTATCCAATGTCAACGCTTCAACATCTCTTTGAACCCTGAAAAATATCAGATCTGGGTAATACATGGTATTGTGTTAGGACATATCATTTCCAAAAATGGCATCACAACTGATCCAGACAAGATCCTGATCATTCAAAATCTACCTGAACCCCGTAGCATCCACAAAATATATTCCTTCCTTGGCCATGCCAACTACTATCGGTGCTTTATCCTAGACTTCGCTAATAAAGCACGATTAATCTATAAAGTAGTTGTTGTCCCCAAATGGACTGATGAACAGCGCGTCACATTCAATCAACTACAAAAAGCCCTTACAAAGCACTTCTCCTTCGGGCTCCTGATTATTTCAAAGAATTCCATGTGCATACCGATGCATCCAAATATGCCATTGGAGCAGTGTTCACCCAACTGGGAGAATTCAAAAAGGATTATTCAATTTGCTTTCTCAGTAGACAATTGATACCTACTGAAGTCAACTATACCACTACGAAGCATGAAGCTTTGGCAATGGTATATGCGGTTCAGAAGTTTTACCATTATTTTCTGGGAAAAATTTTTGTCTTCTTCACTGATCATCAAGCACTCTTATATCTCATCAACGAGTGCTTTACTGGATGGAAAAACCCCTTTTGAAATGTTATTTGGAAGGAGGCCGAGTGTCAATCTTTTTAGAAATTTTGGATGCACTTGCTATATCAACATAACACTTGATGATAGGACAAAGGAGGATCCATCTTCAAGGAAAGGTATATTTGTTGGCTATAGTGAGGTGAGCAAAACCTATAATGTTTACATTCCTTCTACTAATAAAGTGATCATTGGAAGAGAGGTCATTTTTTATGATGGAAATATTCCAAAGGTTTCTTCAAGTAATGATGTTGTGGATGGATCTAACATTCTTGATTTTGATGACATGGATGGTACTTTGAATGATATTGATGAAGGGCCTTCATCAAGTCAAAAGCCAAAGAGGACATCAAGGCAAACGATAAACACCTTCAAGGCTCACATTATCTTGATACTTAATAAGTAACAAGCGGAGTGCTTGATATTGTTTAGGAGTAAGTTGTGATCCCACTTGTACAATCTTTTCTGGTTCTCCTGGTTCAGCAAGATTCATTGGCTGCGTCCTAGCTGGGCCATCATAAACCTCTTTAGATTCCGGCATGTGTTGTTCAGGTTCACGATGTGCTTTAGGTAACATGATAACCACATCATCCAGTGTATAACGTTTAAAATGCTCTAGCATATCATGTTGGACTACATTTGCTTGTTCTTTTTCAAAAGGACTTGTCTTGGATCTTCGTTTAGCCTTCTTAGCAGGAATTGATCATGGAGGTGATGACTTTTGGGATGTTAAATCTTTCTTCATAGGTGAAGACTTTCTAGACGATGATGTCTTGCTGGAAGTCTGACTTGAAGAATCATTCTTGACTTTTCCTTTGCCTTTATCCAATAAGGGTGGCACTTTCTTTGAGTTGATCTTCTGATGGGGATTTTCCCATTTCAGGACCGTATTATAATGTTGCTTAGCTTGTTTCTTCATCATCAAACCTGTGATCCTGTCTCCCTTCAATATAACTGCTTTGGACGGTTTGATTGTTGGTTCATCAGGAACATTACGCACTCCAAATCTGATTGGATCCATATGATGTAGAATCTGTTCATCCATAAGTTCTGCATTGCCATCATAAGTTGAGGCATGGCTCACTGGTATGAGATCATCCTCAATTGAATCTGGTATAGGTTCTGTTGATATCCAGACTACATTCAGCACATTTAGTGGAAACGTGATTGGTGTATCCAAAGTTTGATCTAATAAGGAAATCTCGCTCAACTTTGATTGAATATCTTGTTGACACATATATCCTACTATACAATTAATTGTTGCAAGAGCTTCATTCCAATTGATAGTATCCATTTGAGAATCATAGTGAACTCCCAATTTTTTCTCTGGTCGATCACAAGTGTGATCCGTTGTTGATGAATCGTCATCCACTTTTTGAACCACTGGTCTGATAATCCAAGTCGTAGGATCAACTTTAATTGCACGTTCACGATTTTCAAAAGTGATTTTTCAGGTACCCCACTTTTCTGACAATTTCTTAGAAAATAACCTTCGCCAACTTCTCAGATGGAAGATCTGACACAGATAAAACTATGAAAAACCAAAAGAAGGTTTCTGACACAAAAAAATACAGTTTCTATAACCTGGTGAGGGTAAAAATCAAGATTTTTTGTGATCTGATCAAGAAGAATCTTCGCCAAAATCAAAAATAGTATTTTTCTATAAAAAAATATTCTGAAATCTCGACGAAGGTTCTGGCAAAGGATCAAGAGTAATATTGGTAATTTTGCAAAAAAAATGACTTTTTTAACAAAAATATGACAATATGACAACTGATTCTCTAAACCTCTTTCTATTTTTGGTACTATTTTTCGTCGACCTGGCAGTAGATAGATCTGAATCACATCTTAGCATAGTAAATCGGGCGAAGGTTCTTTTTTTGTATTTTTTAGGGTTTTAATAATTTTTAGTGCTTTTTGGTGGTTTTTCTGATGTTTTTGAAAATCTGCTGGGAATTAATCTTTGCCCTTCAAACTGAAGGTTCTGTAAACAAAACCAAAGGTGTCTGCAACTCGGCAAAGGTTTCCTGAAAGACAGTAAAAAGTTTTGAGCTCTAATGACGCTTTTTGACTCTTTTTGACCAAATCTAACAGATTTGACCGATTTTTGTTATTTTCTCTGATATCTTAGATCCAAATGGATCCTAAGATTGGTGATCTAAATAGCTTTCCTTGTTTAATAATCAAATTAGATTTCAAACAAGCAAATCCACTCAAATCAAGCAAAATCAATCCCAAACTAACCCTAAAATGCAGATCTAACACTATTCATGCCACGACAAGATGCCTAATGCAAGCTAACCATCAACCAAACATGCTGCAACTGAAAAATTGGCGTAGCTCCCCGGCAACGGCGCCAAAATTGTAGTGGGTTTCTTTCCTTGCCTAACCTGAATCCAAGATCTAGTCAATCTAGCATCAAGCAGAGCACTCAGTAAGGAGCTATGGATATGGAGAAAAACACCGTCGAGCCGAATGTCCACATCGAGGGGATCCATCAACATTCGATCTCTCGCGTTCACAATGCAGAGTTAACCATCCATCCCGAGATTGTCCGTTACGCAATCCACAAATAGCTAGGAGGGATTTGGCTTATGTAGATCGACATGCACCTGTGTTGACCATTCCACCTATTGATCGAATGCACTATAAACGAAAAATCCTAGTGCCATTGGATTAGCTTGAACATACTTCATGAACTGAACCTGGATTTGATAGAAATTGGCTGAGAGAGCTGATGGAATAAGCAAGGCAGAGCATAACATACATCAATGAACTGATTATTGAGTGAAATGGATATTGTTTCATCTCCTCCTTCTCTGACTCGAATTTTGGACATTGCTCCTTTGACAGCTTCAAACTAGGGTCTAGTGGGAAGTGGCTTGGTTTGCACTCGGCCATTCCATATTTTGTCAACACATTGGTGGGTATCTCTGCTGATTGATGACAATCTGTCTGTTGGGTTGAATTTTGGAAATCTGAATTCCGTGACAATAGTGTTCGATGATCATCTTGTATTCCTGTGCTAACAAACATTTGGTATCCTTAAATAAATTTAAATTCTTACTAAATAGTAACATGTCATCAACATAAAGAGTGATGATTATAAAGGGATCCGATATAGACTTAAAATAAACATTTGAGTCTGTCGAGTTTGGGATGAAACCATTCTCGATTAGAAATGTATTAATTTTTTGAAACCAGGCTTGGAGACTATTTCAGGCTTTACAGGGCTTTATGAATTTTTCACAATAGGAGCTCCTTGTCTTTTAGCTCATATCCTTTTGGTTGGGACATATATATCTCCTCTTCAATGGTGCCTTTGAGGAATGCAGTTTGGACGTCTATATGATGAACTTCAAGGTCGCCAACTACATCAGCCTCTGGCTTGATTTCAGTACCATCTACAATATCCCACTGGTCCTTGGCTGATAGAGCGACTTTCATCTTGAACTTCTAGAGATGGTAGTTCTCTCCATCGAGCTTGTCAATTAGAGAGGAACTAGAACTCGAATCCATTCTGGTATGGTTCGATATTGTTGGTAGAAACAACAATAGCGGGATACTGTTGGCTGCGCGCTTGTTAAAATGAAGTCTTGGTAGAAACAAGTTGTCTGGAAAAATCTAGGTAAGGCTCTCAACAGATAAGTGAGCTGCTTCTCTGTTGACACTGAATTTTTTGCTCCAGAGTTGTGTAGTAATAGGAATAGATCTTTTATCTTCCTATCAAAAGAAGTGAGGTCTTTCCCGTCCCACTACAAATTTGTCAGCTGATCTTCTAGCATCATTATTTGACTGCATGATTTCGTTTGAAATGCAGTGTATCCCACATCTCCTTTGACTTGGAGAGTGTAGCCAGCTCAAGTGTGAGACTATCCTCGATGGATGATAATAGCAAGGCTACTGCCTTGTCATTTTTCTCCCTCCATTCTCATAGCTCTTTGCCTATTGTTGTAGGCATTTCCTCTGTGCCATCCACCCAGGGGAATAAACCTTCACCCTTTAGTATCAGCGAGGTCTTCAGTTTTCATGCTAGAAAGTTAGATCCTGATGAATCCAAAACTGTATAGATTTTGGATTGTATGCTGCTGATTGAAGCCATTGCTTCTGAATTCGTGTTCACTTGTTGATGGTTGATTGTTCGACTGCTTAGCCCCTTTGATCTGATAGCTTTTTGGCTATGTCAGACTTTGACAAGGTAGGCTTTGATACATTGATGGCAAAAAATACATCAAAAAATACAAAAATTCTAGCTATAACTCTGGTGACAAACTGATAAATAGAATCTTGAACGATTCGCGAAACTTTCTCGAAAATCGAATTATTTTTGTTCGAGAATAATTCATGTTGGATCAAGTAGGCTCTGTAACACAACCAAATGAAACGAGATGAATTCTAAACGAAAACGAAATGAAGTGAAGCGAAGTGATGACTTTGATTCATGCTGGAAGCACGCAGATCGTGAAACGAAACAAAACGAAGCAAAAGAATTTGTGACAAGATCAATCAAGCTCTATAATGAGACGCGACGAGACGAAACGAAACAGGACGAAACAAAATGAAATGAAACAAAACAAAACCTAAGCCTAGCCTCTAAAATTGATTTAAGCTTGTAGCCAAGTGATCGCGAAGTGAAACATGAAGCGAAGTGAAGCAAAGCGATAAGGATTTGCGAACGAAATCAGTTCGCTAGGAATTCAGATATGACTACTGGTCACTACTAGTTATATCATTCCTACAATCCTTTAGAGAGTAGATAGACACTACTGATGACAATAATTCTTACAATTATATGCAACAATCACATCACATCATCAACAATACACATACACATACACATCACATATGCAATGTTGATCATCAATACAACCAATCGACTATCCTTCCCTGGATCATCCGATATGGATTTTGACAAATCTCCAGCTCTACACTCTCTCCACACTGCTCAATCCTCTGTGACTTCTCTCCTGTCTTCAACTATCAACAAAAGAGGTACTCTTATCTTCGATGATTCCTCTTTTCTATCTCCTCTCTTCTTGGCTTTTTAGCCCACCATTTAGTTTCTTGGAAATCGCTTTTTACAATCAGGAATAACTGAATGTGGTTTTCTCAACTCTCCACTAACATGTCACATTTGATTATCTCTTAAGTAACTAACTAATTTGTCCTGAACTCATGGTCTTACACAACAAGATGCCATGGTTGGGTCATAAAGTTACAAGTCTAGTTACTTTTAAGAACAACAAAAAACTTAGATCAACCGGCAGTAGGGTTAACCCTAATATTGGTAGAGAATCTACCAATATTGCCCTCCACCAACCTTGTTGTAGGTCCCTCTGCAACATCAATCTTACGTCTTCAGACGGATCCTTCAGTTATTAGGTTGGTCCTTCTGTTTTGCAACTTGGTTTCACTGCCAGCTATCGTCCTTCAGTTAGTCTTGTAGTGGAAATCCAAACTTATTGCCATACCATCTATGTTCGAAACATTAATGAAACTTATTCTATCATAAGTCTATACATAAATCATTGATTCGTTAGTCCGTCAAGTGAATGGAATGCAAGATAGTATTGTTGGTCACAAGGGCAGAACTAGAAACTCTTATCTCTGTTTTTGTTAAGTTCACAGAAAAGCTCTCTCCCAATAGAAACTCCTACAATTTCTAGAAACCAAAACATAGCCAACACTTCATATGACAGTGCCCTTAGCACACTAGACTTTTCAAGAGAATGACAGTAGAATATTTCTGTATATGGGAAACCCAACACTCCATGAAAATGATTGTAGCACACAACACCACCCATCCAGTGTATGATAAACTGGTTATGCTAGACTGGAGAGCAGATTTTTTCTAAGTGAAAATCATCAGAATAGCCTCAATAACAAAGAATTGAGCACCATGGTTTTATAAGAACATTCATAGAGAGATTGCCATTGAAGGATGAGAGTCAACCTGACAACACCTTTTGGAGCAATAGTAAAACTCAACACACTAGTCCAAGGAACCATAACCAGAGACTAACCAACAACTTTCTAAAACACTATTCTCAGTACACCAGAGTGTTATAGGAGAGGAAGTCCCATTGCAGATCAGGATCCAGATTGAGAACTCATGCAAGAACAACAGAACTATGCACTATGCAGAATGTAAAAAGAAGATCTCTTTCATGCAGCACGTTCAGATCCTTTTATGGAGTTGAGGCCCACCTCCCTTTTCAAATTGCCATTCTACCCCTCTAATCAACTTTCTCAACCTTGCACTAGTCATTGAATGTTGATTAGACCTTTCAGCATGTGCCTATGAAAGAGAATCCCTCATGCTTATTTGTTTTTTGGCATATGGGGTCTTAAATGCTTGAATTACAAAAAAACAACCATTAAGGGCCTTCAAACTTGTTGTTACATTAAACTTGATTCGACCTTTTTGGCATGTGGCTAATAGAGTTGCCCTCCTAACTAGTGCCATGTGATTTTTACCCTTTAGCTTCTTCATGAAGCCTCACCTTTGATTTTGGCCTCCCTTTGGCATTTAAGATCTATTTGATTTTCCCCATGTGGCTATTACGAGGCCCCATGGCTAATTTCTCTAGCCCTTGGTCCTTGGTCATGAAGTCATGTTCTCTTTTTCTCTTTTCTTTGACATTGGTCCTCTTTTTTGATATTGCACTTTGAGAACCCCTTTAACCTTAGCCATTTGATTTCCGACTTGTAATTTTCACAATTTTGGTGACTGAGCCCCCACTTCCCACTGAGCAACAACCTAAAAACACAGTACTTTGGGTCTTGTATTAGTATTGAAAGTCATAGTACATTGCAAGGTTTTGGCACAGTAGCCGAAACTATACTTATAGGCCGATTTTTAAAGGTCGTCAAAAAACTTTAAGGGCCAATTCTAAGGCCATAATTACTTCTCTAGCCACATTATGGGCGGGTTGGGACCCCTAACTATTGGTGATTTTAGCCATTTTTACATTGAAATTTTGTGGCTTTTACATGCCGATTTACATATCATAGTAAAATTGGTCCCCATATTAGCCCAATTTTTGGTGTCAAAAATTCGGCTAACACGTAATGCCCTCGGATTGTTGGAGAAACATTGGTTTCTTCATATGTGGTAGAAGAACATTCGTCTTCCTCTCGTACTGGTTTGGTTTTACCTGTGGAGTAATCTACTGATATTCGTTGATCTCTATTTCCAAAGGTAATGTGTTGTTTCTTCTAACACAATCAACTATAAACTGAAGACCAGCAATTTTCAAATGGATACGATGTTGATGTGTCTATATGGTTCGGTTGAAGTTTGATCAGCTAAATTCAGCCTATATTTATGTCGAACAATAGGGCCAACGTTCCATTGCTTACAGCAATTGACAACGAAATGGTATTTACTCCTGACCCGCTATCAATGATAGATGGTATAGTAGCATGATATTTATGGCTCACAGGTAACGTGATGTAGCCTCTTGCCCTTCCTGTTTGAAACAATGTAGCATCAACTCGTTGTGTTTGCCTTGGAGTCTCCGGTTGATGAGGTATTTTAATGTCCTCATCAGGCTGTTGCACTCGGATTATAATCTTGCGTAAAGGTTCAAATAATCTCAAAATGGTATGGAAAGGTGATGTAATCTAAGATTGCAGAAGGTTAGGATATGATCTCTATTCCTGAGGGACACAACACATGGTTTTGTTTAGTTTCCTTGGGTAATGGAATAGGTTCTTTTTTGTATTCTCGAAACAGCTCATCTTGAACTTGCTTAGACCTTTCATGCTAGACTATAAGATTAGGATAAGATCTGGGTGACATTGAAGTGGCAGAAGACTCATCCTCTTCAATGTTTATACCCTTAGATCTAGTGTCGTTCTAGTGCCTTGGCTAGAAAAGGCTTTGGGGGCTCGAGCACCTACCCAAAGCTATTCGGTCCTAACCAAGGGGGGAGAGAGAGAGAGAGAGAGAGAGAGAGAGAGAGAGAGAGAGAGAGCTTGAGTGATATGAGTAGAGATACAATACAAAGGAAATGGCTCTCTTTTATAGATCCCAAGGTGAGCCTCCTTCCCTTTGATTGGCCACTTCATTGGGACAAAGATTCTAATCCAAGCCCTTCAAACAAACACAAACTTAATCTAATGGTTCTAAGAAAGTACAAAGCAAGTCACATGAATCATGTGAGTCTTACTTTGACTAAATTAGATTTCTTATTTGCAACTTGGGTTTGTAACTTAGACTTTGGCCTTTAACTTATTTTATTTACACCTAGGGCCCAAGTCTCTATGGAACAACTTGAAACAACTAGCAATGTGCTCATTGGGTCGGGCTTATACACGCTGGAAGCCAGTGCCCTCGCACTTATCATTCTATCTATACAATGTACTATGGCGGGGCCCACTAGGTAAGGCTTGGCCAACAGTACTTTGAATGGTGGGACCCACTTGTTTATTTGTGTACAGGAAATACTCAAAACAGGGTCCTCGGCCAAAAGTAGTGCCGGTCCCTCGGCACTATGCTTGCATTTGTCATGGAGGAGAGCTGTTGTTGACCCGTTTATTGCTGGGACATGGATGCTTAAGGAAAAACATGGATGTAATTCGCTTACGTAAAACTTGAGGCTTTATTGGTGGATGATGATTAGCAAGAACTTGAACTTCCTAGATTCTCAATAATACCCATGAGGGTCTGGTGGCCATGCATGATAACCTTGTTCATCAACGATTGGGTAGTCGATGCATTCCACCAGAGGCTCCCAAGACAAGGCTTGTTGATATGGTTCCTCATAGATTGGCACAACTAGTCCCTATGTCTAGACCCTCCTAATTCGTAATGTGGATACGACATGCTTGCTTGAATCTCTTGTCTATCCAGGTATTCATGGTATGTTGTAACCTGAAGACTTTCCTCAGTAGTCAACCTCACAAATTGAGGACAAGGTGTTGTCGTTGTAAGTGCTGGTTCTTGTTGTAGGTGCTGGTTCTTGTTGTACACTTGGCCATTTTGGGCTCGGATTTTTTAAATTTGGCCTTTTGAGAATGGATATAATTGGATTTGGCATTGGTTGAGTGGTTTGTTATGTTGTGGAACAGTCAAACTTTGTTTGAATCTTTCTCATTGAAGGGCAATCATCCATCTTAGTCTTTCCTTTGCCAATGCACTTCCCATTTGAAGGCTGCGATGAAATATTGATCAATCCATGATCTATCCTCAATCTAATGACTTTTTCCACTTCCTAAGATTGAAACACACTCAAATGAAGTCCAACAACCTCAAGGGTTTTGACAAAATCACAAAGAATTGATTATTCCAAATCTACATGCAACAAAGGAGCAAATACTCCAATGCTCACAGGAACATTGCTGACGAACGAAAATTGTTCGAGGACTGAAGTAAAGAGAGAATTGATGCAGCTCACACCTTACAAGAAACTGATAGAATCGCTCATGGACCTTGCAGACAACACACGCCTTGACATTGCTTATGCAGTGTTCAAGATGAGCCAATTTTGCACGATTCCTAGCTCGACACATTGGAAGATTGCAAAACAAATTTTGCAATATCTTCAATTAACAAGAGATTATGGTTTATGTTATTGTCGTGATGCAGAGTTTCAAATGCTTTCCTATAGTGGTGCTAGCTAGGCATCCCTCAAAGACGATTGTAAAAGTGTCTCAAGAGGATGCACCATCGCGTCAGGAGCGACAATTCTCTGGGTTAGCAAGAAGCAAACCATTGTGGCTCAGTCATTCTACGAAGCAGAGTATGTCGCAGCAGCAAAGATGGCCAACGAGATAATTTGGCTCAAACAGTTCCTAGACAAATTGGGCGAAACAAGGAACGAACCTCTGGTTTTGCAAATGGACAGCACATTTGCAATACATCTGACGACAGACCTTGTGTTTCACTCAAGGACGAAACACAGTGCGATCAAGTACCACTTGATCAAGGATCCGATTGGCAAGAAGATGTTGCAAACCACCGCCATTGGAATGAAAGACATGGTTGCTGACATTTTCACAAAGGCCCTAGACAAAGGTCTATTCGAGAAACAGAGGAGCAGCCTTGGAGTCGTCAAGCTATCATGCTTTGAGAGGGAGCTGAAGAAACATTTTGTTTCTAATGACAAAGCTTTGCTAGCTTTCAATTCTGAACCTTTGACAAAAGGCGACACGACATGACACGACACGAAATCAGTCGTGCTCCACGAATCAACCAAGTACCCGGGGGGTACAAATATTTGACCTGATGTCATGACATTATCAAAAGTGTTCTAGATCGTGGCTAATCTACCACTCTTGTAATTCACGAAATAGTTGTAGATGTTTAATCTTTCTAATTTGTAAGTTACAAGACGCAACACGAAATTGTTCGCGAACTATATACTTTTTGATTGATGCATAAGCTAAGTAATGAATGCAAGTAAGAGGAAGACACGAAAATATTCAGAATACAGTCTGCCTGTGAGCGAGACAATTTTGAGAGGATCAGTAGATCCAAAGGTCCACTAGTAAGTGAGACACGATTCGTGAGAGAACTGTATTTCTCTCATGCCAACGCACTGCGTGGATTTGTCATGTAGTGCTACTAAAATTCAAGAAGATCAATAGGTAATATTGTAGCTGTTATGTACATATTATTCTATATATTGTATGATCTCGAATGAATTTTTGTCTAATATTATTCGTGTGTCTGATCTACTTGTTTCATTCAATTCCACATATTGGTTTGATTTCGTTGAATGCTACATTAATCTGTTAACGTAGATCAGCAGTGTCTGTCTACTCTCTGAAGGATTGTAGGAATGATATAGCTGGTAGTGATCAGCAGTCATATCTGAATTCCTGACGAACTAATTTCTTTCGCAAATCTTTTGCTTTGGTTCGCTTCATGTTTCGCTTCGGGATCACTTGGCTACAAGTGTAAATCAATTTCATAGGCTCACTTAGGTTTCGTTTCGTTTTGTTTCGTCCTGTTTCATATGCACTCTAACTAGTTTAAGTATATGATATAAACTCAGTACATAGAAAACACATAGCAGATCCACAAGATTAAGGTGTACATACGCAACATATCCAACTATGTTCCTATACATAAACATAGGCTATAAACTGGCAGATATCCATAATCCGCATATGTTACTCACATAACTCACTGAGAATCTTGCAACTCAACTAAATTCCACATCACAAGTTTTCCAACCATCTTAACTCTTATTAACAAAATTTCTTCAACGAATCAGCCTACATTAGATCTTAGTGTACAAACCAAAAATTAGGCTAACTTATACAGACATCTTTGGATGTAAGATTAAGATTGAAGCTTTATTCCTTTGATCCAATCCATAACAAAATGGTACTTAGCAACAATCAATGAACCTTAATTTAATCTTTACCACTACTTCCCATATTCATGAATATCTTACGCTCCAAATCCCAAAAACTCCTCTAGTTCCAGGTTATTCAAAATAATCACTTAGAAAGTTTCTCTATTTCAACTGGATAGTTCGACCTTTGCACAAATACTGGATTTTTTTTTCCAAAAGTCTATGCAACTGGTTGATTCATCAAAAGCCTTATTCCTATCTTTTCTTCTCCCCCTTTTAAAAGGAATTCCATAATTTCAATTAAAAAGCTCTCAGGAGACAACATATAAGATATCAAAGATTTGAAAAAATCAGTAATTAGTATCCAATACTATTTCACACCGGACGTTTAAATCATAGAATATCTCATCCCGAGTGATAGAAATATTACATCTCAATAATCAACTATCAAATAGAGATAACATTTGGGTTCAGGAAGTCTAAATTCCACTTAATCAATTGAAAATATCAATTGATTCTGAGCTATATTCACAAATCATATATGGAAGTATAATCTCATATAATTATAACAGTCCTTCAGAACCAAGTTTCAACTATAGGATCAGAATCACAACCAATTCTAGGAGATACTTTTAATCATTGAAATCCCTCATGCTCCTTAAGTGTTACTCAAAGGATACCATTCCACATTGTACCCAAGCATGGACAAGACGAAATGTATCATCCAAGTACAATTGAAATGTCGCAAATGTATTCACTAATCCAAAAGGAATATGGATCTCAACAAAACCGAATATTATACTGTCCTAGATATCCAATTTCTATTTCAGAATCGATAAAAAAGAACTTAATTATTTTACAGGTTAGAATTTCTCTTGGTCGTCTCATTCATTATAAAAGAACACTCTATAATGCCACAAATAGAATCCAAATTACTAGATTCATGTATGGAACACCTTTCATTTGCCATCACTTGCAAGATCCAAATCCAATTGCAAAATATAGATGGTTCCATAAATGGATTATCTGACTTGCCACTCACTTTTTCCTTAGAATCTTTGGTTTCTCAAAATTCTAATTAACACTGGGGAAAAAGAATCTTAATTCCCAATTGTTATTCTCATTTTCTTTTCTCCCTTCCAAAAAGCTAAAAGCCTCAAATTTGTACTAGGAAAAAGTTCAATTTGGTATTAGTAATATTTAACTACTAATCAATTAGACAATTTTGGTTATTCATTCATTAAGTGCCGCACTTAATTACTGGCAAATCTTCTCTAGGATCAGCAAAGAAACTGTTCCAATAAGATTTACATTATTCTTGGTCTTCACTAATCCCAAAAAAACAGAAAACGCTCCTGTTAATTGACAGCTTCCAAAATCTACAACTAAAAGTGAAAAGAACTATGATCTTAAAAATTGACTGATTTCAACTCAGTAAGATCATTCACTTTACAAGCAATTTCTGTTTGATAAATAATCAACGAATTTGAACAAATCCAAAACATCCATGGTTACATCAAATTTTACGTAAACTGGGTTTTTCAAATTCCGTTCGATATGGACCTAAACTGTAAAAATCAATTTAAAGCATCGACTTAGCAGTTTCACAACTACCATCACATTTCAAAAGGATTTCGAAACATCCGGCATGCATCACACATGACATGCAGTGATTTCTAAAAAAAATCCAATTTTTTTTTACGTAAATTGCCTAGAAACTAGAAAATCAACTTTTTGAATTAGAATTGTTAAAAATAGCTTCATACATGAAATTTTCTCTGATCAATCTATTGAACACCCATGTACAATGCATCCAAATATGCATACATGTCTATCCATACAGTTTCAACAAAAGAAGAGCAATATACTGAGTTACATGCATGCATGCATCAGAACATTACAAAAAATTTGAAATTCTAGTTCAAAAATTGCTAAACTTCTGATAGCCATAACTTTTTCTACAGGAGACCAAATTGGTCATTGTAAAGCACAGTACGGAGGGAGAGTAAGTCTACAAGACACTTGCCACATCACCATGCCACCTAAGCTTCACACGTACGAGCTATAACTGACCAAAAAAACATGTAGGGGGCACACTTCTCCAAGGAGGTATTTTCAAAAATCCATCTCTAGCCCAATATGCATCCAATCAGAGGTTACAAGAACTCTTATAAGGCTCATTAGAGAGGCATAGAGGCTTCTTTCTATCAATAATCAGATATGCAACATCAAGCATTCACCAACAAGAAGGCGGATGCACATTAATATTGACAGCTGGTCACAACTGTCAATATTAATGTGCATTGTAAACAATAACAATGAAGTTTATCATTGATTTCTAACACTCTCCCTCAATGATAAAATTACATTCTTCTATTCCTAATAGAGTACAAAACCTCTCAAATTTACATCTACTTAATGACTTAGTAAAAATATCTGCCATTTGATCTTCAGATTTACAAAAACAAGATCAATAGCACCATCAAGAATTTCTCTTGAACAAAATGGTAGTGTATTTCGATGTGCTTGGTTCAAGCATGTAAAACTGGATTTTTGGCAAGGTGAATGCAACTTTGATTATCGCAAGATATAGTAGTCGCATCCACATGTGGTTGACCTAAATCCACAAGCAATCTTCGTAACCATACCGCTTCTTGTGTAGCATTGTTGAGTGCTTGACATTCAGCTTCCGTTGATGATAAGGCTACTGTAGGTTGCTTTTTGTTGTTCCATGAAATTGTAGCTATACCATCACTGAATGTATGACCACTAGTAGAGCTTTTGTCATCAATATTACCTGCCCAATCGGCATTTGAATAACCTACCAACATTGGCGCTTCAGGCTGATCATACTTCAAATCAAAATTCAATGTCCCTCGAATGTATTTGAGAATACGTTTAGCAGACTTCCAGCATGCTTGGCTAGGATCTTGCATAAATTGACTAACAACACCAACAACATAAGAAATATCAGGTCGTGTGTGTGTGTCAAATAAATCAAACTACCCACCAGCTATCTATACAAATAAGCATAAACTTTCTCATATTCATCATATGCAGTTTGCTTCATGTTGACATCCATAGGTGTACTCAAAGGCTTACAATCCTGCATATTGAACTTATAAAGCAAATCTCATGCATATATGCTTTGTGTAAGAAATACCATGTCTTTCTTTTGCCATACTTCAATGTCAAGACATCAGTGCATCAATCCTAGATCAATCATGTCAAAAGCATTGGAAAGATCTGATTTGATTTCATCGATTAACTTCTCATTACTTCCTGTAATAATCAAATCATCCACGTACAAGAAAATGAACACTATATCTGAATCTTGCCTTGGAATGTAAAGATTAGGATCAACATCACTCTTTACCATTTCTCTTCATTTGAAGTGTTCATCAATGCAAGAGTACCATGCCCGTGGGGCTTGCTTCAATCCATAAATGGCTTTGTTGAGCTTACAAACAAGATGCTCTCTCCCTGACTCAACAAATCCTTGAGGTTGTACTAAGTACACCTCTTCATCTAGCACTCCATTAAGAAAAGCAGATTTAACATCCATTTGTTGGATCTTCCAACCATAGAAAGCAGAAATAGCAATGATAGAACGTATAGTCACCATCTTAGCTACAGGTGTGAAGGTTTCCTCAAAATCAATACCTTCTTGTTGCTCAACCAACTATGCTTTGTACTTGTTGAGTTGCCCATCTGCTCCATATTTGATCTTACAAATCCATTGGCAAGTGATAGGCTTCTTACCATCAGGTAACTCAACCAAATTCCACGTCCTCTTTTTTGATATGGCTTCCATTTCTGTTTCCATAGCTGCACAGCACTCCTTGTGCTCCTTTGCTTCATAAAAAAAATTTGGTTCTTGAGCCTTGAGCACAGAGCCCATTAGGGCTATATTCTCTAATCTTGCAGGAGATTTTTGATTTCTACTTGATCTTCTAAGCTCTCCCTGCTCACTTGATTCGAGAGTATCTCCTTTATTAGCATCACTTGTTACTGACAAGTACCACTTGGGCACTCTCCTAGGAGTCTCATTATTAACTCTGTCTTTTTCCATTGGCTCTTCCATATCGACACCAACTTCTTCCTTCACTTGCACTTTAGCTTTATCATCAAAGGGATCAATTGTCAATTTTATAGGTCATTTTGACCCATCTCATCAAAACTGGCATCTCTAGAAATCACGATCTTTTGTGCATCTGTGTCATACATCATGTATGCCTTGGCTCTTTCATCATATTTAAGGAAAATACATTTAACAGCTTTTGCATCCAGCTTCTTTCGTTTTTCATTAGGCACATGAGCGTAAGCATCACAACCAAATACTCGTAAATGAGAACCATTAGGTTTCTTTCCAGTAAAAGTTTCGTAAGATGTCTTACCCTCCACGGACTTAGTAGGACACCGATTCAAGATATGAGTAGATGTGTTTCATCCTTCTGTCCAAAAAGTATTTGGCAAACCCTTGCTCTTAAGCATTGCCCTAGCCATCTCCACAATGGTCTATTTTTCTGTTCTGCAACTCCATTCTGTTGTGGTGAATAGGGTGTAGTAGTTTGTCTCTTGATCCCCTGATCCTTGCAAAAATTTATAAACTCTGTTGAAAAATACTCACCGCCACCATCTGATCTGAGGATCTTAATATAACAACCTGTTTGTTTTTCAACTAGAGCCTTGAACTCTCTAAACTTGGCAAAAGCATCAGATTTCTTTCTTATGAAATAAATCCAGATATGTCTACTATAGTCATCAATAGATGTGATGAAATAGTAACAACCACTAATGGACCTAGTTTGTATTGGTCCACACAGATCACTATGAACAAGATCAAGAATGCCATTGGCTCTTCTTACTCCATCTTTGTAAAATCTCTCTTTATGTTGTTTTTCCAGAATGCAACCCTCACAAATTTTTCCTTCAAAAGAGATATCAGGCAATCCAACAACTAGATTACCTCTTTTAAGGATTTTCAAGCTTTGAGCACTAATATGACCAAACCTTTGATGCCAAAGGTCACTTTGACTATCAACAGTGCTTACCATAGCTTGAGTAAAAGATCTCGCGTTCAATTTGTAGAGTCGATTCCCGTTAACTCTAGCTCCTGTAGCAATCACTTTGTAATGATTCTTGATGTCCTTGACGAGACATTTGTCGCTGTCAAACTCAACCTTGAGTTGTTGATCAGCCATCGTCCCAACAGATAGTAGATTATTAGCTAAGCCAGGTACATATTGCACATTTCTTATCTGCTTTATCTTTCCGCTGGCTAACTTCATTGGTACCACTCCAACTCCTTTAATAGATAGCAATTTGCCATCAGCTTGTCCAACTTTATCACCATTGTTAGTTTCCTTGAGTTCTGAAAACTGCTCTTTCCTTGAAGTCATGTGCTTGGATGCACCACTATCAATGTACCAAGTATCCTTGGCTTCATCACTTGTCATTAATGTTGTAATGAACAATTTTGAACTCTCACATGTATCATCTTCATATTGATCATCATCATATTGATGTTTATCAGTATAATTGTCTTCATAATAATAGTCATCAAATTGATGTTGATCAGCATAATTTTCCACTTGCCATTTGTCTTTTCTTTGTTCCATCTCCTTAAACCCTCAAATTCCATAATAGTTCGAAAACAGTTTTGTTTTTTGCAACTTGAATTTTTGGTATTTAATTGATTTAGTTCTACCAAGGTCCATTATTTCTAACTACAAAATGAAATAATGGTGTGTTTAATAGGTTGGACTTACAAAATAGGGTGCCAAAGCCCTCACACTTATTCTTATGACTATATTGCACTATATACATGGTGAATTCCACTGGCGCTCAATAGAGATGGTGTTGTTATGATAAATTTTTTAATAAAGTAGACCCTAGACTATAAAGCCAATCATGCCCAAAGATGAGCTATGCTCAATCCAAGTTCATGATTTGGAAGTAACATGATTCTAATAATTTTGGACTTCTATCTCAAGGGCATTGATCATGGTATCACAATTTTTTTTGTCTTGCCATTTAGGTAAAGAGTTTTGAGTCAATATTTTTTGAGTTAGTGTATATTTTTTGATACTTTTAAATTTCGATATTGTCGGACCAACGACTTCACGTTGACAGTCCGCCCACTTTGTACATGTATTAACTATAATGAGGCGGTTGTAATAACTGCAACAGAAGGTAGTTGTAGATATTATCCTAGAATTTTCAGAAAACTTCTTCTGATTTTCAGATTTATTCAAAAAAGCCAACGTTATCACGCTCAACAACTGTAAGCTGAAGTTATCACTTCAAGCAATTGTACTCATTGTTTTGATATTAATCAGAGTGCAATCTTTCAGTCCTACTACTGTATCATTCTTTGTGCATTAGTGAATCTTTCAATTTGAACGTTCTGCTGCTGACTGTGGTGCTTCCAATCCACACACCAAGCTCACTCCAAGCTTCCGCTCATTGTCATTGTTTTCCGACATGGTATCATAGCGGACATTCTAGTAATCTACTTCCATTGCAGATTATTAGTCTTGTTTCTATCAAGACACTGCACTAGCAAGCGCGCAACCAACAGTATTTCAAAATCGTTGTTTCTACCAACGATCTCGCTCAACCAAAATGGACCAGTCTTCTCTATCGAGAAACTCGATGGAGGGAACTATCATCTCTGGAAGTTCAAAATGAAGGTCATGCTATAAGCCAAAGAACTGTGGGACGTTGTAGATGGCATAGAAGTCAAGCCAGAAGGTGATGCAGCCATTATCACCAAATGGAGACTGAGAGATGGCAAAGCATTTGCCATGATTACTCTCAACATCAAGGATACACAAATAATACACATATGGAATGTTCAGACAACCAAGGATGCATGGGACATCCTAGCAACCGTGCATGATATCAAGGATATTGCTTTCAAGATAAACTTGAGGAAGAAATTCTTCAACTTGAAGATGTCTGAAGCAGAAAGTTTTACAAGTCATATCAACACTTTCAAAAATCTTATGGAGCAAATGGCTGCAATTGGCTCAGTCATTGAAGATTCCGATGCTGTTATGACTCTACTATCGAGTCTCGCTGAAGCCTATGAAAATTGGGTCATGATAATTTCGACCCAGGAGCAAATTACTCTATCAAGAGCAATTTCGATGTTTTTACAAGACGAAATCAGAAAAATCTGCATCCTCCTTAGGCTCAGGGATGGATCCTCATGCTCTATATTCCAAAAGTCCGAACCAAAAAGAAGACTAACATGTAGTTAGGATCAAATTTTGACTCAGGCTCAAATTTTGGCTTTGGGTCAAATTCTGGCTCAAGGTCGAATTTAAACACTTTATCTTCCCAACCAAAGCAAAGATTTTTCTAGAGATACTGCAAGAAAACTAGACATGAGATCAAGGATTGCAAAACTTTGAAATTCAACAATGAAAAGAAGAAGCAAACCCAATAACAAGCAAATTCAGCCTCAACCAGTTTTTCGATACAATAGCAAGAGGAAGATGAGGCAACCTTCATGACCAAGGATGGAGAACAATAAGATATCGATTCTTGATATCTCGATTCTGGAGCAACTCAACACATGACTCACCATCAAGGCTGGTTCAAAGATTATAAATCTTTCACCCACTCTCGAGTCGTATAACTCGGGGGGATGCATCTTGGTTTCCAATGCCCATTGCCAGGTAATCAACGAGGCTGCGAGCCAACCCCGTTTGGGTCATATGTCACATGTCCCAAGAGAAAAGAAAATATTTGTGTGGAAAACAAAATATTCTTGGCCGTAACGTATCTCGCAGTCCAGCATGGAAGACACCTGTCATAAAAGCTGCAAGAAAGAAGAAAATGCTTCAATCCTATCGTATTCCGAATTCTTATGGCGATGCAGCTACCCTTCTTTCTGTTTTCTTCATAATAATAATAGTATTAGATGTGGAATTCTTGCTCAGTCTGACCTGCAGCATGTGAGCCATTCATTCGAATTCCCTCGCTCACTGACTGATCTCAGCTTTTCTATCCCAAGCATCAATAATTGTGAGCGAGGCATGAGTGTAGCCTATTCCATCCCTTTCCGTGCTTGCTTGGCGATGGGTGCCACAAAGATTGCCTCATTGTTATGATCCGGCCATGTGCCTTTCCACTTCGCATTTGATCTTTTTGTTTTCTTGTTTTTTGTTCACACGGGTTGAGACGTGTTCTTATCCGATTCGGACACATCGCCGTGTGACTTTCTTCTTAAATGATCGATAATTTTCAGCCATAAGCCAAATAAATCCCTGTATCCGTTACATAACGAGCTCGGCAGAGTGCGCGCAAGCCAGTGTTACAAAAATTTATAGCCGCGGCAGAAGTTGTTTCAAGTCTTAGAAGCAATAGTACGGTCTAAACACCTTGAGGATGTTGTTCGTTGATGCATCAATCAGATGATATTCAACGTTATTCTCCCTGTAGCAATTCTCCATGTGTAAGGCCTAAAGATTCCTTTACCAAGGGCTTTTCAGGACACCAAAAGCTGCGCTAAATAATCAGCTCTTTTCACATTTCTTAATGTTGTGCATCTCGTCCGCTTAAAACTTTCTAATGTGCACGTCCGTGATATCATAACACATTCGATGGGAGAGGTGTTTTGATTGTGGATATGGCAAGAGAAGGTAATCCAGTGCACCGGTCTATTCTTCCTCCGCAGGAACTTTTGGATGACCTGTGCAGGTATGCCTGTTCGATATTTATTTATGACACTACAGTTAGAACTTGAACCTGTAACTGTTTCGCATATTGCCATCTATGTTTAGATCTTTGTACAATGTCAAAGCCCTCCTGTTCTGACGCACTTTTTTGCTGTTCTTCTTCTTTTTGGATCTTTGTCGAAGCATTAACAGGTTTTTTCATTTCCTGATTTCTAATTTGGGTTTTATTTTATTTTTATTTGGGGATCATAACGGAAACTTTCTATGGGGACGCTAAGTCAAAGTTTTTTCTTTTGCAAATCATCTGCAGCCGGTTTGTGTTAAATGCCCCAGAAGAAGAGCTGCAGTCATTCGAGAGAATTCTCTTTCTAGTAGAACAAGCTCATTGGTTCTATGAGGATAATACCATGGAGAAGAACTCAAACATGAAACCTCTCTCCTTACGCGAGTTTGCTTCCCTTAGTATCCTTTGACATTAAAAGTACGCATGTGCACTATTAGAAGACCGTATTCGTGCAATTTTAAGTTTTTCTGATAGCTTGTGCAGGTTTTAAGAAATTTTGTTTCTTCTTTTCTTTTATTGTTCGGAATGCATATGGGATAGCTGAAGTTGAATCCTTAATGGGTCAAGTGTTTCAAAGTTGTGCCGCACTGAGACCTTATATTGCACACATTGATGACATATACAAAGATTTTACAACTTATAAAACCAGCGTTCCTGTCACTGGCGCAATTATTCTTGACCTGTCGCATGAACGGGTAAATCACTGGTACACTTTTTAATCAGCATCCTTCTATGGTTACAAAGAAAACCCGTAGAGCTACTTTTAACCAGCTGAAATGTTCTTGCGAGCACATGGTATCACTACTATTAATATTCGTTGAGAAATCATGTAAAGCACTTATTCCAAAAAGATGTCAGTGACTACTATGTAATCTATGAGAAAATCCTCCCACACATGGTGAGTTGGTGTATTTTGCTTAAGTTGGGCTCTCCCACCAGGTTCTATTTGCTGTAATCCCACGCGCCGATAGTACCAAAAAGCATTCATGAGAAAATACTATGCAAGTCCTTGTCTAATCTTGACTAAATCTTTTTTGAATCACTCATTCATTTAGGAGGAGCACATCATCTTGCTTTGACATGACATAAATTCCAGAGTTTGTGGAATACTGTTGCAGTGTTTGCTAGTCAAGGGTTGGAAAGTTGGAGCTAGCTGGAGTTTTCCCCGAGGAAAGAAAAGTAAGGATGAAGAAGATCACCATTGTGCTACTCGTGAGGTGCATCTACTTTCCTTTTTTTGTTATGCTTGTGCAAAATTGACATTTTGCAGATATGCTATGCACTTCAGACATGTGTTTCCAGTTGAGAAACCAGGAGAATTGCTATTTCGCCTTAGTTAATTTCACTAGAATTGAGCAAGTTGGAAATTGATTTTCAGACAAATATTTGTGTGCACACTCTTGATCTAAGAGATTCTTCATGTTTTTTTACCAGGTACCACAAATAAAATCTATTCACTATGGTTGTAACTTATATTCAGAAAGAATATGACAGTTAAGCTCTCACCAAAGATATTACAAAAAATGAGAGCCAAACTATAAAAGAGGGTTTCTTGTTAAAAGACATCAATTTCTAGTTTGCTTACAGATAATTCAGCTTCTTGTAAGCTATGATATTGCAAATACATATGATGCCTGTCAATCACAGTTGTCTTTGATAAATCAAGATGTATGAGCAGTCCATTGTGTCGAGCATCTCATAAACAATAGCAGACAACAAGCTGATGATTATATAAGAATCTCCAACCAAATTATCATACAATCCACAGGAATTTGTGGCATGAAACAGATTGCAAAGTTCCCCCTCAAAAGACTGTTCGTCTATGTGGATCTACATTGCCCTCAATAAGGCTTTGTACATTTTGTGATTAAGTGTTTTGTACTAGTGTTCTATGTGAAAAAGAAGAGGCCTTAGAGAAAGAGGAAGG
Organism: Diphasiastrum complanatum; assembly: GCA_029204225.1. Lineage (NCBI taxonomy): Eukaryota > Viridiplantae > Streptophyta > Lycopodiopsida > Lycopodiales > Lycopodiaceae > Diphasiastrum > Diphasiastrum complanatum. The sequence goes on from CM055093.1 coordinate 62,324,947, forward strand.
GATGTTGGAAGATATTATTATTTTTCGATGTCTCAGTCCATTGGTTGTCTTTATTGTGTATGTGTTATTCCAGTACAATAATTAACTGTCACGTTAGGGCCTAAAGTGTCATGGTCCAAGTACAGAATCACAAAATTTGAGGGTGTTATGAACATATTTACAAATATGGCATCGCATAAAGCATAAAAAGACTATCCCATGTATCGTCCAAATGTGTCTCAAAGCACTAATAAGATGTCCAATACCTCAATACCTCGTATAGAAATCCAACTTGCTCAGAAAATACATGCACCTCATCTAAAATTGGAACACTGACAATCCAAGCTAGTGGGATGGAGTAAGAATGCCAAAGGAAGGCAACATGGTGACTATAATATGGCATGAGGAAGAAACCATTGAAAAAATCCTCAAGCACTATCAAGATCCCCAAGTCATCCAGTTAAGTCTCACTTGATCCAATAAGATTTGATGCTTGCTTTTTGCTGAAACAACATTTCTCTGCACGTTATAAGGGGACAAATCCTAACTGCAAGAGTGCCATTTGGGTGTCCCAAATCATAACTACACTTTATCAACCATACATTTGATGATCTAGTGTCTTGAAAGTACACTATATCATCAAATGTACTGTCATCCATTGGAACCATCAATCCCTTCAATAGGTTGACTATCCTATTAGTTAGACAATACATTCGTCTACTCAAGATGATCATTGCTTTGATCATTGTGACGCTATTAGCAAGAAGAACAAACACATTTGTGTATATGTGTAATTTCCTCCACTAAACTAACTAATGTGGTCCATTTGATTACTTACATATGCCTAATGGATGAGCTAGCTAGGCAGATTCATGTATAGTATGTGCTTCATATATGTCAGATCATTCACAGTTATCGCCTGCCTACATTTGATAACATAGAGAAAATGTTGCTCAGTGGTTCCATACTACCAAATAGACAAAAGACTTACTATATGTCAATGTTAAAAAATATAGAAAAATAATAATGTGAAAATCACCACAGGTGTGAAATCCTCCCCTCTTTGTGTTAGGGAGCCAACTCCCTTGGGTCCCAATCCCAACTTAAAACTGAACAACAGGGTTGCAAGAAGATTATTAGAGGAGCTTCGCTAGACTGCTGCTGGAAGTAGTTCGCTAGAAGAAGACCTACAGGCAGATCGCTGAGCTGGAATCAAGACTACAGATTGTTTGAGATCTGTTTGCTGGAGTTAGAACCGATTGATCGCAGGCTGGCTGTCTACTGGATCAAAAAATCTGATCGCACAGCTGAGCTGAGCTGGAATCAAAACATTGGCTGTCTATAGACCCATATCTGTTTGCTGGAATCAGAGCAAATCTGATCGCTGGACTGTTTGCTAAGACAGGAAATCGTTGCCTGAAACTAGCTGATTACTGGCTGGCTTTTACAGATCTGTCTACTGCTGTTAAAAACAAAATTGCTGGCTGAAAATTAGATTGGCTGATCACTGCAGAATCAGACTTGAATCTGATTTTCGACAGACCTGGATCGCTGCCTGAAGGTTATGTGGAAAATGTTAAAATCTGGCAACTAGATTCATGCCATGTGGTACCATGATGGATTGACGTTTATCATCCACACTAAGTAGGATAGGATTTGATTGAATCAAAGTGGCCTTTGATTTCCTCGAATTATGCTTGAATCAAGGCCAAATCACATGGTCCTAATTTGTAGGGATTTTCCTTGAGGTCGGCCACCTCCAAAAAGAGGCACCTTGATCTAAGGGCTAATTTGCCTAATCTAAAGCCTTGGTTGATGGGGGTAGGGTGTCTACACTAATTACATGCAGACCTAACCTCAGATCCGAGCTCAATATAGTCTAAGTGTCAATAATGAATAAATTAGGGTCCAAGGCCTGCTTATACATAAAGTAAAGTAAATGTAAATGGACGTGGCGAATGTAATGACCCGAGTCCATGACTCTCCCCGACACAAAAATAAGACCCAACTACCGAAAAGAAACTGGATCAAACAGCAACAAGCCCTGGTGGATCAACAACTAGAACAACATCTGATGTAGAGGAATCAACAAGTGCAGCAAGAGCACAATCCTGATCCGCAAGTGATGGTGTATGATAAAAGACATCAATAGGCTCCCATGTGGCCTCCTCAACAGGACGACCATCTCACTGGACCAAAAACTGAATCTGCCGGCGGCGTCGACTATGGTACAAATGAACTTGTAATATAGCAGCAGGTAAAAATGGAAACAACTCTGGGGCAGTAGGAAACTCGGCATCACAAGGAGCATCATCCTCAATAGCAGCACGTAATAAACTGACATGGAATACATCACAGCCACGTGTGGAAGCAGGAAGCTATAAGCGATATGTAATTGGACCAAGAACCTCCAAAATGCAATAAGGCTCATAATAATGTGGTGCAAGCTTCTCAGTAGAAGCATGGCCCTGGATAAAATGATGACGTGCAAACCGTAGGCGTAGATAAACCATATCTCCAATTTGAAACTCAACATGGCGGCGGTGACGATCAACTGAGGTCTGATAACGCTGTTGAACATGCTGTAAATGAGAACTGGCTCGGGAAATAAGCTCATGGGCACTTGATAGAAATGATGCAAGTGTCATAGGTTTATCCTCAGGAGGAAGAGGAATGCCAGGTAAAAGAGGTGCATAACCATGAGATAATAAAAATGGTGCGATGCCTTTGCTGGTACTAATAGAGATACTCTGCTAAACATAGATGCTTATCCCAATCCTTCCCAGAAGGAGTAACAAAATGGCGTAAGTAATCCTCAAGGATCCTGTTAAGGACCTCAGACTACCCATCAGAAGTAGAGTGATAAGCAGAACCCATAAAAAGCTGTACATCTAAGATACGCATAAGCTCTGTCCAAAATATGGATGTAAACTTACTATCCCGATCAAAAAGTATAGTACGAGGAAACCCATGCAGGCGCGGAAAATCTCTAATAGGAACAAACATGCACACTGCTCTGCAGTAATAGTATTGCGAACTGGTATAAAATGTGCCTGTTATGAGAACTTGTCAACTACCACCATACATGAATCGTGACCACGCTGGGTACGGGGAAGGCCAAGGATAAAGTCCATAGATATATCAGTCCACTGGCGATGAGGAATAGGCCAACTTTGGAGCAAACCAGCAGGAAATGGTATCATCCATGCGACAAAACTGATCGGATAGGTTCTCCTGAAGAGTCTCACTCGGGGTAGGTGAATGTGCCATAATGAGGAAAATACGAAATGTGAGACAAGACGCTAATCAAGTGGACGAACTGAAGGAGAGGACATAAGTCGTCACAACAGGTACGCCAATGAAAAGACGTGACAAAGCCCGCTGAAGAAAAAAAAGAGGGAAATGACAAATAGTGTAAGTAGTACCTCGCAACTGCAATGAAAGCGTACTGAAAACGGTAGTAAAATGGAGAGATACACCAAATAGAGATAAGAGGGGCCTGCAAAAGCAACCAAATAATAAGAGAAAGAAGTAGCAAGTAGTGGAGTATATGGCTGGAAAATGGATAGTCAAGTAAGGAAGGTGAGTGCCTAAAAGAGAGGGTTAGGTAGCCAGCAAGCAAAGCTGGAAAATCAGTAGAAAGAAGGTGGAGACAATGCAAAGAGGGGTGGGCTGGGAAAGAGTACAAATTGAGTTGTGGACAGCAAACGGAAAGTAAAGTAGGGTGTTGGAAGTAGGTGATGGTAGGCTGGAAATTGGGCAGTAGGTGGGCAGTAGTAGAGCGCCAGTCCTCCTCCAAACGATAGTGATAATCCGCAAAACAAGTGGAGAGAGAGAGAGAGCTGAAGATCCAAGCTGAAAATGCTGAAGATTCACAAATGGCCTGCAAATGGTTATGAAGTAGGGCGCTGGACAGCCTCCAAACAATCAGCAAAATGAACAACAAATCGATGGAGAAATCCGTCGAAGATGGCAAGGTAGTAGGGCGCTGGGCAGCAGCTATCAAAATCCGCACATAACCTGAAAAAAAAATGGAGAAAACCGCTGAAAATGGTAATGAAGTAGGGCGTTGGACAGCCTTCAATCAATCCACGAAAATGGGCAGCAAATCGGTGGAGAAAATCGACGAAACTGATAAGGTAGTAGGGCGCTGGCTAGCCTCTTCCAAATATGGAAAAACGATGGAAATCTGATGAAAAAATTGACAAAAGTGATGGGTTAGTAGGGCGCTGGACAGCCTCTACTAAATCTGAAAAAGTGGTGCAAAGGAAAGTGCTCTGATACCAAGTTACGAATGAAGCCACAATTGATCTAGAGCTAAGCTATGAAAGCATCACATAATCAAGACTTAACCCTAGAAAGCATGAAAGAGAGAGATCAATATCATCGGCTAAGTAACACATGACACAGATTCCCTACTTATAGCCTAGAGGAAGCTCTAAAAGGAAGCTTCCAGTGGTTAGGGCCCAACTGGGAGGGATAATAGTGCGCCCCACTTTCCAGTAATATGTCCAAATAATGAATAATAAGGCCCAAGGCCAACCATATAGTCTAAGTATCTATAATGAATAAAAAAGGGCCCAAGGCCTACTTATGCATAAAGTAAAGTAAATGTAAATGGACGTGGCGAATGTAATGAGTCGAGTCCATAACTGTTGTTGATGTATGTGATATTTTTTGAGTCTAATGAGTTGATCTGAACCTGCTGTGAATTAGGTACTATCTACATGTGTGAGAGACCATGAAGCTAGTTTGTTGGTGTTGTCAAAAGGCAATTGCCATTCCAGATGAGATTAAGCTAGATTTATTGTCTATGAGTTCAGAAATACATCAAGGTTGCTTACCTTGCGGAATCAAATCCTCCAAAGCTATCAAAGCAAGGGGGAGAGTGCTCAAAGTATTAGAGGAGTTCTAAATCCAAAAAAGACCCTTTGTAAAGATTCTTTTTATATTTTTTCTCAAATTTTTCTTACACATGGACCAATCAAAACACTAAAATTTGAATCTACATAATGTAACTTTTTGAGTCCACATTTTGATTCCACACTAAAAATGGCATAACTTTTTAGTGTAAGTCCAAATTTCGCGGAGTTTGGTGCATTGGAAAGCGCTTGACAAGGGCTTTCCAATGATATGTTACATGACATACTTTTGAGATACGATTAAAAAGTTATGGCAAGTAAAAAATATCAGGTTATAATATTTTGATAATACAAAAGACATCTTGCACGAATTCTTAAAAGGTCTTTGTGGAACTCAAAACTCCCCTAATGCTATGTGCTTAGAGTGAAGGACTTCAATAGAGAACTTGCTTGCATTGGATAGCCAATCAACGAAAGAGCTTGTCCAAATAGTCTTGAATGGAGGACTATTCAAATTTAGTCCAATCATATGTCATCCAAGATGCCGTCCTACAATGGTAAGCCTACAAGGAGTCCTTGTGGCCGAGGGAGTAAGCAAGCAAATGTCATGTCAAGATTGGGACAACTCTCCCTCAAGGATGGAGGAGAAGACAAAGCACTTTTCATTCAAGGAAAGGGCAAGGGAAAGGCAAAAGGAGGATTCAAGAAGAAGGCCAGGCAACACAAGGAGGATTGTGATGATCAACAATCATCTTTATCAAAGACCAAGTAGGACAAAGCAAAGCTCAAGTTTTACTTTTGTGGCAAGAAAGGCCACTTTTCTTCCGAGTGCTTCAAGAAGAAAAGAGGACAAGAAAAGCAAGCTTCAAATTGAAGAGTTTGTATGGTTTGAAACAAGCACCAAGCTCATGGCATGCTCGGCTACATTCCTTTCTTATTTCACTTGGACTCAATCTAAGTGACTTAGATCCTTCTTTGTATATTAAACTTCATGATGGTGATGTACTTATACTCTTATTGTATGTAGATGACATCATATTTTGTGGAAACATGTAGATCTCATCAATGAGACCAAGATGGCATTGAGTAAGGAATTCAAAATGCAAGATTTAGAAGTTTTACACTATATTTTGGGCATTGAAGTAGTAAGAGGTCATAATTTTAGTTTCATTTGTCAATCAAAATACACTACCTCTCAAGAAGTTTAATATGGATAGGTGCAAAAAGAAACTCCAATGGAGCACCATGTAAGAGATCCTAAGGGAGATGATGAAAGAGATCACTTACATGGAGCACCATGTAAGAGATCCTTCAAGGACATCACTCTCTTTAAGAGTCTCATAGGCTCCTTACTTTGGCTTACCATATCTAGACCAAATCTGAGCTATAGTGTCAATAGATTAAGTCAATATATGCAAGATCCATTGATTCACCATTGGAAACTAGCCAAAAGAGTGCTTAGACATATTTCTAGCACACTCGACTTTGGCATACTTTATAGAGCTGATCACATTGATTTGTTTGGTTTCTCAGATTCAGACTTTGCTGGAGACAAGGTGGATAGAAGGTCAATAAGTGCTTATGCAATATTTATTGAGATGGAGTCATTTCATGGCTCTCAAAGAAGCAAGAAACTGTGTCTCATTCATCAATCGAGGCCGAGTATAAGCACTCACATCCACCACCAAGGAGATCTTGTGGATTAAGAGGCTAATGATGGAGCTTAAGGTAATCAGATATGAAGACATTCCCCTCATCAAATGTGATAACAAATCAGCCCAAAGCCTAATTGACATGTATCATCCACACGTATACATAAGTAGGATAGGATTTGATCGAATCAAGTCACCTTTGATTTCCTTGAATTATGCTTGAATCAAGGCCAAATCACATGTTTTGTAGGGATTTTCCTTGAGGTTGGCCACCTCCAAAAGAGGCACCTTGATCTAAGGGCTAATTTGCCTAATGTAAGGCCTTGATTGGTAAGGTTAAGGTCTACCCTAAGTACATTCTGACCTAACCTTAGATTCGAGCTCAATAGTTCTGGATTGAGAGGTCATTTGTACATAGCTTTTGGGAGAAATCAAGCTTGGTGTGATTTTTGACAATTTTGCTCTTCCAAGAAGGATTTTTGTTGATGTATGTGATATTTTTTGAGTCTAATAAGTTGATTTGAACCTGTTGTGAATTCCATATTGTCCACACGTGTGGGGGACCGTGAGGATTAGTAGATGCTAGTTTTTTTGTGGTGTCAACAGGCAATTACCATTTTAGATGAGATTAAGCTAGATTTAGTGTCTAGATTTTGATCAATCTTGTTGATGTGCAATCCTTGACGCTTGAATGTGGTATGTAGATCTAAAGGAGGTTTAGATCCTTTGTTTTTAACAGGTCAGAACTGTCTGATTGGTACAAACTTGATCGTTAGTAGTACATATCAAATTACTGAAGTGCAATTGTTTGCTAAAACAGGAGTGAATATCTAGTACAGAACTTGATCACTACACACATATGATATAAAGGGAGCTGGAAAAGTACAGGTTCCACTACCTTCAGGGAAGATTGGGGACATAAAGGACGTGCTTTATGTTCCAGGAATCAAAGGTAAGGTCATCATCCAAGTAAATTTTGGTACCCTTGAGTTTGGATTTAAGATGGAGTACTAATCTATGCTCTTCCAACGATGTGAAACGAATGACAAACATGACATTACCTTTCTTTGGGTGCCAAACTTTATTTATTCCATTGCTATGTTGAGACAGAGTAGTGTTCAAGAAATTGCTTGCTTTCTATAATGCATTTTGGGTGTCGGGAATGCCACGGACTCTAACATTGTGTGATTTTTGTTCTCTCAAATTTTCTTTCAATAAAGTGGCAACAACGAAACTGGACATATGGTTACATTCATTGCCGTTTTGAGGATTGATGCCCACGATTTGGTAGATTCCTTGTGTTGGGTCAGCTCTTGTTGTAATTCTTGGATCTTTGATGCAGCACCACCATCAAGCAGGGGAATGGCACTATATTCTGTAAATGTTGTCTGCAACCGACTGGTTTCCTCCCGTAAGTGAGTAACTTCCGATTTCAATGATTGGACTTCAGCTTTGAGTATGGCAAGAAATTTTTTTAAGGCTTTCGTTAGGCCCGAAGGTAGTCAAATCCTCCAACTCAACTAGTTCACCTTCCATAATTAGGGAATTCTTCCGACTAAGTTGCTCTTTCAAACGACTTACGTGGAAAACAGGATGGACCCCAACTCCAATCAGAAGATCTAGCTGATAAGCGACCCGATTGATCTTCTTTACAACCTTGTATGGACCGACATATCATGGAGATAGCTTATGACATTTCCCCGTCCGCAGTACTCACGAATCGACTATTGGGAAAAGTATCTCCCAGTGATTGAGTTCGCGCACAATAGTGCGGAGCATTCTTCTAGGATTTAGTCCCTTTATGCTGATGTATGGCTTTCAGCCGTGTACGCCAGTTTCTGTCTAACTCAAAGGTCTCAAGGTGCAAGCTGCAGTGGATTTTCTGCAAGAAATTTCAAGTGGCCAAAGAAAGCATTAAAATCACCAATCCAACCAGGAAAGCACAATGTCGGGATGCCAGTCCATCTTCTCTCCCGAAAAGAATTCCGGGTTAAACATGGGTTACAGGACAACTGGGTCAAAGAACACCACTCTTGCTCGGTCGTAGCATGCCTAGACTGTGTTTCCAAGATTTGGTTCTGAAGGGACTTTAAAGCCTGTACAAGCTGGCAGAGTCTAGCTCAGGAGGAGAGGCTGTTGAAGATGGTCCTTCACCGGAGGGCATAACTGGGTCCGTGGCGCACTAAGGTAAGTTCGAAGGAAAAATGGCAAGAGCTTGGCTACAAATTGGCTTAGGAAGCTTGAGAGCTCAACTCAAGAAAGCTAGGCCAAGAAAAGCTCCTCAATGATGAGAGTGGAGCCTTTACCCCCCACCCACACCATTTTTCTTCCCTTTTGGCCTTGCTAAGTGGCGGGCCTTATGGGTGCCACCTAGCAAGCATATGGCCCCATAGACAAGTGGCAACCCTTATGGGTACCACCTACCCTCTAATCACATGGCCACCACCCTCCTTATGCCACCTCACCCAAGGGTCACTTGGGTCACACCCCACTAACACCTCTAGTCACCTCCCTTAACCTCATGGCCTTACGGCCCCAAGAAACTCCTAGAACTCCCCTAAGGCTCATCCTTAGACTTGGGAGGAGGAGAAAGCACAATTGTACGTTCATGAGGAGGAGGTGGAGGAAAAAAGTTCAATTTTCCTCTGAGGTGGTGAGAATGGTTTTGTTAAAAAATTTTTTGTGATTGCAGGTGGCAAAAAGAAAGGAGGATGGAAAAGGCTCAAGAGGAAACCATGGAAAGTGGAGAGCTACACCCCACATGCCTTTACTTGCTGCAGGTACAGCCTGTGGTACCTCTACCACATCCTCTCTCTCTTTCTTTAAAACTTAGCTTGTGTTTAAATTACAAGCTTATACAAAGCTATGGTTTAAAAGATGTGAAAATTCTTTCAATCATAGCTTTTAAGCTTAAAAATTTCAAGTTATCAAGACTCAAAAGCTTCAGAAGGTTTAAGTTATGAAACTTTTGCTTTAAGCTTGTTTTGTAAACTTAAGTTCACAGAGGTTTTAAATCTTTTAGTTTACATAAGTTTCAGAACTTATGTTACAAACGGTCAACAAACTTTGACAGTAGTTGTACCTTGAAACTTTCAAAGTACTTCAACAAGTACTTTCAAAGTGATTGTACCATGAAAATTCCCTCCCCTCCCCTTCCAAGAGGACTAAGCAGGCAGGCCTGCGGCCACCGGCTGCCCCCCCCCCAAGTCTGTACAATGCTTGGGCTCCCCTCAGCGCTCAGCCGTATGCGGGCACACGATGCTTGGCACAAATTATTATTATTTTTTTGTTTCGGCTTCCAAAATGTCGAAAAACAGCCTTTATGGCATGTTTTCACAACTGTCAGAAAACAGAAGTTTTTTGACAGTTCTGTGTGCTATTAAAACATGGCTTAACAATTTCTGCAGCTTTGACGCCTACCAGAAAACCAGAAAAACCGTTAAAAACAAGCCTCTTAGCATGCATACAAGGCCCAAAAGCTATCAAAACGACGTCGGATTTCAACGGAAGAAAAAGCAAAGTTGTTCATAGTGATCAAACCATGAATTAGACTAAGCTGTCCTAGCACATCAACAAGAAGTTTAAACCAACCAAAATTTAAGTTGAAGCGATTGCACCTTATTCACAATGATCGGTGGCTTTGATACCAAATGTTAGAATTTCCATCATCGAATTTGCTAAGACACAATCAGGTGACGAACTCTATGTAACCCCCCATCCATAGAGGTACTGCAACCTCTCCCCCGTGCACTGGAGCTATAGACCACCATCAAGCAAGCTCGGATCTCGAATAAGCCATGGCGTCCGATACTACCATGCCTTACTCTCGACCCTCGCCTACGTATGTCTTGAGGCCTAGATAATCATCTTGACCTGACCACCAGTGGAATAGCTCTTCATTCTCTAGGAGAGAATGAATGACAAGCTCATGGAGATCCACCTCTATATACATAGTCCAGGTGGAGTCATCTCCGGCCATAGACACGGATGACCAGCGACATATGTCATTTCACGTGTCAGTTGTGCACACTAACATGGGTCCATAACAAAGGGTCACCTCATGCCAATAGGACATTGGCACATGGCACTCAAAAGACCTATAGCTCCAGACCAGCGTTCTGTCCCATAAATGAGACCGTCACCTCAGGTAACTTGTTACGTGCCCTTATGGGTGTGTAACAGGCGCACTTTCTCTTTTATAGAGAGTAAGGAGTGTTGCGGTGTCAAGTTTAAGCGTGTGAGTTTTGGGGAAGACTCCAAGTGAAGTTGGAAATTAGTAGAGTGAAGGGATGACATGTACGGGCGTAAAAGAGTTGTGGGGGAGTAGTAATGAGTAAAGTGAGACAAGATTAGGGTGCACTTTCCTAGGTGTACATAAGTGCCATGTGGCAAGGTAGTTAGGTGATTTTTGACATTCATAGAAGGTAATTGGCTCAAGATTTGATGTTTCCCATTTTCAAATTGGATTTCCTATGTTACAACTTGGCAATTAATCCCAAGTGCATACAAAAACCTACTTACAATATGAACTAGATTCAATGTATTTATCATTCAAATTTGAATGTGTCCAAACTCGACTTCCTACATTTCCCTCGCTTTCTAAAAGGTGTTAATTAAAAACATTTAGACTAAAATAACTTTGAGTCTATCTCTAAGTGTAAAATGCAAAGTGGCCTCAATCGCCAAATACAAAAGATCAAACTACTTGACAATTTCTCACAAGTGCTTTTCCCATTTGTGTTGTTCCTTGGTAGATGGATGGTTTGGTTTCTCTTTCAAAGTGACATACATTCTCATTTTGTATCGAGGACTGTTATGACAATCATTACAACATCTCTCAAAAGATTTTGTGTGCCATTTAAGTCATTGGCCTATAGATTTTGCAGCGTCTAAGATATGTGCATATATTAGTAATGGTTCCCACATCTAAACTGCGTCTTTTACATACAAGTTTTCAAGGCTTCTTCATCAACATATGCATTTTGGTGCTGTCCTGCTTTTGCCTAATCAGCGGGCTTATTTTGCTGTGTTAATATTTTTCACTATATTAAGACTGAGGACAATGTCTTTTTGAGGGAGAGTCATATGCATATATCATAGATAGGGGCATTTGTGTAGAAAATGGGTCAACCACACTTTTGATTAGTTATTTGGAGCATATGAATTGGTATTGGGTCAAATCATCATTTGGCATTTACGAGGATCATCTATGAGTAAATGGTCATTCTTAGGTTGCCAGCTATTACTCTCAGACCCTAGAGAGTATAACTATGCAAAAGGCCTCATTCTGGCATGGTGATTGATTGCAGAATGCCTCAATCAGATCAGATTATTTAGATTTATTAGTAGAGCCTTGTAGAGATTATTGGTATCCTGCTTTATTTTTTGTTCTGTATGTGATGTTTTTGGTAATAATTTTGAGCATAATAAGGATTGAGGATTGCTCCTCGCTTGCAAACATTGAGAAAAACTAAGTGTGGGAGAAGCAAATTGGGATGCTTTTGACTTCATGCACTCACATACATTCAATGTCTAGGTAGTACCGCTTTCTCAAATCATGAAATCTTTGCCTGCTGTAGATGCTGTTAATTTGAATGGCAATGGCTGATTTGTCAGAATTTCTTTGGGTTTTTCATGTTATTTTCAATATAGGGCTCCCATTTTATTGAAAAAAACACTAATTCAATCATAAATTAGTTGCCTGTAGCTGGGCTTCTACAACAATCAGTTCCTTTTTAATGCATCACTATTTCTTTTGAGAAATAATGGTGAAAATGTTCCGTTCCCGAGGTTTCCTCAATAAGCACCATTGCTAGTTACTGTACCTTCAAGTTTAGTACTGAGTTTTGGCTTACAGATGAACAACCTGTTAAGATCGTCTCAGAGTGGTAGGCCATCAGAAATTATCGTAATTTTGATGATTTGTTATGTATGAACTTATGCTACTGTGGTACTTAATAGTTCAGATATAAGCAGCTCTTCAACATTTCCAGTAGTTTTCCATGTCTTTATTTCGCATTTCAGCTGATGTTTTATTCTTCATTCTTTTTTGATTGCATATCTTGTCGCAGCACAAAATAGGTGTGTAAAGTACTTATCCCGAAAAGTATAGAGTCTTATTTTCTTGAGAAAATGTTCATTGGTTCAGGTCTGGGAGGAGACAGGCTTTGATGTTTCAAAACTGCTGAAATTGGACGATTATCTTGAAGTTGTCATAGGACAACAAAGGATACGCTTGTATATCATTAGCGGTGTATCAAACGACACAGTCTTCGCTCCAAAGACAAAGAGAGAGATAAGTGTACGGTGCATCAAGCCCAGTGAACCTCTCTCTCTCTCTCTCTATATATATATATATATATATATATGTGTGTGTGTGTGTGTGTGTGTGTGTGTGTTGCACGTTCCGTTTCGGAACGCGATCCAGGAAATCCCTTTTATGGTTTCCCGGTTTTGTTCTCGGGTGCCAATATGGGTCTCAGATTAAAGGTGTTTTCAAGAGCAATTCACTTACCTAGTTTGCTTGGAGTTCCTAGAGGAATGTGGTCCAATTTTGGGCCATTAAGTGATTCTTTATCGAATATCTCTATTTCTGTATTATGTGAAATGAAATCACATGGAACCATATTGACTGACAGCAAACTAACCACAATTATGAAGCATAAGCACCCATCTCAGAGCTTGTGACAAAAACGTGAGTCAACTCAACGTGCTCAACAAAATACGAGTACATTATAGAGTGCCAACATTCTCTCTATCTATAACTAACCGGATCAATATGGCTCTAGGCTCTATGCAATGTTATTTTTGCCTCTTTTCAGCATTTATTGATGATTCCATCTGATACTAACTAAATCATCAAAAAAAAAATTCAGCCTTAAGTGTTTTTTCCACAAAAAAAAGAAAAAAAGAAAAAAATTGCGATCCTGGTCGTGGATTGCTGATGTTCCAGAACGATTTTGTGTAGGATCATGATCCACTACAACATCGATATATATATGTATGTGTGTGTGTGTGTGTGTGTATTCATATCCATAGATGCATCAAACAACTTAAGATTCATAGAAAAGACAAAGCTGTTTTACATTGCTCAGTATGTAAATTCTGTGTAGAATTCATATTTCAAGAATCCAGAAAAGCTTTGTAAGCTCTGTATCATTTCAGATCGTGCAAAGATTAGCAGTGCTGTAAATTCAATCAGCTGAAAATAGGTCAATATCAGGGTTAAAGCAACTTGGGGTGATTCAGTATGCTTACACTAAATAATTTGATCCACTCAGAGTTCTGTGGGTAAAATTGTTTAATGCTCAATATTTTACTATATGATATCAGTAAGTAAACTAAACATTAGCACTCAAAGCGTCTGTATTCAAAATTTTAATATAAGCCATCTTGGTACAAGATGAAATGCCTGAGTCTATTTCTTCAGTAGCATATTTGTTGACTGATTTGATATTTATTTGAAAATGGGTACCATAACTTTCTCAGAATCTAGGTTCATATGCCTACCATCACATGAGAGCTTGATCATTGCTCTAGGTTGAGGCTTGATGTATTGAATGATCACCAATAATGAAGATTCTTATCTTACTTTCCCTAATTTAGTGAAAATTTCCTTTAATTTGCCTAGTTTTTGATTGCTTGCTTTCACTTTGCTAGTTTGATGTTTAAGAATGGATTAAATGTTAGAATGCTATGTTTGGCACATGACAATTTTTGGTATCAAAGCATTGTAAACTTTCTCCATCAAATTTGGTGGTTTTCATGAAGTTTTAGTGAATTTTCTAGTAGTAGTTAGGTAGTTCTTAGTTTTTTTGATTTTTTGAATTTCAAAATGTCTTGACTCAATTTTAGACTTATTAATCATCGTTGTTTTGTATGATTTATTATTTTTAGTCAATAGCCCTTGTACTTATTTTTTGGAGCTAGAATGGCAAAGTTATGGCCATTTTCGTGAAATGAGTCCAATTTGAGTTAGTTATGATTTTGTTGACTGTTTTCCTTTATTTTTGGCCAGATCTGAGGTTATTGATCAGCTATGTTTCAACTGCAATCTGAATCAATTTTCAGTTGGAATTTGGAAAAGTTATGGAGTTTCTTGAGGCACCCTCTGTTGGAAAAATCTAGAGGTTTCAGACAATAGTGTGAAAGGTAGCATTCCAAAACGAGATATTTGTCATGAACCAAAACTTGGAACCAGATTTTTGACACCCAATGTGAACCTAGAAAGATCTTGAACCAATTTGAATTGTCTGAATCCTTAGACAACTTTTCGATTACCCTAAAAGTAAGAACAACCCTTAAAAAAATAGAGCACCCTTCCTTTCCTTGCCCTTGGCAATCCTTCCCCCCGCTTCGACCTCACATCCTTGCGAGGCACCACCTCCCCTCGTGCTTAACCAATCCGCGAAGCATGTCTCCCCAAGGAACCTTCACTTCTGTTAATGCTGCTTCAATCAATGCAAACGATTCAACCGCCATATTATGATTCGTTTGACGACCTAAAATGACTCGATTCATCCAACGGTAAAATGAACCAACTGCCGCAGACTTACACATACTCAACCTATAAGTTTGGTCTTTTGATAAAGCTGTAGAATGAAAAAATTCACTCATATCCACAACAGGAAACTCAGGTTCTCCAAGACCATAGGGTAACTCCAAAGTATTACTATAAGACTCCTCATCGATTATCATCCGGCAATCACGAACCGTTGTGCTCAGCACCCCATCATCAAACCATGCTTAAAATTTCAATAAACTCCTTCGCTTCTGATTCAACTACCAAATTAGGTTGAAAGTTAATCAAATGCTCCAGCCCAATCTCCGTCACAAAAGTCTGAATCAGAGACATTAATCTCCGAACGCCTGATGAAATCAAACACTTTCACAGAAGTTGACATGGTGCGAAAAAGATAAAAACAAAATACAAGATGTCAGAAAGCAACAGTAACACAAACAATTCGTAATCAGCATGGAATGTAGCAATAAGTAACAGAAAGCACGAAAACAACCAGACAACAAACACTTCACACAACGAGGTACACAAAATGTCCTGCAAAAGTCTCTTATACCCTGCTTAAGCATGTTCACAAAGAGATAAAAGACAACGGCACGTGTATTCCGCTGCCCAAGGATAACAAGAAACGGAAAAGAACGCAAAAGATGTCAATCGTACAACCGTCATAAGAGTGTTAAAAGGAACCGCACGACGCCTAACACGAGACGAATTTCATTAAAGATGTAAAATTCCATAATTTCCCAAACATCGTAATGGAACGTAAAAGCCTGTAAAACCAAGAACCCAAAACACCCCCCACAAAGACGTGACCCATACATCCAACCATGACACCCCCCCTAAGAATCGTAAAACCCCATAATATGTAATACATAAACCCTTTGTAAAAACCCATAAAACCTCGTAACACGACAAACCATTATACAAAATCATAAAACGTAAAAACCTTTGCAAGAAAAACTAAAACCCCAATGCTCAAAAGGGTCAGCGCCCTTCAATGTTGTCGCCTCAGGACCAAGAACGTGCAAAGAGGGAGAACCTCTGTTTTGGATGTTTGGGGCATCATAGGTGGAAGGAATGTCCACGGAACTTGATGCGTATAATCTTCAGGTGGACCAGATGAACCAGGGTGATGACCCTATGACAGTGGAAGAGATCGAGCAGGAAGCCAATCCAGATGATGCGGAAGCCACACATAGCCTAGGATACTCATGTGTATGAGTTCCAGTTTGATGGTGTGATGCATTCCCTTCGTGGGGAGCGGGATGTGCCGCCTAGACCGCTTGTTTCAGCTACGCAGTTGCGTAGGATCCATTGTGAGTACATGTGTGTTTGCTTTCTACTTGATATGTCTTCTAATACTAGTCGGAGTAGCATGCAGTGTGTGCAAACCAGTACTATTGCCAATTTGGATCAAAAGATTAGGAGAGAGTTATCAGATGTGTTCATAGATGATCTTCCATCTGTTTTACCTCCTAGAGGAATGTTGAACATAAGATTGAATTAATACCCGGATCATGTCCTGTCAATAGACATCCTTACAGAATGAGTCTTAAGGAGGAACAGGAAGTGAGATGGATGGTCGATGATTATTTGGCCGAGGGGCAGATACGACCTAGTTATTCCCCTCCTCTCCGATCATTCTTGTAAAAAAGAAGGATGGATCATGGCGTATGTGTGTGGATTATCAAGGTTTGAACAAGATAACAGTTAAACATCGATATCCTATGCCACGTATAGATGATTTGCTTGATGCCTTGTCAGCTGCCACTGTGTTCAGTAAAATAGACCTAAAGAGTGGATACCATCAGGTTAGAGTTCGTGAAGAGGATGTACACAAGACTGCCTTCAGAACTCGGGTCGGTCACTATGAGTATCTTGTGATGCCATTTGGATTGACTAATGCCCCAGTTACATTCATGATGATGATGAATGATGTGCTCAGACCGTATATGGGTAAGTTTGTCGTAAACTTTGTTGATGACATTCTAACTTACAGTGCAGGTGAGGTCAAGCATATGGCTCACCTTAGGACTGTGTTGTTTACTTTGAGGGAGAACACTTTGTTTGCCAATAGTAAAAAAAGTGAATTGTTTAAGAAAGAGATCGAGTATCTTGGTCATGTAGTGTCTGCTGATGGAGTAAGGCCAGATCCTAAGAAGGTTGCTGTGATCGTTGCGTGGCCTGTGCCAGCTGATTTGACACTGATTTGACATCACTTTGTTCTTTTCTTGGATTGGCAGTATTCTATAGAAAATATGTTAAGAAATACTCCTATATTGCAACACCTTTGACTGATTTGACTCAAAAGATTAGATTTGGTGAGTGGACTGAACTGCAGCAAGCAAGATTTGATCAGTTGAAGCAAGCTATTGCTGAGTGCGTCACTCTAAAGATTTCAGACCCTCAAAAGCCCTATGTTATAGATACGGATGCGTGTGACATTGCTGTGGGAGCCATTCTAATGCAAGAGGGTAGGCCTGTGGCCTTTGAGAGCAAGAAGCTCAACCCTGCTTAGAAAAGTTACCCAATTCATGAAAAGGAGTTATATGCCATAGTTCATGCATTAAGGGCATGGAGGCATTATCTGTATGGATTGGAATTTGAGGTGTTCACTGATCGTTTGTAAGCAGCCAGACCTTAGAGGCCGGCAAGCCAGATGGTTTGAGCTCATGCAGGAATTCCTAATGGAGATTCGGTACAAGAAAGGTGCCGAGAATCGTGTGGTAGATGCACTATCTCGTGTAGTGTATTTGATGTCATTTGTAGTCATTGAAAATGACAAACTGTCTGAGACAAGAAAGGCTCAGCAGGAAGATCCTCACTGTAAGAAAGTGGAACAAGAGGTGAGTCATGGCCATGCAGAGTCTCAAGAGGAGAGCTCTTCTACCTTGGTTCGCACTTATCTTAAGTATTCCATAGAAGATGGAATAGTGATGAGAAATGGGAAGGCTCTTATTCCAGCTTGTGAGGTGCTACGAAAGAAGATCTTGCATCTCTGTCATGATAGCCCTAGTGCTGGTCATCCTGGTGTGGATAGGACCTATGAGTTGATACGACGTAACTTTTGGTGGTCTGGACTTAAGAAAGAAATAAACCATTATGTGACACATTGTTTTAAGTGTCAAGTTAATAAGGCTGAAAGGATTAAAGTGCCTGGACTATTACGCCCATTACCTATACCATAAGGGAGATGGGAGAGTATTTCCATAGAGTTTATTACATGTTTATCGCATATGCAGCAGCAACATAATGCTATACTAGTTGTGGTTGACAGACTCACGAAAATGGCTCATTTTAATCCCAACTAGTAATAAGATTGATGCACCTGGTACGGCTGATTTGTTTATACAACATGTATTCAGACTTCATGGATTACCTAGATCCATTGTGTCCGATAGGGATTCTCGTTTTACTGGCAATTTTTGGACTGCAGTTTTTGAGAAGTTAGAGGTGCAGTTGGGAATGAGTAGTTCTGATCATCCTAAAACAGATGGGCAGACTGAGAGAGTTAACCAAACCTTGGAAGACATGCTTAGGGCGTATGTGAGTGAAAGGCAAACGCAATGGGAATGTTACCTACCATTGTTGGAGTTTGCCTATAATGATAAAAAGAATGCATTTACAAAGATGAGTCCTTTTGAGCTAAATTATGGTTTTAGACCAGCTAGTCCAGTTACTATAGGTATGCCTCATAAGACACCTAGTGCTATGGAATTTCTAACTCATATGCAACAGATATTGGAGTTAGCAAAGGAAAATGTAAAAGCGGCGATGGATCGGGCAAAGACATATGCTGATCTGGATCGTATGCCAAGAGAGTTCGAGGAAGGAGATATGGTATTTCTTAGGATTCCAAAGGACTCGAAAACCCTAAAGACAGGGAAGTGTTACAAGTTGTCACCTGGATACTGTGGACCTTGGAAAATTGTTAAAAAAATTAATAACGTTGCTTATGAATTGGATTTCCCTGTTGGTTGTAAGGTTCATCCTGTTTTTCATGTTTCACGCTTAAAGAAGGTTTTACATGACGGTGATAACTTGTTGGCTGATGGCCTTGTATTGTTTCAGGAGCATGGGGAGGTGATGCATGGACCAGCGAGAGTATTGGACCAGAGGCATAGACGGTTGCAGAATCGTTTGCTCCGTGAGTACTTGGTTGCATGGCATGGACGACCTCAACCTACTAGCTTGCCTATGTGTCAGGGTACTGCCAAGTGGCAAGTGTCGGCTGTGCATGGAGTTTGCCATGTGTCGACATTAGGATGTGTCAGGGTTAAGGGGTGCTTAAGGGGATATAGTGTCAGCTTGGTCAGGCATTCCTCATTATGGTATTCCTATGCAGCTATGGTTGGGAGGAGACTTGCATCAGAGCTCTCATGTTTGCTTGTTGATCTATGTACATTTGCTTGAGATTAATAAAGTGACGGATTTGCTGGGTAATTCTGTGTATGATTTAGTGGTTATAACCAGATTCAAATTGCAGAGAAGGACCGCGAAAAGATTGCTTTTATTATGGAATGGGGTGCATATGCCTGTAAGGTTATGCCTTTTGGTTTGACTAATGCACCAACGGCTTTTCAAAAAATTATGATTGAGTGTGAGGCTTTAAGCTTGATATTTGCGCTTTATAAGTTTCAGCATTTTTTATTGAGTTTGATATATAAGGATATGACCAGGGAAAGTGCATACCATGGCGGATGAGCTTTCTCGTATTCATATGAGAATTGTTGAGGAAGGCGTTGATGAAATGCCAAATGCTCAATTGTTTTTATTGGACCCACCAATGGCTTTTTGGTATGCTGATTTGTTTAACTTTTTGGCGAAGGGTGTTTTCCATCACATTTTAATATGGAGAGCTCGGAATTTTCAATTAGTTGAAGGGCAGTTCTATAAGCGTGGTCAAGATGATGTGTTAGGATGGTGTGTTCAAACAACAGATGCAAAGTTGGTCTAGAGGATGCCCATGCTGGTTCTACGAGTGGACATTTTGCTTCTGAGATCATGGTTAGGAAAAACATTTCAAGCAGGGTTTTGGTGGCCGACCATATGGAAGGATGTTGCCAATTATTGCAAGAATTGTGATGCTTGTCAACAGCAAGGCCATCCTACTCCATCAATGGATTATCCATTATTACCTCTGCAACTTTCGTACCAAAGTTTAATTCAACACATTATGAGAGGACCCAATGTCAAAAAGAATCTGCACATCTCTACCACATAGATGTTCTTGCATAACAATAAGAGAAGTGTCAGGAAATTAATACCCTTGGCGAGCCAACTTTGACAAAAGCGCTAGTGGACTCATGGCCACTCCCTTGACCACCGAAACATTCATGAGGCATGGAATATCTGTATTGGGTTCGTGATTGATCTCTTATATTGTCATGGGGTCATCCATTTGGTTCATTTGATCCACTTGAAGATTATGTGGTCCACTTCTAGTTTTGTGAACATTCTTTCCACCTATGCTCAAACATCCCAACAGAGGTTTTCCCTCTTTGCATGTTCTTGGCCCTATGGCGAGAACATTGAAGGACGCTGACCCTTTTTGGCACTGGGGCAATTTTGCGTATACATTTGCCAGAATGCCTCCTATGTGGTTCTTTCTCCACCTTCCTCCACCACCTTTGTGCCGACTCTTGAACACGATATGTGGCTTCAATAATCATCTTAATCTCATCATCAACGCCACACATCTGAAATGCTTTCTCCCAAAATCCCGTGATCCGGTGAGACCGTCTGACAAGCTGTCAGAGATGCGGTCGGGTAACAGGCGGGGCCGTTAGTGCTAGCCGACAAGCAGTCGGGGTGACCAGTTGGTGTCATCGGTAATGACGGGGCATGGGGGTGGTATCCCGTGGGTCACTCATTATTCATAGGTCGCATGCAGTGTGTACTCCATGCGGCCTGATCAACTATGGATCAAAATTTGAGGTATTCACTGATCATGATACCTTGAGATACTTTTGTAAGCAGCCAGACTTTAGAGGCTGGCAAGCTAGATGGTCTGAGCTCATGCAGGAATTCCTAATGGATTTGGTGGGTGCCAAGAATCATGTGGCATATGCACTATCTCGCGTGGTGTATCAGATGTCATTTGTAATCATTGAAAATGACTTATTGTTTGAGATAAGAAAGGTTCAGCAGGAAGATCCTCACTGTAAGAAAGTGGAACAAGAGGTGAGTCATGGCCATGCAGAGTCTCAAGAGGAGAGCTCTTCTACCTTGGTTCGCACTTATCTTAAGTATTCCATAGAAGATGGAATAGTGATGAGAAATGGGAAGGCTCTTATTCCAGCTTGTGAGGTGCTACGAAAGAAGATCTTGCATCTCTGTCATGATAGCCCTAGTGCTGGTCATCCTGGTGTGGATAGGACCTATGAGTTGATACGACGTAACTTTTGGTGGTCTGGACTCAAGAAAGAAATAAACCATTATGTGAGACATTGTTTTAAGTGTCAAGTTACTAAGGCTGAAAGGATTAAAGTGCATAGATTATTACACCCGTTACCTATACCAGAAGGGCGATGGGAGAGTATTTCCTTGGTCTTTATTACATATTTACCACATACGCAGCAGCAACATAATGCTATTCTAGTTGTGGTTGACAGACTCACTAAAATGGCTCATTTTATCCCAACTACTAATAAGATTGATGCACCTGGTACGGCTGATTTGTTTATACAACATGTATTCAGACTTCATGGATTACCGTGTCTGATAGGGATTCTCGTGTTAAAAGCAATTTTTGGACTGCAGTATTTGAGAAGTTAATTGTGCAGTTGGGAATGAGTAGTTCTGATCATCCTAAAACAGATGGGTAGACTGAGAGAGTTAACCAAACCTTGGAAGACATGCTTAGGGCGTATGTGAGTGAAAGGCAAACGCAATGGGAACGTTACCTACCATTGTTGGAGTTTGCCTATAATGACATCGAGGACGATGTCATTTGAGGAGGGAAGGGATGTCACATCTACTTTGAATCCCTTACCCAATGTAAATTGTAAATTGTAATTATTAAATTGTAAATGGCTAAGTCGCCCCCCTATGGAGACATTTGTAAATTGCAATGTAAATATCTGTTATAGTGACTAATTCCAAGATGGCCTGCCAAGTGGCAAGTGTCAACTGTGCATGGAGTTTGCCATGTGTTGACGTTAGGATGTGTCAGGGTTAAGGGGTGCTTGAGGGGATATAGTATGAGCCTTGCTAGGCATTCCCTATCGAATTCCTATGCAGCTATGGTTGAGAGGAGACTTGTAGCAGAGCTCTCATGTTTGCTTGTTGATCTATGTACATTTGCTTGAGATTAATAAAGTGACGAATTTGCTCGGTAATTCTGTGTATTTACTTAGGGTTTGTGAGCTTGTGTGTAACAGGACCATGGTCATTTCCCCATGTATGGCAGTTCTTGCACCTAAGCAAGAGCGCCTAATGAGCACGTATGGAGGAGCAGCAGCCACTGGGCCTAGGCTACATATTGGTGGGCTACTAGGTTCTATTGGCACAGGATCAGTCACGATCTAGTTCATTAACAACAGGCCCACCATGGCCACCGTCAGCAACAGTAGCAGCATCATGTCTAATCCGACCTAGTCCATCAGTAGCAAGGCCATCACGGCCTAGTCTATCAGTAGGAGGGCCATCACAGACTTCATCATCAAATGCAAGCCCATCACAGCCACTATCGCTAGTAGTAGCAACAGGGCCATCATCTACTGAAGAGGCTTTTCCATTAGGGGAGTCAGTTGGGGAAAGGCCTATTGAGGGTAGTGGCCCAGGTTTAGCAGAGGTGGCAGTTCCTATGTCGGCTATGGGAGATGTTGGGGAGAGACCACAAGGTGGAGCACACTCACGTGCTAGAGTCAAGCCACAAATGTCGTCATGCATACTAAGAACCTATTCCCATGAATCACATGCATATATTTATGAAATCTAACATCAAAATACATGCATCTATGTCACAAGATTGACATGCATTGCTAAGTAGACACCCGAGAAAAAGGACAATATGCGTAGGCAAGCTAGGGTAAGACTAGGTTCTAATGGATCCACAACCTTGGTCCCTGCATGCCAAGACCCTCAAGCTGGAAGAGGTTGACTATCCTCAATGCTATGATCCTGCAAACCTGCAACATATAAGAGCAATGGACATCTAATAGATTAGAGAAGAAACACAGAAGGGAGATGAGAGAACGACTCTACAAACAAGCCGCCACCTACAACTTTCCTCTCCAACTGTACGCCAAACCTCCAAGAAGTGGAGATGGTAATTTTTCCTTCTCCCAAACTCTAAAATCTTGTCAAGATTCTTCTCCTCCCTCGAATGTCTAATTCTCCTTCATGCTCTCCCAAAGTACAATGGTAATGAGTCTCCCTCTCCAGGCCCTACTACCTATATAGAATTGTGTGGAGGTTGGCTAGAGAGAGGTTCTTAACTAGTTTTAAGTCGTCTCCTCTGGGTAGGTCTCCCTCCTCCCTAGTTCCTTTTCATGAAATCTTAGCAACCATGCCCTAGTTTTGGAAAACAACATGCACAAAGTGATTTACTCACTACTTGAAAATTACACTTTTTGTCGTAAGCTCTTTCAATTACCACATGTGACATGTGAAGACACCATTGGAGAGCTCTTGAGCTCCTCTTTCCAAACTCTATATTCTTATCAAGATTTTTCTCCTCCCTCAAATGCCTAATTCTCCTTCATGCTCTCCAAAAGTACAATGGTAATGAGTCTCCCTCTCCAAGCCCTACTACCTATATAGAATTGTGTGGAGGGTGGCCAGAGAGAGGCTATTAACTATTTTTAAGTCGTATGCCTCCTCTGGTTAGGTCTCCCTCCTCCCTAGTTCCTTTTCATGAAATCGCTTTTAGCAACCATGCCCTAGTTTTGGAAAACAACATGCACAAAGTGATTTACTCACTACCTGAAAATTACACTTTTTGTTGTAAGCCCTTCAATTATCGCATGTGACATGTGAAGACACCATTGGAGAGCTCTTGAGCTCCTCTTTCCAACGAGCTATTGCTCACTCTAATTTGACAAGATTTAATGCATGATTTTTGCCTGAACAATGTCTTTCTTCATGATGTATGGAACAAACGCTAATTGCAAAAGTGCCTAATATGGTACCTCATCTGCCCAAACTGTCAGTTCCTTCAATAAATTGATGACCTACTAGGCAGTAGACAGTGCATTCATCTTTCAAAGATGATCATCCTTCGGTTCATTTGTAAGCCATCCATGAGATGAATAAAATCATTTGTGCATCTGTGTAATCAGTCCTTAATATAGTCCAATTACTTAGATACACACAGTCTAACTGTGAATTTTACTTTTAGCTCAAAACTAGTGCACAATTTACAGCAAAAAAGATTTAAGCAGGATGTTCATGAAATTTCAATCTATTGATTTGCAAAGTGTTTCACCATTTGTCAAAATTCTATGAGCCATAAAGTCACATTGCCATGTATAGTTTCGGACTACAGATCTCTCAAGTTTGCCCCACACGTAAATTTTTCTGGAGAGCACTAGGCAATGAGTTCCCATTTTAACTCAAATTGAGGAACACTTTTATTGTACTCAAAAATTTGACCTCGTCTCAGTGGATGAGCTGACATGGTCCTTTGAGACTGGAAAATGATCTAATTTGAGTGTTTATTGCTTTTGCAGGAGATAAAATGGCATATGGTTGATGAGCTACCAATGGCTAGCACAGAAATGTCATTATTAAATCGTGGTCCTACAGGAGTGAAATATTTTATGGTGTGGCCATTTGTCAGGTATGTTTAAGAGAGGATTTCCAGCTTAAAACTCGTAAGTTTTTCCTGTTGTACAGGTTCGCTCCTTAAACTTATGTGCTGTTAGTAGGAATAGTAAGCATCTCCAAGCTCATCTGCAGGAATGCAGAAATCATGTCATAATTTTGATAAGAACAGCTTATAAATTGTCTTCCAAACAGACCTTTAAGAGCATGGATAAGTAAGCAAATTCCTACAAGAGGTTGCAAGGACGACTCATCTATCAAAGGTAAGGATTCTTTGCAATCAAATGTTTCAACATGTGAGTTTTCATTCTCTTATGTCGTATAGTAAAGAATGTTGGCACATTTTGCATGAAAACATAGAATTTGACTGGTTGATTTATTGTGCATTTTTCACCTTAATGAATGATGATTTAGAGTTTTCTTTTTGGTCCATATTAGACGTCCAGGGTAAGGTAGCCATTTGAAGTGAGAAACTGGTGATGACAAGGATCTAGTGTGTATGAATGTATGCATGTTCATATTGCAATCAAGAACTGAAAAACCTGTGCTCTGTCAACGTTATGCGAAGTTATTGTGTCTAGGATGCCTTGTGATGGCTTTTTGTGCAAGTAGAAAATCAGAGAACTCCTATAAGAAATAGCAATTTAGAAGCACAGCTTGGAAAGGAAAGAGCAGCTCCGAACCAGATGCCTACGGTTCTCCAGCATGTCACTTATCACACAACTCATTTGTATCAACTGAAAATACAGATACTGTTGTGCCAGTGGCTGCAGAGGTACCAGGAAAAAGTTTCCGCGACTTCAAGTTTGATTTGGTGGAAATATTGCAGATCCTGGAAGAAAACCTATGCTAGTGCTGATTATGGGTATAGTGCTGCATATGAAGAGTATAGCTCTAATAATTCTCTATTGTTTTTGAGGAACTTTTGCAAATAATGTTATATGAAGTCTATAGAGCTTTATGAAGAAATGGAAATGGCTCTTGTATCATATAGCACATAGCTAAATGTGAGCTTCGCTATAAGAAATAATCAAATTTCCATCAACACTGTGAACCGTTAAGATGAATAACGACTGTAAGGTCTTGCTGCATAATGTGAACAGTGACTTATAGAGTTGGAAATCACCAATGTAACATGATGCAAGCAACACAGCTGTTGATGAAATTTGAGAAACTTTGCTAATTCATATTTATCCTGGCATATACTAGATGATTGTGGTGCTTTTTCAAATATTCACGATCCACCTGTTGAGATAATTTCTTAGACCCACGCTGAAAACCATAATCTAAATCTATTATTTCATGTAAGACTTGCTTTCTT
This sequence comes from Diphasiastrum complanatum, assembly GCA_029204225.1. Lineage (NCBI taxonomy): Eukaryota > Viridiplantae > Streptophyta > Lycopodiopsida > Lycopodiales > Lycopodiaceae > Diphasiastrum > Diphasiastrum complanatum. Next base: position 62,351,047 of record CM055093.1, read on the forward strand.
CCTGTAACACTGACCATAGGCATGTCATTTTCGTGTTTGGGAGCATCAGGATCATCCTTAATGTCTTTCTAGTTGGGTCCCATGTGACTGCCACCGTTGGCTTCTCTAATATTCTCAAGCTTTTCACTCAAACTCCTAATTAAAAACCTCCATCATTCAATGTTTTCCTGCAAGGAACAAAGTGGGGATGAGTATTTTCACTGACGCATGAGTTGAATCTTGAGTAATTGAATTCTCAGTCTTTAGCATGAATGTAACAGGTTAATGTTTGCTATCTCGTGTCATCAATATGTCAGTGATTATCTTCCTCACATTGTTATCAAATGAAAATGACGTGTTACCAGTAATTTCTTCTTGAGAAATATTATGGTTATTAGGATTGTGGCGTCGATAGATGACATCATATCGAATTTTGAGTAGCTTATCATAATTTGATGGCACAATGAGTTCATTTCCATGTGAATTTGATTCTTCTTTGTCCTTGTGAGATATATACCCGTGAATCCTTCATCATAGACTTATTTGACTTTGACAAACTAATCGAATGGTTGGAGTGAGTTATAAGAGTAGTAACATTGCTTCCCAAAATGGTTTTCTCCCTCTCCTTAGAACCATTATTTAGAACAAATAGTTTTAGGGTCTTGCAGATGAATCTTGATGCTCATTAACAATGTTTTGACTTTCATACGGCACCACATATGTATCAGAGTCAACAATACAACCTTGACTATCATTGACATGTTGATCACCATGTAATTTTTTTCCTTCATTTTTTTGCTTTGAATATAAACTCTATTTCATACAACTTAAGTGTAAGTTGGGTTGGTCAACATGCTCATACTTGTCCTCGTTGCCACATTAGAGTTGACAATTGCCTTTGTACCCACGACCATGATATTCCAAATTTTTCATTTCATGGGATTAGTATCTCTTTCATCACATCAATGATCAATACTGTATTAGAATAGATTATTAGTGTTTATATTAATACTCATCCATATCATTTAATTGTTTTTCCATATGATAACCATTGTGGATAATGGGTGCAAAAAAAACTAAATATAATTGTGTATAAAACTTTATTTGCAGTTTCATACTTGAAGGACGATGGTGTAGCACGATATGCATAAGTTATCAACAAAATATTTGGAGTGGCTATTTTTTCCATTTTATTTCAGGGAAAATACTTGTGATGCATCACTCAAGTATTTTAGTATGTAACAAAGAATGAGTAGGGCATCATTGCTAGGAAAGTTGTCGACAACCAAGTGTAAATGCTCATCATGTCTAGTATAGTCTTACATATCATAATGAATAAGATGAGAAAAAATTTGATGATTACCATCATGATAAATAGTAGTCAACCGTTCTTGCTCGTGCAATTTATCATAGTGCAAGATTGCCCACCATCAAGCACCCAAGTGACAATATAACCAAATTTTCATGTTGTTGTAGACGAATTTAATTGTAAACAAGCATATGCAATGTTTGTAGAGTCTAGGTGAATGATTTGAATGCTACTTAGGAGAGTTATTGCACTAGGATAATTTTGACATTGGATGCTAAATTTGCAATGATGTACAATATTATTGGGATTTATCTACAATAAGTAATGAAGTTTTGCAAAATTATTATGAAAGAGTATCGAGGTAATGATTTCAAACTATAAAATTGGTTACAAAGTTTTTCATATAACACTAGAACCTTGTAATCATGCTCAAATTAATTTGATGCGAATAGTCCTCAAAGACCATTCTAAATTCAAACATGATTGTGGACTCAAGTCAAGCATGAACATGGCTTCAACATGAGGAGATCGCAAACACAAAGACCATCAAAACACAAAGATAAGATGACTCAAAAACTCAAATTTGGCAAAATCCAACTCAAAGCTCAAAATAGGAAATAAAACATATGAAGCCCCAAAACTTTTTAATAGGTCATATCTCTCACCCAGTTGTGCATGGAAATTTTTTTTTACTGAAATTCTAATCTTTTCAAGGGCAAACAAATCCTCATTTTGACTTTTGAAAACTTGTTTATCTATTGTCAATAGGCATTGCAAGCAAATAAGTTGAGCTATTCAAATGATTTCCTAGATGGGCAAACAATTATTGTACCTCATCAAATCTTCAAAGTTGTCAGAATATGTTCTATCAAGGCTAGAGTCGACACCCTTATTTTCAATATGCTATTCGACTTGATTGTCACTAGTACCACCTTCAATATTCACCATCATAGTTGGCAATGCAACAATTATATCAATTGTAATCAATAATGCAACATGCAATCTTTCATGAGTGGAAAAAGATAAGGCAAGAAAATGAACGGGAGAAAAAATAAAATAACAATGAAAGTGAATGTGTATCATGAAAGAATGCCTTCCAATAATCAAAAGGAAACGACAAATAACACAAATTAGATAAGCATATTAATAATAATATATGTGCACACATGTATGAAAGGTTGGAAAAAGTCTCCTTTCCTCTACATGTTGATCAAATCATGTTGATGTGTTGATTAAATCCTTTGTTTGGAAAAGTGTGATCCATGCATACAAGGAATTTTTTGAAAAACAATTTGGATTATTTTGTTCATAGAAATGTACATGACTATGCAACCAAGATGATGACAAAAACTCTCATGCAAATTGTGAAAAAAATCAGATCCAATGATGATATAAATGGATCCATGATCTTTGGCTAAATTGGGTGCACATCACACATCAACAAAAAATCATGAAAAATACACATTGAATGATAAAATCCAATTGTCCATGCCCATACTACAATAGTTGTACAATAATCTTCACACATGTGAAAATCATTCCATACAAGCTTAAATGCATTTTACACACTAAAATCACCAATATTAAGAGAGAAGAGATAGAAGAAGACAAGAGGATAGAAGAAGAAAGCTCTCAAAAGATAATGAGAACATTTGATAAGTTTTTCCATGTCCTGCTATATATAACAACAAAATGTCATTTAAACACTTGTCAAATATTGTCCTAATTGGTAGTTATCAAATACTCATAAAAAAAATCTACTTTTACTTAACAAGATTTGCTGGGTATCAGGATCGTACAGCTTGTAGGTGTTATTAGATGAAGTATATCCATAAATCAGAAGCACTTGACAAATTCATAGAGTATGTGAATTGGGCAGAGAGATGCACTGGCAACAACGTGAAGCATATCAAGACAAATTGAGGTGGCGAATACATCTCGAATCACTTCACTGACTTTTGCAATGATTGTGGTATAATTCACAGAAGGACTGCAACTTACACACCGCAGCACAACGGTGTTGTAGAGAGAAAGAATAGGGAAGCTGCCAGATGCATGATGGCCTACTCGAAAGCTCCAAGAGTACTGTGGGCTGAAGTAGTAGCTACACTGCATATATTCAGAATAGGACAGGGAAGTCTGGTGTCCCTCACACGACACCACACGAATTATGGTGGGGTAGAAAGCCCAACCTATCTCACATCAGGATCTTTGGCTGTGCAGCTTATGCACATATCCCTGATAAGCTTCGAAAGAAGCTTAATGAGAAAGTTGAATAGGGATATCTTGTAGGATATGACAATAGTTCGTCATACTACAGAGTCTACATGCCAGACACGGACACTGTGAAGACATTCAAAGATGTCAGATTTGATGAGAGCAGGACAATGGCCAATGATGATCCTGTCAGCTATGAGGTTCTTGAAAGACAGTACTATGATCTGCCACCAGTGACAGAGGGAGCAGAAGACGAACACGAAAACAAAAATTTTTGAGTCGCTTCGCATTCGAGTGACAAATTAGAAGACGAAAGAGTCGAGAGGCAGCCTTCTGCTACAGTACATGTAACTAAGATGGTTCCAGACCTAGCAGAGCAGACAAAGGCAAAGGCATTGCAGTTCCAGGAGGATCTCCTAGAAGGTCGACAAGACAACGAAGAGCGCCAGCAAGATATATGTCAGGCAGCTCTGCTTCTACATCAGAAGAATTCTGTGGATTCAATGGCAAACCATAGACATTTGAGGAGGTAATTGAATGTCCTAGAAAAGGACAAATGGATCCAAGCCATGAACGAGGAGATGGAATCCATGAGGAAGAACCAGATATGGACGTTGCAGCCATTACCAGATAAGCGAAAGGCTGTAAGATGCAAATGGGTTTACAAGCTAAAGTATGGACCAGATGAAGATGTTTCGAAATATAAGGAAAGACTTGTAGCAAAGAGATTCTCTCAGAGATATGGTATTGATTATTCTAAAACCTTTTCTCCTGTGGTGAAACATTCGTCCCTATGTTTATTATTTGCATATGCAGTTGCTTATGACCTTAGGATCTACATTGTGGATGAGAAGACAACCATCTTGCATGTTGATTTAGACGAAGAGGTCTACATGGATCAACCCCCAGGTTATGTCTCGAATTCACTTCCTGATTATGCATGCAGAATGCATAGGAGTATCTATGGTCTAAAGCAGTCAGCTCGACAATGGTACAAAAAGAAAGATCAAGCCCTGAAATCCTTGGGATTCAAGTCACTTACGACTGATTCCAATGTCTATGTGAGAATTACAGATTAGATCATCATTGCGGTTGTGTATGTGGACGACACTCTGATACTCTGCAAGAGTGAGAAGCTGATTGCTGAAGTGAAGAAAGACATCTCAAAACATTTTGAGATTGTAGATCTAGGAGAAGCCAGGTGTTACCTTGGCTTACAGATTGAAAGGGACTATGAGGGAGGTAAATTGTACCTTCATCAGTCCATATACACCCAGAAAATCCTGGAGGATTTCGGGATGCTGAATTACAAAGGAGTGAATACCCCAATGCTTGTAGGAACAGTACTGACGAACGAAAATTGTTCGAGGACTGAAGCAGAGAGAGAATTGATGCAGCTCACACCTTATAGGAAACTGATAGGATCGTTGATGTACCTTGCAGATAACACATGTCTTGACATTGCTTATGCTGTGTTCAAAATGATCCAATTCTGCATGAATCCAGGCTTGACACATTGGAAGATTACAAAACAAATTTTGTAATATCTTCAATTAACAAAAGATTATGGTTTGTATTATTGTCGTGATGCAGGATTTCAGATGCTTTCCTACAGTGATGCTAGCTGGGCATCTCTCAAGGACGACTGTAAAAGTGTCTCAGGAGGATGCACCATCGCGTCAGGTGCAACAATTATCTAGGTCAGCAAGAAGTAGACCATTGTAGCTCAGTCATCCTACGAAGCAGAGTACGTTGCAACAGCAAAGATGACCAATGAGATAATTTGGCTCAAACAATTCCTAGACAAATTGGGCAAAACGAGAAACGAACCTCTGGTTTTGTAGATGGACAACACATCTGCAATACATTTGACGAAAGACTTTGTGTTTCACTCAAGGACGAAACACATTGCGATCAAGTACCACTTGATCAGGGATCTGATTGGCAAGAAGATGTTGCAGACCACCTTCATTGGAACGAAAGACATGGTTACTGACATTTTCACAAAGGCCTTAGACAAAGGTCTGTTTGAGAAACAAAGGAGCAGTCTTGGAGTCGTCGGGGATAGGTTTTCACTAACTAGTTTAGCTGCATTTTAGCTATTTTCTTGCTTTTTAGAGTAGTTTTAGGTAGATATAAATTTAACTCATTTACATGTGTACTATGCAATAAAGCATACTATGCAACAAGCTTTGAGTCGTTAAATTATGTCTATTTAATGAAGCATACTGAACTCAAACTCAACAGGAACCTGGTTCAAGTTGAGACTCTTCAATCAACTCATTAAAACTTGAGTTCTTGTCTTTCTTCAAACACAACTTGAGCCCGGCTCGAGTTGGCAAGATTTCAGTTGGCAAGAACTCGAACTCAACTCAACTCACCTCACCTCACCTCAACTCAACCTTAATTCGAGTTCAATAAAGTAAACCCTACTGGACTAAATTGAACGAGAATCTATCATCAACTCAACTCGAACCTTGTTCATCAATCAACCTAGACTTTCATCCCATTTAATCTATAGTTCAGATTTGTGGGGTGAGCTTGAACTCGAACCAGGGTGATGTGAAAGTGAAGAGATGTGAAAAGATCAATCTATTGTCAATTACTTTGCAGAGTTTGGACACTATTGAACATATTTGAAATGTCACTACAAACTACTTGAACAATTCTTGTGATGGAACAAAGAATCTTGTCACCAATGAATTTTTATCAAACCACCATAGATTTTTCATATCCACATGCATGAGTTGCCTCATGCGAGTAATGACACAAGCACCATGGTCATCCTCCTCAACTATGCGCCTCTCCACATCTAGGTCATGAAACTGCAAGGTGTCATCTAATGGAGAGGTAGCAAAGGGAGTGTGAAGGGGAGTGGCATTGGGTAGAAGATACGTGGGTGAAATACGAGAAGTGTCTACAATGGGAGGAGTCTGGAGAGGAGTGTAGCCAACAAGAGTCTGAATGAGAGTAACCAACATGAGTTTGAATGGGAAAAAAATTAGGTAGAGTGGTCTAGTATGAGATACCATGATGTCATGGAGTCCAAATAGGAGAAATGAAATCTGGGGCATTGGATGCAAAAGAAGGAAAAATGTGAGGAGTGAGTATGGGGGTGCTAGGAAACCTAGGTGTGACAGATGTTGGAGTCGCAGTATCATGTGTCATTCATGTTGCCTCTTCAGTAAGTGTTTCTCTAAGTAAGGAATCCTTACAACGAGCCCTGCTATAAGGATGTGCTAGACTAGAGGTTGTCTGAGAGGCACAACATCATTGTCACAACCTTCAAAACATGAGCCACTAAGGTGGCTCCTCCTATGATCTCTCCTATCTTGAAAATGCCGAGAAGAGGCATTGGTAGGATCATGGGAGGGGGAGGGACTCTCGCTAGAGAAACCCTTTTGGAAAGGGAAAACACCTTGGCCGGAGGGGTGTGGAGGCTGAGTCTCTTCAGAACGACATGAGGTTTATGGGTAGTCAACCAGCCTTCCAAAACTTTGAGCCTCCCATTGATCCCTCAATCTCTCCATGAGTCTGCCTACTTGCGAGGGAGATGCTCCATCCATGTAATTGAGCAACTCATCACCACTCATGGAGGAAAATGGGATGACCCATGACTACAGTCAGATCCCTTACTAGGAGATGTGTCACGAGGCATGATGGATGAAGGTAGGGATAAATACTACAAGTAACCAAAGATAGTTTTCGAGATTGCAACACTATTTAGTATAGAAAATCAGTTCCAATAAATAAGTTTCATTCAATAACTAGTCCAAATAAATGAGTTTCATTCAATATGAGTCCAAATAAAAATTCTGTGAAAAATTGTCAACTAGTTTTATTGTTTATTTAAGGCCTAAATAGTGTTTGTACTATTTTCGGTCAGCCACGGTAAAGGAAATCTATATCTTCGTAGGCCATTGTAATTATTATCGTATATTTATTCTTGATTTTGCAGGAAAAGCCATATTAATTTATGAAGTGATTACGGATCCAAAATGGACCAAAGAAGAAATACAAGTAGTTAAGGATTTGAAGCACGAACTTGTTACTGCACCTTTTCGAGTAGCAAACTATCAATTAGAATTCCATGTTTATATTGGTGCTAGTAAGTATGCTATTGGAGTCATCCTAACACATGCAAGAGAATTCGAGAAAGACTACTCGATTCGTTTCCTCAACAGACAACTAGTCCTTGCTGAAGTAAATTATTCCACGACCGAAAGAGAGGCTTTAGCAATGATATATGTTGTACAAAAGTTACGACATTATTTATTAGGAAATCAATTCAAATTCTATATTGATCATCAAGCACTGCTATAACTGTTGAATAAACCATGCAACACTGGTCGTATAGCACGATGGTTACTCATTATTCTAGAGTTCGACTTAAAATTATTGTTAAGAAAGGTAAGCAACATTTTCTTGCTAACCATTTATCCAGGATAGCATCAGCCAAGAAAGTCACAGAACCTATAAATGATGATTTGCTGGATGCCTACCTATTCCAAATCAACGCTACTCCTAGATGGGGTGAAGTGCTAGTCTAATTTTTTCAACCGGCATAATGAATCCAACTATGTTTAAAGTCGATAAGTGCAAACTGATTTTGAAGTCTAGACCTTACCTTCTAATTACTGGACAATCGTATAAAAAAGGTGGATGGAATAATCAAGAAATGCGTTAATGAGGATGAAGTGGAACAAATAATTTTTCTATCGCATGAAGGTGAAGGGGGAGGGCACTTCTTGTTTGACAGTACCACCTAGAAAATATTATTAGCCGAATACTGGTGGCCGACGTTATTTAAGGACACTTATGCACAAATCAAAACTCGTGATATCTGCCAAAGAATCAAGATTCCACAACGAGCTGATTTTATGTCTTTAACTTCAATAACCGAAGGAGAAGCATTTCATAAGTGGGGGATTGATTTTATAGGACCGATCAGCCCATCCGCCCGAAGTACTCAATCCAGATATATCTTAGTGGCCACTGACTACGCTACAAATTGGGTAGAAGCTAGAGCAACGAAGCAAGCTACTGCCAAAGTTACAACCAACTTTTTGTATGAAAACATTATCACCCGATTCGGTTGTCTAGTAGAGTTAGTGAGTGACAGAGGGACTCACTTCCTCGATGAAGTTGTACATAACCTCCTAGCCCATTAATTTGTGAAGCAAAAGTACCCCATACTATCCTTAATGCAACGAGTTAGTAGAATCCTCAAACAAGATCATCTACCAAATCCTGACCAAAATAGTTGAAGCCAACCGAAACGATTGGAAAACATAGTTATATTTAGCTATTTGGGATTTCAAAACCACACCATGTAGATCCACGAAGATGACACCCTTTCAGTTGGTTTACGGCCAAGAGGCTATAATGCAAGTCAAATTTATCATTCTGTCTCACGAGTTGCGTATTCCAAGCAACTTGGTGAGGAAGCAACCATCAAACACCAGTTTCTTAACCTTCACAAACTCGGTGAAACACGACAACGATTATCTGATAGAAGCTATCAATGACCCCATCATCCAAGCCGCCGCTTACCTGTTGAACAACTTTCTGGTTGTGTCAACTTTCCGCAAGGAGCACATACAATCCACGCTTCTGAGCCAAATCGTGGAATTCTTCATAGAATTCCTGAGCCATGGAAGACGAGATGAGCACCATGAAGCAAAACGAAGTGTGGTCTCTCAAATCACTACCAGTTGACAGGAAGACTATCAAATGTAAGTGGATCTACAAATAAAATATGGACCAGACGATAATGTATTAAGATACAAATCCAAGCTAGTTGCAAAGGGCTTCTCACAAAAGTATGGCATTGACTATACTGAAACCTTTTCTCCTGTTGTGAAGCACACATCTATACACATATTGTTTTCATATGGAGCTACCTACAATATGAAGATCCACATTGTAGATGAGAAGACAATATTCTTACATGGAGAGCTCAAGGAAGAGGTCTATATGGACCAGCCACCAGGTTTTACCTACAAGTCATTTACTGACTACGCCTATTGAATGCATAAATGCATCTACAGACTGAAACAGTCCGCCAGGCAGTGGTACAAGAAGAAGGATCACACACTTAGATCCTTGGGCTTCCAGCCTTTAATGGCTGATTATAATGTCTATGTGAAAATCATAGATGGGTAAATCATCATTATTGGTGTCTACGTGGACGTGGACGACACACTGATCCTGTCAAGGAATGACAGTCTGATTGCATAGGTAAAGGCAGATATTTTGAAACACTTCAAAATATCAGACCTCAGATAAGCAAAGTGCTATCTAGGCTTGTAGATCCACAGAGATTTTGAGGGTGGAAAATTATATCTACACCAGTCAAGATACATCCACAAGATCATTGATGTCTTCAACATGACAAATTGTAGGGGAGTAAATACTCCAATGGTTCCTAGCACAGTACTAACAAGTGAAGACTATCCCAGAGATGAAGCGGAATGGGAAGCTATGCTACATAAGCCTTACAAGAGGCTTATCGATTTTTTAATGTACTTAATAGACAATACGCGGTCAGACATTGCTTACGCGGTTTTCAGATTGAGCCAATTCAATATCAATCCAGGATCGACACACTGGAGGTTTGCCAAGAGGATCCTACAGTATTTGCAGCACACAAAGAACTACGGGCTGCGATGCAGGATTTCAAGTGAAGTCCTATAGTGATGCAAGATGGGCATCTCAAAAAGCGTCTCATGAGGTTGCACCATCACATTAGATGCGATTGTTATCTAGATTAGCAGAAAGCAGACAATAATTGACCAATCAGCATGTGAGGTAAAGTATCTTGCTGCAGCCAAGATGGCCAATGAGCTGACATGGCTCAGACAGTTCCTAGGAGGACTAGGAGAGAGCACCGACAAACCACTGCTACTGTACATGGACAACACCTCCCAACATGGTATCAGAGCTCATGTTATATCTTGATAAGCTTCTACAATACAAGACTCTACTAGCTGATAGAGTAATTCTTTTCTTGTTCTGTATTTTTCAGTATCAGAGTTTCATACTTAAATCACTGATAGTTTCTCCTATCACTTAGACTGTTTCATGCAGAGAGAGAGAGAGAGAGAGAGAGAGAGAGAGAGAGAGAGAGAGAGAGAGAGAGAGAGAGAGAGAGAGAGAGAGAGAGAGAGAGAGAGAGAGAGAGAGAGAGAGAGAGAGAGAGAGAGAGAGAGAGAGAGAGAGAGAGAGAGAGAGAGAGAGAGAGAGAGAGAGAGAGATCATGGAGGAGTTAAAGGTAACCAACACTCCTAATTCTAGGAAGGTGTGTAGCCCTTGTTTCCTTCCGTTAAAGATGTGGTTTAAATGTTTCTTGTTGGACAATAAGTTCTACAAGAAAGCCCAAATGTTGTAGGGAGAGAGCATGTGGTGACATTTTGGAACAGAATATAATCATATGATTCGAGAGTTTTGATTAGCACTCTACTATGTTCTTTTTTTTTTGTCTCTTCGTGTGTGTTTAGGTTTTAGGGTTTAGGCTGTATGTGTGCGTGACTAATTCATGTGTCTTGCGTGTGCAAGAACAACAAGCTTCACATGATGGAGATGATGTGGAGGAATTAGATAGATCTAGCTAGTGTTTTGGCTCTATAGCTAGCCTTTCCATCTTTACAAACACTTATGTACATGTTTTTACGTCTATCATTCTTATTCGTACATTTGCCAACCATCTTTTGATGCAGCTAGTTTTTTTATGTAATCTTGAACCTCGACTAGTTATATAATTGAACTGTATTTGGCCCTAAACCACGTGAAAATGCTTAATTTATTTATTATAGAATGTAATTATTGTTGTTAACGTGTGATTATTGTGGTGTACTATAGTTTATTCATCTATGGTGAAGGCAAAGAGTCACTTTTTTTGTCTGAGCCTAAATCCTAAACTCATTTATTTGAATTTTTCTTGCACTCATTAACTCTACATGGTTGTATTTTCTTAAAATATCTTTTATTGCTTGTAGAGATTATCCCAATCATATCCTCAATGTCTCGTGACGCATCTCCAAGTCACGGATCTAGCTACAGTCGCGGGTCATCCCATTTTGTTGGATTTACTCCTATGCTCCTAAAAGTTTTGTTTGCGGTGCTTCTAGTTCAGTCATCTTGAAGGGTTCCTCATGATGATGTAACTAATCATTCATATCCGTACGTAAATTTCTTGGAGGCTGCAATGGTGAAGAATGAACTTCAGCTGTTGCTTTAGCAGCTTCAAGCTCCTCCTCTTCTTGCAGATGTTTAATCCATTGTCTCATATTCTGATATCTTCGTTTTTCTACATTAAGATTTGGATAGACTCCCGATGCTGTTGGCATATCATTCAATGGTATAGAATCAGCAGGTACTGGATCTACTACTGGTTCTTTCTGCTTCTGTGCTCTGGTGACCACCATCGAGGGTGCACTTGATTTATTTTGAGCTATTGGTCTTTGCTTGATTGTTATCAAATTTACAGGTGCTGTAGCTGGTGGTGGCTTCGGTCTTGCTGGACAGTCTTTATAGCAATGCCCATAACCACAGTCACGACAAAATGGTACAAATTTCTCTTTATTTGGACATTCTGCAACTTCGTGATTTTCTCCACATGCAAAGCATCCAAGTGGTACTCTGGTCCAATTTCTAGAGGCTTGTTGTTGAGCGACAGTATAAATAGCATACTGTTCCAAAGATCCACCTTCTTGATCATTATTATAGTTCCAATGCTCAACACTTATGTATGGTTCCGGTTCCATCAAATTGGCAGGAGGAGCAGAGTGCTTTGGTGGGGCAGGTAAGGCTAAACGTTCCAGGTATCCAAGAGCAGATTGTCGCGGTCTAGCTGGTGGATTTCCTCCATATTGTGGTTCTCGATATCCCATTTGGGCATACCGTTGCTGAATTATCCGAGGGTTGAAGTTGCAAAAAGCAGTCTCATGATCAAGTGAATTACACAAATGGCAAACATTGATTTCCATTCGTTTTGTCAATTGAGGACACTCGTTCACTGTGTCATTTCTTGTACAAATATCCATTTACATTCTATTTTATACCATGGTTTATACTGAGGGGCCTTTTTTTCATCAGTCTCGGTATTACCCTCGATTAGCAGAGTGTCTTGAATGCCTCTGGCCACCTGGACCCTCTTTATAACCCTCTCTATAAATGTCTCAAAAACAGGTTCAAATTTGGTAGGCTTATACCAACCTCAGCTTCAGTATACTCTTCAAATTAGCTTTAGTACTCCGATGTATGTTTTGAGGCTCTCCAGTGAATTTGTAACCCTCTCTATATCCCTCTCTATAAATGTTTCAAAAACAAGATAAAATTTGGTAGGCTTATATCGAGGCCAAACACCAGATGAGAGGCTCGAGCATTCGGCTCCCCCGCGACTCATTGTAAAAACTATTTGTCAAAGAAATGCTCAAAAAAAGCCTTGGTAATCGCCCGTTCTCTTGTAGTGATCCTTGTTGATAGACCTTCTAAGAATGTGATAGGATGTAAGTGGTTCTTCAAACTCAAGTTACATTCAGAGGGAAGCATAAGCAAACACAAGGCAAGGCTAGTTTCCAAGGGATATGCCCAAGAGAAGGGCATAGATTATGTGGACACTTTTGCACCCGTGGCCAAGATGGTCACAATAAGGTTGATTATTACCCTTGCCTCTCATTTTGGATGGATGATTTGTCAAATGCATTTCTTAATGGATTCTTGGAAGAAGACATCTTCATGGAGCAGTCCCCAGGATTCATCAAGCTCAGGTTGGAGGACAAGATTTGTCATCTACAAAGGAGCATCTATGGCTTGAAGCAAGCTTTTAGGTCTTGGAATTCAAGACTACACTTATTTCACTTGGTTTCTCTTAAAGTGAATATGATCCTAGCCTATATCTTAAGTTTGATGATCATGGTATTGTACTTTTGCTAATTTATGTCAATGACATCATCCTTAGTCGTGATAGTATTGCTGGAATTGAGAAAGTCAAGATAGATCTTTTCTCAGAGTTCAAAATGATAGATCTAGGTGATCTTCATTATATTTTGGGCATAGAGGTCATTAGAGGGTCTGATTTTATCTTTATTAGTCAAACAGACTATGCTCAAAGTTTTTTAAAGAAGTTTAAGATGCAAGATTGTAGAAATTCCTATGGAGCAAGATGTAAAAGTGTATAAAAAAGATGATGAAAAACCCTTCATGGACATCACTATATATAGACAACTTATAGGCTGCTTAATGTAAATTACTATTACTAGGCCTGATCTTAGCTTTATGCAAGATCCACTGAACATTCATTGAAAGAAAGCTAAAAGGATCTCGAGGTACATCTTGGGTACACTAGATCTTGGTATACTTTATGGATGTGATGCAATTGACTTGCATGCCTCTTGCATGCCTATAGAGATTCAGATTTTGCAGATGACAAGAGAGATAGAAGATCAACAAGTGCATATGAATTCTTCATAGGTGATGGAGTAGTTTCTTGGCTATCAAAGAAGCAAGAAACAATCACAAACTCGCTATCTAACTCCCATGATTGGGGTCTAACAAATCTACACCTATTTTTCACATGTGGACTACGATATGTACAATAAATTATGTGCTTCAAGCTAATATTTGCCAGTTTTCACACTCCTCAGATTTAGCTTGATAAAACTATGGTACATCTATCTAAAACTCCAAGAGATTAACCAAATCAGGTGAGACTCAACTCAGATCAAAGAGGACATTAGGGCACACCAATTGATAGTATTAATTATGGATTTGGTTGTATGGTCTACACACAACAACTTTTGAAAGTCAGCATTGCTAGACAATGCTCTTTTTTGGGCTGTATTTAGAAAATTTGTACATTGCACATACTGCATTATTTGATGCATGATATAGCATGTTAGCTTTATCTCTTTTGAGCACCTAGTCTATAGACATTTCACTTGTAATAATTGACTGAGCAACAAGAATGAGCAGCTCAAAATTTGCAAGTCATTTTTGGTGATTTTTTGATCTATAAATGAATGGTATTTGTTCTATTGATTGGCTTTAGGGATTGTAACCAAACTCTAGCTTTTTTTATTTCATGTTAGGGCATCTATGCTCTCTAAATTTTGGTCAATTTGGTGCACTACGGTGGCTGATTAATTGATTTCCATCAGCATCACTATATTTTTTTGACAAGTTTTTGGAAAACACTTAATAACTCCATGTAGAGTGCTTTGATCATGAATGATAGTTTTTAGTGACAAGTAACTCCGTGAATGTTATGTATGTTAAAAGAATCTATATTTTCTATATTCCCAAGCTTTGGAGAATTCTGAGTTTTGCTATTGTATACATATACTTGAACATTATTCAAAATTCTCAATTGCATGGTGTATCAAAGGATGATTTGGCTTAATCAACTCTTCTGATCTAGTAAGAATCTAATTGAAAGGAAATAGCCACAATAATATCCCAAGAGGATACTCAGGACTATTTTCAGTTAGTCCAGTAGATGCATTAAGCATTTATTTAGCTTGATATACAAAATCATCATAGGGATACCCAAATACAACAATTGTAAATGTTGACTAGTAGTAACCTCTCATACTAGGCACATTTTTTTTTTAAAAATCATAAGCAAAAGACATCCGAGGTGGTAGAAGAATTTAAATTCTGATTATGGGATTATCATCTTCTAACTAAATCTAGTTTGCATTGTTCTATTTTTTATCTTGATAGAAATCGGTATATCAATGTTTACCACCTTGATGTGTCAAAGCAAAGTGAGGTGGATGAATTAAAAGATGTCTTCCTCGAGAAATTATCTATGGACAAACACCAACTAGGTCCATCGATCAAAGGAAAGAACTTTTGCAAGTAGAAGATGTGTCTTTTGGCAGCCGTATCGATTTTGCCAAAAAGAGGATGATGATATGATGTCATGGAGGAAATGCGACGGCTGCTAACTGATGTACCTGAACAAGATCATGATGATGAAGATGACACATTTTCAGATCAAGATGCCCATGCTTCACAATCAAATGATGATATTGATCATGATGCATCATCACTAGCTGGATCGATGTCGCACGAGATAGCTTCTCAATCATTCTCGTCGTCACCATCACCATTAGCTTGTGAAGGTCAACTTATTTATGACGAAGCCATAGGAGATATTTGGGTAGAATTAGCGATAGAGTCAATTGGTTTGGTGGACTTGTTACTTGATAATGTGACAAATGACATCGATGAATAAGTGATACAGATTGATGCATTACAGCTTATTGTAAAATTAATCACATTATTGACAGACACAATTGTGCTTTATTATTTGATTAGTCACATCAAACAAAAGGTTGACGCATGTGAGTACACAAATTGTGATCATGATATTGTTATGATGCATAATTTTCTATTTTCACTTGTGTATATGGCCCCTAATATTGATAGACAATGAACAATTTTCAAAAATACCTTGCATTTTCATTCTGTAACATTCCAAGGCTTATATTGAGGTGCCATATTTTTCATTAGTCTCGGTATTACCCTCGGTTAGTAGAGTAATTTTAAATGTCTCTAACCTACTTATAACCCTCGTTGTAAACCTCAAAAAACAATTTTGAGATGTCTATAGCCTCCATATAACCCCATTATAAGCCTCTTAAAAACATGTTTAAAGTTACGAGGCTTATTCAGAGGTTTGAGTATGGACCCGAGGCTCGAGGGTTTCACTTCCCTTGCACCCCATTTTCGATTCTATCTTTTAAAAAAAAGTACTGAAAATCGTGCATCTTGTTGTAGTGGGGTGAGTTCTTATAAGTAAATATAGACTCTTGGAGCCTAGGAATATTTCTACCAAGACCCTAATTCTCATCCGATTGCTTTTGATTCCCTCACCATGAATAAAAGCTATCAATCACCATGAACTACTTCACATATATTAACTGGAATGCCTAGGCCCTCACAAAGTTATTAATTACATTTATAGCCTAGTTTGAAGTGACAAGGCATAACTAAGAAACTCAGATACTAGACTGCCGAATATCCACATCAAGGATCGTTCCAAATCCTTTGAACCAAACATGGACGTAACATAAACTATGGAAGGATCAAATTGCAAGGATTACAAAGAAAGATCAAGATCTTTCTTGGATGTGGTTCTACATTAACAAAAAGTCAAAGTTCTATCTCAAGCATTGGAGTGACAAACTCAAGGAACCAATTTTTCACTAACAATCTCCATGATCATAGTCATAGTTATGAAGATTACTTCACATGCAAGAAGGTCTATCTTGGTTGTAGTAGGGATGTATTATATTGAGATGTTAAGTTGGATTTGAGAGGCAGTGTAAAACTATGACAAATAGCAAGTTAAGCTGACTTGTATGAAAAGTGTGAAAAGAAAAAAAAATCTAGCTATATAAAGTTTGAGATATTTTTGATAAGATAAATTGTCCTATACCTCTTGTAAATGTAAAGTACGTCCCAAACCTTTTCCATAATGAGTGGGCGTAGTTTGCACTCTATTTAGAGTAGGTGAAAGAGTGGGATATTTGTTTCGACCTTATTTACTTCCAAATGGTGTGATAACAATTCTTGCTCCAAAGTGTTGATATTCTTTATTCATAGGTTCATATAATCCCAAATGGCCACAAGTGTAATAATGGACTACTCCTTTTAGTTTCAACCATGTATTCCTAAGTAGTTCCCTTTCCCAAGGAAATCTTCTACTTTCATAAAAAATGCCCTTGCAAAGTGACCAATGTTGTTTTAAGTACTAAAGTCTATACATAGTTGATCTTCCTCTATTAGATCTTTGTTGGAGGAAATACCTCTTCTATGCAAAGGTGCGATTTTGCACTTCCAAACTTGACTCTCTCTAGAATGTTTCTACACCACTAGGTTTTCAATCCTTTTTTAAGTCTCACCTATCCTTCTGATTGAATCCTATTTGCATTATCATGCTCATCGTAACATGGCCAAAAAAGTTTCTTTCCTCATCCTACAATAACTTGGAGTCAATCAGTTTTGAGTTAGGATCCTTGATCTTGCTTCCAAGGTTATGATCATAAGAGTTGGGTAGACTCCCAAGAATAATAAAGATAAATGTGTCTTCCCATTCAGTGTTTCCATGTGTTCTAGGAGTAATTCCCCTCTTCCATTTTCATCAGCAGCTAATTACCTTTATAGATAGACTATAGTGTGTCCCACACTTACTTGGTAGTTTTGGCATTTTCCATAAATGTAGAAGGAACTTCTCCTAACAATAGAAAACTTCATGTGAAGTGTCTAATTGGTTGGTCTATATAAGCCAGAATCTCTCTCCTAGATTTACATTCTTTGTAGATTTTTCATGAGACCTTGTTTGATTCTCTTGAATTCAAAACATGAATGATATTGTACAAGAGTTTGTATATAGTGGGAGGCATGTTTTGTGATGTGATCTTTTTGAGCAACATTGTCTTGTGTTTCTTGTGTTACTAGAAGTAGCTTATGAATGAGCACTTGTTCATATGGGTTTTTTGAAAAGAAGATACTTTGCAATGGCATCACTTTTACAAAGAAGGATTTTGCAACACTATTAGTAGTATTTTTCTATAAGGACTCTTGTACTTAAACAGGATCTAGCTTTTCCGTATATTCTTTGGTGTAATTCCCACCAGAAACAATGTCCTCCATTTAAACGGGGATGTCTCGTGCAAGATCATGGACTCTTGGAAAGTCTAATCACAATTAGCAGATCTACTTCTTCAGCGAGAATTATGAGGAGCTGATACACACATTTTAGGATGGTTCTGACAAGTGGTCAATCTCTTTAAAGTTTAAAATCGTATTCATCTGCATAAATACTTCAGGACATAATCAAAGATCTCTCGGGGTCGGGAGACTTTAATGAGTTCTTCATTTCTTATGAACTTTGTACCAGCTGTAGCAAGCAATTAAGCAGAGAGATCGAACGTCTATGGTCTTCCATTTGTTCCTTTTTTTCTTCGCCAGTAGTTTGTACACAAAACATTGACAATAAAAGACAGTAGTGGATAAAGTGCGATCTCCGTCCAGATTATAAGATCCATGGAACAAGAAAGTAAACATGAATGACTTTTTTATCTTGCTGTCGCCTCTCAAAGTAGAAGATTGTTAGAATTGAGCACTTCTTCCAGTGTCTGAAAAATGCAAATTTGGTATTCATCGATGCTGACTACAGTTATGCAATATGAGAAATACAGGCAACAAAGGCGCCAAAAGCGTCCACCGAATCTGGTGATTCTCTTAACGAGTCGTAATTACTAACTAATGATAGATAAAGAAAAAACTGTACGATAAAATAGAGCAACTCGTTGTCCCCGTAGCAGCACACATCAGCTTTGATCTCAAATAGACCACCTTTGGATACACCAACTTTCATTTCTCTGGTTGCGCGTCAGTTCACCGAGTGTCTTAACCGCAGGAAGGATAGCAAGTCCCATTTACATAACATATGCAACCGCAACCCTTTATTGGTTTGGGTGGGCAACCTGGAGGTGGAGGTGGAGGGTGATGAGGTGGTGGAGGTGGAGTTGCATTATGAGGTTGAGTCGCAAACCCATCTGCTTTGAGATCAGATCAACCCAAATTAACCCATCTATCAGCACATGAATCTGTGTGAAAAGCAAAGAACAGAACAAGCACTAAACTACGTCAATAAACAGTAAATTAACCAGCAAAGGTTTAAACGATATATATCCATACAGGCATACAGGCATACAGACAATAAGGATTTGGTAATAGAGGAAACAGCAACTACCTCCGGAACTGCTGTGGGTAGCCTCATGTAGCATAGCCATATCCACAATGAGGTAGACAAGAAAGATGGCTTTGAGACTCAACCAGGTTGCTGAAGCCATGATCTTCTTCGGAAATATGATCCCAAATTGTTAGTCTGTTAAGAACGGATGGATGGATTGATTTATATAGAAACAGGAGCGAAGGAGTAAATGGGATTGCCTCTGGAGAAGATCATCTACGAGCTGCATGGCTGCCGAGCAGTACCACCAGCCGAAAATTCTGATTCCACCAGCTACTTTCTTCATATGAGACAAGCTGCCGGAGTTGGATATTCTCATTTCAGTAATTTCTTTCGAGTGAGACGAGCCTGTACCGTATCTCATGACCAGCAAACCCACTTTTTCTTTTTTCTCTTGTCGAGAGTCGAAGCCAAAGTTCAAACCCACATTGATTTGTTTACATAAACACACCTAAACGCCAGGAGAAAGAATGTTCCTTTGCATTTACAACTCATAAACCTTTCGAATTTCAAGTGCTCAAAAGGAACCTTAGGAATCTCATGGTTGAGCTAGAGGCAAAGCCTAAGCCACCTATTAGAGCGTGATGAAAGGCTACTAGAGCATGGTAAAAGGCCTAAGAACTAAAAAATGAGACAAGGGAACACCTCATGTTAGCACTCTTCTATAACGTGTGAAAGGCAAGGAGCTTGAGGAGGCAAACCTCTTCAAACATTTGATTCAACGCCAGCTCAAGGTGGCATTTAGGTCACCAAAAATTCCCAAATTTGTAATGCAATATTCTTTTGTAAATTGAGCTTCACTCATAATTTAAGTCCTTAGGATGATTTTAATAGATAGCGGAAATGTCCAACCATCCTCATAACGTCACGAATACAACAATGGCGCTATATTTCTATGTTTCTCTTTTTCCTTGATCGAGCCTCCGACAAATAAATACATGTAAGACAATGGCCAACAGTTTTTGAGACATTGCTCTTGCACATGGTATTCTTGAAAAATTTCTTAAGAAAAGTCATATTATTTAACGTATTTCAAAATAAGAAATTTTAATTTTTCATGATGTATATTAATATTGACTTTTCAAAATAATAACTATCTAATAAAATTAAGTTTTATATATTTTGTAAAACTTTTTAAATATTCAATTTTGAGTACTTCTTAGATTTTTAAAAATGAAATAAGATTTTGATATTACAAATATATATTTTTGGTTTCGTAATCAACATCATCGCTCAAATTTAAAATCATAATAGCTTTTCATAATTAAATATTTTAATATTTTCAAAAACTAAATTTTATAAGATTTTCACTTTTTTGAAAACTTTCATATATACAAATTTGAGTACATAAAAATGATCCCTAGCACTAGATCTCGACTATCCAGCCAATACAATCGACCTCCCTATCTATCATAGCTGCATCCTTGGAAAGAAGACTAGGATTCCCTTTAGATTGAGTCATAGGCATGGAGCAAAAGATTTGTTAGACGTTCATTTAGATATATGTGATACAATGCAAACTTTATCGTTGCTTGATGAAAAGTATTTTATTACCTTCATTGACAAATATTTAGTTAATAAGTGAAAGGGATTTGGCACTCTGCGTGTGTAAGTCCAATCCGATGATCACATAGTTATTTGATTAGTTAGAAGTTAATAAAAGGAGTTTAGGCCTATTTGCAGAACTTATAATGTCACAAGGCCTAATAGTCAAGTTATGGCCAAAAGAGTCCTAAGATATATCTCATCAACTAGGAATTTTGGCATACTCAGAAAAGGGACTAATCTTGGCTTAAGAGCCTATAGTGACTCAGATTTTGTAGGTGACAAAGTGGATCAAAAGTCTACTAGTGCATTTTCTACATTCATGTGTGATGAAGTGGTATCATGTCTTTCAAAGAAGCAAGATACTATTTCATTGTCTTCAACCGAATCCGAGTATAAGGCTTTGACTTGACCAAACTTAATGATTTTGAGTGGCTCTTGCTTGATGCATGTAAAATTGTCAATCTAGATCTCAATTTTGTGTGTCTAGTTTGCATTTATTTTGTGATCAATCTTGTGAGTCATTAATAGACTCAAGTAAGGTCCAAAGTACTATACTTTGACAAATGATTTCGAAACAATGTTGTTAGGAGCAATCCATTCTTCACTATCCAAGCTTGGAAGTCGAAGAACCTCAAGATTTCCAAATCCTCCATGTGTATTTGGAATGTAAAGTGATTTCTAAAACATGTTTTTTCTTTCTAAACGTTCCTTTTGATGATGGATGCATTAATACCCAAGTGTTTTTAACGTATTTTTTTGGTATCCAATTTTCTGCTTCGTCTTTCTCATTGTGAAGGGTAGAGTTTTTTTATTTGGGCTATTTTTCGCTATTTGGCTATATTTTTATTTTCTTGTTCAAAATTTTTTAAATTTGACCATCAAAACCAAAAACTTTATAGCCCAACTTTGATATGATTATGGTAGATTTAAAAATATTTAGCCGTAGATTTTGACTATTTACCTTTATGTAAAAGAAATATTCAATACATGAAATTATTTTTTGCCTAACTTTGCTATACTTATTAATTTCACCAACTTTATGATGATTTTGCTATTTTATATTTTAAAATAAAAAACACTGGTGAAGAATAACAGAGTCTATTGTGGATCTGGGTCTCCTTGATGCCATGTGTTTTTCTCTCTCTATCTCTCTCTTAAACTCTTATAAATTTTGGTACTGCATTGAATTCATTGGCACTTTGTCATGAACTAAACTATGCAAGATTATTGTGATTACAATATCCAACCAATGTGGTTACTATTATTAACTAGTTTCTAATTGTGGTCTAGTTTGTAACTATTCCAGGCTAGTTATTTAACCTGGAGAAGTTGATTTGGGGCAGCATCTGTTGGCTGATTCTGACGAATCCC
The DNA here is from genome assembly GCA_029204225.1 of Diphasiastrum complanatum. Taxonomy (NCBI): domain Eukaryota; kingdom Viridiplantae; phylum Streptophyta; class Lycopodiopsida; order Lycopodiales; family Lycopodiaceae; genus Diphasiastrum; species Diphasiastrum complanatum. Next base: position 62,373,240 of record CM055093.1, read on the forward strand.
CAAGATACTCGGACAGAGCAACTCAAGAGCACCTCTCACCTTAGACCGAGGAGGTATCTGAGAAGACAAGACTAACGAAGACTGAGAGCCGAGTATGAGAGCCGATGAATGCTAGTCAGGAATGACAAGCAATAACTATGTAAGCATCATGGTGAATCTCGAAAAATGGAATGACCATGTAGGAACTAGTATTTCTATGCAAAGTAATAAATGCAAGTAGACCCCTCTTAAAGAAAGTAGAGTGAGCCACCTTTTGATGGTGACCTCTAGTGGAGAGCATTATTCCACTTGTACACGAGGATGCCACCTAAGGAGCTCTCTTGCTTATTTAAGAGACTCCCTCTTTGTGAAGAGGATCTTGTTACATTGTATCTACTCCATGCTTAATAAGAATATTTTCCATGAGTTTGATGCTACACTAAGCTCCTTGATCATGATGGTTTTCATCAGTGATGCCCCTATGATCATGCCCTTCCATTCATATTGTGTGTGGTTGTGGACTTTAGAGTGGATTAGTTTTTTTGCTTTTTAGTTGTGGATTAGATTTCATTTCTTGTTTGTGGATTAATGTAGAAATCAGCATCCAAGTAAACTTGATGTTCTTGGGATGTCCAAGAATCAAAAGACTGGTTGGTTTCTTGATTCTTGGACTTCCAAAATGATGTATCTTGTTTTTCAATTTATCCAAGTATAGTAGTGCTTAGGATCTGATTTCAGTGCGTTTTTAGAGTAGGTAGCTGTAGAAACTATTGAATGTTCATTTGGGCTGCATACTGATCTGTAAATGAATGTTCATGGCTTGCATCTCTGTTTGAATGTGAGTGCTTTCAGAGAGAACGACCATGAGTGTCCTCTAACAGGCAGGACATTAATACTAAAAAGATAATCTGTCCTTTCTGCCTAATTTTGGGCTTTAAACAAGAAAGAATAACTATAAGCAAGAGCCCACCGTCTCTGCTGATAGGCAGAAGAAGAAACAAGCAAAAGAATCTTAGTAAACAGATTTTAGAGTGTAGAATCTATAAACAATTGACATCGTTGCCACTTGAACTCCAATGCATTCTAAATCCATAAGAACTGCAACATTGTCCCTGCTCAGATCTCTGCAAACAAACTCCCAATCTTTCGACACATCTGAGTTTCTACAAACTGGACAGAGCCACATAAATGGCTACATCATTGTCCATATCCACTGGCTGATACACTCGCAAATCCGTTGGCTGTCTCATTGTTAGCAAATGCACTAATAGAGCTGGATTTCCTTCCACACAAGCTCACGCTCCTCCCGTCCCCTCATGCTTCCATTCTCAACCGGAGGCACACCTGAAATCTCAACCGAAGGCCTCACCTAACTCTCAACCGGAGGCCCAACTGAAATCTCAACCAGAGGCCCAACTGAAATCTCAACCGGAGGCCTCACTAAAATCTCAATCAGAGGCCTCACTGAAATCTTAACCGGAGGCCTCACTAAAATCTCAACCGGAGGCCTCAGTGAAATCTCCACCAGAGGCCTCACTGAAATCTAAACCGGAGGGAGCCCTGTGTCAAATCTCAATCGGAGCCCATTTGTAAAATCTCAACTGGAGCCAATTTGTCAAATCTTAATTGGCGCCAATTCGTCAAATCTCAACCAGAGCGCTCATTAAAATCTTGACCAGAGCATTTCTCTGGAATCTAGATCAGAGCGCTTCTCTGGCATCTCGACCGACGAGTTTTCTATCAAATCTCGACTGAAGGGTTTGTATCAAATCTCGACCGCAGGGATTTTATTAAATCTTGACCGAAGAGATTCTATAAAATCTCGATCGAAGGGATTCAATCACATCTCGACCGGAGGTTCTGGGTCCAATCTCGATTGAAGGGGTTCCTCACCATCTCAACCGGACCAAATCCACGCCAGACCGCAGAACTTTCAAACGACACCTTTGATTGACATTTCGACCGAGCCACCATCTCCCCAAAGCCTTAGAGGCTGGAAAAAAATAACAAGACATGAACACCAAAAAAAAATTCAAAACATAAAACTCATCCAATAGTAAGTCCTTTTCATACCGAGTCTCCACCTTCACTTCCTTAAACACTCTAAAAATCCAAAAAATCCAAAAAACACCAAAAATCCAAAAAAAACAAAAACTCTAAAAAATCTAAAAACACCAGAATCACATACCCAACACAAAAAAGACACAACAGTACCCAATGGACGAACATACAGATCCTGAAATCCCAAAAGATTATTCATACGAGATCAGGTCCCCTGTAGCTGAACAAATCAGATGTCATCAGTTCTACCGAATGCGGGCCCAAATCCATGGATCGTTCGCAAACTCATTCGAGGAACAAGAACCTGATAGGGCTGAGTCTTCATGAGCACAAGCCCATTTTTATGGTGCTGAACCCTCCCAGCAGAACCAACCTTAATGGTGCTTCTGCCACTCACGGAGCTCATCTTGAGAGACGTACACCCAAGCTAGATCTACCAAAGTTTGACGGTACTTTGGACCCTCAAAAAAAATTTTCAGATCTTTGAGAATGCATGTGATGTGTATGGTGAAACATTTCCCGTGGCTATGATCCAACTGTTTTCGATGACCATGATCTCTAAAGCACGTGATTGGTTTTTTAACCTAGATCATGAAGATAAGATAGACTGGTCAATTCTGAAAGAGTCCTTTATCGAGCGCTTTAAGCCCTTTTGCTTGATAGAGAGCCCTTATGTCAAATTGAGTAACATCAAGATGACAAAAGATGAACATGTACGAGACTATATCGAGCGTTTCAAACGCCTCAAAAGTCAAGTACAAGAAAGGCCCTCCGAACAAATGCTCATCATCTGGTTTTTAGTCGGCCTTCCAAGATGGATTAGACGCGAGCTTAAATCCAATGATCAATATATGAGCCTAAAGTTAGCTATGTCTGATGCCATCAAAGAAGAAGACAAGGGATCAGATGTTGACGAATCCAGAGAAAGGAGAGCACCATGTGCTCCTGTCTATGAGTCAAAGCCGATCGAGGACACCCGCGATCAGCTTTGGAAATCCCAGTTGGAGTTGTTTAATAAGCAGCACCAACTATAGATGGAAAAACTCACCAATGAGTTTCAAACTATTCTCAAGTCTATCCAAAGCAGTATGCCTGGTCAGCCACACCCTGCATAAGTACCTTATAGACGAGAACCAATATGGTGCCCACACTGCCGAGCTACATATCCTGCTGATGCTTGTCCTTCATATTAGCCTATCCAAGCACATACAGTCCAACAATATGAAGAACAACCATCACAGTCTAGACATGCCTTGACTTATCATGAATATCCACCTGAAAGTCCAGAACCATTAGCCATACAAGATGGCTATGCCGTTATACAAGGGGCATTGAACAATAGTGGTTGATTGTCTAGTCAAGACCAGGTACCACGCTGAATGTCCCGACTGTGTCAGAAAACACAATTTCCATACTGAAACTTTGAGAAATCTTTGTCACGTTCGAGCATATTCATTTTTTATTCAACTACAGCAAGATTGGAACAAATTTAGTTAAAATTTGTTCAATCTTTAGTCTAGTCACATGTTCAACGTGTTTCAGCTACGTGTTTCACACGCCGATCCAATCTTAAGCATGCACAATTATCAAAAACAACATCCCCACCAACAAATTTTGGAGGGTGGGGGGGAGAGAGTGGATATGCAGGCATCCACTGGAGCAGTTACGTTGCCAACAACAACATCAGCAAGATCGACAACCAAGGTCACAAGTCAAATATGAAAAAGACAAGGCTAAGAAGACAGATGGGCAATTCAAAGAGACTCAATCAGAAGAAGTACCCCCAGTCACGACGAGGATCCTTCAGAAAAAGAAACACAAGCATTAGAAAATTAGTCTCCTTCAACCGATCTCTTGCCATACTTCTGCGCCCATTCTCATGCCTATCGTTCACACCATCTACCGATGTCACCACCTCCACCCTACCTTCCAACTGTTTGTTTATCATAATTTCACTATTCTTCTGAGAAATCCCTAGTTTTTTATAGTCTTACTGAAGCAACTAAAAGATCATTGCAAGTGTCTTACAGAGACTAACTGCCACCTACAATGGTTGATCAACCAAGCGAAGATCTAAGAAGCAGGCGAAGCAGCTAGAAGACAAACTAGAAAGATCAGACAGAATAAAGAATAAGCATAGCAATACTGACAGATCTAAAATGCAGAACAAATGAACTATGTCAGATTAAGTATATCAAGTATACAAGTCAATGATGTGGTAGAGCACAAGACAGTAGCGGATGAAACCGCGTGCCCTACAAAGATTATTTCTATCTGTAATGAGGAATGAAACCTCCTTCACTTATTCTAGACTTATCTTGCTTCATCAGAACTATAGAATACGCATCTACGTTCCATTTATTGAACTAAATACAGAAATGGTATCCAGTATACATACATAATATTATAGGTGTGCAGATGTGAAAGTATAGAGTGGATGTGCTATCTGTAAGAGATCGTGGGTGGCTGCAATCGTTGTCCAATCTATTAACACAACTGCATAGAGTAAGCATGGAAAAGGTGCGACGTCAGGTGAACGTTGGTGATCATGCAAAAGTGCGTCACTCTTACGAATGGCCTTAGGATAGGATTTATAGAGTACCTTAGCTTTTAGGGCACTTTTGGCATTCAGTAAGGTAGTGTCTCCTTTTCGCCTGTCACCATAACCTGTGTAAGAACACAGTGTCACGATTCATTCGCCTTTTCTTCGTCTGTGCGAATTTGCATGTAAAAATGCAGACTGTGTAACAATGTTAGTAAATATGCAACATGAATGGAGGTAGATTAAAATTGGGATTTAGGAGAGTAGAAGGAGTTAATCTAAATTCTTGATTTCGTTTGAAATCTCGTGAGCAGTGTATCTCACATCTCCTCAAGTTTGTGGAGAGAGCCAACAGTGGATCCCCCCCCCCCTTCCCCCCTCCCGAAGGATTCTTTTATATTATGCAAGACCAACTGGTCCTCGGCCAATTACATATATAGAGGATAGAATGGTTTCATAGATTCTTGAAGTCTTTAATCATTTGGATTGCAAAAAGATTAGATCCTAAAGAATCCCATAATCATAAAAGGGATTAGACTTTGGCAAAGATCATCGAACATGGGATTAGATCTTATTTCCAAGAACATGCAAAAGTTTGGACATCAAAGTAAGAACATGCATGATCATTGGACATGGATTCTCATGACATGCAAATACTATTACATCAATGGGGGATCATGCATGGACATTTGACATGGGTTCCAATGACATACATGCGCTTAATCATCAATAGATGAACATGCATGGTCAATTGACATGGGTTCCGATGACATGCATAGGCTTAATTATCAATGGATGAACATGCATGGACAATTGACATGGGTTACAATGACATGAATAGGCTTAATCATCAATGGATGAACATGCATAGGCTTAGTCATCAGTGGATGAACATGCATAGCTCCAAGCTTCCTTCACCAAGCACCTATACACAAAGAAACAAGAGCAAAAATAAAACTAGAATGAAGAGGGAAAGAATAGCCTTGGAGGGGGGCGAGTTCCTCCTCTTACAGGAAGTGGGAAAACTTGGGAAAGTGGATGAGATGTCATATACAAGTGTGAGAGGTGTAAGGGGGACTTTTGACTAAAGATGAAGTGGAGTGCATGGGTGAGGTGTATTACTTAGAGGGAGTGAATGGGAGAGGTGTACAAGCATGTGAGAGTTGTTAGGATGATGTGGAAGGAGAAGTAAGAGTGTAGGAGGGCGCCCAATTCTAGGTGTATAATGGCCTAGAAGACATGTGGCAAAGTAGGTGGAGGTTGGTGGCACAAGGTTTAAACTTCACTTTTAATATCATATGAATTTTCAATGTCACAACTTGGGAATTCACCCCAAGTGCATTCATGCTATGGTAGAGGGTTAGTATATGTCCATCTTATCTTGCATAATATCCATCAACTCCTAGGCCCTTTCCTTTCTAGAGGTTGCCCATCCTCAACCATGGTGGAAAAGGGTCAATAGGGTGTTCAGTCCCTTGGCCTTGTCCCAATTCTTTATAGACTCCTCTGAGCCTTCATTATAGACTTAGAAATAAGCCTTTTTTATAGACTCCTCTGAGCCTTCTTTGTTTATTGTCTTAAGCTTAGAAAGTTTGTTGTTCTGATTCTTGTCCTTCTGGCACTTTCATGAGTACCTACACATACCTTCAGTGAAAGGTCAGTCCTTAAGCCTAAAAGGCTTCTTATTCTTGTTGTTGTCCTTCAGGCACTTTCATGAGTACTTGTACATACCCTCAAAGAAGAGTCAGTTTCCATACTATCAGATATGGCTCACAATAGGTTCTTAGTCCTATAGGTAGTGATACTCACACACTCAAATCATTAGAGTAGTAAATTCATTCTATATCCAAAAAGAATAATGATCATTGATAATTTCATATCATCAAAGTCTGTATGGAGTTTACATTACAGGACGTATTCCAAATGAGGTCCATTTGTGGCTTTGACAGGAGAAGTTCCTCTTGGATTTATTGATGCTTTTCCGGATGCTGATAGTTTCTTGTTGTTTTCTTCTTCTGAAATTTGTTGGTTCCTCTTCAGGGCTTCGTGCTTTTGAATCAAGGAGACATACTTCTCCATTTTTACTACTGCTCTTGAAGATAGAACTGGTACATTGATATCCTCTGGCCTTATTGGTTGCTTAACCATCATCATTGCATTAGTTAGTCTCTTATTTTCCTGGGTCAGGAGATCTAACTAGCACTCAAACTGGTCTTGCACCGCTTGAAGGGACTGAAGCTGATTTGAAAATTGTTTTTGCTCCTCCGGTCTCTTGGCCCTTTAACTCTATAGTTCCTCCAAAGCCATCAGCAACTCTACGTCTTTCAGCTTCAGGTCCTGCTTTGCCATCCTGAGCTCATCCGTCTGTTGTGCAAGCTGGTGCACCAACCAATGCATATGGTATGAGGTCTCGGTATGCCACTTCACGGTTTCCTAGCTTTTTCGAACAAATTGTCATAGGCTGGAAGAGTTGGAAATTTGGAAGGAAGACGTTGGTAGGTAGGAAAAGAAAATTGAGAGGTTGTGGGATGAGTTGGAATCATTATATCCCTGTCAAATGGCTCCATTTTGTCCTAAAATTGGACTCCATGCAATTGAAGATCCATGTAGAGGACTTAACTTAAACAAATTATATATGTTGATACATAAATGTTCTAATTACATATATATATATCGAAATGAAATGCCTAATTATTAGATCCAGTAGAATCATCCCCGTCTTGGCCATGGTCATCAGACTCATGTGACTGCGATGGATGAGACTGGGACTGCGATACCTGCGTGCAATGAAGATGTGTAAATTTTGAAAGTGATGGTGTTAGAGTGTCCGACCAAATGAATGTGTTGAAGTCAAAATATGTGTTAAAATCATAATACATACCTCAGAATATCCATCCCAGTCAATTCTCACTCCTTGTCTCTCCAATAATTCGAGTAATGATTGCATGTTGTTGGAATATGCATATTTGTACTCTCTTTTGTAGGAGACCACTTTACAGCAGATTTCTACATGAACAAATTGATGATTCTAATTTAATTTAAACAAATCCACAAATAAAATATGAATTACGACAATATCAAATTCAACTTATGGGTGGGGAGACTTACGAAATGTGCATGAAAAGAACCTTGGCCACCACTGCCCAAGTGCGAGGGCCCTGCCATCTCCATTCGCTTTTGCCTCTCTTTTGAAGAAACAAAGCGTTTCTATTACAAAAGCTTTGCTAGCTTTCAGCTCTCACTTTGATGAAAATGTTCACGAACATGAAAGTCAAAAGACATGAAGCGAAAATTTTGCAAACACCCTGACGAAAAGACACGAATGCGAAAAAACAGACATGATAGAAGTCCGCATGCGAGCGAGACAAGTTTTGTAAGCAGGATCCATAGAGATCCAAGAAGTCCGCTAGTAAGCGAGACATTACTCGTGGGAGAGTGCCGCTTTTCTCACGCCAACGTGCTGTGTGGGTCTGTCATATAGCACACGAAAAACGAGAAGATCAATAGATGATATTGTAGCCATTATGCACATATCACTCTTATCTTGTCTGATCTTGAATGAATTACTGTCCGCCATCGTTTGTGTATCTCATTCACTCATTTTATCGATTCCGCACATTGGTTGAATTTTGTTGTGTTGAATTCACATGTGTGGGACACCCTACACATGTACTTTTGATCTCCTAAGCCCAATAATATCATAAAGATCAAACTAGCATTGATTGACAATAGGAAAGCTGATCATACAAGAAATATTATTGTGTTACAAGCAAGATCTATCAAGAAAACATGAAACGAAGTACAATAAATGCCTCAACTCGGCTAGAGAGAGAATATGAATGTACAAACTCGAGTAGAGAGAGAGGGCACAAAGAGCTTAGTCTCCAAATTTGCATTACACACAAAAATCATCATCTTGGTATTGAGGGCTTGTTGGACATCTTTGGGCTCCTCATGAGAAACAAAATAAGCATAGGTGGAATCAAGATCCACTCGTTTTCCTTTGTCATCATAAGTGAGCCTCTTAGGCTCGGATCTCTCCCTCATGGATCTTCTAGGAGTGAAAATCCGAGGACTTCCATCTTCAAATCTCGACCCCTCCATATGTTGATTGTCTTCAATAACAAAAGGTGTTAGATTTTGAGGTTGCTTGATCTCGGCCCCTCCAAGATTGGACTTTTCTTCTTCATGAAAAACTACATCTCTACTTTCAATTACTTTAGAAGTAGAGAGCATGTAGATTCGATAGGCTTTCTTGTTGGATGAATATCCAACCATTACTCCTTTGTTTGCACAAGGATCATCCTTCTTTCTCGTTTCCAAGGGAATATGGACAAAGCATATGCATCCAAATACTCTAAGGTGATCAACCTTAGGTTTCTTCAAATAAAGTGCTTCATATGGTGACTTCCCTTCAGGTGCAAGGACACTATTTTTAGGCCTTATTGACATAAATAAATAATCGTCTAAGTTAATCTAAGTTTGTCCTCCAAATTGTCAAATGGAATAAAAAAAAACTAGTTGACAATTTTCACACTTCTTCAACTAGTTTTTTCACACTACTTTGATCCATCTTAAGAATAAAAGTGTTCATATTGGATGCTTCACTATTTATTACATGAATTTTACATATCAAGATGAAAAACCAACATGAGAAGTAACATAGAATCATAATGAATAGATTTATCCATGCTTCCACCTTTGATATCTTTGAAAAATAGCAGCCAAGCAATAAATGTGAGTGATCAACAAATGCTTGCATGCCTCCTTTACATACTTCATGAGACGTGTATGTGTCCAAAACTCCTATATATGAGCCTGCATTGCCCCCTTGCCACAAAGAACTATAAACCCTTGGAAATCCATGAGTAAAAGAGTACAACAATATGCTAATCTAGCTCCACATGACTCCATATAACTAGTAAGTAGCACTATTCCATCTTCAAGATCCATTCGATACAAGAAAATGACCACAGGTTCACGAAAAGTTGATAATCTCCAAACACAGGTATTCTCTCATCTGCTCCTCTTCCTGCTGGGTCTGGGGACATTGGTCCTTTGACAAATGCAGGCCTGGATCCATTGGTGAGTGAGTCTGTGGATTTGAATTCCAAGATAAAAGTGAGCTTCGCCCAGATCAGTCATGTCGAATTCTGAGAACAGCATCTGTTTCGAATCCTTGACCATATTGGTATTGTTGCTGAAGAGCAACGTATCATTAACATAAAAGTGATGATAATAAGGGATTGATGTATTGACTTCGAATAAACGTTGCAATCAACAGTGCTTGGTTTGAATCCTTGTTCAATGAGGAATGTGTTGATCCTCTGAAACCAGGCTCTGGCAAACTGTTTCAAGCCATACATTGCTTTGTGGAGTTTACAGACATGATTTTTCATGCCTTCCAGAACGTATCCTTTCGGCTGGATCATGTAGATATCTTCTTGTATGACTCCATTCAGATAGGCTGTTTGTACATCAAGTTGATGTACTTCGAGGTCGACAGCTGCAACATAAGATAGGAGCATTCAGATCGACGAACGTTTGATGACTGGACTAAACGTCTCACTGTAGTCGACATTCGGGATCTGGGTGAATCCTCGTGCTACCAGTCTAGCCTTCCTTCGATCAATTGCTCCGTTGGCATTATATTTGTTCTTAAAGATCCATTTGCAACCAATAATATTGCAGCAATAGGAGCTTCGACCAATGACCATGTTTGATTCTTGATCAGAGAGGAATACTCTCTATCCATAGCTTCTCTAGAGATCAAAGTCTACTTGGCTAAGTGCCTCTTCGACTGTCGTCGGTTCCTGCATTAAAGGACAGGCAGACTCAGGAGTATACCTTATGGGCTGTGTGTGCACTTGGCTTGATCTTCTGGGAGGATTCGACTGATGAACCGCTCCTGGGACTTGTTGCTGGATAGCAGCAACATCTTCGTCTGATTCGTTGTCTTGAAGTGGGTCGACAATAGACATGCTTGAGCCAAAAGCTTGAACTGTCGTGTCAATGGAAGGTGATGAAGGTTCTTCTTGAGCAAAATCCTTGCCTTTGAGGTCGACGAACTGATCCTCGATAAAGACTGTATTCCAACTATACAAGATTTGTTGGGTATCAGGATCGTACAACTTGTAAGTGTTATCAGACGAAGTATATCCTATCATGATAGTCTTGAGACTTTGGAAGTCCAATTTCTTCCTTGTGTCCTTTGGGATCTGTGCGTAGGCAATGCACCCAAACACTCTTAGGTTCTTCAAAGAAGGTTTGGAGCCTGTCCACACCTCGTGGGGTGTCTTGTCTGAGAGGGCTTTGGTCGAATATCTATTCTGGATGTAAGCTGTAGTGGAGACAGCTTCAGCCCAGAATCTCTTGGGCAACGATGCATACGCTAGCATACACTTAGCAGATTCGACCAAAGTACGATTCTTTCTCTCAGCTAAGCCATTAGACTGAGGATTGTAAGGAGTGATGAATTGTTGTTCAATGCCTTGGCTTTGGCAGTACTCCTTAATCTCGACAGAGATATATTCTCCACCGTTGTCTGACCTTAGGGCCTCGATTGTCCTTCCAGTCTCCTTTTCTGCACGCTCCTTGAAGATTTTGAAGCAGTTGAAGGCTTTTGATTTCTTCTTTATGAAATACACCATCGTTCTTCTAGAGAATTCGTCAATAAAGGTTATAAAATACTTGGCATCCTTCAGCGAAGGATTTTTCATCGGGCCACAAATATTTGAATGTACAATATCTAGCAATCCTCTAGCAACATGCTGATGGCTTGACTTAAATGGTTTTCTAGTCTGTTTACTCTGATACCACATGTTGCGCCGGCGTCTCAAAGGGCGCTGGGACTTGAGCGGTTTCCCCAACACGCGCTTAAATCTAACATTCATCCATCATGCACTTATGTAAAAGCCAACTTAGAAACGTAACAAGCTTAACCATTCAGACTTAAGAAAACTGGAATCCCAACCAACCCAAAAGCCAACTCAGAATCCGTCCCCAAAAGGTAACCAAAGGCAAAGACAAGCCACACATGAAACCCAAGGCATAGTGGTCGCCAAACTGACCAATTGGCATAGCGGCAAGCCCCATGTCGATGACAGGGACCCTTAGGCGCAACGACGCAAAAAGGTTGTAGTAAGGGTCCTTCCACTTGGACCAGTCCCGGAGGCGAAACCGAAATGGTAATCATCTCCAAGGATCAACTTTATTAGATTTGGAAGAGGTTACATTTATACATAGACTGACCGGTCTCGGGGCCACCAACATGTGCTAAGCATTGTGCCTGGCTCGTGCTGGTAGAGGGAGCTGAGACCTGGCGACTGGATTCCTGGCACTGGTTGAGCTGCCCAAGTTTCTGTCTGCCGGACTCCCCCTATAGTTCTGCTGTGATTCGGCGCACCCCCTCTGTTCTGAAACATAGTGCTTTTTGGTAAAGCACGCTTTTTAGGACTTAGTTTTTATTTTGCTGATTAGGCCTGGCAGAATCAGTCTGGCTCCCGAACATGGGTCCCGGGAGCCGTTCCAGTGGTAGAATCAACTTGCTTCCTGACTAGGCCATGACTCGAGCTCCAGAGCTAGCTCATGACTTGTGACTACTTGACTGGCTCACCACAGGTCGGAGGCTCAGTCCTTGACGTTCTAACTTGCTCTGGGACCTTAGGGAGTGTCACCCCTTAGAGTCTTACAAGGCTCGTTGGGTGCACCTGAGTCAGCTTTACAACAGCCGAACAGATAAACTTTTCATGACATGCCACCACCAACCTAGATTTGTCTCACTGCGGTGGCCAAACTAGTGCAACTGGCTACCGTTGATGGGTGTGTCGAAAGGTGTCCCATCTAGCTTCTCCAGATTCACGGCTCTGTAATTAAGAATTTCTTTGATCCGATAAGGACCTTCGCCTGTGAATTTTAATTTTTACTTGATCGCCTTGATTTTATACATCAGGACTAGATCTCCAGAAAACTATTAGGTGCATACATAGTGTTGCCAAAGACAACTTGCCTTGCTTGATCCATATGATTGAGCCTTGATGGCTCCATCTTGATACTCAAGATTCTTCTTGGAGTCCTCGGGTCTTAAGCTTGATCCTCCACTTGACTTGACTCCAAAACATCAATGAATTGAATAAGGTGGTGATCCAAAGGTTCTTCTTCAAGTTTACAAATCTTCCACTCTTGAAAGATCACATTTCCACCATTGACAAATTCTTTGGTGGAAAACAAGTAGATTCTACAATCTCTACTTGAAGAGCAAAACACTACTATTATTCCTATCATTGAAATAGGATAATCTTTGGTCCTTACATTGGAATGATCATGCACAAAGCATGTGGACACAAAGATTTCCAAAGCAAATGATGTTTCATCTTTTATGACTCTATTCAAACTACTACAAAAATAGTTATCCAATGAAATTGCTTTATCAACAACAAATGTAGATTTGTCATACAAAGTAATAAACACCATGAATCTTAAAGGTAAGAAACAAGTCCTCCTCCACTTGTGCTCTTAGCCTCTTGTAGCATTCAGATGCATAATGCCCCTTCCTTCCACAAAAGAAGCATTTTTGCTTTGACTTGTCCTTGGAGCTTCATGCATTATCCTCTTCTTTGGCCTCCTTTGGATGCTTCTTCTTTCCATTGGTCTTCTTTTTGCCCTTGAATGAGAAATTGGCTTTCTCATCACCATCCTGCAACGACAAGGAACTCATCCTAGATTTTGCATGGAGCATCCTACACTCTTCAGCCACTAATACACTGTGAAGTTTTTCTATAGTTGGCAAAGTGTCTTGGATGGCAAAACTTTGGACCAAATTTGCAAAGTAATCTCCTAGACCATTAAGGACAATTTGTACAAGCTCTCCATCATGAATCTTCTCTCCAATGGAAGCCAACTCCCTATTTAGAGACTTGATTCTAAGTACATAATCCTGTGCACTCTCCTCACTTCTCCTCATGCTTTGCAAAATTTGATTTCTAAGCATAAGAACTCTAGAAGTGTTGCTAGACTCATAGATTGACTTTAAACACTCCCAAGACTCTTTAGCATTAGTACAAGCTGATACTTCTCTCAACAAATCATTGCTCACATTCATCTTCACACAATGAAGTGCAAGCCTAGATCTCTTCTTGTATCTAGCTAACTCCTGTGCACCTAGAGGTACATCTTCATCTTCAATCAAGAACTAATAAAGGTCTTGGAGCACCAAGAGTGACTCCATTCTAACCTTCCAAATAGCATAATTTGTAGAATTCAACCTCTCACTAGCTTCTAGAAGGTATGCTCTAGCAGATCCCATCTTACTAGTGACTTCTACAAACAAGAAATAGATTTGATTGACTTGATACTCACAAAGGTCTCACACTTGAAGTGTTTCTCTTCTTTTGTAACCTACGATCGTACCATGCTTTGCGTCTTTCCTTTTCAACTGCCAGTGCATGCACAATTAGTAAGCATGTTTCACAGAGCTTATGCAGAGCTTCGTGGCGTAATTGTAGAGATCTGGATTCATCAAGGCGTTGCGTTATGGCAATCCTTAATGAAGGGACTAGAAACTCTATCGGCATTACAGCACCCTGACCATATACCAATTGGAAGGGTGTTTGATTCTTATATGCTGTCCTGAATGCCCATAGAGCAGCATGCAACTTGTGTTCCCAATCTGATCTGTTAGCTTCAACTGTTTTCGTGAGCACGATACACAGGATCTTATTGGATGATTTTGCTTGCCCATTACCACGAGGATAATAAGACGTACTAGTTCTACGGATCACAAAAAATTCCTCCAACAGGACCTTGAAGGTCTCATTGATGAAATGACTTCCGCGATTGCTGACTATCTCCACCAGGCACCCAGAGCGCACAATAATATTTTCATAGAGAAACTTGGCAGTGGTCCTAGCATTAGCTACTCTTACTGCCTTGGCTTCGACCCACTTGGTGAGATAGTCAGTGGCCACGATTATGTATCGAGCCTGGGTACTTCTTGCTGCAGGGTGAATTGGACCAATGTAATCCAATCTTCACTTTTCAATTGGTGCTTGGGCAAAGACCGGATGCAGAAGGCCATAATTCAATCTCATTGGTCTCCTTGCCCTTTGGCACACATCTCACTTCCTCAGGTATTCCTCCGTATCCTTATGAATCATTGGCCACCAACATCCTTATTGCAGGATCTTGCGAACTGTAATGTCGGATGCAAAATGGCCTCCACCCATGCCTTCATGCGAAAGCAAAATGATTTGGGTGGCCTCATGTGGAAGAATACATCGTCGAAGAATCCCATCTGGTCCTCTTCGGTACAATTGGTCGGCAATCAGCTGATAAGGTCTAGCTTTCAAGATCAATTTTTGCCGATCCACCTTTGGTAGTGATTTGTCTGGTTGGCCCCTCATTAGATATTCAACTATGTCAGCAGCCCATTCTGGTACTGTGTTTACGTGAAATAAGACAACATCGGCCAGCTCATCGTCGGGTTGGAGTGCAACCTCCTTCCCTTTGATACGGGACACATGATCTGCCATGTAGTGTTGTTTTCCCTTGCGAACTACTATCCAAAAATCAAACTCTAACAACAGAAGTAGCCATTGAGTGATACTCCCTATATTGCAGGTTTTGTTAATGAGATAGATCAAGGGTTGATGGTCCGTATAAAAAGCAAAGTGTGTGGCCATTAGGTAGTGCCGAAACTTCTTAACCGCATATATCATTGCCAATGCTTCCCTCTCTGTGGTTGAATAACTGATTTTTGTATCACTGAGTTGTCAGCTTGCAAATCGAATCCGAAAATCCTTTTTGTGTTCTCCTGGTTGGGTTAAGACTGCTCCAACTGCATACTTCGATGCATCCATATGCACATGAAACTCAATGGACCAATTGGGTGGACGTAGAATTGGTGCTGAAACCAATGCATCTTTAAGTTTTTGGAAAGCTTTTAAGGCTTTCTCGTTCCAATGTGGATTCGTTGTGAGTTTGTAAATTGGTCGTGCTAACTCCACAAAATCTAGAATGAAAATCTTGTAATAGTTAGCATGACCCATAAAGATGTAGACTTTGCGGATTGTTCTTGGTGGTGGTAGATCAACAATGATCCTAATTTTTTATAAGTCTGTGGCGATCCCATGTCTAGATACTATATGGTTGAGAATCAAGCCATGTGTAATCCAAAATTGACATTTTTTTGGATTCAAGGAGATCTGGAATTCGCGGCATTTTTGTAGCACCTTCTCTAGATTGGATAAGTGTTCAGAGTTTGGTCCATGCATGCACAGATCGTCCAAGAAAATTTCCAAAATTTTCTACAAATACTCTTTGAATGTCGCCTGCATGACTCGTTGGAAAGTGTTTGGGGCATGGCAAAGTCCGAATGGCATCACCTTATAGGAATAGGTTCCCCATTCCGTGGTGAATGTTGTCTTATGTTGGTCTTGGGGTGCTATCTTCACCTGGTTGTAACCGCTGAAGCTGTTTAAAAAACTGTAGGCTTCGGCTCCAGCTACTTGGTCAAGGATACTTTTCATAAAGGGCAAAGGAAAATGATTCTTTTTTGTGACTGTGTTTAGTGCCTTCAGATTCACACAGATCCGCATTTGGCCATTCTTCTTGGGTACTATAACTATCGGTGATACCCATTCCGTGTGCTCAATTTTGTAGATGAAATATGTATCTAACAGCTTCTGCAATTCCTGCTTGATCAGCTCCATGTAGTTCAAGTTGCAGCGATAGTAACGACTCACCTTGGGGACTGCTCCATCCACCAAGGAAATGGTGTGCTGGACTACTGTAGGTGGAATGCCCTTCAGATTACTGTAATTCTAGGCAAAATAGTCCTTGTACTCCACCGACAATGATCGTAGCCTTTTGAATTGTGTGGGCGTTAACTACTCTCCCACATGCACTATCTTTTCTTCTTCACCTGGCTCGGCAAGGTTCATTGGTTGTGTTCACGCAGGTCCCTCGAAGACTTGTTCCGCTGGTGCCTGACTTTGATCAGGTTCTCGCTGGGCTCGTGGCATCATGATTGTCACGTCGTCCAAGGTAAAATTCTTGCAGGTCTCAGGCATCTCGTGAATTGGTGCAAGATTTCTCTTTCAGCATATTGATCTTGGCCCGACTGGTCATCTTTTGATTTTTCGTCATCTGAGAGGAGGATGACACTGTATTAGTATTCATCTTGATTGACTTCAAGGAATCCAACACCTTCTTTTTGTCTCTTTTTTTCATATCGGTGGATTCGTCCTTGTTGTCTTTCTTCGAAACTGATGTGACATTCGCCTCGTGGTTGCAAATATCAACATCCACTGTAGCTATAGCTTCTTCGAGTAGATCACTCCATTAGATCACCTTGTTGTAGCGTTGCTTCAACTAGTTCTTCTTGTTCGCAAGTGCCCTTGGTGGATCTATCCTGAGCTCATCATAGATCCTCACAACCGAGAAGTAATCGCATCAGATGAGGGAACTCACATTCCTTGAAAGTGCCTCTGAGGCACACTTGAAATTCATTATGGGTGTCTTGTAGTTATGGCTTTATGATTATGCTAACAAGATCGCTCAATTTTTTTTTTTTTAAAATGGCCAAATCAGTTGTTGATAAATCAGTGTCCAGAATCCATTGCTCAGGATGATGAGGCACATGACACAGAGGAGTGTCTATAAAGAAACTGCTCCTATCATTTGACAAAGAGATAGCACCAGGTGAGCAACTAGATTGCTAAAAATCTTCTTTTCGAGAGGTAATGAGCTCATATGCAATTGTCTGTTGCAGCATTCCTTGACCAAACGTGTACTCTCAAGCAATCATTCATGTGATATTATTGTACAAGATAGTTATACTGAAAGACAAAATTTTAGCTACCGCTTGAGATTAACCAGCGCTCAAGTGTCCCACATAGCTAAATGCAACCATTTTATCTAAGAAGCTTCTATTCAGATGATGAACATCAGAAATAGCACATTTAGAATCATGCTCAGAAACTCAGATGGTTCACTCAACTAGTGATTAGAGACCAGCGCTCAATAACTTGTATTAGACTGATTGACAACACTCAACAAAAAATTAGTTGATAAAGCCCATCCTTTTTCAATGCCAGGTATCAAGAGGGTCCCTTTCTCTTCACCCCAATGTTCTTGCTCAAAATCAAAAGTTGAAAACTAGTGCTCAGGCAATTGTAGATGCTACTTCATTGATGGGCTAAAGTGCAATACTCATTATGTCCATCTATAATTATCATTTATAATTATTTAGCAATAGTTGATGGGAGAGCCACCTTTTCTAAAAGATCTCAAGTTCAGAAAGCTTGATTTTTATTCTTATGAACTGACACTCACTTTGGTGAATTTTATTTTTCACCCTGAATTTTTCACATTCGTAACTTTTTTGCTATGTTTGTGTTATAGCAACACCAAAAAATGCAAGATGGTCAAACCATTTCAAATGGCTCCACAACTTGAAGTTTTAAATTCAAACATAAAATAGTACGATCGTAAAACAATCTATAGTTATGATGTAAAAAAATGGCATTGCTTCGATCCTTCTCATCCAAGTAGGTAGTGCCTAAGATGCAACGTAAAAAAGGTTCTATCTATGCTTGAGGTAGAGTTGTGTCCAATATTGTCCATTCTCCTATTCCTGAAAAAAAGATATAAGCTACAGTTACAACCTCGAAATAAACAAAGTATTTGCATCAATAATCTTATGCAAGCTAGATTGTGTTGTGTTGTATCAAAAAGTCACAATTTGAAATACCTTCGACTCATGCTCCAGTTCACGAAGAAGGCTGGTGAACATGGAATCATTGCTTTCCAAGCAAATGCAATGTCGATTGCTTTGCATGGATGTTCATGCCAGGTTGCATGTCCCAGCAAAGAGGTCAACAACGACATCTTCTTGTTCGGTGAAAGTTGTGAGGAGGAACCTGCAATAGACTCATGGTGTTTCATCGTCATCCATTGTGACCACCAAGATGCACAGAATGTATTATATTTAACTTCTCCAGCTTGGATTTAAAGAAGATTCAGTGTACCTTTAGAAATGCGATGACTCTCAACAGAACCACGACATGTAGCACCTTCCATGGTGTTGTATGTCATGGGATAGTCTATGAGCCAATTGGTGTTGGGCTTAGGGTTTACATGCTTGTGTTGGGACACTGCCACGCGTCTGTTGAGCTCTGGGCACTGATATCCCTCCCGATAAAATAGCCCCATCAACAGTGTGCATACTTGTGGCAAAAAAAAAAAGTCAATGGTTTTTGGCAAAAGCTTTGAAGTAGGTGTTAAAGCATTTCCATATGTAATAATGTTCTGCAACTTTTTACCTCAATGTGACAATCCCTCCTCAAGTATCCTTTATCAATCATCAAGGTGAGGCTCATGTGCAAGCAAAATCCTATGCTGGTGGCTACAGCGTAGATTGCGAGAAAATGATCGGCCACAAAGCACGTAACATACCAGCTCCTGGCTCGCGGTAAACCTCATCACAAGATAAGAGGCTGCAATGGTCAAATCCTCACTGAAGTGGTTCCATGCAGGTATCGAATGTTTGTCTACCAATATCACACCCAAGAATCTTGGAAAATCAGCCCAAACTAGTTTTGCCACACAATCGTGGGACTCCCCATTTAGAGTTTGTTCTGGCACAAAGTGGCTACGCATGAAACGCGTGATTTTCTTTGATGCCTTGCAATGATTCAATCTTGCAATCCTCCAGCACAACACAAACTCTTCCTCATGGTAGAATAGGCCTCTCTTTTACATTCCAAAATAAGTCTGTTAGCTTTTATTCAAAGACAAAGGAAAAAGCGTTTGTGAATCAAACAAACAACCAAGAGCAGTTTAAACACTCACCGGAGACTCCTAGTCACTATGCATGCCCTTGTCACGTGGATTGGGGTCCAACGTGTTGCATCAAGGCCACCTGCACGGTCTCCTGACTCAATAGCAATATCCAGGCGCTTTTTGGATCTCAGCTCTGCAGGATCTATGTGCCTTTTTGTTTTTGTTTTTGAGGTTGATCCTTGTGCTAGAAGTGGTGAGAGTTTATTTTTTTCCTTTTGGGATGCTTGACATTCAAGATGCAGGTCATTTTCACAATTGTGTCTCTCACCCTTCGGGTAATACAGCCACCAGGGACATCTATTTACTTTCCAGGCTGTGATTTCCCAATCTTTCCACTCTGTGGGGAACATGGATGTTGTGCTGTCAAAACTGCGCCATTCACATACCGCATTCGGTCGATTATCTTTTCTTGTTCAAGGTGGTGTAAAAACCTGTGACATGTACGATTGCATTATAATGAGCATCTTCCATATGAGAAGAACCAATGTTTCAACAACCTCAAAAATAGTACCATTGAAAATAAAAAACAATGAAATGTACTTCGATGACTCGTAAGCGAGTCTCCGTGCAAACATCAATAGTTGAGGCTTTTTTTCAGACAAGGCAGCATTCTTCATGTCCTTTACAAGGTCACCAAAGGCATGCTAAAAATGCAATTGCCTTTGCATGTGGAGAAATACTTCTTCGTCGAGAAATTGATTCTCACCTATAGCCAACAATAGTTGTGTCTTTGCGAGTTCGATCATGTGCCACCATTATGTCTCTTTGCACATGTACTTTCGAAAACCCTTGTTGTCACTACTCATCCCAAGAGAGTCCCTCATGGCCTTATCTCCAGCCAAGATACTAAGAATCTCTTTCTTCCTACAAAACATACCAGAAGCGCATTAGCAATTTTAATTGCACAAGACACCCAAAAAAGTTGCTTGAATCGGTTCTCACTTGGACGGTCCCATGTTGGAGGAGGCGATCATCTGCAACTCGTCCTCAGTAACAACAAGGCAATAACTGTAGAAGATTACATTCGCCGAACTCATTATAGGTATATTTGAGGTGGATGTGTGACCTGAAATCTCAACGAAGGTTCTTAAGACTATTTGTGAAAAATATAACCCAAAAAGTAATTTTCTAAGTCATCAAAAATTATCTTCTGAAAATACTTTCCTTACTCTTTTCCCACTCGGATGACTTTTCTGACTTTTGCTCATCATTATTTTTTTTTTTTTCTTGCCTTTTTCTAAATAAAAGAAAAATCACTCAAGTAATAAAAGAAAAGACAATTGTAAAACAACCAAAACAAACTGACAAGGTGTTGGATCATTCTGGTTGAACGGGCTGATCTGGCAACCAAAACTTCAGTTGGCTACCATTCACCGGAGTGTCGAATCTTTTTCCATCCAAATGTTCTAAAATGACCATTCCATAATTCAATATTTCTTTCACTCTATATGGTAATTCACCTGTGAATTTCAATTTGCCTTTAATCAGTTTCGTCTTATACATTAGTGCTAGATCTCCGTCCTTAGATCTTTTTCGTGTCATCGACGATAG
Source organism: Diphasiastrum complanatum (assembly GCA_029204225.1). Classification (NCBI taxonomy): domain Eukaryota; kingdom Viridiplantae; phylum Streptophyta; class Lycopodiopsida; order Lycopodiales; family Lycopodiaceae; genus Diphasiastrum; species Diphasiastrum complanatum. Next base: position 62,394,214 of record CM055093.1, read on the forward strand.
TGCCATGCCTTGCTACCGGCTTTCTGTGCTGCTAATGCATGAACTGCCATCAATCATGATGCATCTGGAAGGATTTCGCATCATCCAACCGTTCCGTTGCTAGTATGCATAGAGATGGTATCAAAAATTTGATTTGTACTAACTTTGTAAGCGGTTCTGAATGCCCATAAAGCCACATAAAGCTTATGTTCCCAATCAGAACGACTTGCTTCTACTGTTTTTGTCATAATGTTGCAGAGAATCTTGTTGGAAGATCCAACTTCGCCATTACCCCTCAGATAATACGGAGTACGAAACCGACGAATAATGAAAAAGTCTTCCAACAGACACTTTATCATTTCATTTACAAAATGTGTTCCACGATCACTAACAATCTTGATTGGACATCCAGATTTAGTAATAATGTTTTCAGAGAGAAACTTAGCCATTGATTTTGCATCTGCAACTCGAACTACTTTCGATTCAACCCACTTGGTCATATAGTCAGTTGCAACAATGATATATCTGGCCTAAGATCCTCTTGTCGCATGATGAATAGGACCAACATAGTCGAGGCCCCATTTTTTGAACGGTGCTTGCAATAAAACTGGATGTATACTCCCCCTAGCACAAGCATGGTGGCTAAATGGATGAACCCACATCCATCCATCTTTAGCGAGATAACGCTACCAATCTTGTTTCGAATGATTCGACAAGATGGAACTCCAATGCTCAATCAGATAACTTGGATGAAATCATTGCTTTAATCAACGCTTTGGAGTCACAAAAGGATATTCTGATCCTACATCAAGGAGCAATGCACAAGGCAACAAAACCGGATGCAAGGACAATAAAAGATGCATCTGGAATTGGATAGCCTATCCAATCAAGGAAGAGACTAAAGAAGAAAACTATTGAATATCATGTTGCTTGGATCATGTCAACCCATATAGAACTAATGCAACTTGAGGCTTTCCTGTGTTTCATCTATCTCTTCTTCAGTGATCTTATTAATGCTAGGGGATCAGTTGTAGATCAAAGGTTATCTATGAAGAAAACTCGTTGCAACCTTGTTCTACAACAATAAACTGGAAGTTGTACTTGAGGCAACAAAATTTAAATGGTAAATGGCTACCGACAAGAATAATACAAGAAAAGATGTTTCTTATTCAAGGTGGCCAAATACTTCTCAACTACCACCAAAGGATTCACGAGACATGGCACTCAACAAAGGACTACCTGGTCTTCATTTTTTAGGGCAAAAATGCTTAAAGTAGCGGGAGTGTCATGTGCTGCATGTAATTAGCCCATGAGCTTACTAATGAATTGCCAAATATAGCCATGGAGCTAAATTAGATTAGAACTAGTCAATAGGACAGTTAATAAAGTGGTTCGAACAACCTCGCTATAATTGAGAATAGCGGAATTGTAATAATGGTTGTAAGGCCCAATTTAGCTAAATAAGGCCCCAAACTTATAGTAGAGACACAAATGACCACTATAAATAGCTGATGTCGTGCTAAATTTGGAGGCTATTGTTCATTTTGTAATTTTGAGTTTTAAGAGATCTTGGAGCTTCTCTTGGAGAGCTTTCTTGATGAAGAAAGTGGTTTATGTGCCTAAAATCACATCAGAGCTATGATCATGCTTTAGAATCAGGCCTTATCTTGTGAATGATCAATAATCATGAATAAAGATACCTTACTTTGCCTAAGTTGGTGAAGTTTTGCTACTTTTAACTATCTTCTTGATGTTTTGACGTAGTTTCTTGATTTCTTGTATTTCCATTGTAATTTGATGTTTAATGAATGGATTAGATGTTTGAATGCTAAGGTTGGCACATGACAATTTTGGTATCAGAGCATTAGATCCTTTCCCCATCAGATTTGGTGGATTTTGTTAAATTTGGTAGAGTTTCTTGTTCTAGCTATCTTGATTTTTCAATTTCCAACAAGTTTGATTTAGTTTTTGACTATCTAATTCTCATTTTTTGTGTACATTCTTGTATAGATCAATAGATCTCTCTTTTATCTTTCTATAGGTACTGAGATTTTCTGATTTGGAGCTATAATGACCAAGTTATGGCCATTTTAGTGTTTTCTTTTCAATTTTAGCTAGTTGTAGTTTTTTGCAGTCAGTTTTCTTCATTTTTGGCTGTGTTTTTGGCCAAACTTTTTGACTATAATTCTGTAGGATTGTAGATCTCACTCTTAGCTTGAATCTGAGCTAATTTGTAATCAATTTGGTTGAAAATTGAGAGAGATATGACAAATCTTGTGAAAGAGGTCAAATTCTAGCTTGAGTAGAGAATTTGGGAGAGAATCACTTCATCTTTTCATTTCTGAAGTTTAGTCTCTTTGTTAAGTTTTTACCATTTCTTCATTCTGAAGATTTCGCAAAAACCTATAAAAAAATAAATTAAAACTAACCTAACCCTACCTACACCCAACCCTAACCTTAGTCCCCCCCCCAAAAAAAAAAACCTTTGAAAAAAAAAAAAACTGCTCCCACCACTCCCCCTTAAAGCTAGCCTGACCTAAACCTAAACCTAAGCCACCTTCCAAAACCATCACGCCGAGGAGCCCCTGCACAAACGATCCACTGGGGCCAGTGACATCCAAAGCCCGAGCCCTTCCATCATCCCCCCCTCGCGAATCCCTCCTCTCTCCCCGACCGTATCCTCTCCTCCCACGTCTCTCTCTCTCTCTCTCTCTCTCTCTCTCTCTCTCTGGATTTCTGGATCTGATCGCTGTAAAAAAAAACTTCATTAAAGTTCCTGTCATCACTTTGCATTGGTGATAGAATCCTTTGCCACTGTGTATTATTTTTGCTCATCTGGTAGGCGTTTGAGTTTTTGTTCTTGACTCTTGCTGATTTGGAGGTGATGAATCTACTTGAGAACAAATGCGAAGTCTGTGCCTTTTTCCTACTGATTTGGATGTGATTGTACGATTCGAGACATAACGTGAATGAAGACAGTGTGCTTTGAATCTTCTTCAGCAGCGCCAGTTGAGGAGTGGCTTCAAATCGGTGGAACATGTTGGATGAGAAAAGATTTAGGATATATATCATCCACTTATGATCAGGCGTGATCCTATATTTGAGGTTTACTAAGTTCAATTCCCTACCTGAAACAACATCTTTGGGACAATCTACACCTCTTCCTGCACGACCAGCGCCCATCCAAAATACTCGGAAATATTCTTCTTTCAGTTCTTCTTTCGCCTTTCTTCCTTCTCTCGCCTTTCGTTCCCGTGTTGCTGCTTGCTCTTACTCGTCCCTCTGCCTACGGTGCCTCTCTGCCCATGCTGCCAGAATATTTCGCAAATAATATTTTCTGAAAATTTTCCCTCTTTCCTTTCATGTGTTCGATAGATATTTTTTCCGTTTATTCCTATTTCTTTAACGGTTTTATATTTCTCTTCCGAGCACCACAACGGATCGCCCAGTAACCAAGAGAAAAAAATTTGCCGTCATTTTTAAGATTTTTACAGTTTTCTTTCTTCAACGGTCCAATGCTCCAAAGAAACCAAACTTTTCTCTTAATGCCCCTATTTCTAAGTTCGTTCATTTTTTATTCTCGACTAAGTTTTTAAACTTCCTTAACCTTTTTCATATAATACCGGATTTTAGTGCTGCAAGAATGAAAAGTGATCAGTTCATCGAGCTGAGTACAATAATTGTATTTTCGTAATCATTATTTTAGTTTTATTTTCCACCCCTTTTTTTCCTTGAGTTTATTTACGTCTTATATACAAATTCTTTGAATTATTGTATCTTCTCCGTTTGACCTCGGATTGCGATGAGTAAAAAGAAAAAGTGATTATTACATTGATTTTGACAAGATAGCAGTGGTATAAAAACCCAAAATCAATGACTGAAATCCAACTTGACATTTTGCCACAAGTTAGAGGTTACATTCTTCGCGGACTCAGAATTTTGGGACGGTGGAGAAGAACAAATTTGTTACTAGCAAATTTGTGATTTTACCAGTGGAATTTACGATTGTTTCAAATTCTTTTCACTTCATTCAATTTTGTGGACCCATAACCCACAATTGTCTATCATTATACCATAGACACTGATAATGAATATATGTTCGACTATGAAAATCAATTCGATGGAAATGATTATGTCACATTTTTGGCAAGTAGTCACATTTTTGTCGAAGTCAGGAAGTCAATGTAGGCAGGTGTAGAGAGAGTTTCATTTAAGGCAAGTAGTCACATTTTAGTCGGGGTTAGGAAGTCACAATGTAGACAGGGGTAGGGAGATACATTTTGGGGAGGGGCAGGGAGTTGCATTTCAGATAGGGATATGGAATCAGGTTTTATGGATAGGTTGTTTATATAATGAAGTGATCATTGTCAAACAACATATTCTTGACCAAGTTAATATCACAGAAGTTGAGAACAAGGAGGAGGGCCTGACCCTCATGGTGTACACACGCCAATAGAAGCAAAAGGAAAAAGAGAATGAGCTCCCACGGACTGATCACATTCTTGATGGCAAACGGAAGAAGTTGGATAAGCAAGGAGAAAATGCCTATTTGTCAAGTACCCAGACATGACCATAGATCTGATTACGAAGGCACTCAATAGAGATATATTATATTTTTTAAGAACAAGGATGGGTGATAATGACATTTCACAAATAGAACATATATGACTTGTGCGAGAGATAGACGGAGAGGGAATTTATGTAATGAGGTTGTTGGGTCAGTGACTCTTGGCATACAAATCCAAGACATACCAATTCAAATAAATGTATTAATTTACTTGTTTTCATAATTATATTGATTTTCTAAAAATCTCAACAAGTGTTAGTGAGATCTTATTATTAATGACAAGAAAATAATCTTATTGTTATATTTTTTAATTAAATTCTAATTTATTACATGTATGTTATATTTCATAATTAAAAGATTTGGCTTAAAATCATATTTTCTTATACAATATACTATTCATACATTGACTTGAATGATCTTTAATCTAACCAAACCTAATAAATTGACTTCCAATTTTGCCTCTTAGTTGCTAATATCAAACACTACACCTCTCAAAATTCTGAGAACATGAATAATCTCAAATTACTTGAATTTGGGTTAATTGAACAATTACTTCTAAATAAGTTCTTTGCTAAGATGTTTCTTCTCTTTTTGTCAATGGAATGGTTGGATTATAGTGTTGGTTAATAGCGATAGTCCCTCTCCTAACTTTGTAAGAGCAAATTCCTAAAGTATATTGCCATTATTACATATAATCTTATAATTGTCATCCTCAATCTCTTGGGCCCAATTTTTCGCTATCCTCGCCTCCCATTTGAAATGAATGCTTATTTTGCCCCTTTTGGCGTTGTATATTTGTAACTTCTCAGTTCAGCATATGCCATGGGGGTGTTTAAAAAATACACTAGTGAGAGTCGAATGGGCATTGCTTATACTCTAGGCCCATGCACCATTAGTAGTGCATTGTGATACCTCATTAGACACCTTTGCAGCCTATCTGGGCCATGTTATCTAGCTCTCCTATGACTCACCATAATAATCCACCATCATGAGTTTAGACCTCCAACCATTAATTATGACAATATACACTTGAGGGCCCCAAACTTCGCATAATCATAATTAACTTACGGGTCTGACCTCTAACGGGATAAACAATTTGAGATCAGTCAATAACAATCAGCAATCATATCAAATTTAGCAATATGCAAACATTGAAACGTCAAATTTTTTAGGATCCACACAAGGGTATTGGATTTTTATCTTCGATGAAAATTGATAGTAATGTGCATTAGCAATATATACTTGTATATAATTTTTTCTTATAGTCTATAGTTTTACATGAAAGTTTAACCAGTCTGTACAAATATGTTGAAGTTTGCATAGTTCATAAGATGTTCAAATATTTTGAAACTCCAAGGATGTTTCAAAGAATATTTAATCCTCACAAAAAAGTGGGATAGTCCATCATTTTTTTATGTGTCTTTTCTAGTTTTTTCCAAGTCGTATTCTCTGTTGAAGGGTCTCCTCCGTGTATAACCTGAGTTGTGGATTGAGAATTATCTCATTTCTTGTCATGATTGCGATGGCAATTGATTATTTATAAGAAATCATCGTCTTGTTTTTCAGAGAGTTTTCTGTGAGGATGATTGCATCGTTCTACATACCCTAAACTAGATCTTGGATCGGCATTTTATGAGCAAATTGACAATCTGTAGCAGTCACCATGCAACTATTTGTTAGAACATTTTTCGGAAAAACCCTCACTGTCTCGCTTCAGGGCAGCTCTAAAACTGTAGATGTCTTGAAACATGCTATAGCGGATCGTGAAGGAGTGCCATGTTTTGAACAACGTCTTTATTTTGGTACCAAATGTTTGGCGAAAGATAGTCAGTCCTTAGTAGAGTGTGGATTAGAATCAGGCTGTACAGTTCAGCTTCTATTGAGTGTTGTAGTGGGGATGCAAGCCCATGTGCTACCCAGGTCTCATTTGGACTTTCTCAACACTAGGCCTCCTCCCAACTATGTTGCTGGCTTGGGAAGAGGTGCCACTGAGTTTACCACACGGTTTGATATTGGACCCGCTCGTGCAGCTCCAAATCTCCCTCACAGATCTGCAACAACCATCTGTGGTGCTGCTGCAGTTACAGGTGGTGCTGGTAGAGGCAGAGGCAAAGGTGCGAGAATAGATGAGGATGAGGAGGAAGAAGAGGCAGATGAAAAAGGCTACGATGAAAATCAAAAGTTTGATAAATTTGAGGGTAATGATGTGGGCTATTTGCGACCGGAGAGCATGATGAAGATGACAAGGAAGCAGAAGCAGTATGGGAAAGCATTGACAAGAGAATGGATTTAAGGAGGAAAGATAGGAGAGAGGCTCGCTTGAAGAAGGAAATTGAAAAGTACAGGGCTTCAAACCCCAAACTCACTGAACAATTTGCAAATTTGAAAAGAAAACTCGTCACTCTTTCTACCCAAGAATGGGAAAGCATACCTGATATAGGAGATTATTCACTGAGAAATAAGAAGAAGCGTTTTGAGAGTTTTGTAACAGTTTCTAACACTGTTAGAATGAGCGAAGTAGGAACAAGAACATGTGAGTGCGTTGGACCCTCAAAGTAGGGCAGTTGTTGGTGCTGAGACTCCATGGGTCAAACTCCTGTCATGGATTTGACTGTTGTAGGTGAAGGAAGAGGCACTATTCTATCCTTGAAACTTGACCGTCTTTTTGATTCTGTAAGTGGTCTAACAGTCGTGGATCCAAAACGTTACCTAACATGTGAAAGTACTATACTTTAGGACCATAAATGGATCTACAAAAGATCCACAAGAGTGATTGGATGCTTGCTTAACAATCAATCAAAAAACTAGACACAAAAAAGTTGATCTAGATTGGCAATTTGACAAACAACAAGCATTAACAATCAAAAGCATTGATCAACATTGAAATCTAAGCCCACACGTGTGTACTACAGGTTGTAGTACGACCTTCAAGCTGAGAAACAAGTAGAAATTGATTTGGTTTCATTTGGATAACAAAAACTCAATGTACATAGTGAACTAGCTTGAGATTGCCAATGAGCTCCAAAAAATTTCTATCTTCTCACAATGGGAGCTTGGAATACATAGCAAATTCGACTTCCTTCTTGAAGTTAGGTGGATTTCTAGCATGTAACAAAGAAGTTAACTCAGCCTTTTTGCCCTAAAATGAAACCCTAGTCTATTTCCTAGAGTCATGCTTGGTAGATAGCTAGTTAGTCAAATTTTCACCTTAAACTTAGGTGTAGGTCCTATAAAGTAGGGATGACCACCAAATAGACATGACCAACTCTCTTGACTTGACCTAACCTACATTAGGAGTGGTTTGCCACGTGGCATCTTGGCCTTCCATGTGTGGAAACCAATTATACACAATATTTACAAAGTTCTACATGGTTTTTGATCAAGCTAGATTTGCCAATTTTTGGCAATTCTTCACATAACAGACTTGAAGAGCATGAAAATTACAAGTGATGCAGAAATCTCCAACTTAAAAAAGGCAAGACTGTTACTGAAATCTATAATTCAGACCAATCCAAAGCATGCTCCTGGGTGGATTGCTGCTACTAGACTAGTGAACAAACTATGACTCTTAAGTGCCTAAACCAAAAATAATTTAGTCTTCCACCACCATATCATCAACATATGGACATCTCCTTATCTTTCGTTTTTGCTTCCGGTGACACATATCAACATCGGCCTCATCCCTTTGAGCAATGCATTATGCATAAACTGGTAGACACCTGTAAGGAGGATGTAGTTTAATTACATAAAATCCTCCTATCCCAAAAATGTGTACGTCTAATTAGTGGGCTGGTTGTTTGATTCAACAAAGTTAATGTCCATGTTGAACTTTATTTTGTGTAGCAGTCAACCAACATTTTAAGTGAAGCAATTAAGTTGCAATAAAATAGTGTAAATCATTATAACTAGATGTGTATGCCAAATACATATTGGTAGAAAAAGAACAAGTAATCACAACGACCATCACCAGTCCATTGGAATTTGCAATCGAATGGATGCATCCCCCTCTTGGTCCTCTGAGATTTTTTTCTCTTGTATTGTTATTTTTTTTTTATATTGCATATAATTGGAGATAGATACTCCTTGGCTAGCATCTCATCCATGTCAACCGATAAAGATGGTTTCTCAGAGTGTCTTGCTACCTTAAGAACGGCACCTGTGGCACAACCCAAATCTAGCATGGCCCTTTCAGGGAGACAGAAATACTCTAGTAAAAACAACATCCCCTCTCCATGTCGTACCTTTGACAAGATTCATCACCCTTTCTTGAATAGGCAAGTGGTGAACAAGCACTTCACTATCAATGTTTCACTTCATTTTGTTGCCCATTCTGTTAGCGGGCTCATTGCAGACATGAGGGACACAGTTTGTCTTTATGAATATGTAGAGAACAAGAGTTTTTATCTACACGGTACAATGGAATTTTATCAAGGGTTATTCATGTTCTAATCGGCATGAAAGCATGTCAAAGCACCAAGTACCATTAGTTAAGATATTATTGAAGCACCAAGTAGCATTATATAAGATACTAATGAATGTTCAATTCAAACAAACTCACCTTCACTGTTGCATCCATGATATGCACTTCATCAAATACTCTGTCATCCATGACAACGAATCTTCGGATCACGAACAAACCCACTGATCTACTGTGTTGCTCCACTAGTCCGAGAGAGCACAGAGGGACAAACATCACCACACATCCAGAATCATTTATAAGTGCTGCTGACAAACCCAATGAATATAAAACGTGGTCCTCTGTAAGAGCATTCCATCCATCATCAGTGGGTGGAAATTTAGTGGGCAAAACAATAAAGATTGTATTTATTGACCACGAGCATTCATGACCATTCCGCAAACTCGGTCCCACACAACGTTTTTTGAAAAAATATCTTATTTTATTAAACTCTATACTGTCTATTTTTCCTTTCCTCACTTGGCATCCCAAGGAAACGTAGTCGCAAAATAAGACTTCACAAAAGCCCTCACCAGATTGAGCAAACAACGAGTCTAGTGGTAAAAAACACGAGTCTATAACTATTTTACCCAATGCAGTCTTTCTCCCTAGATCGGGAGAAATATCATTCTCATGTAAAAAAATATGCTCTGACAACCCTGCATGTAGAGTATTACCATTAGTTGCATTTTAAAATATTCCAAAAAAAGAATTGTTGCAATGCGCAAGGCAAGCTTACTTGTTTCTACGATTCTTCGTTTTTTGGGTCGTCCTACTGGTTGCACGGGGGTTACGGGCCTCGATATATTTTCGACCAACTCATGTTGCATGGATGTCGCGTTACTTTGTTCTTCAGATGAAGAGCTAACTACCACAGTTTTGGCCTTACGAATTAGTTCCAACTTTTCTTTCTCCTCTTTAATACAACTTTTCCTCTACATATTTAGCCACCATAAGCAATTCTTTCTCTCCCAATCGATGAGTTTCCCACTATCTTTTGTCATATAACAAGAGAACATCATAGATTTTCCGTCTAGGGTGCACCAAACTTTTGTAATAGATGGCAAGGGCACTGGTTCGTTGCAAGAACTTCAAGTACCTAATAAAATGATCAAATATGTAAGACAAAACACTATGAAAGTAATACACACAATCCTTCTTTTTGCAATCCAAGTTATAAAAGCTTTGTCACCCCTAGGAAGACCCCATGTATCCCTCAAGTTGGTTTCTCCACCCATAAGCATCAACATGTTCACCTTGAATTCTTCACCCAAAGCGGAGATGGCTATTTGTGAAAGTTTTTCTATTGTCACTATTGACCACTTTGAGTCAAATGGCATTTCCCATAGAACTTCAAACCAATGTTTGCCTAATGTAGGATTCAGTACTGAGAGCATCTACAAAATAGAAAACTTTTACAATTATGACATTTCAAGGCTCTATGAGTGAAAGGATATTTCACAAAACATCTTGAGATAGTAAGCACAACAAAAATCATTAAGTGACCATAAAGTAGTCAAAACGTTAGCCATTTTTCTTCCATATTTCTGGGAGACATCACGCTGAATCTTTTTTTCCTTTTACGACCAAACTGCTAACCAAAAATGTTGTTTTCATTCTTACCGCATATACCATTCTTCCCAAAATAACTCGTGTGAGTGGGTACCATGGATTTTTCCCTTGTTTCGACTCCAACTTTCTATAGGTTTCCGATTTTTTATCTAAACCCTCTATCTCCCTTTTATGTGTGTGTGCATGGGGGTGCCAGTGCCCGGTGCCCATGGTGCCCTGCCTACAGCTGCCTGCCGGTGCAACCTGTACCCTGCCCGCACCTATCCGGCACCATTGTCGGGGTGCCTGGGACCGCAGCCCACGAAAAATGGGCGCGCTGTTGTTTTTGACGGGCACCGTGAGCCCGCCACGTAACTGATGCACTACCGATCCACAAACCATCAGTAGTTCTACTTCCGCTGCTATACCACAATTATCCATCTGATATCAGAGCATCTATTTTTACCAAAGCTCCTCTAATTTGATATCAGTCCTCGATTTCTGATAAACTACCATTTTTTGACACAGTGGGCAAATTCTATTTGATGAGAATAAGTAAGTTTTGTGAAAAATTGTCCTATCTTGGATATTTTTGTGTTTCTAGTTTGTAAGAAAATATTACATGTGTGGAGCATGTTCCCACATGTAGAAAAAGTAAAAAATAATCTAGTCATGTTGACTTTAGGGGTATCATAAAGATTTTGTATCAAGCATCTTGGTGTAGAACCTTGATAGGGCCAAAATTGGCATAGAGGTCAAAATGGTCAAATCCACATATAAAGCCTCAATTTGGCCAAAAGTAGATTGTGATGCAATCTAGAGGTGGTTAGGCTGGTTAGAGAGGCTATGTTTGAGGGGTCCAGTAGGATTAAAACATGGATCTTCACAAGTTATATATGTACTTTCATTCCCTTCATTAATATATGAGAGATCTATGAGTTTTTTGAGTCAATTTGGAGACTTGCCAATTTTGCTTGTATTGTCTTCTCTCTCTAGATGAGTCCGAAAGTGGTATTTTCTCTCTCTACCCGAGGAGAGGAGCTTGTTGGGACTTAGTTTATTTCCTGAAGTCTTCCACATGTCTGAAACACCTTTTGGTAATGAATAAATGCATGTAGAATGGTCTTTTTGCCTTAGATCTTGTCATTGATCTTGGATTTCAATCAAAGGTGATCTATAGTGCATGAGCCAAGCTTAGGAGATCAATTTCACACATTAGGACATTCCCACGTGTGAATTCTCACTAGTTTTGCTAGTTTGGTATTGATGTCTTTTATTTTGTAATTATACTCTTGTGAAAATTGATTCTAATTTCATTTTGATTGTTGCAGTCAACATTGGAGCCTGAATATTCTTTCATTCAATATTTGCAGTCTGTACAACAAAAGGATGCTTTTAGTTTTGCATGGTCATGATGTACAATACAAAGCTATTTTTTGAGTGGTACAATGTACAAATTGATGTTGATATTGACAAGGTAATATTTTGTTCATTTGTTATTCTTTTTATTCTAATTCTTATTTCTTTAGTGTCATTGTTAGTAATTTGCCCATTCACCTTGTTTGTAATGACATTTCACTCTCTGACTCGTACAATCCCAACGAAGTGTATAGATTGCGGCAAGAGTTGATCAAAATTTTTGTATCGAATGGTGTAATTTTTGTTTTAGAGCTTGAGGGTGTGGAAAAAATTGTTGCTCCTACCTTAATAGCCTTTCAGGTTGCTCAAGATGCAAATCTTATAATAGACGATCAAAGAGGCATAAAAGTCCTTCCTAATACAGAGGAAGGCGAAATAATAGCACAAAAGATTGTTGCCTATACAGCTCCTAATACTATTACAGAAAATAAATAAAAAACTTACCGAATAGGATTTCAAATCTACATAAATGGTATATACTATCGTCCAAAAAAGGAGATACAATCTTACATGTAAACAACCCATTATGGGATTTTTATTGATATCAATATAGATTGTTACTGTCCATAGTACAATAATGTACTATTGCAATTTTCTAGATTGATAAGAAACAAGAATCTTGTTTTCAATTCAATAACAATGATAGACATGTATTTTCTGATAATAAATCTCAGTGTTCTTTCATTAGTTGGATAGTTTTGCCAATATCTCTACAATTGATCTTGAGCTCATGTCTTTTACGTATTTGCATAATTTTAACACAAATTATCTTACATTTAGTATAAAAATTATATGAGCAATTTTTGAAAGAAATGTTGCTTACAAGTTTACCATTGGAAATGAATCTGAAGTTTGAAGGTATATCATATTGTAGGACTTCCTGATGTAATTTAGGCTCTAATCTTCTTCCACCTCAATACATGTCAAAAGTGCATCATTGCATATTATTTCTATATTTTTTTGTTCAGAATGTCCACTGGCTTCCAAGTCTTGATCGAGTGGCACCCATTGACTTTTGATATTCTTCCATCTTTGATAATGGAAGCATAAGCTCAACATTTGCTTTTCTATTTGATAACAAAAACACATGGAAGAAATTTCAATTCTGCATTCTATATCTCCATCTAATTTTTTGTCCCAGCCTTTATCCATAAGTTTAGATAATAAACTATTTGATAAATTTTTGCATACGAACATCGTTGGGGTTTTGTGTACATTGATACTTGAAAAGAAATCCACAAATATATTCAAAGAAAATTAACCAACTTAATCGGACTGTTTTTGATCTCGTGCTTATCTTTAATGAATTGTTTACATCATTATATAGCTTACAATGAAATGATTTTAAAACTGCAGCATCTAGAGCAACCCATTTATCACTTCCAAAACTAGGTAATGGAATTGGGACTATTTACCCAAAATCTCCTTTTATATCAGGAATGTACATAGATTCATAAAAAAAGATTCCACAATCAGCAAGATCTTTTGCAGTTCTACCTCTATATTGCAACTGCCAATATCAGTGTGTACTACATCTAACACACCTGCAAGAGATCTACTTGGCTCCCATTCATTTATATTGGATGGATATAAATATGCAAGAGAAAAATGATCAGATTGGCAAGTTTAATAATAGATGACAATGAATGACAAAAATCAAAGTATTGTAATATATCAATACTCACAATTTCTTTTTTTGTGATCTTGATGGCAAACTTAACCAACTCGAAGCTTCGTTACAAACGAGTAACATCCATTCCAAGCAAGCGGTCAGACTTACATCAGACTTAACCAACTGAAAGCTTCGTCACGAGCGCTGGAAGCCAACCTGGCGCCATGCCAGACTGGACAGCCATAAACAGGTAACATCCACCCAAGCAAGCCATCCAACTCAGCCGACAGGTTAGAGCCCGTTCCCCAAGAGCTTAACCCATTCACGTTCATGCAAGAAACACTCAGAACCACAAGCCGCGACAGATATGGAAACAACCAGTTCCTGGACCAAATAGTCCCAACAGCATACCGCTGGCGCCACGGACCGAATGGTCCCGACGGCATACCGCTGGCGTCCCGAGATATGACCCTCAGCTATGTGCCAAGTTAAAAATTTTGAAAGCGGCCTTACAACTGGCGCTTCTACCGAACACTGAAACCCAGAAGGTAATCAGAGTCAGTTTGAGGAAAATCCCACTTTATTGATAAATCTGAGAAGGTTACATTTCAAGTGTGTGACTGTTGCGCCGGCGCCTCATAGGGCGTTGGGACTTGAGCGGTTTTCCCAACACGCGCTTAAGTCTAACATTCATCCATCATGCACTTACGTAAAAGCCAACTCAGAAACGTAACAAGCTTAACCATTCAGACTTAAGAAAACTGGAATCCCAACGAACCCGAAAGCCAACTCAGAATCCGTCCCCAAAAGGTAACCAAAGGCAAAGACAAGCCACACATGAAACCCAAGGCATAGTGGTCGCCAAATTGACCAATTGGCATAGCGGCAAGCCCCATGTCGATGACAGGGACCCTTAGGCGCCAGTGACGCAAAAAGGTTGTAGTAAGGGTCCTTCCACTTGGACCAGTCCCGGAGGTGAAACCGAAATGGTAATCATCCCCAAGGATCAACTTTATTAGATTTGGAAGAGGTTACATTCATACATAGACTGACCGGTCTCGGGGCCACCAACACGTGCTGGGCATTGCCTGGCTCGTGCTGGTAGAGGGAGCTGAGACTTGGTGACTGGATTCCTGGCGCTGGTTGAGCTGCCCAAGTTTCTGTCTGCCGGACTCCCCCTATAGTTCTGCTGTGATTCGGCGCACCCCCTCTATTCTGAAACATAGTGCTTTCTAGTAAAGCACACTTTTTGGGACTTAGTTTCTATTTTGCTGATTAAGCCTGGCAGAATCAGTCTGGCTCCCAGACATGGGTCCCGGGAGCCTGTAGCGCAGGCATCCCAAAGGGAGCCGGGAACCACGACTTAGCTTCCCATCCTTCAACTCTTGCCATCCAAACCCACTTGACATACAAGCAGCCAACTCGCCAACAACGATCAGACTTAACCAACTTGAAGTTCCGAAAACCAACATTGAGATCCAACCTGGGGCCATGCCAGATCGGGGGTCCTGATGTGGGTGACTTCCCTCTAAGCAAGCCGCCCGACATACATCAAACTTAACCAACTCGAAGCTTCGTTACAAACGAGTAACATCCATTCCAAGCAAGCGGTCAGACTTACATCAGACTTAACCAACTGAAAGCTTCGTCACAAGCGCTGGAAGCCAACCTGGCGCCACGCCAGACTGGACAGCCATAAACAGGTAACGTCCACCCAAGCAAGCCATCCAACTTAGCCGACAAGTTAGAGCCCGTTCCCCAAGAGCTTAACCCATTCACGTTCATGCAAGGAACACTCAGAACCACAAGCCGCGACAGATATGGAAACAACCAGTTCCTGGACCAAATGGTCCCGATAGCATACTGCTGGCGCCACGGACCGAATGGTCCCGACGGCATACCGCTGGCGTCCCGGGATACGACCCTCAGCTATGTGCCAAGTTAAAAATTTTGAAAGCGGCCTTACAACTGGCGCTTTTACCGAACACTGAAACCCAGAAGGTAATCAGAGTCAGTTTGAAGAAAATCCCACTTTATTGATAAATCTGAGAAGGTTACATTTCAAGTGTGTGACCGACCCTAGTCTCCGAGGCGCTAGCATGCCAAGGCGAGAGCCATGACAACATTCCAGCAAGGGAGGCTGAGACTTGGTTGGAGCTCGTCCTGAGTCGCAACCTGCACTCCCCTATAGTATTGGTGTGATTCGGCACCCCCCCTCATACCAAGCACTCTACCCAAGCTGGTAAAGCACGTTTTTTTGTCTCTAGGATTTTCTCTTTCTAGAAAGTCATTTTCTCTCTCTAGATTTTATTGATCCCCAGGCTTCCTTTAATTATGCCTAGATCGTGTGAGGTGATTGCACATCGATCTGAGCTCTCTGGACTCCGCTAGAACCGATCAAAGATTTTCAGCCATAGGAACTTGGCGCCAGCTGGATTCTGGTCACAGTGGCGCCGGGAGTAGCAAGGGCGCTGCTAGCGCCGGGGACATAGCTGGCGCCAGAAGTAAAGCTTGTAAAGGTAGGTTTACAACATCCACCCCACCTTTATAAAATCTGATGTCCTCATCAGATGTCAGATTAAAGTAAAAGTGTCTCCCAATTAAAATGACTATACATTTAAGCTACTTGGCACAGTACTCAATTTACTGGCCACTTTTTATTAACATTGAAGCTGGCACACCACAAGTCGGAGGCTCAGCTCTTTGTACTGAAAAATTACATAACTTGAAAAAAATATCTTTGTCTGGGAAAAGCGTAGATTTGATATCGCTTTCGTAAAACCCGAGAACCTTATTAACTGGTGACAGAGGCCTTTCTTTGAAATGTACGCCCCTGTCACTTCTGACTTTTGACTTTGGAACTCCTTTGAGCTCCTGATTTGTCCTTGATGCACTTTGTGTTGAGCTCCCTGAGCTCCAGATTTGTTCAGTTCTACACACGTATCAAGGCTCCCTGAGCCGAAGGATTCATCGTTTGATTGCCCACTTTATGGTCCACTCTGTGCCTTGTTGCTTCTGCACCCTGATTTCTCTCCTTGTCCCAGCCTGATCTTGATACTTTTCTATCTTGGCTCTTTAAGGTAGGCAAAGATTGAGTACTCCGCAATGCACCTCTCACTTAGCTTGAAGTAGCTCTTTGAATCAGCCCAAATGTAACCATTGACCTCGTGGAAAGACAAACGGTCGCACCAGTTTCATCCGCATTCGAACTATCTCTTCGCGTTTGTTTGAAGCACCATGTCCGTCGCGCAAAACTTGACTTTCACAATTCCATCACTGGTCAGCTGCCTCACAGTCAAAACAAGAAGTGTACATCGAGCTTGGCTTCAAGTAGCTCTCTTTGAATCAGACACATGCACCTAGAGTTTGCACTAGTACGATCTCAACGCGAACTGTCCCTTAGCGTCCGTTCGAAATACCAAGTCTCTCATGCAAGACTCAACTTTCACAGTTCCTTCATTGATCAGCTGCCTTACACGTAACACAAGCCAGCGTACTCATATGTTTCCTCATCATTGCTGGTCCAGAGAAAGCCTATAACAAACTTTCCTTTCCATAACAAAAACTTGTCAACTTATTAGGTCCAAAGTTTGCCAGTCTCCTCGTGTGAGTATGGCTAGGTCACCTTGAATTTGCCCCCATTCTGATCAACTTTCATTCAAAATTTGCCCCAAGAGAGAGGTGTGTGTGATAGTTCCCCTCCACTTAATAAATCAGCTGATCGGACTTAGAGTATAGTTCTTCGGACAAAAAGCCTTTCCAACACTTTGCTTCCCATCTGCTAGGATTATGGCTCGATCCAACTTGTTTGCCAATCTCTGAAGAGGATCCTAGTCTTTTTTCCCCTTTGAGGAAAAACCCAACTGATACTGGATATCACCCATACTCAGTGAGTTTCAGTTCCGAAGGTGGCCGTCCCAGAATGAAGACCAACTACTATAGAAGATCTCCCCTGAAATTGCCCTTCCCAACTTTTGACTTCTTGCTGAACCCAAGAAACAGGCTAGCCATCCATCCTTTGCAAACATTGAGTCATTTCGTTGTCGTTCACTTGCGAGTACTTGAACTGCAAATCCGCCGCACAGATTCTGGATATCACCCATGCTCAGTGAGTTTCAGTTCCGAAGGTGGCCGTCCCAAAATGAAGACCAACTGCTCCATAGAAGATCTCCCCTGAAATGGGCCTTTCCAACTTTTGACTTCCTGCTTGCGTCTGGTGGGCGTTGTCGCAAATGAAACTAACCCAAGAAACAGGCTAGCCATCCATCCTTTGCAGACATTGAGTTGTTTCGTTGTCGTTCACGTGTGAGTACTTGAACTGCAAATCCGCCCCACAGATTCTGTAGTCCTCTTTGTTTCATGGTATCAGCCTTCAAAAGAAAAGGTTCCTTCTCGAGCCATCAGCTCCTTGTATCACAAGCAATCATGCAAACCAGACAAAGCACGCGTACTAAGACTCACCACGAATACGTACAAGTAAGACACTCAGGGAGGTTTACTAACAAGTAACAAAGACAAGGTCCACCTTTGAGATGGTCCTGCCAACGGACCTTTGCCTGGCCGCGCCCATACAAATCGATCACGGAATCAGCCCACATAGGACACCCCTCCAACTATCCAGGCTTTCACCATTAAGCAGCACATTGCCTCAGTCACGTCCCACCGCTTTTTGGTCGATAGCCCTTATAGCTAAACGATCGGCAGCTAACCACCCGTGCTTTACACCCAAATTCGAGCAGCATCTCTGTATCAATGGTTAACCCGTACAGTTCGAATATGTCGCCCCGCACCCCACAAGGTACAGACCGTGCTTTCACCTCCCTAGGCAACACTTTGCCTCATCCGTCCTACGTGCAGACAACGCCAGGTCCGAACCGCGAGAACTGACCGTGCTTACACCTCAAGGGCAGCACCTTGACTCATCAAGTCCCCCATTCTGTCGACCACCCCGACCGTGGACGCGCCCGTGCTTACACTGTGGGCAGCACCTTGCACAACAGTTGTCTTGATGAACCCCAAACCGTGGCCATTTCCGTGAGATCCGCATAGCTGACCGGCCAGTCGGCTCTGATACCACATGTAGCGCAGGCATCCCAAAGGGAGCCGGGAACCACGACTTAGCTTCCCAGCCTTCAACTCTTGCCATCCAAACCCACTTGACATACAAGCAGCCAACTCGCCAACAACGATCAGACTTAACCAACTTGAAGTTCCGAAAACCAACATTGAGATCCAACCTGGCGCCATGCCAGATCGGGGGTCCCGATGTGGGTGACTTCCCTCCAAGCAAGCCGCCCGACATACATCAAACTTAACCAACTCGAAGCTTCGTTACAAACGAGTAACATACATTCCAAGCAAGCGGTTTGACTTACATCAGACTTAACCAACTGAAAGCTTCGTCACGAGCGCTGGAAGCCAACCTGGCGCCACGCCAGACTAGACAGCCATAAACAGGTAACGTCCACTCAAGCAAGCCATCCAACTCAGCCGACAGGTTAGAGCCCGTTTCCCAAGAGCTTAACCCATTCACGTTCATGCAAGGAACACTCAGAACCACAAGCCGCGACAGATATGGAAACAACCAGTTCCTGGACCAAATGGTCCCGACAGCATACCGCTGGCGCCACGGATCGAATGGTCCCGACGGCATACCGCTGGCGTTCCGGGATACGACCCTCAGCTATGTGCCAAGTTAAAAATTTTGAAAGCGGCCTTACAACTGGCGCTTATACCGAACACTGAAACCCAGAAGGTAATCAGAGTCAGTTTGAGAAAAATCCCACTTTATTGATAAATCTGAGAAGGTTACATTTCAAGTGTGTGACCGACCCTAGTCTCCGGGGCGCTAGCATGCCAAGGCGAGAGCCATGACAACATTCCAGCAAGGGAGGCTGGGACTTGGTTGGAGCTCGCCCTGAGTCGCAACCTGCACTCCCCTATAGTATTGGTGTGATTCGGCACCCCCCCCACATACCAAGCACTCTACCCAAGCTGGTAAAGCACGTTTTTCTCTCTCTAGAATTTTCTCTTTCTAGAAAGTCATTTTCTCTCTCTAGATTTTATTGATTCGCAGGCTTTCTTTAATCATGCCTAGATCGTGTGAGGTGATTGCACATCGATTTGAGCTTTCTGGACTCCGCTAGAACCGATCAAAGATTTTCAGCCATAGGAACTTGGCGCCGGCTGGATTCTGGTCACAGTGGCGCCGGGAGCAGGAAGGGCGCTGCTGGCGCCTGGGACATAGCTGGCGCCGATGGCGCCGGAAGTAAAGCTTGTAAAGGTAGCTTTACAACAGAGCCGTTCTGGTGGCAGAATCAACTTGCTTCCTGACTAGGCCATGACTCGAGCTCCAGAGCTAGCTCATGACTTGTGACTACTTGACTGGCTCACCACAGGTCGGAGGCTCAGTCCTTGACGTTCTAACTTGCTCTGGGACCTTAGGGAGCGTCACCCCTTAGAGTCTTACAGGGCACGCTGGGTGCACCTGAGTCAGCTTTACAACATCCTCCCCTCGTTTGAAAAAGCTGATGTCCTCATCAGGGCCAAACTAGACCTAGGACGTATGGCACGGGCTTAATTCACTGGCCTTAACAACTTTGAATTAAAAATACATTGGCAGTAGCACAGGAAAAGTGTAGATAAAGTTCACTTACGTAAAACTTGTGTAAAGCTGCAAGTGATTTATTGACAAACTTAAGAAAGATACCTGGAAGTTCCTTGAACTTCAAAATGGCCATGAATGTTTATGTAAGAGGCATGCCGCCAGGTAGTGCTGTGTGTGCCGATCTGGGAAAACGGCTATTGCGTTGGTTCTTCTACAGATAATCTGCTAGTACTTCAGGGGCTCCCTCCTTAAGGTTGTCTTCGTACTCCCAAGAAGCCTCAATAAGTGGAGCCCGTAGCCACTTCACTAGATATTCACGTTGAACACCAGTTCGCTTTCTATGTGTCAATATTTGTTCTGGTACAAGCTGCCTCTTTGTATCATCAAGTGTCATTGGTGGGTGACGGAGTTCGTGTTGCCGATCAAATCGCTCATCTGGTTTGTACCGTTTGAGTAATGAGATATGAAACACATTGTGTATATCCAAGCTGGACGGTAGCGCCAATCGGTAAGCCACTGGGTTGATCTTCTTGGTGACATAATATGGTCCCGCATAAGGTCGAACGAAGACCAGTGGACTATAAAATTGAGTTGGTACCAGGAACAGAGCCAACTTCACGAGCACCCTACAGAATGTCACAAGAAGAGTTGGCGAAACTGAAACGACAATTTGGTGAATTGATAGACAAAGGTTTTATTAGACCTAGCGCTTCACCTTTTGGAGCCCCAGTGTTGTTCGTGGAAAAGACGGACAAAACTCTTCGAATGTGTGTGGATTATCGCATGCTTAACAAGAGTACCATCAAGAACAAGTACCCCATGCCTAGAATTGATGACCTATTCGACCAACTCAAACATGCCAAATACTTTAGCCGAATAGATCTCAAATTTGGATATCATCAAATTCGAATAGCTAAAGGTGATGAGCACAAAATGGCGTTTCGAACGCGGTACGGGAGTCACGAGTTCCTGGTGATGCCATTCGGTCTAACAAACGCACCAGCCACTTTTTGCACATTGATGAACAATATATTTCAAGACTGCCTGGATGAATTTGTCATTGTGTACATTGATGACATATTAGTATTTAGCCGGAACCTTAAAGATCACATTCAACATTTAAGGACAGTTCTCCAATGACTGAGGAGGAACTGCTTGTTCGCGAAAAGAGAGAAATGTGAGTTTGTGGTGGAGGAAGTTGACTTCCTTGGACATGTTATAGGCCACGGACGGATTCGAATGGATCCTAAGAAGATCAAGGCTATCTTGGATTGGCTAGCACCTAAAACTATTCATGGCATCAAATCCTTTGTGGGCTTATGTAACTTTTACAGGAGATTCATTGAGGCATTTAGCAAAATTGTGGCACCACTGTTGGAGCAGACCAAGACTCATTTGAAGATGACATGGACACCGGAATGTGAAGCAGCGTTCCAAGAACTAAAACGACGGATCACTCAAGAACCCATCCTTGCCTTACCAGACTTTAGCAAACCTTTTGAAATACATACAGATGCGTCGAACTTTGCTATTGGGGCCGTGCTGATGCAAGACGGAAAACCTGTTGCATATTTTTCAAAAAAAATGAGTGACGTAGAGCGACGATGGCCAACTCATGAAAAAGAAATGGTCGCAATAGTTCAAGCAGTGGAGCATTGGAGACATTATGTGGCAGGAAAACCCTTTAAGGCATTCACTGATAATGTATCACTCAAGTACTTCTCATCCCAAGGTATGCTCATGCCAAAGCAAATGCGATGGCAAAACTTTCTCTCAAAATTCAATATAGACATTTTACACACGGCAGGAAAGAACAATGTGGTGGCGGATGCACTAAGTAGACAAGAACACTTGATGGCAACAGTGACAACTCAGGTGACTGGCCTACTCCAAGAAATCAGGGAGAATTATGGTGTAGATGCGTTGGCGAAGGACTTAATGATCGAATTCCAACTGGGAAAGCCTCATAAACATTTCACTTGGAAAGATCAAATGGTTGTTTATAAACAACGCAGAGTATATGTCCCAGACAACATCAACCTGAGGAAGAAAGTCTTGCGAGAACATCATGACGTACTAGCCGCCGGGCATCCAGGGGTGAATCGCATGTATGAACTTCTCAAAAGAGGCTTCTATTGGCCAAGTATGTGGGCAAACGTTGAATCCTATGTGCAAACATGCCCGACATGTCAACAAGTGAAGGTGGAACCGCTAGCTCCGACTGGACTACTCCAACCATTACTGATACCAGCATACCCGTGGGATTCGGTGAGCATGGATTTTATTGTTCAACTACCACGGTGCCAAGGATTCGACTCAATTTATGTGGTGGTTGACCGATTTTCAAAGCAAGTTCATCTAGTACCAACTAAAAGTTCAGTGACAACTGAAGAAGTGGCAAGGTTATTTTTCAAATGTGTTTTCAAATACCATGGCCTGCCTAGAACGATTATTTCTGACCGAGACACCAAGTTCGTCGGAAAGTTTTGGACTTGTCTATTTCGCCTCGTGGGAACCGGATTGAATTGTAGTACTGCATATCACCCTCAGACAGATGGGCAAACGGAGTGAGTCAATCGATAGATTGAACAATATTTACGAAATTATGTCGCTCGGGACCAATCCGATTGGGTCAACTACTTGGATATTCTCGAGTTTGCACATAACAACCAAGTAAACAGATCTAATGGAAGGGCACCCTTCGAGATAAGCAATGGTCGGCTACCGATTGTTCCAAGCTCTTTTCTTACAGGCGTGAAGGAAACACCAGTACCCACTGTAGAGGAATTCATCAATGAGTGGCACACAAAGCTGACAGAGGTGAAGGCATTTTTAGAGCAGTCACAAAGGAGTATGGCAGCTGACGTAAACCCACATCGACGAGAACTGGAATTTGAGGAAGGTGATCGAGTATGGCTGAACACAAAGAACATTGCGTTACCAAAAGGTTTTTCTCATAAGTTCGCTCGACCTTATGCGGGACCATATTATGTCACCAAGAAGATCAACGCTGGCATCCAGCTTGGATATACACAATGTGTTTCATATCTCATTACTCAAACGGTACAAACCAGATGAGCGATTTGATCGGCAACACGAACTCCGTCACCCACCAACGACACTTGATGATACGAAGAGGCAGCTTGTACCAGAACAAATATTGACACATAGAAAGCGAACTGGCGTTCAACGTGAATATCTATTGAAGTGGCTACGGGCTCCACTTATTGAGGCTTCTTGGGAGTACGAAGACAAACTTAAGGAGGGAGCCCCTGAAGTACTAGCAGATTATCTGCAGAAGAATCAACGCAATAGCCGTTTTCCCAGATCGGCACACAAAGCACTACCTGGCGGCATGCCTCTTACATAAACATTCGTGCCCATTCTGAAGTTCAAGGAACTTCTCGGTATTTTTCTTAAGTCTGCCAATAAATCACTTGCAGCTTTACACAGGTTTTACGTAAGTGAACTTTATCTACACTTTTCCTGTGCTACTGCCAATGTATTTTGTAATTCAAAGTTGTTAAGGCCGATGAATTAAGCCCGTGCCATACGTCCTAGGTCTAGTTTGGCCCTGATGAGGACATCAGCTTTTTCAAACGAGGGGAGGATGTTGTAAAGCTGACTCAGGTGCACCCAACGTGCCCTATAAGACTCTAAGGGGTGACACTCCCTAAGGTCCCAGAGCAAGTTAGAACATCAAGGACTGAGCCTCCGACCTGTGGTGAGCCAGTCAAGTAGTCACAAGTCATGAGCTAGCTCTGGAGCTCGAGTCATGGCCTAGTCAGGAAGCAAGTTGATTTTGCCACCGGAACGGCTCCCGGGACCCATGTCCGGGAGCCAGACTGATTCTGCCAGGCTTGCCAGGCTTAATTAGCAAAATAAAAACTAAGTCCCAAAAAGCGTGCTTTACCAGAAAGCACTATGTTTCAGAATAGAGGGGGTGCGCCGAATCACAGCAGAACTATAGGGGGAGTCCGGCAGACAGAAACTTGGGCAGCTCAACCAGCGCCAGGAATCCAGTCGCCAGGTCTCAGCTCCCTCTACCAGCACGAGCCAAGCACAATGCCCAGCACGTGTTGGTGGCCCCGAGACCGGTCAGTCTATGTATGAATGTAACCTCTTCCAAATCTAATAAAGTTGATCCTTGGGGATGATTACCATTTCGGTGTCGCCTCCGGGACTGGTCCAAGTGGAAGGACCCTTACTACAACCTTTTTGCATCGCTAGCGCCTAAGGGTCCTTGTCATCGACATGGGACTTGTCGCTATGCCAATTGGTCAGTTTGGCGACCACTATGCCTTGGGTTTCATGTGTGGCTTGTCTTTGCCTTTGGTTACCTTTTGGGGACGGATTCTGAGTTGGCTTTCGGGTTGGTTGGGATTCTAGTTTTCTTAAGTCTGAATGGTTAAGCTTGTTACGTTTCTGAGTTGGCTTTTACATAAGTGCATGATGGATGAATGTTAGACTTAAGTGCGTGTTGGGGAAACCGCTCAAGTCCCAGCGCCCTTTGAGGCGCCGGTGCAACATCGGCCATCACAACTAGATCTGGGAAGATCAAGCCAAATCAAGCTAGATCCATCAAGTTTCAGCCAGATCTGGCTTGATCAGGAAAAATCCAGCAAGATCCAAGAGAGATCCAGATAGGATCAATAGGAAGCAGATCATTAGATTACACCAATATGGCCGCCTAATTGCAGACCAGAGATCCATGGCTCCAGATTGTTGGCTCACTTCTTGAAGCAATGGGTTTTTACCCGGCGATTTTCAGCTCTAACATTAACATGGTCCTCGCCCTTCATGCTTACGCCATCTGGGATGCGAAATAGTCGTGTTTCCACTTCTTGTACTAGAGTACCACGTACAAGGTACGGATTAATGCGGACTCGATGGTCATTGTCGACATTATGTCCGGTGACCACTGTGAGAGATTTCAACTAGTTTAGTCTAGTTTAGTCACATTTTGGTAAATTGTCAATAAGAGGCCAAAACTCATTTTAGACTTAGAGATAAACTTTTTGAAGTTATATTAGTTTAAAATACATTCAATAAACACTTTTGGAAAGTGTGAGAAAGTTGGTAGTCGAGTTTGAGAGAGATTCAAATTTGAACTTTGGGTACATTGAATCTAGACCCAAAAATAGTAGGGTTTACATTTTGGAGGGAAAGCCAAGTGGCCAAATAGGGTTTGAAAACTCTATAAAAGGATGTAACTCGTGGAGAGACACATCTTCTCTCTTCTCTCTCTCATTTCATCATTATACATGGTTCTCTTTGGGTTCTACTACTCATTGGTGCACTATCTTGGTGTTATCTTGCAATCTTGTGTGTAGAATGCTCATTTATTGCTATTTTCGGTTCCACACGTGTAAAATATAGTAGGGTACTGTAATTGTACGGACAGCAAACATATTTTATGTTTTGGTTCATGTTTGATCAATATCTCTTAGAGTTTGCATCTCATTTTGTATGTAGATGCTGATTTTTCTACATTGGCAGGATTGTTGGCTTGCTCCTTATTGTAACCAAAGATTTGGGACTTGGATTGGATCTTGAATGGTCTGAAATCCTTCACATGGTATCAGAGCTATTGTGTTTTAGGTTATGAAAGGATCAGCCATCTTTAGCAATGATTTTGGAGGAGTTACCAATGCTAGAGCATGCTAGATTGATCTCTACTCAAAAATCAGCATTTTTGCATGTGGAGAATTGATCTTTTGTAGGTCAAAATTCAATATAGGGTTATATACTTGATCAATTCCAATTTCACACTTGGCTTACTAGAATTAGATGATTTTTGGTGCATTAGGAAGGTCTCATTGGAGTCTACAAGAAGATATACCAAGTTTCTAGAAATTGCATGTAGAATTTGAGATATTCAATTTTTTGTGATTTTGTCAAAACCCTAATTTTGATTGGATCTCTAGTTTGTGAGGTTACTGAGCTTCATTTCAGTGTGTTTCAATCTTAGGAAGTGGCAAGAATCATTAGATTGAGGATAGATCATAGGTTGATCAAGATTTTACTATTTTATGTGCTGATTTTCTAGTTAGAAGTGCTAGAAGAGATTTGAGAGGTTCCATATCTTTGTGATTTCTTCTTGAGTTCATTTTTTGACATTCAAGAGAGTGCTTTGTGCATTGGAACAGGTTGAAAGAGAAGATTAGGTCACTTCAACATGGCTACAAGTGGTGGATTTATGTTGGAGAGCAATGATAGGCTTACCTCAATCAACTATTCTACTTGGAAGGTGAGGATGGAGTCCTTATTGGAGATGAATGAGTTGATGGAGATTGTTGCAGGTGTGGAGGAGAGACCTCAAGCACCTCAAGATCAAGTGAGGTATGACAAGAGAGCAAAGAAAGCTCTACACATGATTAAGATGAATGCTACCAATGAACTTCTCAAGGAAGTTGGTAAGTGCACATCATCTTTGGAGGCTTGGGAAGCTTTGAAGAAGCTTTATGAATCCAAGTCTACATCAAGAGTGCTTACTCTTAGGAGGCAAATCTTTCAAAGTTTTCAATAGAAGGAAGAGAGTACTCATGCTTTTGTTTTGAGGGTTAAGGCATTCAATGATGAGTTAGCATGTATTGATGAAAGCATTAAGGAGGTAGAGCTTGTTCAAGTTATACTTAATGGCTTGTTGGATGATCATGCTAATCTTGTTCAAAGTTTTGTTATTCAAAAGACTTTGCCAAGTATTGTGGATTTGCAAGAGATCTTGGCGAATGAGGAGTATAGGCTTCAATCAAGAGGAGGTGGATCTACATCGACATCTCATTATGAAGAGGATGCTATGTTCATCAAAGGCAAGTTCAAGGGCAAAGGCAAAGGCAAGTGGTCTAAAGGGCAAGATCTAGGTGATACTTTCTCTTTTGGCAAAAAAAAAGATAAGTCTAAGTTGAAATGCTTTTATTGTGGAATCAAAGGGCATTTTTCAAATGAATGTTTGAAGAAGCAAAGAGATGAAGGTAGCAAGCAAATCAACTTTACTACTAATGATGAGGATCTAGGTGGTGGTGATTCTCTTTTGATGTGTTCATCAAGTCCAATATCAAGTGAAGGTGACAAAGATTCATGGTGGATTGATAGTGGAGCTAGTTCACACATGACTAGTCACAAGGAGTTCTTTACTTCTTTGGTAACTTATGATGGAGCCAAGAAAGCAATTCACATGGCCAATGGTGGTGAGTGTGTGATTGAAGGTATTGGTTCAATTCCTATTTGTCTCTCTACTAATAGGAAAGCAAGACTTGATGGTGTTCTTTACATTCCTTCACTTTCAAAGAATTTGCTAAGTGTTGGTCAAATGATAGAGAAAGGATACATGGTAAAGTTTGGGGGTGTGTTGTAAAGCTACCTTTACAAGCTTTACTTCCGGCGTCAGCTAAGTCCCCGGCGCCAGCAGTGCCCCTGCTGCTCCCGGCGCCAACGGCGCTGTGCCGCTCCCGGCGCCACTGTGACCAGAATCCAGCCGGCGCCAAGTTCCTATGGCTGAAAATCTTTAATCGGTTCTAGCGGAGACCAGAGTGTTAAAAATTCACAATTCTAGCTTGACTAGTTTTGGTCATATGACTTGTAAATAGTTAGATGGTCATGATGTGGCTTGTCACACGTGCCAAATAGCATAGGATTCCATTCATAAGGATGTTCTCAAGTAGACCTAAGTGTTAGAACCTTTGGAATGAGTCCAAATTATGCTTAGATACAAGGGAGAAAAAATAGGAGCTATTTTTGGAAGTTTTTGCATTGTTGAGGGATCTCCAAGATTCCAACCCTAACTTGGTAGGGATGAAAGATCCACCAAAATTAGCATTAGGGATAGGTTTAGGGCTACTCATACCTGCCCAAAACCGTGATGGATCATGTATATATAGGTGATGATATCTCACCAAAATCAATCAAGCAATTTCATGTTTTTTCTCTCATAATGGTGCAATTGCTCTCTATGTTCATAATTGTTTGAGTACTTGTGATTACTAATGATTATAGGATTGAATGTAGGCCTGGTGTACAGTACTCAGACTGTGGGAGGCCGTACTTTCACACGTGTGAAGCCTTCTTCAAGGATTTGGGCCATTTAGTGAGGTTCAAGCATAGATTTTTGGTGGATTTTGATGGTTCAACTTGTGCTAATCTTATGAAATCATAATCTATTGTTTCCCTCATCATTTCAAGTGTTTTAGGATCCTTATTTGCTGTAATTTTTACAAGAGAGCTCAGATCGATGTGCAATTACCTCACACGATCTAGGCATGATTAAAGGAATCTTGGGGATCAATAAAATCTAGAGAGAGAAAATGACTTTATAGAAAGAGAAAATCCTAGAGAGAGAAAAACGTGCTTTACCAGCTTGGGTAGAGTGCTTGGTATGAGGGGGGTGCCGAATCACACCAATACTATAGGGGAGTGCGGGTTGCGACTTAGGACGAGCTCCAACCAAGTCTCAACCTCCCTTGTTGGAATGTTGTCATGGCTCTCGCCTTGGCATGCTAGTGCCCCAGAGACTAGGGTCGGTCACACACTTGAAATGTAACCTTCTCAGATTTATCAATAAAGTGGGATTTTTCTCAAACTGACTCTGATTACCTTCTGGGTTTCAGTGTTAGGTAAAAGCGCCAGTTGTAAGGCCGCTTTCAAAATTTTTAACTTGGCACATAGCTGAGGGTCGTATCCCGGGACGCCAGCGGTATGCCGTCGGGACCATTCGGTCTGTGGCGCCAACGGTATGCTGTCGGAACCATTTGGTCCAGGAACTGGTTGTTTCCATATCTGTCACGGCTTGCGGTTCTGAGTGTTCCTTGCATGAACGTGAATGGGTTAAGCTCTTGGGGAACGGGCTCTAACCTGTCGGCTGAGTTGGATGGCTTGCTTGGGTGGACGTTACCTGTTTATGGCTGTCCAGTCTGGCGTGGCGCCAGGTTGGCTTCCAGCACTCGTGACGAAGCTTTCAGCTGGTTAAGTCTGATGTAAGTCTGATCGCTTGCTTGGAATGGATGTTACTCGTTTGTAACGAAGCTTCGAGTTGGTTAAGTTTGATGTATGTCGGGCGGCTTGCTTGGAGGGAAGTCACCCACATCGGGACCCCCGATCTGGCATGGCGCCAGGTTGGATCTCAATGTTGGTTTTCGAAACTTCAAGTTGGTTAAGTCTGATCGTTGTTGGCGAGTTGGCTGCTTGTATGTCAAGTGGGTTTGGATGGCAAGAGTTGAAGGCTGGGAAGCTAAGTCGTGGTTCCCAGCTCCCTTTGGGATGCCTGTGCTACATGTGGTATCAGAGCCGACTGGCCGTTCAGCTATGCGGATCTCATGAAAATGGCCATGGTTTGGGGTTCATCAAGACAACTGTTGTGCAAGGTGCTGTCACAGTGTAAGCACGGGTGCTTCCACAGTCCGGCTGGTCGAGAGAACGGGGGACTTGATGAGTCAAGGTGTTGTCCTTGAGGTGTAAGCACGGTCAGTTCTCGCGGTTCGGGCCTGGCGCTGTCTGCACGTAGGACGGATGAGGCAAAGTGCTGCCTAGGGAGGTGAAAGCACGGTCTGTACCTTGTGGGGTGCGGGGCGACATATTCGAACTGTACGGGTTAACCATTGATACAGAGATGCTGCTCAAATTCGGGTGTAAAGCACGGGTGGTTAGCTGCCGGTGCGGGATAGTTGCCGATCATTTAGCTATAAGGGCTATCGACCAAAAAGTGGTGGGGCGTGACTGAGGCAATGTGCTGCTTAATGTTAAAAGCATGGATAGTTGGAAGGGTGTCCTATGTGGGCTGATTCCGTGATCGATTTGTATGGGCACGGCTAGGCAAAGGTCCGTTGGGAGGACCATCTCAAAGGGGGACCTTGTCTTTGTTACTTGTTAGTAAACCTGCCTGAGTGTCTTACTTGTATGTATTTGTGGTGAGTCTTAGTACTCGTGCTTTGTCTGGTTTACATGATTTCTTGTGATACAAGGAGCTGATGGCTCGAGAAGGAACCTTTTCTTTTGAAGGCTGATACCATCAAACAAAGAGGACTACAGAATCTGTGGGGCAGATTTGCAGTTCAAGTACTCGCACGTGAACGACAACGAAACGACTCAATGTTTGCAAAGGATGGATGGCTAGCCTGTTTCTTGGGTTAGTTTCATTTGCGACAACGCCTACCAGACGCAAGCAGGAAGTCAAAAGTTGGAAAGGGCAATTTCAGGGGAGATCTTCTATGGAGCAGTTGGTCTTCATTTTGGGACAGCCACCTTCAGAACTGAAACTCACTGAGCATGGGTGATATCCAGTATCAGTTGCATTTTTCCTCAAAGGGGAAAAAGACTAGGATCCACTTCAAAGATTGGCAACAAGTTGGATCGAGCCATAATCCTAGCAGATGGGAAGCAAAGTGTTGGAAAGGCTTTTTGTCCGAAGAACTCTACTTTAAGTCCGATCAACTGATTTTATAAGTGGAGGGGAACTATCACACACACCTCTCTCTTGGGACAAATTTTGAATGAAAGTTGATCAAAATGGGGGCAAATTCAAGGTGACCTAGCCATACTCACACGAGGAGACTGGCGAACTTTGGACCTAATAAGTTGACAAGTTTTTGTTGTGGAAAGGAAAGTTTGTTATAGGCTTTCTCTGGACCAGCAATGATGAGAAAACATATGAGTACGCTGGCTTGTGTTACGTGTAAGGCAGCTGATCAATGAAGGAACTGTGAAAGTTGAGTCTTGCATGAGAGACTTGGTATTTCGAACGGACGCTAAGGGACAGTTCGCGTTGAGATCGTACTAGTGCAAACTCTGGGTGCATGTGTCTGATTCAAAGAGAGCTACTTGAAGCCAAGCTATGTACACTTCTTGTTTTGACTGTGAGGCAACTGACCAGTGATGGAATTGTGAAAGTCAAGTTTTGGGCGACGGACATGGTGCTTCAAACAAACGCGAAGAGATAGTTCGGATGTGGATCAAACTGGTGCGACCCTTTGGCTTTCCATGAGGTCAATGGTTACATTTGGGCTGATTCAAAGTGCTACTTCAAGCTAAGTGCGAGGTGCATTGCGGAGTACTCAATCTTTGCCTACCTTAAAGGGCCAAGATGGATAAGTGTCAAGATCAGGCTGGGACAAGGAGAGAAATCAAGGTGCAGAAGCAACAAGGCACGGAGTGGACCATAAAGTGGGCAATCAAACGATAAATCCTTCGGCTCAGGGAGCCTTGATACCTGTGCGAAACTGAACAAATCTGGAGCTCAGGGAGCTCAACACAAAGTGCATCAAGGACAAATCAGGAGCTCAAAGGAGTTCCAAAGTCGAAAGTCAGAAGCGACAGGGGCGAACATTTCAAAGAAAGGCCTCTGTCACCAGTTAATAAGGTTCTCGGGTTTTACGAAAGCGATATCAAATCTACGCTTTTCCCATACAAAGATATATTTTCAAGTTATGTAATTTTTCAGTACAAAGAGTTGAGCCTCCGACTTGTGGTGTGCCAGTTTCAATGTTAATAAAAAGTGGCCAGTAAATTGAGTACTTTGCCAAGTAGCTTAAATGTATAGTTATTTTAATTGGGAGACACCTTTACTTTAATGTGACATCTGATGAGGACATCAGATTTTATAAAGGTGGGGTGGATGTTGTAAAGCTACCTTTACAAGCTTTACTTCCGGCGCCATCGGCGCCAGCTAAGTCCCCGGCGCCAGCAGCACCCCTGCTGCTCCTGGCGCCGCTCCCGGCGCCACTGTGACCAGAATCCAGCCGGCGCCAAGTTCCTATGGCTGAAAATCTTTGATCGGTTCTAGCGGAGTCCAGAGAGCTCAGATCGATGTGCAATCACCTCACACGATCTAGGCATGATTAAAAGAAGCCTGGAGATCAATAAAATATAGAGAGAGAAAATGACTTTCTAGAAAGAGAAAATCCTAGAGAGAGAAAAATGTGCTTTACCAGCTTGGGTAGAGTGCTTGGTATGAGGGGGGGGTGCCGAATCACAACAATACTATAGGGGAGTGCGGGTTGCGACTCAGGACGAGCTCCAACCAAGTCTCAGCCTCCCTTGCTGGAATGTTGTCATGGCTCTCGCCTTGGCATGCTAGCGCCCCAGAGACTAGGGTCGGTCACACACTTGGAATGTAACCTTCTCAGATTTATCAATAAAGAGAGATTTTCTGTAAACTGACTCTGATTACCTTCTGGGTTTCAATGTTCGGTAAAAGCACCAGTTGTAAGGCCGCTTTCAAAATTTTTAACTTGGCACATAGCTGAGGGTCGTATCTCGAGACGCCAGCGGTATGCCGTCGGGACCATTCGGTCCGTGGCGCCAGCGGTATGCTGTCGGGACAATTTGGTCCAAGAACTGGTTGTTTCCATATTTGTCGCGGCTTGTGGTTCTGAGTGTTCCTTGCATGAACGTGAATGGGTTAAGCTCTTGGGGAACGGGCTCTAACCTGTCGGCTGAGTTGAATGGCTTGCTTGGGTGGACGTTACCTATTTATGGCTGTCCAGTCTGGCGTGGCGCTAGGTTGGCTTCCAGCGCTCGTGACGAAGCTTTAGTTGGTTAAGTCTGATGTAAGTCAGACCGCTTGCTTGGAATGGATGTTACTCGTTTGTAACGAAGCTTCGAATTGGTTAAGTTTGATGTATGTCGGGCGGCTTGCTTGGAGGGAAGTCACCCACATCGGGACCCCCGATCTGGCATGGCGCCAGGTTGGATCTCAATGTTGATTTTCGAAACTTCAAGTTGGTTAACTCTGATCGTTGCTGGCGAGTTGGCTGGTTGTATGTCAAGTGGGTTTGGATGGCAAGAGTTGAGGGCTGGGAAGCTAAGGCGTGGTTCCCGGCTCCCTTTGGGATGCGTGTGCTACAAGGTGATGCTTGTTTCATTACAAAGGAAGAAATCTTGGTTGCTAGGGGCAATAAACAAGGTAGACTTTTCAAGCTTGATGCTTTTGTTATGGCTAACAAAAAGGATGGAATGAAAAAGGAGATTGGTCTCAACTTTCCAGAGTTACCTTTTAGCATCAATAAGATTGGTGGATCTTATGCAAAGTCTAAAAAGCTTCCTTATGCTAGATCTAGGTCAAGATCTAATATGCTTCTTGGAGATGTTCATCTTTGTGCTAACTTGGCTAGTCTTGAGGATAATGATGGTGTTTCAATGGTTCTTCATGGCAAGTGCAAGCATGCAAAAGGTAAGGAAAGAACTAACTTCATGAATGGAGGTGAAGGTTCTTCCTTGAAAAAGATTGTTGTTAATGATTTCTTTGATCATATGGAAAAGGATGTTGCTAGGTGCATGCATGAAGGAGGTGGTTCTTCTACATTCTTTTGTTATGATTCCAAGAAAGTCATTTTTCCAGCAAGTGGAGTCACATGTCTTCATAAAGAGAGTAGATCAAATGGTTCTATCAAGAGACTTGGTGAGGAAGATAGTCACAAGTCAAGAAGAAGAGAAGTATGTGAAGAGTTCAAAGTAGGATGTACTTTGAATGATGTCATTGTGAATGATAGTGAGGAAGAATCATTATTATATGATTCATTACCTAAAACATTGAGTAGAAGTTCTTGTTTGAAGAAAGAGAGTACTTCAATCATCCTTATGTTGAAGGTACTAATCATTTTTTTCATGGCTTCTAATGTCTTTAAGCTTTCTACTTCTTATAATGCAATCATTAATAGGGACTCTTATGAAGGGAAGAGCAATGGAAGATTGGTTCTTGGGAAGATCCAAGGCATGGATCTCACATCTCTTCATCAACTCAAAGGATTCTATGATTATGAATTGATCACTCATGATCAAGATGGCAAAAGGTTGGTTGGAGAAGACTACATGGAACAAATCGAGAGGCAATTTCTTCAAGGCAAGGGAGATCTCATTGGTGAGCTTATTGAGGTATGTTATGGACTCAAGAGGGCTGGAGTTCTTAGGTTTGATACTCATCTTCACCTACTCTACTTCATGTTGGATGGAAAGTTTGGAATCTATCTTTTGATTTATGATGGTGACATTGGTGACATTGTTTTCACTAACCTTTGTGGAAATTCGAGATCAAGCATTGATGAGATCTTGTTGGATCTAGATCATATGTTTGAGAGGGAGTATTTTCAAAGATTCAAGTCTGAAGACATTCATATCTTTGATATCTTTGATTATCAAGAGAAAGGTAAGCAAGTGGAAGCGACTCATTTTGCTTTACTCACATGTTTTGGAGAATTTTCTTGTGTAGATGATGCTATGCAAGTGGATATTGGTTCTCATGATTTTCATACTGGAAAAGCAAGTAATGGATCTGGAAAACAAAGTTTGTTCAAGACTTTGATGATCAAGAGGAAGATCAAGAGGTTGGTCTCAAAGGGCTTCAACAACACAAAAGGAAAGGTGGCAATTTGGAGCTAGTCAAGAGCATCAAAGGAGGGTCAATTGGCAAAGATGTTATGGATCTATTTTTGCAGCTTATTGAAGACTCAAGTAAGGTCAAAGGAGCAGCAAGGAAGTGTTGTTCAAGTTTACTTTACTTTTTCTATCTCATGTTTGAGCTATTTCATGTGGATGTGTGCAAATTGTCAAGATATGGACAAACTAGCTACATTGTCTTGCAATATCTTATCGTTGGAGTTGTACTAGCATTCTTGGATGGTTTTGCTGATGAAAATGAAGCTATTGGAGGCTCATTATATCACTCATCCATGATCAAGTTCTCAAGCGTTGAGCTACTTGGTGCCAATACTTGGAGATTGTCAATTTTTGGTGAATTCATGGTCATTTTCTTGTGTCAAGTAGACCTTGAAGATGGACTAGTGCAACCTACTTAGTCTATAGAGTCATGTGGTGCTGGATTTGCATCATCAATGTACTCACCTACTCATGGATTTCCAAGGTTTGATGGTTTCTTGTGGCAAGATGGAGATGGAGGTTCATTCATGGAGTTTTATGGTGGAGACATATCAAGAAAGGACAAAGTTGGAGGACACAAGCGAGCAAATGGTCATCACTCACATTTATTGTTTGGTTGCTGTAATTTTCCAAAGAGTACAAAGTTTGAAACATGGAGGAATCATTTCATTCACATTCTATCTGGTTCTTCATGTTCTAGTTATATCTTGATGTGCAAAATTGATGTAAGAAATAGTGAAGCATCCAATTTGAAAACTATTCTCTATATCAATTATGAAAGATACTTTAGAACCTTAGAAAGAACATCTATACTTAGGATGGAGATCATTCTAAAGTTGGATCAAAGTTCTATTGTCAAAACTATGCCAAAACTAGTTGAAGAGGGAGTGTGAGAGATTTCAACTAGTTTAGTCTAGTTTAGTCACATTTTGGTAAATTGTCAATAAGTTTAGACTTAGAGATAAACTTTTTGAAGTTATATTAGTTTAAAATACATTCAATAAACACTTTTGGAAAGTGTGGGAAAGTTGGTAGTCGAGTTTGAGAGAGATTCAAATTTGAACTTTGGGTACATTGAATCTAGACCCAAAAATAGTAGGGTTTACATTTTGGAGGGAAAGCCAAGTGGCCAAATAGGGTTTGGAAACTCTATAAAAGGATGTAACTCATGGAGAGACACATCTTCTCTCTTCTCTCTCTCATTTCATCATTATACATGGTTCTCTTTGGATTCTACTACTCATTGGTGCACTATCTTGGTGTTATCTTGCAATCTTGTGTGTAGAATGCTCATTTATTGCTATTTTCGGTTTCACACGTGTGAAATATAGTAGGGTACTGTAATTGTACGGACAACAAACATATTCTATGTTTTGGTTCATGTTTGATCAATATCTCTTAGAGTTTGCATCTCATTTTGTATGTAGATGCTGATTTTTCTACATTGGCAGGATTGTTGGTTTGCTCCTTATTGTAACCGAAGATTTGGGACTTGGATTGGGTCTTGAATGATCTGAAATCCTTCACAACCACCGGCCCATCTCTCATCGTCAGGCAAAAGCCCCGATAAAACCTTTCGTCACCTAGACTGCACCAAAAATTCCGATCCAAACTAACAACGGGTACTTGATAGAGGCTATCACGGAACCAGTCATTCAGGTGGCTGCACATTTATTGAACAGCTTTCTGGTTGTTTCAGCATTTTGCAAGGACAGAATCCAGTCCACGCTGCTGAGTCAGATTGTGGAGTCATTCTTAGGATTCTCTGGCCCCACGGTCATGCCATACGACTAGCATGTCTTCCTCATCCACGAATTAACAATCTCCATCAAACCCAACACACGTGAGCGTTTTGCAGCAGGGCCCCTGCTGTGTAACTTTGCCTGTGCACTTCTCGAGACAAAAGTGCATGGTTTCCACCATTCCAGCCTTCTATCATCCATAGTGCCACATACTAACCTCTATCCTCCATCTACTGCATCCACATCTGCCCCCAACCTGCAGTTATTGACACGATGGCCAGCAAAAGAATGTGTGGTGTTGCCCCTTCCTCCTCATCTCCACCTATCACCAGACGTCGTACCACCACCACCACACCAGTAACAGCTCCAACATCTACCACTGTCACTTCCTCTTCTATACAGCCCCCTCCTCCTGTTTTTGTTGCCGCTCCTCTTCCCTTTGTTCCACCCACAACTGTTGCTTCTGTTTCCATTCCCATCTCCTCTGTTGATACTACTTCTACCTCTGTTCTATTTTCTACCACCCCTTCCATTACTATCGCATCCTCCATTACTCCTATTCCCACCGTTGTTAGTTTACATACATGATTTTTCATACCTTCCAGAACGTATCTTTCGGGCTGGATCATGTAGATGTCTTCTTCTATAACTCCATTCAAATAAGCTATTTGTACATCAAGTTGATGCACTTCAAGGTCGGTTGTTGCAGCATACGATAGGAGGGCTTGGATCAATGAATGTTTGACTACTAGACTGAAAGTCTCACTGTAGTCAATGTTGGAAATCTGAGTAAATCCTTGTGCTGCTAGTCTTTCCTTACTTCTATCAATCACTCCATTGTCATTATACTTGACCTTAAAGATCCATTTGCAATCGATGATATTGCAGCCATCATGAGCTTCAACTAATGACCACGTCTGGTTCTTGATCATGTTGGAAATTAAGCCCACAGTTGTCTCGTTGGTGAATGACTAATTGCTATTTCTTGATTCTTCCTGCATGTTTATTGATCGTTGATCTAGGGTCAGGTGAAACCAACTTTGGTTCTATGTTTTCTCATCTAATACTTGTAGGAATCACAACTTAGGCAGCCAAATTATTTGAAGAACGTCTACAATGAACTTTCGGTTGATCTCCAACAAAGGGTAACCAATCCTAATATAAAAGTTCAGATGTTAAGTTCAATTATTTGAAGTCATTGAAGACTTGGCCATCTTCAAGGACTTCCAAGAACTAGCATTTAGAACAAGTCTGTAGAAATACATTACTTTTTCAACAGTCTACAGAAATAAACTAAGTGTCACTACAGTCTTTAGAAATCAAACTGTGTTTTTAACAGTGTCAGCTTTTTCGCATTTTTTCGAAATGCGAGTGTCGATTTTTTTTGCATTTCTCGAAATGCTCAACTTCAGCATAGTTCACTAGTTCAACTATTTTGGCAGTGTCGGCTTTTTGCGACAGTGCCAGCTTTTTCGCACTTTTTCGAAAAAGCGACACTTGTCTTCAAATTTTTCCTTTCAACTATTTTGAAGGAGTTAACTTGTTTTAAGAGCATTATTGGTTTTCTTTTTAAAGGATAGTGTCGCCTTTTCAAAGGCACTGTCAGCTTTTTTGCGAAATCCCGAAGAGAGAGAAAAATCCCGACAGTTGCCTATTTTCAACGAGGAACGTTCCTAGCCACTTCTCAAAAATGCGAAGTGAGAAAAAGCCACTCTACGTAAAATGTGAAGTGAGAGAATTTGCAGCGTCCTCGTCCGCGTCAACATTCCCTACGGGTTGACCATGTATAGTTTTCACACAAGCCAAATACTTCCCAATACAACGACTTATCTTACTAGATGACAAATATTTACTGTAATTAATACATGGGTTTGTCTGTAATTAATACATAGATGAATTCTATAAATGAATCATCCAGACACACTCATCGTTGTTTGATCGCGCTTCTTTACTCACTCTGATCAGAACACGGATGTCTACGACTCCTTCGCTTCTGATCAGACGATGGTTGTCTTTGACGCCTGAGGAACTCGCGATATCATACTGTTCTTTCCAT
Organism: Diphasiastrum complanatum; assembly: GCA_029204225.1. NCBI lineage: Eukaryota > Viridiplantae > Streptophyta > Lycopodiopsida > Lycopodiales > Lycopodiaceae > Diphasiastrum > Diphasiastrum complanatum. Next base: position 62,432,567 of record CM055093.1, read on the forward strand.
CTATTTCAGAACTAAACTTCATATTGAATATGATTTCTAGTAATACCACATACACAAACCATTTCTAATCTCTTCGGTGGACTGTACTCTCATTTTTGTGATATGAACTAATTTTTAAGATCTTGTTGGGCAATTAGAACACTTAAAGTTCTGATTATACTTAGCATAAGCTTTCTATTAGACTGTTTTTGCATCTAGAAGCTGATTGTAAGGGGAGAGTTGTTCCGCAATATTCCTGCTCTCTTCTCCGTTTGCGTTCTTCGCACTCTCTTGCCCCATCAGATTGCTATCAGAGCATAGCTCATATAAACCGAGAGATTAAGTTTGTTCTATTTGTCTTACTGTTAACATGTCTCATATTGGTAGCTCTTCATCTTCATCATCCAACGAAGCTAGAGTCATTGACAAGTTCAATGGTTCTAACTTCTATACCTGGAAGTTAAAACTCCAGATGATGCTGATAGATAGAGATCTTTGGGATGTAGTAGAAGGTTCTGACTTGAAATCAGAAAATGGTGATCAAGCAAAGGCATGAAAGATCAAAGATCAGAAGGCCTTAGCATGTATCACACTCAATCTGGCCGACTCCCAAATATTCCATATTACCACATGCAAAACGTCTAAGTATGCATTAGATTTGTTATCAAATCTCTATGAGACTCATGATGTAACCACTAGATTACATCTTAGAAAGAAGTTCTTTACTCTTAGCATGTCTGATTCTACTGCCATCGTTTCTCACATCCACAACTTCAAATCTTTAATTATCAATTATCAGCTGTAGTATGTGCTATTCAAGATGATGATGCCATTATGACCTTGCTTTTTTCTCTTCCAAAGTTGTATGAACCCTTTGTGGTGATGATCTCCACACAACCCAACCTCACTCTTCAAAAGGTGATCAATCATCTACTTCAAGAAGAAATCAAAAAGACCAGTGGCCTGTCCATCAAAGACAAATCCATGGCCCTGTACACCAAGAAGAAAGACTATTCCAAGGGCAAAATTAAGTGCAACAACAACATCAGAAGCCTCACACTCAAGGTGAGAATAGTGGATCACGCAAGAAGCAACAACAACAACAGCTAGACTCCTCCAATGTGACGGAATTCAAGGAGCAAGCCACACACCCGTTAATGGCTTACAACAGTGGCAACGAAGACCATGATAGCTGGTACTTGGACAACGACGCTACCCAACACATGACCTCTTGCAAGGAATGGTTTATTGAGTACGAAGCTTACAGCAGAGATCAATTCATCTATCTCGGAGATTCAAGCACCATATGTGTGGAAGGCAAAGGGACATTCAAGATCACATTCAACAACGATATTTCTCTTTGTGTTCCCAACGTCCTTCACGTTTCTCAGCTATCAAAGATCCTGTTATCAGTCTCTAAGATAGCTGATGAGGGCTACACTGTTACTTTCTCATCTGAGCAGTGTACAATCTTCAATGAAGATATCACTCTAACTACATGCACTAGAGTAAAAAATCTTTATGCACTCTCTAATTCAGTTGCATTAGCTAGCATCTCTCATAAAGGAAGAACCGAACTCTTCTCAACTCAACCAGATCAATGCTACATCAATCACATCTACCTGCGAAGTTCTAGGCAGAAGCTACTATCACATCCTGTTACTTATAGAATAGATCCATCACCAAAGCTGTCAACAACAAAACTCCTTATGGAGTTTGGCATGGACACAAGCCTAGTATCAGCCATTTAAAAATCTTTGGTTGTAAATGTTTTGTTCAAATTCCTAAATAGTTTAGGAAGAAGCTGGATCATAAGACAAATAAATGTATTTTCATTGGCTATTCCAATGAACATAAAGCTTATAAAGTTTATGATCCATCCACCAATGTAGTATTTGTCTCTAGGGATGTAATATTTCAATAACATACATACTATGATTTTAAACAGCCATTGATAAATGATGCTATGTCATTTCATCCTATTTTATGTAGCATGGATTCTTCCAACGTTGATGTTCCTTCTATAGAACTTGCAGCTACAGCTACAGAAGCTGAGCGTACCTGTCATCAGACCAGACCAAGCCAGCTCAAGCAGACCTTGAGAAATTCAAGAAGAAGCATCATCGCATCCTGGTCAACCAAATGCCCGAAGATCCTCATGGACTCGGACAGTTCCTGAGAGGTATACACCTCAATCATTATGGACTTCATCAGAAGAACCAGAGAGCCTAGTCGAAGCAATTAACTCCAAGGATGCTATGAAGTGACAAGAAGCTATGGAAAGTAAGTACAACTCAGTTTTGATGAACTAGACCTAGACACTAGTCAACTTTCTCACTCACAAGAGAGTTAGCGACAACAAGTGGATCTTCAAGAAGAAGATCAACTCTGATGGTTCCATTGCTAAATGGAAAGCACGGTTGGTGGCTAAAGGATTCACTCAAGTTCAAGGAGTGGATTACCAAGAGATTTTCAGGTCAATCCAGACTCTGATTGCGTTAGCAGCCGCAGAAGGCCTTGAAATGCACCAAATGGATGTCAAGACAACATTTCTCAATGACAACATCAAAGAGGAGTTGTATACCTTCCAACCGAAAGGATTAGAAGTCAAAGGCTACGAGCACAAAGTGTGCAAGCTACACAAAGCAATCTATGATCTGAAACATGTCGCAAGAGCATGGTTCGATAGAATCAACTATTATCTCATTCAATTAGGATTTGCAAACAATTCAACTGACTGTAATGTTTATTCAAAGAATATAGGCACCACTTCAGTTTACATAGGTCTTTATGTAGATGATATGTTTATCTTGTCTAGCGACACTTCTCTTCTGCACACTACTAAGAGTGATCTGTCAAAGGAATTTGACACAACTGATTTAGGAGTTGTCCATTCTTTGTTAGGGATTTATATTACTAGAAAATAGACTTCAGATTAAGATTTATCTTAGCCAGCAGACATATCTAAAAGGCATTTCAGAAATTTTCATATGTATGATTGCAACCAATTGATAGTCCAATGGATCCAAGTATAGTGTTGACTAAACCTACTTGTGCTAATTCTGATAGTGAAGTACTCGACATAGTGAAGTACCCTTATCACTCACTAATAGCATCTTTGATGTATGCAATGTTGTGTACTAGACTAGATTTAGCATACACTATTAGTGTGTTAAGTCAATTCATGTCTAATCCTAGGATCTTTCATTGGTAAGAATTAAAGAGAGTGATGAAATATATTCAAGAAAGTTTAGAGCACATTTTATGTTATGATGGAAATGCTATCAACCCACTAGTCATGCGAGGCTACTCCGACTCAGATTGGGGAGGAACAGTCTCTACCAAAAAATTTACCTCCAGGTTTTGTTTCTATCTAGTAGGGGGACCGATTTCATGGAACTCAAGAAAGCAGAAATCAATTGCGCTTTCTTCGACAGAAACAAAGTACATCGCATCATGTCAAGCTTTAAAATAAACTGTATGGAACAAGTTATTACTTCATGACTTACATCACACTCAGTTCAATGCTACCACCATTCTGTGTGACAACTTGAGCTGTATTTCACTATCATTGAATCCCAGATTTCATGGCAAATCCAAGCACGTAGAAATCCAATATCATTTCATTCAGGAGAGAGTTTTCTCAGGGAAGTGACCCTTCAATACTGCTCCACAGCAGAAATGGTCACAAACATCTTCACCAAAGCGCTTCTCAGGATCAAGCATCAGAAGTTCCTCAACATGTTGAACCTGACAAAGATACCAAGGCACCAACTGTGACCTTAAGGGGGACTGTTGGAGATTAAGCCCAGAGTTGTCTCCTTGGTGAATGACTAATTTCTATTTCACAATTCTTCCTGCCCTTTATTGATCGTTGATCTAGAGGGTCAGGTGAAACCAACTTTTCTTCTATGTCTGCTCATCTAATACCTGCGGGAATCACAACTTAGGTAGTCAAATTATTTGAAGAACGTCTACAATGGACTTCCGACTGATCTCCAGCAAAGGGTAACCAATCCTATCATAATTTCAAGTTCATATGTTAAGTTCAATTATTTGAAGTCATTGAAGACTTGACCATCTTCAAGGACTTCCAAGAACTAGAATTTAGAGCAAGTCTGCAAAAATACATTACTTTTTCAACAGTTTGCAGAAATACACTAAGTATCGCTACAGTCTGCAGAAATGAACTGTGTTTTTAACAGTGTCGGCTTTTTCACATTTTTTTGAAATGCGATAGTGTCAATTTTTTCGCATTTTTCGAAATGCTCAACTTCAACATAGTTCACCAATTCAACTATTTTGACAGTGTCGGCTTTTTGCAACAGTGTCGGCTTTTTCACACTTTTTCGAAAAAGTGACACTTGTCTTCAAATTCTTTCTTTCAACTATTTTGAAGAAGTTAACTTGTTTTAAGAGCACTATCAACTTTTTTTTTTTTAGAGGATAGTGTCGCCTTTTTAAGGGCACTATCGGCTTTTTTGCAAAATCCCAAAGAGAGAGAAAAAATCCAACAATCATCTATTTTCAACGAGGAACATTCCCAGCCACTTCCCAAAAATACGAAGTGAGAGAAAGCCACTCTACGTAAAATGCGAAGTGAGAGAATTTGCAGCGTCCTCGTCCACGTCAACATTCCCTACGGGTTGACCATGTACAATTGTCACACAAGTCAAATACTTCCAAGTACAACAACTTACCATATTTACTGTAATTAATACATGGATGAAGTCTATAAATGGATCATCCAGGCACACTCTAAGTGATCCTCCGTTCATGAGACATATGATTTGAACCTCCCAATTACGCCGCCATTTTGGTTGTGATTGTTATTTTATTGTGCTTCGGTGTAATATAACAGTAGCATGCTTTTCTATCTGTGTATAACGTAGATGAATGCTTGTTGGGATTGAATGTACTTTATCGTTGTTTGATTGTGCTTGTTTACTCACTCTGATCAGAACACGGATGTCTTTGACTCCACTTCTGATTAAACGATGACTATTTTTTATGCTTGAGGAACTTGCGATATCATATTTTCTTTCCATTTATTTTAGAACTAGACTTCATATTGAATCTGATTTCCAGTAACACCACATACACAAACCATTTCTAATCTCTTCGGTGGACTGTACTCTCGTTTTTGTGAGTATGAACTAATTTTTAAGATCATGTTGGGCAACTAGAACACTTAAAGCTATGATTATACTTATCATAAGCTTTCTATTAGACTGTTTTTGCATCTAGCAGCTGATTGTAACGGGAGAGTTGTGTAAAAATTACAGCAAATAAGGATCCTAAAACACTTGAAATGATGAGAAAAACAATAGATTATGATTTCATAAGATTAGCACAATTTGAACCATCAAAATCCATAAAAAATCTATGCTTGAACCTCACTAAATGGCCCAAATCCTTGAAGAAGGCTTCACACGTGTGAAAGTACGGCCTCCCACAGTCTGAGTACTGTACACCAGACCTACATTCAATCCTATAATCATTAGTAATCACAAGTACTCAAACAATTATGAACATAGAGAGCAATTGCACCATTATGAGAGAAAAAACATGAAATTGCTTGATTGATTTTGGTGAGATATCATCACCTATATATACATGATCCATCACGATTTTGGGCAGGTATGAGTAGCCCTAAACCTATCCCTAATTCTAATTTTGGTGGATCTTTCATCCCTACCAAGTTAGGGTTGGAATCTTGGAGATCCCTCAACAATGCAAAAATTACCAAAAATAGCTCCTATTTTTTCTCCCTTGTATCTAAGCATAATTTGGACTCATTCCAAAGGTTCTAACACTTAGGTCTACTTGAGAGCATCCTTATGAATGGAATCCTATGCTATTTGGCACGTGTGACAAGTCACATCATGACCATCTAACTATTTACAAGTCATATGACCAAAATTAGTCAAGCTAGAATTGTGAATTTTTAACACTCCTCCTCACTATCTAGCTTGGTTCAATCATTGCTTTACTAATCACTCCAAGTGATGATCTGAACTTCATAAAAGGTGTCTTTTGAAGTGGTTTAGTAAGTAGATCAGCTACACATTCATTGCTTGGAACATGCTCCAAAGCAATCTCCTTGGCTTGCACCATTTCTCTCACAAAGTGATGGCATATCTCAATGTGCTTAGATCTTGCATGGAAGATTGGGTTAGATGCAAGGTGCTGGGCTGATATATTGTCATTGTAGATGATTGGTGCCTCCTCTGAATCCATGATCTTTAGCTCCACCAATAATCTCTTGATCCAAAGTACCTCCTTTGTAGTGGTTGTCAAAGCTTTGTACTCGGCCTCGGTTGAAGATAGAGATATAGTTTCTTGCTTTTTTGAAAGCCATGAAACCACACCTTCTCCTATGAAAGTTGAATAGGCACTTGTTGATTTCCTATCCCTCTTGTCCCCTGCAAAATCTGAATCACTAAATGCATGAAGGTTAATCACATCTCCTCTATATAGAATCCCAAAATCCAATGTACCCGAGATGTATCTTAGAATCCTCTTAGCCTTTTTCCAATGGATATTCAATGGCTTTTGCATGGATTGGCTCAGCCTACATACACTAAAGCTAAGATCTGGTCTAGTTATAGTGATCCACATTAAGAAACCTATAAGCTGCTTCAACAAAGTGATGTCCATAAAGGATCTTTCATCATCTTCATTTGGCACTTTTACATCTTGCTCCATTGGTGTGTCAAACTTTTGCATACTTCCATCTTAAACTTCTTCAAAAGACTTTGAGCATAGTTTACTTGACTTATAAAGATAAAATCAGACCCTCTAAGTACTTCTATCCCTAAGATGAAGTGAAGACACCCTAGATCTACCATCTTGAACTCTAAGGATAGATCTATCTTGATTTTTTCAATACCATCAACACTATTTCCACTAATAATGATGTCATCTACATAAATGAATAAAAGTACAATACCAACATCATCAAACTTAATGTAAAGAGTGGGATCATATTCACTCTGAACAAAAGAAAGTGAAATAAGATAGCAATGTAGTCTTGAATTCCAAGATCTCGAGGCTTGCTTCAAGCCATAGATGCTTCTTTGGAGATGGCATACTTTGTTCTCCATTCCATGCTTGATGAACCCTTGTGGCTGCTCCATATAGATATCCTCTTCCAAAAAACCATTCAAGAAAGCATTATAGACATCCATTTGACATAGAATCCATCCAAAATGTGATGCAAGTGCAATGATTAGCCTTATTGTGACCATCTTGGCCACAGGTACAAAAGTTTTCTCATAGTCTATCCCTCTCTCTTGAGCATAACCTTTTGCAACTAATCTTGCTTTATGTTTGTTAACACTCCCATTTGCATTCAACTTAAGCTTGAAGACCCACTTGCATCCTATTACATTCCTTTGAGGTCTCTCAACAAGCAACCAAGTTTCATTCTCAATCAAGGCATCATACTCATCCAACATAGCTTTATACCATTCTTTGGTGTTCAATGCATCTTCAACATTAGATGGTTCTTCAAAACTAGATAAAGCACAAGAAGTGGATGAGATACCCTCAACTTGCTGTCCTTTGCCTTGATATGTGAGACTTGATGGCTCCACTTTTGCCCTTGAAGATCTCCTTGGTGTGATAGGTGGGTTTGGTGCTTGCTCCTCCATGAGCTCCTCCTCAAAACCAAGATCTTGCTCCTCGGCCATCTTCTTCTTGATTTTTGGAGCTCTTGAGCCTTCATCAAGCATATGCATATGATGTTCATCAAAGATGACATCCCTTGAAACAACAAATTTGTTTAAGGATGGGAGATAGACTTTGTAGCCCTTGCTTGAGCTTGCATATCCAAGCATGATCCCTCTTGTGGAAGATGGATCCTCCTTGGTTCTTGTTTCCAATGGCACATGCACATAACATATACACCCAAAAACTTTCAAGTGATTAAGATTGGGTTTCTTTCCATACAACATCTCATAAGGAGTTTTGTCTTCAATTGCTTTGCAAGACACCCTATTCATCAAGTAGTTTGCACATACAAGAGACTCACCCCAAAAGGATTTGGGCAAACAAGCATCTAATCTTAAAGCCTTAGAACATTCACATAATGTTCTATTCCTTCTTTCAGCAACTCCATTTTGTTGAGGAGTGTAAGGACAAGAAGTCTCTTTCTTGATCCCTTCCTCCTCACAAAAGGCCTTGAGCTCATTGGAGATGAATTCTCCACCATTGTCACTTCTAAGAATCTTGATGCTATGATTATGATGCTTTTCCACAAACAACTTGAACTTTACAAAAGTATCAAATACTTGAGACTTGAAGGAAAGTAAGAACACCCAACAATATCTTGAGTAGTCATCAATGAAGGTCAAAAACATGGATGAACCTCCATTAGATTTGGTGCTAGCAATGTGCACATCCAAGTGTATGAGTTCAAGAGGATGAGATGACTTTGTGATGGAGTTAGGAAACACCTTCTTATGTGCCTTGGATAAGGCACAAGCTTCACAAACCTTGTCTTCCTTCCCAATAGACCTTGGTAGGCCTAAAGCATACTCCTCCTTGATCATAGCCTCCATGGAACCCGAGTTGACATGTCCAAGTCTTTTGTGCCATAAAGTAAAAGTAGATATCTTGCTCATCATTTGCTGTATAGATAGACTTTATAGGTCCATCATAAGATAAGAGAGAAGAGAAAAACTCCCTTTTACTAGTCATGTGTGAACTAGCACCCGACTCAATCCACCAAGGATCTTCTCCTTTGAAGCTTGTTGAAGAAAATATGGACATCATGAGAGAGTCCTCATGTGAACTCTCCTCCTCCTCCTCTTTTCTCATGTTGGCTTGGCTTTGATCTTGCTTCCTCTTGAAGCATTCCGAGGCATAATGCCCCATCTTGCTACAATAGAGGCACTTCACCTTTGATTTGTCCTTCTTGACTTTGGTGGTTGATGGAGATGCCTTTGAGGGTCCTTCTTGATCCTCAAGCTTTGTAGACTTCTTGAATGTTGATACTTTGCCTTTGGACTTGCCTTTGCCTTTGGTGAAGAGAGCTTGGTCATCTCCACCTTGGATGGAAAGCCTATCCATCCTCTCTTGCATTTGGCTCCTTCTTGATTCCTCGACCATGAGTGTGCCTTGGAGTTCTTCAAGTATGGGTAGCTTACCCATAATTGCATATCCCTGAACCAAATTGTCAAATTCAAAGCTTTGTCCATTCAATATGAGTTGAACAAGCTCTTCATCCTTGATAGGATCACCTATAAAGGCTAGCTCTTTGTTCAACTCCTTTACTCTTAGGACAAAAGTATGTGCACTCTCTCCTTTCTTTTGATAGCTTCTATAGATTTAATTCTTCAAAGCTAACATTCTAGTTTGGTTCTTGGATTCATAGACCTTTTGCAAAGTCTCCCAAGCATCTTGAGCTGAAGTGCAATCTCCTACCTCTCTTAAGAGTTCATTTGCAACATTCATTTTTATGCAATGTAGTGCAACATTGCACCTCTTGATGTATTTGGCTTTTTCTTGAGGATGAATAGGTTCACCCTCCTTACCATTTACAATTTCCATCAGATCTTGCATGATCATGATGGATTCCATTCTAACTTTCCATATGGAATAGTTAGTTTTGTTGAGCCTTTCATTAGTATCCAAAAGATATGCATTTATAGATGCCATCTAGTCTCCTAATCAAGGACTTGACACAAATGAAGGTTACTTCTATTGATTTGATTGAAGGTCTATCTTATCCCACTTCTTAGGGACCTGAAAAGATCAGTAATAGACTTCCTATAAAGATCTAAGAATGATCTCTAACAAAATCAAATCATAGAATACTAGAAACAATGCACTTGCTTGATTGAAGTAGACAATACTAGTAGAATTGCCCCTCTTTCTATAAAGAACATTAAAGCTTCCAAATGATCTGATCAAGAGTGAATTTCAGCAACCTAATATACTTCCAAAATCACTTGTGAAGGAGCTAAATGGAACTTAATGAGGATGCAACACAATCTACTATCCAATCACAAGCAAAAAATGATCAAAATTGATGAAAAATTGATCTAATTTGGTGCATAAGTCAAGCAATGGTTGGACTGAACCTAAATCACTTTAGGAGGTGCCTACTACACCTTAGAACAGCCTTGAAGAGTCCCCAAAACTCTGATCTTCCCTCTCCTTGAATGCTAGAAAGCCTCCTCTATGAAATCACCTCCAAAACTCGCTTAGAAATCAATGCTTGGACCAAGCAAAACTTGCTATCTTGGTAATGTGAATTGAATTCAACTTTGCCTCTGGTTTTAGACACCTAAACACCTGAAAATGAAGTCACACAGCACCAATCTCCAATGTATTTGACTCACTTTGAGTTCTAGAATCAATACTAGATGCTAAGATCCAATCTACACAAGATTTAGATCAAAAATTGTGATCAAATTGAATGAAAACCAAGGATTTAGCTCATTTCAGCCTTTAGGCTCTGATACCATGTAAAAATTACAGCAAATAAGGATCCTTAAACACTTGAAATGATGAGGAAAACAATAGATTATGGTTTCATAAGATTAGCACAAGATGAACCATCAAAATCCATCAAAAATCTATGCTTGAACCTCACTAAATGGCCCAAATCCTTGAAGAAGGCTTCACACGTGTGAAAGTACGGCCTCCCACAGTCTGAGTACTGTACACCAGACCTACATTCAATCCTATAATCATTAGTAATCACAAGTACTCAAACAATTATGAACATAGAGAGCAATTGCACCATTATGAGAGAAAAACCATGAAATTGCTTGATTGATTTTGGTGAGATATCATCACCTATATATACATGATCCATCACGGTTTTGGGCAGGTATGAGTAGCCCTAAACCTATCCCTAATGCTAATTTTGGTGGATCTTTCATCCCTACCAATTTAGGGTTGGAATCTTGGAGATCCCTCAACAATGCAAAAACTACCAAAAATAGCTCCTATTTTTTCTCCCTTGTATCTAAGCATAATTTGGACTCATTCCAAAGGTTCTAACACTTAGGTCTACTTGAGAGCATCCTTATGAATGGAATCCTATGCTATTTGGCACGTGTGACAAGTCACATCATGACCATCTAACTATTTACAAGTCATATGACCAAAACTAGTCAAGCTAGAATTGTGAATTTTTAACAAGTTGTTCCACAATATTCCTGCTCTCTTCTCCGTTCGCATTCTTCGCACTCCCTTGCCCCATTAGATCAGAGAAATACTCTTTGTCCATGGCTTTTCTCCAGATATTAGATTCTGGTTGGCTAAGTGCCTCTTCGACTATTTTTTATTTTTGTATCAAAAGACAGACAGACTCAGGAGTATACTTTATGGATTGTGTGCGCACTCTATTTGATCTTCTTGGAGGAATTGACTGATGAACCATTCTTGGGACTTGTTGCTGGGTAGCAGCAACATCTTCGTCTGACTCACTGTCAACTAGTGGATTGACAATAGACACGCTTGAGCCTAGAGATTGGATTGACATGTCAACGAGAGGCATTGTAGGTTCTCCTAGAACAATGTCTTTGCCTTTGATTTTGCTGAAGTGATCCTCGATAAAGACAGTATCACGGCTGAACAAAATCTGTTGGGTATCGAGGTTGTACAGCTTGTAAGTGTTAGCAGATGAAATGTATCCAATCAAGATGGAAGTCGAATTTCTTCCTTGTGTCTTTCGGGATTTGCGTGTAGGTGATGCATCCAAACACTCGTAGATTCTTCATAGAAGGCTTAGAGTCTGTCCACACCTCATGGGGTGTTCTGCCTGAGAGGGCCTTGGTTGAACATCTGTTCTGGACGTAAGCTGCAGTGGAGACAGCTTCGGCCCAGAAGCTCTTGGGTAATGATGCATGCTCCAGCATACATTCAGTTGATTAAACTAGGGTACGGTTCTTCCTCTCGGCCAAGGCATTTGACTGAGGAGAATAAGGAGTGATAAATTGCTGTTCAATGCCTTGGCTTTGGTAGTACTCCTTTAATTCAGTAGAGATGTACTCTCCACCATTGTCAGACCTCAGGGCTTTGATCGTCCTTCCAGTTTCTTTTTTTGCATGCTCCTTGAAGATTCTGAAGCAATTGAAAGCTTCCGATTTCTTTTTTATAAAATACACCATAGTCCCTCTAGAGAATTCGTCAATAAAAGTTATGAAATACTTTGCATCCTTCATAGAAGGATTCTGCATTGGGCCACAAATGTATTTATGTACAACATCTAAAAATCCTCTAGCAGTATGTTGATGGCTTGATTTAAATGGTTTCCGAGTCTGTTTACCAACTAAATAGTCTTGACAGACATGTAACTTGACTTTATTATCAAGATAGTCTAGATCAAGAACAATAGAATGTTTAGACATTTGTTGTACAGAAGCATGATTCAAGTGACCAAGTCTATAATGCCAAAGTAAACTTTTATTTGCTTGAATAGAAGTATTGAGCGCATGACTAGAGGCAGAAAAGCAATGACTTAATCTATACAAGTATCCATGCCTCTTTCCGAGTGCTAGGATCTTGCTTGTCCTATCAACTACTTTGTATTGATCACATTTGAATTCTAGCAATTTCTTTAAGGCAAGGGAGATCTCATTGGTGAGCTTATTGAATTTGTTATGGACTCAAGAGGGCTAGATTTACTAGGTTTGATACTCATGTTCACCTACTCTACTTCATGCTGGATGAAAAGTTTGAAATCTATCTTTGATTTATGATGGTGCCATCAATGACATTGTTTTACTAACCTTTATGGAAGATTGAGATCAAGCATTGATGAAATCTTGTTGGATCTAATCATATGTTTGAGAGGGAGTATTTCCAGAGGTTTAGGTCTAAAGATATTCATATGTTTGATATCTTTGATGTTCAAGAGAAAAGTAAGCAAGTGGAAGCGACTCAATTTGCTTCACTCACATGTTTTGGAGAATATTCTTGTGTAGATGATGCTATGCAAGTAGATGGATGTCTTCATGATTCTATAGCAAGTAATGGATCTGGAAAACAAATTTTGTCCAATGACTTTGATGGTCAAGAGGAAGATCAAGAGGTTGGTCTAAAAGGGCTTCAACAACACAAAAGGAAAGGTGGCAATTTGGAGCTAGTCAAGAGCATCAAAGAAAGGTTATTTGGAAAAGATGTTTTGGATATATTTTTACAGGTTATTGAAGACTCAAGTAAGGTAAAAGGAGCAGCAATGACGTGTTTTTCAAATTTACTTTACTTGTTCTATCTCATGTTTGAGCTATTTCAGGTGAACGTGTGCAAATTGTCAAGATATGGAAAAACTAGCTATATTGTCTTACAAAATCTTATTGTTGGAGCTTTACTAGCATTATTGGCTAGTTTTGCTAATGGAAATGAAGCTACTGGAGGTTCATTATATCACTCATCCATGATCAAGTTCTCAAGTGTTGAGCTACTTGATGCCAATATTTGGAGATTGTCAATTTCTGGTTCTTGCGCAAGTAGATCTTGAAGATAGACTAGTGCAACCTACTTGGTTTATGGAGTCATGTGATGCTGGATTTGCATCATTGATGTACTCACCTACTCATGGATTTCCAAGGTTTGATTGTTTCTTGTGGCAAGATGGAGATGGAGGCTCATTCATGGAGTTTTATGGTGGAGACATATCAAGAAAGGACAAAGTTGGAGGATACAAGCAAGCAAGTGGTCAATACTCACATTTATTGTTTGGTTGCTGTAATTTTCCAGAGAGCTCAAAGTTTGGAACATGGAGGAATCATTTCATTCACATTCTATTTGGTCCTTCATGTTCTAGTTATATCTTGATGTGTAAAATTGATGTAAGAAATAGTGAAGCATCCAATTTGACACTATTCTCTATATCAATTATGAAAGATACTTTAGAACATTAGGAAGGAGATCTATACTTAGGATGGAGATCATTCTAAAGTTGTATCAAAGTAGTATGGTTAAAACTATGCCAAAACTAGTTGAAGAGGGAGTGTGAGAGATTTCAACAAGTTTAGTCATATTTTGGTAAATTGTCAATATGAGGCCAAAACTCATTTTAGACTTAGAGATAAACTTTTGGAAGTTACATTAGTTAAAAATACATTCAATAAACACTTTTTGAAAGTGTGGGAAAGTTGGTGGTCGAGTCTGAGAGAGATTCAAATTTGAACTTTGGGTACATTGAATCTAGACCCAAAAATAGTAGGGTTAACATTTTGGAGGGAAAGCCAAGTGGCCAAAGAGGGTTTGGACCTGTTATAAAAGGATATAACTTGTGGAGAGACACATCTTCTCTCTTCTCTCTCTCATTTCATCATTATACATGGTTCTCTTTGGGTTCTACTACTCATTGGTGCACTCTCATGATGTTATCTTGCAATTCTATGTGTATAATGGTCATTTATTGTTATTTTCGGTTCCACATGTGTGACATATAGTAGGGTACTATAATTTTATGGAAAGAAACTATATTTTATGTTTTCGTTCATGTTTGATCAATATCTCTTAGAGTTTGCATCTCATTTTGTATGTAGATGCTGATTTTTCTACATTGGCAGGATTGTTGGTTTGCTCTTTTTTTAAACCAAAGATTAGGGAAATGGATTGGATTTGGAATGATCTGAAATTCTTCACAATTCTTTCAAAAATCTAATAATGTACTGGCACTTTCAATCTCAACTACCCTAGCTCTGTTCTCTCTGGCCAAGGTAAAGGAAAGAAATTTACTGGATACAAAGGGAAAGAAGGACAAGGAAGTGGTACAAAGAACGAGTTGCTAGTCAAGAAGCTGAATTTGTATCAAGATTGATATGCTTGCAGGATGAGGTGGTTTTGGAAAGTAGGGAAGTAATCAAGAATGCGTTGGATCGCATGCAGCTCATTACGCATGATATCAAGGGAAAACTCTTTCTACATTTTTACCGCAATAGGATGTTTGAGATCATTCATGTGAAGCAGTTTTATGCTCACATTTTACTACAATTGTTTGGCTTTATACTTAACAAAAATGGATTACCAAGCACTTATATGTCAATGGAATTGACAAGGTGCAATATAACCCTTGTTTTAAGTGCATATATCTCGTACATAAGCTTGCTATAAAGGACTTGATAGCCCAAATTTTATTCCTTTCCTTGATCTTACAAATAACCTTGTCTCAAACTCTTTGGAATAATTTAGCACCTCTATGAGTGAGCTACTACCTAATGACCTCATATTCTCAAGGGAATTACCCTACCTACTATGCACCTATAAGGCGCATAAGGAGACATTTTGATGGATCATGAATGCACATGATTGTCGTTTTTCCAGACTTGTAAAATTCCTAACAGGTGCTCTTGGTATGTTGTATCCTTTCATTATGAAAGATGTAGGCCTTAATGCAAACAAGAGCATCCTAAATGGGGATACATCTTTACTTTGGCAATGTGATTCATATGTCAACTTTTATCTGAATCTACCCAAACACATATATACGACGAAAGCAACAGATATTCTCAAATGCTACAAAAATATTCCTCTGGATAGTATTGACAATCTGAAAACCATTATGACAAAATTGATTTGCTTGGCATCTATGATTGCCAAAATCAAAACACTTAAATATAGATGTTTATCCGGGTCCAATGATTTTAAATGGGACTCCGAAAAAGTAGTTTCGAAATGGAATGCTATAGACAAGGATACTTTATGCAAATGGAACTCCTACTTGATAGATAATTGTATTGCAAGACTTGGAGATCATACCTGGCAACAAATCCGAGGAATATCTATAGGGTTCTCATGCTCACCATTATGGTGCAATTGGTACCTTTCATTTTTTGAGATACAGTTTATTAAAAGACTTGCAAAACTTGGGCATATTGAATATATGAACAACTTCAAGTATTCGTTCAGTTATATAGACAACATCTGCTACTTAGGTTCTAACACTTAGGTCTACTTGAGAACATCCTTATGAATGGAATCCTATGCTATTTGGCACGTCTGACAAGCCACATCATGACCATCTAACTATTTACAAGTCATATGACCAAAACTAGTCAAGCTAGAATTGTGAATTTTTAACACTCCTCCTCACTATCTAGCTTGGTTCAATCATTGCTTTACTAATCACTCCAAGTGATGATCTGAACTTCATAAAAGGTGTCTTTTGAAGTGGTTTAGTAAGTAGATCAGCTACACATTCATTGCTTGGAACATGCTCCAAAGCAATCTCCTTGGCTTGCACCATTTCTCTCACAAAGTGATGGCATATCTCAATGTGCTTAGATCTTGCATGGAAGATTGGGTTAGATGCAAGGTGTTGGGCTGATATATTGTCATTGTAGATGATTGGTGCCTCCTCTGAATCCATGATCTTTAGCTCCACCAATAATCTCTTGATCCAAAGTACCTCCTTTGTAGTGGTTGTCAAAGCTTTGTACTCGGCCTCGGTTGAAGATAGAGATATAGTTTCTTGTTTTTTTGAAAGCCATGAAACCACACCTTCTCCTATGAAAGTTGAATAGGCACTTGTTGATTTCCTATCCCTCTTGTCCCCTGCAAAATCTGAATCACTAAATGCATGAAGGTTAATCACATCTCCTCTATATAGAATCCCAAAATCCAATGTACCCGAGATGTATCTTAGAATCCTCTTAGCCTTTTTCCAATGGATATTCAATGGCTTTTGCATGGATTGGCTCAACCTACATACACTAAAGCTAAGATCTGGTCTAGTTATAGTGATCCATATTAAGGAACCTATAAGTTGCCTAAACAAAGTGATGTCCATGAAGGATCTTTCATCATCTTCATTTGGCACTTTTACATCTTGCTCCATTGGTGTGTCAACACTTTTGCATACTTCCATCTTAAACTTCTTCAAAAGACTTTGAGCATAGTTTACTTGACTTATAAAGATAAAATCAGACCCTCTAAGTACTTCTATACCTAAGATGAAGTGAAGACACCCTAGATCTACCATCTTGAACTCTAATCTATCTTGATTTTCTCAATACCATCAACACTATTTCCACTAATGATGATGTCATCTACATAAATGAGTAAAAGTACAATACCAACATCATCAAACTTAATGTAAAGAGTAGGATCATATTCACTTTGAACAAAAGAAAGTGAAATAAGATAGCAATGTAGTCTTGAATTCCAAGATCTCGAGGCTTGCTTCAAGCCATAGATGCTTCTTTGGAGATGGCATACTTTGTTCTCCATTCCATGCTTGATGAACCCTTGTGGCTGCTCCATATAGATATCCTCTTCCAAAAAACCATTCAAGAAAGCATTAGAGACATCCATTTGACATAGAATCCATCCAAAATGTGATGCAAGTGCAATGATTAGTCTTATTGTGACCATCTTGGCCACGGGTGCAAAAGTTTCCTCATAGTCTATCCCTCTTTCTTGAGCATAACCTTTTGCAACTAATCTTGCTTTATGTTTGTTAACACTCCCATTTGCATTCAACTTAAGCTTGAAGACCCACTTGCATCCTATTACATTCTTCTGAATGATCTCTAACAAAATCAAATCATAGAATACTAGAAACAATGCACTTGCTTGATTGAAGTAGACAATACTAGTAGAATTGCCCCTCTTTCTATAAAGAACATTAAAGCTTCCAAATGATCTGATCAAGAGTGAATTTCAGCAACCTAATATACTTCCAAAATCACTTGTAAAAGATCTAAATGGAACTTAATGAGGATGCAACACAATCTACTATCCAATCACAAGCAAAAAATGATCAAAATTGATGAAAAATTGATCTAATTTGGTGCATAAGTCAAGCAATGGTTGGACTGAACCTAAATCACTTTAGGAGGTGTCTACTACACCTTAGAACAGCCTTGAAGAGTCCCCAAAACTCTGATCTTCCCTCTCCTTGAATGCTAGAAAGCCTCCTCTATGAAATCACCTCCAAAACTTGCTTAGAAATCAATGCTTGGAGCAAGCAAAACTTGCTATCTTGGTAATGTGAATTGAATTCAACTTTGCCTCTGGTTTTAGACACCTAAACATCTGCAAATGAAGTCACACAACACCAATCTCCAATGTATTTGATGTGAAAATTGTCAACATTTCCTAGCTAGTTTGAGGCCTAAATTGGCTAAAATTGTAAATAGTTTTGGTTCTGGAGTTTTGCACGTGTGAACCAGGCCACAATGTTTTTATTTACTGTATTTTTTCAGTATGATGAAGTGTCAAACTTCATACCCTTCAAAATGAGACCATTTTAATGTATTTTGGTCATATAAGCCATTTTTAGCTATTTTTCCTATATAGGGAATATCTAGGGTCAAGTACCTTCTAGAGAGAGGAGAGAGAGTCATCTTCCTCATCCATAAATAGTAGGGAAGTCGTGGAGAACAGGTTGGAGAAACCTTTTGTATGCTTCATTGAGATCAATAGATCATTGTCATTGTTTCTTCCTCCATTGAGAGCATTGTTGTGTGTATTGTCTTCAAGCTATTGTGTATGATCTTAGGTGCTTTCCAAAAGTGATAGCCTGATGTATTATGGACTGTATAATGCTATTTTGGGCCGCACTTGATGTTTATGGAAGTTTCCATTTGTGATAAATGCTTTTTGATCAAGTTCTTTGCATTCTAGGTAGCATAGAATGTGTTGCCAATTCCTAGCTTATGTAGTTTGGAGTGCAAGCATTCAAGCCAATGATCTTGGAGTTTAGATCCACTTAGGATCTGTATTTTTCACATGGTATCAGAGCTGGTTGGCTTCTATTTATAGTAAGTATTCCATTTTTGGTGATATTTGGATGTTTGATCAAGTTCTAGCATGATTTTGCATTGCTTTGTTGATCAAATCTTACTAACCTTTGTTTTGTGAGTTGAACTTGTGGATCAAAAGCATATTTCAGGTCTATTGAAGATCAGAGGCTGAAAAGAAACTATTTTGGATCAGATCATAACACCTAATCATTTGTGATTGTGAGGCTTGTGCATATTCAATACTAACAATGTTCTTTTCAATCCTATTGTTGACAATCTCCATTCTTGGATGAACACTCTCCTTAAGTGGATGAAACTTCTCCTTAAGTGGATGACAAATGCTCTTTTGAGTGAGTTGTAATTCTCCTAAAGGCTGAGCAAAGCTCCCATTTGGATGAAAGATCCCCTTTTTTGGGTGAACATATTGTAAGCTCCATTGTGAAGAGCATATTGTAAAGATTGTCATCAATTTTGGCATAAATTTTGGTGTACTTTGTTGAGCATGTAAGTAACTCTCCTTATGTAATTTGATTGGAGCATTTGCTGGAAGGTGTTAACCATTATGCAAGTGTGTTTTCAGGTTCTTAACAGGTTGAGGAACATTCTCATGTGAAGTGATCTTAGATCTACATCTAAACACCAAGATTTGACAAGATAGTGAAGCTAGTCTTGTGATTCACTAAGTGTGCTCATTCATTCACCTCTAAATCTTGTATTTATCACTTGCTGGAGTTTATAAACTTTTAGAAGTGTGGTTTACATGTGGTTTTACAGGTTGAATCAATATCTTAGTGTGTTGATCATATGTTGATCAAGTTTGTTCATTACTAGGTAATCTTGGCATCCTAGTTTTGGGTATTTTCTAAGAATGCAAGTAACTCTTCACACCATAACTTGATTTGGTCACTTGCTGGAAAGTTTGAGAGCTTAAGCAAGAGTGTGTTCAGGTTGGTTTGATTTTGTAATCCATTCTTAGTGTGTGCAAAGTGTTGCATGTGTTTCAATCTTCCTTTCTATGCTTGGAAACCATCTAGGTTCAAGATAGAAGTGTTTTAGGGTCCTAAATCTTCATAGATCTCTTTATCTATCATTTGTTGAGAGAAAAGTGAGTGCTAAGTGCTTTAGGACAGAACCTAAAAGTTGAAGAAACATTAGAATCATGGCTTCCAATGGTGGGATCATGCTAGAGTCTAGTGAAAGGTTGAGTTCATCAAACTACTCTACTTGGAAAGTGAGGATGGAGTCCTTACTTGAGTTGAATGAACTCATGGACATAGTTGCAGAAATTGAAGAGAGACCTCTCACACTTCAAGAGCAACAAAGGTTTGATAAGAAGGCCAAAAGGGCTCTTCATATCATTAAAATGAATGTTACAAATGAACTTCTCAAGGAAGTTGGAAAGTGTCAAAGTGCAAGTGAGGCATGGAATGCCTTAAAGAAGCTCTTTGAATCAAAGTCCACATCTAGGGTATTGACCCTAAGGAGACAAATATTTTCTAGTAGGCAAAGAGAGGGTGAAAGTGCTCATGCATTTATCTTGAGAGTTAAGTCCCTAAGTGATGATTTAGCATGCATTGATGAGAACATAAAAGATGGTGAAATAGTCCAAGTTATGTTGAATGGTTTGCTAAATGAACATGCTAACCTTGTGCAAAGTTTTGCCATTCAAAGAGTCTTGCCAAGTGTGGTTGACTTGCAAGAAATCTTATTGGCTGAAGAACATAGGTTGCAATCAAAGCTTGATGGTGCATCCTTGCAAGGTGGAGGTGAAGAGGCTTTCTTCACAAAAGGCAAATTCAAGGGCAAAGGTAAAGGCAAAGGGAAATGGTCCAAAGGTGGTAACTTTGATCATGATGATCACTCTTCCTCTTCCTCTTCTACTAAGAACAATAAGTCAAAGTTCAAGTGCTTTTATTGTGGGATAAAAGGTCATTTTGCAAATGAATGTTATAAGAAGAAAAGAGAGCAAGGAGAGAGGCAAGGAAATCTTACAATAGATGAGGAAGAACATAACACATGTGAATCACTTGTTATGACTTCAAGTTTGTTAGCCAACATAGATGATAATGATCCTTGGTGGATTGATAGTGGAGCCTCATCTCACATGACAAGACATAAGGAATACTTTACATCCTTATTGTCTTATGAGGGAGAAGGTAACATCATCTACACTGCAAATGATGGTCAATGTGACATCAAAGGCATAGGCACTATTCCTATTTCCCTTTCAACAAATAGGAAAGCAAATCTTGAAAATGTCTTGTACATTCCTTCAATCACTAAGAATTTGCTTAGTGTAAGTCAAATGATTGACAAAGGACTTGATGTGGAGTTCATTGGAGATGCATGTTTGATAAGTAAATGTGGATCCTTGATTGCTCAAGGTAGGAGGCATGGTAAACTTTTCAAGCTTGATGCATGTGTGATCTCTAATCATGAAGGATGTATGGCTAGGGAGCAATTGACAAACCAAGAAGTTTGGCACAAGAGGTTGGGCCATCCCAACTTCAAATCTTTGGAGGTAATGGCAAAGAAAGAGCTTGTTCTTGGTCTCCCTAAAAGTCTTGTTGCAAACAATAGTGTTTGTGAACATTGTGCCTTGTCCAAATCTCATAGACTTGCTTATTCTAGATCTACTTCTAGATCTAAAGAAGCTTTTCAACTTGTGCATTCTGATATTCATTCTTCTAGTACAACTAGCAATGGTGGGGCAAAGATGTATGCAACTTTCATTGATGACTTTAGTAGGTATACTTGGATCTATCTTCTTAAAAGTAAGGATGAAGTGTTTGTTGCATTTGTCAAGTTCAAGAATGAAATGGAAAACCAATTCAATACAAAGATCAAATGCTTAAGATCTGATAATGGAGGGGAATACACCTCAAATAGGTTCAAAGACTTTTGTATAGCACATGGGATTAAGAGGGAGATGTCTAGTCCTAGGACTCCACAACAGAATGGAGTGGCCGAGAGGAAGAATAAAACCCTTTGTGAATGTGCCAAGGCAATGAGACTACATGCTAATCTTGCTAAGTCTTTTTGGGGGGAAGCTTTAGCATGTGCTAACTATCTATGTAATAGATGGACAAGTGCTTCCTTGGATGGTAAAACTCCTCATGAGGTTCTTTATGGTAGAAGGCCGAGTGTCAAGCATTGTAGGATCTTTGGATGTACATGTTTTGTCAATATCACACTTGATGATAGAACTAAAGAAGATCCTTCATCAAAGAAGGGTGTGTTTGTTGGCTATAGTGAAGTAAGCAAGGCTTACAAAGTGTACATTCCTTCTACAAAGAAAGTTGTCATAAGTAGGGATGTCATCTTTCATGAAGAGAATGTTTCCAATGTTGTTGATGTTGATGTTGATGTGCCTACTAATCATCATGATGTGCAAGATGTCTTGGATGAAGATGGAGATGCCACTCCAAAGCAAACTTCAAGGAAGACTCAAAGGCAAAGGGCTAAGCCATCAAGGCTAACCTATGATGAAAAAGGAAAGCAAGTGGTGGACAACTCTAACTTTGCTTTTCTTACCTCTTTTGATGAACCAACTTGTGTAGGTGAAGCAATTCAAAAGAAGGAATGGATCCAAGCCATGGATCATGAGCATCAAGCACTCATCAAAAGCAACACATGGAGGTTGGTAAAGCTTCCAAAGGACAAGAAGGCAATTGGTTGTAAGTGGATCTTCAAGATCAAGACAAATCAAGATGGATCAATCAACAAGTACAAGGCAAGGTTGGTGGCAAAGGGGTATGCTCAAGAATATGGTATTGACTATGATGAGACCTTTGCACCCGTGGCAAAGATGGTAACTATTCGAATCCTAATCTCTCTTGCAACTCTTTATGATTGGGATATGTGGCAAATGGATGTTACTAATGCCTTCTTGAATGGTGATCTTGAAGAAGATATTTACATGGAGCAACCCGAGGGCTATGTTTCACATGATGAGCCTAATCATGTGTGCTATCTCCAAAAGAGTTTGTATGGGCTAAAGCAAGCACCAAGAAGTTGGTATGCTAAGCTCAATTCCTTCTTACTTTCTCAAAACTTTGTTATGACTGAGTATGATCATTCTCTCTACTTTAGATTGAATGAAAATGATATCACTTTACTTTTGATCTATGTTGATGACATTATCTTAAGTGGTGGTAACAATCTAGATATAGATGAAATCAAGATGGCACTCAAAAGAGAGTTTGAAATTCAAGATCTTGGTAAACTTCATTATATCTTAGGAATAGAGATTATTGGAACTTCTAAATCTACATTCATATGTCAAGAAAAGTATGTTAACTCTATTCTAAAAAGGTTTCATATGGAAGATTGTAAAGTTGTTTATACTCCTATGGAATCAAATGTAAAGCTAACTACAAGAAGTAATGAAAGATCCTTCAAGGACATTACTCTCTATAGAAAGCTAATAGGATCTCTTATATGGTTAACCATCACAAGACCTGATCTAAGCTTTGTGGTTGGTAAACTAAGTCAATTTATGCAAGATCCTAGTGAGGCTCATTGGAAGCTAGGAAAGAGAGTACTTAGATACATCTCGGGATCTAGAGATTTTGGCATCTTGTATGGAGGTACTACACCTAACCTTTGTGGATTTTCAGATTCAGATTTTGCAGGTGATCAAATGGATAGGAAGTCAACAAGTGCCTTTGCAATCTATCTTGGAGATGGAGTGGTCTCATGGCTATCAAAGAAGCAACCAACTATCTCTCTATCTTCCACCGAAGCCGAGTACAAGGCATTAACAACATGCACCAAGGAGATTCTTTGGATCAAGAGGATGTTATTGGATCTTCACTTGCTGGAACCAGAGAAGACTCCAATCATACTTTGTGATAACCTTTCAGCCCAAAGCTTGGCAAGCAATCCTGTTTTTCATGCAAGGAGCAAGCACATTGAGATTGCTCACCATTTTGTGAGAGATCAAGTCATTGCCAAAGAGGTGGAGCTTCAACATGTCTCTTCAAAGGAGTGTGTGGCTGATATCTTCACCAAACCATTGGGAAAGGACCTATATTTAATGCATAGATCTAATCTTGGAATGTGCTCAAAGACTATGTTGAAACTAGCATCCAATGTTGAAGAGAGAGTGTGAAAATTGTCAACATTTCCTAGCTAGTTTGAGGCCTAAATTGGCTAAAATTGTAAATAGTTTTGGTTCTGGAGTTTTGCACGTGTGAACCAGGCCACAATGTTTTTATTTACTGTATTTTTTCAGTATGATGAAGTGTCAAACTTCATACCCTTCAAAATGAGACCATTTTGATGTATTTTGGTCATATAAGCCATTTTTAGCTATTTTTCCTATATAGGGAATATCTAGGGTCAAGTACCTTCTAGAGAGAGGAGAGAGAGTCATCTTCCTCATCCATAAATAGTAGGGAAGTCGTGGAGAACAGGTTGGAGAAACCTTTTGTATGCTTCATTGAGATCAATAGATCATTGTCATTGTTTCTTCCTCCATTGAGAGCATTGTTGTGTGTATTGTCTTCAAGCTATTGTGTATGATCTTAGGTGCTTTCCAAAAGTGATAGGCTGATGTATTATGGACTGTATAATGCTATTTTGGGACGCACTTGATGTTTATGGAAGTTTCCATTTGTGATAAATGCTTTTTGATCAAGTTCTTTGCATTCTAGGTAGCATAGAATGTGTTGCCAATTCCTAGCTTATGTAGTTTGGAGTGCAAGCATTCAAGCCAATGATCTTGGAGTTTAGATCCACTTAGGATCTGTATTTTTCACATTTGACTCACTTTGAGTTCTAGAATCAATACTAGATGCTAAGATCCTATCTACACAAGATTTAGATAAAAAATTGTGATCAAATTGAATGAAAACCAAGGATTTAGCTCATTTCAACCTTTAGGCTCTGATACCATGTAAAAATTACAGCAAATAAGGATCCTAAAACACTTGAAATGATGAGGAAAACAATAGATTATGATTTCATAAGATTAGCACAAGTTGAAACATCAAAATCCATCAAAAATCTATGCTTGAACCTCACTAAATGGCCCAAATCCTTGAAGAAGGCTTCACACGTGTGAAAGTACGGCCTCCCACAGTCTGAGTACTGTACACCAGACCTACATTCAATCCTATAATCATTAGTAATCACAAGTACTCAAACAATTATGAACATAGAGAGCAATTGCACCATTATGAGAGAAAAAACATGAAATGGCTTGATTGATTTTGGTGAGATATCATCACCTATATATACATGATCCATCACGGTTTTGGGCAGGTATGAGTAGCCCTAAACCTATCCCTAATGCTAATTTTGGTGGATCTTTCATCCCTACCAAGTTAGGGTTGGAATCTTGGAGATCCCTCAACAATGCAAAAACTACCAAAAATAGCTCCTATTTTTTCTCCCTTGTATCTAAGCATAATTTGGACTCATTCCAAAGGTTCTAACACTTAGGTCTACTTGAGAACATCCTTATGAATGGAATCCTATGCTATTTGGCACGTGTAACAAGCCACATCATGACCATCTAACTATTTACAAGTCATATGACCAAAACTAGTCAAGCTAGAATTGTGAATTTTTAACAGTCATGCTTAGGGAAAGAGTCATATAGCTCATTCCACTACACATGAACACTTTCTGTTCGAGTTTGTTTCTCGTTCATTTTCTTTTTGTGTTTGTTTTCTTTTCGAGCAATTTCATTTCTCACACACGACACACCCTCTTTCTCCAACATGGTATCAAACCTATTTTCGTAGCCTAATAAGCTTCCATAGTACAAGACTCTACTAGCCGATAGAGTAATTGTCTTCTTGTTCTATATTTCTATATCAGATTTTCATACTTAAGTCACTGATAGTTTTTCCTATCACTTAGACTAATTTTTCCACATGGATTCCCAAGGGAAAGACAGTCCCATCATGGACAAGCTTGATGGAGCCAATTACCATCTATGGAAATTTAAGATGAAAACTGTACTAATGGCTAAAGAATTGTATGACGTTGTTACAGGTGCAGAAGGGAAACCCGAAGCAGACGACGTAGCAATTGCCAGATGGAAGCTGAAGAATGGAAAGGCTTTCACGCAGATCATCCTCAACATCACAAATATCCAGATCGGCCATGTATTCGAGGCTCAAACATCGAAAGAAGTCTGAGTGCGAGATATAGCTTCCAAGCTACATCTCAAGAAGAAATTTTACTCCCTCAAGATGGCGAATGGTGATTCATTGCAGAATCACATTAATCAATTCAAGAACCTGCTAAGGCAAATGGCAACTGTCGGATCTGTCATAGACGATCAAGATGCAATAATACAACTGCTTACAAGCTTGCCAAGCTCATACAACAGCTGGGTGATGATGGTCATGACTCATCCAGAACTGACTCTTTCGAGAGTCATTACTATGTTGTTGCAGGAAGACATGCGGAGGAACGAAACCTCAAGTTCCTCAGTTGATTCTCACGTCTTATACACCAACAAGAGCACGACTAAGTAGAAGAAGAAGAAAGGTCCGAAGCAATCAAAGCCAGACCAGAAACCAGCACAACACAAAGAACATTCGAATCCGCAGACAAAAAAGAAGCTGTTCTATAGATACTACAAGCGAAACAACCACAAAATTCAAGACTACCAGATACTGCAAGTGAAGAACAATAGCAAGGGGCAGTCGAATCAAGTGGCAAATACAGCTGCAGAAGTTACACAGACTATTCAAGAAGCGGATCATGATGCCTTTCATGACCAGCCATCAAGGAGCATCTGGCGACAGTTCTTGGTTCCTGGATTCCGAGGCCACTCAGCACATGACCAGCCTCATCGGCTGTTTCGAGTCCTATACACCTTACAGTATCCAGAAATTTGTTCACCTTGGCGACAATAGCACACAAGCTATTAAAGGTGAAGGTACTGTAAGATTAAGCTTTTCACCTTTTTATAAAATTTTCAGTTTCCAGAAAGAACCTTCACCAAAAATCTGCGCCAAAGTTTGTGTCATTTTGACTTACTATTTTGGTTCATCAGTGAGTTTGACGAACGATAAGCAGAGGCCACATGTCATATTGTCCAAAATTTTGTCAAAAAAGTCTCTTGTTTGCAAAAATAACAGTGTTACATTTGTAACCTTTGTTGAAACCTTCACTGAAATTGTTGAAAATTCTATTTATAGTAAGTTACCATTCTTGAGTTCGGCGAACATTAATTTTGTCAGAATCTAAAAAAATATCTACTTTTACCCTCGCCAAACTACAAAAACTATATTTTTGTGCATAAAAAACCTTCGCCAGTTCTACCGTAGTCTTATTTGAGTCAGATTCATATCTGAGAGTTTGATGAAGATTAGTTTTATCAAATTTGTCAAAAAATAGTCTGATCAGAGATTTTTTTTTACCGAAAATAACACTGAAGAACCTTTGTCGAGTCAACCTTCTCCTAGGAAATATTTGTCAATACTATTTTTAGGTTCTGATTTTTCAGATCAAGCCTTGGTCAAATTTTTGAACAATTCTGTTACAATTTTATTTTGAAATAAGAATTCATCATTCTTAGAAGTGTCGATCGCTTGATCATAGATCTTTTTTCAAAAAAATCAGAAATCTGATTATTGTCAAGTGAAAGAAATTTTGCATTTCTGAACTACAATAGATTCTGATTGAAAATCTAGATCCAATCTCATTGTCTGATTGATTTAATTTGCAAAAATGGCTGCTCTTGGAGCTGTTCCCCAGAAAGTCAATCCAATCATTGTTAGAAGATCACCCCAATTGGATCTACCCAAGTAGAATGGATTATCTAGTCCAGTTAGATTTCTCCAAATCTATGCAGAATCTTGTGAAGTTTATAGCGAAGTTTTTTCTCAAGATAAACTTAAGCTATTTACAATGGCCTTTATAGGTGCAGCACAAGATTGGTATTATAATCAAGATGAAACTGAGCGTTCAGATTGGGAGACTGTGAAATGAGCCCTTATCACACGGTTCAAATCTTGGAAGTTTATGGAAGACCCTTTCCTACTTCTAAGTAGAATTAAAATGTGAAAGTGAGAAATTGTACGAGATTACATTGAACAGACTAAACACTTCAAATCTGAGTGCGTACTCGAGTTGATTAACGAAGATGCCATGATTATGTGATTTTTGGCAAGTCTACCTAAAAGGATCAGACGCGAGCTGAAACACCATAATGAGTATGCAACTTTGCAAAATGATATGGATGACACGGTGACGAGAGGAGGACGAAGATTCAAATGATGAGCCAAATATTGGTTTGTTGCCTTATACAGGAGGGCAGACCACTACGACATCCACCACTATCGCATCAAAGAATATCAACGCTACTGAGATGATGCGCAATGAGTTTGAAAAACTTGGAAAGAACCAAAGTTGCAATCGCAATTTGATGAAAAGATCAAAGCTTTGGAAGATTTCCATGGAAAAGCGAACAAGGAACTTGAGAAGTTTGCTAAGACTTTTTCTACCAGGGAAAATGTTTGGTGTTCCATTTGTACAGACAATCACACAGTGAACGAATGTCCACAATTGAAAAAAAAAAGAACGACAACCAGTATTTGCCATCTTTGCAATTCACCCGATCATGAGACTGCTTATTGCCACCTTAGTCCTCGGATTATCCAACAATGATATGCCCAGATGAGATATCGGGAACCCCTTTACAAAAAGGATCCTTTAGCTAAATCTCGTCAATCTACTCTTGGGTATCCGGAGCGACTAGGTTTACCAGCTCCACCAACCGGAACCAAAATCTTATAGAGGTAACGAGCAATGGAATTACCATAATGATCGTGAGAGTGGTCATTCAGATCAGTATGCTATCTATGCTCCCACACAACAACAAGCATCTAGAAATTAAACCAGAGCGCCGCTTGGATGCTTTGCATGTGGAGAAAATCACAGAGTTGCAGAATGTTCAAACAAAGACAAATTTGTACCATTATGTCGTGAATGTGGTTATGGACATTGCTAAAAGGAGTGTCCAACAAGACCAAAGCTGCCACCTTTTACAGCTTGTTGGAGAAAGAGGGTGTGTCGTGCGTGAGAAACGAAAATAGCTCAAAAAGAAGACGAACACGAAAAAGAGGAGAACTCGAAACTCGAACGAGAAACGAACTTGAACAGAAAGTGTTCATGCGCAGCAGAATGAGCTATATAAACCTTTCCCTAAGCATGACTACGCCTATAAAAAATGAACGAAACATTAGTGATAGAAATCACGGTCGTCCTGATTATGTAGGCAAACATAATTTGTCGCGAACAGTTAGACAAATTATTAGTCGCGAATGATTCACAAAGAGCTAGACTGATAATCAGTCGCAAAGTGAAAGGCAAGACTAAATATTACTCGTCAACAACTAGACTAATAATAACTCGCTAAGAACAGATTACCAGTTTGAGCAACAAGAAAGTCAGACATAATGAAGTGAAAACGTAGCAAAATCGACACAAATCTGAATGCAGAACAAAAAGAGCTGTTATCAGATTAAGTATAGTAAAATATACATGTCAATAATGCGGTAGAGCACAAGACAATAGCGGACAAAACTGCATGCTCTACACAACTAATTCAATCTGAAAAAGAAATGAACCTATTACTGACAATATCAATGCGCAAGGCATCTACTTCGTCTATTTTTTATGCTATATTTTACACACTCGCTTGTTTTTCTCTCTCACTGTTATGTGAATACACAAGATGGTATTCAATATGTACACAATTTACAGGTGTGCAGATGAAGAAAGTACAAAGTGGATGTGCTATCTGTAGGAGATCGTGGGTGGCTGTTGTCGTTGTCAAATCCGTTAGCACAGTTGTATGGGATGAGCGTGAAAAGGGCTGTGACGTCAGCCTTTGATGAGATGAATGTTGGTGAAGATGCGAAAAAAAAAATGTGTCACTCTGACAAAATGCCTTAGGATTTGATTTACAAGGTGTCTTCGCTTTTCCTAGGGCACCTTTGGCATTGTGTAAGGCAGCGTTGTCTTTTTCGCCTGTCACAAAACACATGTAAAAACACAGTTTCGCCTTTTCTTCGCCTGTGAGAATCTACTTGTATTTATATAGACAGTCGCGTTTTATTCGTCTGTCTTATTTTACATATAAATATGCAGACTGTGTGACAACGTGAGTAAAAATGGAGCATGGATGGAGACAAATTAAAATAGGATTTAGGAGAGTAGAGGAGATAAATCCAACACCCCCCCCTTAATATGGATCTGTGAATGCCTTGATCTTCAGACTGAGCAATGCACAAAATCTGTTGTGTGAATATATCTGCAACCATGTCCTGCGTTCCGTAGTACGTTAAGCTTACCTCCTTGTTGAGAACCTTGGCCCTGATGTAGTGATATCTAATTTCAATGTGCTTACTCCTAGAGTGAAATCTAGGGTTGGCTGATAAGGCAATAACACTCTGATTATCACAGAATAAAATTGTAGGGCTGTACTGATATAGATTAACGTCTTACAATAATTTTTTTAACCAAAACACTTCCTTAATAGATTGAGAAGCAGCAATATATTTTGCTTCTGTAGAAGAAAGTGCGATAGAGGTTTGCTT
Source organism: Diphasiastrum complanatum (assembly GCA_029204225.1). Classification (NCBI taxonomy): domain Eukaryota; kingdom Viridiplantae; phylum Streptophyta; class Lycopodiopsida; order Lycopodiales; family Lycopodiaceae; genus Diphasiastrum; species Diphasiastrum complanatum. The sequence continues at coordinate 62,462,829 of CM055093.1, forward strand.
ACAACTATTCCATGAAATAGGACTGCCGTTGAAGAAGAATGTAAATCCAGATGTGGACTTACGATTGTCTACATCTCCCCCCCAGCTTGCATCAGAATATCCACTGAGCTGATGAAGATTGTCATTGCTGACATCTCCATAGCAGATGCACTGGTCCATGGTAGTTCGAATATACCTCATGACTCTTATGAGAGCCTTCCAATGGGTAATGCCAGGATTAGCCATATATTGGCTGAGTGAGCTTATTGCAAAAGAGATATCTGGCCTTGTGCAGACCATTGCATACATGAGAGATCCAAGTATCGATCGATAATGAGACTCTCTCATCTGCTCCTCTTCTTGCTTGGTTTGGGGACATTGGTCCTTTGACAAATGCAGGCTTGGATCCATCTGTGAGTGAGCTAGCTTATAATTCATTAGGTTGTATCTATTAAGAACATTGTTAAGATACCTTTGTTAAGTAATGTAAATCAGTTGTCTTGCTCTTTCTCTGTGGATCTGAATGCCTAGACATAAGTGAGCTACACCCAGATCAGTCACGTCGAACTCTGAAAACAATATTTGCTTGGAATCCTTGACCAAATTGGTATTGTTGCTAAAAAGCAACGTATCATCCACGTTAAGCTGATGATAATGAAAGATTGTTGCACTACTTGGAATAGACGTTGCAATCAGCAATGCTTGGTTTGAATCCTTGTTTGATGAGAAATGTGTTGATCCTCTGAAACCAAGCTCTGGCAGACTGTTTCAAGCCGTAAAGTGCTTTGTGGAGTTTACAGACATGATTGCTCATACCTTTCAAAACGTATCCTTTGGACTGGATCATGTAGATGTCTTCTTGTATTGTTTGTATATCAAGTTGATGTACTTCAAGGTCGACAGCTGCAACATAAGACAGGAGCGTTCGGATCAACGAATGTTTGACTACTGGACTGAAAGTCTCGCTGTAGTCGAGGTTGGGGATCTGAGTGAATCCTCGTGCTACCAGTCTTGCCTTCCTTTGATCAATTGTTCCATTGGCATTGTATTTTATCTTGAAGATCCATTTGCAATCAATGATATTGCAACCAATAGGAGCTTTGACTAGTGACCACGTCTGGTTCTTGATCAAAGAGGAATACTCGTTGTCCATAGCTTCTCTTTAAAGATCAAAGTCTGGTTGGCTGAGTGCCTCTTCGACTGTCATCAGTTCTTGTATCAAGAGACATGCAGACTTAGGAGCATACCTTGTGGGTTGTGTGAGCACTCGACTTGATCTTATGGGAGGATTCGATTGATGAACCACTCCTGGGACTTGTTGCTAGTTAGCAGCAATATCTTCGTTTGATTCGCTGTCAAAAAGTGTCGACAATAGAGGACAATCGTTTCAATGGTAGGAGATGAAGTCTCTCTTGGAGCAATATCCTTGCCTTTGATGTTGACGAACTGATCCTCAATAAAGACTGTATCCCAACTATACAAGATTTGTTGGGTATCAAGATCATACAACTTGTATGTATTATCAGATGAAGTAGATCCGATCAGGATGGTTTTGAGACCTTAGAAGTCCAATTTATTCCTCGTGTCTTTTGGGATCTACGCGTAGGCAACCCATCCAAACACTCTTAGGTTCTTCACATAAGGCTTAGAGTCTTTCCACACCTCATGGGGTGTCTTTCCTGAGAGGGCCTTAGTCGAACATCTGTTCTGGACGTAAGCTGCAGTGGAGACAGCTTCGGCCCAGAATCTCTTGGGCAACGATGCATGCGGTAGCATACATTTGGCGGATTCAACCAGGGTACGGTTCTTCCACTCGGTTCAGCCATTAGACTGAGGATCAATGACTTAAGTATGAAAATCTAGCACTGAGTTACAAAACAAGAAGACAATTACTCTATCGGATAGTAGAGTCTTGTACTGTGGAAGCTTATAGCATGTTGGAGAAAGAGGGTGTGTTGTGCGTGAGAAACAAAAATAGCTCAAAAAGAAGACGGATACGAAAAAGAAGAGAACTCGAAACTCGAACGAGAAACGAACTTGAACAGAAAGTGGAATGAGCTATATTAATCTTTCCCTAAGCATGACTATGCTTATCAAAACCGAACAGGACATTAGTGATAGAAATCACGGTCGTTATGATTACATAGCCAAACATTAATAAAACACAAGAAGAATAATTTGTCATGAATAGTTAGACAAATTATTAGTCGCGAATGATTCGTGAAGAGCTAGACTGAGCTTGACTGATAATCAATCGCAAATGATTCGCGAAAGGCAAGACTAAATATTAGTCGTCAACAACTAGACTAATAATAACTTGCTAAGAACATATTACCAGTTTGAGCAACAAGAAAGTCAGACAGATGAAGAGAAAACATAGCAATATTGACACAAATCTGAACGCAGAACAAAAGGAGCTGTTACTAGATTAAGTATAGTAAAATATACATGTCCGTACTGCGGTAGACCACAAGACAATAGCGGGCGAAACCACATGCTCTACACAACTAATTCAATCAGAAAAAGGAATGAACCTATTACTGACAATCAACGAATCAATGCCACCTAAGGAGCTCTCTTGCTTATTTAAGAGAGACCCTCTTTGAGAAGAGGAGTTTTTTGTGTATTGTATCTACTCCAGGCTAAAATGAGAAGAGCCTCCACGAGTTTGGTGCATCCATTGAGCTTTTTGATCATGCTTGTTTCTTGAGTGATGCATTCATGATCTTGCCCTTCCATCCTTTGTGTGTGGTTGTGGATAGTAGAGTGGATTAGTTTTCTTGCTTTCCTAGAGTGGATTAGATTTTCTTTCTTGCTTGTGGATTAATGTAGGAATCAGCATTCAAGTAAACTAAATAGGCTAGAAATGTGGCATAAATCTTGCAGATTCTTGACATTCTAGTTTTTGATGTTCTTGGGATGTCCAATAATCAAAAGACTAGCTGGTTTCTTGATTCTTGGACTTCTAAAATGTTGTAGAATAGTTTCTTGTTTTTTGTTTCTTATTTTGTGGATTTATGAAAGTACAGTAGTGTTTAGGATCTGATTGTAACTCATTTTTGTAGCAGGGTAGTAGTAGAATCATGATTTGTTCACCTGGACTGTATGTTGACGTATTGGTTGAACATTTTGGTTTGATTGCATGTGATACGGTTCAAGAGAGATAAATTTGGTTTGTCCTCTGACAGATAGGACATTGTCACTACGATGATACCAGTCCATTTCTGCCTGGTTTCGGTATTGAACTAAGAAGCTAACATTCAAGAAAATGTCTAATGAGCTTCTAAACAAGTAGAAAATAGTTTTGTAAGCAGAGAGTAAAGTAAATAAAAAAAAATAGTAAATAGATCCTCCCAAGCAGAGGATGTGTCAACATTTGACGCCCGTTGTCGCTTGAGCACATCCACATCTTTACTCCATACCTGCTACAACGTTCTTCAAAACCAGATCCATTTCAAAACGCTATATCTATCTAGATCTACCAAATCGATTTTCATTTCTACAAAATTGCACTCTTGCACATCCTGACCTTCCTAGATCTATTTAGAACAACGTGCTTATTTCAAAATTGGACCGAGTCTTTTATACAAATCTCAACCGAGTTCTTCTTAAATGCCTTCTGGACCGAGACTCTTGAATGCCATCTCGATCGAGCCCTCCATAAGCCCTTTTAACGGAGTTGCAAACTGGTGCAATCTCGACCGAGTCGGAGCTCACAATCTCGACCGAAATGTCTCCACTCACATCTCAACCGACGAGTCACCAAACTTTCAAATCTCAACCGACTCGCAAAACCCGTCCCAACTCGATCAAGTCACCACATGCTCAACTCTCGACCGACTCAAAAATCCTACAAAGTCTCGACCGACGAGTCTGCTTGAAGTCTCGACTGAAAAGTTTGCTTGATGTCTAGACCGATGGGTTTATTTGATGTCTCAACCAACACGTTTGCTTGAAGTCTTGACCGACAAGTCTGATTGCAGTCTCGATCGATGAGTTTGATTATAATCTCGACCGATGGGTCTGATTGAAATCTCGACCGATGAGTCTAATTGCAGTCTCGACTGACGAGTTTGATTGATGTCTCGACCGACGAGTTTGTTTGAAGTATCGACCGATGAGTCTGATTGAAATCTCGACTGACGGGTCTGATTGAAATCTCGACTGAGGAGTCTAATTGCAATCTCAACCGACGAGTCTGCTGGAACATCTCGACCGACGGACCATACAAGATCAAATCTCAACCGGATCCAGACCACTCCAAACTCGACCAGATTATCTCATGTAAAATCTCGACCAGATCAGATTCATCACATCATGACCAGATTCAAACTTCAGAAAATCTCAACTAGATAACCTTGTAAAATCTCGATCAAATCTGTATTTTTGATCTTGACTGATGAGTCCATTGGGTCCAATCTCGACCGAATCTATTGGGTTGACCGAAGACCTGTTGGGTTCGATCTCGATCGAAGACCTCCGTTAGATCTTGACCGGAGACTTTGGTTACGATCTCGATCGAAGGTGCTGGTTACCACCTTGACCGAAGGAGTTTCTCACCATTTCGACCGAAGGGGTTGCTCACCATCTCCACCGGACCGAATCCATGCCAGAGCACATAACTTTCGACCAAAATCTTCAATTGCAATTTCGACTAAACCACCACCTTCATAGAGCCAAGAGGATCGAAAAAAAAAAAAAAAGCATGAACATTGAAAAAAATTCAAAAAATAAAACTTATACCAATAGGAAGCCCTTTTCATTCTGAGTCTCTTCCTTGTCCCAAAAAATATCAAAAAATCCTAAAAAATCAAAAACCCTAAAAAAAACTCTCACCTTAGACCGAGGAGGTCTCTGAGAAGACGGGACAAACTAAGACTGAGTGCCAAGTATGAGAGCCGAGAAGTACTAGTTAGGAGTGACAAGCAAGAATTGTGTAAGCCTCATGGTGAATCCTGAAAGATGGAATGACCATGTAGGAACTAGCATTTCTAGGCAAAAGTAATAAATGCAAGTAGACCCTTCTTAAAGAAAGTAGAGTGAGCTACCTTTTCATGGTGACATCTAGTGGAGAGCATAATTCTACTTGTAATTTGTGAAATTTGGAAATGCCACTAGGATGTTACCTAAAGAGCTCTCTTGCTTATTTAAGAGACACCATCTTTGAGAAGAGGAGCTTTTTGTGTATTGTAATTACTCCATGCTGAAATAAGAAGAGCCTCCACAAGTTTGGTGCATCCATTGAGCTTTTTGATCATGCTTGTTTCTTGAGTGATGCATTCATGATCTTGCCCTTCCATCCTTTGTGTGTTGTTGTGGATAGTAGAGTGGATTAGTTTTCTTGCTTTTCTAGAGTGGATTAGATTTTATTTCTTGCTTGTGGATTAATGTAGGAATCAGCATTCAGGTGAACTAAATAGGCTAGAAATGAGGCATAAATCTTGCAGATTTTTGATATTCCAGCTCTTGATGTTCTTGAGATGTCCAATAATCAAAAGACCGGTTGGTTTCTTGATTCTTGGACTTCTAAAATGTTGTAGAGTAGTTTCTTGTTTCTTTTTTGTGGATTTATGCAAGTATAGTAGTGTTTAGGATCTGATTGTAACTTGCTTTTGCAGCAATGCAGTAGTAGAATTATGATATGTTCACCTAGACTGTATGTTGATCTATTGGTTGAACATTTTTGTTACATGTTGGTTTGATTGCATGTGACACGGTTCAAGAGAGACAGATCTGGTTTGTCCTCTAACATGCAGGACATTGTCACTATGATGATACCAATCCATTTTTGCCTGGTTTTGGTATTGAACTAAGAAGCTAACATTCAAGAAAATGCCTAACGAGCCTCTAAATAGGCAGAAAACAGTTCTGTAAGTAGAGAGTAAAGTAAAGAAAAAAAAACAATAAACAAATCCTCCCAAGCAGAGGATCTATCAACAGCCGATTACACGAAAATGATCTGAAAGAAGGAGATCTAGCAATAATGTATAAAACCAAGCTGATCAAAGGAAAATTGAAGTTTACTGGTGAAGGACCGTATAAGGTCAAAGAAATAAGGAACTATGGAGCAGTTGTTTTGGAACATTTGGATGGAAAGCTGCTTACCGACTATTCGATTTCCACTTGAATATGACCTATCTTAACCTTCTACATACAATGACACTTCCTTCTTCATACAACTAACCAACTGTGCCTACGCATTTCCTAATAATCAATTTACAATTTGTGATCTCCAACACAATTACATTTTCAACATACAATGACTATATGGGCTGTTGGCCCGATACATGTTACCCTACACATAGGTGTTAGGGGTGTGTTTTAATCCCTTAACTCCTTGTTCCCAATTATGCAAACGGAACCCTCTAATCTAACTTGAATCCAATAACAACAACAACAATAACAATATATGTCCAACAACCTAACGCTAATTAAACAGAGGTAACCATTGCAAACTACTATTCATACGATAAGTATAACTGATTCTATGCAAATATCCAACAGCCATGCTCACAACTTTCAACAGATGATAGTGTAGTAGTCAATTGCAGAAGTAATAGCTGATACATAATACCCAGCGCCTACATGCCAGTTGCTTAAAGGGTCTTAAGCAAGGTAACATTCTCTTGCTGCTTGCAACCGGTGCACGAGGACTGAAACTAAGCATAATCAGTAGTAGGCTCTCACCTTTTGTCTCCTGAATACACTACTGCCTAGACAGTTCAGTATTAAAAAGCCCCTCCTCTTGCTTCAAAATCCCTATTTATCCTTTCTGTGAAAACCTCCCAATTCCATAACACCTCTTTTCGAAATGACCGCAATGGTCGCTTTAGCCTCCCGTTGCATCCCGTAATGACCGTAAATGGTCGTTTCATCTACCCGTTTAGTACCGTAATCGCCGTAAATGGTCGTTTCATCTTCTCGTTTAGTATCGTAATCGACAATACTACGATTTCTTAGAGTCAGTTCAACTCCCCGTCGAAGACCGCAAACATCACTCCTACGATTGCTTTCCATCCATTCAACTTCTACTTGAATATGACTTATCCCAGCCTTCTACTTACAACGACGCTTCCTTCTTCATACAACTAACCAACTATGCCTACGCATTTCCTAATAATCAATTTACAATTTGTAATCTAGAACACAAATACATTTTCATCATACAATGACTATATAGGCTCTTGGCCCAATACATGTTACAAATGGTCATCTCGACCCTACACATTCCCCGGCTGGAAAAAGATGAGTTCCACCGAGTCTACAGCCTTGCCCTCTTCTGCTGCTTCCTTTCTCTTAGGCGCTTGCTGTCGTGGTCTCTATCACTGTAATCAGAAGTGTTCATTCCGGAAAAATCACTTTCCAACTGGCCCCTGCCTTGACCTGTGAATGTGGATGCAATTGCTGGTGTCGGTGACACTGCCCAACAGTTGAGTAGTTGTCTTCATCGGGATTGCTTCTTCCAGCCATTCCGTGCTGATTTTTGTATATCGTTGGTTAAGAAACAACTCATGTGCTATTTGTATTGCTAATGCAACAAAATTACAGAACTCCACTGGTCCGTAAGTGTGATAACGTTGGCTCTCTTTGTTCTCTTTCCACCTGCACTCGCTATTGAAAATGTTCCTCCCAGCAGCAATGCAATTCCCATAGCGTTGGGTATGTGTGATCCACGTGGTGTGCGACGTCTGCATATACATTCTGAAAAGTTGCACAATCCTCCGCTATCCAGTGTTTAAATTTCCCTTGCCTCTGCACCGTGGCGTAGTGTATATCATTCTGCGCGGATAATCCAATCTTTGTTTGATGTACATACTCAGCGGCGTACAACAAAGTGTTGCCAGTTAAAATCTCTAATCCATCTCGGCACCGGATCTTCAGCCCACCTTAGAGGAAAGCCCATGCTAACACTGCTCGGGTCTTCAAATTCAATTCCGCCCAAAAATCGTATAATTCGCGGACTTTGTTCTTTGTTGTGTTAAAATTGAAAAACCATCCATATTGATTTCTTGGCTTGCTATGCAAAATGCCAAGTTTGGCCTACATAGAACTCGAGTTACATGGTTATGTATTATCTAGTTTGATAAATGCAACTTGCATATGGTTTGTAGACATAGAATTAGCATGATTATGCTTGTAGAAACTCGTGGCAACTCACATGCATTAATTGTAAGTGATCCATAGTGACATGCAAGGCATGCACAAAGTTTAATGGACACATGCATGATGATTTGGACATTTCTAGTTAGAACTAGTACACTTGTAAAAAGTTGGTAGAATTTCATGCATGACAAGTGACAAATGTCACATAGACTCTAGATGTCACTTTAGATGTCATTTTGGAATGGATAGATATGGTTCTACCTCGAGCTACCTCAATCTCCATAAATATGTGTAGCTCTCCACACAATCAATGATGAAGAACCAAAGCTTTGTAGCTATCTCATGTCATTTTGGATCTAAACAAATATTGCTTGGTATCTCTCTAGCTCTCTCTCTCTAACTCGTGTTGAGGCTAATGCTCATACATTGAAATCTTGTATTTTCTATTCATTCTTTGATCATTGCTATTATATTCTGTTGATTAGCATGCTAGATTGTGGATTAGCCATTTCTTCTGAACTAGATTTTGTTGATCAATCTAGAATTAGGTTATAGTGCCAATCACAAAGCTTAATTAAGATCAGTCACTCTTGTGGACATTCCCCACACGTGTGAATTCTGGAAATTTTGTGATGGTATCAGAGCCACATTCGGCTTTGCATGCTAACAACTCTGATTGTACAAGAAACTGAGAGCTAAATCAAGCAAAAAAACAGCTTTGCACTTTTTCTAACCCTTCTCTGAAGTGTATATGGATCAAATCGGACTTGAACTGAATTTTTAGACCTGAATTGAGGAAGTACAGAATTCTGGAATTCCGCACGTGTGAAAATCAGAGTTTTTCAGTCCCTTTGTTCTCCTTACTTATAGATCCAAAGATAGCAGTGTTATAGTTTGATGGAAAGTATTTGATCTGTACTTTCATAGAAATTGAAATCAAATCAATCTGATGTGTCTAGCAAGAGTTATAAGCTCTTAAAGAGGATAGGGATAGGTCCAAAATCCGAGTGACAACATTTTGATTTGATTCAATTATACTTTGTTCTGAATTCATTGTTTTGAACATCCAACACAAGAAACTATAGATCAAGACTGAGTTTGAAGTATTTGAACACCCTTTGAGCCTTCTGAGTGTCAATAGTGTTTTCTTTTGAAGCATGTCACACATGCCAAAAGTAGAATTCAAACCAGCCAAAGTGTCTCAGACCACTTTTTTGTGTCTGATCTAGAAAACTTGTCTTGTGGAATATTTGAGATTCATCTCAAATATAATTGCAAGTATTTCACATACGAAGGTAGTTCAACCTTGAAAATACCTATAGTGAAGAGAGCAGCAACTCTAAGTCTGAAAGAAACAAGCTCAAACATATCTCAATCCAATAACTAAGAAGTCTTCATTATAATGGCATCTCAGGGAGGATATCTTCTAAAAGCCAATGAAAGAATAAACACTTCTAATTACTCAATTTGGAAGTTAAGAATGGACTCTGTTTTGATTCTCCAGGATGTTATGGATATTGTGCTTGGTGTTGAGGAGGAGCCTCAAGCACAGGTTGAAATTCCTAAATATAAGTAGAGATCTAGAATGGCTCTACATTTCATTAAGATGAATGTATCTGATAAAATTTTGAGAGAGATAGGATCTTGCACTACAGCCAAAGAAGCTTGGGATGCACTAAAGACCATCTATGAAGCAAAGAATACTTCTAGAATACTCACTCTTAGGAATCAGATTTTCCAAAGTTTCCAAAGAAGTGAAGAGAGTGCATCTAACTATGTTCTGAGAGTTAAAGATTTACATAGAGAGCTTTCTTGTGTTGGTGTTACCATTAACCAAGTTGAGCTAGTTCAAGTCATACTGAATGGCTTGAGAGATGACTATGATAATCTTGTTCAATCTTTTGCTATTAAGGAGGAGTTACCTAATCTAGAAACTCTCCAAGGTATTCTTATTTCTGAAGAATCTAGACAAAGCTATAAACTCTCCAGGATGAACAAACTTGAACATGGTGGAAGTGACAAAGCCCTCTTTGTCAAAGGCAAGCAGAAAGGAAGGAGTAAGAACCAATTCTCTCAAGCATACAACAAAGACAAAGCCAAAGATTGAGATCAAGATGGTGAAGAGGATGAAACATCTCATCCCTCTAACTCAAAAACCAAGAAGAAGAAAGTGAGATGCCTCTTCTGTGGCAAAAAGAGGGCACTATGCCTCTAATTGCTTTAAGAAGAAAAACCAACTCAAGCAAGCTAATCTCTCCAAAGAGATTGAAGAAGATTCTGTTGCAAGTGATGGAGAAGGATCACTTATGGTGTCCAGTTTTTCTTCATCGCCTTTCAAGAAAGATGGAGCTTGGTACATAGACAGTGGAGCCTCTTCACATATGTGTTGTTCAAAGGAGTCATTTGACTCAATCTTACATTTCAAAGGACTCAAGAGATCTATTTACACAGCTAATGATCATGAGTGTCCAATAGAAGAAATTGGCAACATTCCATTGAAACTTGCTTCTTCAAAAGTTCTTGCACTTTCTAATGTTCTTTTCATTCCAAAACTTACAAAGAAGTTAATTAGTGTGGGAAAGTTGCTTGATAATGGTTGTGATGTAAAGTTCAACTCCAATACTTGTTTTATCAAGAGAAAAGATGAGATCCTTGCCGATGGAACTAGATGTGGTGGAATTTTTAAGTTGAATTCTTATGAGAATGCAAACCTTTGTGAAGTTGTTTTGTTATCTAAGGAGGAGCTGTGGCATAGAAGGTTGGGACATCCTAACTTTACATCTATGTCTTCTATGGTTAAGAAGGAGAAGGCTATTGGTCTTCCAAAATCTCTTTCTAAAGATATCAAGCCTTGTGAGGCTTGTGCCATTGCAAAGTCACACAGATAGCCATATCAGAAGTCTTTTATAAAGACTACTTTTCCATTGGAACTCATACATTCAGATGTACTTTTTTCCTCTTCTAAAAGTATTGGTGGTGCAACATGTTTTGTCACCTATATTGCTGACTTACTAGATACACTTGGTTGTATCTACTTTCTTCAAAGGCTATGATTTTTTATCACTTCCTTATCTTCAAAGCTTATGTAGAAAAATATTTTTCTTGCAAAGTTAAAACTTTAAGATGCGATGGAGGAGGTGAATATATCTCCAAAAAGTTTCATAGTTATTGTGAAGGTGAAGGAATAAAGAGAGAATTTTCTTGTGCCTATTCTCCATCCCAAAATGGAGTAGCTGAGAAGAAAAACAGATCTTTATGTGAATGTAAAAAAGCAATTCGTGTAGCAACTTCTTCGCCTATTGAATATTGGGGTGAAGCTATAAATTGTGCAAACTATTTGTGCAATAGATTACCTCACAATGCTCTTGCTGGAAAGACACCTTTTGAAGTCTTGTTTCAGAAAAAACCTAAGGTAAATCACCTTAGAGTTTTTGGTTGTACTTGCTTTGTTAATATGCCCTTGGAAACAAGGAAAAGAGATGATCCTAATTCTGTTAAAGGGATCATGGTTGGATATGCATCCAACAAGAAAGCTTACAGGATCTATATTCCCTCTACGTCAACTACAATTGAGAGTAGAGATGTGATATTCCATGAAGATCAAAAATACATTCTTGAGAAGGCCGAGTTCAAAGATTCTCACAAAGATACTCCAATCATCACCTCTGAAGATCATCATGAAGAGATGGGGCCGAGATTTGAGGAGGAGTCACCTCGAATTTTTTCACCAAGGAGATCTCAAAGAGAAAGATCCGAGCCTAGAAGACTTACCTATGAAGATAGAGGAAAGCAAGTGGAAATCAACTCCACTAGTTGTGCCTATTTTATTTCTCATGAGGAGCCGAAGGATGTATATGATGCTATCAACTCAAAGGAATGGTACCTTGCCATGAAGGAAGAATATGATGCTTTGATGGCCAATAATACATAGGAACTTGTGGATCTTCCATCCAACAAGCATACCATTGGTTGCAAATGCGTTTTTCAAGTCAAGTATAATCAAGATGGCACAATCAACAAGCACAAGGCTAGGCTTTGTGCTAAAGATTTGCTCAAGTATATGCACTTGATTATGAGGAGACCTTTGTCCCAGTTGCAAAGATGGTTTCAATTAGAATCATAATTTCTCTTGCTTGTTTTTTCAATTGGCAAATTTGTCAACTAGATGTTTCTAATGCATTTCTAAATGGCTATCTAGAAGAAGAGATCTATATGGATCAACCTATTGGGTTTATCCATGATGAGGAAAAAGTTTGCTTGCTCTTCAAAAGTTTATATGGATTAAAGCAAGCCCCAAGGTCATGGTATTCTCGACTTAACACCTTTCTTGAGTCACTAGGATTTAATCTTAGTAACTATGGTCCTTCCCTATATATCAAGTTTTTTGATAAAGATATTGTCATCCTTCTTATTTATGTTGATGATATCATTCTGACGGGAAGTTGTATCAAGTTAGTTGAGGAAACCAAGATTGCACTTGGAAAAGAGTTCAAGATGCAAGATCTTGGAAAAATTCACTATATTCTAGGATTAGAGATTGACTTTCTTAAAGATAAAGCTTTCATATGTCAATCTAAGTATGCTCTTTCAATGTTAAAAAAGTTCAATATGTTGAATTGTAAGAGTATAGAAACACATATGGAGCAAAATGTAAAGGACTCTAATAAAGGTGATGAAAGATCCTTCGAGGACATCACACTTTTTAGAAGTCTTATAGGATGCTTAATTTGGCTCACAATAACTAGACCTGACATAAGCTTTAGTGTTCATAAGTTGAGCCAGGCTATGCAAAATCCTTCAATTTATCATTGGAAAAAGGCCAAGAGAGTGCTTAGATATATATCTTCAACTTTTGATTTTGGTTTATTGTATAAAAGTGAAGATCTTTCTATTATTGGTTATTTTAACTCGGATTTTGCAAGTGATAGAGCAGATCGAAAATCTACAAGTGCTTATGTCATATATCTTGGAGGAAACTTGATATCTTGGCTTTCCGAAAGCAAGATACTGTATCACTCTCATCATGTGAAGCTGAGTACAAGGTGCTTACTACAACAACAAAGGAAGTGCTTTGGATCAAGAGGTTACTAGTGGAGCTAAAGATAATTATGGAAAAAAATATACCTATGATCATGTGTGACAACATTTCAGCTCAAGCCCTTGCCAACAACCCAATATTCCATGCAAGGAGCAAGCATATCGAAGTTGCACATCACTTCATGGGAGAGAAGCTCATTGGAGGTGAAATCAAATTGGAGCACATCGACACATCATCTTGCATTGCAGATATGCTCACCAAACCTTTGAGCAAAAGTTCCTTCAACAAGCATAGAGCCAACCTTGGAGATATACCAAGATCCATGTTCAAATCAATATAGATCATTTTTAGGAGGAGTGTTAAAATTGAAAAACCATCCATATTGATTTCTTGGCTTGCTACAAATGTTGTACCATGCAAGTATGTAGCTCATTAATGCAAAATGCCAAGTTTGGCCTACATAGAACTCGAGCTACATGGTTATGTATTATCTAGTTTGATAAATGCAACTTGCATATGGTTTGTAGACATAGAATTAGCATGATTATGCTTGTAGAAACTCGTGGCAACTCACATGCATTAATTGTAAGTGATCCATAGTGACATGCAAGGCATGCACAAAGTTTAATGGACACATGCATGATGATTTGGACATTTCTAGTTAGAACTAGTACACTTGTAAAAAGTTGGTAGAATTTCATGCATGACAAGTGACAAATGTCACATAGACTCTAGATGTCACTTTAGATGTCATTTTGGAATGGATAGATATGGTTCTACCTCGAGCTACCTCAATCTCCATAAATATGTGTAGCTCTCCACACAATCAATGATGAAGAACCAAAGCTTTGTAGCTATCTCATGTCATTTTGGATCTAAACAAATATTGCTTGGTATCTCTCTAGCTCTCTCTCTCTAACTCGTGTTGAGGCTAATGCTCATACATTGAAATCTTGTATTTTCTATTCATTCTTTGATCATTGCTATTATATTTTGTTGATTAGCATGCTAGATTGTGGATTAGCCATTTCTTCTGAACTAGATTTTGTTGATCAATCTAGAATTAGGTTATAGTGCCAATCACAAAGCTTAATTAAGATCAGTCACTCTTGTGGACATTCCCCACACATGTGAATTCTGGAAATTTTGTCATGTTGTGTAGTGTTATAACCAACGAGAAGTAGCTTATCGTAACTATCGTAATGAGGACTTTTATGGAATTAAATACAGTGCCACGTCTTGTACCCTTTAAAAGTACCATTGGTACCGTAAAGCCCATTTGGCATTTGAACTCGTTAAAACCGTAAGAGGAATCGCAAAAATACAATCGTTCAACCCGTAATGCGAGGTCGTCGCATCATGGAAATTGTAATGATGAAAAAGACTTATGGGAACTGTAACCGTAACTCGTAGTTGGTCTGGTTACTAAAATTTCAAACACACTTTTGTAAGAGAGAGAGAGAGAGAGAGAGAGAGAGAGAGAGAGAGAGAGAGAGAGAGAGAGAGAGAGAGAGAGAGAGAGAGAGAGAGAGAGAGAGAGAGACTCTCTGCAACGCAGCTGTAGTACAAATGTCTACCATCCTAACTCTGGATTAGTACGTTCTCTGGTTTCAGAGATCTGTAATTAATTCCAAGTTCATGAAGGTGCTCCAATGCCAAGAGTACTTGGGCTGCATAGAATCTGGAGGAGTTAAAATTTTGTAAGACAACTATGTTGTTGCGGCCTGCTTTGTAATTGAAGCAACACAACATGAATAACCGCGTAAACTTTATTGGTGTAGATTGCAATCGTCTTTTCTTTTCTGAGAATCAAGTTAAAAGAAGTTGTCATGAATAATTGCATATATTCATAAAACCGTAACCTGCTCGTCACGACTTCAGAACCAAACTTCTATATTTCTATGACAATGCTCATATGAGATATCGAACATTAGAAATCTGTGTTGTTGTTTTTTTCCATGCTTTTGTGCCGCATGTGTCTCCGTACGTAAATGTCATCCTAGCGGAAGTCATATTTCCCCCAACTGTCGTTGGTTGAATGTCGCACCGGCTTTCCAAATACCAAATAGAGAATAGATTAATCCTCTATTGATATCACCTCTCTCCTCTGAAAGATTGTAACCTTTCACACGACTGTTATTGATGACAAACAGTATTCCCAAGGGATTATGCCATGCAATGGTCACGTTGTTTCCAAAAATGTTGTGAATCCGATATGTACCCTCCCAATGCTGGTCCTTTGATTTTATTGTGTTCGTAATGCTCCCTGGGTAATATAACACAAGATCACCCTTTTTAAGGTCTCGCTCATGTATATGTTTGTTGAACCACAGAGCCTGTTGCCATTTATCCCGTAATTTTGTTGCATTAGCAATACAAACAGCACAGGAGTTGTTTCTTAACCAACAATATACAAAAATCAGCACGGAATGGCTGCAAGAAGCAATCTTGACGAAGACAACTCCTCGACTGTTGGGCAGTGTCATCGACACCGGCAATTGCATCCACATTCACAGGGCAAGGCAGGGACCAGTTGGAAAGTGATTTTTCCGGAATGAACACGTCTGATTACAGTGATAGCGACCACGACAGCAAGCGCCTAAGAGAAAGGAAGCAGCAAAAGAGGGCAAGGCAGTAGACTCCGTGGAACTCGTATTTTTCCAGCCGGGAATATGTGTAGGGTTGAGATGACCATTCGTAACATGTGTTGGGCCAAAAGCCCATATAGTCATTGTATGCTGAAAATGTAGTTGTGTTTGGAGATTACAAATTGTAAGTTGATTAATTAGGAAATGCGTAGGCATAGTTGGTTAGTTGTATGAAGAAGGAAGTGTCGCTCTAAGTAGAAGGTTAGGATAAGTCATATTCAAGTGGAAATCGAAAAGTAGGTAAGCAATCGTGGGAGTACTAGTTGCGGCCTCCGACGGGAAGATGAACAGGTCGTAAGGGACCGTAAACTCAATGATTACGGGATGCAATGGGAAGTTGAAGTGACCATTGCGGTCATTTCGAAAAGAGGTGTTATGGAATTGGGAGGTTTTCACAGAAAGGATAAATAGGGATTTTGAAGCGAGTGGAAGGGGCTTTTGAATACTGAACTGTCTAGGCAATAGTGTATTCAGGAGACGAAGGGTGAGAGCCTACTACTGATTATGCTTAGTTTCAGTCTTCGTGCGAGTTGCAGGCAGCAAGATAGTGTTACCTTGCTTAAGACCTTTAAGCAACTAGCACGTAGGCACTGAATATTGTCTATCGGTTGTTACTTTTGCAATTGACTATTACATTCTTAAGGTTGGGAGTTGTGAGCATGGCTGTTAGATATTTGCATAGAATCAGTTTAATTATCGTATGAATAGTAGTTCGTAATGGTTACCTTTGTTAAATTAGCGTTAGACTGTTTGACATATTGTGATTACGTAGCCAAACATCAACAAAACACCAGAAGGATAATTTGTCGTGAACAGCTAGACAAATTATATGTCGCGAATGATTCGCGAAGAGCTCGACTGATAATCAGTCGTGAATGATTCGCGAAAGACAAGACCAAATATTAGTCACCAACAGCTAGACTAATAATAACTCGCTAAGAACATATTACCAGATTGAGCAACAAGAAAGTCATACAGAATGAAAAAATAAGCATGGCAACATTGACACAAATATGAACGCAAAACAAACGAGCTGCGAAGTATAGCAAAATATACATATCAATAATGCGGTAGAGCACAAGACAATAACGGACAAAACAACGTGCCTTACAAAGCTAATTCAATTTGAAAAAGGAATGAAACCTATTACTAACAATAAAGAATCAATGCACAAGGCATCTACTTCGTCTATCTCTGATAAGCTTCTGATGCTATATCTTACACACACACTTGTTCTCTTGATCTCTCTCATCATTCTGAATATGCAAATGCTATTCTATATATATATACAATGTTGCAGGATCTTCAAACTGAGCAATGCACAAAATATGTTGTGTGCATTAACACTTAATGCTTTCATGAATATATTTGCAACCATGTCTTGCGTTCTACAGTACGTTAAGCTTACCTCTTTGTTGAGAACCTTGTCCTTAATGTAGTGATATCTGATTTCAATGTGCTTACTCCTTCAAAAATCTAGGGTTGGCCGATAAGGCAATAGCACTCTGATTGTCACAGAATAAAATTGTAGGGATGTACTGAAACAGATTAACGTTTGACAATAAATTTCTCAACCAAAACGCTTCCTTAATAGACGAGAAACAACAATATATGCTGCTTCTGTAGAAGAAAGTGTGATAGAGGTTTGCTTACGACTGTTTCATGAGATAGGGCCGGCGTTGAAGAAGAATGTAAATCTAGATGTGGACTTACGATTATCTACATCTCCTCCCCAGCGTGCATCAAAATATCCATTGAGCTGATGAAGATTGTCGTTGATGACATCTCTATAGCAGATGCACTAGTCCATGGTAGCTCGAATATACCTCATGACTCTTATGAGAGTCTTCCAATGGGTACATGCAGACTCATGAGTATACCTTGTGGGTTGTGTGCGCACTTGGCTTGATCTTCTGGGAGAATTCGACTAATGAACCATTCGTGGGACTTGTTGTTGGGTAGCAGCAACATCTTCATCTGATTCGCTGTCACAAAGTGAGTCGACAGTGGACATACCTGAGCCAGAAGCTCGGACTGTCGTATCAATGGCAGGTGATGAGGATTCTCTTGGAGCAATATCCTTGTCTTTGATGTCGACGAACTGATCCTCGATAGTGTTAACAGAAGTACTGTTAATGCTTAGGATTAATGAATGTTAAAGTTAGATGTGGATCTTCCATACATGCTGAATTTTGAGATATGCTATCGCTCTCACTAGAACGAATCTCCGTGTGACGACTAACTTTATCTCCTTGATGGTTGTTTGCTTGGATCTTGGGTTGAAGAAAATAGCCCCACTACAACAATAAATCCAAAGACTCTTTAGTTCCATGACTCTTCTCAAGCTGAGCTGCTCTAAGACAAACACTCTTTTTTCCAGGAAAGACACTACGTGCGTGGGCATAAATGGCTCGTGCAGTCTCTATCGAGCCATGTTTCTTACACTCATCTGCATCTACAATCCAAGTCTTCTTTCTATCTTCTTCCTCAACTCCAATGCCAATAGTGGAGTGTATGATTGCCTGGGAGGTCGCCACAGAACCTGCTCTTTCTACGGCCTCTGCCTCCTTCATGCATTGCTCTCTGTCTATCACGACTCCCTCTCTTTGAAGAGACCGAATAGCTCTATTTATAATCTTGCTAACCTGCAGTATTCTTCTTCCAACTTGACAACAATGATCCAAATGTTGGACTCAGTAGGGAGTGTCTCGCAAGCCTTAGCCAAAACCATCTTAGCATTTTCATACATCTCGAGTCATGCTACAACAAGCCAAAGCTCTATATGAAGAGGGCAACACTCAGTAGCCCTCTTAAGTAGCATTCTTGCATCTTCTTCATTGGTGAGCTCAACTACAGCCTTCCAAAGTTGAACTAAATCTAGAATGTGCTCCAACGCCTTTCACAAAACCCTACTTTTACCAGCATTATCATGCTCAAGTCTGGCAGCCTGCATCCATAGCTTGACAAAGTGTGGTATTGGCTTCACTCCTCTTGCAAGAACTCCTTTTGTACTGTCAGGAGGTGCTAACCGGCATGTCTCAAGCCAAACATTCTCATTCTTTGGGCATTCATCACAACCTTGTTGAATAAACGTTCTGGCCGCTTGAATCTTTCCTGCAACTTCTTCTAGTCTAGCAACAACAATCCACCCAGGAGCATGCTTTGGATTGGTCTAAATTACAAATTTCAATAACAATCTTGCCTTTTTTATGTCGGAGATCGTAATGCGTGTAGATATAGTCAGTGAGCAACCTTTCACCTGTCAAAGAGAGTTAGATCACTGGATAGGTCCTAACTATGTCAAGATGCTAATTTTAGGTGCTTTCTGCTCTTTCTCCTAACACTACCACCATTTAACACTACCCCTTCCTACATTAACCACACACACATCATGATTTAGAGTGCAAAGAGAGAGAGAGAGAGAGAGAGAGAGAGAGAGAGAGAGAGAGAGAGAGAGAGAGAGAGAGAGAGAGAGAGAGAGAGAGAGAGAGAGAGAGAGGTAGAAGGATAGATAGGAGAAGTAGAGCAAGAGGGAGAGAAGGAGAGTGAGAGGGGAGATTAGCTCATTTGCTCATTGTGCATGTTAATGGAAAAACATTAACAATAGAAACCCATAACATGTAAGCTAGAAAGCAAAAGCAAACATGCAAAGGGCATTAGCAAGTAGTGAATAGCAAATGAGGATGCTTCTCTCCAAAATGGTAGAGTTTCTCCCTTCTCATTCGCATGAAAATATGATACAATTGGTGCCTTTTTATGGATGGGGAAGGCCCTTGCCCCTTTCTCCTATTGGCAATTCTAAAGAAGGTGGAATTGAAATCCACACCCTTCAACAAAAACACAAACTAGTCAATGGTGGAGAGAGAAACACACTTCACCTACCACCAATTGACTTTGACTAATTAATCAAACTTAGGAACTTAAGTTTAAGCTTAACTTTGGCCATCTATTATTATTTTTTAATTACATGGCCCAAAGTCAATTTATGCCAAAATTATTTATTTACAAGTGTTCATGGGCCATGGGCTTATACACATAGGATGCCACGACCCTCACAACTATTTCTATTTTTTCGAATTTATTTATTTATAATATGTTGGGAATACCCCCAACAGGTCCCATGGCTTGAAGTAGTGTCGGTCCCTCGGCACTCTGCCGGTTCAGTACAGACTTTTCTTTGTGCACCTTTGGTGGATGAAATAGGTGGTGACGCCTTTGATGAAAGTTATTTGGTTGGTATTTTTCAAGTCCTTTGGAGTGAAAAGGGACTTGTGGATTTTTGTTAACCAATATTGGTCGATCCAGGCTTGGAATCTCTACATCCATGGATCGCCAATGAGTGCCGCTCGATAGTAAATGCGAGCCACGGGTAATTGATCTTCAATTTTTTTGGAGGCTAGTACTTTATTTAGATCAAAAAATATTGCAAGGAGAAAATTGTCCCATTTAGTCTCTATGCCCATCAAATATTCTAAGTCTGGGCGTAAGTAGCGGCTGCGCGGACTGTTGGCACAATGATAAGAAATGGCAATCCCAATAACATTTCAGATCCAACAATTAGCAAAATACAGGGAGCAAGGACATTCACTAATCCATTCCATAAGAAAACCAATCTGCTTGTATTGAAATGAAGGTCTGAACATGAGGAGCAACCTGAATTTGCCCCTATTTATAGTGGAGAGGAAGGCCTTGGCCTCAAAATCCTATTGGCCCATTTCTACCTCCCTAACTATTCAAACTTTAAAAAGAGTGGGAATCCATTTAATAATTGGAGGGAACCAATTTGAATTTGAATTTGAACCAGTTTTGGTTGGAGTCCCAACTTTATTCACTAACTTAACATTTAGGCCCTTCGACATTAAAAGTTCCACAAAAGGGCCTAAAGTCCTTTTATTGAATTTCTAATTATCAAATAACTATGTGATCATCGGGTTGGACATACACATGCAAGGTGCCAAATCCCCCTCACTTATTAACTAGGGTTAGGATTGCCTTGGGATCCGCAAACCCTCCAACAGTATCCCCCACCAAAACTGGTGGCAGTCCCACAACACCTCATGAGATTGACTAACTATGGGCTTTTATTAGCATCCCGTCGTATTTTTATTAAATGATAATGCACCTTCTCCATGAAGTCGAGTTGGGCAATGTTGAAATCCAAATTGTGGTAAAAAACACCTATGTGCTCCGGAGATCCACGTTTGCGTTGTCCAAGCGGTGAATCGGGATTCCCAGGAGCCTCCATCATTGCAACACAAAAGTACAATCTTGCTAATGGTAGCTGATCTTTGACACTATCTGATGCCATTGGTTTATTTGGATCGAATGCCAACGTGGGAAGGCA
This sequence comes from Diphasiastrum complanatum, assembly GCA_029204225.1. Taxonomy (NCBI): domain Eukaryota; kingdom Viridiplantae; phylum Streptophyta; class Lycopodiopsida; order Lycopodiales; family Lycopodiaceae; genus Diphasiastrum; species Diphasiastrum complanatum. The sequence goes on from CM055093.1 coordinate 62,483,941, forward strand.
ATCATCCCATTGAGTAGCAACGGACGCCAACATAGTCAAGTCTTTTGCAAAAAATGTCAATTGCCTAACTATTGGATTGAGAGAGTGCATGTACTCTCGTTGGTATGCTTGTAGCGCTCTATGGAAATCCACTTAAATTTTCCAATTGTAAGGTTGGTGGATTACTGGCCAATTTGGTGTATGGATTGTGATTTAATCCATGGCCACTCCCAGATCTTTCCACTTATTCCGTCGCGACATTGGTACATAGTATGGATCTATGTGCAATTGGCGAGGGCTGGCCACATAACTCTTAATTGATTCTGGAGTTTTCTCAAATACTGCTATTCTCCATGTCGGTTGCTCTCCCAATGCAAGTAGCTTATACAACTCTTTGTCGGCCTCTATTTTGGAGGTCTTAAACTTGATGACCCAACCACCACGCGAGGACTCATGCGGGTGTTGTGTTAGAAACTCTGGATCTGGTCCTCGACGTTGAGTGGTCTTCTAAATAGGGGTCTGGTCTCTAAGGTAGATGGACCTGATTGCATTGCCTATGGAACTGGTTGTACTTCTTCCACTTCTGGCACTCCACCCTGACCAATACCTAAATCCATAGTGGCATCCAATCCTGCCTGATCTTGGTGTTGAGGTGAGAATTGTGGCATCAGTGAAACAATTATTTGAGGGTTGGACTCCAAAACTTGAGAGGCAGCCTTTTCATAATTTTTGATAGTCTCTTTGGCCTTTGCCAACTCAGTCGAGGCCATGCCTTTGAACTTGTCAAAGCGAGCTTGAAAGCCTTGTAGAGCCACTCGATATGTTTCAACCTTTTTAAACAAATAATTGATTTTTGTCGGAGTTACCGGACGATCAGAAATTTGAGTCTGAAGAGACGCATCACGCTCAAGGGTGGTCGCATCCAAATCATCTTGGAGACATTCGTGATCCTGCTTTGCCATCTGCATTTGACCTTGTAATAGCAACACTTGTTGTTTCACATTGGGTACAGGGAGTTAAGGGATTAAAACACCCCTAACACCTGTTTGGTTCCGTTTCCGGGACCATTTCTTTGTGGTAGCATATTCTGGAGTGGAACGAATTTGAATTGTGGGTAGAGCTAGCAAAGGAGGAACTGGAGTTGCCTCTAATGTCTACAGGTGTTGGCTGTTCAGATTTGGGAAAATCTATGATTCTACACTAAATGGAGCCTGTTTCAATAGGGCGTACTCGGGCAGCTGTATGTGTTTTAAAGGTAAGAAGCACGATGATCCCGACATGCACATTCACTAGTTCATGGCGGTTTGTCAGGCAAATCATGAAATGAAAGACATTCGAAAATTGGAACTATTTCCAACCACATTGAAAGGAAATGCCTTACAGTGGTACTCACAATATGGATTGCAAGAGTTTCGGAGCTGGGATGAACTGCGAAGGGCATTCTTGAAAAGGTATTGGAAGGAACATGAAGATGAAGAAATACTGGACAAATTGCAGGCGATCAAGCAGAAACGAAAGGAGGATGTATTATCTTATGCTCAACGTCTCAAGGTGCTGGAAAAGAGATTACAGGAACCACTCATAGATGCTAAACGCATCAAGTATTTTCGTCATGGGTTACACAAGGTTCTTCGACGGGAAAGTACTTCGCTACACAGCCAAGGCTTGGAACATATTGTGGATGCTACAAGACAGTTGGAGGAAGAAGAAACTAGAAAGAAGTACCGATGACAGCGTCGACATCATCGACAAGATGACTCGTCTGAATCTGATTCAGATATAGGTTCGGAATCAGATAGTTCTTCAAACTCGGAATCGTTCTACCGCAAAAATTCTCTATGAACAGGTTATCGCTCGTTTCGGTTGCCCCATAGAACTTATCATCGATAGAAATACACATTTCCTTAACTCTATCATAGTAGATTTGCTTTCAAAATTCTTTGTGGTACATTGCAAAAGTTTCTCGTATTATCCATGATGCAATGGCCAGGCAAAGTCCACCAACAAAATAGTATGTGGTGTTCTAACCAAAACCGTCGAGTCCAACCAATCTGATTGGGAACTGAAACTTCATGCTGCACTATGGGCCTATTGCACTATCCCGAAAAGAGCCACAGGTCTAACTCCTTTCCAACAAGAAGCTGCATGTCTATGGAATTTTGTATTCCATCCCTATGAGTAGCATATAATCTCGAGCTAGATCATCGACAGATCCAAGCTAATAGATTATTCCACCTAGAATAACTCTGTGCAACATAACGAATCAGCATCCATGCCCAACAAGTCCACAAACATCGACAAAAGGCATGGCATGATCGATCCTTAAAACTCAAAGAGTTCCAGGTCGAAGATAAGGTCCTCTTACACCAAGCCAAAGCCTTTAAAGGAAAACTAAAATTTTCTGGCCAAGGACCTTATGTAATCCAAAAACTATTTGCCTCTGGTTACGTACAACTCCAAACCTTACAAGGCGATACTTTAGACAATGTGGTCAATGGAAGCAGACTCCGAAAGTACAATGAACCATTTTTTTATCTTGATATATACTAGGTTTGTTTATTTCCTAAATTTTGTTATTTATTTATATTTACTGCCTGCTTGACATTTTGACAAATTTTTTCGATATGTTTCTTATTTAGAACATCAAGATATCCTCATATCAGAACTACAATCAATTTTTTTCTATTCAATCACAAGATTCATTCTTTTTCTGAAATTTTGATGAACAATCATACCAGATAGAATTCGCTCATACCCATTCTTGCTAACCATGATTCATTTATTACCTCCACAAATTCTGTCATATCTGCAAATTCTGATTAGACCAATTTTTGTACTGTCAACCAATTTTACTCATTTTGTACAAAAAAAACCACTTATAGGATCTCGTCGGACTTCAAAACATTGTTCTCTCTCTTAGTTCTCCATCTTTGGAGCATCCTACATAATCTTCTTGTGCTTCTTCTTTTTGTTCCTTTACTATGTGAGCTTTCTCTTGTTTCTTTTGATTTTTCGAATTCCTGAAGCAATCAATGGCTGCATGTCCCACTTTTTGACAATGACAATAAGGGATTTTTGGATTGAGCCAACATTTGTCAATAACATGTCCTTTTCTCTTGCATCTGAAGCAAATCACTTTATCTTTATCTTCCTTTGCATCATTCATGCTTGAAGGCTGAAACTGTTGTTGCTTATTTGGACCTTTTTTCTTTGGATTCTTCAGGAATCCTTTCTTTGTACTCTTCTTGGCATAAAAAACTTTCTCATTGTTGGAATGATCAGCTTGCTTTCTCAGGAAGTCCTCCTCTTGTACAACTTTAACTGCTTCTTCAAAGTCTAGATGCATAGTCCTACTTATAATAGTCCTTATTGCAGAATAAGTATTAGGCAGAGATCTCAAAAAGATAGTATACTTTTGAGAATCTAAAATTTCAGGCTCTTTTCGCTAGCTTAAGAGATGAGAATAATGTTCTCAATTTCTTGACACGTGCATCTAAATCTTTTCCATCCCAAACAGTATTGTAAAGTTGATTATGAAGATGTACAACTTCACCTTTAGATTTCTTTTCAAATTTAGATTGAATAGCATTCCAGACTTCCTTGGCTTTAGTATATTTTGAAATATCAAGCAACAAATCTTCAGACAAGGAAATGCTTATGATGACGAGCCTTGTCATTTTTGTCTCTCCATTTCTTCAATTTTTTACCTATAGATTGAGGCATCTCTTATGTGCCATCAACCCATGGCCACAAACCTTCTCCCTTAAGAAGTAAGTTTGTCTTGATTTTCCAGACTTGATAGTTGCAGCCTGAACTGTCAAGTATTGAAGTAATTTTCTGTTGTACAATACCAAATGTTGACATCTCTGAAATATCAGGAATCAACTTACTCTGATACCACTGTTAAGAATTTATTAAGGAGAATATGTGATAGACTATTTTGTAGTCTATGAAATTATCAATCAAACAATAGTCTAACGACATGTAACAGTTGTCAAATATAGATCTAAAATTATTGAATGAAGATTCAGATGTGACTTTAATCATAAAATCACTACAGAATACTGTGTACTGACTTTTGGTCAGTTTTCTGTTTCTGTATCAGCTTATCCACGTTAGACAAGTATCATACTAACATGTGGCATGACCTATGTGATTCAAAATAGTCCTAGTAGAATAGAAATTGCCCTATCTCCACTTTACAAAACTTGTTTTGGATCATTCGTCAAAAGATTATGGATAAATATGTGAAATCTTTCACAAAGTCTTGTAAAAAGTAAACTGATAATTGAATCTCATTCATGTGAGATAAGTATTGATATTTGAATATCATTTACATACTATTAGAATAGTACTTATGAAATGAATCAAACGAAAACATTAGATATTCAATGTACGATGATGGATTTCATGAAAGAAATCTTCATTTTCTTGAAAATATAAAGGAAATAGAAGAACGTGAGAGAAACTCAAATATACTGAGCATCTAAATGAAGTCTATAGCTTCTGTAGAGCGATTTACAGATCTAAATCTTTCTCCATTCAATTTTTTATCATTCTCTACTCAAGAGCTGTTAATTCTTCTAATAGACTACACACAGAAAAAATTTCTCGTCTCTACGTTCACTCTCTCTTTAGGAGTGTTATTCAAAAAGTAGATCCTACTCTCTATTTAAAAAGAAATTAGAAAAGTCTAGAAGCTAAACATTTTAGATTATTCTACTCTAATAGGAATTTCTAGAATCTTCTACCACTATGTAAAGTTAACATAGAGTGTATTATTAAGTAGGACCCATGAATTTAATTCAATGTATAATAGGGGTCTACTTAATTATTTTGGTAATAAATATTGACCCTTATGATGGCCTCATAATTAAATTACCAACATTTCATATACATGACAGCATGTAGATCCTGTAGTATGACGAATGATTGTCATACCCGATGAGGTATCCTTGTTCTCGACTTTCTCATCGAGCTTCTTTCGAAGCTTATCTAAAACGTGTGCATAAGCCACACAGCCAAAGATCCGAATGTGCATCAGATTGGGCTTTCTCACCATAGTTTGTGTGGTGTCATGTGAGAAACATCAGATTTGTCAATCCTATTCTGGATGTAGGCGGCTGTAGCTACTGCTTTAGCCCATAATACTCTTGGGGCTTTCGAATAGGCCATCATACACCTTGCAGCTTCCATGAGTGTTCTATTTTTCCTTTCAGCAACACCATTGGGTTGCGGTGTGTAGGAAGCAGTCGTTGTATGAAGGATTCCACGACTATTGCAGATGTCAACAAAGTGATTCGAGATATACTCTCCACCACGATTAGGTATGATCTGTTTGACTTTGCTTCCTGTCCACTTTTCTGCCCAGTTCATGTATTCTATGAACTTGTCGAGTGCTCCCAATTTGTTATGTATGAAGAAGACTCTTGGAACTTGCTATAGTCATCGATGAAGGTGATATAGTACTTCGAACTTCCTATAGAGATCACATTGAAGGGTCCGCAGATGTCCGAATGTACTAACTTCAAAAGCTTTGTTGTTTTGAAGGAGTCCCTTGTGAAGGGAGTTCGTGACATCTTCCCTTTCATGCATGCATCACATAATGTCGAGTTGGTTGCACTTACTCTTGTGATCGCTCCATGTTGGCTTGTCTGATACAAGGCCATTGGGTTCATGTGTCATAGTCTCCTGTGCCATAGAATGTCTATAGATTCATGGGCTTGATGTGCTTGATTTGTTGGTAGGCGCACCTTCAGATGATACAAGTTTTCCTTTTGTCTTCCTTGTGTGACGAGTGTACTGGTGTCGGCATCAATGACGTTGCACATTTCATTGGAAAACGTCACGCACATCTCTGCGTCTATTATTCTTGCAACTGAGAGCAAGCCCTATTGCAACGTGGGTACAAACAGAACATCATCCAATCTTCAGTTTTTGTTGCTCATGTCGAGCCATAGCGAACCTGTTCCATTCACTTGATGTTTTGATCCATCTCCAAGAACTATGTATCTGAATGGATCCGTGCTGCGAAAGTCAACCATGATTCATCTAGATGCAATGAAGTGAGAGGTTGCTCTCGGATCAAGGATGGCCTCTTGTGTGTCATATGTTGAGGTTGCACACACATCTGTATATAGGTAGGTTGTCGCATTACCATGGTTCGACCTTTCTTTGCCCATTTTCGAGCTTTCGGGTTCTTTCATATAAGACTAACTATTGTGGTCCCGTTTGCGCTGAGGTTGCTTGTTCCTCGAATTCTGGTAGCAGTCCATAGCTGCATGACCTTTCTTGTGGCAATGGATACATTCGATCTTCGAGTTCAGCCAACATGTATCGACTGTGTGGCCTTCTCGCTTACATCTCACACGTATTTTCTTTTCGCCATCTTGTTGTCTTGGCTTGCCTTTGTTCTTCCATTTGCCTTTGGCGACTACCTTCATCTGCTGATCTCGACCCTGTTTTCGGTCTGACTCCATCTTAGATCCGAATGGTTTCTTCGTCTTCTCCTTACTGCTATTGAGAGCTTGATCAGAGGTGTCCTTGTAATCAAGGTGCTCATGGGCTTCGACTTCTTCTCTGATCTCGATTACCACTTTTTCGAGAGTCATCTGCGGATCTTTGGCTAGCAATGTTCGGGTAGTCTGGAAGGATCTTGGTAAAGCTCGTAGCAAGTAGGTGAGTTGCTTCTCTATTGAGACTGCATTGTCTACTCCGGTGTTGTGTAATGAAATTAACAGATCTTTCATCTTTCTGATAAAGGATGTGAGGTCTTTGCCATCCCATCGTAGGTTCATCAATTGGTCTTCAAGAAGCATTACCTGGCTGCGTGATTTTGTCTAGAACCTGGTCAGTAATGCATTCCACATCTCTCTTGTGTTAGGGAGTGTCGCAAGGTCAAGAGTTAGGTTGTCTTCGATGGAGGAGAATAAGACGACTATTGCCTTGTCGTTTCTTTCTCTCCACTCTCGTAGCTCTCTGCCGGTGGTTGTCGGCATTTCTTCGGTGCCGTCCACTTAGGTCCATAAGCTTTCTCCCTTTATGATGAAATAGATCTTCACCTTCCATGCTGGGAAGTTAGACCCGGATGAGTCAAGGATTGTGCAGATCTTTGACTGTATGTTGCTTATTGACGCCATCGTTGTGAACTATGTTTTTAGCTTGGTTCTAGCTCCTTGTTCTGAATGTATGATCTCTTGGATCTAATAGCCTTCAGAGATCTGAAGAGGCTCTGACACCATTGTTGAGAATGATGAGTTGAAATTGAAATTGGCACTAAAATGAATCAAAGGGATTCACGTTAGGACTCTCTTCTCTTCAAACCTCGATTGCCTCTTATACAACTGATGTGTATCTTAGCACAAGCAATGGATTCACTATACTCAGATAGATTCTGACTGGCGGCTACTGCTGCTAGATCAGATCTACAATCTTCCAGAGTGTAGACAGACACAGTTGACCTACATTATGAATTTGTTTAAGCATTCAACAAGAATGAGCCAATGTGCGGACTGAGAATAAATAGCTGAACATGTACAGACAACAATCAGACATCAAAGCATTCAATATCATTCAAGATAAGAAAAACTTGTGCTTGCAGCTACTATATTTTCAATTATCTTTTCTTGGGCACTGTGCGACAAACCCACACAACGCGTCGGCGCAAGAGATGCGATGTCTCTCACGATGTGTATCAGAGAGTCTCGCTTACTAGCAAACTCTTGGACATCGGTTGGCAATTCTATGCCTAGCTCACTCCGATGTTCAACCAATTCTCTCGTGTTCGTCCTGCTTATATGTGGATTGAGAGAAGTGGTTTAGTATCATTATTGATTACAAGAACGGCTGGTTAAGCACATCCTAATGACACTTAGTTTGTCGTCGGCATTGTCCGTGGAGGTGGTCCTCCTGCTGGTACTTTCCTTGATCTCCTTCGCACTTGGACGTGAAGATCCATCGTCTTTCAGTCTTTGGGTGTTTGAGCTTCAGGTCTTTGTGTCGAGCTTCGGCTTCGGCTTCTCTTTCGAGGTCCTTCAGCCTTCGGGTTCGCCTTTGAGTCTTCGTTCGTTTGACTTTCGTGTGTTCGGGTCTTCGTTTGTTTGAACTTCAGTCAAACCGTTATGAAGGCGATTGTTGTCTGGGGCGATTTCTGCCAGTGGGCAGTTCCTTTGTATTTTTGCAAACACAAACTCAAAAGCTGTCAAAGCTTTGTGGCTAGAAACATGAAGTTTCTTCAACTAAGCCAACCTACTAGTCCAAATGTACCAAAGCAATATAACAGTATCACTATGTTCCCAATTGAACACTTTGAGAGAGCATAAGTGTCAAAGAACAATGCATATACCATCAAGGAAATCCCAAACTAACATAAAAGACTACACATGTGAAACTATCAAGGAAATCCCAAACTATCATAAAAGACTACACATGCCAAACATCATGAGCAAGAACTAGTATGGAAAAATCTAAGGCGAAGTATATACATTATGCATCCCACCTACGTAGGACCAATGTTGCACTGGTACAAAATAATATTGTTGTGCATAAACAATGACTTTGTATACATTGTGCATATACTAGCAAGGAAACTTCAAGCTTTCATAAAGGACCACACATGTGAAATATGAGCCAATATAAGACTAGTGGTATATTGACATGAGGTTTGGAAGGACCTCAGTTTAGAACATCATCTAATATATCATCTACAATGGCTACGAGAGAGATAAATATAGAAGACCTCATGTGGCTCAACAATAATAATATGAGTACTAGCTACCTTGATTGGGAGCAACTTTATTCGACTGCTTTGATAAATGTGCTCTGCCATTTGAGCTACATTGCAGATTGCTACTACATCATAAACAACCCCCCATAAACCAACTAAGTTCGCATAGCGTGCAACCTCTTCTACATTAGAAATCCCATTGCATCTAGATTATGTACAAGAATACACATCTCCAGTATTATGTGACCCATGACATATATCATGTTCATCTGCTATATTTGAAATATCTCATGATCTAACAAAGCCCTCAAATTGCACCTCATGTTCGGAATCAATGTGTCGCAATATGTCAACATTGTAGCACAAAACTCCCTCTACGAATCTCTCCAATCACATGAGGTATGATTATCTCAATTGTAAGTATACCATCCACATCCAACCATGCCAGTTAACCATAAATAAGCATAGTTGATCTTATGATGATCACTCCATGGAATATTTTGATCATAAGTAAATAAAGTATAAAACCCAACCAACTTGTTCTCCGGTTCATGTCATTGCATGAATTTGTTCCTTGGGAGATATAAATGAAACAACAAGAACAATAGGCATAAAAGCAAATTGAAATTTTTGTACAAGTGATGATGACTGGCATTAACTAAGAATGAGCAATAAAACATATAAAATATGGAGTCCAATGACAAAAATCAGCAATAAAAGTGACACCGATATGACATTTGCCAATAATAAGGAATGGAACTTAAACAAATATGAAGCCAACTATAGTAACCAAAAACAAACCCTCGATTCTAGATGTTAAATTGACAAATTGTAAATCACAATAGAAACGAGTCACAATGAAAAGATGAATGGTCCAAAACATTCCAAAAAAGACATAAAAAGCATATAAGTGACAACTTTAACAAAAGCTAGTAGAATGACCTAAAAGGTCAATCAATGATATTTTACCTTAACTTCCATAAAAGTGCACTAGAAGCATCTTATTATACGAAATACAATGTTCCAAACATTCCTAAAAACATACGACAAAAGATAAAGTGCCAAAAATGTGAAAAAAAAAACCTAGAAAATACAATTTCTTGACCTAAGAACATTTGATCAATGAACTATTGTAAAGTGCTATGAACTCATGAAACAAAAAACAAAAAAAAGGATTATCCAAACAAAGACATGTACTAAATATTATATTTACTTCTAAAGTGAATTACCATAGGAAAAAGTTTGAAAAAATTCATCATGTTATCCTATAACTAGGTTGACTCCACAGATACACAAAAATCATCCATATAGATGCATAACAGCACTAAACTGAACGTTTTCATTACTCAACTATAGAAGTAAACTCAGGGAATGACTTCACTTTTAATATAAAACTAAATGATGCCACTATATCAATGTATCAATGATGCATGTAGCGGCCATCATATGGACATATGTGTCCATAACACTCCCTTGATCAAAAGTAAGCCCCCACTATCTAGAGCAAAACATATGGAATCAACTAACAAAGGCTGCAGTAGAACTAGGAGGATCTTGAATAGTAGTTGCTAGAGCATGAGCCTGATCATCAAGTAAGGAGTGTGAAAAAACATCAATGGATTCCCAAATAGCCTCCTGAGGACAACCTACCGATGGCGTCAACCATTCCACTGAACCCTAAACAAACCTGTCGCCATCCCATTGAACCAAAAAACAAACCTGCCAATGGCGTCAACCACACTGACGGTGCATGTGAACTAAGCAAAAACTTTTGTGCAAAAAACAAAATATTCTCATGTTTGACCAAAATTTGACTAGCAAGATCTCGTGATCAAAAACTTTAATGGATGAGCTTTAGAGTGCTATGAATCGTCCAACAATAAATAACGACAAATCCATTAAGAATCTAACTAAAATCTTATAGAACTAGAACCAAAAAACCAAAGTTTGACTTTGAAATAATTTCACTTTGAGCAAGTGAAAATGGATAGATTATGAATCTTCAATGATCATAGAAAAAAGAATCACCTATGAAAAATATTTTGTTGTAAATAGATCGTATTGATGTGCCTTGATCCCAAACGCTTGCAAAAATATCATATTTCTCACTGTTGCTACCAAAAAATATTAAAGAGACATCTTTAGGGGTCCTAGAATTAGGGTTTCTAAAAACATTCAAATGAGATCTCCTTCAAATATTTTATAAAAAAAATGTGCATCTAACTACTATAGGCAAAAAAACAAAATTTGGAGTTTTCTTCCCAAAGCCAAAAAAACTTGGAAAAGAAGATTTTGGCGTCAATTGAGTGCCATGAAAGTGCTATGAACTCAATTGAGTACGAGAAAGGAGCTGTGTGTTGGTGTCAAACAAAACACACTTGTGTTTCTTGTGTTTGTTGACATCAACAATCCAACTCTCAAGGCTGTCAATCCGTATTGTCTGGTTCTTGGCATGTAATTTCTCTCTTTTGGATATATAAACAGCCCTCGAAGGCTGGCTGTGTGTGGTCATTTCTTCATCAAGTCTCCACTGTTTTCTTTTCTGAGTTTCTTTCTTTATGTATCTTAAGTAACAGTCATCCTTTTGGTAGCTAAAGCCAACACTATGAACCATGTTATGAACTCAATTAGAGATTTGGAATAATTGCCTATGTAGGGTTAGAACCCTAGATGTGGACTTACTTTCATACACCCTTCTTCAGCAAATAAACGAACAGCATTCACTTTAGCACTATCAGGTACAGATAACCTGATGAGAAAAAAAGGGTGCAACATTAGCAGCTCCTATATGGTGACAGACCAAGTATCTGTTTGCATTGTGAACACATTACTATACTTCAACCATGTTGTGTTAGGCTTGAGAATCTTGTGTGTTCCATATACTGGTCTGCATGTACATATCCATGAAGAGGTTACAGAAACAGAGTTGATCATCAACGATTGTAAGGCCTCGGGCAGACATACAGAGGTCAGCAGTATATATAAGACTGAATCATTGTTCACACTGCCCCTATCAAATAATACATCTACAAAGCATGATACTCAAGACCTGTGAATCAGAGCTTGCTTTTATCAACACACAAGCTATATCATTCGAATGAATCAAGTAAATCAGAATACGCACTTCCTTAGGTGTACTAAACTCCACTGAACTCGGTTCAACTGTCTCACAAATTCCAGCCCGCAAAATACCCCCAATCTTATGGAAATCAAATGGGCAACAGCAAATAAACTCCCAACCCACTAAAATGCTCGCAACTGGACAGGTTGACCTGAAACAACAACAGGTCACCCTAATCTGTGCAAAAGTTAGCTCAAAAACTCACCACGTGGTGAAAGAACTCTATTTTCAATGAAAAATCCTGCTTCATATGTTGTGGTATGCGAGAAAACCTTGTCAAGTATTTGTGCACGCATGGGCACAGGGAGCCAAAATGCTCTTGGCTTTGTTCAAACATGCAACACATTCTCACACGCAAGTGCATTTTCAGCCCAACGTGCCTGCGAACATAGCAGGACTGGATTGCTGCAGGAATCCACCTCTCAAACCCAGCTGAAGAGCTGATATATTTGGCACCCTGTGAAGATGAATCCATTCTCTCTCACAAATTGTGATCCTCAACTATTACAAGATCTTCTAGCTTGCAAAGCAGTAACTAAAAAAGCGCCTCTGGCAAGAATTGAAATACCCCAAATCCTAATCCCTGAGTGACGAACCATTATTGCCACGTAGATAACATTCACACACAGGAGCATCACAGTGGAGATGATTCGTCAATGATAACCTCGGGTGGAACTAAATTAGATAATCTTTCGTGAGGGGGGATGATGCTCCAGTTGGGGGAAGAAACTGCCCTCAGCCACCGAAAATCGTCAACTTTCTCCCACATTTCAGTCTCGTCTGACAGATTTCCTTCTGCAAGATCATTCTCCAGTCCTTTGTAATGGAATGCATAAGGAGCGAAGCGGACTTTGCTGGCGTGTTCAATAATCGGCCGACTGCGAAGTCTTAGATAGAAGTCAGAGCTGGAAGCAGAATGGATCCTGATCTGATGAGAAGCTAACACTACAACACAGCCTCGTATTTCTTCCAAAAGAACAGATCCAGTCACAGGACCAACGCAGATCTGACAGTCTTTGATTCTGTGAATGTATAAAGCCCTGAGGCTGCCTCTCAAGAAAACCTTGCAACTGCTCAGGTTGGAAAGAGCAACTTCTTTGATGGAAAAAGAACTCGTATCTTTGACTATAACACAATCGCACAAATCTTTGATAGTTTCTACACTGCCGGAATCTGATAATATTTTCTCGCTATTTTCTGTGCTTTGAGAGAAAGATTTGTGTTTCTGCGAAGGCGGAGATGCTCGTTTTTTCTCAAGATCTTCATCTGCCTTAGCTTTATTGCTTAAAGAGAACTTCTTTGTAGGTAAAGATGACTGGTTCTTCTCTGGATCTTCATCTGCCTTGGCTTTATTTCTGAAAGAGAACTTCTTCTTAGGCAGAAGCTCTCCTGTTGTCGAAGATAGCTCATCTTTGAGTTTAATAATGGTGGATTGCGAAGCCTGCACATCATATGCAGCAAGATAATAGCAGGCATCAGCTAAGAGCTTCTCCATTTCCGCCACCTCCGCAGCAATTGTGTCGAGCTCTGCTTTCACTTTCACTGTGGCCGGTCCCAGGGCTTGCGAACCTCTTCCTCGAGCGCTGCCCAAGCGGCGCTCCACATCCATCTGCCGCTCTCCAAATGCGACAAGGAATGCATGCACTGATTCCAGAGGATTGGCCACTGCTGCAGAATCGGCTCTTCTGGCAGCCAACTGCTTCTGCCGTTCATCCTCCAGTGCACTCAGCCGCTCCAGCATTGCCAAGTGCTTCCGATCCTTGCTGCTCCTGCCGCCATCGCCATCGCCATCACTAGCCATCTCCTCTTTCATCCCTTCCTCTGCCATTTTCTCTCTCCTCTCTCTCTCTCTCTCTCTCTCTATATATATATATATATTATACTATACTATTAAAGAGTGCCTCTGAACGAAGAACGACGAACGACGGGCAATGGCGGCCTATTTAGATGACGGCTGATCATTTGGAAATTTAGTATGTTGTTGACGGACGCTGATTTTTTTTATTTAGGTGGCGGTGGTCCTTATGCGGCCTAAATGTGGTCCTTACGCGGCGGTCCTTGTGCGGCCTAAAGGCGGTCCTTATGCGGCCTAAATGTGATCACTAAGAGGCCTAAATGCGTGTGAGGTTGCAGTTCGTTTCCTTCGTTCAGACCGTATGTAGTCGTAGGCGAGACCCTTGCAGTGCGGTTTGCGGTTCGTTCAGTTCGTTCATATCGTAAACAAGACTTTACAATGCGGTTGAGGTTCATTCACTTCATTTAGAGCATAGGCTCAGTTGGTTGGGTTGGCATCCAAAGTTTCTTTGGTCCCAGGTTCGAGCCTCCCCTTGGAAACCAAGAAGCATTTAGAGCATAGGCAAGACTTTGTGATTGTGCTTCGTATGTGACCGCAATCGTTGAGTTTGCAGTCCTTTGTGATGAAATGCGGTGGTATGCGGTCAAAATGGGATCCTTTGCAGTTTGAGAGAGAGAGAGCATCCGAGTGTGTGTGAGAGTTCGTTTCCTTCGTTCAGACCGTATGTAGCCGTAGGCGAGACCCTTGCAGTGCAGTTTGCGGTTCGTTCAAACAAAATTTAGGCCGCATAG